>JARCFY010000012.1:26275000-28775000 GCA_029233225.1 Lepidodactylus listeri
AGGATTCTTGTGAAGATGAAATGTGTGTGTGTGTGTGTGTGTGTGTGTGTGAACCACTTATGCCACCCTGAATTCTTTGGATAAAGTGCAGGATAAAATTATACTGCACACAGTCATCACATGATGTATTGTATTAAGGTATGTATTATGAGGAAGAGGGAGAAACCACACATTAAGCAAACAGAAGTAATTATTAGCCCCATTTATATTTTGGCTTGGTTCAGACATCCTGCAAATCCATGGCTTAACTAAACCAATGATTTTTTTTGTGTGATTGTTCAAATGCGAGCCACTCCCTGACCTGGATAGCCCAGACTAGCCCAATCCTGTCAAATTCCAGAAGCTAAACAAGGTCGGCCCTGGCTAGTATTTGGATGGGCGACCTCCAAGGAATACCAGGGGCGTGACACTGAGGCAGACAACGGCAAACCACCTCTGAAACATCTCCTGCCTTAAAAAACCAAGTCTAGCTCACCACCTAGTGGTGTGTAATACTAAAAGAGCTAGAACTTCTGGCTGCCAGACAGTCTTAGGATCTCCTGGCTATACCACACACAATGCCATACGATAATTATTAGTAGTACTTGTGAGCCACTCCACTAACTCTGGCTCATGATGGAACTTCAAACAAGGAGCAGAAACCATGGTTTGAAGATGGTGTATTAACTGCAGTTTCACCTCATGTACAAATGGGGACATTCTGGTTTAATCCTTGCTTATTCCCTGGCGTTGCCCTCTCTGCATAGCAGGCAAGGACAGCAGCCGGGTCTCTGCTGGGGATAGAATGGAAGTTATGAAACCAGGATTTTTTAGACAGCCCTGGATTGGAATGGTTGTCCAAGTCCTGGAATGGTTGTCCAAATCCTGGCGTCACAAATGTTTACAGAAACAAACCATGGTTTTGCATTAGGTCTGAACCAAGACATTCGTTAGCCGTTTATTTGCTAACATTATTGCAGCATTTCCCTGTAGGTGGCAGCAAACTGTCAGAGCCGTGAAAACATACCAATGTTTTCCTTACAGCAAGCTTTTCCTGAAACAGAATAAAATGGCCATCTGGAAAGGTCCATGTTTGTTTTTCAGTCCTGAACTCTGTTGAAAGAGTACACTACACAGTCTAAAGTTACTCTGCTGGCTGCAATCAGATGGCGGTGCGAGACTCACTCTGCTGAAGCCAGACGGCTCAGGTTTAAAATGGAGGCCCTGTATCAGTGACTTCTATAAACAGCCCTCCCACAGGAGGTTTACAGCTCTTCAGATACACTCTGCTTTGTTTGTGGGCTCCCAACAAAAATATTTGCCATCCTGAAATGCCAGTTAGTTTAAAGCCAGCTTGCAGTTGGACCTCAGGTCTTTAGAGATACGCTGTACATCTGTTGTTTCCTTCCCCCCTCAGTCTAGACTGCCTCGGAATGGCAGTGAAGAGGTTGTCAGACTCCATCAGGAGATAAAGCTCCTAATACTTTGCTCTGGAATGCAGATTCTTAATTGGCAGTGCAGGAATTAGTCAATTACAGCACCCCCACTCTGCTTAAAGGAGCTCACACCTTTAAAAAATGTTTAAAACTGACTGAGAAAAGCATTTATAGAAGAAATTCTTGTAGGGCTGTGCTTTTAAGAAAGGGGGCAGAGCCCCCCAAAGCCTCACTGTAGCGACAGACCTGCATTCAGTCATGTATCTCAGCAAGTAAGCCTGGGCTAGTCACTGTCTAACCAGTTTCCCAGGGTGGTTACGAGGATACAAGGGGGGCGGGAGAGAACTGTGTGCATTGCCGTGCACCTCTTAGAGAAAAGGCAGGGGAAGACATAAGAGATAAATATAAAAGAAAGCCGGTTTCCTTTATGAGAAGGAAGCTGCCTTACACTGAATCAGACCCTTGGTCCATCAAGGTCAGTATTGTCTACTCAGACTGGCAGCAGCTCTTCAGGTCTCCCACAGAGGTTTTTCACATCACCTGCTGCCTGGTCCTTTTCACTGGAGATGCCAGGGATTGAACCTGGGACCTTCTGCATGCCAAGCAGATGCTTTGCCAGTGAGCCACAGCCCCTCCCCAGAGGTTGGATTCTATTTTGTTGGACGAGCTGGCTTTTCCAAGCCTTCTCCTCTAGAGAGCCAGTGTAGCCTAATGGTTAGAGTGTCAGACTGGATCGGGGAGATCCTGGTTCAAATTGTCATGGAACCTTGCTGGGTGACCTGGTCCAGTGTGAAAAATAAGGGGACCCTAACATGAACCTTACCTAATTGTTATACTCATTTTTTTCCCACTCGTTTCTCCCAGTCCAGGAGACCCAGGTTCAGATCCTCACTCTGCCATAGAAACTTGCTGGGTGACCTTAAACCAGTCGCACACCTACCACACAGGGTTTTTGTCAGGATAAAATAGAGGAGTGGAGAATGATGTAAACCACTTGGGGGGGGGACTGGCACCATTGGGGGAAAGGCAGGGTTGTCAACCTCCAGATGGGACCTAGAGATCTCCCGGACTTACAACTGTTCTCTAGGTTACAGAGATCAGTTCCCCTGGAGAAAATGGCTGCTTTGGAGGGTGGACTCTATGGCGTTATACCCCACTGAGATCCATCCCTTCCGCAAACCCTGCCTTCAACAGGCTCTGCCCCCAAATCTCCAGGAATTTCCCAACCAAGACCTGACAGCCCTACATGTTCCTGCCCCCCCCCCCCCAGTGCTGGGCTGGCAAACCTAAGGAAAGGAGGGATATAAATGAAATAAAAGTTATCTCAGAGACTGCAAAGATCTGATCGGTCTAAGGCTGAGGAGTTCCATCAAAACAGCTCAGTTAACTGTATGGTTCCCTGAATTTGGAGAAATCTTTTGAGCTTTATCCTTTTAGAAGAGCACAGGGATGATACATCTTCCTCTTTTCGTATAGAACTGGTCAGTCTCATCAAATGTGTCCATTTCCTGAAGTTTCACCAGGTTCTTTCAGGACACTTGTCTAATCCATCAGAAATCTACGAATGAAAGGTTGTTTATGCAGAATGCTATGTTATGGTAACCATTTTTTTTTAATTTTAAAAGTTTTTCCTACTTGCCTGCTGGATCAATTTAAATCAAGATGAGATACACCAAGTAATGAAGTAAATGTATTTCCCAGCAAGTGTAAAAATTCACTGGTTATTGTATGAATGAAAAAAAAAATTGGGATTGTAACTGAACAAAGCCTTTATTGAACCAAGAAGGAACCTTTGGTCCACAGGCCTTTTACATTTTAAAAAAATCCCTAATTGACTCTGTTAAGTAGTTGGTCATGATTAAGTTTTAAAGCCTACACATATGGAATCATTTCTGTTAATATTAAACTCAGATTAACCTGTAAGAAACCTGGCTTTTTAAAAAAAGGATATTTTTATACAATTTCATTTTTAAAAATCAGATTTTTAATTTAAAAAAAATATTGAGTTTTTTTGTATCCACCTTGGTTCATTTCTTTAAAACATGAATCCACTTGCCTTTTGCTTTGCCTCCACAACTCTCCTTTCAAGATCAGATGGTATCATTTTCCCTCTGGATTAAAAGAATCAAAACATGGTGGGTCTGGATTAGATGCTGGTTCTTTTCATTTTCGCTGGCCACATCAAAGGACTGGCTCCTGTGAATCATAAGTAAGCTTTCCCACCTCCCACTGTTGTCCCCTTTGGTCCTCCTCCATCCACAGATACTCCTCAGGGTCAGGAGACTCATGAGAACAGTGCTGTGGGGAAGGGGGGCTGCACCTGGAGGGGAAGGATGATCACGTGGTCCAGTAGGGGAGTAATCCTGACTAGATCTACCCATTTTATTCACTTACTCCGAGGAACGTGTTTTTTAAGATTAGATCTTTCTTGTAAGAGTGTTTTCAGCTTACCCAGGCAGTCCTTTCAGGACCCAACCCAAAGAGGATACTATTCTACAACAAATTCTGTTTACTAAGTAGTACTAAGAAAGTACAGACTTTCAGTAAAATAAACTTAACTAGCTATTTGTAAAGCAGTGTAGTTCATGCTACGCTGTTTCCCCTTTTAACTGAATTTGAATTAGGTTGATTACGCTTGAAGGCCAATTTTGTTCTCATGGATGCTAATCTGATTTTACCTGTAATGGAAACAGTGAAAAATCAAAGGACTTAATAGACTGTGAGACTTGACCTGGGTGGTCCAGGCCAGCTAGATCTCATCAGATTTTGGAAGTTAAGCAGGGTTGGCCCTGATTATTACTTGAATGGAAGACCATAAAGGAAGTCTGGGGATTGCTAGGGCAACCCACCTCTGTTCATCTCTTGCCTTGAAAATCTTACAGGGGTTGCCATTAGCCAGCTGCGATATCTTCAATAGTTTGTAAATTCCTTTGGTCCTCCACCAACCATAAATCCTTGACAGGGTAATTCTAAATTGAGTTACACCAGGGCTTTTTTTGTAGAAAAAGCCCAGCAGGAACTCATTAGCATAATAGGCCACACCCAACAGCAGGAACTCATTAGCATAATAGGCCACACCCAACAGCAGGAACTCATTAGCATAATAGGCCACACCCAACAACAGGAACTTATTAGCATAATAGGCCACATCTCTGACAGTGCAGCTCTTTCCCAGGATTGGATTCCCCAGGAGTCCCGTGCCTTATGGGGTGCATAGGGAACCCGAGGGAAGGAAGGCAGTTTCTGGATCAGCTTCCCCAGGCACCCCACAGCTGCGGGTTGCCTGGGGAACCCGAGGAGGGGAGGCAGTTTAAAATGCCTTCCCTCCTTGGATCAGCTTGGCTTCTCCAGGTGCCCCGCGGCTTGCGAGGCGCCTGGGGAACTGGGAGGGGGGAGGCTGTAGGTGTGGCCAACTTGGAAGCCAGCCAGAACTCCATTCCTGTGTGTTCCTGCCCCAAAATAGCCCTGAGTTACACCCTTCAAAGTCCAATTAAGTCAATGGGTTTAGAAAGGTATAACTCTGCTTAGGATAGCACTGTTTCATTGTAAAGCAGACCTCTTCAACTCACAGAACCCTGGACTGTTGTCCCCAATTTGCTTGACATACACTCAATGGGGATGCAAAGCCCAGAGATTTATCAAGATCCTGCCAGGCTGGGGACAACTGGGGACCCCGCAAGTTTGTTACAACAAGCCTGTTCTATAGAAAGTGTACCTTTGCTGGAAATGACCTCTGTGAGAACTGAGCTAAACACTCAGGGTAGTTGTGAGGATAAAATGGAGAAGGAGAGACTTGCTGTGCCACTTTGGATCCTCATTGACGGGGGGAAAGTGGGGTATTAATTAGTATATAAGAATTGCATGGCACAGTCCTCCCTGGACTGTTTCTCTTCAGCATTGAGTTGGAGAAACCGCATTATTCAATGCACACCATTGAAAAATGGCTGGAAAGTATCCCATAGACGGAGACTATGTTAGAAACCTGAGTAGCTAGATTTCCATACAAGGTTTCTGACATATAGAAACTTCATAGGCAACACCAGACTACTACAGACTCTCTCAAAAGTTCATTTCTGTTCCAGGCCCAGGATCAAACATGAATTACGATGACGTCAGGAAATCCATTCATGTCTCCCTCACAGTTTTTTGTGAGCCTCAGACTCAAAGTAAATGCAGTGGGAAGAACCAGGTGCCTTTATGCATCCGTCCACCCATTCAGGTATAAAGCAGGGTCATCTTACTGGGACAAGGGCAGCGCAACACCCTTCCCTTGTGGGAATCTGTTGCTTAAAGTATTTCTCTCCCAGCCTGGCTCTGATAAGAATAGTGAGCCAGGCTGAAAGAAAAACACTTCAAAAGATGAGGCACAGTGAGGTAAAGGGGGGAGAAGGGCTGTGTTTCACTCCCCCCACCAAGTTCCTCTTTTAATTCAAAACGGACATCTCCACACCCTACTTTACACATGGCTGGGAGGTTATGTGAACAAATGCAGAATCTTCCCAGAATGCTTGATTCCCCTCCCATAACAACCTTAGGCCCTCAGAAGCATAGGACATTAGGAGCTGGATTTAATCTTTTCCCCGTGATATTTTCCTGTTGTCAACCCCTCCTCCATAAAGCTGGTATTTACCCACAAGGGAAATACACACACACACACACATATCTATGTGTGGTGGCTGTATTTTCATCCAAAGCAGCAAATAGCACTTACTGACGGGAAACAGAAAAGTGTAAGGAGTTAAATTGCCTTTCACTCCTTCCCCATGGTCCTGATGTGGGCTGCCCCCTCCTCTCATGGCTATGAGTAAACCTCAAAAATCTGTGGGAGATCCACAAACATATATCTCAACTTCACATCTAGCTTGGTTCTCCATGTGCCTAACCTTTAGCCAAGCCAAGTACGACAATGACGTGATGTCTGGTGAATGGCTTCAAAGCATTTCTTTCCTCTGCCTTTCATAAATGGTGGTCTCAATGCCCAGTGTTTCAAAGGGACTTACCTTTCATCACATCTGATCAAAACCACACTGTCAGTACCAATTCCTAAGGCTGCTGCTCCTTTCTTCACAGAAAAATGGCTCTGAAAAAGCACACAGATTAGTTGGCTTGTGTTTACGCCGGGGCTCTTTGCTTTGACTGCAAAGAAAAATCTTCAGGTTATACCCTTGAGATCAATCCACCAGGAAGATCTCCTGAGCAATAATACTCTTGTGTAACTGTCATTGTTGAGTCCTGGAGAAATAAAGGGCAGTATCCCTGTAGGTTGTGATCTTTACAGATAGCTAAAAAGCTATAGCATAACTCATGTTGATTAGTTTTTTTTGTTAACCAATGAATGCTGTGTAATAATCAAGCCATGTATCGATCTGTCTAGAAAGTTTTTGTCTCCAAGCAGCTGAGGGGAGCATACATGGTTCTCTCTTCCCCATTTTATCCTCTCAACCTTCCTGTGAGGTAAGTTAAGCTGAGAGTGTGTGACTAGCCCAAGGTCACCCAGTAAACTTCATGGCAATTAGGAGATCTGAGCCCTGATCTCCTAGATCCTAGTGTACCACTCTAACCACTACACCACACTAGCTGGAACAAACACAAAATAATCAGCGGACACTCCATGAAATTGCTGAGCAGTTGGGTTAGAACAGATAAAAGGAAGTACTTCTTCGCCCAAGGAGTGATTAACACGTGGAATTCACTGCCACAGGAGGTGAACTACAAGCCACAGGAGGTGGCTACAAGCATGGACGGCTTCAAGAGGGAATTAGATAAACCTATGGAGCACAGGTCAATCAGTGGCTATTAGCCACAAGGTACAGATAGGAACTCTCAGTCTGGGGCAAGTGATGCTCTGTATTCTTGGTGCTTGGGGGCAGGGGCAAAAGTGGGAGGGCTTCTAGTGTCCTGGCCCCAATGGTGGACCTCCTGATGGCACCTGGTATTTTTGGCCACTGTGTGACAGAGTGTTGGAGTGGATGGGCCATTGGCCTGATCCAACATTGGCTTCTCTGTTCTTATGTTCTTATCCATGGCTGTGTCTTATTTACTATACTTAGTATTTTTCGAAGATGTTCCATATTTTCTCCATGGAGATAAATCAAGATGGGTAGCTGTGTTAGTCTGTCTGTAGCAGTAGAAAAGAGCAAGAGTCCAGTAGCACCACGAAGACTGACAAAATTTGTGGCAGGGTGTGAGCTTTCTGGAGTCACAGATCACTTCTTCAGATATCCGAAGATGTGAGCTACAATTCATGAAAGCTCATACCCTGCCACACGTTTTGTTAGTCTTTAAGGTGCTACTGGGCTTTTAGTCTTTTTTACTGCATATTTTCTTGGAGTTACATATTCTGAAGCAAGTTTTTTTTTTTAGATGGGGGGAAATTTTGCATACTGTTTTCCGAGTTTTGAGGGTTACTGTGGTAAAATATCTAACCTTATAGAAGAACTGGGCTGCACCCAGCAGTGTGCCAACAGAACAGAAAGCAAAAATGCCGGGTGATAGATGACTGATTTATTATACAAAGTCCCTAGGCATTTTGCCATGCAGGCTTCATCAGGGGGAATCGGAACATTCACCTAGTGCTGGAACTTAATTAATTGCTGTGGACAGTTCCAATACTAGGTGAATAAATCAGTCATCTATCACCTGGCAATTTCCCCTTTTTGTTCTGTTAAAATATCCAAGCTACCAGGAAGCTACAAGATCTCACCTCTGCCTTGAACTGACTATGCAGCCCTAGTCAAGATTCTTGCTCCTACACACAGGGCCAAAGCTTGCCTTGCTTAGTATATGGGGCTGCCACACTCTCAGGGGAAGATTCACAAAAATGAATGGGGGGGGGGGGATCAGTGATTTCCTCCTAGCCAACAGAAACATGTGTAGCCCTGACCCTGTCACTAAGTGAAACTGGATGTGGACATTTGGATTATTGGCAACAGAAACATATATGTTGATTAAGAAAAAGTATTTTTTTTAAAAAAAAAGTTCAGAAGATTTTAGCTACTTATAAAAATGCTTAATAAAAACTTATCTCAGCAACCCTTCAAGCCTTTTAACTGCCCTGCCCTGCCTATCATCATCATAACTGACGGATATTTTTTTAATGGCTCACTTAAGCGTAAATGTGTTTGTGATCCAGGAAAATCCACCCTGAGTCAGGGGAAATCTGTGGTTGCTTGAGCTAGGTAGATCAGTCAAGTGGACTCTGGAGTACTATCACTTTTATGCTGGTCTTCCAATATTTGAATTCTTACTATTATTTTTGTTGTTCTTGGAGTACTACCCTTTTGGAACTAGGTGATGATGATAAATCCCCACTGATTTATTTTATTAAACCAGAAGTGATCCTGCTTCACAAAACAAGCTCTCATTCCTTAAGTGAAAACCACTACATCACAAATTTAGAATCCTTATGCTACGAAAGCATCCTTACGAAAAGCAAACCAGTGCTTCAGGTACTGTACATTGCTGTGGACTTGTTCCATCCCAAATGTAGTGGCAATAATAGTGACCTGCCGTGCAGGGTTCTTGTAAAAAAATTACAAGATGATTCATGAACAAGTGTGGTATAGTAGTTCGAGAGTCAGCCTAGGACTAGGGAAATCCAGGTTCAAGTGCCTACTTTTCCATGAATCTCACTGTAAGATCATGAGCATATCACACTTTTTCAGTCTAACCTACCTCACAGGATTCTTGTGAGGATAAAATGGGGAACTATGTACTTATGATTATTTATTTGGTGCATTTTATCTTGCCCTTCCACCGAGGAGCTCAGGGTAGTGTCCATGGTGCTCCCCTCTTCCATTTTATCTTTACAAAAACCCTGTGAGGTCACTGACGCTCCTTGAAAGGAAAAGTGTATGAAAATGTAATAGGAAGCAGCATCAGACATTCTAAAGCTTCAAATAACTGATCAAATTGCCCCCAGTACTCATCTCACCATGGATGCCACTAGATATTTTTTTCCTGTCATGACCAAAGCCCACCAAATGTCACCACACAATCAAAGCAGATGAACCAAATATGTTTTCCCAATATAACAGATTTCTGGAAGATGTATAGCACATTCCCCTTTGGATGCGGAGAAATATGCTTCTGCAGATCAGGGGATTAAAGTAGCAAGAAGGACAACATTCTAGCAAGCCTTGTTTGATTAGCAAAATTGATAAAACAGAAACACCTACATGCTCGGATGTGAAGGCAACCAGTCTCGGAATAGCTGCCATTCCTTTCTCTTTAACTTCTGGGAACATCTTGAAACGTGCAATCAACATAGCATACATGTTAGATATGGCACCACCTGGAGTCCACAGTAATATACTGTTACTTCTTCTATCCACAAGTACATGGCTTAAATACAAACAACACTTCTCATACAAGTTATACATTTCTCATCTGATCTTAGGTAAGGAAACAGAAGATTCCCTTACCCCTTGCAATGGGAAGGCCATGGCCCAATGAGCCTTTGTCCATGAGAAGACAGAAGTCGTATTATATTTATTTGTCTAAAGTATTTAGATATCTGTCTTTCCCCTGAACATCTCAGAACCCAAGGTGGGTAGCATCAAGATAACAACAACTGGGGTTTATAAACAAACAAACAAACAAACAAACCCATCTCAAAAACCAATCTAAAGACACATCATGTTCCACTAACAAGATAACTCCCTATTCCAGGGTGAGCAAAAGTTGCTTGAAAGAGAATATAAAATTATCTCCCTTCCTTCCTACCCCCCACCTCTTGTCATTAGTTGTGACTTCTTAGTTGTGTGTCTTATTTGAGACTTCTGCACATGATGCTGGGGAACCTCTTCTGTATAGTTTCCAGCTCCAGGTTGGAGATTTTGGGGGTGGAGGGTAGGGCTGGGGAGGGGAGGGACTTTAATGGGGTATAATGCCATAGAGTCCACCTTCCAAAGCAGTTATTTTTTCCAGGAAAATAGTAAAAAGCCAAGTAGCACCTTTAAGACTAACAAACGTTATTGTAGCATAAGCTTTCGAGAAACACAGTTCTTCTCGAAAGCTTATGCTACAATAAAGTTTGTTGGTCTTAAAGGCACTACTGGGCTTTTTACTATTTTGCAGCAACAGACTAACATGGCTAACTCCTCTGGATTTTTTCCAGGTGAACTGATCTCTGTCACCTGGAGATCAGTTGTAACAGAAGAGAAAAAGAAGAGAAGAAGATATTGGATTTGTACCCCGCCTTTCACTGGGAGTCTCAGAGCAGCTTACAAACTCCTTTCCCTGCCCCTCCCCACAGCAGACATCCTGTGAGGCAGGTGGGGTCAAGAGAGCTCTGAGAGAACTGCTCTTGAGAGAACAGCCCTGAGAGAACTGTGACTGACCCAAGGTCACCCAGCAGCTGCATATGGAGGAGTGGGGAATCAAACCCGGTTCCCCCAGATTAGAATCTGCTGTTCTTAACCACTACACCAAACTGGCAAATAGAAGGAGATCTCCAACCATCACCTGGAGGTTGGCAAACCCTCTCCCTCCCCCTTATATGAGGAGGAGGAGGAAGAAGAAGAAAGGAGATTGGATTTATACCCGACTCTTCACTACCCAAGGGAGTCTCAGAGTGGCTTACAAACTCCTTTCCCTTCCCCTCCCCACAACAGACACCCTGTGAGGTAGGTAAGGGCAGAGAGAGCGCTGAAAGAAACTTCTCTTTTTTCAAGAACAGCTGTGCCAGAACTATGGTTTGCCCAAGGTCATCCAGCAGGTGCAAGTGGAGGGGTGGGAAATAATTGGCATATAGTGGGACCACGGGGCAAACACCTCTTTTCCCACCTGCCACTTTGGCTGCTCATGAGGCAGCACAATTTGCTGAAAGGAAGTATTCGACAGGGACAGATGTGGAAGTCCTAGATTAGCATAGCAATGCGACCTTAACCTATCCTAGAGAGGGCACTGGACATTCTGAGGCAGGACCCCCTTGACCGCAGATGGCTTCTGGTCTCCCTGAAATGATGGCAAAACATGTCATACATCACAGTCTTAAGTACATAAAGAAAGACTGCTCACCGGGTGAAAAGATCCCATCGCCAGCACCCCCAGGCCAGCCAATTATCTCTCTCATTTTCCTTAGTGTGACATATTCCATAAGAACAAACACTGGAGCAATTTCATAAGTGAACCTGAAATGTAGAAATATCCAAGTTGTGCTGATCATGTTAACACATCTGTGTCACTCCCTCCCATCTTCAAAGACCCCAGATATAACACACAGGGCAGGATTATCGTGATATTAGCTGAAATACTATGTGAAGGAGACTGGGATTTGCAACATAGCTTTAACAGCAGAAGTATAGTCTCCAGATCACGTGAGGTGATGGCATCACTTTTCTCTGTTCTGGTTAGACCTCACCTAGAGTACTGTGTTCAGTTTTGGGCACCACAATTTAAGAAAGATATAGACAAGCTGGAATGTGTCCAGAGGATGAAGATGATGAGGGGTCTGGAGACCAAGTCCTATGAGGAAAGGTTGAAGGAGCTGGGTATGTTTAGCCTGGAGAGAAGACGACTGAGAGGTGATTTGATCACCATCTTCAAGTACTTGAAAGGCTGTTATATAGGGGATAGTGTGGAGTTTTCTGTTGCCCTAGAAGGTCACACCAGAACCAACGGGTTGAAATTAAATCAGAATTTCTTTTGGCTAAATATTAGGAAGAACTTCCTGACAGAGCGGTTCCTCAGTGGAAGAGGCTTCCATGGGAAGTGGTGGGCTCTCCTTCTTTGGAGGTTTTCAAACAGAGGCTAGATGGCCATCTGACAGCAATGCTGATTGTGTGAACTTAGGCAGATCATGAGAGGGAGGACAGAAAGGGTTGCCTCAGTGCCTAGTTCTTGTGGCTCTTTCTTACACACCCAGGGAAATGCTGTTTGCCACTTCGGGGTCAGGAAGCAATTTTTTTCCAGGACAGTTTGACTGGGGATCCTGGAGGGTTTTTGCCATTTTCTGGGCATGGAACAGGGGTCACTGCGGGTGTGAAAGGGGAGGTATTTGTGAATTTCCTGCATTGTGCAGGAGGTTGGACTAGATGACCCCAGAGATCCCTTCCAACTCTATGATTCTATGATTCTAAGTACATCTGGCCCAATGCCAGTGATCGTTCCAAGGTCTAGCACTGCTGTGTGAATCATGATGTTCCCCAATATTCCCTTCACTGAGGGTTTAAAATCTTGCTGAATGTCCCAGTTTCAGTCCTCAGCATCTCCAGCTAAAGGGTCATAGGGGGTAGGGACATAAAAGACCTCTTCTGGAGACTTTGGAGAGCTGCTACTGGCAGTCTGAGTTGACAACATTGTACTGAGTCTGACCACAGGTCCATTTGGTGTTAAGAGTTTCACAGGGCCTCACTGAGGCCATGCATATGAATTGAGGCTCAAACATATGAATTACTGGGAGCTCTCAGAACAGCATATGGTTCTGCTGGAAGTCCAGCAGCATAGAATGCCCCCGTTAAAGCAGCTGCATTCTTAAAAGATGATGTTCATTCTACCAGGGTCCCACCTGACACATATTAAAAGGACTTTGAAGCCTGTGCCATTTTTGTTCATTTTGTTTAGCCCCTTCTCGCCCCTTGTTTGCTCCCAGACGCTCAGAGCAACACATAGGATTCTCCCCGCCTTCGCTTTATCTTCACAACAACTCTGTGAGGTAGGCTAAGCTGAGAAAGAACAATTGGCCCCCGGTCACTTACAGAACAGCCCTGAGCAGAATCGCATTCTTCTAAGTCCGTTGAAATCAGCGGGCTTAGAACTCTCTCACCCCTGCTCCACACTGGCTATCAACTAACTTAGTTATACATTGCATGTGTACAGGAGAACGTTCAAGTGTTCAGAGCACTTGATTTACTTTTATTTTCTTGTGATCCTTACAAGAAGATGGTAAGTTAATTTAATCAAATTAAATTATTGTATGGCATTGTGTTGTAGAATGGCCAGGAGAGCCTAAGATTGTCTAGCAGCCAGAAGTTCTAGCTCTTTTAGCATTATTCACCACTAGGTTTTTAAAGGCAAGAGATGTTTCAGAGGTGGTTTGCCATAGTCTGTCCCTGCGTCACACCCCTGGTATTCCTTGGAGGTTGCCCTTCCAAATACTAGCCAAGGCTGACCCCCCGATTAGCTTCCGAGATCTGATGGGATCAGGCTAGCCTGGGCTATCCAGGTCAGGGCACTGTAACGTAGATTAGCATTCTTGGCTTGTATCTGACCATTCTGCTCAGGGCAATCTGAAGCCTTCTACAAGGTTGAAGGAGTCTTCTGCCAAGAGAATAGCTTCCTCCATCGGAGGCAGGCTCCTCCATCTGGTGGAAGGTTTCCAGTATTGTTTGCTCGGAAGGATCCGGGCTCCTGTGTTCATGGTACAGTTTGGAGAGGCCTAGAGACAGTGGCTAGCCTAAGGCATAGTTTGGGTCCGAGGTGCAATTCAAACCAGGGACTTCCCAGTCCATAGCTCATTCTCTTAACCACTGTGCCACACCACCTCAGTTGAGTTCCACTTCAGCAGTTTCCAATAAGGCTGTTGCACATTTTCTTTGCAAGTGTAGGGAATACAAATATTTTTAAATACTTTAGACTTGCATAGCTTATCAAAGCAAGTAACCCCAGAAGAAGTCGAAGCTATTGAGCCAATATAAAATAGTAAACAGAACAGGACCAATAAGATCCTGGTGAAAATCTCTGTTCAGCCATACAGTTTCCTGGGTAACTTTGGACCAGCAACTGACTAAAACCCTACCTCACAGGATTGTTGTGAGGATATAATATGTGTGTGGGGAGGTAGACTCCATATACCACTCTGAGCTCCTTAGAGAAACAACAGAACGAAAATGTAAAATATATAACAAATTAGATCTACAATCAACCAAGAACAAGGTTTACTTTTTTTGAGGAATGTATCCACGGAAAACCATACCTAGAAATATATCTACCTGCAGTTCTCTCTTCCACTTTATATATTTATTTGGGTAAACTGCAAAGTCAATCTCTCCTGCATTCCTGAAAAGTCCCTGTACTGGAGCTGTTGGAAGTGAAGAACTGTACAATGTCTCTTTGTGCAGAGCATACCACAGCCGGGGGGGTGGGGGGTGGCGGGGGGTGGGGGGGGGGTAGGCAGTAGAGATAACAAGCTAGGCAAGTCAGTTTGCTCTACCGTTCCCATTCTCTGCTGTTTACCCAAATTGCTAATCTCAGGGACTTCCTTCCTTCTGACTAACTTCTTCTCTTCCTGCTTCTTTGTCTAACGTCCATGAGGGCAAGATGTGCTCTCATGATCTTTCTCTATCTTATCTTAGACACAGCGAGAATCTTCTTTCTCCCTTTCCTCTCCTAGTATGGGGGACTTCTATTTCTTCTCTAAGGCAACAAGCCTTGTGTGGACTTCATTCCTAAAGCCGCCGCCTCCCTTCCATTATGCAAACCAGTTCTAAGCTAACAGGTGCTGGCTTGCAATGGCAGTGGTTATTAATAGACTAACAATATATAAAACTATTCTGAAAAGACTGCTTTGAATCAGTGTTATACTGGCTGTGTTTAAAGCAAGGCTATCATCAGGGACACCGGCATTATTCACATTACTTACATGTTTGTATTGGCTGTAGATGTTAACCAGTCTGCAGCTAATCCAACCATATCCAATCCAGTTGAGAGCTGGTTGAAATACCTGGGGTGTCCTGAATAAAATGGAATAAGTTATGTCATTTTTTTTAAAAATCCCATTTGCATTTCTACCTTCCACTTGGAAGAACAACCATAATACCAGCAGATTAAAAGAACACTCTTGCTAAAATCTTATTCAGGGATACTTCTAAAGCCATGTTCTACAACATCTGCTTTCACGTTGTACATCCCTCCCCCCCCTTCTGCAGTCTGGACCATGTAATTCAGTCTTCAATGTACTGCAGAAGGTGTAAGTTAATTTATGTGTGGGAGTTAATTTTAATTATTCCTCCTCTTACCCATTGTTGTGGTTGGGAATTTTGCTGAGATTTGTGCTGGCCTGTGACTGTATTAATAAAGACTTTGACTCTGTACTGCAGAAGATGTACTGCAGAAAGGGTCTCCCCACAACACAAAGAAAAACTACCCCATTTGGCTTCACCTGACTTCCTGCCTTGTGCATCACCTTCAGTCGACCTCCAACCATGTCCATGCAAGGACTCCCAAGGATTTCATCTACTATCAGCCCTCCAGGGATCTGCGTATCTCAGCTGTGTGTGTTAGAGAGAGATCTGGACTATTCCTGGCCTTTGTGTTGCCAATGAGAGGCCTCCGTTGTTGTGCTTTTGGCTGCAGATTGCCAGCGGTGTAACCTCACACCAGCATCATTTTAAGTCTGCACAGCTGTTCAGCATTTGACACAGGATGCTGAAGAGATCTGGTCTGAAGACTGTGACCTGAGACACCTGCTCCCTGCTTGTTTGTTTTTTTTTAATTGTAACATCCTGTCTGGTGCAGGGTTCTGGTGAACTTGAAACTTTTCTGTCATTTTGGTGGGTGCTAATAAAAGGTAATGCATGGACTTTGTTCTTGTTCTTGGATATTGGAGAAAGGTGTTTACAGGGCAAATAGCTGAGCTTGGCTGTCCTGGCTCCTTCAACACAGACTTCAAGGGCGGAGTGGGGGCATTGGAGTGTCCACAGAAGTCCTGCCTGCAGAGGAGTCAAGGACCACCTTCCATTCCGAGGAATCCTCCCACAGAAGATACTGAATCAACACCCAGTGGCCACTTGAATGCCCTGAGCCTGACGTGTCTTTAAAGAAAAACAACACCAACCATCTACTAAACACTGCACAATCTCCCATTCTGTTTTACCAGTGAAACCAGTGGAGACACTTCTGATGCTGGGCAATATACCAGGTTTACAGGCTGGGCCACATTATTGCAGAGCTTTTTTGTTTGCAAGACTGAGCATTACACCAACAATGGTTTCACAAGGGAGATTTTTGAATAGGCCTTACCCTGACAGGATTTGCCCTTGTGGCCTTAACAGGCTTGATACATCCTTTCATGCTCTGCTGGAATGCAGATTCTTTTTTTGAGATTATGAGGGATTACTGTCTATATTAAGCCTTTATTCAACCGATCGACCTCCCCTCTACTCCGGAAAACCTGGCCCTTTTGCTCAGTGACAGGGATTCCAAGATCACTCTAGCAATTGCAAAATTTGTCTCAAGCCTTTTTAGCCCTTGCATCTAAAAAATAAGAACTAAGTGTTTTCTGCTGCTCAAGATTTGTGAATCAATGATCTTCTAAGGGTACAAAAGGAAAGGGAAAGTTCAGAGAGGAGACTGTGGAGCCTAAAACAGGGAGCAGAGCTGATGAGGCTAAGCCTGGCTTCTGGAACTCAACAGAACAAGTTGCCACCGAAGGGCTATCCCTGGTGCCCAAACCCTGACAGCATCACGTGGAAGATCAAACATCCTTCTGCTCCTGGGGTGGCCTCAGCCTACAGCACCCACCTCTACCTCCCAGTCACCCATCTCGTGAGCTCAGTATGAATTCCTTCCATGGGCTCTAACTTGTTATGTGCGGTTACCTTATCAGAGTTTCCTGAGTGACTCTGGCATCCCAGAAAAGTATTAAAACAACCACCAAAACCATACGGGAGGGAAGGTGGCATAGCCTAGCCTGGTCTTGTCAGATCTCAGAAGGTAAGCGGGGTCAGCCCTGGTTATTACTTGGATGGGACTCCTCCAAGGAAAACTGCAGAAGATGGCAATGGCAAACTACCTCTGCTTCTCACTTGCCTTGAAAGACCCTTGCTGGAGGTTACCATAAGTCAGCGGCAACTTGACAGCACTTCACAGACACACACGAACCCATTCATTTGATCTTACCATTCTTGAATCTGGGTTTCTCTGCTCACTTTTCTATTAGGCCCCTCAAACACGCTCCATTCCTACTGCCTTTTGGCTCTTCCATCCATGTCTCTCAGGGAATTTCAGTGACAAAAACAGTCCAAATAGAAGGAGGAGGAGGAGGAGGAGAAGAGGAGGAGGAGGAGGAAGAGATTGGATTTATACCCTGCCCTTCAATACCTGAAGGAGTCTCAGAGTGGCTTGCAATCCCTTTCCCTTCCCTTCCCCACAACAGATACCCTGTAAGGTGAGTGGGGCTGAGAGAGCTCTCTTGAGAACTGCCATTGAGAGAACAGCTCTGAAAGAATTTATGACTGACCCAAGGTCACACCAGCAGGTGCATGTGAAGGAGTGGGGAATCAAACCCAGTTCTCCCAGATTAGAGTCCGCACTCCTAACCACTATATCAAACTGGTGTTAGAAGCTACAGAGAATTTAAGAAGTGTAACAACAGGAAGCAGGCTATTTTTCCATGTAGAAGTCTTCGAGCCAACTCACACAAACAGTCTGCAGGAGTCCACCATCCTGGAATCCAAAAAGCCCATCCGTTGTACTGACAGTCAGTGAAGGACATACGGTGCTTTGAAAGAGTGCCTTAAGAGATGTCTACATGTAGGAGCCTGAAAGTAATTTGCTCAGGCAAAATTACGTGACAAAAGAATTGTAAATGAACAATTTGGCTCTCACTAGGCTGCTAGAGGGGAGGAGACAGATGTTGACAGGAGCACAATATTGCTTGTTTTTCTATCCTCAGATTACCTCCCAAACCTGCACACTACTGGGTGAACAGATGATTTCAAAGACTCTCTGTCCTCCAACAACACAGTCAGGTTGCTTTCGAACAGGGGGAAGAAAGCAGTGCAAAACTACTGGGTCTTGATAATGACAAAAAATGAAAATGCTTGTCTGGTATGGAGCCACTTGCATTCCCAAAAAACTTATCCCCTGAAATAGATCTAAGACAGAAGCAATGCTTCCTCTAAGCTGTGGAGTCCTGTAAGCAAAAATTTTACTTTGTGAGCTACTGGGAGCAAGCAATTTGGCTGCTGCTTAAATTAGTTTGCTCTCAGGGGCATCAAACTAATTTCTTATGAGGGCCAGCTTTGACATGAATTGGACTTTGTTGGGCTGGGCCATGTGTGTCAGAGTTTATATCTCTGCTATGTGGCATTCCATTTTATGACACACATGGCCCAGCCCGACAAAGTCCAATTTTATGTCAAATACGGCCCTCATAAGAAATGAGTTCGACACCCCTGCTTAGAGCCATCCTTCCTGAGCTAAGACAAAAATGTGTGAGCCGGAAGCTGGAAAACTGTGAGGTAGCTCGCACTAACTCAGCTGGATAGGAGTAGGGTGTACAACTGGAGTGGATCCCTAATCTACAGACACTTCAGCATGAACCAAAAAGATTTCTGGAGGCTGTTTTCTTTTCAGCCCTGGCCCATCCCTCACACCTGTAACAATAATGCTGAATGTGCTTGGACTGTAGTCGCTCCTCCTCCTCTTTGAAACGGACTCCGTGTGCCTTCTAGCAACAGCCCTCTGAAGACCTCTTTGCTCACGTGCCACACTGAATACTATCTGGCAGGGGCTGAAGCAAGTGTGCCAGCCAAGGACCTTGCCATGGCTTGTACAGACCTCTCTGATGAGCAGCTGAGGATGACAGGAGACGGGGCAAAAAGGAGGCCGTGGGGGGACTGGCCAACTGCCAAGGCGAGGGGCCCAGGATGGTGCTGGGATCAGTCAAACAGCACAAATCCTTATCAGTTCTCCACTCGTCCAAAGCCACTGTTATAAATAGCTGGATTTCCTTGGCAATTGTGATTTCTAAATAACCCAGATTAAAATCAACCACCATCAGGGCTGCGTCAAAGTGATTCATGAGAAAACAGGCACTCCGCTGATTAGCCCATTGAAAGGCTTATTTCCCAAGTTCCTGGATTTTTTATTGAAAATTCATAAAACGAAAGAAAATGCGCCTGGAGGGGGTTGAAGAATGCAAAGCCCCTATTAAAGCCTGTTTTTCTAGCTAAAGCCCTGTCTAGGTTTCAGCACTGGCCAAAGAAAGAGACAGCACTGGCCAAAGACAGAACTTGATTTAGGCCAAACACACCTGTTCTTCTTACCCCGAGGGTAGGGGTAACAGAACAGAAGCCAGGAGTCACAGCAGGGCAATTGAAGCAGACAAAAAAGCCCCAAGATGGAAGTTATCAGTCTCCAGGGTCTGCTATCTGTCACATACACGCGGCACAAAAGATCCAGCTCTGGAGACAGCTCATCTGCCATCAGCCGTGCGCGACACACAAAGGCTCAGTAATCGGTCTGGGTAGGCCGAGCAGCAGGCGGGAGAGTGGAGGGAGGTGGTGAAAACCATTCTATTTTAAATCTCAACATAATTGGGATGAAGATTGCAAAGGCAAAAAGGTTGCCTCTTTCCGCGCTTGTTACTTTATCTCTCTCTCTCTCTCTTATGTTTTTATCTCACCTTCCCTCCAAGGAGTACCTGTTTCTCCATTCTCCATTTTATCCCAACAACCTTGTGAGGTAGGTCAGGCTGAAAGAGAGTGCCTGGCCAAAAGTCACCAAGCCAGCTCTGGGGCTGAGTGGGGATCTGAAACTTAGTCTTAGGTCTCCTCCTCTTTCAAACAGAGGTGTAGACAGAGGTCTTAAAGTGCTGGAGAAAGGAATGGTAGGTTGATTCCCATGCTCTCGGGCTCCATGGGACAGGATTTCTCCCGTCTCTGGTACATCAGAAGATGCTGGGGTGCACGTCAGAGGCTGCACACAGGCAAATCATAAAAGCTCTGCCCTTGAGCCCTAGTTCGTCGGCCCCGAAGAGGTCAGACCAGCTCCTGACCTCATAATTAGGCTTGCTGTCTTGAAGTAAGAAGCTGAAAACATCTGTGATGCTTTAGTGAGAGTCATTCCCAGATGTTTCTGGGGTGAGGAAATGGGAAAAGTGCTGCACAGCACAGATGTTAGATCCAAGTCAGGTAGAAAGAATATAATAGACCTTCGTCTTTGATCTTTCCAGATGCGGGATACATATTTAACCCCCAAGCAGTAGCATGGGATTTGCTAAATGGCAAACCTGTGTCATCACAGTCACATGACAGGAAGAGGGCGAGCCAGAGTATGATCTCAGTGGTGTTGAGGTCAGGACCATGGACAGCAGACCAAAAAGAGCCAAGTGCAAGACACACAACCCAAGTACCAGGAGGTACACCACAGAGGGGGTCAAAGCCACAGAGGACTCCTCTCTGCTGCTGAGTGTCTCTGTTTCACTATCCTGCTGCTTCTCTTTGTGTGTATGTAGGAGGGGGCAGGAGGTAGGGTACCCTTGCTCGCAGGGCCTTGCATGCCATTTAGCCACCAGTCCTTCCAAAACACAGGACAAAAATGGCAGCAGCCGCTCAGAAGGTGCCCCAAAGGACATCACATGAAAAGCCACTGATCCAAAGGCACCTTCTGACCTGTGAAGACACCAGAATGTGATCGCCTCCATCTTCTATGACAAAGTAGCCTAAACAACCACAGAGGAACTTGTACAATCTGGTTCATGGCATCCCACATGACAAATGCCGAAGCAAACCAGCTGCAACCCCACTAGGATGCCTGACACCCTGCAGCTTCAGGACTCCAATGAAGGACAATAGTTTTGTACTGGAACAGGAGGAAGTGGTGACTAGAAGGGCCATCATGCAATTCATCCCTACTGGTATGTGATGCTCTCCTCACCCAAACCCAGTTCCCATCTGTTCAAAGAACAAATCGGGGGACCGAGGCCCTTTGATGGAGGGGGGGAAGGTCGGTTCACTGGAATAGAAGCTTGCTGACCAGGAAGAACATAAAATTTAATGACCTGCTCCAATAAAACAAATGGTCCATCTAGCCCAGGCAGTTTCCAAGCAGCCGCCAATGGAACATCTCTAGGAGCTCGGAACCGAAGGGGGAAGGTGGAGGGCCATCCCATACGTTCCGGGCACCCCCGGCTGAGAAATGTACCGATCACCAAGACTGCATTTAGGTATTCTAACTCAGATCCTCCACGTTTTTGCCAGACGCTTTAGAAAATATAGGAATTCCGCCGAGGACGGATGCCAGAGACGACGACAGCTCCCCCTGGCGGGCACCACGTTCATCTCCCGCGGTTGTCTTCTACCCCCCTCCCACAACGAGCTGTTAAACGTCTCCAAAACAGGCAATGACACGACCGGCTCAGCACCCCGGTCCCTTCTGCGATTTCTCCGCACCCTGTTTGTCTCCCCATCAGCCACTACTGAATGGCTCACTTTGATCTCGAGGAGGCCCCACGTGCAGTTCAAGTTCGTCCAATAGGGGACCAGAATGAACATTCCACGGGACTTCTCCGACCAATCACCGCCAAACGTCTCTTTCAGCAATCCTAGCTCTAGAGAGAGGGACGCGAGAAATCCAAGCCCAGTTAGATGCTCTCACAGCAGCCGGGGGGAAGCGATTCACAGGGCCATCCTGAACCCTCCGGACCCTTTCCGCCCATGAGAGAGTAAGTCCCACTGCAAAGACCTGACTTCCCCAGAGTAAGCCTGAGCAGACCTGTTTGGGATTGCTCTCTTAGATCAGCGAATCTGCCCATCACTAGGCAGTTTGGTGTAGCGGTTAAGTGTCCAGACTCTAATCTGGGAGAACCGAGTTTGATTCCCCACTCCTCCACTTGCAGCTGCTGGATGACCTTGGGCAAGCCATAGTACTGTCAGAGCTGTTCTCTCACAAGCAGTTCTCAAAAGAGCTCTCTCAGCCCCCCCCTACCTTGTAGAGTGTCTGTTGTGGGGAGGGGAAGGGAAAAGAGACTGTAAACCGCTCTGAGTGAAGGGCGGGGGTATAAATCCCATCTCCTCTCTCTCCTTGTATTCTTCTTCTAATGTCATGGCACGCAAGCAGACTAGTTCACGCAGGCAGGAATCTGGCGGCATCTCAACCCCCCCCCCCCCCCCCGAAATCGACAGGAATTTCGATTCCAGGAGGCCGGAGGCCGCCTGCTCAGATCCTCGCCAGGCAGGCGCGCGAGGAGGAGGAGGAGGAGGAGGAGATCAGCAGGCTCCCCAGGAGCGCAGGGCGCGCAAAGGAGACGCGGCATCAGGCAACATTCCGACGCCATCAAGGCAAAGCAGGGAGGCCCTTCCCAGGAACCTTCCTAGTTCCCCGAAGCCAGTTAGCATCCCTAATGGCCGAGGGATCTCAGGGCCTTGTGAAGTCCTGGGGAGAGATGTACTGGGACCGGACTGCCCCCAATCCAGACCTCTCTTTAAATCAGCGGCACCAAGGGGAGGACTCTCTCTTTTTTTGGAGGGGGGTTTCCCAGGCTACCTTAAAGGCCTTGAGGGCGGCGCACATTTCTCCGATCAGGCCTGGGGAACCGACGGTTTTCCGTCCCCCCTGCTTTCCCATGACCGTGCGCTGCCGTGGCGCTTCTTCTTCCTCTCCGTGCGATGGGCTTGCTGAGGCGGCGTCCAGCGGGTCAACCTGCGAGGGCGAGTGGCCCGGCGGGTTTCGAGGGACGACGAGGAGCCCTTCGGCGCCCCTGGGCGGGCCATTCCAGGCACAGGGCTGACTCGGAAGGAAGGAATGGGCAACAGCAGCCGCAGCCGCGGGGCGTCTTTCTTCCGACGAGGCTGGGAGCGGGCGGGCGATTTCCTAGACGGGGCCGACCTCTTCCCGCCAAGTTTCCCCGGCGGCGCTCAGGGAGACGCTCAGGGAGACACTTCGGCGCTCAGGCAGTCCGGGGCAGAGCTCGTCCAGTCTCGGCATGATGGCCCGGCTTCGATCCGAGCAACGGGGCTCCTTTTGGCATCCGCGGCCTCCAGAGGCACTTGCCGGAGCCTTTGGAGCTGGGCCAGGGGTGGGGTGCCCAGGCCCGCCGGAACCCCTTGAGGGGACCACGAGGCGCAGCAGCCTCAGCGGGGCGTCTGGTTCCTCGGGCAGGGAGGCCTCCGTCCGGTCCCCCCCCCCCCCCGGTTCAGCCCCCTCAAGCTGCTGGCCACGGGCCAGGGGGCGCCACCCCCCTCTTGACGACCCACCCCCCTCCGGACGAGGGCAAAAGGGTTCCAAGATCTCCATTCCTATTCGAAGGGAGCTTTGAAAGCGGATGTCCGGCCGGAAACCCTGGTTGGTCTCTTAGGGGCTCCAGGACTCGAATCGAACCGTTCTGCTGCCGACTAATAGGGCGACCCTCGGAAACTGTCTCCAATTGAACCCTGACCCCCCTCTAAAAAGGGAGACCAACGCACAACATCCAACTCCGGCCTCCATTTCCTGACAGGTGTTTGTAGTGCCCTCCTTTCCCTGAGGTGCTGGCTTGCCAGATGCAAGGAGTTGTTGAAATGACAGGCCAGAACGCGATCTCCGGCCTCATTCTGACCAAACGAGCCGGGGAGGTGTCTTGTGTGAGACAGTCCCGAAAGGCCCCCATCTAAGCCTCCTGCCCCGGGGTCGCCGGCAAAGGACAAGTCAGCCAGCCCTTCCCGGCGGGGCTCCTCTGCGCCCTTCCACGGCCCTCCCCCGCCCGGCTCCACCTGCCTTCGGGGCGCCCCACGCCTCTCGCGACTCTTCCCGGCCGAGCCTCCTGGGCGCCCCGAGGCGGGTGTGCCGGGCCTGCGCTCCCTTCGCCCGGCCAGCAGGCGGCGCAGAAAGCCTCCCTCCGGCCAGGCAAGGCGAGGCGTGGGGAGGGGAGGGGAGGGGAGGCTGCTGCTCTTCGGGGGCCAGCGCTTGGCTGCAGCTGCTCGGGCCCAGACTGGAAAGAGGTTCCAGAGCCGGATGGGGGAAATCTGGCCGGCGGCGACCCAAGCCCCACCCCCCCGTCTCTCTCTGCTTGCAGCCTGCCTGCCCGCCTCTCGCCTTGCCGCGGGATTGAGAGGTGCCCAGCCTGGTGCCAGGCCTACCTGGAGCTGCTGCAGTCTGTGAAACGGCGACGCCGGAGCCGACGGGGTTGCAGTGGGGACCAGAGAGGGCCCCGTCCCGTCCCCTCCCCCCAGCCGCCGGAGCCAGCCAGAGCCGACTAGCCACTCCGCAGACCGGAGCCCACGAGGACCTCTAGGCGGCCTGTGCCCGCGGCGCTCGACCTGCGGACGGTCCCACACCCGGCCACGCAGCGCGCTCTTACGCACAGTCGTAACCTTGACGGAAGCCTCCGCACCTCAGTTTCTTGTGCAAGTTTAACAGGGGCGTTTGCTTCCAAGGAGCTGCACCAGCCTTACGCTTCTCCTAACCGCCTTTCCTGAGAAGGGTGGATCACTGACTTCCGTGGGGTTGAATTCCAAGCGTTCAGGAGCCCTCCTCTGTTCACAGACACCGGTTCTAGTTTGCTAGTTCGAGGACTGAAATGCAACCCAGTTTTAATCTTAGAAGTCAGCCTCACTGTTCAGTAGTTACTGGAAGGCAGCACAGGAAAGGTGCTGGTTTGGGACAACGAATGAACAGGATAGCAGGTCCTTCCCACTGATAAACCTGAGAGCAGAGACAAATAAATAAGCTCCTGAAAAAAACGCCTCACCCATTTTTAGGGCTACGCATCCCGTGTTTACAAGGAGCTCAGGAGGAATGGATTCCTTTCACAATCAACTGCTATTGTTCAGTTTCATTTTTTTAAAAAAATGCACAGTTTATAAATGTACCTGATCAATCTTTTAATATACACACAGATGCACGCGCTATAAGCATGTACACAAAAGGCTTAAATCCATAAAACTATGGTCAAATGTTCTCTCTGTCCATCCGCCGTCTCCGAGGTTTAATTCCCCACCCGATATTCCCGTCATTTGTCTGCACAACACTCGGAAGAGCTGATCGGGGGGCGGGGGGGGGGCAGCTTTTCTCTCTCGGTGCCGGACCAGGGGGTGGGCGCGGGCAGGCGCCGCTGGGAAGGAGTGCTGCTGGGCACGTGGAATCGAAACAAGACAACACCGCTGGATGGGAAAGGGCCCGAGAATGACCAGCGAATCGTGCCGAGGCGGACTCCCTTGGCCCCCAGGGCCCGGCGACCGGCTCCGCTCTGTCCTTCCCAGGGACCCTCAGGGGCTCTCTGCTGGGGAACTGGGGCAACTGGGGACTCCCGCCTCTGTCCATCTGTTTTTCTGTCCGATCAGGGGTCTTCCGGACAAGCCTGAGCCGAATTCGAGTACCCCTTTCCGAGGGAGAGGGAGAGGGAGAGGGCGGGGTAATTCTCTTCCCTTCCTTCGGTCCGGATCCAGGCTCTCCCCGGCCTTCTAGCGTGCGGGTCTGCATCTAGACGTGCAGGCAGGGGAGAGCACCAACCCGCCCCTTCCTTTCGAGCGGCAGTGCGCTGTTCTCGGCCGGGGACGGACTCTTCACGTCCAGCGGCTGGTGGCGAGTCGAAAAGGAGCTAGCAGCGCCACGCCTGGCGGCCCAAGGGCATCTGGCGGGCCACCGCTGGAGACAGGGTGATGGACCACTTCGGTCCGACGCTGCAGAGCCATGGCCGGCGGTCTCCGTCGTTTCTCGGGGTCCCCCCACCCCTCTCTGGGACTGTGAGCTTAAAGCGGCGAGCCTATGCGCAGGAACGGGGAATCAGTCCCCGGGGAACTAGCCAACCTGGGGAGGAGAAGACCCCCCCCGCCCCCCCCAGCAAGACCTCAGGCGCCTCTTCGGCCCTGGCTTGGACGGGTTGCGGGCGTCCCAAAGGTGGTCTTTCACGGCGCCACCCCCGCCCTAAGCAGAGTCACACGCCGCTCGAAGCGCCTGGAAGTCAAGGGGCCGAGAAGAGTGTCGATCTCCTTCGGCCTGCACGGCCGGCCTCGGCAAGAAGAAGGCCATCATCGCCAGCGCCAGGCGGCCAGATCGTCAAGCGGCCAGATCGCCCAAGAGCACCGGCTCCCCCCCCCCCCCCCGCCCGGGCGGTCGCCAGAGCCTTCCGAGCCCACCACGCCGCCGGCAAACCAGACAAAGCGGGTGGGGGAAAGGGGGCGGGGGGACATGGCCTCAGAAGCAATGGGGAGCCGCACGTGAATGAACAAACGACCGGTCCCGGGCCGAAGATTAAACCGCTCCAACTGGACAACGGAAACCCTACAGAAGAAAGAAAGAAAGAAAGAAAGAAAGAAAGAAAGAAAGAAAGAAAGAAAGAAAGAAAGAAAGAAAGAAAGAAAGAAAGAAAGAAAAAGAAAGAAAGACTCCTAACAACGCAAAACCAATGGAAAATCCAATCCCAAACCGCCGTTGCCGCCGCACCCGGGCAACCGGAGTTGTTCCCCTGCCCTTCCAGACGAGGGTCTTCCGAAAAACACGAACGAGGTCATGGAGGGCGGCGCAGTCCGACCCTGGGCACGTCCTCCAGCCTGCTGAGCCGTCCTGCTGGGCCTCCGCGCAAAGCCCCTCCTGGGCGCCGGGAGGATTCGCTCGGCGTTTGAGCGCACCAGCCCAGCGAGGGATGAGGGCCAGGCCGGGTCTGCCTTGCTCGGCCGGAGGGCAGCCGCGAACCGCGGAGGAGGAGGACGAGGCAGACGAAAGCGGGCTGCTTGGACCACGCACACCGAGCCCCCCCCCCCACCCCCGGATCCCGTGGGTAGGGGGGCTTCTTTAGGTCCGCCCCCCCCTGCCCCAGTCCCAGTGGCCTTGCCCTTCGATGGGGAAGGCCCAGCGACCTCGAATGTGCGACGCCTGGGAGGGAAGAAGACGCCGAACCTCACTGATACGGAACCCCTTTTGCCCGTCGCTACCGCCCAAGATGGAGGCAACGTTGACAACGAAGCGGCTGCAAACGGGTGTAAAGACGCCGCAGGGCCACACAATAAACCCTGGCCGGTCCAGGTTCCTCCTGGGAGAGGGCGCGGTCAGAAATCGTTCCAATTAGCAACCATCTAGCTTTGAGAATTAAGTGATTCCGTCAAACGAAACAAGGGCGACAGCAGCCACTGTCCCCAAGAACCGACACACCTTGGAGTGATCCCTCCCCTCTCTTCCGAACAAATCGCCGCCTTCCCCCCCACCGATACGGCCCGGCATTGGCTTCAAACGACCGGAGGGCGCAATAAATGCACCGAAGCGGATATCTATCTAGAGAGCCGGTATATTCCCGGCTTGGCTGTTACCTGTTTTGATGGCATATTTCAGCGCCGTCCTGCAATTCAGCAGAATCTCTTCCAGGGTCTGGGGCTGATCCGCCAGTTCCCAGTTATAGTCCTGAAGAAGCTCGTTGGGGTAATGGAAATCGATGACTTTGTTTGATCTATCAAAATTCGTCACCAAGTACTGGAGCAAAATGTCCATAACATCTTGTAAGAATGACAATGTGGCTACTTCTCCATCGGCAGCGGGCAGAAGATCTGAAAGGGGGTAGAGGCATGAAAGATGACCTCGGTTTTATATTTAGGTTCTGGACACGTTTGTCTACCTATAGCAGACAGCCGGAATATTTCTCACTCATCTGAAGGACTCTTCATTTAACAGTGCAAAAAGAACAACAACATAAAATCACGGAACGAAAAAATAAAATAGAATAAAAGGCTTAAGTTTTGAAATGTTTTTTTTCTTGGCAACATGAAATGATTCTGCAATTTAACATAATTCCTTCTTTAGGACTTAATTTACTGCTTGCAGAGAACTCCTGCTTCCATTGGATATTTATGATCTTTTTTTAGAAAACTCAGGGGCCCCTCCACCCTTCCAATAAAAAACACGAAAATAGGGTAAAAGTCTTTAAATGCAATAGCAACACAATAATAAAAAAACCTTTATAGGCTGTGCGCGTGGCACTCCGTAATGGGCTTTCTCCACCCCTAATTCCATTTAAATCTGACGTCTCTGTCCTCAATTACCTACGCGCCTCGTTCCCCAATTAGACTTAAATTGTTCTTGGTCGCTGTCCCTCCAAATGGTGCTGAAGCCACCGATAAGTTTGGCAAAGAACCTTCCATAACCCTCGACGCTGAGTAATTGACAGCGTCTAGGCAGCTTCTGCGATTTTGAGGAAGGCCATTTACCCGTTATATATATTCCCATTCAACGCAGAAGATTTGGGACGGATTTATTGAAGCAGAAAGATTCATACCCCATAAATATACTTCTTGGCAAGGACCTCTCGAATTTAACAGCCTGATTCAAATGCCTGGATCCCTCTTCTCTTTTTTCAGTGCCTGGGGCGCCGCACCTACATGGATTTTTCATACCAGCCCTTTGGGGAATAAACTCTTCCAGATTTTTTTTTTTAAACACATTTAATTATTCAACTCTTCTTGTCTCAGTGGAATGGAGAAAGACCTTTCTTCCTTGGCATGGGACCTGTTTGTGATTCATCTATGGCTACAGAACAATCACATAGGTCAATAGAACTAGTGGAATTCTTTGAACGGTTTTCTAGAAACCATGTGTGTTCGTATGTATGTGTGTACGTAATCAAGTATATGCGTAGGCACACGGTTTCAAGGAACCAGTTCAAGGAATGCTACTGGCACTAAAGGGTCGCCTGATTTTCTCTATGGAGATGTGCGGACTGGACCGCAGGCCAGTCTGCCTGCCTGCCTGTCTGTCTGTCTCTGTCACACACACGCCTCGCGCGACTGAAACGGTGTCTTGACAAAGGGAAGCCATTTATCCGCACAGCACCGTTCAGCAGCCCCTTTGCCTCTTCCGCATGCTAAAAATCCCCGTCCACGCCCCGCTGAAGCGAACGGCAAAGTTCCCATTTGTTTTAAGGAACCGGGGTTGCTCTGCATGCAACCTGAATGCTTTACTGGGGGCGGGGGCGGGGATGTATCACGCGCGGATCCCAACATATACAGGCGGCCAGCTTCCAGGCTCTCCAACGCCGCTCCACCCGAGGGTAGTTACCTGAGGAGTGTAAAAATGCATAATTCATATCGGCTTTCTGGCAACCGCAGGGCTTTTTATTGCAGGCGCAAGTGGGTTTTCTCGGGGGCGCACTCGGGTCTTCTTTGCCCCCCGTTTCCATAGGCTTCTCCCCATCTCCGTACAGCAGAGCTAACAAAGACACAAACAGCGAGGTCTTAGTAGGGCGGCGGGGGGACGGGCGAGGCAAGGGCCAACTCCCCGAGAGCACCGAGTCTCCAGGTTACTCTGGAAGTCTTCCGATCTCTACCATTGGTTGAGAGGGGGGGAGGGAAGAAATATTTTGTTTTCTCTGCTTTAGCGTTTCCCACCCCGGTGTAATTTACAGCCTCTTCCTGATTCGGGGTACAAATCTGTTGTCGTCGCTTACCACAGAGTTTGGTTGAAATGCCTCCTGTAAACTTCTGGGCGGCCTGACACCAAGCTCTTGCTGAGGGGGGAGAGACAAGAATAGAGGATCAGACGGGCGGTTCGGAGTGGATTCCTCGAGACCCTAGAGACGCCCGCCCCGCAGGGCCCTGACGGAGAGGTGCTTTTGCCCCTCGGCCTCCCTGCCTGGCGCGCCCTTCACAGATTCAGCGCTGCTTATGGGTGGGATGTGTCGCTACCCGCCTGGCGCCCTTGGCGTGGGGGCGGCCAGAAAGAGCCATACAAGCGACAAGCAAGCAAGCGGTGGTCGGCAAGCACGGAACTAATTCTCAAAGCCAAGCGGAGCTGCATGCAACTGGCCAAGCTCTGGGATGCGACTCTCCTGTGCTCTTGCCCTGAACTCCCCCGACCGACCTCCTGCCCTCCCTCCCTCCCCCCTCCCTACAACGGGGCGGCCAGCCGAGGCGGCGCGTCTCCTCCTTCCCAGCCAGGTGAGGTCCTGCGAGAGATCCAGCAAGCCCGCTCTTTCCCCAGCGGCGCTCTCAGTCCCTTCGGTGGAGCGCAGGTGAGCCAGCTGTCTGCGCCTCGGCCAGGTCCTCTTCCCGTCTGGTGTCTGCTGCCCCGACAGGTATCCGCCTTCTCCCAGCAGGTCTCTCGGCTCCACGGTCTTTCCAGGGCAAGAAGCGGCGATGCCAGGCGCAGGCTGAGCCAAGTAAGGCCAGGGTCAGGCAAGCCGTGCCGGGGCTGAACTTCGCGGAGGCTGACGGGGAGAGGGAGGGAGGCGTCTTTCCCAGGGGGGCTCCTACCTGGACCAGGGTTGTCCGGGTCTCCGGAGCCATCTTCAGATCCGAAGGACCAAAAACCCGAGCCGGGAGCTGCCATCTGCGGAGCGGGTGAGAACGAAGCCGGCGAGGTGCGGCGAGCGCGTCTCCTCTGGTGCGTGTGCGCGAAGGGGAGCGCGAAGAGGCGAGACGGGGTGGGGGAGGCGGGAGAGGGGCGGGAGACGGAGCCGTCGGGCGCGTGGGGAGGCGAGGGCGGCGGGGGGCGGCAGGGACGAGGCCGGCCGGTGGCTGGAGGAGCGGCGGCAGAAGGCGTCTCTTTCGGCGGGCGTCGAGCGCGGAGTCTCTGGGCGTCGAGCGAGCAAGCGGGCGGCGCTAGGCGCTCTCCATGGTGCTGATGCGCTCCAGGGCGCAAACCCCGCTTCGCAGCCAGGCGGCGAAGGCGACAGGAGCGTTTTCTCTCGAGCCGTCGCTCTCGCTTTGCCCGGGGGGCTGCTGGCGTGGACGGGCGAAGGACACCCTCTTGCCTGAGCGCCTGATCACGACTTCCTTTGCCCGTAATTGGAGTCGCCCGGAGCGCTGGGAACCAAGAAGAAGAAAAGATGACCACTGAATCGGCGCGGAGAGTTGCCCTCCAGGGACGTCGCGGATGTGGGTGATGCGACTTGACGGAGACAGAGCCGGACCTGGTGGAGAGCCTGAGGTCGGCCTTCCGCGCCCAGCCAGAGAATGCAGATCCGGGGAGGGGGGGACGGTGAGGGAGAGATGGCAAGTCAAGAGGGCGGGAAGCCTTCGATCACGTAAGCGTTCTCGGTTCTGTCTGGAGAGCCCTTGCCAGAAATCCACAAGTGAGCAATGCACGGGGAGAGCTGAGGTCCCCGGTTCATTGCCAGTTCCCTCAAGCCTGGAGGTATTCGGGGAGGGGGTGGGGAAGGATCACATTCTATGAAAGATTTTGTGGCGGATCGCCTGCCTTTGGACTGCGAGATCTCTCTCTGCCCACACGCGTTTGACAGGCAGACAGAGCTGTTCCCAAAGCAGCTGTTGCTGGAATGCGCCGCGATTGCGTAAGGAGCAGCGCTCTTGCGAGGGCGACGAGTCCTCGCTTCTGCCAGTGCCTTTTGGGAACAAAGGACGATCACCGAAGCTTACATTCTGTGGCCCGAAATATGAACCCATGAAACAGAAGCTCGAAATCAGCAGTGCAATCCTAAACAGAGTTACATCTTTCTAAGTCTGCTGAAGCCAATGGGTTTAGAAGGGTGCAACTTTGCATAAGATTGCACTGTTGGTCACAGAGGAACATAGGAGAGAAGAGTGGGCTACAGAGGAAACACCAGTTCCCAATTCTGAGGATAAAGGGAGTTTCCTGACTGCTTATTTCAGGGCTTGGGTGGTGCAACTGTATCTTGAAAGGGGCTAGCAGACTGGCTGCTTCCAGCAGTCAGACAACAAGCTTTTCCCAGGTGGATTTCTTGCCTTCTAGCTGAATGCTTATTGCTGAGCTACATGTCAAAAGGTTTGGAATGAGAGGATAGCTGTCAGGTTGCCCCTGCTTTCACTTTCATCCAAATAACATCAGGGCCAATCTCCCTAAAGTTCTTTGAAACATCCTTTCCATGAAGTGTCTCCATTCAGAAGCCCCAAAGTGTAGAATAACTCACTAATAGACTACAGGCAACTCCCACCACCAGAAATATCTAGTAGGGGTGCAGAAAGCAACCTGTTGCATGGAAATGAGATACCTGATGAGTCAGCTCAGACATCCGCTGCTTCTTCCATGCGACTGGTCCAAGAATTCCTAGGAATGCAGCAGCGTCTGAGAAGTGCAGCCTTGTTTATAGCTATGAATACATGATTGTCTTCAGCAATACTCAGCTGCTTGGTGTGAAGAAAGAGGCAAACACCAGACCATGTTATGACTGTTACATCAGGTAGGGCTGTGACAGTGGCAGAGTGGCTGTGTGGCATGTGGTCCCCAGATGAGTCCCTGACATCTCCAACTAAAAGGATTGGTTAGCATGGGATGTGGAAGACCTCTGCCAGAGACTTTGCAGAGGTGCTGCCAGTCAGAGGAGACAATACTGACCGTCACGGATCAGCAGCCTGACTCAGTATGAGGGAGGTCTGAAAGAGAACCCATGGGGAGGTTGTAAGGAGAACCAGTGCTTAGATTCTCCTATGGGTAGATTCCTGGTTCTTCTTTCTCTCCTCCTCACCTGAAGAACCCAGGGCTTTCTTCCCTTCACGTGGCCATGCACTCTGCCTTCTCTTGAGCCACAACAGGCTTTTGGAAGTAGAGGACAGGTCTGTACCGCACAAAAGCACTCCTAGGACTTCCCATCACTTCTATTTGTTTTTGTTTTTTTGAACTGTCACTCACGATCTGGTGATGGAATGGTTTCCTTTCCCTTTTTAAAAAATAACAACTGGTTCAGCTGTGGCTGAACACGCCTAAGATATCTTGACTGGAAGAGCCTGAACGATAAGTGTAATGCCAGGAACACACTTATAGAAGGGAAGGACGTATGAAAAGGAATGATACGCTTTGGATTCCAGTGCACTTTATCTGCTTAGGCAGGTAAGAGCTGTAATAGCTTTCAGTATCATACATCAGTGATACCAAGATGGTAGATAGTTCACAATGGGCTGGCTGCACAAGAACCTGTGATGGTGTGAGGACAAGATGAGGCGTAGACCATGTAGGCAACAGGAAGAACATCTAAAACAGAGATAATACAACGGCTGGTCAATGCTCAACAGAGCTACACCCTTCTCACTGAAGCCAGTGAGCCTAGAAGGGCGTGACTCTGCTTAGGATGGGACTGTTGGTGTCTTCCCTATAATACTGAGATGGGAAACAGACCTCTGTTTCCTACCATAAAGAGCTGGAGAACTTAAGTGTGTTTCTGTGCTGAGGCATCTTGCCCCTTTCTGCCCTGTTCATAACGTCACTTCTGGCTCAGCACATCCATAAACAGGTGGGACCCCAGGTGGCTGGCTGCAGAACAGATTTGTGAGTTAATGAACTGCAGAGACAAATATATTAGTCTCTCCATCAAGTGATGCTGGGGGCATTAAGGAGTGACTGGATGCCAGCAAGATGCTCATAGCAAACACACCAGATTCCTGATCCATGATGTTCTTTCCCAGCTCTGCTATGTTCAGGCTGAAGCTCTCCTTTAGAGTTGGGGAAACTGAGACTAGTGTGGACTGGTGGCACTTTTTGATTACGGTCACCTTAAAATAAGTCAGTGTCTTGTGCGAGTCTGCTGAATATCGAATGATGGACACAGACCCTTTTATAAAAATCAAGGGCATCTGAAAGCCTGCGAACGTGGGGAGAGTGGTTTAGAAATTAATTGATTAAATAAATAAATAAATAAATAATTATTCTTAACTCTTTCCAGAAACATTTCTGATAGCCAAGAGATATTTTTTTAAAAAATGTTCACCCCCCATGTTCGTGAGAGCCAGTTTGGTGTAGTTGGTTAAGTGCGCGGACTCTAATCTGGGAGAACCGGGTTTGATTCCCCACTCCTCCACTTGCACCTGCTGGATGACCTTGGGCAAGCCATAGCTCTGTACCAGCTGTTCCCTCAAGGACCGTTGTCTCAGAGCTCTCTCAGCCCCACCTACCTCACAGGGTGTCTGCTGTGGGGAAGGGAAGGGACAGGAGTTTGTAAGCCGCTCTGAGACTCTTAAGTGAAGGGTGGGGTATAAATCTAATCTCTTCTTCTTCTTCTTCATCAGATTGCATTATTGTAAAAGGTAACAGTAGCTATAAAAAGTCTGAAGGAAACTTGTCCTAGATGGAGTGAATGGCAAGGGCATCTTTGAAAATATTTCAAAATTAAGATGGTTGGCTTTGTGTAGAAATTAAGGAACATCCCCACCCACTAGGTGACTGGTGGTGAGTATGGTACGGGGTGGTTAAATACCAGGCTGTAAGCAGCCTCCTTTCCCATGTTCTCTGATGGATCCTGTAGTTCTTTCAAGAGCACCAGAAGCACTTGTTGGCCTTGTGTTCTCCTGCCTTGACAGTGTGTGAGGGAAAGCCTGGTTATGTGAAACTGCAGGCCTGGCTTGGATTCTTCCCAGTTCCCAGCTGAAAGAAAGGAGGGTTTCAATGCACGAGGATTTCATGCATTCTCTTTTCCCCCCTCAAAGGGAATTCAGGGGGGAACAAAGCCAAACTCAGATTAAGGTTGATATATCAATACTGGCCATTTGTATAACACTTCTGATCTGCAAAGTGCTTTACAACCCTCATTGCACTTATCATCTCAACAATCTTGTGAATTTTACCGACAAGAGACTAAGAGAGAGGTGTGTGCATGTGATTTGGCTAAAGGTCACCCCACAGTTTTTCTTTCAGACCCACTCTGGTTCCACTATTTTCTTTTACTGTGTTAAAAACCCCAACAAACCTAGAAAGTGGGTTCCATTTCAACAATTATTTTTCCCCCCATCTGTATTTTGTGAATGAATAAAAATGGAATACACATCAGTAGAAAGAGTATCAAAGCACTTAAGAACATCAGAAGAGCCCTGCTGGATCAGACCAGTGGTCCATCTAGACCAGGAACCTGTTTCACACAGCAGCCCACGAATTGCCCCAGATGGCCAAACTAACAGGGCACAGAGGCCAAGGCCTTCCCTAAAGCCACTTCCTAGTACTTCTTTCAAAATAGGAGCTCTCTGTGTGTGCATCTTTTGGTGAATTTTTTTTTGCTTGCATCAGTAATTCTAATTGGCAGCAGAGGAACAGCGGGTATGAGTAAGGGAGGGAATCTTTCGTTCCCACTGTGCAGAAAACCTACTTGTCAATTATTAGTCACTGATGCAGAAGCTTGAGCGTTGATGCGATATTCAATATTTTGTTCTGTTCACTTCCAAAGAGGTGAGATAGATTATTGAAGGATCTCATTCTTTTTGTTTCCCCAAAACAACCGAGGAGAAATAAACCGATCTGCGCTTTCCCAGACATTATGAATCCTTACAAAGACTAAGATGTCTTTATGAGAAAATGGACACCAAACTTCAGTGAAGATTAGAAGAAAGCAAAGAATGGGCAGGAATTCATTATGTTGAGCCATGAACCTCAGTCTCAGCCAATGTCTTAAACCATCTTTAACCACACTCACGTACATTGACTGTGATACCCCTCCCCCCACACACCTTGACCTAGAAGTATAAGCCATTTAGCAATACTGATATAAAATATCCTTTCCTTTCCAAGAGGCTTTCATGGGATTTCAGAGCAAATGTCCTAAAAGTAATTGGTGGCTGTGCAAAGCAGGTATTTGGTGGACTGTTTCTAAACAAACATTCTGGTAGAGTTCATTGTCACCTATTATAGATGTACTTTTTGTACATAATGGGCATTTTGCATACTCAGGGTTGATCAAAAACGCAGACCCTCGTTAAAGCATATCAAGACCATATCAGGGAAACAATTCCCACACCCTTCTAATGTACATATGTATTTTCGATAACTAAAACAATTTCATCTTATAAACATTTCTGCCCGGAAGTCACAAAGATCAGCGGATCAGAAAACAGAGCTAAGAAAGGCCTGTGTTTTCACCATAGGAGTATAGAAAAATGAAAAGAGAGGAAAATATTTCTATATCTTTCAAACTACATATATATCATTTTTAAACAGGTATGGTATACAAATGAAATAATTTTCACACCCATGCTCATTGTTTTTTTAAAATTATAATTTAAAACTTCGACTGCTTTTCCCTGGAAGTGCTGCAATGAGACATGTTCACATGAGCAGACACTGTTGCTTCAAAACGCTGGAGAGAGACAGACACAGATAAAAAAAGGAAAGGACACAGTATAAAACCATACAAAAAGATCATATTCAAGCAAGCCAAACGGCAGCAGCAGCAGCAGCAGCTAATATTGCTGGATCAGGCGCCGGCGCTGAGAGGTTTTCCTGAGCAGTTTCCGGTAGTCGTAAGGGTTATCCTTGATTTTGTTCTCTTCCAAGGGGCCCCCAGTGACCCTTGGCCTAGGGATTAAGTATAGAAGCGCTAGAAATTAGAAGTTAAAACATTTACGTTGGTCAACGTCGCTCTCAACTCCTTAACTTCCATCTTCAGCAACCCCCACCCCACCCCCAGCTTCCCCGCCCAGTCTGCCACCAGTAGTAGCAGAGGGAAACTTGTTGTATGCAGGGTGGCAAATCTATTCATGATGATAGACAGGACTGGTCAAGTACCAGAGGACTGGAAAAATGCTATAATAATCCCGATTTTTAAAAAGGGCGACTCTCAACTCCCAAGTAACTATAGATCGATAAGTCTTTTGTCTGTCATTGGGAAGCTCTACGCGAAACATTTGGCTATTAAGCTCAAGGCCTGGTTAGAGGAGCAGCAAGTTCTTGGAAGGGAGCAGATTGGGTTTTGTCAGGGCAAGTCAACTTTAGATCACTGCATTGTCCTTAATCACTTAGTTAATAAATATAAATCAGGAAAGGGTATGAAATTATATGCGGCCTTTCTGGACCTCAAGGGTGCCTTTGATTTGGTGCCTAGGGATCTTCTGTGGGAGAAATTAAGTGATATGGGGATCGATAACCGTTTGCTGTTTTTGATTAAAAAACTGTACTCGGGGAACACATGTATGCAGGGTGCATACTAAAGCAGTATTTTGCTCGATGGTGGAACGTGCCATCAAGTTACAGGCGGCTTATGGAGATCCCCGTAGGGTTTCCAAGGCAAGAGGTGTTCAGAGGTGGTGTGCCCATTGCCTGCCTCTGCACAGCAGCCCTGGCCCTCCTTGGTGGTCTCCCATCCAAGTCCTAGATGGGGCTAGCCTGGGCCACCGAGGAGGCACATAAAAAGGATACTGTGTGTCTGCCTGCCTAATGATACCCCTCCACCAGGCACGGGTCACATAGACTTTGGTCAGGGGTGTTTCAGAGAACGTGACTTTGATCCAGTCACTCTTTTCCATCCTGAACTACCTCACAGGGCTGCTACTGTTGTGAGGATAAAATGAAGGCAATGCTGTAAGCCACTTTGGGTCCCACTGAAGGGGAAAGCAGAGTATAATCATCCAAAAGAAATAAACAACGATATCCTGTCAGGATAGGGGAATGGACCAGATGATCCGCCAGGGCACACCAACACAATGGTTGTCACGCTATCCTGGCAAAATAAGACAGGCAGCCGGTTCAAACATGAACAGATACAACTTCATTACTTTACTTCTGCAATGTGCGGACCAATCACACTACAGTGCATTGCATTTAGCGTGCTATGGATTGAGTAACTTCTGCGATGACCCATTCACACATGCAGGTCATTGCTTGACACTGAAGACATCAAGCTATAAAAGTACGCCTGTATAGCCAGCCCTCATAGTGTTATAAAGGGACTATTTACAGCTATCGAAATGAGTCCTCAGGTTTTTTTGAAAACAGTTGTTCAGGGATTAAGCAGACTGAGCTCTGGTAACAGGAGTGCATGACGTGGTCAGAAATATGATTGGATGACACATTATCCTGCAACTTAGCTGAAGGTAAGTCAGTCTGGATTGAAGGCCTCTGGGGAACTGTTAGCAACTCTGAATCCATACTGGGAGAAAGGTTGGGTATGAGTTCAATGAATGAACTGTGAGCCACAAGTGTTTTTGCTCAGATCAGTTGCACAAGCAATCCAAGTTGTTTACTTGGGGCAGAAAATGTTTTCTGGGTGCCAGTGAAGCAGCGTGGAATCTGGCATTACTGAGGACACTGGGCCATGATATCCTGATCGTGTGATGAAGCCAGGTGTGGCAACAAATGTCCCGTGACTACAACACCTGTGCAACAAAGCATAAGGCCTGCTTGGTTACAAATAAAAGGGCTCTGGAGGACGTTAGGAGGGCTAGCTAACTGCATTTTGGCTCATTGCCTTTTGATTTGTGGATGTACTCTGAAGAATGACTTGTGTGTTCAGTGGAGATGTTCTCCCAAGCAAGTGTGCATAAACATGGCAACTCCACAACACAATCCTCATCAGAACGGCACCCTTCTAAACCCAATTACTAGGGCCACGGTGGCTCAGGGGTTAAGGTGCTGAGCTGCAGACAGGAAGGTCGGTAGCTCAGCAGTTTGAGACCCTAGTGCTGCGTGACAGAGTGAGCTCCCGTCTCTGGCCCCAGCTCCTGCCAACCTAGCAGTATGAAAGCAAGTAGATAAACAGGTACCGCTTCGGTGGGAAGGTAACAGCATTCTGTGCGCCTTGGCCACATGACCATGGAGAAGTCTTTGGACAGCGCTGGCTCTTTGGCTTGGAAATGGAGATGAGAACCACCCCCTAGAGTCGGATTCGACTAGCTCTCAAGCTTTACCTTTACTAAACCCAATTAATTTAGAAGGGTGTAACTCTGCATACAATGCAATTCTAAGCAGGTTGAATCCAAATCCTACTTGGGTCTATCCAATGGGGCTTACTCCTAGGAAAATTCTTAGGATGGCACTGTTAGGATGGCGCTGTTATATTGCAATTCTAAGCAGGTCTACTCAGAACCCTACTGAAGTCAATGGGGCTTTCTTCCTGGAAAGTGTTCTTAAGAAGCTTAATTCTTATGGGATTTCAAAATTTAGTGGCTGTTTTGAGCACCAGTAGAATCGAGACCAAAACATTTGTACATCTGCAAATGAAGTTGGCTGCAATATCTTCCTCACAGTAACTGCCATAATTTACAATACCACTTCCCAAACCCACTCATCCGACAGATGTGCGTCTCTCTCCCAACAAATTCAGTACGATTTCAAAGTGCTCAACTTTGGCTGCTTCTCTGGTATTACTCACCCTTCATTAACCCTCAACGTAGCACTCTTTGGGTCTCTTGGTAGGTTCCCTCTTGTGCCGGTATTTCTGTCATTTGAGTTGGAATCAACAGATGAAAGCTCTTGGTAGTAGGGATCATCCGCATCCAGGACCTTGCCCAGACTACAAAGGAAGATCATATATTTGACAAATATTATTGCAAACCAGTTTGCGAGCCATAAGAAATTTACAAAGTGGCCATGTGGCATTGGAACATATCACCCAACGAACACAGCTGCACGATGAAAAGGCTGCTAGCAAAAAAGAAGCCCTTAATATAAACATATTGAGAGCAGTCGTGAACAAAACCTTTTTGAGGGCCATGCCTCATGTCTTGTGAGCCTGATTTAGGAGAGGCATCCTCCGAAGAGGTGAGTTAAGCCTCCTATGGAGGACTCTGAACAAGCTGCCTAGAAGGTGGTGCCACTGGACCCTACTGCATCCTGGAGCCAGAAGCAGATGCCCACATCAGAAGGCGGAGTGCCCACTTTGCATAAAGATGATGGTTGTTTATTTATACCCCACTTTTCTCTACCCTAGGGAGTCTCAGAGCGGCTTACAATCACCTTTCCTTCCTCTCCCCACAGGAGGCACCTTGTAGGTGGGGCTGAAAGAGTTCTGAAATAATTGACTGGCCCAAGGTCACCCAGCAGGCTGCATGTGAAGGAGTGGGGAATCAAACCTGGTTCTCCAGATTAGACTCCGCCACTCTTAACCACTGCACCATACTGGCTCTCAAAGATGAACGTGCAATGGCTGCAGCACAGTGAAAGAGCATCTGATTTTTATGCAGAACGTCCCAGGTCCAAACACTGGCATCAGCAGTTAATAGGACCAAGTAGTAGATGATGTGAAAGACCTATGCCCAGGATCTTGGAAAGCTTCCACCTCAATAGACTGATGAGCCGATTCACTTGTATGACAGTTTCATAGGTTCAAAACTCTCTGACTTCAATATGGCTAGGATTGGAGAGAGCGGTGGCAGTTCAGTTGCAGAGCTATATGGATGACTCTTCCATGCTAGATTCATTCCAGTCCGGCTTCTGGCCAGGCCATGGGACGGAGACAGCACTGGCTGCCCTCATGGATGACCTCCGGAGGCATCTGGATCGAGGCGGCACAGCGGTACTGGTGTTGTTGGACCTGTTGGCGGCATTCGACACAGTCGACCAACAGTCACTGATCCACCACCTCGCTGACACTGGGATTCAGGGGCTTGCCTTGCAATGGCTCGTCTCCGTCCTCCAAGGTCGGGGACAGAGGGTGGTGTTAGGGGAACAGACGTCCCAGAGGCACCCGCTGGTTTGCGGGGTTCCTCAAGGGGCGGTGCTATCCCCAGTGTTCTTCAACATCTACATGCGCCCCCTTGCCCAGATTGCCTGGAGGCACAGGCTGGGGTGTCACCAGTATGCTGATGACACCCAGCTGTATCTGTTGCTGGGTGATCAGTACGACATAGCAGACTGGCTTAGGCTGAGCCAACTGAAATTGAATTCAATGAAGACCTCCATGCCTGAGTTGGGTCCTGTGCCTGAGCGCGTTGGATGTAGGGATCCCACTTCCGATGGGGCGCCATTGGTGCCAGTGCTGAGGGTTAGGAGTTTGGGAGTGCTCCTGGATGCCACCTTGACAAGGAAGGCCCAGGTAGCAGCCACTGCCAAGGCGGCCTTTTATCACCTATGGGTGATTAGGCAGTTGGTTCCCTTCCTCGAACACAATGACCTGGCAACAGTGATCCATGCTATGATCACCTTGAGATTAGACTACTGCAATGGTCTCTACTAGTGTTCCCTCTAAGCTGAGTTAGTGTGAGCTAGCTCAGTTTTTTTAGCCTCCAGCTCACAGATTTTTGTCTTCGCTCAGGAAGGAGGGCTCCAGAGCAAACTGATTTATGCAGTATCCAAATCGCTCACTCACAACTTTAATGCCAGTAGCTCACAAAGTAGAATTTTTGCTCACAAGGCTCTACAGCTTAGAGGGAGCATTGGCCCGGCTGCCCTTGTCCCAAATCCAGGAGCTGCAGCTAGTGCAAAATGTGGCGGCCAGGCTGTTTATGGGCCTCTCCATATGGGACCTCATCCAGCCTGTACTGAAGGCATTGCACTGGCTGCCAATAGTGTACCAGATTCAGTTCAAGGTGCTGTTTTTGACCTTTAAAGCCCTATATGGTCAGGGGCCTGCCTACTTGAGGGACCGCCTTTCTCTTATGTGCCCCAGAGAGCACTGAAGTCAGGGTCGCAACATTGCCTGGCTCTCCCTGGCCCGAAAGTTGCCAGGCTGGTCAACATGAGATCATTTCAGTGGCAGCCTCATGCTGGTGGAACGAGCTCCCTGAAGATATCAGGGCCCTGCAGGACCTCCTGCAGTTCCGCAGGGCCTGTACAACGGAGCTCTTCCGCCAGGCTTTCAATTAGCAGCTGCCACTGATGAATGGGACAACCGATAACTTGTCACAGGAACATCTTATGACCCAAGGACATACCGTTGACACTGCCTGTCAACACTGGAATATATACTGAATGCCTCCACTGCTTGTACTGTACCTTTGTATTGTTTTTAGTAGTATTTATACTGTATATTGTATTCTTGTATTGCAACATTTTATTATGTTATCATATTTTAATTGTCTGTACGCCGCCTTGAGCCAGTTTGCCTGGTAGGGCGGGATATAAATGGAAACAAATAAATAAAAATTGGCTCTGCAAGGAAATGGATCTGTAGGGCCAGCGTTAGAGCTTTTAGTTGCTGCCTGGACTTGGTTGCTGCTGCACTGACTGCATTAGCCAGAGCTATCTGGCTAAACAGTTTCCCTGATTCTTCAGCAATCTTGCCTGGAGCTTGCTTATCACCCTGGCTCCATAGTTCTCCTGTTTCCTCATCAGACCGGTTTTTTGGGGGGGGGGGGGCGTTATTACTCTTCCTTTTTCACTGGACCCAAAGCGTAGAAGACAATGTGGATTTCCAGAAGTGCATCGCACTTGATGTTGCAGAACATTAACTGTGCAACTATTTTCTTATGTGGACAGCTGGTTTTCTATCTATCTAGTCTATCTATCTAGTCTACCTATCTAGTCTATCAAGACTATCTAGAAAAGGGCAGACAAGCTTCCAAGCCGTGCAGAGGTCCTAATCGGGTTGAAAGTGTGATGTGATAAAAAAAAAAAGCCAAATCATTTTATTCATTCTGGACACCTCACTCCTCCGGTGCAGCAACCTTTGTATACAGAAAATGGATCTCAGGTGGTTGTTAAACCTTTCCAGATTTGTTATTTCAGGGCTGTTATATAGAAAGTTTTCTAAAAACTCTGTCAACCTTGAAAATGTGGTCAGAATCTTTAAGTAAAAAGTAACTCCGCGCTACATCTCGCTACAAGAGAGAAAAATCAAACTGCCCGTGTTCTGTGACGTCCTTTGCAGTAACTGGGGACACAGCTTTTGAAAGGCATACGGCAGAGATGCACCTGCTGACTTGGGGGCTGTGTTGAGTCAGAAAAGCACCACAATTACTGGGCAATTTTCTGCAATGCCGTTCTTACTGATATAATTAAGGCTGTATTAGTACTCCTTTTAAAAAGCCTCCTCCTCTCGCGGATTTATGCATTTAACACCAATATGCACTCGGCTCTGCAATTTGGTAGGCAAGGTTCTCCGCGAAGCCACGGCTGTGAGGCATTTAAATTCAGACTCCAGCGTTTTGTGATATCAGGGAGATGTGACATTATCGGGGGGGGGGGCACGTCAGGGTTGGAAATGAATGGAAGGCTTATGCGGATCAATAAGTCACGCAGGGATAATCACCATCTGCATGCTTAACTGTTTCAGAGCGAGGCCAGAAAGCACAAACAAAAGGGAGTCACTCAACTTTGGCACAGCCTAGGAAATCCCTTGGGCTATAACAGGGAACACACTCCAAGGTGGGGGAGCTGCTGGGCCTCAGGGCTTCTGGCAGGGTCCACTGCTGCCGTCGCCCTGTCTGGGCATCTCCCCTGCTGCCCACCCACTTGTTTGCAAGAACACCACTATACATGCTCCCCGGTGTGTGTGTGCATTGCCCAGTACCGTCAAATAAAGGGGATGGTGAGAGGGCTTGCAAGGGGGTGGGGAAAAGGATGCACAGGCACTTGCGCTGGCCCCCAAATTCTGGAACCAGCTCTAGATTTTAACTATCCTCATACGGATGTCCATGGATGTTACCGGAGACCACAATGACATCAAAGGTGAGCTGGTACTGTCACATGGAGATGATGAGCCCTCAGACTGGTGCTCTCCGTGCAAAGTAGAGAGATGAACGGCCCTCTGCCAGCAGGCTGACTGAACACGGGCGTCTCTTAACGCTAGCAAAAGGCCAACTCCTTCATACTCATAAAAGATGTGTGATGTGTTATGTATTGACCATGCGGTCGCCATGTGCTCTCTTAATTGCGACCGCATGGCCAGAGCATGGCCAGAGCACATGGCCAAGAAACTACCTGAGCTTCAGCCAGGTAGAACAAAGGCCAGGTGGATTCAAACCGGCCACCAATCCTGTACCTAGGTTTCTCCCAGGGAACCTATGAAATGTAAATAGACTTCTAATAGCCTATCAGGCCAGTTGGGTGAGGTCAGGGGATTGTCCCTGACCAGCATAAAAGGAGGGCTTCGAGCCCTGGGTTGTATGCTTCATCCGGACCAGCAATAAAGATCAAGCTGTTTCACTATTCCATGGACTCCCGACTCCAATACTTATCAGTGGCGACGAAGGTGGGATCCCGATGAGCGACTCTCTAGCAGACCACAGCAGCACAGCGAGCTCCGTCCCGCCGGCCGCAGGCATCTCCGAGCTCCAGCGCTCCAACGCCTCACCGCAAGCCGCTCTGAGCCCAATCCTCCGGCACTAGCCAGCGCCAAGCCTCAGTGCTCCCCGGCACCGCCGCAAGACACGAGGACATCGCTCAAACAGCCGCCGCCGCTCCTGCTCTGGTAAATATGGCAAACGCTCCGGGACCAATTACCCCTTTCGATACGTCTCGCCCCGAGACGTGGGAGTCCTGGCTCAAGACGCTGGGTTGCGCCTTTAAGGTCCGCGGAATCACAGATGCGGACCTGAAGAGTGCCTGGCTCTTGAGTTCCGGAGGGGTGGAGGTCATGCGGGTGGCCCAGAACCTACTAGCCCCGCAAGACCCCACCGAGGTGTCTTACGACATGCTCACCAAGACCCTCGGCGATTACTTCGCCCCGAAGCCATCAAAACTGGCCAGGCGCTGGGAGTTCATACAGCGCCAGCAGCAGCCAGGGGAGTCGGCCGCCACTTTCCTGGCTGAACTCCGTCGACTAGCCGTGGGCTGCGAATTCCGCCACATGGATGACCACGTGGAGACCGCCTTCATGGGAGGGGTCCGGGAAGCCAAGCTCCGCCGGCGCCTCATTGCAATGCCGGAGCCAACCTTGGAGAAGATGCTCGAAACTGCGGCAGCCTTCGAGACAACGCAAAAGGACAAGGCAGCCACCAAAGTCCACCAGGCAGCTCCTCCCGAACCCGACTCAAGCGAAGAAGAGGACGTCCACCGGATGCAACCATGCTCGAAGAAGGGTGAGCCCGGCGCCCCCAGGCCCAAGGGCCGGCGCCCAGCATCTGTCTCTGTTCCCTCTTCTGCTTCCCTCAACAGGCAGGCCCCAACGTGCGCCAGCTGCGGGGACCCCCACGACAGACGGACATGCCGCTTCCGTGATGCCATCTGCCGCGCCTGCGGGAAAGCAGGACATCTCGCCCGGGCCTGCCGCCTGAGGAACAGCCACCGTGCCCCAGCAGCGAACTTCGAAGAAGTGGGAGAAGGTAGCGGCAATTACAGGTGCACCCCGCCCGTCCTCAAAGGCGGAACTCCAGGCGTTCTTGGGACTTATGAACTTCTACCACGCCTTCCTTCCGCACAAGGCGGCGGTCGCTGAACCCCTGCATCGTCTCCTGGACAAGGGAGTGGCTTGGGCCTGGGGTCCCAAGCATGATGCAGCCTTCCGGGCCGTCAAAGACTTATTAATTTCAAATGCGGTCTTAGCGCATTTCGATGAGAGGCTCCCTGTCATCCTGGCCTGCGACGCATCCCCCTACGGCGTTGGGGCGGTCTTGGGACACCGGCTACCCAACGGAAAGGAGGTACCGGTTGCCTACTACTCCAGGACCCTGTCGTCGGCAGAACGGAACTATGCCCAGATCGACAAGGAGGCCCTAGCAATCGTAGCCGGCATCAGGAAATTCCACGACTATCTCTACGGACGGTCGTTCACCGTGGCCACAGATCACAAGCCGCTGCTGGGTCTCCTTGCCCCCCACAGGCAGACCCCTCACATGCTGTCCCCGCGGGTCCTGCGGTGGTCAATTTTTTTGTCAGGCTACTCCTACGAATGGGTACATCGCCCGGGGAAGGCGATGGGTCATGCCGACGCCCTCAGCCGTCTTCCCCTCCCGTCCTGCGACCCTGATCCGGCTCCCGCTTTCCACGTCGCGCTCCTAGAGGATCTACCGGAGCGCCCCGTACAGGTATCGGATGTGGCCCGTCGCACGCAGCGGGACCGCATCCTTTCCCGTATCTCGGACTGGGTGGGAAGGGGGTGGCCGGAAAAACCGGGACCAGATTTCGCCGCTTTCACGGCACGCAGGCATGAACTATCGGCCCACAAGGGATGCCTGCTATGGGGATCTCGAGTGGTCATCCCCGGGCCCCTGCGGCCCCGAGTGCTAGAGGCCCTCCACGAGGCTCACCCGGGAATTGTGCGCATGAAAGCTCTGGCCCGGAGTTACGTATGGTGGCCAGGCCTGGACAAAGACATTGAGGGGCGGGTCCAGAAGTGTACCAAATGCCAGGAGTCACGGCCAGATCCGCCACATGCTCCTGTCCGATCCTGGGAATCTACTAACAAGCCCTGGTCCTGCCTGCACCTAGACTTCGCGGGACCGGTCCAGGGCTGGTTGTTTCTTATCGTTGTTGACAGCTACAGCAAGTGGCTTGAGGTAGTGCCGGTAGTTTCGACCTCCACCAACGCTGCCTTAAGAAGTCTCTGGCCAATCTTCGTGACACACGGAATGCCAGAAACTCTCGTGACCGACAATGGGACCGCCTTCACCTCCGGCGAGTTTCAACGGTTTGTGGAAGCCTGCGGTCTGCGCCACATCCGCTCCGCTCCGTTCCACCCCGCAACCAACGGCCAGGCCAAGCGCATGGTGAGGACAATGAAGGACGCGTTAAAGAAGATGGAGCATGGCGACTGGGAAGAGCAGCTGTACAAGTTCCTGTTCTGCCAACGGAACACACCCCACTCAGGGACCGGGCGCCGGCCAGCCGGACTTCTGATGGGAAGACGACTGGGAACCGTCTTGGACCGCCTACATCCCGACCGAGCAATCGAGGGGAACCCGACAACGGAGGACTGGCCAGCTGCCCAAGGATTTGCTCCCGAAGACCCCGTATACGCAAAGAACTTCGCGAGGGGTCCGACATGGCTCCCCGCGAGGATCGTCCGAGTCACAGGGCCTTATTCCTATGAGGTCCTTACGGAAGATGGCGTAGTCTGGAAACGGCACATTGACCAGATTCGACGCCGTACCCAGAACCACGATGATACCCAGGCCCCTGAACTCCCTGCACCAACAGACCGTGACATCGACACGACTCCAGAAGCAGCGCCAGACCCTGATCCGGAGACTGCGGAGATGCCGCTCCTGCCCGCGGACGAAGCAGTCGCACCATCCACACCTGAACAACCCCCAAGCAGACAGGCCCCACCAGCAGAACAACTACCCACACCGCAACCTGCCGACACAAGCAACACGCCCCGCCTTACAACCCCCCGGCGCTCTGGACGTGAGCTCAGACGCTCGGACTATCTCAAAGACTATGTGTGCAGAGGGGTTCTGGACTATGGGGGGAGGGGTGTTATGTATTGACCATGCGGTCACCATGTGCTCTCTTAATTGCGACCGCATGGCCAGAGCACATGGCCAGAGCATGGCCAGAACACATGGCCAAGAAACTACCTGAGCTTCAGCCAGGTAGAACAAAGGCCAGGTGGATTCAAACCGGCCACCAATCCTGTACCTAGGTTTCTCCCAGGGAACCTATGAAATGTAAATAGACTTCTAATAGCCTATCAGGCCAGTTGGGTGAGGTCAGGGGATAGGGCTGCCAAGTCCAACTTGGGAAATATCTGGGGACTTTGGGGGTGGAGCCAGGAGACTTTGGGGGTGGAGCCAGGAGAAAGGAAGTGACATCATTTTGTGATGTCACATCCTGTGATGTTGCTTCCACATGCTGACACATGAACTCATGAAGTTTCCTAATACTGAATCAGGCCATTGGTCCATCAAGGTCAGTATTGACTACTCAGACTGGTAGTGGCTCTCCAGGGTCTCAAGCTGAGATCTTTAATGTCACCTATTACCTGATCCTTTTTTAGCTGAAGAGGCTGATACCTCCTGCATGTCAAGCAGATGCTCTATCACTGAGCAACGGCCCTACTGAATCCTTCCTCATCTCGGCAGAATATGAAGCCCTAAGTGCTACACAAGTGCTAAATATGATTTTCATATCATAAGAACAGGAGAGAAGCCACAGTGGATCGGCCCATCCAGTACAACACTCTGTGTCACAACAGTGGCCAAAAATACCAGGTGCCCTCAGGAGTTCCAGCAGCGGGGCCAGAACTCCAGAAGCCCTCCCACTGTTGCCCCCCAAGCACCAAGAATGCAGAGCATCACTGCCCCAGACAAAGGGCTCCATTTAGACCTTGTGGCTATAATAGCCACTGATAGACCTCTGCTGGATGGGGACAGAGAGAGAGAGAGACAGACAGACAGAGAGACAGACAGCTTTTTCACTTACTCTTGCCCAATTCCCAGGCTTTATTTCTGGCCCTTGTTTCACCCAGCTGTTGTCCATGTAAGTCCCATAACTTCTCCCCCCCCCCCCAGCATAGGCTTTTTGGTGGCTAAAGAGGACCTTTGTCCTCCCCTTTTTGCCAGCAGAAAAGCTAGTTGGATCCATCCCTAACTTAAAATACCGGTTACTTGATGTACAAATGCTTTTAAAAATGCAGATTTTTACTGCCGGAGGGGGGGGGGGGGGGACATGGTTGAAAGAAACAGAAAATTGGCATAAAAATGAGGAATCCCAACTTTTATTTGCAGAAGGGAAATGAGGATTGGGGGGACCCAAACAGCCACAACAAGACATTTTAAACAATCCCACTCCCAGACCTTCTACAGGCAACCTCTCCTTGTGATGTTTACCTCTTTGGAAGTGACAGTTTATTCCTTTGACAAAACCACAGTGGACAGACAGACAGCAAAAAGAAAGAGGGGGAGGGGGAGAGACAGAGAAGGAAAAGAGCTCGCAGACCCCAGCACCTTAAGCAGCTTACTCCAGCAGCAACCTTGCACGGAAGCAACTTACTCCAGCAGCAACCTTGCACAGTCCCTCCTTAATCTCTGGGCGGGGCTGTCTTGCTCGATCAGCTCTTAAAGGGGAAATTTCCCTTTTAAGAAGTTCAAGAGGCCAGCAGGGCAGGCTCCGAGGTTCCCCTGCTGGCAGCCATTTTGTCCCCCCGGTGGCCAATTTTGGAAAAGCGGGGGAAAGCTTTAAAAATCGGTGTTTCCCCCGCTCTACAGGGGGACTTGGCAGCCCTATCAGGGGATTGTCCCTGACCAGCATAAAAAGAGGGCTTCGAGCCCTGGGTTGTATGCTTCATCCGGACCAGCAATAAAGATCTAGCTGTTTCACTATTCCATGGACTCCCGACTCCAATACTTATCAGATGGCAGATGACGGCAGCTTTCTTCCCCAATGGTGTCTCACACAGCAGTTTTTTTGCACAAAAGGGGTTCATGGTGGGAGATGGAGGGTGCGAGGCTACAGCGAAGCAAGCAGCAGACACCTTGTTGCTAACTTCCCCACAGCCTCTCGCTCCACCCATACCTTCCTTCTAGCTTACTTCCAGTTTCAGACTTCAGCTGGGGAGAAAAATGCACAGAAAGACAGCTTTGCAGGGAGGTGAGCTGTGGATGCCCCAGGGGGGCTTTGTCCTCTCCCACCACAGAGCATCTCAAGCCTGTTGGCTCAGCCTCCTGCTGGAGGAAGTGAAATCAGGATCCCCCACCCAACTGGGAGGTGTGTAGCTCATTTACAGCTGCAGCAGCTGCCTCCTGAAGTGGGGACATGGCGGAAGGCTGCAGAAGACAGACAAGAGAGGCAACCAAGGGCAAGTGAGGGTCTCCGGAGACCCAGGCCCCAGCCTCACTCCATCTTTAGCTAAGGGTCATTTCCAGACACTTGACATCACAGGCCACCTAGGGCTTGCACTCCTACAGATGCTGATTGCCAATGGTCACAACGAAGGTGCGAGAGGATGAATGTGGCCTTTGCACTAGTGCAGGAAGCCCAGCGCCCAATTAAACAGCTGTTTGTTTTTGTGTGTGTATTGTAAGCTGCTTTGGGAGCAGCTCAGTGGTAGAGTCTCTGCTTGGCACGCAGAAGGCCCCAGGTTCAATCCCCAGCATCTGCAGATAAAAGGATCAGGTAGAAGGCGGTGTGAAAGACACCAGCCTGAGACCTTAGACAGACACTTCAGTCTGAGAAGACAATCCTGACCTTGATGGACCAAGGGTCTGATTCTGGTTCAATATGAGGCAGCCTCATGTGTTCAAGTGAAAAATGGGGTATAATAATTTAAAACAATACATAAAAATGCCCAACCTTGCGATCTGAGGTCTCAGGCATGCCGGTTCAGTGTACTGAGTTGCTAGAATACTAAATTATACACCAGCTACCAGTGTTCCCTCTAAGCTGAGTTAGTGTGAGCTAGCTCACAGTTTTTTAGCCTCTGGCTCACACATTTTTGTCTTAGCTCAGGAAAAAGGGCTCCAGAGCAAGCTAATTTATGCAGCAGCCAAATCACTCACTCACAACTTTAATGCCAGTAGCTCACAAAGGAGAATTTTTGCTCACAAGACTCCACAGCTTAGAGGGAGCATTGCCAGCTACCCGATTCTACTCTGCAAGGATCGAATGATTGAATTCAATCCCGGTTATGCCTTTAAACTGCATCTCTCCTCCCCCCCCAAACCCTGATGAATAGTTTCTGATAGGAATTTTATATATGAAATAAAAGTTTACATGCAATGAATTGGAACTTGCAGGATCATCAGTATTCTACTTGGGACTATGACTGTTCTGTGATAAAAGTTTACCCAAATTTGTGGAGAACTTTTGTGAGGCCGTTGTAAAACTTTAGATAAATAAAAGAAACATGGGCAGCTCAGGATTGTATAATGTGTTCTTGTCTTTCCAAAGGCAAGGAACTCACTTTGCCAGAAATGGTCAGCTAGCAATACCCCTTCCCTTCAAATATGAGTTAACAGTATCGCAAAGGCAATACCATGGTCATTTACTTTCACAAGTAGAGAAATTACCTGTTTTTTCTCGGTTTCCGTTTTTCCTCTAGGACTGATTTCTGAAAGCATAATTTTGGGAAGTGTTATTAGTGTGTGGGTACATTAGGCAGAAATGCAATTTACAATCATTTCTCGGTGTGCATCAGGGCGTTATTTCCACCCCATTTCTGTTGTTGCAAACATCAGATGCTCTTTCATCTCTCCCCCATACAGTCTTGAAACTTGGGGTGAACCTCTGCACTATGATCCTTGTTCTGATTTAAAACTGGACAATTTATATGCAAGTATCTGATTCACAGAGGCCCTTGTTGAACCCTCCCACCTGCTTTTTATACAATCTAAATCCCAAAGGTGTCACTTTTCTGTTCTGCCCTTCTTTGGGACTCCCTCTTACTGGGCTGGATCCAGACTAAATTCTCTGCAAACAGAAAGCATTTCTTTTAGCCTCCCACTGCAATTTCTTGATCTCCTCCAAATGCTGTTCTTGTGGGACAAGGGACCCTCAGGAATGGCATGAGGGGTAAATTGGGGTCTGAAGCAGGAAAAGGAAAGGGGACAGAAATTACATCTATCTTTTGGTTGGTGGAAAACTTAAGTCTAGATCCAACCCACTGCTATGGTAGAAGCAGTATACTCTCTGTAAAAATGCAATGCTTTTAGGGAGAACTATAGAACACTTCTAATTCCCCCAAGTTTCAAAACGTCAGAGAGTGTTTAATCTTTTTTCAAAGACCTTCCCAGACAAAGCGAAGCTAGATATCATCCTTTGGGACGTCTATCAAAGAGAAGAATGGAACCGATCTGGATCTCACTCGTACTGATATCAGCCACCAGTTGGTGCCCCTAACATATGGCACTAAATTGCCTTTAAATCTGTGCCAGAGAACCCACATCATTTGCTAGATTCTAAAGCAAACAGATTTATTTAACCTACAGTGTATAAATATAGAGCACCAAGCAAGAAGGGGGGGCGACCTTTCTTGAAGCCCTTATTATTTAACTCCCGTTTAGGGCTAGCGGCATGAGATGCCGTCTGCCCAAATGATTAAGCCGATGATTCTAAGTAGGCTCACTTGAAAATTAAATAAGACAGAGGATCAAACTACATGTGATGCTTCTGCGGGCAGACCTCCAGATGTGTAATTTTGCTCTGAAAATCAGCCATGGCATATGTGAGTGTGTGCGAGTCTGTGCTGGGGCCTCAGGACAGGAGGAAGAGTTCAACTCTTTTGCCTGTACTATTCCTACAAGCAGAGAGTGTCTCTGCAAAATTTCAGCCTGGTAAAGGGAAAACCCAGAAAACCACAGAAACACCGAGATGACCCAAAGGTCATCTAGTCCAAATGCTTGCACAATGCAGGAAATTCACAGCTACCCTCTCCCACTCTCCCTGTTCTATGCCCAGAAGATGGCAAAAAGACTTCCAGGTTCCCTGGGCCAATCTAGCCTGGAGGAGAATTCCCTCCTTACCCCAAAAGTGGTGATCACCATTACCCCGGGCATATAAGAAAGGACCACAAGAGTCAAACACTGGCTCATCCCTTCCTATACATTGCTTGTCTTTTCCTCTGTTAGGGCTCATTTCCAATCTGGGAAGCTGTGGGGAGGCTTATCCCTTCCTATACATTGCTTGTCTTTTCCTCTGTTAGGGCTCATTTCCAATCTGGGAAGCTGTGGGGAGGGGAGGACAAGTTAACCACACTCTCTTTCATCACTTTAGCTGCAGTCCAAGTACCAGCCCCCTCCCATGGTTATTATGACCCAAATACATGATCCTGATTCAAATCACGGAACTCCAGCATCGTTTGTAGGTTGGCTCATAGCTTAAGTAGGTTTATCCATCCACTCAAGGTGCCTTGTAAATATTGTACCAAATCCTGAAGGCCAAGCTCTGCCCTTCTGCTATACCTTTCCCACATTCTTTAGTCCCAAAGCTGGAACTTGACGGAGGACTGGAAGGGGGACAAGATGGAAAAGACAGGGTATGGAATGCTAATTAATGGCAGGACACCCACCTTACTGTCCTTTAGGAGCCAGACTAAGACATGGATTTTCATCCAAACTTAACCAAGGACTCCACAATTTCGAGTTGTTTTTTACGGTCTTCTTCTAGTTTGAAGACTATTTTGCGGATATCATTTTAGGTGGCTGAATGTGATTTTATGCTGGTTTCATTCTTATGCTGTTTTTGTGATTTGATTGCATTGGTTTTACTTTTGTGAGCCACCTTGAGCTTCCCTCTGGAGCATATACATTTTCTAAGCACGCTGGCTCTTTTCAAGGAAAACAACAAGGGTGTATGTAATAGAGCTCATATTTGCAAGGGGATGCTCCCAGGATGTTGCCAACCACAAGTCTGCAGTACTGTGTCCTGCTTATATTAATAAAATGGGCCTTTTTGGTGTGTTTACTGCAGCAGGCGCACTTGCTACACAAAGTACAGAACCGAGGCCTACTCAGATTTCATATTTGGTGGAAACTAATGGCATAAACATGACTCTGGCTTGCCAACATGCAATCACAACTCTACGTTTGCCAACACCAGTAAGTTTAGGGTGGAACTAAATGGGACATGAGACCCTGAGTTGCCACGGCTACAGAGACAGAGGTATACTTGTCCTCTTTAAAAAAAACACAACTGTTTCAACCTAATGTGTGGTATCATGCTACTATGCATTGCATTTACCAGGCCCTGCCTTGCATCATGAAAATGTCACAATGTGATGACATCACAACACACATTGGGTTGTAGGTGATCCAAGGAGCCAAAAGATACCACGTGACAGCAACTCCATCTCTCTTACAACACCTAGTTCTGCTCTCATTTCTTCAGATCCTCGGTTATAATTTCCGATGAGTGCCAGCAATCGCTGCAGCCTGACTAAGCAAATGTATTCCGTCACCTGCTGCTAAATAGGTCAATAGCAAGCGCATGCCTCCAGCAAGACGGCTTAATTGCTCTTAAGAGGAATTTAACAAACAGCTTCTTCAATTTCCTCCTGACACATCAAAAGCTTATTTCCTTCTTTTTACTCTCCTTTCAGCGGCCTTAAGGTCAGGTTCGGAAAGCTGTCACTGCCTGGGATATTTTGAGCTGAGGGATTATAAGGAAATATTCCTCAGGTCCTCTCTTGTCAGATTTTGTGCCCTTTAGGAAAAGTAGTTGCAGCATATCATGCATCATGCAATGTGGAGTCCTAAGGGTGGAGTTGGAATGAATGCTGCACTTTCACCAGGCAAACCTGTCCAGATTTAATCCAAAGTCAGTTTCACTGAGTTTAGCCAGAGTCACTTGACTAGTAGGGGTGCATCAGATTGCAGCTACAGGGTAAAAGGTCCTAATGAAAGCAATAGCTACAGAGATGGCTGTGGCACAGTGCTAGAGCATCTGCTTGGCATGCAGAGGGTCACGGGTTCAATCTCCAGCATCTCCAATTAAAAGGTTCAGGCAGTAGGTAATGTGGGAGACCTCCGCCTGAAACTCTGGAGAGCTGCCGCTAGTCAGAGTAGACAATACTGAGCATGATAGACCAGTATAAGGTAGTTCCATGTGTTCAACAGGAGCCCTGTTATGTACTGATTTCGGTGGTGTTCCTTGTACTTTGATCACGAACCTAACAGGCTTGAACAGGACTGCCAGCTATTAAAGAACAGCACTGGAGCTGGATACAATGACCCCAGAGTACTACTTCTGATCACACAAAGGGGCAATGTCTGCCAATTATCCCTGTGCAGCACCTCAGGCCAATACTGAGGACCTGTGACCCTCTGTGTTGCTTTTTAGGGGGAGGACATCTGATTCAGCAAGAAGGCGAGACGGCAAAGGCCAGCTCCGCAAATGGAGGTCTACTTGCAGTCCTCTGGAGTCAAGACTTACAACATACCCGATAGATTTTAACCATATAATAGGACAAGAATGCATACATGTAGCAAAGTGTAATATGTAGAATCCTCAGGGTTGTTTAATGTCTTGGGTTTCTGAGGTCTTCTTGGGCTTCTTTGTATAGGGCGGGTGTCCTCTGCTCTGGAGGCAACTGCAAGAAATGTCAACACATGAGAAATGCTTGTTATTAACAGAAGGAGGATGCATTTTGACATGACTAAAACAGTTAGCACGACTGTATTAAAAGTAACGACCGGTATGAACATTTGCAAGGGGAAAATATCCTTGCAAGATTACACAGGCTGTTTTCCGGCAAATAAAAATATGGGACTACTCCGACCAGTAATATGACAGTCAAGCTGGTAAACCATTTGGCAAGTAGTAAAGTTCTACTTCTTCTTTCACTCCTGATTCTTTGGAAATGAATTCAACCTGCTGCCCACTGTACCACCAACAATGGCAACTTGGCTCATATTTCTGAATTTTTCAAGTGATTGAGAGTACTGCTTGCAACTTGCATTCGAATGGCAATTTGGGCAGTGGAGTGATCGCACATCAACAACTGGAAAGAATTCCGCTTTAATAAAACACACGAAAAAATGAGCTGTATTTTTATCTATTTAGTATTATAACTTGACTTGAGACAGAAATCTGTAAATACAGTAAAAAAAAAACACTTTGGAATTCAGAGGGAACTCTGTTTGGGGAGGTGTGTTTGAAGAGTGACAGATACCAACCTATGACTTGACACCAATTCACACAAACCACATAATTTAACTTTGGGTGGGTGGCTGTGTGGGTCTGAAGCAGCAGATCAAAGTTTGAGTCCAGTGGCACCTTTAAGACCAACAAAAATGTAAAAAGCACACTTCTCTTCAGACATATTTTAACATTATTTTAATAACTGTAAACCCTTGGCTAGTTTTCACTAAGAGGATAAATCTCTCTCTGTGTGTCACATCATGGGATTCTGAACAAAAAAAACCCCAGTGTGTTGGCCTGAACAGGCTACCAACTGGTTCCCCTAACATCTGGTTTCCTTTATGAAAGTTTTTTTTAATGGAAGACTATTCAGTTAAATAAGCTTCTACCCTTTCCATGAAGTCCTGTTGTTGCTGCAGATGTCCAAGCAGTGGGATGGCGAGAGCTTGCAGACGGCAGATTTCTCTGCATTTTCTGCACCTCAGTCCCTAAAGGTGGCCATCCCCCCCCTACCCATTCCACTGGTGTTTGAGGGTTTCTTTTTACTGGTAATTGACATAATGATAGGCCATGTTGATATGCCCCATTTTCTGATATTTTGGTTGGTACTAGAATTGCCAGCTCCAGCTTGGGAAATTCCTGGAGATGTTGGAAGTGCCGCCTAGTGAGAGCTGGGCTGGGGGATGGAGGGACCTCAGCAGGGTATAATGCCATATAGTTCACCCTCCAAAGCAGCCATTTTCTCCAAGGGAATGGATATATGTCACCCAGAGATCAGCTGTAATTCCAGGTGATCTCCAGGTCCCATCTGGACGTTGGTAACCCTAATTGGTACTAATAAAATTCTATTACATTTCCATTTGGGAAATTTTTCTGTAGGTCAAGATGGCAACTTAAAACGATACATGCTAAAGAATCTGCTGATGCCCTAGCTATTCGCTACTTTCCCCTTGGCTTGACCTTGAAACATGGATCTTTCACAATGCATGGTTTTTCTCACTCCCCATCACTTCATGGAAGGAAAGGAAGAATTTGCTCTCCTAGTGCCTGAAAGAAACTGTTTGTCTCTTGTGGAGAGGGAAATGCTATGCTACTGACATAATTTTAATTAAGAAAGTGGCACAAGCATTCATAATCAGAAATGATCAGCAATACATTAGGTGCAAGCCCCAGCTAAATTAGCTACATAACTTTTTCTTCTTTTTATGTGTGATAAATAAAGGCTTGGAAAGGTCATGATAGATTGGAGGACCAGAAAGAATCATGGTAATTTACAGTGGTGTCTGAGTAATGATTATGTTCATTGTTCTAGTTTCTTATCTACAATGCAGACAGCTCCTAATGTAATGAACGGACAATTATCCCTTAACATTTTCCCTTTTTGAAAACAATGGTGCTTTTCTAAACCAAGATGCCTACAATTCACTTTCAGCAATGAAATTTCAATGCAAATAATTCCTTTTACTAAACTGAAAGCACGTATTAATCACTGTTTTACAGTTAAAGCAGATACAGGTGGCCAGATTAGATCTCACTTAAAGACATTCAATTGTATAATATGAACGCTAAATGTATATATATTTTAGTGAGCTGGTTTAGTGTAATGGCTAAGAATAGGGGAAAGTTCTCCAGCAGAGGTTTTACTGCAACCAAAGACTCAAAAGAGTGGTCGGACACAGCCCCTGTTCTCTATTTCAGCTCAATCCTTTGATAATATGGAGATTATCATAAGGATTATTGTGTTGCACTTTGAACATCTGAGATGTGCTGTACAAATGGTCTGTTTGTTCTTGCACTGAAATCTCTCAATAGTCTGTCACTATGAGACAGGGCAGTGCTGGCCCCCAGGACTGGATAAAAAGAAAGGCAGGCTCCTCTCGCTTGGTTATTCCTCCAACCAAATCCGTGCAGCACTGCAGCTACGTGCCACGGACGGCAGGGGATGTACATCCATCGCCTGCTTCCCCCTCCCTTCTGAAATGACTATTTGAAAACACTACATTCTTGGCACAGCATATCGGCCTGATTCCCTGCTACCCTTTCACCTTGGGTGGTCACCAGAAATAATCTACAGGAAATAAAGCTAAAAATCAAAAGTTATCACTAGAGCCGTGGCGAGCTGTCAGAAATGAATAATGCTGCCTCTATTCATAGCTAAAGGCAGGCAAATATCCCCATTTGGCATACAAAGTGCTATTTTGGGACTCACGCATCACAGCTGGAAAGTGACATGCCAAACAAGGGAAGTTGAAGGAAACATGTACAATTATCCCGTGAACTATTACAGTAATTACAGAAATCGAAATGCCAACCGATTTAAAGGAAAACAAAAGATCAGCAGACGTTGCCACTCGCTGATTAATGCCTTTATTGGGGAGAAAGGGGGCTAGAAAGAGGCAATTCAGTGGGAAAAGCTTCTCTCAGAAATCACTGCTTCCCAAAGTACAAAGATCTATAGGAAACTCTTTTTTAATTAATACTCTGCTTAGAGACAAATCTTTACCTCTGATCGATGGCCCAGCTGAGAAAAGAAAGAATTCTGGTGGAGGTAAGCATTTTATTTTCTTTATTAATGAAGAAACAGCCACGATGCTGTTGTATCTGCTGCTCCTGTGTAATCCATGTTTTACCCACAAGAGACAATGAATCCTACACTGCTGCACAGAGGCCCAATAATGAAAAAGAGGGAATGCTATACCATGAGATAAACTTTATGCCTGGTGTATATTCAGGAACAGGAACTTCAGCAAGTACTGGCATCCTGTTTCGTTCGGCACTACTGATGCTTCCATAACCCACATTCAGTTGTGGTAAACAGAATACAGAAGCCTACTGTTAAAGTAGGGTTGCCATTTTCCCAGTGGGGGTGGGGGATGCCTGATTTTGTGGGCTCCTGCTTGCCGCCGGCCAGCTGGCTGGTGGGAAGGAACCCCCCTCCCCAAACAGTGATGTCAGCAGCATCGGGGGTGGGGGGTCGCTCTGGATTTTGGGCAAAACTCTGTGGTTTGATGCCGATTTAACCATCGAGTTTTGCCCAAAATCCAGAGCACTGCCCCCAATGTCACCAACACCACTTTCCGGGTGAGCAGACACGTAGCATGTAACATCACTGTTTCAGGGGGAATGGTAAAGATGTCACTTCCCACTCTCAGAACGTCACCCCCTTCCTCCTGCCAGTGGGCGAAAGGGACCTGGCAACCCTGTGTTAGAGCCGGTGTGGTGTAATGATAACAGCTTACGACTAGGATCTAGGAGACTCCATGTTTGAATCCCCAACCCGCAATGGAAAGTTGCTGGGTAACCCAGGGTCAGTCACACACTCTCAGCATAATGTATCATAAGGTTGTTGTGAGGATAAAATGAAAGAGGGGGAATGATATAAAAGCTGCTTTGCATCCCCCCCTTGGGGAAAAACATGGGGTATAAATGAAGTAAATAAATAAATTAGAGAAGGAAAACACTCTGTCATAGTTTTTTACTGGTTGCATTTAGAAAAACTAGCTCAGAGGCAGAACACGCAGTTTGCCTGCAGAAGGTCCCAAGTTCAATCCCTGGAATTCCCAGTTAAAAAATATCACACAGCATCTGCTATGCAAAACTTTGTCCTCCCTAAGACACTGCACCATTGTGAATAAGAGTAGACAATATTGAACTAAATGGTCCAGTGATCTGAATCAAAATAAGGCAGGTGCATTCAGGGGAGGGAGCGTGGTTTCTGCTGGAGCATCTGTTTGGTATGCAGGTCCCAGGTTCAATCCCCAGCATCTCCAATCAAAAGAATAAGGTAGTAGGTGATGTTAAAGAATTCTACCCGAGACCCCAGAAAGCCGCTGCAAGTTGAAGTAGACAATACTGACTTTGATGTACCAATGGTCTGATTCAGTGTAAGGCAGCTTCACATCTTCATCTGTGTTCAAATATGGCAAGTATTACAGAATTTCTGCTTACAGAGCTGCCACCGATCAGTTGGTCTGAGGCATCTAAGAACATCTACTTGGGGTTTATTTTGGGGGCCTGGATAACTGGCTGGTGTATATTTGATTCTTGTAATCCACCTCAGCTTGTCTTCTAATTTACAGAAGTAATGGGCAACTCTGCATTCAGCACAGATGGTGTCATCTGCTCTGCGAGTTTTCCAGGGTCAACGTGTAAGCCATCTAAGTACCTTTCTAAGGACACTCCCTGTACTATTTGTAGGCGGTTCTGTTCATGTTCCCAGAAGTTTTGAAATTCAGCAGGTTTAACATTCGCAGTTTCAAGTATTTTTCAGTGAATATATGTTTTTACACGTAACAGTGGGAAGGAACAAAATCTGATCGGCTTGTCCCTTGTTTATGAACGCCATGGATGGACTCAGAGTATCCATCCCTCTTCTTCCAGTGCTCAGTGATTTCTGCAGTTCCAAAATACCTAACTTTGGAGTGTTAATTGTATTAGACCACTGCTGCAAAATGAGGAGTCTCATGGCATTTCAAAGATTAACCTTTTTAATGCTAAAATAAGGTTTTGTGGCATAGAGAGCCAGTTTGGTGTAGTGGTTAAGTGCGCGGACTCTAATCTGGGAGAACCGGGTTTGATTCCCCACTCCTCCACTTGCACCTGGCTGGATGACCTTGGGCAAGCCATAGCTCTGTACCAGCTGTTCTCTCAAGGACAGCTTGGGAAAGAGCTCTCTCAGCCTCTCCTACCTCACAGGGAAGGGAAAGGAGTTTGTAAGCTGCTCTGAGACTCCCTTGGGGAGTGAAGGGTGGGATATAAATCCAATCTCTTCTTCTCTTCTTCTTCTAGAACTCACTTTATCAGAGGCATGGGTCACCCCTCCCCTTACAGATATACACAAACCCAAGGTTATAAAGAAAACACATGTAACAGTAAGGACAAAAGGGCACCAGAAGCAGATAGTACAAGGTGCGATATTATTATAAAAAATTCAAAATGCAATCAAGAAAAGTACCACTCAAAATAGCAGTAATTGGTGATAATGCTATCTCTCCAGCTGCGTTAAGCTGATTAATACCTGCAATGGTGAACGAGTCCCAGCTCAGAGGAAATGCTGTCTAATGTATAGATGAATTCTAATTTACCAGTTGCATGCTGGAAGTGCTCTCAGTAGTTATTTTATTGGACAATGGCGACTTTTAGATAACCAACCAAATGTCCTGGGAGACTGAAACATTCTCCCACTGGTTTCTGCATATTGCCATTTTTGAGGACATATTTGTGTCCGTTTATTTTTTTGTACAGAAACTGACCATTTTGTTCTACGTACAGAACAGAATTCATGACACATGATGGAGGATGAGTAGGTGATTGTTCTCAAGGTGGCATGGCTGATGTTATTAGGTCCTGGACCAAACTTGTCTGGGTGGATATTGGAACAGTGTTGGCATCTGACTTTAGGTCTCTATTAGATGACCCACTTGTACTGATAAGATGTTTTAGATTGGATAGCAAGAAAAGGTCTGTGTGTCATAGAAAGGTCATTTTCCAGGATGGACTGTAAACTACCAGACTGCTTTGGGCTAGGAGCTATAAATGACAGTCAGTGATACACTGTTTTCTTGAGCTGGTCTTGTAGTAGGCTGATTATGGTTGCTTATGTGTTTCTTCTCTGGTTGGGTATTGTGTCCCTGAGAATGCCTTGATGTGTAAATTCTTGTCCATGGAATTTGAGCAAATATGTCTGTAACATAGGGCTTGGCTGTCAACAACAGATTGGTGAGATGGTGCTTAGAGTAGATTTCTGGTATGAAATGGTGTTTATGGAGATGGACTGTAGTATCCAGAAAATGGACCTTTTATGTGGACTGGTTCAGCTCCAGTTGATGGTGGATTGGAAACTGTCGGCTCTGGAATGAGGGTTTCCTTCCCATCAGTCCACATGATGAATCTGTCACTAATGAATTTCAAGTAGAACAAAGATGTTTGGGGACAGGAGCTGAGGAGCCACTGCTCTAGGTTGTGGGGAGGGTAAGGGAAAAGGAGTTTGTAAGCCGCTCTGAGACTCCCTTGGGGAGTGGAGGGCGGGGTATAAATCCAATCTCTTCTTCTTCTTCTTCTTCTTCGTGTGCCAAATTTACACAGACTGCTTAAGCTGGTTTAGTTTCCGCTAAAGAGCCCAATCCTGTGGGCCATTAGGTACATCTCTCTGACTTGTAGGTCTTCAGAAAGTGAGTTACAATTATATCCTACGGCTTTAATCACAAGGATGTTTACTGGGGAGTAAGGGCTAGTGAACTCAGGGGCTTTAAGACTTGCAGTACATTTGAACAGAGCCTGAGATCCATCACAGACTCCACTGGAATCAAATTCTACAGCAATTAAAGAATTCACTTCCAAATAATTTTCTTAAGATTTAGCTGCCAGTTAGTGGAAGTCTGGGTATACCAGATAAAATTGCAAGATTTTAACTGTGTTTTAAATATGACGTATATGTCTTATGTATTTGAAAGTTTTATCTTGTTGCAAGCCACCCTGAGCAAGTGGGATGGGCGGGATAGAAATCAATCAATCAATCAATCAATCAATCAATCAAATAAGATGGTTCAAACGCAATTGCTCATTTCATGTATTTAAAAATTTGAGGATTGCTTTGAGTAAAATGTCAGATTATAAAACTTAAGCATTGGTGGTTGGCATCCAAAATACCTTCTGAAAGCCTCGTCTCTGAGATCTGTGGGATACTGCTGTTTTGCAGTAGGAAAACTGACAAAGTTGGCCACAGATGGGAGAATGAAACTACTTCAGAAACACCTGGATCCTTATACAGGGGTATAAACTGGCAGCTTTAGGTGGCTTTGAGTATTAGTTACATAGTACCAGGTGATCTAAACCAGGTCCCCATTACCACTGGTATGGTCATCCTTACTAGGAGCTGCATGCTTGCAAAAATGATGTCACTATTGGTTCATTCCCACACATTTCCCAAGTTTCCAATGTACTTTTAAAATCATGGTGTTAGAATATTTAGGATTGCGCCTGCAAACCCTTCTTGTTTCCTGACATAAAGAGGAAGGTTGAAGAGATGGAGGGCCTGTCACAAAGCTGCATATGTTCTCTAATGCGTGCTTCTTGAAGAGAAGCATTTCTTACATCTAAAATATTCTTTGAACAATTAATCCGTATTAGCTAAGAATGATGACTCATGCTGTCGGATCACACCTAAATATATAATAAAACCCAGTTTAATGCTGCTGAAGTCTTTAATAGAAACAGCAGGGTCTGACAAAGGTGAAGGATCCTGACAAAATAGTGAAGAAGACAACTTTCCAGTTCTTCATTCTTTCTCACAGGGCTTGTTTCGGCCACATACAGCAACAGAGGACTAGCAGTGGTTAAGGACCAAGCAAGTGAACTTCAGTTTTCATCAGTGCTGAGACTCTTTTAATTACTTAGCTGAGGCAATGGTAACACTGTCAGTAAAATTATTTAAATTCTGTTTTCCAAAATGGTGTGATTCAGATGCCACATTCCTTTTCCTTTGAAGCACAGCTCTGCAGGATTAAGAAACAGATGTGGGCTTGCATGGTCTCTCTTTCCGCTTTCGCAAGAATCATAGTTTGCTGTGACATCTGACTCAGGCAAACCATGATTAGGACTGCCACTAAACCGATGGGTCCAATGACTTCCTTCTGCTAAGTCTTTCACTTATGGAGGAAGACTTTCACTGATGGACAAACAAGGAAGAATGGCTTAGTAGGAGGAGGTTACTGGGTCCAAGGGAGTGCAAAGGAATCGTCAGATCCAATCTGCTGTTTGTAAGCCCAGTTCAAAACTGAGAATTCCTGGTTAGCACTAACATTGTTTGTCTGATTTAGCAATCTCGGCAAACTGTGGGTATGCAAACTAGGAAAGTGAAGAAGGAATCCACACATGAACAGTTAGGAACATGACATCTGAACGGAGTCACCATCAGAGATATGAGTTTATAGTAAATACTGAAGGTCAGAATTTGAAGCAGGGGAAACAATGTATTCCTTGAAGCCTAGCAAACAAAGAAAACCTTCAGGTGGACAATTTCTACAGCCTGTTTTTGGAGAAGTACCACCTTATACATCCACACAGACTAAGTAAGACACAGATGTCTGAACAAATCAATGCTTCTGTTTGAACAATGAGAAACACGCTATGCAATAAGGGCAATTTACCTTTCTGATTGTCTGAATATTTATGACTCTTCTGGCTGTGACACAACTCACTTGGCTTTACCACTAACTTAGCAGATTTCAACCTTATCAGAACCCGCCTTTTACCCCAGTCTTTACTTTTACTTTGTAAATGTATATTTATCCCTGATCAGTGTTCCCTTTAAGCTGAGTTCTGAGAGTTTTGCAACTTTGTAACAGCCAATGGCTCATTACAATAAATTGAACTGAACTGAACTGAACTCTGAGTTAAGTGTGAGCTAGCCCGCCGTTTTTTAGCCTCCGGCTCACACATTTTTGTCTTAGCTCAGGAAGGATGTCTCCAGAGCAAACTAATTTATGCAGTAGCTAGATCGCTCGCTCAGAACTTGAATGCCAGTAGCTCACAGAGTAGTATTTTTGCTCACAAGACTCCATAGCTTAGAGGGTGCATTGTTCCTGACCTGACCTGGATGGCCCAGGCTAGCCTGAACTTGTCAGATCTTGGAAGCTAAGGAGGATCAGCCCTGGTTAGTATTTGGGTGGGAGACCACCAAGGAATTCCAGGGCTGCTATGCCTTGAAAACCCTGCAGGATTGACATAAGTCAGCTGCTAGTGTCAAAAAGTTTGTGATGGTCTGCAGTTCATGAACCAAATTTTCTTAGTTTGTGCCCATCCTTAGACAGGTCCCCTTCTGGACATTCGGTCTGGGAAGCAATGCTTTTTTGGAATCTCTTAGGTTATTTTTTCTATGAGTTACAGTTTCAGTACTGTATGTGACTCTGGCTTTCCCAGGCATAGATCTCCCCCCACTATTGCCCAACAGAACCACCACAGGCAGCTGAAGTTACAGAACATTCCTTTAAGTCCAGTTCAACTTGCTTCTGAATAACAAGACTGATTTTTACCTGGTTGACATACACGAAGAGAAAGGTGGCCATTCACTTGCTTTTCTTTGGAGAGGTTCACGGGTCTCAGCTGGTGTGATAAGATCATTTCATTCAGCTTCTGCTGCAGCAGCAAATAGTCCTCTGATAATTTGGATATCTAGGGCAATATAATAAAAGCTGTTTTAATGGTAAATCAAAGCTGGGTGGTGGTGGTGGTGGTGGACAGCAATGAAATGAGTGAACCAGCTCCTCTGTCACCGAATTCTGTTTTTGCAAATGTCTTGAAACTCTTCCTGAAACTGTATACACAGGAACAAGAGGCGGAAATTTTGTAGCTCCCTCCCATGTTTAGTCTGTGGGTGCTTCACACATTCGGGGGGGGAGTAAGCTCTATAAGGAGTAGGGATCCAAGCAGGGTTCCAGCCATGATGTTTAACCGTTGCTGTCCTCAACCAAATTCCTGGCGGGACATCTCTGCCTTACAGGCCCTGCGGAATTGCATAAGATCTCACAGGGCCCTGATGTTATTTGGCAGAGAGCTCCACCAGGTTGGGACCAGGGCCGAAAAAGCCCTGGCCCTGGTCAAGGACAGCTGGATCTCTCTGGGGCCAGGAACCACCAGTAAGTTGTTCTGTGAGGAGAGTAATGCTCTCCCAGGGGTGTAACGGTGGAGGCGGTCCCACAGATATGTCGGTCCCAGACCACACAAGGCCTTGAAGGTCAGAACCAGAACCAGAACCCTGAACTTGACTCGGTGCTGCACTGGAAGCCAGCACAGGTCAAATGTGCCCAGTCCATGGTGTTCCTGTTAGGACGTGTGCTGCTGCATTCTGGATCAGTTGGCGCTTCTGGGTGATTTCGGGCGTTTGAGAAAACAATTCCTGAGTAGCTGAGTCCTAAGAATGGTCAGAACTCAACAGCTCACATTTGGCTGTCATAGACTGTAGGGGCAATAATGAGAAAGCTGTCTGCTTCCAGCTTCTGAGGCATTAAAACTTGGAACTCTTATGCTGAACCTCCTCTCTGATGATACATATAAAATCTTTGTCTCCCCCCCAACAGTATCTTCTACAAGTCTGCAATTCAGAGGGTTAATTTTCAGTGAGTTGTCATCGAATGCACTGAAAGCCTGCTCTAGCTATGTAACATAACTTTCTCCCACCAACCCCAGTGGAGGGAAGACATTACGGAACCAGAGTTGGTTAATGGAAGGAATGGGGGTGATGGGGAGAAAACAGAAGTGCCTTCAGCCCACTATTTTTCACTTCTCCTACCCTGGAGAGAGTGATTTAAGGTTTTAAATTGTTTTAATTGTATTGTTTCTGTGAATCTTGGCTTGTCAAGTCTGTAAGCCACTCTGGGCCTGCAATAGCGGGGAGAGCAGCCTATAAATCGCACAAATAAATAAAATAAATAAATAAATAAAATGAAAAGAAAATGTCTATTTTAAAACAAAACCCCAGACCCTCCAGTTAACTTTTACCCTGCACAAATAAGCACTTAGAGGTTATTTAACAGAGAGGGGTAGAAAAGGAAGAAGGAGAAAATATGTATCAAAAATCCAAACTTCAGCAACACAATTAAAGCTAAAACTAAAGAGGTGACAGAGCCTTCACTCTCTCTCTCTCTCTCTCTCTCTCTGGCCTTCCGAACTTTCCCCACAGCCTTTCCCTCCAGGTTGGTTGGCTTTTTATGGTGTTGTTGCTATAAGATCTCCAGAGACTACAATCTTTCTTTCAGGCTGATCATGCCATTCATTCTCTGCCCAGAAAACACCTCCATCTCCTCAGATATTTTTTTCTCTTGTTCCTTTCTCCTCAGCACTCTCTGCTCCAACTGCCTGTGGCTCCTCTATCAGGGACCTACACCATTTCCCCGCCAAAATCCACTGGGGGTCAAAACCACAGGGTTCGATAAAGAAAAGACACTTACCTCTCTACGTTTCTTACCTGCTTTGAGAAGGCTGCCAAATCAGACTTCTCTTTCTCGACACCATCTTTTAAAATATTCTTATGGCCTTCAGCATGAGCACTGGAGCTTCGCCTCTCTTTCACCGATTTAGAACCAAGATTCTGACTGTGCCCTCCTCCTTTCCCCTCTTGGTTTTCACAAGGCAATTTCCCTTCTTTTTTGAGCTGCCCTCTTTTCCGGTACCCTCGATAATTACTCTGAATGACTAACGCTGCCTTCTCTTTGTCTGCTGAGCTTTGCTTACTGGCTTCCGTGTGTTTCTGAGAGCCCCTCATGGAGCCTTTCCTTACACTGCCTTTATTTTCAAAGGGAATTATCCTGCCCTGTTTCAGAGAACCTCTTTCCACGTAGCTGTCTTGGGTAACAATGGCAGCATGGCTTTTCTCATCTGTGCCACTTATCTCCAGAGGTAACTGTTTGCTCAATTGGCTTGCCTTTTTGATGGATGCTTTCTGAGGCCCACAACTTGAATTGGCCTGGTTTTTGTCTTCCTCTGAAAGCTCTCCTGGCGGCTTTTGTTTCATTGATGACTTTCCTGCTGGGGGGAGTATCTCTTTGTCTCCCGTAGGTGTCTTCTGGTCCAAGTTATCATGGGAGATGCTTGGAACGTGGGCAGCAGCAACATCGTTTTGATCTGTCCCAGCCTCTTCATCCTGCACTTTATTCTGAATGCTCTTTTTGGCTTCTCTGAGGCTTTGCTTTGTCGATGGCTGTTTCTCTGCCTTTTGCTTGCACTGCTCTTTCACCTTTTTACGTTCTCTGTAACCCCGGTAGTTACTCTGAAGGATAACAGCAGCTTCCTCTTCAGTTTGAGGAGAAGAGCTCTGCTCTACAGCTGTACCGCCCTCAACCTCTGGAGAAGAACTCTGATCCACAGCTGTCCTGCCCTCAACCTCTGGAGAAATCTGCTCAGTAGCTGCACCCAGTTCAGCTTCTGCTTCTTGTTCATCTTTTTTCTTTTCACTCCAAGCAGCTGCTATTTCAGCCTGTTCCTTCTTGAGAAACGATTCCCTGGAACAACCACATTATATTTAGGCGATATTACAGCAGATATTGCCACCTTATGGCATCACCCAGGGCAATGTTTGTATATTAAAATGTCAATATGATAAATTTTTTAAAAATAAAAACAATATTACAGCAATAAAAGGGATCTGAGAAAATGAACGTACACATTTTTGAATTACACTGTTATTCAGTATTCCAAAGATTATCTATTTCAGATTGTTGGAGAGGCAGGTTGCTTGTCTCTTAAAGAGCTCTAGCCAGTCGAGTCCTCTTGAAATCTGCTAAGAGACTTGATGTGTCTGTGAGCTAAGCTGTTGCTGATGTAGCACTGTCAGTGTACCTGAGTGCTTTACCTGTCACAAACAGATTACAGCTAAGCATGCTTGAGCACCAACTGGTTCGGCTCATACCCTCCTTGTTCACATATGTCAAAATGAATTTGAATGTGTCCATCTCATGAGTTTGCTGAATCACTGAATGATTACCAGTTGCTGCTTTCAGTGTCAAATGGCTCACAGTTAAAAGAAAATAATCTGAATTGATTTACTACTTACGTATGCTCTTGGTATTTGCGCCTTGTGGTCATGAATTTTACCCTCCCACTCCCATTTACTGACAATTAAGTAGACCAATAAGCTTGTCTGAGGTAGGAAGCTGAGACTTAAAGCCAATCAGGAAGCTTGGATGGAAGACAGAGTTTGAAAAAAATCATGGGGCCTCACTTCTTGGCTGCCAGATTTTAATATCTTTCTTGCTCTCCTGGGTAGTTGTAAAGAAAAAATGAGTCCCATTGAAGTGGGACCTGCTTCTGAGAAAACCTGACCAGACTGGGCTGCACTGATGCAGGTTCTCAGACAGTGGAATGTCACATTTTTATGGAACATTAATGTAAAGGAAACAAACAATACCTTTTCCTCTTGAAGCTCCTCCTCTCCTTGAACCCCTTGTAATGTGACTGGATTGTTGTTGCAGCTTTGTTATTTGCGTCCTTTATTTCTTTAACTTTCTTTCTGATTAAGTATCCTCTTCCAACTGACAAATTGCAATAAGAACACGGCTTTCACAATTGTCTTTCATGGAATAACGTTAAATAGCCACAGCACAAACTTAGGTCAAATTTACATCTGACTTTCCCGCTAGAATCATTCTAGTTTTTTAAAAAACTGTCTATACCTGTTTCTAGTTTCAAACCATACTTGTTCCAGTTTATAAATTAATGTTTACATTCGTTAATTGCCCTCCTGTGGTCAAGCTAACATTATACTACTTTAAACAAATGCTGTTGCTTAGTTCAGACCCCCTGAATTTGAAACCAGCATGAAATGAGCTTGGGAAACGACAGCAGTCAAACTACTTCAGAGGGGAGGTGTAAATTGGGCCTTAAGCTGAATTACTCAATCAAAGAACCAGGGGTTTGTGGCCCTTTTCGATAATCCATCTGAGTACAAATTTCTCCTGTTAGGGAAATGAAGATCTCTTTTGTTTTTGTAGGTCTTCTGCTGTATTTCCCCACAAAATCGGAATTGTTTGTCCTACTTATAACCAGGGCTGGTGTCAAGGGTTCATCTAGGTGGTGACCTGCCAAAGTCCACTGTCTAGCAGAGGGCCGTCCTCCTAGATTGAATCCAAAGACCTGTCAGCAGAAGGTGCCAAGGGATGAGGATCTTTCCTTGGTTCCCCTTCTCCCAAGCAGACCTTTCCAGACCTGGAGAAGTTGATTCCCATGGTCATAGGACCCTCATGACCTAATCGCCACATAGGTTGGGAGCTGTGATGAGGAGGCAGAAGGGGATGGGATCAATACTCCTACCACTTCTGTCAGTGGAACTATGCTGATGGCAGAAGGAGGAAAATCACCCTTCCCTTCCTCCTTCTCAAACCACATAATTAGTCCACATGGGTCCTACAATCCCAGGAATCAACTTTCTCAGGGTTGGGAAGGACGGCTGGGGGAAGGAGAACCAGAGAAAGATCCATAATCTTATTCATTACACTTCTCCCCTCAACCTTCTCCCCAGTGGTTATCCAACATGGCTTGCATTGATCTCCTTCCCTTCATTTTAACCTCACAGCAACCCTATGATGTAGATTAGGCCAAGGCTGTGTGACTGGCCCAAGCTCATCTGGCATGCTTCCATGGCAGAGGGGAGATTTGAATTTGGTTTGAACTTGTGCCCGGAGATTGCTGAATCCACTCTCCTTACTGGGGAATGTTGGGTTGATCTTGTTGGAATACGCAAGGTCTATAGTGCAGCCTTATGAAGAAGATCTGAAGGTCATCCTACAGGGAGACAGCTGAAGGACTTGTAGTGAGCATAGCTAGACTAGGGACTTTTCAGATTGTGTCCTGATTGGCTCTTCTGGAGACCTCCTGCTTGTATAGATCTTCCTGTTGCTTTGTTCCTTTTACAGCAATTAGACTGGTTAGTTTAGGCTTTCTCTCTGTATGTTCTATAACAGTTTGTTCTTCGATAATAAACCTATTTATTTTTCTCTAAACAGTTGGTGCTCCACTTTCGCTGCATATTTAAACTCTGCCAACAGATCTCCCCTTCTCCAGTGGGAGATGTGCCTGGAGGAAGCAGCTACTGAGAAAATAATGCTTTGCTTCCTCCTAACTGGGCCAGAGGAACCTTTTGTTCTGTCTGCATTGGATGGAGCTAAAAATGTTGTAAGGATGTCTCTCCATCACAGCTCTGACTGGAAGAGAAAGAAGAGGCTACAATGAGAGGGAAGCTAGCTGTGGTTCAGGGAAGAATGCAGGTATAATTAGAGGAAGGTGGTGCGAGTGGGAAACAGGAGCTCTGAGGGAGAGTCTTTGGACATCTGGAGGGTCAGGACTAATAAAAAACATGCAAGTGACCCTGTCCTCTACTACAGACAATGGCCACTTCTGCACTGTCACTTTTTGCCACTTGTTTGTCCCCATTGCTTTGGGTCTCACCCCCTCCACATGTGTTTTGCTCCCTCTACTACTAGAGAGAGCAAAACACATTTTTTGGGGGGGGGGGGAAGCCCTGAAGCAGTAGGGACAAACGAGTGACAAAAATGTCACTGCAGAAGTGGCCAATGGAGTGTTGAGTGAACAGGAATCACTTTATTCTTGACATAATACAAGCAATGCTGCCAGGACCAAATTGGGACACTCAAATCCTGGAGGAGTACTACGTTTGGGGAATGGGGGCCCAGGGTTGAAGTGAAACTCCTAGATGCACAGTTGATAGTAGCTCTTCTCTTTGCTCCATGCTGCTCGATCCGGCTTTGTACCCGTCTCTACCCATCAGTACCTTTTCACTGCAACAGCAGACTTCTCCAGGAGCGTGCTCACCCTCCTGTCCCCCCCTTCTTGGCCTTGTGATCTTCTCTTCTGTTTTCTCGATTTTGCTGTTTCCCTTCAGACCAACCTGACCTGCCTGGCAGCCCTTGACAGGATTCTGACTTCTGCCTGCCTCTTAATCGGCAACCTTCCTTTTGCTCTTGGGATCCACGCACTTCAGCTTACTTTCCCCCCATCCCCAAGCACATCTCAATGACACAGAGTTAGAACACGAAACAAAAAGGGAGAGCAGGACAAAAACGCTGCAGCATTTCTGATCTATAAGAGAAACACAATCAACCAACACAGAGGCTGCGGTTATCTCTCTTCCAGTCCAGAAAGGTATCCACGCATATTAACTAAGGTAAAAAGGAAAACTCAAGTGAATTAAAAACAACAGTTCTTACCAGCCTGAAGTCTGGTAACACGCATTTCCATTTTCAATTCATTCATGGCATAGGTATAGTCTTTACGAGCAGCATAACCCCTGTAAACTAAGGACAAATGGTGGAACTTTGTAAGCTCTTACTAATTTTTTATTTTTATTTTTTTTGCTAAACTACTCTTATGTACCCATTTGGGATGGGGAGAAAAATAAGGCAGGTGTGCCCTTTGGAAGGAAAAATGAGTTGTTATGCAAGGGTCTATTGCCTGTGGCAAGAAAGCACTATCAGGTTCAATTTAAGGGAAAAGACGGTCTCCCATGCTTGAAATTCAAGACCAAATTATCAGCATTACACCACTAGTGCAAGCCCTGTCAATGGAGCTCACACCTGAAGTGTGTGGATCAAATTTCTATTCTTCATATTAAAAGCATGGAAGCTATAACCCATAACAGGATGAAGTGTACTAGTTTGGGCAAAGGCGATCTTGGCGGCTGCTCATATAATGGCTCAATTAATCTTATCCTGGACCATTCCTGCACTACATTCTGACTATGAGAAACTGATGGGAGATCTCTCTATGTACAAACAACAGCTAACAGTATGAATACCAGATGCCCTGGTTCAAGTTTCTGCCTTTTTCAAATGTATGATTGACAACAGTTTTGACCATTTTAAAAGAGGCAGATGACCTCTTCCATGGTGTGTAAGGCCCCCAGCATCGTGGTTTACCAAGGAGCTGTGGGATATGAAGTGGACTAGAAGACAACAGGAGCAGTGTGAATCAAGCAGAGCATGCCATAAAGCCTGCCTGCAGATCTCTGAGGTGTCAGTGCTGATGAAGAAGAAGGCTTCTCTACCACCACTGCATCAGTAGAGTCTTTCCCAGTTTCAATCTTTGATGTGGTCCATTATTTATTTATTTATTTTATTTTTAAAATTTGTATCCTGCCCTCCCTGCCTAGACAGGCTCAGGGTGGCTTACAGAACAAACAAACAAACAAATATATGGTAAAGGTAAAGGTTTCCCTTGCTCGAAAGCCAGTCGAATCCAACTCTAGGGATGTGGTGCTCATCTCCGTTTCCAAGCCGAAGAGCCAGTGCTGTCTGAAGATGTTTCCATGGTCATGTGGCTGGCATGATTAGATACTGAGGTGCAGGAACGCTGCCCAAGCACCCAAGTGTAAAAGGGGGGAAAAATGGCGGACGGGACCATCTGGACAGCCTTGCTCTTGCAATGATTGCGAGAGAGGGCTGTCCAGATGGCTCAAATGCAGGTTCCTCACACGACTCCTGGGAAAACAGTCGATTTTCCCGGGGTCAGAAAATGCAAGAGGAACCTGCATTTGAGCCCGCTTCGGCGCGGGACTAGCCGCGGCCATTGTAGACTGTCCCTTTAAATGCGGGAGGAAACAGCCCTTCCTCCCGCATTAAAGGGCTGTGTGACCGTGGCCCAAACAGCCAGGACTCAGAGCAGGATTTGAGGGAGAAAAGCAGGCTACAAGAGGCCTAGTCTGTATGCAACCCCTTGGTAGTTTCCTTCCTCCTCCCTACACTCCTCCATGCCTGGACATGGTTGTCCCCTTCCTGCCTGCCCTGTTCTAGCAGGTCTGAGGGAGGTTGAAAAAGTTTTTCCATTATTACATTAAATACAGAATTACTTTTTCTGTAAGAGGTGAGTCAGTACACTCCAGAGTACTTAGGGTCACTGTTTTGTAAGCATGGGCAGGTTGCCCACTGTATTTCACTTTGCATTTTGCTTTCAATTTGTTGTTTTACAGCAACTGAGGAAGAACGCTTAAGAAACAAGGGAGTTATACCGGGACCTTGTCTTGCTGTTACCAACAACTATGAATGTATCTCTCCACACTGTTGGTGTTATTTTTCCTTATCATGACTGTTATGTCTGAATGTACTATTTGGTATGTTGGCAACTGAAATTTTGTTATTTGCATGTGATACTGTATTATTATTGACTACTGTGTTGTATGGGCCAAAATACAGTTTCTATTGTTATTTCTTATGCGCATTTGTAGATGAACTGGGAGTCTTCGGCAACCCATTTTTGGAGTTTCATATCAGTGGTTACAGCACCCATCCCACCAACATGAAGTGCTAAGAGTGGCTTCAAGAAAGGGAAAACAAGGTTCCCTCAACATTGGGGTTTTTAGTTGCCTACTGAATACTTTTTAATTTATATTCATTAAAAATGTATTGTGTGAATGTAAATGCCAGTACAGTGTCATATGGGAACAAAGGTTGGCTGCAACTCTGTATAGCATACACTTGGAGGCAAACTCATGGAAAACATCTAGCACATTTTTCATCTCACCCTCCCTCCCTCCAAGGACAGCTTACATTGTTCTGCATTTCATCCTTCTAAGAAGGCTGTGAGGAAGGCTGGGCTGAGAGAGGCTGACTGGCCCAAGGTCACTTAGTAAGCCACCCATTTGAACCTAGTTCTCTTAGACCCTAGGCCAACATAACCATTATACCACCCTGCCTCTCACTGACTTCCTGGCCTGCTGGGGTAAGGACTGTCTCTGGCAGAGGTGGCTGATTTCTGTGTAGTTCCTTCATTTGGCCACAGAGGGGGTAGTTATTTTCAGGCAGGTTTCTCACCAGATACCTTCTAGGCCACCAGCTGGGGTCTTGACACCAAGGGTAGTTCTAACCCAGCTGGTCTCACTGCACATGCTCGACAAGGCATATTTGCATATCGTTATGCATATCAAGTTAAACATTTACCTGATTGTATTTTGACTGCACTGTCTTCCCTTTTCTCCTTCAGCTTTTTGTATCTCTTTGAACCAAGCCACCCTCTGACGTATGCTTGAATCAGAACAATCCTGTTGACTATCTCCTTCCGCATTAAGTTCAGCTGCTCCACATGGTAGTATTTGAGGAACACCTTTTAAAATATAGAACATGTGTAATCAGATGAACCCTCCCTTCTATAGACGATGCCTTCAAAACTGAATTTTCTGTAGTTAAAAACAAAACATCTGTCTCAGTAATGTCCATTTGGCCTCTAGGAATATATGTCTCTATGTCTCTGGCAATCCCTATCCAATGCATCACCTATGATTTATCACACCAGGGCAAAACAAAACCACTTGGGAACACAAGAAGATAAATTCCAATGTGGGAAAAGTGCCTCTGGAAAAGGTCAGGTGACTCCATAACCAAGTAAAAAAATGTCTCCTTCAAAGAAATGTCAACCCTGAATCAGTCTGCAATGACAAATGGGACGCTGTGTGATTTCCCCCTTCTTGGATGTATGAATGCACCCAGTTATATGTAGCTGAGGTCAAAAGATTTGGCCTCAATGACTGCTTTGATCTCCAACATTCTGTGGAGCTTTGGATTTATCCACTTTTTATCCATTCAATTATAAAGACAAACAAGGTCATAAGATGATGTGTTATGGGGATCAAGCATGAGGACCATTCATGGTTCTTCCATCTACGTGGCTTTCCCCTCCAGAAGCCATTTCCAACCCCATGCAAATTTGTTCCCAGTGTTGTGGTGGTGACTCTTCCCTCCCCCCACCCCCCCGCAGCACTACAGGCTCCTAATTCACAGGGCTATTATACCGCATGAGTCCTGCTGTCCTGGGAATAACCTTTCCTGGGGTCAGAAATGGCTACTTGGGTGGGAAAGCTGAGAAGACGGCTGACTGTCAGTGCCTTCAGCTGATGATGGGATCCAACCCATGGAACGCAATTCACCTAGGCACTTGAATGACAGCAGCCATGTCTAGAGAAAGAGCATAATACAAAATTCACCAAATTTGTAAGCAGAATATTCTGCAACAGGAGTTTGGAAGATGCAGCCAATGAAACTTCTTCTTACACCTTCTCCCATACCAGAAGCACATTCAAATCACAGTGAGAAAGACAATGCAAGAGATGGCTAAAAGGCCACAGTAGTAGTGCGACAATAGTAAGGTTGGGGAAGGATCTACAAAGTGACTAAAGAGTGTGGTGGTGGGGGGGGCAGCTGAGCCCTACCCAATGAAAGACATAGCAAGTCTAGTTCAAACTGGATTGACAGAGAGCACAGTTTGCTAAGTACCCTTCAGCAATCCTCTAGAATCATCAGTACATTAATTGATCCCATTAAATTACAATGGGATTGGAACAGAAGTCATTCTTGATGGATTGGAAACCTATGTGAGCTAATACTACCTTAGTTTTCCCTAGTATCCAGTTATCAAGCTGGGCTTTTTCCAAGATGGCTGCACATGTTTCAGGGCTTACGGGAGGGTTGTCACTCGATTTGTAACACAGGATATAATATCTAAGATGCAAAAACAAAGAACTGCACTTACTAAATGCACTCAGTGACGAACAAACATTAACTTTTATTTAAGTTTAATTCTTTGCTTGAACAGCTCACACTGTTAAAACCGCTGTGGATCTGTGTGCATGACATTTAAACACCAAGCTAGAGGGTAACTAAAGACATGTAGCACAGCTGCATACACAAGCACCCAATAATAAACACTGATACAAAGCATCCAAATATTTAATTTCTATGTGTATTTGAGCTCATCAGCTTATTCAGAAAGGCCACACGTTACTGCAATCCCAGGACTCTACCACTTTGGAATGTAGGTGGGTGTGCCATGTTCATATCCTCCTCATATAAAATATATACATACACATAGTGTATATAGAAAACTAACACACACAATGTTCCCTCTAAGCTGCAGAGTCTTGTGAGCAAAAATTCTACTTTGTGACTTACTGGCATTAAAGTTGTGAGAGAGCGATTCGGCTGCTGCATAAATCAGTTTGCTCTGAAGCCATCCTTCCTGAGCTAAGACAAAAATGTGTGAGCTGGAGGCTAAAAAGCTGTGAGCTAGCTCACACTAACTCAGCTTAGAGGGAACACTGCAACAAACAGAAGGCTAGCCTCCAAAAGTTTTTCTGGACATACTCCAAAAGTTTTTCTTTAGGCAGTAAATAAGTAGCAAGAGAGACAGTATTATGCTGGTGTGGTACAGGCCTCTGAAACTTCTAGTGTAGGTTTTTTTTTTTTTAACATTCAGGACTAGTTGATTTAACACCAGACCATGGTTTGCTGTTACATGAACAAGAAGCCCATATTCATTTACCATTCATTTGCATGGCAAAAAAACACTGTAGAAAGGACACTGTGTGGGATGAATGAATCAAGATGTCCTACTAGCATGAGGTTCTCCAAACAAAGTCATATGTATCTTTTCAGATGTTTTCTCCCATCTTGAAAGCTGATTAACTTAAGATTGCAACAAGTGATGACCCAACCTTTTCAAAAGGACAAATGCCAAGTCTTCTTTTTCAAATTCATACCGTTTTATGAAGTTAGCAAAGAGAATACGATGAGAATAACCCTGTCTCCGAATTCGTGCGGTTTCAAGAATTCCAGTGTAGCGCAGCTGTACCAATACCTTCTCCTTATCATACTTGTTTGCCTGTCGATCATTGTTTGGCTTAATGCAACGGACAAAGTGAGGTTGGCCAACCACCATCTTAGATAATAAATCCATTAGTGAATACTGAAAAGGAACATGGAAAGAAACATTTGAATGATACACTATCCTTCATACAAGTGAGTAAGCTCTTTGCAATCCCTACTATTCCAAATTTACTTGCCTTTTGTACTGCTTGTGGACCTGTCTAGGATGTCTGTAGGTACCTTTAAGTCCAGTTGTCAAGCTAAAACCAGCTAGCTATTGACTGCATGATAAAGAGTTTTCCATGTACTACTATTGGCCTGCTGAGAACAAAGCTTAGATGAAAAGAGGCATATACCCCAAATTCAGCAAAGGAAAAAAACAAGCTGAGTTACTACCTGAAATTTCCTGGGCACTTGGGATAAGAGAATCTTTTCAAAAAGGGGATATAGCAAGACTTATGATAGTGAAAATCCTGCATGTGAAATTAAATTTTTTATCTGTTTTAGGGTATATTAGAATAATTAGTAATACTAAATTTATATTTGAACATTATGGACCGCCTTAAAATATAGGTAAAATTAAAATAAGAACATGAAGGTACTGTACTAGGGTTGCCAACTCTGGGTTGGGAAATTCCTGGAGATTTTAGGGTGGAGCCTGGGGAGAGGAGGAACCAGCCATAGACATCACCTTCCAAAGCAGCCATTTTCTCTGTAGTTTGGAGATCAGTTGTAATTCCAGGAGGTCTTCAGGCTGGCAACCCTACACTATACTTTGCAGGCTCTGATCTCGAGTGGGAGCATGTACCACCAGGCTGGGGCTAGGATGGACAATGCCCTGACCCTGGTTGAGGCTAAGTGGTTACCTCTCAGGCTGGGGACTACCAGAAGATGTTGCTCAGCAGAGCACAGAGCTCTTCGGGGCACGTAAGGGGGGGAGGCGGTCCCGCAGGTATGTTGGTATGGCACCTTCAGCCTATGGCTGGGAGCCTGTCTTCTCTAGACAGGTTGTTTATAAGCTCTTGATTATCCAAAGTGGCCAAGAGCATATTCACACAGTTTTGTCTTTTCTAGCACAGCAATCTGTAACCCATAAAGGGCAGCTTTATTTACTTTTATTAGCTTCTAAAATGAGTTTGACATTTGTAAAAATTGAAAATGATTTTACTGATCTTTTTTAAAAGGAAGTAAACAAAAGAAAAAATGTGCAAAGGGCACATGTTTTAAAAGGACGCAGAGAAAGAAGGGAGGAAATTGCGGGAGATTAATTTGATCATTTGTATAATAGACTGAAAACAAAAGAAAGCCAAACACATCTCAAATCAAGCCCCATTTTTTTTCAGCAAGTACTAAAATCACTGACATTGCAGTCAAAGCTCTACTAAAAGACATTTATATGGTATTTATCCAAGGTAAATTGGCCCTAGGTCAAATAACTCATATTTCCATATTCTACCTGTCATTTCTTGATTGCATACGTTTATGCTCAGTGTCATATTTGTTATAAATCATATTATGGCTTTTAGTGTTTAGTGCTATTATTTTGTTACTGCCTATTGGCTTAGTGGATACTCCATGGCTATTCTACACCCATTATCAGCAGATGGAGATATAACTGACAATTGCTTAAAATTATTACTGTCTGCTCTAACTAACCATGGTCTTATGATGGGTGTTTTGTGGGAAGACTCTGACGCTTTATTTTTTAAAAAACCCAATTGTTCAAGCATCAGGATGACTCAAAAGAAAATTACAGTAACAATGTAATATTCTATGATGTGCTATTCAAGAGATAATTCAAGGGATATAGCTATATATTCTCTTTGTACAATTACAATTTGAGCTAATATCACAGTATTATAGCTATATTAATGGCATAATAATGAATTCCAATTAATTTAGACAAATTAATTGATAAAATATTTGTCAGGAAGGCTTTTAAATACTTCACACAACAAAATATAGGTAATTTTCTCCTGAGCCTATTGCCCATGTATTTTCACCTATATAAGATCCACTTCTACCAGTGATACTAATGTTGCACTGTGGCAATAAAAGCAATGATTGGCTAAATTGGTGTGGTGGCATGGAATGTTCAGTTGCTCAGGGACCTAAACAGTTTGCAGTTCAGCTTCTGTGAGGGAAGATAAAATTGTCAGTGTGGTAATGATTAACGGTTCGACCACAGTTGCAGGGAAAGCCTAGAATGTCCTGCAACACAATGATACAACTTCTGCTTAAGCGCCAGAAGTGATGATGTGGGTAAATGAGAGACCCACGTGGAAATCCTAAGAGGACGAGGAAGGCCAAAAGGCTGGGAAGGGAACATGAATTTCACACATTATTTGACCTAACTGTTTGGCTGCAGACATCTAGCCTTGTAGCACAATAGGATGAGTTTTTCAAATAAATTTACAGGTCAGGTAAATTCAGTCTGTATTCTGCATTTTGGTCATGCTGAGCTTGTTTATTTTCAGTTGTGGGTACTCCCTTACCCTTCCAAGTTCCCTTCACATGAGGGGCTAAGATTAAAGACATCCCACATCTCCCCACAACTTGCAGTAACGTCCAAATTCAAGTACTTCAATGAACAGAGAGTGTTTCTTAACAAAATAAAAAGTGGCAAGAAACAAGAAAAGTGGTTCTACCACCCAACATTGAATACCACAACAATTCGCATTGTATGGAAGATTTCTCAAATCATTAAGTATTTGGCTCTGCGTAGAATGGGAGCAAGGTGGGTGGAGGAACTAAACAATTGTGAGAGTTAACCAGGCTTGAGGTAATCATGAACAACCCAGGGTGAACACAGGCTGAATACAGCCTCATTCTACACAGTACACAGAAGAACCCCTTGTGAAGAAGGTTATCAGCTGACACAAATAATAAGTGGGTACACAAAAGCATGTGGAAACTGCTTGAAAACCTGTCCACGATTTTCTCAACCTAATCTACCCCACATGGTAGTTATTGTGAGGATGAAATGGAGGGAACAAGAATGATATGGTAAGCCACTTTGGGTGCCAGTGGGGAGAAGAGAGGGGCGTAAACATTTAAATGAACTAAAAAGAAAAGAAAAGAAAAGAAAAGTGCACCCAGAAAGTTCCATATTTAATCCCCAGCAGTTCCACTTGAAGGATTTCAGGTAACAGGGTTTCAAAAAGATCTCTCCCTGAGATAATCCAATTAATGTAGTCCTCCTGGACTAGAAGGGCCAGTGATCTGACCAGGGAAGGCAGCCTCTCACATTAATTTTGGAGGTAAAATCAAAGCATTGAAAGGGTCTGAACATATGAAATGTGGCAAGGCATTACCTTCCACAGCCTTAAAGATCTTTAGTCCAAACCCTCCACACAAGACATTATAAACAAACCCATGCAAATTTTGTGTTTAAAGTAAAATATATTATCCCTTACAAGACTCAGGGTAGTATTCGCAACAATAAAAGGAGGAGGAGGAGAAACAATCGTTACTACACAACACATAATATTTATACATAAAAACTGAGATCTTACTCTAAAATATGAAGCAACTGTCTGTGTTTTCATATTGGTTGTTTCTCTTGGGTGATGTGTGGTATCTTCCAGCTCACTCTATATGTATCGAGAAAGAAAATGGCAGTTCTTATCTCTACAGTTGTAGCTTATTGCCACAGCTCAACACATTGTTGTTTTAAAGAATGCTATTAATAAAAAAACCCAGTTATATTAAACTATAGACTCTATTGAGTAATAACTAAGATACGTCAGAGACTGTTACTCCAGACACATTACAATACTGTATGACACTGTACACACATGCAGACACACACACACATACTGAACACAGTTTGATAACTGAACATAACAGCTATCTAAATCACATGGAAAGGAAGTTTTTGGTATCTGTTCTGCAATGACCAGGATGACTATTAACAAATACTCTGTGAATTTTTCATCCCGCATTACTGTGTTTTGCGGTTATTTTCAATAGTGCGTGAACTGGCATCACTATTAGAACTTTTTGCTTGTTATCTCTTGTTTAATAACATACCAACCAAAAATGTATTTACTTGGAAGTGAGTCACTGTGAATTCAGCAGTAACTCCTCTCAAGTAAGCATGCTTCAGAGTGAGAGCCAGGATCATGACCTTTTAAGAATTCATTTTATTTTCCTTCAAGTAGTTACAAAACTATAGTCAGAAAGAAGGGAAATGTAGCATTGTTTTTTTTTTACCTCACGGAAGGAATACGAATTGCACAACACAAAGATATCCAGCTAAGCAGAAAAGAAAATAGGAGAGAGGGAGAGAAACCAAGGAAGGAGTTACTTGCTTACTGTTTGTAGAAACAACAACAATATTGCCTTTCTGTATTTTGAATGTGTTGAGAGAGCTGCCTTGCCACTTCCTTACCTTAGTTTGGCTGATGGATTTCTGAGGAGTCCACAACTGGTAGTTTATTGCAGTCTTGCTTTTACTGTGTGCCAAATTACCTCAAGGAAGAGAGAAAACACCCTATCAAAATGGGCCATTTCACACAGTACGTGGAGGAGAAAATTTGGTTTTGTCACCAAGTTTGCAATGAACAGCTGGGTCCAAGCATGGCTACCAAATTAGTGTAACAGCATCACATTTGTGTTGGCAACTGTATGCTAGTCACAATAACATTACCGCCTACCAGCGCAAGCTTGGCTCAGTACAGAACCAAAAGCAGAGCTTTATAAAAGAAAAAGGTACACAGAAGGTATAGGAGGGAATGCTAGAATAAGCAGTATGCGAAGGGAATGGCAGGCAAAGATTTTAATAGGGCTAAGCAGCTTTTTAGAGATGCTTCACAGAGAGGGAAATGATAGAGATGAACAATTGCAAGAAATCAAAACTTGAATCATGAGCACATTTATGCCTGTGCACTAAAACGTTTGGTGCTCCTGTGTCTATTTATGAGACCTCATGTGCACCACTTCCTAATAAAGGAAGTGCCTTGGCTTTGGTAACTTTATGGATGATTAATTAACATGTAAAGCATCAGTAATGTTAAGTCATGCATTTCTGGTGACGCAAAGGGGCTTTTTTATGCTGAACCTCTGTTGATCTCTTGCTCTGAATGTTGACATAGTTGAGCTCTTTAACTGGAAAAGGTTGCAGACTCCTGTACCAAGAGCACTTTGCCTGGCTCCCCAAGCCCAGCAGCCAGTCCATGTTCCAGGAATTCTGTACCCCTAACCAATGCTCCCTCTAAGCTGTGGAGTCTTGTGAGCAAAATTTCTACTTTGTGAGCTACTGGCATTAAAGTTGTGAGTGAGCGATTTGGCTACTGCATAAGTTAGTTTGCTCTGGAGCCCTCCTTCCTGAGCTAAGACAAAAACGTGTGAGCTGGAGGCTAAACAACTGTGAGCTAGCTCACACTAACTCAGCTTAGAGAAAACACTGCCCCTAACACCCCCCCCCCCAACCTTGATGGGACTGAGAACGCTAGCCCAATGGTAAAATTTAAGGAAAACAAAACTGAGAGCGCAATCACACGCACAAGTAGCCCTGCCATAGGCACCAATGCCAGGTGGATTTAAAGGGCACAATCAGATGCAAACATCTGGCAAGCATCCTGCAGCCATCAGCAAGCCATTTTGCTCCACCAGAGAAACGGAGTAAAAAAACACTAGTGAAGGTCCAGTAGCAAACAGGTTGCTACGGGCCACAGACGGACTTTCACCTGTGTGATCGCTCCAGCGCGCATTCATGGCGTTGGGATAGTCTGATCAGGCTACCTTGATGCCATGCCATTGTTTTATTCTCAGTTTGCGCATCATTGCATACTGCCAATGCTCCCTCTAGGCTGTGGAGTCTTGTAAGCAAAAATTCTATTTTGTGAGCTACTGGCATTAAAGTTGTGAGCAAGCGATTTGGCTGCTGCATAAATCAGTTTGTTCTGGAGCCGTCCTTCCTGAGCTGAGACAAAAATGTGTGAGCCAGAGGCTCAAAAACTGTGAGCTAGCTCACACTAACTCAGCTTAGAGGGAACACTGCATGCCGCCATAGGAAGCCCTCAGGGTGGAGATGCGATTCATCGATCCCCCGTTTAAGCAAATCGGGGGTAAAAAACGGCAACCCCCCCCCCCCCCGGACTCACTTGTGGTTGCATCTGATCACACAGTGGTGGACTGCGCCTGCATCTACAAAACTCTGTGTGATCGCGCAATTGCGGGTCAATTTCCTCCAAAGGAAATAACCTCGCTTACTCCCCGCTTTATCTCGCACGTGTGACTGCAACCTGAATCTGACAAATCTAGCACTGTGCAATGCTATTACCTGTTTTTGTTAGTGGGTGGATTACCAGCTGCCTGGTCAAATAGTTTTCTGAAGATCGCAACAGCAGTACAATGTCGGCTGGCAAGGTGTCCCTGTTTTTAGCTAAGAATCCGCCTGCATTGTATAGAACCTGTTTTTAAAAAACAGCAGTAAAAATTGCTATACATCATTTTCCTCATGCTCATTGCTTATCACATACACGTATTTTCACACAACATGAAATGCACTGATTCTAGCTTGTACTGAGTAAATACGGACGAAAGGAAGGAAGTGGATTTTTAGATTCGGACAAATCTGGAAAGAACTTGATAGCTGGCCTGCCACCTACCTACCATATTGTCTTGTATAAAGATGTTACAGACCACGACAGCAACAACAACAAAACAGCCAGTGTGGTGTGTAGGACTAGGATCTGTGACACCCAGGTTCGAGTGCCCACTCCTTCCATAGAAGTTTGCTGGGTGACCTTCAGCCAGTCACACATGGCCAGCCTAACCTACCTCATAGGATTGTTATGAGGATATAATGGAGAAAGGGAGAACATTGTAACCAGAGATGGGCATGAACTGGCTCACAAGCCAAAATTTGGGCCAAACTTGGGCCAGGTTGGAGCTCAAGAACCAATGTCCACAGAAGGCACATTCCCCAAACATTTACCGGACTTTTGGCCAATTCGGTTCAGCTTTGGTCTCTGCCAGCTCAGCTCTCCCTGGGCCAGCATAAAGGACAAAGTGAAATGCCCCCTGGGAGGCACTTCATACCCATATTTAACCCTCTTGTTTTGCTCTGCTCTCTTTGAAGCAGTGGGGAGCAAAACTGAAGGGTTAAATGGCTGGCTGCAGCCAGGAGAAAGGGGCTTCCTTTCTCCCAGCCATGGCTCCCTATGGCTGGGAGAAAGGGGGGGAAATCACCTGGGAAGGGGCTTCCATTTAAACCTAACAGCTGAGTGGCAAGGTCCACCACTCAGCTGTTAGGTTTAAATGGCTGGCAGCCATCTAACCCTTTTGTTTTGCTCCCTGCCACTTTGAAGGGGGAAAGCAAAACCAAAGGGTTAAATGAAGCCCCTTCCCGGGCAATCCTCAACCCCTTTCTCCCAACTGCAGTGAGTCATGGCCGGGAGAAAGGTGGAAAGGGAGCTCCTTCCAGGGTGATCCCTACCCCCTTTCTCCTGGCCGTGGTGAGCCATGGCCAGGATAAAGGGGGAACCGAACTTGCCAGATCAGTTCGGTTCATGTGGGGCCAGTTTGGGGTTTAGTCCATGGGCCGCCCCAGACCCTGAACTGAACTGCCTTTTTTTAGGTTTGTACCCATCCCTAATTGTAAGCCACTCTGGGTTCCTATTGGGGAGAACAGTGGAATATAAATGAAGTAAATAAATAAGCCAAACCAGGGCTCAGCCTCCTAACAGACTTTTCTGAAAAACCACATGCTCAGGACCTCTGCTCCTTTCACCAACAGAATGCCTTGAACGCAATTCGTTATCCCCCTGTTAAAGGGCTGGGCATGGGGCAGCCTTTGTGGGCAACCCACAAAGGTGAAAGAGCAGGCCCTGGGACGAGGCTACACCACTACTGAATTGTGGCTGGTTAACTGATCAAAAAGATCCTGCCAGGTCTCTTTGTTCTGTATCCATCTGCAGCCTCTGGTCTAGAAGGCCATCTGGCCTCATTGTACGTTACCAGTGATAGTAACACCAAAAAACACCAAAAAGATTGGGCTCCCTACCACATGGCAATGCAGGTTTCCTGGTTTGAACTGTCCTTGCCAACACTAATCTTCTATGAGAGCTGTCAACTGCTAAAGAGCCTTGATTATTATCAATGAGGCCTTAAGAAATGCAGCCTTACCATTTCAGCTAATCAAGCCATTATAAGCACCCCTTAAAAAAACGTGTAACACTGTCTCAGTCCTAGTCAGCCTCAAACCATGGGCTCCCCTTTAGCTCTCTCTGGACACCCAGGAAAGAGGCCTTACTCCTCATACACTCTTCTTGGGTAAGTATCTGTTTATATATTTTCAAATGAAGATTCCATGGTTGATGGGAGCCAACATGTGTCCTCTCACTCAAATTGGAGCTTCTATGAGTGCCCCTATATCACCGTGCTCTCTGGCAAGAGCAGCAGTTTTATTTATTGCAAATTTTAATTATTACAAGTTATTACAAATTTGGAATGATTTCACATTTCTGACTCCAAAATATTAATCTTTGCCCTTCCCACTGTAAGGCAAAGTTTTTTTAAAAAATGTGCAAAGTATTGCCATTAGTTGGCCCATCTTCTGTGAAAGATATCCAATTCTAATAATACCGATGAATAACACTGTGCAGATTTTTTACCTTTCCAGCATAATGGTAAATCCCAAATGTCAAGTCTACTCTCTTTGGCCTCCAGAAATATTTTGACTTCAAGTTGTCTTCAAATTTTTCTGTAAGGAAACACATGGATTATGTTCTAGACAGTATAGCATAAAATATGTATTTCTTGCTTAGTGCTCGCTTGTATTGCACTAGTTTGTACTGTTTATGCCAACAGTTACTTCCAACACATTCTTTCCCAGCCAGCAAAAAGCAACACACAAAGACGTTTTCACTAAAACCTAAACTATTCCATAGGATTTTGACTCTTCCCTCTTTGAAAGACACTGACTTAAAGAAGTTTGCTCTGAATATCCCAGGGTAAAAAAGGAGCAAAACAGATCCAGGTTTTATGGCTCCCTTTTGCCTTTCTTCTGAGCACTTTTCATGGGCAAAAATATTAACTGCAGAGGTGCATTGTGTACCCTTAGAGACCTGAATACAGCCACACTGAAAACATAAGCAAATATTCTCTTGAACATGGAATGCAAAACAATTTGTCAATCTTCTTTTAAATACAAATTGTCAAAGATCACTTTTAGATATTACCTCCACGTCAATGCTATAATCATTGCCAACTATTTACCACCAGCCATATATGATCCAAGTCCCACTGGCAACAAACTGAGTCCTGGCAGGCAGCTGTGGTCCCAGGAAGCAACGCCATGATGGCCACGGTTCCAAGAGGCCACAATTGTTCACATGACCTTGTGGAGCACTGGCACCTCACCTGGGGGCCTCAGCTAGAGAGGTGGCTCTGACACTGCCAGTAACTTACCCACAAGTGTTTGATCAGTGGCTCGAGGAAAACGGCTTTCCTCATCAAGGAGAGACAATAATCCCATTGGTTTCTGGAGGAACATATCCAATAAAGGCCTGTTGTCCTCATACTCAATAACTCGGGCATCAACGCCTTCGTACAGGTATTCATTCTGGAACAGATGACAAGAACCTGCATTAGTTTGAATAAATCTGAAGATTAGGGCAGAGGCTAGATCAATGTGTAGAAGCCAGAGGAGGCATGACCTTCTCTCCAAACCACTTGTTCATTCCTCAGGACCAGTGTTCCCTCTAAGCTGAGTTAGTGTGAGCTAGCTCACAGTTTTTTAGCCTCTGGCTCATGCATTTCTGTCTCAGCTCAGGAAGGACGGCTCCAGAGCGAACTAATTTATGCAGCAGCCAAATCCCTAACTCAAAACTTTAATGCTAGTAGCTCACAAAGTAGAACTTTTGCTCACAAGACTCCACAGCTTAGAGGGAGCATTGCACATGCCACATGAACACGGCTAGAGGATCTCATTTGCTACCACAGCCATAGCAGTTGGTCCAATTAACATTACATACATGAAGCTGTTACAGTAACTAGCCAATGTCAAAGGAGTTGTTATAACAAATAGCTTTCAGAGGGGTAGTCTGTTGACAACCCCCCCCCCCCAAGGACTAGACGACTGAAAGCAGAATCTTAAACAGAGTTATGCCATTCTAAGCCTATTGACTTCAATGGATTTAGAAGGGTATAACCGTTTAGGATTGCACTGTTATTGTAACACACATTTTTGTGGACCACAGTCCATTCCATCCAATGCATAAAGTGCATTCTCAGTTAGTGTGTGTGTATAAACACATCAGCAGCTAACAGGCCTTTATCGGATATGTTCCTCCAGAAACCAATGGGATTATTGTCTCTCCTTGGTCTGGAAAGCCGTTTTCCTTGAGCCACTGATGTGTTCAAACACAGTTAGTGTGTCTGTATAAACACATACAAACAACACACACACCAGGAGATGTCTACAGTGAGGAAGAAGCCATGGGTCACCCAACCATGGAGGAATCTGCTTGCTGCATTTAGGTAGCTTGCAGAGAGGCAGACACCTTCGCTCTCTATGTAGAAGGTCCTTCCAAATGGCACCCCCAAATAGCAGCTCTATAGGGGTTTATAGCTAGCCCAGCAGGAAGGGCTCTACAACCCACCTGGTGATCTCAACCACAGGTTAAAGACCACTGCTCTAAAGCAGCAGCACACGTGTTGCTTAATAGTCCTAAAAGTACTTCCTTGAACTGCAATGAGGAGGAGAAGCTTGAGAATTATCTAATTAGGGCCTGGAAAGTTGACTCTTATCCTGTATCTTTTAATTATATCAATGCCATAATGATAAAATGGCATAATTTCTGAGGAAAATGTATAAGGTAACTGAAAGCTTTAGCAAATTGCAGACGTGGCTGTCAGGGAAAAACAGCTTTGAGAGAATGCTGTCCAAGATAAATCTTTCCAGTTAACGCCACACAAACACGCAAATGCTTCCATTAATCATGTCTTTCTTGTTGTTTGACCCTCACACTTAAACAGGAAGGGGTTCACTGGATTGGGGCCTCCAGCCACAAGCGCCTGATAACATTTGATTTCCCCTCTTGTCATCAAAGATTTTTCTTAAACAAACACTGCCATTTACCGCTGTTAAATATTCATTTTTCACCCTTTTAATAAGCTCTTGAAATCTGGCCACTGACCCTTTGAGTTCATCAGCTTTCGCTAACTGCATCTAATTTTTCATTCGTTTCAAAAATAAAATCACATCTCACAGTCAAAGTAAATTCTCCACCTTTCAAATCGGGCAGCCATTTTCCAAAATGAAATAAAAGCAAATTGCCACCCCTCCTCATCCCATTCCCGCAGAAAATTCGTGCTAACATTCTTGCTGGCAAATTATTAAGAAAGTCACTTGTTATGGGCTGGTGGTTTTGGTGTTTAAAAAAATCTATTTTATTTTATTTGTTGTTGAACCATAAATTATGCAGTGCACCTTATTCCTCTTCGAAACAACACTGCATTTGCATCAAACCTATTATCACTGTGTTCTGTTGCTTGGATACTGTAAATGGAAAGTAATGCATTTTTTTTCCGATGGACATTTAAATTACAGAAAGCAATCAAAGAGTTGAGCACATCACATATATAAACAAAAGTGGGGCTTGTTTTGGTCCTCTTTTGGTTCTCCAAAAAGAAGTCATAAGTGACATACCTCAAGGCCAGTCTGCCTGTCTGTCTGTCTGTCATTAGCCAGCCAGCCAGCCAGCCAGCCAGCCAGCCAGCCACCCAGAGAAATTCCAAAAGACAACTTGAGTAGATTTACTAAGTCTGCGTGTATTTGCATGTAAAATCCAGCCTTTCTAAGGAAAAGAAGCTGTGTTACAGCAGACATTATCTACATGAAGCAACCTCCTCTTCTCTCACACACAGGGAGGAATGCTTCTTAAAGTAGCTTTTTCCCCATGAGGTTTGCAGAGGTATTAAAATAAACAAATTTATTTCAATGGGCTTCAGTCTCAGTGTAATTTTTCACTAATGGCTATATTCATCAATTACCTCTGTCTCACTGCAGATCTCCAAACTGCCCCTTGTCCCCCAGGACCAGCATTTTGGGAAGCATTTGGGGCTGCAGTGGGAAGTGGAAGGTGAGAGAGTCGTGTTCTGCCGATGGAAACACCCACCTTCTGTTAGCAGAGACTGAATGCATCTCTTGCTTTGATCAGACTCTGTTGCTCAATTTTAATTCTATTAGATTTTATTGTCTTCTTATTACATGTGTAGTTTTAGGATGGAAGGCTTTTTCAAGGAAAAATAATTTCAGAGTATATGTGTGTGTTGTATATAATATATTTATTTATATACAGACATGCACACACAAATAAATATAGTTTGAATTTATCTAGCCAGTTAAAACTGACTAGATGTTGTAGTGCTACACACACACACACACACACACAAACACAAACACACTGAATTATTCAAGAGGGCTTTTCTGCATAGGTAAGAGTTGTACTGCAACAAGATGGGTGAAGGGTTAGGGGCTGTGTTCTTTCTATACTACCATGTGTAGCTTGTACTGCCTGTTGCTGTAAGTAGCATCCTACTACGTAGTTTTTGCATTTGATATATCATGTTAATACTTCAGATTTGCTTCAGTTCTGTTCTCAGATTTCTGGTTGGTTCCAGATTTCTACAACCCAAATCCTACTGCACTGTTTATCGTACATCTCACTCTGTTGATTGATTCTGGGTCATCTGCCTCGACTCCCCGTGAGAAAAGCAGACTATATAGATAACATAAATAAATTAAAACATCCATGCAAATGACAGGGCCCACCTGTTCCCATGCAAAAACATGCTGATTGAAGTAGAATTGGATCTGCTCGTTGGCAATGTTGATGCAGAGCTGCTCAAAAGAATTTTTCTTGAAGTTTTCAAACCCAAAGATATCAAGAATCCCAATGTTCAGTCCCTCACCACTTCCACTGAAAAGGCACAACATGTATATTATGTTTCTCCCTTTGTTCTTTCACATCAGTTTCAACATCATAGCTGTTTCAACAATACCCCTAATGTTCTTCAGCTAATGACATCAGGAAAGGCCTGTGAATTTTGAAGTTTGGGAGAATGACAGCTTCTAATATGTTATCCTGTAAAGGGAGTTAGTTAGAGGCTGAAAGAATAACTGCAGGGACCCGGTCTGTCAGTAGAATGGTTCCAGGATATGTTGCCCTTGCTCCCAGGCAACATATTCATATAGCACAAAAATATTTGCATATTAATTTGAATTGCAATTTGTTCATTTGAATTGCAAATCTGACTTTACACAAATGTATCGCCTCACAGAAACTAACCGTGACTGAATCAGGGACAGACGACTCACGCTGCAGGACTGGCCTCATTCTAGATGCAAAGGCCGCACTTAAGATAGAAAGGTTTGAACAGAAATTAAGCCAATGTGTTCTACTGCCCAGTTCAAAATGGAAGAATGATGAAGTCATTACTGTTTTTCCTCAAACGCTACTTTTCTGAGGTGGAAAGACATTCCACAGAACATACGTTTAAATTCAGTTATTCATGCCCGATTTGCACAGCTTTTTTTTTTAAAAAAAAACATGGCTGAAAGAGCAGAAGTTTACTTCCCCGATGGATCTGTACAGGATTTGAGAGCTGTACTCCATGTGTCCAGATCAGAGTTCTCAAAATATGCTTGAAGTATTTTACAAGCGGAGTAAACTAGAGCCCCATGGGTCACTTAACTGGGCTATTCAAAACATACACATGCTCACAAACATTCCTTTAGTATATTTGTATATCACTTTTCTTCCACTATTGAATGGAATGTAGCATAGGGGTTCCAAGGTCGTCTCCCACCCAGTATTGACCAGACTCAATGTGCTGAACTGAGCCAGCATAGGTACTGTATTCTGGTATTATTTAAAAAAATCTAACCTTTCTCTTCATCAGCCTACAACTTGACTTCCTTGAAGGCATATAAGTAATGGAGCCAATATCAGTTCAATTAATGTATCCAACATGCCACAAGTGTGTGCTTCAGTGGGGCTGTATTAGGGCCAAATTAGATGATACTGATACCATTTTCGAGCCCTTAAAAAACTTAAAAAATTACTGCAGGGGGTCGTTCCTTGACAGGGATAATCATTCCAGCTCTTGAAAAGAGTAATGGGATGGGAACAGGAGCCCCCCATCCCCCTGCATTGCAGTCCCTGGCAGGATTGGGCCCCTGCAGTAATTTTTAAAATAAAAAGTCTTTAAAATGGCACCACTTCCTTGTGATGGACTTAGGGGATGTGGTATCATGTAGTTTGGTCCCCAGTGTCTGATTCAGACATTTACTCAGGATGCAATGATGCATTCATGGTGGAACACCATGAATGCCCCCACTTCTACCCCAAATGAAGGTAATGGGTCAGATCCAGACTACATTTTCCAGTGACAGAATGGAACTTTCCAGTGATCCCAGTGAAATAGTTTTCTGTTTGTACTGTTTCCTTGTTCCTAGAATCCGGTCCTTCCAAACAGTTACTGGATGTCTTGAGCTTCCTGATTGAACTGCTTTGTACATTTTGTAATCTTTGGGAAAGGAGGGCTACAAATGAAGTATGTAAATAAATAAGAAGCACAGCCAATGAACTATGTCAGTGCCACTGGACTAAAGTATTCACCAAGAAACACAACAATGAACTAACTGTTCAGTTTCTTCCCACAGGGTTGCTTTATCACCAAAGGCAAGTATTTAGATGGGAAAAGCTTCATATTGGATTTGGGAAGTGTTTGGTCTATTCCACTAAAAGTTCAGGTCCTAAGATTCAGGATGCATTTCACATCACCACCACAGAGCCATCTCCTCCCCCTTCTCTTGACGCCAATAACAGTGCAGTCCTAAACAGAGTTAGACCTCATTAAACCTCTGTTAAAGGGACAGGATATTTTTTCCCCTCCAGGTCCCCCCCCCCCCCCATGCCTCAATAACAGAGCATATGTTTTGTGTGGGGAAAGTCTCTGGTCCAGCCCATGGCAGTGCCATTCATAGGGTCAGGTAGCAGTTACTGCAGAAGACCTTTTTAAATTAAGGATTCATTTTATTTCATTGAATTTGTCCCCTAGCCATTTTATCACCTGCCATTTCCTACCCTGCATTTTGCCTGCCATTTTTTTTTTACTGGCTCTGTTTTTTATGGGTTTTATGCTATTTGTGTTGCCTGAGGGCTTTATGTATGTATTAGTTCTTTGCTTGGTTTTTTTTACTGTTTGTCATTGCTTCATACAGGCTAGTTTTAGGCTATCTTGTAGTATCTGGCAGTTCTGTACAGACGCATAATGGGCTGCTCTCCATTGTACTAAACTGCACCCCCTGTTGTCACCCTTAACAAAAAAATTCTGGCTAAGGGCCTGCTCTCCTGTTTTCTCCACTATGGCTTAGGTCTTGTGGTGGATCCTTCCACCAGGCTGTTCCTGCTAAACAAGGGGCACATACTCAAAATCACATGTCAATTAACTGACAGTTGAGCAGGCACTAACACAGGAACTCAACACCTGGCTTCAACAATCATTTTAAATATTCATAATCAACTGCAAGAGTCTCCCCATTATGCCACCTGAGGCATGGAATATACTTCCTAAAGAGACAAGGTAGGCAATGGGACTTAGCTTGGTTTAAGGAGGCAGGTCTGTTACTAAAGGTCACATCAGATTTCTACTTCACGCTACTTCAAAAAAAGTATCTTAGAAAGATAATTGGAACAGAAAGATTCAGAACTGGAACTGATAGGCAGATTTCCACAATGTTCCTCAATGTATGAATGACAGGGTATTACATCCATTTGACTGTGTATAATATTTACAACTGTACTGTGTCAGTAACTTAAGCTACAATTAGTTTTTATTGTCTAACATGTGTCCAAAATTGTTGGGAGAAAGGTGGGCCTACAAATATTTTAAAGATATGAAGAAATTACAATCAGATTTCTCCTCTTGTGCAGCAAAAACCTTACTTTAAACATGTATCTGGCTTGAGCAGCACATTGATACGGTTGACTATCCAACTGAAGAGACGCCCATAGAGTGCTTTGGCTGTGGCATCCCTTACGTCGGTTGCCTTTTCCATCGTATTGGGGCGTATGATGGTTTCCCCTCGGGCCACCACACAATGCGAGGTGAGAGCTTCTTGCAATTCATCCGCCTGAATGCACAGCAAGGAAGCAGCTGGAAAACAAAGAAACGACACTGTGTTCAGATCTCACTCCAGTTCTTCAAGGAAAGAAACAATTCCTATGGACAAGGCTTCATAAGGTTGCCCTGTACTTCAACAGTGTGGGTCAGGGTAAACAAAATCAGGGACAGAAATAGAAATTCTGTTTTTAGTTCCTACTTGTGCTTACACTATATACTGCAGCAAGAGGGAAGTTCTCTACCTGGCCATAAAATGTGCAGATAGAAATTTACTAATGAACTATGTGACTGACACTTACAGGATTACCAGATTGAAATTCAAAGACGTGAGGCACCACGCAGTCCTAGAACGGATGTGCCATCCAGTTCTAGAAGTCTAAGATGTTCTGAAATATAATCCTTACAGCAGGATAACTGTTCGTGAAAAATGGTCCCCTACCAGTCCTGATGCTGATGGCGGTGCATGTAAGAAACAATGCAGAATAAGATTTTAAAAATATATTGATATAGAAAAGTTATATGCTGCCTCTCCAGACAAGGAAACTCAAAGTAAAACATGACAAAATCATAAAGCATCATAAAAATAAGTTTAAAAAAAAAACCCAGCCAGGGCATAAAAACAGCATATAACTGTTTGCATCCTACAATGATCCTTGTACATGATCCAGGCAGGATTGCCAGCAACTGGATTAGACAGCTTTCTGGTAGCTGGAAGATGCTGCCGCCTGCGGTCTGTAGACCATCTGATGCTCAGAAGCTGCTTCTTTACTGAAGTTGCTGGTACTGCTTGCTCAACCCTATTCATGTGCAGGGGATTATAGTAAATGCACAGTAAGAGTCTATGTAAAGTTTCAAACTGCCACAGGTACACTAAAGTATCCTTATTTCTGGAGCTACATCAGGGCATATGACTCAAGCAACAATCACAACTACATTAGACACATTTTACGATCACACACTAAGCATCAATGATTCCCCAGATTCTAACAACACCCCTCGGCACCCCATGAGCTGTACAGCAGCAGATGAAAGGTCAGAGCGACCATGTCACCCATGTGCTAACAAGGTGAACACAGTCAAGTAGGAGCATGATTCACATATTTCCCAATATTTGTGAGATTTCTCTCTTTAAAATGTAAGCTAGAGAGCCAGTACAGCTTAAAAAGTTTAAGAGGGGGGCATTCAAAACTTTGCCTTATTATTGAAATATGAATTTTGGAAATGTAACCATTACTCTGTGGACACACATATACATCAAATTTTTTCAGATTATTTTGCATTTCTTTTATGCAATGCTTATCACAGTTTTCCACTCTAACAAACCCTGAGTGGCTTACAATAAAATATAGATCATCCTGATTAAAATCCCCTGAAATAATCATAGGAAAAAAAGATACGAGATCAATGATGTGTCCATTGTTATTCCAACAAAACTGACTGGGACCATATGACAGACTTCCTCTGAAAGTGTGCTGAAACAGGGAAGTCTGACAATACAATCCTCCGCATGCCTATTTAGAAGCAAGCCCCTTTGAATTCCATTCAAAGTAAATGTATAGAGAATTACATTTTTAGGCTCCAGCCACTCATTACATGAGAGATGCCTGCATGCTGCATGTGTGCACACGCATACAGCATTTATTTTGGGTATGGGCAGGATGCTCTAAGAACAGGGAGGGAAGATGGAGAAGTTAATCTGTGGCCAGCTACAATACCTTAGTGGTGCTTTTGCTTGCTCTTCCCATCGCAGATCTATATCTTAGGTGTGGCCGTGCCTTGGACAAATGGCCTGCTGGACTCCAGACTGGCCCCAGAGTACAGTTTGTTCTTGCCCTCTCTTTAAGTTGCATATTCAAATTGAATCTTAACCATATTTAATTTGTTCTAAGCTACTCATCTTCCTATTAGGGAGAAAAGTGGCCAATAAATATACAGGCCAGCTAACTAAAATACACACACTTGGAGGTGCTATTAGCAGTGCAAGAATAGAGGGAAAAGAGGTACAGTCCAAGTGCCTGTCTTTTTGCCCTTTACTATGCTTTCTATCAGTGAAAAAAAAACCTGGGGGTGGGGAAAGGTTTAAATTCCTCCCACACCGTTTAGTTCCTGTCCAAATTGAAGTCTCCTACAGTTGGTTTTTAATGCGAAAGAAAATATTGGGGAGGTCTCATCACAGATCTGCATGTGCTTTAGCCTTTAGTATCCTTTCTAAAATTCTGCAGCATCATGAGTGGATGCAGAAAGGCTTTCCACTGAAAGGAAATATCAAGGTTTTGGGGACCAGGACAGAGACTTCACAAATTTAACTTGGACGGATGGATTCCTGAGCAGGCTCTCATCTGCTGATCTCATCAACAAGCGGAGATTCATATAGGAGGACATACTTGCAAAGATCTGCTGGACCCAGGCTTTTTGGACTTTCACAGGCAATGGCCCATGATTTCTTGGACATGCAGATAACTCCATGGTTCATAATTAACTAGACAGCTCACTTAATCACAAAAGGCATTTAATTACGTTTAAAAAGGAAAGGAAACTCACAGTTCTCAAGAGGCGTAGGATTGGAAATGATGCTCTTGTCAATCATGTGCTCAGTTACCACTGATGAGAATTCAATATTGCCCACATTTAAAATGGCAGCAAGTATGCTGTACACGCTCCCGAGTTCCTGAAAGACAGATGCACGAAAAATATGGCAATTATAGTATTGTAATTGGTGCCTCGGGCTGCAAGCAGCATACTAACCTTTCCTCATTTTAATATTGAGAGCAGGTGCCAAGGATCAGCACTTTACCACTGGCTGCATCCAATTTGCTGTAACCTCCCCTTACAGTACACTTTGAATGAGAAAATATTTAGACTGAAGGTTACATGGTTGAAAGTCATGGCACACAGAAGTGACTCCCAGGCTGAGCTGCAGAATAAATGCAACATAAACGATCTCAACCCTGTCTAGGTTTGGTGACAGTTTGATGTAGGGGTTAAGTGCGTGGACTCTAATCCGGGAGAACCAGGTTTGATTCCCCACTCCTCCACTTGCACCTGCTGGATGACCTTGGGCAAGCCATAGCTCTGTACCAGCTGTTCTCTCAAGGACAGTTGTCTCAGAGCGCTCTCAGCCCCACCTACCTCACAGGGTGTCTGTTGCATGGCGGGGAAGGGAAAGGAGTTTGTAAGCCACTCTGAGAATCCCTTGGGTAGTGAAGGGCGGGGTATAAATCCAACCACCACCACCACCCTTCACTATGAGGCTGAAGTTAAGCTACATCCACAGAGGAGCCTGAGAGAGGGCAAAATAAGATTTTAAAGGGTTAGGGTAAAAAAATGATTAATTCAAGTCATAGTTGCATGTTTAACTTTAGGTATCAAATGCTAGTCCTTACAGAACGATCTTTCAGTGCTGACAAACCTCCTCAGTTGGTAGAAATGATCTTAATAATTTAGCAGCTTAAATTGTGTTCATAGTTGCATCAAGGAACTTATTCTCTAATTCATAACAACCTGCAAGATAGTGTGGACTGAAAGAGAGTGACTTGTCCAACATCACTTGGTAAGCGTCATGATTTTGTAACATTTCTAAACATCCAGGCTTTGCACTGTAGCCCATGTACCCTACACTAATGCTAGCTAATATTAATGCAACATGGGTTTAGTTAGTCATAATTCTTCAACCACATTTTGGTACCAAGGTGTCTCAATTGCCCACAGAGTGATGAATTTTGGGTTGAGGTGTATTTCTGAATGACAGAAACAATTAAAAATATTTTTATAACATGCAGATCTTTGCCAGATATTTAACCGGAATCAGGCATTTCCAACACACTTATGCTTTAAGACCTCCACTCTTTTCCACATGGTTTCCAGGTGCAGTTCAAAGAGTTTGACTCCTCCTATAGAAACTATTAAAGGCCCTTCTCAGGAGCCCCCAATTTCCAAGGTCAGGCAGCTTGCTACTAGTAACAGGGCCTTTTCTATGGTGGCAGCTCCCTAATTGCAGAATATTTTCACCAGAGTCTTTTGTAAAATGACTCTTACAATAGGCAAGTGAAAACACTTTTCTTCCCATGTATCCATGATGTTGGTATGACTGACTGCTTTTGGGTGTGTCAGTTTTTATGATGTGTTAACTGACGTGGAATTTGTACAGTGTTGCTTTAACTGAATTACAAGAATGGGATGCAGAACAGAAATGTTTTAAATAAAACAAAATCAAATAAACACAGAGACCAGAACCCCAAGACCCACTCAGCTAAGAAGGAAGGGAAAAAAGGGAGGAGGAGGAGGAGAGGAAGGGGAAGGAGAAGAAGAATTTACAAAGCCATTTCAATGTTCAGAGCACCACATTTATATAATTTGGTGGCAATCCTTACAACAGCCCTGAAAGGTAGGCTGGTGTTAGCATCTTCAGATAAGAGATGGGAAACTGAGACTTGGGAGAGGTTTGCCGAAAGTCTCCTACTGAAGTTGCTGCAGTACAGAAGCAAGATGTGTACCAGGGATATCCCAGGTCCCAACTTAGCCACTTAAGCCAACAAACCATACCAAGTAGGCTAGCAATGTTTTGGGCTTGTGTCTCTTGAACAGCAGTCCCCTAATGATGTATAGCAAAAGATATTTGATGGGAGTCTGTAAAAGATATTTACAGTGAGAGCGGTAGATCTATCTATCACAGTGTTTTTCAACCTTTTTCGAGCTAAGGCACATTTCTTTCATTGAAAAAATCCCGCGGCACACCTGACAATATCTCACGGCACAGTGGTTGAAAAACACTGAAATACAAGATAAATGGGTCATTAGTTGCCTCAGCTCAAGTATTAACTATGACAGTATTACAAATACACGTAATAGCCACTCAACTTGAAATCGTAAGTTACAGATCCAAAGTGTAATGGCTCCTTCCCATAACACTGACCTGAGTTTCAGAAGAAATATGATGTGGATGTATTTTAATACTGCGATTCTGCTAAAGTTTTTCAAATAGAGAGTTTAAACTCTTACTCTTATGTGAACGGCATTCCGCTGACCATAAGTGATTTGAAGAGAAGCACAGTACACCCATTCTTCGCTGAGGGACAGTTACTGATTTGAACCCCACCCTGACAGAAACAGCTAGCTGTTACCATCAAACATATTCATGTTTACTGGAATGTCTTGGTGCAAATCACCCTACCTCAGGCCGGCCAGAGAGCGTGCGAGCGGAATCAGCGAGACCGCACCACTGTTCTTTCTCACATGCGCAAACACGTCCCGGAAGGTCAGCCCGGAAGGCACATTTCTTTCATTGAAAAAATCCCACGGCACACCTGACAATATCTCACGGCACACCAGTGTGCCGCGGCACAGTGGTTGAAAAACACTGATCTATCACACTTTTATCTCTTACTCTACAGAGCTGTATCCAGTTCTGCCTTCTGCCCTTTTTATCTTCATAAAAGCCCACGTGGTATGTTAGGCTGAGAGAGGGGTGACTGGCTCAAGGTCCTGCAAAGAGCTTACAGCTGAGAGTTGGGTCTCTACAGTCGTATTCTGAAAATCCAACTGCAGTACCATCACTGGGCCCTGTGCTGGGCGCTGTGTTGTTTACAGAAGAAAAAGTAGGGAAAACTTCACAGGCCGAGTGGAAGCTCATGGGCTAACCTTGTAGTGATCCCAGCCAGACACTGTAATTTGTCTAGGCTGGGGTTACAAAACAAACAAACAAACAAACAAGAAAAGGAAAAGAAAAGAAAACAGCACAATGTACCAAGTTCTAAAATTATTCTGGACATTTCTGAAAAGATTGTGTTGACTTTTGTTATGACGCTGGGTTATGTGCATTGGAACTGACATTTTTCATGCCCTTTTCCAGTAAGTGTTATATATGGCTCGATCTGTCTAGTATGGCATGACTACTGTTTATCCCCAGCAGCACTTTTCCTCTGCTTTCTGTTTGCTGTGAAACCTTTAGTTTGCAGAAAATGGACAGTAATATATAGGCTGCATTTCATGGGAATGGGCTGCTTTCTATGTAAGAGAAAGGTTTCCCACAATGCTTAGGAGAACAAAGTTTGAGTCCAGTGGCACATTTAAGACCAACAAAGTTTTAGGAGGTTATATTTTTCATTCCACAACGTTTTCCGCCCTGAATGCAGTCTAAATATGTCAAAACATGGGGAAAACTTAGGTCTGATGGGCAATTCCCCCCTCCGTGGATGAAGCGACAGTGTTTTCCCTATGGATTGTACCTAAAAAAAGCAGGGATTCTGACAATGAAATTGCAAAGTTTACAGGTGTGACCACTGAGGGCATAAACAGATGTAATAAAAGCCATAGATCTCTGTGGTCCTCTTTAAAGTCAAATTACAGGCACACAAAGCCTCAATTCAGATCAAGGAGGAGAAAGAGGGGTTTAACACTTCAGCTACTGCTGGGTTTTGCTAATCAAAACTGATGTGTCCCTCCACTGTTATTGGCACTTCCAAGGGGAAAAAATGGGTTCTTAAAGAATCATTGTTAGGTAGTAGAAGCTCATCTTCCTTTAGCCTTATCTCTGGGGTGGCAAAATTGGATATTTTCCTAAAGTGTGTATGAAATTTACAAGCTTTGCAACCAGTAGGCAACACTTAGCTACTATAGACTTTTACCTACTGCATTGCCCCCACCCTTTATTAGGCATTTGTCACAAACACTAAACAATGAAAAGTAGCGCACTGACTAAAATTAATCTCCAGCTTTGCTAACATAGAGATTATTATGTTTCACTTTCTTTGTTTCTGCTCTCTGCCATACAAGGGGCCATGGGGCGAGATCTGGGGTTTGTTTTATTTTTTGTTTAAACTGAAGATATTTTTAAACTATTATTATAAGCTGCCTTCAACCAAAAAGTAAGGCGGACATAAATGTTTAAATAAATAGATGTGTTCCGATTTCTATGCCCCTTGCTCAAGGACCAGCCTTATGTTCAGCTCAGGGGATCACCTCTAAAAAAAGTTGTACAAACAATGGATTTCAGTAGGTTTTCATGGAATGCACATCTGGGATTCACATAAAAACAAAGCCATTCTGTAGAATCAATGGCATGGGAGAAATTAACCTAAATGGAACAAAACTGACTTAAAACCCAGATCTCTGAGGCCACTGATCAGGCTCAGATATGTACATCCCCAAGAGCTGCTGCCTTTGGGAAAACACTATAAAAAACTGTTACTGACAACCTTCTGAAAGCTGTTAGATCAACCACTGCCAACTAAATGGTGACACATTAATAACAGTGAGTATTCCTCATTCCAAGCACCCTCCTTGGCAGTTTAGAGCAGTTTCAGGTTTTCCTTGGTAAATAAGTACGCTGTGCGTGACTATTTCTTACGCTTTGTCTCCTTTGGACTTGGCTCAATCAAAATTCAATCATAAACTTTGTCATCCACTGCAGCAGGTGCTACCCTAACAAAGGCAGCTGACCTGGGAGTGGCACTTGCAATTTTCTATGGGAAAGCTGATCCAGCAGCTCCTGAACGGAGTATTTTAAAAACCCACCAGCCTATATGTATTGCAAGACATTGCAAGAGAAGTCCAACAGGCTGGTTGCAAGAAAAGAAAAACAACATTACATTTCAGTGACATTTCTTCCTTTAAAAACAAAAACTTTATATTCAGTACAGTAAGAGGTTTTGAATTTCTGTTCCAGAGTTGAGGAATTACATTAAAAAACATATTACAGTAAAAACACATTGCCCAATGCTTATCTTTTTTTTTAAACATGCACATACACACTCTAACATTCTTGCATTTTTGTTACAGCATGGAGTCAACAGGAACTAGAAATGAGAGGTGGGCTGTGTTAAGTGGACAGTTCGGTTCTACAGATATCAGTGCCAAAGCCCTGGTTTTACTAAAGCCATGGAAAAAAACACTGATCGCGGTTCCACCTACACAGCACAGACATCATTTTCTTCTTGAGACACTCATTACTTGTTATAACAACACCCTGATTACTGAAGATGCTGGCAGTAAAGGATGATGAAATGTCTAGTGAGATAAGTTTTTATCCATGAACATAGTCTAAAAGCCCAGAATTTTAAATTTAAGATTGTTGTGATGGAGGGCTTTGGGTTTTTTTGTGATTCTGTACTGTATCCAGTGGAACTCAGGGGTGTTAAGTATGAACAGGCCAGTTGAGACAGGTGCTAGCTGGATCAAGCAAAGATGCATTCTTATATTATACTGTGTTTGCAACCCACAAATCTAAAAGCAGTTGTACATGGCACCTTGCCTGGGCTCAGTGAGCTGGGGAAAACGAAGAAGAAGAAGAAGAAGAAGAGATTGGATTTATACCCCGCCCTCCACTCCCCAAGGGAGTCTCAGAGTGGCTTACAAACTCCTTTTCCCTTCTCCTCCCCACAATAGACACCCTGTGAGGTAGGTGGGGCTGAGAGAGCTCTTTCCCAAGCTGCCCTTGAGGGAACAGCTGGTACAGAGCTATGGCTTGCCCAAGGTCATCCAGCCAGGTGCAAGTGGAGGAGTGGGGAATCAAACCCGGTTCTCCCAGATTAGAGTCCGTGCACTTAACCACTACACCGAACTGGCTCTGAACAAGAGGACAGCTGAGCATAACCAGTGGGTCACATAAACATTTAGCTTAGTGGGTTCTAAGTACACTATTTTCAAAAAGGAATAAAGTAATGCATGCTTATAACTATAAAGCTTACATGTACAACATCAATGTTTGCAGAATTCACTAATTCTTGTTTTGGCTGGAAATACGTGACAACCCTTTTTATTAAAGAAGCAGCTATGACCACCAGCGCTCACCTCCATCGTAAAGCCAATCACTTTGAAGCACTGTTCAATTAGTTCAAATTGGGACTTATAGAAACTATTGTTCATGAAATCTTGTACCGTTCTAAGAAGTTCATTCTGCAGATACCTAAAGGGACGGAGGCAGAGAGAGAGTGAAAATTCAAAGGAGGTGCAGAACAAATCTTTCGTCTACGGTTTAAAAGGTTCATTCTAGGCAAGAGGTCCCATTTAGATATTTACTCGGGTTTATGTGAAAACACTCAGCAGAGTACCAACATAAACACAATGGAAACAGGAGGTTACCTGGGAGGCTTATTTTCTGGTAATTTATAATGTGCTAGTTTCTTCTTCTCTGCCAAACCAGCATAGATGTAGTAAAAAACATGGAAATTCTTCTCACCTCTGAAATAACAAAAACTTATTATGGCATCTATTACAATGAAATCAAATCTGGACTAAGAACATCCCGTTTCTACTCCTTTGATACTATTCAGAAATTCATGGTGGAAATACTGCTATTTACTTGCACAGAAAATTTTGTCGTCTCTAGAAATGATTCGACATTTGCGACAAATGCTTTGTCGTACGCATGATACGACAAATGTAAGCATTTTGCAGTGCTGCCCCTAAGCAGAGATACACCCTCCTTTGGCCATTGACTTAAGAACATAAGAGAAGCCAATGCTGGATCAGGCCAATGGCCCATCCAGTCCAACACTTTTGTCACACAGTGGCCAAAAATACCAGGCGCCCTCAGGAGGTCCACCAGTGGGGACAGGAACTAGAAGCCCTCTCACTGTTGCCCCTGCCCCCAAGCACCAAGAATACAGAGCATCATTTGCCCCAGACTGAGAGTTCCTATCTACACCTTGTGGCTAATAGACACTGATGGACCTCTGCTCCATATGTTTATCTAATTCCCTCTTGAAGCCGTCCATGCTTGTAGCCACCACCACCTCCTGTGGCAGTGAATTCCACGTGTTAATCACTCTTTGAGCGAAGAAGTACTTCCTTTTATCTGTTCTAACCCGACTGCTCAGCAATTTCATGCAGTGCCCACGAGTTCTTGTATTGTGAGAAAGGGAGAAAAGTACCTCTTTCTCTACCTGCTCTATCTCATGCATAATCTTATAAACCTTGATTATGTCACCTCTCAGCTGTCATTTCTCCAAGCTAAAGAGCCCCAAGCGCTTTAACCTTTCTTCATAAGGAAAATGTTCCAACCCTTTTATCATTCTAGTTGCCCTTTTCTGCACTTTTTCCAAAGCTATAATATCCTTTTTGAGGTGTGGCAACCAGACAGTACTCCAAATGAGGTCACACCATTGATTTATACAGGGGCATCATGATACCGGCTGATTTGTTTTCAGTTCCCTTCCTAATAATCACCAGCATAGCATTGGCCTTTTTCATTGTAGTCGCACACTGTCTCGACATTTTCATTGAGTTATCTACTACAACTCCAAGATCTCTCTCTTGGTCAGTCTCTGCCAGTTTGGACCCCATCGAAGCATATTTATAGTTAGGATTTTTGGCTCCAATGTGCTTCACTTTGCACTTGGCCACATTGAACCCCATTTGCCATGCTGACACCCACTCGCCCATCCTCGACAGATCCCTTTGGACTTCAACAGCTTAGAACTACTCGGTAGGAGAGGCAGCGGCTGGGGCTGCCACACTGAAATATGGACTGTGAGATAAAAAAGACTTGAGAGCTCGTTAGGGTTTTGCTGTTGTTGTTCCCACGGTACATCACTGAAACCATGTTTAATGGGATTGTGACTAATAAGCAATAGTCATAAAGATGATACCTACTGCAAGGTAAGAGAGCACCACTGTGCATACCCTGTACAATGGGAATGCCTGTCTCACTTCTGGACATGTCAGAGAACTACGCATTGGATAAAATATTTGGATAGGGCTCATAAGCAGAAATTCAGATACAGACCGACTGAGGAGGTCATTAAGTCACAGAAAATTCAATAAATTATCTCCTCATCTGGGCTACATCCGAATTTCTACTTAGAAGCCCTATTCAAACATTCTGTTCAATGGACAGATATCTGGTAGGTCCAGATGTGGGACAGGCCTGTGCACAACAGCCCTACATAACTTCTATAATATGTAGATATCTGGTGGCCCCAGAAGTGGAATAGGCTGACCCAATCTCTCCCATCTCTCACCACATTTACCTTGTACCACACAGCCTCTCTCTTCGTTGGAAATGACCCACTGTTCCCCCTTCTACTTACACAGCTTGATGGATGACTCTGGACTTTTCTAGGAGATACTCTGAAATCTGAGCACTCACAACTGTTCCACTGGAAGTGAACTTCATTTCTAGATACTTCCCAAATCTGCTGGAATTGTCATTAATTATAGTGCCCGCATTTCCAAATGCCTCCACCAGATTGTTGACTTGAAGAATCTTTTCTTGAAGAGTCCTGTTATTAGCCTACGTTAAAAAAACAGAAGCTTTCAAAAATGCAGTTTCTCAATATAACTTCGATAAAAGTATTCTTTCTTTTTTGTTTTGTTCTGGGGTTTTTGTTTTATTTGTTGATACTGGATTCTGAACTGGCATTGTATAAATTTACTGAATTTTTGAAAACTGAAATAAAAACAAAGCTGAAAAAAACCCCAAAGTACCCTTTCTCAGTGTGATATACTTGTCAGTATTTTCTTAGTCAGGGATCACAATAACCTCTCATGACAAAGAAAAGAAAGCACGGGTTGATTCCTTTTCTAATCGGCTGATCAAGCAGCTGGTTCCCTTCCTTGAATGCAACCACCTGGCTATGGTGATCCATGTGCTGGTCACCTCAAGGTTGGATTACTGTAACGCTCTTTACATGGGGCTGCCCTTGTGCCAAATCCGGAAGCTGCAGCTGGTGCAGAACGTGGCGGCGAGGCTGTTGATGGGTCTCCCCATGCGGGAACACATCCAGCCCGCCTTAAAGGCACTGCACTGGTTGCCTATAGCATCCCGGATAAGGTTCAAGGTGCTGGTGTTGACCTATAAAGCCCTATATATCCAGGGACCTATCTACCTGAGGGACTGTCTCTCCCAGTAAGTACCCCAGCAAGCTTTACAATCGGGATCCCAAAATCCCCTGGTTCTCCCAGGGCAGAGGGAGGTCTGGTTGGCGGCTACAAGGGCCAGGGCTTTTTTGGTGGCAGCCCTGCACTGGTGGAATGAGCTCCCAGATGACATCAGGGCCCTGCAGGATCTCTTGCAGCTCCGCAGGGTCTGCAAGACAGAGCTCTTCTGCCAGGCTTTCAAGTAGGGGCTGCCTCGATCCGCCATAGCCCTAGCCCCACCATCGGAAGTCGCCAATCTGAACCACCCTGTACCGACTGGAATTGGATACCATCTTTGACGCTGCTCAGATAAGGGGGACAAAGGTGCGCCATCTTGTAGCTGTTGGGTATGATTGCTTACTGTGTATTGTATATTGTGTATTGTATATTTTATGGATAATGCTTTAGTGTTTTTAGTGTTTTACTGTATGACAAATCTGTTGGTAGCCGCCCTGAGCCGGCCGTAAGGCGGGGAAGGAGGGATAGAAATCCCAAAAATAAATAAATAAATAAATAAATAAATAAATAAATAATGAGGAGAATACAATTATTTGAGTCCTCTTCTGCCCAAGGAACACAGTGACACACAACATTCAGGGATCTCATTACGTCAAAGGACATCATGTCTAAGGTTCATTGCCAGGCATATACAGAATAGTATGGTAGGGCTTTGTTTAGTTGCTGGTTTTGCAAAATGCATGCCCTGCTATACAGCCAGGATTCCACTGCAGATCATAACACACATTAAACACTTTTGAAACAAAAAGTATAAGATCACCGCAGAAAAGAAAACGGGGCTGTTAATTTATCCTAGTGATGAAAGGCAGTGAGGAATGCTTCTACGCTAGAAGGCAGGGCTTGAAATTTTCTGGTATGAGGAGATAAGGAATTACCCCCATCTCCCAGACTGAGGCTGCTTTCACATATGTTCGAGAATGCACTTTCAATGCACTTCAGTGATAATCTGCAATCAGATTTTCCAGTGTGAAACAGGAAAACCCACTTGCAAACTATCTCTAAAGTAGATTGAAAGTGCATTATACAACATGTGTGAAAGCAGCCAGAGTCCTGCCTTCAGCGTCTTGATACTTTAAGGAACTGACTGCTTATCATAAAGGCAACCACATGGTTTGAAATCTGTGCTCCAGAACCAAGAATTAGCAGTAACAGTAAATACAAGGAAGAGGCATCCCCATGAGACCCCGTAGTAACTAAGCAAGCCACAAGGCATGCCAGAAAGGAAGCAACTCCAACAGATCCTGAAGGTATTAGTGAGTGTATCAAAACTCTCCCAGTTCCAATAATCAGGCCTGGGATTATTACAGTTCCTCTGATTAGGTTAGGGTGTACTGCCTTTGCTCAGGATTTCTTGGTGGCTGCTCCAATTTTATGGAATGGTTTCCCCAAGGATGTGAAAATGACCCCAACCTGCAAAGATTTCAAAACTTTTCCAATGTGCTTTTGGTGGCTCGCAAGTGAAAGTCAGTTAGTAGGATGGCCTTATTGGTTAGTATGATAATGGCTTGGTCTCTTATTTTTATTTGTACTGTATTCCAGTGGACTGATTGAGAGAAAAGTGGGATATAAATACTTCAAATAGATACTAGGAGAGACTGAATGTCTTTCCATCACTGGGATGGACAGGAAATTTCATAGTAAGCTCAATTTTCTTTTCTTGCCTAGTGAATAAAGTCAGTCAGGAACTGGATAGCATAAAGTGGAGGATCTTCCCTGGCAGGGTCAGAAGATCTCCAGTCCCGCTTCCGTTTAGAGCATTAGTTGTAGCATCTTTCCACAAAGGATGTTTTGGCAGAGACCTTAGTTAAGGCTGTAAAGACTCCTGTATATACCTAGGGAGAGAAGCTCCAATTATTGCTCAGTGCCAAGGTCCTTGTGGAAGACACTGATACAGGATGCAACGGATCATTCAACAGCTGCTGGAGAAATTCCCTTGACCTCAACAAATCCCAATATCCAATTCACTTAGGGGACCTTGTTTATCTACTTTCACACACACAAAAAGCTTCCCTGAAAAAAGAAGAATTTTGCCACCAGTGGCCTAAATTGGCAGCTTTCTTGCCACGCAAACTCTGTCTGTTGCTTATATTCATCTACGTTGTGTTTCCCAGCTGGTATTCTGGTCTCTGCCCAGTGTAGGAATGGATTAGTGGAGAGATCCACTGTATCTGTGCATAGGCAATAGTTTCCTAGTAAAACATTAGCTGTGCGAACAAGCAAGGTCCCCTTAACTGCCTCAAGTATCAGGCCCTGACTCACTCTAGTATCTCACCAGCGTTTACTAGAGACACATGGAAGTAATCTGGGAGGTGTGAGGCTTGCAGCATTCTGGTAAAGGTGTCTAACAAAAGGTGCCACTCTTTGATTTAAGTCTGGCCTGCTGAGACTGTGTCTTCTAGTAGGTATTTGACCTGGAGTTCCCTCAGCACCTGACATGCCTGCTAGTGGTACCATTATTTTGATTAAGAGGATCTGATTTACTGGAAAGCCATACTGAAAAGACTCAGAGGGTATGGTGGCTTGTCAGGTATCTCAGACAGCTGATGTTTTGTGGTGCTTCTTCCAGCAACCATTTCCCCATGAGCTGAATCTTTAGGGTGGTCTCTAGTAAAAAGAAAAAGGAGAAAAAAAACATAGGCCCCATATAGGCCAGAGAAGTCCTATTTTCCTGCCAAAAAGGAGGCATAATTCTTGCCTCCTAATACCAGAAGATCTTGAGCCCAGTCTTCTGACGCAGGTGCACAGGGGTCAACCCATTCCTGACCTCTTGTCTTTACAGCATAAGAAATATTATAAAATCAAAAGCAAATGTGGAAGAATTAACGAAAGAACAGTAAACACGCAATCTAGGTCTTAGCCTGGTTTGCGGGAAGGGCGCGATACAAATCCAATAAATAAATAAGTAAATAAAATAAACCTTGTACTAGAAATGCATGGCAGAATTGACTGGTTCTAAATTAACTCTGCAATGAAATAGTTCTGTTCAGTTTATTTGATTTCTGTCCTGCTCCATTTCCTACAAGCAGGACTCAGGGCAGCATACAACAAATAATAATAATAAAATACATGATAATAAAATGCATACAGTCCAATTAAAGTTAGATGGCATCATATGTCTATCCCACAGTTAGATGAGGTGGCTGGCATACAATCCATATTCCACTCATGAGGGTGAATAAAAAATAGAGGGGGAAAAGACCCCGGGAGGCCACTGATCTCTCCAACCGTTTCCGTCCTCAACTGTATGCCCTGTGGAACTGAGCCAAATAAGGAAATGAGAGAGAATTCCACAGTATCAAGACAACTGTCAAAAAGGTCTGCTTCTGGTAGAGGACAACTTTGCTTCTGCATGGGATGGAACCTAAAACACTGGCAACTCATAAGGAGCAGGAAGGTTCATATCACCAGGTACAAGGGGAGCTGTTGTGGCACACGAACTGCAGGAGGATTAATGGAGGCAAAAGAAAAATCTAAAACAGGGTTAGGAACAGTCTTGCTCTAAAACATACCCTTCCAAGAATAGTAAGCTGCTGAACCAGAAGATGGGCACTTTGGGTCTTCCCTGCTCCACTTTCTCCAGAAATGACAATACACTGAAGGCGAAGAGCAGAAGAGAGTTCACGATAATCGTCTTTCTACACAGTCAAGAGGAGTACCAAATCTGGCTTCACATACCAGCGTCATTACCTGATCTGAGTTGTACGTGACCATGGACTGGTATGCAATGTCAGCGACGGCAAAAATGTGAGGTGGATTCGCTGTCCGTTTGGCCCCGATGTACAGTTTGGAATGCTGAAGGTGAGAGCACAAAAATATTGTTGGTTCTACTATTATTCCTTTATGCTATACTGTTGTGTTTTCTTGTGTTTCTAGCCATATTTGATTGGTTTTAGCCTAGTAAGGCCGTACCAGTAGTCAGGCAGTGTTGGCCCTGGACAAAATGGCCCCCCAGGTAAGGAGGGGGTCTTTTAGCGTCTCCCTCCATTTTATTCACCATTGAAACCTTTATTCTGATTGGCCTTTGTAGCCCATGTCACAGCTTTGATGACTGACTGTCATGCATGACTTACCCCTACAATCTGAGCGTGTACTCAGTCTGTAATATCAGTGAATATAAACCAAATTTGTTTCCTCTCTGCTTATAGAAGGTAAAGGGTAACTGTACGAATATCAAGGAACGGACCTCTGTGCTGTGAGGGCCAGTATTACATTTGTTACAGTAGGAGGACGGCTTAGAACATTAACTCTAAGTCTCTGAACCACTTGTGGTTAGGTGTGTGGACTCTAATCTGGGAGAACCGGGTTTGAGTCCCCACTCCTCCACTTGCACCTGCTGGATGACCTTGGGCAAGCCATAGCTCTGTACCAGCTGTTCTCTCAAGAAGAAGAGATTGGATTTATACCCCGCCCTTCACTCACTTAGAACATTAACTCTAAGTCTCTGAACCACTTGTGGTTAAGTGTGCGGACTCTAATCTGGGAGAACCGGGTTTGAGTCCCCACTCCTCCACTTGCACCTGCTGGATGACCTTGGGCAAGCCATAGCTCTGTACCAGCTGTTCTCTCAAGAAGAAGAGATTGGATTTATACCCCGCCCTTCACTCACTTGGAGTCTCAGAGCGGCTTACAAACTCCTTTCCCTTCCCCTCCCCACAACAGACACGCTGTGAGGTAGGTGGGGCTGAGAGCTCTTTCCCAAGCTGTCCTTGAGGGAACAGCTGGTACAGAGCTATGGCTTGCCCAAGGTCATCCAGCCAGGTGCAAGTGGAGGAGTGGGGAATCAAACCCGGTTCTCCCAGATTAGAGTCCGCACACTTAACCACTACACCAAACTGGCTCTCAAGGACAGTTGTCTCAGAGCTCTCTCAGCCCCACCTACCTCACAGGGTGTCTGTTGCAGGGAGGGGAAGGGAAAGGAGTTTGTAAGCCGCTCTGAGACTCCAAGTGAGTGAAGGGCGGGATATAAATCCAATCTCTTCTTCTTCTTGTTTCCGTTGCTGAGTTACTAGCTGATAGGATATGCTAGGTGTCTATCAAACCCAGTGCCCTGCCCCAAACTCCAAAGCCACAGTGGTTGACCAGGTCACTTGACCCTAAATCCAGCCCTGTACTGTACTTTACATAATGTAATAGTACAGACGCTGCTGAGAAACATTTCATATTATACATATGAAAGTAACATGCTTTTTGGTACAGGTAACTAGAATCAGTAACTGCAGCCTACTGGGAATAGCCTATAGTGGTTATTAATACCAGCATGCATGTTAGAGCAGTAAGGGCACTACCCAGATTCCCCAATCCAGCAACAGACACCGACACTACCATCCTAAGCAGAGTTACACCCATCTAAGCCCACTGTATTTCCTGGACACAGCGGTGTGTAACTCTGCTTAGGATGGCCCTGTAAAGCAGACTTCTACACGTGTATCAAATATGATTGCCAGGCTCATCCAGGACCCAATGAACCTAGTGGAATGGGTCTTTTGATGTAAGGATGGACTATGGCTGTGTGCAACTAAAGAAGGCCTGCAGCTTTACTTCTAAGAGACTGCAATACAGGTACAAGGCAAAACACAGCATCTAGAACGGAGGGTCGGAGGCAAGTAGACTACAAGGCACATCTTCATATCATTTACCAAAGAGCACCCAGTTTGAAATCACAGCAAGCAAAATTATTTTCACACCTTTGTAGAATAAAGGTCCAAGTTTCGAAAAGGATTGATTGCAATGAGGATATCTCCCACGTAGGCATATATCTGGTCCCTGGCATAGCTCTTCTGCAGTTGCTCTGTGACTGTATTCTGTTTTTTTTTAAAACAAAGAGGGGAGAGTCTACTGTTATTAGAAATGCTGACAGTATTAAGTACCTCCTGCATGCTGTGAATGGGGAAAACTCATGCTGAAGTCTTTCAGTTAACTTGATCTGATGATGGTCTTGGTGTCTTCGGCTTCCAGGTTGTTAGCACACCGTGTATCACCCTATACCAGGGATAGGCAACCATTCTGGCCCAAGTACCTTACCTCATCTAGTACTTCCAACATTGCCAGATCATCTACATCTTCCTGATCTGCCACAGGAGCCCTGTTATAATTCCCCTTCTTGGTATGAATACGCTCAAATCTGTAAAAAACGGAGAGGGAAAGAGAGAAGGAAGGCTTTTCCCACAGCAAGAAATCCCCACGGGCTTATAACTCCCATAGGTAGATGTAAGCACCCAGAGACAACAGTCTAAAAAGAATCACCACCAAGTTTCAACTAAATTCAAAATGGGGGTAGCTAAACAAAAGGAAAAAGATGGGGACACTGGAATTTTTAAGATTTATCTACTTCATTTATGCCCCCTTCCATTGTTCCATCTTCCATCTTATCCTCATAGCAACCCTGCAAGGTAGGCAAAGAGTATGTGAATGCCCTAAGATCACCCAGCAAGCTTCCATGGCAGAATGGGGATTTCAACCTGGGACTCCCAGATCCTAGTCTGACTCTCTGACTGCTACATTACACATCTACAGACATTCTAATCCCACAGCCAAGTATCCTTTGCACATGTATATAGGGCTTTCACCAGTCTAGAACTAATCAGTGATGTACTGTAGCCGTGTAATAGAGGTTTGGCCAAATGCTGACTATTATAGAGAAGCCAATTAGGGATCAATGAGGAATAGCGAAGAGAGAAACAACTGGGAAAGCCTTGCCTATGTCTTGGAAAGCCTGGGCTCAACTTTTGTCCACCAATTGAGTGACTCAGTTAGTCACGCTCTTTCGGTGTAACCTACCTCATAGGGTAGATGACGATGAGGAGAGAATCAGGTATACTGACCCGAGCTCCTTGGATGAAGGGTGAGACAAAAATGTGATAGATCTGTCCCCCCCCCCCCCCCCCCGGGACTCCTGGAGATGATTAAGTTAGGGTGGAGGGAGGACTTTTACTCTGACCTGAATGAATGTTGCTCCCCAGACTCACAGCTTCAAAGGGATCAGAGTCTTTAAAAGCTTGTAGAATCTGGGAGGGGGGCGGGATTTGGAGCCAAAAGGATGCAGGCCAGAGATGTAAAAGAGTTCCCCATACCACAACCCCAGATGTTAGTGACTCAGGCAAGACAAACGAGGCCTGCCAACTCTGGGCTGGGAAATTCCTAAGATTTGGGGACAGAGCCTGGGGAGGGTGGAGCGTGGAAAGGAGAAGAAGTTCAGCAGGGATGTGATGCCACAGAGTCCGCCCTCCAAATCTGCCATTTCTCTCCAGGGAAACTGATATCTGTAGTCTGAAGATCGGTCGCAATTCTGGGAGAACTGCAGGCCCCATCTGGAGGTTGGCAACCAATCTCATTTTCCTTTCTCTTTCTTCTCAATTGCCTTTAATGTCCCAATGGTTCCAAGAAGGCAGCGAGACTGCTCAGTCTTCCTGAGTGATTTTCTTTTTGTCCTGTAATTTACAAATGAATATTTTTTTCTGCACAGCGGGGGGGGGGGGGGGGGTTCCCAGAGTGTGCAGAAATCTGTCCCCTGTCCCCAGGCGGCCTCATTTCTCTGCTCAGCTGACCCACACGTTCACAACTAGAAGGCGTGATGTACCTTCAAGGGCAGCTCAGGACACTGGCCCTTCTCTCTCCCCTTCCCGCTTCCAGCCTCTGGTCAGCAAACTGGTCAGCACAGACTGCCACACCAGAATCTCATAATCCTAGAGGATTTAGGGTAATTTACATGCTATTTCTGCATGCAGTTATCATGGGCTAAGCATAGCCCCCTTCATGAACTTGGTGGGCACTAACTTACCACTTGTGCATAGGTCCCACAGTAAAATTGACCTATAGTCAAAAATACTATAGTGTCTTTTTTTGCTCTCAAGCAGCTAATGAGAAAAGCACTCAGACAGACCCGCTTGAGTCCAAGAATGAGCATCATTTTGACTAGTCTTCAATAAATACGCTTACCTCTGGGGGTACCCACTCCTTGCAGGATACCCCATCTGGCTTGTTCACTGGTCTGACCAATTGGGAGGCCTACCGTTGCCTTTTTATACACCCCCCCCCCCTTTCTGTTAGTCCCTAGCCCTTCAGTTTCACAAGAGCAAAATCTAACACGTTCACACCAATAGCATGAGAGAGGCTGCCGGGCAGTTTCAGTCTCATGGAAAGGTCATGCTTTGTGGCACTGGCCGGAAGAGCTCTGCATCCAAAGCATGTCTTTGTTGACACTGTAAAGCATTTGAATTGGGGCTGTGGGTGATTTGTAAGGGCAAATTATGCCTGCCTTTTAAACAAATCAATATTTTGGAGACAATTTGTTTGGCAAAGCAGGACAGGAAGGTCATCTTCTTTTCTAAGCCTGCCCTATCAACAGGGTGACCTTGAAGAAATCTGCAAATATCCACCATCCAGGAATGACAAATGTATGAACTGACAGCTTACCCCCCTCTTGCTGCACGCTTTCCCCATCACCCAAGGAGAAGTCAAAGACTTTGTGTCAAATCATCGCTTCCTATTTCTGGTGTTAAATAATTACGGTCTATGAAATTTCTGACACATTACTGAATACAGAGAAGTGTTGCTCTGTTGCTCTGATATTCATATGAAGCCTACAAGTTTTGCATGTGATAAAGGCTGGAAGAGGGGAAATAAGCCAAGACTCTCAAGCTGCTTCCATGCTGCAAGGATGCTGCTCCCTGATGTTTCCATTGATGTTGCAAATGCACTGGCAGTCGGGTTCCCCATGGGAGTTTTCTGCAAAATTTCCTGCCATCAGCCCTTCACGGCTGCCATTTTCCATGCTATTAAAAGTCTTTTCAAGGGCTTTTTAAAAAAAAAAATGGATACCTTTTTTTAAAAAAAAACCCTGCAGCAGCATGGTAAATAGAAGTCATGCGGGGACTGCAGCAAAATGGCATCAACCTGGGCAGCACCTCTGAGAATGGACACCTTCCCATACAGACAGTGTGATAAGGCGACTGGGCATCACTATTTCCAATAAGATCATCATAAAGCAGGGGTCAGAAAGAGCATACCGAGAATGTGGAAGACTTGCCAAGGAGACAATTAAAAGATGACATTGTTTGGATACTCCCCCTTCTAAAAAAAGCCCTCCGGTTTGGAAGCAAAGGGGGAAGATGTTTGGAAGCAGCCTAGCAGAATCCCCTGCAATTTTTTTTTTTTGCCTGGATTTTCCTTCTAGAACTTTAGAGGGTTGGATCCCCTTTCATCCTCCAGCTTCACTTCCTTCCTCCAGGCCTCCTGAATCAAAGGAAGGCTCTTTGTACTACAGGACAGCGCCGTCCCCATCACCAGCTGTTCTAAGCCTCTTGCATCCAGGGAAGGGTCCTCACAGCAGAGAAAACTGCCATCATTCACAGAAAAGATCAGCAGGATCCAACCCTGAGTTCCATTCTTTGCTAGGCCCGTTGGCACTTCTCTTATAGTCACACAGCAGCATAAAAAACCTTTTGAGGGAAATCTACCAAGACTCCATGAGGATTAGTTTATGGAAGCCGTGATATTCTCTGCCATGCAATCTGCACGGAAAGACAGATCTGAGCACAGCTCAAAAACATTTTGTCTGCTTTATTGTCAAAAGGCACGGATGCCCCCAAGGGAAGCAGTGGTGCTTTGCTGCTTCAGCCCCAACAGAATGTCTCTCAGTTGACATTAGTGGATAAAGCTCCCTGTACCATTATGCTCCTGGACTCTGTAGCCACAACATACCCACAGACCCCACCCCCCACCCCGTTTCATTCTATGAAACAAATATTAATATTTGCAACAGATCTCCAGTTTCACCACCATGCACAGCCTGACAGGCTGTTTCAGGAAACCTGTACTGACAACGAAATGACTCAGGACAATTATTGTTTCTGCTCAGATTCTCCCCTCCCCACCTCCTTTCAGTCACAGCAAAATGAGGCTGCTGGAGTTCCTTAGGCCCGATTGTCAAAGTGCAGAGAAATGATTTTTGATGGCTCCTGGAATAGCATGAAAAATGGCATGATTCACTGCGAGGCAGGCTGAGAGAGAGTGGCTGGCCCAGTAGTACCCCATAAACTTCATGATCTAGAGCCATTACCTGGTCATGTCTTGCAGTCCCATTCCAAACTCTGTGCCTGAACAGAGTGCCCAACACAGTACTTGCTGTTTACTTCGAACTGAAATTCCCTGTGGCAGACCCAGACATGACCCAAGAAAACTTTAACAATACTCAGGATCTGAGCAGGGGTTTGAGCCTGGGTGTACCCTGTCCTAGTCTGATAATCTAACATCATATACTATTCTGGTTTTCTGCCCCTGTAACGTTTTCACTGAACAACATGATTTCTATGGGCTACAGCATTTCTCAAGGTCTTCCTGAGGATTCCATCCAATGCCTATATGGTTGGCTGTGTGTGTGTGTCTCACTGTCAGCGTAAAAAATCACTGTTGCAATCTAAATAGATGAGGTACAAAAACCACAAGCTTTGTTACACTTCTTCCTGGATTGGCAAACACAAATAAGCAGATGAGACAACAGGAGACAAGATGATCTTGTCAGATAATGCCTGATGGAATAACCCCTGCTTGAGTGTCACTTTGAGTCACCTAATTGCTATGCACTGGAGCATGTTGGGGGCGGGCAAAATGGGTGATTTGTGGAGAAGGGGATGGAAGGGAACCGTTGTGAAACACAAAGAGAGCCAGTCTGGTGTAGTGGTTAAGTGTGCGGACTCTAATCTGGGAGAACCGGGTTTGATTCCCCACTCCTCCACTTGCACCTGGCTGGATGACCTTGGGCAAGCCATAGCTCTGTACCAGCTGTTCCCTCAAGGACAGCTTGGGAAAGAGTTCTCTCAGCCCCACCTACCTCACAGGGTGTCTGTTGTGGGGAGGGGAAGGGAAAAGGAGTTTGTAAGCCGCTCTGAGACTCTTAAGTGAGTGAAGGGCGGGATATAAATCCAATCTCTTCTCTCTTTTCTCTCTCTTCTTCAAAGGAACCTTTCGGAAACACAAGGATCATCGAAAGACTGGGCTTAGCATGGCAAGAAAACCAGGTGTTCTTTACGGAATTATGGCCTCAACTCAAAGAGGAGAGGGACACGCAGTTCTGTTCTGCACATAACCCAAAGGGTGATGAGCACATTCTAGGCAGTGTAGTGCAGATATGAACTGCTGCTCCAAGAGGAAATACAGGCCACCCCAAGCATCAATTGAAGGCTATGTCAGAGGTGCAGCATTTGGTAATGGGTGGCAGCAGTCAAGGTGTTCAGCTTCTGCTGGGACAAAAAGCAAGCATTAGCCACTGAGGCTGTGAAAAACGACCTCAGAGTGTGCAGTGTCTGGAGAAATCAAATGCCAAAAAGCATAATTTAGAAGCAGAATTCCAAAAAACAGAGCAGGGGGAATTTTCCTGTTGTATGTGAGTCCACATTCTTCCCCATGCCTTCCACGGTTAACACAAATAAGCAAAGATGAGCAGAAGTCAAATTTGCTGTACAGAGCAGGATTTCACAGTTCGCCACCACCTCTTTTTAACGCACAGGGTGTGTGCATTCCAGTGCTGGAAGGGAAGGGGCTGCACAAACTTTAAAGCCCTATTTTTTCTAAAGGTCCATGAATATGTGGGCATTGTGGTAGGGGGAGGGTGGTCAACTTACTGGTGTTTACTGCTTTGATTTCTGAGGCCTCTTGAATTGGGATGAGAGACAAGAGAGCATTCATCTCAATAACAGGCTTTTAAAAACTCTTTTTAAAAGTTTGCAAAATGGGAAGGGATGACTGTTGTTGCTCATCCCCAGCAGAGTCACTTGGAATGTCCAATAATAACTTGTCACACTTGTACAAGTCCACACACCATTCATAACTGTGCCTTTTAACCCTGGGAGCAAAGTTTGTTCTTTTTAATGTAAAACTTTGACAGTGCCTGGATTTTAGGCTTCATCATAAATCTACTGCCACTGCTACCAAGCCCTACTACTAGTTCTACTTAGGGAGACCAGATCTCCCACTGAAAGACCTTCCGGGCCTCCCTTCTCCATTGCCTGCCTTTGTTTGTCAGGGCAGTGGGGGGTGGGATTGCTGAAAAGCAGTATCATGCTAGTGGTGCGATGTTACTTCCCGTGAACACCCACTCTAGGATCTGAACAAAACTCCATGGTAAAACCAAATCCTTGAGTGTCCATTTCATATCATCTCACTTCTGGCTATTCACTGAAGTGACTTTGCACTGTAAAAAAGATGTCATTCCCCTGCATCTCCAATCCCTCTCTTTTCCACTGGTTGCCAGTAGCACCCTTAAGTACTATTGCTAGTACTCTTACTAGTACTACTACACTACCCATGGTGAAAGGGTGGTGGAAAAACATATTACCAGTGAGAAAATATTGTGGTATGTGTTGGAAAAAATGAAACACCCCTGAATCCTGGAGGAAAGACAGATATTTAAATCTTCTGTAACACAAAAATAGCAACATGGCCTCTACTGCAGGCAGAGGCTGTTGTTTAGAAAGGCCTTCAGGCTTGTTGCTCACATGAACTTGACTGACTAGTTTGAACTCCTGCCTTAAGCACTCAGCTTGCTCCTTATCACCCGGCCAATGACCCAGCGTGGCCTTCTTTCTGCAAGGGCTTTGTACATCCGAGGCCCTGACCAATCTTAATGGGCTCTTCCACCAGACTGGCCAGAGATTTCATTTCTGGGAATGCACATAATCATCCTTACGAGATAAATTGCAGACTATCAAAAGAACAAAGCATATCCCCCCGATCACACTGGCAGACTGCAAAAAGACATTAAGCTGCCACAAATATCAATACGGGAAAAAAATGCGACTGATTTTAATAAGATTTCTCTATGCAGCTCATTTGCTATGGGGGAAAAGTGACATTAACAACTGATAAGTGTCAAAAGAACTCCCTCCCTTGTAAATCCCATTTTTCATTTTTTTAAAAAGAATCTATTATCCTTTACCTTGAAGCAAGGCAGGATTACATCAATGCTAACCATCTAATAAGCTTCACATCCAGTATGTTACTTTGATGAAGCTGTTTCAGAAATTCTGACACTGAGCCAAAACACTTTTGGTAATTTCTACAATGGCTGCTTGATTCTGGGTGCTTAATGATGCACAGATTACATTGCTAAATACCCCTTGGTACAATAATGAAAAGATCCTGCTACATAAAGTCAACATATTTCTGGCCATATATTTTCCTTCGCATGCAAAGTAACTGCCTCTTTAATTTACCACTTTATTTACTTATCAAATTTATAACCTGTTCCCTTTCCCATGAACAGGTCTCATTCTGTATACTAGCAAGCTTCCTATGTAGAACTGCTTAGCCCAAATTTGTGACCAAGATAAGAACATAAGAGAAGCCAATGTTGGATCAGGCCAGTGGCCCATCCAGTCCAACACCTGGTCACACAGTGGCCAAAAACACCAGGTGCCCTCAGGAGGTCTACCAGTGGGGACAGGACACTAGAAGCCCTCCCACCGTTGCCCCTGCCCCCAAGCACCAAGAATACAGAGCATCACTTGCCCCAGACCGAGAGTTCCTATCTATACCTTGTGGCTAATAGCCACTGATGGACCTCTGCTTCATATGTTTATCTAATTCCCTCTTGAAGCTGTCCATGCTTGTAGCCGCCACCACCTCCTGTGGCAGTGAATTCCATGTGTTAATCACTCTTTGGGTAAAGAAGTACTTCCTTTTATCCGTTCTAACCTGACTGCTCAGCAATTTCATTGAGTGCACGTGAGTTCTTGTATTGTGAGAAAGGGAGAAAAGTACTTCTTTTTCTACCTGCTCTATCCCAGAGTGTTGGACTGGATGGGCCACTGGCCTGATCCAACATTAGCTTCTCTTATGTTCTTATGTTTATATTCAAATATTAACATTTTTGAAACCTTAGAAATACTACATCCATTCTTTTCTGGACACTAAGACAGATTCCTCTAAGGCAGGGATTCCTAAGCTTTTGGGGCCTGTGAGCAACTCTGGAATTCTGAGAGGAGGTGGTGAGTACCACCTCAAAATGGCTGCCATAGGAGATGGAGCCAAACGGAATACTTCACACCTCCTAGGAAGACTGAAAGCCTGAAGGGGGAATGGAACTACATACTGACTAAGGAAGTCCTCCTGATCCTTCAGTAGAAAAACCTTTAATTCGAGTGACAGCAGCCAACCACAAGCCCTGACTTACAATGGCCCTGTCCACTTTCTGAAAAGCTCAGTGGGTGCCAAGGGAAGTTCTGGTGGACATCATCATGCTCATGGACATCACACTGGGGGCTGCTCTAAGGCAACCAAGTTGCAAGATCCAATGTGACCGCTAGTTTAAGTGATGATAGGGTTGGCATTCAGACCCATATTGATTCAGTTTGGGAGAAGGCAAGGAATGGTTTGTTAGGCTAGCCCAAACTTGGACCAGGCTCAGACCAAAGCTATACTCAGACTGTGGCACCAGAAAGAAAAAAAGTTCCTAAAGGATCATCTATCAGGCAGTGTGCATTTTATGTCTCTCTGAGACATTTTGATGGCATAAATTAAACAGTTTTGAAAATGTTCTTTTTGCTACATGTGGGGGGGGAGAGGGGAAGAGTACCTTGCTTTTTCTGTGACTCCCATTTGCTGATGAACATCAATGAATTCCATCAGCTGCATTTGCAGGATGTTCTCCTTCCCCTCAACCTGCTTCACAAACTCGTGCTGCAACAGGTCACTTACTGTTGGGCGTTTCTCATAATCTTTGGTCAAGCACCTGCACTGGCAGAAAACAACAACAACAACAAACAACTTGGTGTAACCAAAGATGGATGAAGACAGAGAATGAAGCCTAATGCCAGGTGGGGAGTGGAAGAAACACAAGATCTGGAGTGACGGAGAACATTCTCCCCTCTCCACTCCCCCTCCAGGGGTTCACACTGAATATATGAAGCTGCTTTGTACTGAGTCAGATCCTTTACTGACTTGTGCACATATATAAATGCACCAGATACTTAGAGATTGGGAGAAGGAACATGGCACTGGATAGATATGCATTATCTACTGTCTTTCACTTTCCCTTCCTCCCCACCTAAAGAAGAAGCATGACCCCCAACATTGGGGAGTATCACTCATGGCCATGGGGACACCATTCTGTCCCTGCTAGAGTTGCCAGGTCTGACTATCGTGCCAGTGGGGGGATTGGGGGGCATTCCAGGAGTGGGCAGGGATGTCACGTGATAGCTATATGTCACTGAGAGGTGATGTAAGCATGCTGGTTACATCGGGGGCTACGCTCTGGTTTTTGGGCAACTGTACAGTAAAATTGCCCTCAAACCATAGGTTTCCCCAAAAACCAGAGCATCAACTCCCCGTCACCCAGGTCACTGATGTACCTACGTCACTTCTGGATAATGTCAGTGTGTCACGCATGATATTGCTGCTTGGGGGGTAGGGAGGAGTTTCCTCCCAGCTGGCCGCCGGTAAGCAGGAGCCTGAAAAAACAAGGGATTCCCCACCCGCACCTGGGGAATGGTAACTCTAGTCCCTGTCCGTGTTGAGTACCCTATTACAACTCTGTTGAGTATTATGTGTGCAACATGGATATAATAATACATATCTAATAAAAACATTTAAGTAATTGTTCTATCCGTAACTGTTACATACTAGAAATTCCTTTAGATTTTCGGTTTACCAGTCCCTTTGTTGGAAACATTGTTTCCGTATTACCTGAATGCTTTGAATCAACAAGATTACAGAGTTTTAACTGCACTGATGTGATTCATACATTGATTTCCTTGTCACTCACTTGCTGATAAAGTCATTGAATTCAGGTGACCACAGCTCCGGCTGCCGTAACGTTGGAGGCGGGTTTCTGCATAATAATATGACAGTAGGTTAGTGTGTATATTGAACAACAACAAGACTGAAAGGAGTCAGGTTGAATAATGAGTCTTTAGATGAGTCACCAAAAGCACAACTGAGTTCATCTTGTTTCAAGGGAGCGTTGTTTAGAAAAGTACAGTGTGCCAGTGATGTCTGGATGTTGCACAGCTTCCCAAAAGAAAGAGGATTTAAAAATCTCTAGCAAATCAACCAAGCATGGCTGTAATTTTCCAGCATGTCAACAAAATGATACGACTAATGAGCTGTTCATCATTATTTATGCAATATGACAACAAGCCCTGTATGAAGTAGTCTTCACAATGCTTTTGGTCTGCTAATACTACCAAGACTAAATGCAATGATTTTGCCTGTGTAACGCATATAACCACAATCCAAGCTATCCAGAAAATAGTTCTCTATAATCGAACAATATGGAATTTATTCTGTACTCCGAGACATGAGAAATTTGCCACGAGATGAAAGCATATGCCTGAACTCCCTCTAGAATAGGATTGCCAATCCCATCATTTCCAAATCATGCATCTACATCCCAAATGCTGGTCTTATTGAATCATTAAATATCAATTTTGTTATTGCTACTGAATGCACACGATGCTTTACAGAGCACAGACAGCCAGGCCCCTGCCCCAAGGAATTTATAATCTAAAACGTGCAGCAGGAAAAAAATCACAAGGGCGGATGGACAGGGGAAGAATATGTTAATTTCATTCCTGGGCTTAGTTTCAATGGGGAATGGGAACTAAGGGGTTGTCCAAAGGGCTTTACAGGACAGCTGGGTTTTGAAGAGTGGTTTTAAGGCAGAGAGAAAGGAGGCACTATGCAGATATTCTGGGAGGCAGTTCCAGGTACAAGAGGCAGCATCATTTGAGCGAGAAGGGAGGTCTTCAAACAGTGCTGCTGGAGCGTTAGGGAACATCATGAGCAGAGATATACCAGGACATGAGCACACAAAGAATAAAGAGTTTGTGCTGGATCCAGGAAAGAGTAGGAAGCTAGTATAAGGAATTAAAGAATGGCATCATATGGTCTGGGAAAGAAGAATTATTTTGTGACGATGGTGCTGGATAGAGGTGGGACAATGGAAAGCCAGATAAAGAAAGGTTACAGTAGTCAAGGTAAGAGTAGACCAGAGCTTGTATCAGAGTTTTCACAAAGGCAACAGTGAGGAAGGGTCATATTTCTGCAATATTATAAAGAGAAAAGTGGTATGACTTAGCAGCAAACTGAATACGGGGAGCAAGAGAGAGAGAAAAGTCAAAGAAAAAGCCCAAGTCATGCCTGTTCTACAGAATGGTGGTGACACTGCCAATGGATATAGAGGGTACAATGGAAAGCTGTTTCCACTACCACCATCAGCATGAATAAATAGGAGGTAGCTGCAAGTCACAGAGTTTGACGAGGTTGGCCAGGGTAGAAATAAAATAGCTGAGTACTAAGAACAGACCCTCTCCAGCAGAGGAAAAGCTGGGAAAGGACTTCCCCTGTGGAAACCTTGCATGAGAAATAATACAGCTAAGAAGAGAATGGCTGAGGATAGAGCCACAGAAACCTAGGGGGTGAAGGGAAGCAGAGATGTTGAGTGCAAGGAATGAGCAGGGACTTTTGGAGTTGGCACACAGGCAATCATCAGTGATTTTGGTGACTTCTGGTTCAGTGGACCTTGGCTGACAGACTGGAGAAGGCCAAGAAAGGAAAGTCAAGATAGCAGGAGTAAGCAGCACATTTTGAGCCTAAGGGAGGAAGGGCAAATTGGGTGGTGGTAGAGAGCAGCAGTGGCTCAGAGGTTAAGATGCTGAGCTGCAGACCTGAAGACCGGTAGCTCAGCAGTTCGAGACCCTAGTGCTGCATGACAGAGCTCCTGTCTCTGGCCCCAGCTGCTGCCAACCTAGCAGTTCAAAAGCAAGAAATTGCAAGTAGATAAATAGGTACCACTTCAATGGGAAGGTAACAATGTTCCGTGTGCCTCGGTATCCAATCATGCTGGCCACATGACCACGGAAAAGTCTCAGACAGCTCTAGCTCTTTGGCTTCGAAACAGAGATGAGTACCGCCCCCCAGACTCGGATTCGACCAGCTTTTGAGCAAAGAAAACCTTTACCTTTTACCTTTACCTAGAGAATCTGAAGAGCCTTAAAGGCCATCTAATGCCAATTCTTGCTCAACGCAAGAAACCCGAAGGGCAGCACTCCCAACAGATGGCTGTCCAGCTTTTGCTTGCAGACCTCCAGCACACCACCCTCTTGGATCATGAGCTCCAACATCAAGCTGCCTTTATTGCTAGGAAGTTTCTCCTCATGTGGAAGTGAATTCATATTGCTTGAGATGGAGGATGTATGGAAAAATGGCTTTCTGAGAAGCACTGGCAAATTTGAATGGAACAAGGAAGGAGATGGAAGAGCAGGGTAGGCGGATTGTACTGTTGCCAGTTTATACAAGGTAGGCGTCAGAATACTGAAACAATCCTTTAACCAATGGTTATATTTCATTTCCTTTTCATTTGTACGCTACATGGCAGAATAGTGTTTTTGTCTCACCCACAGCCACGTGATACAAGCTAGGCTGCAAGACGGCAATTTGTCTCTGGCCACCCAGGGAGTTTCATAACCGAGTGGCAATTTGACCCTGTTGCTCTCAAATCTAAGCTCCACCTGCCTGACACTGCACCACACTGACTCTCTTTCTTTCCGTTAAAGTAACTAATGTTTCTGCTTCACCGTAGCTAAATCTGAACAAGAGGTTTTGAACAGATCATTACCCTTCAAAGTATACCCCATTTCCCCGTACAACATGGCCACAAATGGAAAAAAGCAAAACATGTGAAAACGGAAAATGCTTCTGTTCCATAAACAAATTACACTGGATCCACCCTTGCAACTGTCATTCTTTAAGTTCTGCATTACTTGCATTTCAACAGCCCATTCTTTCACTTAAAAAGGACAAAAAATGCTGTTATTTAATGTCATATTACCCTTTTAGCACCTGAAAATAAAAGCATGTATTGATTTACTTAATATGTTTCCATATGACTTTTCCTAAAAGCACCAAGTGGCTTCCAACTGTAAAAATTTCATATAGGGCAAATAATTAAAACATTACCCTATGCTAAAGGGTCCAGTACAAAACCAACATTCAGCCAAAGCTTGCTCTAGAATGATCTAACTTGCATTTCTCCCTAAATTGAAGAAAGGAATGAAAAGCACGGTCTCCTTGGTCCCCTCGGTTTCAAGTGTACTCTGCAACAGTCTGGGCTTGGGCTTCTCCAGTGGTTGCCCCATGTCTGTAGAACAGCCTCTCAGAAGAGGTTGGAGGGGCAGCCCTCCTGGTTTTCTGCAATGCTAACGGTGCACTCTGAGTCTGGATCAAAGGGAATATTTTCCCCACTGTTTTCCAGAGTTTTGAGTCAGTTAGGAGAAAGCCAAGCATATAAATATTGTCATTAATAAATAAAGTTGCACTGACATCATCTGGAAGCCCACTACTGGTGCATACCACAGAAACACCTTTTAGTCCATTTCCCAGATTCTAAGACTGATTTGCAGCCATGTGAAGAAATCCCATTTTTTCTTTGGAGGTTTGAAATGAGCAAAACCTCCACTCTGAGTTTTAAAAGATTTCCCCCCTCTCTAGGTAGAGAACAGGTAGGAAGAGGGGAAGTCAACTGATTTCCAGATTTAGCTCAGCCCACCTTCACACAAATGCTAATAAGTCTAGACAATGGGATGGTCAAGCCACTTCCCCAGCAGGAAACAAATATTTGGAGGAATTAAAAACTAGAGAGACTTCAGAAAGAAAACTTCTGGAAACTTCAGGTAAAGCCTCTCTGACCTGACCAGGTCAGTGGGAGGGGAAAGGGAGAAGATAAAACTGCTGGGAGCAAGAAGGAAGGCCTCTTTGGTGCTGAGCCCATTGGAGCAGACAGAACTCAACTGAGCTCTGGAGGAGATGACCATTAGCCATGTGGTGGCCTGGTCAGCTGAAGGAAGCTTCAAGGTAATGGTACTCTGTAGAGATCTGTAACTTCCTAAGCTAAGGAGCCTGTCCTATATTTGAACATCTGATAGGGCATGTATAGAGAGAGGGACAGAGGAATGGTGTTTTACTTATTTCTTTTGAATCCCTTGCTCAGTCTGGTGCTGTGCTAAAAGTATGCTTGTGAACTTTTTCTTTTTTAAAAAAATAAATACTTTCTAACTTTTGATGCTGGTAGTGGTTCTGCACCACATAGACCTCCACTGTCTTAAACACATTACTTAAAAAGGAGCGCCGGGGGAAGGCAGGCAGTTGGCAAGTGGCTATTCCTCCAGGGGCACACAAGGCAGTAAACTGTCCCTGTGATGACCAGGCTCTGGGCAGCGGGAGACAAAGAAGCAAGGCCTCAGATCTTGGAAGGGAAGCTGGGGAGTCCTGCCCCTCCCAGTGGACAATTCCTTACAAAGGTCAGGTGATGGCAGCAGGTTACCCGAGAGAGAGAGAAAAGCCCCTCCAGGTATTGGCAGCACGGTGGGATAAGGACAGAGAACTCAATTGGTCAGGAATTGTGAATTTGGCACACACAAGCACAGAGAGAGAGAGAGACGGAAGGGTTTTTTTTCTGGGTCAACTGGAGTAGGGTCAGATCAGACTAGCTAGGATGGAGTTAGCAGAGCAAGTGAGAATACGTAAGCTGACAAAGCAAGAGCTGTGGGAAGAATGCCAGAAGCAGCGGACAGACTGTGAGAACAGGACTGTTGATGAGATTAAGGCTCTCCTGCTAAGTACTGGCAAGTCAGGAGAGGTAGATGCAGTTGAACACCAAGCCAGCAGGATGAGGTCCAGCTCAAGGAGCTAGAGATGGAGAAGTTGCGTTTGCAGGCAGAGAAGAAGAGGAGGGACCAGAGATAGAGATCCTGAGATTGAAGATGCGAGAAAAGCAGCAAAAGGAGGAGAGGGAAGCCTGCAGGCTCGAGAGGGAAGAAATGCTGCAGGAGAGAAGGGAGAAGATGCAGGAGGAAAAGCAGTAAAGGGAAAGAGAAGCCCACAGGCAAGAGCTCGAGAGGGAGGAAAGCCTGCAGGAGAGAAGGGAGATGGTTCAGGAGAAGCAGCGAAAACGCGACCATGAGACGATGAACCTGCAGGCCGATCAAAGCAGGAAAATAAAAGTTACCCCCAAATATTTCGTTCCATATGGAAGACCCCTCAGTATATCTTTCAGCTTCTGAGAAAGCAGCTGTGCAGTGGGGAATTGCAGAGGCAGACTACTTGTCCTACCACTGTAGCATTCTAACTGGGGAGCTAGCGGCTATCTACAATAGCATGCCTAGGGTGGAGGGGGAGGAGAGACTTTTAAAGATTTCAAAGCCACAGTTTTTAAATGGTTCAAACTGGGCCCATTAAGAGAAATAATTCTGCCACGATAAAGGCTCTGCTTTGCTTGTTACTGAGCAAAGCAGTCCAGCTGTCTGTTGAACTGTGAGGCTCGCCCAGTATGTGGGCAAAGCCTTCTGGGCCATGTAACGCTCACTGCAGGACATTTCCAAAATTTTGAGTACTGTTGGCCTGTAGCGGTACTATTTACATGATTACTGTACGTAATGTGAGAGGTGTGTGCAAGTCCCGCATACTGTTGTTGCTTGCCTTGGATTTGGAATTCTGGACCTATCACCAAGTACTAGGCACACGTATTAGTGGCATGGACAGTGGAGGGGAAAGTGTTTCAGACATTACAGTTGCGGCATGATGGCTCCATAGTAAGAGGCATTCCTATGTCAACTGAACCGTGTGCTCCTGTTGAAAGAGGCAGGCTATGTGGCCTAAAATTAGGATTCTAAGCATCTATTTACTTTAGCAGCCAGAACGAAGGCTTGCCTTAGAACTACCTGTTACCAACACAAGTTACCTTCATGCATTTAGAAAACGTTTGATACAGTTTACATCGCAGAGTCCCACATCAGTGGACACTGTCATGGGCACAGGCTCCTGCTCTCACATAGGTTCCAGAGTATCCAATACCCTATTTCCTCTCAAAAGTTACAATACAGCAACCTATGTCACTTGACTGGTAGGAAAAAAGTACTTAATACATTGTAAAGACTTACAGAATAGTTTTCCAGTGCTATCATGGCTACAGAAGAAATCACCTGCCCAGCTGAAGACACAAGAAAAGTGCACAGAGACCATACCTTGGTATTTTGAAAAGGGCTCTCATAGGATGCAAATCAGCCAAGGGTGGGTCTCCATCCCCTAACTCTATAGCGGTGATACCTAGTGACCACGCATCACACCTGGCATCATAGGAACTATCCAGCTGCTGCTCACAGGCAATCACCTATTAACATAAAAGCATACATAAAATAAAAAGTGTCTGATTGGAGAGCTGCCCGGATAATTCATATTGTATAAGTCTAACATGGTTCTTAAGCTTCTCAGTGCAGCAGCCGGAAGAGTCACAAGTTCAGGCTTTTTATACCTACTAAGCATGAAGTGGAAATATTCTAAAAGGGCAACTAGTTAAATTGTATTTTGACCCTCCATTCTGTCTGTGAATAACTGCCAAGCCGCAGAAAACAGCAGAGAGGCAGATATATAAAATTCCGTTGATGTACTGCAGTGCCAGCAACACTTGGAGAGGAAGAACTCATCTATGGTCCCGCAGCGATTGCTATGGTAACAGGATATCTGCATAAGCACACAAGGTTTCATGAAGAAATCCAAATTGCTTCTCTCTACAGTGGAAGGTATTGCAATTCAGAACCCAATGAAGACCCTGATACTGGGCTCAACAGAACAACTCTTCATTGAAGGCTCCAGGGTGGATCCGGAGCCTTCAGCCCATCTAACAGTCAGATAGATGTTAACTGCAAGTTCTTCTGCATTCTCCCAGTTCAGATCAGGATAATGGGATGCATAGAAAAGGGGCTTCAGGTTCCCCTCCAAACCAATTTTTCCAATGCGAAACACTCAGGGCAAATGCTATTTGGCTTACTGGGGAAACCCATAAGTTTCTCTGAACACTTGGTTTTCTGCAACAGACCTGATAGAACCTCCCCCTGGGGCTGTTTCAGGTGAGGAAAATTGGGGGGGGGGGGAGCTGAAGCTCTTTCTCCACAAACTCTGAGGCCCCAATCCAAATCAGGCACCCTGTGAACAGGAACTGAGAAGAACCTGAAATTCATGCCAGATGGTAACACAGGGTAGGGCCCCTAGACACAACCTGTGTACTCTGGAATGTGCTCATTAACTTTCATTAGAAACAGTAACCCATCCTCTTCAAAACACTGGAGAAGGCTTTAAAGGACTGTTGTCATTAGCAATGGGACACATGTAGTTGGATTAGAAGGAGCATTCACTAGACTACCTGCCTTCTCCTCATGAACCTGGATTAGATGATCTGTGACTCACCAAGCAGATTCACCCAGATGGTGAGTCTGCTTGGTTCAATGAATAACTTCTTTGCATTGCCTACCTGAAAATGCAAAAATATGGGCAGGCCCCAATACCTGGTAGGAGTTAGGGGTGTGCCTTTGGGTCTATCCGAACTGGAAATATACTGGGAAAACACCTTATTGGTATTTTTCGAGTATATTCCAGCACCCCAAATATATTTGGGATTCTTCAGGAGAACTGAAAAAATCCCCGGTATATTCAGGAATTACCGGCAAACCTGGAAAAACAGCTGAGGGGCTGGAGCAGATTGTGCTCACCGCTCAGCTGTTTTTGGGCTTTCTTCTGTAATCCCTTTAAACAGGGGATATTTAAAGGGACTGTAGAAGACAGCCTGCAAAACAGCCGGGCGGAACTCTCCCCCCAGCTCAGCTGGAGCTCTTTTGGGCTGTTTGACTGAACTGCTGAAGAGAGACCCAGCCGAGCCTGCAAAGAGAGTCCTCCCTGCAGGATCAGCTGTTTTGTGGGCTCTGCTGGGCAGTCTGGTTTAAAACAGGCTGCCCAGCAGAGCCACAGATGAGCCTGTGGGGACGGTTCTCCCCGCAGGATCAGCTGCTTTGTGAGCTCTTTTGGGCACTCCAATTTAAAAGGACTGCCCAAAAGAACTCCAGCTGAGCCGCCTCTCAGCTGTTTCTGTGGCCCTGCCACTGCTTTTTTTCTTCTGTATTTTTTGGTTCAGGTCTATTGGACCTGGAAAAAAACTGGGATTTCCAAAACATCTAGGATTTCAATACTCTACCAACATTGGGATTTGGGTTTTTTTCAGGAATCCTGAAATTTTGGGGGGTCCAATAGACCCGAACCACAAAATACCATGAAAAAGAACTGCACACCCTTAGTAAGAGTTCTGTTAGGCTTGATGGACCATGTTGTGAATGCCTGCCTTTAATGGACACCCCTGAAGGAACATCTTATGTTCATATTACATTGCAAAACAACTCTATTATGCCACAATGTACACAAATAAATGCACATGCATATTTTTACATTTAGAATGACAACACTTGAATAACAGAAAAAATTACTGATCTTTTCTCATGTCATGAAATGGCTTGAGATGTTAGGCACTGATCCAGAGCTCTAAAGGACTTTGGTACAGAGGGAATGTCCTGGGGCAGAACTGTCCCATCCACCCCAGTATTTGTGAATGTTGTATTGTATACATAACTCAAACGCATACAGCATAAAAACTTTTCTGAACATGAGCATTTGAATATGCCTCTGTCCCTCTGAGTTAACAGTCCCACTGCCATTAGCTGGCAATAAATGACAATTTGTAGACTCATCAGTCAGGGATCTCTTCCTGCCATGGTATGCTTTGGCCTTGTATAGAATCACTTAGGATTGTTAAATGTGTGGTTTGGGTTGGATACAAAGAACTCAACTTACTATATTTCGCTTAGTTTTGCTTTAGGGAAACTTACACAGGAAAAGCGCATGCACAAAGTTACCCGAGCAAGTAAAATGCATACATTCCTTGTTTTCTACCATGCATGTAATGTCATTAATTTTTTAAAAAAGAATTAATATCACAGAGCATACTGAAATGGACTCCTATCTGGAGAAACTTCAGAGTGAGTTATTGTTTGTGCTCTAATAAATACCCCCCCAATAATCCCCTTAACTTATTCATAAAACAACCTCAACACCGATCCAATAGATACAGTGATTCAGAGCATCACAGCAGAAAGTTCTAAAAACTTCTGAAGACTTAAGGAACTCGGGAAAGCAGAGGCTAACAAGAGAAAGCACAAACAGACCAAGCTAAAACCAGGAATTAATAGAGTCTCATCTAACCTCAGGTGCCATCCAAAAGGGAGTTCCTACAGATGTATTCCGGCGGAGACGAGTACTGGTCAGCTGAGCAGATACACCTAAAGAGAAACAGGCAACTGGACATCAATGTGAAAGTTATATTTGGAGAACACCATGCAGAAGTTATCACTCCTTTAATGATCTCACGATGGCATCCCAACATGGTATTTCCCCTTTAAAAGCTTCCTTAGCATTTTTGCGATCCTCTGAAAGCAAGCAAGCAAGCAACACTCCGCCATGGATGCTACTAAATATTCCTATGACATTCTGCATTTCCTTCCCTGCTGATGGCCTTAAAGCAGCTTGAATTTAGTTCCAAATGAGAGTTTTTACAAGCAACCTTGACTACACATTTTTTTTTGGGGGGGATGGGTGATTATAGTCTTTCTGCATCCTTTCTTAGCAGCAGGAAACCACAATGAGCATTCGAGAGAAGCAAACTACCCTTTTATTTAAGGCAGCATGCACTTTTTGAAAACACACTGGTGGGATTCTTTTTAAAGTAACAGGACCAGTACTAGGATTTGTGTATTATTCATTCTTTCACTCACTCATTCCATTCCATTCTTACGAACAAAACAGGAGTTTGAACAGCTTGCTTGTGTTCAAAGTACTATCAATAATAAAGGCAAGGGAGAAAAAAAAAAGAAAAACAAGGGAGATGAAACCACTGTCAAGCATACAGCATCTATAAAGTTCCAGATTTGTTCTAGAACGAGAAATACGTACATCACAGAAAATCTAACTTGCATGAGGGAATGTTAACTGTTAAGAAAAGCACATCCAACCATTTGATTTTCAAGGAATCCTTGCCACACTGGTTGGATCCAGCCAGCCTTTTCTTTCAGTATCACTCATAAGAACATAAGAGAAGGCATGTTGAATCAGGCCAATGGCCCATCTAATCCAACACTGTGTCACAGTGATTAAAACCCAGGTGTCATCAGGAGGTCCAGGAGGAGGGGCTAGAACTCCAGAAGCCTTCCCACTGTTGCCCCCCAAGCATCACTGCTCCAGACATAGTGTTCCCTCTATACCTTATGGCTAATAGCTACAGAAGGACTCCTACTCCATGTGTTCATCCAGTCCCCTCTTCAAGCTGATTATGCTTGTAGCTACCACCATTACCTGCAGCAGTGAATTCCACGTATTAATCACTCTTTGGGTGTAGAAGTACTTCCTTTTATCCATTCTAAACCCACTGCTCATTAATTTCATGGAGTGCCCATGTGAGAATGGGGGGTAAGTACTTCTTTCTCTACCTTGTCTATCCCATGCATAATTTTGTAAACCTCTATCATGTCACACCCCTCAATTGTCTTTTCTCCAAGCTACAGAAATCTAACCATTTTATAGAGAAGGTGCTCCATTCCCTTAATCATTTTAGTTGCCTTTTTCTGCACTTTTTCCAATGCTATAATATCTTTTTGAGATGTGGTGACCAGAACTGTACACAATATTCCAAATAAGGCCAGACAATAGATTTATACAGGGGCTTTATGATACTGGCTGATTTGTTTTCAATTCCCACCCTAATCATTCCCAGCACAGCATTTGCCTTTTTTATTGCAGTCGCACACTGCGTCAACTTTTTCAGGGAGTTTCTCCTTCTCCCTATAGTCTACATCCCACGTGGCTTTTGGACATGCACATTCCACAGGTAGGGTTGCCAACCTCCAGGCGGTCAAGTAACAAAAAAATAGACACTGCAAGAAACTTTTGTAAATTAATCTGTTATATTTGTAACATCATTCTATAAAGTGCATTATGTGCTGTTTATAACGTAAGGTACATATATTCAGTACATTCAGTATAACAATAACATTCAGTTCATTCAATTTATCAACTACCAATCAATTTTGCATCAGTATTTTAAAAGTCAAGCCCCAACGGGAGTTTCTAGAATTACAATCCCGCTTCTACTTGCACGAAGTCTTCCAAAAGGGGCGGGAGAAGCTTTCATTTATAGTTGTATTGATGCTTATTGCCAGGGGTCATTTCATAGAAAAAGAGGTGCAGGAGCTCATTAGCATAACTCATTAGCATAACCTATCTGCATATGCTACACCACCTGACATCACCGGAAGTATGTCAGAAGGCAAGAAAGAGAGAGAGAGAGAGAGAAGGGAGGGGAAGGAAGGAAGGAAGAAAGAGCTGGCAGAGAGGGGACAGCTACTAATCCAAGCCCCAGAAATACCATTATTCTGGGAGGATATCTTCAGTGGTGGCTCAAGCCTTCAGAAGGCTGGTCGGAGGAACAAGGACCTTTCCAGGGGGCAGGGATCATTTTGCTGCAGCCATGACACAAGCAGGCATTTCCCCACCGGGGTGGGGGGCGGCACCAACTCCCGGAGCTGAGTTCCCCCAAGCTCCTGCTCAAAATGACGCCTGCTTATTGCTGGTCCTACAAAAGACACATTGTGCAGCTAAGATTCATGGATGGAGCGCTCCTGTCATTCTCAGTGTGTGTGGCCACATGGCAAAGGAGCAGAGGAAGGAATGTGGCAGCTGCTCTCCATTTCATGCCACTAGGAGTAGGCAGGCCCCAGAGCCTCTACTTCCAGCTTCTTGCTTCTCTTCCTCCTGCACTCTCCACCTCAGCCCCATGACATGCCTGCAAGATAGGCACAGCCCCACTTTGGGATTCTGGCCACCAATTGAAGAACCACTACTTTCTGTACTTCTGCAAAACTGCTGTTTGTCATGCCCAAGCAGTGGAACTCATGGCTGGTGAACCTGAAGGACAAGAAGAGTCCATCTTTTTCCTCACCCAGGGCCACTGACGAGGGGGAATTAATATTTTCTCATGATCTAACAACATAGTAAAAAAATGCTTCCCCCCTCCTCCACCCTTTACATGCATGATAATGGAACATTAATCTGTTTTAGTGGTTATATATTTCGAACAGAACTTATAATTTCCAGTTCAGGCATTGGGTTGTTAAACATTATTGTGCTGGTGGAAGATCTAATAGCCCTCTGAAAAGGCTACTTTGCTATATGACAAATGATGTAATCTTTTTAATGTCATTAAAATTAGATCTATAACAAATACCATACCCAGTCTTTCTCCTCCCATGGGGACCCAAAGCTGCATTGTTCTCCTGTCCTCCATTTTATCCTCACAACAGCCTTGAGAGGTAAGTCTGGTTGAGAATGTGTCAGCCAGCAACCTTCCATGGCAGGTTGGAGATCTGAGTATTAGAGACCCATTACAGGTTGCTTAAAAGCTCTCTTATTACAAGATGTCTCTTGTGAAGATAACCTGGTTCAAGGTGTTCTAGTTCCCTTCAGTTTTGTTACTGTAACTTTCAGCATCAATCTGGGGTTGGCGGCCAGTTTTCAAACATGCAGCCTTATTTTCTTAGTTATGCCTGCCACAAAGACCCTCAGCTACAGCTGCAAATAGCATGGTTCGGTGGTGGTTTGACTCACCTGGGCCAGGATTTTCCCATGCCTTTCAATTTTGGCCATAGAACTCCCACAGTTGTCCTGAAGCTGGTGGCCCATTTTGAGACTCCTAACTTTATATTCTGATGAGTTATGCCTGCCAGCGTAGTGTAGTGGTTAAAGCGTCAGACAAGGATGTAGGAAATCCGGGTTCTCAAATCCCTACTCTCTCACTAGAAGCTTGCTGGGTGACCTTTGACCAGTCACATAGACTCAGCCTAACCTATCTCATGGGGCTGTTGTGAGGATAAAATGGTGGCTCTTGGCTGCCCTGTCCTCACCCAAGACAGAACATACTTCTGAATTAATTTCATTCACTCTGGCTTGGCAAAGGGATGCCGACCTGGACCTTTGTGCCAAAGAAAAGGCAGCGACTGAGATTTTTTTTATTATGCTACATTGTCAGATTTGATTACCCCAAATTGCTCCATGGAGAACAAAGGCAAGCATTAAGCTAACATTCACTTACACAACATGTCAGTTGAAAACACATCGTACTCCTCTAAAGTGCTACCAATATTTAAGAGCTGATCCTTATTCAGTTGCAACAGAAAACATGCTTCAGATTTTAATTGTAAGGCAATTTTCTTAAGGCTTATCTCTTTAATTATTATCATCTTTTTTGCTGTTGGCTGCAAACTGGCACTTCACATTACAGAATCTCAGTTGTCTTGATGAATGATATTTCCTTGGGCTCTTGCTGCTTGCAAAAAAGAATCATGATGTCATGCCACGTTTGGCAATATTTTCTTCCAGCACTTCATCAGCCAGCCAAGCATAAAACTAGACAGCCTAAAAAAAACCCTTGCAAATTTTCTAACAATAGCTTTTGCATTGGTTAGTTGGTTGGGTTTTTTTTTTTTTTTAAACTACAATGAAAAAAAAAACTGATTGAAACTGTTTTTGGAAGAGAACAATATCATGGATTAAGTACTGTATTAAGGCAGATGAACTAAAACAAGAGTGCAAATCTTATGCAAGTAAATATTTATTTAAATACATGGACAGAACTAAAGCTAAGTACACCATTTCAGACTTACCAGGAATAGGAGGACAATTTAGGTGACCTTTAAGATCAGGGTCAAATTAGACAGCATCCTCATCTCTGCCACAGGGCTGTTGCCGCTATTTTAAAGTGAGTTAAGAGTGCAGTGAGATCTTGATTAGGCCCACAGTGCAGCAGGCTAAGGTGCAGTTGCCCCCCCCCCCCCAATGATTTTTCAAGTGCCAAAACACCCGCTCTCCTCTCCTGGTTTTTTCAGCACTTGAAAAGGCATGTGGTGGGAAGGACAAGAGCAACTCAGCCCACGGCTTGAACCCTCCTGGCATTTTAAAAGCATTTTAAAATGGTGTCAGCATACCCATTGCGGACGCAAGGATACAATCCCGTGTTATTTGTCTCTCACGCTTGGTTGTGAGAGTGCAACTTTTCCATGCTGTGATTTTACACAGTTGCCCGCTGTGTGTGAATTGTGCCATGGTTATAGCCAGGGTAGGGCCACTAGAAACACCACTCGAGGCACCGGCTTGTACCACCCAATAATTTGCTGAAAAACCGGTAATTTCAATCTGTGATATCAAAAATTTCCACTACATAATGAGAGGTTTTTTTTTTTACAGTACACAACCAATAAACAGAAATACTGATGACTGATGCCAAACAAAAATTATAATGTCCCAAGCTCCAGCTGCCCATCTCCACATGTCAAAATCATCATTGTTTTAATATGCTGCTGCCCAACGTGATTCTTCAGTGGTACGATATTTACCTCATACTGTCTTATTTATCTGGACATCAAACTCTACCTGAATTCCTACACATTCTGAACTTGGTTTTTTATTACATCCTTTCCCTATTTCTTTTAGATGCTTACAGAGTTTTAATTTAAACCACCACCCAATCCAAAACAATCAGGAAGCTTATACGCTTTTCAAAATTCCTTCACCTTTGGCTTAGCTTACCATTTTCTTGCCTTCCCAGCATCTCTCTCTTTCAGTCCATAAGAACATTTTAAAAACAACTTAGATTTCCAGTCAAGTGACCTTATTCTCATTGCCCCACTCAGAGGATTTCAAGACTTATCTATGCTGACTTATCATACTGTCTTATTTATCTGGACATCAAACTCTACCTGAATTCCTACACATTCTGAACTTGGTTTTTTATTACATCCTTTCCCTATTTCTTTTAGATGCTTACAGAGTTTTAATTTAAACCACCACCCAATCCAAAACAATCAGGAAGCTTATACGCTTTTCAAAATTCCTTCACCTTTGGCTTATCTTACCATTTTCTTGCCTTCCCAGCATCTCTCTCTTTCAGTCCATAAGAACATTTTAAAAACAACTTAGATTTCCAGTCAAGTGACCTTATTCTCATTGCCCCACTCAGAGGATTTCAAGACTTATCTATGCATATGCTACTGAACAATCAACTCTCCCATATAAAATGCCTCAGTTCTCAACTAGGTTTAAATCAAGATGGGTTCATCTTGTTTCCCTTCCCCATTCTCAAAGTAGTCCCATCCCCTGTGACAAATTCCAAATTATAGTTTCCTCACTCTCAAAGACATAAGGCCAATTCACACATCACTTTTCAGCTTATATCAGACAATTCTGTGCTTTATGATGTATCTGTGACCCCGTATAGATCTGTTGGTGCTGCACAGTGAATGTGTGCCCTGATCTGAATGACCCGTGCTAGCCTGTCCTCATCAGATCTTAGAAGCTAAGCAGGGTCAGCCCTGGTTAGTGTTTGGATGGGAGACCACCAAGTCAGTCCATGGTCACTTCGCAGAGGAAGGCAATGGCAAATCACCTCTGTTAATCTCTTGCCTTGAAAACCAGCTGGTTGCAACTTGATGACATTTTGCACATGTGCGCGCACACATACACACACACACAGAGTGGTTAGGTTAGGCATTACTAGCCCATCATTTCACAATATTTTGTCTTGCCTTTTTTTAATCCTTGCTAATGAGAAAATTCTGGATTGTAACCAGACAAACAAGCATGATATATCTGTTTCAAAATTCCACTTAGTTTAAGATTCCTGCAATTCAAATGCTACTGCACGGTTTATTGGATGGCCCATCCTGTTCACTGTATTAACTTACGCTGTGTAATTCGCCTTGAGCCTCAGTGAGAAAGGTGGACTATAAAACATAAATAAAACTGCATTTTGTTTCTGTTATTAGATGACGAATTTACTCCCAATGCCACTGATCAGCTCTGTTTTGTTTATTTGCAGTTTTGTGCCATTCATGGACAATACAAATAGATAACGTGGGCACCTCCCCTTACCTGCCACAGAACAATGGCAGCACAAGGGCTCTTGAGCAAAATCAGTGAAGCGCACAGTTTTATCTATTAATACATGTTAGAATGACTAAAAGCAAATACTAACCTCTCCAATGACTCATGCTCAATAGCTGCTAAAGGCCAGGGGAGCGTTTCTTTCTGTTTGAACAGTTCATTTGATTAGCCCAAATGAAATTGCTTTGACTAATCATTATGTTTTCAAGAATGATTCACACACAGTTTACAACCAACCGAGGGCAAGGAGACCAGACAAAAGAGGTTACTACTGCTGCCACATGCCCACAAAAATTCTCTTTAAAGATTTAGAAAGCCTTCGGGAGGTCACTGCAGAACAGAACTTTACAGGTTTGGATACAAGGTGCTTAAGCTGAGATGATATTAATTAGAAATGGCACATCTATATTTCCAGGGATTAATCTGCTTTAAATGGCTGCTTCCTTTTCTGCACATGTTGACGAATACAAAAGATGTGCTAGCGATAAAAAAGACAGTCTTACAGCATGCTTGTAAGCATGTTTACTCTGAACTGAATCATGCTGATTTCACAGTTTACAACTTACCGGTGGTATCTTTGTTTAGAACTGAACCCTTACAGTGAAATCCTAAACAGAGTTACATCCTTCTAAGCCAATTGACTTCAATGGAATTAGAAGAGTATAAATCTCTGTACCTGAAATACCTGACGAAAGGAGCTTTGACTCTTGAAAGCTTCTACTCTGAAAATCTTGTCGGTCTGTAAGGAGCCACTAGACTCAAATCTAGCAATTTTGAACGGAGTTACCTCCTCCTGAGGACACTTTAATCAATGAGTTTAGAAAGGTATAACTCGGTCTAAGATCTTGCTGTAAATTAGCATGTATAACTCTGCTAAGATTCACGCTGTAAATAAGTTTATTTACCTGGGGGGGGGGGACACCCTACTTTAAACACCTCTCTTTTAGGGTATTTGGGTCAAGACATACATGTTTCATATAAGACTCCAGAGCCCATGTCTACTCTTGAATGTTCTGAAATTACTTCTGTTTTTAAGAATTATTATTCCCACAGAAAAGTCCTCAAGCAATGCAACAGAAAAGAACTGGGGGGCACTTTCATGCACCAATTCTTGCATTTAAATGCCACCAAATTAACATGAACATTCAAATAACCTTTTTTTTCCTGGTTGTCAGCTTCCGAATTGAAGTGAAATCCAGAAACATAAATCACATAATACCTTTGATTCAAATTATTTTATTATGCTATTACTTGCATTTTGTTTTTAGATTTTGCTACTGATCAATATGGTGATGTATTTTTTCCCCACTAAGTTCGAGGTCATCTCAGCACCCTATCTATTAATAGATCATGATTTGAAATTTATTAGTAAGTCATTACTTCCTCTCCAAACGTATGGAACTATTTTCTATAACCAGACACCCTTCAGCACATTACACATGAAATGAAAACAATTTAAACAAACCAAAGTTACATTAAGTTAAATAAATAAACACAAATCTGATAAATTTGCGACTAGTGATATCTCTAAGCCACAGGCAATGCATTAAATAATGCAGGTAAACCATCTAGGGTTACCAAGTCTGGGTTGGGAAATACCTGGAGACTTTGAAGGTGGAGCCAGGAGAGGGTGGGGTTTGGGGAGGGGAGGGGCCTCAGCACAGAACAATGCCATAGAGTCTACCCTTCAAAGCAGTCTACCCATAGAGTCTACCCTCCATTTTCTCCAGGGGAGTTTATCTCCTTTAGCTGGAGATCAGTTGTAAAAGCGGGAGATCCCCAGGCCCCAACTGGAGGCTGGCAACCCTAGATATCTCTGTAAATGCAACAAAAAAGTTAAATAGTGTAAACAAAAATGGAGGACTTCGCTAAGTAGTAGAGAATATGTTTTGCATACATAAGGTCTCAGGTTCAGTCCCTGACTTCCCCATATGCCAACCTGTGCAGAATGAGGTTAGTGGTACCAGCCTTAAGATAAAGCCTGGCTAGGGTTGCAAGGCCATAGCCAGCAACCCTGTGAGCAATTGTGGGGAATGGTGGGACATGCTGGTGTACCTTCTGGTAAAAATGAAAACTGACATTACAGTTTTCTAAATTTAGAGTTTCTACAACATCATTCCCTGTGTTTATCAAAAGTGACACCAGCACACAGGCACAGTGCTGGCATGCGTTCCATCCCACCCCACATTTTTTCCCCTGCTGGTGCTGAGGAACTGGCAGGCAAAGAAGCAAGTTGCTAGGAAGTCTCCTGGCATCCCTAGGACTGGAGCTGTCCTGGAATTACAACTGATCTCTAGACTACAGAGATCAGTTTCCCTGGAGGCAATGGCATCTTTGGAGGGCAGAGTCTTAGACATTATATCAATGCTGAGCTCCCTCCTCCAAACTCCGCCCTCCTGTCCCTAGGCACTTTCCCCAAATCTCCAGATATTTCCCAAACTGGATTTGGCAACCCTAAATGTTATGCAGCACCATGAAGAAGAATCAGCCAGATTCTAGCCTATGTTCTGCCCTAGGAGTTAATGTCTGCAAGCTTCTATTGGACCAGGCTAATTCAGTCTCCCTTCCACCAGAAAGAAACTAAGTGGTACAGGTCTATATTAACTACAGTGCTCAAGAAAGGTCACAAGCAAGTTCAAGCCTATAGTTCAATAGTTTGAGGTGATACTCCAGTATAAAGTGCAGGGTTACTCTGGTACTGATTGGACATATATCTCTTCTTTTGTTCTTACAAGAACGATCACGAAGTAATACAATTCTGTCCCAGAATTTGCTGTATTTTGATTTCTATAAAGGAAGTATTTTTGTGCTAGAGAGAGGAACTATGAGAATGGGGCTGAACGGATCTTACTCTAGAATTTTTTTCATTAATATTTCAGGGGCAAGGTTCGCATTACTCTTTAGAGAGAAATCCACGTGTTTGCTTCCTTCTCAGTTCAACTCTTCCCATTTCAAACGACGACACCGGTCTATTCCATGAACTGAATGAATTGGTTGAGAGTTTGACTTAGCTTTGTAATTGTTTTACATCCCACCCAGCTAATAACCATCAACATTTCCTGTGCCACTGTGTGTGAATACATCTGACCACTTACAAAATAATAACTTTCTACATCTCTGTGGGGAAGTTATTTTTTAAAAATCATGTTCCTTTTACTGGCTGGAAATGCCCATAAGCAGAGGTATGGTACCCAAGACAGAATGGCATGTCAAAGGATTTACTGAACAGAACTATCTGCTCATGTCAATGTGACCTTGGACTGCTTGTGCTTAGAGAAGACAATATGCCCAAATTGGTCTTCTGCCCAAACTGGTCTACTGGGATCCTACCTGCCTATGAAACATATATCTAAAAGCAATAGCCGTGTTTACAGGTTGACAGAAATTTCAAAGCCTTACCGCTTATCCAGCATGAGAAAAGGAATTACAACCGGGGGGGGGGGGGGGCAAAGAACAGTTCAATGTAACTGATGCTCTTGACTGTTGTGACTAGAAAGGGTTTGGAATGACCAGGAAAAAAACCCAACAGCCCCCCAAAGAAATGTGGGGAACATCAAAAGCAGTAAGGGAGCAAAGAGTTGGAAGCATTTGGTACCGCTGTGCAAACTCAACGGGCATAGCAGGACAAGAGAATGTTCCAACCCATGACGCCGAAATACAAAAAGCACAAAGGAACAAAGAGCTGCTTCTGCCACCACATCTCAGTTAACATGTCTTCTGAATGCAGCCACCCTATTTGATGTCAACTAGCAGAGTACCCACACATGCACTGTATAAGGCCACTTCCGCACTGTCATTTTTGTCACTCGTTTGTCCCTATTGCTTCAGGGTCCCCCGCCCCAATCTGTTTTGCTCTCTCTAGAAGTCCTAGAAGGAACAAAACACATGTGGAAAATTGGGGGGGGGGGAAGCAATAGGGACAAATGAGTGGAAGTGGTCGTTGTCTGGTGGAAAGAAAACTGGATGTGGACCTTGGAGACTGAGTTCTAATCCCACCTTAGTCACAGACTTGTGGACAGAATCCAATGAAAGCAAAATACATTGAGAGTTAAGATGGTGCTTAACTTTCCTCCTCTATAGAGTTCAAACATAAATACAACAACAGAAATGCCCCCACTGCTGGACCTCCTGAGGGCACCTGGTGTTTTTGGCCACTGTGTGACAGAGTGTTGGACTGGATGGGCCACTGGCCTGATCCAACGTTGACTTCTCTTATGTTCTTTATCTTCTTATGAAATAATTTAAACTATGACACACATTAGAAATTGTGCACTATTTGCTTTCATGTTTGTTTCAATGGGGAACACATTTCGACCTGTCAAGCTTTTCTTCTGAAGGAAAAGGGGGACAGAGATCCAAAGACTTCCAAGTTCCAAGGCTCATGATTGACGCAAACAATCCACAGTTTGCTCCTGCCTCCTGAAGGCCTTGATTATCTAGGTTGTTTATTACAGGCAGCTGAGTTCCAAAAAGGCCACCAAGTTAGTCTGCTTCAGCCCAAAAAACACAAACAAAGTGTTTTAGGGCGCCTTAAAGACTAACATATTTATTGCAGCAGAAGCTTTCAGGAACCAGAACTTGACAAAGTGCATGAAACTTACTTGAAAGGCTCAGTCATTTTCCACCTGCAGAAATCTATTTTAAACAGAGCTTACGAAAAGTCATTCAACGGATTTGTGGTCAACATGAATCATGATTGATCAGCTTTGTTCCCTATTTCTTTCATGGCTGAATGAGGCGCTCTTGTTCTGTTATGAATGGTAGACTATCACACAGGCCTTGACCTAATTAAAACTGAGTGATCTAGCCAGCCTTATTAACATCAGAACTGCAGGAGGAGGCATAACATTTTGAGATGGAAGAGAAGACTTTCAAGACAACCTGGCCCCTCCTAACACACCCATTACTGCTAATTCAAATTTAGTCTTAGAATGGAAGGAATTTATAAGCAGTAAATATTAATATACCACAGTCAAAAACACCCCTGCGTCTAAGTGGCTGATAAAAAAATGTCTTTTCATTATAATGTATTGAATGATTTTTTCCTTTAATAGAAGATTAAGACTTGGACATCCAGTGGCAGAACACAATGGGAAAACTCCTCTAATGCCCTAAAGACACTGCAACTTACCAAAATCCACAAGTTTAACACCTCCTTCAGTGGTCAACAGAATATTATTTCCTTTGATATCACGGTGGATGGTTTTGTTTTTGTGCAAGTGCTGAAGTCCCTGAAGTTTCATTTGTAATATGGAAAATGGAAAAAAAAGAAGAAACTGTCAAAATAATACTTTACTTATTAAGCAGAGAAAATGCAACACTAAAAATGCAACTGGTGTAATTAATATGCAAAAGACCCAAACCATGATAATTTATGGAGGGAAAAATTAATACTCTCAAGCATTTCCCAAGCCTGTCCTATTTTTATCCCAACCTTTTCCCATGGAGCTCAGGAATCCCCATTTCATCCTGCTAAGACCCATGGGAAGTAAATTAGGTTAAGAGAGAAAAGGGGTATATGACCAGCCTAAGATCACAAGGTAAGCTCTGCTGTTAAGATGAGATTTGAATCTGGGTCTCTCCAGATCTGAGTTAATATTCTAACAACTATCTCAAGGCAGTGGCATCTATAAATTCCAAGGCCCAATTTACCATGCTGGGATGGGGGATGCAATGATAAATTGAAAAAGTTGCACCAGGACAATGCCATGAAGACTGGTATTGTTTTGGCATCATGGGAAATTATATTTGGTCATGATGTCCGGCTGTTTCAGGTATGGGCCCTGTTGCTCATCTACATGTATTTTCACTGCCTTGTGTTGACTTTTGTAAGTAAATCTCACAGTGATTTATTCAGAGAAAAGCACAAACATCTACAGGGGAAAAGAAAGGAGACTGCAGCTTAGTGGTACAGCAACTGTAGAATGTCCCAGGTCCTAGTCCCCGGCATCTCCAGCTACAAAAAAACCTCCAGGCCGTAGGTGATGTGAAAGACCTGAGACCCTGGAGAGCTGCTCTCAGTCTGAGTAGACAATGGCCAAATCTGCATCTAGCATTAGCTCCGCTGTTTTACCAAACCCATGTTGGAACAGAAATTCCCCTCTCCATTGCATGCCACTTTCACTCTGACTGAGCGTGGGTTTTTATGTCAGTGTCCAGACTATATGCCACTTTCACTTTGTTTGATCTCTCGGTTTTATAGTGCCATCTGCATAGATTCATGGCCATTTTATGGCCGTTCAGGGGTGACTCTGCAGTCAGTACGGCATTGGTCCAGGGTATCTGAATGCGGTTTTAAGCCACAACAACAGAGCAAATGCTAGATGCAGAATGGGCCAATACTATCCTTGAGGGACAAATGGTCTGATTTAGTATACGGCAGCTCCTTGTTCAAAATATTATTGCCTGATACGAAATAATTTTCCTTAAGAGGGGGGAAAAATGGTTCCAGCTATGGCTACACGCCCTGTCAAACACTAGTAATAGCACCAAACATCTGTTCAGCAGAGGAAACAAGTCCCTGACCCTCTCCCTGAACAGCTCCCTGGACAAATCTCCTGGAATTCAACAGGCTTTAAAATAAAACACTTAATTCACTGTTAGATGGAAGCCAAAATGAAATTGCCATATTGTAACAAGGTGTTTACTTACCATGAGTGCTTCATGTAAAATGTAAGCAACCAGAAGTTCACTCATTCTTTCCCCTCTCTTTAAAAATCCTTTCACCAGGTCAGTCACAGAACCTCCGTTGCACAACTAGATCAGAAAACACGTTTTTTTAAAAAAGTCATTATTACATGTCCTGGTTTTCAGTAGATTCCATAGCCTAAGAACCAAATCAGCTCATAAATCATTTTTAATTGACTCATTCATTTTTAAAATAGTTACCGTTCATCCTTACCCACAGGTTCAATGTGGGCCATGGCAATTTCAAATGAAACTGAGTATATCATGGTCCCAAACGCATTCAAAATCCAAGTTATGTACGTGTTAAAAGTCAATGGCTATTGCATTATGTATTAAAATAAATCGAGACACAATAAAAGTCAAGCACTTCAAACCCAATTCACTTCGACGGGAGGACATCACACACATGCTTAACTGTCCCACTGAAATAAATGAGCATGAATACCCACACATCAGATTGGATAATTGTTTATTAGAGGCAGTATCTTCAGATGCACATAAACCACTGTAATGCTTTGGACTGATTTTGATGAGTGGTACAACACCGTAACTGTCAATTCCCCCACACAGGAAAAACACTATTAACATCACTGATGGTGCTACCCTAAGAACAATTCCCTTGGGAGTAGGACCCAGGAAGGATTCTGAGTAGACTGGCTTAGAACTGTTCTTTTGGTCTTCTCCAGAATAAATGACCCGAGAACAGTTGCAGAGTGGTCTTCAACAGCATCCCAAATTATTTTGTCTATGAATGATTGTACTCTTCACACATTACAATCTCCTTCATAGGCGCTAGGTCCTTGTAGAAATTACTTGAACACAGTATGATGATCACACAGGAATGATGATTACACATACCTGTATTTCACTGGAAATATCCACCTCGTAGACATGGAAAGAAACTGTGGCCATCATAGCTTTCTAATGCCTGAAGCTACAGCAAAACATGCATGCATGCTCAGAGTCAGCTCACAGATAAGAACATAAGAAGAACCCTGCTGGATCTGTCCAGTGGTCCATCTAATCTGACACCTGTTTCACGCAGCAGCCAAGGACTTGCCCTGAAGGGCTGTGATAGGCATTTTCTATCAACTGAGGGGACCCACAGAACTTCCTATGATTTGGGGGGAACTAGGTTTGTCTTAAACTATAAACTTTCCCCTCAGTTACCAAGTGTTCTAAAGGTAGCAAGTGTGAAGGCTTTGGGATCAAAGCCGTGAGGTAAGTTTTGTGGTAAGTAAATAAAATACGGAGATCACTGATGCAGGAGTTGTATATAAACAATATAGAACAATTATTTGCAAGTTGGTCAGAGGAGAGGCACATAAATTTAAGCTTGTTATGGCTGCAGAGAGCAATCTGAATTTTCTTTCCAGTATAAACAGGCTTTTACTGACTAGCCACTAGCTTGGATCCCAACAAACACACAGGGTTCCGCCCACACCAGCCTGCCCTTTCCCAAGAGTCAGACTGAATGGTACAAGGGCTGCTCATTACCAGAGACCAGCCTAACAGTCAGGTGCTCCATTCCCTCTCAGACGCAGAGCTAAATCACTCTGACACACTACTGAGCAGAGCTACCTTCACTCTGTCTGCTCTTTTGCTGAGCCAGACCTGAACTCTCACTGCTCTCTCCCTGAAACACAACTGAACTGAACTCCTGCTGTGCTTCTGTCCAACAAGTCATCTCCATTCTGAAAAGTGACTGGATGCTGGAGAAGCACCCCCATAGGCTCGAGTGGCTATTTTCCCCTTCAGGGAAGGGACAGCCTTCTGTCCATCACAAAAGGCCAACAAACAGGGCACAGAGGCTGAGGTGATCTCCTGATGCTGCCTCCTAGCACTGGTATTCAGAGGTTTACTGCCTCTGAATATGGAGGTTACCTTTACTCACCATGACTAGTAGCCACTAGTTGACCTACCCTCAATGAATCCGTCCAATCCCCTTTTAAAACCATCTATGCTCTTGGGGGTCATCACTATAACCTCCAGCAGGGAACTCCACGTTTAATCACTCGTTGAGTAAAGAAGTATTTCCTTTTGTTTGTTCTGTACCTATAGCCCATCAGCTTCATTCTAGTATTAAGGGAGAGGGAGAAAAAACCCTCCTTCTATCCACTTTCTCTACCCCATGCATAACTTTATACACTTTATCATGCCCCCTCCCTACTGTCTGTTTAACTGGAAAAAGTCCCAGACCGTTTAGTCTTTCCTCATAGGAAAAGTACTCTAAACCCTTAATGCTCTCTAATACCAATTTCGAGATTTGGTGACCAGGACAGTACACATTGTATTCCAAATGAGACTTCGCTATAGATCTGTATTAAAGGTACAGGTTTCCCTTGCTTGAAAGCCAGTCGAATCCCACTCTAGGGGACAGTGGTCATCTCTGTTTCCAAGCTGAAGAGCCAGCACTGTCCGAAGACATCTCTGTGGTCATGTGGCTGGCATGACTAGACACCAAGGTGCACAGAACACTGTTACCTTCCCACCGTAGCGGTACCTATTTATCTACTTGCAATTTCTTGCTTTCGAACTGCTAGGTTGGCAGGAGCTGTGGCCAGAGACGGGAAGCTCATTCCATCACGCAGCACTAGGGTCTCAAACTGCTGAGCTACCGACCTTCTGGTCTGCAGCTCAGCGTCTTAACCTCTGAGCCACCGTGGCCCCATACAGCTAAGGTTCCAGGCATTTCAGGACAGACATTTCAGATTTGAATGGAGGGCGATGAATCAGGCACTCCCAGTCGCTTATTTCATTGCTATGCCTGTAATCAGGCAGATACTTTTTCATCTAGTTTCTTCATATGAGCTTTCATACAAATCAAAACAAGTATATTGTATTGGGTTCTGCTCCCTGTTTTGTTTAACAATACTTGCAAGCAAATGAGAAACCACAGAAGAGTAGACCATACCAGTTTGCTGCAGGGAAATATAGCATCTTGCAGCACCTTAAAGACTGTGGTCCAGAGTCCCCTTTGTCAGATAAATGAACTTCACTACGGTCAGGACTATGCAAGAATAAAGTAGACCAAAAGTTGTTCTGTTCACTGTTCGTACACTTAGCAACCTTAAAGGAGATGTGCTGTAATTCTCATTATTATTTATTAAATTTCTGAACTGCCCAATCCCTGCTACAAAATACATAGACAACATTGGTACAACGAATTTAAAAAGAATCCAGATGGCCCAAGAATCCATCAGACCCAAAAAGACTGTCTTATGATCTGGGCTTTTCTGAGCCTCCATGGAGAGCTAATTAAAACAAAAACAGGAAAGCTCTATATTTGGGAGAATTCTGAAAAAAACAAAAAACATATGAAGAGCTCTGTCAGATTAGACTAATGTTCCATCTAGTCCAGCATCCTGTCTCACACAGGGGCCAACCAGCTCCTCTGGAGAGCCAACAACAGGGCATAGAGGCCGAGCCCTTCCCCAGATGTTGTCTCCTGGCTCTGGGATTCAGAGGATTAGTGCCTCTGAATGTGAGGGTTCCCCTCAGTCACAATGGCTAGTAGCCATTGATAGACATCCCCCATGAATCTATCTAATCCCCTTTTAGAGCTGTTTACTCCTACAAGACACAATTAGACAGAATATAAATGATGCAAGTTTGTTTGATCAAACTAAGTGGATAATGCTGTCGTTTGTTAAGCCCACATGAATTAAACTCTCTAGGCTGGATTCCAACAGGTTTGTTAAACATACAAAAGAATGCAACTGATATGTCTTCTCTAGATTGGGTACTTTTAAAAAACATCTTGTAAATAGGCCTTTTCAATATACAAGGGAACTGTCACCTTTACCAATTTTTGTGTTGAAGAAAAGAACCATGTTCCAGAGCTGGAATTGTCAGGCAAAGTATAGCAATTGTTATGCTTGGGAAAGATAACTTAACTATAATCAGGACTGTGCAAGAACAAAACGAGACCCAAAGTTGTTCTGTTCCCTGTTAGCACATTTATTCCTAGCAAGCAGGCTGAGCTTGTTTATGTCTGACAAAATGGGGACAGCTGCAGTAGAAGATATGTTGCTAAAAAGGGATTATTAAAATATTTGCTAGAAAATGCAATTAGGAAGGACATACATAAATGTGCTGGTTTCTGAACTCTGGGAACAACAGGCTCACCCCCACCCTGGATCGTATTAACCTTGTTCTATTTTCTCCACAGCTCAAGGAAAACCTCCTGGGCAAAATGTCTCCTCCAATATAATTGTTCTTTTTTCATTGTCTAATTTTACTAATTGTGTCAAAGCTCCTTTCACCTGGACTATGTTCGCAGTCAGAGATCAACGGATAAGTAAGGACTTCCCCTCCCACTCCCTCCTCCAATAAACCCACTGGGCTAAAATTATGTTATAACTTTAGCATGAGTAGAAAAAAACTAAATTAAGGCCCACCTCCCCTCTGAAGTAGTTTGACTGCTATCTCTTCCTATGCTCATTTCACGCTGGTTTCAAACTTCACTCCCTGGGTCTGAAGAGTACTAAGGTCAAATCTACATCTGACCTCACGACTCACAAAACCTCATGACTCACAAAAGCTTAAATGGGAATACATTTTGTTAGTCTTTAAGGTGCCACTGGGGTCATTTTATTTTGCTGCTACAGCTGCCCATTTGGACTATTCATCATGTCTTGCGTTTATATGAACTAGAAGGAAAGGTGTTCCCATTTCACTGTACCCTCTTAGTTCTCATGTATACCATCTGCCTTTGCTTCTCCCACAGCCCTCCATACTCTGAACATCACTTCTGCCTCTTCAGCTCACATAGTACCAGAATAGTACTTTAATGCTGAACTGGAACAACTTCTTGAGAGAAGCTGATCGTTCTTGGACTAAATTCTTCCTGGTGCATCCAGATTCCTTTGGGAGCTACAATAATGCAGCACTTTCATTCCTAGGATTGCGTCCAGCCAACTTTTCCACTCACCCACACAATTCCTTTCACTACTACAGCCCCCGTCTCACATGGTTTTTCATAAATATAGGCCCTATGATTCTCCACATAGCTGTTTTGGGCAGACAAAGGTGATCCCTCCTTCCTTTTCCACCAGCTAAAAAGTCAGTTTGCTCAACCTTTTTTTTTTTAAACAGCCCTACATAGGCTCTTTACAACTTTTTCTTCATCATTTTTTATAATCTTTCAACATTTCTCTTAAAAGCCCTCCTTTCTGAGGTAAACTGTCTACCAACAACCTATTTACCAAAAAAAAAGTTCCATATGTTCCAGTTTGGTGTAGTGGTTAGGTGTGCGGACTCTAAGGAGACAGTCTGGTATAGTGGTTAAGTGCACGGATTCTAATCTGGGAGAACCGAGTTTGATTCCCCACTTCTCCACTTGCACCTCCTTGATGACCCAGGGCAAGCCATAGCTCTGCACCAGCTGTTCTCTCAAGGACAGTTGTCTCAGAACTCCCTGAGCCCCACCTACCTCACAGGGTATCTGTTGTGGGGAGGGGAAGGGAAAGGAGTTTGTAAACCACTCTGAGACTCCCTTAGGTAGTGAAGGGCGGGGTATAAATCCAATCTCCTCTTCTTCCCAAATTCATGTAAGATCACAGTCTATTAAAAATACAGACTTTTTCAATGGTTACTTCCCGAAATCATACTGCTAGTTGTCATAGGGAACTATAACAAAATAGGGACTCAAATTAGGAGGGATTAACAAGACAATCCCATAATACACAGCATGCAGTCAGGCTATTTTTGAGTGAGAAGCAGGGTTGTTTTACTACAGGAAACCACAGAGTGTTGTTTAGAGGCCCTGCTGTATTTGATTGTTTGTTTTTAAAAAAAGAATAATTTTTATTATTTCACTACGACATAAATACAATAAAAACGGGTGAACAAAATTACAGAACAGGAATTTTAAGAAGCAGCAGTATCAAATTTTAAACTAATTCTTTACAATAGGATTTATATAACAATTTTTTAAATTATTTTTTTTAACAGAATACAGTGTCATCAGTATGAAATACTAAATATGTGTAACAGTTGATGAGCCTGTTAACGTTGTTCATGTATATTATTTGTTTAACCTTTGCTTTCTGCCTAGTGGTGATCTTGAAGTGTATTAGTACCTTTAAACCGAGGAAAAGGATTAAGGTGAGTATTAAAAGAGTTTGAGAATATTTAAAAATGTTTGTCAGTGTTTAAAAGTATTTAGAAGTATTTAGAAGCGAAGCCACTTGATATAATTAGGATTAGATGATATAGTGTTATGTTCTGCCATATATGTAACAAAGGAGAACCATTTGCTAACAAAAGATGAGTGCCTTTTTGTAGATGTAGACGATTGCCCTTCAACAATGTCCGCTATTTTATCCATAATGAAATTATCCCAGCATTTGTTTCTCCATTCTGTTATACTTGGTGGGGTGGGTGCTTTCCAAGAAGCCGCGATGGTCAAGCGAGCAGTTGCTAGAAGAGTGGAAGTTAGCGTGTTTATTTCAATCTCAGGATCAATTCCTTCTTCCAAATTGAGGAGCGGTACCGCTGGGTCTAACGGTAGTCGTTGAGATGTGATGATTTCGATTTCTGTTAAAACTTGTGTCCAGAAGGTTTGAATTGAACTGTGCACGTCCACCAACAATGAAAGAAATCGCTGGGTTTGCCACATCTTTTCCAACACTGAGAACTGTGATTCTGATAGATATGCTGAAGACACTTTGGGGAGAGATACCACCTCGTGTGGAGTTTGAAAAACTGCAAATGGATGGGGAAGATTCGAGATTTGCATGCATGGGAGTTCCATATAGTCGCCCATTGTTCCGATGTTAATTCCTGTTGTAGATCTTTGTGCCAAGCTGCTGTATTTGTAACTTCCTAGAATGCACCTGAATTCTTCAGTGTATAAATAGGGAGTGCAATTTGCCCTATTTCACTGGCAAAGCTGAGTGTTTGAGGAGCTCGGTCAGAATAGGATATTCAAGATTCAGCTGACAGTATGATACTGTGACCCAGATCTGTCTCTGCAAATGCGAATTTTGGTTGCAACATTGCTCTGGAACCACATTTTGCTGTCAGGAGGGAGCAAGTAAGTTTCTGATTTAGCCCTTCCTATAGTTACTATGAGTGTCAAAATGGCAAAGTACTTAAATTGGAGGCAACGAGTCACAGGTAACTTTAAACACTAATAGGCATCTTCAACAGTCATGAGCAATGCTCCCTCTAAGCAGTGGAATCTTGTGAGCAAAAATTCTACTTTGTGAGCTACTGCCATTAAAGTTGTGAGCGAGTGATTTGGCTACTGCATAAATTAGTTTGCTCTGGAGCCCTCCTTTTTGAGCTATGACAAAAATGTGTGAGACGGAGGATAAAATACTATGAGCTAGCTCACACTAACTCAGCTTAGCAGGAACACTGGTCATGAGCCAAAATGATGTAAGACACCTCCAGTCATGTTGCCATTGCTTCTTAACTGCAAATTGACTACAGAGGGTCCAGTTCCCCTTAGAAAGGTTGCTGTTGTAGCTACATAGGAAGGCTGGCTGTTCAAAACCTTACTATTTATATAATATTTTGTCATGTGAGCTGCCTCATGCAGTCTAAGGTTGCATTCAGACTGGTCTTTAGATCCAACCCAGGCATGAGTGCCTGGCGGATTTAAAGGGAACGATCAGATGGCAACATCTGGGAAAGATGCCACTTCCATTATCAGCCCGTTGAGCCCCGCCAGGGAGCTGTACTTTAAAGATACTGGTGAAAGTCCGGGCTAATGCCATTTTGCCGATGGGCCAATGGCGGACTTTCCCCCATCTGATCATTCCAGCATGCAATTAGCCCATCAGCATGGTCTGACTCCAGACCATCACGAATGTCCGCCATTAAAAAAAAATACTCTTAGTGATATGTGCATAAACACATGACAGCCACAAAGCTCTGCTCAAGCATTCTGGACAATTTCATGTTTCTGAATGGCCCATGAAATTTATGAACTTTGTTAACTGACATAGTACCTAGAGGGAGGATAAGGTAGGTCTTTCCCCACGCCACGTTGTCCCTCCACTGAGCTTTAACCATTCGATTCCATGCATGTGTGGGGAAAAAAGTATGTGGTGAGGTGCACATATGCAAACAGATTTTTTTTAAAAAAACCCGACTGTGCAGCTCCTTCAGGTGGATGCGGTCTAGATAACCCACCATGGAGTCCACGTGCAGTAAAGCGATTCTTGGGGGAGCTGTCTGGTTGTGCAACACCAGATAAAAAAGATTGGGACCAAATTAAAGCCGGGCTAATGAAGGAATTAGCTGCCCATCTGAATGCAGCCTAAGCAGTACAGTTCTAGAACAGATTTTCCACATCTATTCACAGAGATGACATAACAATATCCCTTTCCCCCATACACATTCCTTATCTATCCCTAGTGATCATTAAACTTCACAATAATTTAAAAACCTAACAGTAAAACACAAAAATTGTGTATTTCACACTTAACATGCACGACAACCCTGTACCCCTATCTTTTCATTGCCTTTTCTGTCATTTCCTCAGTGACTCCTTCTTCCTGCCATTGATTTTAAGGACTGCCTCTGTACTTTATATATGCATTTCAGTTTTGGTTTTATCTGGTTTTATCATCTGTTTTCATAATGCTCTGTTTTAATAGTGATCCACCTTGGTGGCCCTGAATGGGCAGAAAGGAGGGATATAAATTTGTAAGTAAATAAATATTCGGTTTAACCCCCATCCCTGAAATTCAGCCTAGTAGAAATGCCTTTTGTTTCTGAAAAGTGCCATGCTTTGAGCATGCAAAGTTTTTATGGAAGCGCATAGTTCTGGAGTCACCCCCAATAACACTTTCACCTCTTCTTGGTTAAACACAGAGTCAAAAGGGCAACTTCAGCTGACATTAAAAAAAAAACAAATCCTCGCAGATTCTGATTCATCACTTGAAGAATCTCAATGCTTAGACCAAAGAAGAAAGTAGTCTTTCTCTAGGCAGGCCACAATGTGCTTTCTCGTGGGGCTTTGCAAACTCTTAATTTTGCCACTTGTGTACCCCATTTGCATTGGGTTTTTTTATTCTTTTCTGTATGTGTTTTACTCCCTCTAGCAGTTGCTTTGATATTACATTGTTGTATCTCCAACTTACCTCCTGGGACAGATGCAATATGGGCACGCAAGTGATGGCAATAAGAGTGCAGAAAAGCCCACTGACTGGGGTTAGTGGAGGACAGGATTCCTTAGGTCTTCTCCTGTTGGGCTGGGTCTGTAGAGTCACTATCCAAGGTGTCCAGAAACTAACAGACAATATGGATGACTGGTTCATGTGTGCCCTGCAGTAAATCACTACTTGGTAAATGGCTGTCCGTAGTCACCTTATGTCCGTCTCAAAGCACTTGCTCTTCCTGTTCCTCCAACTATCAAGAAAAATGATCACTCCAAGGGTCACTTCTCATCTACACCTCCCTTTGCCTGTCTAACAGGGCCCAGCAGTGGGCTAACTGAGAAGTGCACAGAGGATATTTTTTTACAATAGATTGATAATGGAGCACTTGCTTCTGATGCGTGAAATGTCATTTTAAATTGCAACCTCATAATCAAAATCAGTCAGCTCATCTTGCAGCTTTTACTCATTGTTCATCTACAGCACAGGTGACACATTTCTCTTCACCCCCACCTATTAGCGATGCATGTGCTATATTTCCCAGCTCGCCAATAATTCAACAATAATCCAGCCATGCTGGATACAGATTTGAGGGACCCTGCGCAAGATTCTCTCCCCCAAGTGTTCTATGTTCAGCATATGCACACTGCAGGTTGGATCCAGACTAGATGTTTCACTCACACAGATAGGGTTGACAGCCTCCAGGTGGGACTTGACAATCTCCCAAAATTATAACTGATCCCCAGGTGACACAGATCAGTTCCCCTGGAGAACACAGCAGCTTTGTAAGGCGGACTCAGTGGCACTATGCCCCACGGAGGTCCCTCTGCTTCCCAAACCCTATTCTCCCCAGGCTCTACCCTCAAAATGTCCAGGAATTTTTCTTCCTGGAGTTGGCAACCCTAACACAAGGCACTTCTGTCAATGGAACAGAATGTTCCCGCCTCCCTCCTCCCACTGCAGCCCACTGATATCCCCTGAAATACTGCCCAGGGGAGAGAGGGGACTCTTGAGAATAGCTTAAAAGGCAAATCATGGAACAGCAGCAGGAAGGGGGAATCGGTGGAGATTATGGCACTCTTTCTATTCATGGAAAATTTAGCCCAGACTCAAATCTCCACCCATAGGAGGGAGGAGAGAATGATCATTTCATGCTCCATTAAGCCCTATCATGGCTAGCTAATCTGAAAAAAAATGAAAGAGATGGCTCAAATGGCTCCAGATGCCTCTCCTGGTTTCTCCTGGGACCAAAGGGGGACAAATGATGTTGGGCAGTAGGCTCAGTTAAATAACTACCTTCACGCTGGCCACCTTATCACAGAAAGCCATCCTTCCATCTTAGAGCCCTATGGAATACATACGTTAAATTCTTACATTTCCAGCCCTTCCCTCCCTCCCGTAACAACGTTGTACAAACTCTCCTGCATATCTGCAAAGCATTCTGAGTCGGTTGAAAACAAAAAATTCTCATTGTATAAACATTTTGATCCCAGCTGCTATCCCTTACATCAGAGTTCAGGGACGCAGGGTGGTGTTTGCCATAACAAGCAAATGCTGGGACAAATATTACGGGTCCGGGGCTGAGCGTGGAAAAGCATCTGTTTTGCATGCAAAAGGTCCCCACTTCAGCCCCTCTAGGACTGATGAGGATGAGGTGACATGAAAGATCTCTACTTAAGAGTCTGGAGAGTCACAACTGGTCACAGCAGACAATACTGACCTGGACAGATCTGACTCCATGTAAAATATCTGCACATCTGGGGGAGGGGGGGATCCCTCCAGTGTCTGTTACCCAGCTGCACTGTTTGACTGGGGAGTATTTAAAGACGGAATGTGAGTGGCTGGATTGGACCTGTCTAATGTAAATGTAGCTCAATGAGAAGATTAGGATTTCAGGAGAGCCATCTGCTGGCATCCCATATTAGCTGGGAGGATAAACAGAAGAGTGGATCAGTCGCCCTCAGTCACTTTGCTTGTCTTGAGCTGACAGTCGCATGGTGACAAAATTGTGTGCAATTCCTTTCCTTTTTTTGGCAGGATTATTATTTTATTTAATCTTCATTTTACCCTTAGAGCTCTAAAACCTGCTTGTGGAAAATTCGCACATAAGTAACAGCCATTCCTTTTTAAAAACTTGTTGCAAAGGGGAGTTGGGGGAAAAGCTGCCTTGCTGAGTCCTCCGTCTAATATTAAGGTATGCTCACATCCAGTGTTCCCTCAAGGCTGAGTTAGTGTGAGCTAGCTCACAATTTTTTAGCCTCCAGTTCACACATTTTTGTCTTAGCTCAGGAAGGATGGCTCCAGAGCAAACTAATTTATGCAGTAGCCACATCACTCACTCACAACTTTAATGCCAGTAGCTCACAAGGTAGATTTTTTTCCTCACAAGATTCCATAGCTTAGAGGGAACATTGTTCACATCCACAAAATTTCAGAACTTTGCAGTGAGCAAGAATAACTCAGTTGCTGCATTCGCAATCTGTACTTTACAAAGCATGCTCGAACTTCCACCGGGCTGTTGCTTTCCTACCAACTGATGAAAGCAAGCTGTTAAAGAAACGGGATTTTTGTTCTCCGTAGTGGCGAGGACAATAATTTATGCTGCCCAAGGAAGAAGTAATATATAATTCCCCCCTCCCCCAAAAAACTGTATTTACCAGACCTCAGTGGACTAAAAACCCACTCGCAGTCACTAATCTTTGATCCTGCAGAGAGAAAAGGACATAATTTAAAAGAGCAAAATTACTGTAATTGGCAAGCAAAAAGAGGCATTGCGGAGCATGATGATCACAAATGGCAAAATCAAGGTTGATTTAGAACTATAATAGATCACAGAAGGCAGGGCTGGATTGAAAGGAGCAATTAGAAAAGGAGAGCACGGAAAAAGAGATACTCTGGTCTAAAGAGCAGGCCGGGGGGGAGGGGGGGAGGACTCTATTAGCAGGCCCATTTACTTCCTGGGCATGGCTTTTTTTGAAACGCAATGTATTATACTGCAATAACAGAGCACATAGCCAAATAAAATAGACCTTGTAGCTGCCCTGTTTTCAGCACCATTGATGTCCTCAGAAATAATTGTTCTGTAGTTATAACTGCTGGTTGAGGCATCGGGTAATCAACTATTCTGGCCCCCCTGCCCTGTCCATGACCCATTTCCAAGGCCCTGTTGTTCTGGGCATTGAAAAGAAAAAAAAATGGGGGGGGGGGACTATATTATAGAGCATGGGTTTGATTTTATCTGCTTTCTGCTATTGTCTGTTGATTTTATGTTGTGAGCCGCCCTGAGCCCATTCTTGGTGCAAAGTGGGGCATTAAATGAATAAATCACACTATTTTATCCTTTTATCTATACTGTACTTGCCCACTGTCACACTCCCCACACTGGTGGGAAGCGTAACAAACTAGCACAGGGAAGGAAACCCACAAGAAAATATCATATACATGGGCAAAGTAACAAGACTGTTATCGAGTTTTGAGAGAAGATGGGGGGGGGGGGGGGGATCAGCAATTCACAGCTGGCTGGTAGCTGGCCATGAAATCAGGGGATCCCCCACTCCCATCTGGGGCTGGCAACCCTAGTAGTAGGTGATGTGCAAGACCCCTACCTAAGTCCCTGATGAGCTGCAGCCTGTCAGAACAATGGTTTGACCCAGTAGAATGTAACTTCCTGTGTTCACCTGTGTGTTTTGGGGTGAACAACCCCTTTTTTAGGAGTGTATTTGCTAGCAAAAAACAAACAAAAGGATTCTAGTAGATACCACTGTAATTCATTCATTCAAGACATTTCTGTTCCTAAACTGGAATCTTATGGTCTTTCCAAAGAGGGATTGCAGTCCCAAGATCCACTTAATCCATTTGTGCCCTTGCGAAAAAATAAAGGTTTGAAGATGATTTTTAAAAACATGCTTGCCCAGAAATGATATCAGGAGAAAAAAATCTACATGGTTACCATGGGAAGTACTGCTTCTCTCAAATGACTTTCTGTGCTCCTTAACTGTCTTGGCGTCCATCTATGGGAGGGGGGCAATTGTTGCCAATTCCCCTTCCCCTACAGAGACACCCCTTCCCAAGTCCACTGCAAGCCATTCCTGAGGGCCACGAATTCCCCAAGAGTTACTCTCAGCCTAATATAACTCATGGGGTTCTTGTGAGCAAAGAAATGGAGGGAAGAACAACTATGTAAAGCCCCCTGGCCTCACTGGAGGAAGAGTAGGGTAAACCTGTTCTGTAGATAGATAAGATGAACTGGCCAGTTGAGGATATACATATTCAATCACACACATTAAATCACACATTAAATCATACACTTATATGTTGCAGGTATTTCGATCTATGATTCCAAGGCAATGTGGAGTGAACAATGTGGATCAGTTCACCACATCAAAGGGCATTCCCTCCCTCCAAGTGGTTTCTTGTCTGTCAGCATTCCCACAAACTGGGTGTAACTTTTTCCCACAATGTACTGAATCAAGAGAAGAGGTGGGATGTTTTAATAAAAAACAAACAAATAAATAATATCTGGCTAAGATCATGGTCTTATAAAGTGGGAATGTTTTCCCACACAAGTTAGGTTTCTATATTAATAATCCATGACTAGTGAAGTTGAGTAAGAAGGTAAACCATAAGCTACAGAGTTCTTTGAAGGCAAAGCTTATTTCCCCCTGCTTTTTCTCTAAGGTTTTGGCTTTCACAAGGCTGAGATGTATATGTCTGAAGGCTTCTAAAAATTCATGGGTTTTTATTTATTGAGAAACTACCTTGATATCTGTGAAGTTATGTTTGTGTTGGTAATATGTATAAAAATTAATTTTTATTATAATCTATAAAATCTTTGGGAGGATTTTTTCCTCCCTTTTTAATTTTGTAGAGTAGGTATGCATGCGTGCACACACACACAGGGTCCTGTTTAAACTAGAAAATACTCCCCATACACAACCAACCGGAAAGCAATGACAGTACTATAGCAGTACATGTGGAGGGACAGGTAGAACCCACACCTTCACTCCATAGCAACAGAAGAAGTCTGTAACTAAGAACAGAGCAACAGCAGCTAAAGAATATTACAAAGCAAGCTACAGTAATCTGTACTGCAGCACTTTTGCCCACTCTTAAGAACCAAGCAAACATGGGAAGTTTGTTCTTCTGTATTCTCCCATTGCCAAAGACTAATGAGACTACTGAGTCGTTGGACAGGAGCTGCAGAACACAGCAGAAAAACAAAATCTTTCACCTTTCCTACTCAAAAACAGTGCAATCCTAAGTATACACACCCTGAAGTAAACCCCACTGGGATTTATTCTCTAGTAAGTATGTTTAGGATTGCAGTCAGAGTCCCTAAACTCCCAGAGTAAAAAAATGCCACATTACTGAGTGTCCTGCACTGCCATCTTAAGTAGAGTTGCACCCTTCTAAGTCTGCCAAAGTCAATGACCTTAGGAGACCATAACTCTACTTAGGACAGCACTTCAGTTCATTTGATTTTGCCCCCCCCCCTTTACAGCCACAAGGTTTAGTTAATGGCACAGTAACAGTAGACTCACAGGATTCATAACTGGCTTGTGAGATTTCAGATTCACCCTCCTGGCAGATTCTTCTTCGAGGTCCCATATAGCAAATAGTATCATAACCTATTGTTAATTCCTTACCAAACATTCAATTCATTTCCTTTTATACACCAAAGCTCACAAGACGATAAAGACAAACCTACTGAGGACATTTACAGTTCATTTAAATATTTATACGTCTTTCCTGCAGAATTCATATGAATGAAATGCCAGTGCTTGATATTAACCTTTAGAAGATCATCGCCAAGTAATATAACTTAGTATCACTTCAGGCAAGCTTTAAATTAGCAAACACTGCTGCTGACTGGATCACAATAATCCTCCGTGATAATTATGCTTTGGGATTAGCCGTTTACAATTAGCATTTTTAATTAACTTCAAGGGGAGCTTCAAGGAAGAATTCAAAGCGCGACACTTTCAGGGCAGCATAGCCAAACTACAAAGATGAATCATCATACATTCCTCTATTTTATTGTAGTAAGGAAACAATAGAAACCAGCACTTCCTTTTCAGACTCAAATACATATTTTAGAAGTTTTATCCGAAGTGAGTGCACAACACAGTTCATGTCAGAGCTCCCATTCCTATAAACTAGGCTTGTATGAGAGAACTTCTGCTGACTGTGCCCCAGATAATGTGCTATTTTAAGAACATAAGAAGAGCCCTGCTGGATTAGACCAGTGGTCTCTCTAGTCCAGGATTCTGCCAAGCACAGTGACCAACCAGTTCCTCTGGAGGTCCAACAGAAGAGGTACCTTTACTCACCATGGCAAGTAGTAGCCACCATTCCTAATAGTAGCCACTGGAAGACCTATCCATGAATTCATATAATCCCCTTTTAAGTTTGTTTGTGCTTGTAGCCGTGACTACATTCTCTGGCAGCAAACTCCATATTTTAATCATTTGTTGAGTAAAGAATTATTTCCTTCTGTCCATCCAAAATCTAGTGCCCATCAACTTCCACTGTATCCCCCTGGTTTCTAATACTACAGAAGAAAAAGCTCTCTCTATCCAGTTTCTACAGATGACAGCGATCAGTTCCTATGAAGCAGAGGTCCCTCCCCTCCCTTCCAAGGCTCCACCCCCACATCACCAGGAATGTCCTAACCCAGAATTGGCTACCTTACTCTACCATGTCCCCCCTTAGTCATCTCTTCTCTAGACTGAAAAATCCCAGACTCCAGCTTTTCCTCATGGGAAACGTGCTCCAACCCCTTGCTTGCCCTCTTCTGAATTTTTTTCTAGCTCTGCAAGGTCCTTACTGAGATAAGGTGACCAGAACTGCACACATAATTGCAAATAGGGTGCACCACAGATCTATACAGGGGCATTATAAAACTGGTTGTCTTCTTTTAAATCCCGTACCTTCCCCAGCATAGACTATGCCTTTCTCACTGCCGCAGCACACTAGGTTGACTTTTTCACTGAGCTATCTTCTGTGAACCCAAATCTCTTTCCCCCTCAGTCTCAGCAAGTTCAGACTCCTTTAGCATGTGCTTAAAATGGGGGGGGGGGGGGGGTTTGTCCCAATGTGCATCACCTTAAATGCTAAGTGATAGTATGTCAGGTAGAAAATGTGATGTAGAAGCGATGCAATCCTTCCACATGCTCATTACACAGACAGACAAAAGGAGGACAGGAACTTGCAGATGAATGGAGAGTTGCCACCACACATGGGGCATTTCTGGATATATATATTTTTGCAAGCCTGGTGATTTTGTGCCATTTTATATGCTTGTGCCGTTTCTGCTTGAAATTGAAACAGGGCAAAAGGATGAAGAATGTACTTAATCTCTAGGCCCTAGAGTGCTTCCAGTGAAGCCGACTCTCTCCAAGCTTAGTTCTCAGCCTGCTTCCATCTGTTGTACTCTCCCCGCTGTGGACTGGACTCTTCCTGCTTTCCGGCAGCTCTTCGGGGACAGTAGAAAAGGCGCAGTCCATCACTGGACATGATGTCACAGCCTCAAGAAATCTCCCACTGGGAGCCACTGGGTTGCGCCTAGTGTTGCCATTGCCAGTTCTGAGTTGGGAAATTCTTGGAGATTTGGAAATTATTTTATTTATTTATTTAGGATTTATATCCTGCCTGCCCAGCAAACACCGGCTCCAGGCGGCTAACAACAATATTAAAACCCATTCATACATTTTAAGTTAAGTTAAAATTAAATTTAAAATTCAATCCATCAGCAGAAGTTAACAAGCAAAAGCGGCTATACAATATCCCACATAGCAGCACAGCCTAGGTCCCAAGCCAAAGGTCTCCAACACCGATTTCCTAGGCTAGAAATTAACCCACCAGGTTCCCAGGGACCACTTCCCCCCAGTGGCGGCTCCTAATTAAAGGCCTGGCAGAAGAGCTCCTCTTTACAGGCCCTGCGGAACTGCAAAAGGTCCCACAGGGCCCTGATGTTCTCTGGGAGCTCATTCCACCAGTGAGGAGCCACCACTGAGAAGGCCCTGGACCTGGGGCCTGAAGGAGGGGAGAGGTGTAATGCCATTGAGCCCAATCCCAAAGCAGAAATTTTCTCTAGGGGAACTGATATCTGTAATTCTGGGAGATCTCCAGGCCCCACCTGGAGGCTGGCAACATCATATACACCTGGGCTCATGGGCTAATAACAGTAGTTATGGAACAGGGAAAAGTCAGAAGCTTTTACCATAGCCTTGAAGACATCTGAAGCAGAGCTAGGTGTCCTAAAGGACAAGAAAGTGAGGCTGCTTCAGGACTAAGAAGCAGCATCCCAGGACAAATAGGTTGGGTTTCAAGATAAAGAAAACATAAGCAGCAGCCTAATATTTGTCTGGCAGAATATCTGGAATGGAGAGGCTACAAAGGAAGGCTAGCGTCAGATGCACGTCCCACTGTAATGCAGGGAAGTAGTGCTGGGGATATTACTCTGTGCAATCCTACAGGCACTTTCCTGGGAGCAAATGTAATTGAATAGACTTGAGCAGGGTTCTGAGTAGATTTGCTTAGGACCGTTCTCTCTGCATGGTTTGCTAGTACTTTACTAAGTTCCAAAACACATGACAAGCCAAACTTCTGAAGCTAAAATATATGCTTGACCAGTAAGATGGGATACAGTATGTTTGGGCCCAAGGCACTTTGAGTTGAAGTATCTCAAACAATTCTTCCTGGGAGCAGTTTCAGCTATCCACAAGAAGCAGCCTTCTGACTCTATAAAGGCAGCAAGACCCAAACAATCACACCATTCCTTTGAGGTTTCCACTTGTTTCTTAGACTGGAGTCCATTTCAGAGCCATTTCATGTACACTTAGACAATGTAAGTACAATTGCTGGTGGAAGTTATTCAGGTCACCACCTCGTCCAAGGTGAGCACTCAGATAGCCTTAGATGGAACTGGAATTAGAGCCTTCAGGTGACTGCTTTGAAAGTAACCTGGATCACTTCAGCACACACAGACTGATGGGTATGAATGGTTGTCTAAACAAAGTCTTAACATCACTTCTAGAAAATGACCATAGATTAAAACTTCAAGAACATTTCACAGATGGGAGAGACCCTCAGAGAGACCCTTCTGTGTGATTGTGCCACTCAAACTTACCACTAAAAGTTTTGTCTTGGCTGTTCATAAAGATAGTCTTGGGTTATGAAGAGCCAGCAATCCTCTACAGACCTAAGAGAGGAGAACCCGACCTATACGAAAAGTCACCTACCTCCAGCACCAGCCAGAGCTGATCCCCATCCTTCGGATCTTTTTTGTAGTAAAGCCCATAAAACTTCACTACGTTTGGATGGTCAGAGAGCGCTTTCAAGATGTTGTATTCAGCCTCAATCTCCTCATCAATGTCCTAGGGTCACACAACAAAAGCAAGCAAACAGAAAGTTAAAAATCACATCTATGGAAACAATCCTAACTTACCCTCCAAAGATTATTTAGTAACTAAAATCTGAAGATATTGGGATGCGAGAGGGGGGATGAGAAAAGTTGCAGGTCTAGAAAATGTGTGCTTAGTTATTATCAGTCATAATGTTTGGTGCTGTACAGCTAACATGCCTGGAAAAAGACATTCAGTGCTGGAACTTTCGGTCTATTTCCTAAAGGGAAGCAACAGTGGGGAGGGGAGATACTTGGAAAAGGGATGCTGGAGGAGGGATTTGTATTTGAGAGGAAGATGGTTAAAAGAAAGCCCAGCTTAGTCCAGTTAGTGATTAGCGCATTAGTTGCAACCTCACTGCAAAAGCACAGTGGGTTTTTTTCCTATGGGTCTCTACAGTGGCTGCCTTTAAGAGAACTGAAGCAATTAAAAAAATTCATCTAAAGCTTGGACTCTTCTTAAGTCTGTTACTCTGTACTGCAAGTTATTCTGATCAGAAATGTCTCATTGACAATCACCCAGTCTGCTTTGATGTCATTCAGATGCAAAATTCAAAAGGCATTAACAAAATCTTATCAAAAGCCCAGCAGTGAATATTTCACTGCTTTATCGATTACAACATAAACGGATGGTAATTATTTGAAGATGCACACACACATGCAGAGACCATACTATTGATCCTTTGTGTTCCAGCCTCTCGCCAGCCTAGCATTCCTGAAGGAAAAATGGAGCTTCAAATCAAGGGCCTTTGTTGTTTATTGCAAGGGCTCCCTCTGCAGCCGTTAACTAGTCCTTCCGTTTCAGTAGAAGGAAGCGTTGAGCGAAGCTTCTTCAGCCAAACCAGCTTCCACAGATCGGGGGCATCACATGCAGCATCACTGAAGCAGAAACTATTGCTCAGGCGGCATCTGACATCACATCTGACAGTGGCAACACCCGTTTTTTAAAAAGATATAGAGATTTTACAGCAACACCTGAGAGAATGGAAGAACTGGCTGGATACAGGGACCAGAGGCTGGGGAAAACAGCTTTGGGACAGCTATAAAAAACTTCATAGGAGAATGAACAGAAATATGAGGGTTTTTATGATGCCCAATTCTGTACTGAATATGAGCTTGCACGCTTGCATGACCATTCCACAAACATGGGGAATACATCTGAATCTAAACACAGCAAAACATAAATATCAAGGCATTACAGAAGCACTCGTGCAGAAGCTCTTGACCCTTGCCAGTCTGGACAGCCAGTCCGGTGTAGTGGTTAAGAGTGCGGACTCTAATCTGGGAGAACCGGGTTTGATTCCCCACTCCTCCACATGCAGCTGCTGGTGTGACCTTGGCCCAGTCACAAGTCTTTCAGAGCTGTTCTCTTGGGCAGTTCTCAAGAGAGCTCTCTTAGCCCCACCTACCTCACAGGGTATCTGTTGTGGGGAGGGGAAGGGAAAGGAGATTGTAAGCCGCTCTGAGACTCTTTTGGGTAGTGAAGGGTGGGGTATAAAGCCAATCTCCTCTTCTTCTTGCCACCAGCACGTTTTTACTGTTTCAGCTCATTTTGGTCCCCTGCCCTTCCACATGTGGCTGAGAAGGGAAATTATGGGGCAGTACGAATAGCCCAGGTGACCATGCGAAGGTATCAGAGGAGAAACAGGAGCAAAGCTAGTACTCTTGTTTGCGCAGCCAAACCACTGCATCACAATCTGTTGAACAGCTCGTGTCCAGTTTCTAGCCTTCCCTTAGTACTGCTGGATGCCTATTTGCTGTGCTCTGCTTTCTGCGACTTCCCTTCTGTAGGCTTCAGCCTTGGTCCAGAGGCTATGGGTGCTCGTGTTCCATAAGAAAGGAATGTTTAATTTGTGACTGTGCACATTAAATTGTGAATGCAAAACATTTCTCCCTCATAGAAAAGAACAGTAAACCTGTTTAGGGATGGCATTCCATTATTCCAGCCTGGGCTGCTGGCACAGAACCTTTGCTTTCCTCAGTTACCAAGAAGAAGCTTCCCTGACGTTTTCCCATTGATAAGACAGCTGAAAATAATTAAATCATTTAGATGAATGTAGAGCATAAAGACAGAAAACAGCTCTCTCACTCTGTAGAGAAACCCCACGAGATGTTTCAATGCATTTAAAAATGTCATGAAGATGATAATCTCACAGTTATGAATCACCAACACATTCAAGAAGATCCATTAATGGCTGGGGAATGAGACCAGTTCTTCGGAAGCAGATAAACACGGCAATATTGCAAACCACTGGCAATTTGAAAGATAAATCATCTGTCCAGAAGGAGCCCTTCGTGGTGGGTGGGTGGATACTGCCCATGTGTGGAACCATTGGTCCTTATTGTGCAGCCAATCCAGAAAGATCAGTCCTGTAGCTACGGGATCCACTTGGAAGAGTATCCATGGGAGGGTCAGCGAGCTGGGGGCGGGGGCGGCCACAGGGACATCTTTGGCTCCCTTCCTCAGTGGAGCCTCGCTTGCAAAAGGAGGGTCAATGATTTCACCCCCTGCTCCTTTCCCACCCAACCTGTGCACACATTTCTTTGTGCAGATCCTAGAAGCCTAGGAATGACTGGAAGGGGATGGAATTGGGGGAACTCAGTGTTCCATACACAGAGTAGGAGGATACTACCAAACGTTTTGAGCTTTCTTATGTTGCAAGCCCTCTCATAAACGAAGGATGTTGTCAGGCCACATTTTGTCAATCGTTGACCTTTTAAACAGATATAAAGCCAACAGACCATTGAAAAGCAGAGAAAGAACACTCCTGAAGGACATGCGATCTAACCTTGCGAACAGTGCAAGCTCTGTCTACATATTTCCCCATCATACAGAGTACAGCAAGCTTCAAGCAGTTTGGCAAAGATAAACAGAATGCACAGGGACCTAGCTGGCAGGGAATAAACTCTTAAATAACAAAAAAAAACCCACGCTATTGGTATTGAACATTAGTATGAACATTATTCAGATACTGAATCAGCTTTGTGCAATTCTGGTATCAGCCCAGCCGTAGTCTGACAGTGTTTGACATGGCTACATCTCTCAGCTTAAGCAAGCCCTAGCACCCACACTGGGACAGCATGCATGTACCTCGAAGCTCTCGTAAGCAACAAGGGGGGCTGTAACTGGATAAAGGAAAGAGAACTGGAGGGAACAGGCAATAGACCCAATAGATTGGACATCAAGAGACAGTACAAAGAAATGTATGATGACATAAGCCACCAGAAGCCAACCCCAATTAAAAGGTCTTGCCATTTTTTTGGGGGGGGGGGGGGACAGGGTCAGACTTTCTGAGGAAGAGGAAAGTCCCATTGTTGTGGGACAGCCAACAAGAAATCATTCTTGCATGTACTTGAACCCAATCAATGGAAATCCAAGAAGGCACTCTTGGCCTAAGGAACTGTAACAAGACACAAGGGAAGAGACAGTGTCTTAGGAACCCTGTATGACATTATTAATTTTAAGTATTGAGAGTCAGGAGACGATGAATCATAACAAGGCTTTTTTTCTGAACATCACTCAGCTCAAGACAGCTCCAGCAGAGCGGCACACAAACTTATACGTTCTCAACAGTGAATTATATACAATGTAACGATATAAGCCAAGTCCTATTGGACCTAAGGCTCTGTGATTGGCTCTCTGGGGTGGCTTCAGGACTAATGGTTGGTCTTTATTGTGCAGCCAATCAGAACGAGGGAACTGTGAACCCATGGCTAAACCAAACTACACAGAATGAACTCAAAACGTAACAATTAATGCCAGTTCTGACCCATATTTTTGATTGCACTGATACAAACATGCGAACAAAGCAGTAAGGCACTCCCATTAACCCACAGTAGTCAGAAACAAGCCTCCCTATTCTGTGCCAGAGAAGCTTTCATTCTTTGAGAGTGCACACTAGCAACGCAGCCCTCATCAAGCTACACCATACTAAGTCAACTGAAGACAATGAGCTTATCAGGCATATCTCTGCTTAGGGCTACATTGGAAAGTATCTGAATTTTCATATTTAACCTTGTATAGAATGCATTGTCATGAAAATCCATGTGCATGCGGCTCCAGTCTAGTGGAATGAGCTCCCGAAGGAGATCAGGGCTCTGCGGGACTTAATGCAGCTCTGCAGGGCCTGTAAGACGGAGCTCTTCTGCCAGGCCTTTGGCTAGGAGCCACCACCAGTAGAAACAGTAGCAACACCCACTATAATAACATCTCTAATATGAGCTGGCCCTGAATGCAGCCCAGGCCCGATGGTTATGGTTGGTAGGACCCCAACCCGATAGGAAGCCATCTGATTAGTAAGACTGGAAGCACTTTATTAGGAATTGTAGTTATACATCTGTAATTTACTGGAATTTTATTGTTATTGTTGATTTTAAATTGTTTTACGATGTTTTAACTGGCATTTATGCCCCTGTAAGCCGCCCTGAGCCCACTTGTGGGGAGGGTGGGGTATAAAAATAAAGATAAATAAAAATAAAATAAAATAAATAAACTGCATAAATGTTTATGAATGCCCAACCTGTTGTAATTTCACATTAATCTGGGGGAACCCCAAAGGGTCACCCCCATTTCCTGATACTTTACATGAAGATTATTGACCCCACGTGATCTTGACTCATTAGAACAACTAGAAAGTTTGAAGTTTAGTGCTTATGTTAGCCAACATAGTTCCAGAGATGTCAGTACCTGGAAATATTGCTTACCTTTCCTTTAAAATAAAAACAATGTTCATGCTTCCATCAAAACCCAAACCTTACAAAGCAGTAGATTTAGCACAAAGTAATTTATATTGCCCATTTTGTTTGGGAGGTGCCTATTTTGACAACAGTGCAAGGAAACTATGCAACAGCCACGGCTATTAACTTAAAGTCGCTTACGTGAACTGGATCCAAGATTTTGACCGCTGCTTTGCTCCCATTTTTCTTGTTGAACACCTTAAAAACTTTGCCATAGGTTCCTTTGCCGATAGTCTCAGTTATTTCCCAGGTATCCGAAGGATCGGGAAAGCTATCAAATGATACTGTTTTGCCAGTTAAGGGCATCATCTCAAATATCAATCCCTAGAAACAAAACCAAAATTTATGCATTGAATCTATCATTATTAAAAATTAAAACTCAGCAGGCAAGTACAGACCCTCAAGTGCTTGTATACTCATTTTTCAAGACAGACGCAAAGACAAAAACAGAATATGGGCCATTACAGTCAGACTTATTTGTTCACACCACCCGAGGACTGCCAACTCCAAGTTAACAGATTCCTGGAGATTTGAGGGTGAAGCTTGAGGAAGGCGGGGTTTGAGGAGGGGAGGGACCTCAGCTGGGTATAAGGCCATAGAATCCAACCTCCAAAACAGCCATTTTCTCCAGGGGGAACTGATCTCTTTAGTTTGAAGATCAGTTGTAATTCAATCGCAAGGCCCCACCTGGAAGCTGAGAATCCCACACCAAACTCCAGGTGGTGGCTGGAGATCTCCTGGGATTCAAACTGATTTGAACTGCTTTGGAAGGTGGACCCTATGGCATTATACCCCACTGAAGTCCCTCCAGTCCCCAAACCTCACCCTCCTCAGACTCCACCCCGAAGATCACCAGAAATTTCTCAACCTGGTTCTGACTTCCCTATACCCTACTCACCTTCCTCTCCAGCCACAATCTTAAATTGCAGGCACCTCAGAGATGGAACCCTGTCTATTTGTGCTTATCAGTCTCCATAAAGTGCTGAATAATTTACCTTTATGTCTGGAAGATTTTAATCCTGCCTATCAACAAAACCAGTCTTGGAGGCAGCTTACAAATAAAACTACCCAGTAATAAAATAATGCAATATAAGCATTAAAAATAATTACACACGACAAATTCTAGGCTAAAACCAGTACAGAATACAGTACAATATAGCAGTCTTCCTTTCTAGACCCAGAACCCCCTGAACCTTGATGGGCCCTGGCTCTGAGCCTATTCAGGCTTTAGAGGTGATAATAACCAGCTTTGAATTAGTCCTGGAAGCAACCTGGTAGCCAGGGCAGTTGACTAAGAATTGGCCAGATGTCTTCTCTAAAGACAGTGCTTGTCAGTGGGCTAGGTACCACATTTTGCACCAACAGCATACTGAATAATCATACACAGCCCCACAAAGACTGCCTTTACAGTAATCTATTTTGGATGTGATCAGAGCATGCGTAACTGAGGTCAAATCTTGACTCTCAAGGAAGGGTCACAATTGGTACAACAGAAGATGGTAAAAGGTATAAGGGTACTGTATACTGTATATCTTCCACACCCGGACCTATCTTGACACCAGAACTAAAAACCTTTTCCTTTAGAAGAAGAGTTGGTTTTATACCCCACCCTTCACTACACAAAAGAGTATTGGAGCTGCTTACAATCATCTTCCCTTCCTCTCCCACAACAGATGTCCTGTGAAGTCAATGGGGCTGAGAGGGTTCTGAGAAAGCTGTGACTGGCCCAAGGTCACCCAGCAGGCTTCATCTGGAAGACCGGGGAATCAAACCTGGTTCTCCTGATTAGAGTCCTGCTACTCGTAACCACTACACCAAACTGGCTCTCTCTTTAAGAGCAGTGGGCACCCATCCAGACTAGGCCAAGTCTTTGATCCCTGACTTGCCAGCTGCAATTTCATCTTCTCTGGATGGGCTTTGTTTTTGGCCCTCATCGAGTCATTAGCGTAGTCACTGGATTCCAGTCAGTGGTTCAGAACCTCCATTGCCTCACCTGATTCTAATAAATAGGAGAAGCAGAACTGGTTTTCATTTGCATATTGAGGATGCCTCACTCCAAATTCCTGAATGTCCTTACCCAATGGGAATAAGATGGAATTCTCAGAGCATAAATGCCACAGATTCAAGCAGTAATCCTCTAGCCCTACCTTCTGAAACCACCAGATAAGAAAGGGACCCCTGGAGTCTTAACACCCCCAGTCCTCATTTCTGCTAATCAGACCAGAACTGACAGTATCAAAAGATACAGAAAGATCGAGGAGTATCAACAGGGACAACCGCTCCCAATCTCTTTTTCTAGTGAAGGATGTCCACTAAGGTGTCTAAGGTAGCATCCACACAGAGATGGGATTTTGTGGTTTCCTTGTTGCTGGCATAGCTACATGTAAAGCGCAACAGCAACGGGGCTTCTACATGGCAGGTTTTCCCACAATTTCCCTGTTCCAACACACACACACACAAAAGTGGCCACCAGGGCATTTACCATTTTTAAAAAATCAGCACTAGATTATCATTACATTGGTAAACCATTGTAACTATAGGTGTGGCAGGTTCTTTAAATTCTTAGCTTTTGTTCTTTTCAAAGATAGTCTATAACCTCAAGGCTTGTGAAGATATGCCTTTTTTCCTTATATCCCTGCAAACGGAGGGGGATAGAGACTTACCTTAAAAAAATTGAAGCTGGAGATTCAGTAGAACTGCTGAGAACAATATTCTGGTGCAGATTAAAAAACAATAAAAGTCCCCCCCCCCCCAAGACAGGGGGAGGAAATGGCTTCTGCAGGGACAGTGTCAGGGAAATTGGCAGCCGCGTGGATCAGAAAATCCAAATTTTCCCACCCACACAGCAGCTATCCAGGCTTTACGATGATCTTTCCCAAACCTTTGGAGCAAAGTAGGTTTGAGAAAGATCAAACAAAAACTGTGGGAATACCTGGAGTTGCAGAAATGCACCAGGATGCTGTTAGGAAGCAAGGGGGGAGAGGAATCTCCCCAAAGCACTGAGTGCAGGGCAGATAACCCACGTGGAAATGACTTGAGAAAGCTTCATTTCCAAGACCCTACTTGAAACTGGATCAAAAGGGGCAAAACAAACTGCCTCATCACAATACAAGAAATGCTGGGGACGCCCATCCAGCACTTATTCAAAAAGGGACACTGGATATACTGTGAGCTATCACTGTTAAGATCCTTAAGATCCCAAGGAGATTTGTTCAGAAAGCATTTCACAACTGCCTCCTACAAGACAATTGCCTCTACCTTTTTCCTTCAAAGATCCATTTTGTTTCTTGGCCCCAGTCAATTAGACTCCTGTGGCTAGCAACTTGCCCAGTATAATTGAACTCCATGCAAGCAATTGTGATTAGATTAAGCTCTGACAACATTCCAAGATGGAACTGTCAAACTCACATACTCTAAGCCAGTAGGCTACAGAATGTTTTGGGTCTAAATCACCAGAGGCATAATTTTAAAACCCTCTCCTTTCTGGGAACAATTCCACTGTATGGTTTTGTGAAGACACAACGGTGGCAATGAACCTACTTGGCTGGCATTCACCACCACAAGGTAAACGTGAAGATAAGCTCTTGTTGGGTAATTTTAGCACAAGTTTTCTTCTCTACTTGCACTGGTCTCCCTACTCATTTCAGTGCTTTCAGCTGTTCACTAAACCAAGAAGCTTGAGTTCCATGGAACAAAAGAGGTCACAGCCACCACCATGTCAAGCAGCCAGGAAATCTCTGGACATCAATCTAGGCTTTGATAGAAGTGCCTGCCATATCAGTTCCCTGAGAGCCCATGTGACCATCTGGATCTACCAGCCTACAACCTATAACAAGTTACATAAGAACATAAGAGAAGCCAATGTTGGATCAGGCCAGTGGCCCATCCAGTCCAACACTCTGTCACACAGGGGCCAAAACCAAAAAAAGTTAAAGGGGTCCACAGTCTGTAGCGAATAGAAGTCATCAGATTAATCCCAGGAGGCAATTGTCAATCCATGATAAGTAGGTGACAAGATGTTCCCCCACTGATCCATCAGTACAGAAGACCAGATCAAGGATATCAAGCATTTCACCTTCCCTATGACTAGAGACCATGATGCACTCGGATAACTCTTATGGCTGTAGAGGCAGCCTTGACGTCTTGGTTATCTATCAAGTGGCCTTGGATGGTAGAGTCCCTCAAAACTCTCAAAAAATTTCAGCACCAAATACAAGCTCAACCACATTAGACTAGACTGGGCAGAAGACTGTTAGGCACAAAGTAAGTAGAAGACTAACGACATCCCCAGTGTACCTCTGATTGTCAACATGGAATACATACAAAATTCCAACCAAGAAAGCACCTGGAGATGGTGAAGGGAACATAACAGATGATGACAACTCCCTGTCCCTGGTAGGAGATGCTGCATCCAGGACCCTGGTGGACCCTAATGGACAAATCCAGAAGAGACCCACACCACCCAATGCATCCAAACTGTTCTTGGTAATACATTCCAGGTTGCTTTGTCATACAGGATTAAATCCCGATGATCCCCTGTTGGAAAGGTCAAAGGGCTGGCACACCGGCCGGGGTCTGCTAACATCCTGTTCCCCTCCTCCCTACTACACAATGCAAATTGTTCTCTTGGGGCTTAGCTACTGATAAGGCTGTTTGCCAGAAGGAAGCTCTCTGAGACCTCTATCTCCCCTGTGTTAATGTGATTTTGTACTGAATGCTGACGTAGACTGAAATGTGTTGTGTAAGGCTGGTGTGTAAGGCTGTCAGCGAGTGCTTATAATAAACGCAGGCTGCCAATTCAGGCAGACCGGTGCTTTGTTCCTTCAACTCCATGTCTCGTGTGCAAGTCCTTCAATCCCCATCTTCCCACGAACTGACCTGGCATTCAACACCACCACCATGATATTCATTTTTTTCAGAAGATTATTTTTTATTTAAGATTGATTAATAACAACATACAATCTACATAACCGCATATAATGAAACAGTGTAATGCTACTCATGATAATAAAAAATTAAGAAGAAATTAATCCGGCCCAGGGAAGCAGACCAGTCATTCATGATTTTTTAAAAAATCAGTAGATTCCAAAATGCAAGCAATACTTCATTATGGGTCCCCAACAAAGTACTTTTGAAGGGAAATGTAATCTCAGGTCTGCATTTTTAAAGAATACATCTAAGATTTTAAAAGCTTACAGAGTAAGAATAGATCTCATCAAACCTTGGAAGCTACAGCAGTGTTGACCCTGGTTAGTATTTGGATGGGAGACCACCAAGGAAGCTGAGCATTCCTACACAGAGGCAGGCAATGGCAAACCACCTCTGTTTTGTGTCTTGCCTTGAAAACCCTACAGGATCAACTGAAGTCACCTGAGACCTAATGGCACTTTCTACCTCCATCAGAGTGAGAATTAGACAAAACATGTGTCAAAATATGCATTATGTAGGCAGGAGAGAAGGTGGTCAATAAAAGCCCAGATAGCAAATGTCAACAAAAACTTATTTTCTACTAGAAAGCTGTGTGTACCCTCTGGGCTGAACCCAGCTACCATAAATAGCATATTCTTCCATGGAAACTCTCTAGAATTCTGGGGGACCATGCATATCCCACAGAGATGTGACTGGCATGGGAGTGGTCAATCACTTCACTACGTATCTAGTCCCTCCATTACCTTATTCTCTTTCCATTCATAGCGATAATCAGTTTCCTATTCCCTAATTCACAGACTTCCAAGAAAATGGTTTAGGAGTTGAGTATAAACATATATTGCTTCAGTTAAAACAGATGAGTGTAAACGTACATTGTTTCAAATAAAATAGATATGCATGATCAGGCATGGGGCCCGGGGCCAACCAAGTCACAAACTAGTATTTTTTTCTAGCTTTGAATAAATCTAGCTGATGAGCTTCAACCTGAGTAGGACAAAGCTGGGACAAACTCTAGCAACAATATGTAATTAAAATAGTGTTTGTTGTTCCTAATTTAAGGTTTTTTTTTTTTTAAAAAAGATGGCGGTAGAAAGTGCTATCAAGTTAAAGCCCCAAATGGAGAGAGACCCTGTCTAATTTTCAAGGCAAGAGACGAACAGTGATAGGTTGTCATTGGCTGCCTCTGCGTAGCGGCCCTGTACTTCTTTGGTGTTCTCCCATCCAAGTACACACCAGGGCAAACCCTACTTAGCTTCTGAGAACTGACAGAACAGAGCTAGCCTGGGCCATTCAGGTCAAGCCTTTTAAAAAATATTATTGTATAAAATGATGACAGACAATTCATTTTGCTATGATCTTCTGTGTGTCACATTTTGATTCTGCCTCTCCTTCAAGGAAGTGAGGTTCTCCCTCCACCATTGTATCCTCACAACACCACTGTGAGACAGGTTGGGCCAAGAGTGATCGCCCCGAGGTCCCATAGTAAGATTAGTGACTGAGTGGGCATTTGGACCTGCATCTCCCCAGCACCTGACTGGCACTTTAACTAATTCATTCATGCTGCCTTTGCTGTGAATCCAAAGTCCTCCATCTAAATAATCACTGCTGCCATGAATTCACTGTCTTGACTAATCACTTTCAGTCACAGCTTCACCCTTTCCCCATCTGCAATAAGGGGAAAATCCTGAACTACATTGCAGAGTAGAGAGTACTGAATGCACCGGAAGTGCCTGAACACACCCCAAGTAATAAACTTATATAAATTATATAAATAAATTGTGCAAAATTGAGCTTTTCTCTTTTGGTGCATACGGACCTTGTGCAATCATTTGCAACTAATGAACAAAATTCAGTTCTTTTCCTTCTAGTGGCACTCAATTATGAAAAAATAGAGAACAAGATAAGGGTAATTTTTCAGCCAGTGGATGCTTAATCAATATTTATGACCAGCAAGCTAGGTCTCAAAGTTTACAGACCTTTTAATTTTCTTATTACAATCCAATGAAAATTTACACTGTCAGAAAAATCAATTCAGAATTAAACTCTCTTAACTTTATTTGGCCGAACTGATGACAACCAAGAACTGGGTCACCAGTAACCCAAGAATGACTTGCTTTACCTGCAACTGATATCCAAGTCAGAAATTACGGCAGAGTATTAGATAACATACTGTGAGAAAGGAAAGTCCCCTAAACTAAAAAACTAGACGTATATAATAGGGTGGATTCTACTTTGAACTGACCATTCCACTGAAGAAAGTTTGAAGCTTTCCTCCAGTTTGAGAAGCCTATCTCCAACTGAACAGCCACTTAAATTGGAGGGAAGTTGGATCCATTCCAACGGCTGCCCCCAAAGAAGACACCCAAATGACAGCACATCTACCAAGGAGGCATCTAAAATATGATTCAGTCAACAAGAGTCCTATGATTACACGGATACAAGTAAATGAAACTTACACTAATTTCAGAAAGTTACAAATTTGGACTCAAGTTTGGATAAGGAGTTCTCCAGCATTCACACAATGTTAAAACATGAATTACATAGGCAGTGTGAAGACTGGGGAAATGCTCTCTAACGCTCAACACTCTTACTTGAAAGCAGGCTTCATTGCAGCTACTTCCTAGATGGTTATCAGATCCATGGCAGAGACCATGAACACACACACAGATAAGAACTTGCCTCATGCCGAATCAGACCACCAGTTCATCAAGACCAGCAGGCCTGTAGCCGGGGGTGGGGAGTTGGGGGTGGGGGTGGGGGTGGGGGGCAATGCCCCCTACATATAAGCAATGCCCCCTTGGATAAAAAATTCAAAACCCCAAAAAACATTCAAAAAAATTCAGAAACATTTAAAATATATTTTAAAAATCTAAGATGCGTGTGGGGTTTAAAATGACCCCGGACAGTCAAGGAAGATTCAGTCTCATTTTCTTTTTTCCAGGCTAAAAAATAAATAAGTTTTTTAAAAAATGCAATGAAATAAAATAAAATTGCAAAAAAAATTAAAACAAAATTGCAAGATGCGAGAGAGAGAGTCAGAGATTCCCCCCTCTCCGGCTTACACAGAAAAGCAGCCTGGAATTGAATCTCTCCAGTCAAAAGGACTAGAGAACTAAAAGGGCCTAGAGGTTACAGTGGAGCCAGAGCTGCTGCTTCTGCTGTTGCAAGAGGAGCAACAGGCGCAGCTAAGGTGCCCCCCCCCCCCAATTTCCCCATGCACCACCAACCAAAATTTTCTGGCTATGCTCCTGAAAGTCAGTATTGTCTACTCACACTGGCAGCTGCTCTCCAGAGACTCCGCAGAGGTCTTTCACATCACCTACCACCTGATCCTTTTAGCTGGAGATGCTGGGGACATAAATCTGGGACCTTTAAGCAGATGCTCTACCCCTGAGCCACAGCTCCTTTTCTCTTCCTAGAATGCAGCTAATTTCCTGATTCCCAGCAGACAAGCCAGAGGTATTCTAAAAACACATTTATCCTTTCCCAACAGGTTCCACATAGCCTTACATTACACCGACATTTGTGACCATACTGGATGCAAATGGTCTTTGTCCACTGCGTCCTTCTGATTTCCCTGTGTATATTTTGTCTTATAAGCCATTCCCTCCATGTGTAAGTGGCTTTTGCTTCCTGATACTATACTTATGGCAGAACAGACATACCTTAACTAACGATACTTGATTTATTCAATGGAAGCAATACCTACATAGGAAATTTTTGTGCACCATTGAGGGGCAGTTCTATCTAACCGAGAACAACCCATGTTTTAATGCAGTTTTACGAAGTATGTTATAAATATGCCAGGAAAATTGACTGGAACTTCCCTATGGCAGCCTAAGGCAAAAGCAGAGAAGTCCACCTATTAAGTAAACACACCCATACTATTTGTAGTACTTTTGCACAACAGAGTGCCAAAATACACACAGAACAAGATGGTTTAGAGTTCCTTTTTTCTCTGAAAATCAAGTGTCTGGAAATGATCTCTTTGGAATTGCAACTTGCAGCCCCACAAGAGGCTGCAGGTGCAAACTATCCCATCTAGTTGATAACTAGGTAGCTAAGAGCATAGAGAAAAACTAGACTCCATAACCAAGTCATTTGTGCTAATTACATGGTAAGCTGAAAAGAAACGATTGCTATTTTCAACCATGCAAAGAAACTAGCAGATCTTCATCAGATTAGCTTGTGTCCCCCTTTATCACTGCAAGAAGAGCTCTTAAAACGTTACCTCTCCTCCTCCTCCTCCTCAAATAGCCTCATCCAGTTCCTCTCTCTACAAGAAAGGGCAAGCTATAAAAATAAGAGCTCTTCTTAACTAGCATCACTTTTAGTACTCTGTGCAGTTTTGGTTATTCAGTAGGGCCCCACTGCCGTTTCCGGGTTTCAGGTTTTTAAATCCTGCTTTCATTCAGATCTTTGGACATACTGATGTCGATTATTTATTTCTCTAACAGCCCCCATGCTAGTCTGTTGCAGGACAAAGAAACAGGAGTCTCCGCCGGGCACCACAAAGGTTCCCCAAGACTCCCGTTTAAGAGTTCCGCTCTGCTCCCTTTTTATTTCCTGGATCGTAACATAACTTTAAAAGGAAGCAAGCTCCCTTGCTCTCTCTCCTAATGAGCTTGCGTTTCGTCCTCCAGCTAACCGATTTGTTTGGAGATTATCCGGACTCCAGTCCCACGCGCCTACTAGGTCGCACGCCCACCGGGCATCCCCAGAGGAACATTCCACTGAAATCAGTGGCCTTCCATGGAAAGGTGTGGCGGTTATTCGGAAGCCCCACTGAGTGCAGGGAGCTTCATTCCCAAGACTTCCCTTCTGCCCCACTTTTTCTCCAGGCGGTGGGGGCCTGTCCAACTGCAGCAGGTCACCTGTTGGCTAGAGGACGCACAGGACGCTGGTTGCATTTGTGCGCCTTTCCCTCGAAACACGTGCTAACGCCCCCCTCCCCCCGCAAGCCCCTTGCTTCGGCGACCGCGCCTGGATCTCACGTGCTCCCCTCTGCTAGGGGGCGAGCCTCCCTCCGCCTTCCTCCCGAGCTCCTGCCTATTTCCGACGACTCCTCCTGACGTCAAGGAGCAGGGCTTCCACTCACCTCGCCTGGCGCTGCACGGGTAGGGACGCGGCGCGGGCTGCGGGCAGATCCCTGCGGCCCCCTGGAGAGCGGCTCGGGCGTGGTTTGCGGGCTGCTGCCAAGTGCGCCCCCTCCCTCTCCTCCTTATGCTCACGGACAGCGCGGCCCATTCGAGGCGCGCCTACAAGCCAGTCGGGAAAGCGCCTGCTGTGTTCCCCTCTCCGGCTAGGTCGGAGGATCAGGTTGCTCTGGAGTAAACGGCTTTCACCATTAGGGACCGTGACCCCTTCCAGCAACGGAGGTCTTGCCCTGGGGGGCCGTTTCGGACTTCCCCCTTCCCTTAATTTCGCGGCAGCCCGAAGCGAGAGCGCGCCGCTATTTCTACCCCACCCCCGAGACATGCAACAGATTGGTCGCCTGGGAAGACCGGCGCGCCTCCTCTGGAGCGGCCACCTGGCGTTAGGAGACACCCGCCGGCGGCTTTGCAGTAAGCGGCAAGGGCGGCTCAGCTCCTCCTCCCTGCCGGGCTACTCTGTTCTCGGGGTCGTGGAAGGGCGCTGCTGCCGTATCCGCGGAGGCAGTCTGCGCTGGATCGTTGTTTGTTCCTCGCAGTGCCCTTAAGCGGAACTCAGAAGAACCTGAGCTTTGCGGGAACAGCAAGGCGCGTTTAACCCGGAGAATGCAAACGGCCACACTTTTAAAGCCACCCACGTTCCCACTATTCGACCCGTTTTAATTAATATTAATCACCTGCTTCATCTCTCCCCCCCCCCCCCCCATCTCTGAGTACGATATGAAAGCTGTATCGGACACTGGCCCATCTATTCTGAAAGGCACTATCAGTTCCAAGGACCTGAGATCCTTTAATATAGCTCCCTGAGATCTTTTGCCCCTAAGGAGCCAAACAATGTCAAACTTAAGAAGAAGTGGTCAACAAAAAGTACAAGAAAACCCTTCTGCGTAACTCAAGCTGTATAACTTAATATTACTGGTAATCGACATGCTGATTAATAATCCACAAAAGATTCTGCAGCCCAAACACTGGTCATTGCAAGCCCTTTATTAGGCCGTGCTGCACAAGACATCTTAGGATATCATAAATATACTTAGGAGCAGGGCTCCTTTCGTAGAAAAAGAGCTGCAGGAGCTCATTAGCATAACTCGTTAGCATATGCCAGGTCCCTTGACATCACTGGAAGTGTGTCAGAAAGGGAATGTCAGTTTCAGCCCCATTATACCCTATGGGCCATTGAAATCAATGGCAAAAACTCATAGGGTATATGAGGGGCTGGAGGAAAGGGGATTTGAGGGAGAGGCTCCAAACTTGCAGGGTAGCTGCTGGGGCCTCTCCTCGAAATACCCACCAAGTTTCAAGAAGATTGGACCACGGAGTCCAATTCTATGGGCCCCCAAGCAGGCTGTCCCATCCCCTCCATTGTTCTCTATGGTGGGAAAAAATGTTACCTTTTTTTCTACCATAGAGAACAATGGAGGGAATGGGGGCAACCTGTTTGGGGGCCCGTAGAATTGTACCCCCTAGTCCAATCTTCTTGAAACTTGGTGGGTATTTGGGGGAGAGGTCCCAGCAGCTACCCTACAAGTTTGGAGCCTCTCCCTCAAACCCCCTCCCCTCCAGTTGCTTTTAAAGTTGCCGCCGAATTTCGGCAGCAATTCGGCAGCAGGCTGAATCAGATCAGAGAATCTGATTCAGCCCATGGCTGCCCTAGTGGCCACTCCTGAGCTGGCGGAGCTTTGCTCCACCTCGCTCCAGCCCCAACGGACCCCTGCTTAGGAGCACCCTGCACAATTGTTTTAGTGCACTGGCAGTTACTGGCAGCTATTCACTGCTACCATCTCTTTCTGTAAAGCATCTCTAAGATGCCCTTTAGTTACAGGAAAACAAATCATAGAACCAGGGAGGATTGTGAGGCACTCCAAAGGGATCTATCGAGGATGGGTGAGTGGGCATCAACATGGCAAATGGGGTTCAGTGTGGCCAAGTGCAAAGTGATACACATTGGAGCCAAAAATCCTAACTAGAAATACATGTTGATGGAGTCCGAACTGGCGGAGACTGACCAAGAGAGAGATCTTGGAGTTGTAACTCAAATGAAAATGTCAAGACAGTGTGCAACTGCAGTGAAAAAGGCTAACACTATATTGGGGGTTATTAGGAAGGGAATTGAAAACAAATCAGCCAGTATCATAATGCCCCTGTATAAACTGATGGTGTGACCTCATTCAGAGTACTGTGTACAGTTCTGGTTGCCACACTTCTAAAAGGATATTATGGCATTGGGAAAAGTGCAGAAAAGGGCAACTAGAATGATAAAAGGGTTGGAACACTTTCCCTATGAAGAAAGGTTAAAGCTCTTGGGGCTCTTTAGCTTGGAGAAACGATGGCTGAGAGGTGACATGATTGAGGTTTATAAGATTATGCATGGGATAGAGCAGGTAGAGAAGGAGGTACTTTTCTGCCTTTCTCACAATACAAGAACTCGTGGGCACTCCATGAAATTGCTGAGCCGTCGGTTTAGAACAGATAAAAGGAAGTACTTCTTCACCCAAAGAGTGATTAACACATGGAATCCACTGCCACATGAGGTGGTGGTGGCCACAGGCATGGACGGCTTTAAGAGGGAATTGGATAAACATATGGAGCAGAGGTCCATCAGTGGCTATTAGCCACATGGTATAGATAGGATCTCTCAGCCTGGGGCAAGTGATGCACTGTATTCTTGGTGCTTGGGGGGGGGCAACAGTGGGAGGGCTTCTAGTGTCCTGGCCCCGGTGGTGGACCTCCTGAGGGCACCTGGTGTTTTTGGCCACTGTGTGACAGAGTGTTGGACTGGATGGATCATTGGCCTGATCCAACATTGGCTTCTCTTATGTTCTTATGAAACATAAGTTGGAAGGGACCTCCGGGGTCATCTAGTCCAATCCCCTACACAATGCAAGAAATTCACAACGACCTCTCCCTACACCGCCAGTGACCCCTGCTGCATGCCCAGAAAATGGCCAAAAAAAAAAAATCCTTCCAGGATCCCTGGCCAAATTGGCTTGGAGAAAATTGCTTCCTGACCCCAAAGTGGCAATTGGCATTTCCCTGGGTGTGTAAGAAAGAGCCATGGGGACTAAGCACTGATGCAACCCTTCCTGCCCTCCCTCTCATGATCTGCCTAAGTTCACAGAATCAGCATTGCTGTCAGATGGCCATCTAGCCTCTGTTTGAAAACCTCCAAAGGAGGTTTACCTGTTATTGCCTTCACATACTGGTTCTGATACCATCCCACCTGCCCCCTCCAATACACCTTAAATTCAAGATCTGATTTTTTTTTAAGAGTCAGATTTGGTTCCACACTGAACCACATTAATTTCTACAGCTATAGGCTGCAGACCCCCACTTTAACAGAAGATATCAGGGCTTGGATAGCTCTTGAACTGTGCTATGGTGAGGTCCCACATGAACACTCATGAAGCTGCCTTAATAGAGTCATTCTGCACTAGACCTTAAAAACTGGTTCAACCCTGTCCCCCAGCTTACATTCTACACTACACTCGAGTTCACCCCTGTAATTATCTTGGGGTATTTTTTGTTTCCACATTACATTAAGGTCACCCCAGTTTCACCCCACACTTGTCCCGGGATTAATGGATGCTGTTATAACCAGGGATAGATGCAAGGTATTGTGTCACGAGTTGAACTCTGATGAAACCAGGGATGAGATCCAAGTGTGGAAAGGACACATTGAATCAGACCATTGGTCCATCAAGGGTAAGTATTGTCTACTCAGACTGGTAGCAGCTTGCCCGGACCTCAGGTGGAGGTCTATCACAGCACCTGTTACCTGATCTTTTTAACTGAAGATGTTGGAGATTGAACCTGGGACCTTCTGCATGCCAAGCAGATGCTTTACCATTGAGCCACAGTCCACCCCTCCTTAGGATCTCAGTCTGACTGTCAACAGACTTTACATAGCTGTTTTGGGCTGCCATGAAAAGGCTTTTTCTTATGATCCTCATGGAAGCCCCAAAGTTCTCTTATATATATATATACATACAGCAATTGAATTTTGACTGTTTTACAATAGGTTTTGAGGGTAATTTTTTTTTTAAAAAAATGTTTTTTGATGTTTTTACTAGATGATGTGAGTCATCTGGGGCACCTGTTGGATGCTGTGACTAAGCAACACCACAGCCCCTTCCAGAGAGTCGCATTCATGAGTGTCCAATCAGGCTGGCTGAAATGAGCTACAGAAGTGGACTCAAAAAAATAGTTACATTTCCACCAGGGCTTTTTTGTTGTTGTTGCTTACAGTTACAACCCACTTTTCCTTCCTACAAGATTTTCACCAGGTGCCAAAGAGATACCTCATTCACCTTAGTTATAGAATTGCACTTGGAATGTTCTTAGAGCCACACCTGTGACAACGGAACACATCTGATGGGAAGCCACAGATAGCTGACCTAAACATGAATTGTATGCTAATTCCAGCACAAAATGGAATGGCTACCATCAAACTCCCAAACTCAGGCAGAATATACTGTTAACATTCTCTTTGGGTAATTGTTTCTTTTCTTGAAAAGTTCCAAGGAATGTGATGCTGTCTGTGTTCTTTCATATTTCTTTGATTAATGTACATCTGCCACATACTTTCTTCGAAAGATGCTTTCAAAACTGCATTTTAGCCCCCTTTTGAAGACATGTATAAATAAGTGATCCATATAATCCCATTTAAAAGACTAGCTGGTTTAGCAAATTGTCAGTAGGATACACATTCTTTTGTGTCTAGAACGAAGCTTCAGCCTCTCCCAAAATGTCCCCATTCTTGGTTCACCAACAGGAAGAAAGTCTATCTTGGTCCTCTGAACTGGAAAATATCAAATAAGTGAGACAGCCACCAGTAGGGTTGACCCAAGCAGCAATGGAGAAATAGTCATCAGACAAAATCAAAATGGCCTCCTCTCACAATCTCAAACTCCTGTATCAGTGATTAATGTTGTGGCATATCTGAAACATCACAAACAAAGGGATATTCGTATGAGGGGAAGTGATCTGAGATTAAGATATTGACCTTCTTATGTGCCCAAACATACTACAATAGACTGCCCCAAGCACTAAATGGATTGTACTCTCACAATAGACAAACAGGACAGAGGACCATAGAAAGCTCTATGCACCTTGTTGTGGTTTGTAAGGCTGTTGTTTGATGATTTTATTGTACTGTTTTACTTGTGAGTCACATTTAGCAGGTCCCTGGAGAGGCAGCATACGTTTTCTTTAATAAATAATTATAGGTTACAAGCTGCTATACCTGGAAATAAGCTGGTGCTGAGTGTGCAGTGCAGGTATTGTATATTCCCTGGAGGTTAAATGCTCTTAGGTTGCCAGTCCTAAAAATACTCCTGTGCCCTGAATAGCTGCTTGAGAAGTCTCACAGATGAAAATCTGCTCAGTTTCTGCCTATTGTTCAGCAGGCAACTGTACACATGACCAGCTTGGGAAAAGTTGGCAATGCTAGTGCCACAGAAGAGTTAATTTTTTAGCTGTTATCACAGACTTTAAATGATTGAACAGTTCAGTCATTTCCAGGCCATTTGAACTGCATCATGGGATACATTTGCACAGCACCAATCCTGTTTGCAAATTTGAAGGCTTTGGTTGTCAAATCCTAGGTGCATCCACAAACATTCCTAGCTCTTTCACTAATCTCTAGAGGATATTCTAAAAATAGCCATCTGGGGATTTACATTTGGATTTGTTGGTGTTTCTATCCAATTAGGGAGTGCAGCAAACAGTAGCACAAACCACTTTATGTTTTCTGGAGGTGTGAGGCCTGCAAAAGTAGACAATGTAGTAGAAGGCTTCTTAGCACTCCCCCATCTTGTTTTACAAACCACTCCCTTCATGCTTCTTTCTTAAAGCTGCTAGGCCCAGACCATGAGAGGAATCAGATACCTTTAAGAAATGAATAGAAGATACATTTTTAAAAAACCAAAAGTCTTCTGTCATTTAAGTACAACAGTAAAATACAGAAAATACATAAGGAATAGAACCTAAAGTCGCATATGTGAGATATAAAATTATACAGTAAAATGGGTTAAAAATGGCCAGTGGGTTATAAGAATGACCTGTCGCCCTGGCTCTAATCTTTTTGGCGACAAGAGCAAAAAGGGAAACTCTATAGGATACGAATTTGTTGGTACCTGATAACAGAAACATGATCTTCTCATTTTCAGAATATGCATTTATGGTGAATAAAATTCCAAGCTAGGATACAGTGGGGAAGGTTCTCATTAGCAATGTTGGAATTTCTGTTGGAATTTGAAAGTGTTTGAAAGTTTGGGAAGTTTCTGGAGATTTTTTGGGGCTGGAGTTTGCTAAACGGGGGAAGCTCAGCAGGGAAGTGATGCTGTGGAGTCTACCCCCTGAATCACCATTTAGGAGGAAGAGGAGGAGGAGATTGGATTTATACCCTGCCCTTCACTCACTTGGAGTTTCAGAGCGGCTTACAAACTTCTTTCCCTTCCCCTCCCCACAACAGACACCCTGCGAGGTAAGTGGGGCTGAGAGAGGTCTTTCCCAAGCTGCCCTTGAGGGAACAGCTGGTACAGAGCTATGGCTTGCCCAAGGTCATCCAGCCAGGTGCAAATGGAGGAGTGGGGAATCAAACCCGGTTCTCCCAGATTAGAGTCCGCGCACTTAACCACTACACCAAACTGGCTCTCTTTACTACAGGGAAACTAATCTCGGTAGTCCAAAAGATCAGTTATAATTCCAGGAGGGCTTCAGAAGGTCCATAACCCTATCTAGGACAGAGGTTTACAAGCACTGTTTGCTTACCACCAATGTTGTTTAAGTGCCTGTAGTAATGGCTGGAAACAGATAGGAGACTCCAATTAACACTAATGTATTTTAATCTGTATACATTGTATATGTTTTAATATGTATTAAGTTATGTATACGTTTTAATATAGCTACAGTTTACCCAGTGTGTAAGTTGTTCTGGTATTTCATTACCCAAACTGTCTCTGGGAAACCACCTTTATCATTACGGTTGCGAGGTCTGGGTTGGAAAATTCCTGGAGACTTTAGGGGTGGAGCCAGGAGAGAGCGGGGTTTGGGGAGGGGAAGGGCCTCAGCATAGAACAATGCCATAGAGTCCACCCTTCAAGGCAGCCATTTCCTCCAGGGGAGCTGATTTCTATAATCTGGGGATCAGCTGTAAAAGCAGGAGATCCCCAGGCCCCACCTGGAAGCTGGCAACCCTATTTATCATCCATGTTAATGTGAATATAATAAAGCATAAGCACATCTAGCAATCATTTTTTGGGGGGGAAACCCCCAAATGTTAATTACAACCAGGGCTGTTTTTGGGCAGGAACGCACAGGAACGGAGTTCCGGCTGGCTTCTGAGTTGGTCACACCTACAACTCCCCCCCCCCGGGTTCCCCAGGCACCTCACAAGCCGTGGGGCACTTGAGGAAGCCAAGCCAATCCAGAGAGGGAAGGCAGTTTAAACTGCCTCCCCTCCTTGGGTTCCCCAGGCGCCCCGCAGATGCAGGGAACCTGGGGAAGCCAATCCAGAAACTGCCTTCCTCCCCTCAGGTTCCCCATGCACCCCCGCAAGTTGTGGGGCACCTGGGGAAGCCGATCCTGGGAAAGAGCTGCACGGTCAGGGGTGTGGCCTAATATGCTAATGTGTTTCTGCTGTTAGGTGTGGCCTATTATGCTAATGAGTTCGTGCTGGGCTTTTTCTACAAAAAAAGCCCTGATTACAACTCTGTGCTCTCATGGAAACAAAGTCTCTCCCTGGGCATCTTAGCTAGCTGAATAATCACTGAGAATTAGATTTTAAAATAAAAATAAAAATAAATCTGTATTCCAGAGACAAAGAATGGTTTAAAATCCTCAACATTTCCTTATTGCTGTGCTTCGGCAGTGATGAGGGAGTGCTGAGCTAAATGGTGTCCTCTTTGAATTAAATAATAGAGCTTGGCAAACTCAGAGTAAACTAATACACTACTGTTTCTTAAAACTGCTATGTTACTAATTAATGTAATGGCAAAGCAGGCCATGTTTCACACTGTTCTTTGATGCCAGGCGGCAAGCTTTATTGACGAAAAACGGGCTGCTAATAGGTTATTGTTAGTAATTTCTCTGGCCTTTGCCAGTGAAAAAAGTGTTTACATAGTTCTGTTAATGTGCACATTGCTTTACAGAGTAAGTGCAGAAATACAAGGTCAGTACCCAGAAGAGCTGACAACAGAGACCATGGTCAAGTAGAAGAGTGTAAATAGAACGATGTTGAGGTGGAGGTAGATAGAGGGCTTGATCAGCCTAGGTCAGATGGTATTGTATTGGCCTTGTCTGAGTACCAGATAAGGCTGGGAGAACTCCAGGATATGGCCTTGCTCTTTTGAAAAACAGGTGGGTGCTCTATCTAGGAGTGCTCTTTCAGATCATCTGATTTAGAAGCAATTTCTTCTCCATGATAGTGCCACCAATGCTACATTGATCTACCTTTCTGTAAATTCTTCAAATTAAACTACTGTATTCTCAAACCCAAAAACATTAGAGGTGTATTTATGGACCAGTGGAGGCAGGCCAGTAGCCACTGTAGGGCATCTCGGGGCCACGCCCCCTTAATTACCAGCCAAGCCCCACAAAACTCTTTCCTCAAATTAGAATACTTTTAAAACTTTAAATTTAGCCATGGTCTTGGGGCGGGGAGAGAACAAGCAGCAGGGCAAACAAACAAGCACACCAGAAGCATCTTCCCACCCCAGTAGTTGCATTTCTTCCACCACATCAGGCCTCCCTGTTTTAAGGACATGGGATGCTACACAGGTATTTTAATTTAATTTAACTGCCCCCTTAAAAATTTAAATACCCCCTTAACAAAAAACAAATCCTAGCTATGAGCCTGAGAGGAAGGGAGGGAGCCAGAGACAGGGTTAAAGTTAGTGTTCATGCCCATCACGGACATCCCCTTGTTTGCCATCTGAATGCATTTACTGCTAATCAAACTAACCTAAATACTTGTGAATAGAAATCCTCTTCAGACAAACACATCCCAGGTGACAAGAATTTGGGTAGAGGGTGGGTTTGGATGAATGTATTGGGCTCACCTCCCAGCTACTGACAGTCACCAGAACTGCATAAGTTCCTATGCATGTACAGAGTGTATGCATATGTGCTCCAGCCTCATTGCTGGGAACATTGAAAAAAATAGAGTTCTTGATCATGGAGACGGGATTTATGCATGTACAGCTTATATGAGTATCAGTGCCATTCTCACATTCCAGCAATCAGATGTGGAGGGTGTTCGTGCCAGCAAGCATGTTCCCTCTCTATGCAAGTTGTGTTTGCCCTACATTTGTCTTATGTAGAGGCCTACAAGGCAGCCTTTAGAAGTCTTCTAAAACACAAGGAAGAGGAGGAGGAGATTGGAGTTATATCTCACCCCTCACTACTTGAAGGAGTCTTAGAGAGGCTTAGAGTCTCCTTTCCTTCCCCTCTCCACAACAGACACCCTGTGAGGTAGGTGGGGCTGAGAAAGCTCTTCCAAGGACTGCTCTTGAGAGAATAGCTCTGCGAAAACTGTGACTGGTCCAATGTCACTCCAGCAGCTGCACATTGAGGAGTGGGGAATCAAACCTAGTTCTCCCAGATTAGAGTCCGCACTCTTAACCACTACACCAGGATGGCTCTGAAAGAACCCAGATTTACATTCTGGGGGAAGGAATGTTGGTTCTGCCACCAAACAGGCCCTATCATGGTGCTCACCTGCCAGATCTCTAACAGGGCAGGTCCCCTCCAGCTGACTGAATCAAATAGGTAGTAGGGAATCTTTGGACAACAATTCCTCCCTCATCCATCCTCACAATAGTCATGTGAGACGAGTGGCAGGCTGTGATTTGCCCATGGCTACTCAGTGAGTTTAACAGAAGATGAAATTGGGCCTCTCATCACCAAACTCATCCATTGCAAACTCTTGAAATCACAGTGGACTTTAGGAAGACCCCACAAAGCCTTCCGTGGTCATGCAAAATCCCCACTGGTTTATAAAGGAAATTTCCTCATGTGATTTGGGTTTACAGCGGAAAGCTCTAATTACAATAGTGGATTGCAATAGGACACTCATTGTAGCAGAAAGTACCTAAGATTCTGTTAACATTTCTACAACTACAAATCAGGCAAAGCTCGCTATAGTTTTCTAGGACTGTCCTGGTATAAATTAACCCCAAATTACAAATTCACAAGAACAGGAACAGTTTCTTCAGTTAATCTCCTCTCCTCCCAGGCAAATCTATTCCTTACTCAGCTTGGTGTAGTGGTTAAGAGTGGTGGACTCTGACTTCCGGCAAGATTTGCGACCATGGCGGACGCGCTCCTCCGCACTAGCGGGGAGCGCGATCCGTACCCGGCGGGAAGAAGGGGCTTCGGACCGGTGCCGAGCCCCCAGAGACCCTAGTGAAGGGGCTCTGCCTGGGGTGGCACGAGGGGGATCTCTCCCTACGGTGGCGATCGAGGGAATGAGGTCCCCTTTCATCACCCCCATAGGTTCCCCCGTCCGTGGGAGCCGTATGGCTAAAAGCGCAAAACCGAGAAGCAGCAGAGAGTGTGAAGCAATGAGGCTGGAACTGACAGTTACGCTTGGAGAAACAGTGAGTCTGAAGTAAAAAGAAACAGAATACAGCGGGAAAGGCGGGTGGAGTAAAACCCCCCCCCTCGAGACTGGCGTACTTACGGGACTCTTTACGTGGCGTTACTGCATGAAAAAACGTATGTTCGGCTTGCTTGATGGCAGCATCGCTCTTTAGAGGATATGAACTTTAAAAAGATATAAGCGCAGTCGTGGAATTTGCTCCTTTCGTCCATCTTATCTAACTATCAACAAAGAAGCACAGTCTCAACAATGGCGGGGAAACCGAAACCTTCCCCCAAACTAGGAAGTACAGCTCCGAGTTCAAAGGTTGATACCACGGAGATGAGCACGGTGTTCTCCTCGTTATTGCGACCTCTAGTGGACCAAATGACAGCTCTCAACGTTAAGATGGACAAGATGCAATTGGACCTGAAGGAGTCGAATAAAACTACAGAGAAGCTGCAGCGAGAACTTCTGGAAGTTAAGACTTCAGTTAAAAATCATGATTCAAGACTACAAAAAGCGGAGAAAGAAAAGGCCTTCCATTCTGATCAGCTCTTGAAACTTCAGATGGAAAGATCGAATTTTTTCCTAAGACTTCAGAATGTACCAGAGGATAAAGGAGAAGACCTTAAAAATCTGTTAAGTGAAGCGCTTGAACCAGTGACGGGCTTAAAAGCAGCGGAAATAAAAAGCGATATGGATATGGTTTACAGAACCTATCCAGATTATACTAAAAAGAAAAGCCTACCTGGTGAGATTCAGATAAGGTTCTCCAAAAAGTCAACAAGAGATGTGGTGCTCAGGACCACAAATAAAGCAGTTCTGAAGATCAAAGGAAAAGAAGTTAAAGTGATGAAAGACATCCCATTTGAAATAAGGAAAAGAAGGAAAGCCTATGGAAAACTGACATCTTGGCTACAGTCTGAATCTATTATCTATAGGTGGAATGTTCCGGAAGGACTGAGCTTCAGCATCAAAAACAAGAAATACAAGATTGACTCTGTCCAACAGGCGAAAAGTTTTTTGGAAAAAAGCAAAGAAAAGAAAAAAGAGAAAGACTCAGATGGTTCACTGGCATCGCAAGAAAGTATGTATGGATTTGATAGCTCAAAGAGCGAAGAAGAAACGTCTGACTCGGAAAAGGGAGCAGCAGCCCCAAAAGTACAAGAAGAGACTGTTAAGACAAGAAGAGGACGAAAGAAGAAATAAAGGCTGAAATGTTTTTTGAAACTGCACTTATATATAATAGATTATGTGTATAATTAAGCATTCCTTCAAAAGAGCATGTCTGTCAAACAGCTTTTTTTTATTTTTCATGTATCATCAGTAACAATTTTATCTAAATATTAGCCAAGGTTTAAAACGCTTCATATGTATTAATGGCATAGCAATATTAAGCAAATGATAAAGCACACTCTGTATAAGGTAAACATAGCATAGAAAAGTAGCGTTGTAGAATTAGATATAGATAAAATTAATAAAAAAATAAAAAAAAAAAAGAGTGGTGGACTCTAACCTGGAGAACCAAGTTTGATTCCCCACTCCTCCACATACAGCTGCTGGAGTGACCTTGGGTCAGTCAGAGCTCTCTCAGAGCCCACCTACCTCAGAGAGTGTCTGTTGTGGGAAGGGGAGGGGAAGGAGATTGTAGGCCACTCTGAGACTCCCGAGTGAAGGGCAGGGTATTAATCCAATCTCCTCTTCTTCTTCAGCATCATTTCCCTGACCTGAATGGCCCAGGCTAGTCTATTCTTGCCAGATCTGGGAACCTAAGCAGGATCAACCCTGGTTAATATTTTGAATGGGAGACCACAAGGAAGTCCAGGGTCACTAACTCAAAGGCAGGCCATGGCAAACTATTTCTGAACATCGCTAGGATCAACATACATCAGCTGTGACTTAATAGCACTTTCCACCACCAGATACATTTGCAGTAGATGGGGGATGGTGCAGTTGGAATAGGGGTTATCCCACTCAAACCATGTGCAGTTTCAGAACCACATATATTCACAGGTGCTTGGACTTGTCCAGGAGATCTCAGTGCTGCTTGCTTGTGTGGAGAGATTTCTTTCAGAATATCCATGCTAACAAATCACTCCAATATAATGCCCGGAGGCAGCAAATGAACATTTCAGCCTCTCCATGGCCAGATGCTTGCCATAATTTTTCCATCTATTTTGATTTGAGTGTCACTTCTCTTTGGACTCCACACTTGGACTGCATTCTTCCTCTTTCCCTCTGAACCAGCATTAGCCTCTGGCTTTTAATGTTGCTCACCAACTGGCCTGGATGGCTAGGGGGCCACCAATGCTCCCTCCAAGCTGTGGAGTCTTGTGAGCAAAACTTCTACTTTGTGAGCTCCTCGCCTTGAGCCTGCTTGGGGGGAGGGAAGGGTATAAATTGAATTAATAAATAAAATAAATAAATTAAAGCTGTGAGTGAGTGATTTGGCTACTGCATAAATTAGTTTGCTCTGGAGCCATCCTTCCTGAGCTAAGACGAAAATGTGTGAGCCAGAGGCTAAAAAACTTTTAGCTCACACTAACTCAGCTTAGAGGGAACACTGGTGGCCACCCTGTTCCTATGCCCCCACTTACAAGGTACTTGGCCATTTTTCTTTCATTCTGCTAGGACTTAGCTCATCCTTATTTCCAAATGCTGAGACTACAGGGGTTAAAGTGAAGGAATGGGGGGAAGGGATATGATGATGGTTCTCTTCACTCACCTCCTCCAAGGCAAGGCAAGGCAAGGCAAGGCAGCCTTTTAAAATGAAAGAGCCAAACAAGGTCAACATTCAGAGCAAGAAATCAACAAAGAGCCCATGAAAGAAAGCCCCTTAGCATCACTGCAAGTGTACATCTTAACATTACTGATAATTGATGTGTTGATTAATAATCCCTAAAGTTTCTGCAGCCCAAACACTGCTTGTTGTGAGTCTTGTTTTTTTGGGGAGGAGGGGAATGGCACACAAGAGATCTCACGGTAAGTTACAAATATACATAGGAGCACAATTGCGCAGTTGTTTTAGTGTACAGGCATGCCCTTGCCCTTACATTATTAGCAACTGTTCACCTCTATCATCCCTCTTCCTGTAAAGCATCTCAAAGAAGCCTTTTTGTCCTATCTTAAAAATCTTTACCTGCTGTTCCTTTCACATACTGGTTATTCTAGCATCCCACCTGTCCCTCCAGAATCCCATAACTCAAACATTTTGTTTTCTTTTTGAAACAGCCGTATTTGTCCTCAGCCACATTTGGCTTGACAGCTGTAGGCTGCAGACTCCAGCTCCGAGGCATGCGGCTCTATAGCCGATTCTTCTCTCTCTCACCTTCAGGGCCAGTTTGTCCACTAGGCAGCCCCAAGCATTTGCCAAGGGCCCCTGATACGGAGAAGCAGCAGCCAGCTTTGTAACCCTCTCACTTACTACCACTCCTGCGGTGTTCTGGGGAGAAGCTGTGGCTCAGTGGTAGAGCACCTGCTTGGCACACAGAAGGCCCCAGGTTCAACTCCCGGCATCTCCAGTTAAAAGGATCAAACAGTAAGTGATGTGAAAGATCTCCACCTGAGATCCAGGAGAGCTAATGTCAGTCTGAACAGACAATACTGACTTTGGTGGACTGACTGTCTGATTCAGCATAAGGAAGCTTCGTGTGTGTTCATGTGGTGTTGGGGGGGTTTGCCAGTGTTCCCTCTAAGATGAGTTAGTGTGAGCTAGCTCACAGTTTTTTAGCCTCCGGCTCACACATTTTTGGTCCTTTCCACATGTTGCCGCAGTGCTGGGGGATAGGGAAGGGGGGTGTAAGGAGGGTACACATGGTCTTCCAGCTCCCTTCAGCAGAGCAGGGGGTGGGGGAGCTTGGGACAACCCTCCTTATAGACTGTAATATAGAATTTCACATCTGCAGTCTGTATGACTAAGTGGATTTCTTCTGGCTGATTCTTGTGGTTGTGCTTTACATACAGGCAGAAAACAAAGGGGCTATGTGGGCTATGTTATTTGCTAAGCTGAAACATCAAACATGGTCCATTTGCATTCCCAGCTTCCACCAATCCTTTATTTGCAAAAGTCTTCTTTCTTCCACAGACAATTATGTGATTTCAGCTTCCCTCTTTAATTGCAGTGATTGTCCACAGGATAATAGGATACAAAGAGGAGTGAAAAATAAAAGCAGCAGGAAAAATAGGTTATGAATGCGTGTGTGGGAGGGGGGAGCATGTGCTGTTGCTTATGGATTTTTAAAACTGTATAAATATTTGGACTTCAAAGAAGATAGGAGAGGTTTTGTGAATTCTTCTCCCGGGGTATACACACACAAAAAGAAGGCATTGTGAACTCATTTTTTGCTGTTATTTATGGAAATTGTTCAATCAGCACTCCATCAATTGCTCATTCTCTCATCCAGACACCATAGTCTCAGTGACTGAAGATACTGATGAACTAAATCCTATAAAAATGGAAGAAAAGGTGGCTGTACACCTTGTGGTTGGGTGTTGGGAGAAAGGGTATTGTTCTGTCAACCCCTGATGATCTGGGACTGGAATCTGGGAGACCCAAGTTTGAATCCTTGGTCTACCATGGAAGCTTGCTGGGTGACCTTGGGCCAGTCACACACCCTTAGCCTGTTGTGAGGATAAAAGGAATGGAGGGGGGGACAATGGAAACAGCTTTGGTTCCCCACTAGGGAAACTAATGGCGATTGGGTAATGGTGGAGCTCTCTTCCTACAGGTATTCTCCATGCTAGCCCTCCTGCTCAGCTTTAGGAAGCACTGCAAAGATGTGTGTATGTGAAGAAGGTTTTTCATCTCAGTTCAAGCTCCATTTCTATCCCATTTCTGGCCTTGGATGTGTCACTATCTGAGTCATAACTGTCTTAGTAAAATGGGAAGAGCCATACCTAAGGTACCCTGACTTGGATAGCTTAGGCTAGCCTGATCTTGTCAGATCTTGGAAGCTAAGCAGAGTCGGCCCTGGCTAGTATTTGAATGGGAGACCTCCAAGGAATACCAGGGGTGTGACATAGAGGAAGGCAATGGCAAACACCCTCTGAACGTCTCTTGCCTTGAAAACCCTACGGGGTCACCATAAGTCAGCCGTGACTTGATGGCATTTTCCACCACCACCATTCCTAAGAGTGGCAAATCATCCCATCTAAAGAATAGTTGCTCTTCTTCCATAGTTTACAAGAAATAAAGTTGCTCTATCTTCCATCCTGAGTCTTCCTTCCTGCCTGATGCAGGACAAAACTGGTGCTCTTATAGAAAAGGAAGAAAGAAGAAGAAGAGGAGGAGGAGACTGGATTTATTCCCCACCCTTCACTGGTAGTCTCAGAGCAGTTTACAAACTCCTTTCCCTTCCCCTCCTCACAACAAACCCCCTGTGAGATAGGTGGGGCTTGAGAGAGCTCTTTCCAGAACTGTCCTTGAGGGAACAGCTCTGACAGAACTATGGCTTGCCCAAGGTCATCCAGCAGGTGCAAGTGGAGGAGTGGGAAATCAAACCCAGTTCTCCCAGATTACAGTCTGCACATTTAACCACTACACAAAACTGGAAGATGGGCAAAGGGATGATCAGTAGAACGGCTGACTATGTGATACTTTTCAGTCCAAGGAAAGATGCCCACATAATGCAAGGGGGTGCATGCTGTATCTCACACATAATGCTGGGTCATGTCCACATCATGATGGATCATGCCCATATAATGATGGACCCTTGTATCTTCCATGCAAGCCCTTCTTATTTTAAATCCACACTAAATCGTATTGTTAGGCACTTTGTGTGCAGAAGTGGCAATTGAGGCTCAGCACTATTAAATATTGCAGGCATGAGTAATGAGCTTTAATTATGGTACTAATATTTGTGCTTAATTAGCTTAAGTGAGGCATATGGTGCACATACTGTGTTGTGGGATGTACATGGATTATTGATATCAGAAACCACCACCATTGTGCATATCCATTGAGCCTAACCTTGATCCATCTGAATGCAGGGCAAAACAGCTACAGGCACAGTCCCCCTCTAACAAATGCATGGTTATTTCACAGGAAGCATTATCTGAAAAGTCCGGATACACAGTAGAGCTATACTGGAAATGATGCATTTGCAATTCCAAGGTTTGCATGGGCTACCTACGTAATGTTAGCACTTGATCTCCTGTGCTGCACAGACCCGGCAATTAGAGGTACAAAACATATGACAGCCAAAACTTTCTTCCTTCTGCTTCTTTGGAGCAGGCAGGTGGAGAACTAGGTGGAACAAAAACCCAGCAGAAATGAACTGACTGATTTAAAATACCGTGGAAGAAAAAATGTAACCACAGACACCCCTAGAGATACACCTCATTCAGAGATTTGCTAAATCTTGACTAATGTAAACTACCTTTCAGGTGGTCAGCCATGTTGGTCTGAAGCAGTAGAACAAATTTAGAGTCCAGTGGCATCTTTAAGACCAACAAAGTTTTATTCAAGGTATGAGATTTTGTGTGCATGCACACTTTTTCAAATACACTGGAGTGGAAGGTAGAGCTCAAACTTACAGAGGCTGAACAGCAAATTAACATGTCACACGATTAAGATGTTTTAAGATATGCAAAGACAAAGCATCCCTTAAAACATCTTCATCATGTTACATATTAATTTGGTATTCAGCCTCTGTCTGTAAGTCTGAACTCTACCTTCCATTCCACTGTATTTGAAAAAGTGTGCCTGCACACGAAAGCTCATACCTTGAAGAAACCTTTGTTGGTCTTATAGGTGCCACTGGACTCTAAATTTGTTCTTAAACTACCTTTGTAGTACCTGATCCTTGCTTTCTTGGGAACTGAATGCAACAGCATTAATTTTAGAACTCGTTCTCCAGCCAAGCATTTTGCTATCTTCTATTTAGCTCAAAAGGATTTAAAGCTGGAATGGGTTGTGTTTGGCACCTGCTAAGCAGAAGAGAGCAAATTTGCCAGTTAATTCAGGAGGTCTTAAGAGGGACAAGATAACATGCCTCGGATTCTCTGCTTCTAATTTACTGAACAGCAGTCCTCAAGGGAATCTAAAAATAACTTCATCACCACGCAGAATGATGCTGAAGAAATCTACAGTATTTGACGCATGCACATTATTGACCTAAAAGCTGACTGGGGCCATAGCTTGAACTTAGGAGAACATTGTCTAAATAAATTGCTATGAAGAATTGCTTCTGGACACCTGAATAGTTGCAACACAGACTTTGCAACTGGAGAAAGGAGGTTTTTAGCTTCTTTTCATCACAGTAAATTATTTCCTCAAAATCATGGGATGAAAGATACCTGTTTCTTAAATATCCTTAGCACACTACTGGGCAGAACCACCTGATCTTCTAGGTGTGCCAGCGACAGTCCCTTTTCAGTTCATTCTTTCATGATGTCATTAGAAACAACGATCTTATTATAGTGTTGGGCTGAGCACGTAACACCTGAAGATGCCTTGTGTTGAATCAGACCATGGGCCCATCAAGGTCAGTATTTTTCTATTATGACACAGCTCTTCAGGCTCTCAGGTGGAGGTGGAGAGCCAGTTTGGTGTAGTTGTTAAGTGCGCGGACTCTAATCTGGGAGAACCAGGTTTGATCCCCCACTCCTCCACTTGCACCTGCTGGATGACCTTGGGCAAGCCATAGCTCTGTACCAGCTGTTCTCTCAAGGACAGTTGTCTCAGAGTTCTCTCAGCCCCACCTACCTCACAGGGGAGGGGAGGGGAGGGGAATGGGGTTTGTAAACTGCTCTGAGACTCCAAGTGAGTGAAGGGCGGGATATAAATCCAATCTCTTCTTCTTCTTTTATATCACCTACCACCTGATTCTTTTCACTAGAGATGCCAGGGATTGAACCTGAGACCTTCTGCATGCCAAGCAGATGTTCCACCATTAAATTTACCTGTATCACACTTGGTAGAAGTTACTGGTAGAGACATATGACAAAGCTAAGCAAGTAAAACCATTTGTATAATACATGTGTATGTTTCCTCTAGAAGTCACAGTTCAAAGACTGCAGTAATCCAGGCTATTTCCCGCAATGTTAGGCATCTCCATCATACTAGAACTCTACACTTTTGAATACCCGTGTTCTGTGTTTTTCCGAGAGGCAGAATGAAATATGGGTGGAGAGAATGAGGGGGAAATCCAGACATTCTAAACACCATGGTCAAGACTAAGGCCCTGGGAAGCCATTGTAGTGCAGAGTGTTGGATTGGGGAGCAGAGGCCTACAATGCCATCCTAAGCAGAACTATACCCTTCTAAGCCAATAGACTTAAGGGTGTAACTCTGTTTTGGATACTTCAATCCATTCTGAAACTCCCTTGGTGACCTTTGCCAGGTACACATTCTCAGCCGATCGCTCAGCCTCACTTGTGAGCATAAAATGGGGGAGGCAAGAACCGTGCATGGGGGAAGTAGGATAAAAACAGATGGATATATACAGTTAAAATTTTCACTTTAGCCACTCCTCTTGTGCTTCCACTTCAGTGTTATTTTCATGCTCTACAGAATCAGCACAATGCCATCAAAGTAAATTCCTGAACATACTTTTGATTCTGTTGTGGATACCAAGAGAGTGGTATCGTGTGTTGGGGACCTTTGGCTGTTATGTTGCTGAGAAAGATTATCAGGTTTCTTGCCAGACCTCAGAGTGGCCCAGCATTTCCATGAAGGATATTCATTATTCCTTTCATTCGTTTATGGGAAGAAATAGAACTGAATGACTTCAACGAACTTTTCTGCAACTTGATGGTAAACTTCCTGTGTGTGTTTGTAGCTTCATGAATAATGAGTGTAGGAACAGATAACACACCAGCAAGCCTTTATTTGGTATGACTAATTCCTGGGAACTTCTCAGTTTCACACTAATAAATAAGTCAAGCATTCCTTATTCATGAAGATGGAAGGGTCACCTTTCTGTTTCTGCAGTTTAACTAAAACAAAATATTGCTCACAGCCAGTGCAGTACAGAGAACCACCTGACTAGCTTCTACCAAAGATCCTGGCCTTTGGACTCATGTTTTGGTCAAATGTCATTGACTCCCAAATGGCAAATCAAGACGCACCAGCAGTTTGAGGATAAGAAGAGAGTTCCCCAGAACTTGGCAGCAGGTTTTCTTGACATGCAGTGGGGATACTAGGTGCTTCTTGGTCATTTCTTACACTTCTTGAATAATATGAAAATCTACCACTAGTATATAATGCGCAGAATCTCCCTGTTCATTGACACTGATAAAATTTCATCTTGATGATTTAAGGTAATACATTACTCTGGAAAGAGAAAATAGAAAGATCTAGGATATTTTTAGTGGGGAAAGTGAGTATTCTTGGTTTTAAAAAATCAGAATACCATGACTGTAAATATGAACAATGAAACCAAGTTCTTTCACTTTTTTTATCACCACCCAGTTGCAGCCAATTTAATGGTGACCTCGTAGGGTTTTCAAGGCAAGAGGTATGCAGAAGTGGTTTGCCATTGCTCACCTCCACATCATGACCCTGGAGTTCCTTGGTGGTCTCCCTTCCAAATACTGACCAGGGCTCACCCTGCTTAGTTTCTGAGGTCAGACAAGATCGGGTTATCCTAAACCAGGGGTGGGCAAACTGTGGCTCAGGAGCCGCATGCGGCTCTTTCACATATATTATGTGGCTCCCAGCAGGGAGGCTGGAGAAGCTAAATATCATTAGCAAACAAATATAATTGGACAAATTAATATCATTATCAATATCTGCTTTTACCCTTTTTGTTATTATTTTTGGCAGTCTCATTTAATGTTAATAAAAAGCAAATCTGCTTATTTCCCAATAAAAGCAGGTAATATTTGTTCATGTCTTGTGGCTCTCAAACATCTGATGTTTATTCTGTGCGGCTCTTATGTTAAGCAAGTTTGGCCACCCCCGTTCTAGGTGGCTCTTACGCTGAGCAAGTTTGCCCACCCCTGTCCTAAACTATCCTAATCGAGAAAGAGAGAGGGATCCAGTTTACAGTGTGACATCTAGCGGGAGTTTTTCTTTTGGGAAAACACAGTTTGCATTAACATCATTATCTTGTGCATGTTTATTCCCAAACAAGGTCCCCTATGGCCAAGTCATACTCAAGTAGAAATGACTTGGATAGGATTACAGTCTTAGCTCTGAAAATGCAGAATTGACTTCAACATTGCAAGCAAGCCCTGTACTGTTCATGTTACTGATTTTCCAGTGCCAGGGCTTCTGGTATGTCTGTTTAATTTCTCACTCCACTGGTTAACAAAGGGTAGAAGTAGCAGGGGATCATCACAGTGGTAGAAAGAAAGAAAGACCCTAATCTCTAAACAGCTAGCAGGCAAAAGGCCAGAGAGCATGATTATCTGAAACAGCCGAGTGACAATTGAAAAAATGGGCGATGGGAGATAGAGCGAAAGTTGGAAGGCTGGAGGGAAAATGCCAGGTTATTGGTGCTTAAATGTTTCACATCATTCTTGGAAGAGTGAAAAGTTGACTATTGGGTTTAGGCCAGCTGGAACATTGATAGGGAACGTATCAGATCACAGTAAGAATACATTTTGATCAGGGTTTGTAGCCCACTTAATCCCATAGAATGAGAAACACAGTTATATAAACCCTGCATACAGGATGATAGAAACCAAACTCTGGGCACCTTAAAATACTGTACACTTGAATCAACTTAAGTGAAATACAACTTTTGCTTGAACTCAGTTTAAGCAAACCCAAACCAGGGCAATTCAGTCATTGTTGTGTCTTTGGGCTTTTAAAAGAACCCTACATAATCTGTGGAGTTAATTAGAAAAGAACTTCATAGTACATGTCCCCAGTTCTTTTATACATCACAGGGCTGGGAGCACTGCTGCCCGTGGGGTTCTGCCTGTGTTTACCTTCCCGGTACTGCCCATTCTGATTATTTCTTTGGTGTTGCACACACAGTCCTGTGTCCTGAATTAGGGGGGGATTCAGCAATGGATAAGTGGACTAAGTTTTATAGATGGATAGAAAATTTGTAAAAATGAGGCTCAAAAAGATACAATTGTGATACAACTTTATGTACTATTAATTTCTATTCTTATTTGTAAAAACCAATAAAATCTTTTTTTTTAAAAAGAAAAAGCAATGGGAGGATCGCATACATAAGTACCCATTTGCAAGCATGGCTATCTCCTTTGCTAGATCAGACTGATAACCTCATTACTCTTTATAGTGACCATGGTAAAGATTATGTTAACATAAATTTACTTATGGGGTTCAATGAGAACAACTTGTCCATACAAACCTAAAACATAAGAACAGATTTAGAGCCCAGTGGCACCTGGGTATGAGTTTTCGTGTGCATACACACTTTTTCAAATACACTGGGAAAGTGTGTATGCAGTGCACACGAAAGCTCATACTTAGAATAAACCTTTGTTGGTCTTAAAGGTGTCACTGGACTCTAAATTTGTTCTTCTGCTTCAGACCAACACGGCTGACCGCTTAAATTGTAAGAGTTTGAGCAGGATTTTGAGTGCTGGTCCACTATGCTTGGAGCACATTTCCTATGAAGAAAGGCAAAAGTGTCCAGGGCTTTTCAGTTTAGGAAAAAAGACTGTGGGACATGAAAGAGATCTATAAAATCATGCAAGGGGTGGAGATAATGGACAAAGAGAACTTTTTATCTCTGTCCCCTAATACTAGTGGCCAGTGGGGTGGCCAATGAAGTTGGGGGTGGCCAATGAAGTTGAGGGACAATAGTTTCAGGTTGTACTTCTTTACTCCATGAGAGATTAAAATGAGGAACTCAGAGCAAGGGGATGTAGGTTTCTTTATAAGGGTGCAAGACATAAGGGGGGAGGAAACATAGATTTCATTATAAGGGGGGTAAAACAGATTAATGGAATAGAGGTCTACCAGTGGCTAACCATGATAGTTAAAAGGAACATCCATATCCAAGCTTCTGAACACCATTGCTAGGAAGCAACGTCAGGGGAAGGTCTTAGCCTCTGTGGCCTGTTTACTAACCCTCCGGGGCAACAGGTTGACTTTTGTGTAAGGATTCTGTACTAGATGGATCACTGGTTTAATGTAGCAGGGCTCTTCTACCTACTAGATTGCACTGTGCAGACAGATACATTCCTTGTCAAGTTAACAGAGAAGAATCCTCTGCTTTGTATACTTCATGACTCTGACTGCAGGAGACCCAGGGGAATACATACCTATACTCGGTCTGGGTTATCATGGTATGGCTGGTTTGGGGCCCGGCATCACACCTATATAAAAGAACTTCCACTTGCTCTTCCTGTGATGTAGCTCCACTAATCAAAGGCGGCACTGTCTGGATATGTCTTTAGACATTTAGACATCTTCTTCAGGCATTCTTTGGCTTTTATATCTGTGTGTCAAGCTTTTCTCATAGACTATCAATCTTTTTTTTAAAAAAATGAAAAACTGAGAGCAACGTAAAGCTTTTCTTACTAAGAAATATATCTGGTAAAAGAGGTCTGTGGCTTGGCAACAAGGGGGGAAGTATATGGATTTGCAGTGCCTTCCACCTGAAAAGATAACTTTATTTTCCAGACCTAGCAGTACTTCTGAGGAATCTATCACCGCAGAAGAAAGCACAGAAGCAAAAAAACCATGGACAGTATGCAGCCTGCAGAAGTGACTTTTTTTCTTTTTAAAACCCACATTACTATGCAATAAAAAGCTCACAAAGAACTGGAAGGATCCATTTACATCTGATCTCCGATCCAAAAGCTTTTAATCTCATTTTTCTGTCTGTTAAAATATTTCTTTCCCACTTTTTTGTCACAAGACTGTCAAAATGACTTACAGATTCAGGTAGGTAGCCATGTTGGTCTGAAGTAGCAGAACAAAGTTTGAGTCCAGGGGCACCTTTAAGACCAACTTCTGCACTTGAAGCTAACTGGGTGACTGATCTTAGGCAAGTCACAGCACTCAGCCTAAATATAAGCATAGCTCACCACCTAGTGGTACCAAAAAGAGCTACAGCTTCAGCAGCCAAACAATCCTTCCAAGATCTCCTGGCTATTCCGGGATTGTTGTGAGGATAAAATAGAAGATAGGGGCTACATACACATACTGGCGCTTGAATAAACAAACCAACATGTCCCATGATATATTACGCCCTCAGGTATCTAAACTCAAATTCAAAGTGTATTGAAAGGTTCAAACTCTAAGGTGAAATGTCATAGTCCATAATACTATGTTCTGAATAGTGTAGTTTATAAAGCACAACAGGTTTTTAGGCTGATTCTGAGCATATATAATATGTACACAGGGAGTATATAACATGCACACAAGGTACTGTCACAGATTCGGTCTGTTCTGTGATGAATTATTCTCCCTGCCTTAAAGCAGCAGTAACAAATTTTGTGCAAAAGTTGTCATTTTACACTGCCTCTCTAAGGGGAATCTCACTAGTGAAAGCTAAAAGGTCTCCAAGATAGTACAGCTATAGAGACTGCAAAAGAGTTTAGCCATAACTACCATATATAGGAAGGCTATACCCACAGCTGTTCAGGAAGTTGTGAAAGTGAACATTTGACAATTCCCCTCTACAATGCATGCCACTTTCACTTTCTTTGATGGTCAGATTTTATTATAGCCTCCTCACTGCATGCTGGTTTCACTTCCTTTGATCTCTTGGTTTTATGGCACTGTCTGCATAGATTTATGGCCATTTTATGGCCATTCAGGGGTGACTCTGCAGTCAGTACAGCGGTGTTGGCCTGGAGTATATGAATGTGGTTTTGAGCTGCATCTAGGGTTGCCAGTCTCCAGGTGGGGCCTGGGGATCTCCCGCTTTTACAACTGATCTCCAGCTGACAGATCAGTTCCCCTGGAGAAAATGGCTGATTCGAAGGGTGGACTCGATGGCATTGTGCCATGCTGAGGCCCCTCCCCTCCCCAAACCCCGCCCTCTCCTGGGGCAACCCCCAAAGTCTCCAGGTATTTTCCAATCCAGACCTGCCAACCCTAGCCACATCTTTTTCTGTTCCAGAGTGGGTTTGGTAAAACAATAGAGCGAATGCTAGATGCAGAATGGGCCTATGTTGGAACCAGCTGTGGAAGTGGGCAGCAATAAACAGGTAAGGAGCGCCAGGAAACTATTACAAATATCCAAGAGAAGATTTCTCCTACATTGCTCTTAAATTCATAATCTCAGTTCCTCCCATCTGCAATACAGGGATAATGTTTGCCTGCCTTGCTGGCAGTTGTAAGGATGTGTGTGTTACTCTTGGAGCACTCAGTGAATTGTTTTTTTAAAGGGTAAGCTGTACACAGATTGTACATGTGTTCAATGTAACTTTGAGCAGGGTGAAAATCAAGAAGGAACAAAGAAAACAAACAGGGTGAGGGAAGGCTTATAAAATATGTAGATGCCAATGAAATGGACCCAGAAGATGGCTGACTCTGACCAGTTTTATCACACCATCCTGTGTGGATCATAAAATATGAAGAATGGGAAAATGAATCAGTGAAAGATAAATCCAAGAATCATAAATCAATACTAAGAGATGGAAACACACAGGACAAATGCACAGAATAATGATTTGGTCCTTCTTTATCAAGGAGGTCTATGTCTTTAAAAACAACTTAAAGAAGTGTCATGAGAACAAAGGGTATATATAGTTATCTAGTTTATTGCACCCTCTCTCCCCAAAAGCTCAGGGTGGTATGGTTTGTATGCATGTATGTTGGACCTCATCTCCCGATCCAGAACCAGAATAACAGCCAAGCACAAGAAAGAAATCTCTCCTTCATTTTTGTCCTAGCAGGAGCAGCTGAGCAACTGGTTATATAGAATAGAAACGCATCCAAATCTTGGATTTATACCCCGTTCTTCACGTGGAGTCTCAGAGCGGCTTACAAACTCCTTTCCCCTCCCCGCCCCACAACAGACACCCTGTGAGGTAGGTGGGGCTAAGAGAGCTCTTTCAAGAACTGCTCTTGAGAGAACAGCTCTGACAGAACTATGAGCTGCCCAAGGTCATCCAGCAGCTGCAAATGGAGGAGAGGGGAATCTCCCAGATTAGAGTCCACACACTTAACCATTACATCAAACTGGCTCTAATCAGGATTGACAGCATTAAAATAGATAATAAAGAGCCGCTAATAATAATTTAAGCTTTTTGACACTTCCTTTGAATTTATTTCAGGGAAGGAGTCTTGAAGTAGCCCAATTGGACCCCTTATATAAAGAATTACAGACTTGATCCTAAACAGTCATGAAACCATTGCTGGTTGCCCAGAGAAGAAATCTTGGGAGAATGTGGGCATCAGACCTCCTGGCTCTTTACTAACTAGGGAGCCTGCAATTACATGACAACTTCAAAGCAGACCTACTGTGTATTTTATTGTAAACACAACGAAGCTATCATGTTTACAAGAAAATGTGACATTGGAGCTGAACTTTTTCATTAGATGGTCTGGCCAGAAAAAAAGCTGTTTCATTAAAGAGAAGCCATTGAGTATGCAAATACCAGCCTGTAGGTACTTATGGACAGCTGCTAATTAGAAATGCTTTAAGTAACGGTGTGCAGTTTCAATGACCAGCCCTTTTTTTTGTTCTCATCTCACCTTGAATGTGATGTAAACAGCTGTGATTTGTTACAGTGCTGATGTTGCATACATTAGGACCTGTCAAAAACTCAAATGTTTTTCTAGTAACACACCTCCCAAAAGGTGCTGGCAGTGACAGCTTGGAGGTAGATTTATGGCAGGGATGATTTATGCTCTGCCTGGAGCATGCTCGGTCAAGGGAAGTAGCCAGAGTGGAAGAAGAGGGTGAATCAGAAAACTGAACTCTTCTCGAGGGAAATTCACAGCCTCTAGAGTTGCACAGTTGGAAAGCCCCCACAGGTACATTGAGACAGGGGTTGCGGGCAGAAGTCCGAGGCTCAAAGTATGCTATATGTTTGACTAAGGAGCCGCATCATACACCAAGGATCATACATCATACAGCCCTATGCCCTGGCTATACCACCTTTGCCAGCCTGTGTCCTGGCCTCACCATCGTTATCTTCAGCCTGTACCCGCCACACAACAAGTGACTAAATTGAGCTGGTGTGAAGTTATATGGTGTGAAATTATATGGTCACCTAAGTTATATTATGGCCTGCGGTGGCTCAGTGGTTAAGACACTGAACTGCAGACCAGAAGGTTGGTAGATCAGCAGTTCAAGACCCAAGTGCTGCATGACGGAGTGAGCTCCTGTGTCTGGTCCCAGCTCCTACCAACCTAGCAATTCAGAAGCAAGAAATTGCAAGTAGATACACAGATACCGCTTTGGTGGGAAGGTAACAGCGTTCCGTGTGCCTTGGCGTCTAGTCATGCTGGCCACATGACCACAGAAAAGTCTTTGTTCAGCGCTGGCTCTTCAGCTTGGAAACGGAGATAAGCACCGCAACTCTAGAGTCAGATTCGACTGGCTTTTGAGCAAGGGAAACCTTTACCTAAGTTATATTATAAAGAATCTTTGCTCCTGTTTACTTGATAATGTTCCAGCATTTTAGTTGTATTTTAAATGATTGGTATTTTATGTTTATGATTATATGTTACGATAGGTTTTAATTGTATTTTTATGAATATCTGTAAGCCGCCCTGAGCCCACCTTGGCGGGGAGGGTGGGGGTATAAATTAAACAAACAAACAAGCAAACAAATTGGGTCTGGGTTCATTTTAGAAGTCTGCAGGGGTTCACTTTGGCTGAGGAGGACCATAGCAGGGGCTGAAGAATGTCTCCTTTCTTCTCTCTCCTTGTGCTGTTTTCCCAAGCCAAAAAGGCACCTAGAGGAGTTATCTGCCCCATTTTTTAGTTCCATGTACATAGAATGCTCTGTGGAACCTGATGCCAACATGTTAAAAATGTATTGTGTAGTTTGGTCCTCGGGATATTCCCAAAATGCTATCAATTCTACCTGTGGCAAAATCACCAGGTCAACTTTGTTGGGCAGCTACCAAGGCCCCCAAATGATAGCAGTTGAGTAGGGACCAATGGTGATGAAGAGCAGCCGCTGCCACTTGTTTGTCTAACCCTTCTGTCTCTTTGTATCATCACTGTTTGTGTCATCATCTCTTCCTTGGTCAGCTGAGAACTGTGACCGCTGCCAACCAGCCTGCAGCATTTACCCCCTTGCCAGAAATCCAGCTCTGCAAAACCTGTTTGGATCCCATCTCACCCTTGCTATGGTGAATCAAACTTACACTAACATGTGTGTTATGTGCCATCAAGTCACTTCTGATGTAGGGTGGCCCTATGAATCGATGACCTCCAAAATGTCCCATCCTTGCATATTCAAGACCATGGCTTCCGTGACTGAATCAATCCATTTCATGTTGGGTCTCCCTCTTTTCCTGCTGCCTTCGACTCAGGCCTGTAGCCTGGATTTTTTGGTTTGGAAGGCATTCAAATTTTTAAAAGCGTACTCCATAAACTGGGGCATTCAAATCCAGGTTTGAATCGTCACTCGTGCCCTGGAAGCTTGCTGGGTGATGTTGGTCACACACTCTCAGCCTAACCTACCTCACAGGGGCCCACACCCCTTTGCAGTAGGACTGCCCAGCCCAGCAGCAAAGCAAGCCTTCTTCTTCCTTGACCCAAGCCCCCAGGTGGGTGCCACAGCTGCCTTACCCAGTCCTTGGCTCGGAAGGCTTGCACGCAGTGGGAGCTCAGCATGCCCCTGCCACTGTGCACCAGCACCCAGGGAGCCTCCATCTCAACCATGCCACTCAGTCCACCCCTTGCTTCCTCCTGGGAAGGCACAGTGCGCTTCGCCTCTTCCCAGGCCACAAGGCTGGCTGAGCCCTTGGCGGGCAGCAATAGACCAGTCGAGGGACTGTTCAGCTGCAAGCAGAGCCCTTGGCTGGGAAGGGAAGCGTGCTCCCTCTCACATGCAGACAAACTTAAACCCTGCATGGAGGACGGAGGTCTGGGAGTGCACAAATCCTGGCCTGGAGTTGCTTGGGCTGCCAGCCTCCAGGCTATTCTTCCTCTTCCCCACCACCTCCTCCTTCTCTTCTACCTCCGCCTCACATTGCTGGCCTCAGCCGCTACAGACCAGTGCACAGGTAGCAGCACGGGGAGGAGAGGAGAGGAAAGCCCACCTCAGTTAACAGAGAGACACTTTCAAGGCTGAGGGAAGGGAGAAGATGACGAGGTGTGTGTGTGTGGGGGGGGAAACGCAGCCGCGCTTGGTGGCCCTACTCGGTGAGACAGTTTGCATGGCTGGGAGGAAGAGGGCAGGCAGTGGGAGGAGAGGAGGGAAGTGTGCTGAAAAATAAAATAAAAATGGGTAGCTGGGGGGCTGAACTGGATGGGAAGTCAGGGGGCCTTAGGAGTAAGTCGGGGAGGGGGGGGCGAGCCCCCAGGGCTCTCACCGTAGCTACAAGCCTGCTTTGACTCTTCATAGCATTATTGTCTTTTACAGTGACTCCTGTCTTGTAATGTGGCAAAATTATGATCACCTCAGTTTAGTGTCTAGTGAGAGTTCAGGCTTGATTTGATCTAGGACCCACTTTGTCTTTTTTGGTGATCCGCAGTGTCCGTAAAACTCTCCTCCAACTCCACATTTCAAATGAGCCAACTTTCTTTCTGTCAGCTTCCTTCACTGTTCAACTTTCACACTCATTCATAGTAATGGGGACTACTATAGTATCATGCTCATCCTCATCCTCATTTCTACCCCACCCTCCTGGCCAAAGCTGGGTATGAATTATTGTGATCTTGGTCACCAGCATCACATTCCTTACACTTAAGGATCCTTTCTAGTTCCTTCATGGCTGCCCTTCTCAGTCTCAGTTCCCTGATTTCTTGGCCACAGTCTCCTTTTTGGTTGATTATGAAGTCAAGGAGTCAAAAATCTTTCAACAACTTCAGTTTCTTCATCAGCCTTAAAGTTGTCAACCTGAAAGTTGTGCGATTCCTCAGTAGTCACTAACATGCCACGTGAAAAATTTGGAAGGCAAGTTATGGCAATATGTGTTTCCGATCACAACAAACAGTGGCCATGAAGAGATTCCATTGATGAAGGGCTGAAGAAGGCTATATCTGTGTTGTGCCTTCCACACTGCACTAGGGTACACCATTTCCAAAAAGAATCCAAGCCGACTGCTCTTAGAAATTCATCCTCCAATCATTAACTTTGTCAGAGGGGCATTAGGCAGCCCAAAATGCAAGACTTCCAAAGTAACAGCTCAGTCACATCACCATTACATTGGGTTTGCTGTACAGCCTTTTTGCGAGCAGTATTTTCTCCGGAACAAGCCCTAGTATGGTTTTCTGGCAGTCAGATACCAGCCCCCTAGAAATCAAGCCGCGAGATGCTCATGCTGAAAATATGCTGGGGCAACAGGAGACCTAGAAATGTCAGCTGAGCGCTGAGTCATTAGAATTCACAGCCTTCCCCTTCCGAATGGGTGTCATCTGGTTTGATGCCAGGGCAAACATACAGAGTCATAAGTAGCCTCCAGCATTTTATAAAGATGCTGGAATGTTAAAAATAGCTTGCCTTTGTTGGCTCGCATCAAAAACATCAGTAGTGGGACTTTCTCATTTGAATGTAATGCAGTTTGCCAGTTGTTTTCCTTGCCTCTCCTGCCAATGCATGGCTTTTTGCAGTTCTGGTTTTAAGCGGCAAACATTTCATGCCTATTGATTTTGCTTAAGGGTTATGTGGGTTTTGCTTAAGTGTTATGTGGGTTTTAATTGTGGTTTTAGGCCTTTCATGCCAGTTGGTTTTTCTAGCAGTCAGGTTTGTATAACTTAATGCACACTGCTAAATACTTGCAGGTCTAACCCTAAACATTTTGTTTAACTGAGAGAGGCAGTGACAACTGTTTTCTAAGGCCACCTACAAACACACTGATAGAGGCTGAGGACAGACTGGCAATCTGGAGCGAGATGAATGCGGAGGAAACTGCTGTGGGGGGAAAACTCCCCGGGGCTGGCCGTTCACACCGGCTGGTGTATTGCGCAACGGTGCCGATATGGAGCGTTCAGACTGCTGCGGAGTGGCCCCACGTGGACCGGCCTCCGCAGCTCGTGATAGGGCTGTTTCGGCAATTTGTGCAGGTGCGCATGTGCGCACGTGCGCACATGCACAAACTGGCAAAACGCTGCGTTCACACTGCCGCCTCCGCTTGCCTCCCGCCTTCTTCCGGTTCACACTGCCTGGAAGCGGGAGGCAAGCGCAAGACGGCCCCTGGACACCGGTTTCTCCCGGTGTCCTGTTAAAGCGGATGGAAAGCGAGTGGGAGACGGGTAAGTGCGAAACGGAGCCGACGGACAGATGCGCATGTCTGAACGCGCTCCCTTCTTCCACTTCCAACGCGGGGCTGTCCCGCTTTACATTGCCAGTCTGTCCTCAGCCAGAGACCCTCTTACACTGAGCTGCAATCCTAAAAACGATTTCCTCAGATTAAGCCTCACTTACTACAATAGGACTTGCTTCTGAGCAGACCTGTTTAGGATTGCTTTAATCCAAATGCCATGTTTACTTCACTTTAGACTATTACCCACTACCAGGTAGCACCAGCTAAGCGTAGCATTGCCAGCTGTACCCTTGGAGGAAAAGAGAGGACACCTCATCAAGAAGAATCCTGAAAGCCCTTCAGCTGGCCGACGTCATTGGGCATCTGGAGCAAACAGCCTTCATCATGTTTCATTCCTATGTGAAATGGTTTATATATGATTGGACTTTGAATGCAGAGGCATCAATATGACGGGCTATTAGGGCTGCCTGTCAAAAAGACTCCCCGAGGTTCAGTCCAATCGTTTTCAATCCCCTACTTCTTTATTGACATAATCGTTTCAATCTGTACTACACTTACCCTTTATTACAATTGGAATAATTGTTCTCTGCGGTGTTACTGCAGCAGTTCTTTCTTTTATCTTTCGAATCCAAGCCTCTTCAAATGAGATGGAATAATAAAGACTGAATGTAAGGGACTGAGTATTTGGAAATGTCAGCCAGCGTCTATGGGTTCATTCTTTTCTTTTTAAACTGAAAGACGTGGGGTCAGTTCATCATCCAATTTAATTATCTTGAATTTGGTATAAAAACGTTTCATTATGATACTAACTGTAATCTGTAGGCTGCCTTCCAGAGATACCTCACCACCACCCAAAAGAAGAGGAAGGATTTGAGCCAAATAACTCCTTATATAGTAAAGAAGTTTGCATTGAATTCAAGGAGTCACAAATGACCACAATTCAGCCTTGCATGTAAGCAAGAGAAGAAATTCTCTGGCCCCAAGCAATTTCTTTACAATTGGCTCCCAGATGGAAGAAGAGAAGAAGAAGAAGAGATTGGATTTATACCTTGCCCTCCACTCCCCAAGGGAGTCTCAGAGCGGCTTACAAACTCCTTTCCCTTCCCCTCCCCACAACAGACACCCTGTGAGGTAGGTGGGGCTGAGAGAACTCTTTCCCAAGCTGTCCTTGAGGGAACAGCTGGTACAGAGCTATGGCTTGCCCAAGGTCATCCAGCCAGGTGCAAGTAGAGGAGTGGGGAATCAAACCCGGTTCTCCCAGATTAGAGTCCGTGCACTTAACCACTACACCAGACTGGAGAGAGCACTACCAGAACCACAGCTGGTTGCGTGACCCATCTGTTTCTTGCAGGCTCCTCCCAACAGGCTGTGTGAAGGTGTGGAAACTGGAGTTTTCAGCTCCAGTTGGATAGGAGCAGTACTGTGGGGAAATAGAAAACAAAACAAAACAAAATCTCCTGTTCACCAAGTTAGCCTACATTCTTCATAAAGAACTATTGATTGATTGATTTGTGTTATTTATAGTTTACCTTTTCCACTAAGACTCAAAGGTTACATAGTGGAGGTTGGTACAATCAAGCATGGCAGGAGACTCGCCTCAGCCATTGTTTGCGGTTCAGGAGGCAGGGGAGGCTGGAAAGGGGCTTGTTTAGCCACATGGCCCCCTCAGGCTATGCCAAAGGGCCGAGCCAGTTCTCCCCTCAGCGTGCCACATCATGTGGCACGTCAGAGGGCGGGCACGGGCAGCGAGAGCCCAGAGGCTTCTTAAGCAAACCCGCACATGTACCTCGGCCTCTTTTCCTGCCTTGCTGGCTTTGTTGCAGATTCATTCAGATGCTGCAGGCAGCCTAGGTCTTGGTGTTTCCTTTACTAACTGATGGTTTGCGCAGTGGTGGCCTTCACATTGGGAAAATGCCCATTTTGGCTGCAATTTGCACATGGCAGGATTTGTTTAGAGACAAGCGAGTGGTGTTCTGGTGTGATAACTCAGAATCATTAATCGAAAAACATCATGCTCTGAGCGGGTCACGAGTCTGGTACACAAATTTGTTGTTGCATGCCTGGTTGCTAATATCTCTTGCTCAGCACGATACACTGCAGGCACCAGTAATGGCATGGCGGATGCCTTGTCTCTCTTCCAGGAGGAAAGGTTCTGGACTCTGGCTCCCAGTGCAAATCAACAACCGGATGCCTTCCCTGTGCACCTGTGGAGACTTGGCAGCGACTGATCACTCAGGGAGTCTTAGGGTCCCTTGCCCCCTCCACCTAGTGGGCTTATGAATGCGCTGTCTCTGCTTTCCGATCTTTTGCGGGGTCTGTCAGTTTCTCCAATCCTTGGCCAGTTCCTGAGGTTTTGATTCTGCAATACTTAGCACACATGAAGGAATGGGGTCTTGCCTCTAAGACCATGAACATTCATTTGTCAGCCATTTGATTCTACTGCAAGGCCTGGGGTTCTAGTGATCCGATGCGCCATGGAGGGTTGGAGACGGCTGGCTCAGCCAGATGGCCACAGACCTGTGACTACATTGTACAGGCCTCTCTTTGCAGCTTTAAGGGCGCCAAACTTGGCAGTGCAATCAGATGCAACTGTCTTGCTGACCTGACAGGGCTCATAAACTGCCAGTGGTGTGCCTTGGCATTAGAGCTTCCCTCAGACTATAAACGGAGTGGTGTCGGTGAATGCTTCTGTGAGAAACTTGGCGAGAATTGCAAATTACACTTCATTGCAAAGTACAATTCATTTCAAAGAGAAGATTATCAACAAAAATTACAATTAATGGATTATCTTCCTTATTTAAGCCTTTTGGAACTATACTGAGCAGGGGGAAGAATGTCTATATCCCGCTGGGAATAAGTGGGAAAATCTCCTTTCGTTCCATTTTTATTTCCCTTTCCTCCAAAGAGCTCAGGATGGTATACAAGGTTCTCTCCTCTCCTAGGCTGTCCTTAACTCACCAGGTTAGGCCAAGGAATAGTGACTAGCCCAAGGGCATCCTACAACTCACATCACAGAGCAGGGATTCAGTTTGGTACTTCTAATCCAGCAGTACATCACACAGGTTATAATTAGTGTAGATTTTGCTTACTGACTTTGTCCGGTTCTTATATTAGGATCTAAAAGAACTATTTACTATTATGAATTACATTCCCCAAAGGGACGTTTCTTTTATTTTAAAATGCCTGCTCTTGAGATTCAGCCATATACCTGCTGGATTCAGCTTTCCTTTCCAAATCTAGAATTCGGCTCGTTCCTGCCAAGAAATTGCAGACCTGGTTTAGGATATCTGTCTGTTGCCATAGCAATAATAGTATCATTACTGCAGGTCATAAACATGGAGAAAATGGGCTGGCAAACAGAAACTCCTTGCTTTCAAAGGATAAGCGTGGTGTGTGTGTGTGTGGGGGGGGGGAGGGTAGCAATCAACAAGCAAGTGCCATGGGGGAAATGCATCCATCATCTGTGAATCTGCCAGAAAATATTCCTAAGGAGTCCATGTGCAGCAAGGTTTAAACAACAAACCTGAGTTTCTTACTATTTTGCACACTCAAGGGCCGAGGGCAGACAGGCAAACTGAAGCGCAAGGGAAACGGGGCAAAAAGACCTGGGCTGAGTTGTTGCGGGGCTTTCCGTTCGCAATGTGTAGACTGATGCAGGACCATAGCAGGGAGGAGGTGGAACGGAGCGTTCGCACTGCGGGGCGGCCCTTGGCAGAACAGCCATGAGGCTTTGGTCTGTTTTGCCAAGCCACACATAGGCACATGGGTGCAGTAGCCAGATCAGCGGGTTCACATTACTGGTGCCGCTTGATGTGCGGCTTATTTGCGTCCTCACTGCCAGGAAGCGGGATGAACGCACACCCATCATGACACCACCAGCTTAAGTGACTCTTCCACTGAAGGAAGAGTCACAAGCTGGTGGAGGCCTTTGAGGATGGGGAATCCACCCATCAAATCCAGCAATAGCATTGTAATTCTGAAGATTCAGCTTCTCCCAAATTTCCTCAGGTGTCTCATCCAAGTATTCCCCCCCCCCCCCCCGCTTCAAATTTTATTCTAGTTGATGTTTTGCTGGTAAATCTAAATACAACTATGTCACCATCTTGTAAAACAACTAAAAGCATGTTCCTAGGAAGTAATGAAAGGGGCAATGGACTGGAATTGTCACCCTTAGCTCTCCCCCTTTCAGGTTTTCTCTCATTCCAACTTAGATTTGCAGTGCTACCTGGCTATTATATTCCCCCCCCCCCCCAGTGCCATTAAAAAGAGGAAGGCAGAATAGACGTGATATGAGCCAAGTGTAGGAGGAGACTAAAGTCAAAGAGGTGTTACAGAGTAAAGTTGTTTGACAGATGAAAGAACAGGAGTTCCACAGTGCTGGCCACACAGTGGAAAAGCTCCTACATCTCTTTCTATTTATATCACTCCAAAAAAATCTCTACCTTTCCACTGAACCAAATAGAGCTTTTAAAAGGAGGGGAAAAAGCAACAAATCCTACAGCCAGAAAAGTGTGCTCTAAAATTAAGATTATCTAGATGGAACAGATAAATCTGCTGCTATTCTCCTAACACTGCATAACAAGGTGTTAAAGTAATAAGACATAATCTGAGAATAACACAAGGCACAACCCAGCCAAAGTTAACTACAGTCAGTTCAGTTGACCTAAAGCATGTTGGTAACTCTTTCTCACTGAAATAACAGGGACTTAAAGATGTTTGTGGTTTATAAAAGTCACGAATATCTGATGTTTTCAAGATTAGAGTGACGGTATTGTTGCAAGAGAATGGAGTCGATCCAGAGACGCCTACAGCGAGAGGTTCATTGAGAAAAATATTTGCTTTGCATGCATAAGGTCCCTCCCAGGTTCTTTGGAGTTTCTGACATCTCCAGTTAAAAGGATCAGGTAACAGGTGATGAGAAAGACCTTGACCTGAGACTGTGGAGTGCTGCTGCCAGTCAAGTAGACAATACTGGCTTTAACAGACTGATGGTCTGACTCAGTATAAGACAGCCTCATGTGTACATGTGTATACACAAAATTCCTGCAAATGCACACAGTGTGTGTGTGTGTGTGTGTGGGACTTATCATCCAGCAGTTTCACACAGTGCTGCTTTAGAGGGACTCCAAGTGTGTGTGTGTGCGTGTGTGGGGTTTAGGGGAGATATCAGGAGATCTCAAAGACTCCCAAGAGTGTCTCTTCTCTAGATGCAAGGCCACATTGCTTTCGCATCGTACAATGAAGGGGGGAATGAACATCAGACTTGATATTCCTTCTGAAACAGACCATTGCTATTTCCATCAGTTATAAAGGAACCAGCCAAAGTCTGCAGGATGATCCGTACGCATGAACATATATGTCAAAATCTTTTAAGAGGGCTGCTACTATCTGAAATATCAGCATCCCGTTTCCCTGGGAGACAGCGAAAGCCCCCATTTATCTAAATTATCTTGGTAATATGACAGAGTGATTGCTCACTAATGGTCAGTAACAGTTTTCTTTGTCATTTTCCTAGTCATTACCTCCTCTGAATGAACTTCGGAATAGGCTGCTGAGATGTCGTGACTGGAATATCAACCAGCTTTTTTTTTTTACAAGCAAGACAGTTCCTATTAAACCAGCGCATCTCGATATCGGGGCTTTTTGCCATTTTCGTTTATGAAAGATCATACTCTTCCATTACAGAGGCTGATGAGTTTAGAGATATTTTACTCTTCAGATGATGAGAAGCAATATTTATTTTCCACAGCTGCCTTCTGTTTTCCTGCAAATGTACAAATACACACCAGCTCTGCACTCCACAGTCTCACCGGGAAAGATGTTGCTCTTGCTGGCATTTACTAAGGTTTGTGGTCTAGACGGCTGCATTTATTTACGTATTTGTTTGCTTTGTTTGACTTGGATGCTTAAGTCCATTTGCCCTTTTTTTGCAGGCTACAGGGAATCACTGATTACACAGGCAAACCAAATCCAATTTTCCCTGCTGGGTGAATGAAAAAGCTCTCAGCTGAAAGCTGGCACATGGATGGACCACCTCTGCCTTCTGTGCTTTTTTGCAGTTCTGTGTATTTGCAAAGCCTGGTTCTCCCATTACAATTCCAAATCATGAAAGGGGTATCACACATTTCCTTTTTCTATTAAGATGCAACCACATTGCACATCTGAACAAAACATACACACAAAAAGTACCAAGGGCAGCATGGAATGTGCACTCATCACGTCAGAAGCCATAGATCGTTCTTCCCATTTTGCATTGTTACAGGGAATGGAAGCTATGGCCAAAATGCATGCTTTCACACTGCTGTCTGTCTGGTAAAAATGATGGTACCAGTTCTTGAATAACCATCATGAGATCGGAATCAGACTAGAACAGGATTCCAGATAGACCTGCTTAAGATGGCTCGCTAAATGACTTCCACACCTGAGTAAGCTTATTGTCTCAGGTCCACCACACAGCCAATGGTGGTCCATTCAATATGCAGAAGCAAACCCATTTTACCACAGAATAAATACTATAACAAAGATCTGAAGCCAAGGCTGCGATCACATGCACAGTTCGCCCTGACATAGGCATGAATGCTAGGCGGATTAAAGGAGCATGATCAGAACCAACATCTGGGAATGCAGGATATTAAAAAGTGGAATGTATTGAATTTGTCATTGCTGGGTAGAATTGCGGTGGTTAAGATGAATGTGTTACCACGATTAATGTTTTTGTTTCAAACTATTCCAATTGTGAAAGATGTAAAAACATTCAAACGTTGGCAGAAGGAATTGTCTAAGTTTGTGTGGGGAGGGAAAAAACCAAGAATTAAGATGAAAATAATGTGTGATGCTAAAGAAAGAGGAGGGTTTCAATTACCAAACCTAAGGTTATACCATGATGCAATATGTTTGACCTGGGTAGGGACATGGACTATGTTACAAGATAGAAAGTTATTGTCCCTGGAAGGTCATGATTGTAGATTTGGGTGGCATGCATATTTATATTATGGTAAAATAAAAATGGACAATATGTTTAAACATCATTATTTGAGAAGAACACTAATGGATACGTGGACAAGATATAAAAACTTTTTTTCAGAAGAGATACCTATGTGGATTGTACCCGCAGAAGTTTTGCATCCAACATCACGGTATAAAGGACAAGATTGGTTGAAATATAGAGACTTATTAACAAGACATGGTAAAGACTTTAAATTGAAGGAGCAGCATCAGATGGACTTTGATTATGGTTGGCTAAGATATAGACAAATATATGATATGTATAGAAGTGATAAAAAACACGGTTTTAGGGGAAAAAACAATAAAATAGAACAAGTTTGGGAGGAAGGTGGAAAAAAAAGATTTCTAAAATGTATAAAGTCTTGCTAAAATGTTTTAATGCTGATGAAATGGTAAAAGAACAAATGGTAAAATGGGCGATAAACTTTAACAAAGACATTGAAATGGAATCTTGGGAATTTTTATGGAAAAATGCTATGAGTATATCTACATGTTACAACTTAAAAGAAAATTGTTTTAAAATGATGTATAGATGGTATATGACACCAAAAAAAATTGCAAATATTGGTCAGAATATGTCTAACAAATGTTGGAAGTGTAAAAAGAAAGAAGGTTCTTTTTATCATATGTGGTGGACTTGTGATAAAGCAAAGATTTATTGGTCAAAAATACATGCAGAAATGGAAAAAATCTTGAAATGTACATTTAAAGAAGTTGCCTGAAATGTTATTGCTTGGACTTAAATTAGAAGAGATAAATGTAAAAAAAAGGACAATAATATGGTATATGATAACAACAGCAAGAATGGTGTATGCACAAAATTGGAAAAATGAAAAAATACCAGAGGTGTGGGAATGGTTGAAAAAACTGTTACATATGGCTGAAATGGATAAATGGACTAGAAAATTGAATGATCTGTACTCAGAGACCTTTTTAGAAGATTGGAAAGATTTGAAAGATTATGTGGAAAAATACTGGGATATGAAAAATTGCATTTATACATGGTTATAATAATATAAAGTAATAGAATTAGAGTATATGAATGTATTAAGGACAATTAGACAAAGAAGTTGTTTTTTTATTTTAGAATTATATAAGAATATAGAAAGTAAGAATTAATGTATAAGTATTTTTAAGAAATATGACCGTTACCAGAAATGTAAACATAGATATAAGTATTATTATTTTGGATAGAGTGGAAAATGTGTTATGCTTCAGATGTGGTGGGAAACCGTTAATATAAGATAAAAACAAGATTATACAAACAGAACAAAATGTTATATAATATGGAAAAATGGATTTGTATAAGATAAATGTATTATTTTTTAATGTTTGGAAAAATAAAAAATTTTTTTTTACAAAAAAAGAACCAACATCTGGGAAGAGCCCTGCAGCCATTGGCAACCATTTTGCTCCACCACATACGCGGAATAAAAAAACACCTCAGAAAGTCCAGTAGCAAGCGGGTTGCTACAGGCCACAGATGGACTTTTCTGTGTCTGATCACACCAGCACACTCCCATAGCATTGGGATAGACTGATCAGGCTATCCTGACTCCGTGCCATTGTCCCCCCCTCCATCGCAGTATGCTCATCAGTGCAACCCTCCCCCCCCCCCGCACATTCCATAGGGAGAGGTGTGAATCATCGATTCCTTGTGTAAGCGCATCGGGAACAAATGGTAAAAAACCCCACCTGACTCACCAGCAGTTGCGTCTCATCACACAGTGGCGGGCTGTGCTCACATCTACAAAAATCCATGTGATTGCGCAACGGTCAACTTCCGCCAGAGGAAATAGCCTCACTTCCCCTCCCATGTGTTTTACCTCAGGCATGTGACTGCAACCCAACTATGGCTGCCTGGGGAATGAACCTGTATCATACACATGCTTGCAAAATCATATTTTTCTCAGCTATGATTCATTTTCTATGCTGTGATCCTCAAAAAACTGCTTACCTGCTATGTTACACTCTTCACACACTGCTGAGGCCACACTGACAATTTTGAAGATCTCCCAGTTTCTGGGATCTCTGAGGCTGCTCTTTTAGGTTGCTCAAGCAATAGTAATAAACACCACACTTCAAACTGAAGTAGGGAAGTATCTCATGAAAGAAGTACTTGGTTTCCCAGAGTGCTGGGAGCTACCATCACTACAGTCATCACTGATGTTTCTGTTTGCTAAGCATTGCTTGTATGTTCGGACCAATCATGAGCACACCTCTATACTTGTTCCACAGCTCCTCTAGAATAGCAGTTCCCAACCTTTTCGGTATGGTGACCCATAAGTCCAAATTTACTTGCTAGGATGATCCACCCAGGGTTGGCCCAAGGTTTTTTTTGGTGCTCTAAGCAAACTATAACCTTGGCACCCATCTAATTCACCATTCAATGTTTCTAACCAGATGTTTTTGAGAAACCAATAAATATCAACAAAGGGTGCAGCTTCCCCCACTACACACCCCCAGCAACTGGCATTTCAAAGTACACAGCCTTTGCATATGGAGGTTACATTCCAGCCTCTTCTTCTCCATTACTCCCTCTAACCCACCCTAAGATTTTAACAAACATACTCTAGTAGCTATCAGGACACGTTTTACTTGATCAACATGCATATGCAGTGAACAAAAAATACCAGCTAACGTATGACATGGAAGTTACTGTTTCCTGGGTCAGATCTTGGTTTCCAAAAGACAGAAGAGAGCAGTGGAAAAGGCAGGAGTGGCCATTAGGGGGGGCTGGCCTGCGACCAACCCACTTTGAGAACCTTCATGACCTTCCTGACCCACAGGCCGGGAAACACTGCTCTAGAAAATGGTATGAGCATCTAGGGATGCTAGGTGGGGTGGGGGTGCCCAGGGGAAATTTAGCACACCATGCCACCCAGCTCGCCCTATTTGCCAGCACTGGGACTGTTTGGCCCGTCCTCATGCCCTCTTTGCTAGGTAGCTAGGGCTTGCATGCAGGTTTGTTTCATTTAATCTCTTTGTTGTCACAACTTGGCGGTATCAGCATGGGGCTGGATCCCTTGTCAGGAAAGCCAGCCTCTGTGCCCATTTTCCTGAGTATGGGGATCCCCTTAAGGAATCTTGGCATGAGGGTCAAGAGGAACGCCCAGTCCAGGGGCTCTGCCATGGATTACCCCCATACTCAGGTGATAGGGGAGAGACCACTCCTGGTCAGCCGCCCTTGTGGAATCAAAAGACCTGTCACCCCAAGGTTTTCCCACAACTCCAGCCGGCGGGCTGGGACAGGCTGGGAATCATTGACTGGCAGGCAGGCCAGTTGATGAATAGGATCCTCTATATATATACACACACACACCATGTGTGCATGTGTTATTTCAAACCAGGATGTCAGCAGAATTATGGCTGAGGGAATTGGGACCCCCTCACCTTCAGTGCCCTCCTTGCCCCCTGTTGGTGCTGGGGCTGCAAACACTGCTCTAGAAAATAGTGTGAGCGTCTTGAAGAGGTAAAGTTTGATCTTCATGATGTCTCAGTTGAAGTTTATTAGCAGCACTGATTTAGAGAAATACCAGTCAGCAACAGTGTTAGCCTGATTAAGGTGAGTGTCAGGCATTCAGAATCAGCATGCTAGCCAGAAGAGCACTTTTATGGTCAAAGAATGCAAAATTTGGAAACAGCCTTATTTGTTTGTTTGTTTAGATTTTTATCCCGTCCTCCTGGCCAAGGCCGGCTCAATCTGAAAAATGCACATTTTCCTCACCTTAATGATTCTGTCGTTTCATGGGGACAATGGGATCTCTTAAAGAAAGATCTGGGAACGTTTGAAATTATATGTGGTATAGTATTTATAATTTGCTGACAATATATTTTATCTCCTACCTAAATAATGCTAGTGATTTTTTTTGTTTGATTTCTTTTCTTTTATTTACAGCATTTCTATGCCACCTTTCCACCCAACTCAAGGACCCTAACATATAAAACAATTAAACAAAATACAAACACATATTGTCATAGCTTGCTTTCTGCTACATTCTTTGTTGAAAAATAAACTAGAAATTTTCTGAAGAAACAAAAACCAAAGGGCCAATGTTCTCCATAGAATTCACTGCCACGTAAACCACTGTCTCAAATGGCTTTTAAAAAGGGTTAGAGAAATTCGTGGAAGAAATTAACAGATTAACATTAACAGATGTTGGCTATGATAGTTGAACAATTAGTTACAAAATACCCAAAATAAGTAATTATCACTTCATCTAATTCACACATTTATCCTTTTAGAATAATTTGTTCCAGTTCTAACAAGCCAAGATAATTATTGCACATTTCCCATGGCAGCAGTATCATTCAACTAATTAAGTTCACTCTATTGCACTTTTCCCAGTGTACCAATATATTCCAATGGACATGCTCCATCCAAAGTAATAGAATCACTACACGTTTTCCAGTAGTCATCCTACCCATACAGAGTCATCTAGTTATTTCACATTGGCAATACTAGCTTCATTTGAACTAAGTTAGTTTAAACTAAGAAAACAAATCCCTACACAGTTCTTCCTGAAATAATTTAACTTAGATAACAAATTGATTATGGCACAGTCCCCTTTCTATGCACATCCTATTTATTGTATAGCTCTTGTACTGAGAGACATAAGCGCTTCAGCCTCCAAATACTATCATTTAAAAGGTCCAGGTCAAAGACACAAAGACTAAGGCTACAGGATTCCTCCTTTATTAATTGCTCTGATCCATCACTGGTTTCCAAGGTGTTTAGGACAAGACTTATTCAAAAAGTTCCTTTGAGATCTTCTACTGAATAATGTTATGCCACTTCTTCTATAAAGAGACCACCTTAAAACCTCATTCAGTTTCAATCCAAACCAATCATTATATACGTCAAACAAGAGAGGAGCTAGTCTCCCTCTGTGGTGTAGAATCTTTTTGATGCATGCTGAGGGTACTTTCTTCAAGACAAAGAGGGGGATGGGAAGGGCCTCAATCACTTTGGTCACCACACCTCAGAAAGGATATTAGAGCATTGGGGAAAGTGCAGAAAAGAGCAACTAGAATGATAAAAGTGTTGGAACACTTTCCCTATGAAGAAAGGTTAAAGCGCTTGGGGCTCTTTAGCTTGGAGAAACAATGACTGAGGGGGTGACATGATTGAGGTTTACAAGATTATGCATGGGATAGAGCAGGTGGCGAAAGAAGTCCTTTTCTCCCTTTCTCACAGTACAGGAACTCGTGGGCACTCAATGAAATTGCTGAGCAGTCAGGTTAGAATGGATAAAAGGAAGTACTTCTTCATCCAAAGAGTGATTAACATGTGGAATTCACTGCCACAGGAGGTGGCGGCGGCTACAAGCATGGACGGCGTCAAGAGGGAACTGGATAAACATATGGAGCAGAGGTCCATCAGTGGCTATTAGCCACAAAGTATAGATAGGATCTCTTGGTCTGGGGCAAGTGATGCTCTGTATTCTTGGTGCTTGGGCGGGGGGGGGACGACAACAGTGGGAGGGCTTCTAGTGTCCTGGCATCACTGGTGGACCTCCTGAGGGCACCTGATGTTTTTGGCCACTGTGTGACATAGTGTTGGACTGGATGGGCCATTGGCCTGATCCAACATCGGCTTCTCTTATGTTCTTATTCTTATTAACATCAAAAGCACTGATCTTCTGCTCTCCAAAGTCCACCCTTGGGGCAAAAGCTTAGCGCCCAACTGGTGGTGAATTGGAGGAAGCAGAACAAGCTCCTGCTACACTCTGCATGTCGCTCTTCTACATCCCATCTCTACTGGCCTTTCCCTAAATCTATCCGATTAAGGCAGAAAAATATATATAAACTCCTTATCAGGACTCCAGAAAGTGGCTGCTAATTTGCAAGTAAAAAAACGACACCACCTTGGCCAACAACAGAACAGTCACAAGGAGATAAATATCACACATCAGTACCGCGGGCTGCTTGTCGAGATGGCTCTTGCTGTTGACACAAGTTCAGATATTTCAGAGTAAAACATAAACCTTGCCATAAACATACAATAAAAGTGTCAGAGGGCACTGCTAAAACCCACCAAGTTCTCTTTCCTGATAAGGTTTCTTGCCGGTCATCTAAATATGTGATGCTCAGCCATTTCTTTGCAAGCGTAGCTAAAACAGGGAGATTTAGAACAGCAGCATTTTAGAGAGCAGAACAGAGAAAAATCGATATCCAATGCAACTGTTGACTCCTTGTGCTTTCTGCAAATCTCTAGAAATTTAACAGCTCATGCACAAAGCTGGGTGGATGGTGACCAAGTTACTTCTGAGGGGATTCAGCCAGTCATGCGGAGAACTGTCACAAAAGTCAAGTCCCCAAACTTTCTGCCAAATGGTGCCATCTTTCTAATTGTTCATAAGCTGGATACTTGGTAGACAACAAAGACCAGTTTAATTTATTATTTATTTGTAGTCCTCCTTTCTCACTTGGACTTAAGGCGAATTACACAGAGTGAGTCAATATAATGGAGGGAGGGGACATTCAATAAACAATGCAATAAGATTAGGGTTGTAGAACCAACTAGAGGTCTAAAAACAGAAGTATTAACATGACACAATTAAATTATGCATTCCATAGTAGGATCCTAGTTTCAGCAAGCTATACACAGTAGTATAGCTCACAGTCCCTAATAATTTTTTCCGAGTAACTTTGTGTATAATTTAGTTCAGTGCAACTCTGTGGCGACTTCAACAGTATTCTGGGAAACCATGCTCTCGGACTGAACGTATGGACAAGAGAGGCAAAAGGTCTTGAATCTGGATCTTGCTGGAAAATGCTGCAAAATGGTTTCTGACGAGTACGTGTGCGGTGTTTGCTTTCCATCTGTATTTGTAAGTAATTTCTTACAAAGGTCACAAAAGCATCCATCACAGAAACATGCTTGAAAACATTTGATCACCCAGGGAAATGAAACTTTATACTATGTCATATCCTAGGGACAGAGTGTCATTATGAAAGCCTTTGGGATATTCCTGGAAGTGAATCAGTCTTGCTCTGGGTAAGACTGTACAGAGGGAAGGACTCAGGGTACAAAATTCCAGGAATGCAGGCCAAGTGTCTTGGGGGATATTAGCACCACACCAGCTCTTTTCAACTACCCAGTGTAGGTTTTCCTGAATACAAATCTGGTGTTCAGGATCCCAGAGGGAATCACGGTTCAGAATGGCACATGATGGCAACTCCATGGTCAGGTACATGGGTCTTCTTTCCCACAAACACCTTGCCTGTGCACAAGCTATTTTAGATTCCTTTGGCCCTTGAGACGTACCATCAACCATTACCCTAAGACCTCAGTAGCAAAACTGTACTACAAAACTGAACAGTATTACCTTGCATTGCGTTTTAAGAAACCATTTAGAATGTTACAGCTAAGCCTGTTTGAATTCACCAGGCCCATGACTGGCATTAAACTGAAAACCTCCTAATCCTTTGGTAAGCAGAAAAGAATGCTAAGCAAGAAACCTAATGGCTTTGACTTCATTTGAAATAATAATGTGACCAGTCAACGACAGACATTTTTAGGGTGAAGCATTAGCAAACCATGCAGTGTTATGTCCTGAATTTTGCATGCTAACAGCTACAAACTTTTCACTGGTTCTCACCTAGAAAGAAAAGGAAATTCTCTTTCTATAAGAGCAACAGCACAATTGTGAGCAGAGTTACACACTTCTAAGACCACCGACGTCAACGGACTTAGATGGGAGTAGCTCTGCTTATGGCTACACGGTTAATCACAAACTGAGCTTAGAGCAGAGTAGGCACCCTGCTCTCCAGTTTCCATCCACATCATATGACCGTTTATTCCAAGGGAAACTCCACTGAGGTCATTGGAGTTTACCTTCCAATAAGCAAACTTAGAACTGCACTCTCCATCCCTTATAACCCCCCAAACAGAGTCAGCTGTATGCCTTTCTTTCACTGACCCCCATTCCTTCGCTGGCTGGTTCCATCGGTCCAGTCACCCTCCTTGTCTGAGCTTCTGCATTGCATGTAGCACCTCCCCTTCATCCGGCTCACAGCGCCGGCTGGCTCACCAGCCTCAGCTGATTCTTCAAAGAACCTGGCACGTTTGCACAAAAAGCACATTCCCGGAAATTCTTACCAGAAGTAATTTCTTAAAGCAAAAGAAGCTACTAACTAAAGACCAGTCACACATGATGGAAGTCCACACAATACCTCCCCCATTCCAATTGTATGAATGCTCTGATTGGTCAGTAGCAGGGGGAAAAAATCATGTTCACAATCATGTTTAGTGTTACTTATCTTGAGCATTGCAAATAGGCCTGGTGAAAAATGTCCTTGTCCTTGTCCTGGAAGCTTGATGTGTGGAAGTGCTGTGGGCAGGTTGAAGTTTGTCAGGACGTGAAGGTAAGTAAAAGTATTGGGTAAATAACATCCCATGAAGCTTCTTTTAAAAGAACAGGATATTTTTTTTCCTTTCAGGCAGTTGGGAACCCTATGGTATATTTACATATTTCTACCCTGCTTTTCTCTCCACTGGGCATTCAAAGTGGCTTATAAAGGAACACAAACATATAATTTAGACCAAGGGTGGCAAACATGCAGCCCCGGGGCCGGATGAGGCCCCCGGAGGACTTCCGTCAGGCCCGCAGTGGAACTGGCTGTCTTCTGCTTCTTCTTCTAGGTCTCCTGCTGCTGTGTCATCGTAGGTTTGCAGCTTACAGATACGCACCTGAACAGCATATTCAAGATTGCAGCAGCACATTTTGATGCAATAATTCAGAGCAAGAGGTGTCAGTTATTAGACACTGTTAAATAAACAAAATATTGCAAGAGTGCTAATGTTTTGTTTTTATTTTAAGTTAAAAAAAAACCCTTTGTGTTTGTATCCTTTATAAAGTTTATATCTCCACTATCTGGCAATTCATTTTATGACACACATGGCCCGGCCTAACTAGGTCTCATTTATGTCAGATCCGGCCCGCATAACAAATGAGTTCGACACCCCTGATTTAGACAAACACAGATCCAGGACATCTCTTGACCTGGTCCTGGATTCACTGGCCTGGCTCACTGAGTGCCACAGGCCAAGAGCCTCTGGGCATGCCCAGCCTTAAACACCTGTAAACAGAAGAGGAACAGAAACTCCACCCAGGTCTTGTTCATCTGGCAAGAAGATGTTCCTACAAATTCCAGATAGGTTATTTACCGATGGAAAACAGGAACTGCCTGGCAGGGCTCGGGGGTCTGCTTATGTGCAGGTACAAACCACACCCTTGGTCACACCCGAGCCCCGTGATAGGATTATTTACAAGATGCCTTTGACCATAGGTCCCCTTTAGGATCCTGGGTGGCCTATTGGCCCAAATTACGATCCGCCTGGGCTATTGTCTACCGAAGCGAAGCTCCAGTAGTTTGCCTGACCTCATGTGCGGTCACCATTAGAACACAACATGAGGAAAGCTGGTAATCCTTGTTAGGCTACCAGAACCCATGCACCACGAGAGAATGTGAATAGTGTGGTGAAATGGACTGTAAACTATACATTTCATAGCTGCTTTTAAAAGAATACTTTTCAGAAGAACTTCAGGCGTATCGATTTTAAAATTGTCCAAGAATAGGGCTGCAAGGCAGTCAAGATAATGATTTTGACATTGATTTTCACCTTCCCTCCCATGCTGAGCAGAGAGGATATGCTGAAGCTGAAAAATCTGAGGCTAAAAAGCCAAAATTATTATGCATTTACAATAAAAAGCTGTGTAATTTGTATAATATATCCTTTCTGCCCCCTTCCTGAGCTGTCCAAAGTTGAACGTTTCATGAAAATGTATACAAAGAGTTCATTGTTTCAGACTATACACTGAATATTGGATTCGACTGTATATTTATTTGTTTAAAACATTGTTGTGCCACCTTTCTACCCAATCAGGGGTCATATGGGAGAAGGCATTCCTTACAGTATGTTGGTACAGAAAAACAGAAATATGCAAAGGATTTCCCAATTCTTTTGTAAAGCTACTACTAGTCCTGCTGTGCTAAAACAAATTATCTTAAATTTCGGGTAATGAAGTGTCTACTTCTTCATCACTAGTCATGACAGTCATATAGACTTTTTTTCCTGGTGTTTCAGACAGATACAGAGCAGTGAAAATATTTCCAATGCAAGACCTTAATTGGTTCCAAAACATTTTGGTCAGAGTTGGCAGTGGGTAGAGAGGGAACGGGGACATTAAAAATGCTTCGGAGCAAGCTGAGGCACATGGTCTCAGCCATGCTGATTGCACCGTGGAGTCTCTTCCACTCAGTGAAACCGTCCACAGATGTAGTCTTAGCTGCTGGGCAAACCTACTCTTTGCCATTGTTCCTGTGGCCTAGGTCCAAGCCAAAAGGTTCCTGAGGCACTGCTGACATCACAGGCCACTTCCCCACACTGCCATGGAAGCTTGCTGGGTGACCTTGGGCCCATCATTCTCTCTCAGCCTCGTGATGATAAAATGGAGGCGGGGAGAACAATTCTGTAAACCATTTTGAGTCTCATTGAGGAGAAAAGCATGGTATATCCAAATAAATAAATAGCTAGATTGCTCTAGGCCGCCAGCAATCCTTCAGGATGCAGCCCTCCAGCAACTTTTTTGCCATTTGCCATGTAACCTGAGGCAAGTCAGAATCCATTGATAGGCAATCAAGGAGGGAAGATTTTGTAATTTGAAATGTGGTCCCCCCCCCAGATACTTATGTTATTTATTTTAGAAGAGGAGATTGGATTTATACCCCACCTTTCACTCAGAGCAGCTTACAAACTCCTTTCCCTTCTTCTCCCCACAACAGACACCCTGTGAGGTAGGTGGGGCTGAGAGAGCTCTGAGAGAATTGCTCTTGAGAGAACAGCTCTGACCTATGGCTTGCCCAAGGTCATCCAGCAGCTGCAAGTGGAAGAGTGGGGAATCAAACCTGGTTCTCCCAGATTGCAGTTCGCACACTTAATGACTACATCAAACTGGCTCTATGTGTGAGCAAGCAGGCAGGCTAATAAGAATGTTTATAGACTAATAGCCTTAGCAGAATTAAGTGTATATGTAAACCAGTGAGAATACTAGTTCTGTCATACTACCTTTCGAAAATTGCTGTCGATTTCTAGCCTTCGTTTCTGGAGCAGGAAACTCACTATCCATGGTGACACTTGCTGGTGACACAGTGACATCACTGCATCGCCAGTGAAGCTCTAGCATTCACCCCCAAACTCTTCAGTTTAACCATAGAGCTTGGGGTGAATGCTAGAATGTTGGCCAATTGAATGATATCACTTCTGGGTCATGCGGAGATGATGCAATGGTAAAGGGATGATGATGATTGCCCCCCATTTTCCCCTACACACTGCCCCACTGAGTGGTGGCAGGAAGGGCCCAGCAGGGGTCTGGAGTTCTCTTGCTAAAATACGAGACCTAGCAAGTCTCTTTTGTTTCTGTATAGACCATGGATAACCACAATGGTCTACACAATGACTAGCGATTTTAGCTGACCTGATTTGGGCTGAGCAATTAGGTCTTTAACCATAACGAGATCTCAGGAGAATATTTAGTATGATATACAGAGTACATTTCAGTCTGATTACATGTTTAAAATGGCAGGAAGCCAAGCCTAGCAAAGGAGACAAGGAGGACAGTTGAAGGAATGCAGAAGAAAAAAAGGGAGCCAAGACTCCCAGGAAATCAAAAGGCTAAGAAATCTGCCTTAATCTGGCTGAAGCACAGGCCGAAATGGCTCATCTCTGCACAGTCTCTTGCTTTGTGTTACTCAACAGCAAATCTGTTCTTCTTAGCTAGATAAAGGCACTGCTGTAGAGGTCCTGAATAACTGCCTGGCTGCTGTGGGAAGTTGGCTAAGAGGGAACAAATTGAAACTAAACCCTGAAAAGACAGAGGTAATTCTGGCTGGGAAGGCGGAGATCTGGAAGGACATTGTGCTGCCCACTTTTGATGGAGTTCAGGTGACCCTTGTTGACTCAGTTAAGAGCCTCGGGGTTATACAAGACCCAGCGTTATTGCTGGAGAAGCCAGTTCACGCAGCTGCCAAAAAGGATTTCTTCCTACTCAGCCTAGCCCATAAGACTGCCCCTTTCCATGATATGGCTGATCTGACCACCTGCATCCATGCCACAGTAACACTGAGAGGACACTACTGCAATGCACTGTACATTGGTCTACCCTCCAATTCGGAAACTCAAGTTGCTGCAGAATGCTACGGCTCGGCTATTATTGGGAGCTCAGTGGAGCACGCATATTACTCCCATTCTGCAGTTACTCCACTGGCTGTTCATCAGTTACTGGGCTCAATTGAAGGTACTGGCTATTACATACAAAGCCCTTCATGGCCTTGGAACCTCCTGTCTGCAAGGCCGCCTCTCCCCCTATGCTCTGCCACAACAGCTTCGCTCATTGGAGCAGGGCCTTCTGCAGTTGCCACCTGCAAATGGGCAAAACCGACAACTGCCTGTACACGTGCCTTCTCTGTGGTGGCCCTCACCTTATGAAACAGCCTGCCTGAGGAGGTCAGGAAGGCTCCCACTCTCCTGGCTTTCTACAAACTATGCAAAGCTGAATTATTTAAGAGGGCTTGAAAAGGGTAGCACAGTACAAAATGATTCACAAAATCACTTGGAGAAATGATTAAGGACTGTGGTCGATATCACTGTGCATACCTTGCTGTAAGTGAGATTCTACTATGTAAGTTTTGCATCATTTAATGTGTCATGCTAACACTTATGCTTTGCTTCAGTTCTGTTTTTAGACTTCTGGTTGGTTCCACAATCCTAATCTTATTGCACTGTTTATTGAACATCCCATCCTCTTCATTGTATTGGCTCATTCTGTGTGATCCACCTTCAGACCAAGTTAGAAAGGTGAACTATAAATAATGTAAATAAATAAATACTGGGGTTTTTTTAATTATGCAGGGGAGAATTTTATTTGTTTACTTATTTGGAAAAAATGTCTGTGCTGTGTCTCAAAGGAACCAGCCCAAGGTATGCTGAAGATTCCAGCAACATCACATCTGTCTTACTTTAGAGTAAGGGCCTGCCAGACTCTGCTTTAGGTTCCTAGGACACTTAAGTGAAAAACAAATCGCTTGTAATAAAAATTGGTGTTTATTAAGGTTTAACAAGGACCGATTTCCCACAGCTGCTGCTCCGCCCCTGATAGTTAGTGTCAATTTCCCACTATTTGCTGCACAGCCACATTTTGCCCCACAGCTTCGCCCGATTTCCCCCGCACCTACTCAATCCTGTTGTTTGAGGACTGAGTAGGTGCGGGGAAAATCAGGCGAAGCTGAGGAGCAAAATGCGGCCACACAGTAAATAGTGGGAAATTGACACGATCGGGGCAAAGGGAAGAGAAGGGGCAGAGCAGCGGCTGTGGGAAATCGGTCAAGGTGTTATAAGCAGGATGGTAGATACATAGCAAAATCAAGCAAAGACAGACTTACTACATCCCTCTCTGATGACTGGGAATCCATAGAAGTCTTTTTGGGATGCCATTCTGTGGGGCTATTTGCTGGTCAACAAGCGAGATCCAGAGACCTGGAGCCTCACCTACCTTTTAAAAAGTTGCTGCAGCCTAATTGTATGCAAGGTAACCCTCACTTCCCACTGCTAGTCCTTCGGGTGATGGGAAAAATATTTTAAAATTACCATCGTTGTGTGTGCCATGTCATCACTTCTGGGGGGAAACACAGAAGTGACGTCATGTCATAGCTTGTATTTAACTGTGGTATCATATAATTTCCGGCAAAAGAAGGAAGTGGCATAGTGTAGCTCTAGGAATCATGGGGAAATCTATGGTTTTACCATAGAGTTTCTAGCAATTCCTAGAACTATCTATGTCTAGAACTATTTTTTGTTAGAAGTTACAGGATGCCCCAGCCAGTTTTATGGGCCACCTCCATATCCCCACCCACAGCCCTCCTGCTAATTGCCAGGCACTGGTTGTCCAAGCCCTTTACATAAAACAAACTGAGGGTTTTAAATATCCCAAGAAGGGTAGTTAAAGTTACCCTGTGTTGAACCAACCCCCTTCATCACTGACGGCAGAGAGGAGCAATCCATGCTATATAACTTAAATGGGGAGGAAGTTTTGTAATAATTTTTAAAATACCCATTACAAAAACCATTCGAATTAGCAATCTATTTTCAAGACACATGGGTTCAGCCAGGAAAGCACATCATGCTAATCTGAAATGGCAGGTGTGACCACCAATTTAATTCACAGCCTCTACCTATTCATTTTTGAACTCCCCCACAGTTTTTTTTAATGATGCATCCTGTGAAATTGTGGATGTAGAACTCTCCTGTCTACTGAATTCAAAAGTGTAACTATTTGTTAACTGTATTGGAGGTGTATCCTTAAGAAAGTATTCCAAATTAAATTAATGACGCTAGAGATAACATTTCTTTCATCTGTCCTGTGACCTGTCTCCATCCCCATTTCTTAACTACAAATTCAGATCCCTCAAGTTCTAGCATGGAATGGGGAATCTCTTCCTCCTTCCCACACAGCTCATAAACAAATATGAGCACCCCATCTCTTTCTAGATTAAATGCCCAAAACTTAACCCTTCTTTGTTGGAAGCTGGAAACCTACCACCATTTAGGTCCCCATCCATAGATACAATAAGAAATCAAAATGTTTTAAAATATATTACACATATTTCTTGATCTCCATACCACTTCTGGTTTTTAAGCAAGCTCCGAATCCATTCAGAATCATACTGCTTCCAAGTATGGAAGTTTTATTTCATCACAGCGATCAATGGTTCTCCTAATTTTCTGGCCATGAAATTTATGCTTCATATGAACGAGGAAGTGGAAACAAACCTTTGGCTCTGTATCAATAATGGCTCAATGCAAATTAGTATTGCTTTGACAGAAACATCTGATAGAGTAGTATTGGTTTTTTTGTGCTCCAGTAACCACTATAGACAGAACAGAGGAAGTAGCCTGAAAAAAAGCAGAGAAATACAGATCACAAGAAGCTGACTTATACTAAATCAGACTATCAAGATCAGTATTGTCTACTCAGACTGGCAGCAACTCTCCAGGGTCTCACTTCACTACTCCCAGAGCCTTAAAAAAAATCTGGAGATGTTGAGAATTGAACCTGGCACCCTTAGCATGCAAAGCAGATGCCCTGCCATTGAGCCACAGCCCCTATCCATCCCTAGAGGATCCCCAGGGGAAAATACATTTTCGTAGGAAATATATTCTCGCAGTGCAATCCTCAGCAGTTACACCAGTCTAAGCCCGTTGATTTCAGTGGGTTTAGACTTGAGTAACTCTGCATGGGATTGCATTGTTAATGGTAAATGATGCAATCATGCAGGTGCTGGACAAAAGAAACTCATTCACACTGCATCTGGTACTCCTATTTATTTACAGCTCATTCAAGAACAAGTAAATATTTGCTATCAAATGTAGTTTAGCTTTCATCATTAGAAAGGAGAAAGGTAATTTCCGTAACATGAGGCTCTAAACGGTGTCCACAGTAAAAGCCAAGGGTCCAAACTAGTTCCAGAAACACCAGGTGGGTTTCCACTGAAGGCTTTTCCTTGCACTGATGTGTTGAGGTTGCTGCAGAAGGACCTTATTCCCTGTATGTGTGTCTCAGTACTTACTAATTTAATGCCTGAATCATGATACGGTTCTCAGATACCACCAAGGTACTTTGCATAAGAACTACTGATCCAGTAGGTCACTTCCTATGTCATACTGAACTTCTGCAAGTACTGAGACAATGAAATTAGGAATCATCTGGTTGGACTCAGTTCGTCATGGACAAGTCCAGGCATGTTGCTGGAAATAGAGAGGGGGAATACAGAGTCACACTGGTTTTGTGGCCAAGGGAAGGAGAATTCTAGGCAATAATCACCTTATAAAAATAAATGGGAATTGTCCCAGCACTGTCAATCAAGTGAAAGGACAGAGGACTGGGAAGGAAGTGCATATGATCTTTCAACATCTTTTGAAACAGGCGCAAGATTCCGTGGTAGCGCTGATCAGTTGTTCTCTGCCAGGAGCTCACATTACTAGCTTTCCCTTCATATTTTCACTTTTCCTGGAAACTGTTACACTTTTTCCTCTTCTGATTGTTCCCTCTTTCAAAGGATCAACGTCCGTCAGTTCACCGATACCTTGACGTTTCATGGCGACTTAATGTCATCCTGGAGAAAGGGACTGGACCGTCAAAACGTGGGAGTTTACTGGAAGCCCTGTCTCATTCGCGCTTTGGACCCTGTACAGATTTTGATTGATTCTACTTATAAAGTTTCCTTGGAGTTTTCCCTTGTGAGGGTTTTCTGTATGCCACTTTGATACTGGATAGGAATAACTATATTTTTGTATTGAATATCTTATATGGAATATTGAAAATAATTAATACATTATAATAAGACTTCTATATATAATCACTTTTTACTTTTGCCTTTACTGTAATAGCACTGTATTTCACAGTTATTGTTTTTGCTGTTGTGTTGTCTACATTGTGATTCCTTTGGTAGTATTTATAATGCTGGGGAAGGGCGGCATGGTACACCCTGATCTGGAAGCTAAGCAGGGTTGGTACTCGGATGGGAAACCACCCAGGAAGGGTCTGCAGAGGAAAGGAATGACAAGCCACCTCTGCTTCTCACTTGCCTTGAAAGCCCCTTGCTGGTTGTTGGTTGCACCTTGACAGCATGCACATACATATGACATACTACCTGACACAATGTTGTTCTGTGTGCAGCAGGGTGTTTTATTGTCTGCAGGAATTGGAGAGACATCCTGACTTCATTGCATGATGTCAACAGATTTTCTGTTGTATGTAGGCTGTTTCTATGTACATGTATATGGCTCTCTCCATACAACCAAGAAGAAGAAGAAGAAGAAGAGATTCGATTTATATCCCGTCCTTCACTCACTTGGAGTCTCAAAGCGGCTTACAAACTCCTTTCCCTTCCCCTCCCCACAACAGACATCCTGTGAGGTAGGTGGGGCTGAGAGAGCTCCGAGAGAATTGCTCTTGAGAGAACAGCTGGTACAGAGCTATGGCTTGCCCAAGGTCATCCAGCCAGGTGCAAGTGGAGGAGTGGGGAATCAAACCCGGTTCTCCCAGATTAGAGTCCGCGCACTTAACCACTACACCAAACTGGCTCTCATTTGCAAGAACCACGTTCAAATGAATGCACTGGTATCAGGGTGGGACAGACTTTGTCACCCCGATTCCACTCCCTCCCCCCAAACACGTGCTCACTTTACCTGCTTAGAATGTCTGAAAAGGGCTTTAGAGACATTCAAATATGCAGGGGTCATTTCGAGCAGAAGCTCGGGGGAGCTCAGCTCCGGGAGTTGGTGCCACCCCCCCCCCCCCCGGTATGCCTGCTTGTGTCATGGCTGCAGCAAAATGACCCCACCCCCTGGAAAGGTCCTTGTTCCTCTGACCAGCCTTCTGAAGGCTTCAGCCACCACTGAAGCTATCATCCCAGAATAGTGGTATTTCTGAGGCTTGGATAAGTAGCTGTCCCCCTCCCCCCTTTCTTTCTTGCCTTCTGACATAATTTCGGTGATGTCAGGTGGTTTATCATATGCAAATACGTTATGCTAATGAGTTATGCTAATGAGCTCCTGCACCTCTTTTTCTACTAAATGACCCCTGCGAATATGTAACAGAAAATGGACTTGGGCAAGAGTTGAAACTATTCATATATCAAAGGATGATGCAGGCTTTGCAGCGAATGGGTTCTATAGGCAAACATGCTGTGTTTGACAGCCATGGTCACTCACCAGCCGAGCCTTGCTGCCTTTAAAGCCCTTAACAGTTAGGGACCTACATACCTTTGGGACCACCTCTACTGGTATGTCCCTTGAAGAGCATAGAAACGGGGCCTTGTTCTCTTCTGTGAACTGGGGGGTTCTATCTATGCGCAATAGGCATCCTCATGAATCCCTGAAGCATTTCCCTAAGCAGAAAAGAATGGGAAATCCCTCCCCCTCAGTTCTTCGTGCCCTAACCTGGATGGCCTGATCTTGTGAGATCTCAGAAGCTAAGCAGGGTCAGCCCCAGTTAATGCGTGGATGGGAAACTACTACGGAAATCCAGGATTGCTACACAGAGGCAGGTAATGGTCAGCCACCTCTCTTTGTCTTTTAGCTTGAAAACACTACAGCTATGCTTACTCAACTGCATATGGAAACTTACTAAAAAAGAAAAAAAGGAAAATGAATATGAATATGAATATGAAACCATCCTAAGTTCGCTAGTATATGTCTAGTCATAAAATGTCATGGTGTTCTCCAATGCCCATTAAAAAAAACCCATTAGAGTGTTCAACATCTTGCATAACACTGAACATATTAAATGACAGCAAGCAAAGAAAGCATCAAATGCAATCTAGTAAAAAGAGTGAAGAGTTGGAAAATTCAGGCTGATATTTTGAAGTGGAAAGTCAAAAATATTTTGTTCCTTTGGAGTCAGAGTTGTTTACACGCAACCAATATGGCGCCAGAGTGCGCATCCACAACTGCATCATGATGCTCATCTGGGCTATGGTGAACTAGCTGGATGTGTCTTTTAATGAGGATGTTGCACAGGATGTGCCATGTGCAGCTGGAGCCAGATGGAGCCATTGTTTCTATGAAGACAGCTGTCTCCCTATTGCTCCTCCTCACAGCTGTAGATCTGACAAACACCAATTCATATCAAAGAATGAGATCTGACTATGGGGAGGGGCCGTGGCTCACTGGTAGAGCATCTACTTGCCATTCAGAAGGTCCTAGGTTCAATCCCCGGCATCTCCAGTTAAAAGGACCAGGCAGTAGGTTTTGTGAAAGACCTCTGCCTGAGACCCTGGAGAGCTGCTGCCAGTCTAGGGAGAGAATTCTGATTTTGGTGGACCAATGGTCTCATTCAGTATAAGGCAGCTTCATGTGTGTTCATGTATGCATAAATGATGGGAGGGCATCATTTCAAGACTGGCAAATACAATAGGAACCTATGCTCTTATTTGATTGACAGGAAAGTGCCCCGTCCTCCAACCACACTGCCTCCAACCTGTGCTGTATGGAGCAACAACTGCTTCCCATTGTCTCGTCTTATATAGGTGCTTATGCAGGATACACCTGGAGTACCACTGGATGTCACTGTTGTACCACTGCTTGCAATCAGTTGTGACAGTGTGCTGAGTGCATAATAGGTTTTAGAACAAAAGACCTAAATTTCTAGGATTTTTCAAGTTCCCATCGTCTTGCTGTGGCTGTGTGCAGACAGTTCTTTGTTTTTTTTCCCCTGGAGGGTGGGAATGACTGACTGACAGGCATACGTGTTCCATTTGCCTCCCCTTATATGAGAGATTGTAACCAGTATGACTTGGCTAGCATCCATGACATCACTAATGCTAGTGGCCCTTGGTATACAAACTATACAAACCTGCATATACCATATCCGCATTTAAATGTATGTACATCCTTGCTCATGTTTATCGCTGAAATCTGCTGCTTCTCTTCATCCTCCTTCATCTGTCTTCTACACTGTTAAAATGTGGATGGTAAGTCCTTTGGTGCAGAGACCTGTCCTTTTTTGCCGTGATGTAATGCTGTAAAGCCATAAGTATGACATAAAAATTGTTCAGAGTGTTAATGAATGAACCACTGCTTGGGCTGTGTTTCAACGTATTTTGTTTCCACTGAAGATATGATTTTGGAAGGACAACAAGAAGAGAAGAGATTGGATTTATGCCCCACCCTTCACTACTCAAAGGAGTCTCAGAGCGGCTTACAAACTCCTCCCCCTCCCCCTCCCCACAACAGACACCCTGTGAGGTAGGTGGGGCTGAGAGAGTTCTGATAGAAACTGCTCTTTTTCAAGAACAGCTGCTGCTAGGAACAGAACTTCGGCTCTCCCAAGGTCATCCAACAGGTACAAGTGGAGGAATGGAGAATCAAACCCGGTTCTCCCAGATTAGAGTCCGCGCACTTAACCACTACACCAAACTGACTCTCAAGCAGAAGTCTAGTCCTTATATGTCTTGTAAATGCACAGAAAACATAGCAAATCTTATGAATGGCATCCTTTTAGCTTTTCTTTAAATTCCTGCAGGTATTTTCCTAGAGCAAGGCTCTTTCCAAGTACGAATGAAAAAGTGGTCCAGAGTGCCATGAACACATTGGAGTTATCTTTTATATGACTGTTTGGATTGGCAGGGAGGATATCAATGAATCAAATGCTGGTATACAGTGCTTAGTTCTCGTGGCCCTTTCTTACACACTCAGGGAAATGCCAGTTGCCACTTTAGGGTCAAGAAGCAATTTTCTCCAGGCCAGTTTGACCAGGGATCCTGGAGGGGTTTTTTTAACCATCTTCTGGGCATGGAGCAGGGGTCACTGGGGGTGTGGTGGGGGAGGTTGTTGTGAATTTTCTGCATTGGGTGGGAGGTTGGACTAGATGACCCTGGTGGTCCCTTCCAACTCTATGATTCTGTATCAATGAATCAAATGCTGGTATACACCAGAGACACTTGCAAGTTAGCCACTGCTGTTGCCTCCTCTCCTGCCTCCTCCTGGTGACACCTGCATATGTGGCTCCTGCAGCCAGCTGCCTGAGACAGGAGGCTGTTGTCGGGCATGTGGCTGTGGAACACTTTCCATTCCAGCAGCAACAGCAGGAGGAAGAACTGGTAATGAAGGGAGAGGTGAGCAAGCAGCAAAAGAAAGAATGCAACAGCATTTCACAGCTAAGGATGAAAGTGGTTAGAGTGTCTGGAGACCCAGGTTCAAATCCCCACTCTGCCATGGAAGCTCACTTCATGATCTTGGGCCAGGCAACTCTCTCTCAGCCTGACCTACCACACAGGGTTCGCTGTTGTGAGGATAAAGTGGAGGAGGAGAGAATGACATTGTAACTTTCTTTGGGTCCGCCCCCCCCCCCCTTTTAGGGAGAAAAGTGGAGTATAAGCTATCAGCAGAAAGGGGAGGAGGAAGAGAAGGCGGTGACTGCCAGTAACTGTAGTCAGCCAGTACTGACTTTCCCCTTGGCTTTCCCCCTTGGCTGACCTGCTAAAATCACATATAACTTAAAGAGAGCTTCCAACGAGGCACTGTGAAGCTCTTCTTAATGTTGCTTGTACAACAGCCAGTTCAGCCTCAAATTTCACTTTCGATGAAACAAGGCTGACTGTAGCCCCAAACCTCTGGAGAGAGGCATACGTCTGTGGCATGGTGAGCCTGCTACCTATTGGAAAGCCTCGTCCTCTCCCCTTTGTTCCAAATGGTCCTATTCTTTGTTATTTCTGAACTACAGACATCTGTTCTATCCCGGCAGCTAGATGACTAGGAGGCAATGGCTTTTCCTTTCCCCCTCTCTCCTCCGGTCCTATTTAATGTCATTTATTTCCATGACGGCATTAATTCCTGTCCACCCCCACCCCCTGTGCTTCATTTTAGCACCTTGCTTTTACATTTCCATGCAATTAATTTTTGGGCTCCCTAGGAGATCAACAGGTGTGGAATGATTGACGGGGCTCTGATAGGCTCCATCTGGTGGCAGCTGATAACGTAATCCTAAAGGCTGCTTAAAATGCCTAAAAGGCAGCAGTCTAATCTGTTTGCAAGAGAAAAAAAAGCCATGAAGCAAACATTATGATTCAGCAGGAACAACTGGGCAGAGCTGGTGCTTTTAAAGGCACGGCAGGGAAGCATTCCTCAAACCTCTTCTCCGGCCTGGGAACGCACATAATTTTTACCTTTTGAAGAAATGCAAAGATGGGAGGGGGCAGCAGCATGCGCCAAACGAGACGATGTGGTTTGTGTGCACTGCAAACTAGAGATCACTCCTCCCGCAAAGGGAAAGTCCTAGCATAAGCCCAGCTCTAGGGTGATAAGTACAGGTGCTGAATTGTGGTATCATTAGAAATAAAAGGAAATAATTGGTCAGGGCCAGACCGCTGAGTACAAATAGAAGGCGCTGAGCCGCTTTCCTCTGCATAACAAACAAAAGTGGATTAAGGAGTCCATTATCTCCTCCGCACACATTTCCACCTGCATTAAACAGGAGGGTGATGCTGAGCATTGCAAGCCACGGAGAGAGGACTTCATGAAAGAATATGTACATGTTCCAAGAGCAATCCTGTCAGGGGGCTCAGATGTCTTTCCAGCCCCAGGGGCAGCCACTCTTCAGACATTCAGGATTAGGCTCCAAAACTGCAGAGCCTCTTGGACTCCCCCCTGTCAAAATGGTTGGAGGTCCAGTACCATTAAGAGGCACCCTGCTTAGGAGAAACATCAGGCCTGGAGTTAAACTCTCCCTTGGCTCGGGAGGGACGGAGGATGGACCGAGAGACCTCTGGAGCAGGCGAGGGCAAGAGGACAAGGGGATGCTGGATTGACCCCACCGCCGCCTCCACCACCACCACCACCACCACTTTGCTTCTTTTCTGTGCCCATCTGGCGGTGTGGGAATGGAGGGCAGGGCTGGCTGGTGAGGTCTTGGGGTGAGGGCAAGGGCGGAATTCCAGCAGGCAGGCTCAGTGAGGGTGATGGTGCAGTGCAGTGCAGCATGGGGGAAAAAAGGATTTCCCAGGAGGCCTGGGCTGGATGGGAAGATGGGGGGCCTAGGCAGTAAGTCGGGGCATGGGCCCCAAGATGCCCCACTGTTGCTATGGGCCTGTGGCGTTCACGTTCATGCTACCAAGCAAGTCTGCTGTCCCCTCTACCATGGTTCTTTGCAGGATTAGGGACAACTAACTCTTTGCAGGATGGGGCCTCAAAGATGACACATGGGGAAGGTAGCTCTGTTTTCTTCTAAAGCCGCCTATTTCAACCTCTGTCCTATTTGTTCAATTTATATCCAGAATGTATCATAAGGAAAATAGAATTACATCTAGATGAAGGAGTGAAAACTGGTGGAAGGAACATTAACTATTTGAGATATGTAGATGATATCCCATTACAGAAAATAGTGAAGAAGACTTGAAATGACCACTGATGAAGGTTAAAGCAGAAAGTACCGAAGCAGGATTACAGTTGAACATCAAGAAGATAAATGTAGTAATGGCTGAGGATTTATACAACTTTGAGGATGACAAGGAAGAAACTGAAATGGTTAAAGATTTTCTACTCTCTGGCTCCATCACCAACCCAAAGAGAGACGGGGACTAAGAAACCAGGAGACTGAGATGGGAAAGGGCAGCCATGAAGAAACTTAAAAGATTCTGAGGTGTAAGGATGTGCTGTTGGTGACCCAAATTAAGCTGACAGGGAAAGAGTTGATTCCTTTAAAATGTGATGTTGGAGGAGAGCTTTATGGATACCATGGACCACTGAAATAAATGGGTTCTAGATCAAATTGAGCCTGAACTCTCACTAGAAGCTGAAATGACTAAACTGAGGCCCTCATACTTTGGTTACATTATGAGAAAACAAGAGTCACTAGAAAAGACAACAATGCCAGAAAAGTTGAAGGCAGCAGGAAAAGAGGAAGACCCAACATGAGATGGATTGGCTCAATCAAGGAATCCATGGCCTTCAGTCTGCAAGACCCAAACAAGGCTGTTAACAATAGGATGTTTTGAAGGTCATTAATTCATATGGTCACCATAAGTTTGAAGAGACTTGATGGCACGACACATCACTCTCACCCCCCCCCCCCACTCTCCCTCTCAGCATAAAGGTGGTGGCAGCAGCAACTTGCTCCTTGTATTTTGTTACAACCAGAGGGTCTAGCAGGATCAGCTGACCTGAGGAACCAGTAGGGTCCCACCTGTCCAGGCTCCTTCATCGGAGTAACTCCCTGTTCAGTGCAAGTTAAGCTGTTATGGGCTGAACCATTGGTCTGTCTCCGGACGCTCTATCCTGACACCTGGGGAAGTTTACCTATTGTCATCTTATGTAGTTTCCATAATTGTTTCTCCCAGGTTTTTAAGGCTCAAGTGCCAACCCTGGTACATTGGTGATTATGTGGGGATTTAGGCAGTGTTGGTTACTGGTTTTTTTAAAAGACTGTATGTGTATGTTGCCCTGAAGTTTTTAGAGGAATGACGGCTAAAAAAAGGTTTATGCATGATTCATGAATTAAAAAAATAGCTAACAAAATATGCCGGTAAAATACTGAAAGCACCTGCCAGCAAGTCACATCCAATGAATAATAACGCATTCTTATATGCAAGCTAGCATTTTGGCAATGCTTGGTTGATTTCAGTTTTCTGTTCAGATACAGCACCATCTTCTGGAAAAAGAACGCATTTTTTAAAATATATATATATTTTTTAATTTCTGACAAACAGACAAACAAGTTAAGACCCGAGAACCTCACAGCTGAAACAACACACTCTCCTAATAAAGCATATAAATGCACTAATTGCAAAAATATATATATCCAGTTTAATACTATAATTGATGGAGGTCCAGAGTCATCAACAACAAAACATCCGGTAGGTACATTCGTTTCCAATAGTCTTCATCAGGCGTGGACCAACAAAATATCTTCATAAGCAAATAAAGTACTCCTACTAGGTCTGGCTGATTTTACAATGGCAATTTCTAATATCTTCATAAGCAAATAAAGTAGTCCTACTAGGTCTTGCAGTTTCAACAATGGTAATTTCTCAACTCACAGCATATCTGGAATACTCCTAAATCAATACATGTTGCTCAAAGGCTTTACTTAGGAGTATTCCAGATATGCTGTGAGTTGAGAAATTACCATTGTTGAATCTGCCAGACCTAGTAAAAAGCTGAGACTCTCCCTAACAAGACAGAGGTGCTCTGGGTTAGTAGAAAGGCAGACTAGAGACCCCCTCTCCTGGATGGGGTTATACTTCCCTTGAAAAGCCAGGTTTGCAGCATGGGAGTGCTGCTTAACACAGTGGTCATCTTAGAAAATCAGACAGCTGCTGTGGTTCACAGACCTTTTGCCCACCTTTGGCTGGTGTGTCAGCTGTCCTGGTTCAGTCAGATCTGGCCACAGTGACCCATGCCTTAGTTACATCTAGGCTGGACTTCTGCAGTGCACTGTACTTGAGGCTACCCCCTGAGGAAGGTTTGGAGGATTCAGCTAGTACAGAACTCTGCAGCTGAACTGCTGGTTGAGACCAGGTATAGGGAGCATGTGACCCCAATATTACAGCGATTACATTGGCTACTGATCCACCGCTGAGCCCAGTTCAAGTGTTGGTGTTGACCTACATGTCTTGGGACCGGGGTATCTAAAGGACTATCTTCTCCCATATGTTCCTGCCCAGGAATTAAGATCACAGGGAGAGGCCCCCCTGACTGTTCCATCAATCAAAGACGCTCATTTGGTGAGTACACAAGAGAGGGCCTCTTCAGTGGCAGCCCCACAATTATGGAACAACCTCCCAAAGGGGGTGCACCAGTCCCCTCCATGTTTGAACTGTAGGAGATAGCTGAAGATTTTTATTTAGGGCTGCATATGGTTAAATTTAGTAGCTGTCCTGATTTTAAATTCTGGTTTTATATTTTTAATGCATTTTATCCTGTGTGTTATACTTTTATCTGTGTTTGTAAGCTGCCTTAAGCTTGGTAAGGAAGAAAGGCGGCTGATAAAATATTTTAAACAAATACATAAATAGGACTTGCACATGCAAAAGCCATGTTGGGCGGGGGTTATAGTCAGAACGAAGGAAAGGCAGCCAAGACTGACTGAAAAATCTGGGCTGGATCCAACCCACAGAGACATTTTGGCTCATTTTGTCCTTGTTGTCTTATATGAATTGTTGTCTTGGATGACTGGAAAACTCTGTGATGATGGTTTCCTGTCTCTTGATCTCTCCTGACTCTTGCATTCTTATCCTCTGTACCAGAGAGCCAGGAAAATAAATGAAACTAAAAGCACACTTTTTCATTCATTCATTATTTCTTGCATTCAAATGCAACCAATGGGCATCTGTTTAGGATTCTTTTACTTGGCAGCAATTGCAAATCACTAATTACTGTGGTTGGGGAATGAGTGGAACTTACACCTGGGTCAATACACTGCACAATTTGGAATTTTGTTGGGTCTTATGGATTCTTTTGAATACTCTGTAGAACTGGAACTTATAGGGTTAAGAAAATTAGTCAACTATGAATTACTAAACCCATTTTTTTAAATGGTGGTCAGTAAACTTTCTGGTACAAGAGCCGTCGAACTGTCCCCGTTACTCAGATTGGCAGCCATGAGATGCTCCTGAAGCTGTGGAAACCAAGGAGACTAGGATGGCAGTTCTAAAAACACCTTCATAAAACTAAGCCCCATTGAATAAAATGGAACTTATCTCTGAGTAGACCTGCTTCAGCTTGGTCCTTGGGAATGCTTTCAATCTCTGGATGGGAAAGCTGTGATCCTTCTAGACCGGTTCAGTGTTAGTGACCTTCCTTCACAGTTTTATAATCTCACATCTGGATTACTGCAATACACTTTACAGGAGGTGGCAGCAGTGACCTTTCAAAATCATTCGCTAGAGCACAATGCACGGAAGCTTAGTTCAGAGGCTGCTTTCTTCCTTAAATCCTGACTGCAGGGATTAGCTATGCTCAGGGGTGGAATATATGAAAAAAAACACCCCTCTTTTAAAGTGTTTTTGGACTTGATTTTAGAATTCCATCACCCTTCCTTTAAGAAGTAGTAGTAGTAGTAGTAGTAGTAGTTGTTGTTGTTCAGTCGCACAGTCGAGTCTGACCCTTTGCGACCCCACGGACCACATCATGCCAGGCCCTCCTGTCTTCCGCCATCCTCCAAAGTTTGCTCAATTTCATGTTCGTTGCATCGATAACACTGTCTAACAGTCTCATCCTTTGCTGTTCTTCTTCTTTTAATAACCAGTCCCAAATACACCCTTCTATCATAACCATGCTTTTTTCCCTGTAAAGAAGCAGGTATGGGGCTGCGGTGGCTCAGTGGTTAAGACACTGAACTGCAGACTGGAAGATCAGTAGTTTGGCAGCTTGAGACTCGAGTGCTGCGTGATGGAGTGAGCTCCTGTCTCTGGTCCCAGCTCCTGCCAACCTAGCCGTTCGAAAGCAAGAAATTGCAAGTAGATAAATAGGTACCACTTCGGTGGGATGGTAACAGCGTTCCGTGCACCTCGGTGTCTAGTCATGCTGGCCACATGACCACAGAGATGTCTTCAGACAGTGCTGGCTCTTCGGCTTGGAAATGGAGATGAGCACTGTCCCCTAGAATGGGATTCGACTGGCTTTCGAGCAAAGGAAACCTTTACCTTTACCCACGGAGCTGAAGTTTAAGATTAAGAAGAAAAAAAAAGAATAGCACCGCTGACTGTGTATGGAATACCTTTCCCCACACCCCATAACTAGAGTCTGTTGTCACACATTTTGTGTTTAAGGAGCCGGCTATAGTTCCAAGGGAGATGACAAGGTTCTTAACATCAGTCTGAGCCCCAGCATGTATCTCCATAGAAATTAAGCACTGCAGTATTTGATGATGACAGTCTGACTCAAAATAACCTAAAGTTTAGGATTAATAAATATTGCCATGAAAACGCATGTTGGGATTTTCTGTCTCCAGCATTGCACATTTTCACCACCAGGTGTGCTACAAGCACATAATTATGCTCAAAGTAATTGCCTTATATTCTCATTTCTATTTACACACCAGGAAACTCAAGGAGTTTTTTTTTTCCCTCTCCAAAGCTACGACAAAGTGCTCTCTTCTAACTTTGGCTCCCAGCTTTGACAGTTGCGTCAGCCCGTTTTGTCAAAGTGAGGGTAAAAAACAAAAGGGGAAAGTGTAATCTACTCGCCGATTGTTCGTGAAAAGCAGACTGTGTTTAACCACTGCTTGAAACTCCGACTTACCCATTTCAGCTTCCCTAATTGTCCTCACGCTTCTTCTGATCCTGATGCACTATCTTGGGCCTAAGAGGAGGCCTCCGCTTTGTAATTAACCATTCAGCGCAGCAACAAATCATCAATTAGCCCTGAGTCACTCAGCTGGTAAATCAAACTGTGTGTCACCAACCAGAATTGATTTGCTCCAGACGATGACCATAATGAGCTATACTTAAATTTTCCCTGTTCCAATCTGCAGGTGCCTTCAGGACCCGTAATTGGGTGCTGTGATTTTTCAAGGGAGAAATAAAACACGTCATTATTATTTTTGTTTCGACGCAGCCTGCATTTAACGTTAGGGCACACAAACAAAAGGGAGAAAATGTACCAGTTCAGGAGACCTTCAAATGGCTGGTGCAGCTGACTGAATAATCTAGTACCACTTAGAAATGGCAGCTTTTTTTTGGGTACTGGCCCATTAAAACCAGCCTGGGGCACCAAAACTGAGCAGGTGAAGCTTCTTCCATCACTTACCTGTATCCCAGGTTCACCTGCTTGATTTCTTCATGCCAGACTGTACAAAGGCACAGGAAAGAAGACACTGCTAACACCACAGCCTAAGAATGGAGACTTTTAAGTACACATCTCTTACTTCTCCTTTTAAAGTACTGGTCAAGTAGCCCAAATTAAAAGATTCTTATAAAAACAGAAGCTAATTCAGTGGGAAAATATTACTATCATGGGTGGGAATGTGACTTAGGAGCAGAGCATCTACTTTGCATACATAAGGTCCTAAATTCCATTCCTGGCATCTCCCGTTAAAAGATCAGGTAGTGGTTAATGTGAAAGACCTTAACCTGAGACCCTGGAGAGCCACTGCTAGAGTAAACAATACACCCATTGATAGATCAGTGGTCTTAGTTTAAGGCAAGTTCGTGTGTTCCTTGTATGTATTCAAAAGTGGTTAGGAAGCAAAGACTGCCTTACACATTAAGGTGATTCACTATCAGGAATACAAAATCTGAAAATCGGTGCATGAACAGTTGAAGACACTGTGTTCACAAACTTAAAAATGAAACGTTTGTACATCTCTCTCTCAGAACTGGGGAAATAATGTCAAAAATGTTACATTACTGCCGCATTAGAAAGGCAATGAGATCTGGTATCAAGCAGTTCGTAAAATCATGATTGTCCTGAGTAGGTGTCTTGAGTGTTGGAGTGGATGGGCCATTGGCCTGATCCAACATCTTATGTTGTTCTCTTAAGTTCTAATGAGAAGGTAATGAGATAGATAACAGCCAGTGGTCCAGACAATGGAAATTTTCTCAACTCTTTCTGGTTTTGATAGATCATCAAAAGATTTTGTCATAAATGCAAATAGACTGGAATTGGCTAATTTTCTTATCCAGAGGAATTTGGCCATAATAAATGGCCACTCTGGAGTGGACTCAGAGGGGGATTTTACTTACCTTGGTACCAATGGGGCAAGTGTCATTGATTATTTTATTGTTCCAACAAGCTTTCTTCCATTGCTTAACCATATGAGGTTGTGCAACTTTTTTTGTAGTGACCATCTCCCTGTTGCTCTCTATATGACATTACCAACTGTTCAGATTTCTGTTCTGAAAAATAATCCACTGATTCAAAGTTTAAGATTTTCTCCTCGAGTCTGTTGGAACCCAAAGATAATAAGATTTATCTTGAATGAAATGAAGACACCTGAGGTAATAGCTATGAGGAAATCGCTCCTGTATCAAACAAATGTCAGCTTTGCTTTGGCCACATTAAATGCTGTCTTATCTCTCCTAAAACCACTTTATTTGAAGCCTTCCTTTGAAGGACATCCTTGGGTAAAGCCTTCAGACTCCATCAAATGTGCCTCACAGTTTGATAAGACTGGTTAAGCAGGAACTTCAATGGAAGCACAGGGAATTTAAGAGGAACAATGTTATTTTGACTCTGAGAGGGTTTTTGGCTTTTAAGAAATACTATAAGAAATTGACCAGGTTACAGAAAACCAAAGAACTCTCTAGTGCATGGATCTAACTAATAGCAGCTGCCCGTTCTAATAACAGTTCAGCATTCTGGTCTATTATAAATCAGGGCCTCAAAATTCAGAGTTATATTCCATCTTGCATTTCCCCACAGGTTTGGGAAGTATATTTTAAAAGCTTGTTTTCCACTAATGGGATTTTTTTTGTCATCAGACCATTGGTTATAAATGATTGTTTACCAAACTGGCCAGCTGTTACTCCACTGGAAATCAAGGATTTAATTGTTAGTCTTTGCTCAGGGAAAGCCCCTGGTGTTGATCTTATTCCAAAATGAGATACTTAAAATTAATCCATGTTGGTGGGCAGAAATTCTCACTCCCTTGTTTACTCAGATAAACCAGAAAGGGGTTATCCAAAAATCATGGAGGTACACAATAATTATGCCAGTTTTTTTAAAAAGGTTCCCTATCTGACCCTGGTTGCTATTGGCCAGTCAATTTATTGTCATGTTTAGGCAAACTGTATTATTTGTTGAAGATTCTTGTGGAGTGGCTAGAGCAACAGGATATTGTAGGATGGGAACATATCCACTTCAGGCAAGGTAGTTCAACCCTGGATCATGCTCTGCTCTTATCCCACTTGATAGAAAAATAAACACATTTTCCAGATAGTATTCTTTGTATAGGGTTTATGTCCCCCAGACTAGATTGTGGGAGAAGCTGCAAGGTACCTCAATTGATAAAAGGTTAATATGGTTAGGTTAATATATTGTTTGCATTCTGATGCTACTCTCGTGTTCGTTGTGGTCAATTCAGCCTTGAACGCAGTGTCAGACAAGGTTGCCTGCAGGCTCCACATCTATTTAATTTATACTTAAATGATCTGTCAAGCCATTTTGATCAGTCCTGTCATCCTTCTTATCTAGTACACCATAGTATTCCTATTCTGCTGTATGCAGATGATGCAGTCTTGTTATCCCACACTCGTATCCATTTACAAAGATCCTTAAAGCTTTTTTCTGAGTCCTGTTGCAAAGAAGTTTTGACTGTAAACTGCCAGAAGTCCAAGCTAGTGGTTTTTAAACCCCCCCCCCCCCCAAAAAAGGAGTCTTAAAACATATCACTGGCCCGGGGTGTGTGTGTAATTTAGAACAAGTTAAAGAATTGTCTTATCTCGGAATCTTATTTGTGTCTAATTTAAACTGGGCTCTGCATTAAAAAGCTGTGAGAAACAAAATCAAACTGTGCTGGAGGTATTTTGAGTTTCTTTCAAACAAGAGGAAGGTGATATGTACCACGGGCTATTCAAGTTTTTAATCTGGAAGTAATCCCTATTATCTTAAATGAGATGGCAATAAGAATTAAGGCGGTCACAGAATCTATTGAATTTCCATTTCTTTACTTCCTTAGAAAGCTGTTAAATATAGCACACAGTGTTGCTGGTGTGGCTTTGCATACTGAATTTGATCAGCCTCATTGGAGGCTAGGGCACGGATACTTGCATTTAATCTGTGCTTAAAATTACTTTTCTGTATCAACAGCTACCTCGCTTTATTGAAGGAGGATTCTTATAAATCATTATGGCTTAGGTTAATGGATAAGAAATTGTTGGCTATTGGTTTTACCACTGAATTTATCAAGGAACTGGGGCTTGCTGAATCAGCAATTACAATTAAAAAATGGATTAGGCAGATTGATTACAATAGTTCTATTCTTTGTGCTCAACAAGTTTGTTCTTCACAATTTTTTGAAATACTCCCCCCTGATTCTCTTCCTTCCTATACTTATCATCTGACCTCACTTGGTCTACTCAGGGCTTTTAATCTTGCTAGAATGAATGCCCATTCAATGGTGGTTACGAGAGGCCACTCTTTGCATCTTCCCTACTCTGATAGAATTTGCTCTTGCTCCCTTGGTAAAATAGATTCAGTCTCTCATATTTTATTGGAACACCCTCTATATTTTAATCTGCCATTTTATTAAACCATGGCTAGTGAATTTCAATTATTTTAATCCAAGCGGGGTGGTCCCCTTCCTACTCTCAGATCAAAAGCCTAATATAACCTTGGATGCTGCACAAATTATAAATGAAATTTCAGATTGTTATACTGCTCAAGGCATTAAGTTATAGAGCTTTTATTGGACAAAGGAAAGGATGGTCCTGACTAGGTGCCTGGAGGAATGCAATGAGATAGATGAGAGCCAATAAAATGAAACTCAATCTAGAGAAGCCTGAGGTGTTGTTGGTCAATGGAGAAGCTGTTCAGGAACTGCAGAGTCAGCTTGTCCTGAAGAGGACTGCACTCCGCTTGAAGGAATAGGTTTGTAGCTTGGGGGTGCAACTGGATCCTGGCCTTGGAGGCTCAAGTCTCCTCCATGGCACACAGTGACTTTTACCAGCTCCAGTTGGTCCACCAGCTCCAGTTGTTCCTCAGAAAGTGTGATCTGTTCACAGCGATCCATGCTCTCTTCACATCCAAGTTAGATTACTGTAATGAACTCTATATGGGACTACCTTTGAAAATGGTTCAGAAACTTATTCATTTATTCAATTCCTATTCTACTCTCCCCCATTATCTTGGGTCTCAGAGTGGATCACAATATAGAATAGGCAGTTGGTCCAAACATGTGGTGGCCAAAGTAATGTCATGGGTTGGTACAGGGATCATATCACCCCTGTGCTGAAATATTTGCACTGGCTACCCACCTGTTTCCAGGCACAATTCAAAATGCTGGTTCATACTTTTAAAGCCTTAAACAGTTTGGGACCAGGGTACCTGAAGAACTGTCTCATCCAATATGATCCAGCCTTCCCCCCCAGTTAATATCTGCCTCTCAGGCCCTGGTCTCTGAGCCCCCCACCTTCAGAGGTGAGGAGGGTGGTGGCAAGAGACAGGGTGTTTTCTGTGGGGGCCCCTTGCATTTGGACCATCCTCCCTCTGAGGCTTGTCTGGCACCTACTTTATTTTCTTTAAGGCACTAGGCCAAAACATATCTTTTTACCCAGGCTCTTCCTTAGGGGGGTTATCTTATTAGCTTTTTAATTACCTGTTTCTGTTTTACGGCTAATTTTTATACCACTTATGTGCAGTTGCTTGTTTTTAATGGGTTTTTTTTATATTGTGGTAATTTTAATTGTAAGCTGACTCAAGCAGGACTCCGAAGAGGCAGCACAGAAACATCCAAATCAATAAATTAATATTGTAAGTCTGAAAGTGAAACGTTGTTAAATCTGTTCCTTGGAATTCAGAATACGGAAAGCAGCCTAAAATGTACTTTCATAGCAGCCAGAAGTGAACTTGAATATTGGCACAAGACACCTGGCAAAGCCTGAAACATGAATCTCTCTGTCAATGAGGTGTACAAGTATCCCTACAGATAGCTAGGAAGATGAAATCTGAAGACACGCACGAAGCCGCCTTATACTGAATCAGACTCTTGGTCCATCAAGATCAGTATTGTCTACTCAGACTGGCAGTGGCTTTCCAGGGACTCAGTCGGAGGTCTTTCACATACCTTCAACCTGATCCCTTTAACTGGAGATGCCAAGGATTGAACCTGGAACCTTCTGCATGCCAAGCAGATGCTCTGTCACTGAACCATAGCCTCTCCCCGTGTAGCCTGAAAGATCCCGTTTACTAAAAAAAGCTGCACAGCATAAAGAACAGGAATCTCAGGCACAATGGCTTAGATACTGGCAGTGCAATTCTATGCAAAGTAGCTTACTAAACCTATTGACTTAAATGGATTCAGAAGGAGTATAATCCCACTTCAGACGGTACAGAAAATTAGTGGAATTCTGTTGGCAGAGGATGAGAAGGTAATTTTCACCAGTTTCCTCCCTTCCCTCATAGACCTCCATGTTGCCCCCTGTTCCTGGGGGGGGGGGGTTCCACTGACCCGCAGAAGCAAAATGTCAGGGGAGAAAGAAGTCTGTGGTGGAAGGGGGAGCATGGAAGTAGCCTTCCTCTAGTGAGATGCTGTTCACGCTGCTTAGGATCCGAGCCAATGCTATATGCTTCAAAAGAATCATCCGCAATGATAACTCTAAATGCTGCATCATCTGCTCGTTGTCATTCATTCCCACTTTGACACAAAGAATCTTCTGGTACTCTTTAAACTCGGCATTCAAATGAATTTTGTCAGATAATGCAAGCAAGAAGAGGGGACTGTTCTCTATCAAGTGCAGCTTTTTGCTTTCTTTAAACCCCTATATTTATCAAGACCACATGACATTCTAAATATACACACATTTGTCAGAATCCCAGTTTCTGTTTATAATTCAAAAGTCTGATCCAGCTAGGCTGATTCTTGTGAGGAACTAGGTTTCTCTTTGGGGACTGTCCACTGGAGAAGCTGATCAAGTCGCCCACTGAACACTGAAGGAAGACCACTGGATTATCATGACAGAGCAACGAAGGCCCATCCTGCATCTAGCATTCGCTCTGTTGTTTTACCAAACCCACAGTGGAACAGAAAAAGATGTGGCTCAAAACCACATTCGGGTACCCCGGGCCAAGCTGTACTGACTGTAGAGTCACCCCTGAACGGCCATAAAATGGCCATAAATCTATGCGGTAACCATAAAATGGAGAGATCAAAGGAAGTGAAGCATTCAGAGTGGAGGCTATAATAAAATCCAAAAATCAAAGAAAGTGAAAGGGGCGTGCAATGTAGAGGGGAATTTCTGTTCCAACGTGGGTTTGATAAAGCAGCAGAGCAAATGCTAGATGCAGAATGGGCCAAACTTTCTGTAGGTCTCTTCAAAAGTCTGTCCTCGCTCAGAGATAAATAGATCCTCAAAAAACAGGATCACCGAAGCCGCGGAGGAAATTGCATGAAGCCCCAGGTCAAAATGTGCCCCACGGCAAATAGTGTGAAATTGAAGCTGCAATCGGGACAAACGGAGGACCCGACGCTGGGGCAGCGCCGGGGCAGCGCTTGTGGGAAATCAGTCCAAATGTCATCTCCGTCCTCAGCTCTATGGGAGACCACCAAGGAAGTCCAGGGTTGCCATGCAGAGGGAGGCAACGGCAAAATCCCGTGTTCATCTTTTGCCTTGAAAACACTATGGGGTTACCATAAGCTGGCCATGACTTGACAGCATTTTCCACCACCACCAATTTGACATCTACAGAACCTTTTTGAACAAAGGGAGAAAACGTCTTGAGAACATTTCTGGCTGCTAATAAGATCTGGGCTGAGCCTTTGTTTCTCTTCTAGTCGGCAAGTAATTTAAACCTAGGTGTGGCTGGAGGCGCAAGTTTTTAGTGCAAACGACAGGGCAACAAGAGCCAAAGAGCTCACAGCAATGATCCTGAGTGAGCCAGCCCTGTCAATCCAGGACTGGACCACTACTGTAATCTATTGCAAAGTGTTGAGTTTCATTTCAGGTTATTTTCTCTTCATGTATTGAGATTGTATTTTTAGAAGATGTTTTGGGTTCCCAGTGGGGAGAAAAGTGGGGTAAGAAATTCCTCAAACAATCGATCAGTCTACAAAGATACCAGGAAAACATCTCTGTCTCTCTGAGCACTCTGCAGCGGCTTCAGAGTCACCACCCTTCTACAAAAAGACTTCAAAGTACTGAGGGTAGGGTTGAAAGGCACATGATGCAGCAACCTCACTGAAGTCCTGAGGAACTGGGTGTGTACTGGTCCACGCTGGGAGACCTCCTGGGGATCCAACGAAAGCTGCCTTGAGTTAAATGATAGAAGAAAAGTAGGAATGTTCATGTAATAATGTAACTAAAATGTCCCAACAAATGAGATTCTATTCATCTTGGGCAATCAGAAAGCGGAGACCACTTTTCCATGTTTGAAAATTACTCTTCCAGTGCAGAGTTACACCCTTCTAAGCCCACTGATTTTAATGGACTTTGAAGGATGTTGACTCTCCTTAGGATAGCACTGTTGAGTGTTAGTAAAGAAAACTTGTACTGTCAACAGTGCTCACTCTCGTGAGAGGGTCTGCTCTGTTCTAACCTTGTATATATTTGGGTTCTGCACAAAACACCATGGAACTACTGTTGCCCCTTTGCCTTTCATGCCCTTTGGACATCCCACTGTTTTCTGATGTGAATATATACTTGCCAACTGCGAATATAATTCATGTATCTGATGGAATGTGTTGTAACAGAAGAAAGGTTATGCCACAATAAATCAGTTTGTGTTCAGGTGCCCCAAGACTCTCTTGCTTTTTCTAATAAAATGAATTTTAATTCCCCCCCACCCCTTGAAAAACTCACAGTCTCTTTCTGGAAACAGGGATCTTAAGTTCACACTCGGGACAACTTTTGTTTTATTAACTGTAGCCACTTAATTTTCTCCCTAAATTTCCCCAGGATTCCAAGATCCATCAGGCAATGCATAAGCGCTGTTTAACATTCAAATGAGACATCTGCTACCTCTCAGACTTTGTTCAAAGTATGCCAATATTTGCCTAATATTTGCATCTCAGAGGGATTGACATCTACACACACACACACACACACACACACACACACACACAAAGAATAAAATATGTGTTATCACTCAAGTCAGTCATATTAACCCATCATGTGCTACACAGACCCCTTTCAGCAGTTAACTAATATCTTCCAACACACCTGATTGAAGAGGTGTATCAAAAATCAGAGGACAATGAGTGTAAGAGATTATAAAGGAAAGAAACACAGCGGAGGAGCTTACAACCCCACTGGAGCTCCTCTTACTTAGTTACTGGGCAATCCTAAACAGTGCTGTGCTATTCTAAATCCATTTCAGTCTCCTAAAAAGCAAAAGAAGCAGTGTGTGGTTAGGGGAGGTGCACTGCAGAGAGGAGGTGTCTCTGGAATACTGATTGAGTGCACTGGAGGAGAATCTGGGAACAAGGCTGGCAGCTGTACATAACATTAAGGACGAACTTTTCCTTCTTAGCCTGGCTGCAGAAAGGAAGCCTGGGCATGGCCAAACCAAAGGCATCACAGACCTTGGCTCTTAGTCCATGGCTCTTAGCCCGTGGTCCACAAATGAGCCAGAACCTGAGTAGGACGTGGCTTTGTGCTTTTTCTTTTGTGCTTGTTTATTTTTATTAGATGCAGAACAAAGTTAGAGTCCAGTGGCACCTTTAGGACCAATGAAGTTTTATTCAAGGTATGAGCTTTCGTGTGCATGCACACTTTTTCAAATACATTGGAATGGCAGGTAAGTTTCAAATTTATAGACAGGGGATGAACAGCAAATTAACATGTAACGTGATGAAGATGTGCAAAGACAAACTAAATAATAAGCTGTTCAGCCCCTGTCTGTAAGTTTGAACTCTACTGCTTCAGGCCAACACGGCTGACCACCTAGATGGATTTTGATTAGATACGTCTTTGTGCCCTGTGGGATTATTGTGTGCCCTGACCTGTATGGCCCACACTGACGAAGATGGCCCAGGTTAGCCCATCATACCTCAGAAGATACGTGGGGTCAGCTCTGGTTAGTACTTGGATGGGAGACCACTGAGGAAGTCCAGGGTTCCTACACAGAGGCAGGCAAGCTCATACCTTGAATAAAACTTTGTTGATCCGAAAGGTGCCACTGGACTCTAACTTTGTTCTAGAGCTAATAAAAATAAACAAGCACAAAATGCCTCTGTTCATCTCTTGCTTTGAAAACCCTGTGGGATCACCATAAGTCAGCTGCGACTTTATGGCACTTCCCACCACCACGTTTGTTGAGCCCCTTAGGGTCCCCAACAGATTGAATAGCAGGGTAGTTTGGTGTAGTGGTTAAGTGCGCAGACTCTAATCTGGGAGAACCGGGTTTGATTCCCCACTCCTCCACTTGCACCTGGCTGGATGACCTTGGGCAAGCCATAGCTCTGTACCAGCTGTTCCCTCAAGGACAGCTTGGGAAAGTGCTCTCTCAGCCCCACCCACCTCATAGGGTGTCTGTTGTGGGGAGGGGAAGGGAAAAAGGAGTTTGTAAGCCGCTCTGAGACTCTTAAGTGAGTGAAGGGCGGGATATAAATCCAATCTCTTCTCTTCTTCTTCTCTCTTCTAGTAAAATGCTAACTAATTATTTAACAGTAATATACAATTCAACCCTGACTCGGTTGATGCTGATAAGCAAATGTTACTATATTTTTTTCAGAACATTTTAAGGAGGAAAAAAACGGGATAAAGGTTTAAGTATGAAGGCTGTTAACGACAGGACATTTTGGAGGTCATTAATTCATAGGGTCGCCATAGGGTGGAAGCCACTTAAGGGCACGTCACACAGCACCAATGATCAGGGTTTTCCCCTAGACTGAAAATTAAGGACAAAAAAAAGAAAAGACAAAGACCCCAGTGGGTTTTTTAAAAAATGAATGAATCAGCAGGTCAGAGTAATTGCTTTGTTCTCTGATGTGACAAAGGTCGACCTGTTTTTCAAAGGAAGAAAACTAACAGGATTAAATTTAGCTCGCTGAAAGCATAAAATACTACGCCGAAGGACTGGAGGGATAAGAAGGCCAGTCATTCCATATAAAGCCTTGTAACACCACGAGCTATAATGCCCAGACATCAGGGGGTGGAGAGCAGAGACGAGTCTGTCCTTTCTATCAGGACAAATGTTTCCATTATGCTGAAGCCACCCGCAGCATTCACCCAGCTGCACAATCTTAGATGCAAGCATACTAGGGAGAGAAAAGACTTAACTCTTCTTGCCAAACACTTGAATCCCCCCCCCCCCGGGTTCCAGTCCCATCTTTGTCTTGCAAACTCGAGCATAGGACTTCACAGGGCTTTTTTTGTAGAAAAATCCCAGCAGGAACTCGTTAGCGTAATAGGCCACACCCAACAGCAGAAACTCATTAACATATTAGGCCACACCACTAACAGCACAGCTTATTAGCACATTAGGCCACACCCCCATGTTACCAGAAGAGTGGTCATCCAGCCACACCCACCGTTTGCTTCTTATTCTGTTTACCTTGTTTGTTGTCAAAACCCAGGGCTTTTTTTGTAGCAGGAATTAATTTGCATATTAGGCCACATACTGCTAATGTAGCCAATCCTAATGAGTTTCTGATGTTGGGTGGGGCCTATTATGCTAATGAGTTCCTGCTGGGTGTGGCCAACTCAGGAGCCAGCCGGAACTCCGTTCCTGTGCGTTCCTGCCCAAAAATAGCCCTGGGACTTCAAAGATGGAGAGAAGTGAGGTGGAATGCGGAAGCAAACTGGAAAGCACTGGTTTTATTGTGTCATTTATTGTATTGATTTAGATTGTCATATATATTGTTGTGAGCTGCCCTGGGCCCGTTTATGGGAAGGGCAGAGTATAAATTGAAATAATAAGTAAATAAATAAATATTCTCCCCAACGTCCTCATCACCTTCATCACCTTTGTGCTACGGCGGGGTTTTAAAGCAAAAGCTGCCATGAAGCCTGGCTGTGTGGAAACATTTTAAAGCAGCAATACTAAGCAAGATGTTTTAAGCAAGAGAGCCAGTTTGGTGTAGTGGTTAAGTGCGCAGACTCTAATCTGGGAGAACCAGGTTTGATTCCCCACTCCTCCACTTGCACCTGGCTGGATGACCTTGGGCAAGCCATAGCTCTGTACCAGCTGTTCCCTCAAGGACAGCTTGGGAAAGAGCTCTCTCAGCCCCACCTACCTCACAGGGTGCCTGTTGTGGGGAGGGGAAGGGAAAGGAGTTTGTAAGCTGCTCTGAGACTCCCTTGGGGAGTGGAGGGCGGGGTATAAATCCAATCTCTTCTTCTTCTTCTTCTTCTTCTTTAAGTGATTCCATCACTGGAACAAAAGTTTGGTTACCACAGGCTGCAGAATGAAGTGGGAACGAGGGGTTAGACTCTTGAGGCGGTCAAATAGACTTAACCAAAACTGTAGGTAGAGGTTCACATTTTTCAGTGCTTAATGGGGTGGGTGGGTTGCATCTGTTGCCCAGCTTTGGGACTTCTTATGGGACTCATCCTGAGATGGATAGAGGTTTTTGGCCTTCAGCTCAGTCCTCGTCTTCCTCCTGTCCTGTAATGTAGTATGCTCTGTGGACTAACCAGCCAGCCATGTGCTCCCAGGTAATGGCGCCCGCCACATGGCCAGAGCACATGGTCAGGCAGAGAGGGGAGCTTGAATCTGGAGGAACAATAGACATCCGGATTCTAAGCCTCCACCAATGTGGGACCTAGGTTCTCCCTGGAGAGCCAGTGCAATCAAAGGCTCCTCCAGGGAACCTATAACAAACATGCGCATATGTTAAGCCCCTATCAGGTCTTTTGGGTGCAGTCGGAGGTATGGCTCCGGCCAGCATATAATGAGGGCCCTGGAGCCCTGGAAGCATGCTTGTTCTGACCATCTACTGGGCATGCTGAATCACTCAATAAAGGCTTCATGATTTCACCGTTCCTGGTCTCCTGAGGTCAGCACTCTTCATGTCCTATCTCTGGGAACTCTTGGAGTCAACTAGAAGGCCCTCCTTGGCACTGAGATGCATGATGTGCCACGACAGTTCCTTAAGACCCAACTCCCTCTGCCATGGCCTCACACGACTACCATGTCTAGCTCAGCCTCCACTGCCCTTGCTGTTGTTCCAACATGCCAAATAGCCACATCTGCCTCTTTCATAGCTTGGGTGGCCTCCAGGGCTTCTGCTGGCACCAACAGACAGCTGAGCAGTGCCAGTCTTTCTTTCTTTCCCTTCCAGGATTTCTGCTCCTTTGCCCACAGCTGGTGGAGTTTAATCACCAACTGACCAGCAAGCTGCCTGTGGAGAGCAAGTTTGGGGCCACCCACCTGCCGACTGGAGAGTTGACTGTTAGGGATGGCAGCCAATTCCAGACTGTTAAAAGAGTCTTTCTGTCCTAGAAGAACGATCAAACCAAGAATAGGCTACTGCAGAATTTCAGCACACTGCGGTGGTTTTTCATCTGCAAGAACTCTGGAACGTGGGGAGTGTAATAACAAACTACATAGCACTGGTACCAAAACAGAACAGGACTTTACTAGAATGTAAGCAAGGCAACCAAGTGAAAAGTGAAAGGCTTTTACCTCAGGGAATCATGTTAAAATAACTACACCATACAATAAGGGAATGTCAACAAATTTACTACTGCCCACAATATAGCAGGGAGGTATTCAAAATGGAACCCTCAACTACAGCTTGAAATATCTGTATTATTACCTCAGGATTCCATCTGTACATTTTGCAGTCTGTGTAGACCAAGCCTGGCTTCTAAAAAGCAAGCTTCAAATCCTGCTGCACCTCTTGAAATTATGTCGGTCCTCAGGGGCATATCAGTTTGTGGAGAGGAAAGGGAAAACATCTATTCCCTGACCTGGGCTATCAGATTCACTCTTTGCCATCTGACTATGCAACGAAAATGAATGGCTGTTGAACACCTTCTGATTTTTAAGAAAAACCTTTTGCTGAAGTCAGGAGGTGGAGTTATTAGGCAACGGGGACATGTCCGTATCTGTCCGAATTTGCACAAATGCCATGTTGCGGCAAGTACCAGGTAATGGGTCAGTCAGACTCAGAGAGGCCGACGGAGCCTGCAAAATCTCCATAGCAACCTACCCTTCAGAGAAAAGCTTTGATGAGGCAAAACTGTCTCTCCTAACCTATTCTTTGGCTCAGTAAGGGTAGCCGGTGTTTGGAAGGAGCCCGGGGAGACCTCACTGCTCAGGGACTATTTAATGAAGTCACCCTTTCCATCCAACCAGGGGCGACTACTAACCCAACTTGTCAGCAGAGAGGTACCAGGACATGGGTGGGATTCTACCAGCTTTTCCCACTCAGTCTTCCCAATTCTTATCCTTCCTTACAACTCCCATCCCACATGGTTTTTGTTCATGCTGGTCCCATGATTCCAAGGACAGCCATTTCAGGAGGTCAAGGGGGTTCCCTCTTCCCCTTTTCACCAGTGGAAAACTGAAGGGATGATGACGCAGGAACTGTGCTGAAGCTAAACAAATTGGGGAAACTAACAAGCCCCGGCAAGCTGGATTTACGGGAGAATGGAAAGATGCTAGCTGGTGTCACTTGACTATTCATTATTACACATGATAATCAATCCAAGCCAAAAAGTACTGCTTGAGTTTTGTTTTTATTCTGTCTTTTGACTGCATGCGAAACGGGAAGGTTTTGTTCCAGATTAAGCCAGACTCTGTTTAGCCTGTGGTCCATTCAGCATCTTTGAAAAATATAACCCCCACCTAAAATTAGATCCAGGTGGGCAGCTGTGTTGGTCTGAAGCAACAGAACAAAGTTAGAGTCCAGTGGCACCTTGAAGACCAACAAAGTTTTATCCAAGGTGTGAGCTTTCATGTGCATGCACATTTCATTGTCTGACAAAGTGTGCACGCACACAAAAGCTCACACCTTGTATGTGTACACACGAAAACTCACACCTTGGATAAAACTTTGTTGGTCTTAAAGATGCCCCTGGACTCTAACTTTGTTCCCCTGCCTAAAGTATTAGTAAGAAGCTGGAATCAGGCATTCATACTTAGTGAATCAGCACAGCCAGTTATCAGTTATTACCAAGAATAGAGTAACTACAGATGAAGTCAAAACAATGAATGGATGTAGCATAGTATTAAGCATGCTATACCCTCCACAAAGTCTAGCAGATTCTATTTTTATCTTCTAGCTTTGCACAAATCAGGATTGTTGTGGAGCTGGGAGAGCCAGGAAGGCAGCTGGGGAGAACACTTCCTGTTCCTGTAATGAGTGAGCCCCCCCCCACCCTCCAGCCCCTGTCTCCCAAGCCCAGTTTCATAAACAGCTCTGTCCTAGGCAAGCCAGATGGCACAGGCCCCAGCCTTTCCCCATCTAGCCTTGTGTCCCTCCAGCGGGTTAATCCCAAAGCTCTGCAGAACCAGTTCTCAGCCAACCTTGCTGAAGACAAATCCCAAAGCAACCATTTCCACAGAAAGTTTCAGCAGCACTGGTGCAACCCTCCTTCTTCTCAGGCTTGTTTTTTTTGTCTGTTGGGGAAAAGAAGTGGGATAGTTTTAAGTCTGTCCAGAGTGAAGAGGGACAGCATCCCAATTTAGGGTTGCCAGCCTCCAGGTGGAGCCTTGGGAACTCACAGCAAGACAGCTGCTCTCCAGATGACAGAGATAATTTCCTCTGGAGAAAAGAGCTGATTTGGAGGGTGGGTTCTAGGGCACTATATCCGGCTGAGGCCCCTTCCCAAACCCGAGGCTATACCCCACAGTTCTCTGAATTTCCCACCCCATTGCTGGCAACCATAATCCCAAGTACTGCTTGGATAATGGGCTGATGGAAGCTCAGACATGGAAGAGCGTGGAGTAAAGAACTTCCCTTTTTTGTCTGTCTTCCCAAACCTACTCCCAACCAGTTGCACGGGTGACCATAAGGTCTAGTATGTTCTCTTTCCTCCTCAGCAATGTCTCCATTATGCCTAAACTACAAAAAGCACCTATCTCTTCAGCCCTTTCTGACGGCACATTCTCCGGTCTTTAGTTGCCCTTTCCCAGTTCTTGACAAAACCCTTTCAGCTGGCAAGCGAGCAGAATTGTACGCAGAGGGTGCAGGGCGTAAATCCTGAAGACTTGGTGCTCTGCCTTGCATCCACACAAAGCCGCTAGCCTCTTTTCCATGGGGACAAGCTGTTCTGAAAGTTTCATGAGCAGCCTCTGATTTGCCTGCATCAGCCTTGTATTAAAGGCGCTGGAGTGGTTCATATGTGCTCAAGGACATGATTGGTTTATGAAATTTATACCTGCCCAATGGGGACACAAAGCAGCCTGTAACATTGTCTTCATTCCTCCATGTTATCCTCACAACAACCCTGTGAGGCAGGTTAGGCTGAAAGCATGGGACTGGCCCAAGGTCACCCAGTGAAATTCCGTGGCGGGGTGGGGATTCAAGCCTCCACCTCCCAGATCCAGCCCCCAAACAGCAACATCATACGGGTTTTCTCTTGATTTTTGTGATGTTTCCTTCTGCTTGCTAATCAGGAATAGCGTACAGGCAGAGGCCCCTGCTCTTAGATCCCCACAGAAGAGACAGATGTGTTCAAACGAGCACCCATTCATTAGCATCTGAGTTAACAGGGATGGGAGCAACTGGTTTCAGGACAAGGGGAACTCACGCATTCTACAGTTCTAACTAACCAACAGAACTAACTGAGCAGGGTCTCCATGCGGCCTGAGACTAAACCAACACACACAAAGATCAGAGGGGGAAGCAGACCATTCCATTGTAGCACATAAAATAAATGCTCCTCAATAATCCCTACACTTGAACACTGTTTCCACCAGGCCACAAGCATGAACTGGCACGTGAAGAGACATGAACTCTCTGCAATGTCACACACCTTCTGGGAGAGTCACTTATTCAGATCCTTGCTTGATAGCGTGGCTGTCATGTGATGGGTGGGCCTGTGCGAACCAGCTTATGGTCAGCACCTTTCCTGAGCCTTAGGCTTTGTTTCAGAACACTGGGCTGCATCTTACAGACTTGTTCCGCTAACTGTGGGGCTTCCCTCTGGTGCAAAGCGCCTCGCTCTAATGCAGGAAGCTTATCCTCCAGCCTCTTGCATGGGGGAGGGGTCTCGGCACTGGAGGCAAATGCCATCGCTAGTGGAACAGATCCACGGCATCCAACCTGTTGCCAGGTATCATGAGCTGCTAACCTTATTTCTGAAAAAAAAAACACCTTGCTGTCAGTCAAATGGAAGAATAAACAGGAGTCTTGTGAGTCCTTGAAGACCAGTGGTGAAAAGTGCCATCAAGTCACAGATGACTTCCATGAACACATGAAGCCTCCTTATACTGAATCAGATGCCCTGACCTGGATAGCCCAGGGTAGCCCAATCCTGTCAGATCTCAGAAGCTAAGCTGGGTTGACTGTGGCTAGTATTTGGAAGGGCGACTTCGAAGGAATATCAGGGCTGCGATGCAGAGGCAGACAAAGCAAACCACCTCTGAAGTGTCTGTTGCCTTAAAAACAAGTCTAGCTCGCCACCTAGCGGTGCATAATGCTAAAAGAGCTAGAACTTCAGGCTGACAGACAACGTTAGGATCTCCTGGCTATTCTACACACATACGATAATTATTATTATTACTGAATCAGACCTTTGGACCATCGAAGTCAGTATTGCCTTCTCAGACTGGCAGCAGCTCTCCAAGGTCTCAGGCTGGGGCCTTTCACATTTCCTGATCCTTTTTATTTTTACTGGGGATACCAGGGATTGAACCTGGGACCATCATGCTAAGCAGATGCTCTAGAAGAAAAAGACGACGAAGAAGAAGAGACTGGATTTATACCTCGCCCTTCACTTGGAGTGTCAGAGTGACTTACAAACTCCTTTCCCTTCCCCTCCCCACAACAGACACCCTGTGAGGTAGGCGAAGCTGAGAGAGCTCTGAGAGAAACTGCTCTTTTCAGGGACAGCTCTGACAGAGCTATGGCTTGCCCAAGGTCATCCAGCCAGGTGCAAGTGGAGGAGTGGGGAATCAGACCTGGTTCTCCCAGATTAGAGTCTGCGCACTTAACCACTACACCAGACTGGCTCTACCACTGAGCCACAGCCCTGCCCCTCCCTTTAGAGTTTTCAAGGCAAGAGATATCAAGAGGTAGTTTGCTGTTGCCTGACTCTGAGTAAGCCTCAGACTTCCTCGGTGGTCTCCCCTCCAAGTACTGTCCAGGGCTGACCCTGCTTAGTTTTTGAGATCTGACAAGATCAGGCTAGCCTGGGCTATCCAGGCCAAGGCACCTTCAAGATTAACAACATCTTACTGTAACATAGGTTGTTGTGGACTAGAGAAAATCAGACTCCAGAGTGAAACTGATTGTTAAAAGTGCTTTAAAAAACTGAAAACTGAATGAGAAGTGTTCCTTTTTGGGTCCATCACACCCGAGCTCTAAATGAAAGGAACCATGAACCATAAAATGAAAGGAACCATGAACCATAAAACTGAACCAGCCTCCTTGCTTTGCAGCGGAAGTTCCATAAGAGGTGCCACCCCCCCCCCAAAGGCCCCATCTCTGATGCTTTGTCAGAAGTGATCTCTTGTCTATAAAAGATTATGCTAGATTTTTTTTTTTAAAGAAATGTTAACCTGGGCTCTAGTCCACAAAATTTTATGCTAGAATAAAACACTGCTACGCTTTTTTTAAAAAAAAGGGCCCTGTCTCTGATGAGGCATTAGAAATGGGTTCTATTCCATGACAGCTAGAATAAAAATGTGTTAATCATCAGTGTGCAACAGGACTCTTATTTGTCATTGTTGCCACCGACCAATATAGCCAGCCCTCTGGAATCAAAAGCCCTCTGCTTTCTCTTGCGTCTATTCCTCAGACAGAGCACTAGAGGACGCTAAAGTACTGGATTTGAAACTCTTGCTAAAACAGCTCTAACCCACTCAACCAAGCAATTTTCTTTGCTCCATGTCTTTCCGTTACAAGGGTTTTTTAAAAAAAAACATACGGACAACATATAGCTATTTATAAACTAAGAAGCAATAATAGTATGTGTTCTTCTGATCAGCCATTGAGGTAAACAGGTAGAAGTGATATGGAAGAAGAGTAAAGAATAAATACAACAGACACCATATAAATTAGCCTGCTTTTCCCCTATACATTCTCATTTTAGAAATTCCTATAAATCTTTATTTTTCCTAGTTTGGGAACAATAACTTGTGGGTATCAAGTACTGGAAGAATTAGATACTTCCATAATGGGCTTATCAATTTGTTGAGATCTGCTTCGAGACCTTGTTCCGTTAGCCCCCACATTGGGAAGGATATTTATGTATTTTTATTGTGTTTATAAACTTGCCTTTCCTCTTGGCTCAAGATGGCTTACAAATTATCAATTTAAAAAACCAGAGACAGTGGCTTTTTGGTGGTGACACTTTGGTCATGGACTTTATTCTACAAAAGGAATTGCCTGGCATCAGACTTGTTCAACTCTGGGCACAAGGGAAGACTGTTTCTATTTTTTTTTCTGGCTATTTGTAATTTTTTTTGCCCCTTCTGCATGGTGCAAGATTGTGGAGCCTCAGAAACGGTTTTGCATTTTGTTTTTATGCTTGATTGTTTGGATGCAGCCTTAGAGATAATGAAAAGAGTGTGTAACCTTGTGAAAATAGTTTGCTATGCTGTTCTGACGATTGACATCTCTTGGAATGTACCCCAAAACAAATAATCATTGTAATTCTCTAGAAGAGGAGGAGGAGGAGGAGGAGGAGATTGGATTTATACCCTGCCCTTCACTCAGCGTCTCCGAGTGGCTTACAATCTCCTTTCCCTTCCCCTCCTCACAACAGACATCCTGTGAGGTAGGTGGGGCTGAGAGAGCTCTGATAGAAACTGCTCTTTTTCAAGAACAGCTCTGACCAGACTATGGCTTACCCAAGGTCATCCAGCAGGTGCAAGTGGAGGAGTGGGGAATCAAACCCGGTTCTCCCAGATTAGAGTCTGTGCACTTAACCACTACACCAAACTGGCTCTCAGTTTTATATATGTGTCTTATCTGCCACAACTCAGAATTGTACCTGCCATCCTAGCAGTATTGACTACCACCTGGAGACTGGGAGGGGGGGGGAACGAAGCCAGCATGCGGGGGGGGATGCCTGAGTTGGCAGCAAGGGGTGGTGGAGCCAGAGTTGCAGCACGGATCTCCTCTCCCCCACATGTTCTGGCAGTCTCCCTCTTGTAGGTCTAATTATAGCACACTGGCAGCCCAAAAAAGAGTCATGAAAAAATTATCCCTCCCAACCAGATTTTTCTAGCTTTCCCTTTAACTGCAATTTCCTCTGCAGCAACGAGCGTTAGAATTGTGCTCTGTGTCCTGAAAAAGCTTTGCATGCTGATTTCCAAATATCAAAGTACTTTTTTTTTTAAGCATGGGGATGGGCCAGAGACGGGCTGATGGCCATTTGACTACCCTGCTTTCTTCTCATTTCAGTATATTTATTTTAATAACTGGTTTTAATCTCCTTGAGAAAATTAAGGATTTAAGGGAAGGGGGGAATGATAAATCCACGCCATAATGAACTGGGGGAGGCAACGTGGACATTCTCCATCCTGTACTGTGCCATATCCACTCTGACACATCAGGTGGCGATGGAACTCTCTTCTCTCCCCCCCCCCCCCCCGGCTTTGTTGCCTGGGTTACATGGATCTCCTTTCCCAGAGTTTTAAGTCTTTTTAATTCCTTCCAAAATATTGGGGGAGAGGTTTACATTTTAATGCTGCTGTAAAAGACCCTACAAGTTTGGAAGTGCCTGATTCGTGCACAATCATAACCTTTCTGAGCGGCTGGCTGAACTGACCCTGCGTGTGTGCACTCCTCCTCATTTGCTAGGCTTGACATCTCCTGCTTCTCCTCTCTTGACTTCCCTGTTACCGATTTTAGATTGTAACTTCAGTGGGAGCAGAGGCTTTCCCCCTTTTTCTTTTTCGCTTATACACTGGTGACATGGTTGGAATGAGCAAAGAAGGTGGAGCAAACAAGATATATGACTAAGCATGGTCAGATGCTATCCTGTTTACAGGAGTCACTTTGAGGGAAAGGGGAGCCCCACCCCCCCAACCTTCATTAGTACTTTTGGTCAAAGCATCGCCAGTGGAGGAACTGCAATCTTGCTCCAAGGCTCACTGTCTGCCTCCACTCTCTTCCTTGTCTCATGTCCCCCGAATCCAACTCTTTTGCGATCTTGACCCCCAATCCCCAGCTTGGGATTCCATTGTTTCACGTCACTGTGCAGTAAGAAAGAGGTGAGCAGGGCTCATTTCGTAGCAGGAGCTCCTTTGCATATTAGGCCACACACCCCTGATGTAGGCAATCCTCCAAGAGCTTACAGTAGCCCCTGTAAGAAGAGCTCTGTAAGCTCTTGGAGGATTGGCTACATTAGGGGTATGTGGCCTAATATGCAAAGGGGCTCTCGCTATGAAATGAGCCCTGGAGGTGAGGCAAAAACCATGCAGCCTTGGAGAGGATTCGTGTGTACACATACAAAAGCTCACAGATGCCAGTCTGAATTCTGCTTCCTCCTGCCTTTTCCCGCATTGCTGATCATAAATAAGCTAATGGAGATGCTAATGTTACAGCGGGAAGCAGAAGCCAAGGATTAGACCAAGTGTTTGTTCCACTCGCTGTGGAGTCTTCCTCCAGTGGAATGCCCCTGGCAGTAGAGGAACCGAACCTCTGGGTCTGACCCTTGGGTTTCTAGGATACCACCTGGATTCAAGCACATGCGTAATAGTAGGAAACATACCATTAGCACATGGACAAACACTGCATTGATAGCGTATTATAGGAATGTAAGAATATGTACTTTTTAGTTATTTTTGCATTTTCATGTACAGCTGAGAAGACCTTTTCCCCCCAGTCTAGGTTCCAGAGGAAGCCTTCAAAACACCTAGAACATCCGTGAGCACTTTAACTCTACCCCTCCTGAATGAAACATCCTGGCGTGCCTGCGAAGGGCAAAACAAGCTCCACAAAGATTACAGATCTCCCTCACTCTGCACAAGGTGACTTGGGTGTGCACACAGCCACAGTTTGATTCAGGCTGCATGGGAATGGGAGAGGGAATTCTAACCCTTCAACCCATCGCTCAGTTTGGCTGATGAAAACTAGGCTCTCCAAGCTTTTATTAGTACCTCAGAGGGGGAGAGCTGGGTTTTTCAAGGACATGTCCTTTAAATCAGTATGGGAAGCCCGGTTTCAGTTAGCAAAAGCACCTGAGGTTGAAGGGTAAACCAGCTGTCTGCTTCCTGTGTGGCCCCAGTTCCAGTTGCAGTTTTACGCGTGTGCCGTTTACCTTTCACACACTAATGGAGAGCTGCTAGATTGGAACAGGTAGAAGAAGAAGAAGATGATATTGGATTTACACCCCGCCCTTCACTCAGAATCTCAGAGTGGCTGACAATCTCGTTCCCTTCCTCTCCCCACAACAGACACCCTGTGAGGTAGGTGGGGCTGAAAGAGCTCTGAGAGAACTGCTCTTGAGAGAACAGCTCTAAGAAAACCTGTGACTTGTTGGAGAAATGAGTATGAAAGAAAAGACCTGGGATTTCAGTCATTATAGGGTTAACCTATGCAACTTGTTGTGTTTCTTAGTTTAATCTGGAAGTGCCTGGCAACTGGCCAATTAACTCTAAGACCAGGAAACCTAAAGGTGTACTGTTTTGCTAATTGGTCAATGATATCAGGCGTTTCCTTTCAGGGGTCAAGAAGAAGGAGAGATCCTCCATTGTAATCTCTCACTCTGTAGTAGGATGTTCTAGTGTGCAGACGCAGCACAATGCTGCTTAGTAAGCATGTTTTGTTTATTTGTAGCTAATCCTGTTTCCCTTTTTCCTTTAGTAATAAAGTTTCTTTTAAACTAAAAGAAGCAATCTCTTCTTTCCAGAAAAGCAAGATCCATCACTCTGAATTTTCTTGAATATTGGACAAAAGTCCTAACATGACTGACCCAGAGTCACCCCAGCAGCTGCATGTAGAGGAGTGGGGAATCAAACCTGGTTCTCCCAGATTAGAGTCCCTGCTCTTAACCCTGCTCTTAACCCTGCTCTTAACCACTACACCAAATTGGCTCTGTGCTGTCAGAAGCATGCCCTTCTACCAGCCATTGATAGGCTGAGGTCGCTTGTGGAAGCCAACCTCTCTATAGAGCATGAGACCAAAGGGCTAGAGGGAGCTCCAGATGAAGAAAGACAGCTGAGAGCAGAGCTCAGGGGCCTTGAAACAGCTGCTGTCAAAAACAGAAAAGAAGAATGCAACAGACGGAGAACAACAAGCAAGCCAATACACCAAATGCAGATCTGGAAGCATCTCAAAAAAGAAGCACTAGAAGGCCTGATCCTGCCGTAGTGCTGTGCTCTTCCAGTAAGACCCTAAGCCACACTTCTTAACCTTCAGGGGGAAAACACTCTACTAATCTTATAAATAGCTCAGATATATCCCAATCAAGAAAGATGGCAGGTTGTTGTTTCTTTTTAAATTATACCGCCAATGATCTCACACTTTGGTCACACATCACATTTGTGTGACACTTGATTAAGCATTTGAGACATTTGCATTGTAAGAATACAGAAATACACTTCATCCTGCCGCAAAATCCAGGTCTGTATCTGTTTTGCTAGTAGTGTTCCCCAGCCATCAGCAAAATCTGTAGCACAGAAGCCTGTTTCAATGTGGATCTTCTTGGCTGGGTTCAGGAAGGGTGGATCAAATTGATCACACAAAAAAACCAGACCAAGAGATAGAACAGGACCAGTGTGGTGTAGTGGTTAAGTGTGCGGACTCTAATCTGGCGGAACCGGGTTTGATTCCCCACTTTTCCACTTGCAGCTGCTGGATGACCTTGGGCAAGTCATAGTACTGTCAGAGCTGTTCTTGAAAGAGCAGTCCTCCAAAGAGCTCTCTCAGCCCCACCCACCACACAGGGTGTCTGTTGGGGAAGGGAAAGGAGTTTGTAAGCCACTCTGAGCCTCCGAGTGAAGGGCAGGGTATAAATCCAATAGCTCCTTCTCCTCCTCGTCTTCCTCCCTTATGCTTTTCAAAGACCTTACTCATGCTTGTGGCATGCCTTGTGAATCTATCTCTACTCAGAAGCCTTATGGGGGGCATGGCCAAGCCTGGGAAGGACCAATGGCAATCTTGGAGCAATCTCTCCCCTGTCGCTTACCTTTTCCACCCTGAGGGCAAAGCCACAAGACACCAGATTGTCAGGCAGCTGGCTGTTAAAGGGCAAGCCATCAAGGATCCAGTGGTTGGCATGTGGTGTTTAAAGGCTGAGTCGGTGGATCTGCTGGGCTTGGTGGATGCTGGGTTTGACACCAAGGGGTGCCCGTAAAATGCTAAGGTTAAGGATGGACTTGAGGAGGGATTCCATGGATATCCTGCAACACAATCTGGGTGAACAGATGTTTTTACCAAAAGCCACCCTGAGCCTGCTTGCGGGGAGGGTGGGGTATAAATTGAACAAACAAACAAACAAACTTCTGCTGGTTTTTCCCCAACTGTACCCTAAAGCAGAATCACAATAGGTCTTAATGACAGAGTAGTTGCAGTTAGAACAGCTCTGTTTGCAGTCCAAATATAGAAGCATTAACCAGTTTTAAGGCTGAATGAAGCTGTGGTAGGAAAAGGCCATTGATACAGTATAAATGAACAGCTGCACTATCTTCAAGAGGGCACCACCACAGACATATGAGGAGGAAATGAACAACAAAACATAAAATGGTTAGCAGCGTTCTGGATAATTTTATTGTGCTAGTGATGGGGAATGCCCCCAGAGGTTGAGAACTGGTTTAATGACATAATGAACACTGTATCTATGAAAAGGACCCTACACAGTGAACAATGCATGTTTAGAATGTCCAGTCAGCAGGCTGGAATGTCACCTCCAGGACTGGCTAAAGGTATTTTGTCATCCCAAGCAAGTTACTCCCATTTGCCTCATCCTGTACTGCTGATAGCCAGGTCTGATGGCAACTAGTGGTGTGGATTCAGGAGATGAAGTCATCGATGCCCAAGAGCAAGCTGAGACCTTGCTTTAGCACCTTCTTCACTGTGTGACCTGAAAAAGTTGCTTGGGCAGGTTGCCCAGAGAATTTTCCCTCGTCCCATTTGGAGGGTAGCCCTTTCTTTTCTTCATTCTGACTATGAGTTGAATGATTGTGGCATCAGCTGGAGTGATGCAACTGGGTGTATTGGATGGGACATTTACTTACAGGTATTACTTTCCTTGGAGCATATGAACACATGAAGCAACCTTATACTGAGTCGAGACCATTGGTCCATCATTGGTCTGTATAGTTGACTTCGACTGGCAACCAATCTCCAGGGTTTCAGGCAGATGTCTTTCACATCACTTGATCCTTTTGACTAGAGATCTGGGGATTGAACTGGGAACCTTCTGTGTGCAAAGCAGATGTTCCATCATTGAGCCAGAGACCCTTCCCTAGAAATCCCAAGATTTTTTTCCCCATGGGGGTTACAGAAACGTTTTTACATCTATGAACATGTAGCTGGACGGACATGCTCTCAGATCCTTTCCACACATTATTTAACAGCAAGAATCACCATTTATTAATCATATATTAAATACTTCAGGTGTTAAGTGGTTTAGAAAGCCCATGGGTACCAAAATATTCCTCACTCATCTGAATCAAATACTATTTTTCACCCTTCTATCCTTTTACTATGACCCTCAGAAAACTCAGCTCACTGGCAAGTGGCATGAACCATTTTTACACTTTTGGCTTATTTTTAGCACAAGGGAAATGAATTTAGCTGTAATCTTCTGCATAATTAATGATAAAGTCTTTTCATGTTCTGGGAACTTGCAGTGGATTCTCTTCTCTTGTTAACTCCCTTGGAAGCAGAACCAGCAGTCTCGTATGTGGGGTCTGTATCGGAAACAGAGACTTACAGATTGGAGAACTGAAAATTCCAACATGCTCATAATAATATATTACAGATGAAGCACAATGAACGGATTATTTTACATGTCAATTTTAGAATTCTCAGTGGCATGATAAAGAGATTCTATTTTTTTAGTCAGTATTTCCTGTATTGGCATACCATCCCCACAGAGGCAACTGTAGACTTATCAATATATGTATCGTGCAATGTCTGTGCTGCTCTAAGATCTAAAGTAGGTGTGAGCTGCTGTTCAAGTGGCTCCTTCAGTGCCTGGCTGGAGTGTAGACCCAAATGGCAGCTCTAGACATGAAGTAAAGTGGATCATGTTATCTAGCTGAAGTGAACAGCTGGTGTTTGGTCTCAAATCACACAGTGCTTACGCAGACATGAGACTTGAAGTTTGAACGTGTTCATGTGAATTACACGGGTGTAAATCAAGGGGAATATGTGGATTCATCAAGCATCATGACAAAATTCAAACCAACAAGAAACACCTGGCTCTCCACATCGCTCCACGGATGAGTAAAGGCGGAGTTAGAAATGTCAGTATGCGTCCTGTCCCTTAGAGCGTCCCATGGCTACTGAAAAGTGCATCAAGATGAAAAACAAAGAAAAGCAGGGACAACTGTTACATGCTCAAATTGGCAATAAATCCTCCAGTTCTTGGGGCCTAAGGCAGTTCCTTAATTCAAAACTTGAAAATATTTTTACGGTTTTCAGTAATAAACTCACTTTATTCACACGTTATACGACCCTCCTCTGAACTTGAAACAAACTCATATTTTGGTAAATCCCAGCAATCCAGCCCTTTCTGGATTCTTGGACAGAAATGTGACCAGGGCTGCATTCACAAATGACAGGATTTTGTGTCATCATTACTCTCTAGAAATCATTCGCCTTCTGGATTGCCCTGTTCACTCAGGAAAATACAGTTGTGAATTATAGTTACAATTCTTGTCATTTATTTGTTTATTTATTAAATTTGATTTGCTAGGCTGCCCTTTCCTACAGGTAGGGCTCGGGGTGACTTACAACAGAATAACATATGGAATTCTTTAGTTTAAAACCAAAACCGTGATATTCTTTGCACATCCAAAAGCACAATATAAATATTGAGACCAGCTTACATCCATGTTGCCTTCCCCTGCCAGGTGGGATGGATGGATGGATGTTGTGTCCATGTATGTTGCTGGGAATGCAAACAGCACCCAGACTTACTTGAGACATCTGTTTCCCCAACAAAGCAATGTTGTGACAATATTAACTGGCGCCCAGCACTTCCCTGGTTCTTCCCAGCCCTACGGGGTAGATTTAGAAGAAGTCTTCAGTTAACTGGATGGCATCCATCTGTACAAAGAAAACAGAAAACAGAAACAAAACTGATCTAGAGGGGCCTTGGTTCATTGGCAGAGCATCTGCTAGGTACACAGAAGGTGCCCAGTTCAGTCTCCGAAAACTTCTTTTGTTAAAAGATTCAGATAGTAGGTGAAGTGGAAGACCCAGGAGAGCTGCTGCCATTGGGAGTAGACAATACTGACCTTGAAAGACCAATGGTATGACTCAGTACAGGGCACCTCCCTATGCCCATGCAATTCTTTGAATGACAAGAGCAGCATTTCACTCACTCACTCATCCAAATTCAGATAAACCTTATGTCAAAGCATTCTCAAAGAAATAGATGGAATTTCAGTTCCTCTCCAAATGGAGTGGCAGGTTTTCAGAAAATTCAAGCTATTTTTCTCCAAGTGTACATTAATTAAAGCTGATGGGGTTTTTTGCACAAAATTAAATTGATCAGCAGGAGGGGGGGGGACTGTCTAAAAATAACCATGTCCTGATTTTGTAAAGAAGAAGGGGCCTGCAGACATGACTTGAGAGGGAAGCTTGGCCATTGACAGATATGTTATAGTAACTAAGAGATGTGTAACTAAGAGATGAGCAGAGAATACAGTCTGTGCCTGGAATAGATACCAGGTTCAGTCTCTGGCATTTCCACTTAAAAGGATAACTGGCAAAGACACATGAAGCTGCCTTATATTGAATTAGACCATTCGTCCATCAAGGTCAATACTGCCTACTCAGACTGGGTCTCTACTGGGTCTCTACTGAGTACTGCCTTCTCAGACTGGGTTTTCAGGGTCTCTGGCAGAGGTCTTTCACATCACCTCCTACCTCATCCTTTAAATTGGAGTTGCTGGGGATTGAACCTGGGACCTTCTACATGCCAAGCAGATGCTCTACCAGCCAGCCACAGCCCCACCTCACCTCAGCTGGAGAGCCACTGCCAGTCAGACTGAAGACTACTGAGTAAGGTGGACCAATGGCTGACTTGGTAGAAGAGAGGTTATTATTAGTTAACAAAATGCATCCCATCTTATTTTATGAGACTCAAGACAGCCAAAAGGAACAAAAAGCCAAAGATGTAACATTCTATTGCTAACAACAAAAAAGACTTAACAGGTTACAACTACTCAGGTCAAACCAGATCTACCCAAAGGGTTTTGGTGTTGGTAGAAAGTGCCATCAAGTTGCAGCCAACTTATGGCAATCCCGTAGGGTTTTTAAGGCAAGAGATAGAGCCCTGTTGCCATTGCCTGCCTCTGCGTAGCACCCTGGACCTCTTTGGTGGTCTCCCATCCACGTTTTAACCCTTCACCAAATGCTCTCTGGAACGGAAACATCTTCCATTCCTTTCTGAATACAACATTCATTCTGGAAAGCCATTTCAGGAAACTGGACCTATCACAGAAAAAGGCTGTGTCTTAACCATTGCTGTATGGACAGTCCTTAAGAGAGGCCATCACAAGAAAACGGCTGCCTGAGGAACATAGTTGGGGTATAACAGGAGATGTGGCTTGATTAGTGTCCAAGAATACTTTTGATACCCAAATGTCCTCTAGTGAACACACATAATAACAAATTCTGGTGCTCGATGGGCTCTCTTAAAGCTAAAAATTCGGAAAGAATTTTTAAAAGCAGCTCTTTTAAGACTTTTCTGTGCATATGAAAATGTGAAGCTGACCCTGAAGACCAGAAGGTTTTCCTTTCCGATTACAGATCATTTACCTCTACTGCTGTAAGGATGTTTCTTCTGTACTATTTCACTATTTGTCCAGCTTGGTTTTTCCTTAGGGAGTCAAGGAAGAACAGCATCTGATAATGTCTTGTTTGCATTTGACTTTTCATTTCCCACAGAAATGAAAGATTTCAAAATTAAACAGCCATTAAACTTCCACTGACAAATTCTGTGGGGGCCAAGTCCCTAAAGTGATTCTGATGACATTTGTGTGGTATTTGAAGGAGCTAGAAGGATTCTGGCTGGCTCTTGATGTGTACAAATGGAACGGCATTACAGAATCAATGGACCAGAAAAGCATACAGAAGAAATCCCTCTGTTCTTTTTTTTTGGGGGGGGGGGAGGGGCAACATTTTAAAATGTGCAGATTTTTCTACCTTATCATAGGTCAACAGCAGAAGAAATTGTTTGGCAAAGAAACTTCCACCATTTTATAATTTTATTTCAATACCTTTTAAGATTCCACCCTTTCTAAAAAGTAGAACAGTTAATTAAAAAATACCAGGGGCTTTTATATGATATGGAAATAGCAGGGAATTAAGTGAGTCATGCTTCATATTGCCATACTTCTGGTGCTTGACATGAAGCCAGGGGGAGGGTCCGTGGCTTAGCGGTAGTACATCTGCTTGGCATGCAGAAGGTCCCAGGTTCAATCCCTGGCATCGCCAAAGGATCTGGCAATAGGTGATGTGAAAAACCTGTCTGAGACCCTGTGAAGAGCCACTGCCAGTTCAAGTAGACAATACTGACTTTGACGAACCGATGGTTTGATTTAGTATAAGGTAGCTTCATGTAACTCAAATCGCCCGGTGCATGAACTGCACTATATCTTCTTCCCAGAAAAGATTAATGAGAGGTGGGAGCATCTTAGTATGATATTGACAGAAGGCGGGTATGTGCTGTTTGGAGGGAAAATATGGCATGAGAATCTGAAAGAGGTCCCAGGAGGCAAAGGAGAGGCAAGGTGGGAGCCTAGAGTAGATGAAGCTACAAGGGGGAAGTGTAGGAGCTGAGCTGAGCAGAAGAACCGTAGGGAAGTATGATAGGTAGGCTGAAGAATGAAAATGGGAGGAGCTGAAAAGAAAGGCCTAGGCTAGCCCATTCTTGTCAGATCCTGGAAGCTAAGTAGAGGTAGGCAGTGGCAACCCATCTCTGTTCTTGCCTTGAAAACCCCATTGGGTTGTCACATGTCAGACGTAATTTGATGGCGCTTTCCACCACCAAAAAGGTTTTCTAGGGCAGAAACTCACACAGGGCCCAGGGATATGAGGGAGGGAGAGGGGTGGGAGAGGGAGGGGGGAGAGAGGGAAATTAAATAAGAATGGGTCAGTGGGAGCAGGGAACTGGAGGACAGGGAGCCAAGATGGGATAGAGGATTGCATCTGAATTTTACCTTGTGATTTGAAGAAAGCATCTTAACTTCATGGCTTAGCATCTGGATTTCATGGGGTGTGTGGACTGTGCTGTTTTAGTCCACTCCATTGTTTCCTGCCTCTGTTGTGCCGACGTACGTAATACATGCTGAGTGCAGGTGCTGGATGAGCATGAAGGTCAGGTGAGCTGAGGGCTTAATCTTTGCAAAAGTGAAGTGGTGGATCAAGCTCTATTTTCAATTTAACACCCCCCCCCCCACCAAAATAGTTATTTTTGTTTTCATCTTGATCCAGCAGATTTGGTGCTCACATGGATCATCGGCAACGTTACGGGCTTCCTCTTATCTCTTCCGCCAACTTAAGTGGCTCTTGGAAGCAGCATTATTGGGGTTGCTCATGTACAGAAAGTGATTTGCTGGAAACATAGAAAACTCATACTGCAATCTGTTTTCATAGAAATGTGTTTTATTGCAGAGAAGTTATATTATTTACATGCTGTGATACATTACAACATAACTCTATCAAATAGTTCATGGTGGATGCTGTTGGTTGCCAGATATTTTTTTGTTTTCAGAAGAACCACAGAATAAAGTGAACAGACATACAGCTTTATATACTCTACAACTCATTAGTAGCTAAAATGTTCAAAGTCAAAAGGCAGTGTTTTCTCAGGCCTATCTGTCATTAGATGCATGCAACAACCTAAGGAGAGCAGCAAATATAAAATCAGTGTCTTTTTTTCCAGATCCATAATGCCACCAAAGCTGACAAATGGGTAAATAACATTTTTTTATGTTTTAAAGCATGTAATTCTTGCATAAAATATACAGGTCTAATAAGATTGGCATAAATCTATGTCTTTATAAACCATGGCTTCAGAACAAAGGAGAAATGCAGCCTGCTCATGCATTTTGAGAAAGACAACCTAGCAAATGTTTGGTGAGCATAGCAAATTATTCATTATCTGTCTTCTACACAGATCTGCTAGAAAATACCGGGATTCTAGAGTTGCATTTCTCAGCAGAACATAAATGGAACCTCCATAAAAGGACAACTAAGCTACCTAGCTAATAGATGCTGGTGGGGAAGAGTCTATGGAACATAAACTAAGCTAACTTGGGGCTGCCATGATACAGCAGTAGATCTAACAGGTTCGTAACAATGTACAGTATTAATAAAGTCCAGTGATGTTTGGCTTTCCTTTATTTTCTAAGGTGCTGAAGAAATTTTTAAGTACTAACAGCTGCATCACAAATGTTAGTAACTGCATGAGCATGGGAAATAGTATATCATTTTACAAACAGATCTCTGTTTCTAACAGGATTATAGTACGTACTGTGCGTGAGCCTATGTAACATTAATAGACTATTATTTTTTTGTTAACGTGACATGAAAACATTCAAGGTATCAAAAAGTAAATATACACATCAAGGCCTGTTCATCAGCTGCTGTGAAAGCTCACCTCTAAACAAAGCCAAGGTGAAACGTCTGAGAAGTTTACCCTCTTGCTTTGTGCCAAATATTGTACTGTAACGGATTAAATGCTAATTTGTCCAACTTCTCTCCAGGGTTACAAATTAAGATTTTCATGGAAACAGACATCCTAATCCAGTTTTGCTTATTGGCTTCAATTCCATGTTCAAGTGCTAGATCAGTTTTGTTGTGCTGAGGGCAGTTGACCCTTCTGAACACACCTCCCCCTAAACCATCTTGAATATGCCTCGAACAGTATCTTGCAAACCTTCATCTCTGGTTGACATGGCCCAGGAGACTGGACTGAGGTTGGATGAAATGGTAAGGAAAAGAATGTCGGGATGAGTCCAAGGTTACGCGTGTGTCAATGAATCTTTTTAATGGTTCATCTGTTTTAGTGCTAAGACATGAGTCTGGATGAGCTCGCTGAGGCTCACACTGGGGACAGGTAATGTAGGAATTGGTCCTTAATTCTTAACATGGCTTTCTCAATAGGCACAGTAATACTGAGCCAGCAATATTCTGATCTCCTTTCACAGAGTTCAAGCTAACTCTCTAGCAGTGCTGCCCTAAGCAGAGTTATACCCTTCTAAGTTCATTGATGTCAATGAACTCAGAAGGGTGAAACTCTGCTTAGGGTGGCACTTTAGATTCTTAAGAAACTACTACTTTCCTTTAATTTCTACACATATTGGTCATCACTTCTCTGCCACTAAAAATCATGGGGTTGGATCCTATGAGCTTTCCACTTGTGGAGGTGGATTCTTCCCTGCCTTCTCCTTCCGTGCCTGGAACCACCACTGCCCTCAAAAAATGGATGCTGGGGGTCGGGGGAGTTGTGCTGACACAGAACGAAGAGCTCACCTCACTCTTGCATAAGCAGAAAGGTCCTAAGATCCAGCCCCTATTGTGCAAATTTAAAAGGATGGGATGGGATTCAGCAACCTGCCAGCAGAGGGTCTTGGTAGCTGCAGTTCTTTACCATGTTCCTCTTCTGGCAGCAGTCCCTTCTCCTCAGGATAACAGCTATGTGGGTCAGAGGGCTGCACTGAGGAGGCAGGAAGCAACGGCCTCTCTTCCAGAGGAGTGAAGATGGCCAATATCTGCATGCTTTCAGCTGGATTCAACCCATGCACCCATGTACATGTAAGGGCATACTTGGAGTTCATAGCTTAGATGGAGGGATGGGCAACGTCCACCAACACATCATTTTCCCCACTCTTCCCAGCTGTATCCCTCCCTTGCATCAGATATGGTCTACCATTCCTTGATTATTTCTTCATGGGAATTTCTTCAGCTGAACTGCAATTCTAATACTTATATATTTTAAAACTCTCTGAATGATTAAATATGTTCTATTTTATATCCACATTAATATATATATATATATATATTTGTTCTAATTTAAGAAAAATACATTTTTTTCAAGAAAAGGCTTCTGACAGACTTAAGACAAAATACACACATTTTTGAAGATAAGTACAATTCAGTTCCTTGCCCTCCTGATTTTCTCCTTGTGCCTCAGATGCCACAATAAGAGCCTTTTGTGCATGGAGCCATAGCTCCATATGTACAAATCTGCAAAGAATCCCACTAAGGGGGGGGGGCGGACTACAAAACGGCAGATCCAGAAATTTATCTCCTGCAACATGGATAGACACTAGAAACCAGTAAGGGCAGGTACATTGATCTTCACATACAGATGTTGGTACGGATCCATGATGGCTACATGCCTATGTGGGTGAACAATACAATCCCCACAACCCTCACAGTATAGAAGGTAACCATTCCAATTAACTTCCTGATGTGTGTCTTCAAATGCTATCTGGGACTGCTTCCCTTGGCTATTCTGTACTTATTAACAGCCACAAGCAATCCCTTTTTAGGGGTTACTGTCTTCGGATCAGGGCCCTGGTAAGTCACAAGAAATGGGTATTTCCTAATGATTTACTCTAGGAGCGGTGGGCAAGATCACAAATAAGTTCAGGTATTTCATGTTAAATGCGCAGAACAGTAATTACCCCGAATTTCTTCCTTGGAATTTACAAAGCCCCCATAGTGAAATGACAAATAATTAAAGTGCCTTGTCTTCGCGCGCCCCTTGTCAAACAGGCACTCATCTTTCCCAGTAGGATCAAACTCCCGCAAACTTGACTGCCATTGCTGGAGGACAAGGGCTCTGATTCGTGTTACTCAGAGTGGTATGTAGCAGTGACTGACAAAGCTGGTTCTACAACTTTGGCAGCTGAATCTAGCAATCTATTTCGACTTCGGACGCTCCAATGCATGTACGGCACTCCAGTGGCCAGGAGGGCTTCCTCATTCATCTCCATAAAGGGCTCTTGACCTGTGTGCACATTCCTTTTGTGTATGTGATCAGTTCCCTCTACTTGAAAGAAGCTGAGATGGATGTGCACGCGACAGATGCGGTTATCTGAGGACATGCCAGGAGTCAAGAGTGGGAGGCAGGAGTGCAGTGAGTATGCTGCCTGCCATCTACTCTACCAGGGACGTGGACTGAAACCTAGGGCTTGACACATACAGAGTTGAAATGCCACCTGACTTTTGTACGCAGCCCTGTGGTGTCCCAAACTCCCGCTTCTTGTCCTTGCACAGATTTATCCATATTAACATCAATGACACTGCTGGCTTTATCACTGTCACTATTCCGTACATCTACAATGATAAGCAAGTGTATAAATCTTTGCCAGACTGGTGCATAGTTTATACTTAGGATCAGTCTAAATATCTTTTACTATATGTCAGTGGTTAGCCCTGGCGTGAAAGCATTTCTAGTGGGTTGAGGTAATTTTTTCTTTTTAAAATGCTGGATAAAAGCTTTGTTCGGCTTGAAGTTAGCTGGGTTGCTTTGGTCGGACACTCTCTCTCTGTCTGACTTTCATATATGTAAAATTTAGATCAGTTTTATTATATTTATACCTTCCTTTATATGGGTCCCAGGTAGTGCTGCCAGCTCCAGGTTGGGAAATACCTGGAAATTTCAGAGGTGAAGCCTGAGGAGGTCAAGGTTTGGGGAGGGGAGGGACTTCAGTGGAGTATAAGGCCATAGGGTCCACCTTGCAAAGTAGCCATTTCCTCCAGGTGAACGGATCTCTGTAATCTGGCAATCAGCTGTAATCCCAAGGGATCTCCAGCCACCACCTGGAGGTTGGCAACCCCATTCCCAGGCCATTTCCCAATCAAGTAGTTTTATAGGCCAGACCTACTCAGCTTCCGCAGAAGAACTGCATCATAAGCTTTCAGACCGATCACCAAGCCTAACTAAAGGGCATCTACCTTATTTGTATGGTATGAGCAGGACAACCAACTTGTGGCCCGTAAACTGTGGCTGATGCTTTAACAGCTCAAGTCAGCATCACAGAAGACATGGAGCTGCCTCCCCATATCGCTTTTCTCCTCTTCCTCGTAACAGCTAGGCAAAACGTAGCATTGATGATGCCACTGCACTGTGCTATGCTTAAGGTGACCATTCTCCAAGTCAAGTGGGAGGCTTCTGGAAAAGACACTAGCCCTGACCACAGAGATCTGTGACCCTGGAAAAAACACAGCTATCATGAGCTACAACAACCCAACAGCTCTAGTTCCCAATGGAACATGCTCCTGTGAGGGACAACCAATGCAGAAAAGTAGGACAGGGAATTGCAGAGAGTGGTTTGCCCATTCTGCATTACGCTTCTGTTCTGCATATGGCGGCATTCAAATTGGAACCTGAAGTAAAGATCTTATCTAACGCTAGCCTTTTTTTTAACCTCTATGCATTTCCCCCCTTTTTTAGGATTCAGAGCTCTGTTGGTTTGACCCTTTAGATTATTCACAAAATTCCTGCCAACATTCCAGGAAAACTAGTGCCTGTAAGAGTGGTATCAGAGGCCAGTATTCAACAGGTGAACTTTGTCCCTCTGCTTATTTCCAGCAAATGCATAACAATATCGGATTCCTTGCCAGCTAGCACAGGATGGTTTCTGTATTCAATGGGTAGAAGTTCAACTGGTGATGGTTCTGTCTACTCTGAACTCTCACCCTCTTCAGGCACTGCCCCCAAATCTCCAGGAGTTTCCCAAGCCACAGTTGGAACCCTAACCCTGCTTTGCCCTATCTCCCATAGGGGCTGCCACTTGCAGTGCATGGCAGGGATCATGTCATGGCACATAGTGTGTATTACTTGAAAGAGGAGACAAGGAGATGTTACAGAGCCAGAGTTTAGGAACAAGGATTTACACACCTGTGCTGCAGGAGTCTGTTCACTCACTTATTCCACCTGGTCTAGGCAAAACTGGAGCTTTGCTTTCAACAGTAGAGTGAGAAGAGCAATCAGACTGCTGAAGGACTGTGGCTGGAAGCACATTTCCAGAATGCTCTCTCAAGGACAGGGACACCTTCCATCAGAGCGTCTGGGCCAGGGGCTGACAATCTCACCACAGGGAGGGGGAAGAAGAAGAAGAGTTGGATTTATACCCTGCCCTTCACTCGGAGTCTCAGAGTGGCTTATAATCTCCTTCCCTCCCTCTCCCCACAACAGACACCCTGTGAGGTAGGTGGGGCTGAGAGAGCTCTGAGAGAACCATGACTGACCCAAGGTCACCCAGCTGGCTTCATGTGGAGGAGTGGGAAATCAAACCTGGGTCTCCAGATTAGAGTCTGCCGCTCTTCACCACTACACCAAACTGGCTTTTGTTTTTACCAACATTAAAAGTGCTATAAAATGATTAGTAATAAAGATTACAAAAATGTTTTGCAGATTAAGGCTGCAATCCTATGTGTACTTTTTTAGGGAGTAAGCCCCACTCAAGTCAGCAGAGTCTACTTCTGAGTAACCATGCATAAAGCCTAGCTCATACAAATATGCTAATACGTGATCAAAAATAGGGGGATTGTCTCTCCATTTTTTTTGCTGTTCTCTTTCTCCTCATCTTAACTGGTACAGGTAAGAAGAGGAAGGATTCGTAAGATCTACTCAGCTGTATGGCCTTTGAAATTTAACAGTATGATGAAAAAGGCCTGTCAAGTATAATCTCTCTTTTGAAAATGAATCCTGAGAGCATGCCATAAGATAGAATCATACTCATCAGAATACATTTTCTAGCCTTCCACATTTCTCCTGTCTTGGAACAGGCTCAATATTAAATACTGAGCAAGATAAAAATAAGAAATGATTAAAACAGTATTTCTGGAAGGATAATATTTACCAGTTCTTTTTCTAGCAAAAAAAAAGGTACATATCTGAACAGCGCTTAGTTTTAAGCAGTATAGAAATAATAAATATTATTATTACAATACCAGAGTGTGCGGCTATATAAAGTGACTTGGTTCCTGCTAGTAAAGAAGTCTATGATCACAAATGGACAAGTGCAAATGTGAAACTTACCTCGTATAAAAACCCTGAATCGTACAGCATTGACTCATAACTGGACACAGCGGAGTAAAAGAACAAGCCCACAACACAAACCACCGAAATACTTCCTTAATAAAGCTGCCCCCCCCCCCCCACGGGGCTTGAAATAAACAAACGTCTATAGCAGTTACTAAAAACTGCAATATTAGAATATCTGCTGATTGCATAAATGTGTTGTGTCAATACCAGAGTTATTTTGCAAACATTAAAGAAAACTGCAATGCTTTCATATGAGACACAACAATCTACACGCACATTAGAAGGGAAAAAATGGGGAGCAATGAAAAATATAACCGAGGCAGGGGCATTAAGTGAGCAGGACTATCAAGGGCAGATAGGAGGGATGGAGACAAGTTGTCTTTTAGTGTCTTGCTTAGTGACAGCCAATTTATCTCATCGTGTTCAGAGACATCCGTTTCCTTTCAGTCCCCCGTGGCATCATTTCTGCTGATTCAAGGCCTATTAACTCCATTAGATTTTACGACATACAACAAATTCATACCCATGTTGAGCCAATGTAGGGCCTTTAGGAATAGTTCCATTTGATTTTATGTCCTATTTATGTGTCCTATTTACCACTCCCGCTCATCTTACAAAAAAAGGAAGAAATAAATTATATCTAAAAGCATGTTTTCATTCATTTGGAATGTAAACTCTTTATGGACAAAGAAGGGCCATTAGCACCTCATGTCCTGGATCCCGCAGATAACACTGTTGGCACTCAATAAACAAACAAACAAACAGAGAAGAGACAGTGGACTAGTTCCCATGTACTCAATGGGCTCACCACCTTGGTTAAGTGATTCTCTTTTGGAGTTTGTAGAACCTTCTGGCTTTCTCCTTTTACTGGCCCTTAACCCTTCTGCTCTTCTCTTTCTCTCTAAGCCCTCTTATTTCTGCTGTGTTGCTGTTTTATTTGAACTTAAACTGGTTGCATTTGATAAAGCTATACTTCTTTCTGCTTTCAGAAGTTCTGGCGTCTCATACTCCCAAGGGCAGACGGCCACACGAGACGTTAAAGGTGGCTGTGAGTTACTAGTTGCTGATCTACTGGAATCGGAGGGAAGTACATTCCCTGCTGGAGAGGAAGAGGCATTTCTGGCCGAATCTCTCAGTTTATTGATATAATCTTTTTCTGTGGGTTGTGCTGCTGCTTTGGGGAGCAGTTCCTTGGGCTCTCCAGCACAAACCTTGGCTGCAGAGTGTAAATTAGCAGTCTCACCTTTCACCCCAAGAGCTCCCTGAGCCTTGGCACTCAACTGTTTTTTCTCATCTTCTACCCCGTGTTCTTCTTGGCTCTCCCAAGGACATACTTGAAACCTATCTGTGCTCTTTTGATTGGAAGGCTGATGCCCTTCCACAGTCTTCTGATGAGTTTTGCCCTTTGGCTGGGAAGGATGAGGTTTCTCTAATTCAGATGAAGCAATGGAAACATGCTTTTGAACTTTTGACTCAGAAAGACCAGTGCCCGGGTAATGGTCATACATTTCCCAAGGACAAACTTCTTCGATATCGACACCATCCTTGGACAGCATCTTAGCCACACCCACATCAGGATTTTCAGACACCTGATTGGCCCTCTGTTGCTTCATTATTCCAGATTTATGAGACTTCTTTGATTCCTCTGTGTGGGAGGAATTTTTCCGGTGTGAATCTTTGTGCTCGCTTTTATCAGAGCTTGAGTGCTTTTTGCTCCCATCCTTGCCCTTTGGTTGAGACTTGTGGGATTTGCCACTTTCTTCATTTTGCGCTTTCCCCGTTAACCCCAGCGTTTTTTCCTTGGCACTGGCAATAACACTGAGAGATTTCTGTAACACAGACGTTCTTGGGTGAAGCGGCTTCTTGTCTGCGCTTAAGTTGTGGGCACTCACGGATTTGCACACCAAAGGAACATTTTCGGTAGACACGGCTTCCACTTTTTCTGGAGCTTTTCTGGCTGTTTTTTTCCCGGGGAGGGAGTCCATCAAAGAATTCTCTGTAGCTGTTATGACTTCCACGCTTTCTGTAGTTAAGTTATTAGATTCTTCTGTGGGATCTCGAACGTGGTCATAAGTGCTGTGAGACTTTTTCAGTGAGAAGACTCTGTTTCTCAAAGAGTCTTCCTTTGGTTTGATGTGGCCTGTGGAATCTGGTGGGTTTTTTCTTGTCAGAGTAGTACTTTTTGTGACCCCATGATCCACAAGGTCCTTTTCCTCCCGTGAGCACTGTCTGCTGACCGTCTCAGGAATTTCTGTAATTCTGCGCATGATAGAGCGACCTAAGCCCTTTTTCGAGCACCTCTTCTTCTGGAGATGAGGATTGTTGGTAATCATTTTTTTCCTCTTGTAAATTTCCAGCTGTGCGTACAACTTCTTCAATTCATCCTGCAAAAAGCAGCAAAAGCAAAACTAGTATGGATTATAAATATTAGATCAAAGCTGGTGTGCTGCAGTTCCTAGGCACTTGGGGTTTGGAAATGGAAACCCAAATTCAAATCCTTGCTCAGCTTTAAATTTCAGCAAACTGCTTTAGGCAGACCAAAATCCCTCCAGGCCAACATTTGACCAGCATTTCTGTTGTCCTTTCTGGCTTAAAAACATAAGCAGCAATGGGAAGCTGAAATCAGTAGAAATTGGACCAGCTGTACCTGTTTGTATGTGTTTACCCTTTCCCTTCCTGCCATTTGCCTGCTCAAAAGCACCTTCTACCCAGCTACTTTCCTTCCCATGAAGGAAAAACTAGAGGAATTTTACCCCTACCCTGGATTTTGAAAGGACGAACATCAGGACCCAAAAGTGGTAAGCAGCTCCTCCCCCTTCCAGTACTCCCCTTCTAATTACATCCTCCCATGGCTGCTTTTCATCTAAAAAATAATCAGGGAGAAAGAATCGTAGAACTGCCCCTCTCTTGTAGCTGACTCTACTTAAAGAGGACTGCTGTGAAGCTAAAATACTACTCTGAGCTCCTTGGAGGAAAGGCAAAACACAAATATCTCTGATGTACATTCAATAAAACAAATGAACAGCCTTGGAGGCAGGTTAGGAAAGACTCCCTTGAAATTGCTGTAGAATTCCAGGTCACAGACTTATGTCTTGGTTACTAACATTTTACCCCAGACTTCCTCCAGGAGGCTCAGGGCAACATAACACATTTCTTTCCCCTTCTCCTATGATTCTCAACCCAGGTTTGGGATATTCCTGGAGATTTGGGGGGAGTGCTTGGGGAGGGCAGAGTTGAAGGAGGGAAACGAGCTCAGTGGGGATGTGATCAGGCCTGTAGCCACAGTGGGGCATTTAGGAGCAGTGCCCCCTCATTCATGGCCCACGCCCCACAACTTCCACTGCCCCTGCCCCTGCTCTTACCTGCTGGCCAGCCAACTGGTACAATTAATACTCGGTGAGTATGCACTCTCTGCTACAGTGGTGGGTGGGCAAGGCCTGCCACTATTGTAACACAGAGCACATACTTGCTGAGTATTAATCGTACTGGCTGGCCAACTGGCTCTCCTTCTCCTGTAGTAGCAGTTAAGGCAAACGAGTGCAGCTGGCAGGTAAGGAAAGACCCTTCTCTTCTTCGCCTGCCTGCTGCTGGGATCTCTTCCCCCCCCCGGTTCCCCCTCCCCTGCCTCTCCAGAATTCCCAGCTCCCCACCACCCAAAATTTTCCGGCTAAGCCCTTGGATGTGATGCCACAGAGCAGGGGTGTCGAACTCATTTGTTATGAGGGCTGGATTTGACATAAATGGGACTTTGTTGGTCCCTGTGTGTCATAAAATGTAATGCCAGGCAGCAGAGATATAAACGTTATAAAGGACACAGACAAGCACAATTAAAAATATTATAGCAGCTATTCCGTTGGAGCCCCATATTAGGAGGGTGTGTGTGTTAAAACTAATACTTTTCTGCAAAACTGAAGTTCCTTGAGTTTGTTGTTGATTTTATTTTAGTTTAGTTTAGTTTAACCCTGACTGATCCCAAACCTCCCCCCCCCCCAATAATATAAACTACAAATATAAATAGTCTGAACCTAGTACCCAGGAGAAGAACATGAAGTGGCTGAGCACTGCAAGCTTTTCCCCCCACTCCAGGTCTACTCAGAGTGGCAGTGGCTCTCCAGGGTCTCAGGATTTTTTTTACAGGGCGGTTTGAGATAATAATTTTGGGTGTCCTCTTTAGCACTTGTTCTGCTATTATTCCATTGGAGCTCCACATTAGGTGGATATGTGTGTTAAAGCTAGTATTTCTTTACAAAACCAGAGTCCCTTAAGTTTGCGGAACTCTATAACCCTGGCTGGCCCCCAGCCCCCCCCCCCCCCCCTTAAAATGTGCCTGTTTAAATTGGAAAGGTGGGGGAATAGTGGGATTTTGCAAAGCAAGTTTTAAAATAAGAAAGAAGCACAAGGATCACAGCAGAAGGAAACCCCCACCCCCAGCTCCTACCTGTGAGGAAGACTACACAGGCCGGGAGTAGTGGCTGGGAAGTTTGACAGCCCCACCTGCTGCTCTCTGCTCAGAAGCAGCCCTGCCCTCTGCTCTTTATTCTCCAAGGCAGCTCAAGCTCAGAACGGCAAGGATAGGCAGAGGAGAGGGGAGAGAAAAGAGCCCAGTCCCAGGTTGGATTAAAGGCCTGGGTAGGCTGGTTCTGGCCCACGGGCCATAGGTTTGACACCCCTGCCATACAGTCTGACCTGCAAAGCTGCCATCTCCTCCAGGGGAACAGATCGCTGTAGTCTTGAAATCAGCTGTAATTCCAGGAGAACTCCAGGCCCCACCTGGAGGTTGGCAACTCTATCTCCTCTATTTTATCTCCACAGCAAGCCTGCATTAGATTAGGATGAGTTTCATAGCAAGCGGGGATATGAACCAGGCTCTCTCAGATCCTAGTCCAACATTCTGACTGCTAAGCTACACTGGTATATAGGCTGCAGTCAGAGGGGCACTTTGATCCGCAGTCATTGCTCTTCCCATCCAGATTTAAAGTGTTCATTCAGAAAGCAACATCTAGCTCCCATTCTGCAGCTGTCAGCCTCTCATTCTTACCCTCGACATTCCTGAGCCCATAGAAAGTCTGGTATTTGGTGAATCTACTGGCATTATCACAGATCTGTGGATGTCTGGTTGATCTCCCATGCCAGCACAGAAGGGAACTGTCCCTTCTGTTTTGACACCATGTTTTTCACTCTGTTAGCAATATGCGCATAACTGCATAAATGCCAACATATATTATCAAACACACGGACATTCCTGTGCTTTATTTCTTTTTTGGGACCATGAGCGTGAGGGGTGGTGGTGGTTATCCTGCAACTGTCACAGCACTAGCTGGGTGATTTTGCATTTTTATTGAGGCTTAATGTTAGTGCAAATAGTCCCTGGGTAGATATCTATGGTGGCCATTTTTGGAAGCAGTGATTTGAGTTGGCATTTCTGTGCATGAGCAAAAAAATCAAGAATTCAAGTAAGCTCCTATGCGCATGTGCAATCACAGAACTTTTTTTAAAAAAACCCTGCTGATTGCATGCCTGGCGGTTGCTGCCCACTGAAAGTCAGGACGTTCAACTATGGAGTCAGCATGCAGTGAGGCAGGTAAGAGGGGAGCTGTCTGGTTGAACCATGGTGGAACAAAAAGATCTAGATCAAATTAGAGCCATGGCATCAGTGGAATAAGCTGACCGTCTGACTACAGCCACAGTCTTTTTCTTTGCCATTTTTGCAAAATGAAAGCAGGTTATAACAAACACCAAGCCTGTTATCCAATAGATGGAAAATGCAGAAAATGAGGAGGGACTGCGAAATGAAATCGATTTTAAACAGTTTCCAATTAATATGGAAGGAAGGAGGAATGGTGTAGTCTGATCTTAAGAACAAGGCAGCAACTAGCATGCTGGATAGGATTAATGGTCCATCTAGTCCAGCATCCTGTTTTACATGATGGCCAACTGGGGAGTGCAAATGCCCCACAAGCTGAACATGAAGACCAAATCCTTCCCCTTTTGTTGCACCCAGTTATTCCTTCTGAACATGGAGGTTCCATTCTGTCATTATGACTAACAGCTACTGGATGGACCCGTCCTCCACGAACTTGTCTCACTCCTGTTTAAAGCCATCTAAACTAGTGGCCATCACCACATCACATAGCAATTGCCTTAAAAGTGATTGGAAGGATCTATTAGGCCAAGGTATTAAGTGTTCCCCTTGTATATATTTTATTCCATGGTTGGTAGCCTACTGGAACTCTCCTGAAATAAACAACCAAAACTCTTTCTACTTACACCCATTTTTCCATATAACTGTTTTTATTATGACAAAGCTAGCCACCATTTAAATGTTGGGGTTTTTTTTAAAAAAAATTAAAGATATTCCATGAAGCATTAAAGTCACAATGAAATGAGAATTCTTGCATGTACCCTTATATCTTCTGGGTCCAAGCTATGCTCACTCCAAGCTGAATTGATACTGCTGTTCAAATAAGATCCAGATCTGCCCAAGTCAAGGTCATCTTCATAAACCTCTGTAGCGATATCGTCTCGTGGATTATTGCTTGAATGGGAAAACTGCAAGAACATGAATGCACCAGTCAATGTAATAGAAAACACTGAACCCAATTTTGCATCTAACTTATATTAACCGGGAAAAATAATTCTAAAAACAAAAATATACATAGATATTTATACTCCCTTCTTTCACTGCTTCTTAATTTAACAAAGAATAACTTCTGCACAATTACATTGATGTATCTGAGGAAGAGCCTGCAAATTATGAGATATCCATTGCTTGATCTCCTAATGCTTTTATTTCTTTTTACTGTGAGGTAGAAGCAGCCATGTGCAGGGTGAAAGGATGTTTAATGATTTCCACCTATGACATTTCCTATTCCACATCCCCCCCCTGTGGGGCTCACAACAGCTGTAAGGTCACAGGGAGAACAGCACCACTGTTCTGATCCACTTTACAGTGTAAGTCCAAATAAGAAATGTTGAGAGGACCAATCACAGATGCCCCATATAACATCAGGTTTGCCCTTGAGGTATGACAAGAGAAAGGTATAAAGGAAGAATACCTTTGGGATCAGAAGTAACCCGACAGTAACTGTCACAGTCAAATGTGTGTGTGCAAAGAACATCATCAGTGTCCAATCAGGCTGAAGTTTTGAGGCAAGACTGAACCTGAAAATAGAATTCACAGGGTTGGCAAATGCACCTTCCTCCGCTTTCCTCCCCCACATTAAATGTCAAATTCTTAATATTCCTGACAACACTTATAGAATAAAAATCCAAAGATAAAAATGTTGGTTTTGCATTACGTTCCTAGTTGTCTCACGCCCCCTCAACACATATATTTACACACCTGCAGGCAAACTGTGTGCATGTGGGAGTGCTAATATATACCTGCACATGCATCTCATATGTGTGCAAAGTTTACGCCAACAACGAAGTAAATGAGGGGATACTTGCTTTGCAGAAGTTTTGTGTACGTAACAGAAGATACAGTTTTGGACCATGTATTAGAAAGAGCCATGAATACACTTCTTGAAATTTTTGGATGAAGTTAAAAACATGGTCCAAAAGTACACAGGGATGCCACTGAAAATGGCAGCTTCATGGTGAATTCTTCTCTTTGCCATCTTAATTTCTAATACCACTTGTTTATGCCCTGGCATATTACAATGTGCATCTTTCCCCCCTGCTCCCTCTAGCTTAAAGCTATTCATTACCTTGAACCCATATCACTGAAGGACCACCTCTCCACATGCAGTTCCACTATCCAGCTCAGTTTTGAACATCACTACCTGCTAGAGGTGCCTTCTTTTGAAGAGGCACGTTTAACTTTTACAAGATCCATGGCTTTCTTGGTAGTTGGCCATCCATTTGGACTGCCTGCTCAAGGAGATATGCAAAGTAATTTCTCTGGGAAAGTTCAGAAAACTTTGGAAAGCAGGTCTTGTTCAGGCACCTGGCTTATTCTGTTGTTTGAACAGTTGCACCCTGATATTATTTATTCTTGGGCTCTGATGACTATAAGGAACTTTTATTGATTCTTCTCGGGTCTGGATCTTTTAGTTTTTATCAGGGTTGTTGTCAGAAACTTGTGCATATTTGGTTTTATTGTTCTGAATTGCTTTGCTCATGTTTGCAATTTCTGTTTTTTAAGCTGCTTCAAATAACAGTAAAATGCAAGACGTATATTTTAAAATAAATAAACTGAATTACATGTAATCAATGAACCACACTGAGTAAACTTGGGCTAGTCATAGCCTAATCTATCTCTAGGGTTGAAAGAAATCTAAAGTTGGGACAACCTCCTGTATAACCCCCACCCCACCCCCAGCAACCCCGGAGAAACTTTTAAAAAATAGACAGGTATTTCATATAGACCTCAAACTGATCTAAAGGAACAGATATTAAATCTGCAATTTCTCCCAAGTAAACAGAATAGGGGGACAACTGTCATGGGTGAAATAAAAATGTGTTGCTGGGCACAAGAGATGCAGGAACAATAACTGCCCAGAAGTTTCACCAGTTAAGTCCTAGGGGGCCACAATAGGTCACTTGCCTAAGTGTATGGAATACAGCCGAGATAATGAGCTCATTGTGTACTGCGACAGCCAGATAACGGGGCTCGTGGAATGCCGAGGGCACTGTCCGCACTGCATAGCAGAGATAAATGCCCCACAGGAGGAATAGAAATTCAGCTGCAAGAAGAGCAAAAAGAAATACTTGGAAATTAGTCTTTATGGGTAAAAAAAAAAAAAAGAGAGAAACAAAACAATGACCTGGTTTTTCAATATATCTTCATTGATATATGTAAATCCAGCATTCATTATCAGATTTATGCACCTATTCATATGCTGTCAGGTATTACAATTAAGCATAGATTGCCCAGTGTTATTTCACGTTACATATCAGCACCACAATCTAGATCCTGCAGGCATTCCAATAAACAGTTGGCACATGCAACTTTCACCATCCCTTTCCAAATACACAATGGAATATTGGTTGCTTTCCACTTGGGAAGCTCAAGGGAGATCAATTTGCACATCAGTGTTATTATGGCCACATGAAGATTGTTTCAGTAGGGTAGCCGTGTCGGTCAGAGGCAGAAGATCTAATCTGAGTCCAGTAGCACCTTAGAGAGCAACAAGATTTTTTAGGGTATAAAAGTATAGTACATGAAGTGTTACATTTCCATAACTGGCCAAAAGAAGCAATACCTTTTGTTTAACTACTCTGTTCAGCTTTTCCTGCTTGTGAGTGCATATGTGCTTGTTTGCAACATGATACAGATCCTGGAATGAAGTTGGCCACTCCTGAAGGCGCCATTTCTACACTTCTCAGATTAGAATATCAACAACAGTCCCATCCTTGCGCCCATTTTCACGGGAGGAAAAAAAATTAGATAAAAGTGTTACGCAACATTTTTGAAATTTAAAATATTGGAATGAAAGAATGTTTAGGGAACAATTCAAATGCAACTTTATCCCTCCACTTTAAAAAAGCGGGGTAGGAATAGGAAGCCCTGACCTGGATAGGCCAAGCTAGCCTGATCTCATCAGATCTCAGAAGCTAAGCAGAGCCCTGGTTAGTATTTGGATGGGAGACCACCAAGGAATACTGGGTTCACTACGCAGAGGCAGGCCGTGGCAAACCACCTTGGAACATCTCTTGCCTTGAAAACCCTACAGGGTCCACCATAACTCGGCTGCAACTTGACGAAGGAAAAAAAGGAATAGGGGTGCTCTTGAATTCCATCCCAAGCAGAACCATGGAAAGGACTACAAGTGTCAACTTTGGTAGAAATACTTTTGGAGAAGGCCCCAGGGCTTGTCCCAGTCCAGCAGATTCTAGCCTGTTTCAAAATACTACTACTGTGTCTGGCTCAGGAAGCAGGTTTTATCCAGCTGCTGCATGCAAGGGAGGCTGCGAGTATGACAGGTGGGGTCTTAGGCTGAGGACAGACTGGCAATCTAAAGCGGGGCAGGCACGCTTCGCAAACGGAGGAAAGGAGCACGTTCAGACATGCGCATCTGCCCGTCGGCTCCGTTGCGTACTTACCCGTCTCCCAGTCGCTTTCCTTCCGCTTTACCCGGACACCGGTTTTTCCCGGTGTTCAGGGCCTTCCTCCGCATGCCTCCCGCTTCCAAACAGTGTGAACTGGAAGAAGCGGGAGGCATCCGGAGGAAGTGTGAACGCACCGGCAAAAAGTTTTGCGCATGTGCGCATGTGCGCACATGCGAAAAACATCAAAGGAAAACAAAAAAAAGTGCAGCGGCGCGCGCAAGCCGCGCGCGCTGGCTATGCGGCAGTCTGAACGCTCCGTGGCAGTCTGAACGCTCCGTATCGCCGCTGATCCGCATTGCTCTGGCCAGTGTGAACGGCCAGCTCCGTGGGTTTTTCCCCCCGCTCCAGTTCCCTCCGCTTTGCCTCCGCTTCAGATTGCCAGTCTGTCCTCAGCCTTAGAATGGCCTGGGGTGTCCCCGGGACATTCTGGGTTGCCGTAGTGCTTGCTCTGTCAAATATGGGCAGGGAACACACCACCCACTAGCTACAGAACAGGCTTAGAGCGTGTGAAATGGCCTCCTAGAGAAGTCCCACTTCATGTGCTCTGAACAGGGTCCCTGCAAAGGAACAAGTGATGCCTCTTTGCACATGCCTGCATGAATTATGGTATCTAGTCTGACTTCTGGAGTTTTGGAAGCACATAATAGATTCCTTTTGCTCTCTGCCAAAATGCTGCAGAATAGAAACGCAAGTCCCTATTTTTTTCTAGGCACAACAAATGCAAAGTAGTGTTATATGATGCTTCCCATATACATCAAGATGTAAAGATAAAATTTATCATTTGGAGTTCAAATAATATTTTATTCCCCCCCTTTATTTATTTATTTATTTTTGATGAGAATTGGATGTGTGTGTGTGTGTGTGTGTGTGTGCGTGCCTGGAAATCATGGTTGACTTCTGGCAACCTCTAGTGGGGCTTGGGTTGGCCCTGCTTAGGGTTGCCAGGGTTGGCCCTGCTTAGCTTCTGAGATCTGATGAGATCATGCTTGCCTGGTCTGTCCAGGTCAAGGCAAATACCACCATTTTCAAGGGTAGGGAAGGAAACATGTTAATTGAGGGTTGCCAACCTCCACTGTGCGGGCTGGAGTTCTCCTGGAATTACAACTTATCTCCAGATTACAAAATGGCACCCTTGAATGGTAGACTCCATGGCATCAAATCTCTGCTGAGTTCCCTCCCCTCCCCAGACCCTGCCCTCCCCAGGAATTTCCCAAGCCAGGATAGGTAATCCTATAATTCAATACCTGAAGTTAGGCCTCTAAAACACAATGCTTTCTTGCACAAATATGTTGTAAAATAATAGTATTGTCCATTTTAGGTTAAGCCCCTTTAATGTAGGTGGGTACCACAGTATCAAAACCCCAGAGTCTCATGAAGTTCAAATTTTTATGGCTTCAACATGTTTGCTGTGAAAATTTTAGCTAAGGAGTTAATGCAACAAAGGAGGATGAAAAGCCTGAATCTGCTGCCGCTGCTACTTTTAGTCACAAAAAGACAAGATACTATTGTCTCATTCCAGTAGCATCAAGATGCTGATCTACGATACGTTTTGTGCTATATTTGGAATGTATTCACACTTCAATAAAAGTGTTGGGGGTGAGGAGTAAAAAAAAGAGAACCAAGAATCACCATCATTTCGCCACTGGAATTTGTTCTGGTGAAAGAGCTACAGATGCTTCCATTTGTATGAGCCAATTTTATTTACCATCTAAACTAAACTAAAGAAGAAATGACATGTGTATTTGTGTGCATGTATAAGCAAACACTGAGTGCTGTGTTGCACACTAGAAATTAACAACTAGCCCCTCAGGAGATCTACTCAGAAGCTCAATTTGAACTCACTTGGTAGTGAATATACACAGTTTATTCTGATAGGGACTTGGGTAGGCAACAGCAAATTCCACCACATCGATTTCAGAGGTTAGAGTCCCTGGTCATCCAGTTTCTTAGAAGGATTACTTTTCTAGTTGTCTTTAATTATAAATTTGTTGACTTTAAAAGCACGGTTTCTCTGAAACTGGCAAGATCACAGTCATTAGCTAAACTAGCTGGCAACCTAAATGTGTAGTGTTTGTAAACAGTAAGCTTTAAGCCTGAAAGTGTCAAATTGGAAATTCCCAAAGAATTCCTTAAGCTGTGATCCCAAATGTATTTACAGTTTCATCCTCTGAAGCACTGAAACAATAGATAAACATGTTGCACAAGGCCAAGTCTACTACCCCAGCATGCAGATTGTATTTATAATTTTTAATTAACTGTAGGGTTGCCAGCCTCCAGGTGGGGCCTAGGGATCTCCTGCTTTTACAACTGAACTCCAGCTGGCAGAGAACAGCTCTCCTGGAGAAAATGGCTGCTTTGAAAGATGGACTCAATAGCATTGTACTCTGTTGAGGCCCCTCCCTTCCCTAAACCCCACCCTCTCCTGGGTCCACCTCCAAAGTCTCCAGGTATTTTCCAACCCAGACTTGGCAACCCTAATTAACTGTAACAATTTCAATACAATACAATAGCATTGACATCTGATAGACGTACATAAAAATAACCAACGATAACCATACCATACCGAAGCATACATACAAACCATCAACTTTTATGTTAGGAGAAGCTGTGAGAAAGGGAGAAAAGTACCTCTTTCTCTTCCTGCTCTATCCCATGCATAATCTTATAAACCTTGACCAGGTCATCCCTCAGCCATTGTTTCTTCAAGCTAAAGAGCCCCAAGTGCTTTAACCTTTCTTCATAGGGAAAGTGTTCCAACCCTTTTATCATTCCAGTTGCCCTTTTCTGCACTTTTTCCAATGCTATAATATTCTTTTTGAGGTGTGGTGACCAGAACTGTACCTAGTATTCCAAATGAAGTCGCACCATTGATTTATACAGGGGCATTATGATACTAGCTGATCTGTTTTCAATTCCCTTCAAGTTCCGATTGTAATAATCTATCTGATATGCATTCCATAAGAAAACAATCCCAAATTTTATCTAGCCATAGTTTTTTTTTGTGGGGACCATCCCTTCTTCCCATTTTGAAGCTATTGCTAGTTTGGTCACTGTAAGATGATGATCAAGTGTTTTTGAACCTGTGGAATCCAGTCCTAGAATGACAATGTTGTTTAACGTGATTATGCAATTCAAACAGTACCAGGTGCTCAAAATTATTGTACAGCACAAAAATAGCTGGCTAGGATGATGAAGCTAGAAAATGATGGAGCTATGTACCATCCTGAATCCTCTTTGCTCAGCCATGCTGTCAGAACCATCAATGAAATCCTGGGTATCCTTCATAACTTAGCAATATATTGTTGTGAATTAACAGTGACAGTGACAGGTCTATGATATAAGAATGGGAAGGGGTCTTAATTACTGAAGACATGCCCTCAATGGGCCTTATCAGAAGATGGCTGTGGCCAGGGCTTTTTTTGTAGAAAAAGCCCAGCAGGAACGCATTAGCATAATAGGCCACACCCAACTGCAGAAACTCATTAGCATATTAGGCCACACCCCTGACAGCGCAGCTCCCTCCCAGGATTAGTTTCCCCAGGTGCCCCGTGGCTTACGGGGTGCATGGGGAACCCGAGGAGGGGAGGCAGTTTAAACTGCCTTCCCTCCCCGGATTGGCTTGGCTTGAGGCTTGTGAGGCGCTTGAGGAACCTGGGGGGGGGGGGCTGTAGGCATGGCCAACTCCGTTCATGTGTGTTCCTGCCCCAAAATAGCCCTGGCTGTGGCCACATGTTCATTGGAGCTTGAAGGAGATGACCCCCTATGCTCAACTGAAGGGAGCAAGCTGATGAGCATTTGAAAAGAGACCAGAGTTTGGATTTTGCAAGGGACAGAAAGAGAAGGAGTCGGACACTATGCTGCCTTGGCTGCAGCACCTTGGGATCTCCCTCTGCAGGCTCTCTCTTGGAGGATCTGATATGGGGAAATGGATCTGCTGTCTTGTACAAGTGCCTCTTTGCCTCCGCCTGTGTTCTACTTGCACATTTGTAAATACATCAAATACTGCAAAACCACCATAAATCTCCAGTGCTCTTTCCTTCCAAGGAAGCCAACCCAGGTAAATGTTGCCCCTGGAATGACTCACTGTTTAGGGGACTGCGGCACACATAACCATATTATAAGGGAATGCAAGTGGTAATTTTTGCTGTCATGTCTTATATACATCAGTTTGGTAAAGTATCAAAGAGGATATATTTGTGTCCTATGGATTTTCCCACTCTTCCATTCTATTAGTAGGTTCCTGCTTCAGTGAGAAAAAAAAATCTTCTGCTTAAGGACTTATCTTCAATAAAATTAGATACCTGGCTGTTTAAAAGTCTTACTGCATCATCTGTCCTCATCAAATTGGATCTTTCACACCTTAACATACCTCACCTTAAAATATGCAATCAAATCTGATTTTAAATGTGCTTGGGGGATAGGAAGAATTTAATCAGTTTGTTGGCGAATAGAAGAACAGCCTCTTTTGATTTCTTACATAAATGAAACTTCAGCTGCTATTCCTATACAATGCCTTCTGTCAAAAAACTGATACACAGAAGCAGAGATGGAATACTGGATGTATCTAAGCTCTAACCTCCAGAATAATTTGCCCCAAAAGTTTAGAATCGGAATGTTGATATCATTCACTGATATCCAAAATTAGAATTCTTCTTCTGGTAAGATACTGAACGAATTTTTCTCTGTGATGAATCCTAGAATAATTGTGTTGGGTTTTTAGCTAAAGAATCCCAAGGGCAATCCGGTGAAACAATGGCATCTGAATTTGCTTCTTTTCTTCCCTGATCTCTTTCCAGGCCAGTGGTACCCACTCTGCAGCTCGTGGAGAGCTGCATTGGCAGTGCCATCAACCAAAAAAAGCCACATCCATCCCTGGGATAAGGCTTGTACTTCAAGGATGCTTGCAGCTTACCTGTTCCTCCAGTTGCAGCTGTTTCGAGGTGGGGAGCAACTGCCAACCACAAGCCCCTCCAGGCAAGGGACCTGGAGATGGCAAGTGTCATACTGGGTAACAGAGCTCAGAGGAGCCACAGGTGGCATGCCAGAGAGCAACATATGGCTCCTGAGCCACTGAGTGACATAACTGTGCTTGGCCTTCTCTACACACAGAAGAAAATGAAATGGGATCATGGAGGTGATACGATGGATGGTACCACTGTAAGTGATATATTCTGGTTTTGGATGCTCCCCCACATAAAAATCCTGCAAATCCTGCAAAAAGAAATGTAGCACAGAAGAAAGGTTCTATGCAAGGTTGAGTGGGGGTTCTTTGCTCCTCTGCTTCTATTTGCAAGCAGTCTGTAATGTAGGAGAGTATTCAAAATTGGGATCACCCACCTGCAGCTTGAAGAACAGTCCAGTCTATCACATCAGTAATCTACCACTTCCTTGTGTTTTAAACTAGGGCTCCCTCCCTCCTTCTTTCTTTCATCCTTTCTCTGCCTTTGTTTATGTCTCCCGTAGCAGATGCCCCTACCTCTTTTGTGACGCCTACATCACACTTGGAGAACAGTGACTACAGGGCAATCTAGCAATGGTGACTGCCAAACAGAAAGCTGAATCACTTTTTCCCCTCTGACAGTGCTTACCACTCATTCTTCTGCTCTTTCATACACAAACTACATTGGGTAAAAAATCTAAGAATTATGACTTTTAGCACAAGAAAAGGAAAGGTTTGTTGTTGTTGCTAGAAAGCCACTCCTTCTCTCTGTCCAGCAACCCAGTCATGTAGGGTTGCATGGCTGGCAAACACTGAGAGATCCTGGGGGCAGGGACATACATTTTCAGCATTGTGCTGACACCAGGATGTCATGCCTGGCACAACCAGAAAGTAACATCACTGCGCCAGGGTGATGTTCTCGCATTATCCAAAAACTGCCTATGGTTTAAGTGCCAAGTTTGGGACAAAGGCTAGAAAATCAGCCAACAAGAGGATATCACTTCTGCATCATGCCAAAAGTGACAACATGGCACTGGCATGACCCTGATTCCCCCAATCCTCCCCAGTTTTGCTGCCATCACCCAGCTGACAGTGATGGGTAGAGCTGGCAGGGGGGCGGAAGGTCCCCTACTGACGTGAAAAACCTAGTATCCCTACAGTCAGGGCAAAGTCCAGGTCAAGAGACCTGCAGTACATACTCAGTCAAGAAACACCTATGCATTTTGAGAAGCTGCCCAAATTTGTTGAATATTGGAAGTGGCAATCAAATGATCTTCATTTCCTCCTTCATATCTCTCAAAGGTCTTTTTTTAAGTAAAATTTATCCAGACCTTTACCATTCCTTTATTAGAAGCACCAAACCAAGATCCTCCTCTTCTTCATATTTGTTCTGTCTTTATCAAAATTGGAATCTCTATTCTCTAAGCCACTCCCTAGTTGAACCTAAGTAAAATGTTAAATAGTGTAATTTAGTCCATTTAATTATTTTGCTGTACGTTTTCCAAAAATCTACTGATTAGCCAAGAAAAAGGAAGAGAATAAATGAATATACTTCAACAGATTTGTGAAGCTGTAATTGAAGAGACAAATCTCATCCTACATCTAATAAATCTTCAGACCTATAATCATCACAAAAATTTGCAAGTAGTCCCTGATGCTATGAAACAGTGCTGTATACCTGTACAATGGAACAGAAAGAGATATCCAAAGTCTATATTTTGAAGATGGAGATGTATTTGGAGTAGAAAATAATTAGCATTCATCTAGAATCTTGCAACTCTAAATGCAAACTTTAAAGTATATATCTTCTAGCTAAGTCTAACATTAAAACTATTTAATTAGTAATAACAAACATATTCTGCTTGAAAAACAATTTATTATCCAAAACACTAATTACACAGCTTAAATATATCATGTAGAATTATGCCCAGGGGGGAATCAAGCTAAGGCTGCAATTTGCATAGAAAATCTGCAGATGTTACCAAAATTTGCTACACTTTTTATGTGGGTGTTGGATTGCAATTCTGATTAGAACATGAGAAAGTGGGCAGTTTAAGATAATTGTTATCATGATGAAAATGAAAAACAGCAGTTATGTTTTTAACTTCTTTTGTATGTTTCTACTGCTGCAGTGATATACCCCATTTACTTAGCAGTCCTCTCCACATAAATATTGATCGGCTCCCAAAGACTGTGTGCTAACCCAGTTGAATTTTCGACCTTTCTTTTTTGTTGAATGGCTGATCTGTATGTCATAGCACCAACAGTTTATGAAACACCTGTCTGTTTCAAAAGCAGTTTTCCAAGCAGCTTTTGAGGTGGTGATGCAGAATCTATTGTTCAGCAAAAACAAGTTGAAAGCCCCCTTTGGCTCATAGAACTACTTTTCCAGTACTTTGATCCTACCTATTGCCTGCAAAATCGTCCAGATTTCTATGCTACAAAACCCCTCCATTATTTCCCCAATATATCTCCATCAAAGTTATCAAGGACAGATGCCAGAGAATGAAATTCTACTTAATGGGTTGGATCCAGACTAAATGGGAAATTTCCACTGTTTCTTCCTTACCACTGCAGACCCCCATTATGTCATCCCTCAAAGTCCTGTCTCCCCCAGGAGCAACATTTCAGGGAGAATTGTCCACACAAGATTCCAAACATATCATTCTGGAGGGGTTTAAAGGGAACCCTCTTTGCTTTTTCATTGGCAGAAAAGCTGGTTTCATCCAACTTAGGCTGTGGTCACACGGCCCCTTTAAGAAGAAGAAGAAGAAGAGATTGGATTTATACCCCGCCCTCCACTCCCTGAGGGAGTCTCAGAGCAGCTTACAAACTCCTTTTCCCTTCCCCTCCCCACAACAGACACCCTGTGAGGTAGGTGGGGCTGAGAGAGCTCTTCCCCAAGCTGTCCTTGAGGGAACAGCTGGTACAGAGCTATGGCTTGCCCAAGGTCATCCAGCAGGTGCAAGTGGAGGAGTGGGGAATCAAGCCCAGTTCTCCCAGATTAGAGTCCGCGCACTTAACCACTACACCAAACTGGCTCTTTAAATCTGGGAGCCCTCCTGGATTAAAGGGGCCACGTTTTTTTACCTCGGGTTGGGATGTTTACACATCCCAACCCCTGCGCCGGCGGTCGGTGGCAGTCGGAGAAGGAGGAGGCAGCAGGCGACAGAGGCGGCGGCGAAGGAGGCAGAAGAAGCAGCGGCGTTCCCTGTAGTTTGGCGGTGGAAGTGGCGGCGGCAGAAGCGGTGGCAGCGTTCCAAGGAGTTTGGCGGCAGCGGCTGTTTGCGGCGGTGGCGGCTGGGGGAGGCACCCTTCCCTGAGCCCACTGGCCGCCTGGTAAGTTTGAGTGGCCAAGTGCCCAAGTGTAAAAGGGGGAAAAAATGGTGGTGGGGGGCCCATCTGGACAGCCCTGGTCTGGCAATGATTGCGAGAGAGGGCTGGCCAGATGGCTCAAATGCGGGTTCCTCCCGCAACTCCCGGGAAAACTGTCGATTTTCCCGGGGTCAGAAAATGCGGGAGGAACCCGTATTTGAGCCCACTTCAGCGCGGGACTTGCTGTTGCCGGTGTAGTTGGCCCCTTTAAATGTGGGAGGAAACAGCCCTTCCTCCCGCATTAAAGGGCCGTGTGCTCACACCCTTAAAGGTAAAGGTTTCCCTTGCTGGAAAGCTAGTAGAATCCGACTTATCCCTGATTAAATCACACTATCTGGGTAGAACGAATTTAGAGTCCTGTGGTACCTTTAAGACCAACAAAGGTTTATTCAAGGTATGAGTTTTCATGTGCAAATGGTGGATGAAGTTATAAGCTTGCAGACAGGGATTTAACAGCAAATTAACATGTAAGGTAATCTTGTTAGAATATTGGAAGTCCCCAAACATTTTGCAAGGAAATATAGAAGGAATTTCTATATTATTATCGGTAGCTAAAGATCTTAAAGCTTTAAAATGGATAGACAAGTCACCTCCATCTAAACAAGCTTGGCTTGAGAGATTATGGGAATATTTTATATTGTCTAAACTGTCTTATACTGTATGTAATAGTTCTCCGTCTCAATATCAGAAAAAAATAGTACATACTTGGTTTCCAATCATAAGTTATCTTAAAGAAAAAAGTTTTTTGCCAACGGACCCTGTTTATCACGAAATGATTTTCTTTTAAAATACCTGTATGTTACTTATATTAGAAGAAAGCAAAAGTATAATTGTAAGTTTTGTTCTTTGTATTTTATGTAAATTTTGTATAATAAAAATAAATTAATTATTTTTTAAAAAAAACAAAAACGTAATGATGTTTAAGTTATGCAAAGTGAAAAACTAAATAAAAAATTCATGCTACATGTTAATTTGCTGTTTAGTCCTCGTCTAAAAGTTTAGAACCTCATCTACCATTCTGATGTATTTGAAAAAGTGTGCCTTGCACATAAAAGCTCACACCTTGAATAAACCTTTGTTGGTCTTAAAGGTGCCACTGGACTCTAAATTTGTTCTACTGCCTCAGGCCAACATGGCTGACCACCTGGATACTATCTGGGTATTCGCTTTCGTGTCTAATTCACATGAAAGCTTACACCCAGAATTAAAATTTGTTGGTCTTAAAGGTGCCACTGGATTAAAACTGTGTTCGATTGCCTCAGACCAAGATGGCTGAACCCACCTGAATAAATCATACTATGCCATTTGTCAATTCCATATCTGGTATCTGAGGAAACCGACTACAGGATACAAAAGCTTTATGCTCTTACAAGAGAAGGAGTCTTCTGAGCAATAACACACATTATGCACGACAAGCTTCTAACAAGAGTAAAATAATGCATTTTTTAAAAAAAAGAATGACAATATCAGCAAAGACCAGTGTTCTTAAAAACAAGAAAAACAAATTAAATAATTCAAGGATGGCCAACTGGTGGATGAAGAACCAGATCTGGCTACAAAAATGACTTCATCTGGCTGCTAGTCTTAAGGTAAAGGTAAAGGTTTCCCTTGCTCAAAAGCCAGTTGAATCCAACTCTAGGGGGCGGTGCTCATCTCCGTTTCTAAGCCGAAGAGCCAGTGCTGTCCAAAGACTTCTACGTGGTCATATGGCCGGAATGACTAAATGCCGAGGCGCACAGAACGCTGTTACCTTCCCACTGAAGTGGTACCTATTTATCTACTTGCAATTTCTTGCTTTCAAACTGCAGGAGCTGGGGCCAGAGATGGGAGCTCACTCCGTCACACGGCACTCAGGTCTTGAACGGCCGAGCTACTCAGCATCTTAACCTCTGAGCCCCAGCGGCCCCTAATTTTAATTGTGCTGCATTACTGCCCATTGTTTCATTCATAATATTTTACTTCAGTGTTACATCCATTTATTTTTATCTATTTGTCTCTCTCAATGAGACTTCAGGTGGATTATACAGCGTGAGTCAATGCAACCAATACAATGAAATACCTAATAAGACATGTAATAATGATTAGGATTGCAGAAATCTGAAACAAAGCATAATTAGACATAATATATTCAACAATGTACAAATAGTATTTCATCATAGAAAATAATGCAGTGAGAACCCCTACAAAAAACAGATAATGCATATCATCAGGGCTATTTTTGGGCTGGAACGCACAGGAACGGAGTTGCGGCTGGCTCCTGAGTTGGCCACACCCAGTAGGAACTCATTAGCATAATAGGCCACACCCAACAGCAGAAACTCATTAGGATTGGCTACATTGGAGATATGTGGCCTAACATGCAAATTAATTTCTGCTACAAAAAAAGCCCTGGGTTTTGAAAACAAACAAGGTAAACAGAATAAGAAGCAAAAGGTGGGTGTGGCTAGATGACCACTCTTCTGTTAACATGGGGTGTGGCCTAATATGCTAATAAGCTGTTCTGTCAGTGGTGTGGCCTAATATGCTAATGAGTTTCTGCTGCTGGGTGTAGCTTATTATGCTAACGAGTTCCTGCTGGGCTTTTTCTACAAAAAAAGCCCTGCATATTATACACGAGAGTATAGTCCATGTTCCTGTTCTCTTTTTAAGAGCGCCTTCCTGAACCATTCTATTATAATATAGCCCTATTACTTTGATAGAATGGCACTCCCGGTCTGGGGCTGTCAACTCAGGCTTAGTAAATTCCAGGAGATACTAGGGTGATGCCAGGGGACAGGATGGAGTTTGCGGAGGGAGCTCTGTGGGGATGTGATATTACTGAAGGACATCTATGTCCCCCCAGAGTATCACAGAGTCTGACCTCCGGAGGTGTCATTTCCTCCAGGTGACCTGATCTTTGTAGCCTGGAGATCAGTGGTAACTCCAGGACTACTCAAGGTCCCATACTGAGGTTTGTAACTCTAATTACAGAGAGCCAGTTTGGTGTAGTGGTTAAGTGCGCAGACTCTAATCTGGGAGAACTGGGTTTGATTCCCCACTCCTCCACTTGCACCTGGCTGGATGACCTTGGGCAAGCCATAGCTCTGTACCAGCTGTTCTCTCAAGGACAGCTTGGGAAAGAGCTCTCTCAGCCCCACCTACCTCGCAGGGTGTCTGTTGTGGGGAAGGGAAAGGAGTTTGTAAACCGCTCTGAGACTCCCTTGGGGAGTGAAGGGCGAGGTATAAATCCAATCTCTTCTTCTCTTCTTCTAATTACATCTCTTTTTAAAGTTTCTGAATGTAAAATGTCTTCCATAACTGGGAAGCCTTTACTGCTAAACAGCACCAGTTTCATTGATTTGAAATTCCGTTTTACCCCCATCTTTCCCCCACAGAGAGCGTTCATGGTAGCTTACAGATCTTTAAACACAGATTAGTAATAGATGGGGGGAAAGGACCCTTGCCTAGCATCTAACTCTTAAAAGATTTCAAAGAGATGACTCCCTTTGCAGTCACCCTTTTTAGGGAGAGCCCACCCTGCTCACCCCCCAAACTGAACATATTTGGCAAGCAACAGTTCTCTTTTTTTTTGCAGTGTGCTTTCTTACTCTGTGCTGCTGTCATTGTAAACGCAGAACACAACTGTAATATTACAAAGGTTACGTTACAACACACATCTAATTCCCAGCTCCCTGGTTAGGCAATAGAGATGGCTTCAACAACACTGAATGTGAACATCTCTAAAGTAAACTATGCACTAAATATGCCATAATGCAGCTAGCATCTCTTTCAATTTATTCATCCACACACCCACCTCACACAGTAACATGCTCAGATCAGCACAAGGTTGTTTATTTGAATGAATTCAGCAAAGCAAAAGGTCATTTGTATTAACTGCCATCAGAAACATATCACACAAATGTCACCATAAGGAGAAGGAAGCATTCATAAGCATGATAAACTCTCCTTCTAATGCAGTGAATCATCTGTGCAACCTTTGATAATCAAAACTGCAAGGAAGGAAATGAGGGCTTCCACTTGTATTTTACAAAAGGATGACCTTACAAAACAGCTCGCATGTGAAAGCACGAAAGGAATCAAGTAGGAATGTTGCCAGAACTGCTAAGGGACACTTTACAACAGCAAGGGACTCCCATGTCTACATTTCACAACATATTTTTTTAGAGATTTCTCAACGAACCTGTTTGGCAGTCAAATATACCTTGCTGGACACTCACGATCAGATTGTGGCTAATCGGGGATATGTTCAGATTGCACAGAGCAGCTGCTAAACAGGTTTGCAGCTGCGTCAGAAGCTCACTCACAGTTGTAGCGGCTCAGCTGGGAGTTGGGTTCTTACACACCTTGCCGCCTCAGCAAAAAGCTATGCAGTGAAGTTACAAAAGTGAGCTCTTCCTTTCAGGATGGGAGATCAGAAGAATACAGTTCCCCATTACTTGGCTGTGTTTTGCTGAGTACACAACAGACATTTCCTCAGCAGAGGATCAGACACTGACTCCCAGCTGACCCTTCATCAATTAGCCTGTTCCTGAAAATACACATAAACAGGTTCTGAACTGTCAAACTTCCCATCGATTAATTGGCTGCCTGATCACCACTGGCAATGGAAGTGAGTTATAAACATTTTAGTTTTGTCTATTTTCTTTGCTAGTTTTCATATTCCATTCATTTCTTTTACAGTGTTTCAATGCTATTTTATGGGAGTCACACATGACGTGCCATTCTAAGGCAAAAACAGGTGTTGATTTCAGTTTCAAAAGCAGGATGCAAAATGAGATGCTAAGAGAGAGGCAGTGTGGCATCCAAAAGATTTTGCAGCCCTAGTGAATATCATGCCTCAAAGGAGCGGCCATGATCTGAAGAAATACCTTAATGAGAAAAGGAGGAGGAGGAGGAGATCGGATTTATACCCCACCCTTCACTACCTGAAGGAGTCTCAGAGTGGCTTACAATCTCCTTTCCCTTCCCCTCCCCAAAACAGACACCCAGTTGTATCTGCTGATGGGCGGCCAGTTCTGAGCCACCCCAGATGACCTGGAGCGGGTGCTTCAGGACGTGGCGGGCTGGCTCAGGCTGAGCCGACTGAAATTGAACCCAACGAAGACGGAGGTCCTGTGCCTGAGTCGGAGTGGACCGGGGGTAGGGATCCCACTACCGGCCTTCGGGGGGGGCGCCATTGGTGCCAGCGCTGAAGGTCCGGAGCCTGAGAGTGCTCCTGGATGCCTCCTTAACTATGGAGGCCCAGGTAGCAGCCACTGCCAAAGCAGCCTTTTACCAACTACGGCTGATTAGGCAGTTGGTTCCCTTCCTCGAACGCAATGACCTGGCGACAGTGATTCATGCTGTGGTCACCTCGAGGCTAGACTACTGTAACGCTCTCTACTTGGGGCTGCCCTTGACTCAGCTCCGGAGGCTGCAGCTAGTGCAGAACGCCGCAGCCGGGCTGCTGATGGGTCTCTCAATGAGGGACCATGTCCAGCTTGTGCTGAGGGCGCTGCACTGGCTGCCTATAGCGTACCGGATCCGGTTCAAGGTGCTGGTTTTAACCTTTAAAGCCCTATATAGTCTGGGGCCTGCCTACCTAAGGGACCGCCTTTCCCCATATATACCCCAGAGAGCACTGCTGTCAGGCATGCAACATCACCTGACCCTTCCGGGCCTGAGGGAGGCCAGGTTGGCAACCACCAGGAATAGGGCCTTCTCGGTGGCGGCTCCCCACTGGTGGAATGAGCTCCCGGAGAACATCAGGGCCCTGCGGGACCTTTTGCAGTTCCACAGGGCCTGCAAAGCGGAGCTCTTCTGCCAGGCTTTTGGAGCCGGCGGTGGAGGGAATGGCCCTTAGCAGGTGGCCTGGTGAGCCACCTTAGAACATCTGTGGCGGCAGCCTCCTGGCCGGAAATAAGTAGGACGCTGTTTTGGTGTTGGTTTATTATTCGCTGCCATCTGCTCGATTTTATTGTTAAGTTGTATTTTAATGTGATTTAAAATTTTATATGTTGCTCATTTAAACCTTGTATGTTCTTGATTTTATGTTGTTAGCCGCCTAGAGCCGGCTTTGCTGGCTAGGCGGGATATAAGTCAAAATAAATAAATAAATAAACGGAGCTAATGTCTACCTAATAGCTATGTAAAATGTAGAAGATAAGGTCAGTGTACCCTAGATGACTAAAATCTTGTCCAGTTGATATTTTAGAACACAGACACAGAAAAGAAATTCTCTGCTAGTAATAACCCTATTTTAAGTGTTTCTACTCAGATAGATCTCACTGATGTGGAGCTTGCTTCCAGGAAAGTGTGATTAGGAACACATTCAAAATCATCAGTAGTTTTGTGGCACCTTAACAAAATTTTATTCTAGCTTTCATGAATTCTAGCCCACATCTTCAGAGAAGATGGGCTGAAATAAAATTGTGTTAGCATTTAAGGCACCAAAACGCTCCGGTTTATTTTTGCTGCAACAAGCTATCCCTCTGGAATTCTTATCACTGAAGGCAAAGCCATGTTTGTTTCCTTTTAGATGTGATGTCCAAGCCCTTTCAAACACTCTGGGATAAATTTCATCTCCATTGCATTTCCTGTTGGCATAATGCAAAAAGGAGTGACTCTTTTAGGAAACTGTTCACTAATGTGCAGGGGACAATGTCCCCAAAGTGTCACCCCTTTCCACTTAAAATGTTTTCTTTCTATAAACCACATTACAAGTCCCTTTAAAATGTGTTGATTCTGCCACTGGGAGTGCTTTTCCAGGGAAAGCAATAAAGTTAAGAAGTGCTCCAAGAGGGGCCCTCCCTCACTTTTTGCCTCTTACCCTTTCCTGAAAGCCTCTCCCCTTTTCCTACTTCCTTCTCTACTTACCCACCAGCCAACCTGCTGTTTACTTGCCCCTGGGGAGCCAAGAGGACTCCCCCCCCCCCCCGCTGAAAGAACGTAAGTACTTGGCAACCTTAAGAGGCCCTCGGCAGCATCCCAATAGAATAACTCAGGATTTTGTGGAAAGGGTGTAAAACTCAGTAGCAAAACAAATCAGATTAGATTAGCAAAGGCCTGGCTAAAGTTCTTCCTGTCCAGTCAGTTCCAAAGTGCAGCCAGAGAAGAGGTCTGGCTTGCTAGACAATGCTGAATATTTAATTACAATGCTGTAATTAAATTTGCATAACTGGGCCTATTTAAGCACCGCCTCTTGCTGCAGTTGTGTTTCAGCTCCACTTGTTCTCCTGTGGAAACTGTGATCGTAATTCTTTTATAACTGGATACCCCAAAGTTCTAATAATAACTCAGGCTTTATGTTATTCAACTGGTTTTCTTGATGCATATATATGGTGAATTGGCTATGTTGTCAGCTTTGTCTTTTGTTCTCTTCTGGTTTTCTTAAACTGGATTTTACTGAGAACTTCAGATCATATTGTGCTGTTGGGTTATTCATCTTTTTAAACTGAGGTGCTTATAGTACTTTTTACTGATGGGAGCAATTCACTCGGAAGTATGGGGTTTTTCTTCTTCTAATAAAGGCATTGGTGGCAACAAACTACCAGTTCAAGTAAGGCCTTCTGGTAAACTTCCCTGCTTGCTCATTCCCAGGGACAATCCTGAGACAGGGGTTTGCCTTAGCTTTTAAAATTCAATGTTCATACCTTCATACACCTGAGACTATTACCTCCTCCTCAACAACATGAAAACCATCCTCAGCTAGCCATTAAAGGTGACTTTCCATTTAACCCTTCCTCAAGCCACTGTTTCACTCCCTACTATGCAGCACCAATCCTGGGTGGTCTGTATTTTCATTTCTCAGTGGACGTATCCAGTCTCAGGAAAGATAAAGCCAGTTGCAATAAGAACCAGACGTGTCCCAATTGCAATAGTGGCAGAGCTCAGCTGGATATCTCTCATTAATCAGAAATGTATTTTCAGCTGATTCCCAAGACCAGTAATTGGATAATTGCACCAATTAATTGCTTGATGCTCTCAGCTCTTCCTACTGAACTACTGGAGCATACCATAAATTTACACAGCAATTACAAGACATATGTAATGTTTGCAAAATATACTGGGGAAAAGCTACAAATGCAAGTTAGACTCGGGTCACCTTTTCCCTAGCCAGCTGACCTAAATGACAGACTACAGTACTAATTAAATCTACTACAGAGCTCAGTGGCATTCACGATCGTTGCCCTTTATTTTTATTTTTTCTTTAATTCTTTCGTCAAAGTCTTTTGTAGCTATTAACTGAACCACAGACCTGGAAATCTGGCTGTTCACTCCATTTCACTGCTTAAATTGACTTCTGAAAGCTAATGCATCGCAGGGGTTTTTTTTAAATTATGATATGGTCCCTTTAAATGTTATAATACATAAGAATCTCTCTTTATATATAATTCTGTTTTTGGGTGGCAATGTTCCATGCACTCCGGAATGAGTTGGCTGCCTGATCTGTCACTCAGAAGCTGTGCCAATCCCCTGGTAGCTGCATTGGCTGGCCAGTCCCCTGGCTGCATTGGCTGGCTGCATTGCCTGAGTCCCACCCACAGAAGCAGTGGCCAGCATCTCGGCCTCAGTGTGGTGGGAGCCGATGGATGAGATGGACATTCCAGCGTCCAGAGGGTAAGGAGGCTGCCTGGGAGAAAGGGGGGAACAGAGCAGAAGGGCAGAGAAGCAGTAAGGGCCTGAATCACCGTGGCCCGCCATTTGCGGGGCCAGGTGAGGATGGAGAGGTGGCCGGATGCTGGGAGAGGTGGGCCTGGCAAGTGGCAGGAAAGGCAGCAGGACCTCCCTCCCCTCCCCGGTCCAATGGCAGGGCCCCAGCGCGGTTGGCAAAGGTGAGGTTTGAAAGGAAGAAGCCAGCCACTCTTTAACAGTTAAAGGGCAGGTAATAAAGGGCCACCCATCTGGGGGGGGCATGCCACATGACCCAACAACAATGGGTTCTCCAGGGGTAGACCAATGGGGTGCCGTGAAGGGTTCCTGGGTGGGGGGCCTCAGCTCACACCGGCTTGGCACGCCTGCTCTGTCTGCTCCTGGATGTCTCATCTGTGGCTGAGGCAGGCCATGGCCAAAGAGGACACTTAACCATGGTGTTGGCCCGGGGGTGGGCTCAGCTCACTCTGGGCCACCACGGCTGCTCCATTCATCCCCAGCCATCTCCTTAAGCTACGGCGAGGGCGGCCAGAGGATGGAAGTCCTGAGCCTGAGTCACTGTGGCTCACCATTTGTGGGGCCAGGCAAGGAGGGAGAGGTGGCCAGGCATTGGGAAGGGTGGGGCTGGCAAGCAGCAGGAAGGCAGGACCTCCCTCCCCTCCCTGGGCCAATGGCAGGGCCCTGGCACAATCAGCGACATGGAGGCTTGAAAGGAAGATGCCAGCCGCTCTTTGGCAGTTAAAGGCCAGGTAATAAAGGGCCGTGTGGCCCAGCAGCGATGAGTTCCCTGGGGGTGGACCAACAGGCTGTGAAGGGTTCCTGGGTGGGGGACCTCGGCTCACGCTGGCCTGGCGCACCTGCTCCGTTTGCTCCGTCTGCTCCTGGACATCTTTCTAGAGCCCACTGTATTGCTGTTACAATGGGCTTCACTGCTAGTAAACAAATAAAGGGGATAACTAAAGGTGCAAAGCTGCCAAGAGAGGAGAATCTAGATATAGGGCCTCTTTGCCTCTCAGCACCAATATTTTCTGCTTTTCTGCATTTCTTCCTTCCATTTCCAGAGCTGGTTTGGACAGAGAGCTACAAATCAGGAAGTCCTGAGTTCAAGTCTTGTCTCATCCATGGACACACTGGTGTTCTTAAGCAACTCCTCACTTTCCATTAGGTGGCAATAATACCGACCTTCCTTACAGTGCTTACAGCCTTGTCACCACCAGCGGAGGAGGATATTAATTCATAGTACAGGCAATGTGGCCCACAAATGGGACGCAGATTTAAAGTTGTTTGATGAATGTCTTCTTTCAGTCCTGTCAGTTTATCTTTGTGACTGTATGCGTAGCCTCACTTGGAGATAGCATCAAAAATCTACATTTGAGGCCCTCTGTGAATGTGAGGCCCAAGCCAAAATGGCCTTCCTGGCACCCCTGTGATAGGCCCATTGCCAACTACATCTGCCACAAGATGGTTGCCCCATGGACTAAAGGGGGAAAGGGCCATACAGTTTAAAGAACTGCGCTGCTTTCTAATTATTTGCTAAAATTAAAAATCCTTGCCATAGTGTTATATATTTACCTATAACATTCATCAGCTAAACTTATCCAGTTTGCTCTCCTTAATTATCCCTGCTTCTTGTGAATGATTTTAAGGCCACAGTCTTATATGTTCCTCCCTCAAAGTCACTTCCATGAAACTCAGTTGGCCTTAGATCTGAGACAGACATGCTCATGAGCAAGTTGTTAATTATACATACGAGATATGACAATTCTTTAGCGGACTTTTTTCAGCCAAAAAAGTGACCACAAAAAAGGCAACTTACCAATAGCCATCATATAATCCCAACGGTCTATCAAACACATATTGAAGATCAGGTGGTCTGATGTTTGGCCTTGACCAACTATCGTAATATTCCTCTCCAGGTTTTGGCAAACCGCAGCAGTCCAGCCTGTTAGGAACCAAGCCACTAACAGGAGTATTACAGCCAGCATCCTCATCACACGTCCTCCTGTCATATATGGAATTCGTTGAACAGTTCGGGACAGGAATACTTTCAAAACCCTGTACAATCAAAAAGCACAAGGTTACAACTAAACAAGGCCTTAAAGTTGCTCTTCAAAGTCTAGAGTCTAAGGCAGGTTTATACTGTCCCACTTCTGAACACTGGGTCAAGGTATCTCAGCATCAGTTGCAAGATGTCTTGATGAGCTGCTCATCCAAGCCTTGAAAGAGAAGGTAAATGAGCTGACATACAATTAACAGTGCCATCCTAAGCAGACTTACACCCTCCTAAACCAATTAGCTCCAGTGGACTTTGCACTGTAAATCACTTTTTTAGAAGCTGTGTATACAGTACTGAAGACATTAAACTTCAGGTAACCCAGATTCTGTATCAAGAATAGCTGACTCATACGCAGGATTGCCAACCTCCAAGTGAGGTCTGGAGATCTCCTGGAAACAAGTAATTTCCAGACCATAAGAACATAAGAGAAGCCAATGTTGGATCAGGCCAATGGCCCATCCAGTCCAGCACTCTATCAGACGGTGGCCAATAATACCAGGTGCCATCAGGAGATCCACCAGAGGGGCTAGGACAGACTACATAGATCAGCTTCCCTGGAGAAAATGACATCTACAGTGGGTGGATTCTATGGCATCATCCCCCTGCTAAGCTCCCTCCCTGCCTTAAACAACAGCCTCTCCAGGTACCACCCACAAATCTCCATGCATTTCCCAAGCTGGACATGGCTATCCTACTCTATCCCAAGCTGGACATGGCTATCCTCCTGCAGTCTGTAACTTTTAAAAAATGTCCTATATGCCATGGTTAGAACCCCAAACGGCTTTTTCAGGGGCATGCATAGGCGTCAACTACAGGGGGGGCTCGATTTTCATGGAATTTTTCAGGGAAATCACAGGAAGCAGAGCAGATCAGGGAAGGTACAATAAAACACCAGTCTTTACTGATCTGTCTCTAAATTTAAGAGCTTGCCAACAGGTTTTCCCCCCTGCTAGTTTACAGGTGGCACTGGATTAGGGATGAACACTTTTTAAAAAAACAGTATGATCTGGATTTGCATTTTGGGAAGGGGTTCCGTATTGGTATTCCAGTCCCCCATATAGTTTGAGAATTCTGATTCAGGCCCCCACCTGAACTTCCAAAAATTTTCAGGTCCATCATTCCCTGTGGGGAGATTTTTTCACATAATTTGATCTTCAAAGGCATGTGCCACATGTAAGTAACCTATATGACATATGGGAGTGTTCTCCTCTGCCACATGACTGCCTTCTATGAGAAATGTCTCTTCCTCTTCCAGTTGTGAAAGTGCAGGACAGAGAGTTCTCATGCCTGTGTGCCTTGAGGGGTTAATGATGGTGTCTGTTTCTTGGATACAACTGATTGCCATTGTGGTCATATATCCTCCACCAAATGCCATAATCACTAATCAGCATATCGTTAGATCTAATGACATGGCAGGAGCCTGTTTGTACTCTGTAGTGCCTCTCTAAGTGCACTGCCACATATGGAGGAGACCTGCACACAAATCGGTCTCCTTTATTACGCTCTACGTTCTTTCATCATTACTGTCCAATCAGTGTCTCCATGTCACATGACTGCCTGCCAAGACACTTCCTAGCCCTCCCTGTCAAGTCCGTGATCTTATACCTTAAGACAGGGCAATGACAGACTCTGTTGGAAGCATTCTGGGATGGTCTCTTCCCCAAGCCTTGAGTGGCACCACTTTGCAGGGGTTTAGAACCACAGTCTTTAGATATTGTTTCCCTGGCAAGTTGCCGCCCTATACAGAAACCTACAGTGCCTTTCTCCTGGGCAGAAAAGACACCTTGCCACAGTCTCGCTTTTCCAGGTATTCTTGCATCTTGAGTACCACAGAAGCAGAGGGAAAAATCAGTTAGGGTTTGCACCAAGTTTAGGTTTCAACATGGCCTGCCAAACTTCCATAGGCCCTGGACAGCCTCCCACCTTGCCATACACTTACAGAAACTGCCTATGATCACTCACACATGCATCTGACCCATGAGAAAACACAGATAAGCCACATCCTCCATTTCAGGAGGACTATCTTTATGGTTCTTGTTTCTAGTGTTCTTGGACAATGATTATAAACTGTTCAGGGCATACCAGCATTGGAAAAAATTAATTATGTGCTTCTATAAAAACCTCAAGAGATTATTATCTCACCATGTCATTCACCTTTCCTCCCTCCCTTACCCAAGTTTTCCAGAACAAGGAGTACAAAAGATCCCAAGGCCAATATTTATCAGGAAGCTTCCACAGGAAAACAGATTTGAGTAACACTCTCTTGTAATCCTCTTCTGAAGCACAGCCAGCTCAGGCCATGCTTTCAAAATTACTTTATAACCCCAGGTCTAATTTGCAATTTATGGGTTCAGTTGAACTCACGCCTCTTGTGGGAAAACCTTGCTGAACTGAACCTGCTCTTTCTGATTACTGAAACTATTAAATATGGCAGAGTTCACAAACCCAGGTCGTTCTGGCTCCCTAGACAATTGTTTCTGCGGTAATTTTGTCAAAAGCCTCTCGACAATTTTTTGTTTCTTAGGCAGAAAAGGCATTTCATACAAGCTGTGTATTAGAAATCCTTTTTAAAGAGACATGCTTGTTTAGTTAGTTTTTCTTTGTGTGTGTTCAGCTATGACTCTTGCTATGTATAATTGTTTGAGAAATTTCATCCATGATTTCTGTCTGACTTTTGCCAAAACTACCTACCCACTCTAGACTTCTCCAAAAGTAACTCATGAGCCAGGAAAAGATTATGAAAAGATCTGATCTAGGCTGTGTGGTTTTTAATTTTTTTTTACTTCATTGGATTTTTTCTCTCTCTGTAAAGTGGCTGATAGCTTCATTTCTGGTATCCTTTCTAGACCGCAGGACAAAACAAAACTCGGCAATGTAGCGTGAGCTGGGTAGCAGCTCCACATGTTTCTTCAGTACTCAGAAGAAGCTCTCATTAAAAAATCATGGGTGACCTAATTTGAGACATATATATGCTCACCTTTCTCCTGACCAATGTGCACGCCACGAAGCCAAATGTACTCTATCGACTATATAATGTGGCCTGATTTTACAGTTCCAGAGCAGCTGCAGAAACAGGAATTCTGCCAAGTGCTAGTGGGATGCCAACTCTGGGATGTATTTTGTTGGATTCTGCAGGTTATGCCTGAAGCCTGGTCTTTTTAAGAAAATAGCGGTTGCTGGGGACCTAATGTGATCCGCACTATGAAGCTCAACTCATTATAGTTTGTAAACGATATAAGGATAATAGTTTTAATTTTGCACTGGAAATCAGGTGTTAGTATGAAAGCAACAGGAGAGAGCTCGAAGCAGTGTGTTAACACGACCATCTGATCCCCACAACCTCCATGGAATAAAAAGAACAGATGCAGTTTTGCACAATTGCACAAAGGTGCCTTGCCAGCGCAGCCCTAAACAGAGTTACATCTTTCTACAACAAGTGGTTTTAATGGGCTTGAATGTAACTCTGCTTAGGATTGCACTGCAATTACAAGAAAAAAAATAGCATTGCTGCTGATGGGCCAGAAAAGTATAAACATTTTTATGTCCCACTGATCTCATGTATAACTCCTGTATTGAAATCAGTAAGACTTGAAGGGTGCTTAACTCTGTTTGATTGGATCTGAAATGAATTACATACTTTGCCCCTCATGTTCAAAATTAAACATTTATAACTGTGGAAGAAAATTCATTGGCAAAGTTCTGAATCCATAGCTGTGTGATAAAACGAAGAGATTCAAGCATGGTAAAAATCCACTCATTATATAATCCAACCCTTTTTATAAGCAGGCACTAAATTTAATGATTAATGTCTCCCATCTTGCTGGTTTTCATTTTTGAACTTTAATAGATTGGGCATATTGCAGCATAATTGTTGTTATTAATGGTCATTGATTTATGGACTTCCATGCTCTCAAATTAAAGTATTTTCTCCAATAAATGAATTTTTTTCTTCTACCTGGCCCTGTCTGATTTATTAAGTGTCTTGAGAAATAGTGCTAGACGAATACTAACAGTGCTATTAGCATGACATAATGAGATTTTGCTAGCGGGTTTTCCAAGCGAATACATTAGTTAACAGCCACTTACTATAAAATTCAAGCTTTTTACTAGAAAAAAAATTGACAGACTCTCTTGTTTTTATGGCAGTTTAGCTCTTAATACCACAAAAGGGAATGATGTTATTTTGCCCACTGAGATCCAAACCCTGATATCTAGAAACAAAAATCCAGTTACTACTTCAGTTTACCACCTAGTGTTACCATCTCTGGCTTGGGAAATTCCTGGAGATTTGGGAGTGGTACCTGGGTAAGGATGGACCTCAGCAGAGATGTCAATCCATAGAGTCCACCCTCTGAAGCTGCCACTTCCTCCAAAGGAACTGATCTCTGTAGTCTGAAGATAAATGGTTATTTTGGGAGAACTCCGAGCCTTGGGTTGTCACCCTCCAGGTGGGGGCTGCAGCTCTCCTGGAATTACAGCTGACCTTCAAACCGCAAAGATCATATCCCGTGGAGAAAATGGCAGCTTCGGAGGGTAGATTTCACAAAACCTATCCCCACTGAGAACATTCATGCTCAGAATATTTAGAACAACTCTGTGCTTGACAAAAAGCGGAAATTTATCAAGTGTTTAAGAGTGTTGCCCATAATATGCAGTCACATTGCAATTCAAGCAGAGAAATGTCCTCCCATCCCTATTAATATTTGCAGTATTCTCCGTATAGCTTAGGGCAGTTCAGTTACTACTGTTATTTAATTTACCATTCATTCCTTCACATATTTAACCTGGCTCTACCCTGAAGCAGGTAACAATACTGCGAGTGCAAGCCTCCCAGTACCTTCCTGCTCGAAAGCAATTCCAACTCTGACTCAAACCAGTGGGATTTACTTCTCAGGTTTTTGTCATCATATTAAAAAGTCCTATAAGTCATTTTTTTTCACCAATAATGCATGGTTTCTGCACTTTGATGCAGTGGGAGGGAAATTACCCTGCAGAAGAGAAAGGTAAAATTAAGAGAAAAATAATATGGTGGGATGCAAGTATCTGAAAATCTGTGACAGAAGGAAAGATTCTTTCTGCTCTGATTAACCTGAGCTTGGCTAGAATCGCTGGTAACAGAAAGGTGCACAGCTGCAGAGTATTCCTGTGTCAATCCAAACACAGTCCTGTGTCAGTCTCTATATATTATGCACACTATCGATTATTTTCACTTAAACAGATCAATTACATTCAAGCTTTGGTAGGTATCACTCCTCTAAATTAAAGGTCTTATGCAGCTTTAAAAATAGAAGGCCACATCTAATTAAAGAAAAATGAAATAAAATGAGATCAAAATCTAAGTACCAGCAATGTCAAAAGATAATCTTATGCAATTCAGTGTTTTAAGATAAATGTACCTTATGGCTATATTAACAGTGTATTTGTAAAATCAGATAAGCAATTAGATTAAGACAATATTTATACTTTTTACAAGCCCTGCATGAATTTTTCCCTAAATCATATCTCTTAAATATTTTGTTGGGAATATGGATTTGCACAAATGTTAGGGACAAGGTTTGTTTCTGAGAACAGATAGTCACAGCATCAATGGATTGTTTTATACAGAAACAAACAGATGATGTGGTTCCACACCAGAAAACCTTCCACTGAAACAGAGTCCTCATTCTGGATTGTGCCAAACAGAACTCCGAGTCAAAATTTAACAGATTCCAGAGCAGGCAATTTAATTCCAAAATGGCTATAAGCCTCTTTTCAGCTCATTTTGACAGAACTGATTTGTTCCTGGTAGGGCACACCAAAAGCTTCTGTCATGTATGGCAAGGCAAACTTACTGTACCTGCTAATGTGTGTCTATAAAGTGCTGTTAAATTGCAGCCAATTTATGGTGATCCCACAGGGTTTTCAAGGCAAGTGAGAAGCAGAAGTGATTTGCCATTGCCTTCCTCTGCAGAGTCTTCCTTGGTTCTCTCCCGTCCAAGTACCAACCCTGCTTAGCTTCCAAGATCTGATGAAATTGAGGTATACTATACCATTTTTCATTTTGTATGCATGATGATCAGGGGTCATTTCATAGAAAAAGAGGTGCAGGAGCTCATTAGCATAACTTATTTGCATATGCTACACCACCTGACATCACCGGATGAAGCCTTCAGAAGGCTGGTTGGAGGAACAAGGACCTTTCCAGGGAATGGGGTCATTTTGCTGCAGCCATGACACAAGCAGGCATTCCCCCGCTTGGGGGGGGGGGGCTGGCACCAGCTCCCAGAGCTGGGCTCCCCTGAGCTTCTGCTTGAAATGACCCCTGATGATGATAGACTCTTGTAAATCCTGGATCTGATCTTCTATGAGATTCATCAAACTAGAAGCTCGGGGAGGGGCTGTGGCTCAGTGGAAGAGCCTCCGCTTGGCATGCAGAAGGTTCCAGGTTCAATTCCAGGCAGTAGATGATGTGAAAGACTTCTACCCAAGCCCCTGGAGTACCATACTCCAGACCATACCGACTGTGATAGACCAATGATCTGATTCAGTATAAGGCAACTTCATGTGTGTGTTCATGTGTGAGACTCAAACCTAATACTAGATTTCAGCAGCATCCCCAGTAAAATTAGGGCTGACCAGTGTTCAAAATAATTGAACACTCTAAGGTCACAGTTCCATGAAAGTTTCCTTGGAAGTACATGCTACTAAATTCAATGGTCTTACTTTGGAGTAACTAAGCATATTGTAGAAAAGGGGATCCTGCACGTCGGTGGAGAGACAGAAATTAGGCTGGGGATCAAAAAAACCTGTTCCATTAATTCAAAGGACTTGAACTTGCTCAGCAGAATTGTCAGCTCTTTCCTTTTGAAGAGTTGATTGTCATGCTGTAACACAGACTGCTTTTGAAGCTCTCCCAAGTTTGCTGTATGGCAATGGAGGGGAGAAGGTACTGGTATCTAAGGACTTAAAGAATTACTTCCACTATACTTTTTGTGTGTGTGTGTGGCCATAATATTTCACATAGCTTGCTGTTGTCTGAAGAGTTTTTTTATACTTAAGAGAGGACGAGAAACTACTGCTAGAGTTAAAGTACTGCTAGGTTTAATAATCTCAAGGCATGTGTTAGTGTTACAAGCTGCACACAAAAAAAGTCCTCATTGGACAAAGCAATATTGGAGGAGCTGCTTCTTTAAGGAAAATAAAACAGCACCTGAAGAAGTGAGCAGTGACTCACGGGAGCTCCTACCCTGCCACATATTTTGTTAGTCTTTAAGGTGCTACTGGACTCTTGCTCTTTTCTGCTGCTACAGACAGACTAACACCGCTACCCATCTTGATCTAGCTCCATGGAAGGCACCACATTTAGCCGTACAGAATGGAAATCCATCAACCTTTGGTATCTGAAGAAGTGAGCAGTGACTCACGAAACTGCCACATATTTTGTTAGTCTTTAAGGTGCTACTGGACTCTTGCTCTTTTCTACTGTAGCAGAGAAGCACCATTTGTGCAGCAGTGGCTGAAATCTCCAACACTGATTGGTTGAGCTGGTGTCCATAAATATTCCCAATCTTCCAAATGCAACAGAATGTTTGCAGTCTAGCTTCTGTGAGAAGGAACAGGCTAAGACGATCTTGTAGCAGGAGCAGCTGTCTGGAGACAGCTAAGAAATGGAAAGTTGAGTGGAGGGAGGCTTCTAGAACAATCCGTTTTTGCCTGAGAAGAGGGCCATATCTGGGCATCCATCCACTCATTAGCGATCTGAGTTGGATAGACTTTCCCTGTTTTCAATGCACCCTAAAGCCTTAAGCCACACAAAAACCCAGAATGTGACCTCTCTGCTCTGCTGTCCTAAGTGGCCTTCAACCTTTGAGCTGTTTTTGTGTTTTGGGCACTTTGGCCCACTAGCTGATGCTGCAGTCTGGCAGGCTGATGCTCTCAACAAATTGTTAAGCCACATGAAGGGTGATTAAAAACTCCCACCGGTCAGATGGGGACTGCAAGTTGCCCACCTCTGTTCTAGAAGATAGAGAACCATAAGACTAGATAGTCGGATGGTTAAAGGAAACTGGCAGAATAAGCAATGGATACAGGAACCCCAGGCTAGCATGAACTTGTCAGATCTCAGAAGCTAAGCAATATCAGCCCTGGTTAGTATGTGGATGGGAGACCTCCAAGGAAGTCCAGGGGCATGGCGTGAAGGCAGGCAATGGCAAACCACCTCTGAACGTCTCTTGCCTTGAAAACCCTACAGAGTTGCCATAAGTTAGCTGTGACTTGACAGCACTTTCTACCACCACAGGAATCTGAGGAAGGGCAAACAAGGAAAAAAAAACCTGAGAAGAGAAGAAGAGAAGAGATTGGATTTATACCCCGCCCTTCACTACCTAAGGGAGTCTCAGAGTAGTTTACAAACTCCTTTCCCTTCCCCTCCTCACAACAGACACCCTGTGAGGTAGGCGGGGCTGAGAGAGCTCTGAGACAACTGTCCTTGAGAGAACAGCTGCTACAGAGCTATGGCTTGCCCAAGGTCATCCAGCAGGTGCGAGTGGGGAATCAAACCCGGTTCTCCCAGATTAGAGCCTGCACACTTAACCACTACACCAAACTGGCTCTCTATGGAGCAGGAAACACAGAATTTAGGGACAGGTAGTGAAGGGAGCATACAGTTGCCAGTTTGATCTTCTGTGCTCTGAAAAAGACAGAAATAGCTTCTACCATTACTGCAGCATTATGACCCAGCAATCCTAATGAGGTAGTCAGGGCTAAAACATGCTGTGGAAGATGGTGATTATGTTAATTTCAACTAATCAGTTGGTTATCTGGCTACAGGCTCCTACGCTCTAACAGACAATTTGGAGAAAGGTTCATCATCTTTTGCCTCTTAGCCAAACTCAGCCTTCTGTCTTCTGACCTAGTAACTCACTGCTTTGGGCTGTTTAATAATATGCTGATCAGGAAATCTCATAAACCTGATGAGATTATCTCCTAGCACTATCACATTCTTGACAGCATTAATGTAAAGGTATGTGCAGGGGGGACAAATCTTCTCATTAAGACAGGTTTTAATGTCACACTTCAAGCTGTTTCTTCTTACGTCTCTAATTCTACAGGGTAAGTTTCGGCTTCTATCTGAAATAGGGGCATTGCAAACAAGCACACCTTAATATTCTGCACAGGGCTGAACTGTGAGGCTCATAATAAGATATTGGACTGGGGAAGGGGAGCTCCCTGCATGCACAGAAATATATATGCAGGTCATCATACCAGGGCTTCAAATTAGGGAATTAGCCTGCATTTTTGGCTACAGTTACACTTGGGTAACAGCCACTGAGACCCATGGGACATGCTTTTAACTAACTGTGAACATCATGGTATCCAACAGTGCACAGATGGTAAGGTCAAATCAAAAATCATGGAAGGAAAAACAGTCAAAGCAGTTCTTGTTTATCATTTATTTCCTTTGTAACCCTTTGTCTTCCGCCAAAGCTCACAGTGATTCCTAAGCGCTCTCTCTCATCCAGGCAGTGCTCAGAGTCAGAACCACTGAAACTCTCATGCATTTCCCAGCCACTATGTCTCTGTTCTTTCTCCATGGGATACATCCCACAAAAAGCTGGGATTCCACATTTGGGTTACATTGCTGGGTAATGCTGCTGAGTAATGCCTGGAAGGACAGCTGAAGAGACATTCGTCTTGGTAAAGGTACCATCTGGAAAAAGTAATCTGGGACATTAACTGCCAAGCAGACTTACTTGTGGGAAACTGGCATAACTTCCTGCATGTGAATTTTGCTCATGCGTAGGCACCTTGGGCTACATCAGAACATCAACTTATACAGAGATGCCTGTTTTGTCAAATGACAGGTTCCAGCTGCGTTAAATTAGGTAACGGCATTGTTTTTCAACCCAGGCTACTTTGAGATTTATTTATCTACACATTATGAAAACAGTTAAGAGGATAACTGAAGTATGAACTGAACTCACTCATGCATCTTTACAAGTCATAAGTAATAAAATCCGCAGAGGTCAGCGGCAAAGCACGTTGCATGTGTAAAGTTTCAAGTCTGCTCCTTGGCGTCCCCAGGTTATAAGTCCTTCAGGTGGCAAGGTTGTGACTTCTGCCTGACACTTTGGAGAGTCACCGCCAATCAAATAGTCAATGGGTATACGGATCAGTGGGCCAGCTCAGTGTAAGGCAGTTTCACCTGTACTAAGTTCGACCTCATTAGAATTCAGCTGTCACTTCACAGGTTCCAGTGGAAAGCTGAAAGATTAAAAGGCCTCCAAGTCTTTAAGCTACTAATTCTGTAACATAATCAGTGACCTCAAGCCCTGTCATCCCATTAACAGTTCCATGAAACATTTACAGTGCCATCCTGAGCAGAGCCACACCCTTCTAAACGTGTAGACTTCAGTGGACTTAGACGGATGTAACTGTGCTGAGGATTGCTTCCTCCAGAGCTGATGGAAGTTTGGCAGTCCTCTTGCCTAAGAACACTAAAAGAGATGAGCAAGTAAAGATCATAGGGTGGTATGTACATATGCCAGAAAAACAAACATAATTTGTAGGCATGGCTGCAAAATTTGACTGGAATAGATCTGCAACCCAACCACAGTCCTCTTGATCGGTCCATTAGTCTGAATTCCATTCAAGCAAGGCGCTTCTGGTGAGCCGTTTGATGAGAATGTTGGTGAACATTAATAAGGTCAATTGTTTTCCAAAAAAAATTACCACCATGCTTCATTGTGATTTCCCATGCATAATCACACACGCGCACACACAGTTTCATAGCAATGAAGATAACATGTGCAATACCTGTGCAGTTTGAGTGTAACTGTTCCATAAGCAGTAGTAAATCCCAGAAGACGGACCCATCGTAGGAGAACACAGCGAAACACACTTGGTTCAGAATATAAAATGACAACCTATAAAAACAAAAGGACACCAGGAAAATATAGGGCAACTTCAGCTGAAACACAGAAGTGTTTGTGTTCCATCGGCAGAATGAACTGACAAAATGCAGGCTTTCCCAGTTATACAACTTTGAACTGTAGAAAAGAGATTTCAGACTAATGTCAGGGCCTAATTGAATATTACCTAAGTGACATTTTTTTGCCGGGGGGGGGGGGGGGGATGACCAAAATCCTGCCTCCACATTGTTTTGGTTCCATGTTGCAGGAAACACAGAAACAAAAGCCAACTGCTCAACAGAATACCGAAACTCAAGCCAGTGCTGAACTTCAACTGTGGCTGCTAGCAATGTGGCCATGTCATGTGGGAGGTATGTGCATTGCAGCCCATGCCATCAGCACAACAATGTGGAGCTCAGCACTGAGGAAGCCATTTGGAAGTGGCTACCGTGTCACATAGATGACAAGTCCGAGACATGGGTTCACTGAGGATCTGCATTCCTGTGTTTCTAGCCAGATATACAACTTTCTGTACATAACTAAGCTTGGGAACAACTGGTTCTCCCTGCTTTTGTTGGAAACTGGCTGTGCAGAAAGTTGATTGGCTGGTCCTTGTAATACACACAGGGAGGGGCTGCAGCTCCGTGGTAGAGCATCTGCTTTGCATTTAAAAGGTCTCAAGTACAATCCCCAGCATCTCCAGTAGACAAGATAAGGCCATAGGTGAGGCCCTAGAGAGCCACTGCCAGTGTGAGTAGACAGGACTGACCTTGATGGACCAACAGTCTGATTCAGCATAAGGCAGCATCATGTGTATGCTCATGTGAGGGCTCATGTATGTGTATCTCTTACATGGAGACATGTTTTAATCGGGGGGGGGGGGGGATCAGATTTGCCTTTCAAAAATATGGCGCTGATAAACATTTCATCAGATAAAAATACTTAAGTGTTTTCAAAAATTAAAGCTGAAAGGCTGCTGAAAGCAGAAAGGGAAGTGTGAGAAAGAGCTAATTTGGTGGTAGGCAGTTGTGCCATTCATGGAATGCAACAGAATGCAGCCATTTCTGCAGGACAGATAATTCTGCACGCACCTATACACCAGCACCTTGCAATAAGCTCAACGATGCTTTTAGTGTCATAGCTGAAGACACAGGAAGCACTTCTAGAATGAATTGGTAAGCAGGAAACAGTAAAGGCCAATGCTGCCTCCCAAGAGCCTTTGGCTACCTTGCACAGACATTTCTCTTGCCTATTCTGCTGGAGCAATCATATTCCATCAAAGTCCTGCTGTTTGCTTGCAAATCATTGAGGTCCACAAGTCTGAATATCCAGTTTTTAAAAGCTGAAGCATCTCAGGATTGAGATTCAGAGCAGCAAATTAAGTGTGTCTTTATGAGTATTTATTTAAAACCACGGTGGATCAATGAGCATTTGCATGTCTTCTCCTTCAGGTCTCCAGGCTTCCTCTGAGAACAACTCCATAGATTCAGCTCAGCCTCCAGCTCCTTCTCCCCCTTATATGGCCATCTCCAAGCATAGGCGTCAACTTCAGGAGGGCTGGGGAGCTGGAGCCCCCCCCCCCCCAAACTTTTCCAGGACGTGCTGAGTCTCCCCTGGAGACAATGGCCTGTAATGTTTCTGGCCCAGCCCCCCCTCCCCCGGAAATTGGAAAGTCTACACCCTTGTCTCCAAGCCATACTCATTTCCTGTTCTACACCGAACCTTCCTATTCATTGGCCATTGCTCCTGGCTAGGCCAGTGCTTTGCACCCCCTTTCGGAAGGAAGCTAAGTAGGGTTGGTATTGGGATGGGAGGCTACCAAGGAAGACTCTGCAGAGGGAGGCAATGGCAAACCACCTCTTCTTGTTGTTTGCCTTGAAAGCCCCTTGCTGGGATTGCCATAACTTTTTGTGATTTGAAAGCACTTATATACATATGTAGCTTAAGAACATAAGAACATAAGAGAAGCCAATGTTGGAGCAGGCCAATGGCCCATCCAGTCCAACACTCTGCCATACAGTGGCCAAAAACACCAGGTGCCAACAGGAGGTCCAGCAGTGGGGCCAGGACACTAGAAGCCCTCCCACTGTTGCCCCCCGCATCAAGCACCAAGAATACAGAGCATCACTTGCTCCAGACTGAGAGTTCCCATCTATACTTTGTGACTAATAGCCACTGATGGACCTCTACTCCATATGTTTATCTAATTCCCTCTTGAAGCCATCCATGCTTGTAGCTGCCACCACCTCCTGTGGCAGTGAATTCCATGTGTTAATCACTTTGGGTGAAGAAGTACTTCCTTTTATCTGTTCTAACCCGACTGCTCAGCAATTTCATGGAGTGCCCACAAGTTCTTGTATTGTGAGAAAGGGAGAAAAGTACTTCTTTCTCTACCTGTTCTATCCCATGCATAATCTTATAAACCTCGATCATGTCACCCTTCAGCCATTGTTTCTCCAAGCTAAAGAGCCCCACACACTTCAACCTTTCTTCATAGGGAAAGTGTTCCAACCCTTTTATCATTGTAGTGGCCCTTTTCTACACTTTTTCCAATGCTATAATATCTTTTATGAGGTGTGGTGACCAGAACTGTACACAGTACTCCAAATGAGGTAGCACCATCAATTTATACAGGGGCATTATGATACTGGCTGATTTGTTTTCCATTCCCTTCCTAATAACCCCCAGCATAGCGTTGGCCTTTTTCACTGCAGTCACACACTGTCTCGACATTTTCATTGAGTTATCTACTACGCCTCCAAGATCTCTCTCTTGGTTAATCTCTGCCAGTTCGGACCCCATCACCATGTATTTATAGTTAGGATCTTTAATTCATTCATCATTTTATAATCCACCTCTAAGAGCTTTATACCTCTTAGCTTCTAGATCAGCTGCTGGACAGTTCCATCTACCCTCCACCTCCATGACTGAATCACAGAATCACAGAGTTAAAGGGGTCACACAGGCCAACTAATCCAACCCCCTGCTCAGTGCAGGATCAGCCTAGAGAATCCCTGACAAGTGTTGGGGCAGCTGCTGCTTAAAGACTGCCAGTGAGGGGAAGCTAACCAACTCCCTAGCTGATTCCACAGTTGCATAGCTCTTACTGTAAAAAAGTTTTTCCTAATATTCAGCTGGTACCTTCCCGCTCTTAATTTAAACCCATTATGACGAGTCCTATCCTCTGCTGCCAACAGGAACAGCTCCCTGCCTTCCTTTAAGTGACAGCCCTTCAAATACTTAAAGAGAGCCATCATGTCCCCCCTCAACCTCCTCCTGTCCAGACTAAACATTCCCAAGTCCCTCAGCCTTCCCTCACAGGGCTTGGTCTCCAGGCCCCCCAATCATCCTTGTCTCTCTCCTCTGCACCCGCTCCATTCTGTCCACATCCTTTTTGAAGTGAGGCCTCCAGAACTGCACACAATACTCCAGGTGTGGCCTGGCCAATGCAGTGTACAGTGGGACTATGACATCTGGCGATTTGGATGTTATGCCATTGTTGATACACCCCAAGACTGCATTTGCCTTTTTTTTGTTGCTGCATCACACTGGCTGCTCATATTAAACTTTTGGTCCACCTGTACCCCAAGATCATGTTCTCACACTGAGTTGCTGTTCTTTCTTTAGTTCGCCCAAGTTGGACTCTACCTTCTTCACCATAGACCACATATTTGAGCCCATAGCCTGGGAGGTGGGAGGTAATCCCCAAGAAAATAAAGAGGGGTTCATCTTTAGCCATAGCAAGACGAGAGGTGTCTTTCTGTGGTGGGATTCCCTGCCGCACTAGTCATGTGTTTGAAGGAACTGGATGGGCCATGGCAATGACACTCAGTTCTTTCCCCTGAGATTGGTGCTGTTCATGCCAGCCGTACAACTTTTATTATTTTACGCACTTTGGAAATGTCTGTGCCACCTCTCCTGAAGCCTGCTCAAGGTAGCATACAAGTAAAAACAATACCATAAAATCAGGAGAAAATATAAGAAATTATCAATATATAACTAAAATAAGCTATTGGTATAAAAACTGCATAAAACAACTACGGAGAACCCTACAAAACATCCATAAAACCACCATCAGGTCAGAAGCAGACCGTAATAAGCCTTAATTTAAAAAGAAATATATTGGCTGGACACCTAAAAGACTGTATAGTATGAACCAGGTGAGACTCATGGAGAAAGAAATTCCAAAGTTGAGGAAATGACCTGTCTCTAGCTGCCACCCACACAGAGAGGTGCAGAGAGGGCACAGAGAGCAGGGCTTGGGGTCAGATCTTAACTGACAGGCTTGACAGTACTGGAGGAGATCGTCTTTCAGCTGCATACTTGCATAGGCCAGACTGATTTCCAAGTTACTGCAGCCTTCTGGAGCTGCGCCTTCTAAACCTCCTGATTTCAGAACTCATTGTTCTTTCTTCCTCTAACTTCCTAAGTCTAAAGAGAAGGGACGTGAAGGCAGCAGTCAAGCCCACTCAACTGTAGCTAGCTGAATGCTAATATTTATTGAAGGAAGAAAACCCCACTATTTATAACGCAAAACAAGCACCCATGCTGATGTGTACATTAAAGCAATAAACAAGCCTACTGCAAGCCTGATTCAATTATCTGCTGCTTGCCCTGCTTAGCAAAAAACAAATGTTTTAATAAACCGTCTTGGAAGGAAAGAGACAGCATCTTCACTCCTGGAGAACTTTTTAATCAGGGGCTTTTCCTTGAGAGCATGTTTAGAACACCCAGCCATTCCCAAACAGAGACTGATACAAATTTGCTTTACTGTGCAACAATAAAGGCAAAAGGCTCATCAGCCTCTGAGGCGTGTTCTCTAGGCAAAACCTTGCCAGGAGGGCCCAAAGGCAGCCCTCAGTTTGCCAGCCATGGTACAGGCAGAGTCCGGGGTAGTCTTAGTGATTCTGTGGGCCAGGGCCACAGTCCAGGATGGGGCCCCAGGGCTGCCCCCTCCTCCAGGGCTAAGCAACAACTGGCCCTTGCACCATGCAAGATGGGCGGGAACCACCACAGCCACCAGAAGCCAGCTGCCAAAGCCCAGGTGAGGCAGGTGTAGGCAGTGGCAGGAGCCTCTTCTTCTTCTTTTCTTCTCCTCCTCCTCCTTGGAGGGGGCAGGGCTGTGGGCAGTTGGGCCCTTTGCTTGGGGAAGGGGCAACCCTTCCCCCTCTGAAGAAAAGATTCCCGATGCTGTAGCTGCACCTGTTGTGTAGTTGCTAAGACACCCAGTTCTGCAGGTAAGAATTCAAAAGTTGAGTCAGGCTCTTCTAGCTTTACCTTAAGATTCCATGCTTTAACATTCGAGCAACAAAGTCCCTTCCATTCCGCTAAGAGGGCTTGGGGGAGAAAATGATTCTGACTTTCAAAAGTCACTGGCAATACAATACGAGGGCGCAGTCTGGGGAACATGAACTCAGAGCCTCTCTGGGTGTGGGCAGAGCTAGTGGCGTGGTTCTTTGTATTTTGGCCTGCCCACGTGCCCACTCAGACATCACATGTGAGAGGCTTGCATTAATGCAGCTAAAATTCCCTGAAAATAACAGCAGGCATTTTCAACTCAATTTTCTAAAATAAGCTGGTTAGGTAACTTAAGACGTTTTTAGTCTGTTCAAACAATATTACTTTAGATGTAGAAAGTTAATTACAGGAGAGTAAACTGTGGGAGAGAAGGAGAAAATCAAAGTGTGAAACTCTAATTACTTTTCTAGCTGTACTGTGGAGCAGGTATTAAAGGGGGAAACGGTGTCCTTAAATGTCATCCCTCAGCTAATAAGTATCATAATAATTAATGGGTTTCCAAGGAAAGTTGCTTAAGGTCAGTTCTTTTAAATTCTAAATAAAGCCAGTGGTTGAGATTTTCAAAAGCATCCTGGTGGCTTTGGAGTATGCGTTCCAACTGGCATTCGCTTTAATTGGGACCGAATGCTCCCGTCCCTGGCACCCTGAGCCTCATCGAATGCCATGAAAGGAAATCTCATTGGCTTCAGAGAAACGTGTCCCAGTCCAGAGACTCGGTGACCATGAGGCACAGAAGGAATTCCCATGGACAGCCGTGCATGAACCTTGTGACGTATGTACACTGCTTGGATCTGCTGAAATGAATGAAAAAAGTCTTCATGCTGCATACACTGTCAGTTATCAGAGTTCCAATGCCCTGAAGGGATAATTACATGAAGGGAAATATAGGGGGTCTTAGGCAGTTCTGAAAATACCAGTCAATTAGGGTGCTAACAGGCCTGAAGCAAAATGTCCTGTTCTTTTCACAGAGGCTTAGTGAGTACACACGGACAGCTAAAGCTTTTCATGGCATGGAGGAAAATATCATCGTCTAGTAAATAACACTCCATTAAGTCTGTATTAAAGGGACAAGACATTTTTTCCCCTCCAGGCTGTTAGCAACCCTACGGCTGATTCTAAGATGAGGTTCTTTCATCCTTTAAGCTTGCCTTCCTAAGCATACTTCACAGGGAGAGTCTCACTAAACTCACTGGGATTTCTCAAGGACGGGCAGCATCTTACCATTCTGAGCGGGTTTTCCCATGTTGCTGACACTGCTGCAGTTCTTGCAGATCACTGGAAAGATCAGTCCCACAGCCCTGGGACCCACAGGGAGGAACAGGCTGGAATGAGGAAGGAGAAGGAGCGGCAATGGCTCCTCCTTCCTCTTCTGCAAGCACAGCATTGCTGAGGTGAGGTCACAGTTTCATCCCCTTCTGACACCATCTCTCCGTCCAGGTCTCAGGGGTGTTGTCTTGCAGGGGTCCTGCAACCCCAGATCGTTATCTTTCTGGGAGCTGGAAAGGGCAGCAGTGATGATACCGAGGAATGTGGGAAACCTCTGTGGATGCCTTCCTCACACAGATGAGAGGGTACTGCACAGCGTATTTAAGATTCAGCTACACGAGTTTCGAAGTTGTATGGGGATAGCTGCTTCCTTGGCAGCGATATGCTTGCTGTCAATAGTAACCCAGGCTATTAACATATTCTGTTCCTATTCATTTTTTTTAAAAAACAGTACAGTCCTAAGCAGAGTTACACCCTTCTAAACCCAGTGAGGTCAATTGACTTAGAAAGGTCCAACTCTGCTTAGGACAACAGAGAATGGTAAGAATCTGTAAATATGACTACTAGATCCGTGGAAATCTTAATCAGTAAGTGGAAAGCGTATTGTTACTCCAAAGTGAAGTATGTGCAGTGCTTCAGAATATACTTGCAACTTTCTCCATCTCCATTAGATACAATCTATAATGATTAAAACAAACTGTACTACTGAGGCATGGTCCTACCCTTACGTTACTTCTGAGCCTCATTTGAAATTTAAGGATTTGGGGGGGGGGGTACCAAGACCTTCACAGGCATTGAGTAGGTCCTAGAAATGGTGATTCTACTAATTGGAACCACTGGCACTCAGCACTCGGTGAGAAGAGGCATCAAAAGATAATAAAGCATGACTGAAACTAAGCACGAGGTCCTTTTCATCTAGGCCTCATTATAGACATTATAACTAAAGCTCTGCAAGCTGGTGCATAAATGGTGGCAAGATCAAATGTTTTGCTTCAATCAAGCTGATAACAAGCATCAACGTTTCCCATACAAACAATGATTTAGAGTTGACAGTCTTAGGATGGGGGTCGCCGACAAAATGGCATGACACAGAAGTGATGTTATCACCAGGTGTCATGGGACAGCCAGCTGCCACCTCCTCCTCCTCCTTGAAGGAATTGGAGGAGGCAGGCTCTGCACCCGTGGAATACCCACCTGAGCAGCTGGGTCAAGAAGCAGACCCAACGGGGGAGGCAGCAGGAAGTGAGAACGCTTCCCAGTCATGGCCGGGCTGCTCATTCTGGCAGGAGAAAGAAAGGACACAGAGGCCAGGACCTCAGTCTTTGCTGGGGTCCCCCAAACCAACAGAGCACAGAAGAAGGAAAGAGCGCTTGACAGTTTTAGAGAGAAGATGGAGTGCTTGCCTGATTGCGCAGCAGCAATCTATGTTAATTCCTGGAGCAGAGTTTTTACAGGATCAGGATTGACAGCCTGTTAGGAAGCAGCAAGGACCTATGTCTGCAAGAAGATGAACCTGCTGGGAAGGAGCAACCCCTGGGCCTTGGGGGACGAGTCAGCAAAAGAAAGCAGATAAAAGGAACACAGTGAGCAAGGCATGGTGTCAAAGCAACATTGCTAGCCACAGCCCTCCATGAGCTGAGCTGCTGAGTGAACAGAGTGCTACCCTGACTTGCTGCCTTGTACTCTGTCCTTGCGAAACTTTGCTTGCTTTTACAGCTAGAAACCTAGATCTTGTATCCTGCACCAATTCCCAAGCCCTGGGCACTCATTTCCTCTGACCCCTGGACTGGTTTGTAGACTGTGCTCTTGTATTCTGCCTTACTTCTTATTGTATTTTGTGTATCTTGGAAATCCTGGGTAGAGTAACAATAGCAGGCTTTGGCCTGAACGCAACACCAGTAACACTCTGACATTCCCCGCAAACTCTAGAGTTTTTGGCAAAAACTGGAGTATCACCCAACATGATGACATCACTTCCAGGTCACACCAGAAGAGGTGTCATAGAGTCACTGGTGCCACCAACCATCCTCATTTTCTCCCGCTGCCACCAAGCTAAATGGTGGCAGAGTGGGAACAGTGGTGGACCATCTCTTGCTCTGGAGGGACACCTGGCTTCCCTGAAATGGCTCCCCATTACATAATTCCTATTAATATTCAGAAATGGATAAGCCTTTAGGACAGTAGTTCTCTGTAAGTTTCTCTACTCCCCTTCCTTACAAACACTTTCTGCCTATAGTTAAAATGCCTTTCAGTATACACTTGCATATAAAAATGTAGCAGAGGACCTAAAGTGAATTGCCATCTTTTAGGCTCAAACCAGATATTAGATGAGAGATTCATGATGAGGAGCTCTTACAAAACAACAAACAAATTGTCAGCTCCACATGGCTATTGTCAAAAAGATGTGGATAATTAACCCCTTCCTCCCACACGTCTTCCACAATTCAAACACTCCCCCTGAAACTATAATTAGCACAATAGGTGGAAACTGCCTTGTCTTTTAAAACTTCTAACTAGAGTTATTTGCCATTGGCTATATTGTCGAATGAAAATTGTTTTCTGTTATGTTCATTTGAAAACTCCATCCCATTACGATCACCAACAAAGGCATCCCAGGACTCAAGAATGGTGTGAGTACTTGCAACACTAAACACCTAAATACTCTCACACAAGGAATATTCAGACCCCTCAGTGTCTTATTCTAGCATTCTTCACATTTTAATTGTTATTTCAAGATTGAATTGCCCCAGCTTGCATGCACAGAGCAAAAAGAGTCACTTGTTTTTGTTGCTGTTGTTGGTAATCAGATAGCTGGGTCAGTATCTATATATCTAATTCTGAAGGCGCCCCGAGTGCGGATACCTAAATCCAAGTGGGGGGGGCACCTGGGGGGCAGGGAGGTTTTCCTACACACGGGGGGCATTCCACCCGTGTGCAGAAAAATCCAAAAAGTTTGAAAAAATATTTGGGGGATATTTAAATCCCCTGAAAAGAGAAAACCTGTTCCCTGCGCATGCAGGGACTTACCTTAGTGCTGGCGGCGGCAGGGGGCTGTGGCTGAGCCGGTGGCTGGGCGGCCGGGAGGCAGGCTGCAGCCAAGCCGGTGGGCGCAGACACCAGCGGCGCCGGGGCAGCACTTGCCGCAGGCCTCGGCAGAGCTTGCCAGAGGAAGGGGGGAAAGAGGGACGGCCCGTGGGGGGAGGGGGAGAACCAGTGGGCCCAGTGAGCGGGCCCGCTGTTGGGGAAAGGGTGGGAGTGAACGGGGGAGGGGATCACGGGGGTAGGAGGCAGCGCAGCCCAAGGCCTGCCACGCCGCCATCTGGAGTGAACGGGGGAGGGGGTCGGGGGGGTGGGAAGGAACGAGAACAGGCCGGGAGGGAGGGAAGCGCCGGGGGGGGAATGCAGGGCCCAAGTGGCTTAGCGCCACTCGGGCCCGAACGAGAACGGGCATGCAGGGAGGGAGGGAGAAGCGCTGGGGGGGAGGGACCGAAACACCGGGGCAGGGGGGACCAAAACACCAGGCCGAGTGGTTCTCAGCCTCTCAGCCGAGCGAGAGCAGGCCGGGAGGGAGGGAGAAGCGCTGGGGCAGGGGGGGGACAGAAATGCCAGGCCGAGTGGCTGTCAGCTTCTCTCCCCCCCGCGAGTATCGCGGGTCCCCCCTTCTTGTCAATCCTATATCTGGAAAGCCCCCTTCCAGACAGCCAGGTTTATAAACAAAAGTGATACAGATGTGGAACATTTAGCAGTGCTGTAGTCTAGGACTCCACATATAATTAGAACCTAGTCATGCTGTGATTAATCTGCATTTCCATTTCCATCTCTGCCAGGTTCTGCTTTTGATCTCTAAGATCCCTTCAAGGTGGGAAAATTGAAGGTTACACCAAGGATCTCATAAATGCACAGCTCTTCCTTGAACCTTGCACTCCCGTCTTTGACTTGCTGGAAATCCCTTTTGTTTTTCTCTCTGTTTTCCTGTTACCCTCTGGGCTCAGAACCATATGATGCCAAAAATAAGCTTAGGTAGCAAGCGTCTTCCCTTTACATGTTCCAAAAAGACCATGTGTTCTCTAAGGTAGGTGTTCTAACCAAAACAACTTGGTATCTTTCCTTTCTTGCATTGTTCCACCATGTACCCACGTAAAACAAAAATAGCTGTGTTTTGCTGAAAAATCAAATGACTATATATGCTTTATTTTTGAGGAGGAAAAAAAAATCTAGTCAGCTTTCCTGATTTAAAATAAATACCAGAAAAACAACAGATTCTTTGGCTTTTCTATATAGAGCTTCATGATATTCTCTTTGTTTCTGAAGAACAGTAGACAGATCTTGTATACTGATGGAATACTGATAAATCTGTTTAAAAGGGGGAAGGTCCATTTAAAACTAGCATTATTGATATAAAGCTTCAAACTTTTAAGATGCTGTTGTTTTGGTACCTTACGCCCTAGAAACTGTCGTGTCTCTCAAGATCAAGGAAGCCTGATTGTTGGAGACAATGTGGTCAAAAGGGGACGTATATTCATTGTCGGCTAGAATGCCCGGTTCTGGTGAAATTTTGGAAAGAAGTATTGCAACAAATTAAATACATTACTGGAATAGAAGTACAATACACACTGGAGCATATTATGTTGAATCAATGGGCAATGGGAATTACTTCAAATAGTATGATTAAGGCGGTAACAATTTTACTGTCAGCTGCAAAAAGTACAGTGGCAGTAAGGTGGAAATCTAATATAAGTCCAACCACACAAAATTGGCACTCTAAAATTTGGAATATATATATATATATATAATGGTGAAGATTTCAGACAACATCAATAATACTCAGGTACCCCAAAACAAATCAGATTTTGAGTCAATATGGGTTCCCATTCTAGATGATTTACTAAAGCAAAAAGAAATACCGGAAATTTTGGACGCAATACATTTATGGTAATTATAATGATAGATATGGCGCTTAGTATTATCTCACTATGGTGGTTGCATGGTGCAACCTATGTTGTTTAAATCCTTGTTCTGTCTGCATATTGTTTTCTTTTATTGGTTAATTCTGCTGTTTTTTGTTATTATTATGAAAATTATATATATATATATATATATATATATATATATAAAGGGGGAAGGTTGCAAAAGCTATTTTTCATACTTTACTAGCAACAGGCCTATCAACAGTTACAGAGGGCAGCTATGTCGGTCTGCAGTACAAGAGCTAGATTCAAGTCCAGTAGCACCTTAGAAACCAACAAAATATTCAGGGTATAAGCTTTTGAAAGTCATGTATCAAACGAAGGGAGTTTTGAGTCTCAAAGCCTGTGATCAGATGTGCAGTTTGATCCATTGCCATTGCTGTTCCCTTACGGATTTAAAATGCACAATCAGACAGCAACATCTGTCTGTCATGCCCCAGTCGTCTGCACTCCTTACCCCTCCTTTACTGCGTGTTTCTTTGATACCTGTGAAAGTCCAGTCCTTTTGAGTTGAGCTGGTTTCAAAACGGATTCCCAGTTGTCTGATTCCTCTGTTGCGCACCCAAGCCATCAGGCAGGTCTGACTGGTCTCTTGTTTTCCAGCCACCATTTTTTTTACTAGTTAGCGATGTGTGCATAACCGCATATTCGTACCAGGGGCTTCTCGAAACTGTGTTTTCTTTATAAAAACTTTCAAAGAAAAATGCCCCTGTACTTCAGCTTTTTTCTGTGCTTTGGGGAAGGAGTTAATTGAAAAGATTAGAGAGGGAGGACGGCAGTGAACTGCATATCCCAGCAGGCTCATCAGCACTCATGAGCATGCTCAAAGAACAAACAAAAAAACAAAATGGCCGACGGCCTCATGCTCTGGCTGCTGCATCTGATCACTCAAGGATGGGGTAAAAACGCTTTGAAGAGTGCTGGGGGGTGAGTCTGACCAGAATATTTTGGTTACCAAAAAACCCTGGATCAATTAGAGGCAGGGCCACAATAAATAAACTGCAGGTCTGATTGCAGCCAAAAGCTTATACCTCAAAAATCTTGTTGGTCTCTAAGGTGCTACTGGACTCAAATCTAGAAGGCCTATCAACAATTCAAGTTCAGGTTTCTCAAGATGGAATCCTGAAAGGCAAGCAACAGACATGAGCTCCTGACTTATCCTGACTTACTGTGTAATCCTAAACATAGTTATATCCTTGTAAATCCATTGCACTCAATGGGCTTAGAAGGGGATAATTCTGTTTATGATTGCACTGTCATCTATACCAAGCACCAAGAGAGAAAGGGAGCAATCTTAAGCAGATCTACCTAAAAGTATTGCCCACTTTATTCAACAGTGCTTATTCCAAGGAAAGTGCTCTTAGGATTGCACCTAAAGTGTGTGTAGGAGCCAGAGGCAGAAAGTTAGATTGTGTGCATGTAAAAGGTGGTGGTGGGGGAATAGTAGCATATGGGGGCAGAAATCTGGGATGATTTCTTGGCTGTAGAGCTCTGAGATAAACAGTTTGAAGAGCTCCCATGCAATTTCACAAAATCTGAGAAACTCTGCCTTACAAAACTGGCTGTACAATTTAGACTCATGCATTAGGCAAGCATCAGCGCAACTCACCGGGAAATAAAGAAGTAGCGATCCAAACAGGATAGTCTCCAAGAGAACGAGTCCTGAAGCCCGGATGCTCTACAACAAAAACAAAGTGGTATGAGAAATTATTCTGACATTACCGTATTCTGATAGACTACACACCCTACCACACTCCCCATTCCCCCAAGTGTCAGGATGGAAGTTCTAGGAAAAGTGGATTACTGGCTCCCTTCAGCGGAGAGAACATTAGAGACTCAGAGTGTTTCTGTGGTACTTTATTTACACATGTACAAGAAAAGCATGGGTGGATACAAAAGGCACTCCCCACGAATGAGCACGTCTGTTACTCCATATCCTCTCCAGAGAGAAAGATCGAGAGAGAGCCTGTATCCGCAGTATGCTTCAACCAAACCATAGGTATGTCTCTGTATCTGAAGAAGTGTACTTGCACACAAAAGCTTATACCTTGAATAAAACTTTGTTGATCTTAGAGGTGCCACCATACACACCCATGATGAGAGTATTCCTTTTAACACAGTTATATGAAAAGTAAGATTCTCCTTGCTTGTTCCAAAGCAGCACATTAACCACATAAAACACAAGGTCATATTGAGATGGTTATTCTCTTCAATTACCAGTCTCCACAGGTTACCAGGCCTCTGACTGAAGTGAAGTCAGTAGATTATTTATTGCAGGACTTGGGGAAAATTTGTATTTCTGTCAAAAACCACTCATGTTATTTTTTAAAAAGATTTTTATTTAAAATCAATTTAACCACTCTTTTTTTTTGAATTCACAGTTTTTATTTTTTTGAAAATACCATAACAATACAAACCATTTCTTTTACTGCTTTAACAATTTGTCATAACTGTGCAATTTTCTTTTCCTGTATCGTTTTATAATGATATAGAAATATAACAAAGAAAGTGCATTAACAACCGTAACAAGTAATGATGAACATCTTCTTAAACTTTTCATTCTGTTATCCTGTATAATAACCATGTCGAATAAATTTTGCTTCAACAATAACGTCTATAATCCTTTTGTTATAATAGAACATATGAGGTCCTGAGGTTGCTTTAACCTATATGGTTGACAGGCAATTTTAACCACTCTTGAAATGGTTAAGTATGAATCACAATGATATAAAAATATCTGCATATGTAAATGAAATCAGAAACAGAAAGACCTGTTATCAGCCCTTACCCTATGTATTTTAAGACTAAAAGATAAAATACAATTTCTGAGATTCTCACCGAATCGCTCTCAGAAAGATCATACAACCCACATCTGAGAGACGCAGGAGTGTTTTGAGTGTGGCTACCTTATATAGGCCCAATTATGTGAAACTCATATGACTCTATCTAAACCATTTAATTCATCTCCTTTGATTCTATGATGTAAGCAGGTCTGAATTCAGAGCAAAATTTCCCATAGAACTATGGATTACAAACCAGTGGTCTGTTCGCTCTTCACATTGTGAGATTTATTTCTGGGCATTCACCCCAGTGATTCAGAATTGTCTCTCTTAAGGGTGTAACAATGAGAACTTTGCTAACTGAGCAAATATGTGTTATGCAGAAACTGTCTGGCCTGCTTTTGTTCAATCATCTATACTATTAACAACCAGGATCTCTGAGATGTCCATCTCCTTCAGAACCTAAAACTGTTCTTTACACAACATGCCTGCCCTCTCCTTTCAGCTGAGTGATCACCTCTTCCATGACCTGAAGGATGTTTGGACCCAGCCATCTCCTAATATTTAAGGATCACTGAGAAGGTATCTATTGTTAAGAAACTTTACCATTCTTTATGCCACAGGCGCTGTCTTCCTCCCAGGCATGTCACTTTAGGCAAAGCACATAAGATCGACCAGTTCACAGTCAATGAACCCTAAGCTCACAGTATCATAATTCATACCTATCACAAGTCTGACCAGCCACTTGATTTGCAAACCAGTTAATCCAGAAAGCACTTTCCTGAGAGCACCTTCCGGGGGGGCGGGGGGGGGGACTCAGACTCCATAAATCCAATCCTCACCAACACTGGAAGGCAGGTAGAGGAACATCCAGGAGAGGTCTGCTGTGAGGAGGTGTCTCTAGTTTGCACAGGATCTATTCTATATACACATGAATCTCCTGAATCTGTCACATGCCATCATTCTGACAGGCACAGTTCGAGAATGTATAGAATGGATCCTGTGCAAGCTAGAGACATCAAAGTCACTGGGGACCTCCCCCAGGTGCTCCTCTACATGCCTTCCACGTTCTTGCTTTGAAGTTATGTAAACGTTTAGACTGAGCGGAGACAATCTGTCTGAAAATTTCTCCACTCATGAACCAGCACGAACCTCCATGAACAGCTTGAAAGTTCTGCTTTCACATGCAACTTTACCACACAAACACCAAACATATAAAAGTCCACTGCATTATGGACCTTTTTCACATAACATGAATATTGCTGGATTCCCCCCATTCAATTAGAGAAGAATGAGTGGTCTGAAATTAACCCAACATCTGCAATAAATGTTAAGCTCATGTATTTCCAGTCCATCAGCAAACCATTCCTTAATATATGACTTTTAGCACATCAGATTTTGAGACCTGGGAAATTATCAGTACATATTAGCTGAGGCCCTTTCCATGTTTTCCCAGCCATAGCATGTGGCTTCTGCCCTGTAATATATCAGGATCCTCTGTTTATGCAAACAGCAGGCCCAGCCACTGAAGAGTGACTGCACAGAAGACAGCCAAGAGACTGTGCCAAGTCCAGTAGATGTGAAATACTACTGGCTGCAGACAGTCTACAGTATTGTGTGTGTGGACACCTTTGCATGTTGGAGACTTACCATCCTCTTTCAGTACTGCCCCTTAGGTAAAGGTTTCCCTTGCTCAAAAGCCAGTTGAATGCGACTCTAGGGTTGGGGTGCTCATCTCCGCTTCCAAGCCGAAGAGCCAGTGCTGTCCCAAGACGTCTCCGGGGTCATGTGGCTGGCATGATTAGATGCCAAGGCGCACGGAACACTGTTACCTTCCCACTGAAGTGGTACCTATTTATCTACTTTCTTGCTTTTGAACTGCTAGGTTGGCAGGACCCCTGCCCCTTAAGGGTCTGCAAAAAATATTTTGGTTTCTCCCAAATTCGGGTCTGTTGGACTCGAAAAATACTGGTATTCTAAATATTTCCAAATACCAATATCAGTATTGTATTGGAATTTGGGTAAATATTCAGGAAGCCTGAATTTATTCAGCTCCATTATACCCTATGGGGACTATCCCCATGAGACATAACTGAGAATCGATCAGGGAGTATTCAGGGCTCTGGGGACTGTTTACTGAGGTAGAGGTACCAAATTTGCAGCATAGTTGCTGGTGCCTCTCCTCAAACCCCCCCCCCCTCCCCAGTTTTGAAAAGACTGGACTGGGGATCCAATGGGTGCCCCCATCCTCCACTGAAACCAATGGAGGAAGGAAATGCTTGCTGAGTTGCACCGTGGCAGCCGCGCAACTCAGTGAGTGAATTCATAAGGGATTTAGACTTTAAATGCTTGCTGAGTTCATTCACGAAATCATGCTGCAGTGAATGAACTCATGTGTGGTGACTGAATTCATGCTGCAGCCTCCGTGAGTGAACTCAGAAGGGACTGAAACTTTAAATGCTTGCTGAGTTCACTTGCTGAGTTGCACTGCAGTGGCAGTGTGACTCAGCGAGTGAACTCAGCAAGCATTTAAAGAAACTGTGGTCTTTTTAAATGCCTTCTAGTTGCGCCCAAATAAAAGATGAATAATATCAGCTTTTATTCAGGCACAACTGTTTCGGTAGCCATATCAGATTCTCTAATCTGTATTCAGTTGAATAAATACCTGAAAAATATCAATAAGGTATTTTTCAGGTATTTATTTGGCTTGGTATATACCAAGCACTGCAGTGCTCCTTGTTCCCTTAAAAGCCCCCCTCAGTCTTAGGAGTCCTCAAAACAGTGTCCCTGGAAGAAGGAGGAGCTTGTGCCCAAAGTAAATAGCAGTCAGTCCTGTGTATACATGGAAGTACCTTGGAAATGGGCTTTTTTTGATCCCAGCTATAACATTTACTCCCAAGATAATTTCAGATTTGGGTTTCATAAACAAAAATAACTACCACTCCCAGCCTTGGAGAAGAAAACCAGCTGGTGGGAAGGAGCTGCAGGGAAAGTAGTGGGTGGAGAAAGTATTCAGAAAACTTCTCTCACCCACCTCTTCTGCTCTTGAATTTGCTTCCAGCTGGTTCCTTTAATACTTTTCAGTGCTCTACAGTGATCACATGTTCCGACAAACACCAGGCAAAGGAAACTTTGGGATAATCTGCCTCCCAGGCCTTCATCATCTCTCCCCGGGGTTGAATGGCTCACAGTAATTTTGCAATGCATTAGGTTAAATCAGCAATAAATGAAGAGTTATCTGCTCCCAGAGCAAACACATTCAAAGTCGTGAATCATGCTTCCACAGCAGCAGTTTTGAACAATTAAGTACATCTACAGCACTCTGCAAACTCTGTGTTCCAATCACAGCTGTTGACCTATTAAGGGCTTTTCAATAACCAACTGCCTTGTTTGTAATCAATAATCAGGACATTTAAATAAAGCTTGAAGTATCTCATTATTGATGGTTTAGAGAAGCACTTAAAGGGTATGTCTATATTCTCCTAAATAGACATAGAAATCATGGGGAATAAGCACGTTGCGGGAATTAAGAGCCACTGTGGCATTAGCAGCCCCACCTCCAATGAATTCTTTCGTCTCCCAACCCACAGAAAACAGCCTAGTGGCTGACAAAGCCAGTCCATCACAGCAAATATATATATGTGTATGGATGGATGGATGGATGGATGGATGGATGGATGGATGGATAGATAGATAGATAGATAGATAGATAGATAGATAGATAGATAGATATCCCAGAAATTGTACCTCATTAATGTCGTACTGCCCTTTAAAAAATGCCTGATTGGGGGAGGGGGCTCAAGCATGTGCTGTTGGAAGACACAGAATGCCTTTGTCATTTCCTTTAATTCATTTTTACTGCGTCGGCTTGCAGCAATCAAGAGAACGTGACTATTGGCATTTTGAAATGTACATAATGCTCAGAAGGCAAATTGGTAGCCTATTAGTTCCTACTGCTTCTTTTCCTTAGTGATACATAATCACTGGAATATCAACACGGCCTCAAACAGTGTGTAAGACGTGGTCAGGAGAAAACAGAACCTAGAGGAATTGGCATTCCCCACTGATCACTGCACTCTTGTCGTCATTCTGTTATTTCTGCAGGGACTGCTTAACAGCTTCTTGTGCCAGGAAATAAAATCTGCATTTCTTCCACCCTGGAGAATCATTAAATATCTCTTTGCTGAAATGGTACAGCTGTCTTTGGGCATTGCTTTCCCACAGGCTGAACAACCAAGCAGCTTCTTTGGTGTAATGAAGCTTTTCATAAAGAATGTGAAAATACTTCCATGTTACCTACCGTCATGGCTATACTTGTACTAGTTAACTAGTTCTAATGACCACACAGGCAGCATACATATATAGATAAGACTAGGGGGACACTGGAATGAGTTCTTATAATGGGCTACATGAGTACATAAGATTCATCATGCATCCAGATGCAGGGATCACTCTCCATGAGTTTTGGTCATTTTTCCCCAAGAGGACATAGAAATTCATTGTACAGAAAACTTACTAATCTGTATGACTGCTGAAATATAGAGCACTCCAAGGCTCAGTATTCTCCACTGCTATTCAGTATTTACATCAAGCTGCCAAAACATTTATTTATTTATTATCTGGCAAACCTGCCAAATGAAATCATTCAGAGCTTTAGATTTTGATGACATCAGTGACCTGATGAAGCCCAGCGACATGTGCCATTTTGTAGTACATGCCTTTCTTCAGCAATTACTAGATGCCACTTCATATTTTAAACAAGCATGCCGTAAAAAGAAAAAGGTTTGAGATTTTTTAGTAGAGAATTACTACTTAGGTGACTCTGTGTACCTTTAGCCTCAGCTAATCTTAGAAGCAGTTTTTATATTTATTTATTTATTTTATTTCTTAAATTTATATCCCACTCTCTCCACCAAAAGGCAGACTCAGAGCGGCTCACAACATTTTTAAAATAACATATCAATATTAAAATCATACATTAAACATTAAAATACTATTTCATACAAGCTTGGCAGCATTCCCATTCAGTCCATGGTGGGTCCGAGGAACATTCCCATAAATCTCTGTAAGCAGATGACAGTGCTAACAGATGGGCAGGCAGTTGGTAATGCCAGTAGACGGGTTGGCAGGTGGAACTGGGCCAGGGCTAAGATGTTTACCCTGGGCGGCCCCTATCCAAAGGCCTGGTGGAAGAGCTCCGTTTTACAGGCCCTGCGGAACTGCACCAAATCCCGCAGGGCCCTGATGTTCTCCGGGAGCTCATTCCACCAGTACGGGGCCGCCACAGAAAAAGCCCTGGCCCGTGTTGTAGCCAACCACGCCTCCTTCAATCCGGGAATGGCCAGACGGTGTTGGGTCCCAGACCGTAGTGCTCGCTGGGGAGCATATGGAGAGAGGCGGTCCTTCAGGTAGACAGGTCCCAGGCCATATAGGGCTTTATAGGTAAGCACCAGCACCTTAAACCTTATCCACTACGCTATTGGCAGCCAGTGCAGAGTCCTTAAGGCGGGCTGTATATGCTCCCCCCTAGGGAGGCCCAACAGCAGCCGCGCCACAGCACTCTGCACCAGCTGCAGCTTCCGGATTTGGCACAAGGGCAGCCCCATGTAGAGGGCGTTACAGTAGTCCAATCTTGAGGTGACCAACGCATGGATCACTGTTGCCAGTTCATTGCATTCAAGGAAGGGGACCAGCTGCCTGATCAGCCATAGATGATAGAAGGCTGACCTCGCAGCGGTTGCTACCTGGGACTCCATCGTTAATGTGGAGTCCAGGCGCACTCCCAAACTCCTGACCTTCGCCGATGGCACCAACGGCACCCCCCCCCCGAAGGTCAGAAGAGGGATCCCCAACCCTGGACCGCTCCGACTCAGGCATAGGATCTCCGTCTTCGTCGGATTCAACTTCATTCGGCTCTGTCTGAACCATCCAGCCACAGCCGACAATGCCAGATCCAGATCACCCGGGCTGGAGGAGGACTGGCCGCCCAATAACAGATAGAGCTGGGTATCATCATTTTTGCAATCAGTTCTCAATCAGATGCCCCTGAGAAGTAGGAAATTCAATCTAGCCAATGCTAGTGATTTAAAGGATCTATTTGACTGCTCAGGTGCAAAGAGAGGATGAACTGCAAGCAGTGTTCCCTCTAAGCTGAGTTAGTGTGAGCTAGCTCACAGTCGTTTAGCCTCTGACTCACACATTTTTGTCTTAGCTCAGGAAGGATGGCTCCAGAGCAAACTAATTTATGCGGTAGCTAAATCACTTGCTCACAGCTTTAATGCCAGTAGTTCAGAAAGTAGAATTTTTGCTCACAAGACTCCACAGCTTAGAGGGAGCATTGACTGCAAGCCAGTCAGATGTTCCAAACTGCCATGACTTCAGGGGATACTGCTTGTTCTGTAAATGAGATAACTTAGTTCTTCAAATGGGTAAAGGAAGCTGCAGCAACTAAGAGCTAAACTTTTCCCACTTGTGTACACGGCAGGGAACGCCTTCTACAATGAAAAAAGAAAAAGGGAGATCCCAAGCGAACTCAGAACAGCACCTATGGGGAAGGAAGGACTTCTACCCCCATGCCCTACCCAGCAGTTTTCTTACATGAAAACTGAGCTGGAGGAGAGTTATTTCACCAATTTTGCTGCTCAATGTGTAAACATACTTAAAATTGACAAAATAACTCACCCTCCCAATGTGGTTTTTATGTGAGAAAACTATTTGGAGGGGAGGCGGGAGCCCTTCTTCCCCTATGGTGTTCGAAGCCCATTTGGACTCTCCCTTTTTAAAGAAGCAGTTCCCCACAGCTGCTGTGGGGATGTGGGAAACACACAAAAACAAGTGTAAACAAGTTTTTAAAATGTAATGTATAGTTTGACTCTAAGCTATTTTTGGCCGCTGTATGACAGAGTGTTGGACTGGATGGGCCATTGGCCTGATCCAACATTGGCTTCTCTTATGTTCTTATGTTCTCTTAAGCTGGTATTATGAAAGTACAAAGCTGCTCATCATGGTCCTGTGTCCAAGACCAGCTTTGCCAGGAAATATCAAGTTGGTCCAATCAAGAACTTGCCTCACATATTGTCAAGGGAGTTCAAACAAGGTACGTTTGCCTGGCAATTGTATGCGCTGAATTTTTTTTTTGCAAAACCTCCTCCATGGGGTTGCCACTTGAAAATTACTGAATTCTCGGTGGCATTGATGGCTGCCTTGTGGGGCAGGAATACATGGTAGAAGTTCAAAAGTCCCAAGAATGCTTACAGTTCCTCCTTTGACTTGGATGCCGGAGCCTCTATGATCACCCTGATTTTATCCCACACCGGGTGGAGTTTGTCGGTGTCGACAGTGAATCCCAAAAAGTCTACCCAATCCACCCTAAGGAGGCATTTCTCTCTCTTGACTTTCAACTCGGCCTCTTGGAAACAGCAGAGGATGATGTGCAGCCGGGCCTTAAACTCCTCCAGCATGGCCGCAGCAAACATTACATCATCGAAGAATGGCATGACCCCAGGAATTCCTTTTAAGAGAGAGTCCATTAAGTTCTGGAATATCCCGGGAGCCACGCTCACCCCAAACTGTAGCCGGTTCACTTTAAACACCCCCTTGTGGGTCACTATCCTCTGGGCTTCGGCTGTTTCCTCGTTGACTGGCAACTGTTGGTATGCCTGTGCAAGGTCCAGTTTCTTAAAAACTTTGGCCCCCGCCAGGGTCGCTAGCACATGACTCACAACCGGCACAGGGTACACATGATCTTTCAGTGCCCGGTTGATTGTGCATTTGTAGTCCATGCAGATGCGAACATCGCCATTGGGCTTAACCAGCGTTACAATAGGGGTCTCCCACTTTGTGTGGAAGACCGGTTCCAGCACCCCCTGGCCCACCAAACGGTCTAACTCTGCGTCGATCTTGGGCTTTAGGGCAAACGGCACACTCCTTGCATGCAAGCAGACTGGCCTGATACTGGGATCTAGTTGTAGCGAGACCGGGGCCCCAGTGTAGCGGCCAAGGGACCCATCGAAGATGGACAGAAATTCCTGGCAGACTCGGCAGCCATCCCATTTTACACAGGAATTGATGCCCTCTATGGTGATTCCGAGGGGCTCAAACCAAGCTCAGCCCAGGAGGCTCATTAAATTCCCCTCCAGTACGAAAAGGCTGAGGTAGCCGTCGAACCCCCAGTACAGATCTCTGAACCGCCCCTTGCCCCTCATCGGTACACGATTCCTTTGGAAATCCACCAGTTTTATGCTGGATGGTTTCAGGCGGGGCCCCCCCTTGGGACATAGTCTCTTTAGCGTGACCACCGATATAATGGTGGCTGCAGAGCCAGAGTCTAGCTCCATGGTGCAGGGGGACCCCTCTATCTTAACCCAAACCTGCATCCTGGGGGCGGTGCATGGACTGGGGATTTTCAGTACCTGGGGGGATAGAGGTCCTCGGAATTGGCATCCACCTTGTAGTGCGTCATGGCCTGGTGTTGTGGTGGTGGTTTGTTCCTTAGGGCCCGGGATCCCTTTGATCTGCAGGCATGGGCAATGTGACCCTGCTTCCCACATGAGCAGCAGATGGCATTGTTGAAATGGCAAGCTTTCCATTCATGGGACTCACCACAGCTGGCATAGGGGTGTGGATGGTTGGTTGGGTTGGCTGAGGTGTGTTACTCTTGTTGGTCGGGGCAGCAGACCTGCTTTGTGCCTTCCTCGTTTAAGGTGCCGGATGTGGTAGCCATCTCCATCTGGTGTGTCATTGATGGGACCCAATCCTGATGGGACCTTTCAAAGGCCATCATGGTGTGCAGGGCCATGTCCAGCTTCAAGTCGGGCATACCAATCAGCTTGCAGTGCAGCTTGTGGTCCCATACTCCCCAGAAGAATTGGGTGAGGATGATGGCTTCCACTTTCTGGAACTCACAATCCATGGCCAGCTGCCTCAGTTCAGCCATGTAGACAGTGGCTGACTTGCCTGCTTTCTGTTTTCACGCCCACAGATCCATCAGCCTAGCCACCATGGTTGGCTTTGGCACAAAGTAGCTGGTTAGGACCTTCATGATGTCCTCGTGTGTGGCTTCAGCCAGCTTCTTGGGGGTGAGCAGCTCTTGGGCTAAATGAATGGCTGCGACGCCACACGTGCTTAGAAGCAGCACCTGCTTCTTTGCCTCATCCGTCACTTCCTGGTATGTGAAGAAGTTGGTGAGTTGTTCCTCCCAAGCCTCCCAGAACTCAGGGTGAGCGGGGTCAAATGCCTGGATGTTACCCAGAGTGGCAGCCAAGACTCTGGAGCGAGGCAGGGAGCATTGTCCGGTGGTGCGGTCGGCGGTGCCTGGGGGTGCTGGAGCCTGGCGATGCGTGGTGGCCATGGATCGATGCTTGGCACAGTGCTGAAGTCAGAGTTGGCTCACTCAACGGGATGGCATCCTCGTCACCAGTGGAAAGTACTGAGTTCTTGGCAGCATTGACAAGGACGAGTTGGTCTAGTGATTAGCTCAAGTTTAATTAGAGAGAACAAGCATGCCTTAACCGGCCACAATGCCAACATATATACACACCCAGAACATACCCCAGGTCTCACCTATGATCCTACTGGGGGGTTTGAATTTCCCGCCTAGGTCTTACTGGAGGATTAGCAGGACTCCTGGATCCTTGGCTCCTATTGTTCTAGGAGCCAAACTCTAGGGCTCTTTGCTCTGGTGCCTAGTGGCAGTCAGTGGACACAACACCACTGAAGACAACACTTACAGGTTTTCTTTCAGTTATAAGGAAACCTCCAATTTTCCACTGATTTCTTTAAAGCTCCACTGGAAATATGGTAGACCCATCATGTGGCAAACCCTTCCTACATTCCTATTCCCGCTCCTGCATTTTATCCTTATAACGACTCCATGAAGTAGGTTAGGCCAAGAAATGGTAAATGGGCCAAAGTCACCAAGTGAACTTCATGGATGAGTGGAGATCTGAAGCTGGGTGGTCCCTGATCTGAGTCCAGCACTATAGTCACTAGCACACATGGCTTTATTTTTTTATTTTTTTAAAAAATCATAATCTGGGACAATGCAATAAGAAAATGTTCTTGCCCTAAATGAGGATTGTGCCACAGTATAGCTGTCAGTTAAGGTACAACATTACTGCAGAATGTGTGCCTAAGTGTTAATATACAGAACCGCATTACACCTTAATAAAACGGGGCTGGCATTGCTTATAGCTTTGATTCCCAATATCAAGCAGGCTTTGAATCAAATAACCACAAGCTCAGACTTCCTATTAAGTAACAATGATTCTTCTTTTTTCAAAATCAGTATGAAATGGTTTCAAAAAAAGCAGAAGGCAGTAGGCGCAATCTGCTGGGAACCTTTCCTGAACAAGCCCTACTGAAATGAATGAGGCTTGCCTAAGTACACAGATTTGGATTGTGTCCAGTCTCTCCCGGGCACTAGCTGGATGATTATAAGTAAGCACTAAATGATTATTTGCCCAAGGGAAATCATAAAAGTTTTTAGTTGGTTGAACTGCATCAGATACAACAATACCAAAAATTAAAAAGAAGCACAAGCTTCAAATCTATCCAGCCTTTGGCTATTCGGGGAAACAACAAGATATATTAGCACCGAATTTCGTTATGTCAATACACAAAATAAAGGAATCCGAGCTTCCAAAATGTATGCGGTGAAAATGTTAAAACACAAGTACAGGAAAAATTATTTAGCACATGACCTGGTGCATTCTATTCAATTGGAATAGCAATCAAAATTGAAGGACATCTGGGAAACAGGCATCATAAGGGTTATTGAGTTATTGGAAGTGATGGGCTCACCCAGCAAAGACCTGCTTATGCAGAGGAACCAGGAAATGGGCGTGTCTTGAGAGAAGGAATAAGGCATAATGATTCAAAAGGGTCACAGTTACTTCTCGTTTTCCCCTTCTTCCAAATCATGATCTCTGCTATTTATTTCCAATATTACAAGTGAACTGTTTGCACACATATCCCCAAAGTTCCTCCTATCCTAGAATAATGCTTCAACTGGTGGAAGGAACCTACCCCTTTCTTCAGAATTCCACAAAGACAGAGCCTTCCTCTCCATCCATGCATCTGAGAGGAAGGGTGAATGGACTCTTAGGACAGCTTCACACGCATGACATATTCATATGTATCCTGTTTATATGTGGGGAGAGGGTACAAAATAATTAACAAAAATCACCACATATACATGTTTTGGAAGCCTGCACCACTTATAGAATGACTTGCAGATACCTAGACTTGTGCAAGACATTTTTTTCTTCTAGCCCCTCCTCTGGAGGACACTGGAAGGCATATGTTTGTTACTGTGTTTTTGACACAGAAACTTGGCTACTGTGATCTGGATGGTAGCAGTGCTACTGTGTTGATTTACCTGGATCTGTCATCATTCAGGCCCCTCAACCATAGTGCCCTTCTTCAGTGGAGTAAATGAGCCAAGCCTCTGGCTACTCCACTGCTACCCGGAAGACACATTCCCCAAGGTGCTGCTGGAGGACTTCAGCTCTGCAGCCTGGCAATTTATTTTATTTGTTTTATTCCCATTATTTATAGTCTCCCTTTCTCCTCAAGACTCATACAATGTAAGACAATGCAATCAATAGAAGAAGACGCCTGATACGCAAAGTAATTGCACTCTAGAGATCCGTAGGGCTCTATTTTGACAACAGAGTTTTTAACAATGAAATGAAATTCCTAGCTGAGGTCATCAGGAAATTTAAAGTGATGCCCATTGACATGCTGATGACCCCTAGTTCTGTTCCCCTCCCCAATGGAGTCCGATGGAATGACAGATGTGCTTCACAGGTGCCTGGAAGCAGTAACAGGCTGAATGATCGTGAATAAAACGAAGCTCATTCCAGGTTGCCTGCCAGGAGGGCTTCAGACTAAGATGATCATGCATTGCCTATTCTGAATGGGGAAGGTCCTCCTGCAAAGGAGCAGGTCAGCAGCTTTGGGGAAGGGCTGCTTTTAAATCTGACCATGTCTTGGGAGGCTCAAGTAGCTTTCCTGGCTCAAAACACCTTTTGCCATGTTAGGTTTGTGTAGCAGCAGTGCCTTATCCTGGAAAGAATGCTCTGGCTACAATTCTTCATACTCTAATCATGTTAAGACTCGATCACTGTAACGTGCACTACGTGCAGCTGCCCTTGAAGACCTTTCAGAAATCTCAGCTTATCCGGCTCCAGAAAGCTAGGGCATGGGGATTAACAGGGGCACACCCCAGAAGTCATATTGTCCCTCTATTGAAAAAACAAGATTGGTTGCAGATTTATTCCCGGGTGCAATTCAAATATTTAGCAATAACCTTTAAAGCTTGACATGATGATCTAGGCCAAGGGGAGCTGAAGGACTGTCTCTTCCCAGGAAAAAACTAGGAGGCAAAAACTGCCCTGGGAAGCGCTCTGCCCCTTGATGGAGGGGGGCAGGGAAGCAAGCCTGTAGCTACAGTGGGGCTTTTGGGGGCTCTCCCCCTTTTTTAAAGGCACAGCCCCACAAGAATTTCTCCTGTAAATGCTTTTTTCAATCATTGAAAAACTTTTTTAAAAGGCATGCACTCCTTTCAGCAGAGTGGGGTGATGTAGTTGACTAATTCCCGCACTGAGTAAGGGATTTGGAGTAGGTGACCTCTAGGATCCCTTCTAACTCTGTGTGAAGAAACTGGTCTCCTTTAAGAGAGTTTTTCTGCCTAAGTGTTAGCTTTCTTGACTATAGAAGTCATCACCCCCACCTGCCAGCTTGTTATCAGAACTGTTGCTTAGACTGGCAGAAGTGATTAACTTGCAGCAGCTGACAACTGTCTTCTAAAGTGGTTGACAGCTTACAATTTAGAGATCTATCCTGGTAACAGCTTTCTATTGGTTAAATGGCTTTTCTTTCTGCACATCAGCCCCACCAGAAAAAAAAATTGCCCCATAGGCTACTGGCCTGCAGGGAAGAAGAAAGAAGGCCCACTTTCAGCTCTACTTACCAATGCAGCAGGGGAGGGAAAGAGAAGATTTGCCATGGATTTTGCCCAGCTTGTGCTCACCCACATTGTGCGGGCAGCCAGCTTGTGGCAGTGGCAGCTTCCACTCGCATTGTGAGAGCTGCCTGCTGACAGTCACAGTGGTTCCAGCCCACTTTTGTGAGGGGGTCCCTTAGCCCACTAGAACTTCTCTTGGTGGTGTTAATGGCCAACCCACCCCTGGTCTCCTGCCATATGAACCTGCCTATCAGTTGAGATCTTCCAGGCAGGTCCTTTTCTAAATATCTGAGGTGAGGCAGCTAGTATCTGGAACTAGCACCTTGTCACTGGTGGCATGATGCTTATGAAACCATCTCCTTTTGAAGTTTTCCATAGCACCTTCTTTATGTGTACTTAGGCATGTGACAACGCTCTTATTGTTTTGTGCCACTTCTGTCTGATTTGTTGGCTTCTGATTGTCTTCATCTTCCTTCCACTGGGCTTACAAATTTCCTTGGACTAGTTTAGGCATCTGCTGCTATTTCTTCTTTTTAAAACACATCTCCTTACTTTTGCTGATTTATTTTCAAATTGCCGTCACATTAATTCTGTTCATAATTGTTTATATATTTTCTGACTGTGTTTTACTGCATTTATCCTAAGCCCCTTTGAGCAGAAAAAATAGAAACATTGTAAATAATAACTAACTAATTTCCAGACTACATTTAAGACACCCCTTATATTCTCAGCATGTCCCCCGCCCCAACTGCTTTTCCAAAACACCAGGTCTCCTCCTAACTAATCAACCAGATTGCTGGTACTGATTCTTAGCACCAATTATTCCTTGCAATTTCTTTGTTACTTGAAAAGACAGGAAAGGAAGGAACGGACCAGAAGTCATCAATCACAAATGTATCACATTCAGGAGGAACAGAGTACAAGATATCTGAAGACAGAAAAATCCCCCAAACAATTTCTTCTTAAATTCACCACCCTCTTGATCTTTTCTTTTGCACGAGAAATGAAAACCTGTCAAGGTTTGTTATGATGAAGATAAGTTGCTCTGGTTCTTCCAGCCAAAACTGTGTTCGATGCTACATGCATGATTCTTTTAAACCATCAGCTCTAAAACTGAAGAATGAAATGTATGCTAGAGCCTAGGGGGAAAGTAATACTGCTTAAGTGAGTACCTGCTGTACTCACAACAGGTTCAAAAAGGTTGTTCATAAGGAAAAAGCATCCTCATGTTTCCCTTAGCAATGAACCGGCAATGAAATTGCAACTGATAATGAAGCTCAAGACAATGCTTCTACCTGGACTGAATCAATACCTCGGTTTCCTGACTCACTACCAAGGCTAATTTCTCCACACCTGCTACCCCTCAGCATATCACACCTAATCCAATCACATCTGCTATTGTCATTCACCTGCTGTTGTCATTTTCCTGCTAATGTCATTTGGCATCTGAAATCACTCCACTTTCCAATATATAGGACAGATGGACTCCCATTCTAGCTGTATCTGAAAAAGTGAGCAGTGACTCACGAAAACTTATACCCTGCCGCAAATTTTAAGGTGCTCCTGGACTCTTGCTCTCTTCCACTGCTTTGTTGCTGTTGTTCAGTCGCACAGTCAAGTCCAGCTCTTCGCGACCCCATGGACCACATCATGCCAGGCCCTCCTGTCTTCCGTTGTGCCCCAGAGTTTAATTTCACAGGGTTTTTTTTTTTTTTAAGCCTAGAGCAGATCTTTTTCTGGGTCTTCTAGGGAATCCACAAACTACTGTGCAGCAGCTGGAGAGCTACTAATAGCTCACAAGCTACCTGTTGGAGTCTGCTGCTCTAGAGTTTAACAGAATGTTGTTGGACTGAATAAGAATGTTGGAGATAGTGCTTATATATTTGCATGTTACATGCACATTTTTGTATTGTAACCTGCCTGAGCAAGATGATGTCCGACAAATGGATACATAAATGAAATGCTGAGTGATGCAGAACAGATTATGCTGAAGAGTTCAGGCACTTGACTGAATGTAAAACTACATGAGATTGGAAGAATAGGGTTCAGCAAACATGTTTTCTAGAAGGCACCACAATAGTGGCAGGATGGAAACATTCCCTTTTTTTCATGTAGTGTTGGAAACACACAAGAGGTTCTAGAAACTGCAGATCCATCATGCAGAATGAGAGGTGGAGCAGACTACAAACAAAAACAACATTTTAGTCTTGCCAAACTTTTTATTTGGGAATGTGTGCCCATTAGTTAACGAGGTGTTTAAACACGAGATGATAATTCATTAAAATATTATCTGACACAACTCTCAGCATGTTCCTGCCATGATTACCTGGTAATTACTTCTCTCTCTCTCGGCAAAATATTTTTGTTCTTTTTTAACGTGTTGAAAGCACCATAGCCCTTTAATGGAGACTGCTTCCCTTGATAAATCATCTTGGTGAAGTTTCATAATAGTGATAAGTAGCATTTATAGAGAACTTAATTTTCCAGTGTGATTTGTATTTAAAAAATGTCAGTTTGATTATTCCCTATAATCAGTATAATGTCAGTATGATTATTCCCTATAAAAGCTGGGAAAGCTAAGGATGAGACATGGCAGCAGTGTGAATCAAAGCAAATGTTCACAGCTCAGACTCTTAACCTCCACACTACTTGCTCCATATTCTGCTCAATTCTCTTGGTGCAGAAGGGAGTTCTCTCATATGTGTGGTCATTTTTCCAAGGCATAAATAATGCATTAGATCTAGACTAGATTTTCCAGTGGCAGAATGGAACTTTCCTGCCTCCCCCTCCCCACTGCATCCCATTGATCTCCATGAAATGCTGCCCTTGGGATTGGCAGGGATCTTGAGGAACGAGTTGAGGGGAGAGTCTGCAGCAGGATGAGGGAATCAGTGGAAACTGTCAACTTAGTTTGGATCCCAACCCACTGTCTTACCACCTTGTTAGATAATCTATGCTAGGGGAAAGGAAATGTATCCCTATGGCCTTCAGTACTATTGACGATGGTGCCATTCCGGATTGCCTAGGAAACACTAGCCTGGGAGGATTTTTAACATCTACATGAAGGTGCTTGAAGCGATCATCTGGAGATTTGCAGCACAGTGGCACTAGTACACTGACAACACACTGCTCCATCGCTCCTTGCCATCTAAACCCAAGTAGGCAATAGACGTAATTAATCAGTATATGGAAACAATAAAGGAATGGCTGTGAGTTGATTGAAATGTAATTCAGAGAAGATGGAAGTGCTGTCGGTGGGTGGGGAATAAAGCTGGTCTGGAAATAGGTGTTTTGCCTGCTCTGGATGGAATTACTTTTCCTCTTAAAGATCAGATTCACAGTTTGAAGGTACTTCCAGACTCCACATTGTCCTTGGACAAACATATTTCAGAAGTTGTTTGGAATACCTTTTGGGGGGCTAAGGGTAGTTTGCCAGTTGTTGCTGCTCCTGGAGAAACCTGCATGGCCTGGTAACCCCACCTCGTATGGTAATATGCTCTTTGTGAGGTGGATCCTGAAGCCAGTTTGGCAATTTGAGTTGATGCCCCTGTGTTCTTTAAAAATATAACTGTATAATGACATTATTAGTGGTTATGAAGTACCTTGAAGGCCTTCAAGTAGAAAGGCAGTGTAGAAATGCACTGATATAAATATATAAAATTGTGAGGCAAAGCCTCATTCTTGCCTCCTCTCAAGGGTTAATGTGGAAGTCAGGGGCCTGGCCGCCTCTTGCAGGTGCCATTAATTAAGGGCTTCGGCTTGCCTGGCAGCATATCAGCTCATGGTCAGGGAAAAGAGCTTCTCATGAGAACGTGTTGGGAGGGGGAGACCAGGAGTGGTGATGTAAAATCCTGGAGAATTCTCCTGAAGTGTACTGGGACTGGATGTTACCATCACCAGACTTGAGGGTTCAAAAACTATAATTGTAATATTTCCTCGAGGGTAGGACTTCCTCTCTGAGATTTCATGTAAGTTTTGCACCACCTGACCAACCTCTGGAAGTGTTAGGTAGTATAAGCTAGCTTTATTGTTTTGTGTTCTGGGTGACTTTTGATAATCTGCTGACTACAACCTTATTTGCTTGCCTGTTCTTTCAATAAATTGCATACATATACATTTTTAAAATAACATCAGTCTGGTTACTTATGTGCTCATGCCTTAGGGATTCACGAGGTCAGCCTGTGCAGTTCCTTGACAAAAATATTCATATTCAGAAGGAAATATCTTATTTCATGCTAATAAACATGAGGACAAATGGCATAAAGAGATATAACAGAAAAGCAAGTGTGCTGAATAAAAACATACTGAACAGGAGATTACAGCTTCTGGATTTTGACCAGGGGAAATAGTGGACATACTAACATAAGATAAGCCAGTGTTGGGTCAGGCCAGTGGCCCATCCAGTCCAACACTCTGTCACACAGTGGCCAAAAATACCAGGTGCCATCAGGAGGTCCACCAGTGGGGCCAGGTACACTAGAAGCTCTCCCACTGTTGCCCCCCCCCCAAGCACCATGAATACAGAGCATCACTTGCTCCATAATTTCTATCTATACCTTGTGGCCAATAGCCACTGATGGACCTCTGCTCCATATGTTTATCCAATTCCCTCTTGAAGCCATCCATGCTTGTAGCCACCACCACCTCCTGTGGCAGTGAATTCCAAGTGTTAATCACTCTTTGGGTGAAGAAGTACTTCCTTTTATCTGTTCTAACTCAATTTCATTGAGTGCCCACGAGTTCTCAGTGGAAGATGGGCTACTATGGGATGCAGAAGTTGTAGTGGCTGGCCTTCTATAAGCTGAAGTATGTACTTAAAATTAGTATAGACCTTCCTGGACCTTATCAGATCAGACACTGGTGAGGGATCATGGAACTGCCTTTTACTGAATCAGGCCACATGGCCATTTAGCATGTGCTTCACCACTGATTTATGAGCCTTTGAATGGTCCTCCTTGTAACAAAGTTCCTCTGCACAGCAAACTAGTGTATCAGAAATAAGAGTTCTAGTAACCTTGTCTTCTATGGACCAGCTGGCTTGCCTTTACTCTCTTATGTGGGCTGAATCAAAATTACCTGTGTTTTGAAATTTTATTTTGATTTACATCAACTAAAAAAAACCCTGCTTCCTTTTTACTACCTCTATCAAGAGATTTCATTTATTTCCAGTTATGTGATATCCTGCAAGCTCAGTGATATTATTGCCTTTTGGGTCATTACTCAATTACATGGCATCATGTTGACTGCGCTGATGCATGTCATTTAATGCAGCATTTACATCTTTGTGCTTGCTATGCAACATGTGTGTGTCTAGAATCTAGATGATCTTATTCACTGTTTCCAAAGGTTGAAATACAAAAAGATAGATATTGTCAAAGAGCGAGACAATGAAATGATTAGAAACTCACTTTTTTCTTTTGCTAAATGCAGTCTGATCGCAATTTTGAAAACTTTCTAGGCTCTTTACACTTAAATTGAGAACAGACTCTAATTCCTGAACACTCCTAGTTGTATTTAGTCTAGCCGTGAACAATATGGAGGAAACAAGCTTTCAGGCACACAGATTATGGGTCCATTACAGGTAGGGTTGCCAGCTCTGGGTTGGAAAATACTTGGGAGACTTTGGGGGTGGATCCGGGAGAGGGGAGGGACTGCAGCATGGTACAATGCCATAGAGTTCACCCTTCAAAGCAGTCAGCTGGAGATCAGTTGTAAAAACGGGAGATTTCCAGGTCCCACCTGGAGGCTGGTAACCCTAATTACAGGAGCAGTGCTCATGCACAGAATTTCCTCAAGACCAATGTAGCCAAGCTTTTCCTCTTCCCCCAGACTATAAATAGCAGCAGGGTTGGCAGCCTGAAGCTGGCAAATTGGAAGGACACCCCTAGGGAGGGTAGCTGTTGATGTCATGATGTTGCCATTGATGTAGGACATCACGTCCGCTACATTCCGTAAGTGATGTCCTTGTACAGGGGGTGGTGCTCTAACATTTGCTCAACCCTCTGGCAATGACATCACTTCCAGGCTGCACTGGAAGTAACACTGGTGGCACTGGCAGCACCATGACACCCCTCCATTTTTTCCACAATCTTCTCCTGCCACCCAGCTAAGCAGAGGTGGAGAGAGCTGAGGGGGGAAGGGGGTCTCCTGCCAAAGCAGGCCATGAGAGGACATGTCTGTGTGTGCCTCCCATCATACTACAGAGCATGGGCAACTTGTACCCAGATGTAAGATAATAAAGATGAAATGATAAACTGCCTGCACATATGTCTGTGTGCATCCTAGCATTATTAAGAAGAACTCTCTAATTTCTCTTTACCCGATTTCTTCCTGAAGTCCAACAGTTCATTTATTTCCCTCTTTTTAGAAATTGGGAGTTGGTTTTGAATCAATTCTATTATGATCAAAAGAGAAATTTGAGGGTGGGGGGAAGAAGGGAGGTTCTACAAAATTCCAGGATTTCATTCTGCAGATGCTCAGAGGTGGGCAATGTCTTCCCAAACCTTCCTACCCTTTTGCTAAAGCACCACCCTGTCAAGTGTAATACAGGAAAAAAATTCTGCTGAGGTAACAAAAAGGTGCATAGATGTATAACAGGAAACTATCAAGAGAAATTATAGAAAAATTATTCTTTTTAACAGGAAAAAGAAAATATGAAGAATAAGTGGCTGTATCTTAAAAAAAGAGAGAATTTTGAAAAAAAGAAATTCCACTCCCCATAACACTAGTGCATCTACAGGAGAGGGCAGGTGTGAAGAAACAAGATCTGTATGGAGCTCATGGGTTATTGCCCTACGTATTTACTGCTTATCTATATAATAAAGCCATTTTGGGGTGGCCACATTTGATGCGCTCCTTCAGCCGTAGGCTGCACGAGATGCCACTCAGACCGGGGACCCTGGCCATTGGCCCGGTGTTCGACGCCCGCCCACAGACATGGCGCTGGCCCAAAAGTGCCCCATGATTCGTGGATGGCATACCATAGTCCCGCTCACCCACCCATAGAACTGGCGCCCAGCCTCAGTAGGCTGATGGACAGGGCACACACTCCATTGGCGGCTGAAAGGGGGGGCTGCAGATCCCTGGAGGTCGCAAGGCCGCAGGACAATGGAGATGGCTGGCGGGCAGCAGGCAGACGTGGGGGGACGTCTGGCAGGCGCAGGTGGCCGGACATGGGACCTGAGCCCGCTCCTGGCGGCACCATGCCCAATGCCTGCAGGGCCTCCACCAACCAAGGCCACACAAGGCCAGACTGTTGCTAGAGCCCATTGTATTGATGTACAACGGGGCCTTGCTCCTAGTCTTAATATAATGGTTACAATGCACAACTGTAGGACAGATATTTTACTGGCTTCTTAAAATCATTTACATAATTATTAAAATGTATCTCTGCATTCTGTTTTAAGATTGCCAACCTCCAGATGATGCTTAGAGTTCCTCTGAAACTACAACTGATCTCCAAATGACAGAGGTCTCGGGTTGCCAGGTCTCACCTTTGCTGCGGCAGGGGGCTCCTGGATCCTCACCAGGACTCTTCTGCCACGAGTGTGAAGCATGTGTAGCATGATGATGTCACCAGTAGTGATGTCATCACACTATGGCCATCATGTGGCGACACTCTACTGTTCAGGGAAAATACTCTATGATAACTATAGAGTTGCCCCCAAATGCTAGAATGTTGCCACACGACAGCCCCAGTGTGATGATGTGGGATGCTGCTGTTTCAGGGTGGGGCTTCCCCACCAGCCAGCTGGCCAGCAGTGGATTGGTTCCCCCAAAATCGGGTGATCCTCTGGCCCCACTGGGGGGATAGCAACCCTACAGAGGTCTGTTCCACAAGAGGAAACAGCAGTTTTGGAAGGCAGACTCTACTATGGCATCACATCTCCATTGAGCTCCCTCCCCGAGCACCACCTCCAAATCTCCAGCCAAAGTTGGGAACACTGAGTCTTACTGTATATTAGGAAAGTATATACGTTCATTGATCAAAGACTAAAGCAAAGCAATATTCACTGAATTTAAAAAATGCCTTCGTTTCCCACTGAATAGGTAGAGAAAAATTTAATTCATGTTTCCCTAATGATATCCGTTATTTAAGACAGTCATTAAATGTCCATAATATTACCATAATGAAGTAAAACTGTAGAGAGCTCTTTAACTAAGTTACCATCAGGCTATTAAACAAGACGCCTTTTCTGCAATGGGATTATGGAGCTAATATACAATTAGATGGGGAACATAAATTGCAACTGCAGCAAACACATGTATCATGATCTCAACAAATGCAAAGAATTTTAACACACACCGTACCAGAGGCAACAAGGCTGCTAAAGGTAATGTGAAGGATTCCTGCCAAGGGTTTCATTCAGGAAGCTCACAGGAATATATCCAATACAGACTCTGCTAGAATACATTAATTGTGCCACCATTGCTCAGGAAAAGTTTTAAAAAGTCTTCCCATTTATAGGAGGATGTCAATACAGCTATTAATTTGAGCAGTGATACACTGAACAAACTTATTTTCACATATTTCAGGTATTTTACATACACGTAATTCCTCTGGTTACTCATTCTATGCAGAAATGCTCATAGTGTTTCAAGTTTATTTATTTTATTTATTTAAAATATCTATTAGCCACCTTTTCCCCAAGGTACTTTTCGATATTAGTAAAATACATAAAATAGATTACATAATACCAAACTTTGAAATCACAATATATGACTGCTTTAATCAAATGCAGAATCAAAACCAGAAAGGGCCTCTCCCTATGAGCTTAACACCCAGGCAGGAATGTATGGGAGAAGACGGTCCTTCAAATACCCTGGTCCCAAGCCATGTAGAGCTTTTCCCTAGCTAGAGTTGGAAACCCCTTAGTGCAGGCCTTCCATGGCTTTTAAGGATCTATCTGTTCTATTTTATTCATTTTAAATGGTGTGCAATAATTCCAATTACGTGGTTGCCTGATGTTCTCTACCATAAAAAGAACACACCAGAATTCTGGGGGAGAGTTTTGGAAGTCTCTTAGGCTCATCCAATCAGATGTCGTGTAGGTAGTGGGTTTTAAATCAGTGCTCCACCCCTTAGCAGGCAACATTCAGTGTTGGAAGCTTCCTTCCCACCCTCCCTTTACTGCAGCATTGTGGGACTAGCCAGTTGCCTCATGGCCAAGCAGGAGTTTTTCAGGCTCTTCTAGACTTGCTCTTGAAAGGATCTTTTCCCATCTGCTTCACAGTGCTGCTCTTGAAGACAGAAACATTACCACACAGACCTGGTTTGAGGACTGGTTAGACCTTGGTGTGCACTGGAATAATATGGGCTATTTGCTTGACTTTAAAAAAAATTGCAAGCATCTTGAGGCATCTCATGAGAAGAGAAAGGGGACTACCCTTCCCCAGGTGTGGACGCCATCAGCTGTGGACTCAACATGGGGGGAGGGTGATGGATGCACTGTGCCTCTCATCACACCATTAAGTTGGGGGTAGGAAAAGCTGGAGTAGCAGGAATACCACCCTGGGCTTGGAGATCCAGGGTGTGATAGTATTTTGGCAGCCCACTTACTAGAAGAAGAAGAGATTGGATTTATACCCCGCCCTTCACTCACTTGGAGTCTCAGAGCGGCCTGTGAGGTAGGTGGGGCTGAGAGAGCTCTTTCCCAAGCTGTCCTTGAGTCAACAGCTGGTACAGAGCTATGGCTTGCCCAAGGTCATCCAGCCAGGTGCAAATGGAGGAGTGGGGAATCAAACCCGGTTCTCCCAGGGTGTCTGTTGTGGGGAGGGGAAGGGAAAGGAGTTTGTAAGCCGCTCTGAGACTCCAAGTGAGTGAAGGGCGGGATATAAATCCAATCTCTTTTCTTCTCTCTCTCTTTTCATTGTCCCAGTCTCTGGATTTAAGTATCCACAAATGGGGCCATGTTGAGAATTAGATATATAGATAACTTGTCTAGACTGCAAAATGAGAATCGGCCAAACACCACCCAATTCAAAGAATTCTGCAGAATTCTAAGAATTATGGACTCCAAGAACTGCCCAGGTTGAAAATCAGATTAGAAATAATTTAGGAAGCTTATGTTTCAAACATCAAAAAGCTATACAAGATATAGTTTGCTCAAAGTTCAAGAACTGCATAAATGACCATTAAAAAACAACACACCCCATTATGCTTTCTTTCATATTTTTATCCCACACTTCCTCCAAGGAAATTAAGGCAGCATGTATGGTTCTCCTCTCCCCTGCATTATTCCTACAACAACCCTATCAGGCATGTTAAGCTCAATTTCTGTCCATCCCAGATCACTCATATCTGAAGATCTGTCATAATATGAAGAATCAAAACATGAAACTTTCCTCAAAAATCAATTTGTCATCCATATGTGAACTTAAACAATTCTGACAGAGTAAAACCCAACAGAAGGAAAACATCATCTGAGATCCAGTGATGGTCACATAATAACAAAAGTAATTCCAATATATATACTGGCTTTAATGAAAAGCCTCAGTTCCTACCCGGGGGTAAAAGGAAAGAAACTTTGCAGTCATATCAGATAGAATACGGGTGCCTGTTAGTTCACCATGAGTGTAGCTTTCATTCCCATAGGATCAATTGACCACCTATCTAACAGTCTTCCAAACTGCATGATTGGAGACATCCACAAATAACTTTCTAGTAAGAATGTGGTACTATCTATAGCGCAAAGCCACTGGTTGCTTTTTAATACTCTCGCTGTTTCTCTGTTTGTCTGCAAAGATTCTCAAAGACAGAGGCTTCATCCTATGAGTTTACATCAGACAGCTAACAATCTTAGAAATCATGATCAGAAATGACAGCAGAAACTACTAGAAGGAAAATTACAGTGTGTACTTGAGTACCCCATTGAAGTAACTGCAGAAATATCAGAGAAAAACTTCATACTCTTGAGGAACACTGATACTGTTCACAAACTGAGCATTATCAACTTCATATTCACCAGATGCTTAACTGCAACCATTTTGGAGAAATTGATGTGAAAAATCCCTAAATAATTAGCTTGAGCAAAGCTATTAATAAGGCATTTAAAACCACATTCAATATCCAGCATCTAGCCAAAATCCAATTTCCTGCATCCAGGGGTAAATTTTGTAGTCCATATCAGGAGTAATCCAAAGGGAAGGAGGTATCATTTCCCCACAACAAACATCTGTGCTCAGCACAGGAAGCCAGCAATACAGAATACACAGTGGTCTCATAATACACTGGTGTACTCTGGTTTGGATATTAAATATAAGCCAGAGAAAAATTCTGCCATCCTGTCTTCCACCACAAGCCAATTTATTTGCCTCAGAAGAAATTCAGTGGTTACGAAAGGCAGCTGAAAGAGAAAATTCTTGTAATTCCTCCATTTTTATTTATTCCTCCACTTACACCCCAGAATGTACACCCCAGAATACCTGAAAGTACTGTGGTTTTCCTTCAGATTGTATAAATCTTTCACCCTTTAGCTAAAGTAAGTGACACGAATAATAGGAATTATAATTCCCAGAATGCATTGGAGGGATGAACGTGGAGACAGCCTGCATGGAGAATAGGAGTTGCTGAACCAGGACAACCAGTGCTCTGGACTCTCCATCCCTGACAAAACCACTGTGCATATATGGGCAGAGAAGAGTCAAAATTATGAAACAGCCTCAAATGAAGGCCATCTTAACATGTCCTAATACAACCACTATTGCAACCAGATTCATTTAGATACTCCCACTCTTCTGCCACTGAAAAGTACTGAGGTTGGAGACGCGTTGAGTGAAAACAGCTCATACTTTATTAAGAGGTCAGAACAAGACTAGTTTACAGGACCCAAAGGTCTGCTTAAATCCTGTTCCAAACCACTCTCACACCCACACCCAACACCCATGATTGGCTATCTACATGGTTGTCTTTAACCATTGGTTACTCTCAGGATCCAGTGCCCACTATTGGCCTGCACTAGGATCCTGTCTGGCTATTGTCTTTTGGGACGAAGCTCAGTAGCTTCACCCAGCCACGTGTGTATTCGACCATGTGCATGGTCTCTTGTGAGGACATAACAGCCGCCCAGGCTAGCCTGATACCATCAGATCTCAGAAGCTAAGCAGGGTTAGACCTGCTAGTATTTGAACAGGAGACCAAGAAGGAAGTCCAGGATCGCTACTCAGAGGCAGGAAATGGCAACCCACTTCTGAACAGCTCTTGCCTTACAAATCCTACAGGGTCACCATAAGTGGGCTATGACTTGACAGCACTTTTCACTACCATCACAGCCACCACCATTCTTCTCCCCAATGGGAACCCAAGGCATCTCACAACATTGTTTTCCCCTCCTTGAATGTATCCTCACACTAATCCCCTGTGAGATAGGTTAGACCACTACATAAGTTCCCAAACTTATTTGGCCGCCCCCTTTTCAGAAGAAAAATTACCCAGCACCCCCCTGGACATCTACCTTCAAGAAGTGGACAAAAAGATGCAGTTTGAGGAACTGCACCTGGACCGTTCCAGCCTACCTGGATTGTTCCAGTGCCCCTGAGGGTGCGGTATTGCCCACTTTTGGAACCAGTGGTTCAACCATTGGAGTTAAGAGAGAGCAACTGACCCAAAGTCACCCAGCTGAGCTTCCTCAGCAGAGTGGAGATTTGAACCTGGGTTTCTCAGATCCTAATCTGACACTCTAACCACTGCATCACACTTCTTCTTTAGATGCTTAAACAGATCCTTCAATTTTACTATGGTAGTTGTGAGCTTTTTCCTTAATGGGAAATTCGGGTCACTCCACCATAAACAAATGCGTTCACAACAAGCTGCAATCAAACAGGCAAGAAGTTTAGCAAGAAGATTTGCCTAAGTTTACCTTTGCTTTGCGGAAATGGTAGACCAGTAGCATGCTTATGAAGTCCAACAGCATACAGAGAGTTTGGAATGAGATGATAGCAAGTCGTAAGTACTTGTCTTCTTGTGCATAGCAGGGAGTATCATCTGTACAGTACGAACATCCTTCCCTGCAGGGCAAGCAAGTGTAGACTTCCTCAGTCATCTCGCCTCCAGAAAAATGGCTGACTGCATCGTTTCCTAAAAGTACCATGGAAATTTAAAAAAAAAACAAAAAACAATTGTTAGCAGTAATAAATAAATAAAAGACCACTTTGTTCCCCTTTGTGGTGACTTGCAGTTTCCCTTTCTTCCCCCCCTTGAAAAGATTTTTTTAATTTTAATATCGAACAAACAAACATAAAAAACCATACAAATTTGGGGTGCTTCTCAGCCCTGTCAGTTTCAGTAGCTTTTTAATGCATGTGTTCTACTGCTGAGCTGTGGAGGAGTATCCCAAGGATAAATTGGAGGCTAAACTAATGAGGAGGAGGAGGTTGAGGTTGGATTTATACTCGCCCTTCACTACCCAAGGGAGTCTCAGAGTGGCTTACAATCTCCTTTCCCTTCCCCTCCTCACAACAGACACCCTGTGAGATACATGGGGCTAAGAGAGCTCTTCCAAGGACTGCTCATGAAAGAACAGCTCTGAAATAACTTGTAATTGACCTAAGGTCACACCAGCAGCTGCATGTGGAGGAGTGGGGAATCAAACCTGGTTCTCCCCGATTAGAGTCTGCGCTCCTAACGACTACACCAAACTAGCAATTATTGGGTTTGGGCTGGTGAAATTAAGGTTAAAAATTATTCTGCTTTATAAAGGATATTGGACAGGGAGACTCAGATAAATCAGTATAGTGTACCCTAATTTACAAAACTGGATGAAGGTTCACCCTTAGAACAGAACAGGAAAGAACTCTAAGCACAGACAATGGTTCGAAGATTTTTCTGTTATTTTTAGGTAAGCTTCTACAAAGTGAGATCAAATAATCCTATGAAATAGGATTAAACACCAAAGAGATGAATGCTCAACATAACAGGCAAAGAACAATATTTTCAGCTCAGGATTCGTGCACTAGAAAGAGGAAAATATGAACAATTAACCTCTGAATAGATAATGTATCAACATCAAAGCCGCAGGGGAGAACCAACCATTTCTATTATTCACACATGCTGACCAGAGCCTGTTAGTCCTTTGACACTCATAGAACAGATGCTGAATCAGATGCTTTTATTGTTGTTTAATTCCACAATGGCTCCAGCCTACTTGGTTCATTTGCTTCGAATGCATTCAGGCCTCCCTAATGAACATTTGTACTATAGGATCATGGCACTGTACAAAATAAAATGTGTGCGTAAATAACAAGGGATTGTCTTCCTTAGAGTATGATGGAATAAAATCTGGCATGAAGTACATATTCTCCATCTAGATCTGTGCTTTTTAAAACATAGGATAATCCTTGTGGCTGAGGACCCACCTATATGCCAGCACAGTTTGTATGTGTGTTCCTAGAATGGGATGCATCTTTTCACATATTATATGCAGGGTGAATATGGAGGTCCCACTGGCATCCCATGATTAACACTATCACATATGAATGCATATGCAACACCCAACTAGGATCAGAACTGTGGAATACATAGAGAAGGAGCTTCAGCCTTCTCCCCCGTGCCATTTTCTCAGCCTGAAATGGTCCCAGGGGCACTATTTGGGTAAAGCCATGTGCTCCTTACTTGTGGGTTTCCCCAACAAGCCTAATCATGTTCCCCTGGAACCGTTTCAGGCTGGAAAAATGGTAAGGGAAGAAAGCTGAAGCTTCGATGTGCACCACAATTCTGATCCTAATCAGCACTGCACATCCAGGAATTAACCATGGCTGCCAACCACCAGGTGGGGTCTGGGATTATAACTGGTATCCAGACTAAAAAAATCAGTTCACTGTTGATATAACGGCTGCTTTGGAGGGTAGACTCTATGATATCATACCTGCTGAGGTCCTTCTCCTCCTCAAATCCCACCCTCACCAAGCTCTACCCTCTAAATCTCCAGGAATTTTCCAACCCAGTGTTATGTCTGATTTAGGTAGGACTACCAACTCTGAGACAGGAAATTCTTGAAGATTTGAAAGTAGAGTCTGGGGAGGGTGGGTTTGGGGGAGGGGAGGGACTTACAGTTGCCAACCTCCAGGTGGTGGCTGGAGATCTTCTACTATTACAAATGATCTCCAGGTGACCGAGATCAGTTCACCTGGAGAAAATGGTCACTTTGAAAGGTGGACACTATGGCACCATACCCTATTGAAGTCCTTCCCCCTCCCCTAACCCCACCTTCCTCAGGCTCCACTCTCAAAATCTCAAAGCATTTCCCAACCTGGAGCTGCCAATCCTAGAGGGACCTCAGCTGTGTATAATGTTACAGAGCCTAGCCTCCAAAGCAGCCATTTTCTCCAGGGGAACTGATCTCTGTCATCTGGAGATAAGGTATGATTCCAGGAGATCTCCAGTCCCCCCCACAGAGGGGAACCAAGACTCAGGGTGGGGACGCAGACCCAATCTGTATGCTCCTTGTGAAGAGGTTATCCCGATTAGCAGGTCACTGGCCTCATTCCTAAATGTGACTTCCCATATATGAAGGGAGGGCGGGGTATAACAATGAAGTCTAAATAAATAAAATAAATAAATATTTGCCCTCGGTCCAAATAATTTTCATTCCATTCCTGACTTGTCATCCATATATGAAATGACTGGTTGGAGTATCAGGCTAGGATCTAGGAGACTAGAGTGCAAATCCCCACTCTGCCATGGAAGCTTGCTGGGGTGACCTTGGACCAATCACACCATCTCAGCCTAAACTACCTCACAGGGTTGTGGCAAGGATAAAATGTAGAGAGGGTATGTTTAGCCTGGAGAGGGGACGCCTAAGAGTTGATATGATAACCATCTTCAAGTACTTGAAGGGCTGTCATATAGAGGATGGTGCAGAGTTGTTTTCTGTTGCCCCAGAAGGTCGGACCAGAACCAACGGGTTGAAATTAAATCAGAAGAGTTTTCGGCTAAACATTAGGAAGAACTTCCTGACTGTTAGAGCGGTTCCTCAATGGAACAGGCTTCCTCAGGAGGTGGTGGGCTCTCCTTCTTTGGCGGTTTTCAAACAGAGGCTAGATGGCTATCTGACAGCAATGCTGATTGTGTGAACTCAGGCAGATCGTAAGAAGGAGGGCAGGAAGGGTCACCTCAGTGCTTAGTTCTTGTGGCCCTTTCTTACAAGCCCAGGGAAATGCTGATCACCACTTTGGGATCAGGAAGCAATTTTTCTCCTGGCCAGTTTGGCCAGGGATCCTGGAGATTTTTTGTCATCTTGTGGACATGGAGCAGGGGTCACTATGGGTGTGGAGGGGGAGGTATTTGTGAATTTCCTGCATTGTGCAGGGGGTTGGACTAGATGACCTGGACCTGGTCCCTTCCAACTCTATGATTCTGTGAAACACAATAAATAATCTTCCTGGCCCCTGCTGTGTAAATACCCTTTCAAATACCTAAACCCTTTCAGGCAGCTTGGCCTACGACATGACAACTGTTCATTACTTTCAGTAGGAGTTACATCCACTGAGCCACTATCAAAACCTCAAAAAGAATGAATTGGGCTATTTTTCTTGCGTTTGCATCGTGAACAAAACTGCTAAGAGAATTCCATCTGCCCTGCTATCTCATCAGCCCCCCCTCCCCTTTACTTCTCAATTCTGTCTCGACCTACAACTGTGCAATCCCACAGAAAGCAGAAGGTTTGCAAAGTTTTAAGTGGTGGGAGCATCTGGCCGGCAAAAATCTTGATTATTAACGATGGTGAGCAAGCAAGAACACAGCTTGACTTTCAGATTCCTTGCTGGGCTTGCAGAGCTGGCAGTTAGTTAAACAGTCTCTCTCCCCCCCCCCCCCCAAACTAATACACTGAGGAGATTTCACGGAGCATCACAGGCTTCAGAAAATGAAGCTCGACCACAATTCTAAATGGTATGATAAAGGAAGGAACCTAAAATCCACATTTCAGGTAACAGCAAAACCTGTGCAAGTTGCCTAAATAAAACATGACCCACCAAATCCTATGTTCTGATTTAGTATGGAAAATGGGACCTTTCCCCCTTCTTATTTTGGATCAACAATCTATCCCTGCTTGTGTTTCTCATTCTCTCTTGGTTTTTGTGTTTTCTTGCTCTAAGAACATTTTATACTCTAATACTCCTGTCCAGATCCATCACTCCGCTTGTCAGTCTTTGCCACCATAGCTATACAAACAGACCTTCAGGTTATGCAGCAGCAGCCACCAGCTCCGGCGGCTCCTTGCATTTGTTTCAGTGTCAGCATTTCCTTCTATGCCCGAAGTAAGAACCCTTTCGTTCTATTATATGATCCAGCAGAGGTGACACACTAGACCTACATTTTGGACCACAGGTGGAACTTTGCTGCTAGCACAACTTCATGCTATACTAGTACCAAACATGGTCCTTTCAAAAACTCTGAAAACAAAGAAAGAAGGAAAATAAAAAAGCATAATATTAGGCCTAAATGGTGCCCAGATGAGTTCTGCATCAGCCTGAGTTTCCAGACCTGGCCACCCATGCCGCTTACACAGGCGTTTCAGTGGCGATGCAGAGGCACACCAACTCCATCTATGTAGAACATTTTACCCCACCCTTCCTTAAAGGAGTGCAGGGACGTATACATAGTTCTCGCACCCCGTTTGCTCCTGACAAGAAGCCTGTGAGGGACAATACATTATGGAGTATGGTGGTTGCGTTCAGGTCCCCATACTGTGTCACATGTTACCATAGCCACATTATCAATTGTGGCTTCTCTTTCATTCAAGCACATGCAGTGCCCAGTTAAGAGTCTGGACCATAGAGCACATAGAGAAGGGACTTCAGCCAAGGGTGGACTGCCCATTAAAGCCACCAGGAAAAGTCTTGGTGGGCTGACAACTTGGAGAGCTTCCCCCACAATGAGGCTGCCTCAACCCCAGGATAGCCCCATGTGAAGAGGGCAGGATCCCCTACCACTGAGAGCTGGTGGCCCTGCCAAAGGGAATGAAGAGCCCTTGCCTTATAGAAGCCAGTGGCCCCCACACCATACAAGACAGATGGGTGCAAAGTGGGTGGGAGCCACTACAGCCATGGTCTGGCAGCCTCTGTCTAAGAAGGGTGGGCGTGAGCCAGGCAAAAGCTACTGTGAGTCCACTCCTTTTCCCAGTGGTTGTGGCCCAGGTTGTGGCCCAGACGCTCCTTCCCTCCCCACCCTGTGGAGACAGGGCCCTTTGCAGGTGCATTTTTGCCTCCCACTTTGCCCCTGGCTTCAGCCTTTTCGTTTGCACCACATACCCAACCTGAACCAGTTCTTGGGGTGCTGTTGGGCTTGTTGGGGAAACCCACATGTATCCCAGGGAATACATGAGTTTCTCCAAACAGGGCCCTCCCAGATTGTTTCAGGCTGGAAAACGGTAGGGAAGGGAAGGCTGAAGCCCTTCCTCAATATGCACATGGTCCTAATCCTAACTGGGTACTGCACATGCAGGAACTCAGGATAAATCTATGACTGTGTTCCATCTGACATAGGATAGGGACTAGGGTTACCAGGCCTGGGCTGGCAACTGGTGGGAGGGCAAGAGGGGGGGAGATAGGGTGGTGGCCCTTAATAACGGTGTGACATCAATTCTGGTGGGAAATGGAAGTGATGTCATTCCTTTCTAGGAATCACCATTGATGTTTTCCCCACAAGTTATGTTGTCTTCTTTTGGAATCACCAAAAACTCTATGGTTTTACCACAGAGTATCTGTTGATTCCTAGAGAAGTGGGATATCACTTCCAAGTTTTTCCCAGAAGTGACATCACATTATCAGCCTGACAGCCATTTTAAAAAAAATTCTTCTGCCACCAATCCAATCAGTGGCAGGAAACAAAAGGTGGGGAGGGGCATCTCCCACCCTCACCAAGGGACTGACAACTCAAGTGGGAACCTAGATATGAAGACAGGAGAAAAATTACTGTCCTGAGATCACCCACAGTGCAACTCTATGCAGATTTACTTCAGTTTGAGGCCAATGATCTCAGTAACTCCAGGCACTGCTGGGGACTTCCATGGTGAAAATTCCAGGGTGAACAGGAATTGAACCCAGGTCTCCACAGGCCTAGTTCAACTGCTACATTATATTGGCTGGCTCAGTATTCTAGCCCGAAACAATGGAAGTACTAACCCCTTTAGACCCATAGATAAGAGGCAAAATGTGTCTAGTCATTTAATATGAAACATCCTTCAGTTGTTCTAGCCACTGAGGAAAGGCAAATCTATGACTGACATGTAGGGGAAGTTGTGATATACTGCTCTGTTTCCATCTTGCACACACTGGCCGATAAGAAGGAGAAGGTACACTTTCCAAATCACCATCTCCTGCCTTGTCAATTAGAGCTATGCTTTAAGTCTTCTGACAACCTTAGCCAAGGGAAAGCCACAAGATAATGTGCAAACTTGTGTGCTCTGCCTTGATTTTCTGCTTCCTAGACTAACTGGTTCTAAAAATAGGTCCTTTTAAAGAAGAGTTGTCATGCCCTCTCACAGATTTCTAGGAAAGCCCAGACATTCCAGTGCCAGAGATAAATCTGTAGATATCAACCCCACACTTTCTTCCTCCCTCCCTGATCCCAAATTGCATCTTTCCTCCAAACTGATTGCAACCCCCCATCCCTCCTCCAAACTCAGTTGCCAAAGGGAAACACAACAGTGACTATGCTTGATTTGCATAAGTAGAAATTAATTTGCATAATATGCAATTAAAATAATATGCAAATTAGGCTACCCAGATTTTGCAGTGTTACTTCTGAAGGTCTGCATGCTGAGAAATCCAGCAGCTGTTTTACATAGCATTATAACAATAAAATCAGAATGCAAACGGGGGAAAATAGCAACATATTCATTCTCAGGAAAGGGAATACAATTCTAGTCTCATGTAGGTGCCTAGCAGCAAAGTGAATTTTGAAAATATTTTAGTATTTATTTACAAATCAAAACTGCTAAAAGTAGATATGTTTAACAAGATCCTCCAGAGTATCACAGATGACAAACCACAGGGCTAAAATTCCTTAAGTGATTATATAATCCCAGAATTGCAGGCCATTGGGAATATACTGTATAACCCTGACAAGGATAAAAAGGAATCTTGCATTATTAATGCTCTCACTTTCCAACTCAAGCAAAGGCACTTACTCTGAAAGCTGTTCACTGAAAATATTTCGGGATGATAGAATCCAGCCTTGCAAATGCATTTGTAGGCTCCCAGCACAAATCCAAGGCCTTTAATTGGCATACACTGTAAGAAAGAAAGACAGGCAGACAAATTAAAAAGATGCCCAATCCTTTATTTTGTATTGCACATCCTCATCTTAAGCCTGGCAATATAAAAAGGGATTTCTCCTAGTGAAGGTAAAAGAGGGTTAAAAGAGGCTGAAAGTGTCAACAATTCAAAAGTATGTATCTGTTTACAGACAGAAGTTCAGCATCAAAACTGTTTTGCAATTCATATATTACAGCAATATATAAGAAGCAAGGAGGCCAACAACTGGTTGGGGTGGTGCTTGGGGAGGGGAAGGATTTTTTTTGGCTGGGAGGGACCTCAGAGAAGTACAATGCCATACAGTTCACCCTCCAAAGCAGCCACTTCCTCCAACACTGATCCCTGTAGTCTCTGGAGATTAGCTGTAATTCTAGGAGATCTCCAGGCCCCCACCTGGACGTTGATAGCCCTAATAAGAAGGGAGACCAACGAGTCTGGCAAAAATGAAAACAACCCCTTTAGCTTCAGGCTTATTTGATGAGCACTGTAGCAGTCCCAGTTTGATGGACAGAGCATATTCGCTGATCTAATACTTTTCTATGGATATGGGACTCAAGGTCCCGCATTTGCTCTGCATTTTTTTTAAAAAAGGATGTAGTGGGACTCAAAAAGAAAAAAATCTTTAGGAGCTAAATAGTCCTGTTAAAACACACATACTGAGGAGTTAACCCCCCCTAAAATAATAAAAGCAGTGTCTGCAGCTTTTACTACTCTTATTACTAAAGGCGGGGTATAAATGAAGTAATAGCTGAAGACGGGGAGGAGAGAAAAGGAAGGCTGGTTGACAGCTGGAAAGGAGAGAAAAAAGCAGGAAAAGGAGATGATATGTGGGTTGCCAGAAGGAGGTAAAGAGGAGGGGGAGGGGATACAGGGCAAAGTGAAGTAACCCCTGCAAGCCCTTGTGGGTTCCCTACAGTGCAACTGTGTCCAGCAGCTGCCAATGCATAATGAAGCAGTAGTTTCCCCAGAGAGAGGCTGCAAGGGATAGGGAAGAAGGGAAAGTTAAAGACAGCGGTGCAAATAAAGGAAGGTTACCTTGTGGAAGGGAAGGAGAGGAAGAAGCAGGTACCTTGGAGATTTCAGGAAAGGGAAACAGGAAATAGCAGAAGAGGGGAAAATGAGACACCACCCTATAAGTACTTGTAGGTTCGCTACTCATATCTCCTTTTAATTCAAAGCCTACTTTGTACAGGTTTTTAAGACATTAATACAGTCTAGGGAGACCAGGTCTTCAGCTTCAGCAGGAGACCTCCCGGACTCTCACTTTGTCGAGGATGCTGGGAGAAATAATCACTAGAAAGCCTGCACCACAGCAATGGCACAATGTCATCCCTCTGCCACTGCCCACCCTCTCTCCTAACAAAGTCCAGAGAAAGACAAATGAGGAACTAAATGTAATGCAAAAAACAGAGATTTGCAGGAAATATAATGTTTTTGCATATTTATCCTCCAAATCACACACACACACACACACACACTCCACTTGTATACTTGTGATATAGTTTGGTGTGCATTTCGGGACCCTCTTGCAAAGTAACTCCATACTAGTTTCTTCTTCCCCAGCAAAGTAGGAATCTCACATCAGTAAACAAGCCTACATTCTATTTTTCTTGTTTAGTATTTCTAGTTATGTCATTACTGAGCTACAGGCTGTATTTTATGACCTTTTATAGATTATGAAAAAACCCCAATTTTGCTATTCCTCCTCCCAGGTTGGGTTGCCAACCTCCAAGTCTCTAGACGACAAGGATTAGTTCCCCTGGAGAAAAAGGCTCATTTGAAGAGTGGACTCAGTGGCATTATACCCCACTGAGGTATCTCCCACTCCTCAAACTCTGCCCTCCCCAAATCACCAGGAATTTCTGAATCTGGAGTTAGCAATCCTGCTCCCAGCTCACCCTGATTCTGTTCTTCCTCCTCCTTCCTGGCCTCACAACCTACGAGAGATTCAGGACCCACTTTCGGGCCCAAACTCACAGTCTGAGAAATATTGCTCCAGTTTGCATGAATATCACTAGCTTGAGAGTTTGCGTACTACAGCTAAGTTTCATCTTGAAAACAATACATCATAAGATAGCTATGTCTTTCTTATATTTCTGTTTAATGAAACACCCTCTCACCTTTTTTAATCTGCACAGGACATGCTATCAGAGAGCAAATTTAACATTGCAAGCACAGAAGAGGTGTTAGCAATTTCATATGGGTTGGGGTGCCTGAAGCATACACTTCTGAAGAGAATACACTTCTGTCATTTTATCTGAGAAATTCTGGATGGATAAAAGAAACACAAAAGTGTTGTATATTGTGATGACAATGGGCCCTTGGTTTTGGCCCTTGAAGCTATGCCCATTCGGCACCCGCTTTTCCTTACTGTGCGCAGCTGTGATGAACGGCTGGGCTGCCCATTATTTGCATTACAAGGTGACAACAACCCTAGTTGGTATGTAAGTGGTAGAGTTGCCAGCCTCCAGGTGGGGCCTGGAGATCTCCCACTTTTACAACTGATCTCCAGCTAACAGAGATCAGCTCCCCTGGTGAAAATGGCTGCTTTGAAGGGTGGACTCTATGGCATTGTACCATGCTGAGGTCCCTCCCTTCCACAAACCCCACCCTCTCCTGGCTCCACCCCCAAAGTCTCCAGGTATTTTCCAGTCCAGAACTGGCAACCATAGTAAGTGTGTCGGAACCAGTGGAACTCCAAGTGGTAGCCTCATCCTGTAATAAAAACTGAAGACAGCCTAGTTGAGGACCTGGGTGAAACAACACTAAGCCCTCTGCAGTCATCCTAATTTCTCATGGGGAACTGTTTTTCAGGTCACCATTCTTTGGTGGTGCTATTAACTGGCCCTACAGCCATTTCCCCTTTATTTATTATTTATTTATTATTTGGATTTATATCCCGCCTAGCCAGCATTTGCCTTTCCTTTCTTCAAGTCACACCACAACTTAGGGTTGCTTGGTTGCCTCCTATAGTAGGCAGTCTCCTGCTTCTGTGCTCACATTGTGCCTTAATAGAGCAATGGAAGTAAAATGGAGAGAGGGAACCAAAACCGTGCACTAGGAATTTTTATGGTACAAACCATAAAGACATGGGGAAAGTCTTGAGCACTCCACAACACCAGTGTCTGCAGTTTCTACCCACCCTCCACCCCAATGCCAAGGGCTGCCTACCCCACCACAACTACTGTCTCATAGCCATCATACACTGAATCCCACTAGGGCAGGACAGTAGGCTTCAGTTGCTAGGCAACCATTTCAATCATGCTCAGGTCTTCCCAGAGAATAGTGCAAACAAGCTCTAGTTCTGATCCATTCTTTCCTAATATTTTTCATCGCCACACCTGGCCTCATCCGATTTTTATATTTTAAAATATATATTTTCCTGATGTTAATTACATAACAGGGATCATCTTTCCTGACATTTGCTTGAAGTTAACCAAAGAGGCCTTGCTCCATATAATCTTGCCTTCCAAAGTTTGGCACAGAGAAAGACCCTTCTCACGTGGCCACCTGCCAGAGCTGAAGTCTGTCCTCCATGAAGCTCATTTTGCACTGTCAGTGCCACACATGATTCCTGTTAGTTTTTAGGGAAATGGTTGTTATCTTTATGCAGACTCTAATTGAATTAACTGTTGGCTTGATCCCTTGTTTCCTAATTTGGCAGAGTTGGGCAGCCCTGTTAGTTTTATTGTTTGTGGTTGCTTGCATTTTCCTCTCAGCTAATATATATTTTATTTTAATGATTTTGATATATATTTTTAATTTACTGAATTATCATAAGCCACTGTGATGGTCCTGTGACCAGAAGGTGGGTCAGAAATATCACAATACATATATATAGCTCAGAATTATTTCTGCATTAAATCAGCCATTGTATGTCTGGGTTAAATGTGATATGTTCCGTAACCATATTTAAGGATGTATCTATATCTAACGCTGTGGTTTTGGCCCTCTATTGGAGTTGGGGGAAAAGATATTTTGTCCCTGTGGGGAAGCCATAAGACAGTTCTGAGTTGGGGGGGGGGGGAGTTCTGAGGAGAAAAAAGAGATCTCTGAGGAGAAAAAGGCCAGACATTGCCCACAAGACTCCAACCGTTAACTGATTGTTCAGAGAGAAGTCTGAATGCAAACGAACCGCTGGGCTAAACTGACCCAGATGGCTTCTGTCTCTTCTCTCCCCCCCCCCCCCCAGAGATCTCTCTTTTTTCTCCTCAGAATGCTTCCCCTCCCCAGGACTGTCCTACAGTTTCCACACAGAGACAATACCTTTTCCCCCCAAAAAAAACTCCAATAGAGGGCCAAACCCACAAGGTTACACATAGTTTCAGGGTTTAAAATCCAGAGTTGGAAGGGCTGCATGAAGGTTTTAACTGCTGCTGTCTTCCTGTTACCTATGTTATGCATTTTAACTGAATATGTCAGTTCAATTATTTTCATTTGTTAATATTTTATTTTCTTTGTAAGTCGCCCTGAGTGCTTTTGAAGGAGAAGTTCGGGATACGAACCTTATAAATAAATAAAAGATTGGAATCTTTGAACTCTATACAATTTTAAATGGTGGGTCCACATAACACTACTGATCACAGAAAGACAGAATTACTATTGGGGGTTGTGGTGCAGAGAAGGAGCCACCGGCGTAAACTACGGGGGGGCTCGAGGGCTTGAGCCACCCCCGAAATTTCCCAGGGGGGACTGAGCCCCCCCCCTGAAAAAACGTCGTGCCTGCCGCCGGTGCCTTGCCGGCTCACCAGCTGGTGCCTCCCCCCACCACTGGCCTGGCCATTCCTCCCTCCTTATCTCTCCCTCTTCCTCTTTTAGGGGGGAGGGAGGGAGTGGCCAGGGCGGAGGGAAAGGCACCAGCAGCACCGGCTGGTGAGCCTCGGAAGGGCCGGGGAGGCGCGGCGGCTGGCGGTAGGTTTTCCGGGGGGGGAACATCGCACCCCCCCCGGACTTCAGAAAAGTCTAAGCCCCTGGAAGGAGCTCTCCACTTTCTCATCTCGTTCAACATCCTGGTATCCTGTTTAATTCTGCTCAGCTCTTTCTCAAATCCTGCATTCGCTGTACTGAGAAATACAGGTGGAATTTATTTCATCCAGAATAAGAATGTAAGAATTGCATTGCTGGATCAGCTCCAAATGTCTGTCCAGTCCAGCCAGAGCTAGCCACATGCTCCTGAGAATCTCACAAGCAAGCCGTGATTACAACAACCATCCCTAGCTGCTCTCTTTCTAGCCTCTGGCACGGAGAGGTGAACTGTCTCCAAATATGAAGGTTCAGTTTTCAGCTACGGTGTCTTACAGCCATTGGTAGGCCTATGTCTTGTGAATATATGTAATATGTCACCGGGGGGGGGGGGGAGTTACAATAGAGGAAGAGAGAATTTAACAAGAGCTGAAATCTTGTCCACGCAGTACAGTTGCTGGAGCGGAACTCATGGAGAATTGCAAACCACACTGTTTCATTAACTTCTCCCTGGATATTGCATATGAACAACAGCTTGCATGGTCCAGTGGCAGTCCTGAATGGTGAAAGAGCAACTGCCAGTATTTTAGATCCTCATGCAAGGTCATTCACAGGAGCTCTGCTGATTTATCTCCAAGTCCTAATTATGTTCATATTGGGGGAAATGTCTGTTAGATACAGTAGATGTCGACAGCATTTGAAAAAGGCAGAGGCTTTGTAATGCCATTATGATTTCCCAGTCACAATAATACATTAATATAGGAAAGGGCTTCTGTTTACTTCAGATCCGTTCTGCTAAATGAACAGAAACTATTGCCTCCTCTCTTTTTAAAGTGACCCTAGAAACTTTCAGCTGATCATATTTATGCATACTCAGTTTATTTCAGTGCACACACATATGGTTTTAAATAAACAAAAAGTTCACCACTTTTCTCCCCAGAGGCTATTGTGACATGGAAACAGAAGACACCTCTGTGCTTAATCAGGTGCTACTTAGAGCCAAACTAGATGTTATGTATGACACAAGTCAGGACATGTATGCCTGCCCTGACTTGCTGTCACATGTATGAACTGGGGAACTTATAGCGAAAGCACTTGGCAGCTCCGTTCTATTCCAAAGAGCTGGGGGGTGGGGAGGGGGGAGGGAGGCTTCCAGATTTCCTCCCATACCATTCTGGCCAGTGGAAACAGCTACAGGAAACCCAGTTTGTCCCTCCAGTGAGAGGCAGTGACATGGAAAGCTGCTGACACACTTGTAGGGCACCCAAAGAATTGTTCATAATATGCCATGGATGTGGCTGTCCACTCATCCATTTCAACAGATTGTATCTCTTGCAAGGAGATCTATGGGACATGTCAGTTTCTTTGTTACTTTCCCAGCATAATTTACATTTCTTGTAAATTCCACATCAGCTTGGTGATCAGGATCCCTCTTCTACCATGTGACTTATAAACATGACAAAGTTACCTCTGACAGTGCAGACTAAATCAGAGCTGTCTTAGCGGCCCTGACGAGGGCAGAAAGGTGTGGTATGAATTTAGTAAATAAATAAATAAAACCAATCATGTGAATTCTTAATGTGATTATTTAATTTGGCTTATTGTATGTGATTGTGGCATTATTCCTCCCACTCCTGCATTAGAAATCAGCCAAACACACATGTACTTCTTCTCACAATTTGTAGGGATACTCACCTGAAGAAACATTGAAGAGGAGGAGGAGGAGGAGATTGGATTTATTCCCCACCCTTCACTACCCAAGGGAGTCTCAGAGCGGCTTACAATCCCCTTTCCCTCCCCCTCCCTACAACAGACACCCTGTGAGGTAGGTGGGGCTGAGAGAGCTCTGACAGAAACTGCTCTTTTTCAAGAACAGCTGAGCCAGAGCTATGGCTTGCCCAAGGTCATCCAACAGGTGCAAGTGGAGGAGTAGGGAATCAAACCCAGTTCTCACAGATTAGAGTCCACGCACTTAACCACTACACCAAATTGAAGTTTCAACTTTGAAATTGCCAACCTTGCCTAATATGGTATTGGCAATGGCATCTATTAACTGTCATTAGTTTTATGAAACAATGGATCGTTAGAAATGGAACATTTTCTGCAGTGGAAGTGTATTGCCTATGCACAGTACATCCACTGGAAAATAAGAAAACTGTATGTTGTCTGTGTTATTTAGAAACTGCCAAGTGCAGGCTCATAAACTTCAGTGATGGGCTTGAGCTTTTCTGACAGAATTAAAATTTTAAAAAGAACTAGTATCTATTATTAATTACAGGCATCCAGGGTGGCTTTGATTTGCTAGAGTGCACACATGCATACAGAGGGCACAGTAAGCTACAGGTATTAAAAAAGAATACTTGAGACAACTCTACAAGGAGCTCTGCAAGTCTGAAAGTGGCACATTCTCAAAGTCTAACAAAGAGGTCCCCAACCTTTTTGAGCCTGCAGGCACTTTTGGAATTCTGACACAAGGGAGTGGGTGCCACCACAAAATGGCTGCCAAAAGAAGTGGAGCTAAGTACAAAATGGCTGCCACGTGAGGAAGAGCTAACCTCAGAATCTCAGGGAATGTGGCTATGCATAACTAACGGTAACACTTAAACATTTCAAGCAGAAGCCTTGTTTAACAGGATGTCTTTTTAAATGAACATATTGTTTAAAAATATTTTCTGTTATACACTCAAGCTTATCTTAGTCATACAGTGAAGATCTTTGCAACATCTTAAAAATCTGCACAACCAATCAGATCTTCAATGGCCAATCAGACGTCTCGCTGTGCAAAAGCCCCTCCTGGCCCCACCCACTTTCTAAAAACAGTTGGTGGGCACAAGGAAAGGTGTCTGCGGTCACCATGGTGCTCATGGCACCACTTTTTGGGGACCCTGATCTAGCACGCTCTGGATGCCAAATGTTCAGTTTCCCAGGGTTATGAAAAGACCCACATGCAGATAAACATTTATCTTGGCTGCCTTTAGGCAAAGCAATATGTTACTAGACAAGAAATCAAATGATTGATGGGAGTCATGTTAGACAGCCTCCCTCATAGAGTTAAAATCAAATGAATCAGCTTACTTATTAAAATTATATACATGAGGCTGAACATCATCCCCAGCTATTAGCAAGTTAACGTTCTTGAGCAAAAAGCGTTCCACACTTCCTGCAATCCAAAAGCCATCATTACCTGTTAAATTCTACTAGAGGATTCTTCTATAAACATTAAATTAAAACAATGGTCCAGGCACAGAAAACCAGCTTGCCCAGCAGCCTAATTAAGTCTATCAATAGCAACTTCTAAGATCTGTGGTTTTCCAGCAACCGCCATAGTCGCTCAGCAAGTAATTTGCCTCACCATCCCTAGGCAGGACAACTGCTTTTCTTTGAAGCAGCAGGACAATCTCTTCAGAAATGTAACTATACTAGTCTGTAGCCGCAAAAACAGCAGGATTTAAAATCTACCAGATGCTTTGTGGCATCAGTTTTGTGGACCACAGACCACTGTGATCTCAGTTGGCAGACAGAAACTGAAGGTAACACTTCTTACATCTGGAAAACACATATGGATAAGAAGAGTGCAAACAGTGATGCCTGAATTTCATGAAACAGTTCCATTTGCAACTGCAATCATTGTGATATTTCTCTCTTTCTAAAAATGTTATGCTGATCTGACATCTTGAATGGGAAAGAAACTCAATAGTGTGAGTGGGGCATAGTGCTTAGTAAGATCTGGGAGAGCTGCAGAAGCTCACTGGAGGACCTTAGGCCATCATTCTTTCCCTCTCACCATCCCCTACTTCACAGAATTCTTGTGAAGATAAAATGGAGGAGCGCAGAACTATGTACACTGCCCTGAGTTCTTTGGGAGGAAATAGTGGGTTTGAAATTCAAGAGATGGATAATAGAATCAAATTGGTTGTTAAATTTTAGTTCAACACCCTTCTGAAGTTTCGTTGTGACTCTGAGGTAAGGAAAGGAATGTTTGGAGAAGCTGAAATGCTCTTCCACGCGTTTCCAAAGATGGTCATATTTGATTTCCAATCTGTGTCCAGTTATTCTCTGGCAATACTGTCATAGGCTCCAGTAACATCAGCCATACCATTAGGAATGTGACCTCCTAATCATCCTCCAATATGGCATGCAGCATCACTTACAAACAAGGTCTTTTCTCCAGTTATGTAGGACAAGCCAGTCAGCTACCACCCAAATCTAGCATCAAAGATGGCAACTTTCAGAAAAATGGGGGAAAGACTTCATTCTCCCAGCCAGGACATGCAGTTGCTGATGTCAAAGTCAACATCCCTTTAAAGTCTTTTTGTTGAAATTCTGAGTTGCTTTCCCAAAACAGGTGTTAAATTAGCAGCATAACTACAACAATTGCTTTATCACAATGCTGTTGTGAAGAGATGTTGGGCTTATATCTAGAGCAAACTATACACATCACCACTGCTGCTTTGAAGATCAGTCAAGGTTTCTGTGGAAGGGGGTCTTTTAACCATTGCTTGGCATGCTTCTCCCCCAATTTAGTCTCTCCTATGACGCTCCAAATAGTTTGGCAGGAAGAAAATAACAACTACAGTAATTTTTAGGGTCTCCCCCCCACTGACTTGAACACTGAATGAGGCAGGGGTTAAATACCTCCTCATACAGACACCCTTCCCCAATCTTCACCACAGGTATATGGGTGATGCTAATTACCTTTTTAAAATATCATGAGGAATCCTAATCACAAGTCACTGGCATCTAGCTTGACTGCTAGAATTATCACAGACCTGACTCTAACACTGGTTCGTAGCTACAGTGGGGCTATTGGGGGCTCTGCCCCCTTCCTTAAAGGGCCAGCCATGCAATATTTTTTTAAGAAGAATGGTGGGCCATGTGCACAGGCCCCCCACTTCTTCTCAAAAGCATTTAAAGGGATCCTTTAAATGCTTTTGAGAAGAAGAGGGAATGGTGAGCACCCCTCTCCCTCCTTCCTGCAAGATTTAAAGGGCCCTCCAGCTGATCGGTGGGCCACATGCTCTCCACTGATCAGCTGAAGGGCCCTTTAAATCTTGCAGGAGGGGAGGGAGGAGGCGGCCACTAGCAGTCAGGTGTGAAGGCAGATTGGAACTGACATAAAAATAATGGCAGCCCCACCACAAAAATTTTTTGCCCCACAAGCCACAAGATTCTGGCTATAGGCCTGCTCCAGTGTCTTTCATTCCATGGCTTTTGAGTCTCACATGCAACCATAAGTGAACAGAGGAGAACTCCTCTTACATATATAGTTTGGCCCTTGGGGGGAAAATGTATTAGCCATTAATGTGTCATAAGACTCTTTGACATCTAGCAAGCTCTTACTATCAACTTAAAAGCAAACTTCGATTAAACAAGCTTTAAGGTCTTTTATGCTTGAAGGAACCTGCGACTTCCAGCATCAAGGAAATTCATCCTGTCAGCAAAACAAAATAGTTCCGACTTCAAGTTAAATGTAAAACAGCCAGGCCTTGAGGTCAGGGATACTCAATAACAAGCATACTATCAATGCACAGCAGTTGACTGAAGATTCAGATACCTACTCACACAGGACTAACCATCCACTGTCTCAAAAAAGGCTTTGTCTGACTGAGGTAATTTTATTCAATGTCATTATGAGAGTTTCTTCTTGTGTGACAGAATGGAATGGATTGGGTGTCATAAAAACAGGCCCACGGGCACAACAGATGTAAGTTCTTAACACAGAGGGGCACAGCAGAAGTAGCAACCAATTGGAGCCCCTGAAGTTTTTTCTTCAGCCAGTAGCTATCAAACTTCAATGACAGAAGAAAATTCTAGCCACAGAAAGCCACTAGCACTTCAGCCATCTCCAGAAACATCAACTGTGAGTCCTCATGAGTAAGTAATCAAGTGGAGCCAAAATGGTCATTTCTTCATTGGGCACAATACAATGGGTTGGAGCCACGCTGTATTTCCCATGAGTGGAATGGAACTTTTCTGCCTCCTCCCCCTACCCTGAGCAGCCAAATGATCTTCAGGAAATACCTCTTCTGGGGGACAGAGAACTCTGAAGAATGACATTTGGATGGGTTTGCAGTGAGAAGGAGGGAATTGGTGGAAATTGCTTTAAGTATATGGAAGTCAATAATTTTACACCTGTCTTTACTGCCCTTCCTGCCTCAGATCAAACTTTGGACTCCTTGTTTGACAGCTATAAAACTTTCTCTTTGTTTGGGGGAAGACGTGGAACTAATGCTGCTTTACGGACTATCTGGCTGTAATCAGACATCACTATGGATTGGAGATTTGTCTGTAACAGGCACACAACACAGGTTGTTCCATGCTACTGCATTTCCCTTGCTTGTCCAATTTTTGGAAACTTCATGCACAAAGTGTAACTGAAAACTTCTGGTTTGATTAAGTTCCACTTTGCTGTGACATCTAAATGTGGGCACCTCTGTTAATGAGAAGTTTATTTATATTCCACAAAGTGGAATTCTGAACTGGGACTAAACCAAGGAAGGAAAGAGATGGGCAGAGCATGGGAATGCACAAACATGGCAACACATCTCAATTTAAGAACAGCCTAATTTTTCTCCAGGCAAGTTTGGCTGGAGATCCAGGAGGTTTTTTGGTCACCTTCTGGGCATGGAACAGTGGTCACTGGGGGTTTGGAGGGGGAGGTATTTATGAATTTTCTGCTTCATGCAGGGGTTGGACTAGATGACCCCGGAGGTTCCTTCCAACTCTATGATTCTATGATTCTAGTGATGTCTAGATGCAGCTCCTGTCAAGTTGCTTGCCTGCTCTCCCATGAAAACTAATGTGGCATAGTGGTTAGAGTGTCAGATTAGGATCTGGGAGACCCAGGTTCAAATCCCCACTCTGCCACGGAAACTTGCTGGTTGACCTTGGGCCAGTCACACACATGCAACCTAATCTGACAAGGTGGTGCCTGCTTTCCTCACCCCAACCTGGTGGCAGCCCCCCTCCTCAATGCTTCTTATCTTTTCACCTCACCCCCACAGTGAGGTAAGGGGGTGGTGAGAGCCAGGCTAGGATGCCCCTGTGCCACCAGTGGAGAGAAACAGCAAGGGAAGAAGCAGAACCTGACATCACAGTAGGAGCAGGGCGGTTTGCTCGCCCCACCACCTCTGTGCCCTAGTCCTCCTACAGTGGCCTAGTAGACTGGCTGCCCCTTCTGGAAGATGTGGAAAGGGTGTTGATACTGGAGCTTTCTATGTGGGTCAGACCATGCCAGTGATGCAACAACTACACTGGTTTTCTGTTGCTTGCCAGGCCCATTTCACAATGCTGGTTTAACCCTTAACAAGCTCCGTGGCTACATCAAAGATTATCTTCTCTCATTTGAACTGATCTGGAGTTTTGGATCTTCCTTAGAGGCCCTGTTGCATATGCCTCCAACATTTGAGGTCACATTGGATGAGTGTATATGACAGTGGCAGTGAAACTAGCGGGGGGCAAGGTCTCCCATGACTCCCCCTCCCAGAAACCCCCATGTTGTGTATTGAGCCTCGGTCATCCCTGAGCTAGTCCCTGAGACTGGCTGGGCTTGTTGCTCCTGAACAATAGTTTACCGGGATCCTGGAGTGGACCAATAAAAAAGTAGTGTTATATAAATAGCCTATTGTTGGGAGTGGGGTGTGTTCGGGTGTGGTGTTTGCATGCTATATAAACAGCGCTGCGGCCCTGGAGTCTTGTCTTGTAGTGTCCTGAAATCACTTAATAAAATAGAACTATTCACTGCAATGTGTCTTGAACCCAGTATTTAACACACCCCTTATCTCCAGCAATGCTTAAAAGGCCAGTGGGGAAAATGTGGGGAAAGGGGAGGGCCTGCTGGCATCATGCTAGCACACGACATCCTGTCTGGCAAAAACTGATTAAACCATAGAGTCTTGGTTGAATCCTAGAGTATCACCCTAGTATTATGATGTCATTTGGGGTTTTCACTGGAAGTGATGTCCCATGTCAGAGCCCCCTCCCCCATCCTCCCTGCAGGCTGACAGCTGCAGCTGGCAACTATAAGCGAGACTCTGAAATTCCTCCCCCAAAAGATTCATTTGGCACTTTTACAGACTCCAATGGACAAAGAAGTGTGTAACTCTGTTTAGGACTCAATTGCTTCCACAGGGCAACAGTTCTCCACCTGACTCTTGCTGCTGCTTCAAATGTGAAGGCACTCACTGCAGTGATGGAGCATCCACATGGAAGGTTTCCCTAGCGTTTCTCTGCCTTATTCCTCTGCAGCTGCCATTCCCATTGCCCAAAGCACCAGAGGGGCTTTTTCAGGGCTTTATTCTTAATTGCTACAGTACTGTGTCATGTATTGATTAATGGGCAAAAAAATGGAAAAAAGCTTTCTGGTGGCACGAGGGGAAAGGAGAAATGGCAGCTGTGGGGGGCTTGGGTAGGGCAACCAACATTGATGTGGGCAGGCCTAGGAAAAAATCTATACTTTCTTTTCTATACAGATTCCATCTTACTTTGACTGTGATACTTCCTCACCAAAACTGTAGCAAAATACAGATACTAAAGCTGAAGCTCAAATACTTTGGCCACCAAATGAGAAGGGAGCACTCCCTGGAGAAGACCCTGATGATAGGAAAGACTGAAGGTCAAAGAAGAAGGGGATGGCAAAGGATGAGATGGTTAGACAGTGTTATCGATGCAATGAACATGAGGTTGAGCAAACTCCAGAGGACAGCGGAGGACGGTGGCGGGGGCCTGGTGTGATGCGGTCCATGGAGTCGCGAAAAGCCGGACTTGACTGTGCAACTGCACAACAACACAAAAGGTTTAGGAAAGATTGCAATGAAGCAGGGAGGAATCCAGAAGGTACACAAATGCACCACAATGCCATATAGGAATGCTACTAAAACCACTTCCCTTTGAGACCCAAGCCAGACCAAAATACCCACTTGGATGCTCTTTGTTGATGGCTGAAAACAGTGCTAATCTAGAGAGCATTTGTTTTACAATTTTTACGATCCCCCCCCCCAATACAGGGAACTACTGCTGAATATGTTTAGTTCACCATTAAGCTTTCTGATTTTAAATGTCCCTGCCTTCATTCTTCCTGTTCTTTGATTTTATTGTTTCAATTGTAATTGTGCCTTTGAAAAAAAGTTTCAAGCGACCTTGAAAGGCCAGATAGGAATAGTTTAATAAATCAGTGAAAGTAAATACTGGAGTGCAAAGGGGGGGATTTCCTTCCAGACCCTTCAGTCAAACCTGATAGTTCTACAGTTCATTCAATATAAAGGACAGCAAGGAGATATTTAAAGAGAAATTTGTGAAATTGTTAATGGCACCTGAATATATTTTTTCAACATCAAAGACTTTGAAGGTTTGCTGTGACCCTTGTAGAAAGCAACACCATTGTTTCGGAAGTTGTCAGCAGCTGTCTAAAGTTATCAAAGCGCTACAGACAGGACAGGTGGGGGGGGAAAAGAGAAAGCTGAAGTGAAACACTCTATTTCTACAGCTCTCTATTCCAAGGATACTGTTTGCATCTTTCCCCACAGTAACCTAGAAACCTACTTTCCCCCATTATAAATGCTGAATACTTTTAGCCCTGCCATATAGCTATGGGCATTTTAAATGCATGACTATTTTCAGTGTCACCACAGCAGAAAGCAGCCACAGGGAGGAGGGGAGGGGGACTTTTCTAAAGCATCTGTTGCTTCAGGAAATTGTTTGCAGTGCCAGCAGCATGTCCTTAGCTGTGCCAAACAACAGCAACGCAGAAACAACAGTCCCTACCAACAACCCTTACAACAAGTGTGTGCAGGATAATTTAAGGCAGAAAAGGGAGCTGAGGAGAGAAATCTCGCTTGCACAGGTCTAATTCTGCCCATCTTGAACTGGAGCTGCAGTTTAAGAGATCCATTCCTGGCAGTCTGTCCATATCTGAGCAGGTGCTGCAGCTAGCAGGCTCGTTTCCTGTACTTTTCAATAAGGTTTCATAGTTTCATGTTAAACCCCTATGGAGGAGGCAACCACAGAAGTAGCTTGGGAGTCCAGATGCTGAAGACATAGGGTTGCTAGCCTCCCCCCCCCCCCCCCCCCGTGGAGGCAGGGCTCCCTTCTGCCAGGCCCTGCCCCCTATCCGCTGGCCAGCAGAAAGATTTACCAGGAGAAAGAGAAAGGCCCAGGCGACATGGCCAGCAATGTGGCAACATCACTTCTGGCATGCACAAGAAGTGACATCATCACACTGGCAATATCCGGGTGATGCTCTGGCATTTGGGCAAAAACTCTATGATATAAGCCATTTTACCATAGAGTTCTTGCCCAAATCCCAGAGCATCACAGTGATGTCACAGTGTTATGATGTCACTTCCTGTGCATGCCAGAAGTGATGTAGTCACATCACTGGTGACGTTGCCTGGGCCTCCCTCCTACTCCTGGCAAGTCCCTCACTATCCCGCCAGTTGCCAGGAGGGACCTGGTAACCCCACAAAGACAGAACTCGTGTAGTGTTACATTGCATCCTCCTTTGAAAGCCCAAGTGCTGCTTAGTTACCCACATATCAAGCTGAATCCTAAATGTTTGTGGCTTAGTATATTGTAGGAACAGAACTGCTGGTGTGGCTTATGAGGACCATGGAAGGGGTTAAAATTGAGAAAAGTCCACTGCGGCTTTATTCTCAGCCAATGGCTTCCTGACATACTGCATTTGCGGTTTTTTTAAAAAACCAACCTACTTTTTAAGGAAGCAAGAGAAAACTCAGGAATTTGTGCACGGAATTTACTATACTGCATTGACTTAAAATGGCTTTCTCAATTCTTCAACCTCTTACCAGGGACAAAAGTGACAAGGGATGACAGTATCCCTAGGCAAGAACAGATTATGCATATGACATGCTAGTTCATTAGGAAGGAGGCTGCAGCATGCGTAACCTGTTCTACAAACTGAAGATAAATTCAGAAACTTCCCCATGAATAGCTGAATGCTTACACTCACAAGGAGTCACCAAAACAACCTGCAGAACAGACGGCTCATCTGGAATACTGAAAACTAAGTTTGGTCCATAGGAGGCATAGAAAGAGGTAATCGAACTGAGCGGGAGTTAGAACTCTGGATTGTAGAATACCGGGGGTGGGGAGGTAAGATTACATCATGCTTTTTTGAAACAGATTTGAATATAGCATTGAACAGAGAGGCCATGGCTCAGTGGTAGAGCATCTCCTTTGCATGCAAAAGGTCCCAGGTTCAATCCGCAGCATCTCCAGTTAAATGGGTCAGGTAGGAGGTGATGTGAAATACTGCTGCTTGAGACCCTGTAGAACCACTACCAGTCTGCGTGGACAATACCGACCTGAATGGACCAACAGACTGATTCAGTCGAAGCAGACAATACTGATCTTGATGGACCAATGGTCTGATTCAGTATATGACAGCTTCATGTGACTCATCTATGCGGACAGCATGACTGATCATGATGTGAGGGGGAAAGGGTTGGAGAAGAATGCTATGCGCCTGACCTACACATCTATAGGCACGCACAGATCACACAAGTGTACGAGCATTTACAAATAGTTATTTCCTTATGATTAAGAAATCGTTTTTTTTCCAGGATTCCCAATCATGTGAAAAGGGCAATGTGTGCGTACACTAGTGCTTATGTAGAATCTAAGCATATCTTCAAACTAAAGTAAGGGTGGAGCCAAGGACGTAGACTTTCCAGTTTCCCGAGGAGGGCTGGGCAAGAGGGGGGGAGGGAAAGAGAGAGAGAGAGTAGGGTTGCCAAGTCTTACCATGTAGAGGAGTTCTTCAAATGCGCCAGGATCATGTCACCACCTCTGGCCTCCCCCCCCCCGCCTGGCTCCCCGCACCCCTCTCCCCACCCACTCCTCCCTCCCTCTCTCTCTCTCTCTCTGGGCGACTGCCCAGCGTGATGACATCATCCAGAAGGGACATCATCACACTGGGCATGTTGCTGGGGCAATGCTCTGGCAATCACCCTGAAACTCTATGGAGCCATAGTGTTTTCAGGTGATTGCTAGAGCATCGCCCCAGCAATGTGCCCAGTGTGATGACATCACTTCTGGGGGACATCATCACGCTGGGCAGTCACCCAGGGAGAGAGGGAGGGAGGGTGGAGTGGGTGCAGGGGAGCCAGGTGGGGGGGGGGAAGAGGCTCTTTTGGCGGCGGCTTCTTGGGGGGGTGGGGGGGTGGGGGGCGGGGAGGCATGGGTGGGGAGGTGGTGGCTTCTTGGGGGCCTGGAGGGTGGGGAGGCGCAGCGGCAGGCGGGTGCTCCATTTCGCCCGGGGGGCTCAGTCCCCCCTGAAAAATTTCAGGGGTGGCCTGGGTCCCCGAGCCCCCACGTAGTTGACACTGGTGGGTGGAGCCTCTCCCCAAGATCCAGTTCCTTCCCATGCATTCTCATTCTAACCACATATGTTTTTTGAAAACCGCAAAAACTTTCATAACTTTAATGCACAATGGGAGGCTGTAGCAATTTAACTGATAACCCCATGTTAAGCGCTACCCAATATTTATATTCCCAAGTGCCAGCTATGATCTTCAGGCAGTTCTCTTTGTAGTGCCCTCTGTTGGGATTGTGCATTTGGCAACACTTCATTCACAGGTTGTTGGGGGGAGGTTTCTGTGAGTCCTCTGGAAACAGGAAGACAAATGTGCCACGAGCAGAGAATAAGTACATTTCAGGAAGTGTGTTGTGGAACAAAGAGCACCAGATGACCAGAAAAAGTGAACCAAGGCTGAATCCACATATTGTGTGTAGTGTTTCAGATGTATTTTTGTATTGAATATATATTGTTTTTATTGGTTCTGTGAGCCGCCCTGAGCCTGCGTCAAAAGGGAAGGTGGGCTAAAAGTTGAAATAATAAATAAATAAATAAATTGTGCTACAGGACTCATTAACAACCAGATTTTCCTCTGTGGACAAGACCACCTGGGTAGTGAATGACTGCTATGCTGCAATGATGGTGTGCTATCCAATGATCTGTCAAGCAGTCACAATCATACATTATCTGGAAACACAAAGAATTTGCATAAGTAAATTACAGGTCAACTACCTGCGGGGAGCCCATTGGATTTATGGTCCTTCATTGACCCAGCACTTCTATTGCCCAACCTTCTTTCATTTTAATGCAAATGATGCACTAACATTATTTGGAGGATTGCATCTCAAATCTTGTAAAGCCAACCTCAGGCTAGACAAGTTTAAGTCCTTACAAGACTGTTGGTGGTTGGTAATATTGTCAACTAGAGATTAAGGAAACAGGTGGTTTTGGGTGAGCTTGTGTTCTCCCAAAAGAACAGGTTTGCAGTCTGGGATACTGGTACAGATGAAGCCCAGATCCACTCTTCGGCAACGTGGTTCAACTTTGGCTGATAAGTTTTGGCCTTTCTTGGTCATGGTCTGGTCATGGATATCCATGCTCTGTTCACATCCAGATTAGTCTACTATAATTTAAACTACATGTAGCTGTCTTTGAAGACCTGTTTGGTTAAAAAATACTGTGGCAAGAAGTTGACAGTAATGAATATTGGAAGCATCTCTCTCTAAACTGTCTATATGCTTCCAGGCATAGTTCAAAGTGCTGGTCAGGACTTCTCTTACAGTGCTTTCCAAGCAGTTACCCCTTTCTGAATTCATTGAAGTCAATAGGCTTAGAAGGGTGTAACGCTTTTTAGGATTGCACTGTCAAAGCAGAAAGCCACTCAAGATCAGGGTACAAAGAAATGTTTGTTCCTGTATCATTATTCATTCCTCTGGGTGTGCACACACCTTTGGATTTGAAGAGGTGAGCAGGGATTTTGCAGTGATGGCACTTCATTTGTGGACTTCCTTTCCCACAACCATGGATCACGAGCCCAATTTAAATAGTTCAAGGGATAGGAGGTCAGAAAGATTTGTTCTGGTTTTATTTAATTTGGTTTTGTTGACTTATTTTTAACTACAGCTCTATATGTAATGCTTTTATAATCTACTGAGTTTTTCTGTTTTATTCCTATGGCTGTTAGTTGGTGTTTTTGGAGAGCCAGTTTGGTGTAGTGGTTAACTGCATGGACTCTAATCTGGGAGAACTGAGTTTGATTCCCCACTACTCCACTTACACCTGCTGGATGACCTTGGGCAAGCCATAGCTCAGTACCAGCTGTTCTTCAACGACAGTTGTCTCAGAGCTCTCTCAGCCCCACCTACCCCACAGGGTGTCTGTTGTGGGGAGGGGAAGGGAAAAGAGTTTGTAAGCCGCTCTGAGACTCCAAGTGAAGGGTGGGGTGTAAATAAAATCTCTTCTTCTTCTTTTTATAATGCGGCATTTTAATCATTTTAGTGATGAAGTGATCTCATCTCTTTGTTAGGTGCCTTGGGGCTCTATGGCTGAAAGGTCAGATACATCTTTTAAAATACATTAGCCAAGTTAACTGCAACTAATATAAATTAATCTCTACAAATTCAGATCCTTTGCCCTGAATACAGGCTGAAAAGAAATCCCAAATGACATCTGTGCACCTGCATTTAAATATAGATTTGTCAGACAGCCTTCAGGTCTTTAACTTACGCATTCATCTATTTTACATGGAAAGAAGAAATCTGGTCCATTCATTTAATATGAACATAAGATTGCGCTCTGGAGGGCGGGTGAAATAGACTGGGGTTGGAAGGTCTCGCTCCTTGTAAAGTAGCACCAGCATATCTGAATTCTCTGCAAAGTGCTCTTAGGGCCTGATCAAATATTAATTAAAGGAATGTAGTAGTTCAACATTTGGCCAAGGGAATGCCATTAGTGAATTCTCATTTTTCTTCCAAAAGAAAAGAAAGGGGGGGGGGGGAATCAAACACAGCAAAATTCAGAAGACATTAATTCAGAATGAAAAGGTCCAAGGTGTGTAACACTTCAGTTAAGCCACTTTACTATGCCACAATGTGCTCAGAGAGAAGTCTTGAGTACCTATTCATAATAGACAAATACATATTAGTATTTAAAAAACCATCAGTATTAGAACATGGTAGACTTAATCAAAGTTCTGAGGGTTCACCACTTGATTACCCTCTTGACTCACACCCAAAGACATTAAGTCCAAAGCAAAAATTGCCCCTCTGGAGTATTCAGAAGAGGGAAATGACAGAGGTGTGTCTACCATGCTCAGCATTTATTTACCTTAGGAATTCAAGTACTGGGCTTACATTCTTAGGCTGGTTCACTCATTGTTCTCTTAAGGAGTAACCATTCCATTGATTCATCAGATTTTTATGCCTGCATTTGAACACATGAAGCAGCTGTATTCTGAATCAGACCACTGGTCCATCAAGGGCCATATCTACTCAATCTGGCAGCAGCTCTCCAGGGTTTCAGGCAGAGGTCTTCCATATCACCCGCTACCTGATCCTTTAACTGGAGATGTCAGGGATTGAACCTGGGAGCTCTAACTAATAAAGCAGATATTCTACTGCTGAGCCACACCCCTCCCACTTTTCTTCCAAAGTGCTCAGGGTAGTTATGTTTCCCCCCATCCTGTGAGATAAGGTTGGTCTGACAATGCCATCCAAAGCCGAGTTTCATCCTTCTCAGTTCACTGATGTCAATGGGCTTAGAACGGTGTAACTCTGCTAGGCACTGTGGGTCACCCAGAGAAGCTCATGACACAGTAGGCATTTGAATCTAGATCTCTCTGCTCCCAGTCTGACATTCTAATCACTACATCATGTTGGGTGTCAGACCACAAGGATATGGAACGTGGATGTTCTTGCAGTGGAAGGGGCAGAAGCACTCACCCTCATGACCATATGAAGCTGGCCTTATACTGAGTCAGACCACTGGTCCATCTAGCTCAGTAATGCCCACTCCAATTGGCTCCAGGATCTCAAAGAGAGAAAGCTGTTTCCCAACAGCTGTTACCCAAGATACTTTAACTGGAAAATTGAGTTTCAGACTTCCTACATGCAAAACATGACCTGTACCAGTGAGCAATGGACCTAATCTTGGTCCTCCAAGGGGAAGAGGCCCCATTGGTATACTAACCTTCTGAAGGTGCAGCTCCTTACCAGAAGGAATCAAGAAGATGCTGGCTCAGCTTGGTTTTCCCTCACTTGTTACCTCTGGCGAAACTAACCTTCCCTACAGCAGCAGGGAAGACAACGTGCCATTTTATAAGCACTTCCTAGAATGATTTTCACTTATAGGACCACAGCATATCCCATACAGAATGCCTGTTTGCTGGCATGCTCTTTTCCTTCCAGGGGTGCCAACTTTTTCTGGCCCTGTTCCTGTGCCTAATAGCCAGCCGATTTGCAGAAATGTAGCCGGTGAAATTTTCACAGCTACTTATCATCTTCTGAATGTCTGTGCACATTTCAACTTGTCTCAAGAGGCAAAAAAGAAGAGTAGATAATTTTAGTGGCATCTAACATCCACAAAGCTGCAAAATCTGGCTTGTTTTTGCCATCTATCTCAGACGCTCTGGCTGACTCTCTTTGTACACATGGAAACACAACCCAATATCCTTCAGGCATAATTGGGCACTTTTTTTTGGCATCTAGCAAGGGGACTTGCAAATAAGAACCTTAGCTTTTGCCTGTTTAAATGAGTGATTGTTTCTTTAGCTGAATGCAAACAGACAGAAATCTTCTGAACAGAAAGAATCTGGGTACAAAATTTAACCATTTCCAAATTTGCTTTTGTTTTTATACTTGGAGCTATAAAGTACTGGGTCCAGGGACACGTTGCAGTGAAATCAACTCATAAGTTTATTGATGGTACAAAACATGACTGAGGAACGAGGCTCGGGAGTCTGCTTAACATGCGTCTAAACCGCACCCCCGGCCTTGTCCAAACCCCCCAATAGAGTTAATTATGAGTGACCTTACACCATAGGCCCCCTGGCAGATCCTGGGTGGCCAATTGGTCTAATTCACAATCCAGCCAGGCTATTGTCTCCTGAAGTGAAGCTCCAGTAGCTAGCCCGGCCACGTGCATTTTCCTGACCATGTGCGCGGTTGCCATTAGGACACAAGAGGAGCTATGAAACAGCTGACAAAGAGTTCTGTTGAACCTGAACATTATTTTGTTGGTCCCAATAAAGGGCATTACATAGCTTTTGTCACTGGATATTTCTATTGACCAAAATGGCTTCCTTCAGTCTCTGTACCTTTCAAAGAAAGGCCAGGATAGGGAGAGCACGCAGAACATTTAAATTATGACCGCAGATCTACCATTTAATAGGCAGAAATCCACCAGGAAAAGATTTCCGTACCACTGTATTTACATTCAGCAGCCTGACAGCTCAGCTTGATCTTGTCAGAGTTTGGACCACCAAGGAAGACAAGGGTTGCTATACAGTGAAAACCAGTGGCATGCCACCTGTGCTCAGCTCTTGCCTTGAAAACCCAGTGTGGTCCTGGAGTTGCCATGAGTCAGTTGGAACTTGACGGCACACCGTTATTATTTATATTTACACACAGAATGAAATGCTACAAAGGCTGAATATTTTGTCCGTCGTGAAGCTGTTATGTTGTCAGATAGACAGCAGCAGTCCTCTGAAGGCGTAACTCTGTTTACTCAGTAAGGTGAGACAGAAAGTAAGCAAGGCACATGAGCCCTGTCTGAAAAAAGTGGCAATCCTATCATGCATCCAAAGGGCATTTTTAAAAAGAGCTTTTGCCAGGCTAAACTCAAATTAAGACGTCTCTTAGCCCTAATCCTGCTAAAGCATTGAGCTAAGCTATGTCTGCTTGAATCCCACTGATTCCAGTGGGAGAGTTCAGGATGCGCTTAATTCTCTCCCATAGAAATCAGTAGGATTTAAACATGTGCTGGATTGCACAAATATTTTACAAAAAGACACAAAAAATGGTTCAAGCAGATCAACCACCAATGTTTCAACCCTATGCACGGGGCTACTTTGGGGCCGGAACACCCCGGAATGGTGTTCTGGCTGGCTTCCTAGCCCACCCCACCCCTCCTCACCCCACCCCTCCCTGCTGCCACTGCTCGGCTTCTACCTCCTCCTCAGCTGCTGCTTCTCCCAGGGCCAGCTGAACCCGAAGGAGGTGGAGGCTATGTTAGCTGCCTCCACTTCTCCCCTCTGCCAGCTGGAAAGGTAAGTGGGGGAGTGCCAGTTCACTCTGGGCTGCATGTTAGTTGGCTTCATTGGGGGGGGGAGTCCAAGCGTGCTCAGGTTGTCTGTGACCTCCCCAAGCCGGCTGCCCAGCTTGGAGAGGCTGCAAATGATTGAGCCACTCCAGGGCATGCGTGTACGTGCATGCAAGCTGGGGTGAGGGGGGCATTCGGGCCCTCCTTCCCCCCTCGGTGATGTGGTCCAGCAGCCCTTGTGGGTCTGCTGTGGCCAGCACCATTGGGGGAGGCAGGAGAGAGAGAGAGAGAGTGCGTTTGTGTGCATCTGTGCGTGCAAGCTTGGTTGGGGGGAGGCCATTCACGCCCTCCTTCCCCCCTCGGTGACACAGCCCAGCAGCCCTTGTGGGTCTGCTGTGGCCAGCGCTGTCGGGGAAGGCAGGAGAGTGTGTCCGTGTGCGAGAGTGAGCCGGGGTTGTGGTGGAAAGGACGTAGGCGCCCTCCTTCTCCCCGTATCTCTCTGTCTTTCTCTCTCACTGTCTTTATTTCTCTCTCTGTCCCCCCATCTCTCTTTCTCTCTGCCTCTCCCTCCCTTTTTCTCTCTCTCTTCTTCTGACTCCCTCACCCCTTCTCTCTGACTGAGTTCGCTCCGCCCTGGCTCTTTCCTCCCCCGCCCCAGCTGATTGCACGCATCAATTTCCTACTATGTGCTGCCTGGTCGCATTTTGGCTTGCAGCTTTGCAATCCCGTTTTTTGAAAACCGGCGAAGCTGCAGGACAAAATGCGGCCGCGCAGCACATAGTAGGAAATTGACGCGTGCAATCCAGGGGAAAGGGAACAGCCATGGCAGAGCATTGGCCTGTCTTCCCCCTTTCTGTCTCTCTCTCTGTCTCTCTCTCTTCTCCCCTCTCTTCCTCTCTGTCTCTTCCACACACACCCTCAGTCTCTCTCTCTCTTCCCCTGTCTTCCCCCCCTCTTTCTCTCTGCACCTCTTTCCCCCTTGTCTGCCTCTCTCGGTCTCTCCCCCCTCCCTCCCTCCCTCTCTCTGTCTTTCTCTGTCACTACTTTGTCTCATGGGATTGAAAGAAAGCCACATCGACATCCACCCTTCTACACAACTAAAAAAATGCACAGAAAGCCACTGACTCTGGTGCCTGAATTTGGCCTTCCTCAAACTTGTGTCTCTTTCTGTTGGAAGAAGGTTGCAACTTTTGCTCAATGGAGTGATCGGATAAGAAATAGATCCACCCCAGGCTGAGCTACGTAAGAACATAAGAGAAGCCAATGTTGCATCAGATCAATGGCCCATCCAGTCCAACACTCTGTCACACAGTGGCCAAAAATACCAGGTGCCCTCAGGAGGTCCATCAGTGGGGCCAGGACACTAGACGCTCTCCCACTGTTACCCCCCACAAAGCACCAAGGATATAGTGAACCACTTGCCCCAGACTGAGAGTTCCTATCTATATCTTGTGGCTAATAGCCACTGATGGACCTCTGTTCCATATGTTTATCCAGTTCCCTCTTGAAGCCATCCATGCTTGTAGCCACCACCACCTCCTGTGGCAGAGAATTCCACGTGTTAATCACTCATTGGGTGAAGAAGTACTTCCTTCTAGCTGTTCTAACCTGACTGCTCAGCAATTTCATGGAGTGCCCACGAGTTCTTGTATTGTGAGAAGGGGAGAAAAAGACTTCTTTCTCTTCCTGTTCTGTCCCATACATAATCTTGTAAACCTCGATCATGTCATCCCTCAGTCATCCTTTCTCCAAACTAAAGAGCCCCAAGCACTTTAACCTTTCTTCATAGGGAAAGTGTTCCAACCCTTTTATCAATCTAGTTGCCCTTTTCTGCACTTTTTACAATGATATAATATCCTTTTTGAGGTGTGGCAACCAGAACTGTACACAGTACTCCAAATGAGGTTGCACCATCGATTTATAGTATACAGGGGAATTATGATACTGGCTGATTTGTTTTCAATTCCCTTCCTAATAACCCCCAGCATAGCGTTGGCCTTTTTTGTTGCAGTCACACACTGTCTCGACATTTTCAGTGAGTTATCTACTACGCCTCCAAGATCTCTCTCTTGGTCAGTCTCTGCCAGTTCGGACCCCATCGACGCGTATTTGTAGTTAGGATTTTTGGCCCCAATGTGCATCACTTTGCACTTGGCCACACTGAACCCCATTTGCCATGCTGACGCCCACTCGCCCATCCTTGACAGATCCCTTTGGAGAGATGGGAAAGACCTCTGCTTGAGATCTGCTGCCAGTCTAAATGGAAAATAGTGAGTTTGGTGGACCAGTCACCTGATTCAGTAGAAGGCAGCTTCATGTATTCAAGGGCAGCATGCCTAGGAAAGTGCGCCTGATGAATGTGTCCGAGCCAAGATGTTGTCTTCTTGAGGGGCTCCCCTCCTCTCTGGCAGGCAGCACATCTGGCAGGAGTTCCCCAGGTGCATCACAGTTATGCTGGGGGAGGGAAAGGAGGGGAACTGCAGAAAGCACCCAAGAGGGCAGGAGCAAGTGTGTAACAACAAAAGAGAGCTTGGTCCAAAGCCAGGGATGTATCAACTCAAGGAGGAGGCAAAAGGAAGACCTGTCCAGAGCACTGAAATACAGGGATAGTAAATGTGTGACCTGGATTGCTTGATCTCAGCAGATCTCAGAAGCTTAGTAGGATCGGCACTGGTTAGTATTTGGATGGGAGACCACCAAGGACGTCCAGGGTTGTGACGCAGAGGCTTGCAAAAATGGCTCAGATGGACTAATTAGAATTACCACTGATCTCCAGACTACAGAGACTACAGAGAGCAGTTTCCCTAAAGAAAATGGCTGCTTTGGAAGTTAAACTTTATGCCATTGTACCCTGCTGAGGTGATTAAGTGAGCTCTGACTCACAGAAGTTTAATCTAGAATAAATTGGAGGAGGAGTGAGGAATCAAACCCGGTTCTCTGGATTAGAGTCTGCCACTATTAACCAGATACCATGCTGGCTCTATGTGTGAGTGGAGGTGGGCACCATCTTCCAAGTAGCAATTCCTCCTTTAGAGAGAGGAGAGATGCCTCAAAGAAGGTAAACAGAATAAGGAGTAAAAGGTGGGTGTGGCTGGATGACCACACTTCTGGTAACATGGGGATGTGGCCTAATAGGCTAATGAGCTGTGTTGTCAAAGGTGTGGCCTAATATGCTAATGAGTTTCTGCTATTGGGTGTGGCCTGTTATGCTAATGAGTTCCTGTTGGGTTTTTTTTCTACAAAAAGAGCCCTGCTTGTTCATATTTACTAAGAAACAAGTCCTGATGAGTTCAGTGGGTCTTACTTTTGAGAAGACACAGAATTAGTCTATGCATGATAGAGAAACATGTGCAACCTACTCATACTTATTCAGGTATACACTCAACCATGATCAAAAGGGACGTGCTCTCAGATATGGGTTTTCAGGATTATATTCATGCAGGCAGATCCTTTGGGCATTTACTCTGCAGTAGGCGTCACTGTTCAATAGGGCTTACTCCCAAGTCACTGCACACAGGACTGTAGCCTTGAATCCTAGTTCTTGTTTTGTCTACTTCTGATTGTTCGTGATAAAGGAACTGAGAGAAACTGATAGATTCCCTCTTGGATCTCCTTTTCTTTCTTCCAGATAGGGTTGCCAGGTCCGGTTTAGAAAATACCTGGAAACTTTGGGGGTGGATCCAGGAGAGGGTGGGGGTTTGAGGAGGGGAGGCTTCAGCATGGTACAGTGCCATAGAGTTCCCCCTTCAAAGCAGCCATTTTCTGCAGGGGACCTGATATCTGTCAGCTGGAGATGAGCTGTAAAAGCAGGAGATCCCCTGGCCCCACCTGGAGGCTGGCAACCCTACTTCCAGAAAGTGAAGTCACCAGAAACACAACCTGCCAGGAGAGCCATGCAGTGAATTCCAGCACAAACAGCAACACTGACAAAAAGCCAGTGTTGAAAAAGAGGCTTTGTGCTCCACTGCTCTTGTCTTCTGCATGCAGGAGCCATAAATCCCAAAGTTCCCTTTGGAAATTACCGCCTGGGGCTGCTGCTGCTGCAGAGAGCTCCAGACTGTACCTGGGAGGTAATCAGAGGATACCACACCATCCGGGAAGAGAACAAAACCACAGCCAGCTGATTGTGCACCATTTCATTCTCCCCAGTGAGAATGATCTATAGCTCGGGTGCAACTGACAACTGGAAACGTTGCTTGGTGCAACCCTTTATTATCCATTTGCTCTGGCACAGCAGCTGAACGTGGTTAAAGGCCGCAGAGGAATAAAGAGCAAAGCAGGGGAAATGGAATGAAGGACCTCAGGCAGCCAAGAATTAAGAGGGAGGCGGGTTTATGGGCTGGCTTGTTGCTTTGTCCCTGAAAATTAATTGCATGAAACAATATTTTTTCCTGAAACCCATCTCTCTGCCCTCCGTGAGCGTGTGTGCCTAGAATTTTAGGTAGGCTGTCCCAATGGGATAGGCGGCAAAATGAAAGACATTTGTCTCCCAAAGTGCAGGCCAAACAACAGCATGACCATGGAACTACTTTTTTAAATGGCAGCCACGCATAAACTTTTTCTCATTCACAGTGTGTGAAGAGCCAGAGATGTGCCTTGGCTAGAGTGAGGGATTCATACTAGGGACTGGAGACCCAGGTTCAGAATCCTTCCGCTGCCCCCAGCCATGCAGGTCACTGGGTAACCTTGGGTCAGTCATTCGCTGTCACCCTAACCTGCTTCATAGAACAGCTATGGATTCCAGCAGTTGGATTCCAGCAGTTCTACTGCACACCAACATGGCTACCCATGCTCCCTCTGAGCTGTGGAGTCCTGTGAGCAAAAATTCCACTTTGTGAGCTACTGGCATCAAAGTTGTGAGCGAGCGACTTGGCTGCTGCATAAATTAGTTTGCTCTGGATCCGTCCTTCCTGAGCGGAGACAAAAATGTGTGAGCCGGAGGCTAAAAAACTGTGAGCTAGCTCACACTAACTCAGCTTAGAGGGAACACTGGAAAACTACTTCATAGCGTTCTCCTGACAGCCAATTAAATGATTAGCTTGTCTTAGTTCCTGATGTCATTGTGCTACAATGCTTCCCAACCTCAGTTATACAACACCAGCTGCTCCTGGCAGGGAAACATATAGCCTGGTGACATATCATAGCTGTATTACACAGTACAGAAGGTGGAAAACATGACATCCTTCTTTGGTGATTCTTTATGTGGCTCTTCCGGGAATCTGTCTAAGAGATCCATACCAGATCCTGTTCGGAATCATCTTCTGTTTGATTTGCAAAGAAACCTCCCGTCCTTGAGTGCCTCTCTCTCTTCCCGCAGCCCCCTCTCTAAGAACATCAAACTAACCGCTTGTCACTCCCTCACGGATTACCTTCTCCTTCCCTCTTATTAGACATTTCAACTGCCTGCCTCCAACTGTGTGGATCAGAGCATTTTCTCAATTTATTGCAGATAAAGTAGTAATAGATAGCAGGGCAATCTTCCTGCCCAAAAAACTTTGGAGTGACTCATCTTCTGGAAGGCAAGCTGTGTGAATCACAGCTGGGATGACTCAGAGGCATAGTGAGCAGGTATCTGGTTGGCAACCAAAAAAAGATAGAATCATGCCCTATTGAGACAGAGATGCTAATTTAAAGAGGGGTTTTCCACTCCCCCCCCCAAAAAAAATTACAACAATAAAAAAGGTAAGAGACACGATTTGGTTTTAACAGGACAAAGAAGCTGATTGAACTGTGACTCACTAAATGTTGCCCCTTAGTGCCCAATTTGCTATATACAGCTAAGAAAGGCTTCCTTTTGTCCTCATCGAAGTAAAATCATGGTGGGTTATTTTTGTTTTAGAAGCCTGACTGTACAAGTGTAATGAACAGCCCATGGCAGTTCATTAACTGAACTCATCAGTAATCGCAAGGAAGTACAAATGCAAATCCGAGTTGCTATTTTGGAAGGCAGAACTGTCCTGCTCATTTCACAAATGGGGTAGTTTTTTAAAGGATCTGTCCTGGACAGAAGAAATGACTGACAACAGCAGCAGGAGGGATATTGTCTTGGGGTACCAGAAAAGCAGGGGTGAGAATGGCCTCGCTACAGTCACAGGAAGACCTCCAGCCCATCTCAATAGCAGCCTACCATAGGAGCCAGTCGTTGGTAAGGTGTGAGACAGCAGTGGGATTGGCAACTAGATGCCAAGGGGATATAGATCTTTTTAAAGGATCACACTTGTTTCATATGCAAACAGGGATTCTGTTGTATCTCAGCTACTGACTCAACACAAATCCTTTGGGTTAGATTTAACTACATTTGCATTTATTTGAATTTGCTCAAGACCTTTGGTCAGAGAAGTATAATAATACAAGGAAAGGAAAGGATTTAACTACAGTATAAAAATGAGTCATGTTTCTGTTCATTATAATGTATTGATATTCATCGTTATATTTCCCTTGTTGCAGTGATATAGTATTACATTCCCTGTTTTCACCCTTTAAAAAGTAATTATAATCTTTTCCTTTTTGTGTGTTAGAAATATTTTTATTTCTAGGTAAAAACAAACATATATCATCAAAAGATGGAGCCCAGAAAATAGATCCTGTATACTAAATTCAAAGTACGTAGTCTGTAGTGTGATAATACTCTGTATCTGATAATAGCCCTGTTCACGTTACAATGAATTCACGTACAATCCATGTACAGTATATACTTGATTTTTTTTCATAAGTGTGCTGAGCAATTCCCATGTTACATTCAACATACATACAGCTGAACATCTGATTGAAACCCCACATTTATCCAGGCAATGATTTCATTTGTAAAGTTTACACATGTACATGCAGATTGTACATACATTCGTTGTAAACAGATGAAGCTAAACCCCTTCTGGCCAGCTCAGACTGATGACCAAGTGGGAGATTAAGATGCCAAAACACAATCAGTAGAGCTGCCCCTGGTTTTCTAACAAAACACAATACACAGCTTATATGTACAACATACTTAGAAGACCTAGAAGATCTATTTTCTATCATGATGCCTTTGACTGACCACTTCTAATTAGAGTTGCCACTGAATTCCCAAAATAACTAAAATCTGGTGATGAGCAGCGATGTTACTGAACATCGTGAATGTTCTTACTTGATTAGAAAGTTGGAGTTTCTTTTTTGTTTTTTCAGAACTTGGGGACAAAATTGTGGCCACCTTCTCCTGACCAAAACACCAAGGCCGATTTCACACTGGCCAGTTGCCTCTTGTTCTCTCCGGAATCTCCCCTCCCAGTTTTGTCCGGAGTATTTTCTTCATTTTCCCACTTGGAACCTCAGCCCTTTCGATATAGTGTGACAAAGGGTTTTCTCCAAAAAAAAATAGAAACTCCCACAATGGGGCGGCCCTGATGGAAGGCGGGCGAGTGGGCGTGTTTTCATTTTGGGTTCTCCCCCAGAGCAAACAGGAAAATCCTCTAAAAACAGGATTTTTTTGCTCCAGGGAAACTCCGGTGCAGCAGGGAGATACTCCAGAGCAAAACGTGAGCCTGAAGCAACTGGTGTGAAATCGACCAGAAGCTCCGGTGCAAGCATGAGGGCAAACCTGGGGCAAACGCTAGTGCGAAATCGGCCCAATAGTTTATAGTAGAATTGACAGTGATGCCGGTTTTTGCCAAAAGAGACCATTAGAGAAACAAATTAAATATGAAAACTCAGAAAGCAAATAAGTGGGGCAAAAACAGAATGAATACTAACGAAAACAAAAAAAAGTAGAGAATGGCATATTAAGATGACCCTCATGGTAAATTCTTGAGGCAGCCATAGTAGATTTTGATCAGGATTTCAGGATTTTTCTTTCCGGGCCTGAGAAGAATGGCTTGAGAAATTGCACTGAGTTCATAATACAGTCAAGCATCATGAGTCAGACAAATTCAGACAAACTTTGGCAACATCACCAATCACAAAAACAGCGCAGCAGAATGAGTGACCAATGAATTGCCCTCTCCCCAATCCCCCCCCCCAAACCATTTCTAAATGGACTAAATGGCTTCCATTGATTGTATATTAACTTCTCCCACATGCTTCCATCTACAAAACTTAATTAGCATAGCAACAGTAATTCAAGCTGGAAATCATTTCCCAGCAGGAAAAACAAAAACAAAACTGTTCAGACGGAGAGAAGAAATAGAACAGAAATTAGAGAGCATTTAGACAAAAACAGGCTAAAAATAGTAATTATCAAATTCCTGGTATATAATTGAATCATTTTCATGGGAAACATGCCACATTCTTTGGTAGAGATGAGTTTTCCTTGTTCATAGCTATAGCTCATTAAGGGTGATGTGTTGCCATGGATACAGGGAACTATGGTCTGCTGTTGAAGGCAAAAAGTGGATATGATAGCGTGTAAGGGCTGTTGTGCCAGTGTAGTATCAAGAATCACACCGCTGCCATAGTGCAGCTACGTCAGTGGAGCTGCTGCATTGTGCAAGGACTTGCATGTGAGATATGGCTGGAGAGAAGACCTAAAATACAATTCAAGTCAACAGGAACAGAAAGTTCTATTGCATTAGCTTAATCTGAATGACAAGCACAAGAATTCTCAAAACCACCTTCATCAAAATAACATCCCATAGTCCTTGTAAAGCATAAATCAGCACACAAATCATGTTGCTGTGTCATTCCGGCTCTTGATGGTGTGCCCTTATTACCGGCACCGACTGTCAAGAGCCTGGGTATGATTCTGGACCCTCCCCCCCAATCAGTGGAGGCCCAGATCTCAAATGTTGCCATACTGGTATTTTTCTAGCTGCACCAAGTCAGGCAACTGGCTCCTTACTTGTCCCGTCCTGACCTAGGCACGGTAATCCATGCAACGGTCAGCTCCAGGCTAGACTACTGTAACTCACTCTACATAGGGCTGCCCTTGAGGTTCACCTGGAAACTCCAGCTGATCCAGAACTTGGCCAAGTGGGTCCTTACTGGGATCCCTTGTATGGCATGTATTCAGCCTGTGCTGCACAAGCTGTACTGGCTTCCAGTGGAGTACCAGATCAGATTCAAGGTTCTGATGTTAACCCTTAAAGCCCTTAATGGCCTGGGACCTACGTACATTCAAAGCCACCTCTCCTGGTACACCCCCAGAAAAACTTTACACTCCAGAGATAAGAACTCCCTGGTGGTTCCCGGTCTGAGAGACATCCGACTGTCCTCAACTAGGGCCGTGGCTTTCTCTGCCCTAAGCCCTACCTGGCTGAACTCTCTGCCGAATAACATCCGCGCCTTGCAGGACTTGTTGCTGTTCCACAGGGCATGTAAAACAGAGATGTTCCAACAGGCATTCGGTTGAGGACAGCGACAGTCTTTAATCCAGTCTGGCATTCTTCCTCCTCTTTCTTCCCCACCTGCCTCCTCTATGAGGCAATGATTTTCCAGAAATTATCGCCATCAGCTTAGCCTGCTGTAAATTGTATTTTATGTATTAATTTAATGTTGAAATGTTTTGTAAGGCTATAATTTTATCATTGCTGTATACTGCCCTGAGCCCAGTTTTTCAGGGGGAGGGCAGCCTACAAGAGGGAGGGAGGGAGGGAGGGAGGGAGGGAGGGAGGAAGGAAGGAAGGAAGGAAGGAAGGAAGGAAGGAAGGAAGGAAGGAATCCACTGGCCAAATACCATCCTAACACTAGCTCATGCAGGTAGCAGGTGAAGCACTGGATCAGCCATGACAGAGTATCACTCAAACCCATAGGAAGGCTTGACCTGAAAGATGTCAGGCAGGGAACAAGGGAGCCATGGCTTCCAAAGAAAGCTGGGTCACACCTGAACCTCTCTAAAAGCTTCCAAATCTGACTTGGCCACTGCTCTGAGCATTAGAAGATGTGCTATTACTGGCTAGAAAAAGCAGGTGACCTTTGGCCAGTCACTATCTGATACTCCGCAAAACTGTTGTGAGGATAAAACAGGACAACTCCATATATGCTTCCTGACTTCCTTGAAGGAAACTGAATATCAGTGTTTGTGAGTATGATCACAGGCCATAGACTCATGAGGCATCTCCTTCACACATAGGTGTATAGAGTGACCTGTAGGAATCCGCTGTGCTCAACAAATTCATTTAATCCCTGAAAAAGTTACCTCAGGATGAACCCAAGAACTGACAGTGGAATGACCAATTAAGATGACAAATGAAAGTGGGAGAGCCAGGCTGGAGCCCCCCACTGGGATGCAAGTAAGACCTGGCAACCCTACCTAAGCATACACTGTGAAGAGCTAAAAAGTTCACTAAATAATCTAGTTGTGTTACATTGTGCAGTTGCCTTATGCTAAACCAGACTACTGCTAATCAATAATGTTCAGTTTGGCCCTTAGTTTGCCTGCTTTGAAGATCTCAGGGTCTCAAGCAGAGAGATACTTTTCCTAATACCTGAAATACTTTTGCTGGAGATCTCAAGGCTTGAACCTCTTCGGCAGGACAACTAATTTCTCCTTACCAGATCTAAAGAGCCTTCTTCCAGATCATTACATTGCCATGAACAAAATGAAAAGTGTTCCAAGAATGACTCAGCATTTTATGACAATTACATTCAGCTTTCCATTTATTGGAAAGGGTAATTCATTTTACTGGAAAGACTCTGGTAACACTGATCTTCACTTCTTTTAGACTGCAACCTTGCATGACTACTCATTAAAAATGTGTTTGATAAGCAAACGGTTGGTCTTTTGTTAAATTCAAGGCAGATGAGTCTTGTCAACAGAACTAAGGACCATGAACCATTATAGAAAATATCATTACCATGTTCTCTATACAGAGAGTTCATCTATATGGCTCAGTACTTGGTACACGTTGATGTGGTTGCCATGAAAGTGCACAGAGGTTTCTAACTAAGTCTAGGTGTCTTCCTAAAATTACAAAAGACCTTTTTATTGAAATGGCTTTGGGAGAGGATAGAGCAAGATGTAGTTTAGCCAATGGAACTGAGGAATTATGCTTAACACATTGGGTCCCTGGGGACACTTGACTCAGCAATGCAGCCAAGCAGGTAGAGGTCCGCCAATTACCTTCTGGAAATGTCAAATGGTCCAAAATACAGCAGCCTGCCTTCTGACCAGAGCAAACTGTTTTGTCCATATAATACCTGCACTGAAGAACCTGTGTTGGTTACCTATTTGTTTCTGGGTTCAATTCAAAGCAGCTTTTTTGATCTTTAGAGCCTGTCATGACCAATAAACCTGAAGGCCCATAAACCTGAAGGAACATCTGTCCACATATGCACCTATGTAACCGCTTCATTCCATGTAATAGTTTACTGGTTGTCCCCTACTTAAGGATGGTTCAGTTTGCCACTACCTGATCAGGGGCTTTTTCTGGAAACCACCCTGTCACTGTGGAATAGCAATTCTTGTCAGACAACCTGCTGTTCTGGCCTTTAGAAAATTCTGCAAAACAGCTTTTAAAGAGGCATTTGAAGGCACTGAAAGGTTCTAATGAAGCCAGTTAGTTGAATAAACTGTGATCTTTGTTGTGTGTTTATAACTTTTTCCCCCTGTTTCATATTATCTTATTTAATTCTCAGGTTTTTTGTAAGCCCCTCTGCATCCCTTCAGGAAGACAGGTGGGAATACATTTATAAATAAATGTAACATACACAAACAGCTTGTGTTGAACCTGTTTCCAGGCCTGGGGTTGGCACACATCTACCCAACATTGAACTGCAAAGACTCCTCGGAATGGGGGAAAGAATGACAGGTTTTCGTATTTTGCTCTTTTCCACTGCAAGAAAAATTGCCTTTGGTCTCTTTTCATTCTGCAAATCTGTGCACACTGCTTCTCCTCTCAGAGCAACCTTGCTTTGCAACATTAACCGGAAACTCTGCCGCCACTAAAGAAGACAGATGTGTTTCCATTAGACACTGCTGGGAAAGGTGGCATTATATTTTGCATAGGCCCTTTTGAAGAACACAGAATGATTTTGAGTCTTTTGTCCTGTCCCAGGGACTGCTTCCATGCAGAATTAGGGTAACGAGCATATGAAAGTTCTTTTTTTAAAAGAGTTACCCAACTCATCAATGAGTTACTATGAGCATCCCAGTAAAATTTTAAACAAATATGTGAATCCTTTGGTGTTCACAAGGAATTAGCCCTTGGAAAGGCATCTTCTTCTTACATCACTGAAACCCTGCAGCCAAACCAAACAAATGAAAGCCAATGGGAGAAGGGAGATTGATACTATTGTAGTGATCATGGGTGGCACTACTTATTGAGTCCTCACTCTGCTGAGTCTATGGTGCCTGTAAACGTGTGCCAGCTTCTAACTCCATGTTATATCTTCAGGGAGGGAAAGGATCAGTATTGGAGACAGTCACGATCACAAGAACTGTGTTTACTGGAACACAACAGCCAACTAACAGAACAGGCCGCAGCTAGGCCTTAGTGACTCTAACTCCTCCTCCAGTTCCGGCCACAAGACTTGAGCCTCTCCTTTTTAGAGAGCCTCTGGGAATTGTCCTTAAAGCAATAGCACCAATATACCACCGGCAAAACATGGACATAGAAGAACACCCAGGAAAGGGGGACTTAGGGCTAAACTAGATTTTACAGTGTCCACGGGTTCAACCCTATGGGGCTACTTCAGCACTTGAAAAGGTACAAGGCAGAACAAGATTGTCTCGTCCCATCACTCTGTGAGCCCAGTCAAGACTGGGCTCTCGCAGCATTTTTAAATGGCTATCATCTCTACAATGGCATCAGCATCCATGGGTTAGACCTGTAGAAGCCACAACATCTAGTTTGACTCTTCAAAGTGGTATAATAAGACCAACAAGAGAACTCCAAGATACAAAGACTGTTTGGACTCAGAACTGTCCACGAGAGTTCCCCCAACACTGTTGCTGAAATCAGACTGGAGCAAAAAAAGCTTTTCTAGAGTTTTGTCCCCCAGACTTCCATGAGATATTGGAAATCTGTCATCAGATCACCCACCCTTTCTAGTTTCCTTTAACCAGGAACCCCAAAGTCTAAGCAGGGATTTCACTACCTGGAGTTGTGTGTTCTCAGGACTCAGAGCCTTACTTATATCCAAAAGGAAATAAAGATACTCAACATCCCCTGCAACTGAAAAAAACATGTTATGACCCAGGAAGACTTCCTTCATCTTCTTAGGGAAAATCCAATTTCAGCTCAGCCTTGACTATAAGGATCAAATAAAACAAGATGATAAATAGCAACCGCACAGGGGATGTTGATTTCGATCAAGATCACAGTGCAGGTGGGCAGGAGGGGATCTCCCTGTCTCATTTTCCAGATCTGAGATAGCACAAGCGAGGTGCTATTTACCCCACTAAGAGAAAGATACAGGCAACATACAAAGGTCGCGTTCAGACGGGTCTTTAGATCCAACCCAGGCATGAGTGCCTGGAGGATTTAAAGGGAACAATCAGATGGCAACATCTGGGAAAGGCACCACTTCCATGATCAGCCCATTGAGCCCCACCAGGGAGCTGGACTTTTTAGATACCGGTGAAAGTCCGGGGCTAATGCTTGCCGATGGGCCAATGGTGGACTTTCTCCCATCTGATCATTCCAGTGCGCAATTAGCCTGTTGGGATGGTCTGACTCCAGACCATCCCAAAGATCTGCTATTTTTAAAAATACTCCTAGCAATATGTGCATAAATGCGTGACAGCTGCAGAGCTCTGCTCAAACGTTCTGGACAATTGCATGTTTCTGAATGTCCCATGAAATTTATGAACTTTGTTAATTGACATTGTACCTGGAGGGAGGATAAGGTAGGTCTTTCTCCACACCAAGTAGTCCCTCCACTGAGCTTTAACCATTCAATTCCATGCATGCGCAGAAAAACAAGTATGCGGTGATGCACATATGCGCATGCGCAAACAGTTTTTTTTAAAACAACAACGGATGCTGTCTAGACAATCTACCATGGAGACCACGGAGTAAGGCAATTCATGGGGGAGCTGTCTGGTCATGCAACACCAGATTTAAAAGATCGGGATCAAATTAGAGCCAGGCCAATGGTGTGATTAGCTGCCCGTCTGAACACAGCCTCAGTAATGGGTCTTTTACCCCATGGGTAAAACAGGGCCCTTTGGGGAGGCAAAGAGAGAAATGGTACACGGCTCTCCCCTGTTACGGTCCAGATCTGATATGGGACATGCAGCTGTAGTTTATATGGGGGAATATGTCAGAGAGTTTCAGATATAACACTCCCAGTTTTCGCATCTAGTGTGACCATAAAACTACTTCTGGTCCTCACAAGTTGAAGTACAGTTCAAACGTCAGTAGCTGTAAACATCCAAGGAAGAAGAGCGTAAAGCAGCCACTGCAGGGACATTTAAAATGCCCCATTCCCTGTCAAAGAGACTTTCGGAGAAGACAAAGAATTAGTTTAAGGTCAACCTATAGTCAGGGTGGTGTAGGGGTTTATTTATGTATTTAATTACAGCCTGCTTTTCTCCCCAATGTGAACCCAAAGCAGCTTACAACAGCATTCTCCTCTCCTCCGATTTATCTTCACAACAAAAACCCTGTGAGGTGGGTTAGGCTGAGAGAGAGTGGAACAGGCCCAAGGTTACCCTGTGAGTTTCCATGGCAAAGTGGGACTCAAACCTAGGTCTCCCAGGTCCTGGTTCAACACTTTAACCACTTCACCATGTTGGCAAATTAAGTTTGCAAGACCTGGGTTCAGACCCCCACTCTGCCATGAAGCTCACTGGCATGACCTTGGAACCAAGCACAGTGGAACCCAATTCCATGGACACAGAAGGGTATGTTATGATTGGGAACCCTGACACTATGGCAACCATTTATTTCCACAAGAGAGGAACAGTCAGGTGTGTTTGCTCCATGTAACATAACACTGGTAATGTAACTTAGCTAGACTTCTGTTTCACGTTTTCTTTTCCTACCAGGCCCAACTGCTATTTTCCATGTATGTGCTCTAGTTTAATCTTGAATAATAAAGCTTCTTTCCTGTTTAAAAGAGCAGACTGTCATTCAGATCCTATCCATACACTGAAGTCCGCTCATACACGCTGAGGACAGGCACACAGGGGGAGCTAAAGTAATTAGAAGCTCTGTCCTTTGTACTTGCTCATGGGCAGCCCTGTCAGGACTCCCCAAGGCACTGGTTACTTGAGAGCTGGGTTTTATACCTTGGGGTAGTGGCAACAAAGAGGAGACATGCTTTTACATGCAGGCAAACACACAACACGCAGGGGAGAACACACAGACCCAGGGTGGGATTGTGACAGGGTATAAATCTCCTTAGGACTGAAGTGCCAGTCATTCTCAGCCTAACTTACCTCTGAAAGTTGTTGTCAAGACTGAATGGAAGACAGAATCATGTCAGTATACTACCCTATGCTTCTTGGGCATGACAGAAATGTAGTAAATATATTGCCATTAAAATGTCCTTAAGCTTAACTTTCAGCAGAGCCACAAGTAATAGAGTCCTCTTGAGCCAGCATCTTATTCATAAAGAAGTGAGCAAGCATTATAAAATCGGAGGGCAGAGGAGCTTACCAGGGATCTTCTCCAAGGGGCCTGGGCTTTTGGGGAGGGAGGGTAAGCACAAATCAAATCAGCTATCCACCCAATGCAACATTGCCTTAAAAACTGGCTGTGGTTCAGACTGCCATCGATACCATTTGCATAGTGCTTAAAATAAACTGAGGACTTCACAGAAATTAAGGCAGACATCTCCCTGCCTGAAGGACTGAGATCTAAATATTGATAAGGCACAGGAGGAAAAGGGATAGGGAAGGCGGAAAAGGAGATAAAAATCAGCAAACACTGTCATTTGGAAAGCACCGTGAGCTGATGGAATGTTACATCCTTCCCCCCTTTTACTCAGAAAAAGGAAACCGTAGAACAATAGGTAGCAATAAAGAAAAGTAATGCTCTGGCCTCTTTGAAGTGCACTAAAGGGCAATATCGAAAGGTTAAGTGGTCAGGAAGCCCCAGGTGGAAAGGCTTGCTGTTAAATGGCCAGGGAGCACTTACTCCTGGCCACTCCAAGCAAGCGATGTGCAAATCAAAGAGCCCCCTGCAGCCGGCTCAGATGGAGGGACAGCTGTTAAAACAGAGACAGGATGCTCCGCTCTCCTGGCTCCTCTTGGTTATGATCAAATCAAGAAGCCACCTGCAGCCTCTATGGTCCCTTTATCATACACCGCTACGGATGAGAGATGCCAGAATGATTAAGAACATTCCGGGATGGAACCATCAATGCGCGAAGCTGCCTTATAATGAATCTGCCCCCCTTGCCTGTCTATCAAAGCTCGTGTTGTCTACTCAGACTGGAAGTGGCTCTCCGCGGTCTCAGATAAAGGTTTTTCGGATCACCTGACCACCTGATCCTGTTCAATTGAATGGCCAGGACTGAACCTGGGAGCTTCGGCATGCCAAGCAGATGCTCGGCCACTAAGCCACGTTTCCCATCCTCACAGTTCAGTGGCAGAGCATTGCTTTCCATGCAGAACATGTTAAATCCCTAGTGTCTCCAGCAGGTGATATGAAAGACCTCCACTGGAGACCCGAGAGAGCTTTCTTTAGAGAGGCCCTTGACCCTTTTTCTTCTAAAGAGCTTCCACTTTGCAGTTTGGGTGAAACAACTGCAGAGATTGCTGGATTGCTTGAATATGTGAAAAGTGCTGACAGATCCTTCACTGCTCTCACGCCATTCAATTATAAGCAACTGTTGGCTTGTATTTGTATTCGGGCTATCCTCCAGACAAGGCAGGGGGTCTCTACATACATAGGGGTCTCTCCAAGTAGACAGGAAAATATGATTTTGTAAACTGGAGGGGGCACTTTAAAAATGGCCTGACGCGGACTGAACATTCTCCAGGAGGACTAAATGTTGAGGGGGTTGGACCAGGGGCCAGTGCTCCCTCTAAGCCAGGAGTGGGCAAACTTGCTCAGCGTAAGAGCCACCTAGAACAGGGGTGGCCAGACTTGCTCAACGTAAGAGCCGCATAGATGTTTGAGAGCCACAAGACATGAACAAGTATTACCTGCTTTCATTGGAGAATAAGCAAATTTGCTTTTTATTAACATTAAATGAGACTGCCAAAAATAATAACAAAAGGGGTAAAAGCAGATATTGATAATGATATTAATTTGTCCAATGATATTTGTTTGCTAATGATATTTAGCTTCCCCAGCCGCCCTGCCGGGAGCCACATAATATATGTGAAAGAGCCGCATGTGGCTCTCAAGCCACAGTTTGCCCACCCCTGCTCTAAGCTGTGGAGTCTTGTGAGCAGAAATTCTACTTTGTGAGCTATGGGCATTAAAGTTGTGAGCGAGTGATCTGGCTACTGCATAAATTAGTTTCCTCTGGAGCCATCCTTCCTGAGCGAAGACACAAATGTGTGAGCCAGAGGCTAAAAAAACCTGTGAGCTAGCTCACACTCACTCAGCTTAGAGGGAACATCAGGGCTGCTGCACAGAAAGAAAGGGATGTAACCCTTCCCCCTGCATGGCTTTGCTCACTGAAGGGTATAGCCAATGTCGACTATGGGTTAGACTGTTGGACTGGGATCTGAGACACCAGGGTTCAAATCCCCACGGAGCTTACTAGAGAACCACGGGTCAGTCAAACTCTCTCAGCCTACCTTACAAGGCTGTTGTGAGAATTAAATGGAGGTCAGATAAATATATATACACTACCTTAAGCTTCCTGGAGGGTGGACAGGATAAAAATGGACAAGTTAAGTTTTGGGGGGGGGGGGGGTATGTTTTGAACAGCAAAACCACACAAGGGAGATGGTTAATTTGCTCTCCTAAGCAATGCCCCCCCTTTTAAGTCCACTGAAGTCTAAGGAGGCTATGGGTCTAACCCTGTTTCGGACAGCGCTGTTAAACACCTTCTCCTTCATGCCACGGCCCCATTTGAACTGGGGACCTCCTCAGCACGGCAAATGACCTTTAAGGCCAGTGATGCTGCCAGACCCAGGACCAGATCCTTCACTGCTGCCACGGGAGACACACCTCCCAGTGGCCCCACTCCCACCTCCCAGGAGACAGCACAGGCCCTTTCCTGGCACCACAACTCCAGATGCAACTAGCTGGGGCCCAGCATTGGAGCAGCCCAGAGAAAACAGCAGCATCGGCAGAAGCAAGGACCGGGCTTCACAAAGGCAAGCCATGAGGAAGCCAGGGCGGGGCTAGAGAAGCCTGCACAAGAGCAAGTAAACCCAACAGCAGCCCAGGCCCAGAGGCCCAGGCTTGGGAGGGCCAGGGGAAAGCAGGGGTGGGGACTGAAGGCTGGCAGTCTATCCCACCCAAGCCCTGGCTTAACCAATAGGACAGGAGGAAGGGCAGCTGGGGGGGGGGGAGCCATCCAGCAGCCCAGTAGGAAGGACAGGGGAACAGCGAATCACCGCTCTCCCTCAGAAAGAGGCTGGGTATGCCCAGGAAAGGGGTGAAGCTATTTCGACCTTTAAAAGAAGGGTTGTGGGGAAGACCAAGGAGAGGAAGAGGAGATTGGCTTTATACCCTGCCCTTCACTCGGAGTCTCAGAACGGCTTACAAACTCCTTTCCCTTCCCCTCCCCAAAACAGACACCCTGTGAGGTAGGTGGGGCTGAGAGAGCTCTTTCCCAAGCTGTCCTTGAGAGAACAGCTGTGAGAAAACTATGGCTTGCCCAAGGTCATCCAGCAGGTGCCAGTGGAGGAGTGGGGAATCAAACCCAGTTCTCCCAGATTAGAGTCCGCGCACTTAACCACTACACCAAACTGGCTGGAAGACAGGAGAAAGACAGAAGTCTGATGTGGCAAGAGCTGTAGTACTGGAGGGAGGAGAAGGAAAGGTGGCACAACTACCTTCCCTTCCCCATTCTGAGGCCTGGGGAGACCTGCTGAAGACACGCAGCAACACAGGGGAGGGCAAGCTAGTGGAGCTGGAGAGGGAGGAGCCTCACTCTTAACACTGGGGGAAGTCATTGAGCGTTCAGTATGTTATCTGGTTTGACCTTCATTGTCCACCTTTTCCCTGCAGTTAATCTTCCAAAAACTGAGAGAAGAGATCAAACGGATCCTCACAGGCCCCCAATCTACCATGCTGTTTCAAAAAGGTGGAATTCTGTACCTTCCCACAAAGACATTCAGCCTCATCTCTCTGGACTACATCCATGAAGCCACTTTACAAAAATGCAGTGCTTGCACGACGCGATACATTGAACAAAGAGCTCGGGCGGACAGGATCAATGACAGTGATAAGGGAAGACTGATCTGCTGCTGAATGGGAAGCCTGTTAGCCCTTGTTGAGAAAGAGGTGTGCACCCCACTTGACTATTCCTCCCTAATTTAAATTAGTGCTCTACCGCGGGGGCATTCTCACAATGGACCGTAAAGGCAGCAAGGTTCAACACGATGACAGCTGGCAACACAGCTGTGGACTGGCCATGAAGACCACAGGAACAGGCCTGGCAGGTCAATGGACTGGGGGCCGCCCCCACCAAGGTCACCCCAGCCACAGGGTGACCCAGCACAAGCCAGGCAGGAGCCCCCACTGCAAGCCAGTGGTTCTCACTTTGTACCAGATGGGCAGGCAGGAGTCACCACCACAAGACAGGCAGCCTCTGACTTGCGAGAACTAACAGCCCCCACTTTGTGCAAGGTGGGCAGGACCTTCCACCAGCAGACAATGGTAGCCCCCATCTCATGGGATCTGGTGGCTCCACCCCACATGAGGCAGACAGGACCAAGCAGAGATCACATTTCAAGTGAGTGGACACAAGCTGCTACCGCTGCAAGCCAGCACCACCACCACCACCACCACCCGCCTTCCAAAAGACATGTGGACAAGAACCAGCCATCTCCACCCCATATAAGGTAGGCAGGAGCTGCTGTGGGCCTCCCCGTCCATCCCCAAGAACACTCCAGATGTTTTGACCCAGTATCCTGCTCCTATTCCACAGGGCTCAACAAACAGGCCAGAAGTGTCAGAAACGAAGCCTGCAGAACCCATAAACAGACGTGAAACCATGACAACAAGGCAATCCTCTAAAAACAGAGATCGGTTTTATGGGGAAAGGATTAAAGGATGAGCCCAATCACCCCTTTTATGGGTTTCACAAGGAGGGAGGTCACCGTGATAGTCTAGTGCAGCAAAAACCATTAATCAAATTTAGGCACGTATTAAATTTTTGGCATCAAAAATTTCACAGCTTGTTTTTATGCACATTCCAAATGTGCCAGCTCTCTCAGCTTTAAGGGTCTCATTCCCCGGGGAATCCCCCATTAGCACCTGCTCCTGTGCCCGTCATTGCTGCAAACAGTGGTAAGAGAAGGATTTTTAAAAACACTCATGGCAGCTGTGGCACTATGTCGCTTCTGGTAGAAAAAACTGGAAGTAACCTGGGGTAGCTCTAGAAACTCTGGCGATTCCTAGAGCTACCCCAGGTCACTTCCAGATTTTTACCACAAGTGACATGGTGCCACAGCTGGTGTCCTATCCCCCAATATCACCACCCACAACTCTGTGTGTGTGTGTGGGTGGGTGAGTGTGTGAAGTGCCATCAAGTCACTTCTAACTTATTTCAAGTGACCCTATGGATTAATGACCTCCAAAACGTCCTGTTGTTAACAACCTTGCTCAGGTCTTGCAAACTGAGGGCCCTGGCTTCCTTTATCACAGTATCTGTGAACTTTCCACAACCCTAGTCAGCTTATTTTTATGAAGCTGGAATTGGCCTGGGCTTTTATGGACCTCTGACAGGGCCTGTTAAGAAGGGTCTCCTTCCTGAGCAGTGACATCCCAAATGAAGCCCCCTTGTGTGTGATTTTATAATGGGAGTTTTTCTCCGTTATAAAACCAGCCTTGAGAGTATTTTGACCACTGAGTTCTGGTCATGAGGACAGCATCACAATGATCCCAGTTATTCAGCAATATTCACCGTTGTGATGTAATTGCTAGTTATTTTTTTCCCCCAGAGATTTCCTAAAATAGCATTTTTGGTGGCAGAAATGCAGGGAACTAAGATGGAGGGCCTATTCAAAGGGAGATAGAATGTTGACCCCTCCAAAAACAGTTCTGATGAAGTCTCATGATTAACCTTTCAGGCACCAAAGTGCTGGAGAAGACTCTTGAGAGTCCTCTGGACTGCAAGGAGATCAAATCAGTCAATCCTAAAAGAAATCAACCCTGACTGTTCTCTGGAACTGAAGCTCAGATACTGAAGCTCAAATACTTTGGCCACCAAATGAGAAGGGAGCACTCACTGGAGAAGACCCTGATGCTGGGAAAGAGTGAAGGTCAAAGAAGAAGGGGATGCCAAGGATGAGATGGTTAGACAGTGTTATCAATGCAGCGAACATTAAATTAAGCAAACTCCAGAGCATGACAGAAGACAGGAGGGCCTGGTGTGATGTGGTCCATGGGGTCATAAAGAGTTGGACTCGACTGTGCGACTGAACAACAACATGATTAACCATCAAGACAAAGAAAACACTTTCTTTTTAAAAACCATGTTATTTCCTTTCTCTCTGTTCCTCTTGCTACATCACTGAGCCACTCAGCCACCCACTCTCACTCGGTAGGAAGGAAAAGCCAGGAGTAAACAGCTTCTGACCTGGTTGATGGGTCTAAAAACTGCACTTGAGAAGTCGTTCTCCCAGGGAGCAATACAGGTACAGCTCATGCCTAACCCTTTGAGCCTGATCTCACAGGGCTTTCTTCTTCGAGTCACAGGCATCTGGCAAACTGTGGCAGTCCATCTCCAGGCCTCAGACGATGCCCTGGTGGCTCCGTGCAATCCTTACCAGGTTACAAGCTTGTCTGTGACTTTGTATGTCCTGGGTGGAGTATACTGAGCCACCAACTGGCATCCTTTTAAAAAAAGGTGGTGGTGGTGGAAGAGCTGCATCTACGCCACCCACTTATTCTTCTATGCTGGGGGGAAAGACATGAACCGATTTCACACAAGCTGCTGCTCCGCCCACCCCCACTCTTCCCTTTCCCCCGATTGCATGCGTCAATTTCCCACTATGTGCTGCGTGGCCGCATTTTGACCTGCATCTTTGCCCGATTGCCCCTGCGTCTTCTAGATCCCCAAAAAACAGGATTGACAAGACTCAGCAGAAATCGGGTGAAGCCATGGGTCAAAATGCGGCCGTGTGGCACATCGTGGGAAATTGACGCATGCAATCGGGGGAAAGGGAAGAAGAAGAAGAAGAGATTGGATTTATACCCCACCCTTCACTACCTGAAGGAGTCTCAGAATGGCTTACAAACTCCATTCCCTTCCCCTCCCCACAACAGAATCCCTGTGAGGTAGGTAGGGCTGAGAGAGCTCTTTCCAGAGCTGTCCTTTGAGAAAACAGCTGTGATAGAACTATGGCTTGCCCAAGGTCATCCAGCAGGTGCAAGTGGAGGAGTAGGGAATCAAACCCGGTTCTCCCAGATTAGAGTCCACGCACTTAACCACTACACCAAACTGGCTCTCTTTGCTCAGCAGGGGCAGAGCAGCAGCTTGTGCGAAATCAGTCATGATTTGCAAAGGCTTTTCTAGAATGCTCCAACAAGCCTCCACCTATCTGTATACATAAATGCCTCTGGGGCAAGACTAAATCATCGCTATCCTATATCAGCTTTTCCTGTAAAGAGCCATTATGCAAAATGGATGGGGAACAGATAGAGTACAAATCTTGGAGTCCCTTTTGTTGATCTAAGAGTCTTTCAGGAGATTATCCAAAACCTATTTTTCAAAGTTGCTTTTGTAAATTTCAAAGAGAACCAGGGCTGTCTTTCTAGACCTAAATGCAGCCATTTATGCTGCATCACTGCCAATGCAATCATCAGCAGAGTTAGACCTTTCTCAATCCATCGAATGCAACACACTTAGAATAAGGTTGCCAGCTCAGTGCTGGCACCTGGAAGAAAACTGCAGGGAGGGAATCAGAGACCTTCCGTATCAGCGTCACACAAACATGATGAAGTGGCATACTTATTCCCCCCACCCATTTTGCTCCCATAGTTCTACAGGCCAGAGGTAGGGGCCCAGAGGTCTCCTGCCCCCTAGTACAGAAAGGTGTAACTCTTCAGATCATAGTGGGATTTTAATCACAGTCTGATACCTAGTATAATCCTAGAGAAGGATGAGACTTTATAGGCCTCCTAATCTAACCTCAATGGATGGTCTCAATGCTAAAGCATTCCCAACTTGTTCACCAGGTATAATTTACTAGAGGAATGTGCCACCTCTGTCCAGGAACCTCTATGGAAGTAACTTTTGGCTTCTTTTCAACAACTACCTTGGTCCTGGCAAACAGGACTAGCCCTGCCATTTCTTTGCCTCTTCCAAGAGAAGATTAAAAGCTAGAGCATGCCAAAGCAAAATTGCCATCTTACAAATGAAATTGCTAGCAAAACAAATATACCAACCCTTTGTTATCTGTTCAAGTTGCTCCAAAATAACATCTGTAGAAACAAGGCTCTTGCAAAATTAACATTTTTATTAACCTCTTCCCACCCAGAAGCCAATCTTAAAAACAAAACCCACCTAGAATGCCGGGTTTGGAGAAATCCAATCCAACCAAATTCACATGCCACAAAGGACTCAGTGGGAAGAATCCAAAGAAACTTTCTGCTTACCAAGAATCCATGTTCCAACTCCAATTACCAGTAATAGATGTAGAAAAGAGCAAGAGTCCAGTAGCACCTTAAAGACTAACAAAATATGTGGCAGGGTATTGAGCTTTTGTGAGTCACTGGTCACTTCTTCAGTAATCTTGAAACAATCTGGGCATCAAACAATTAATAAACTAGACAAACAGAAAACTGACATACTCATTAATGTTAAACTGCCCTCAGGTTCAGAACTGCTCAGTAAGGCTAACTTCTGTAAAATGGCCTGATAGGAAATATATATATATACACAACCACATTCCTTCATAGAAAAAATACAAAGCTTCCACATAGCAGGAAATGGTCCATTTGACTTTGGCAGCAGCAATAGTATGCTTGAAAATAAGTGAGGAGACCTTGCCCAAGTAGATTAACAGAAAAATAAATCAATGAAAATGTCAACTTGAAGGTAACATTGAATGCGAGATTCCTACATAGGATTTGTTCCTGAGGAAGGACCAGAGATCTGAAACACTTGAATATCCGGAATAAGTGTTGAAAGAGAGTCTGATTGAATTGGGAGCAGACTGCTTGTGAGCATGCAATACTGTTAGAGGGATATGGACTGAGAGTGCCTGGAGCAGACTGGTATGTGAAATTTCATGGACCTGTGTATTTTTTTCTATGAAGGAATGTGGTTATTTTTCATTGCCAGACACTAAATGATGTTATGGCTTTAATCTTGTCTCTTTTGTTATTGTATTATTCTATGGGCATCTAGCACACATCTTTTGATATAGATGTGTGTGTATATTGTATATATATATGTGTGTGTGTGTGTATGTATATGTATATGTGTGTGTGTGTGTGTGTGTGTGTGTGTGTGTATATCAGACTATTTTGGGATTGTGTGTTATTCTTGTGAATTGATTAACTTCTGTAAAATGCCAGTTTTGCATTTGTCTTTTAACCTTCTTGGCTTTTAATTAATTAATTAATTAATTTCATTAGATTTATATCCCGCCCTCCTCGCACAGTGGGACACAGGGCGAGTTCAATCACTATAAAACAAAATAGTTAAAAACAGTTTAAAATACATCAAATAGATATAGTGCAATTTGTATATCCCATTAGAGCCTCAACAGATGTATCCTATCATGATTGGGTTCCAGATGTTACTCATCAGATCTGATCCACTGAAGGGGATCCATTCCCCATTCCTTCATATATTTCAAACAGGTTTTTTCCCTGGGGAGCACAAACACCTGGGTGCTCTCATGGACTCCCAAAAATCACATCATCTTTGTGAAAATTTTAGCAGATGCCGTGGTGTCACTTCTCTAACCGCCGCCTGAGACTGCAGGATATAAATGTCCCTGTCCTTATTTATTTCCCCAACGACCCTGTAAAGTAGATTATAAACATTCTTCTTTTGCACGTCATAAATCAGCCTGAAAAGACAGTGGCTTAGACACCTGGAACCACCTGGAATTTATTCCTGACTGGCACCAACCTGGTTTATTACCGGGCAGCCAGAGTCCTTTGACCTCCCCTTGTGTGGCACTTCAGGACTGAAGACAGAGACTTTAAAATAACTCCGCATTGTGATGTGTGAATGGAGGCGCCCAAATTCAGCCATCACAGCTACTATCTATCCAGGCTACTGGGATTCCTAACCAGTTTTGAACCATGGTTAAGAATCCCAGTTACTGGGGAAGTAACAATGCCCTGCTTATTAATACATCCACATTTGGCCAGCCCATGACTAATCGGAGTTAGATTAAAGATTTCTGTCTTGTTGCACCATATAGTGGGAGGGAGGGAGGGGAAGCATGCAAGCCTACCAGTTAACGAGGTCTGCCCTTTCATGAACACCCTTCCCTTTCCTTGTGACATCTGAACTGAGAAAGTGACTTCCATGAAGATCTTAGAGAAACAAGGCTCTTAACCTGGGTCTCCCTAATCAGTCCATCTTTCATTCAGACAACGCCTTTGGCATTCATAGCTTCATGCAGACCCATGTCTGGTAGCTCAGGCTCTGTCAGATATAAGTGAACAAAATGAGGAGGAGTAAAAGTCTGAGAGATCCATGGTTGCTTTCACAAAAGAATCCTGCTTGTTTCTCCTGAATATACTGGACTGCCATCAACCAGAATTGCCCCCCAAATTCTACAACTCTTAATAATAGTGGAATAGGGATGTACACACTAATAGTTTTCAGGGAGGTATTATCTATCTTTATTACATCTGAATTCTTCATTATATTTATTTATTTATTTATTTATATTTTTGTTTTTATATCCCGCCCTTTCCGCAAGCGGGCTCAGGGCAGCTAACAAGGGCTTAAAAGCCATACACATCATAACAGTTTAAAACAAATTAAAACTCTACAACAATAAAACTCCATTACTCAACAGCATAGACTGCTTCAGTAAAACTACAATACCCACTAAAATGCTTCCAGTCTCGTTAAGATGGCATCCTCTCTAGTGAGGGACCCTCCAACCATAGCCATCGGCCTGGGCTGCATTCGGGCCAGTTTCCATTGTAGATGTTCTTACAATGCTGTTACAGTTGGGTTGTCATTGTTTCAATAGGAAATTGATTTCTACGTATAAGTCTTTATCTATCTACAAAATGGGATGTGTTTCTTAGGGATACCCTACCCAGAAGAGTTTCCATGTCAAATTTCAGATTAGACCCTTTGTTTGGTAGGCTATTAAAACTGACACTTGCAGATTAGACACAAGCAGGGCTCATTTCGTAGCAGGAGCTCCTTTGCATATTAGGCCACACACCCCTAATGTAGCCAATCCTCCAAGAGCTTACAGAGCTCTTCTTACATCGGCTACTGTAAACTCTTGGAGGATTGGCTACATCAGGGGTGTGTGGCCTAATATGCAGAGGAGCGCCTGCTACAAAATGAGCCCTGGACACAAGTTTTAACATAGAATGGGAGAGTGTGTGTTTTCTCTTTTCCTGAGATCCTTTAGCAGACAGTAGAATGCTAAACAAAACACTTATGCAATACCTAAATATGTCTTTTTAATAACCTGTACACCAGGGAGATGTAAAGGGTTCTAAGCTTACAGGTAGAAATAAAATGACATCCATAAGTCAGTGCCACCCTAAGTGAGTGTAAAAGGATTACATCAAAACACACAAACATCAGTGGTAACAAATATGAATCTGGCTAGCCTTCCTATTATTCCAGTTTCCAAAGGGCAGGTGGCATCTCAAGATGGATGTTGTACTCCTGAGACCTAATTTAGCTGTCAAGCTTCCTAAGGGAGCTCATTTTTCTTGCTATCTTATTACTTGAAGTGATGTCAGCATCAGAAGCATGAGTGTTCCAGGCCTCTTGGTGTGTACGACTAAAAAAATACATTTTGTTTATCGTCAGCCACAGTGGAAAATGTTAATGTCCCAAACATGGGGAAAGGAACGGAGCCATTTTGTGTTTTAAAAGTCAAGATAAAACATTTCACTCCCAAAGAAGAGAAGACCCAGTGGAAGAGTTCAATGTTTTGAACAGGACAGAAATCTTCCACCTTCATTCTTGCTCTCAAAAGTAACTTAGAGCCAAATTAATAAAGCAGTATTTCACTAACTTTCCCAGCTGTTTTATAGCACAATCATAAGCAGAGTTAGATCCCTCTAAGCCCATAAAAGTCAAAGGACTTAAAAGGGGTAACTAAAGGAGTTGTTAAAAAAAAAGACTTTACAAGTTTTCATAAAGTCACCATCATTAGATCACCAAAATCTCAATGGAGGCCTCTTTTGATATGTTGAAGGAAGTGCAAGAAAACCAGTGATGGAATAAACAAAAGTTATCACTGCTGTTAGAAAAAAAGGTAATATGAGTAAATAAAGAAACCAATGCAGCTAAACTAAACTGTTGAAATAGAGATGCCAACCTCCAGGTGTGACCTGGGGATCCCCAAGAATTCCAGTTCATTTCCAAACTACAGAGGTCAGCTCCCCTGAAGAAAATGGATGATTTGGAGGGTGCACTCTATATCTTTGTGCCTCACTGAAGTCCCTGTCCCCCCTGGACCCATCCCCATATCTCCATGAGTTTTTCAACCTAGATCTGGCAACCCTACCCCCCCCCATCATCCACCAGTGGCCAGTACAGTAATACATTCATACAAAGGGTACATACACAAACACAGTAAGATCATTATTATATAATCCTTGGACACCTCAACAAAATTTAATGCAAAATTTGTAACTTGGTTATGTGCCGGGGTCATTTGGGGCCAGAGCGAGGCAGATCGGTGCTCCGCCAGCCCAGGAATGGGCACTAGGGCAGCCATTGTCCGAATCAGATTCTCTGATCTGATTTGGCCCACCACCAAAATTTGTTGGTGGCATAAAAAGTGGCTGGAAGGGAGGGGGTTTGAGCGAGAGGCTCCAAACTTGCAGGGTAGCTGCTGGGGCCTCTCCCCCAAATACCCACCAAGTTCCAAGAAGATTGGATCAGGGAGTCCAATTCTTCAGGCCCCCAAAGAGGTTTACCTGTGTATATGAGCAGGCCCCCTGACCTCCATTTTCTTATGGTTCATCTGGACCTTGCTTTTGAAGATGCCCCCCCCCCTTTTGCTTCCCTTTCTGACACACTTCCAGTGATGTCAAGAGGCATGGCATATACTAATGAGTTATGCTAATAGGTATGCTAATGAACTCCTGCACCTCTCTTTCTACGAAATGAACCCTGGTTATGTGACATTTGTGGGCAGAGATCTATTACCCAGATGTTCTTCCTCATTCTGTATCCAGTGGATGGAGTGAGAGAAGAACAAATGCATACAAATGTATACAAATACATATATAAAGGTAAAGGTTTCCCTTGCTCAAAAGCCAATCAAATATGTTTCCAAGCTGAAGAGCCAGCACTGTCCAACGACGTTTCTGTGGTCATGCTGCCGGCATGACTAGACGCCGAGGCGCACAGAACGCTGTTACCTTCCCACCGAAGTGGTACCTATTTGTCTACTTGCAATTTCTTGCTTTTGTACTGCTAGGTCCCCTAAATTCATGTACCCCAAACCGTAAGTCTCTTTCTAAAGGTTCTTTTTTCCTGTATGTGTCTTACAAATATGGAATGGGCAAAACTTTTCAGTTGCCACTAAAGCAAGGCAGTTTTGAATGAATCAACTGCTTTGTAAATCAGGCCAGAGATCCACCAAGCCCAACATTCTCTCTCCAGCAATGGCCACAAGAAGCCCAGTTATCCACACACAAAATACTATTAAACAGCTTCAAGAAAAATACCCACCCCCTTTTGCTAAGTAAGCAGAGGTACACTGCCTCTGAACGTGGAGGTGCCACACTTCATTATGACCACTTAGCTATCAAGAAACCATATCTTCTATGGATTTGCCTAATCTCTTTAAAGAGGCATGTGTGCTAGTTGCCTTCGGAACACCTTGCGGTATGAGATTCTAAAGCCAATTAAGCATGTTGTGAAGGTGTTCCCATTTTCTGCCCTGCACATACTGCCACTTTGTTTCCGTGGGTAACTCTGACCTGAGCTTTAATGTGTATTATATTTTAGTTATTTACTTTGTTTATGCCCCACCTTTCTCCTCCACAGAGACCCAAACCAGTTTATATTGTTCTCTCCTCCATTTCATCCTCACAACAACCCTGTTAAGATAAGCTAGGCCAAAAATGTGTCACTGGCAAGCTCCCGAGGGGTTTCACACCTGAGTCTCCCAAATGCAAGTCCACACTCCAACCTCTACACCACACTAAGAGAATAATTTTCCCTTCATTTGGTTTCTCTACATTCTCATTTTGCAAATCTCCACCATGTCCCCTCTAAAACAGAGCTCGTATACTTCAATAATGCATTGATTAATCTACATAACTTTGCATATGATTTTTTTTTTGCTTTTTACCCAGTGTATACTAGAAAAACACTCCCTTGCATGTGAGAAAGACATATCTCTTCCAAGAAGGCTCCTTCCCTGGATAGCTCAGGCTAGCCCAATCTCGTCAGATCTCGGAAGCTAAGCAGGGTCAGCCCTGGCCAGTATGTGGATGGGAGACCTCTGAGGGATATCAGGATTGTGACATGGAGGCAGGCAATGGCAAACCACCTCTGAATGTCTCTTGCCTTGGAAATCCTACAGCAGGCATGTCAAACATAAGGCCCAGGGGCCGTAATCAGCCTGTCCATGACTCTTAGCCGGCCCACAAGCAGCTGGTATGAAGTGCTTCCCCTTTTATGGTATCCCTTGGGGGAAAAACTAGTCTTGCATATTATTAAATACATTTATTGGGGCTTTTGTGGGTTCCCCAGTAAATTAATTGCTTTCACTGCTAGGAATCAATTATTTTTGTTGGTATTTTGAGTAAAAAAAAAAAAAAGGTCAATTGGGTTTGCCTGTGTCCTTTATAAAGTTTATATCCCCAGTACCTGGTGTTACATTTTTACAGTCCATGTGGCCCAGCCCGACAAAGTGACATTTATGTCAGATCCGGCCCTCATAACAAATGAGTTTGACACCTCTTTCTTATGGGGCCACTATAAGTCAGCTGTGACTTGACAGCACTTTCCACCGCCAAGAAGTTTCCTGACCTATAGATTTTCTAAGTTTGTGTATTAAAATAATTAACCTTGCCCCCACCAAACAAACAAACAAACAAACAAAACCTGCCCAGTTAATCAAGGGCACATGTGACTTTTAACCAACTCATTCAACATAATCAACTTCATGTTGCTGCCCATCTTCTAGAGAAACCCACCCTTCAAAGGATCGCAGCCCCCACAGAAGCCTTGCTCTGTACAGAATGTGCTTCCTTTCTCTTATCATCTTACTTGCCCTGCTGCGTTCGGCAGCACATCCTCCCTAGCAGCAGAACACCAAAAAAAGCCTCCAGTCACCATGACCTACTTATTCATGTTTTGCTCCTTCTGCAAAGAGTGTAAATAGAAACGCGGCCTCCTGACACCCTCATTCTGGCTTTTGCAGAGATGGTCCCGAATGCGAACAGTACACCAGCCGTACCGCCGACTGTTAAGCACATTAAATGTCAAGATCTTGCCGCTTTAGATCTTCCATACTGTTAGTCCCATCTGCTGAGCCTTTGTCCTCCGCGTGGATTTAGATCTTAGTATAGAAGCCTAATATCGCATGCCGTACTTAACGCCGTATGAAGTTTCCATTAAAAACTCAAAGCATACTTTGACCGAGTCGGACAATGGCTCAGCAGCAGAGTGCCTACTTGGCATGCAGAAGGTCCCACGTTCAGTCCTTGGGATCTTCAGTTAAAGAATCCCAGGTCACTGGTGTTAGGAGTGCCAAGACCTTAGTGAGTCATTGCTTGTCGGAGACGGCAGTACTGAGCCACGTGAACCACTGGACTGCCTTTGTACAAGGCATCTTCACAAGCTGAGTTGCGGCGCTTTCTAATGAGCCTTATTTTGCCTCACATCATGTAAAACTGATCCTGCCGATGCCCTCCCTGCCAGCTCAAGCACAGACATGACACAATCAAATTGGAGCACATTTCAGGCCCATTGGTTTTCAATAGAAGAGCTGAAGATCTAGGTATAAGCATTAGCGCAAATGATTTAACAGTACTTGGCTGGTCTGGGTCGTGCTCTATAGTTTACTTAGAATTAAGTCCCACTGATTGCAATGGACCTTATTTCATGGGTCACAGAGAGGGAGCCTGGTAGTCTCAGCTGTTGTATCCTTTGCCCTAGCGACCTAGATGACCCAGAAAGACCAATGATCTTACTTAGCATAGGCAGCTTCTTATATGTATATGGACTTCCAAGTGAATGGTCTTTTCCTATCATAGCAATGCAGTTTTCTTCCAGAGTTTTGTTTGTCATTAGCCATTTGCACTGATATCCCTCTAATGGAAGAGAAGAAGGGCTATCCGACTGCTGTAAATAACTTTGCAGGGATGGAAAATATCCTTTTTTCTGTATGGAGTGCAATCAAGATCTGGAGACCTTTACCGCCTGACCTGGATAGCCCAGGCGAGCCTGATCTCAGAAGCTACGCAGGGCCAATCCTGGCAAGTACTTGGAAGGGCAACCTCCAAGGAATACCAGGACTGGGGATGCAGAGGCATGCAATCAAGCCACCTCTCTGAAAAGTCCTAGCCCCACTAGGCATCACCAAAAATAACCATGGTTCCAGTCTCACAAGCACACACACACACACACACCCAGAATACACACACACACCCAAAAAAAGATCTGGAGACCTTTATTTACTTACTTAGTTAGTAACCCACTTTTCTGCCCAGTAGGGACCCAAAGGTAGCTCACAACATTCCCAGTGCTTCCATTTTACCATCATAACAGCTCTGGGACTGGCCCTAGGTTACCCAGCAAGCTTCCCCAGTGGTGCAAGGATTTGAACCTGGGTCTTCCAGATCTTTGTCCAACATTTCAACCACTCCCCCACTCTGGCTCTTGAATGCACACCCTCTGTAGAAAAGAAAGAAAACATTTGGGAGGAACAAAAATGATCTGGGCTTTCTACTTAAGCGAGATGTCTGTTTTAAAAGAACTTCAGCTCTTCTCATCACAAACCCGCTACTGCAAGGAGGAAAGCTGCCTGCCTCTTGTTTTTCCGGAAGAAAGATGAAATCATCAGTAACCTCTCCCGCCCCCCTTCCCCTTCCCAGATAGATGGGCCCCACCCTCATTATGCTTCGGATCAGTCCTGTTTTATTAAAGCTGTTTAAGCCTGTTTTATGACCTCCAGTGGAATAGTAATATACCTATTGCATAGTTGGGCACACTTCCCCCCCGTTTTGAAGCAGCTGCCACATGGCTCAGCCTGTAGAAACAACTGGAGCTCAGCCTTGGCTTTAAGGGTGAAATGCACGGTAACTGCAGACGTTCTCATGCATCATTCATTAACTCCTGCTTTCTGACATCCTGTCATGCTCTTGCTCATGCTCTCAAGGTCTAAAAACAACCCAGGCAGTGCAATCACACTGGAATTTATTCGGCACGCAAAACAATTAAAAACCACAGTAGAATTGCTGTTCAGATACTCAGGCACAGAATGCCAACCTCAAATCTAAACACCATCTCAGAGATAAATCTTTAACGTTGGGATCTGATTCTTTTTTCTTTTCTTTTCTTTTTTTTAAGGTCCACTTCCCCCCCTTTTCCCTTGATTCGGGCTCCCACAAGCCTCCATGTGGGAAAACAGGAATGCCTTTCAGGGAGCCCTGCCCCAAAAGAGCAGCCCTCCAGTGTTCCCCGTGTGGTCACCTGCAGCTATACGCTCAGACCACCCCCCTCCCGGCATGGCAGCACATTTCTTATACCTGACACCTCCATCAGAATCCTGTCAGGCTGCAAGTCCTAAGCACATCACCAGGGGTCATCATGGCGCCCATCACCAGGGGTCAACATGGTGCCAAGGCCCACCACAGCCTTGAAGAGGGCCCACCACCAACCAGGAACACTTGGTGCATTCACTCCCATCTGCTGCTAGGATTGCCAGGTCTCGATTGGAAGATACCTGGAGACTTTGGGGGTGGATCCAGGAGAGGGAGGAGTTTGGGGAGGGGAGGGGCCTCAGCATGGTACAATGCCATAGAGTCCACTCTTCAAAGAAGCCATTTTCTCCAAGGGAGCTGATCTTTGTCAGCGTGAGATCAGTTGTAAAAGCAGGAGATCTCCAGGCCCCACCTGGAGGTTGGCAGCCCTATCAGCTGCATGAGGCTGTGATGTCACAGAGGCCTCTTGGGATGGTCTCCCACTGCCTGATGAGAAGCACCTGTGAGGGACAGTGGACTAAAACTCTCTAGGGTTGCCAACCTCCAGGTGGTGGCTGAAGGTCTCCTGAGATTACAACTGATCTTGGAGAACAGAGATCACTTCACCTAGAGAAAACAGCCTTTTCAGAAGTTGGACTCTATGGCATTATATTCCATTGAAGTCCCTCCCCTCCCCACGATCCACCCTCAAATCTCCAGGTATTTTCCAACCTGGAGCTGGCAACTCTAAGACACTCTCATGAAAGGACGGTGCTCCCTCCCTCCCTCCCTGGAAGTCCTAGAAGTCTGTGATGTCACAGAGACCTCTGGGAGGTTTTCCCATTCCTTGACTGGAAAAGTGCTTAGAGACAGAAGCAGGTCCTCTCCAGCTTCCTGTAACCCAGAACCCTCCCTCACCAACTTAAACAATGTGTGATTCCCAGGGCTGGTGCCAGGTTTTTTTGGCACACTAGGCGAGGCTACCTTCTGGTGCCCCCCTCCGCCATGCGCCCCCAAATTTTCAAACATAAGTGCATTTTAGGAAGAATGAAAAACACAAAATTTGAAATTGCTGATTTCTTCTTCTTTTAATTGTAAGAACATGCTATCTGCTGCAGTATCTTTATCCTGACAAACCAAAAGGCTTGGACTAGATTCACTGCAGGTGAGTAGCTCTGGGACAGAGCATACTGCTGGTATTAGCTCCTTTCTCTGCAGTTTAAAGGGAGTTGTATGCTAGAGAAGACAGGCACAATGATCTACCTCCAAGGGCTATTGTTAGGGCTGTAAAATTAACAACAGTCTGAAAGATTTATGAACTTTTATCCCAGCTTAAGCTTTCATGTCCTAAAGCCCACTTCTGCATGTGCAGTGCTGCCAATACATGGAGCCACCTTCTACTGAGTCAGAAGGCTGGTATATCAAAGTCATTATTGTCTATTCTGAGGGACAGTGGCTTTCCAGGGTCTCAGGTAGACATCTTTCACATCACCTAATGCCTGATTCTTTTTGTCTGAGTGGAAGATGTTTGGTGTTGAACCGCAGACCTTCTGCATGCAGAGCACATGCTCTACCACTGAGGTATGGTTCTTCCCACACACACACATACTGCTAGGTCTGGTAGCCATGCAGACACTAGAAAAATCTAAATTTCTGCAGGGACTCTGCCACTGAGCCACAGTCCCTAGAGTAGGATCAAGAGAAGTTTGATTTCTTGAGCAATACTGGAGCCAAGATCTATATGCAGTGCTTGTTGTTCCCGACCCTTGGCTGCAGGTGTTGCTCTGCCCAGAAGGACCTCCAGTGACACTGGAAGCAGCACTCTACTTGGGGGGGGGGGATCCCTGAACAGCCCGGCTGTCCCATAGCTGGGAAGAGAGGTCTCATGGACAGCTCGTGTCTTCCCATTTGCACAGGAACTTGCCTGCCCAGGGGCAGGGGGGAGATTGCGTTCTGGCCTCATCTCTGGGCTGGCCACGCAAAGCAATGCAGCGCCAGGGATGGAGCAGGAGACGGCCCGGCGCAGTGTTGTCGCCATCCTCCACCATAAGCCCTTAGTCCGCCACACCTGTGCCTAAGTGCGGATTGGAATCTGGCCATCTTGGGGGGGCAGGCTCGCTCCTCCTCAGCTGCTCACAGAGCTCCTTGACAGGACCTCCCGCTTAGGGCTGCCAAGTCCCCCGGTAGAGTGGGGGAAACACTGATTTTTAAAGCTTTCCCCCGCTTTTCCAAAATTGGCCACCGGGGGGACAAAATGGCTGCCAGCAGGGGAACCTCGGAGCCTGCCCTGGCCAGCCTCTTGAACTTCTTAAAAGGGAAATTTCCCCTTTAAGAGCTGAGCCAGCTAGAGAGCCCCGCCCAGAGATTAAGGAGGGACTAAGCTCTTTCTACTGAAGGGCTTCCATGCAAGGTTGCTGCTGGAGTAAACTGCGTAAGTTGCTGGGGTCTGCGAGCTCTTTTCCTTCTCTGTCTCTCCCCCTCCCCCTCTTTCTTTTTTCTGTCTGTCTGTCCACTGTGGTTTTGTCAAAGGAATAAACTGTCACTTCCAAAGAGGTAAACATCACAAGGAGAGGTTGCCTGTAGAAGGTCTGGGAGTGGGATTGTTTAAAATGTCTTGTCGTGGCTGTTTGGGTCCCCCCAATCCTCATTTCCCTACTGCAAATAAAAGTTGGGATTCCTCATTTTTATGCCAATTTTCTGTTTCTTTCAACCATGTCCCCCCCCCCCCCCCCCGGCAGTAAAAATCTGCATTTTTAAAAGCATTTGTACATCAAGTAACCGGTATTTTAAGTTAGGGATGGATCCAACTAGCTTTTCTGCTGGCGAAAAGGGGAGGACAAAGGTCCTCTTTAGCCACCAAAAAGCCTATGCTGGAGGGGGGGGGGAGAAGTTATGGGACTTACATGGACAACAGCTGGGTGAAACAAGGGCCAGAAATAAAGCCTGGGAATTGGGCAAGAGTAAGTGAAAAAGCTGTCTGTCTGTCTGTCTGTCTCTCTCTCTCTGTCCCCATCCAGCAGAGGTCTATCAGTGGCTATTATTAGCCACAAGGTCTAAATGGAACCCTTTGTCTGGGGCAGTGATGCTCTGCATTCTTGGTGCTTGGGGGGCAACAGTGGGAGGGCTTCTGGAGTTCTGGCCCCGCTGCTGGACCTCCTGAGGGCACCTGGTATTTTTGGCCACTGTTGTGACACAGAGTGTTGTACTGGATGGGCTGTACTGGATGGGCTGATCCACTGTGGCTTCTCTCCTGTTCTTATGATATGAAAATCATATTTAGCACTTGTGTAGCACTTAGGGCTTCATATTCTGCCGAGATGAGGAAGGATTCAGTAGGGCCGTTGCTCAGTGATAGAGCATCTGCTTGACATGCAGGAGGTATCAGCCTCTTCAGCTAAAAAAGGATCAGGTAATAGGTGACATTAAAGATCTCAGCCTGAGACCCTGGAGAGCCACTACCAGTCTGAGTAGTCAATACTGACCTTGATGGACCAATGGCCTGATTCAGTATTAGGAAACTTCATGAGTTCATGTGTCAGCATGTGGAAGCAACATCACAGGATGTGACATCACAAAATGATGTCACTTCCTTTCTCCTGGCTCCACCCCCAAAGTCTCCTGGCTCCACCCCCAAAGTCCCCAGATATTTCCCAAGTTGGACTTGGCAGCCCTACTCCCGCTGCCATGGCTGCCTCAGAGAGGTAGAGAAGAACGATTTTAGTTTTGTTTTCCTGCTTTCCTAAAGCAGCAAGGGGGCATCTCCCTTCCTACAACTCCCAGCCAGTGCCCAATCACTGGCCACATGAGCAAAAGCAGAGTCGCCGGGAAAAGGCCTAGGGAGAAAGACAGACCTTGGTAGGGAAACGCATATTTTGCTCTTTGGGCAGCATTTGGAAGTGCCTCAGAGGGGAGATCCTTCCCGTAGCGTTCCAGTGGACTGGGCCATGGGATGTCCCTGGCTGGGACTAAGGAGGGGCATCCCTGCTGGGCTGGGGGGGGGGTGCGGCCAGAGATTTCCAGCAGCTCCCCCCCTAATTATCCTGAAAAGGTCCCCCAAAGACAAGGAAATCGCTTGGGGAAAATTGGAAGGCAGCAGAGGGCACAGAAGCACAGAATTTTCCAGAGGAACTAACCACATCCATCTGAGGGGGGGAGGCAAGGCTGGAGGGGCTTGGATCTAAGAGATCCCAGCCCCTGCAACTTTGCCCTCAGCTCCTGCAGGTGGGGGGGAGGCAAGAGTTTGGCTTCGGGGCCACTGCACTCTAATTGCCCTCCCAGCGGCCAGTGAGTGAGTGAGTGAGTGAGTGCCAGAGCCTGCAGCCACCTGGCAGCAAGCATCCCAAGCCAAGGGGGCTGTGGAGATGGATGTGATGTTGAATGGATTTGTGCATCAGATGGGAGTTGACGGAAGCAAGCTGGCTGGGCAGAGCATGGTGAAGGTGCAGCGGTATGCAAGGCCACCTGCCCTCCTGAGGATCCAGCTGTGCCCTTGGAGGGGGTGGATCGGGCCCTTCACAGGGGGCTGCCGCTGGCCACCATCCCCTCCCCACCAAGCCCATTCTCCTCCTCCCTTGCTTGCTTGCAACGGGGGACCCGTTCTCAGGGGAACCCAGTGACAGCATCTCTCCAAAGGCAAAGCGAAACCAGGTGCTGTGCTGGGGAAGCCAGGGGGTGGAGAGGGAGCAGCACGGGATCCTGGGGGGGGGAGGGCCGGGCCAGAGCACTGGGCTGGAGCAAAGGGAGAGAAGGGGTGGGACTGGCTGGCTGGTGGCGGGGGGGGGCTTGGCCGGCCGCTCCTCCCCTGGGAAGGGAAGTGAGATGCAGCAACTGCTGCTGCAGCACCTGGGTGCAAGGGGGGCAAACCTGGAGGTTGGGGAGCGCAGTTGCCCGGGCACCGAAGGCAGCGGCAGCAGCTGGAGGACTTGTCTTCTGTGCCCCTCTGATGTCTCCACCCTAGGCGGTCGCCTAACTTCTCCTAATGGTAGCACCAGCCCTGGTGATTCCACACGAAACCTTAAATCCTGGTTCAGCCCTGTCCCCGAACTTACATTCTACACAACACTCGAATTCATCCCTGTAATTTTTTGTTTCCACATTATGTTGAGGTCACCCCAGTTTTGCCCCACACTTGTCCCGGGATAAACGGATGCTGTTATGACCAGGGATAAATGCAAGGTATTATGTCACAAGTTGAACTCTAATAAAACCAGGGATGCAATCCAAGTGCAGAAAGGACCAATGTAGAAACATGGAGGGGGGGGGGTACACATGTATAAGTGTGGGGGGGCAGATCAAGTGGAGGAGGAATGTCATCATGGCACATACTTAGCGAGGGAAGACGTCATGTCTAGGACCCCAAACCAGGCACTAGCCCTGCAGTACACGCCCACGTGTAGCCACCCAGCCTTGGGGGGGGGGGCAGGTTTCTGACAGTCTGAACTGCCTGGCTCCTCCACAATCTACAGGCATTGCCATACAATTCCCAGCAGGGGCGTAGACTTTATAAATCCCCGGGGGGGGCAGGGGCTCTCTCATGTGCGCGCGCTTTGCGCGCGCGCACGGGACCATGTCCCCACAGCTCCCCCCCGGCCCCAGGGAGGCAGATCCACACTCGCCTCGCGCTCGCCTTTGCTCGGGGCGCAGTCGCGAAGCGTGGGAGCATGTCGCCGAGCCCGGCCGTCGTCCTCTGCCATGGGGCGATCTTCTCCCCGTTCCTGCTGGTGTCGGAGTGCCCCGACTGGTCACAGCGCACAGCCCTGCTTGCCGGCAGCCCTGCTTGCCGGCAGCTTCTTGCCAGACCTCCGCATTCGCGTTCTCCGGCCCGGCGGCGGCGACGTTGCTGGACTCCACTGGCCCGACGAAGCCTCGCAGCGGCAGGGCAGCTTCCCAGCCGTGAGGTTCAACCCGCTCTCCGGTGGCCTGGAGGAGGCCCCCGGCGGCCTGGAGTGCCATCACGCGGAACTCCTGGTGCTGGTCCCCTGCCGCCCCTTCCAGCGCGCCTTCGCCAAGGTCTTCGGGGCCTTGGGTCAGTGGCGCTTCGGGGGGGAGGAGGAGGAGGCGGCCCGGGAGGAAAAGGCCGGGTCCCCGCTTGGCGACGAGCTGCGTTTCCTGCTTTGGTTCGCTTTGCTGAGGCTCCTGGACGGCGGCCTTGGCGGGGTGGGTGCTGTGAGCTGCGCGCCGGCCACGCTCCCTTTTGCCGGGGGTGGCTGAGCCCCCCCCCGGGAAATTTCGGGGGAGGCTTGAGCCCTCGAGCCCCCCCGTAGTTGACGCCCATGATTCCCAGTTGCCTTCCCCATGAAAAGACATTTCAGAGTGCTTCCTTCTTTTGGATGTTTCCATTATTTTGCTTGAAGATACATTCATTTGCTAATTGGAGTATTTTTAAATATGTTTAAAAATGCAAGACTCTGAACTAGTCATAAGATCCGTGGGGGTGGGGGAGTTAAACTTCCCCTGTGAGGGGAAAAGAAAATAGCCCCGGGGAATGGAACCTGACAGGCTGCTGCTCCCACTTCATTCACAAGACAGCTCTCATTTTACATATCCTCATCCATCAATACAAATCTTTCAGCTGTCAGCTGGTGAAGACCAAAACATACACAGGTTAGCAAAGAGAGAGGCGATAACTTGACTATGCTTGAATAAGAAATATAAGGCACATTTTAAAGAGCTCTGAAAAGATCTCTCAAAAATGGCAGGGGAGTAATAAAAGCAAATGCACATGATGGGGGGGGGGAATGCTGACTTCATGTACAACTGTGGGAGGGAGGTCTAGCTTGGTGTCGTGGTTAGGGGCACACACTCTAATCTGGGAGAACCGGGTTTGATTCCCCACTCATCCACACGCAGCCAGCTGGTGTGACCTCGGGTCAGTCAGACGTTCTCTCAGAGTTGTTCCCTCAAGGGCAGTCCTCGAGAGAGCTCTCTCAGCCCCACCCACTTCACAAGGTGTCTGTTGTGGGGAGGGGAAGGGGAAGGAGATTGTAAACTGCTCTGAGTCTCCTTCAGGTAGTGAAGGGCAGGGTATAAATCTAATCTCCTCTCCTTCTAAATTGCCTGTGGTAATCCAGGAAGAAATCTTGGGGTCACAGTGAGAAGGTTATAGAAAATGCCAACGCAGTGTGTTGTAGGGGTTAGAGTATCAGACTAGGATCTGGAAAACCTACATTTGAATCCCCCCCACTCTGCCATGGAAGGACACTTGAGTAAATCATGCTCTGCTAACCTAACCTACCTTACCGAGTGGTTGTTGTGAAGATAAAATGGAGGAGGGGAGAACAATGTAATAAGCGATTTTGGGTCCCCACTGGAGACACAAGTGGGGTATAAATACCTGAATAAATAATAAACATCTGACTAGGAATTATTAGGGTAGGGGGTGTAAACAAAACAGCACCCTTAATAAAAATACAGTTGGAAAAATCTGTAATGCAGCCACATTTAGAATACTGTTCGGAGTTCTGATTGCTGTCGCCGCATCTCTGAAAGGAAATCACAGAGCTGGGGAGATTCTAGGAAACAGCAGCAACAAGCAGTGAAACAATCCAGTGGCCGTCTTTGCCCTAGCTCATTTTTTGTACTGCCAACCCGAGTTTCCCTAAACTGTTAACTATGTCATCAGATGCCAAGCAGGACTGTTAGCCACCAGGGAAATAAATTCATGGCCTGCTTAGATGGGAATTCAAGGGGTTGGAACAACTTTGCTGCATGAAAAACAAAAACATTTGCGGAATTGTAATGAATAATGTAAAAGCATGAAGACACGGCAGAGGTATATAATGTTATCAATAGAGTGGAAGAGCCACTTTCTTCCTCTCTCGTTATAATTCCGGAACCAGGGCTTGTCCAACGTAATTGACTTGAAGAAGGGACAAACAGAAGAAACACGACACGTAATTATGGAAGTCACACCCACAGACCCTTAGCAGTAGAGCTGTCAGCCTCCGGATGGGCCTGGAGATCTCCCAGAATGACCCCTATCAGGGCTTTTTTTTGTAGAAAAAGCCCAGCAGGAACTCATTAGCACAATAGGCCACACCCACAGCAGAAACCCATTAGCATATTAGGCCACACCCCTGACAGCGCAGCTCCCTCCCAGGATCGGCTTCCCCAGGTGTCCCGTAGCTTGCAGGGTGCATGGGGAACCCAAGGGAAGGAAGGCAGTTTCTGGATCGGCTTGGCTTCCCCAGATGTCCCGTGGCTTGTGAAGAGCCTGGGGAACCCGGGGGGGGGGGGAGGATGTAGGTGTGGCCAACTCAGAAGCCAGCCGGAACTCCGTTCCTGTGCGTTCCTGCCCAAAAATAGCCCTGACCACTACAGACTACAGAGATCGGTTCCCAGAAAACAGCTGCTTCGAAAGATGGCCTCTGTGGCATTATACCTCACTGAGGTCCTGCTCTTTCCAAACCCTCCCCTCCCCAGGTTCCACCTCAAATCTCTAGGAATTTCCCAACCCCCAGTGGGGAGGGGGAAAGCCTCAGTGGTAGAGCATCTGCTTGGCACGAAGCAGGGGATCCCAGGTTCATACTCCAGCATCTCCACTGAAAAGGATCCGGTGGTATGGGATGTGAAAGACCACTGTGGAGACCCTGGAGAGCTGCTATAAACCAAAAGGTATTTCTGCACAGTTTTCCTCATTGCTCAGTTTCTGCACTGCGCTGGGTTTTTTGCAGACCTTACACACAATACCCTTTGCCAATCACCACAGTATTACTCTAACATTTAAAGGCCTGGTGGCATGTGGACAAGATCCCCTGATACCCCAACCATTAAGCAGTGCTTTATAACAGGTTAGCAGCCTGAATAGAGCAGACTAGCCTGAGCTTCTCAGAGCTCAGAAGCGAAGCAGCATTGGTCCTGGTTAGTACTTGCATGGGACAGACTACCCTGGAAGGATGGGGTCGCTATGCCGAGAAAGGCAAAGGGAAACCACTTCTGCTCATCTCTTGCCTTGAAAACCATCATCATCATCATCACAGGCTGGTGAAGTTATGGACTAATTCCCCTGAAAAGTGTCATTTCATTTAATGTAGGATGATGTGAGAATATTACCTGGAGTGTTAAGATTTACAATGCGAACCATCCTTAGATGTGGCCATCACCAACTCATGACCAGAGCTGTGGAGTCTTGTGAGCAAAAATTCTATTTTGTGAGCTACTGGCATTAAAGTTGTGAGCGAGCGATTTGGCTGCTGCATAGATTAGTTTGCTCTGGAGCCATCTTTCCTGAGCGGAGACAAAAATGTGTGAGCCGGAGGCTAAAAAACTGAGCTAGCTCACACTAACTCATCTTAGAGGGAACACTGGACCATATATGTATGAATTCGTGCCCCCTCGCCCACCCTGGGTTACTTTTATCAGTGAAGACGCTTGCCTCTACAGATGGAGTAAGGAAGCTCAATCCAAAGCAACTGATGGGTGAGTGTCAGCTCATACAACCTTGCTGGGATTATGCCCCCCCCCAAAAAAAAAACAGCAGAGAGGAATGGCAACACTACAGGATGCCAAAGCCAAAGGGGGGGGGGAGCTGTAACATTAAAAGAAGCAGCGTTTTATATCCTTTTCATTTCCCCAAGAGGCTGTGCCAAAGGAAGACAGTATTGTCAAATACTGTTTAAAAAAACTAGCAGTTGATTTGTTTGTGCTATAATTAACTGTGTTCCTAATGCTCTCCATCAGTCAGACAGTATGCAGAAGGTAATTATAGCTATTTATAGCATTCAAACCTTTCACAGGGAACAGCCTTTTTGTTTTTTAAGCAAACAGGAGGAACAAACAGGGAGGGGGAATCTTGAAAAGATGCTAATCCTTACACAGAAATTTCTTAAGGCTCACGTACGAATCCAGCCTAAAGCATACAACGTGTAAAGCAAATGGCAAAAGAAGCGACTGATCATTTGCAGAAGAGGAAACGTCTTGCTCTCTCTAGTCATTTTGCTGCTTCTTTTCTAGGGCTGCAATCCTGGGCAGTCTTACTCAGATGCAACCGCCGTTGGACTGAAGCAAGATTTATCTCCCAGTAAACATGCATAGGACTGGGATGCACGCCACAGCAGTACTCCTGAGAAAATCAGTCCCGGGTCCGATATTTATACACAGCGGTAACTCAAAGAGGGTGACGCCCGTGGTCCCCGCTCCCTGCCACCTCTGCCCATGGTCTCCACCCGAATCAGCTAACAAGTCTTCCCTCCACCTCTGCCCACGGTCTCCACCCAAATCAGCTAACAAGTCTTCCCTCCACCTCTGCCCACGGTCTCCACCCGAATCAGCTAACAAGTCTTCCCTCCACCTCTGCCCACAGTCTCCACCCAAATCAGCTAACAAGTCTTCCCTCCTCATTCTCCAGATAGCTTTACAGTGCAGCAACTCGTGCATGCCTAATAGGGCTTCCTAAACTCTAGTGAGATTCCTGGCCCGAGAGTTCAGGAAGCCCTAAAGGAGGAGGAGGAGGAGATTGGATTCATACCCAGCCCTTCACTTGGAGTCTCAGAGCAGCTTTCAAACTCCTTTCCCTTCCCCTTCCCACAACAGACACCCTGTGAGGTAGGTGGGGCTGAGAGAGCTCTGACAGAAACTGCTCTTTTTCAAGAACAGCTGTGCCAGAACTATGGCTTGCCCAAGGTCATCCAGCAGGTGCAAGTGGAAGTGTGGGGAATCAAACCCGGTTCTCCCAGATTGGAGTCTGCACACTTAACCACTACACCAAACTGGCTCTCAAACTGGACATGTGTGGACTGCCCCACTGTCTGAGAAATGTAGAGGGGAGGAGCCTGTGGGAGGGCGTGACACCGTAGCAAGAGGGGTGAGCGAAGGAGGTAGATATGAATGCAGCTGTCCCCACCCAATTCACCATCCAAGACCACTGCCCCACCTCACCTCATTAAAGAGCCAGACCTCTTTTATACATGTCACCCTCACATGAACTGCACATACACCCAAGAACTAATGAGTCACTCTTGGGATGTATCTTCACCAGAGCATCTCCCATCTATAACATTTCCTTTCTTAACACACTGATTTTTGTTGCGCCCATGTGGCTTACTTTGTACACATGAATTCAGTAGCCTACGATTTTCCCTGTGGCTGTGAGAAGAACCTTAGATTTTAGGAGGAGCCTCATCCTCATACTTGCTAGACCAAGACTTCCCTTCAGCTAATGGTATCTCTTGATTCTGTTCACATGTTGGCTACAGATAAGTACCTCTCCCCAAGAATATTCATTCTAGATTCTGAGGACAGTGCCAAGGAGCCTTGGACCTCCCTAGAATCGTAGAGTTGGAAGGGGCCATACAGGCCATCTAGTCCAACCCCCTGCTCAATGCAGGCTTAGCCTAGAACATCCCTGACAAGTGTTTATCCAGCCGCTGCTTGAAGACTGCCAATGAGGGGGAGTTTACCACCTCCCTAGGCAGCCAATTCCACTGCTGAACTACTCCTACTGTAAAAAAAAAAAAGTTCTAATATCTAGTCGATATGTTTCCACCCATAATTTAAGGCTGTTATTGTGAGTCCTCTCCTCTGCTGCATACAGGAACAGCTCCCTGCCCTCCTTTAGGTGACAACCTTTCAGATACTTAAAGAGAGCAATCATGTTCCCCCGCTCTCAACCTCCTCTTCTCCAGACTAAACATTCCCAAGTCCCTCAGCCATTCCTCACAGGGCTTGGTCTCCAGGCCCCTGATCAGATAATCAGCCTCCGGAGCCAATTCTTCACCCTCAGACTGGAGTTCCATCTATCACCATGGGCAAATTCCACAGGTGCGTACTAGTTCTGTGTCCCGGCTTCTCCTCCAGGCAATGCCTCATCCTCCGGGGGGAGCTAGGCTTGTGCTTACCCTAGAAGAGCCTTCAGCCTCCCCGACCAAGTGCATCTCCCACTTCATGACTGGTTGCAAGTACATAAACACTTTCATCTGTGAGAGGGTTTTTTTGACATGCTCTACTAAGCCCATTCCCTCAAAAGGAAAGGTTAGCTCATTTATTACAGCCACATTCCATGGACTGCATAAAGGACCAGCAGCTATCAACCACAGTCATATTTTGCTCTAATGCCCCTGGGACCATGTGTAATCCATGAACTTTCTTGTTCAGAGCAATGGAAATCAGAATGAGACCTACCATGTGCAATTAAAAATGCAATATGGCAGAATGCATCATTATCAGTCGGCAACACATTTGGGCTTCCATACTCGCTTACCTCGGAGTTATTTAAATGGCATTTGTGAGTCCCGGAAAACCACCCTTCGCTTGAACACTGGTCAATGTCCACTTTCTGCAGGTTGATGTCCATTTTCACAACACCCCTGCAAGAAAAGAAAACAGCATTACCATATGGATGTTGCCTATTTTCTTTTCTCTGGCAAGTGCAGTAAAGAAAACAGTGTTAATTCTTAATTGCATGTACGAGAAGGCATGATTAGAGAACGGAAGCATCTTATTAAGTTGTTCTGCTTACGAGTGCCAAAACTGTTCTGCTTACGAGTGCCAAGAGTAGGAGGTTAAATTCCGCCGGACTGGCGTACATCAGCAAATAAGAACTATTTTTCTAAGTTTGGGGTAGCTTTTCATCTAAAAGACATGTACACATCCACCCACCCCACAGAGGTTGGTCCAGTCCCAAAGGTGCCACTTAATCTACCCGGCCTCCCTGTTTTTCTCTCAAAAACAACATGGCAACAAGCCTCCAAGTGTCTCTTAGAACTTTCTGAGTCACCATGAGATCGCTTGTTGTCAGACACAAGAAATTATTCTGGAGCAGAGTCATTCTTCTGAGTGGTTTTTACCGGGCAGATTTCACATACATTGAAATAAGGTAGACCATATTATTCAATGAGACATTTCTCATCATATATGGACAATGAGACGTTTCTCATCATATATGAACGCATTTTTATAATGGTTTTGTTTTAGTACTGACTAGCTCCTGCTAACCTAGCAGTTGGAAAGCAAGAAATTGCAAGTCGATTAATAGATACTGCTGTGGTGGGAAGGTAACAGCATTCCATGTGCCTCGGCATTTAGTCGTGCCGGCCACATGACCACAGAAAAGTCTTCGGACAGCGCTAGCTCTTCGGCTTGGAAACGGAGAGGAAAACTGCCCCCTAGAGTTGGATTTGACTGGCTTCCAAGCAAGGGAAACCTTTACCTTTTATAGGATACTGCCCCTTTTGGGCAGAATTAGTTTCATATAGGCAGAATTCTCCATTATCTTTGTTTTGTTTGGGGGGGGGGGTTTGCCATCAAGCTGCAACCAACTTGTGGCAACCCCATAGGGTTCTCAAGGCAAGAGACATTCCGAGGTGGTTTTTCATTGCTTGCCTCTGCATATCAGCCTTGGTATTCTTTGATGATCTCCCATCAAAATAATAACCAGGACCAACCCTGTTTAGCCTGCGAGATCCAACGAGATCGGGCCAGCCTGGGCTATCTGGGTCAAGGATCATTGTACACAGCCCTAATTACCTTTGGCATTTTTGTATATTACCATCGGCATTTTTAGTGTACTTAAAATCCTACAGACTTAAAAGCCTTCCTTTCCAAGACTCCTACGGCATTCGAGCAGTCCATCAGTGAGCTTCTTACTGTTATGCAACTTTGCACATTATCTTGGAAGCTACTTCTGTATGCTGCTTTCATACCTATCCCAATACATCATTTTGTGGTATCAGCTGAAGGCATCATGTTGCTGCCAAACTCCTTGGGAGATGTGCAGAGTGTCAGGGCTCAAACAGATACGACTGCAGGAGTTCCAGAAATGGAGCTCCCAGCAGTTTCCCCCTTCTTAAGCTTGTGGGGCCCCCAATATGGATTGTAACTGTGGTGAGAGGAGTTTTACGTCATCCCGCCAACATTGCTCTCCAAATCTAGAACACTCCTTGGGAGATACCATTGTTCTCATTCTGGAAAAATACAGATACTGATGCATGTGACTGCTCCCGTCAGAACCTACCCATCCCATCCATGCCGATCAGAGGCCCTGCTTCAGGTGCCCTTGAAAAGGGCCTTCTTGGGCTTGGCACCCCCAAACACTGGAAATCCCTCCCCAGACAGAGTCATTTGTCTCCCTCTATTGTTGTCATCCACCAATGGGTGAAGACTTTTTTTTTATGCTCCTTCACTAATTCCTTGTGTGTGTGTCTGCGTGTTAATAAGATTTAACTGTTTTCAATATATTTATTTATCTGTATTTTAAACACTGTTATTGATGTCTACGTTGTGTGCCATCTTGTAGACCCTAAGTGGGGTGGAAAGGAGGCATGCAGTTTTAATTAAATATGTAACTAAGAATACCTGAATGTCTATGCTAGTTGCATAAACAGAGACTCCTTGGGGTTGTTTCAAACTGGGAAAGTGACAAGGAAAGTGGCCCTGTGTTGTGGCTACAATCCAAATAGTCTCATATTTAATAATTTAATTTTTTTAACAGTGGGAATGCTATTTACAGAACCACTAGCATCACATCTGCTTAAGGTTGTCAACCACCAGGTAGGGCTTTAATCTCCAGGAATCACAACTATTCTCCAGACAAGAGAGATCAGTTCTCCTGAAGAAACTGGATGATTTAGAGGGTGGAATCTAAATAACTCTGAGGTCCCTCCCCTGGCTTAGAGTTGCCAACCTCCAAGTGGCAACTGGAGATCTCCCACTATTACAATTGATCTCCAGATTACCAAGATCAGTTCCCCTTGAGCAAATGGCACTGGAGGATGGATTTTATGGCATTATACCCTGTCGAGGCCCCTCCCTTCCCTAAACCCCTTCCCCAAATCTCCAGGTATTTCTCAACCCAGAGCTGGCAACCCTACCCAGGTTTCACCCCCAAAGCTGCAGGAATTTCCCAACCCAGAAATGGTGACCTATTCTACTTAGGGTTGCCAGACCTCCCAGTTTGGCGGGGGTTACCCACTTTGGGGGGGGGGGGGTTTCTATCCCCCGCCTGGCCAGCTGGCCGGTGGGGGAAGCCCTGCCCACAAGCCCCAACACCCATAGCCACCCCTCTTCATTCTCTCCGAGATTGGGTGGGCGGGCCCCTCTGGCTGCGGGTACTTAAAGGGAGCCCTTTAAGTGCTCGCAGCCGGCAGGAGTCCCCATGGGTGTGGGGCTTGGAGCTGGGATGTCCCCAATGTGATGTCATCATGTTGGGGATGCCCCACCCCCTCTGGGAATCCCCCCCCCAAAGTCCCCCGCTTGGAATGAAGATAGACCTGACAACCCTAGATCTGCTTGAGCTCTCAGGTACTTAGGCCTGAGGGAGAGCAAGCACCCTGGATATCAGACTGATGGCCCACAGAACAAGGGGCCTCCTTCAGAGACAAATTGCCCACACTGGAGGCAGGAAATAGGTCTAGGAGTCTTTATGTCAGCCAGCAGCTCTGGATTGGCCCTCTAATGTCACCTGACTTCCCAAAGCAGAAGGATGGCATGCTGGCTGACCTTTGGTCAGTCACAGTTCTCTCAGAATGCTCTCAGTCCATCTACCTCACAAGGTACCTCTTGCAGGGAGGGGAAGGGAAGGTGATTATAAGCCATTTTGAGACTCCTTAGGGTAGAGGAAAAGCAGGGTATAAAAATACAAGAAGAGCCCTGCTGGATCAGACCAACGGTCCATTTAGTCCAGCATCAAGTCTCACACAGTGGCCAACCAGTTCCTCTGAACGGTCAACAACATGGCATAGAGGCTGACACCTTCCCCTGTTGTTGCCTCCTTATCCTGGGATTCAGGGTTCAGTGTTTCTGAATGTGGAGGTTCCACTCAGTCACTATGGCCAGTAGCCACTAATAGACCTATCCTCCATGAATCTACCTAATCCCCTTTTAAAGCAGTTTATTCTTGTGGCCATCACTACATCCTCTGGCAGCGAACTCCACATTTTAATCACACTCTGTGTAAAGAAATATTTCCTTCTGTCTGTACGGAATCTACTTCATTGAATGCCCTCAAGTTCTAGTATTTTGGGGAGAGGGAGAAAAATTTCTCCTTGCCAACTCTCTCCACCCCATGCATAATTTTATAAGCCTCTATCATGTCCCCCCCTTTAATCAAATCTTTTCTAAACCGAAAAGTCCAAGATTCTTCAGCCAGTAGATAGTAACGTTGTCAGTGTGTTTGTTATGACACTTGTGTCATAAGTTGTGAATGACTTCATCTGTTATACTATGTGATGAGTGCAAAACGATAGTAATTACATTTGCTTGCATGGACCTTCAGGGGTGTATATCAATTGTTTATTGTTAAGCATCATTAACCATTCTAGTTTACACAGATGAACAGTAGCAAGCAGCCAGGCCTAGCTGAGTCATGCAAGATAGGAGGTATCAAGTCACCCAGAGGTTGCCTCCAAGCCTAGGGTTGCCAACCTTGAGGTGGGACTTGGCAATTTCCCAGAATTACAACTGAACTCCAGACAACAGATCTGACCCTTGGAGAAAATGACTGCTTTGGAGAGTGGACTTTATGGCATTACACCACCTAGAGGTTGTCAACCCTAGAAGGAGAGAAGGAAGCAGGGGAAGAGGAGAGGCTACAGGGCTTTCAGAAAAGGGGAAAGGGACATAGTGGGGGAGGGTTCGCGCTTGTTGCTTCCATTTCCCACCACCAGGGCCTGCATGATGCAGGGGGTAAGGAGCCAAGGACTGGTCTCCACTAGAAGTTCCACTCTGAGCACATAACACAGAGATGCACTTCCTGGGCAGCTGTCTAATATACAATGAACATAAGCTGCATGGGCATTCTTAAATGTGAAGAAAACCTGCCTTCCGACAAGCTGCCCCTGAGCCTTGGAAGTCCTTGCATCTTCTCCTTCCCAACACTCTGATTGAAAATTGCACCAAATCACTTAATTTCCTAGCTCAGTGTTGGTTTCATAAACTCCGTCCCCCGCCTGTGGGACACTGCGCAACTTCATGACACCACCTCACAAGGCGCAGACCTGACACAAATCACGCAAGTGGCTGATGGCACCCTAACCACGAATTTGTTTAGGAAATACATATGACGCCTCTCCAGAGTCCTGCTCAAGTTTCATAGACCAGCATCTTGCATTGTCTCATCTGATGAAGCGGGCCGTAGCCTATGAAAGTTTATGCCACAGTAAGTGTGCCCTGGCCTGCAGAGGTTGGACAGGGTTTTTTTAGTGGTGACTCCTCACCTTTGGAATGCCCTCCACCTCGCGGCTTGCTTGGTGCCTCCCCTACCTCCTTTTCTCCAGGCACCTCCTTATTCCCTAGGCATCAGGCCAGAACTCTTTACCCAGGCTCTTTAACGGAAGAGTTCCATCATTTTAAGCTGTTTGTATGGTCTGCTTCTATCCCGAGGACTGTTGTTTTATGCGTATTTTAGGCTATTCAATGTTTGCTTTATCCTGTTCTTATTCACTGACTTGTTTCTAATGACTTGTTTCATTATTCATAATTTTCACGTTGCTGTGTTTTGTGATTTTATTGTATTCCTTTTACTCTGAGAACCACCTTCAGCAGGTCTCTGGACAGTATAAGTATTTTTCTCCCCAACAAGCGAACAAAAACGAATGTTCTTACCATATGGTTCAGTGATCAGTAGACTAAAGGAGGAGGAGAGGAGATTGGATTTATACCCCGCCCTTCACTACCCAAAGGTGTCTCAGAGTGGCTTACAATCCTTTTCCCTTCTCCTCCCCACAACAGACACCCTGTGAGGTCAGTGGGGCTGAGAGAGCTCTCTTGAGAACTGCCCTTGAGAGAACAGCTCTGAAAGAACTTATGGCTGACCCAAGGTCACACCAGCAGCTGCATGTCGAGGAGTGGGGAATCAAAGCCGGTTCTCCCAGATTAGAGTCCGTGGTCTTAACCACTACACCAAACTGGCTCTCTAGGGAGAGCTAGGTGAAATTTCTACTCAGGCACAAAACGCAGTCTGAGAACCTGGCTAGCCATTCTTCTTTCTCAGCCTGATCTACTGTATAAGATTGCTGAAAGCACAAAATGGAAATAGGGGGAACGAGGTATGCCATGGGAATAAAGAATAGACAAGAGACAGACAGACAATATCATTTTTGCTACAAAGGGCTAACATGGCTACTGCTCTGGCTGTCTAGCCTGCACTTCTGGAACCCCCCACAAAGCTTCCAGGGCATCCAATTCTTTCCATGGGGGCTTGGAAAGAGGGCATGGCATAGCACCTTACTGAACTGCCAAGTTACAATGGGCTTCTAGTTTGGCAAGCAGCATTCAAGTACAGATTGACTCAAAATACAAAGCTTTTGGAAGCAGCCAGTATTGATCTGCAAGAATTACGGATCCATCAGAGATTTATCTTTCTGTCAAGCTGCACTGCAATCTCAGCTCTTGAGGAACCATTCGTCAATGCAGTCAGGCTTCTTTTAGTCTGTGAGATTCTACCGAAAATTAACCTCCTGGCCCCTGAAACCAATCAGGCATTAACCAAAAAGCAAGAGGGAAAGGATTTTATTCTTTAATGCAGAAAGCACTTCTGTTTCCTTGTGCCTCTTGAGCTGATACACTTCATTATCTTTGAGGAGCAATTTCTCCCTGACATCAGCCTGATCCGGCACGGTAGCTGGGGAACTGGACCTACATAAGGGAGCAGAAGAAGCCGGTTCAGTTCGTTTTCCTCATTTGTAGGAAGCTCTCCTAGACCCAGGCACCCCCAATCTGTTTGAGACTGCGGGCCCCTTTGGAATGCCGACATAGCATGGCGGGTGCAGCCACAAAATGGCTGCCACAAGACGGTAGCTACAGGCAGCCACAAAACGACTACACAGTGAAGAAAGCAGTGTTTTTAAAAATCTGCATAACTAATCAAATCTTCAATAGCCAATCAGAAACCTTGCGGAGCAAAAGCCCCACCTGACCCTGCCCACTTCCTAAAAACACTTGGCAAGTGCCAGGAAATGTCAGTCGGCACCATAGCGCCCCCGGGCACCATGCTGGGGACCCCTGTTCTAGACCCCCCCTGTAAATGGACAGAGTCATGGAATTGATTAGGCAGCTTGTGGTACAGTCAAATGAATGCTTAATGGAGTCACCGAACAACAGAAGAACACGACTCCTGAATGGTGGGCTACGAGGAGAAAGTGGCTTGCAAAACTTGGTCTTTCTCTTTAAAAGTTCTCATGTAGGTAAATGTCCATGTTTTCACATATTAAGGGGGGAGGTTAAGTAGTTCCAAACTATAGCTATGCCCATGGTAACTGTGCATTAGAGGATGAATGTGTAATTGTGTTCTCATGGACATTAGCCAATAGAGACTGCAACGACTGCACCACAGCTGTATAAACATTTGTGGAACTAATGCCGTGCCAATTTGAAGTTCAAACTGGCTTTTTCGCCCTCATCTGGATAGCCCAGGCACGCCTGATCTCGTCAGATCTTGGAAGCTAAGCAGGGCTGACCCTGGCAAGTACTTGGATGGGAGACCTCCAAGGAATACCAGGGCTGGGACGCAGAGGCAGAAATTATACCCTATGGTGACCAGTCCCCATAGGGCATAACGGAGAATTGATCTCTGGGTATCTGGGGCTCTGGGGGGCTGTTTTTTGAAGTAGAGGCACCAAATTATCAGCATTGCTGATGCTGCCTCTGCTAAAAAAAAAACCACACACCCAAATTTCAAAAAGATTGGACCAGGGAGTCCAATTCTGTGAGTCCCAAAAGAAGGTGCCCCATCCTCCATTATTTCCAACGGAGGGAAAGCATCGAAATGTGGTCCCTTTAAATGTGATGGCCAGAACTCACTTCTGGCTTATCGACCTCACCTGGCAAGCCTAGTGATATCAGAAAAGTGATGTCACATCCTTGTTCCTGGCTCCACCCCCAAAGTCTCCTGGCTCCACCCCCAAACTTCCTAGATATTTCCAAAGTCAGACCTGGCAACCCTAGCTACCACTGATGCTTTCTACAAATGGTACCTCCTGTCTGCCTTCTCTGCACAACCCCAAAACCCTCTGCTAGTCATAACTAAACAAGCAGGAACGTGCTTCAGCCTCTCTCAGGGGGAAATTTAACAGACTGTGGAAGGCAAAGAAGACAGTAAAATGACTCATTTTGTTCCAGAATATATTAAAGTGACTGGACAGAAAGGGGGGAGGGAGAGGCAGACTGATAATCCCCAATCAAGAGCTTGGGGGCCCAGCTAGGCTTACACAGGCTAACTTAACACACAGTCCATTATGTTCCCATTTATTGTCGTTGACCAATAAGCAAGCACCCGGCAGATATAGTGAGGCTTTGCCAGTAGCCTGGGAGCGCAAAGCCCCTTGGGATAGCATCTATGCTTTTTGCTCGGAGGTAGGAAAGGAGGCAGAGGTTTTTGCTCCATTTCAGGCATGTGCTTTAAATCCAAAATATCCTAGATTTTCTCCCCAGTATCTCCAGATCCAAGGCAGCAAGAGTTGGGCAAGATCTTTCTCTGCCCTGAGACCCTGGAGAGATGCTGCCAGTCGGAGCAATCAACACTGGGGAAAAGTGACTTTATACATTTGACACTGGAAGATGTGTCATTGGACATTTTTAAAAAGAAAGGAAAAATTAAAGAATGTATGGTTTCAGACTAATTAAATAAACTGGTATGGCATGAGGCTTACCTCATTCAAAGCATACCTCTGACACAAACTCATTTGGTGGCCTTAGAAAAGCTTCTGCCCACTTTAGCCCCCATCAGTCGAATAATAATAATACATGACAATTTAATAATGTTCAGTAGAAGAAGAAGAAGAGATTGGATTTATACCCCGCCCTTCACTGCACAAGGGAGTCTCAGAGCGGCTTACAATCTCCTTTCTCTTTCCCTCCCCACAACAGATACCCTGTAAGGTAGGTGGGGCTGAAAGAGCTCTGACAGAAACTGCTCTTTTTCAAGAACAGCTGTGCCAGAACTACGGCTCACCCAAGGTCATCCAGCAGGTGCAAGTGGAGGAGTGGGGAATCAAACCCGGTCCTCCCAGATTAGAGTCCACGCACTTAACCACTACACCAAACTGACTCTCAGTTTCTACCAAACTGGTAGAAAACCTTGAATGCTGAAAAACAATATATAAATGCAAATTCTACTAATAAACACGGTATTAAGGAAAAAACAGTAGTGATTTGTAAAGGTAAATAATAAAAAATGAATTACTTCAATGATCACGGAGGTTGTTCTTTGTTTATTAAAGACGTGTCTTAAAAACACACACTTGTTTTTTCTTTAAAATGCTAACAACAAAGTCGGGAGCTGAGTAGGAGCTGAAGAGTTAAACCTCCTCTATCCTGAAGAGAAAAACCTCCTCTGACTACATGGCCTCAAGGCAAATTGAGGTTGCACAAACCTGCCGTTTGCAAGACTGGGGTCAGAGCCTTTTATGGGGTGAACAAGAGGCACAATCTTCTTTTTTAGCCCCTATATACATTATGATCTGCAGCAAAGTCCTTAGCACACTAACTTGACATCAAATTCCAGTGAACCCAACAGAACTAACTTCCAAGTACATATGCATCGAATTGAGCTGCTAATCCCACTGAACTCAAGAAAACAGGCTAACACCACTCGGCTATGAGACCAGAGAACAAACATGAGAAAGGAATGCATGAATGCCAGTAGAAAGCTGTTAGAGGAATTATAGGCGACAGCTATTCACTGAACATTAAATCAGAGGCATTCTCTCTGTCCCTTTGACCTTGGATGTCAGATGACTCAATCTACCTGGATCCCTTTTAACCTATACCTGTAATTTAACACCACTGAAAAATACCAGTCAGTTGAAATTTATCTGGCAAAGGTACATTTGATTATTTTGCAAAGTATATTTGTGCTCTGCCAATTCTAATTTGAATGAATGGGAATTACCTACTGTTGATTTCCCTGTATCAATTTGCAGTCGACAAATGTGTATTTTATTATTTTGGGGCAAGCAGATTTGTGATTTAGTAGATGTTTTCTAGCCACTTGCATGGATCCCTATGGTGTTGAAGATGTTTATTCTGCCATCTGTACTGGCATTCCCTCCTCGGCAACAATTTAAGGTGTGGACTGGAGATATCTAGCCAAGCCCTTTAGACCCAATAGATGTGAAAAAACCTCTTCCCTTCTCCACATATACTTTATACTGCTGCTTTATACTGAATCAGACCATTAGTCCATCAAGGTCAGAACTGTCTACTTAGACTGGCAGCAGGTCTCCAGAGTCTCAGGTAGAGGTCTTTCACACCACCTACTGCCTATTCCTTTTAACTAAAGGAGCATAAAGCAGGTGCTCTTTCACTGAACCATGGCCCCTCCCGTCCCGTTATAATCTCCCCACTAAAGACTCTGTCTTATCAATATCAATAATACCATTTCCACTTCAGGTTCAGTTAGAACTCCCTCCTGTCCTACTGCAGAGTCACTGAAGTCCACACCCAAGATCTTTTTCAGTAGGATTATCTGACCACCCAAAAGTAGCTTTAAATTCATTTCCACTGTAACAAGGTTAATTCCCTTTTATTGTTATAGTCATTCTTTTTGTTTGGCCTGGTATGCCATTTGTCTGGCCAAACCAAATGGCAGGTCAGCCAAAAAATCTCTCTCCCCTTCACCTTTCTAGTTGAAGCTACTGAGGCACTGCAGCTCAGTACACTCTAGGAAATGTAATCCCTAAACTTTTGTGATCTTCCTGGGCTCTACCCAATAAAACAAAATAAACAAACTTTACTCTAAATAATGAACCTTGTATGTAAAGTCTATTAGCACAGTGTATCACATTCAGACAAGCAAGAGAACACAGTGTATCACATTCAACTGGCAAGAAAAACCTGGTTCTCTAGATTTGAGTCGGCTGCTCTTAACCACTACACCACACTTCCTTAATAGGTGTAAACTAACATGAAGGCAAATAGCACCACTTGGTAAATAACATCCTATTCAGCCTCTATTAAAGTGACAGGACTTTTTTTTTTTTCTTGGCCTGTTGGCAATGCTACATACAACTTGGGGCTGCATCTCAGATGAGCAGTCCTCATAAATCACGAACTTCCCTTGCATCAAGCAGAGCAGACAGTGGCGGTTCATTCTGCTCATGCAAAAATACCTTTGGATCCAACCAAGAGTTGCAGTTCAAGCTGCTACCAAAAGCATTGGAAAAAACAACCACAGAAAAGCTGTCGACCCTAAGGAATAGGCGCACTGAAAAGAAACACTGATGGAAAATTTACCCATAGATGACTTGGTGAAGTGAGCCAAGGTATACACTACAGCAAAACCAAACATCTTGGAAGGGGGAGCATTTAAGAAGTAGGAAGCCCAGAGAGTGTCAGCACAAGGGAAGGACAGCTTGTCCTCAGCAGCAGAGTAAGAGGTCCATATTGAAGGGGAAAGGTGTGCAAGGCAGAATATTGGAAAATCATCTGTTGCATTTTTATCTTGCCTTTCGTCAAAGGAGTTCAGAGCAAAATAGATGATTCCCTTCTCTTCCACTGTTATCTGCGCAACAACCATATAAGGCAGGTATGATGGACCCCTTCCACTTCCCTCCCTCAGAGGCAAAAATTTCCCTCCATTTTTCTGTCCCGTCACTGACTGAGCAGCCCTGGTAACATGTTTTCTTCTCCCCTGAAGAAACCTTGGCTGTCCCACCTATTTGCTCAGTCCAGGAACCTGAGGGAAGAGATAAGATTGCCCTTTAACTTAAACTGTTGAAAATGGCACCTGAGGCGCTTTTAAAATTCAAAAATAACAAAAGGTTTTATTTAACATTGAGCAGAAATGTCAGGTTAAATCGGGTTGAAATTACTGAGGTAAAACTACTACAAGCACAGACTTTTATTCTTATATATCAGACTAATGAGAGATTCTTAAATTATTCACAGTTACTTAGATCTTTATATTGAGAGGCTTTTCTTCCAGTGTTTTCCCAAATTTTCCAATTCCCTTTATTTGAGTGATCACTGACTCTTTTGGTGCCCAGAAGGCGGGTACCCTCTTCCCAGTAACCAGATCCCTTCTCATGGAACCCCAGTAGGGCTGCCAAGTCCCCCGGTAGGGCGGGGGAAACACCGATTTTTAAAGCTTTCCCCCGCCTTTTCAAAATTGGCCACCGGGGGAGGCAATGGCTGCCAGCAGGGAAACGTCGGAACCTGCCCTGGCCTCTTAAAAGGGAAATGTCTGCAGAGAGCCTGCCCTGCAGTAAAAAGCCTCAACAGACATTTCCCCTTTAAGAGAGAACAAGAGAGCCCCGCCCAGAGAGGCTCTTTCTGCTGAAGGGCCTGCTTTTGCATGTGGCCTGCTGTTGGAGTAAGCTGCTTGGGGTAAGCTGCTGGGGTCTGCCAGCTCTTTTCCTTCTCTCTCTCTCCCCCTCCCCCTTTCTTTCTTTTTTCTGTCTGTCTGTCTGTCTGTCTGTCTGTCTCTCTCTCTCTCTGTCCCCATCCAGCAGAGGTCTATCAGTGGCTATTATTAGCCACAAGGTCTAAATGGAACCCTTTGTCTGGGGCAGGGATGCTCTGAATTCTTGGTGCTTGGGGGGCAACAGTGGGAGGGCTTCTGGAGTTCTGGCCCCGCTGCTGGACCTCCTGAGGGCACCTGGTATTTTTGGCCACTGTGTGACACAGAGTGTTGTACTGGATGGGCTGTTGGCCCGATTCACTGTGGCTTCTCTCCTGTTCTTATGATATGAAAATCATATTTAGCACTTGTGTAGCACTTAGTGCTTCATATTCTGCCGAGATGAGGAAGGATTTAGTAGGGCCGTTGCTCAGTGATAGAGCATCTGCTTGACATGCAGGAGGTATCAGCCTCTTCAGCTAAAAAAGGATCAGGTAATAGGTGACATTAAAGATCTCAGCCTGAGACCCTGGAGAGCCACTACCAGTCTGAGTAGTCAATACTGACCTTGATGGACCAATGGCCTGATTCAGTATTAAATAAAATGATTCCATGGCACTGCAGGGTTTTGAGCCAGGCTCTCCCAGATCCCAGCCAAACAAACTGACTGCTACATAACACTGACTCTTGTTCAGCGACAAAAAACAGTGGCATAAAAGTCACAGTCTGGGTAATGCTGCTTGCAAGCCTATAAAGCTCAAGGCAGCAGCAGAAGCTCAGTATTAGGAAACTTCATGAGTTCATGTGTCAGCATGTGGAAGCAACATCACAGGATGTGACATCACAAAATGATGTCACTTCCTTTCTCCTGGCTCCACCCCCAAAGTCCTCAGATATTTCCCAAGTTGGACTTGGCAGCCCTAAACCCCAGTACTCTTCTTGAGTTGTTCACTGACTTTTAAGGTCTTTGCAGACAGTTTCTAATCACACCAAACCATGGATCTCTGCACTCCTTAGAGATAACTCTCCCTGTTTGACTGAGTTGGGACTCTTCTCTCCCTAGAAGATCTATCCCCTTTCCTTTGCTGAATGGGAGTCTTCTCTGCTACCCAAACTTCCTTGGCAAGCTCTCCCCAGTTCACTGTTTATGTTCAAACCGCTATCTGCTAATGCTGAGTTCAGACTGCATTCAGTCAAAACTGAAATCTGACTCTGTCAGCACTAAACCCTTTTTCTATCAGGGCTATTCTCAGATGGTCCCAGTGCATGTCTCTTCTCACTTAAGCCAGGAATCTGACTGAATCTCCTCAGCATCCAGCTTTCTCAAGACTTTCTCTGCTCAGCTAATACTAACCGATCAGATCTCTTGGAACAGCCTGTCACTCAAGGCACTCCGGCTCTGTGAAGCATTAACCCTTCACAATCCTTTATCTGCTTACACAGCTCTTCTAAGCCTCTTAAGAAGTGCAGTCCGTCACACCAGGTTAGGCAGGCAGAAAGTGACTGTCCCAAGGTCACACTGATGACAGCATAGTGGAAGGGGTTTGTGTAGGACCCAATAGTCCATCTCTCTAATCACTATACTGCAGGGTGGATAGAGGCAGCCAGAAGTGGGGAAGCAGGTTGATGCCTGGTTGTAGCTGGAGTCACCAAAATAAGAGGGAAATCCATTAAGCATTCATCTTGGAATTTTTACCCTGCAGTTTGTGCATTTAATTCTTGAAAGATTTTTTCTTTTAAATATATCAAGCTCATCCCGAAACTTTGTGCCTGAAATGATTCGAAATCTAAAATGACTGCTCTGTTTCCTCAGCTAAGCAGGAGTTCCCCATTAGCTGTGCTCCCCTGATGGTTGATAAGGACACAGAACATTAAGTGCGCGATAAGTAAAATTTGGCATGTCAGCAGCAGATCGGCCGGATATTCATCCAGACTGACAACACTGTTTAGCAGAACACCAGCCTCGCTGATACGTCGACAATAATAAATAATAATGGTAATTGTAGACCATCTGACAATCAAGGATATTGTTCCTATTGCAAGCTAATCCCCTTATGCCTATAAATATTCCACCTTCTGGCCTTGCTTTACACTGCTAACACAAAGTGGCACGTGAACATTCATAGTTGACACTTTGAATGAACACGCACAGAATAAAGTCATCTCTTACAGCTACATACACCGAGAAAATATTGCATTTCTTAACTATTAGGATGTTATGGTCTGTTTCAAGGGTACAAAGCTTATCCGATCAGCCTACCCTACAGGGCTGTTGTAATTATTGCAGTCACAGTCCATGTGGAGACCGCATGTTGCATGAATACTACTTCGCCTAAGGCAACCTTGTGAGGTTGTAACTGGAGTGAGATCAGAACTGGGGATTTTCTGGCTTTCACTTTTAGCTGGTTTGCTGTACCAGCACTCAGGAATTATTTCACAGATGATGTTCCGTCAGGTCATCACAGCTTCTTTTAAGAAGCTTAGTGCCTGTTTTGCACACTCGAACGTGGCAGCCAGTTTTTCCCTGCTGTGTGGAAATCCCCAGCACAGAAAGATGGCAGGCGCTTGGAAGAAGGACAAGATTGCACTGCCGCCCTTCTGCATGTCATCCTGTTGAAATGCAGGATGATGCAGAATGAATAAGAGCCTGGTGCACCTTAAAGATGAACAAAATTTATGTCCATGGGATCTTTTGGGGGTCAGAGAACTCACCTCCTCAGATGTGTAGAAGGAACAGGACCCCTTTCCCAGCTCCTCCTGAGCAAAGTTGTACAGAAAAAAAGAGGAACCAGAAAGCACAAATACAAAAGACAAGAGGATCTGAACATCAACACCAGCGCAGATTGTCATCACACGTCCTATGTCTAGTTTACCTCAGTTTAGGGGGTAGCTGGATTACCTATGTTCCACAAAAGCTTGTCAAGAGTATGTGCAGAGAAAGAGAATGAAAAAGCACTTGAAACTTAGAACTTAGCTTTTTATTCTCTTTCTCTATAAGAATTGGGGATTTAAAAAAAAACTGCAGAAATTTGTGAAATGATTTGTTACTGAATTAGAAGAAGAGAAGAGATTGGATTTATACCCCGCCCTTCACTTGGAGTCTCAGAGCGGCTTACAAACTCCTGTCCCTTCCCCTCCCCACAACAGACACCCTGTGAGGTAGGTGGGGCTGAGAGAGCTCTTTCCCAAGCTGTCCTTGAGAGAACAGCTGGTACAGAGCTATGGCTTGCCCAAGGTCATCCAGCAGGTGCAAGTGGAGGAGTGGGGAATCAAACCCGGTTCTCCCAGATTAGAGTCTGCGCACTTAACCACTACACCAAACTGGCAAATTATTACTCTGAAAAAGGTTTCAGAGGAAGAAAAGTAACCAATGACCTTAATTTACCTTCTACTCAGTGAGGACCCAAGGTGGCACCTTTCCTCCATTTTATCCTCACAATAACCCTGTGAGGTAGGTTAAGCTGAGAGTGTGTGACTGGCCCAAAGGTCACCCAGCAAGCTTCCATGGCAGAGTGGTGACCTGAACCTGGGTCTCTGAGATCCTAGTCTGACACTTTAACCACTACACCATGCCAGTTGTCTATAGGCAGCTAAGATCACAAGTGTAATCTACTTGCCTAGAAAACAGCAGCAGTGGAAATAAGGGGACCTACTTCTGAGAAAACATGGTTAGGATCAGGGGTCATTTCGCAGAAAAAGAGGTGCAGGAGCTCATTAGCATAACTCATTAGCATAAGTTATTTGCATATGCTACACCACCTGTCATCACCGGAAGTATGTCAGAAGGCAAGAGAGAGAGAGAGCTGGCAGAGAGGGGACCGCTACTAATCCAAGCCTCAGAAATACCACTCTTCTGGGAGGATGGCTTCAGTGGTGGCTGAAGCCTTCAGAAGCCTGGGCAGAGGAACAAGGACCTTTCCAGGGGATGGGGTCATTTTACTGCAGCCATGACACAAGCAGGCATTCCCCCACCGGGGGGGGGGGGGCTGGCACCAACTCCCAGAGCTGAGCTCCCCTGAGCTCCTGCTCGAAATGACCCCTGGTTAGGATCAGGGCCAGCTCTCTGGCCAAGCCACTGAAGTGACTTTTGGGGTGCCAGAATCCTACAGGATCGTCATGCCCCCAGCCACTGGCAGCACAGGCTGCAATGGGTAACCTGTCCTGGACCTGTCTTGCGATAAGCGGGAACCCAGTCAGAACATAAGCTCAAAGCCTATGGCTGACAGAACGGAAAGATTCCCCGTCATGAAGAGGCTTTCGGGTCATAACGATGGCTCGCTAAGTTGTGGTTAAAAACTGCACAGAGCCACTTGTTGAAGGGCCCTTTGGTAATTATCTGGAAGTGAGAGAAAAGAGAAGGTAAGAAATCTGTGATTAAATTGGCCAAAGGATCTCCAAGGGGCTCTCACCGATAAATGTCCGGAAGATTGTGAGTGGAGGGCAGCCTCGGCACAGTAATTATTTGTAACAGAAACTGCTGCTTGGAGCAACACGCAAAGACAGTTTGGAGGACAATGGAATGGGAATGGTTCAGAATAGCTAAAACCTTCCATAAGCCTCTGCTTCCTAGGTACACATGAAAAGTATGCGTATCTCGGGCAAGCACTGCTCAGAACATGGCAGAAGAAAGAGATGGTTGCAAGGAGATGGCATAAAGGAATTGTTGACTTCCCCATAGAAAGCAATAGAAACATTTTTTAAAAAACGGAAGACTGAGCCAGTGAAAGCTCAGAGCAATCCAGGGAGGGAAAAACCCAGGGGAAAAAATACCAAGAAACCAAGCCTGTCTTGAGGCAGAAGCAAAGCTAGGCACATCTGTGGGAGCTAGCTGCCTCTGACGTTCCTGAAAATACCAGACGTGCGCTCTTCCTCTGATGTGTGACCAGCCGGCCACCTTAAGAACATAAGAACATAAGAGAAGCCAGGGCTGGATCAGGCCAATGGCCCATCCAGTCCAACACACTGTCACACAGTGGCCAAAAATACCAGGTGCCATCAGGAAATCTACCAGTGGGGCCAGGACACTAGAAGCCCTCCCGCTGTTGCCCCCATCCCAAGCACCAAGAACACAGAGCATCACTTGCCCCAGACCGAGAGTTCCTATCTAAACCTTGTGACTAATAGCAACTGATGGACCTCTGCTCCATATGTTTATCCAATTCCCTCTAGAAGCCGTCCATGTTTGTAGCCGCCACCACCTCCTATGGCAGTGAATTCCATGTGTTAATCACTTGTAACTTCAGAGATGGTAGCTTTAATTCCCATGGGTGAGGTAACAGGATATGATTTCTTAAAATCAATTGTTTGCTGTTGCTAGGGAGGTGTGCTATTGTGCTAAATTCGTCATTGATAATTTGTAAATCTAACTCAGTGTGAGCATGTTTGGTTTGCTCTCACTACAATTCTGAAAAGATCCTGTCGTCATCAGGTCAGCACGCTTGCTCTGGGATAGTTTCAGCAGCCCAAACCATTCTTGGCAGCGGGTGAACCATAATTGAGGCCCTTTAAAGTGGGGGGAACTGCTGTTTCCTCCCACATTTAAAGGGACTGACCAGACTGGCTGCGGCTACTCCCGTGCCAAAGCAGGCTCAGTCACAGGTTTCTCCCGTGTTTTCCGATCCCAGGAAAATCAAGTATTTTCCCGGAGGTTGCACGAGGAACCCACAATTGAGCCGATCTGGACAGCCCTCTCTCGCAATGATTGAGAGAGAGGGCAGTCTGATCGTCCCTTCCGGGGGGGAGGAGGTGTTCCCTTTCTTGCACTTGGGCGCGTGGGCACTCAAGTTCCCAAGTGCAAGAAAAGAAAAAAAAATGCCAACTGGCAACCCCCCACACTTACCTATCACAGCCTGCCCACCAGCCTCAGGCAATCCCTCTTCAAATCTCCTCGCGGCTGCCTGGCAGCCGGGGAAGGAGGACACTGGCTCAGCATACACCCCAGACTGCTGACCCAGGCCGCCCGCCATGGTGCCTGCCTGCTGCGCAGGGCAAGAGAACCAGGCGCCTTCCAAGTCCCGGCCAGCCCCTGCTGGGCTTGCAAGTGGTCTTTGCGGCCCGGGCTCCCACACAGCAGCATCAGCAGCAACAGTCTCTTCACCCTCAGACTAGGTGCACGACGAGGAGACCGAGGCAGCGGCAGCAGCAGCTGCAGGAGGAGGAGGTGGGCGGGTGAGCAGACGGACAGCCCAGCCTGGGGGCGAGACCAGGGAGGAGGCAGCGGGTGGCCCTCACCTTGCCTCCCCCAGCCACCACCACCGCTGGAGTTGGGATGTGTGAACAGGACTTTATCCTGGGATTTGGTGCCGTGTGACCACAGCCTGAGTTCAACAAAATACCTTGAACTGCCTTGGCTAAAACTAGGTTGGAAGCAGCCCATGCTCTGGGAGCAGACAGAGGAGCACCTCAAGTTCTTAGATGTCCACCATGACCCTCCGCCATTCATCTGCTTCGTCAACTCTTTTGTTTTCAGTGGTGCTTACATAAGGACCCACAATCTACTTAAATCCAGTCTAATAAGGAAGTAGGATATATAGAGAATGCATGCACATGTGTATGAGCATGTATGTGTGAATGTACGTATAAAAATAGGGCTGCCAACCCCCAGGTGGGGCCTGGGGATCTCCTGCTTTTACAACTGATCTCCAGCTGACAGAGATCAGCGCTCCTGGAGAAAAAGGCTGCTTTGAAGGGTGGACTCTATGGCATTGTACCCTGCTGAGGCCCCTCCCCTCCCCAAACCCCACCCTCTCCTTGCTCCACCCCCAAAGTCCCCAGGTATTTTCCAACCCGGACTTGGCAACCCTATATAAAAACCTGAACTCCAGTCTGCAGCTGGTTCTAGTGAACAAGACAGCCTCTGTATTAAGGCCCTGTGAGAAATATTGATCTCTTGCACATTTCCCTTCTCTTTTGGCTACACAGACCATTCTGTACTACTACAATTTCCCAGTACACATTTGGAAAATGGACAGCAGCTTTCTGGAAAAATTAACATAATCAGAACACAGGGTACAGCAATGTGGGCATATGAATTAGGATTTACCTGCAAAGGGAATCCCTGTGGACTATTTTGAAACAGTTTGCAGTAGTCAGATATGAAATCTGTCTTGTCAATGAAATTATGGAAGCTACTAATGCACCTTCAGATATATGGCATGGATCACAGCATATCTGGGGAGTTCCCAGTAATTTAATCAAAAGAGCTCGTTAAACAGTCTTCTCTTGCTTCAGTTCCTGCTTGGCTGACTTCTGCCAGCAGAGGAAACACAGGACATGATGTGGATTTCTATATGCACAAATTTAACATGGGGGAGGAAAGCAAGGATCTGGCACTTCCCATCCCACTCAAGAAAACAAAACAAAAACCCTTATTTATTCTGCTTTTCAGCATCCACAGTCTCATGAGCCTTCCAAGGCCTCTTTATACAGCCCTATGCTTCCCCTTGAGATTTGCCCTTATTTTCCTGATCAGAAGCTCCATTTCTTCCATGGCTGTATGGCATATGGATGTTCCACAGGTGCAACCATCTATGGCCTGGCCGTGCACCCACTGAACTGCAGCCATTAATGGCAAACTGGTGTGGGGGGGAAGCAAAGCTTTTGTCCCTCCCTTTCCTATTGGTTTAATCAGGGGTCATTTCATAGAAAAAGAGATGCAGGAGCTCATTAGCATAGCTCATTAGCATAACTTATTTGCATATGCTACACCACCTGACATCACTGGAAGTATGTCAGAAAGAAAGAAAGAAAGAAAGAAAGAAAGAAAGAAAGAAAGAAAGAAAGAAAGAAAGAAAGAAAGAAAGAAAGAAAGAAAGAGGGAGGGAGGGAGGGAGGAAGGAAGGAAGGAAGGAAGGAAGGAAGGAAGGAAGGAAGGAAGGAAGGAAGGAAGGAAGGAAGGAAGGAAGGAAGGGACAAAGAGAGAGCTGGCAGAGAGGGGACAGCTACTAATCCAAGCCTCAGAAATACCACTATTCTGGGAGAATAGCTTCAGTGGTGGCTGAAGCCTTCAGAAGGCTGGTCAGAGGAACAAGGACCTTTCCAGGGGACGGGGGTCATTTTGCTGCAGCCATGACACAAGCAGGCATTCCCCTGCAGGGGGGGCTGGCACCAACTCCCAGAGCTGAGCTCCCCCGAGCTCCTGCTTGAAATGACCCCTGGATTTAATAAGGCCTGCTGAACCCAAGCTAACTACAAGCCATGCTGTCAGGCAGTGCTAGTGGTCTGACCACTGCCGACGCAGGCTAATCTCAGTGCAGACAGGGCACCCAGCCCCAACTCAGCTGCTGAGATCCAGAGGGTCCACAGAGACTTGCTCAACCAACTGCGATCAGCAATCACACTTCCAACTCAAGCCATGCCTAAAGGGTAGAAGAGCAGGATGGACTAGCTAAAAGGGAAAATACCAACTCTGAGAACTCATCACAACTCTCTTATCCCCAGAGTTGGAGAATTCAAGCCTAGATGGGGGGGCCATACTTCAGGGAGAACAAAATAATATGGAATCCAGGGCTGCTGCGGAAAGCATCCTCCCTGAATTAAGTTCTCTCCCATCTTTCCCTAACCATGCAGTGCCCCTTATCACATTAAATGTGGGGCCATGGCTCTGTAGCATAGGCACCAACTTCAGGGGGGCTGGGGGGCTGGAGCCCCCCCCCCCCTGAACTTTTCCAGGAAGTGCTGAGCCTCCCCTGGAGACAATGGCCTGTGATGTCTCTGGCCCAGCCCCAGCCCCCCCCCCCCCGGGGAAATTGGAAAGTCTACACCCTTGCTCTGTAGTAGAGTATCTGGTTTGCATTCAGAAGGTTCAGTCTCTGGCATCGACATCTAAAAGGATCAGGCAGTAGGAGATACACAAGGTTTTTACTTGAGAGCTTGGAGAGCCTCTGCCACAACACTTATACATGATACTAAACTCAACAAACCAAAGATCTGATTCATATTACTGAGAAGGACTCAGGGTATGTGCATTCTTGCCATTGGAAGAACTGCGGAGGGAATTATCAACTGTCCGCTCTTGTAGCTGATATTTATTCTAACTGATATCCCCTATTGGTTTACTGAGCAACTGAAGCTCCCGTCAACTGTTGGTCAGAGTACCTTAACCTGTTTTTGGTTGTTGTTTTTAGGGCTACAGCCAGCTCCATGTGTAGCATTTATGACAAATTGGTTCCCTGATCCTCACTCCTTAAGACAGCATGATTATTTTGCACAGCAAACAAGGAAAGTACAAAAGCAATGTATGCATGCATATTTATCCTTGATTATCTACACACATCTGGGCAACCTGGATCACAGGTGTGCTCGAGCATCTAAATCATTTCCCCAGTTTATTTACTGCAGAAAGCAGGGATGTGACACCACTGTTTCTCACCACAACTGTAATGTATAGGGCTGTTCTGCAAGCCTGTTATACCTTGGGTTACCAACCTCAAGACGGGGCCTGCAGTTTTCCTGGCATTACAACTGATTTCTAGATTACAGAGATCAGTTGGCAAACCCTAGTTAAGCCTGATTCCCAGGTCTTGGGGATGTCTCAACTGCTCTGATTCCCAGGTCTCAGGGATGTCTCAACTGCTCTGATCCATTTAGATGTCTCAACTGCTCTGACCCAGGATAGTCATGCAGTTGAGAAAAGGCTACCATAGGAATAACACTATTTGTTATGATTTTTCTCCCTCTGAAGGTTAAAATCCCAAAGGTTTACTAACATTAGATAAAGTAGGGGTGGGGGGGTTTTTTTGTCTTTTTAAACTGATGGAAACTAGAGCTACATTGGTTGAGCTATAGATGTAGCTTGAATCAGTTTATCAAACTTGCTGCCGATTGTAACCAGCACGGTTACATCAAGGCAACCGTCCTCAGGGGCCCAAACGGGGCCAGCATGATTATTTATACCAATTTTCCATGCCTTCATCCTGAAGTCTGCCTGCAAGGGTTACACAATGTATTCCCGACCAGTCTAAAGTTACTACATCCTATTCAGGACACGTTTCAATAGGAACTACAGCTGCAACCCTATGCACACGTGCCTGAGTGTAAGAGACTTGCCAGGCATCAGCTGACAACCAGTGGGGGAGGGGAGGGGCAGGAATGGGGGGGAGGGACATCACCATGCCAAAAATGGTACTCTTAAGATTAGCCAAACCACAGAGTTTGGGCGGAATCCCAGAGCAGCACATTCAGCATTGTGATGTCACTTCCAGGCATCTGCCAGAAGTGACACTGTGCCCTCGCCACACTGCCAGACTCTCAGCTCATTCCCCACCACCAACACCAACACCGCACAGCGGACTGGCAGCAACCAGAGGACAGAGAGGCTGAGACTGGGAGACCTGGTCTCCCTAGAGTAAGGCCTACGGAACTTTGTGGGACTTGGCTCTGACTAAATGTGCAGGGGACTCAAATGTAAAACATGACTATCTTTGGCTAGACTGGTGCCACTGTTTACAGATGGGTAAAAGGCTCTTGGATATTCCCAGTCATTTGCTGCTTCTTGCCATACTGGCATTCTCCAGAATACCAAATGAGAGACCTGGAATGTAAATAGTACAATCCATACAGTCCTCCCCCCACCACCACCCGCCAAGCAGAAAGAATGCCTTATCCTTTTTAAAAAGGAAAGTTGCACCTTTGGCTTTCTGTGTAGAAGCCCCAAGATAAGCTGGGAAAGTTGTCAAACGTTTAGCAAGAAAATGCAGGGAAAGGTTATTTCTCTCTTTCCGAGCCACGAAATGGGAAGGAGCATCTGAATAAGAACGCTACTATGTCCCTAGCAGATGGTTCAGAAAGGCATTTTGTTGGCAGGGGGGATTCAATGCAGCACTTTAAGGGAAAGAAAGATGAATATTTCATTCTCATACTCTTAAGGGACCAACCAGGAGCGTTTGGAATGTTTAAAAGCATCATTATCACTCAGTGACACAGAGAAGGGAAATTAAAAGCCTATTCTGAGAGGCATGTGTGGTGATTAATCGTAATGATATAATGACACAGGTATAATTTTTTACATTGTTCTTATAATTTCAGATTGTGAATGGATTCTTCCCCTTTGCATGAGAATTATATTTCAGTCTGAGCCATGTGATTTGGTACCAGGTAGTGGCAGAAAATGCTCTGAGCAATGTTCATGGAAGCTGCTGTGTCCTCCAGACATGAGGCCAGAGACCAGAACAGATGGCTCAGAATGGGCCATCTGCAGAGATACTCAGGCTGATGTAACAAAGTCTTCCTCGTTACTGAAGAGCAAGGGCTGGGGCGCTCTGACCTGGATGGCCCAGGGTAAACTGGGTCTCATCAGATTTCAGAAGCTAAGCATGGACAGTACTTGGAAGGAAGACCACCAAGGAAGACTCTGGAGAAGAAGTCAATAGCAAACCACCTCTGCTTCTCACTCGCCATGAAAGCCCCTTACTTAATACTTACTTACTCAGTAAATAGATTAGATGAAATACATAAATTTACTGGAATGGGGTCCCCTCTTATAAAGGATACTGCCGTTCTTGTTTGCCATGATTTCATTAAAATTGAGTAGAGTTACTGGAACAAGGTGAATTTGTTTCCAAGTTAAGCTCCACCCTTGCTTGACAAGCAGGGAATGAGAATAGCATAATGCCTCCCATGAATGTCTATCTTTGTTTGTTTGTTTGGTTTTGCCATCAAGTTGCAGCCTAGTTATAGCAACCCCATAGGATTTTGAAGGCAAGGGGTTTCAGAGGTGGTTTGTCATTGCCTGCCTCAGTATAGAGACCCTGGACTTTCCTGGTGGTCTCTGATCCACCAACCCTGCTTCGCTTCCAAGATCTGACAAGGTTGTGTTAGCCTGGGCTATACACCTCAGGGCCTCTGGTTTAGAAATAATCTAATGCCACCTTAGCCTCACACCACTGAGATAACACAGCTTGAAAACACCAAGCACAATGACATTGTTACTTCATCTTTCCACATACTCCCAGAGCAGCATGGGACTGATGCAGATGGGGAAATCTTGGCCTCTGTGCATGTAAAAAAGTGCATACTGTCACTTCTGAATCAGCAATGTTACTCAAATCTTTGAGTCCAAGGCAAAGCACAGAAATGTCGCCTATCCATTCCCCAAAATTCCCTGCACATACACACAAAGCAAATACATTTCTGTCTATATTTAACGGCATGCCAGTCTTTTCCCCCCTTCTTCTCCTGTCACCACTCCAGTTCAGTTAAATTCCTCAACTAACAACCTAGACGATACATTTAGGATAATATACAGAAAAGAACACAACAGCATCTTTGTGTGCTCATGGTAAACCAATGCATGCTCTCCACTCTTTCCCTCTGGCCAATGAGGATCAGGCATCTGTGTCTCTCCTGCAGGCCAAAACTGCTCTTGGTAAGCTACCCTGGCAGGGAGGGTACTGGAGTCCTGCACTGACCATTAGCCTGTTGTCAGGGGTTGCCTGAAGCGGTCTTCCTGTGATAGATTCTGCTGCTTCCAAATTCACATCTGCTCTCTAAAGCAATTAGGGCCAGATTCGCAGCACCCCCAGTGGTGAGGAAGAGCCTGTGTTGGCTGTGGATAGAAATGCTCTACTTTGCCGGCCTCTCCCTCAACCAAGGAAGGGTTAACTAGTACAACACTCTCTACCAGCAAATACCTGTAGCTACTCCATTTTGCTATGTGGGTGTTATGCCATCGTTCAGAATCTGAAGTGTGGCACAAATGTACCTTTCTACTATAGACATACGAAGCCAAAGTGTGGGGGAAACATAATGTGTGAAGCAGACCTTGGAATTTAGAATCTAGAATGCCTCTAAAATTATTTTACAATATTCTGTATAGCATTTCCACCTGATCTTGCCTATCATTCCAAAAAATATTGTGGTTTTGAGCTGAATAATGAACGTCTAGAGAATACACACAGCCTAATACCAGTTATGGCTCATAGTGTTAGAACAGATCTGAGCACATATAGTTAATGTGCTTGTTAGAAATTATTCATAAGGTCGGAGAACTCCTGATATGGCTCCATCACTGTAAAACAGGGCCAGTTCTGGGCCAAAAGTGACATACTGTCAGAGAACTTCAGATAAAAATACAAAGGGGTACAAAAAGTGGATAGAGAGAACTTTTTTTCTCCCTCTCCCATATTACTAGAACTCATAGGCACCTGATGACACTATGGGCAGTAGATTCAGGACAGACGAAAGAAAGCATTTCTTCACTGTCTTGTGGAATTCATTGCCACTGGTGACAGTGACAGTCTCAATGAGTTTGTTTTGCTTTAAAAAGTAACTAGACAGATTCATGGAGGACAGGGCCATTAATAGCTGTTTGCAGATATGATGAAATAGAACCTCCATGTTCAGAGGCAGTGATCCTCTAAATGCCAGAGCTGAGGGTCAACCACCTGGAGAGGCTTTGGCCTCTGTGCCCAGACCTCCCAGAGGCATCTGGTTAGCCACGGTGTGAAACAGGGCGCTGGACTAGAAGGGGCTATTGATCTGATCCAGTATAGTTACTGTTACGTTGTTCTGTTCTTGAAAAGCTTCTCTGAGCCCCTTAGCAGAAAGGGCAGAAAAGTAAAGAATTAAATGTAAAGATTTGTTTAAAAAAATATCCAATACATCATTTGGCTGTTGTAACAGAGGATCTGTACTGAAAGAATAAGGCCACATGTGGATGGATCTACTAATGCTAACCTTTTCAATGTGGCAAAATCCAATCAAGGCATTAGTTTAAGTTCAAGCAGAAGAAAAATTGAGAAATTGTGGCAAAATTGTACAGTGGAAGGGCAATGGGGGATTTTTTTTGGTGCATACATTTGCAGTGAGAAGACTTAAACTCGGAGGGTGAGAAGGTGCCCTGTATCCGTGACCAGGATGACCTCTACTGGACAGTTTGTGTGGCAAGGCTTGCTTCCAGTGGTGACTTGGGCTACATTCACTCTATGCTAGATGGGAACAAATACTACCCCAGTGTGGTCCTACTGGCTCCAAGGATGCTTCTGTTAGAAGACTGCAATCGCTGTGTCTGAGAAATGGGATACTTTACAGGAAACGGAGACCTGAACATGAGCAAACTTCATGCCGGTTATTCAACGAATAAAGACTAGAAGGGCTGCCCATTTACAGCAAAGGGTTACTTTAAAAACAAAGAAAGAGCTGCAGCAAGATTCTTAGCAATTCTATGCATTTTTCTTCAATTAGAGTAACACAGTTAACTTTTGACCTTCGAAATTGCTCTGCAAAACGAACTTTGCCACCGGACTGGTTTCTCACCCAGTGCAGAGACTCCGGGGGGGGGGGGGGGTTCAGATGCCCACCAGCCAATTACATAATCAAACAGGGGCACAAATGGAAGCAAGGTCAACCTCGGGCATGAAAGGAAAGGACACTTCGTAGCTGGGGAGCCTGGACTGGAGGAAGAGAATGGTGCCAGGCATGGGCACAGTGGAGAACATAGTATTGTGGAAAGGCAAAGTATTCAGCAGGTTGGAGATGGGGCCGCTAGAGCCCACAAGGCATCTTTCTGGCAGGCTCTTTACCAAGGGAGAAGCTCATGTCAGAAAGGGATTCCACACTAATACCATAGACCAAGAGATGACCCATCAACCTACGATCCAAAGATGGTTGCAATATTATGTCATGCCTGCTGAACCCCTAACCTGAACCACTCACATACACAAAAATGGGTCATTCATAGTTATTCACCAAAAAGTAAATGAAAAATACTACTTGGGTGATGTCTGCAAAGCCAATCAAGAGTGATGGTCCTTAAACATTATGGTTGCTGCGAAAATCAGATTTGCACATGAGGAAAGGTGAGCCTACTCAGAGAGAAGGGCAGAATTATTAAATTGGCTGACCTTACAACTTTTATTTCTTTTGAAGATGCATACCCCACTTTTTGGCTGATTGATCTCCAGGCAGCTCCCAATGGCAAAGAATCTACAATTTTTCAGAACAAAGTCTGAATCCAGTGGAACCTTTAAGACCAACAAAGTTTAATTCTGGGTATAAACTTTCATGCACATGCACACTTCTTCAGATATATTCACACAGATTTCACCAACCATTACGTATAGGTAGAAAGATGGGGGGGGGAGGTGAGTTGCCCATATGCAATAGTTGGCCAAGTCTGTTTCAATGTATCTGGAGAAGTGGGCATGCTCACAAAAGTGTGTACCCAGAATTAAACTTTGTTGGTCTTAAAGGTCCCACTGGAATCACTTGGTTCTGTTGCTTAAAACCAAAATGGCTACCCACCTGAATAAACCTTCAATTCTTGTCAGGTTCAGCAATACAAAAATATTATATGACTCTTTTAAAAAACCACATAATGATATTATACTTCATAAAAATAAATGTCTAGCTATAGGGTTGTCAGCTGGCCCACAGAAAAAGGTCCCATCCCTTTCATAGAGGCTGCTAAACATTCTAATGAGGGTAACATGGTACCGTAAAGTGCCATTTTCTAGTTTCTCTTTTATAAAGTTAATTTAGTGTTTGAGGTTCTACATTCTTTTTTATTTGTACATTGTATTTGCACATGGCGATTAAATAAAATACCTGCTTTAAAAAACCACTAAAAACGCAACCCTCCATTGCATGGAATGCAATGAAAAAGACGCCTACAGCACTGATTTAAATTTTGGGGGGTAGTTCCACTTGGTAGAGAAGTTCAGAAAACCAGCGCAGAAAAGCAATCATTTGTATTGGCTTTGATAGGTGGCTAGTACTGTCCATGATGCCATTTAAGCAACTATGGGAACAATCCTCACCAGACCTACTCAGAAGTAAGGCTTATTTTACTCAATGGGGCTTACTCCAAGGAAAGGGTTTTTTTTTAATGCTCGCACCCTTGGTCTCCCTTGCACTTTAGCCTAGCCAGCTCCTTCCCAAAGCAGAAGTGTCATGAAAACAAACTGGTCTCCCATATGTTCCAACTGTCCCAATTCAATCAGGGATAATCCCTGCTTTCTGTCCCTAATCTTGTCGGTTTGGCATGCCCTTTTGCAGTGTCATGAGCTGCTCAATTTGCCACCCTCCAATTTCAGCCCCCTCATCCCAAATCCATAGGAACTGGAAGCACAATCCTAAAAAGAGTTATACCCTTCTAAATCCATTTAAGTCAATGGGGCTCAAAGGGTGTTACTCCGTTTGGGACTGCAGTGTAAATTTTCAGACTGGCAGTAGTGGTGTATGTATCCCGTCTCTACAGCACATACGGGCAAACATGCAAACATAGATGTAAGAGCACACACACACACAAGACTTCATATGACACACTGCCTGACAGTCTGTATGCCAGTGAAACTCCTTTTGAGTAGCTGATAATGTCGGACCACTAAGTGTTTGCATCGTTTCTTTAACCAAAAGAACACAGAGAGGCTTGGTTTAAAAAACAATTGCAGTTTAAATGAATCCTGCAAGCAGTCTAAAGCCTTCAGCAATGTTTTGCTGGGTAAGAAGACAAGGGCAGGGATCCTCTGTATGCAAATAGGGATGCTCCCAGCATGACCTTTGTGTTATCTGTGGCATGCTAAAAGGTGAATGCCAAAGCATATACCTAGTACACAAACAAACAAAAACAACAAGAGACACCTTAAAAGTAATGGATTCTTGAATTAATTAAGAAGAGCACAGATGGCTCTGGCAACGAAATAGATTCAGAGAAGCAGTACACTAATAAAGTACGAAGGCTAGGCCTTGGGCTGAATAGGCCTAGGGGAGTAATCAGAAGGTATGGACCCAAATCCTAGCTTAAGAATAGATGGGGCAGGGTGTGTGTGTGTGTGTTGAATTAGCCCTAATTTCCCCATCTGAGAAATGGAAATGTGCTCCAGCAATTTGAAGCCCTGGAATTCAGATTGGAGGGAAACCTCTCCATATCACTGCTATGCAGATAATACAGGGGCTGAAATGATTACAGCTGAATCAGTCGGCTGTGGTCCCGCTTACGTGGTGTAGCTACCCATAAAAATTAAGGGTCACTAAAGCAGACAGAAAAACTCTTAGATTGCACAATGAAGTAGTAACTTGGGGGGGTGCTGCTGCTGCTGTAGTTATGTTTGAGACCAGCCTCATGATCCAGGGGTCATTTCGAGCAGGAACATGCAGGAATGCCGTTCCGGGAGTAACAAGCCCAGGAGTGGGCACATATGGTGACGCACTGTGGAAAAAAGCAAAAGCATACTAACTTGATCTGTATTTTCATGCTTGTTGTAGGGCAGCTTCCCTGCAAGAGCAAAGGAAACCTAAAGTGTCTTTCGTCGAAGTGTAAAGTTGGCTTACCAGCTCTGAGTTGGGAAATACCTGGAGATTTTTGGGGTGGAGCCTGAGCGGTGGGTGTTGCCTTCTGACACACTCCCGGTGATGTCAGGGGGTGTGGCATATGCAAATGTGTTACGTTAATGAGTTATGCTAATGAGCTCCTGCACCTTTTTTTCTACAAAATGACCCTGACTAGTCATGGGCCTCAGCCCAGAAAAAAAGTTAAATTGCAATCCTAAAAACACTTTCCTGGGAGTAAACCCCACTGAATAAAATGTGACTTACTTTTGAGTAGACCTGCTTAAGCTTGCTCCCTAAGACAGGACTAAGTCAAACCCCACTGCTTTCCATAGTGTTTAGTCATGACCTTAAACTTTAGTATGATCAGAGCCATGAAGAGTTGTCGCCTAGCCTGGAGAAAAAGGTCACATCCCTTTAAGAGAGGCTTAGTGGAATATTACTTACCAAGCAATGTTATTTACCACTGCACCATAAAAAGCTTCCTGCCCATTTCCACACATTGAGCCTCTATTAAAAGGGCAGGACAGATTTCTCCAGGCCTGTGGGGCAATGCTGTTGCCAAACTGCTAAGTTTTGCCCACTCATTTGGGCTGGAAGTCATTGAGAGAGGGAGCATGCCTGCTTTCCAGTTCTAGTTCTCCTTTCCGTCCCCAGTCAGGAAACTTATTCCTTGCCACCTTTGATCTCAAATCAGTTGACAGAGTATTGTTTTTCAAATCCACAGAACTTTTCCTTTTCTTTCTAGGCAGCCTCCTGCAGCTTTAGCCTTTGAGAGGCAGTTTCTGAGAGGTAGGCGCATTCAGGTGTGGCAACAAAAATAACATGGAGTCTGGTGGCACCTTAAAGACTCACTGATATATTCTGGCATAACTTCTGGTGGACTAGAGCCCATTCCCCAGGTGTTAGGTGTGCCTTCAGCTGGAAGATAGATTTTAGCACACCATGTGTGGTGGTGGGGAATTGTAAACGGGGGTTAATGCCAACACGACACTAGACAGCTTGGGCTCAACCATGATTATGGCTTTGTCTAACATTACACATACTAAATTAGCTTAGCAAGATTGTGCTGTCAGCTATTACTGCTGCTCTGAATACTCCCTGTACTTATGTTATATGCACTGGAGCTTTTACAGTCTGTACCTCTTCATTTCATTGCCTTTCAAACCTATTGTTTATGATATGACTCCCTCTCTCGCTCTTCTAATTTAGGACATATTTCACAGAGCTGATTGGGTGAGCTCATGAAAACTGCTACCTCAAGGATTCATTCATTATTTTAAACAGAGGAATCTCTGTTTTGTTAAGAAGCATTTTCTACCTGGTAGCCAATGCTTTGCTCCTAAATGGATGCTCACCTGTGGTCTTCTTGGTCAGTCATCCCTATCCTTTGCTTAAGGGATTGGAAAACGGGCATTTCAGTTTTACTGGACCGAAGCAAGAGTAATCCTAGGCTTGGGAGTCAGCCCAATGACCTCAGCAGAACTTACTTTAGGGTAGAGAGAGGGAAACCTGCTCTTGCCAGATACCTTAACGCCACCTGTGAACTGTGTGCCACAGAGACTCGGTTCAGGAAGGCGTGGCCCAGCCCTTTCCCGTTTGCTACATATTCAGTGGTTTCACCCATAGAGCTTTAGTTTCTAAAACTCCTTAACTAAGTCACATTCAGATCTGCTCTGTAGTAAGAACTGCTTAATCAAACCCCAGTTCTCCTACCTGAATTCAGGAAGGAGATTTGGCTGCAACCCATAAAAAGCTGCAGAGAGAGTCACCAGCCAGGCTGGTTTGTAGTTCCCGTTCTCACACTCCAAGTAGGGAGATGACCACTTGATGTGGTTCTTCTCTGCCGGGTAACCATCCCTCTTCCTCCAGCTGTTCTCCACAGCCTTAGACCCAGGAGCCAAGACCTTGTGGTGGAGGTGCGGCCTCCACTTGCGCTTCAAGCCGTGGAACCACTCCGTTTCCCCAGAGGCGTTGGCCAAATGATGGGCCACGGAAGACAAGTCCTGGAGCAAGATCTGGCTGTCTTGCCGGCTGGCCTGGAGGAAGACCTGAGGGGCTGAGGACAAGGGCTCCAGGTTGAAGGAGATGGCCGCCCGGGCGATGTTCGGATCCCCTTCCAGCAGGCTTCGGATCAGCGCCTGGTACCACTCGATGTCCCCCTGCAAGTTCTGCTCCCGGGACCGATTGCTCTGCAGAATCATGTTGAGAAAGTTGGTGGCGTGAAGGAGGGTGTCCAGCGCACCGTGCAAGGAAGGGTGGGAAGTCAGGCGAGACTTTCCAGCCAGGCTGGCCAGCTCGAATCTCCCGGTGCAGTTGGCATGCCTCAGCTCCCGAGAATCGCCCGTGTAGAGGAAAGAGGCGACGTTCTGGGGCACCTCCTGGGCGAGTCTCTGTGCCAAGGCGGTCCTCTCGGCGGATCTGCTCCGGGGAGAGACGGCGGGGAAAGCCGCATTCTTGTTGTCAACAGCCCGCTCGCCTTGAAGCGCCTTCCCGCTGTCGGGCACGGCCGGCCCTTGGCTGGCCTCGACCGCCAACCTCAAATGAGCGAAGAACAGGACGGGCAGCAGCCGAGGCAAACCCATCGCCTCCCCTCCGCCGGGCGCCAGCCGCGTCTCTCCGTCGTCTCCGTCTCGCCCAGCCCCGTCACAGAAGGGGGGGCGGCTCAGGAAGCCCCTGGCATCGGCAAGGAGCGGGGCGGCGGCGGGGAGAGGGGCCCGGTCACCTGTAGCGACGCTTCCTGCGGGGCGCCCTCCCGAGGAGGGGCACGGGCGAGCGGCGCCGGGAATCAGGCGGCCCGGCCGGCGAGGCGAGCCAGTCCCATCCCTTCGGGCTCCTCCGGGGAAGGCACTCTAGTTAGCCCGCTTGCGTCTTGATCCCCCCCATGACCTGCCGCCGGCCGCGCTCGGGGAAAGGGGCTTGCCTTAAAGACCCGCCCGCCAGTCCTCCTCCTCGTCCTCCTCCTCGGGCTGCTCCAGCCGCCGGTCGAGCGGCACGTTCGCCGCGCCCAGACACCCCGCCAGACCTCCAGGGCTGCCGGCGAGTTCTTCGGGCATCGCGTCCCAAGGCAGGCAGGCAGGCAGGCAGGCAGGCAGGAGGGCGCTGGCGGCGGCGAAGAACTCGAGCAAGCGGGGAGAGGAGGAGGAGGAGGAGGAGCGGAGGCGGGGCGAGGAGTTCGGGGGAGGGGAGCGGAGGGGGAGGCTGCTAGACGGCAGGGGCGGGCGTGCTCGGATTCCCCTGCTCAGCGACGCAGCCCCTCCATCGCTCTCTCTCCTCCCTCCGCCCGGAGGAGGCTGCTCGCCAGCTCCGCTTTGCCCACCGCCGGTCCCGTCTCACCGCTGGCCCCTTGCACGGCTCGTCCTCATAGGTGTGTGCCTGACGCCTGCCGCTCTCTATGGCCGCCTCTCCTGTCAATCACGCGACAGCCATTTGGTGGGCCGGAGGAAGGAGCTGTCCAGTGCTGAACCAGGAGGAGGAAAGGGTGGCGAGGGCGCTTCCACCCAAGGGAGACTGCCTTGTCACCTGCCGCCGCGGCCTCGGGGAAGATGACAGCGGCTTTTCAGGGGCCCTCTGGCGCGTCCGATCTGGGCCCGGCGAAGGTGGAGAGTCAGGGAAGATTTGCTGGGAACTCCTCCTGGCCCTTCAGGAGACTATTTATTAAAGGGTATAAAGGGCAGAGCAGAGAACTGATTTCTCCGTTTTCATCGTCCGGGAAAGTAGTTTGGGTGGATATATATATATATATTTTAATGGTAGTATTAGTGAATGAATAAATTTAGAAACTAGTCGTGGATAATCAAAGACCAGGGGAATAGAGACATCTACTGGATAAGCTCTAAAAACTTCGCTTTTGTTTCAAGAAATCCAAGCTGGTGGGTGGGGCAGTACAGCAGCACTCACTCAGGGATTCTTATCAGTGCCAAACATGGTGTTAAATCTTTTCTTCCCCCCCCTTCTGTTTCCTTTCTGCATTCCTATGTACACCTCCATATTGTATATTCTTACATCATTTTAAATAATGGAAATCACTCAGTGCCATCCTTATAAGAGTGGAAGATAAACCAAATTGGCTGGTGTCCAGTACATTTTTGAAGGAACTTGCTGTGATTTATTAAACCTTAACCCTTTTTAGCCTGGCAAAGTCTGGCAACTAAGCATTCCAAATATTCCACATATCCAGTTATGATTATGACTACCATTATGGACTTTGGCCCCAATCCAAGGCATAACTACGTGCCTTTATATCCCTCTGCTGACAGCTGGGATGGTGCATAGAAACAGCTTTGAAATCTTTTGTTTAAAATCTAGAAATTGGTAATAAATGCTGTCAATAAAAAAATTAACGTGTATGCAGTAGTGACCTTGTTTAACACAAACTGTGAGCTCGGTGTTATACAAAACAGTGTTAAATAAAGATTAACAGTGCCAGTACCTTGATCTGCCTCATACGGTATTATTAACACATCACTTTGATCTGAAAACTTTGGACTGTTTTATTTACCTGGTTACTTAATGTAATGATAGTCTGGCAATGCAATTTATACACAGGGATCATTGCACAATGAAACTCCTCATCACTTTTGCAATGGCTGCCTTTGTCCAGGCCTTTAGGCCATGCTAATTACACCTGAACTCTCTGGCTACTATTGGTTTACTTGTTCTGATGTCATGAAGAGGCTTGCCAGTAGGGAATCCAGTGTCCAAGAGCAACCTCAACCTGCACTGAATGCAATCCCCACAACCTTTGTCTCTGCCCCATATGTCAGTTAGCAGAGGTCTGCTCAGAAGCCTTGGAACCTAAAAGAAAGAGAAAAATTTTGCCCATCACATTATAAGCAATAACAGAAACAGGAGGTTTCTTTGCCATTCTAGAGCAGAATCTGTTACCTTCCCTTTTTGCCATTCTGTAGACTAGTTAGCAGCAATATCTGCCGTATTGGGCATCCCAGTCTAAATATCCATATCCTTTACCAGAACAAGTGTGGTGTAATGATTAGAATGCCAGGTAAGGCCTTGGAGACCAGGCTTCAAAGTCCCACTCTGCCAGAAAGCTCACTGTGCCCAGCATGTCAGCATTTAAGGGAAGGCCGTATAAGAGGGCAGTCATTACTTGTTCAAAAATGGTCTCTTGTTCATAGGGTATCGGAATAAAGTTAAACTCAGAGAGCAGACCAAGTGTGTGATTCTCAATGGTATATGAAATAAAGGGCTGAAGTAAATAGTAGTAATGTACTAAGAAGGTTAGAAAGTGATATGAGCTTTGAATGAAACAGGTGATACATACACACACACACACAATTAATTGTATAAGTAGATAGTGATTAATTTTGGTACTCATGTTGTGGATATAGGAAATCGATATTTGAGGGCTTCTTTTTTGGTAACTTGTTACTTAATAAAAGTATTTAAATGTTTTAAAAGATCGCTGTTTGCCCTTGGGCCTCTCACTTGCTTTCAGCCTAGCCTACCTCATAGGGTTAAAGTGAGGATAAACACAGGAGAGGCAACCCATGTATGCTGCCCTGAGTTGCTTTGAGTAAAGCGACATATGATATACAGAAGAGCTGTGTTTTGTTCACCAGAATGAATCTGTGTCACAGTCAACATTCTCGGAATCTTCACGCGAGGAGACTTTCCTATGGAATACAGAAATAGGACAGACCCATTAGGCTGTCTGCAAATGTGTATATCACAAATGTAAGCCATGATTAGGTAGTTCCATTTCCTGTTCCTTGCCTTCTCAGAATTCCAGAAGTGCCTACAGGCTCAACTAGAATGCAGATCCATGGGCTAGGTAATCAACACAGGCAGAAGATTTGCAGGAGATACAAGGTACTTCTATAGTACCTAATGCTTGCCGAGCTCAGCTATGAGCTTCAAGGCTTTTTAACCAGCAGTTGTGCCAGCAGTATGGGCACACTATGCAGTCCTCTTTTATAAGTGGATTCTGAGAGCATGTCCCAATAATGAAAGTGGTCCAGGTGGCCTTTCTATGCTTTCAGAACTACCCACATCTATAGGAGTAATGGCTCAAGAACATATTTGCTGTTTGCAGAAGCAAGAACTGTTTGCTTCTCTCTTTTTTTTGCATGACACAGTATAGGAAAATCTGGTGTGGTCCATTTGCTATTTGCAGTGACAGCATAGATTATTTGTAAAGCTATCTGTCATCGCAAAAGGAACAGCTGCATAAAGCAAAAAGCCAGACAAAAATAAGCGTATAGAAAAGGGATGGGCTGGATTTTGAATTACTGAATTGGATGTACCAATGAAGATGACACTCTGTCTTAAATTTTAAAATAGCCATATGCAAACACTGAAAAACAGTTCCGTAGAGGAACAGCCATGCAATCCATTTGACACCTTAAAGACAAAGAGATTTGTTGCGAGAGAAAGTTTTGCAGACCAAAGCCCACTTTTTGAGATGTAGAAAGTGTATCCGCAGTTAGTGTGTGTGTGAGAGAGAGACAGACAGACAGACAGACAGACAGAGAAAGAGAGAGAGAGTGGTGTGTGTGTGTGTGTGTGTGTGTATTCCTGCCAACCTCGCAGTTCAAAAGCAAGAAATTGCAAATAGATAAATAGGTACCACTTCGGTGGGAAGGTAACAGCATTCCATACACCTTGGTGTTTAGTCATGCTGGCTACTTGACCACTGAGAAGTTTTTGGACAACACTGGCTCTTCGGCTTGGAAACGGAGATGAGCACCGCCCCCTAGAGACGGATTCGACTGGCTTTTGAGCAAGGGAAACCTATACCTTTACCTTTACACACACACACACACACACACACACACACACTCACAAAGCTTCTTGATGAACAGTCAGCAGTTTTAGGCTTGTGTCTCCCTTAGAATGCCTTTTGAAGAACAGTGAATTTCAGATCAGCTGGAGACTGTCCTGCTAGGGTAACACAGTAAATCTGATCATCTTTTAGCTACCACACGAATACCTTTTTTTTTTTTTTTGCATCCCAAGAAGATAATTTTCACCCAAGACCTACAAAAATTGAAAGAACAGCTTCTGAAGATACCATATCAATTGCCTTTTCATGTTTATTAAACAGTCGCCACCAAAAGGGCTTCTGGGGAAAAATAGAATCTACTTAAAGGAAAAATGAATCTTTCCCCAGGATCCAGTAAGTCTGCCATGAACATGAGTGGATCAAACCCAATAACTATGTATTGGACAATGGCTAGTCATCATATATTTTAAACAAGGGCTTATATCTGAAAGACCTAAAATATTCTCCTAATGCAAGAGCCCGCTTTCAAATGTGTATACACAGGGCAAGGCCAGTTCTATACCTTCTTTCATTTTCAAACTGAAACTATTTCAGAAATAATCATTTATTTATTTAACATTTAATTATTATCTACTTTATTTATATCCCCAACTTTCTTCTCAATGTGCCCCTAAAGCAGCTTACATCATTCTCCTCTCCTCTATTTTATCCCCACAACAACCCTGTCAGGTGGGTTAGGTTGAGAGTATGTGACTGCCCCAAGGTCACCCAATGACCTTCCATGGCTGGATTTGAACCTGGATCTGCCAGATCCTAGTCTGACAGTCAAACCACTGGTTCCATACTGGCTCCAAAAATAAAGGTACATGAACCTATCATGGCTCTAGAAGAGCATGCATGCAGAGCAATTTGGATCAGATGTGCATCCTGTACGTTCCAGAATGTGCCCAGTCTGATCCCTAAATAAAATTTTATTATTTAATTAGACCATCTCATATTTTTATTATATATAATAATCAAGGCAGGTTATATCATCACACTAAAAACAGATTATACACTTTTTAAAAAATCACATAATTAGGAGCATATATAAAATGTGCAGTTGAAAACAACTCAAATGGTAGCATTTATATAGCACTTTCAAAGTGCTTCACATGCTGCACTATCACTGAATGCCTTACAATGACCATTTAAGATTGACAAATGGGGCTTCTTATTCCTTTCCCTGCCAATGGGGGGCTTCTTATTCCTACACTTACCTTCAAAAGGCTTGATCGCACCCTGCCTTTGGAACTGACTTCCTCTTGATATCCACAAGGCCCCTTGCTTGATTCAGGAAACATCAAAACATTAAGCAAAGGGCACTGTGGACATCATAAGGAAGTTGGTTCCAGAAGCAGGGTGCTACTGCCAAAAAAGATCCTGCTCCTAGTAGTTGTCAGCCTGACTCCTCTTAAATGCAGGGCCAAAGAGAAGGCCTCATCTGCCATTTCTAGCTAGGACCGGCCCGCCTATAAGGCAGGTTAGACTTTTGCCTAGGGCGCCCCTTGGGGTTGAGCACCAAACTGTCCTGCTGCCCTCCCCCCCACCCCGCCAAAAGCCGCTGGGCCACCTGCCTCTGAGGTCAGAGGGCCCCAACCCCACTCTACCATGCTCCCTGCTGTCCAGGGCGCCACAGCCACTTCCCTGCCCCTGCCCCCAATCAATCTGCCGCGGATTCCTTATTTATAGCGCCACAACTCAGCTGCACTCCTCTCCAAGGTAGCAACACCAGCATGCAAGTGCCCTGCAACTCAGCCACACTCCTCAGAGGGGAGGGAAAGGGCCCTCTGGCAGTAGACACAGGTGGGGCTAAGAGGGAAGTGGGGCCAGGGAGCCCACTGGCTGCGAAGACGGCTGGGCGGGCAGAAGGGCAGCCTCTCTCTCTTGGGGCCCTGCAGCGGCTGGGTGCTGCCCTCCTCTCCTCCCCATGCGGAGCCGCGGCCAAGGAGTGGGCAGGGCTTGTGGCGGGTGCTGGCTCTGGGAGGGAAGGGGCGGGGTGGGGAGCCCCAAGGGCAGCGTTCCCGACCATGGCCCTGCTGGGTGGAGAAGCCCCGCCTGAAGCCCTTCGTGTGGGTGGCTGAAATTGCACGCACGCACAAACCGAAGCAGCTGCTGCTCCCGCCCACTGCCTGCTCTCCCTGCAGAACAAAAACCTCCTGTCTTGCATGGTTTTTGGGAGCATGAGCTAGAAGTCTTCCTCATGGCCTCCCTGACTGTGCAAAGCCTTTCTCTACCTTCCTGCTTGCTGCCATCAACTGGCCGGCTCTCAGAGGGCCTGCAAACCCCACCACCACCACCGCTCCTCTCTCACCTGCTGTCTCTTGAAAGGCCCTTCCCTCTGGTCCACCTGAGCCCTCTGGGAGAGTAGAGCTCAACAGCTGCCCTCCCCTTCACTCCCTCTCTGCCTCTCAGAATATGGAAGGGGGGGACTACCTCTTTTCCAGGCAGGCTACCCTGTAGCGCCAGTGTGAGCTTAACCTCTGAGTGTGTACAAAGGGTAAAACCCAACATTTACAAAGTGGAAAATTCTCACGTTGCTACATGGGTGAAGGGTCATACCATCCCAGCAAATACAGACACCCTCTGTCAGGGAGTGGGTTTTGCCCTGTGCTTACACTTCGAGGCCATTGTTGGGGCTGGGGTGGGAATGGGGATTGATCCAGGGAAGGATGCAGTTGCTTGGGTTAGCTGGGACTGGGAGGTCTATCCTGGACTGTCCTGAGGCCATGCTCTCTGGGAGGGATGGGGTTGCCTGCCTGCACCCAGGTACTAGGGATGCCAGCCTTCAGGTGGGACCAGGGAATCCCCAGGAATTACAGCTTATCTACAGACATGAGAGATCAGTTCCCCTGGAGAAAACTGATATTCTGAAGGGGACGCTATGGCATTGTAAAAAAACCCCATCCTCTCCCAAATTGATGGGCACACAGGGGGGGGGGGGGGGGCAGAAGGTATCCTTGTCTAGTGTGCAAAAAAACCTGTGGCCAGCCCTGCCTCTAGCCTACAGGGTAATTCAGAGTTTGGGAGGGTCTAGCCAGACAGTTGCTTCTTCGATGACACTGGGATACAGTGGTTAGAATGTCAAAGGAAGCCTTCAGCCTTGACATTGTCCAAGTCCCCCTTCAGCCATGAAGCTAATTCTTTCCCTAACACCCCGCACTTTGCAAAGAGATGCTGCTCACTCTCCTGAAAGTTGGTCCTGACCTCGCATGCCTTGAATCCCATGGCCACCCACCATGTTTTCCACCCTGCTACAGTTTGTTAAAATGTTATCATCCTTCAGTGTTTAATAAAAAGCATTCTAATATTGAAACTGGATGTGCCCATGGAGCACAAAATCCAGCTGACTGTGTGTAGGAAATACACATTGTGAAGGTCACCGATTTCAAATGCCTTCATAAAAATGCTTCCAGCAGCCACACCTGGCTGGGACTTACTCTAAACAGGTTCAGATGTCAGTCTCCACAAACTAGTTTCAAAAAGGGTTGCCAGCTCCGAATTGGGAACTCCCTAGACTTTTGGGGGTGCAGCCTGGGACGGTGGGTTTTGGGGAGGGACCTCAGCAGGGTATTACACCCCAGAGTCCACCCTGCAAGGCAGCCATTTTCTCCAGGGGAACCGATATTTTTATTCTCCAGGCCTGTGGGCAACCCTAGTTTTAAAGAATAAACAGAAATTGGAAAAGACAGGGGTACAGTTAAACATCACTGATAATTTAATGGCCATTTATAAAATACTTGATATTTAAAAAAAAAAATTGTGCTGCTAAGAAGGAAAAAAAGAAATATGCCCTTTGGGTATAGCAACTCCCTCCCCCCACAGACATGGCACATTTTAAATTACCTGGTAAATAACAGAAGCTCCTGATTATACACCTCCCAAATAGAGGCAACGTGTGCTGGCAGATGCCCAAAATTAAACTGTAAGAAGTGGCACTCAGCTCCCTCCCCTGCCACACCCTGTCAGCTTCCTATTGGAAGTCCTCTCCTTTTTCAACAACAGCTAAATTTGTGAACTACTAATTAAAGAAATGGGCCTTTTTATAAAGGGGAGGGGAGAAGCAGCAAGGAAAGTCTTTTTTTCCCCCACTCATGAAGGGAAGGGAGAAAACAGGGAAGTGCTGAAGCTTGAGAGAAGGAAGCAGAGACGGCCAAGGAATTTTGCTTCACAGCATTTCCCCAGATGAATGAAAAGAAGAGGTGAAAGGAGCTCATATGTCATCCAGACAACCATCTGGGAATAGCGAAGGCAGAAACCACGGCAGAAGTCACTTTGGCAGAACACACCCACAAGCAGGTGCAAGCAAGGAGAAAGGGGAGCTTGCTTGCTTTCAGAGATGCAATACGTTTCCATCTCTCCTTTTCATCCATGCTTCTTCATAACATTTCATGCCACTCTTGGAAGCATGTTTAAACATCCTGAACAGCTCACTGTCCAATCTGCACAGGAATCTTCTGAGGCAGATCATGTTTCACAGTCTGAGCCTTCAAAGCACAGCTCCGTGTAATCGATTTAGAAAATGTGTACACCGCCTCTCCGTCCCAAGACCTGCTCAATGTGACTCACAAAGTAAGAACAAAGATGATAAAATAGTAAACACAACTACCCCAAACCATCAATGTTAAAATGAGCCATTAAAAAAACATAGTGTATCCATGGACCTTGCAGTTGTTGTCAGGGCCAGGGCACCAAGAAACAGTCACAAATGTTGTTTTAATGGCTTTGTTGTTGTTGTTCAGTCACACAGTCAACTCCGACTCTTCACAACCCCATGGACCACATCACCCCAGGCCCTCCTGTCTTCTGTCATGCTCCAGAGTTTGCTTAATTTCATGTCTGTTGCATCGATAACACTGTCTAACCATCTCATCCTTTGCCATTCCCTTCTTCTTTGACCTTCAGTCTTTCCCAGCATCAGGGTCTTCTCCAGTGAGAGCTCCCTTCTCATTTGGTGGCCAAAGTATTTGAGCTTCAGCTTCAGGATCTGGCCTTCCAGGGAACAGTCAGGGTTGATTTCTTTTGGGATTGACTGATTTGATCTCCTTGCAGTCCAAGGGACTCTCAAGAGTCTTCTCCAGCACCATAATTCAAAAGAATCTATTCTTCAGTGCTTGGCCTTCCTTATGGTCCAACTCTCGCAGCCATACATTACTACTGAGAATACCATTGCTTTGACCATACGGACTTTTGTTGGCAGGGTGATGTCTCTGTTTTTTGTTATGCTGTCTACGTTTGCCATCGCTTTCCTCCCAAGGAGCAGGCGTCTTTTAATTTCATGGCTGCAGTCACCATCTGCAGTGATCTTGGATCCCAGGAAGGTAAAGTCTGTCACTGCTTCCACAACTTCCCCCTTCTGTTTGCCAAGGAGTGATGGGGCCAGATGCCATGATCTTAGTTTTTTTGATGTTGAGTTTCAAGCCAACTTTTGTGCTCTCCTCTGTCACTAATTTATTGTGAACTGCTTTGTATGTAGAAGAAGCAGACTGCAACTACCTACTTTGAACAAATAAACCCCGATCTATCCCAGATCAGCCTTCCAGAAGCCTGCACCTTCTATTTTAGCAGGAACCAGTCCACTCAGTCCCATTCTCCAAAATATCAGAAACAGCCTCTGAATTCAGTTGCATCAGCTGGGAGGAGATAAGCTCTTGTAGACCTGGACCACTTCTGCAGCAGAGATCAGTTCTCTGCTACTTATTGCAGCGTTGATTCATATAATGAGAGTGTTATCTTACTGCTGCTGTACCCATTAATAGCACAGAGAGGAGCCATGGTTCAGTGGTAGCAAATCTGCCTTGCATATGCAAGATCCCAGGTTCAACTCCCGGCATCTCCAGTTAAAAGTATCGGGTAGGGGGTGAGATGAAAGCCACTCTGAGCCTGCCATTTGGCGGGGAGAGCGGGATATAAATCCAAGAAATAAATAAATATAAATAAAGACTTTTATCCAAGGCCCTGGAGTAGACAGTATTGATCTTGACAGACCAATTGCCTGAGTCAGTATAAGGCGGGTTCATGTGAGGATCCCATTATTTATTTTGAAGAGCATCCCGTATTCTCTAACATTGGGTTAGCCGGAAGCTGTTGGCTACATGTCCAGGGTTTCTGTTTACGATCAGCGCTGAGCCACAGGCAACTGAGCACAGAGCTACAAAATACATTTACTTAGTAAAATACCCCATCTGAAGGTAAACACATTTCTACAGCAGCTTACAATAAAGGCACAATCTAACGTTACAAAGTTAAGAGCTTAAAAAGTACACAGTCAGTCAAAAACACAGGACAACCTTATCTGAAAACAGAAGCAGCCTCATAATCAGAGGACAAATCCCAGCAGAACAGGAACCAGAGTTAGGGGGACCAATGCAAAACAGGCAGAATTAATTTCAAAGCGGGGCCCGGAAATGGGAATGGGTGACTGCCGTGACTAGGAAGAACAGCAGCAGAGGATGCAGCCAGACAGCCAGACAGCCAGCTTTGCTTTGCTTTTTTGCCATCAAATGACTTCTGGCGACCCCTGGTGGGGTTTTCAAGGCATGAGACTTCAAAGGTGGTTTGCCATTGCCTGCCTCTGAGTAGCGACCCTGGATTTCTTTGACAGTCTCCAATACAGACCAGGGCCAACCCTGCTTAGCTACTGAGATCGGATGAGATTAGGTTAGCCTGGGCTTTCCAGGTGAGGCCAATCAACTACACCATCCCCAAACAGCAAGCTAGCAGCTTTGAACAGGAGTAACTGAAGCTGGAGTCAAAGAGAAGAGGAGCCAGGTTGTCTGTTCGAGGAGCAGGCAATGGGAAGCAGGACCCCTGAGCTAGGGAGATCCAGAACAGCCAGGGCCAAACTGCACAACATGTCTTGAAACAAGGTGGGTCCACATTCCTCCAAACTGTCTCACTTTCCCCACAGCCACACTACAGCTGCAGTGAACACATTGCATGGGAAATGCTCTAGCATCTGGGTTAAAACTCTATGGGTGACCATAAGAGTTTTTTGGCCAAATGCTAGAATGCCCCCGGCATGAGAAGATCCTGGGACCAGGCAGGAGCACCCCTGCCAGCAGCCACATAAGACCTGACAATCCTAAGGTCAAGAGAAACCAGTGGGCTACCTGGAAGTTGCAACCAGGCTGGAGCAGCAAAGAGGCAGCAAAACGGGCCTCTCTCTTCCCCTCTACTACCTGAAGCAGTTCACCACAATGAGCACTAGGAGGGCCTCAGTTCTGATATTCAGTCCCCTTTTTTGTAATCAGAAGAAGAATCTGCTGAGAATTGTGCATTTGCCAGTTCTGTCTTCTTGGCTATTTTTAGTTCTCATCTCCTAAGCCAAGGAACTGAAGAAATAGAAAACTGAGTGTCTCCCGCTTCTGCTACGCTAACAGAAAATAGGTGAGTCTGAAGCTGAACACCCGGCCACATATGCTGCAGTAAAGTAGCCCTCCGTCCAACCTGATTCCCAGATATTCTCCGTACCAATTAGAAAATTGTACCCACCACTCAGAGCAGGCAGGCATCACAGGTGTTTCAGGTCAACAATGATCACCTGGCGTAAACATCAAGTGCAAAATCTGGCCCTTAAGAGAAAGATTCACCTAGGAAGGGGACCAGTGCTTTTACACTTGGCTAGCTCCATACACATGTTGTCAAGCAACTGAAGTGTTATCGAAATGGGACATGACTGACACCAGCTGAACAACTGGTTAATATGGGCCGGGGGGGGGGGTTCTAACAGGTCCCTCGTTAACTACTGGAGCAACTGGAAGTTCAATGGCTGCTGTAGGGTAGCTTGCGCATCCCCTAGAAGACCCAGGAAAGATGGTGAAAAGATCTGCTCTGGGAAAAGGAGGAGAAGAAGAAGACAGCAGCAGCAGCTTGTATTCCATAGATTTTCTTCTCTGTGTGTTGTTTAGCAGATAGCTTCATTGCTGATGTTCTTTCAAATCCGTGTTTTCTTTCTAGGATAAAACAAAACTTAAGAACATAAGAAGAGCCCTGCTGGAACAGACCCAAGGCCCATCTAGTTCAGCATTCTGTTCACACAGTAGCCAACTAGCTGCCTCTAGGAACCCCATGAGGAGGATGACTGCAACAGCATCCTCCCACCTGTGCTCCCCAGCAACTGATACAAAGCGGCTGCCTCCGGGACAGGAGGGAGTAGATCTCCGTTATGACTAGTATTCCCAGCTTCAGCAGGTGACCCCCAGGTTCTAGTATTATGGGAGAGGAAGAAAAGCTTCTCACTGTCCACTGTTTCCACACATGCATAATTTTATAGACCTCTGTTATGTCTCCCTTAACTTGCCTTTTTTCTAGGCTGAACAGCCCTACGCATTTTAACCAATCCTCATAGGGCAACGGCTCTGGCCCCCTGATCATTTTGGTTGCTCTTTTCTGCACCTTCTCAAGCTCTGCCATTCTTTTTCAGTGGTAGTGACCAGAACCGTACACAGTATTGCAACTTGATAACATCCTAGGATGGGGTGAGTAACTCCAAATATCTTCATTACTCAAAAGTATCTCTCAGTGAGGAAAAGTTTGGTGACACCTGTTCTAGGCTTCTAGAACAATGAAGGCACCATAGGAGCAAAGTGACCAAGAGACAGAGGAAGGATCAGGTCTTGGCGAACAGCAGTCGGGACGTGGATCCACTCCTCCGGTTTTTCCCCTGAGCGCTGAGCCATTCTCCCCATCACAACAAAGGCTCATCAATACCTGTTTTGCTGCAGTGCCAACATTGTTGGCAAAAGGAATCCTGTAGCAGCTCTTCTTTCTACTGGATCCTTGTTGGCTGCAGTTTGTTTTCATTGCCACAGAAGAAAAAAAAAGGTTTCTCCTGGCTCATTTTCTCACTTGCTGGCTTGCAATAGTGATGGGTTACTACAGCAAGGGCCTTACTCTCATGCCCTGAAACACCGTCAGAATGATGGGAGCCCCATTAGTATTAGATATAGGGATGGGCATGAATCGGCAAAACAGAGTTTGGGTCATGGTTCGTGGTGTGTGCAGTTCCTGAACCATGGACTGGCGTGAACTTTCTGCGCTTAGACAATCTGGTTTGGTTCATGAAGTTCATGATGCTGTTGAACTGTTTGGTTCATGAAATTCATGATGTGGTAGAATTTGTCTCTCCCCCCCCCCCCCCCCCCAGCATGCTAGAGACACCAAACTCACAGATCTCCAGCTGACTCTCCTCTATGTGCCCTCCAAGACTGGTGACAATTGGCTTTACGGGCTCTGAGTTATGGGCCCCCAAAGAGAGGAAAAAACAGCCAAAAAAGCAAGGCCAATAGAAGCCCCGTAGAACAGAATCAAAGTCCTAGAGAATCCCGGATGAGCTGATGTTCAGGTGCATCCTCCTCCCCCTGACTCTCACACAGCAGACTGGCAGGCACCGGCAGGTCTCCAGCAAGGCCCACATCTCAAGGGTGGCAGCATCCCAGGTGGCCCCGACAGGGCTCCCCAACCCCAGAACATCCTTCACCACCAGATGAAGCATGCATGCCAGGCAGACAATGCCATTGAGGCCAGCTTCACAGCTGCCAGCATGTTGGCGCCAGCGTCCATGACCATGAAGCCATATATGACTCCCTCAGGATACTCAGTATAACAGTGGAGATGTTTTGTGCTGTGGAGTCTACATCCATCCCCTGCGCATGGAGCAGAACCACTTTGTAGCCCAGTGGCAGGACTGTCCCCTCCTGGGGCCTTGGCCGTGCCCCAACAGTCTGAACAGACAGGTCCCCTGGTCACCACCAGTGGGCAGTGAAGGAGAAGTACCCATGCTGCTGGTTGCTCCAGAGATCTGCCATGAAGTGTACGGTTTTACCCTGTGCTCGGGAGAGCTCAGTCTTGACCATTGCCACCATGGAGCGGTACACAGCAGGAATGACTCGTTGGCTCCGCAAGGGGATGGAGTACCAGGGGGTCAGGTGTTGCAGCAGTCAACATCCTCCACAAGGGAGAACGGTTGGCCATCCACAGCAATCATGTCTCTGACAAGGTGAGTGACTGCTTCCTGGGCCCTCCACGTAGCCCTTCTGGATGGTACTGTCAGCATCCCCATGGGAATGACCTCTTGGACGGTGGCTGGCGATGTCTCACCACCCATGGCACCCTGAGTACAGGGAGCCTTTCCTGGAGGGGTCTCCTGCTCCCCCTCTGCTTCACCCTGCTGAGAGGAAATGGGCCTCTTCTTCATCCCACTGGCCACCATTCTCTTCTCCGGGGCAACATACTGGGGCGAACCCTTTAAAGGTGCCTGTGAAAGACAGAGGAGGACAAGTGTTGGGGGTTACTGCCCCTCCAGACGTGGGCACAGCACACCTGGCACTCTGCCACAGTGGGGGTCACTGGGGAGGGTGTGGCAATGTTCCCAAAGTGTGGGCTTGCATCTTGTATTAAGCTCTACATGTTGCTATACTCTGAATCATAAGAAGAACAATTCACCCATACCCTTTCTGAGGAACAAGTAGCTCTATCTAAGTCATATAACTAAGGCAGTGGCTAGTATTGAGCACAAAAGTCTGCTGGCCAAACTCATCACTGATTCACAGCCTTCATTACTTTCAACAGAGTTTCCCATACAAGGGGGGGAAAGAAGCTGTGCGGCAGCAATGCCTGTTGGGTGAAGGTCTTCAGAATGGTCTCTTCCAGCTGCTTTCTCCACAGGAACGCATTACACATTTTCGCTCGATATCCTTCACTAGATCCAGACAGCTTCCTGCAGTCACAGTGGATGGAACTAAGACCCACACACTTAAGAAACAGCTGCAATGCTTCACCCAGCACTGGATGGCTCAGACCACTGTGGTGCTTTTTGGAATGCAAACTGCACCACCATTAATCCAGTGATGCCCTATGGCCTCCAAGCAGCATGGCACTGAGATCTTTCAGAGAAGCAGGGAAACACCTGAATTTGCTCATCCATGCTCCTCTAAAATACAGGCAAGCGTCTTAACAATAAACCCATTGGAAAGCAATAGTAACAGGATGGGGGACTAACGTTTCTTTATCATTTTATTTTAAAAGAAGCCGGAATCTAGCGGCACCATAGCCAAATTTTATTCCTGCAAAAGCTTTTGTAGACTAGAGCCCGCCCCTGCAGATACGACGAGTGGCTCCTCAGTAGGTAGACCTTTTAGGTAGGACAAATAAAATAAATGGCAGAGTCAAGGGGGCACTGAACTGGAGGAAATACAGACTGAATTATAACTATGTGAATCTGATCAAGAAAAATGTGGAGGCCATGCATTAGTTCTGCTGAGCGGATAGGTGGGGAGTCCCAAGTTTGGGTAACAAAGTTCACACCAATAGGGAATAGAAATCCCAAGTCCAGGAGATAAGGCCAGATAATATATGTACCATCAAGTTGCAACCTACTTATGGTGACCCCAGTGAGGGGCTTTCAAGGCAAGTGAGAAGCAGAGGTGTTTTGCCGCTGCCTTCCTCTGCAGAGTTTTCCTTGGTGGTGACCTTCCAGCTACCATTCTAAGCCACCACACCTTCTCACTTGCATTCACAGTTCTGCACCATTGTTTTTGTGCAGTTCAGTCAGCCCGCTTGTCAAAGACCACCTATCATCTCCTCTGGAATTAGTCACCTCTGTACTACGCCTGCCATCTTTCCTGCCATCTCTTTGCATTTGGCACCTGGACTTCATTTGCGTGCTCTTTTCCTTAGCTGTGTTTCCTTTAGCGCCTTTTCTAAGCTTTGTGGTGTGAGTTTTGGCTTGCTGGGTTCTTTCCCCCTCTTTCTTTCTCTGTTTCCCTTTCTAATTTTGCTTCTGCTTTCCTGCCCTTCCCCCTGCTGATAAAAAGATCCTGTTGGTGGGCTGGTGTTCCATATGAAATGTTCTTCACACATCAAGGGGTGCCAGGTGGTGAGCCCGCCTTTTAAAAATATCTGTACACATTATCCACACTGCCGGAGAGCTGTGTCACTGAAAGAAATGAACACAAAAGGAATTTCTTCTACTTACACTAGATGGGTACTGACCTATCCTTCAGCATCTGTAAGTGTTCATGTGTTGGAGAGGAGGAGAGAATGTTTATTGCTATATTTGATCTGTCTTTACAAAGGGCACTGTTTGCTACAATGGTTCCTCTTCCCGTCACCATAAACCTTTTGTCTTGTATTTCCAGAGACATCTACTAGTCTGTGCAATTTTTAAAATACACAATCATTTATAAGAAGGATGGCCAACTTCTCTACTTTGGGGGGAGGGCACGCCATACTTCAAGCAACAGTCCTAAGGCTACGAGGGCACAATCTGTCTGTTTTGCTTTGCAGATGATTAGATAACTGCATAAAAGTAACATAAAGTACTTCTTGGCTATGGTAAGCATGAATCTAGGCCTGACTGAGACATTTTGGGGTGCAGTGGTTTGTTGGTGTGTGTGTGAGTTGTGCTAAACAGCACTGTAGCAGAGGTTGAAGACTCCAAAATAAGAGACAAAGCTATGTACAGTTTATGTACATTTATTTACAAATATTGTGCTCAGAATCAAAGAGCTTCGCCAGCCACCAATACAGAAGAGAAGAGAGAGTACTATACAACATATATCATATATATACATTTCACTGTACTCAGTGGCCAATCAGGTCCATGCTGAGTCATTCCCCAAGTCATACCTCTATACAAGACTGCACCTGTCTTGTCCAGTTCTAACCAGAATAGTCATATGACTTTGTATCAACATGTCTGCAGTGATCTCACTGACAGCTCCTTGACAGTTCACTGTTTATGTGTCTCTAATACTGACATGGTTATGGTGTCAAAGTAGGGTCTGGGAGACCCAGGTTTGAAACCTCACTCTGCCAAGGCAGCTTTTTGGGTGAACTTGGGCCAGTCACCCCCTCTCAGCCGGTCCTTACCTCACAGGTAGTATTCCCTCTAAGCTGAGTTAGTGTGAGCTAGCACACAGTTTTTTAGCCTCCGGCTCACACATTTTTGTCTCCGCTCATGAAGGATGGCTCCAGAGCAAACTCATTTATGCAGCAGCCAAATCGCTCACTCACAACTTTAATGCCAGTAGCTCACAGAGTAGACTTTTTGCTCACAAGACTCCACAGCTCAGAGGGAGCACTGCTCACAGAGTAGATGTGAAGATAAAACAGAGGGGAGGAGTCTGATGCAAGCCACTTCGGTTCTCCACCAGGGAGTAGGGTGGCATATAAATGAAGTAAAACAAACAAGCAAATAAATAGTGCCTTTCTGAAAACTAACTGAATGTCATTGTCCCCAAAACTCATGTGTCTGGTGCTATTAGATTTCAACTGCTGCTTTTCTTGTGCTTAGGATTTCTTTTGCTGTTTTATATTGGTTTTCTGAGATGGATTTAATGAGATGGACAAACAAAGTAAATAAATTTTTAAAAATTAGGGAATCTGCAGCAACCGCGGGGGGGGGGGGGGAGATCTATTAACTGTAATTGCCGATCTCCTGGCTGCTTGCAGTCTTTATACCAATAAATTTAGGAATGGGTAGCAAGAGCCCTTGCCCTCCTGTCGATGTGCACCGTATGGGCACCGTATGGGCACCGTGATGCCATGTTTTCTTTGAAGCTTCTAAGGCAGGAGTGGGCAATTGTTTTGGCTCAGGGGCCACTTTGTGGGAGCGGAGGTTAGCAGAGGGCCGCACCTTTTAAAATGATTGCATTCATTAGTTAACTTTGCATTTCAGAAAAGGTATAAATTGTATCAAAAAAACCAATAAATATAAATTAAATAAAATAGTGGTAGTTTTATTCAATTTATTTATTGTGCTAATTTTATATCATCTATAGCTGCAAGCACATTTAATTTTAGAATCAGTTTAATGAGACAAATCTACCCTATCACACTTTTCTACAACTGGCCGACTGTCTTGGCGGGCCGCAAAAAACTCTGTGGCGGGCCGCATGTGGCCCGCAGGCTGCAATTTGCCCACCCCTGTTCTAAGGCCATGGGCTGTGTGCATGTGTATTGGATCCTGGCCTTCTCAAAGATATTCCAAGCCCGCTGCCTAAATTTTCACCTATAGTTATTTTGCTTTAAGAGGCTACAAGGGTATAAGGAAAAATACACTGGAGGTGTTCCGCACGGCTGCTCCAGATGAAGGCAACCCTGGTTTTTTTCCTGTCCTACAAAGCACCAGGACAGCAGACAAGCTAGAGGCACTTATTTTTAAACTATAATTTTATTAATATTTAATTCAATTAAACAGGCTACCTGTATTTAGGTACTGGCTTTTCTGCACTGATTCATCCTCCTATTCTCAGTTTACTCACCCTTCGGCCTTATTACCCAGGAAAAAATCCTGGTTATAAGCCTAGAGCCAACTCAGATATCCATGAATAGGAAAAACGGGTGAGAAAATCTTGTACATTGCTAAAACAGTGGGAATACCACTAGAGGGAGCTCTGTTGCCTATCCCAATCCTTTTACAAAATGGACGTCCCTCCCCCTTGGACAGCTCTCCAGTGTCCAGTATATTGAGCCTGCTCTTTTATCATCATCATAGTCTGTTGTTATAAATAGATTTACAAGTTCTTAGTTCTTAAATATACCCATTTGTCTTTAATTAATCCAACCCACTAAATGAAATTTTAGTATCGCCCTGACCTGGATAGCCCAGGCAAGCCCAATCTCATCAGATCTCGAAAGCTAAGCAGAGATGACCCTGGCAAGTACTTGGAAGGGAGACCTACAAAAAAACACCAGGGGCGGGACACAGAAGCAGGCTAATCAAGCCACCTTTCTAAAAAAACATCCAAGCCCCGGTAGGGGTCGCCAGAAGTCACCATGACTTCCAGGCAAGCACACAAAACCCTAGCCCCAACCTTAACCCCCTAATCCTAACACACACACAAAGAAAGAAATTCTAGTATCAAATTGAAATTATATACACTGATTAGGGCATATCATTATGCAGTCTTTCTGTATTAGACAATAACAGGGGTATTTTTTCACAACTTAATTCTAAAATGTGACACTGTACTGAAACAGAGGGAGCAGTTAAAAACTCTCCAAAAGTTTAGCTGAAGGACGTTGACATTCAAATCCTGAAGTCTCCACCTGACCTCCCCAAATACTTACACATCTGGCCTTACTCTGTGACATGACAGTAGCTAAGCCAGAAACAGCCAGAAAGACTGCCTTGAGTTCTGCCCAGCCCCCACTGTGACATCAGAGCAGATCAGCCAATTGTATCAAGAGGAGCCAGACAGAGCCTAGGACATCACAAGGGTGAGAAGGACACAGAATGAGGGATGAGGAGAAGATACAACAGGAAGGAAGTGTAGCAATACAAGCCCTGAAGCTGAGAAACATTTTCTATATTTGCAGGAAAGTACAATTAAAAAAAATTGTCACACTTTTTTCACTTGCATATAATAAAAAAAATTGAGATCTCAGCTGTTTCTCAACCATATTGCCATTTCCCTCCAGAATAAATTTCCACTTCAGAGGAAAATTATAACCTCATAAAGGAGCCTGCCAAGTTTAATATTCGTAATCATCACATTCGCTCATGAGCTGCTAGGAGATTTATTAGCTCCTCATACGAAGCTAAATGTTTCCTTTTTCAGCATTTATCTTAAGGTATTGCCATAAGTTACACACACACACACACACACACACGTATCCTATCTAGACAAAACCTTTTACAAATTAGTTTTCAGATAATTTATATCTCAGTTTCCTGTTATGCAAATAACACTCAAGAAGCCCTGCAAAACTACAATGAAAAAATAAAATTAGAAAAAACACAAGACTAAGGGAAATTCCAAAAGCAGCAGGGCAACAGCAGCAGAAATCCTCATAAAAGTAGTAAGAGGTATAACATAAAAATAACAGCAGCAATCAAAACAGCTCATAGAAACAGTGTCAGCAAGAAACCACAAAAACAAACTAAAATAGCAAATAGGACACACATGAAGTTAGAACACAGGGCCTTCTACTAAGTGAGATCATCGACTGATCAAGGACAGGACTGTCCACTCTTACCAGCAGCTGCCGCCTAGGATCTCAAGTAAAGGTCTTTCTTGTCACTCACAAAGCAATGCCACTTTAGTGTTTGTTTGTTTGTTCGATTTATACCCTGACCACCCACCCTGCCGCCAAAGCAGGCTCAGGGCAGCTTACATAAAAATTAAGACACATAAAACAGACAATTATAAAACCAGTTCATAAAGTGCTAGTATGAGTGTCAGTATTGCGTAGCGATGGCAGAACATAGTGGCAGATCAATCATAGTAGAATATACTATGCAGTACGGAGAAGAACAAGTAGAAGACTGCAAAATAAGTAAGCAAAAAAGTGGGTATCAGGTGGTTGGGGAAATTAACATGGCTCAGGAGAAAGCCAGGCTGAGTAGCCACTGCAGTGCCACAAGCCGGAGCTGCAGAGGTTACTTGGCTTGGACTTTGGCAATAACTATGGGGGGGCCTATTGGCTCCCTTGTTCCCTCCTCCTGCATGAAGAAGCAATGGCTGAGCTGATACCCATTGTTGGAGTCACCTGTAAGGTGTCAGCTGAGCAGCCCCGGGGCAGAAGATTCCCTCCCTGCCTCTGGGTCCCATTGCCCATCATCACTCTGATGGCTGGATAGAGGAAAATCAAATTTTAAATGTCCATTGGCAATGGCATGACATCACTTCCAGGAAAAACTTGGAAGTGACATCAGCCCTCTCTAGGAATTACCAAAAACGCTTATGATTTTACCATAGAGTTTCCAGCAATCCCTAGAAAGGCATGACATCACTTCTAGGGTTTTTTTCTCGAGAAGTGATGTCACGCAGTCGCTGAAGGTGCCCTGCATATCCCCACCCCCTATCCCCCACTGGTTGCCAGGCCCTGCAACCCTAGTGGCCCCTGCAACACTGGCAGAGCTACTGGGGGCCTGACTCTGTTCTTCCTGGCTGTCATCAGCCCTCTAGGGAACGGCCCCACTGGGACCTCTCTCTGTAACTATACGGCTGGTCCACCCTGGCAATTAACTAGCTTTTCAAATTAAACGGGAGGCAGGAAACAGTCCTAGCTGCAGATCTTTAAAATCATGACATTTGACCTTGATATACAAGAGATAGTTAGAACTGCCCACAAAAGTGAAAGTGGAATACAGTCAGTGAAGAGCTGGCCAAGAACATCATAACATTACCCAAAACCATTAAGTTAGCTGTCGCTACCAGACCAAGTAAACCATCATCTCTAGCCTCTTCACCATGGATCTACTGATTCTTGAAACTGAAAGACGGCCACTACATTAAGAGCTTATCCAAATGATTTAAAAAGTCAGTCCTTGGTATCAAAGATGTAGGCATAAGGTGACTGCTTAAGTAGGTGGTAACTCGGAAACCTTTCTGTTGTCTGTAACGCCATCTAGTCCAGCATCCTGCTTCATACCACAGCCAACCAGTTGTCCTGGAGGGCCAGCGAACAGGGCACAGAGGCCTTCTCCTAATGCTGCCCCCCAGCCCTGAGTTTCAGCACTTTGCTGCCTCTGAATGTAGAAGGTTCCCTTTGGTCATCATGGCTAGTAGCCATCAATGGACCTCTCCTCCTCTAACCCTCTTTAAAACCATCTGTGCTCATGGCCATCTTCATCCACTGAGCTAGACTATACTGACCTGGTGTTCATCCAGCACAGGGGAATATTATGCATTCAGTCAACTTGCAGTTTGGCTTAAGACACTGGAGCAGTCCTAGAGTCAGAAAATCACCAAGAAGCCAATCACACTGGGCAACTGACCCAAGCTACCAACTTTTTCCTAACTAGACTTTCTGTTCCTTTAACTGCATAGAAAAGCAGAAAATCAACAGGTAATGCTTTGCAGATCACTGTGTATCTTCATACTGCGAAAAGTTCAGCCACTGAAATCCCTCCAGTCAGCTAAAGGAGCTACAGAAGAATAACCAATGGCCCCTTCTACAACAGATAGACGCTTATAAAAACAACTTGGGACAGCATTACAACGACAGGATTTATTGCACAGCATCCCACATCATTCTTGTTCCGTTTCATTAGGCCCTGTCATTAATTACACTGCCACAATCAAAGTAATATCTGTCAGCCGATTGGAAGAACAAGAAGATGAGGGAAAATTCCATCATCTGGGCCCACATGCTCTTCCCTTCATTCATCTTCATTAGCAGCATCTCACTGGATTTCCCAGAAATAAAGAAGATTATTAATTAAAGGGATTTAAAAAATTGTGTCCAGGAAGAGCAGAAGAAAAACCAAAAGGATTACAAAGCAGCCATTTAGAACAAAGCCCGGGATTTATTTAGAATAACGCCTGTATTCAGAGTTCTGAATACATTAATACCCATACTGGTAATTATCATTTCTATACCACATTCTTTTTACTTGATGAACTTGCATGAGCTCACCCTCGCTCCATGAGGTAGGTCATTACTGCCCCCATTTTACAGATGGGGAATGAAGAACGAGAGATAAATGAGTTACTCAAGACAACCTAATGAATCCTCAAGAATGGCAGGAGTGAAATTCAGGATTCCTGGTTCCAAATTAGCTCTCTGTCCATTGGACAGTGCTGGCTCCCAAATAGATTGTGTTGTGCTGTTTATCTCCGTACCATACAGTGTGGTGGTGAGATCGTGTTTGTAGTTTATTTCCCCGCGAAAATCGCACCATTTTAAAAGGTACCACTTGACCGATTTGTGTCATTCATGGGCAGCTGCTTCTGGCAATAGCTGGATGACAGGGAGTGATATTTGGCAGGCGGCAGCCTCTTCTGTTGCTGTGCTATAATGCACGGAGAGGCAGCCACACAGACCAGGCATTTCCACACCGTGCATCTGTTGACGCCTGGCTTTGTACGGGAAGTACCCATTGCTTCTGGAACTTTAGAACATTCTGCTTGGCACAACAGGTCTGTGATCGAGAAGGATCCTCTTGAATAGGTGTGGATTTTGCAAGGGCAGGGGGAACCCAAATCTGCATTATTAAATACATGTGCAAAGCCTAGAGAAGGAAGCTTAGCAGAGCACAGTCCACAAAAAGGAAACTCGTGTCCATCATCCCAGCCTTCAAAACCCAGTCCCAGGCAGAGGAAATGCTCAAGCCCACAGCTGCTTTGTGAAAACCACGAAGCAAAGGAAAGCATAAGCACATGTGACTCATGAGCTTGCTTCTCTGTTTCCAGGGTAACATGCAAATAGAGCATTCGTGCCTCTTTCCCCTGGGAGAGATGTATGAGCTAACCTCACATTTGGGGTCTGCAGTTCTCCACATCTGGGGGATACATGCATTCCCTGTAGTGCACTGCCTTGAAAGTGGAACAAATAAATGCACCTATGCGTGCGTGTGTGTGTATGTATATGTATATTGTTTGGTTTTTTGGGGGGGCGGTGTAGGTGTTTCCTGTAGCATGGGCTTCTGATGCATGTCAAGGAGAAGACAGGTATGGGGACAACTGCTGAGAACATCTCTCCTCCTGCCCAATTCATTGTTCAGACTTTAGTGCCAGCAGACCACCTTGCAATCTCTCTATTCAAAGGGAACGTAAGAGGGCAGACAGTGTGTAAGATAGGCAGGTGCTTCTGTCTCCATGTCAGCTGAAAAACTATTTTCTCCACCAAAGTATATAAGGGCCCCGATCACACGCAGAACTAGGCACGAATGTCATGTGGATTTTAAGGGTGCGATCACACCAGAACATCTGGCAAGCGTCCCAGCACCTGTCGGCAACCCGTTTCTCTCCACCAACGAAGTGGAGTTAAAAGATATTAGGGAAAGTCCAGTATCAAACAGGTTTGGTACAGGCCAAAGATGGACTTTCCTCATGTGATCGCTCCAGTGCACACTCATGGCATTGGGGATAGTCTGATCAGGCTATCCCAACGCCATGCCGTTGTTTTTTCCCCCTTCTCAGTATGTGCATCATTGCATACTGCCATAGGAAGCCCTCAGGGCGGAGATGCGATTCATCAATCCCCCGTTTAAGCGCATCGGAAAAAAATAGCAAAAAACCCACCGACTCACCCACAATTGCGTCTGATCACGCAGTGGTGGGCTGTGCCCGCAGCTTTGCAGAACTGTATGATCACGCAACTGCGGGTCAAATTACCCCAGAGCAAATAGTCTCATTCCCCCCCGGATTATCTCGCTCATGTGACCGGGACCAAGGGCCAACAAATCTCAGATAAAAATAGGCTTTGTTCGTTTGCAATGCAACAGTAAAATTATTTAAGCCATTTTGGGGCCTATTTATAGTTCAGGGTTCTTATAGGAAGCAAAACTGCCAGTAGATCTCTGTATGGAAATCTAAAGATTTTGGATTTTATAGAGCATGAGACGTTCTCTACATTTGTACAAAAGGAAAGTAAGAAGACAGCAACTGGACAGTCTGCGTGATTTATAGGAAATAATGATTGCTCAGTCCTTTCTTCATTCCTGCCAGTAACTTTTATGACCTTGAGCAACATGTTCATTCATGGTGATGTCCTTAAAGGCATTTAGTGTTTATCAAAGACTCCAGCGATTCTCAAATAAAAGAGACAGTTTATCAGGATGACCAAACTCTGGTTTTCACCCATGCTTCAGAGGACTCCACCCCCCATTCTGAGATCTAAAAAGTGTTCTATTTCCAGACCATAGGGCTATATAGGTCAACACCAGCACTTTAAACAGAGCTTGGAAGCAGACTGGGAACCAGTTTGAAGCTTTTAAAAATTCCCTTTAAGGCATACCAGTTATCTGTGGAGTCACCACAACGCAAAAACAGTTATGAAACAAGAGAATACCACCACCAGACCAGTCTGAAAACAACAAACCTTGATGTATGTGAGCTGTGCAATTCAGAATGAGAAAGAAAAGGAAAAATAAAGGTCAGCTATAGGAAAGAGAGACCAGGCTAGCCCAGTCTCATCAGATCGTGGAAGCTGAGCAGGGTCAGCCATGGTTAGAGCTTTGATAGGAGACCACCAAGGAAGTCCAGAGTTGCTACGCAGAGCCAGGCAGTGGCTAACCAGCTGTGAATGTCTCATGCCTTGAAAACTCTACGGAGTTGCCATGTCAGCTGTGACTTGATGGTACTTTCCTCCACCACCATGTGAAAGAGGCAGAGAAAGTCAATACATGGATTGCACCAGTTCCCACTTGTGTTCAGGGAAGGCACCGTTCATGACTGGCTCAAAGAGAGTCAAAGCTCTTACCTGGGAGCTTTGATTCTCAAAAGCTTATACCCTGAAAGCCCTGTTGGTCTGCAGGGTGCTACTGGACTTGAATCTAACAGTTCTACTGCCGACCAGCACGGTGACCCTCTGAAACTATCTCTATAGGGTGGTGGAGCAAAGCATCAGGCAGTGGTTGCATAGCAGGATCACCATATGCAGCAGATAGAACCAGTTTAGTGTAGTGGTTAAGTGCGCGGACTCTAATCTGGGAGAACCGGGTTTGATTCCCCACACCTCCACTTGCAGCTGCTGGATGACCTTGGGCAAGCCATAGCTCTGTACCAGCTGTTCTCCCAAGGACAGTTGTCTCAGAGCTCTCTCAGCCCCACCTACCTCACAGGGTGTCTGTTGTGGGGAGGGGAAGGGAAAAGGAGTTTGTAAGCCGCTCTGAGACTCCCTTGGGTAGTGAAGGGTGGGGTATAAAACCAATCTCTTCTTCTATGACTGGTATCCTGGAGTCCTCAACAGTGCGTGTTGACTCCTCTTGACCCAGCATAAACCAGGCCCTTCAGAAGTCCAAATTTGGATGAAAGAGTCCTGAAGACCTGCCCTTTTCCTCTGAGGATATCCCTTCCACTTCAGGACGTGGTTGCTGGTGGGTTGATGTAGTGCTACCTGTACAGGTACCTGTACCTTGCAGGGTTCAGTGCAGAGAAATCGCTGTGAAACCAGTTTAGCATCAGGGCTGGCTCTATCACTAGGCCAACTAGGTGCCTGCCTAGGAGTGCAGCTGGCAAACGGTGTGGCGGAGTGTGTGAGAGAGACTCCAATAAGTCCGCCCCTGCCTCCCCACATGCAACTCAGGTGCCCGGGCAGGCACGGCGGTGCCCTCGGAACAGAAAGTTGCCGGCAGAGCACAGCAGGGCACAGACTTCTCCCCCCCCACACCAAAAAACTTCTGCCTGAAGCTGGCTGGCTAGGGTCCTGCCCAGAGGGTGCCATGCTTGGCCTGGTCGCTGAGCCCCGCCAAGCAGCGCTGCCTTCTCAGCTCAGCTGACTTGCTCTCACCAGCTTACAAGGCAGCGCCTCCCCCGCCCGGGCTCTGCCCCGCCCACCTCCCCACCACCAGGCCCTCTCCAGGGCCTGCCAGCACCCCCATCCCCTTTCACCCAAATTGTGTCTCCCACACATGTTAGTGTCTGAGTGTCTCTTGGCCAAAAGGCAAGGCGAACAGGGAGCGTAGAAAGAGGCGGGGAGGAGCAGAGGGTGGAGGGGGCGATTGTGGCTGAGTGGGGAGGGGGAGCCACATATGGGGGTGCTGCCAGGCTCACAGAGTGCTTTCCCCGACCCTGCTTCAGCTATGGGGCTGAGCAAGGCCGAGGGGTCCTCACAAGGGGGGGCAGAGTGTGAGATGGTGGCGCTCGCATCGGGACGCACCACGGGGATTGCGAGAGTCCATTAGTGGGCAGGCAGGATAAGTTTCCCTTCTTGCCTCTGATCTCTGTGTTAATTGGAAGTCCTGCCAACTGTAGCCTGTAGGCACGCTTCTCCCCTACCAGGGAGGATGCCGAGGTGAGGGAGAGAAAGAGGGATGCGCTTTCGAGGAAGAAGATGCTCCCATGTGGCTGCTGGGAGGGAGGGAGTTTGAGCCTGGCTTTCCAGATGGAGTCCTCCGGGGCTGGGGGGTCGGGGCTGGGGGGGTCAATCCGTTTCCTCTCTGGAAAGCAGTGTGGCTGAGCCAGTTGCGGTGCCAACCGCCCATCATTACTCCTCAGAGGGAAAGGAGTGGGAGGTGGGATGCCAGTCTCTTGATCTGGGCCACCAGCGACACGTTTTGGCCCTTGGGAGGTCTTGGGAGGCCCTTGGGAGGTCCCAAGATCACCACACAGAGCTGGAAGGGGCCGCAGAGGCCATCTAGTCCAGCCCCCCCAACTCCGTGTGGGATCAGCCTAGAGCACCCCTGACAAGGCTTTGCCCAGACCATTGACTGGGACTTAAGACCTACCTTCCACAAATCCAAATAACCCCCCTCATCCCAGGTTTAGATCTGATTGAAAATTGGGGGGTGCATGGGGGGGGGGGGGCGCCAGAAGGTAGCCTCGCCTAGTGTGTGAAAAAACCTGGGGCCAGCCTTGTTTAGCATAGATGGGTCCTGTGCCTCAGCCTAAGCTAAACACATGCAATTGTTCTTGAACCCAAATGAGAGAATGCCCTGAGATTCTTAAAAGAGAGTCAAGATCCGGAAGAGGTCAGCAAAAACTAAAGTCCTTGTCTATCCTGTCAGCCATCATGGAATCATGGAATTTCCAACGGTCCCCTTCAGACAGAGACTGTTTGGCATATATTTTTATCGGCAGCAGGACCTAATTGGATTCATTATAGCAGCACTTCCCTACATTAGCATTGTCAGTGATACTGAGAATACATTTCTCCATCCTCACTTCCAACAAGATGTCAGTCAACCACCTACCAGCTTGGCAGAGATTACTCCACTGGCAGAGAGAAGACTCTGTCCCACTCTGCTAGTATCGTTATTGTATCAGGCAGGTGGCTTATCTTTCTGTCAGCAGCAGCTTTGTCATTAGAATGGGAGACCTCCCTCTTAAGACATTTGCAAACCGCTTTTGGCATAGGGCTTCAGAGTTTACTACAGTTGAGGAAACGGAGCTGGAGCAAACCTTTGCCAGAAGGGTGGGCCTGACCCACTGCACGCATATACCTTGTGACAGCTTTGTGCTCAGACACGTGTCTAAAACCTTCCAGAGGTGGTGGGTAGCCCTTTTTAGTCATTATGTTTGTTGCGCTCCTATCTCACGTACTGAGAGAATTATCCCTTCAATCTGCGCGGTCACCATTTTGTGTGAACAGAACAACAGGTGTCTTTTCTAGCTTCCATATGTTCGGCGGGAAACCCAATTTTGTCGAAGGTGTGCATTCTAGAATTCTAGAGATACCACTCTTGTTACAATGTACAGTTACAAACCAGGTCTTCTAGACAATCCGCTATCAAATTTAGTCCCAGATAAGGTTGTCATTGTTCCATCATACCTGAGATAAGGTCGTGCCTGAACAAAAATGGAAGGTGCATTACTAAAAATAACAGTTTATTTATACCCTGCTTTTGTTCCCAGTGGAGACCCTTTGTTCTTGCCCCCTTTCCATTTTTATCCCCACGACAACCCTGTAAAGTTAGTTAGGCTGAGCAGGTGTGACTGGCCCCAGGTCACCCAGCAAGCTTTCATGGCAAGAGTGGGCATTCAAACCCAGATCTCCCCAATCTCCCATCCTAACCGCTGTACCACATTGGGTCACAGAGCAATCCTTAGCACAGTTTGACCCTTCTAAGCCCTTCTTTTGCTTAAGACTTCCTTGTAAATGAGTGACATACTTTAAAAAGCAAGGTTTTACTCACTCAACATATTATTGTGCCAGAAAAGACAGACAGCCTTCTGTTCCAATCTTGAAATTGACAACAATGAGCCCTGACCTGGATACTCCAGGCAAGCCTGATCTTGTCAGATCTCACAAGCTAAGCAGGGTTGACTCTGGCAAGTACTAGGATGGGAGACCTCCTTGAAATACCAGCAGTCAAGAGGACAGGGGCAGGCTTTATTCAGCCACCTCTCTCAATATCTCCAGGTCCCCAGTAGAGGACAGTCCCCAGATGCCGCCATAACTTCCAGGTGCATGCGCACACACGCACACGCGCACACACATACACAGATATTTTAAAAATACAAAAAAAAAAAAGAAATAGGGCCAAGCCATTTGACTATGATAGATAACATACAAGCCTAGCCTCTTCCTGCTCTTAACTGAGTGTTGTCCTGATGCCAGTCCCATGTCAGCTAACATTTCATGAGGACAACAGGTCAAGAGTTCAAATACTCCTGCCACACAAGTGGGGAATTACTGGTGTTGTGTACTGCCTCTTTAAAGAAGCAGGCCTCAGAGCAAGCAGGAGGGTAGGCGGGACCTGGTGCTTCCCTTCTCAGTCTCCACTCCTGCTGGAGTGGAGGGCCTGCTAAGAATCTGCAGAACCAGGCCAGGACAACCCTGGATTAGAGCTCTAGAAATAGGGTTGCCAGCCTCCAGGTGGTGGCTGGAGATTAGGGTTGCCAAGTCTGGGTTGAGAAATACCAGGAGACTTTGGGGGTGGAGCCAGGAGAGGGAGGGGTTTGGGGAGGGGAGGGGCCTCAGCATAGTACAATGCCATAGAGTCGACCCTTCAAAGCAGCCATTTTCTCCAGGGGAGCTGATCTCTGTCAGCTGGAGATCAGTTGTAAAAGCGGGAGATCCCCAGGCCCCACCTGGAGGCTGGCAACCCTACTGGAGATCTCCTGGTATTCCAACTGATCTCCAGGTGACAGAGATCAGTTTGCCTGGAGATAATGGCCACTTTGGAAGTGTGGACTCTATGGCATTATGCCTCAAACTCCACCCTCCTCAGGCTCCACCCCCAAAATCTCCAGGTATTTCTCAATCCTGAGCTGGCAACCCTATCTAGAAACAGTTAAGTATTGTTGTTATTCTTTATTCCAATAGCCAAGTTGCCTACAGTTACTATTTGTTATGTATTGACCATGCGGTCGCCATGTGCTCCCTTAATTGCGACCGCATGGCCAGAGCACATGGCCAAGAAACTACCTGAGCTTCAGCCAGGTAGAACAAAGGCCAGGTGGATTCAAACCGGCCACCAATCCTGTACCTAGGTGTTGTGTACTAGTCACGAAATGGCGACCACCATGCGGTCAGAGCACATGGCCCGATTCTACCTGAGCTTCAGCCAGGTAGAACAATAGACAGTCGGATCCAAAACGACCACCAATAGCCAGCCTAGGTCTTCCGCGGGGGACCTCTGAACTACAACTTAAGACCTAAGGCCCTATCAGAACTATGCGCATATGCTAAGCCCCTATCAGGTATTTTGGGTGCGGCCAGAGGTGGGGCTCCGGCCGGCATATAAGCAGGGCCCTGGAGCCCTGGCTGCATGCTTGATCTGACCATCTCCTGAACATGCTGATTCACTTAATAAAGTCTTTGCTATGATCATCCTACAACTCGCCTCCCGACTCCAGTACTTTCCACTAGGTTTCTTCCAGGGAACCTATGAAATGTAAATAGACTTCTAATAGCCTATCAGGCCAGTTGGGTGAGATCAGGGGATTGTCCCTGACCAGCATAAAAGGAGGGCTTCGAGCCCTGGGTTGTATGCTTCATCCGGACCAGCAATAAAGATCATGCTGTTTCACTGTTCCACGGACTCCTGACTCCAATACTTATCACTATTAATACAGAGGCCTTCAGCAAAACAGAACTGGGTGTTTGTCATTTGCTCCACTACACAAAAATCGGGACACTGTTTGGCACTGTGTTTTTCATTCTTCTAGGCTAGCTAAAGGGCTGGAGGCCACATCATTGCTGCTACTAAGCCTACCACTGCTTGTATGGCTGGCCTTCCAGGCTGCTGCCTTATCAGCCCAGCCAGGTGTCCTGATCTATTTTTTGTTTGCTGCACAGATTCAGAATACAGATCCAGTGCTGTGTAGTGGTTAGTGCATCAAAGTAGGAGCTCGGTTCAAATCTCCACGCTGTATTGAAACTTGCTGGGTGACCTTGGGCCAGTAGCTCTCAGCCTGATCTGTCTCACAGGGCTGTTATTGGGAAAGAAGAGCCATGTATACAACCCAGAACTCCTCAGAGGAAGGGCAACACATGATGAGTGGATGATGTCGTTGCCTGTGCATTTCATGACTACATGAAAGCCCAGTGTGATGCCCTGGATAGACCTGAAGGCCTCACTCTGACTCTCTGCTCAGCCATACTATGTACTCACTGTCTTTGGGCCGGACTCTCTCTCTCAGCCTAGCCTACCATAGAGTTGTTATGAAGACGAAGGAAACCCTACCATGCGAGAGCCCCAAAATCTGGCAGAAAGGACAGAAATCACATGAGAGAAAGAAAAACATACAGTAATTAAATTCAGCTCTGGTGGATGTGTCAAAGGAAGCGGAGGAGGGCGGGTGGGAAACACACAGAAGCAGGGAGTTATCCACTGAATAATCTGTTCCTTTTGCAGACAAACAACTTCCCTCTTGCAAGCTGGAGACTTCATTGATCATGAAGCCCAGAGGCTCTCTGGAGACCGGTAACTGACGTCCGCACAAACGATCTGGCTGATGAGCCCGGAGTTGCTTTCCAAGGCGCTGTGGATAACTGTGTTGGTGACAGCCTCTGCAATAACAGCCAGGCAGGCTCTGTTTTCAGTCTCCTAATGGAGAAAAATCTGTGATGGGGAAAGGTGGCGGGGGGGGGGAAGCAGAGAGAGATCCTGTCAAAGAGCTGTCAAAGCAAGTGCCAAATGTCATTTCCCAAATGGCGTTGCTGCATTAGCTGTGTACCCTCCGATGCGATGTTAGGCAAAAGAGGGACAAGATGGGCAGCCTGGCAGAAACTCAGTTACCTCCAGCAGGCAAAATCTCGCCAGCTGATCTACAGCATACCTATGTTTGCTAATTGGAAGAGGGGATGGCAGAGAAGTGAAATGAAATCTGCATCCCGTGTGGCAGAGAGGAAATACCCACAGGCGCTTTTGTGCTGTGAGACAGCTGTGAGATGTGTCTGGAGCAGGGGTCTCCAGTGTGGTGCCTGTGGGTGCCATTGCGCCTGCCAACACTTTTTCTGGTGCCCACCAAGTGTTTTTAGAAAGTGGGCAGGGCAAGGTGCGGCTTTTACTCAGCCAGGCTTCTAATTGGCTGTGCAGGTTTTAAAAACCATGGCTTTTGGCAGCAGCTGCTACCACAGCACAAGGATCATAGAATCATAGAGTTGGAAGGGACCTCCAGGGTCATGTAGCCCAAGCCCTTGCACAATGCAGGAAATTCACAAATACCTCCCCCTCCACACCCGCAGTGACCACTGTTCCACACCCAGATGACCAAAAAAACAAAACAAAAAAACCAGGATCCCTGGCTAAACCAGCCTGGAGAAAAATTGCTTCCTGACCCCCAAGGTGGCAATCAGCATTTCCCTGGGTGTGTAAGAAAGGGCCACGAGAACTAAGCACTGATGCAATGCTTCCTGCCCTCCCTCTCACGATCTGCCTAAGTTCACAGAATCCGCATTGCTGTCAGATGGCCATCTGTTTGAAAACCTCCAGAGAAGGAGAGCCCACTACCTCCCAAGGAAGCCTGTTCCACTGTGGAAACACTCTAACTGTCAGGAAGTTCTTCACTTTGTGACTGAAGGTAAGCTGCACCAGCTGTTTTGTGACTGGCTATGTCTCCTGCAGCAGCCATTTTGTGGCAGCCATTTTGTGGATGTGCCCACCACACTTTGTCAGACAGCATAATAGATCTGGACTCCAGAAACCGAGGGCACATGTGTTTATTCTGGAATGTTAGCTGCCACCACAGGAGTGGAGCAGACAAAACCGGGATCCCTAGTGTGTGATAATAGAAAACAACAGAAAAACGCTAAGGGAAGACCATAAAAGATTAAATGCACTTGAAATGTCTGAGTATAAGATATATTAAGTAAGTGTTTAAATTGCAAATAAATGTCTGTAATGAGTTGGTGGTCCACAACCCACAACAAATAGAGTATTCCCAAATGTAATCATATCATAAGATACAAATAAACATAACAGTTTGCACTCACAGGCACTGATAACAAGGTATGCACATAAATCCAACCGGTGGATTCTCCTTGCTTAAATGCAATAAAAGTGTCTAAAGACCTCCTGCAATAATAAATCAAGCAGAGGACAACCAGTGAAAAATCTTCTGAGGCTGAACAATGCCTTTCCTAAGTATATAGACGTTTCAATGTCTCTTCTTCTGGATAAGTGGCTGAATAATGGAACCGTAAGTAATAATATAACATACAATCTATGCAATACCTCCAACATTCAAGAAAATTAACAGAAAATAACAATATATATGCTTACCCTGATTTCAAAGAGAATTATATAGACAACCAGTTCTTTTAGCTGTATTGAATCCCAGGATTCTCACACAGTAGCAGCACCATCCCACATAAAAGTACACTAGCTAATGGATTACCCGTGTATCGTACTTAAAAGTAACAGTAATAGATAGATGAGCAATTCAAATAAAGGCAAAATAATGAAGGCTCTGATTCATTCCAAACAGAGCATAGGTCTTAAGATCATAAATAAAATGGGTCTCCTTTTGTAAAAGAATTTGGGTAATATTTTGGGTGACATGAGGTCTATTATGATACAGAAATCGCAAAAAAAAAATCATTTCCTCTGCAGAATGACCAGCCTGAATATAATGCTATGTCATTGGGGCCTGAACAATTTTACGACGAACCTTGAGCACTGCTCAAGGACACGTGTCCTAATAGAACGTGTAGACATGCCTATATATTGTAATCCACAGGGGCAGATAGAGATGTACACAGGGGTCCTTTCGTAAAAAAAGAGGTGCAGGAGCTCATTAGCATAACTAATTTGCATATGCCACACCCCTGACGTCACCGGAAGCGATGACGTCATCGGCAGTGTGTCAGAAGGCAAGAAGGGAGGGAGGGAGGGAGGGTGAAGGAAGGAAAGGAAAGGAACAGGAAGGAAGGTAGGTAGGTAGGTGGGAGAGAGAGAGAGAAGGAAGGAAGGAAGGAAGGAAGGAAGGAAGGAAGGAAGGAAGGAAGGAAGGAAGGAAGGACAGGGGAAGGGGGGAAGGAAGGAAGAAAGGAACAGGAAGGTAGGTAGGTAGGTGGGGGGGAGAGAGAGAAGGAAGGAAGGAAGGGGGAAAGGAAGGAACAGGAAGGTAGGTAGGCAGGTGGGGGGAGAGAGAGAGAGAGAAGGAAGGAAGGACCAGGAAGGTAGGTAGCTAGGTGGGGGGGAGAGAGAGAAGGAAGAAAGGAAGGGGGAAAGGAAGGAACAGGAAGGTAGGTAGGTGGGGGGAGAGAGAGAAGATAGGAAGGAAGGGAGAGGGGAAGGAAGGGGGAAAGGAAGGAACAGGAAGGTAGGTAGGTAGGTAGGTGGGGGGAGAGAGAGAAGGAAGGAAGGAAGGGGGGAGAGAGGGGAAGGACGGGAAAGGAAGAAGCAGTGAGAGGGGGGAGGGAGCAGTGGGAGGGGGGAGGCTTCTCCTTCCCGGGGCCGGCGGAGCGCCGCCGGCCCCGGGACAATTGAAGGGGGGGAAGGGAAGCAGCTTCCCGGGGCCTGCAGCGCTCTGCCGCAGCCCCGGGATCTGTGGGAGGGGGGAGGTTTCTTCTTCCCGCTCCGCCGGCCCCGGGACAATTGAAGGGGGGGGAAGGGAAGCAGCTTCCCGGGGCCTGCGGCGCTCTGCCGCAGCCCCGGGATCTGTGGGAGGGGGGAGGTTTCTTCTTCCCGGCGGAGCGCTGCCGGCCCCCCGGGACAATTGAAGGGGGGGAAGGGAAGCGGCTTCCCGGGGCCTGCAGCGCTCTGCTGCAGCCCCAGGATCTGTGGGAGGGGGGAGGTTTCTTCTTCCCGGTGGAGCACCGCCGGCCCCCCGGGACAATTGAAGGGGGGGAGGGAAGTGGCTTCCCGGGGCCTGCGGCGCTCTGCCCCGGGAAGCATTTGTTAAGTGCCCGCCCCCCCGCTGCGTCTCTCCCGGAGCGGTGCTCCGGCGCGCCCCGGCCCCAACGGAGCCCTGGATGTACACAATATTTTTGAATGAACATGTTGCAAAAAAAGGGCATTTGATTTTTGTATTCTTAGTAGGATTTTCAAATGCATCACCCTCCAACATAAATTTTGCAATATTGGTATATAGTCTCACACATGCCTGGTTGTAGCAAGCCTCCAGATATTGGCTTCAGGAGGGACCGCAATTTGAGGAACATTTTAGTGAGAGCAGAAATTTCAGTAAATAAATCAGGAGGAGGTGTCAACAGCATTAGAGGCTTCCATAAATGCAGGAGATGTGCAGCATGCAAATTTATGTTGGAAGGTGATGCATTTCAAGGGAAGTGTAACCCCATTCGAGACAAGACATTTCAAGTCCCTGGTCTGTCTTTCTTCAAACCCAGAATACCTCTGTATTGTCCAGTTTAAGTTTCAGCTTGTTCAGCCTCACCCAGCCCGTTCCTGACTCCAAGCACTAGTTTAGAACATCAACAGCTTCCTCCGAATTTGGTGGGAAAGAAAGGCAGGGCTGGATATCATCTGCATACTGGTGACACTGCAGCCCAAATCTCCTGATGACCTCTCCCAGTGGCTTCACGTTGATCTTAAATAGCATGGGGGATAAGATGGAAGCCTGAGGAACCCCACAAGCCAATGGCAAGGACCCAGCAGGAATCCCCCCAGCACCACCTTCTGAGACTGCCCCTCCAGATAGGACTCCAACCTCTGTAACACAGTGCCCCAGCCGGATACCATGGTCAAGGATATCAAAGGCAGCTGAGAGATCCAGGCAGAACTAACGGGTCACACTCCCCTGCCTAGTTCTCAGTCGCGGTCATCAACCAAGGCAACCGAAACAGTCTCTGTTCCAAGTATTGACCTAAAGCCAGATTGAAACGGGTCCAGAAAACCAGTCTCTTCCAGTCTATTCGAAGAGAGTCTAAAAAGTACAGAATCACGTTTACCTGGACTGGAGAGCAAAAAACCCTACTTTCCCAACATGGCAAAGACTGCCAGTTAGAGAGTATGCAGTGTGGCTGGTCTATCAACAGTGACACAACGCCCTCTGAGTCAGATAGACTCTTCCTTTGCCAAGGGAACAGCCAGAACCCCCATGGGGTATGACTCTAGACAACTGGCTATTTATATCGGCCTAATATGTCTTTGTGCTCTCAGGCAGGAGAAATTACCTGGTAGAATACTGTTGATAGAATTGAACAGTTTGCCACCATTACTATCCCAAATGATTCCAAAGATGAAAGTGCAGCTTGTGTGCAAATGGAATGCCAAAAACATTAAGGCCGCGGTCACATGGCCCTTTAATGCGGGAGGAAGTGCTGTTTCCTCCCGCGTTTAAAGGGACCTATCAGATCGGCTGTGGCTAGTCCCGCGCCAAAGCGGGCTCAATTGCAGGTTCCTCCTGCGTTTTCTGACCCTGGGAAAATCAAGTATTTTCCTGGTGGTCGCGTGAGGAACCCGCAATTGAGCCTATCTGGACAGCCCTCTCTCTCAATCATTGCGAGAGAGGGCTGTCCAGATCATCCCTCCCGTTTCCCCCCCCCCCTTTTTGCACTTGAGTGCCTGGGCACCCAAGCACCCAAGTGCAAAAGGGGGGGATCCCAAACTTACCAGGTGGCCGGCAGGGCTCAGGGAAGGGTGCCTCCCACAGCCGCCACCGCCACCGCTGCCTCCTCCTCTGCTGCACACCACATGCCTCTTCTGCCACCGTTACATGCCTTTTCCGCTGCCTCCGCCGCCACCACCTCTGTCGCCGCTGCCTGCCTCCTCCTCCTCTGTTGCCAGCCGCCGCCGCTGGGGTTGGGCAGTGTGACCATGGCCTAAGACTCTTTCTGAAAGCCTTCAGGAGCAGCAAAGTCTAGAAGGCACAAGCTTGAGGCCCTGTGTACAATTTACCATCAAGATGTTTGCAAAAATTGACACACACAGACCAACTGGAACTTATATCTTACTGGGAAAATTCCTGATGGGCTGGGTGGGGGGCCATGGCAGCTGGAAACAAGGTGAGCCTAGGGACCCCAAAAGGGCTCATTGGTCTGCTTGGCTGGGACTTGGGTAGAGGCAAAAACAACAACAACAACAGGATAGATTTGCTGATTAGCAAGTCTACACCTGGAGTCATTATCACTTGTGGCCCAGGTTGCCAGTAGGGCTGCCAAGTCCTCCGGAAGAGCGGGGGAAACACCGATTTTGAAAGCTTTCCCCCGCTTTTCCAAGATTGGCCACCGGGGGGACAAAATGGCTGCCAGCAGGGGAACCTCGGAGCCTGCCCTGGCCAGCCTCTTGAACTTCTTAAAAGGGAAATTTCCCCTTTAAGAGCTGAGCCAGCTAGAGAGCCCCGCCCAGAGATTAAGGAGGGACTAAGCTCTTTCTACTGCGTGCAAGGTTGCTGCTAAGTAAACTGCTCCGGTAAGCTGGGGTCTGCGAGCTCTTTTCCTTCTCTGTCTCTCCCCCTCCCCCTCTTTCTTTTTGCTGTCTGTCTGTCCACTGTGGTTTTGTCAAAGGAATAAACTGTCACTTCCAAAGAGGTAAACATCACAAGGAGAGGTTGCCTGTAGAAGGTCTGGGAGTGGGATTGTTTAAAATGTCTTGTCGTGGCTGCTTGGGTCCCACCAATCCTCATTTCCCTTCTGCAAATAAAAGTTGGGATTCCTCATTTTTATGCCAATTTTCTGTTTCTTTCAACCGTGTCCCCCCCTCCAGCAGTAAAAATCTGCATTTTTAAAAGCATTTGTACATCAAGTAACCGGTATTTTAAATTAGGGATGGATCCAACTAGCTTTTCTGCTGGCGAAAAGGGGAGGACAAAGGTCCTCTTTAGCCACCAAAAAGCCTATGCTGGGGGGGGGGGGGGGAAGTTATGGGACTTACATGGACAACAGCTGGGTGAAACAAGGGCCAGAAATAAAACCTGGGAATTGGGCAAGAGTAAGTGAAAAAGCTGTCTGTCTGTCTCTCTCTCTCTCTCTCTGTCCCCATCCAGCAGAGGTCTATCAGTGGCTATTATGAGCCACAAGGTCTAAATGGAACCCTTTGTCTGGGGCAGTGATGCTCTGAATTCTTGGTGCTTGGGGGGCAACAGTGGGAGGGCTTCTGGAGTTCTGGCCCCGCTGCTGGACCTCCTGAGGGCACCTGGTATTTTTGGCCACTGTGTGACACAGAGTGTTGTACTGGATGGGCTGTACTGGATGGGCCGATCCACTGTGGCTTCTCTCCTGTTCTTATGATATGAAAATCATATTTAGCACTTGTGTAGCACTTAGGGCTTCATATTCTGCCGAGATGAGGAAGGATTCAGTAGGGCCGTTGCTCAGTGATAGAGCATCTGCTTGACATGCAGGAGGTATCAGCCTCTTCAGCTAAAAAAGGATCAGGTAATAGGTGACATTAAAGATCTCAGCCTGAGACCCTGGAGAGCCACTACCAGTCTGAGTAGTCAATACTGACCTTGATGGACCAATGGCCTGATTCAGTATTAGGAAACTTCATGAGTTCATGTGGAAGCATGTGGAAGCAACATCACAGGATGTGACTTCACAAAATGATGTCACTTCCTTTCTCCTGGCTCCACCCCCAAAGTCTCCTGGCTCCACCCCCAAAGTCCCCAGATATTTCCCAAGTTGGACTTGGCAGCCCTAGTTGCCAGCTCTATGGTGGAAAATCCCTGGAGATAGGGTTTGGTGAAGGGGTAAGATGCCATAGAGTCCACCCTCCAAAGCAGCCATGTCCTCCAGGGGAACTGATCTTTGCAGTCTGTAATTCTGGGAGATATCCAGGCCCCACTTGGAGACGGGCAACCCCAGGAGTGCCCTCAACAGCCACACAGGGGCTACTTAGCTCAGCTAGGGTTGCCAGCTCTGGGTTGGAAACACCTGGAAATTTTGGGGATGGAGCCTGGGGAGGGTGGGGTTTGGGAAGGGGAGGGACCTCAGTGGGGTATAATGCCACAGAGTCCACCCTTCCAAAGCAGCCATTTTCTCCAGGCAAACCGATCTATGTTGCCTGGAGATCAGTTGTCATAGCAGAAGATCTCCAGCCACTACCTGGAAGATAGTGACCCTGAGCTCAGCTTGCTCTAGGATTAACATTCTCCCTGAACCCTAAACAAGTTTGTGGCATTTACCTTTTCAAGTTATTTTACATAAATCTCTAAATCATGCAGGCTGGCAGGTATCCTGTTTTTCCCTTTGTGGACTGAGATATGCTTCTGTCTGAAAGGACCACTAATGCAGTTCTGACAAGTTGGCTGGGAGAGATTTTTTTCCAGTTAGGAAGACTTTTCTAAAAGCAAAAAACTAGTCTTTCTAGTTGCCTTTATTCCGTGTAAACGGCAAAAAATATGGTAGAACAGCAGAGACATGATCTCCCCCAGCTTTACAGTTCAAAGACACCAAAGAGAGATGATGAGGTTTTTAGACAGGTCTCATTGAACGCTTTTCAAATGGACGGCATGTGCAGGGAAATGTCAAAGGCTTCCTCCTACGGTGCCAATGGTTATTTTAAAATGCCAGAGATAAAGCAAGCCCAGCTGTCCTGAGAACCATCGGCTGCAAGGATCAGGCACATATCTTGAATTGGGTTGTTAAGAAAAATGTGCTCCCTTTTCATATCACTGCTGAGCGCTTCAACCACAGGCCATCTTTGTATTCAGTGAAGGTATCGCAGGAAAATGAAGACACACTGGAAAGGGGGACTATGGAGAAGGGCGAATCTGCTGTGCGTACTCTTCAGATGGAAAGCAACACACAATGTTCCGTTCTATGCGCTGCTTCCCTCTTTTCTCTGGAAGATTGCCAGACAATGCTAAGCTTTATAGAAAGGAAGTCCAAAGAAAATATATCAACAAATAACAACTGCAGGGCTTGCGCCAGGAGTTCTGCTCTGGAATTGCTGACATTTACTGATTCAAGGATTTCACAGACCACAATGGTCATTGTTGTGTTGGTTTTTACCTGCTGAAGCAGGCGGTGCTGAAGAAATTATGCACAGCTGTTGCAAAGACAGAAAGGAGTCCCGTGACAGATATACCAGGGGGGTTGGGGGTCTCCAGTGCTGGAAGTGGCCTGGGCTTCTCTGGACCTCCAAGGGCCTACACACATGTGCCAGGAGTTCTGTGGTTTCCAGATACATAAAAGCCTGGTTCTGATTGTGACTTTGGTGCAGGGGTCTCCAATATGGTGCCCATGGGTGCCATGGTAACCACCAAGTGTTTTCAGGCAGTGGGTGGGGCATAGTGGGGCTCTTGCCCAGCATGGCCTCTGATTGGCCACTAGAGATCTGATTGGATGGATGAATTTAAGTTGCTTCACGCAGCAGCTGCCACCACAGTGTTGATTTTGTTCTCTCATTCCTTTTCCCTGCTGTATTTTTAAAAGAATACCTCTTGTCCTCCGCACTTGGACTTCCTGTGTGTATGTGTGCGTCTTCACCTTTCATGGTAGCCATTTTGTGTTTGCACTTACCACCCTGTGTCAGAATTCCAAAGGTGCCTGCAGGCTCAAGAATACTGGGGACCCCTGCTCTTGTTCATGTGGAGAAGAGACTTCAAGATCTCTCACACCCACACACACTATAACATTTTTTGTAAACTGAAATGGCCCCAGTGAGCTGCTATTTGTGAATTTATGTTGGCCATCTTTATGCATACGTTCCCAACAGAGCAAACAGCAGATCCCTAAGTAGGGATGCCAGCCTCCAGGTGGGACCTGGGGATCCCCTGGAATGACAGCTCACCCCCCCCCAAAGATCTAGACTATAGAGATCAGTTCCCCTGGAAAAAATGGATGCTTTGGAGGGTGGACTTTATGGCACTGCACCCCACAGAGTTCCCTGTCCTCCCCAGATCCCATCGCCAAATCTCCAGGAGTTTCCCAACCTGAAGCTGGCAACCCTGCTCTCTCCCACCCCCATACACACAGTGGTCAGGGGGGACCTGGCAACCCTATCCCTGAGGTTGGTTCAGTTCATGGCAGAAAAGAGGGCTCTGTATTATGCAAACTGGCTCCAAATTGTGCTGTGCTGGTGTTGAATTGGTTACCCTGTCCACATACCCTTACCCAGGGCTTTTTTTGTAGAAAAAGCCCAGCAGGAACTCATTAGCATAATAGGCCACACCCAAAGCATGAACTCATTCACATATTAGGTCATACCCCTGACAGTGCAGCTCATTAGCATATTAGGCGGGGGGCTCGGAACACACAGGGCAGGCATGGAAGCTTGCTTCTCCGCCCCACTTCAGCATCACCTTTCTAGTCTCCTACCCCCCTCCAAAAGATCGGGAAGGGAAGCAGGCATGTTTGCCTGGCTGCCCTCAGTCTCCCCAGCCAGCCAGGCAAACATGCCTCGTTCCTTCCCTGAGCCTCTCCGCTTTTGTGGAGAGACTCGGGGAAGTGTGGGGAGGGTCTGCAAGACGGAGCTCTTCCACCAGGCTTTCAACTAGGAGCCGCCTCTACTATCACCACCAACAAACCCGCAACTCAGATTGCTGGTTTGAGTCACAGAGTGACCTCTGAAGAACACTGAATGTGTCAACTCATGTAACGAAATACTGATAGCACTTTATTATTGTAATCAAACTGTTTTAGATGATTTTATTGTTTTAATTGTTATTTATGTATTATGTACACAGTATGAATAAATGTAAGCCACCCTGAGCCTGCTTTGCGAGGAGGGCGGGGTATAAATTAAACAATAAATAAATAAATAAATAAATAAATAAATAAAATCATGTGTAAATAAATGAAGGTGATATCTAACTGTAAACAAAATGGGTTATCGTTTAACTTTCTTTGCAAAACGATCCCTTGTAGAGACTTTGCACTACATCATAGCTCATTCATAACAAAGTAAATAAATAATGTGCTCACCACCTCTGTACTCATCCCCCCACACCACCCCCAATAAAAATGTTCTGGTTCGAGCCTGCCAGGGATACCTCTCCTTTCCCTGTGTGTGCAAGGGAAGCATCTGACTTTCAAGGGTTAAACTCCCTTTTCCTCCTCTGTAGCAGAGCTCCCTCACTCAGGGACATTCTTTAAATTCTTTTCCTCTGGCATACTGTTTGAAAGCCCATATGTAGCTCCTCTTCAAACAAACAATGCAAGCTAAAACTAATAAAAACAGAAAAGAAACCAAGCCATTTGGGAAGACTAAAACACTGAATGTGTTTCTTAAAAAACACCAAATGCTTAAAATTGGGAGTCTAAATTTAAGTTGTCACTTCTCTTTAGTCACAGTTCCATAGTCCTTGAACATTGTTCTAGATTAACAGGGCCATCCTAAACGCAGTTAGTAAAGGTAAAGGTTTCCCTTGCTTGAAAGCCAGTCGATTCCGACTCCTGGGGATAGTGCTCATCTCCGTTTCCAAGCCGAAGAGGGCAGCGCTGTCCAAAGATGTTCCAGTGGTCATGTGGCTGGCATGACTAGACACCGAGGCACACAGAATGCTGTTACCTTCCCACCGAAGCGGTACCTGTTTATCTACTTGCAATTTCTTGCTTTCAAACTGCTAGGTTGGCAGGAGCTGGGGCCAGAGACGGGAGCTCACTCCATCACGCGGCACTCGGGTCTTGAACTGCCGATCTTCCGGTCTGCAGTTCGGCATCTTAACCTAAAAATGGAGTTACACACTTCCAAATCCATTGAAGTCAATGAGTTTAGAAAGCTGTGAAGTTCTTCAGGATTGCCCTGTGGTGAGATCTGAAAGTAGGTATGATAGGAGAGTGGCATTTCCAAACAATGGAAAATGTGTATTTGTAAACATTGGGTTTTCATAACTACATGACTGCATGTTTTCCCCCTTGGCCCTTGCTAACACAAATTAGGAATCTGGAGAATGGCTTCAGGCTCCTGCTAGAGAGAAAGGTGACGTTTATATTAAGACTTCCATTGCTCAGCTCAGCTGGCATAATGACCACTAGAGGGAGTGTTGGGTCCTTCCATGGAGTTCCCTTTTGGACGGATGAGGGAATCCGATTTACGCAAAAGGACACCTAGTCTTCCCCTAAACATGACTTTGCTTAGTCACAAGAGACATAATAAACAAAAGCTGTCCTGTACTGATCCCATGGCACAAAAGGGTCGTTCCATTCCACTGTACTGCATCAATAAACACATTATGGTCGGCTGCATTAAACTGTAAAGTGTTATGCAGTCTATTTGACCCAGCCTGGTAAAATAGTAGCTAGAGTGCCAAACAAGGACCTGGGAGAACAAGGTTCAAATCCCCACTCTGCCATGGAAGCTCGCTGGGTGGTCTTGGGCCAGTCACACTCTCTCTCAGCCAAAACTACCTCAGAGGGTTGTTGTCAGAATAACACAGAGGAGGAGATAATGATGCTGGCTCCTTTGGGTCCCCACTGAGGAAAAAAAGTGTGGTACAATAAATAAATGTACTGATGTGTTTTATGAATTCTATGCAGCAATTTTAATGAGGCTGTTATCCACCCTGAGCCCACTTAGATTAGCAACTATGAATTATTTGTTGGTTTGTAAACACAAACAAACAGACCACTTTTTCATTACTTTGCCCTAATTAATTGTGAAATTCTTTGGCCTGCTTTCCCATAAAAAGCTACAGAATTAATTATGAGCCATCTAAACCAGCACATGAAGCATTCTATTTGCATGGCGGATGGCCAGTGTGGGTGGTTCATAGATTGTACCAACAGATATTGTAGTGATGTGGCTGAAGAAAAGGGAAAAAAGGAGAAGAAGGAGGGGGTTCATGAGGGAGTTTCTGTTCTTTGTGTGTTTTGTTTAAAAAAAATTAAATCTGCAATAAAGAAGTAGGAAATAAAAAGAAGAGCTCCTCTCGCCACTGTGGATGGCTTCTGACGAGGCATAGTCACGCCGCTGCCAGAACTGAAGTGGGGACCTGATCAGTTCTCCTTATGCAAGCAGAACAGGCTGTGGGACTCCACCAACACTGCGGCTCTCTGTGGGAATGTGGCGATAAGGATGGGAGAGAGTTAGTCAAAAGAAAACCAAGGCTGCTGAAAACAGGAGGTAAAGAAAGAGAGAAAACACACAAACTTTCTTCAGTAAGGATATAATAGCTCATTTTCTCCCCCCACCACCACCATCTACACATATCAAAGGCTCAGCTTGGGGACCAGCAAATAGCTGTTTTTCAACCAAACATTAGTCTTGATTAACCAAATATAATGAAGATGAATGAGCCAAAGCAGAAGAATAAGGTAGATTGAAGCAAATGTCTAGAGAGATTTCTAACTCAAAGATTTGGGGGGGGGGGGGGGGGGGGCTTAAACCTGGAAATCAAGCAAGGTAGTTTTGTTTTGTTTTTAAACAAGAGTTAGATTCTTAGATTCAAGCCCAGCAGCACCTGAGAGACCAACAAGAGTTGCAGGGTATAGGTTTTCAAGAGTCTAAGCTCCCTTCATCAGACACAAGTAGAATTGAAGTTACGAGTCCTTTTATCTTAGTCAGAAGATGGAAGGGGTGTTATAAAAATGCTTGAAAAGGATGCAGAGGTACCATGCAAATTGTAAACAGCTTGATTAGAGCAGAGGGGAAATGCTGGGGGGGGGGCAAAAAAGAATCCAGATTTATGCAAAATAAAAGCTTAGGAGATGGCTACAGCCATTACCATAAAGACATGGGTGGATGAAATTGAGCAAGTTTCAGGAAGCATTGAAAGTAGCAGATGGTCTCAAATGTAGGCTGGATTATGGGGGGGACTCTTTCTTTACCAGACTTCCTGAGGGAGGACTCAGATGACTGATCAATCCCCTATTCCCAGGCTGATAAACACATTTCAGGCACACATTTCTACCATTTAAAACTACTGCCTGATATATGAAAACGGAGGCAGCCAACAAGCAATTAGAACCTCTGAGGGATGAGAGTGAAATCTAATAATTGTGAAGATTAAGTTTAAAAAGACTGGTATGGATTGCACGCTAACAGTGCACTGGAACGGGCTGTGGGGAATGTTCCAATCTTATTTCCTAAGTCCACATTTTATACCTGAAATATATTCCTTGCACACCTAAGAATGAAGTGAACAGAAGTTTGACAGGGAATGACTAAACACACTGTCCTCAATGTTAAGAATTGTAAGAGCAACACCAGTCTCCAATTCTGACCCTGGAACCAAGCCTGGCACTGTCTGTTACTAAATACTCTTGCTCTGCATAAAAGGATTTGTAATATATCAAGAGGCTTGACAACTCAGGGCAACCCTGGGCAGCGTCTCACTACTGTTCCTATTTAGCAGATGGCAAATTGAAGCTAACCAGTTGTAATTAGACCAAGGCCGCAAAATGAATCCTTGGCAGCAGGAAGCTTTGAATCGAGCCCTCCCCCAGACAGAACCAACTGAGAATGACTCTCCTTCCACCTGAAGGTTCTTCAACTCCATGGGTCCCTTCACTTCAAAAGAGATACCATGGTACTGGAACACCTGTCCCAGGCTTCCTTAGTCTATACCAGGGGTGGCCAAACTGTGGCTCAGGAGCCACATGTGGCTTTTTCACACAAATTCTGTGGTTTCTGGCAGGGTGGCTGGGGAAGCGAAAGAGAGGCATGCCTTCCCAATTGATCTTTCCTTCCCCAGCCAGTGTTCCCCTCCCTGGGTAGGCTTGAGGTGAGGGGGAGCAGAGAAAGAAAGCAACATTAACTTTAAATGCATTCTCAACGCCCCCCTCCCAGGGCCGGCTTGAAGAAGGCATTTGTCTCTTTGAATCCCTTCTCCAAGCCAGCCAGTGTGGGGGGTGGGGTGGGGCTTGGAGGACGCATTTAAAGTCCAGGTTGCTTTCTTTCTACCTCTCCCTCCCTCCCTCCCTCCCTCCCCCCACCTATTTGCTTTTTTTGTTCCTCTCTCTTTCTTTCCAACTCTCTCTCTTAGACAAATAAACATCATTAGCAAACAAATAAATATCATTGGACAAATAAGTATAATCAATATCTGTTTTACCCCTTTGTTTTTATTTTTGGCAGTCTCATTTAATATTAATAAAAAAGCAAATTTGCATATTTTCCAATAAAAATCTGTAATGTTTGTTCACGTCTTGCAACTCTCAAACATTTGACATTTATTCTATGTGGTTCTTACATTAAGCAAGTTTGGCCACCCCGGTCCATACGGCTGTCATGTTCCTCGCACTGGCCTCCCATCATACTTTTAAACCTATCATAATTTTTAAAATCAAGGACTTCGATCAAATTGCAAAGAAGCCTAAAACCTAACACTCATTGGCTTTTCAGACTAGTTGGCTCTGTAAATTTGGGAATGTGCTTACCAGGATCCAAAGAGTCACTTGGACTCATGCCTAAGGGGTTGCATAAACCTGGTGGAATATTTTTTGCCTTGAAGTCACATAATATATTGGAATAATGTACAAAAAATTTACATAGAAGTATGAAAAACCAAACAGCAAAGACAGAAAAGACAGTCCAAGTTATAACCACTATATTACACACGTAACTTTTACTTCCCTTAAACACATGATCATTTAACACAAGGGCACCCAACCATTTTATGCCTGTGGGCACCTTTGGAATTTTGACACAGGGTGGTGGGTGCCAGTGTTCCCTTTAAGCTGAGTTAGTGTGAGCTAGCTCACAGTTTTTTAGCCTCCGGCTCACACATTTTTGCCTTAGCTCAGGAAGGATGGCTCCAGAATGCAGTAGCCAAATTGCTCGCTCACAACTTTAATGCCACTAGCTCACAAAGTAGAGTTTTTGCTCACGAGACTCCACAGCCTAGAGGGGGCATTAACTACAAAATGGCTGCCACAGAAGATGGGACCAATCACAAAGTGGTTGCCAGAGGAGGCAAAGCCATATACAAAGAGAAAGCCCAAGAGCAGGGGAGAAGAGGCGTAATTAAAGAACACACTGGGAAAGAGGGGTGAGAAAGAATAAAACAAAACACAGCAGCAGCTGCTGCTGCCACTGAAACAACATTACTTGAATCTGCATAGTTTATTAGATCTTCAGTGATCAGTTAGAAGCCCTGCTGGGCAACACTCCCACTGGCCCCGCCCACTTTCTAAAAGCCATTGGTGGGTGCCGAGAAAGGTGCTGGCAGGTGCCATGGCACCCATGGACACATTATTGGGGAGCCCAGGTTTAACACCTTGATGAGGATCGGTATTATCCCAAAAGGCAACTGAAAGGGCGTTTTCTCACTAGCTTTCCCCCGCGGTTTACACCGGAGCTAGCACCGGAGCTTCTGGTCAGTTTCCCACCATTTGCTCCGTGCTCACAATTTCCTCCAGAGTATCACTGCACTGCTCCGGAGCTTCCCTGGAGCAAGAAAATCCTGTTCCTAGCAGGATTTTCTTGCTCCAGAGAAGCTCCGGAGCAGTGCAGTGATACTCTGGAGGAAATTGTGAGCACGGAGCAAATGGTGGGAAACTGACCAGAAGCTCCGGTGCTAGCTCCGGTGTAAACCACAGGGGAAACTAGTGAGAAAACGCCCAAAGTTGCTTAGTGAAAGAAATGTATTTTGCAAGAAGTCTTTTATTTCCCATTCATGTTGACCGTCGAGAGTTTATCCATCAGCACAACATACCTGCATTTCTTCAGCCAAATAGCCTGATGGAATTTTAGACTCTCTTTGAGCTGTGTATCACAAGTTACTTTTGAAACTCTCCTCAGTTTTAGAAGCTGTTCGCTACGTGGGATAGTGCACTATCACCCAAATCAAGAAAATCAGAAACTCCTCTTGGACTTGTGGTTGTTCAGATTTACGGACCCCGGGATCTTAATGGGCTTCTGGGTCACCTCTGGCTTGCAACAACACAACCTCCTGTGTGGCATCTTAAAGACTAATGCATTAAAGCCTCAACATTTGTCAGCCGGAGCCTCGCATGTCACATATATGAAGCGGGCAGACACATACAACAGTATTTCTGAAAGCCACTCATGCCCCCAACCAGGTACAAGTCAAAAAAATCGGCACAACGAGACCACCCAGGGGGAGGGTATAGGTTTCTGCAAACCTGGGGGTTTTCCAGAATTTTTATTTTTTTAAAAAAAAAATCAAAATCTGTTAAATTTATTTTAAAAAAACAACCCACACAACTGAAAAGGGCTGCTTGTGCACATGCAGATATTAAGAGAGAGAAGAAGAAGAGATTGGATTTATACCCCGCCCTTCACTTGGAGTCTCAGAGTGGCTTACCAACTCCTTTCCCTTCCCCTCCCCACAACAAGACACCCTGTGAGGTAGGTGGGGCTGAGAGAGCTCTGAGACAACTGCCCTTGAGAGAACAGCTGGTACAGAGCTATGGCTTGCCCAAAGTCATCCAGCAGGTGCAAGTGAAGTAGTGGGGAATCAAACTCAGTTCTCCCAGATTAGAGTCTGCGCACTTAACCACTACACCAAAAGGAAAAAAGAAACGTGGGTGGCATTTCGGGTTACCAGAGAAACTCCAAAAGGTCCTTTATGATGAGCTGCCCTCAGAAGAGAGGAACTGGGATTCAGAGAAAGGAAGGAAAGACCACGGAGGCTATTGTGGGGGGAAGAACCAGTGGGGGAGAGTGAAGTGACTGTAGGGTGGCCAGGTCCCCCCTGGCCGCCAGCAGAGGATGTGGAGGTAGGGTGGCCAGATCCAGGTTGGGAAACTCTTGGAGATTTGGGGATGGAGCTTGGAGGAGAACAGGGACCTCGGTGGGGTACAGTGCCATAGAGTCAGTCCACCATCCAAAGCATCCATTTTCTCCAGGGGAACTGATCTCTGCAGTCTGGAGATGAGGTGTAATTCCAGGGGATCCTCAGGTCCCAACTGGAGGCTGGCATCCCCAAAGGTGAGGCCAGATGAGGGGGAGGGAAGGAATCAGAGCTAGCTGGGTGAATGGGAAGGAGGGAAAGTGGAAGCAAGGCAGTGCAGCAGAGTGGTCACGAAATCAGTGGGAGAGAGATCAAGGGGGGGGGGGCAGAGGGAGTGGGAGCCATAAATGAAGGGAAGGAAAGTTAGCACCAATGCTTCCTCTAAGCTGTGGAGTCTAGTGTGCAACAATTCTACTTTGTGAGCTGCTGGCATTAAAGTTTTGAGCAACCGATTTGGCTACTGCATACATTAGTTTACTCTGGAGCCATCCTTCCTGAGCTAAGACAAAAAATGTGTGAGCCGGAGGCTAAAAAACTGTGAGCCAGCTCACCCTAACTCAGCTTAGAGGGAACACTGGAACTTAGCACAGGGATCAGCAATGGGGTTTTTACTCCCCCACAAGTCCCCAGGCATCCCTCTCCTGTAATATAATATACACATATAATACTCACACACACACTACACATGAACGCATATAGAAGGCAAGCAGGGAAGGATACCCTCATCAAAAAACGAGGCCAAGTGGCCCAGAACTCCAAAAGGGAGAGGTTTCTTTACATTACTATATAAAGGACAGTAAACAACATCTAGTTTTTAAAAGTTTATTTATTTATTTATACAATTTGTATCCCGCTCTCCCCCACTATCGTGGGGCTCAGAGCGGGTCACAACATATAATAATAAAAATTAGAATACAATTAGAACAAACCAATTTAAAACACTTTCAGGCATTTGCAAACATTTACAGATTATCAGATGGCGCATAATCACACTACGACACTGGCCCAGAAGAAAAGGGCAGGGAAAAGGCAGGAGAGGCAGCATAGGTAGACGTTCCCAAGTGAAGGCTCACATATCAAATGAAATCACAACAAAAAATACAATATAAAAACCAGAGATACACAAAAACAAATGTAAAATAGATCCAAATATATTAAAGGATGTTAATTATAAAGGGATGTGTACAAGGGGACTGCTCTCTATTTTTTTAAAAAAAATGAAATTTAGGTTGCCATGTTCCTGTGATGTCACACAGCATACAGATCAACAAACACCAGAGAAAGTAAATGCTTCCTCACCTGGTTTGGTGCCAGCCAGGTGGATAGATAAGAGAAGGGTGTTCCGAAATCAATACACATAAAACCTAGAAAGAGGAACAGCTCTTGTCTGGAGTGAACTGGCCTCTCCCAGTGTCTATGGGGAAGTAAAAAATTGTCTCCTGGCAACCAGACAGGAAAGCTTGCGTAAACTTTGGTGGTGGTTCCCCCCTCCCTTTCAGACCATCAATGTATTACCAATAATGAATAATGGCATAGGTGGGCAGGCCAAGAGTACACAGCCCTGTGGACTTATTTACAACCCTTTTGTAAAGTATTTCATAGCTAGTGAAACAATCATAGCAAATTGTGAAAATTCTCCCAGTGGTGCAAAGGCTTCGTAGACTGATATCTTAAGCAGATACTGTCGCTGGGAGAGAATATGATCTCTCCCCAGGAAGAAAATATTATCCCTGTCCATTAGTTTAAAACAGAGTTGAAGCAATATAACACCTTAAGGGACTTGGGGCTTGGGATCCCCAAAGGGGGTCTACGTAGGCATGAGACAGTAACGCGAGGATATAGAGAACAAAGCAACCACTAGGAAGTAAGGGATATCAGAGTGCTCAGTCACTTTTAGAAAAAATATTTGCCATACGATATCATTTCAGAGCAAGCGACTCAGACACTTCCTTCTGGGAACCATTATATGCTCAACAGAAGAGCCACGGGAGGCTGACAGATGGCTACAGGGGATGTCATATTGCTTAGAAAACGCCCGCTAAAACCAGACATGCAAAGGGAAGCAGCTGATATTTCAATGAAAAGATTGTAACCCGTCCATCTGAGATCATAGCTGGCTGATGAGAGCCTTTGGACCCGATGAGATATAATGAGGCAGGAACGGGGTGGGGGAGGGTGGACTTCTCGAACGGTCACACATTTTGCAATGGCTCCGAAGGTAAATCCGTTACACAGTGACAAGCAAAACAATATGGTCAGTGTCATGAAGACAAAAGGGCTATTCCCTGTGTTTTGAACATCCTGGGTGTTGCACATCTGCCCCCCCCCCCCCACACACCCATTATGTACTTGCCATGCCTCAAGGCCCGGCTGCTACTGCAAAACCAGGAGAGAGCTGAAGATTCCATTCCACTGTTATGAAGCAGCTTGGCCTAGTTTCTACTTTATTAACTTCTATTTGTTTGTTTGTTTAATTTGCCTTTCTCCCCAAAGGAGCTTCCATCATTCTCCTCTCCTCCATTTTTATCCTCACAACAACCCTGTGAGGTAGGTTAGGCTGAGAGTGTGTGACTGGCCCAAGGTCACCCATGGAATTTCCATGGCATCAGCGGTATCCAGGTTTCCCAGATGCTAGTCTGACACTCTTAACTACTGTGCTACACTGGCACTTCTCTTCAGCCAGGCTTTTAGCTAATTTCCCACCCTTTGGGTATTTTTAAGCCCTCTATCTACGGTCTGCCCACAGTCTGTAAGTCACTTGTTCTCTTGCTGATTTTACTGATTACTGTTTTTACGGCTGAACTTTTTTTTTGTCATCTGGAATTTTCTGATCTGTTAATCATTATTTTAAATTAACTGGGTTACATGTTGTTTTCTTTTGGCTGTTAGTTTCCTCAGGCAAGATTTTGGAAAGGAGGACTGGAAAAATTCCAAATACAATAGAATAAAATAAATACGAAGTACCCAGCCTGCCTCTCCTTGGTTCCCTGGCTAAGATAAGGGCAGAGCATTTAGTGAAGGCTGCAAGGGACAGAGGTTCAGGCTGTGCACTCTGACTTAGGAAATTCCTGGAGATTTGGTGGTGGTGCGTGAAGGGCGGAGTTTGGGGAGGGAAGGGAACTTAGCTGTGATGTGATGCCATATAGTCAACCCTTCAAGGCTACCCTTTTCTCTCTCTTTTTTAACATTTTTATTGGTTTTTGTTAATATAACTGTGAAATACAAAATTACAATAACAAGCAAATACTTCAACCTTCAAACTATTTATATCATACATAGATTCTTGAAGCTTACAGTTAACCATTTTGAGCCTTATTTAAAAACCTAACATTCATCCATTCATATACTTTGTTCCAGTTCTTCCAGAATTTTTCTTCCAGTTTATTATGCCAAACCATACTCAACCTATCCATTTCTGCCATCTCAAACAGTTTATACTTTAGGTCTTCTTCTGCTGGGTAGGCTACCCTTTTCTCAAGGGGATCTTATCTTTGTAGTCTGGAGACCAATTGCGATTCCAGGAGAACTTTAGGTCCCACATGGAGACTGGCAACCACTGAAGATACATGGCAGCCCTCAGAAGGGTCTGTCCCTTTAGTAACTGGCCTTTCCTTTATTCCTGACCCACCCCCACTGGCGGCCTCTTGTGTCTCTCTGTTCTTGAATACTGCAGCCAGTATTCAGAAGTCTATTCCGCGTTTCTGTGGAATACACATGCAGCCATATCACTACTGCAACCCCCACCCCCCTTATCTGCTGGTTTAAAAAAATCACTGCGAGAGCAGAGCCTTTTAAAGTTTACGTCTGTTTAAGTTAAGCCAGAGGGGCAACCTTGAACGTTCAAGTTCTTTAATTTCTTCCTCTACGAGCTCCTGAAAGACCACTACTCTAGGATTTTTGCGGGGTGGTGGTGGTTAAAAGTAGATTTGGGACTAAACGTATTATTAACTGAGGCATCACCAACTGCATTTTTGTCCTTGAAAAAAAACAGCAAGTCTGATCTTTCTAAACATATGCAGTAGCGGGTGCAGTAGTGTTCTGGGGCAGAAGTTATAACATTATGGAGGCATTCAGACAGCTGAACAACACCAGTCCCTACAAAAGGATCACAGAGAGCCCTTCCTCTGCAATCAGGAAAAACACTGTTAGTATTGTAGAGTGGAGGGCTACATTAATAAATCCACATATGACTTCTCATTGGATGCTGAGGGGAGAGTGCCGCAGCTCTATCTCCTGCCTAAAATCCATAAAGGTACCTTCCCAACTCCTGGTAGACCTATTGTCTCAGGCTGTGGCTCAGTTTTGGAACCTTCATCAATGTATCCAGATTCCTTCTTAAACTCATTTGTCCCCTGCACGACATCTTATTTGAGAGCCACAATGGATTTTCTAAATCTTATTAACATTAAGGAGGTACTGCAGGAAGCCATCTTTGTCACTATGGATGTTGTCTCTTTATATTTGAACATTCCACAAGATGAGGCTCTGGACCTCTTGCAGGATGTTTTGGATAAGAAATGATGCTTTACCAGCACCTCCCCCCACATCTTTTCTTTATGCCACTTGGCTGAGTTATGTATGACGAAGAATTTTTTTCCAGTTTTAAGGACAATCTTTTTGGCAGATCTCAGGTACAGCCATGGGGTGTAAATTTGCCCCAGAATTAATAAACTTGTTCATGGACAGATTAGAAAACACCTTCATCCTCCAGAGGGATAATAATATCTATAGGGACAGCATCATCCTATATAAAAGGTATTTAGATGATATTTTCATCATTTGGAAAGGTTCAGAGGAGCTCCTTATCCAGCTTGGACAGTATAGTAACATTATACACCACAGTATTAAATTAGCAATGGTATAAACTGGGTCTAGGATTAACTTTTTAGATGTTTTGATTTAAAAGAAGGTATTGAATCACATACTGATGTTTGCAGGAAACCCACAGATGCTAATTCTTTTTAAGCAGGTGATAGTTTCCATCCTTATCACCTGAAGAGAAATTTACCTTTTTCTCAGATGTTAAGGATTAGAAGAAATTGCAGCCATGATAAAGATTCTTATAGACAAGCATGATCTATACATGGGATGGCATGCCTATGTATGGTATAATAAACACAAAATTCACTCGAACTTTAATAATCATATCTTAAGAGCTGCCCTATTAAAAACATGGTTAAGTATTAAAGAAAAGCTATACTCTAAAATTCCTAGATGGGTCTCCCCGTTGGAGGCCTTCATTAAACCCTCCTTGGCCAATCAAGAAAATAAGGTGAATTATGGTAGATTGTTAGATAAAAAGGGGAAACTAAAGAATAGTGAGCAGATAAAAAGTGAAACAGATCTACAGTTATCTTGGTGGCAAACTAATCAATTACTCTCGAGGTATAATTTGGATAGCAAAACAGGCTTTAGTGAGTCCCCGAATGAGCTAGATCTAATTTGGATGGATAAAAGTAAACTCAATAAAATATATAAGCTACTCCTTAAGAATGAAATGCTAGAGGAAAAGATCAAACCCTCAATGGTGAAGTGGATGCAAGACTTTGGTTACACAATTGAGACAGAAAAATGGGCTAAAATATGGAAATCAGTAAAATTCCTGGGAGCAGTTAACTATAAGGATAACATATATAAACTTTTCTACCGCTGGCATTGGTCACCTGATAGGTTGCAAAAATGTTATAGTAGTCTATCTAATAAATGCTGGGTCTGTGGCGCGTGTGTTGGTACATATTACCACATGTGATGGATTTGTAAAGAGACCAAAAAATTCTGGTTAATGGTGAAGGATCTGATAACAGAGATTATGGACTTGGATATTCCGCTAGCACCGGAGACATTTTTGTTAAACATTTTTCCGGACGGTCTATCTGGTTATGACCAGAAACTGCTGGCTTACATCTTGACAGCAGCACGGATAGCCCGAGCAAAATGTTGGAAATCACCCTTAATGCCGGGGAAAGAAAACATAGTTGGTAAACTATTAGAATGGGCTGAGTCGAGTAAATTAAATTTTCTTTTGAATGCTGATGCAAAAAAAGAGAAAAGTATTGTATGGTCCAAACTTTATGTATGGTTAAACAATTATGGCTCCTAAAAATATGATTTATTGTACTTATAACATGTAACGTTTATTGTTAAAAACTGAATAAAAACAAATTAAAAAAAAAAAGATTCTTATAGACAAGCCAACATCCTTATGGAACAATTAAAGGATAGAGGATATTATTCCAAAATTCTCCAACAAGCCTTTTATAAAGCTAAGATCACACCAAGGGAATCCTTATTGACACCTAAGATTTGCAATAACAACAGAGACAGGATAGTCATTCCATTAACTTATGACAGCACTTATGACAAAGGTACGATGCTTAATAAAGCAGAACTGGACATTAAGGCAAACACGCGTCTACCCTGGTATGAATATTTGCAAGTGGCACACCTCCTTGAATCTCACAAACAGAACCTAAACTTTAAAAGAAAACTTAACTTCTTCGAACGATTATTAATATCCAAAGCCTTTACTAAAAAGGGTCTGATTTCAACATTCTACAGCTATTTTATACAAGATTCTTCATGTCAAACCACAGGGCTTCAAACCAGATGGCACACCGACATCGGATATGCTATATCAAATGACCAATGGGAAGCGATTTGGAACTCAAATATATATAAAACCAAGTCCACCCCAATACAACTTCAAGCCTTAAAAACTCTATTTAGATGGCACATAACACCTGCAAAGCTATCACACATATACTCAACACACTCACCAATGTGCTGGAAATGCCAAATCTCTACTGGGACCTTCTACCATGCTTGGTGGTCCTGTCCTCTCATAGTTATATTCTGGAAAAAGATTCTCTCAGAAATTGAACAGATGCTTGAAGTCTCTATTCCTTACGACCCGGCTCTGATTCTACTCAATTTATGGCCTAAGACAAAGATTCCCAGAGAAACAAGAGAATTAGTAGAAGTCCTTTTAACAGCAGCTAAACACACATTAGCAGTCAACTGGAAAAAACCCTCCAGCCCACCAATTTCCACATGGCTAGCCAAGGTATGGGACTATTTTATATTAGATAAAATAACTGAAAGAACAGAAAATCTTTATGGAAACGACACCCGCAAAAACCCAATGCTCAAATGGTACCCTATCATCAACAAATACTCTGAAAGTAAAGATGCGACACTCCCAAAATCTTGGGCAAACAACTCCTCTATATACCTCTTTTTATAAAAAGTAAACCCACCTTTTCTCAGTTTAGTTCCAAGATTGGTCACTGATATCTGATATAAACAGTAGTAACTCTAGAGTTAACCTTAGTTTAATGTAACGGGAATGTTTAAGAATTGCTGTAATACAAGCTAAGTCTTTAACTTTGTATTCCAATATATTATTAAGAATCTCCAATATGTAACACACTCTTTACTGCTTGTACCCTTTGAATCCCTTCAATAAAGAAAAAATTTAAAAAAAAACAAAAAACTTATGACAGCACTTACACTGGCGTGAGGAATATAACTGAAAAGCATTGGTACCTGTCCAGCCCCACAACCATCGGGACCAGCCTCCATGCTCCCCCTGAACAAGAAAGGCAGGACAGGACCCTTGGCTAAGACAGGAAGCCCCAAGACCCCTGAGACCAAAACTCCCATGGCAGTGGAGAAGACAGATGAGTCCTGACATCTACCCGACAGCAGGGGATGGGACGGAGTACTGTGGCCTCCGGAGATGAGAGACCTGCAGAGGAGCTCCAGAAGCAGCCTTCCGAGGGGGAAAGAATGCTCCTTCTATCCAAAGTCCACTGCATTGGGAATGGCTGGGCAGCAGGTTCACCCAGGGGCGTCACAGCTGGGGGAGGAGTCAGCCCAGGCCCAGGCTCCAATGTGGGAGCTGCTATTGCAGGTTGGGCTGGGGAGGGCAAATGTGGCTCAGATGCACTTGAGCATCCAGAAAAGGCCCTGTGCACTCAGAGATGAGCCACACTAAGGGGAAAGGGGGAAGGCAGGGTGAAGGGAGGAGATAAAAGGGAAGCTCCTAGGATGGCTGACAGGGCTTAGAACAGAGGGAGAGATGGAGTGCTTGACAGAGCTCTGAATGGGGGAGACAGAGGTTGCTGTAAACCTCTTCCCCACTGATATCCAGCTTATCTGAGGCCTGAGGAGATCTCCATGGCCTTCAGAGGCCGGGGAAAGTGAGCAGCCTAGTGAAGAGAGGGCACCCGGACATGGACAAGTACCTTTTGTCTGACATCCCTGGGTGTAAATCAGAACCTCTATTTCAAGAGGGCTAAAAATCTTAAAGATAAGTCGGTCAGAAGTACACTTAAAGAACATACTTCAGAAGATACCCTGGCAGGGGCTGGGCACAGTCCACAAGATTACTTTACATGTGGCAATTGTTCTGTTTGTGGCCTTTGCCTTAAAACGAATGTATTCCAAAATTCTTCAGTGACCAGAAGTTACTATGTTAGTGATATTTTGTTAACTGTAACTCTAGAGGGGTCATTTATTGTATGCCGTGCCCACGCTATTCGTTGTATGAAGGAATCACAACACAGCCAGTTAAAGTGAGAATATCTGAACACTGAAGCTGCATCAGACAGCAAAGAGCACTGGCTCCGCTTATGAAGCACTTCATGTCCTTGGGACATACAGATAAGGACCATAAATTCGGGGCCTTAGAAAAGCCGCAAGTGCACTCTTCATAACAAATTCAACTTTTGAAGAAAAGGGAGTCCTTCTGGATCTTCATGCTGGATATTCTGGTGCCAAGAGGTCTGAATGAAGAAAATGATTGGTTGTGTGTCTGATGGACTTGGCTGCTTTTTGGATTGAGGAGTGCAGGTAGGCTGATGCAATTTTCCTCTCCCAGGTACTGCTGATTAGTACCTCTGTGTCATCATTTTTTCTCTCTTCTGTTGCATCACATTTTCCCCACCCTTATCTTTTCCATATATTCAGGGGGGTGGACTACCATAGTGCTGATTCTTTTGCATTTGTACTCGAGTGCTCCATTGGAGCTTTGAGGGTTGCAGGTTGGGCCCAAGAAGGTAAATACTTCCCCGTTTAGATTTTTACCCCAAGTTCGCTACATTTTTTTTCTTTCTTTTTTTTACAATTTTATTTATTTTTTTCTTATTTTTCCAATATCAGCCATACAATTACATGTGTATAAGTTTTCAAGAATAACAACCACCTTTAAGTTTAACATTTTGTGCCCGTCCATTAGTATCTATTCTCGTACCAATCATAGAATTGGTTCCAAGTCCTATAGTACACATTCTCTCGTTTGCCTTTTAACTTCATTGTCAAATTATCCATTTCTGCAATTTCATACATTTTCTTAATATATTCTTCCAGTTCTGGAATTTTCCCATTCTTCCAATATTTGGCGAAGAGTAGACGTGCTGCAGTAATTCCATGTAAAATCAGTTTTTTCTGTTCCTTAATTATATCTTTTGGAATCATGTTAAGCAAAAACACTTCTGGTTTTAGTGGGAGTTCAATCTTCGTTATCTCCTGAAGTGTTCTCTGGATCATGAGCCAGCTACGTTTTTTTTTTCTCTAAAATTTAGGAGACTTTTTAATTTGCAGTTGTTTAGTTGTATGTTTTATGTGTATTTTAGATCCATGGGCATATGAAATATTGTAGATCTTGAAGAGTTGCCCATGCTGCATCTCAAGCGTATTTATTACCACATAGTTATCTCAGTTCCATGTTTTTAGAAAATAAAATAAAATAATTGATGCTTAACAGACATATAATTATTTCTCTCCTTTCTCCCCCTTTCATTTTGGGTCCATTCAGCATATGATGAGTTTTATGTATATTTCCATTAAACTTATGGAGTGCTCAGTTTGAATTTTACCTCTGAGGAAGGCTTTTAACCGAAACACGTTTGGTGTTGGTTCTTGTATACGGATATAATTTGTACCTTTTAACCTGTACTTATATGAATGGACGTTTGTCTTTATACTATGATTAGGTACTCATGTGTAGAACCATAGGATTGTGGGTTTTTAAATGATATTTTAGCACTTTTGAATGTATAATTAAATTATATATGATATTTTGTACATTAGCACTACGTGCGTAGCTATATTTTAGTTTCTTTTTCTTTATCTCAATTTTTTTGGTTACCTTTCTTTGTGTAGGGTTGTGTTTTTCTCCCCTTTTTTTGGTCACATTCACCCTCAAATCTCCACATATTTCTGAACCTGGAGTTGGCAATCCTTCCCTCAGCATACTCCTGAGTGACCCTATACCCACCTGGAAGATCAGGAATTCTACGTACACACAGACAACATAGCAAATATTTCTGTCACCCACACTCTGACTTGGGCCCCACCAAGCCTTCTCTCCACAGCCTGGCAACACAGTGTTGCTCAACAACTCCTTCTACCCCCTCATGAATCAAGTCATCTGCCACAAAAGCGATGCTGCCCCTCAGGAAACATGGCATTTAAGCTTATGGGAGGAAAATTGTAATGACACATCACTGAAGAGCCAGGCACGCTGGAAAGATTAATTTCATTATCAAGCTGTTGAATGTCATTTCACTTTCCCTATTATTGCTGCCGTTTGTTTCAAAGGTCCGTATCTCTCACTTACATAGCAGGTTGATGGTTTCCCATTATATTTTACCCAGCTTTTTATGTCTCTCAGTCTTTTCGAAGGAACCCTAACAAATTTATCATAAGGCAGGGGCTTGTGCACCATATGGTGCTCCTTCCGAGATAATGAAATACCTGCTAAAGCGCATAATAGCTCTCTTTTGTCAGCGAATGCAAAACCTTTTTGTTATTCATGGGTCTGCTTTTCCAATATTTCCCAGGCCAATGCACAGAGGATGGCTGCTCAGATGGCATTTGCCAGAAAAAACCATAGGCTACTTTCAGACAAGAGAAATAATCCACCAATTTATATTTTTTTCTCAAAGCACCCTCCCCCCCCAGTAGTGATCTTCAGAAATCCTTTGTTTTCTGTCAAACAAAACTGCTAACTTCGGCCAGTGAGCCTTTTAGCATTTGTAGCTATTCCATCAGCATATGTTAGATCATAGTCTTTAAATTGAGTCTGGTTTATCTCACTGGGACACCTTTATGAGACTTTTCTCCAGTATTTCACACAGCAGGGGTTTCCCTTGATTTCCCCCACACACTTTAAAAACAGTGAAATAGCCAATCTCTTCTGGCAAGGTCAACTGTGTGCTATTATCATTTCAGACATCTTAAATTAAACTGGAACATCCACCAGAAGGGCAGTGCTTATATTTCCCATTGGATAGAACAGCTACAGTCCCAGATAGGAGTACCTTTGAAGCTGCATTGTAGGCTAGCTGTGCAATCCTAATAATGTTTCCCTGTGAGTAAGCCTTGCTGAAGGATTATTCGGTTAATGGAGTGCTCAAAGCACATAACGCAGCAGAGTCTACCTGGTTAGTGTATGCTGACAAGAAACAAAGTTACACACAGAGTCTCTTTACCTTTGCAAAACTAATATGAGTCCTTTATTGTAAGGAACTCCATTCTAGAAAGGATAGGGACAGGATTCTAATCTAGTCTAACTAGCTAGGATGGATAGAGACACAGGAAGCATGATGCCAAGATGGAGAAGGCTGGCAGTGTGGAGAGGAGGTGTCAGACCAGAAGAAAGGAAAGAAGATTCCCTGAGAGTAGCAACCTACACATCAGAGCAGTAGAAGGGAAGGATGATCAGGGTCCTAGACTCTCTCTCTGACTCTCCTGTAGACCCCCTCTGAAGTCTGAGTCTAAGAGACAGCGCAAAGTCCTTTAGCTTCCAACACTGAGTACCCTTGAACAGCTCTGATTAGGATTGTTCTCTAAATGTGCTTACCGATGCACCCACATTCTGGCCAACGCCTTCATTCCCTTTATTTTTAAAGAGGAGTACAGCTTGATCAAAATTGATAATATTGATCATTTTTATGGTAAAAACTAATCATAGAATATTGCTAATTATAAAGTAACCCTAGAGTTGATAATATTGCCAGCTATTATGTGGTAATAATTATCATATGGCATTATGGGTAAAATATCCAGGAGATCCTAAGATTGTCTCGCAGCCAGAAGTTCTAGCTCTTTAGTGTTATGCACCACTAGGTGGTAAGTTAACTTGCTTTTTTAAGGCAAGTTTCAGAGGTGGTTTTCCATTGCCTGACTCTGTATCAGGACCCTGGTATTCCTTGGCGGTCGACATAGGCGTCAACTTCAGGGGGGCTGGAGCCCCCCCAAAACTTTTCCAGGACATGCTGAGCCTCCCCCGGAGACAATGGCCTGTAATGTCTCTGGCCCAGCCCCCTCCCCCCAAAATTGGAAAGTCTACGCCCTTGGCGGTCGACCTTCCAAATACTAGCCAAGGCTGACTCTGCTTTGCTGCCAAGGTCCAACGGGATTGGGCAAGCCTGGGCTATCCAGATCAGGGTACAAAGGAAGCACAGTGGTTTGGATCCAACAACTCCCTTTACACTTAAGGGAGGAGCCATGTTTCGTTGGAGGAAAACTCTTCACTTAGCAGAAGAAAATATCTGGATCTAACCCACACATTTAAAAATGCACCCCTATTTTTCCCAACTGAATTTTTAATACATCCAAGAGTGGACCTTTATATTTTGCAGAGTTACATCCCTTCCCTGGACTATTGAAATCAGAGAAGACATCCATGATTCCAAAAGCAAACAGGAATAGTTGTAACCAGTCCTGCTGTGCCCTCCCCATTTTTGCTTATTTTTATGTGCTAATGAACTATTGCCAAAAGGAGTGGTGGTAGAAATGGACTGTCACTTCATTCGCACACTTTATAAATTGTTTTTATTATGTCTTTTATCTTGGAAAGCCCCATGCTGTTTGGCAAAAGATTGCCGGTTGTTCAGTTCTCTTGAGAAGCCTCTACGACTCAGCTGTTATGCTGCAATGTTCTATTCTCCAGGGTACAATAGATGGTCTTTGCAGCCCTGAGCTACTTCCCATTCAGCACAGCTGAGATCTGACAACCAGATAAGGGGCCTTCTAGTGACAACCACATGCTGTAAACTATAATCAGAACAGAAAAGTAGTGGAACCACAGAACTCCCACATAGATTCTTTAAATTCTTACACTAGTAGCACCAGCAAAACATGAATGGCTGGCCCACAGCAAAATTCATATGAAAGCAATGTAAAAGCATTTTTCCATTTCATTTCTGAGTTTCAGCTATGAGATGAGTCTAGCTTAAATGCTGAGAACATGTCCTGGGAAACTACAAGCACTTCATGTCCACACAGGAGACTGTGAAACCGTTCATGTGTATACAGAAGCCCCAGGCCTGTTGAAGCAGCTACAGGTTCTGATAGTTACTACAGGAACCTGGAGAGGCACATTCTCCAGGGCCAGAGGTTAGGAGTCTGGGAGTGCTCCTGGAGTGCTCCTTAACAATGGAGGCCCGGGTAGCAGCCTCTGTTAGGTTGGCCTTTTATAGGGTTGCCAAGTCCTATTTGTAGTGCAGCGGGGGGGAGTCCTTGGCCGCCTGGGAGTCTTCTGGTGTGCACATGAAGCGTGTGCACCACAATGACATCACCCGGAAGTGACATCATCGCATTGGGCACATTGGGGCGGGACCTCTGCAATTTGAGGGAAAACCATAGTTTTCCCTCGAATTATAGAGTGTCCCCCCAAAAAACGTGCTCAACGCGATGACATCACCTCTGGGTGACATCATCGCGCCAGGCACGTTGCCACAGCCCGGCAATTTCGGGGCGGGGTTCTTCCCGGTAGCCCAATCTGAGCCGGCAGGGCACAGAACAATCCAGCGGGGGTTTCTCCGCCCCCCAGGGGGACTTAGCAACTCTAGCCTTTTACCATCTTTGGCTGATCAGGCAGTTGGTCCCCTTCCTGGACTACGACGACTTGGCCACAGTGATCCATGCGACGGTCACCTTGAGACTAGACTACTGTAACGCTCTCTACATGGGGCTGCACTTGTTGCAAATGCAGAAGCTGCAGCTAGTGCAGAACGCCGCGGACAGGCTTTTGATGGGCCTCCCCAGATGGGAGCACATCCGGCCTGTACTGAAGACATTGCACTAGCTGCCAATAGCATACCGAATTCGCTTCAAGGTGCTGGTACTTACCTTTAAAGCCCTTTATGGCCAGGGTCCAACATATAAGAGGGACTGCCTTTCCCCACATATACCCCAGAGAGCACTGAGGTCGGGGTCTCAGAACCAACTGATTTTCCTAGGCCCTAAGGAGTCCAGACTCACAATCACCACGGCCAGGGCATTCTCAGTGGTGGCTCCACACTGGTGGAACGAGGGCCCTGAGGGACCTTTTACAGTTCCACAGGGCGTGCTAGATAGAGCTCTTCTACCAGGCTTTTAACTAGGAGCTGCCCTACCACCACCACTAATAAGCCCTGCCCTCAATCTCAACGGTGGAGCTATTCCATCATATGACTCAGGAAGACCACTGAACTGGTAAACTGTCTGTCAAGTAGCATGTTTCAGTATATCAGCTCAAGTAATTTAACGCCATCTTAAGGACTTATCACCTTCACTAGCACCTTATGATTTTATTATTGTATGATTTTATTTTATTTGATTGCTGAATGATTTTATGTGTTTTTAATGGTATTTATACCAACTATGTGAGCCGCCCTGAGCCTGGTTGTGGGGAGGGCGGGGTACAAATTGAAGAAAAAATAATAAAAGAAATAAAATTCTTGTCTTCAGCTGCACTGCCACCATCATATCCTCTGTCCTCAGATAACTGCAATAGAAGTCTAACAGCAACCAGAACCGATAGCTGCTACAGCCAGTCAAAGACTTCTGTACAGCTAGAGGAGTTCACAACTCTTTGATGAAATGGTTCGGTGCCTTGACATCCCAAGAAGCTGTTCTAATTCCACTTTGGATGATGAACAACTTACCAAGGACACAGTGATGTGAAGTTTTAGTTCAAGTTGCAGCAGCTTAGAAGGGAAAAATGTCATTGGCTAGAAATCAGAAGAATCAAAGAAAAATAAGATGCTTGTTGCTGCTGCTGATGGTAAGCACTCAAACATGAAAAACAACAGTCTTTTTTCCAGACTATGTTTTTCATGCATAAGAATCCTGGATTTGTGTTTACTGTTCAGGAAATCTTGGTAATAACCCAAAACATTTTTCTGTATATTTTCAATTTGGGGATGCACCCCCCCCACTTCAGGCTACATTCCTTCAGGCAGGGTTAGGGCAGCACTCTGAACTGTGATTTGACTCCAGATTCTCCCTCTACTAGTAGGAGCATCCATCAATGCCATTTCCAGTTGCATAGGAGAAGTCCATCATGAGTCAGTTCAGCGTGACCTAAAGAGACATTGCTTGGATACTCACTAGCACAAATATGTTCCAGATACAGGATTTTTTTTCAAGGGAGAGAGAAATGTTTACTATTATTGGACTGTGAAAAAAAACCTCACTAGCAAGATCTCATCTCTGTGCTAGCATCAGTTTATTTTTGATACCCTCTAGCATCTTCTTCAGCACACTTGATTTGATTTTGTAATCCACAAGAGGAGTTGAAATCCATGCCAAGTATGCGTGTAAGTCCTCCATTAACCTCCATTTAAAAATCAGGTATATCTGTTCCATTATTCTACTAGCTGTTCATTTCTTTGCATCCACCTGAAGTACAGCCTTTAAATATTTGAATAGCAAATACTCACAGACACTAATGTGAATCATATCAGATGTGAGGGGAAGAAAATCAGGGCCTTGAAGCAAAACTGCATGCCATTTATGACAGCTGAGGAAAAGCTGGAATATTTACATTTGAGAGGGTGAAGAGTATAAATCCCATCAGGTTTATACTTACCATAAAAATCTTAATAGCCAGTTTGGTGTGAGAACCAGTTTGGTGCAGTGGTTAAGTGCATGGACTCTAATCTGGGAGAACTGGGTGTGATTCCCCATGCCTCCACCTGCAGCTGTTGTATGACCTTGGGCAAGCTATAGTTCTGTCAGAGCTGTTCTCTCAAGGACAGTTCTGGGAAAAGCTCTCAGCCCTGCCTACCTCACAGGATATCTGTTGTGGGGAGGAAAAGGGAAAGAAGTTTGTAAGCCACTCTGAGACGCCAAGTGAAGGGCGGGGTATAAATCCAATCTCTTCTTCTTCTAGTTGTCTTTCAGACACCCCCCCCCAGTCAATAGTCCTAGATGGGTATAATTCTGCTTAGAACTGCACTGGGAATGACTTAATTCTTAATTAGTTTGAAGTGTTCGGTCCAGACTTTCCTCCACACACAACACTTTTCCTGCAGTTCCTACAATTGTGATTTTTTTTTTTTAGCGGCTTCCCTTCAAAATAGTTCTTTTGACAATGCCCATAGCCAACTTCTGTATTCACGACTCCCACTTGTCACACAGAGTGTACCTCCCAGTAGCCATCAGAACAGGAAACACTTCTCTGCCTACCAGCTGACATATGGGCACATCATAATATGCCAAAGTCAAGAGAATCAACAGAGCTTCAGAATACCAGTCCAAGCAATCAGCCTGAAGGGATTTTAATATATTCCCCGCAAAGCTCCTATTAAATCATTTTTAGTTCGCAATTGTAATTCTGAGTTTAATATAGCATTAAATTTACTCTATAAAGAATGGTTTAGAATTCTTTTGTAAGAACAGACTCAAGAGAATTAAAAACGGTTCTGCTAAGACGACTTTATGGTAATATGCGACAGTGAAAGATTCGAGTGTCTTGCCCAGGCAGCTGCTTTGCAAACAAAAAAAAATGCCAAGGTGGCTTCAATGACAGTCCAAACACTGAACGGTGAGGATGTTTTCTTTACGGGATTCATTTCTCTACTTGGTAGAAAAGGTACTTCTATACACAAAGTCCACGCCGACTAAACATATTCATGTTGTTTCCAAGAACTTGGGATGGGTGAGCAAACTTGAGGTAGCAGGAGACCCCTTAAGGAATAAGCAGAAACCGTGTGGGAATTTAAAGGCACAGACATCTGAGCCTCCTGAACTAATGGACATGAGAGTTTCAAAGAAAGTAAGAATGGGGAAACAAGCCCCAACACCTGGGATGCAAGCAAGAATTTTTGCATATTTTCCAGAAATTAAACCTGTATTAAAAGTTAGTGAGGTATTTCCCAATGATGTACCAAACAAGATTTGACAGGTGGATCCATGCCGATTTATACAGATGTTCACCTGTCTATGACTAATGCAGAAAAAGGACCTTATGGGAGGGCGTGTTGCTAAATCCTACCCTTCCTTACCTTGCTGCCTGCTGTCAATTTAAGAATTTTTCTTCTAGCAGCAGCAAAGCAACACAGTGAGGGACAGGGAGAGTTCAGCTCCCTTTGCATGATATTTCTCTTATTTTTAAAAAAATTATCCCAACCGTCAGCCTTGTGTAAATTGGGATTAATGATGGCTGAATACACTCCAAACCCAAAAAAGTCACACATTCCTAGGACAACATGTAAATATAACTGACATCAATGATAGATTTTACACCTTGACCCAGCCGTGAGCATAACTGACAACAGATATTACTGTATGTGAAGACTTCTTATGCCTTGTCCAGCTAACGTGCATGGCCTCCATATACATTTCATACATGGCCCAGCAATATGCATAGTTTATCAAGCAGAGAATATAGACACTGACCTGCCATTGTGTATACATGTATACATGTACTGCACTGACAATGTCCATTGTACACATTCTCCAACATTGCTTAAATTATCCAAGTTGAGCAGGCAATGTGTGGATTCCCCTGTTGGTGCAGTCTATGCACTTGCATATACCTTTTTATGAATGAAGTCACTGATGCTAACCCTTAACGTAACTTGCATATGATTTAGCAAATGTATTCTGAATTCTTAACTGATAGCAAAAAATAAGGTTACAAAGCCGAAACAATACCTACACCACCACAAGACATAACCACTGTTAACAAGGAAGAATGGTTTTTCCGCACCACCACCACACATAAAGCTCAAGAAATTTTAGCTTAGATCAGCCCACAACATAAGTGCAAGATATCATCAGCCAGAATGGACACCTGAATTAAATGCCTCTCTTGTTTTGTATCCTATATTAACCGTAACGACATAGTATGAAAGTCTCAAAAGATCATTGTTTCACTTTGTCCTGGCCTTTACAGTGAGGCATCATCAGACTGCAGATGCCACCTGTCTCTGCTTCATCTTTTTCAACAGAGACAGGTGAAGCAGTGCACGTCCTGAATTCTTGTCCGGAATTGGAAATGGGTTGGATGAGAACCGCCAAACTGAAGCTCAACCCACTTACCGCTGAGGAGTGCTGGTGAACAAGCTGGCTAACTGGGATTTGTGGAAATCAGCTTGACAGGGTAGGGACAGCAACTCCCCTTACAAGATAGTCCATCCTCCAAAGCAGAAATTTTTTCCAAGGAAGAGATTCCTGTAGCCTGGAAATCAGTTGTAAAATCAGATCTCCAGGCCCCACCTGGAGGATGGCAATGAACAGATTCAAGCTCACTACTCAGCGAGTGCATAATGTATGTGTCACCACATCCTTTCATTCCTGCTGCCACATTCACTCTCCAAGACTGGCCAGAAATTGATCCTGACAGGACTCACGCTCTATGAAGCAAGAAGAGCAGGCTCTCATCCATTTCATTACTCTGCGGACATCCAGAGAAGAAAAGACAGGAAAAGAGCAAAATATGCTTCTCAAGTTGTTTGACAGTTGCTCAGAAACATTCTCCTTAAATAAGAGCCTTTCAAAATATTAAAAGTGTCTTTTTATTGTGAATAGTATGTTTTTAATACCAAATGCATACAATATTTGTACAGTATACAATATTTCTAACACACAGTGTACACATGAAGGCAATTTGACACATGTTGATAAGTTGCATACATTGTATGGGGGAAATTAATGGCGAGGAAAAAAGATGGTGCGAAAAATAAGAACGGGCTCAGTTTGCACAATGGGAATGCTTCTGGCTGAAACAGCGAGGGGGACAAATTTGAAACACCATCCCTAGTTGTAAGTGCAATATAATTTTTTAAAAATATATATGCCAATGACTCCAGCAATGACATAATTACTAAGGCAATTCAGAGCATAAAGGAACCATCCAAGTCCAGGAGGACGGGATACACACTTAGGAGTCAAGCACTGCTATGCCACCATTCCCTGCTGCATCAGACTAGGCAGGAAAGAAGCAGGAAGTTGAACCTGTCATGTACACCAGGGCTCCTGAACCTTTCTGAGCCTATGGGGCACCTTTGAGATTTTGAGGGAGGGTGGTGGGCACAACTAAAAAATGGCTGCTTCAGGAGACAGAGCCAATGTGCAACGCCAGGGAGTGAGGTCGATATTTCAGGCAGAAGCTCTGTTTAATGGGGTGCCTTTTAAAATGAAGGTATTGTATTAAAGTATTTTCTTGTATACACATAGCTTACTTTCAGTCATACAATGAAGGTCTTTATGCTGTGGAGGCAGCAGCAGCTGAAACAACTTTTAAAACATTTGCTCAGGCAATCAGCTCTCCAGTGGCCAATCGGAAGCCCTGCTGGGCACAAGTCTCACCAAGCCCCACTGACTTTCTAAAAACAATATGTTGTCGAAGGCTTTCACGACTGGAGTTCATTAGTTGTAGATTTTCCGGGCTGTACGGCCATGGTCTTGGCAAGGGAAGCCATTGAAATTCATAAACATAAACACAATTTCAACAGGAAAGAAGAGAGTTTTAAAAATAAATAGGGCATGGTTTCCAGTCCTGAAAACACACAAAACGCTCTACATCTTACAACAGCACTACAGATAAGATTAGAATTTCAATAGCCAATCCATATGCAAAAGAACCTCCTCAGAAAAGCTGCTGGGGCCTCTCCCCCAAATACCCACCATTTCAAGAAGATTGGACCAGGGGGTCCAATTCTACAGACCCCCAAACAGATTGCCCCATCCCCTCCATTGTTCTCTGTGGTGGGAAAAAAGTAACGTTTTTTCCCACCATAGAGAACAATGGAGGGGATGGGGCAACCTGTTTGGGGGCCCGTAGAATTGGACCCTGTGGTCCAATCTTCTTGAAACGTGATGGGTATTTCAGGGAGAGGCCCCAGCAGCTACCCTGCAAGTTTGGAGTTTCTCTCCTCCAGCCCCTCATATACCCTATGAGTTTTTGCCATTAACTTCAATGGCCCATAGGGTATAATGGGGTTGAAACTGACATTCAGCCAGCCAGCTGGGGAAGGGGAGGGGAGGCTTTTGAAGATGCCCCTCTTTTGCTTCCCTTTCTGACACACTTCCGGTGATGTCTGTGGGTGTGGCATATGCTAATGAGTTATGCTAATAGGTATGCTAATGAGCTCCTGCACCTCTTTTTCTATGAAATGACCCCTGACAACAACTAATTTCTAAAAACACTTGGTGGGCTCCAGGAAAGGTGCTGATGGGCACCACGGAGCCCATGGGCAAGACACTGGGGACCCCTGACATATACACTCACCAGGGTAAATCCAGTGCTGGTTAGTAACCACTAAACACATTATATTGACTAAGACACAAGATGCATGCCAGATTTCCTTCGTTACCCATCACTGTTGAAGATAACAGAACAAGCTGTCCCAACAGTATTTAACATGTGAACGGCTTTTCCCTGTTGCTACAAGATCTATCTTAGTCGACTGTAACTAATTTTTTGCTCAGTCTGATATTTCTGTTGAACAACATAAATAACTTAAAGGGGTTTCTTCGTGCAAAACCCAATGTTGAAATGTTATTTGATCATAAACAGTTAAGAATAAGAATGCCATCTTGTGGCTAAGAACTGAATATAACAAGGTTACTATTGAAAGCTGTTCTCTTTCACAAATAACGTCTCATGAAGAACTATGCACAAATTAATGTCTCCAAAGAACTATTTAAGATTCCTTTGCCAGCCATCCAGATACAACTGAGGAAGCATTCAAGCCGGTGTTTGGAAAGTTAAACTGGAAATCACTACCTGGTTGGCATGCTAGTTCTCTTTAAGGATGTGGTTTAGTGCGGGCCGACCAAGCTTTTCATTTCCCTGAAGTCTAACAACGTAAAAAATGTAAACTATCAGTGAACATTATCATAAAAAAGCAATTAATGGAAAGAAGGGGAAAAAAACATACCAACATTCTACCTCAGTTCCACACTTCAATACACAGTTTTGCACCATTATGAGGTAATGTGAAACAAAGAGCTCTTCTGCTCGACTGCTTATCTTCAATTTTGGTTTCTGCAGCTGAATCATGCAGTCATTATGCCTCTGATATGACACACTTTTACGTATCTTGAGTACATTTTCCCCATCAAATATCTGACACATTTTAGATTACCTCTATGGCTTGGATCAGCTCTAAAAATTCTAGGCCAGCAAGGAGTGGTGGTGATTTTTGTTGATTTCCCCCTTCCTGCAGCAAAATTTCCCCCAAACCTATTCCTGGGGTCCTCCATCCGCTGGGAGCAGCATGGAGGGGGGGGCTTTTTGAGCTGTTGCAAGAGGATGGAGGCAGGGAAGTCATACTCTGTGGGCATAAATCCTTCCACCCGTGGGCATTTTAGGCAGAATGCAAGCCTATGTACTTCAGTTTTGCTGAGTCTTCGAAGCAACATCAATTAAGCACCTTATATAATTTAGACAGTCATAAGAGATCAGCACAGATGTCTGATTTTGATAAACTAGATTAACCTGTATCCAGTTTTACATCTATGCCTCACTTTTCACGGTGTTCTTTGGCCTACTATATATATAAAGGCCTACCATATAGCTGTACAAAGGCCACAAGGTGATTTCTGGTAGTTTCAAGCAAACATGCATTCTGTTTTGTTTTTTTAGGAATATCAGCCTTCCAGGCAGTTCACAGAATGGCTCCCTTCTCCTAAATGACTTGCGGAAATCTATCTTGAAGGCTGGCTCTGTTGGGAAACCATCCTGTCCCACTACTACATGACGGACAAATCTTGAACAAAATATTAAACACTTCATAAAAGAAAGTTCCATACAGATTGTTACCATGAAAGGATTGCCTAAAGTTACTGGGGTGGTACAAAAACAGCTCGGCGTATCAACCTTCAGGATGATGTTATTCCCCAAAGTAAAACTGTTGCTTGGGGAAAATCCACATGGAAAATATTAGCACAGTTACTAGGGCAGCCCTGTGTAGACACCCAGAACCTACTGGGACAGATGCTATAGTGATTACTTCTACTATGGCTATCACTATATGTATCACTAACACTGCTACCCACATAATGAGTGGCCAAGTGCTCTTCATCGTTCTCAAGTTGGCTGTTGCAGAGATCCCTGTGAACTAGGTCACTATTATTCCAAATTTGAAGATGAAAACTGAGTCTGAGAGTGGGACTTGCTGAAGAATATACAATAGGTCTGTGGCAGAGGTGAGGCTTGAACCACAAATTGCCCATATTTGCTCTATGAACCACAAATTGCCCATATTTGCTCACCATCCACTTGCTTAGTTTTTTTAGGTTACATTGCCAGAGGATGTAGTGATGGCCACAGGAATAAACATCTTTAAAACAGGATTAGATTCATGGAGGATAAGTCTGTCAGTGGCTACTAGTCATGGTGACTGAGGGGAACCTCCACATTCGGAGGCACTAAACCTCTGAATCCCAAAGCGAGGAGGCACTGGCATGGGAAGGCCTCGGCCTCTATGCTCTGTTGGTGGAACTCCACAGGAACTGGTTGGCCACTGTGTGAGATAGGAGGCTGGATTAGATGGACCACTGGTCTGATCCAGTGGGGCTATTTTTGTGTTCTTATTCAACATTTTCTCACACAAATGGTTTAGGCAATACAGTCACTAAATTTGACACACTGTTTTACCAAACGGTTATCAAAGCATGCTTTTTGTTGCAGGGAAACAATATTCAAAATTGAATTATATAACCAAGACCAACTGAGCCTCAGAAAACCTTCATGAACTGTTTTTGTATCAAGGCTTCAACATGCTCCATAAGGACATTCATGTCAGCAGGACAGACCTGGTGGCTCTGTTGCTTATTCTTTTCCACAGTCTCTAATAAGCCCCTGTGGACCGGCGGCAAAGGTTTGTAGGAGTTTAACAAGTGAAGCTGACTTAATGGAGTCTGTTTTATTTCTTCCATTCTCAGTGCCTGGAGGATAGCAGGTGCGAATTTGGAATAATGAGCAGTAGATGAAATGATAACTGGGCAGGTTTTATCCTGTACTCGATCGGCAACTACTTTTGCAACGGCTGTGTGTGGGTCCAAGATGTACCCCGTGGAATTGTACACAGAGTGGATTGCATCCAGACAGTCCTTCTCAGAGCACCAATCAGCCACCAAGTCTTGCTGAAGCTTTTCAAGGAACTCCTTCTGCAACTGGAAGTAGTGCTGATTTTCCAGATTACTAAATAACTCTGCCACCAGTGGTCCGTCGCCATTAGTGATCAGGTACAGATGCCGCTCGAGGTTGGAAGACTTCAAGATGTCTATTGCTGGCGATGAACTTTGCATTAGCTTCCTTCCCCTTAGGTCATACAGCCCTGTCCTTATAAAATCAGTCAATACGTTGTTCTGATTGGAAGCACAGATACACTTTCTTATAGGAATACCCATTGTTTTTGCATACACAGCTGCTAATATGTTGCCAAAATTTCCTGTCGGGATACAGACATCTACAGGAGAGCCAAAAGTAATAACATTTTGTTCAACGAGGTCAAGGTAAGCAGAAGCATGATAAACCACCTGGGGAAGCAGTCGCGCCCAGTTTATAGAATTTGCTGCACTTAATGCCGTTCCATATTCTACCGTGAGAAAACCAGTATAATCTGAATTGGAAAATATTTTTTTGATGGCAGACTGGCAAAAATCAAAATCTGATTGGACGCCGACTACTGTTGCATTTTTACCCTGGCAGCCAATCATTTGTGATTTTTGTATCTGGCTGACTCCATTTTCAGGGAAAAAGGTGACCACTGCAATTCTTTGCTTGTCTGTCTCCGGAAGCCGATTAAAACCATCTAGAACTGCACTTCCTGTGTCACCAGAAGTGGCTACCAAGATCAAATAATTGCAGCTTTTGGGAATGCAGTATGCAAACACACGAGGCATTAATTGTAGTGCCAGATCTTTAAATGAAGCAGTTGGTCCATGAAAGAGCTCCAGAAGAAACTGATTGCTGGTCAGATGTCTAACTGGGGCAATTTTAGAACATGTAAAGTTTTGTCCGTATGCAGCTTCAACCATGGCCCACAATTCCGAAGCGGGTATATCAGCAGGATGTATACATCTTTCCAATATAAGCTGAGCTCTTTCCGCATAGGTTGCCCCTAATAAACGCTGCCATTCTCCAGCAGTGAATTGTGGAAGTCCCATCAAAGGGACAAAGAGTCCACCATCAGGTGCTAAGCCTTCAACAACAGCATCACTGAAGAATTTAATGGAGTGCTTTTGCTCACTTTTATCATCGCCCTTTAGACTTCTGGTTGAAAGCAAGCCTTCTGTTTCTGAATTCTGATACCGCTCAACGGCATGAAGCACTTTTTCTGCCATAGCAGTGGCTGTAATCCCATTTTCACAAAGAACACGGACGTCATACCATTTTTTGTAGAACTGCTTCCTAAACTGCAGTATGTCTTTCAGTGAGGTGCCGGAACCCTGACCCACAATACGTTCAACTTTCATTAATTTCAGTCGGTCCATTATGCTTTGAGTAGGTACATCGAGATATACTACAATCCCGTTTTTCTTCACATGCTGCATACTGGCATCATGCATGGGGCTAGACCCGGTAAGGGAAACTACACTTCCTGATGCCGAAAGGCTTAATAGGGCTTTGCCTTCCTCTTCTAAAAATTGCTCCTTACCAACATCCTTCAGTTTCTCTGACACAGGCATATTCCACGTTTTTTCGAGGACATCGTCGTCTACATCTATGAAACAGCAGCCTAGTTTCTGCCCTACAATTTTGCCTACTGTTGTTTTCCCAGCTCCAGGAGGTCCCATTAGAACAATGTTCTTGTCCCCGATAAGAGAGTGGATTGACATCCGCGACTTCCATGAAAGGGCAAAGGTTCTTGAAAAAATCAACTTTAAATATACATTGGATGTAGTGGTGCGACTCATTCGTGTCAGATGCTGATTCCACACCGCGTGAAACATCTTTTTCACTTCCAAATCAATTGCCCAGGATATTGAAAAGCTTTAAAGAGAGGAGGGGGGGAAGCCAGTTAGCAACCAAAAAAGTTAAGCTTTAGACATTTAACATGCCTATGTGGAAACTAAAGGAGGAGGACAGGAAGGGATGACTCAGTGCTCGGCTCTCGTGGCCCTTTCTTATATGTCCAGGGTAAGGCTGATCACCACTCTGGGGTCAAGAAGGAATTTTCCTCCAAGCCAGAGTGGCCAAGGATTCTGGGCATAGAGCAGGGGTCACGGGAGGGGGGGAATAATTGTGAATTTTCTGCCTTGTGCAGGAGCTGGACTAGATGATCTCTGAAGTCACATCCAGCTCTATGTTTCTATGTTTTTGATTGTTCTTTTCCTCCATCAGGTGAGCATGTTTTTAACAAGATTTCCCATCTTTTACACCATATTAGAACATTTTCACTAATAAACAAGATATCAGAATTTTATAGAATTTTGCCCTCCACTATCTTTGCACAGAAACTAACATTTCATCTCTGAAGTGTGTGCATGTTGCAAGGTTTCTAGTCTCAACAGTAGCTGTATATACAAAAATTAGCTTCTGGTTTCATGTACACATAGTAACACTTTGTAAAATGATACTTCAGTTTTTGTATGTGGCATATATGTTATCTTGGCTAACGGCCACAACAGGACAGGACAGAATCAGTTCTAAATCTGCAGACCTACAACCAGCAGCAACGGACTCGAGGCAGATAACGTTCCTAGGATCCGTTTTTTAAATCCTCAGTGGCTTCTGAAAATATATATATAGCTACAGTTATTTAATAGATTATTTATCATTTATTATTATTTTAAAATATACTATTGCTTATTTATATCATTATATATTATATTATGGTTTTTATGTAGTTATTTACTATGCATTCCTTCCCCCACAGATTTGTACACATGCATAGGTGTATACTTTGCAAAAATTACAGCTAATGTCAGCTAGCAAAGCAGGGAAATGTGGCCATATCAGAGACTGCCACTTCCCGCTCTGGAGATGGGATGTAATACAGTAGGCTACGCGCCTCTCCCCCCCTCCACTGGAATGTGCTCCTTTTCCCTTGCTCTCACCTCCGCCTGTGCCTTCACTTATCTGTAACCTTGACTGAGTCTTCTCACAGACTTTGTTGCTAATGGAATTTTTCCTACAGGTGCAAACCGCTTTCCTTCCCGCTTTTTCTGTCTGGAAACAAACAGGCCGATGTATTTAGGCGCTCTTTTTCTTGAATGTTGATTGGGGGGTTTCTTTGCCACACTGTGGTTTGAATACACTATAACTGTACCATAACATGCCTCCTTTCTCCATTACTGACTCAAGAAGTGTGAGCCAGTTGATCCACCATCAAATAAAAGAAGTTCTTGTTTAAGACCTTTTGTTTGTGCTTTGAAATCTCTTGGACTCTCACAGACCACTGATTTTAGCAGAGCTGGGGCTAAACCATAACGTTTTATTTAAAAGAGCCCAGGGGTGCAATTCATTTCCACTGCAATACCAAACATCAAAAGGGTAGTAGTGTACAACTGAGATTTCTATATGAAATCAAGATCAAGTCTCCAAATACACATTCTTCCTTTAAAACACACACACAACAATTGTGTTTAAATTAACAAGTAAGTCACAACTTACAGTTACAACAGTGCCTCAAGTGAGTCCAGTTATCTTCTGGGTAGACATCACCCGCAAAAAAAACCCGTATCTGTGACGTGCTCTTGTCCAGGAACCACGTTTGGGTGTCCCACCCTAATGTAAACAGAATGGAATAAAAGAGAAAGAACAAGAGAATGAGGCAAATGCCATCCAAGAGACTGATCTCCAGTGGGAATGAAATAAAGGGGGGGGGGGAGTAAAAGCGCTCAACGGCACCAATAAATACACACATGTAGCCGAGTGGATTCACTTTGTTTGCTCAGGGAAGTCAACAGCAGCATCAACATGAACTGCAAACAACACCCAGAGCACACAATTATGCAACAGTCAAAGGACGGGGAAAACCATTTGTGAACCCTCTGCTTTTCAAAATTCAAAATATTTTTTTTTCTGAAGGAACATAATGCTATAAATCTTATCTACTAAGCTCAGGCAAGTAAAAGAAAACTGTTCATTTTTTTTTGAGAAAGCTGTCAAGAGTTTAATGGGCTGCAAATTGCCTCAGTGGAAATCGTCAACTATTTGCAAATCACTAGTTATGTGTTAAGATCAAGGCTGACATTAAAGAAGAGTGCCTCCCCCCCAGTACTGCTGCGTCACTTAAGGCCACAGTTCAATGGATATTAATGATAATAGTGTGGTAAGAATATTTCTAATTTAACTGTTTACACAGTAGGCCACACAATTGAATTAGAAGAGTATAAGCAGCAAGATTGGTTCTAAAGTAACCAGCACTTACTTAGCATTTGAGCTTTTTAAGTAAAATTCCCTTTTAAAAATACATATGGGGAAGGCGGGGAATAAGGGCAATTTTTAAACAGATTTTTTTAGTCGCTGAAGTATACCGAGCCAGCATAAACCACTGTAATTCTTGTGTAGGGCATACGTCAGGCTCTCCAAACTGAAACAGGATCCAAATAGGAGACAACCCAACAGGAAACTCACATATTTATTTATGCAACTTTCCCCAGGAGTATTCAGTTTGGTGTAATGGTTAAGTGTGCGCACGCTAATCTGGGAGAACTGGGTTTGATTTCCCCACTCCTAAATTTGCAGGTGCTGGATGACCTTGGGCAAGCCATAGTTCTGTCAGAGCTGTCCTTGAAAGAGCAGTTCTCTCAGAGCTCTCTCAGCCCCACCTACCTCACAGGGTGTCTGTTGTGGGGAGGGGATGGGGAGGGGAAGGGAAAGGAGTTTGTAAGCTACTCTGAGTGAAGGGTGGGGTATAAATCCAATCTCTTCTTCATTTCAGTAACGCTTCATCTAAAAATTCTCCCAATGAAATTTGCCCCTTGATTGTGATGACTCTATCAGTGGTAGTATTCCAATACAATAATGGTGTTACTCTAACCCTATATCTTTACACCATTCTCCTTGTGCCATCCAGCCTCTTTGTCCAGTTTTTAAATATTACTCCATAATACAGGTTATACACAGAATTGTCTTGAAGTGCCAGTCCAATTCTAGCCAGACTGACATCAACTAATAATTAAGAGCAAAGAAGTCCAAACCTTAGAAAGCTTCCACAAACCTTGTTTTGTATCTTCTTGGTCTAACATTTGAGATACGAAGGCTCCATGCTCTAGTTCAGGGATCTCCAGCCACTATGAGCTTGAAGGCAACTTTGGAACTGGATGGTGGGTTCAACCGCAAAATGACTACCACAAGAGACAGCGCCAACCATAAAGTCTCAGAGAGGGCATGCATAACTCTAATAGTGACCCTTCAACATTTTAGACAGAAGCTCTGTTTTAACAGGACGTCTTTCAAAATGAACATATTGTTTTAAAAAAAATTCTTGCAAACACACAGTAATGCAGTGAAGCTCCTTATACTCTGGTGGAAGCTGTCGCTGAAGCAACTTTTTAAAAAGTCTGCTCAGATCTCCAACAGCCAATCAGAAGGCCTGTTCCACTTGCCTCCACCCACTTTCTAAAAACACTTGTTGCATGCCAGAAAATAGGTCTATGAGCATCATGGCAACCAAGGGTTCTAGTTTATCAATAGGTTAAAATCTTTTTAGTCAGAATGCCACTTGCTGCTTTATGCTTTTTATGTTTACAGCAATTTTGCCTGCTTAACAGTGGTATTTTACCTTGTATGAGCTTTAACGTTTATGTATTATAAATTGCTTCCTTTTAAAAACTTCAAAGTTACCAATAAGCTCAAATATAAATAAAAATATTTGGTCATATTGTCCACACATGTACAAATCACTGAACTGGGCTATGGGCTGCAGAGTTATTTTTCCAAGGGGCAGCTTTTATGGTTGTAGAAAGACCCATTTTTCACTTGGAAAACCTAGGTTTAGATGCTGTGGAGAGGTGACAGATGACCAATGATAACAGCAATCAGGCCAGAAGGTAGAGACCATGAACTCTGTCAGCCTTCCACTGCAAACTGGACCATGCAAATGCCACAGTGCAAATGCCCTATCCAACTCAGAGTTGCTGAGTGGAATGATGTCAAAGTTCAATCTGAGAGAGCTAGATTCCCTAGAAAAAAATCTACAGCCTATGCAGGTCTCTGGAGGGGTAGCATATACATTTACCAAATGAATTAAATAACTGTTGGCTTTGCAGAAAATGGCTCCCCCCCCCCCCAAACTCACATATTTCATTAGACTAATAACACATACCCACACCAGTCCAGGGGGAAACGAAAGGCTGAACCATGACACAAGGCCCTGCTGCAACTGTTCAAGTAATTTACACTGCTCCGCCACGGGCAATAAACTAATACATGCCGTATTATTTTTACAATTGATATTTTGTCATTTTTCTTGCAAGAATCACCAAACCTGTCCTGTTTGCCCTCAAAATATCACATACCTCACTGCTGCCTTTCTGATAAAGAATTGCTATGGTGTCATATATTGCCAGACACGTCCATGTACACATGAAGCTGCCATAGTGACTCAGACCCCTTGTCTATCAAGGTCAGTATTATCTACACTGAATGGCACTAGCTCTCCAGGGCCTCAGACAATGGTCTTCCACATCACCTACTGCCTGATTCTTTTAACAGGAGATGCTGGGGACTAAACTTTATGCAAAGTAGGTGCTCTACCACTGAGCTGCAGACATGTTATTACTTATTTATTTCCTTCAATTTTTATCCCACCTTCCCTGCCAAGTTCATAGTGGTTCATGTGCTACTATCATTAAATGTTATGTTAATGGACATAATATGGGATTTAAGGGTGAGTTTGGAGTGACCAGTGCAAAAACCCTGAGGATCCATGGGGATCTGTGCTTCAGAACCATGTTTTTGCTGCGTGTTGTTGCCACAAAGCCATGGATCCATGACTTTTGTGGCGCAAGCTGTGCCCATGGACATGATATGTGATTTGATGGTGAGTTCATGGTGACCCAATTCAAAAACACTGAGGATTCTTGAGGATACGTGCTTCAGAACTGTGTTTTTTGTAGCACAGTGTTGCCATGAAGCTGTGGATCCGTGAATTCTGTGGTGCAAGCTGTGGCCATGGACATGATATGGGATTTAATGGTATGTTTGGGGTGTCTCAACACAAAACCCCCAAGTGTCCATGAGGATCTATGCTTCAGAATCAAGTTTTTGCAGAATGGTGTTACCACAAAGCTGTGGATCTGTGATTTTTGTGGTGCAAGCTGTGGCCATGGACATGTTCTGTAATTAGATGGTGCACTTGGGGTGACCCAATGCAAAAACCCTGAGGATCCATGAGGATCCGTGCTTTGGAACCATGTTTTTGCTGCATGGCGTTGCCACGAAGCCATGGATCAGTGATTTTTGTGGTGCAAGCTGGACCCATGTGATTTGTTGGTGAGTTTGGGGCTATCCAACACAAAACCCCTGAGGATCCATGGCTCAGAATCATGTTTTTGCAGCATGGTGCTGCCACCAAGCCATGGACACATGATTTCTCTGGTGCTTGCTTTCGCCATGGACAAGATATGTGATTTGATGGCAATGCTGGGGTGACCCAATGCAAAAATCCTAAGGATCCAAGAGGATCCGTGTTCAGGATCATGATTTTCCAGCGTGGTGCTGCCACAAAGCTGTGGATCTTTGATTTTTGTGGTAATAACTGTGGCCATGGACATAATATGTGATTCAATCATGAGTCTGGGGTGACCCAGCACAAAATTCCTGAGGATCCATAAGGATCCATGGTTCAGAGCCCTGTTTTTGCAGCATGGAGTCTCCACCAAGCCATGGACTCTGTGGTGCAAGCTGTGCCCATGGACATGATCTGTAGTTTGATGATGATGCTGGGATGACCCAACTGAAAAACCCTGAGGGTCCATAATTTGGAACCATGTTTTTGCACTTTTTGTGATGCCATGAATCTGTGGAGGCATGATTTTTGTAGTGCTGCCTATAGTCTAAGACATGATCTCCCGTATGATGGTGGTTTTATTTCATTTCAGCGTAAACATCATATGAATTCATGAGGATCCGTGCTTTGGAATCATGTTTTTGTACTGTTGTGGGTCTGTGGGATCACGCATCTGTGGGTGCGTGATTTTTGTGGTGCTCCCTATAGACTAACACATGGCCTACAGTATGATGGTGGTTTTATTTTGTTTCAATGTAAAAATCATATGAATTCATGAGGATCCATGTAGATCTGACTTTTACTTTTTTCCATGGAAGGACAATAGCCCAAGGCAAGAAGAAATTTCAGATTCACACTAGTCTGGACTGGCTCAAAATTCTTGGACTATAGCAAACCAGTTTCAAACGAAAGGACTCTTCAGAGCTGCTAAACAAATGGGACCAGGGTGGGAAGGATGGTGATTTTGTGCTGGGTTCTCAAATTAACTTTTATTAGCAGGCTTTCTGGAGTTCTATTCTGTTTAACAATACAGCACTGATTCTCTTGAAGTAAAGGCCTAGGATATAGCGAGGACATACAGCATTTTGTTTTAAAGGCCAAACCTTTCACCCTTGGATAAGGAAAGGGCACTTCTGTGCAACCCACTGTTTCTTGTAGAATCTTAAGACTAGCATTTATTGAGGCATAATTTTTCAGGGGCTGTTCAGTACACAAAAGCTTAGGCTGCAACAATGCAATTCCAGAGTGGAAACAGTGGGGTTAATCTGGAGCACTTCTGCATAACACTGCATTCTAAGACTAAATATCAGTGTTGGGCTGCAGCACCCAGCGGCTCCCTGAAAACAAACAAGATTTATTTGAACATAATTTTTCATGAATTAAGAGTTCACTTCACCCAGATCCGAGGGAGCTCTGGTTCGTGGAATTTATACTGGAACGAGCTGCGCTCGCCTGAGGACGCCTGTTTTATTTCCTAGTGAGCCTTTAAGGCTCCTTTTCGGTTTTGCTGCAACGGACTTCACATGAACACTCCTCCTCTAGAGTCAGAGCAGCAAAGGCTGCACATCAGCGGACGAAAACTGGAGCCGCCTTCGCGTTGCAAGGAGCTCGCCTCTTTCCCCTACTGCAGGAACACAACAATGGCCAACCCTGCATTTGGCCGTCCCCACTCCTCCCAAGTGAGAATACCGACAGGAACCCGCCTTCAGGGGTAAAGAAAGAACATGACTCCATCACACAAGCAGACCCCCGCCTCCTGCTAGAGCACCGCCACCATTACAAAACCACCATCTCGCTAACAAGCCTTACCCACTCACGCATGCGCGCTTCCTCGCGTCGCTTCCAGCTTCCTCCTCTTCGTCCGGGCCCGAGCGGGTTGCTGCGCCTGCGCATCATTCTTTCCCTCCCCTTTCTTTGTTTTTCATTGCTCCGGAAGTGGCGTCACAAAGCCGCATTCTACGTCCGCACATATGGATGTTGCCAAGCAATGGTTTCCCGGAGCAACCAAACAGTAGGCGTGTTAGTTATTCGTTCTAAGCTGCTGTTGCGAAGGTTTGCAGGAAGGTTCGAATGAGAGCGGCGATACATCTGAGCAGAGGGCAAGTGGCCGGGTAAGGCTTGGAGGAAGAAAGAGAGAGGTTGGATTGACTAGGAAGAAAGAGGAGGGAGTGGGGAGGATTCGGACGGTGTTCCTATTGACACGTGCCAAAGAGATCGTCTGCACTGTCTTGTGCCTAGATTCTGGAACCTATTCAAGTTGAGCGTTTTTACCGTATTAGCCACCTCTCCGCATCCCACGTGTAGCAGAAATGCTTCTTTCATTGTTAATACGAAAGAGGAAAGAAATGGGGAGGAAGAGAAATGACTAGAAGTAGAGACAAGGCTGGGTGTGTTAAATTCCAGATGGGGAGCCCTGCTAGTCTGGAACAGCAAAACAAACCACGAGTCTCGCAAGACTTAACACGGTTTGTTCCAGAATAAGCTTTTATGACAAAGTGAGCTCTGATTTATGAAAGTTTATGGTAGAAAAAATGTTACATTTTGAGGGAAAGGAATGTGTGAGTGAGAAATCTGAAGGGAAGGAATTAATCATTTCTACCGTTTTTAATTAAATTGCCCGCAGGACGTGACTATTGGGAAGATGGCTGCCTTGCTGATGGAGGAGAGCATTTACAATCTAATCCCTCGGGTTCCATACAAGCCTTTCAGGGGACCTAGGTAGGAGGATATAAAATTTCCCTTGGGAGTTGTTTTGACAAAGCTTTGTATTTGTTATTGAGAGATGCACTCTTCCTTAAAAATTATGCTGTTACACTAACAGAAAATGAATTTAGAATCTCTGTCATAGAACAGCAGTTGAAACGACAGGAGATATCAGTGACCTTCATCAGGAAAAATAGGTTTCTTTGGGTAAAATTAACTGGTGGCCCTTTAAAGACTGGTCAGTTTTTTTTTCTAGCCTGTGCTTTTGTGCCCATTTCGTTTGCCAAAGCGAGCTCTAGTGAGAATTAAAACTCTTTAAGGTGCCTGGCTAAAGATCTCAGACTGCTAATTTACCAAAACTATCTGATGCTGGATCCATTATAGATAACATTTAGGAGCATCTCAAAGGTTACTGTTGGTTATGCTTGTGTGTCACGAGAACAAAGTAAAAAAGGAAGGCTACTAGCAATGCATGGCTATTAGCAATCCTAAAAAACGTTACATTCATCAATGCCCATTGGCTTAGAGAATGGGCTCGGAACGGTGTACTCCATTTAAGATTGTCACAGACACCATGGAATTCAGTGGGAATTACTTTCAAGGAAATATGCATTGAGCTGCCACTTTATATTCATTCCACATACAACCATATTGCAAATTTCCTTTGTTCTTCATTTCCAAAATATTTTTCTTGTTCAGCCCTTGATCTTCTTTTCCAGAATCTTTTCCTTGGAACAGTTAGCATGTTCTTTTGAACAGCATACCTTAAATTCCTTTCCTCAAACTGATCCAAGAGAATGCAGCTTTTGGAAGAGCTACACTACAGGCGCGATCATTAAACTTGGAAGCACATTTCACTTGTCGCGAAGAATATCTTTAAAATCAGCATCCAGAACAAAGGCCACCTTCCTTCTCACTACTTCAGAATAGCCTACTTAGTAATTTTTCCTGACATTCCACCCTCCCTATTTTCTCGTCAAAACTGAGGGACAGGACTTTGTCTTCTGAGCAAACCTGATGGTTCTAGCACTTATCTGCTGTATTTGGCACCATATTTTGCTGTAGCAAATGGCTGCAGTCACACACACTAAATAATCCACTTTCAGTGCACTTTCCAACTGGATTTTGCCAGTTCACACAGTAAAAATCCAGGTGGAAAGTGCACTGAAAGTGGATTGAAAGTGGATTATTTAGCATGTGTGATTGCAGCCAAAGAGTCAGGGTGGTGTGTTGATTACAGTCCTGGACTTGGCCCTGGAGACTCCCACTTAGACCCTGAAATTAACTGGAGCTGCTCATTCTGTCTCAGTTGCATGTACTTCTCAGGCTTGCTGTTAGAGTAAAATGAAGAAGGAAGAAGTCTGTTTGGCCACCTAAGTTGCTTGGATGAAGGGAAGGATAAAAAAACATAACATCTAAAACCCTGCACCAGGGCATTGATGGGCTTATCTAGTTTTTACTCCTGAGTTGGTGCAGTGATGACAGGTAAAATGGGGTGGGGGATCATATCCACCACCTTTTGCTTTTTGGAGAAAAGGTGTAGTAAAGGTTTCCAGTGGCTCGTTTTGATGGCTTTGTTTTCTGTTTTCATGGCCGAGCTCTAATGGTATTGTTTTCATGGTCAGCTGCCTCAGCCAGGTATCTCAAATGGCATATGTATTTAATAAATTAATTTTAAAAATTAAATAAATTGGTACAGAGCGAAAAGATCAGTGTTGCACAGGGCATAATGGGATGGTCACATCCAGTGTGATGGTTTAATTTCTCAAGGCACATTTCAGGCCCTCTTGTTTCACATCGGTATGAATGATACACAGTTTGGAAATCGCTGTGTTAACAGCTGTTCGGGAAAACCACGGGTCCAGTGCAATCAAAGAGAAGAGTACCAACAGTTTCAGTGGGGCTAGGATTTGCCATGCAGTTACTACTGTTAAGTCACTGGTGATATAACTGTACAACGAGAAAGCATCTTCAGTTAAATGATCTGTACTGGACTTTCAGCCGTCTCAGAAGAGGATGCTTCACCTTTGTCGTCCATGAGACAAAAAACGTGTGAAGTCATGGCAGAATAATGGAGGGATTTTCTATAAATGAATCTAGTGTTAGTAAATGGAATGCAGTGTTCGCTTACAAAATGCACCAGAAACAGTCCCGACCAATGCGCCCTCTAAGCTGTTGAGTCTTGTGAGCAAAACTGAGTGAACACTACTAGACAGATGTATAATTTATTTATTTATTTGGTTTGTATACTGCCCTCCCCTGTGTGTAGAGCTCAGGGCGGTGAACAACATATTCAATAAATACATTTACAAATCAGATTAAATCAACTTAAAAACAATAAACAATAATGGTGTTTTTTCAAGCATAAATTAGTTTAGAGGAACACTGTTCACCCAAATATCTTTCACCTTTTTACTCCCTTGAGTAAAAGACTTGTATTCTGCCGGTTTCTACTGTGGGAAGGCCTCAGACTCATGCCCTGTTGTTGGCCCATAGTAACTGGCTGGCCACTGTGTGAGACAGGATGTTAGACTAGATGGACTACTGGTCTGATCCAGTAGGGCTTTTCTGATGCTGGACTACTGCTCTGATCCAGCAGGGCTTTTCTTATGTTCTTAATTTTAGATCTCTTGAATTTTAGATCACATACACAAATAGGGTGAAATAGTATATAGAAAAAGTCATTTGCCTTTTGACTTTTTGTTATAGCTTTTATATCTTCTTTTCATTAAAGATACGTATCAAAACTGAATCCATATGTGAAACATACAATACAGCAGAGTAAATCTCAGTGGAAGACCATGGGACCAGCAAAAGTCCATGTACCTTCTCCAAAAGACTTCCTTCAGAAACATTCAAAGGAACCAAAACTACCAAAGAGTATGTTTTGAACATAATGATATCTGAAGACATTTTTATTTCAGTTTTGTATTATTTGTTGACTTAGACTATGTGCGAGCCAATTTCCCAGTACGCGTTCAAAGTCATTACAACAAGAAAAACAAAATAGCTTTAATAGAAAAATAATCAGTAAAAGACAAAATCTTAACAGCACAAGGCAACAACTAAAAAGAACAAAACATCTACTGATCAGAAAACAGTCCATGTAAAGAAATTGCAAACGCTCAATGAAAAGGGTTTTTAAGCACTTTAAAGTGCTTTATGCAGAGACAAACAATTCCAGGAGGGGATTGATCCACCAGTTTGGAGATGCAGCTGTAAAGGCCCAAACCTCTGGATAACCTTACCCAGCAGTTTCGTGCACATGTTGAAAAGTATGGCAGAGCCCCACGGGACTCCAGTGTTCAAGGTGCCAAGCAGCAGTCCCCTGGCACCACCTTTTGAAACCTGCCTTCCAGTTAGGACTGGAGCCCCCGCAAAACAGTCCCTTCCAAAACTAACCCTGAAAGGCAGAAGTATACCATGACTGATAGTACTGAAAGCTACTGAGAGATCCTGGAGAGTGGCTGAGTGCACTGTGCTATTTTAATGAGATCCAGCAGTTTGCTTTTTGGCCTGCACAGACATTGTTTACATGTTCCTGACCTAGTTTACAGCAACATAATTCAGTTCCATTGTTGGACAGGACAGGCTCACTTTCTGGCCAGCTACCAAAGGCTGTGAGCTGTCTTTTTTTGTGGCACGTCCTTCTTTACACCTGCTGCTTCCAATAATCATGGCCTGTATGAGGCCACGTTGTCACAAGCGAGCATGCCATTCAGGGCTAGAGCATCCACACCAAAGGGGAAGTAGAGGAAAATGAGGGCAATGATGAACTGGCAGGCTGGAGAATATAATGGGCCTGATGGAGGTAATGTGATAGCTGAGAGCCAATAAACTGATGCTCAGACCAGACAGGACTGAGGTCCTGTTAATCAGTGGAGAAGCTACTTGAGGAGTGAGGAGTCAGCCTTCCTGGAGTGGGTTCCACTCTCCCTGAAGGAGCAGTTTCATAGGTTAGGTGTGCTGGTAGGTCCTGGCCTACATTTGGAGGCTCACATCTCATCTGTGGCATGTAGCCCCTTTGGTCAGCTCCAGCCCTTCTTTTAAAAGCAAGAGCTGGCCACAGCGATCCATTTTCTGAATACCATCCAGGTTAGGTTACTGTAATGGGGCTGCCTTTGAAAACTGTCTGGAAACTTCAGCCGGTCCAAAATTAGGGTTGCCAAGTCTGGTTTGGAAAATACCTGGGGACTTTGGGGGTGGAGCCAGGAGAGGGTGAGGTTTGGGGGAGGGGAGGGGCCTCAGCATGGTACAACGCCAAAGAGTCCACCCTTCAAAGCAGCCATTTTCTCCAGGGGAGCTGATCTCTTTCAGCTGGAGATCAGTTGTAAAAGCGGGAGATCCCCAGGCCCCACCTGGAGGCTGGCAACCCTATCCAAAATACAGCAGCCAAAATACAGTCCAACACAACCAACAAGATGATACACAGTAAAATCTGGAAACCACAAGAGAAATGACTGTGTAACAAAACACTCAAACCTGTATTTATATAAACTTTCAGTATCTGTTTATGGTAATAAACAGCATATTCTAGTGGTACAATACCTACAGTGCAACTCACCAACTCTTGTATGTACTATATACTTTATTGCAATGCAATAAAGAATTGTATGTCCGTTCATACTTAAAGTTTATATAAATGCAGGTTTGAGTGTTTTGTTACGCAGTCATTTTTGTTGCGGTTTTCAAAATACAGTCCAGGGCAGGATATAGGGGTTATGTAATCCCTGTGAAATCTGAGCTGGCTGGCTGGCTGTTTCCAGGCACGATTCAGATTGCTGGTTCTTACCTTTGAAGCCCTCTGTGTGTTGCTCCCACAGAAATTGAAGGACTGTCTCCTCCCTTATTGTCCAGCCCCTGTGAAGATCCTCTTGAGGCCAGTGGTGACCAGAGAGGGCTTTTTCAGTGGTAGCACCTCCACCACTCCCTTGAGGTTCACCTAGCCCCTGCCCTCCTCTTTTGTGCTCCAGGTCAAAACACGATAACCCAGGCTTGTAACTGGAGGGCTTAATCTTTCCAGTAGTTTTACAGGCGGCTTCTAGCCTGAGGACTATTATGGGGATCATTTTGGTTGCTACATGTTTTATGATGTTTTATGCTCTAGGTTTCTAATATGCTTTTATACTTCTTATTGGCTGCATTTGTTAATTTTAATTATTTAATTTAATTCAATTTTAATCAAGCAGGTTTCTGAGGAGATGGGATACTAATGTTCTAAATAAAGAAGTGAAATTCTGAGCAGAAGCTGGGCAAACCTTGCTGAGACAAAGTGCTTTAAAATTTTCATTTTTGTGCTTTTTAAAAAAAGATACCTATGATATGGGGAAAATGTATTTACTGTAAGCTTGTTGCTCTTTATCAAAAACAGGGAAAAAAGATCAAGCTGGAAAGAAACCTGTAAAATTAAGCGTTCCCCACAGAACAGATCACCCAGTTATGGGTGTTCGGAGTCAAAAGAATTTCATAAACACAAATGCAGCAAACGTTATCATGGGAGTGGCTAAGAAACCGGTACCTCTTAGTGTCGACAGGTACCAAGGAGACAAATTTCTCCTTGAAACTTCGGGACTTGTTCCAAGGTACCTGAAAAAAAAGGTATGTTTACAAATGGTTGTAAAAATCATGAGCCTGAGGAAGATTTTTGTCCTGAGACATAAACAAAATCCTTTGAACTTCTTAACATCTTGATTGTACATTTAAGAAGTTACGGTGTGCTGAAGAAAGAGGCGGACTGTTCCATTGTATGCAAGGGGATTTCCGTGCAGCAGCCTTTCTCCTGTATACATTAGCATGCATAGGGAAGGGACAGGATTGTACAGGGGTTGTTGTGCACAGAGTGGAGTAGGGCTTACCATGTTGGATCAGGAAAGGGGATACTTGGGTTCAAATCCCCGATCTGCCATAAAGGTCAAGGAGTGGCCTTGGGCTCATTGTCTCAGCCTAATGGACTTCAGAGGGTTCTTGTGAAGATCAAATGGAGTATGGGAGAGTCATAAACACCACCTAATCTCCCTGGATGGCTGAGATTAGCCTGATCTCATATCTCACAAGCTAAGCAGGGTCACCCCTGGCTAGTACTTGGTTGGGAGACCACCAAGGAAGTCCAAGGCTGCTACGCAGAGGCAGGCAATGGCAAATCACCTCTGTTCACCTCTTGCCTTGAAAACCCTACAGGGTCACCATAAGTCCGCTATGATGGCACTTTCCGCCACCAGGCTCCCTGGAGGAAAAGTGGGTAGACAGGATTAGTCTCTGCAGTCTCTCATTTTCTAGTTGTCACCGAGATAGGCTTCAGTTGCTGGCTTCCTCTGTGCAGAAAGGTGCAAATGAAAATTTTGTCAAATCAGAAACATGTTCATGCAGACATCCATTTAAGATTACAACCAGACAGGTTCTCCAATATATGTGACTCTTGCAATTTGGCCAGGGAGTGGGGATATTAGAAATATGCTGAATTGTCTTTCTCAATAAACACAAGTTATTTCAACATTTGTATTACACATGCATTTTTTTTTAAATGTGAACCTTTTGTTTCTTGTAGGATTATGGTATTACTCCAGAATATGTAATTAGGCGAAACGAAGAGGCAAAGAGAGCTCAGGAGGCGTATGATGCCTATGTGAAGAAGACTCTTCAAGAAAGAGCCATGAAACGGCTTTCTGATGAAGAGCGGGAGGAACTTCTTGATGTATGTGGGCTGACTTAGATTGGATTGTCTCAATAATAAAGACAGACAGAAATAGGAAAGGATTTATAAAAGCGGGGGTCTTTTTCTAGCAGGAACTCCTTTGCATATTAGGCGACACACCCCTATGTAGCCAATCCTCCAAGAGTTTACAGTGCTCTTCTTACAGGGGCTACGCTAAGCTCTTGGAGGATTGGCTACATTAGGGGTGTGTCGCCTAATATGCAAAGGAGTTCCTGCTAGAAAAAGAGCCCTGTAAAAGTATCAGAATAGAATGGGTAGATTTTTTTTCACTAGATGGAGCTCTTGAATGGTTGCATGTAGGACTGAGCCGCCCATGGGATATGGCAAAATTTTAAGCAATTAGGGTGCACAAAATTAATTTGAAAAGTTGGATTCCATCTCATCACTGTCTGTCTTTAGATGTGCATTAACAGGCCTCCGTGGAATATCCTCAAACATTAATTGTTTTGTCCCTACTTAGGGAAAAAATACTCTGTGACATACGCTTTAATGCTCTAAAATTATTAAAGTCTATTTTTGTAGAATTTTGCCACATGCTTACATATCAATCAAATTAACTGTTTCTTTTCTGTAATTCATATAGGGTCTTAAGAAGAACTGGGAACAAGTTCATCAGGCATTCCAAAGCCTTTCAGTAGAAATTGATACGCTACCAAAGAAACTTAACAAAGAAAGACTAGAGCTGCAGATGAAACAGTTGGAACACGACATTAATACCATAGAGAAACACAAAGTGATTTATATTGCAAACAAATAAGGAGATTTTTACAGAAAAATTATTTTTTTGTCCTGAGATGAAAATGAAGTTGCTTTTCATAGGAAGTGAAAAACATCTGTTTATTCAACAATAGGAAAAGTAACTCATTTCAACGAGTATGTTAGAACTTGACCATGTTTCATGTTTTCAAGGTTGTAAAATATGCATAATGTGTCTGTTTTTCCCCTCTAGACTTTTAAATTAGGTGTATAATGTAAAAAATGTGAAGAGTTTCAGATGTCATAATAATATGTAACATCCTGTATTGTAATAATTCAAGTAGATGTATGAATAAAAAGGCTGTGGGAAAGATTTGGGGGATAGTTAATAAAGTGCCATTGACATTTAAGTTCTTTCTGTGTGTAGTTGTTCTATATTATATATTCTAGTTCATCATCCAATCGTTTATTTAAAGGTCAGGAAGCATCCGTAGCTTTCTTACAAAGAGATGAAAATAGGCAGCAGGTCAAATATGTTAGCATATAATCTCACAGAAAAGCCAAAGTAGGAATAACATGTGTCTTTTATATAGTTAATTTCAACAGCATATTTACACATTATAAATAATACTTATTTATTTTATTTTACAAAATTTATACTCTGCCTTTCTGCCATCATCAGGGCTACCAAGTCAGCTAACAAATTTTAAAAATACATAATAAAAGCACATGTTAAAAACTATTAAAACCAACCAAAATCAATAAAACAAAACCAGAGCTTACATACAAAAACACTTTAAAAAAAACACCAGGCAGGGAGGAGGGATCATTGAGGGAACACCAAATATGACAAAAAAAAAAGTCTTTAACCTGCTGGTGGAAGATGGTAACAGAAGAAGACAGACGAGTATTCCTGGGGAGAGAATTCCAGAAAAAGCCTGCATTGCCACTTGCCAAATCTCTGTAGGTGGGACCACCCAAAGCGGAACCTCCAAAAATTACCATAGTGAAAGGCTAGGCTCATAAGGGAGTAGGCAATCCTCCAGTTGGTCCCAAATCATACAAGGCTTTAAAGGTTAGCTCCTTGAATTGTGCCCAAAAACAAACTGGGAGCCAGTGAAGATGGACTGGAGAGGTATGGTTCCTACAGCTGACTCCAGTCAACATCCTGGCTGCAGCATTCTGCACCAGTTGAAGTTTCTGAACACTTTTCAAGGACAGGCCCACATCAAGCGCACTGCAGTGATCTAGATGGAACTAGGGCATGCACCACGCTGGCCAGCTCATTTCTGCACAGGAAAGGCTGCAGCTGGCTAGCCACTCAAAAGTTGGTAGAAGGCACTCCTAGCCACGGCTGCATCTGCCTATTCTGTGGTAGATCTGAGTCCAGGAGCACCCCCAAACTATGAGTCTGTTCCTTCATGGGGAGTGTATTCCCACTCAGAATGGGTGACATTTTAAGTCCATGGGTCAGCATTCTGACATTCTAATAAATGCATAACAACTAAACCTCATCATTGTCTCTGGTTTCAACTCATAATGGTCACAGAGCCTCACCTGCTGGGTAACATCCCTATAGAGATGCCACTTTTTTGCTGCCTTTTGGAAGGACCTGCAAGTGTGGAGCAAGGGCACCGTGGCACATCTCTGCTTGCACTGAGAGGAGCATAAGGATGGTACGGTGTCATCTCTCAGTGGCACACGGGATTTTTTCACAGCTCTGACTCTTGATTTCTTCCTTACCACAGTACACCTCCTGATGCTCAGCTTGTGTTTCCTGCCCCCTTTGGTCAGCTGCCTACAGTCCAAACCTCGATGCCACTGAGGTCTTGACTATGGCTCCCCCTTCCCTGTCATGTGACTCTGGTGTCAGGTGTTTGCAGCTCAGTTGCTCCCATACTCATGCTGGGCCTCACGTCTGGGAAAGGTTGGAGACCGCTGCTTTAGCTTAATTTAAAACTGGACTTCTCCATTTCAGACACTTGGCATCCTGTATTTCTTGTAGGAGTGTTGACAGAATGATTCCAGGGCAGGAACGAGAAGAAACAAGTCCCTTAAAGCGTCCTGGTTACCATAAGCTCTCTTTAGGCTGCCGAACTCTAGTTAAGTGCTTTTAATAAACTTCTTGGGCAATGTAAACTGTCAATACTAAAGAAGAGAATGTATTCAAAAAGACAAAAAGGCCAGAGTTCTTATGACAGTGGAAGTAGTAGTCAGGGGCGTAGGGTTTAAAAACTCCCGGGGGGGGGGGGCTCTTCTGTGCGCGAGCGTGAAGCGCCCGCTGGGACCATGTCCCCGCCGCCGCCTCCCCCCACCGCCGAGGGAGGCGCAGCGGAGGGCACACCGTTTTCCCCGGGGGGGGGCTCAATCCCCCCCGGGAAGTTTCGGGGAGGGCTCGAGCCCTCCCGTAGTTGACGCCTATGGTAGTAGTAACTGTTGTTGCTGCCTGTGTTACATTTTATTATTTTAATGTTTTTGTCACCTGTTATCTATCCAAGAGGTATTGCCAAACATGGCAATACTAACAGGCATCATTGTCTCTTTCCAAATATAATTTATCAGGGCATTAATGTATTTGTAACTTGAGGGGGAAGAACATGGGTAAGTCAGAGGCATCACTGGCTGGGAAACACTACCTAAGGCTGACCAGAAACCCTATGTGTTCATGGTTGGTGTGCTGGTGGAAAGTGCTGTCAAGTGCAAGTCAAGTCACAGGGTTTTCAAGGCAAGCCATGTTCAGAGATGGTTTGCCACTGCCTGCCTCTGCAGAGCAATCCTGGGCTTCCTTGGTGGTCTCCTATCAAAGCACTCACCGCGGCTGATTCTGCTTAGCTTCCAAGATCTGATGAGATCAAACTAACCTGGCAGGGCCATCTAGGTCAGGGCTTCACAGTTGGTAGAAAGGTACAAACTAACTTCTCCAGGAAGCTGTATGTTTCCAGTGATGATTGATCTTAGTGGTATTAAGGAAGACCTTCTATTTTATTGTACTGCCTCTGTTATGGTAGGCCAGATGTCCAACACCCTAAAGCTGCACAACTGGTTATTCAGCAAAGAGAATTCAACCCATCAAGTATGTATAGGGATCTACCAGGTGTTCGATGCCCCCACCCTGCCAAATTGGCAGCTCCAACCAAGTCGCTCAGACAAAAGAATTCATTCTAACTCACGGTAAGATATCATACATAGTTGGTAAAGAGGTTTGGTGTGTCACAAGTTGCATTCCACGTAACGCCTAGTGGAATGAGATGGGGCTCTGTAGCTGGTTGCCCCTGCGAGCATGGATCAACATCTGGAGCAGACACCTCTCCATTTAAACCAGATGTGTGCTTTTTCATGAGGGTCACCAGCTCTATTGATTGCCAACGAAACATGCCTTAATGGAAACCATTTGAGCTGCAGACACAAGGAAAACATTCTTATTCCATTCTCACTCTCCAGGAAGTTTGTCAAAATACATTTAGAGAATCCTAAGAATGTCACTGTATATTTACAGAAAAAAAAGAAGTGCCAGCAATTTGAACCATGGTGTTTCTGAACTGGCTCATGACAGTAGAGCAAAAGGAACAAGGGTAAATAAACACAGTTGTTATTTCCTTAGAATTGTTCCTTTATTAGAATGAACAGAAAAACAAGAACAAATGTCACCCTATCTTTTTGTACCACAATCTGTTCTCATCGCATTTTGGTATATCTCGGTTGCCAATGGTGATGGCTTCCTTAGACCGTTAGTCCATCTATCCTACAGGCAGCGCTCCAAGATTTCAAATGTAGTTCTTTTCCAGGCCCTTCTGTCTGGAGACTGATTATAGTATGCCCTGCACCCATTTCTGGAAAATCATCTCTTGAGCTGTAACAAGAGGAGATTCCTCCATATACAAATCCTCCTGCATAGGAAACTGAAGTGTCAAGAAGAACCCTTTCCTCTGCCCTCAAGTTTTCCATATGCAGGAATTCTGTGTGTCAGAGACAGAGAGAGAGAGTGGCGGTGTGTGTGTGTGTGTTATATGAAGAAGCATTCAGTCATATAAGTCACAAGAACGTAAGAGAGAAGCCAATGTTGGATCAGGCCAATGGCCCATCCAGTCCAACACGCTGTCACACAGTGGCCAAAAATACCAGGTGCCATCAGGGGATCCACCAGTGGGGCCAGGACACTAGAAGCCCTTCCACTGCTGCCCCCCCCAAGCACCAAGGATACAGAGCATCACTTCCCCCAGACTGAGAGTTCCTATCTATACCTTGTGGCTAATAGCCACTGGTGGACCTCTGCTCCATATGTTTATCCAATTCCCTCGTGAAGTCGTCCATGCTTGTAGCTGCCACCACCTCCTGTGGTAGTGAATTCAATGTGTTAGTCACTATTTGGGTGAAGAAGGACTTCCTTTTATCCGCTCTAACCCGAATGCTCAGTGATTTCATTGAGTGCCCACGAGTTCTTGTATTGTGAGAAAGGGAGAAAAGTACTTCTTTCTTTACCTGCTCTATCCCCTGCATAATCCTGTAAACCTCTATCATGTCACCCCTCAGTCGTCATATAAGAACATAAAAGTCCCCATCTGGGGACCAGTGATGCAGCCCAGACACAGACTGGTAGCTTCATAAGAACGAGGATGGTGCAAAGGTCCCTCCCAAAGAAGTAATCATGACTGCCAAAGCAGGCTATGCCCAAGCAGGGACTTGAACCCTGAACATTCAGTTCTGAAGCTCTTCTGAGGAGCTGCATAAACAACAGTTTGATATTTCACTGTAGATGGAAGCTCTCTGAGTTGTCAAGAGACCAAACTGGAGATAGGCTGCATTGACCTACACAAACAGATATTTGGTCTCTGATGAGCCGAAAAGAGGTAATTACTACTGTGGTGTCAGCCTAGGATCTGGGAAACCCAGGTTTGAGTCACTAATGTGTCATGGAAGCTTGCTGGGTGATCTTGGCCCCGTCATCATAGTCTCAGCCTAACCTTCCTCACAGGTTTGCTGTGGTGATAAAGTGGAGAAGAAAGGTGTAAGCTGCTTTGAGTTCCCCACAGGTAAGAAAAACACATGAAGCAAATAAATACTGTATACTGCAAATAAATACTGTATGTTAAAATTAAATGAGGATTTAAGTAAGAGAAGCACATCACTATCAAAGTATTTGTTAACACTGAAGGGGGGAAATTAAGAGGACAAAGAAAAGAACTACTTTAGTCAGTCAGGCTCTTCGGCAACTAGAAGAATTTGCTGTCTAGGTTCTGGCTACAGCAGAGGAACCCCTCTGGAGTTTTCTTTCCTCCACTTAATACTGAAGCTGCCCCTCATTCAGGATAATACCCTGTGGGATACTGTGCTCCCAGAGCCCAGCAAAGGGGAACTGTCTGATCAGCCAGGCAGGCCCTGGGGCTCCTTTAGCCCACTTGGGAAACTCAGCTAGGCAGGCAGCTTTTTTAAAAACGGCATGCCATCTGTGGCTTTCAAAGCTGGACAAATGGCAGCTACGAGCAGGAACAGTACATCTCACAGCACCGAAAAACTGCAAGGATTACATTCCTGCTGCTCAGACAACTATTTCTTCCCGTTTCTGCATTTGCTCAGAATGACTGATTTGTCATTTACTGAGACTCACTGAGACAAGACAGATTACATAATTTAAGTCAGTACAATCCATAGTATAGAGACATCTAATAAACAATGTAATAAGACTAGGACTGGAGAAATCTGAAATAAGACATAAAATGTTAAACATGGCATGTGAAACAATGCCAGAAATGGTTATTACATAAGTAGAAATTCAATGCAATGTGACCAACACAAACAGCAACAGATAATGCATATTAGTACTTTACTCAATAGTTCTACTGAAACGCCAGCCCTGTTCCTTTATAAAAAAGGCACTGAATGATCTTCCTTTGTGGAAAGCTAGTGTAGCGCAGTGGGTCAAAAACTGGCCTATGAACTTCAAATTCCCCAATCCAGATCTTGATTCCGCAGTGGTTTCCTTTGGGGGCTCAACTGTCCATCAGAAATGTGGGAAGAATACTGACTCCACAGGACGGAAGAGTGGCTGGGAAGCATTTTGGACACTCTAAAGTGGCAGGCCAAGGTCAAATGCTATTATTTGAAAGATAATCACACTTTATTCCTTGAAGAAATCACTGCCCCCTTACTTTTAACGTTTCCATTGTTTTTACTTTAACTATATAACCACTTCTCCTCAGCGGAGACCCCAAAACAGCTTACATCGTTCTCCCCTCCTCAGTTTTATCCTCACGACAACCCTGTGAGGTGGGTTACCTGGAGAGAGAAGGAACAGCCCAAGGCCCTCCAGTCATCTTACAAGGTACAGCGGGGATTCAAATCTGGGTAAAGCCCACCGAGTTCAGGCTCGATTTTCGTGTGTCGCTGACTGGGGCGGCACACCTTTCCCTGGCCGCACAGGATCTTTCCAAGGGCAGGCGGCCCAGCGAGACATTGTAAGTCCCACGGGAAAGCGGTTCGGCCTCTGCCAGGCGAGCATCACATTTTTCAACAAGTCTCACTTTCAGTCATCGGTATATCTTGCAGAATGCACACCAGCAGCCCAACCCAACATTCAACAGACACCAGCAACACTTCTTTCCTTAGAATGTGCTTTTCGGCCGGCAGATGGTGGAGGATATTTCCTGTTTCAATGATCACCCGTTCATTTCTCGTTTCCCTCCCAATTGGGAAGCAACCAACCGTGCACACACACACACACACACACCCCACTTCCCAGGCTGCCTAAATCCGTACATCTCGTTTAAAACTTGTGTCAGGCAGCTGAATACATTAACCGGCCATGAGGATCAACGTTATTAGTACAATCAAATGGTAATAAGCTTAGCTGCGGACTGTACCATTCAAGGAAGCAGACGGGGGAAATCCCATATTTGAATGTTCCCTCCGCACGGCACATCGGAGATTTAGCAGACAATGCCGGCCTAATTATTATTATTATTATTTTAATTTCTTCCCACGTGCAGCAGCGGACTGTGTGGGCACAGTTGCCCAGGGACACTTCTCCACCCCTCTCCAACGACTAACAGCCCAAAGCGCTACCGAGCGGGGAAAGCCCGGCCGCTTGGGTCCCTGAGATGAATGAACTCGCTCTTCGTTCTCCAGCCCCAGCTCCGCATGAGTCGCCGGGAGCCGGCACCGCGGAACGCGAGGCCATTCGTTCACTCGCGCGGGAGTTGCAGCCTGAATCAGTTCAGCCCCGTTAAGCAAGTGCCTGATTGGATGGGCATCAGGAGCCGCTGGGACGGAGATGAGCCGGGGCTCCGACGGATCCCTATGCTGGACGGCAGGTTGCTTCTTCTTGGCTTGGACAGGCGGTGAAGCTAAAGGGAGAGAAACCCTCTCTGCAGTGCCTGCTGGGAAGCAAACCAGCCGGCTAGCTTGGGGGGAAGGGAGCAGAGGAACGCAAGGCACTAGCCCACGGGAAGCTGCAGGAGGGAGCCCCAGGGCGCAACCGGCTCTCCGCTTCTGCGCGCCGAAAGGAGCTCTTCTTCCGCCTCCTCCTTGTCCGGCCTCTTTCTGCAGCTGCGGCTCCTTCGCGGCTCCTCCAGCCGCAGTGAAGCGCCTCCTCCTCCGCCTCCTCCTGGCGCTGGCGGTTGCTTGCAGCCCGCGACATCCCGGGGGGGAAGAAGGCCGAGCCGAGCTCCACGCTTTCCCTCCAAATCTCCGGTTTCCTCCTCCTCTTCGCTCCCTCTCCCTCTGAGGCTCTGGCCGGCCCCTTTCGGAAGATGGCCGGGTTGAACAGCGAGATTCACTCCGCAGAGGCGGCGGCGCCGGGACGCAGAGGCCGAGGGGTCGTGGTAAATGAGAACAAAAAAATCCCCCTCCCGTAGCCAGCAGCTGGAGTGAAGTCCGGCTCCCTCCGGGGGGGGGGCTCTCAGCCATCCAGCCCGGCTCCTTACCCCCTTCCTCGGGTCCCCCCCCCCCCTTCCATCACTGTTTTATAAGATTACCTTTATTAGGTTCTCTTCTCCCCACCCCCAAAAACAGATTACGCCTGAATTGGAATGGGGTTTAGTCTCTCAACGTGCAGATTTTCCCCCCACTTGATGTGGATGACATGCCGCTGTTAACATTCTTTTAACACCTTTGGTACAACGCAGAGCAGTAAAAAATGGTGGATTGTTGACCCCGCTTTCTTCACTGCATGCTTAATCTGCATGGGTTCTAATCTGTGGTGTTGCCTGGATTCTGGGGATGGCGTCGGTATTAATGTTCATATGAACGAATGCAAAGAATACAAGAGTGTTGTCATTCCTGGAGCCACATTCCTAACGATGATCTTATTCCCTCTTAGGGTTGCTGTGTGGTTTCTTGTTGGAAGCCGATGCACTTTTAAGAGTCCTGCCAGGCTGGCAGAGCTTTTCCCCAGCACTGAATCTCCAGGCATGTGGGAAAGTTACAGAGGTTTACTTCCTAATTCTCACACAGTTGTTAAAATGTTTGGTGGGAGGATGGCGCTACCGTCCAGTCCCAAACAACATCCTGTGCCTCATACACAAAACCACTCCTTCCTCTTTGCTTGTAAATAGTCTGAGCTGTGGGGTTCATTACTCACAGTTACAAATCCTGTTATCTCCACCCAGGATTGTTTATTCTGGGAGGGGCAACAGTCTCTCTTTTAGCAGACATCCTGATTAGGAGGTACGCAACAAGGTGTTCAGGCAGCTGCTCTCAGTGCAAAGGTATTTTGTTCACACCACAGGTAGTGAGCATCGCTAGCGTTAAAACACACAGTCTGGGAGTCCAGTGTCCCCAGAGAGGCATTTCAAAAAAATATCATGTGGTGTACTCACTTTCCTCCTTTGCCAAATGACTCCTTCCCAAGAGCCCTTTCCTGCCCTGTGTCTCATGCTTGCTTCTCTTGGGCTGTCTTGTCCCGATGAGTTTAGGATGATTGATTTATTTTTAATTTTGTTATTGAATTTCTATCCTGACCTACCCCTCGCATAGCAGGGCTCTGGGTGGGTTACATCAAAAATATACAATACATTTAGCAATAATTTAACAGTTAAAAGCTAATTACGAATATAAAACCAAAACTAAACCGGATGGTGATCAGCACAATTTATAAGTTCTTGAAGGACTTTAGTATGAATGCACACTAAGACCAGTCTTGGGAAAGAGAACAGACCGCAGGCAGTAGCACAAAATAGGTGGTACTAGGCAGGAGCAAGGGAGGCCGATGTAATAGGACAGGGGTAGGCAAACTGTGGCTCGAGAGCTGCATGCGACTCTTTCACATATATTATGTGGCTCCCAGCAGGGTGGCTCGGGAAGCTAAATATCATTAGCAAACAAATATCATTGGACAAATTAATATCATTATCAATATCTGCTTTTACCCCTTCTGTTATTATTTTTGGCAGTCTTATTTAATGTTAATAAAAAACAAATTTGTTTTATTTTCCAATAAAAGCAGGTAATATTTGTTCATGTCTTGTGGCTCTCAAACATCTGATGTTTATTCTATGCGGCTCTTACGTTAAGCAAGTTTGGCCACCCCTGTTCTAGGTGGCTCTTACGCTGAGCAAGTTTGCCCACCCCCGTAATAGGACATCCACTACCTCAACTGTAGGCTTGGTGGAACATCTCTGTTTTACAGACCCTGTAGAAATGTAACAAGTCCCTCAGGGCTCTGATCTCACTTGGGCAAGAATTCTACCGGGCCGGAGCCAGAGCTGAGAAGACCCTGGCTCTGGTTGGGGCTAAGCAAATGTCCTTTGGGCCGGGGACCACCAGCAGATGTTGATCTGCAGAGCGTAAAGCTCTTCGGGGTGCATACACGATTAGATTCCTACAATGCATTCTACATGGGTCCACCCTTGAAGACTGTCCAGACGCTACAGTTGGTACAGAATGCTGCAGTCAGAATGTTGATTGGAGTGGGTCATAGGGACCATATAACTCCAGACTTCTGCCACCTACACTGCCTTCCTTTTTGCTTCCAGGCTCAATTCAAGGTGCTTTAAAGCCCTGTACAGCCTGGGACCAACATACCTTTAAGGACCATCTTCTCCCATATGAGCGTACCTGCTCACTCCAGTCGTACTTGGAGTCCCGGCTTTGGTTGCCTCTGCCATCTGAGCCTAGATGGGTGACGACCCAAGAAAGGGCCTTCTCCACTGTGGCACCAAAACTTAGGAACTCCCTCACCAGGGAGAGTTGTCTGTCTCTATTGGTGCCTTTGGCCAGCAGGTGAAGCCTTTCTGTTTCTTCTGCCATAACCCTGATAACAGTTACTGGCCTTCTAGTATTTTTAAAATGTGGTTTTAATTGAATTTTCTATTTTTAATGCATTTTAATTGTTTAAGTGTTTTAATTTTTTCAGTGTTAGGTGATCTGTGGACCCTGATTGGGTGGAAAGCAGCATAGAAAAGTTCTAAATAGATAGAGCTGGTCTTCCATTCCACACCCGAGTTCCAAAATAGTGTTCCCGTACCCCTTTCCTTCTGACACTCAAGCATCTTTAAGGCATGCAGTCTGGTAAGTGTCCGCCTTTCCTGAAGCGAACCTTAACCAACCACAGTGTGCTTAGCTACGCTGTACCAAGCTGGGCAAAGTGCCTGTGTTTTCCAGGGGGAATAGATCTTCAGTCTTTAACTGAATTGCCCAGCTGATTAAACAGAAATCTTCCGAAAGCACAGGGATGTTTACTCTGATACAGACATTTATGAGAGCCTCTCTCAAACGTTATCATCTTTATCAGATTACCAGCATGTTATAATTTGCTGCCCACAATGGCAGAACAACATTTTCTTTTAAATCCTTGTACGCTGCAAGTCACAGCTGTGGATGTTACTTACCTATGGAGAGTGTTGTGCATGCTTTTAAAATAGGACTAATTGCTTCTGCATATGTTCCCCTGCAATTATTTTTGCACTAATCAATTCACTTGTGTGCTTCATGTAAGTAGAACTCACTCATTGTTGCTTTGTGTTGCCTTTCTTCCTAACTGTATGGAAGTGTGGCATGAGGTTGTATGGCCTCATCTAGTTTGCTTTTCTATTATCATGCCATTATGAACAAAGTGGTACTCTAACTGCAAACTTTTGCCCAGATGGACAGCACGAAACAATTTCTGCTAGCATCTTATAAAAGCTGCTCACGGGAAATTTGGCCAAGGCTGGATGCTCTAGTGTGAGTTTAGATGGCTTCAGAACCGAGTATGTAATGCTGGAGCACCAGAAGGTTTCCCTGTTCTTGCTAAAATGCCAGAAAGCATAAGAATCTCCAGGTTATCCCCAACAGGATGTTCTGGTTCTCTTCTGTGGGAGGTGACATGGGTGAGGAGGGAATGTGTGAAGGCCTCTTTCCACATCTTACGCAAGTAGAATCCCGAGGGAAGATGTAGCTGCGTTCACGTGTTACAGTGAGCCAACATAATGCCCTACCTGTATGTGAGTACCCCTGTTTGTAAGAAAGAATCAGCACATGTTTGCTCAGGAGCCAGTTCGGTGTAGTGGTTAAGTGCGCGGACTCTAATCTGGGAGAACCGGGTTTAATTCTCCACTCCTCCACTTGCAGCTGCTGGATGACCTTTGGCAAGCCATAGTTTTGTCAGAACTGTTCTTGAAAGAGCAGTTCTCAAAAGAGCTCTCTCAGCTCCACCTATCTCACAGTTCTGTTGTGGGGAGGGGAAGGGAAAGGAGTTTGTAAGCCACTCTGAGTGAAGGGCGAGGTATAAATCCAACTTCCTCCTCCTCCTCCTCCTCTAAATGTTGGTTTTGTAGCACGTGTTCAGTTGTACATGTGTTGACTGTAACATGAGAATTACTCAGTGCACATACAAAGAACATCCAAGTTTGTACTGTATACATATTGTACATGCATCAGTGAGAGAGAGACAGAAAGATTTTCTTATTTTCCTTGCTTTAAAAAAAAAATCAGTTTATGTAATTTCCCAGTCGCTAGACTTCATTTAAAAGATCTGGAGATGATCAAGTGCCTGGATTATTTTGCCTCTGTCAAACTCTTTGCCAACAGCTGTTAATACCATGCAATGCAGCAATAACTTCATCCTGCAAGTAGCGATTTCTAATGTAATTTATCTAATTTACAGATTTCAGATGATTGGCCAGGATATAGCTTGGATCTCTTTACCTATCCGCAGCACTATTATGGGGATCTTGACTATGTGCTCATTCCACATGGGATCATTGTGGACAGGTAAGATTCTGTGAGTGTGCCCCATGTCACAGCTAAACGTCCTGTGTCTCCTATGCCGGAAGCACCTTATAAACTTGATGGCAGGAATAAATGCCTCCCTGGCTCAGTAACATAACAGCATTCCTGTTAAAACAGTGGCATTGCTATTTAGGCCGTAATCTTCACCAGAGCTATTTGTATATGAGTTGTGATTAAGTTCAACTGAAACCAGAAAGATAAACTCCCAAAGAGGTGTAACTAGGACTGAGATGTTGGATACCTGCCATACGAATTTTGGTCTAATGATCTGTGGGAAGAACTTTGCTTTGCTTGTTAACAAGGTGTTCAAGGTCAAATTCCTCTTCTCACTCTTTTTACTGATCAAGTATGGATGTTGTTCTTTTTTTGGCCAGTGCAGCTTGTTTGGATAGGATAGCCACCACATTTTTTTAGTGGAACAGTTGTCATTCTCGGTGAAGCCGACACTGAGCTGTGTGTTATCAAAACTGAAACAGTGGATTTGTGAACGTAGTTGATGATTAATTGTTTCACAAGCGATGGCAGGAAGGGGTCCCCCCCTGTTATGTATGTTACTCGATTTCTTTACATTTCCATCTTGCCCCTCATCCACAGAGGTCAGCATTGCATTCATAGCCAAAAATCAAGTGAATTAACCTAGGGATAGAGGGACTGGTTCAGTTGATGTATAATGCCATCATTTTAATTCTGTATGAGTGATGCTTGGGTCCATGTGTCGCCTTCATCCTTTCTGTGTGTGCTGTGATCTCACCTGTTTTACACTTCCCTTCTGGAATAACATTGGAAGCTGGGTATGTGTGGCCTGGAGAGGAGATGACTGAGAGGTGATATGATGACCATCTTCAAGTACTTGAAGGGCTGTCATATAGGGGAGGGTCCAGGGTTGTTTTCTGTTGCCCCAGAAGGTTGGACCAGAACCAATGGGTTGAAATTAAATCAGGAGAGTTTTTGGCTAAACTTTAGGAAGATAGTCCCAGTAGTTAGAGTAGTTCCTCAGTGGAACAGGCTTTCTCAGGAGGTGGTGGGCTCTCCTTTGGAGGTTTTCAAACATAGGCTAGATGGCCATCTGACAGCAATGCTGATTCTCTGAATTTAGGCAGATCATGAGAGGGAGGGCAGGAAGGGTTGCCTCAGTGCTTAGTTCTTGTGGCCCTTTCTTACGTGCCCAGGGAAATTCTGGTTGCCACTTTGGGGTCAGGCAGCAGTTTTTCTTCAGGCCAGTTTGGCCAGGGATCCTGGAGGTTTTTTGCAATCTTGTGGTCATGGAACAGGGGTCACTGGATGTATGTATGGGAGGGTAGTTGTGAATTTCCTGCATTGTGCAGGGGGTTGGAGTAGATGACCCTGGAGGTCCCTTCCAACTCTATGATTCTGTGATCCTCCCCATGTTTTCTATTTCTAGTTTGAAAGGCAAGCACATAGTGAAGTTCGTTTCAGAGAGTTGCCATTCCAGTCTGCAGTAGAATAGTGAGATTCGAGTCCAGTAGGAGCCTTAGAGACCAACAAGGTTTTCAGGGTATAAGCTTTGGAGAGTCAGAGCTCCCTTCTCTCCCCTATCTGGTGAAGGGAGCTTTGATTCTTGGAAGCATGCACCCCGCAAATCTGGTTGCTCCTGGACTTAAGTATAGTTAAATTTGTAACATCTCGTTGGGTTTGGGAAACCTGAAAGGAGGGAGGAAATCACGGCAAGAGTAAGACAGAGGATGGAATGCGCCAGCCTGATGCTCCTGCACATAATCTCAGGTCATAATATGAACCATCCCTGCTGTTACTTTCCAAAGCTGTGCTGCTGAACAGACATTCCTGCTTCCAAATACAGCCCTCGAGTGTCTGCACCCTCCAGAGTCTCTTTAAATATAAATGCAGACGTCACGTCTGGTTTTATTTTTCAGGCTTTTGGGAGAATAACTTATTTTTAAAAAAATTAATTTTGAAAATCTGTGACAAAGCGTGCCTCCGCTGACAGTGAGCTGGGGAGTGTGCTCTGATGCACTGTCACCAGGAATCACATTCAAATGCTTTCTAGCAGAGACGCTTTGAATTTTAATACAGAAATGGCCCTCGGGCCAAAGTGTCACCTGGAATAACTCTAGGTGCTAAATAGTGATGCTCAGAATAGTAACGAGTGTGAGAAAAAAGGAAGATATCTGAAAGATGCTGTTTACCTCTTTCTGCTTGAAAAATAACATGTTTTGGGGGGGGGGGTGTCACTGCTTTCTGACCAGATAATCCACGTATTTTAAATGTAGGGTTTTTTTAAAAAGCTTCATTTTAACAGAGCGATGCTAAAATCCTAGTGCACACTTTTCAAGTTAATCCCAGGCTGCTTCTGATGTTGCATTTTAATGTGAAAATGCATGTAAGGGGGAAATAGTGCTAAATAGTGATGCTCAGAATAGTAACGAGTGTGAGGAAAAAAGGAAGATATCTGAAAGATGCTGTTTACCTCTTTCTGCTTGAAAGATAACATGTTTGGGGGGGGGGGTCACTGCTTTCTGACCAGATAATCCACGTATTTTATAAAGAGCTTCATTTTGATAGAGCGATGCTAAAATCCTAGTGCACACTTTTCAAGTTAATCCCACGCTACTTCTGATGTTGCATTTTAATGTGAAAATGCATGTAAGGGGGAAACCACGGAATTCCTACGTACCCAGTGCAATCCTAAGAAGAGTGGATTTAAAGGGGGGTAACTCTGCTAAGGGTTGCACTGAGTCTCTTTTTACAAGGCTAGGCTGATTAGATGTGGGGACTGTACTGAACATCTCAGGAGCGTTGTTTGTCTGATATGGGCCTTGCATGTTTGGCTAGTTTCTGCCTCATCCAAGGAGTTTGTGCATGAGTAACTGTACCTGAATGTGGATGCTGATGTGCTTCTGAATGCAGATGTTCTCTGTCCTCAGTGCATTACTGTCAGTGGAATGTGCATTTGGTTGCACTTTCGCTTGTGCACGTCACCCTGCATCCAGGTGCTGCTAGTCATGTGTAGACATCTTGGTTATGCGCAAGCAGAGCTTTATCACAGTGCATATGTGTTTCATTCTTTTGTGTTGCGCTTTAAGGATGCTCGCATTGCAAAACCTGAGCCTTACCATACATTTGTCCTTAATTTTTGCTTTAGGATAGAACGTTTGGCCAAAGATATCATGCAAGATATTGGATACAATGACATTGTGGTTCTCTGTGTACTTAAAGGTGGCTACAAATTCTGTGCTGACCTTGTGGAACATATTAAGAATCTCAGTAGAAATTCAGAAAGGTTCATCTCCATGAAAGTTGACTTTGTCAGACTGAAAAGTTACTGTGTAAGTAATGAATTTATTTTTTATGGTCAAATATGCTTTTTTGTGACAGCATTTAGAATTTGTACACACAGGGGATTTATTTTGATGTAAAGGGTATCAGGGTACACTGTTAAAAACATTTTCTGTGAGTGTTGATTAATAAACCAAGGGTATAATAGCTTTTCTTCTTTTATAAAGAGAGCATCAGAATAGGGAAGGTTTTAGTGCCAGAAAAAAATACAGTTCTCAGAGATTCTTGGGTCTGTTTGACCTATTGAAACATCTTTAAGCATGCCATTTAGTTATACCCTAAACTGAAGCCAGAGTTACCTAGCCAGCATTCAAAGGACTGTAAGATTAGTATCACAAGTCCAGAATGACTTTTGAAACTGCCCCCCCCCCCCCGCCCCCAGCACTGCAGAACAAATGGCTGTTGAAACCTACGGGGATTTCAGAAGTGTTTTATCATGTGACATGTGGGTTCACAGCTGTTCAAAGAAAAAAATGTGAAACATCCCATCAGACTAGCACAACCCAGTCTTTTGGGTCCCGGTTGCTTTTTAACAGTGGAAAATATCATTGTTTTGGGGGGTTGTGAACTGATACAACAGTGAGAATCAGGAGGTGAAGGATCAGTTATCCAAAATATCCAGACAAACGCATCTTGTTTTCCCGCAAACCACATGGTGATGAAGGGCAGGTGTTCAGTCTCCATACCATTCTCAGTATTGACATGTTGTATTGAGGCAGAACTGATGATTGTATTAAACTGTCTCTAAGAACTCTTCATCCGGTTTGCATGTTGGATGTCTGGCTACACTTTTCCTTGCTTTCATTTTTCTGATTTTTTCCCCCTCATTCAGTCTTAATGTTTCCATTGCAGTTTTCTTTTCTTCTGTAAAATTTGACTTGCTTTCGTTCCCAGGAGGTGGGCTTTCTTGCCCCGTTTATTTTCCTCTCTTCTAGCTTCCCCCTACTAACCGTTTCCTGTTTCTCTCTTCCTTAAGGGAGTCCTGCTGCTTTGCGCTCTCTTTATGCAGCTGGGCTCTTTTTCTCTCTCCAATTGTTTGTCTCCAAGAGCCGTGTCCAAGTCATGTAAACACTGGTGGGATTCTGGTGCATTCTCTTGCTCCCAAGTTCGGCATTCATGGCCAAGAGGTTAGTGCATCAGAGGTGATGTAAGTGGAAGGGGAGGCTTCTGGGCCTGACTGCTGGGGAAAGTTCCTTGCTTTTTATTCCAGTCTGAAGAAAAACTTTATTTGGCTGCTCAGAAGCAGTTCAAGCCTGATGACATTTTTTTGCTGTTGGAAATTGCTTTCATTGGAAGGAGGAGTCAGGGAACAATTTGGATTGATTTCTTTCTCCTGCTGACTGGCATGCTTTTGGTGGTGTCCACTGACCTCCCAAAGGTCAGGATTTGGAGGGGCTGGAGAGGCAGAATGGAGGCTGGAAAATTTCCCATCCACGAGCAACGCTGCACTAGCATAGCATAGGACTGACTTGTGTGTGTGTGTGGAGGGGAATTCTACCAGAACTGGCAGAAAATTTCAAGTGTTTTTCTAAAAATCGAAAAATGTCTATTTTCAAGCTGCCTCACTTGATAATCTACACGCACTTGGCTCAGTAGCTGATAAGTCAAAGGGCACCTATTAGGTCACCTGGTGATCTGGGAATGAGATTACAATACAATTCCTGTATTTACAACATGTGTCTGTGCATCTGTGGATATGACCGCCCCCCTCTTTGGTAAGTATTGAGTACTGCAAAAGAAACTCCTGGTTTTGCAACCAAAGCGATAGACTCAAATGAAGTTCCACTGCGATAGCAACAGGTTTTCAGGGACATAAACTCATAGGCTCTGTTAAGACATAACAACAAGCTTGTTTGTCATTGCAGGAGTGAGACTTGACATTCCTTGGGCTCATATCTTCCCCACCCCTTGTGTGCAGCTTGAATACTGGAAACGTCACGGGTATCCAGCAGACCACAGTTAGTCATGGCGTCCAGATCTGACAAAATGGCATGCCCTGGTTTATCCTCGTGCCGATTTCAAACCATGGTTTAATCCTGGTTTGTGGGAGAGAGAACTGTTTTGCCAGGATAATAAAAAGCAATTCCTTTGGGCGAACTGGGACGTTTTTGATATCTGAGACTTCAAGGCTCCTTCTGATGATGGCATGCCACGGTTTATCACTGGTCTGTAGCTACCCGCTTTAAAGTAAAATAAGAGTACTTAACATTTCCTTAAGGGAGGGACTGTGATTTCTGCTGATTTCCTTCCTGCCACTGCTGACTCCCTACTCAGGTGTGTTGATTCCCCCAGTAACAAAATTTCAGTGGGCTACAGCGGCAAGAATGTATCAGCAGAAATTGGCGTTCCCTTAAGAAAATGTACAGGCACTGACCTTTCCTAAATATGCAGGCCACTGCGTCTGAAGGCTGCCATAGTTAAAGATGGGATGTGTTCTGATGGAAAGAAGTGAAAGCAGACAAGGAAAAAATATTGAGCAGGAATTCTCTTGGGTGTTTCTTAAGTGTTCTTGAATGTGAAGGAAGGAGCTGTCCTGCTGCATGCCGCTTTGAGAAGATGTTGAGTGATTCAAAGTGGGCAGGGGTTGGGGAAAAGGTTTATTTATTTATTTATTTATTTATTGGGGAAAGATTTATTGGTGAACATATATTAATTAAAACCAATGCTCCCTCTAAACTTTGGAGTCTTATGAGCAGAAATTCTACTTTGTGAGCTACTGGCATTAAAGCTGTGAGCAAGCGATTTGTCTGCTGCACAAATCAGTTTGCTGCGGAGCCACCCTTCCTGAACTATGACAAAAATCTGTGAGCTGGAGGCTAAAAAACTGAGCTAGCTCACACTAACTCAGCTTAGAGGGAACACTGATTAAAACATAATTCACTAAGCAATGTCAGATTTGTTTTTCAGACTTTCTCCTACTATAGCCTTAGCAGCATCTAGTATTAGTGTGATAAGAGCCAATTCATTTTGATTCTAGCCTGAACTATCGAAAGCTGGAAGGGATCTTTAGGGTCATCTAGTCCAACCCCGTGCACAGTGCAGCTTACGTTCTCTTTGAGGAGGCAGTGTTGAGAGATTCCTTGAAAGAACAGTGAGGGGTTGTGGGGCCATCCCTTTGCTGTACTGGCTCGCCCACCCTCTGCCATCTTGGATGGGTTTGAGCTAGCCTCCCCGCTGGCCCCAGAATGGGAAGGAAAGGGGGTTTCAGGCACCCTGGTCCTTTTCCTTCACTTCAAGTGAGCACACTTGTGCCCTCTTTCTCTCTCTGGCCCTGTGTGCTCCAACCCAGTTTTTCCTCCCTGGCCAGGCTTGGAAGCCTCCCTTATAGCACACCTTTGGCCCCACCCCCTGGACCTTGGCTCCAATCAAGGTTTGGCCCCACTACTACCAGAAAGTGCTAAAAGGAGCATGGATACCCACTCAGGCCTTTCTGGGCCTTTGTCTCCCTTCTGGGCTTTTGTCTCCCTTCTGGGCTTTTTAAAAATATCAGGCCCAGCCTTCTTCTTCAATCTTCTCCTTACGCTGGCCATTTCCAGCTGCCGGCCTTCACTCTCCAGGCCACTGCTGGACTGTCCAGATCTCCAGCCTCCTCTCTAGCAGTGGTGGTGGCCACTATCTGGTTGGGGTCTGTCACAGTCTGTCCTGCTGGGCTGGCCGCTGCTCCTAGGTTCCCTGTTGCCTCCCTCTCTGGGTAAAGACCCTCAGGGCACTGGGTTTTTTGTAGGGTGGGGGCTAAGTTGGGGATGGGAGCCAGTCCTGCTGTGAGAGTCCTACAGAGTCAGTCAACAGCAAGTGTCCTTAATTGGGAAAGCTTTATTGAGAAAGGTCTGCTATGGTCATCGGCACTTCTTGTGTTAGTAATGGCGGTCACTACTGAAACCAGGACAGTTATACAGAATTCAAAGAGACATCATGCAGTGCATTGTAACCAATCATTAGATAAAAAGGCGCTTAAAATACTGGTTCACAGTTCCCAGGAAATAAGCAGGAAGACTTATAGCTAGACAGAAGAAAAGATACATGAGCCAGCACCAACAGTCCCTCAAGGTCGGAGCAGTAGGGAGAGTGATAAGCATGCCATGAGAACTATAACATAACATTCCACAGTAGTGACGTCCTGGGGTCAGCCATCCCACCTCCCGAGCAGGGGATGGCAGCATTAGCTGACACCTGCATAGTGGTGAAAATTTCAGCAACCGCTTCCAGAGCTGCTGAGGAGTTCTGAAGGGCCCTTGGAGTGGGGCAAGTCATGTGATTAGATTTTCATATGATATTTAGGTTGCATCTCTGAGGGAAAATATTTGGGAGTCTAAGGTGGTTGTCAATAGTGCTAACCTTCCGTGCATGACATTCCCCTTCCTGAAACCATTTTTTTTAGTAGGAGGATGAAGATATTTTGTTAAATTCACTTGCGTGTAGCATGTAGTCAGTGTCTCCCTAGGCTTCATTAGGCAGTGGTCTTCGGCTCATAGGTTGGGGCCTGCAAGCAGGACATGAGTTCTTATAGAGCTGCCAGTCTTGTTGCATTTTGGAAGGACCCACATGCATAGAAAGCAATGATTTCATGCCTCCTGCCTCTCTTGACATGTGCATTCAAAGGAGCAGTAGATTGGTGAGAGGAAGTGGTAACTGAGTGACAGTTCCTCCTTATGGCGTGTTCCTCCTTATGGTATACTTTCTAGTGCTTAAGAAGTGTTTTCTGTCCCTCTCTTGTGAGCCAGTTTGGTGTAGTGGTTTATTGCGCGGACTCTAATCTGGGAGAACCGAGTTTGATTCCCCACTCCTCCACTTGCACCTAGCTGGATGACCTTGGGCGAGCCATAGCTCTGTACCAGCTGTTCCCTTAAGGACAGCTTGGGAAAGAGTTCTTTCAGCCCCACCTACCTCACAGGGTGTCTGTTGTGGGGAGGGGAAGGGAAAGGAGTTTGTAAGCCGCTCTGAGACTCCAAGTGAGTGAAGGGCGGGGTATAAATCCAATCTCTTCTCTTCTTCTTCTTCTTCTCTTTCATGGTCTTGTGTTCACAGTCCTGACCATGAACTTGTGAGGTTACAGCTTTGCCCCACTTCCTGTCACATGATTTTGCCAACATGTGGTTTCCTGTTGTCTGCTTGCTACTTAGGAAGTGGCACGCCCATTGAGTCCCAGGTTTGGAAGGACTGAAGACCACTGATTTAGGGGAAAGCAAAGGTTTTGTCTGGTCTTAATACTGGGTAACTTGGTTGACATAGCTTGTTAATACAATTCTGTTCTGTTCTGAATATTTCTAGTTTAATCCACTGCTCTCTAAAAGAAGCTATAAAGCAGTGCGACCGTTGGGAAAAATCTAATGAGAATATTTTTTGTGTCAACCACACTGAATGAATGGAAGCTCGGTAGTTTTCTTGTATAGCTTTTATTCCTTTCACTGGAACTTGTGTAAGAGACAGCCTCACTGGGTTTTGTCCATTGCCCATCACCACATAAACATCTGGGTGCTAAAAAAAGAAACTCCACAAAATCGGAAATTGGTGTAATAATAACCTCAATGTGCTTGGCTGTTTTTGACAGCTATTCATTTTGTTTCTGAAGCAGGGAAACAGGCAGTTCCATGTTTTTCATAGGCTCTTGTGTCTAGAATATTTAACACTGGTTGATTACAGGCTTGAAAATAGCATTTTCAGCTGCTGTTATCAAAAAAGTAACCCTCTGTTCCTTCCCGCGTTATGGGGAATCATCAAAAGAAAGTTAGTTTGCTGGTGCCTGTATCATGTGGGGAGTTTAAAAGGTTATGTGGCTTGCTGTTTTAATCCTTTGAAATTCATCAAAATTATTTATGGTACTAGGAACATAACTAATTTAAAAAATGTGATACCCCTCCCTGAATAACAATTCAGACACAATGGGCACATTGATATGTGGACCCAGCAGAATACATTGATGTTATCTGTTTGCTTTTCCTACATTAAGTTATTTGAAATTTTATTTTATAATCATTCGTCCTCGATGCTGTTGCCACAAACAGAAGAATCTATGTGGCAAAACACTGGAAACAGGCAACAGTGCCGTCATTGTTGTTTATCACAAAGCTGAATATTTGTAGGGAATCTAATGCCCTTTGGTAAGGAATTCCAGTCAATTTTCATATTGGAAATATACAGGACTTAATGACATCTGAGGCTTTATTAAATTTTTGTGCCAAACCAGAGACCTGAAAGATAAAGGTTAGTTCAACAAACTGAATGACTCAAATCAATATGAGAAATTCCGCCTGTTCTTTGGACTCCTTCCTGTGACTCTCCATCACCAAGCCTATAATGGTCCTTTGTCTGTCTTCTCTCTTCCTGCCGAAATGGCCTGCATTTCCTCCTGTCAGTAGATTTTGTCTGAGTTTTGTTCCACTTTCTCCTCGGGCAGCAGCTCCCTGCCTGGGCCTTTCTCCAAGGCCTCTCTCCATCCCATCCAGGATTCCTTTAATTGATGCCTCTTGATCTGCATCTTATATTACTTCCTACCTCTGACCCCTTTTCCCCCTCAGCCACCATGAGTCCTGGCCCTCTTCCTAGGCAACAGTCCAATTGTTTTAAAGTCAACATGCATAGGATCAGGATGTTATAGGATTCCCCTCCCACACCCGCCAGCACTCTGAGAAGCGGATGCTGTGGCTAAGAATGTCTGTCCTCGTGGACAGAACTAATTACTTCCTACTGGGAGACCATCCACGGTTCCTTCCTGGCATGGAAGCTCTCCAAGGAACACTTGATCGCTGTTGGGCTGCTAATTTACAAACGTGGCAGTGTTCATTTGGAATGGGACGCAAGTGAACTGCACAGGCCGGAGAACATTTCCCATGCTAAGTAATCACAATAAAAGCTGATCGGAAGTAGCTCTGTAATAAATGTGGGCTAAGGAAGCTCCCCTTCCATGTCACTTGACTTGATTCAGTACAGTAGGGAAAAGTTGTTCTTGTTAGGCCCGCTCAACACAGCCATACCCAGGGAGGGTGCTTAGCCCATGTTGTTAGTTATCCGCACCCATTTGGCATGGGAAACAGAGCTCATGACCTTCCATGTTTACAAAAGAAGCACACATAGGCTTCTAGCCCTTGGGTTAAAAAAGAACAGTTTCTATTAATTCAATGGTTAAAGGGTTTTCTTCAGGAAACAGCCAGGGTTTGAGCATTCTGTTCTTTGCGCTTTCATATCTGTGGCTGAAGTGGTGATTTGTGCTGTCCTCGTTCACAGTATGTGGTCCTGGATTAATTACAGATTGGCGCCGGCCTGATGGAATGTGTTCCTGTAAACCCAGAGGCCAGTGTTTTGCACTGGTTTTAAAATGCACTTTAGACGGAGAGGGAGGGAGGGCAGGAGGGCATGGAAAGCCAGTTAGTGCAGAATTTGGCCCAATGCTGGCAGGCTCTGGCCAGCGGGACTTGGCAAATAAAACCTGCCTTTTGCCAGGAGCTGCTTGAGCAGCAGAAAGAATCCATAGAGAACGTTTTAGCATGTAGGGAAACCTGAATTTGCCTGCTAAACTTTAAACCCAAATCTTTCAGAGTCAGATACATAAAGTACTCGTTTGGTCATATTACTGTGTTCGCATTCCTTTTCAGAATTGGACAGGCTTTTGGGGGAAAGGGGTGAGAGTTCTCTTTTGGATGGGCAGGAAGGAATTTCTGTGCCATAGGCCGCCAGGCATGAGGGGATTCTTATGTGTGTACAAGAAATAAGAGTCTTCTCCCGGCAGTGGGCCTTGGCAGCCATGGATCAGGAACCAAGTCATGCATTGGGCACTGCCAGTATTGCTGCTGCCTAGCCAAAGTCTTGATTCTGTCTGCCCCAAAACCCTTTTAGTCCTTTAAGGTCAGGGGAACCAATGACTGACTGGTCACTTCAGAGCCTAGAAACACTTTGCAGCCCAGAAAATGCTGCAGTGGTGAGCCCCGGCTGCTCACTAACACAGAACAAATGGCAGCTCATGCCATTGTGGGTTCCTGGCTGTCATCACAGAAGCTCCCAACACTTCTGTACAAGGCGTGGGGCCTTCTGCCCCCACTTATGCAGATATCTGGGAACTCGGGGATACTCAGCACAGTGCTAATTTGGGTAGCACAGCAGCAATTGGTAGGATGGCTGGCAAGCATCAAGAAGGTGAGTGGGTGACTGTGCCAGGCGGTGCGCAGGAGTCCTGCTCTGCTGTTAGATGAAGAGTAGAAGAAGAGAGTTGGCTTTATACCCTACTTTACCTGAAGAGGTCTCAAAGCAGTTTACAATCGCCTTCCCTTCCTCTCCCTGTAACAGGCACCTTGTGAGGTAGATTGGGCTGAGAGAATTCTGAGAAAAACTGTGACTGGCCCAAGGTCACCCAGCAGGCTTCATATGCTTCATGTGCTATTAGCTTTCTCTGGAAAAATACAGGTATATTTAGCTGTCGTGTGTTTGTGTGTGTGTGAGATGCTGCTAGCATCTTCATGGTGTGGGAATATAGGGATTCTGTACAGGGGTATCACATTAAATGCTTTCTCTCCCATAATCCCGCTGCAAGACAATTTGGGCTTCCCTCCAACTGCTTCTGTGTTTTTTAGAAGGATGCCAGGACATCTGATCATGGATCTCCAACCTCACATGTAGTCGGACCATTGTCCCTGAGGTAAAATGTTGTATTATTTTGCTGAGCCTCGAGATGGATTACAAAATTAGAAGAATGATGCCATAAAGAAAATCATTGTGACCATGAACAATGATGTGACTAGATTACAAAAATTAGGGAACAGTGCAGTACAAACAAGGTAATAAATATAAGATAAACAGTGCAATAAACTGCAGCTCTGTTCCTTTTAAAAGAGTGCCCTCCCGACCAATTCCATTTACTACAGTCCAGTTCCCTTAATAAGAATGCCCTTCTGAACAGTTCTGTTTTACAAACCTAATGACTGCCAAAGAGCTGATACCCTGTCTTGCTGTCTGGAAGCAGCCATCCATAAGGAAGCTAGAAGCATATCGCCCTTTTCTCTGTATCATCATGCATTCTACAGGACAGACCTGAGGCATTAACAGTTGTCCAGATTATATAAAGCAGCAACGTATAAGATCAAAGCTTTCACTACTTGTAGGAAAGGAAATTCTACACAATTACTGCCAATCTCCCTATTTTGGCATGACATATTGGATTCTCCTGCCCCCTCCATTATGTGTATCGTCAGAAGCTTTGGTCAGGGCACAAAAGCTAATACCCAGTTAAAAAGGCCAAGGCCTTCCTCCTGGCCCCTACCTATGTTGGTCATTTGTGGCACATTGAGGTCTCGGGGAGGGGATGAGAGCCAACTTCTTGAATTTGCCAAAACATGTTTGTCTCTTGGAAGTGATTCTTGGGCCCTTTCTGATAGAAACTTGGAAAGTGCTACAGAACTGTAAAGATACCAGAACACTCGCCAGGCCACAGAGGACATTTGGAAACCCTGGGCTTTGAGCAAAGCATTGGCACTGCCCTTCCTAGAAAGTAAGGCAATACTTGGGTGGGAAGGGACTGCATTGTGGACTCCTCCCATGTGACCTACTGTTTTGATGTTACCTGTGCAGCATGAAGAGGAGACAGCAGGTGTATCTTTGAACAGTCAGAAGGAGCCCTTACTTGCTATAGGTAACCAGGTGTAAGTTTGTTTGTGTGTCCTGTTCAGATTCTACTCTGCTTATTTTTAGGGGAGAATTTGTGCTGCAAAACAGGTACCAAATTTAATGCGAGTTAAAAGGTTACTTGGACTAATGTTTTTAAAAGATAGTGCTTCACAAACTCTCTCTAGCCCTGTCTACAAGTTATAGTGTATGCAGGTACAATCCATGTACAGTATATACTTTATTGTTGTTTATATGTGCATTGAGCAATTATGATGTTACATTTGATGCATGTACAGCAAAACCTGTGGTTGTAATTACACATTTGCCCAGTTAGTGGTTCCTGGTTTCATTTGTAAAGTAAGCTCTTTCTTACCAACAGGGATACGCACATACATGTAGGATGTAAATATAGTCAGTGGAGGGAGGAGTGGCTGGTAGCAGTGGCTGTAGGTGACTCACCCGTAGCCAGGGCCACTGCCCTGGATGAGGCAAGGAGAATCCCACCTTCTCTAGGGCTGGGGCAGCGGCCTCCAGGCCATCTGCCCACCAGGATTTTTCCTACTGGAAATCAGCCCTTGGACCCTTGCTTCTGTTCCTGCTCTCCTAAATCCCCCATTGTCGCTATTTCTAGAAGGTAGATCTGTTGTTTGTTGCATACCTCTTACGCCCACATTCTTCTTTTGGTCCTTAGCTTCCCTGTTGAGCATGTCTCTCTTTCCTAATTTCCTTAGTCTGAAGTGTGTTGGTCGGTGGGCATGGAAATAGCTTTGAGATGCAAGTGACGGTGGCAGTTGGGTGTCACAGAGGGGCTCTTTCCTGGGTGAGATTTTGTTTTTTCCGCAGAGGCAGCTGATCAGTTTCAGGTCATGCTTTTCTGTCACATGCTAGCAAGGTGGTTCATGTGAAGGCAGATAGGGAGGCTTGCAGAGTTGTGGGATACTTTTGGAAGACTGTTTCTAAAACTATGAATGGGTTAGGGCTGTGGCTGAATGGTGAAGCGTATGCATGAAGGCAGGAGCAGACTCTAACCCCAGCATCTCCAGTTGAAGCAGGTATTGGGAAAGACCTATCTCTGCTTAAGATCCTGGAAGACTGCTGCTGATCACAGTAAGTGCTGACGCAGATGGATCAGTGGTCAAACTTGGCATATGGCAGCGTTGTATGTTTCATTTTTCACTGGAAGAATGTGTTGCACAATCAGGTTTGATTTTTGTTTCCTACTGGAATAAACTGGTGTGGAATTGTATGGTACAGGCCCATCTCATCAGATCTCGGAAGTTAAGCGGGGCCAGTTCTTGGATAGGAGGCCATCAAGGAAGACTCTGCAAAGGAAGGGAATGGCAGACCATCTCTGCTTCTCACTTGTCTTAAAAATCCATTGCTGGGGTTGCCATAGGTCAGTTGCGGCTTGACATGCATACTGAAATAAATGTCCCATGTGTAATCTTCTTAATATTGTGCAACACCAGACATTGGTCCCACACTTTATCTTACCTAAAAATCTTGGGAGGGCAGTAAAATCTCATCAATGTTGTTGTCATATTAAAATATGTGTCAATGTGGATAATAACGTTTGCAAAACGAAAGGGAGGCAATGCACACATAAATTAATAAAGTTTATCTTACTCTAAATAGTGTATGGATCACTTCCACATATGGATATAGCATGGGTTAGGTATACAAACTGATGCGCCCCCACTTGGGGAGGTAGATATGTTTAGCCAGTCATCTGTACGTTTTGTACATCCTTTCTAAAGAAGGAGTGAGTAAGTATCCTGGTGATTCACACTGGATCATTTTGGTTAACAGAATGATAATGAAGGGTGGAACACCAATAATTGATTATCTGATAATTTTAAGTATTTGAATGAGACAAGGATTAATCTTACTTTTTAAAAGTGACTTTTTTCATACACCAAGTATCCAGATTCTCATCTGATCACAGTCAGGTAAAATGTTCAGCATCCTGAAAAGCCCAGCTTTTATTTTACGATGTGAATCTTGCTCTCGTGACCGTAAAGGTATTCTTAGATCAATTTCGCACAGGTGCTGCCCCGACGTTCTTCCTCTATTTGCCCCAGTGCTGTGCTTGAATTTCACACTATTTGCGGGGTGCATTTTGACCCACGGCTCCGCCCGATCTTCCCTGTGGCTTCAGTGATCCTCAAAAAACAGGATCATTGAAACCACAGGGAAGATTGGGCGGAGCTGTGGGTCAAAATGTGCCCCGCGGCAAATAGTGTGAAATTCAAGCACAACACCGGGGCAAACGGAGGAAGAAGGCCAGGGCAGTGCCTGTGCGAAATTGGTCTTAGTTTTCCCAGATCCCATCTGCAGAGCAAGAACAGGCTGTTCGAAGACTTTCACTGTTGAGAGGGCTGAGATTTCAGGGCCCCACAAAGTCCCTCCACACGTGACAGAAGCAGAATAAATAAGTTATTTGATACAGACCATAGAATTTAGGTTTTCCTGGCACAGAATTTTAAGTTGCTGCTAAATTTTGATTATTTTTTTAAAAGCCAGGAGTGACCACAGTTTGGGTCCTGCATCCTATAACTATCCAGTAGAATAAATAATGGCTCTTTCCCATTGGTAATACAAGATCTGGGGAGGCTCCGAAGCCTGGAGTAAATATCATCATTTCCTTGTTCCTATACTGGCAAGGCTGCTCAGAGGCGTCTCCCTACATTGCACTCTGGAAAAAGGACATCGTTAATTGGAGCAAGTCCAAGGACTTTAATTTTCTCAAGGAATTTGTAGACCTCCTCCTCTGACACTTCTTAAGTTTTGTTGCTTGAAATAGATCACAGCATGTGCCCCACCCTATGAGGCATAAGCCAGAAGAGCTCTCTTTCTAGCTTAAGATTGCAGTCGCAGCAAGAAGAATTTTTTTTTAAAATCAAGATGCTCCCTGTCCCATTAATTTTGTGTGCTGTGTTCTAAAGCAGCTCTTGTGACAGATATGGGGCTTGCTTGGGTTGGAATGGTAGTGTCTGCCAGAGTTCAGGAACTGGAAAGGCCTTCCAGTGACGAGAGGCCAGCTCTTCCAAATTTAGGTTATGTAACAGATATCTGTCATTTTCTTTCTACTCTGGACCATTCCAGTGCTGCCTAACCCTTCTTGCTGCCTCCATGACTTCTTTCTCACCAACAAAATCCCGCAGTCCCTGCAAACATGAAATACGCTTTGAATTCTTGTTGCAACCCGAATAAATTATGTACATGAGATGAATTTTGCCCCAGCTGTTACAATTGCAGGATTTTGGCTTCCATGATTGGCTTTGTTGTCAAATATCACACATAACTTCTACTGAGTAATTCTGTTGGTCAGTCAAGATCTTTTTTTTCCGACTGCGGCTGCCAGGGATCGAACCCTCTGTATGCAAAGCAGATTCTCTGCCCTTAAACCATTGATTAATTCAATGTGTCCTCAGCTCTGGCTGTGACATGTATCCTTCCCACGGCTGTCTGACCCATGCTGCGGTTCCATTTCTCAGCTGTGGAATTTCCGTTTACCTTCCATTGTCATTCCCATTTCCTGAATCTAAGCAGGTCTTTATATCAAGTTGCAACCGACTTCTGTGACCCTTGTGGGGCTTCCAGGGCAAGATATAAGCAGAGGTGGTTTCCCGTTGGCTTCCTCTGCATAGCAACCCTGGTCTTCCTTGGTGGTTTCCCATCCAAGTACTGATCATGGCCGACCCTGCTTAGCTTCCATCTCTGACACGCTTGGGCTCCTCTGGGCTATTCGGATTGCTACAAGCACGTCTAGCTCCATTCAATACCTGGATGTGAAACCTAGTTTCCTTGAGTTCTTTGATGGAAGAAAGGCAACATATAAATGGAGTTGACAAAGAATTAAATTAAACTGCATTTTTCAAGAGCAACCTCTTACAGAGTGCATGAAGGCCTACCTGCCCAGACTCGTATATCTACCTAGGGTTAGAGGTAAAGGTAAAGGTTTCCCTTGCTCGAAAGCCAGTCGAATCTGACGCTAGGGGGTGGCGCTAATCTCCATTTCCAAGCCGAAGAGCCAGCACTGTCCGAAGACTTCTCCGTGGCCATGTGGCCGGCATGACTAAACACCAAGGTGCACGGAATGCTGTTACCTTCCCACTGAAGTGGTACCTATTTCTCTACTTGCAATTTCCTGCTTTCGAACTGCTAGGTTGGCGGGAGCTGGGGCCAGAGACGGGAGCTCACTCTGTCATGCATCTCTTTCTAAAGGTTCTTTTTTCCTGTATGTGTCTTGCAAATATGGAATGGGCAAAACTTTTCAGTTGCCACTAAAGCAGGGCAGTTTTGAATGAATCAACTGCTTTGTAAATCAGGCCAGAGATCCACTACTGCTAGGTTGGCAGTAGCTGGGGCCAGAGACGGGAGCTCACTCTATCACGCGGCACTAGGGTCTCGAACTGCTGAACTACAGACCTTCCAGTTCAGCGTCTTAACCTCTGAGCCACCACAGCCCTACCTAGGGTTACTGTTACCTAATAAATGAGAAATACTGCATGTAGATGAGAGGATCTATAGCAGCAGGAATGTTACCTGAAGCCAACAGAGCCTTCTGTTTTTCTGATTTCTATTTTAAATGAAAATGAGCACAGCAAGTGGGTGGCTGCTATGAGGGTCACTGCTTTGCCACAATACCTGGCGGAGTGATGGGTGAGGGAATCCTTGCTCCAGTGATCCCCAGTGTGGTGGCTGTGGGTGCTGTCTGTCTCTTGGAGCTCACTTGCTTCTTTTCCATAGGATCACTTCCTCAACTCAAAGAGCACAAACTGGCTTTCTTCTCTGTTGTTGGAGTTAGAAACCCCAAGGAGGCTTATTGTTGGTCTGCAGGGAGAACACATTTGGAAACAGCTGCCTCCATCGGAGGAGAATGCTTGGCTTGGAACCTCCTTGCATTCTGTAGAACCTCTCAACACTTGGTGATTTAGCCAAGCTCCCATGGCAGCCATTTTGTGATTGTTTGAGCCACCAACTCATTTTGTTGTGGTGCTCGCTGCCGCCTCTCAAAATTCTAGGAGCGCCCGTGTTTTCAACATGATTGAAGGACCCCTGCCTGGCACTTATTTTCTCACTTCTCTGCCACTTTTCCTCCAAAAGGTTTTTTTTTGACAAACTAATGAAATGCTGTTCTTGTTTAAAACTGACATATTGTCCTTGAACATAGATGGACCTGTAAAAATATTTTTAAATTATCTCCTTAGTTGATAACATCAATTTGTCAAAAGTGACGGGATCTTTCCTGACAGTCACTCCCCGGAAAATAGATCTTGGCCTTGTAATAAGCGCTCAGTGGAAACATTAACTGTCCCTTTGCAAAAGTGGCTAAAAAAAAGTACATTCCGTATTACGGTTTTATTAAAGACAACATGGCCAGTGCTGTAATACTTTTATATAAATCTTTGGTGTGACTGCTTTAGAGACTCTCTGTAGAGTTCTGATTGCCCCGTTTCAAGATGATTTTGTGGTGCTGGAGAAAGTGCAGAAAAAGGTAATCAAAATGTCTGGGGATCTTCCTTATTATGTTGGGCTAAAGGGTTTAGGAACTTTATGTTTTGTTTTTTTAAGATGCAGCATTATACAATTGTAAATGGTGTAAACAGGGCAATGTTCCTTTCATGCAGTATTTAATTTATTTTACAAAATTTGTACCCCAACTTTCTACACTCATGGGGGGGTTGGCGGAGGTCCTAGATCTCATCTGATGAAATTCATTGGCAAAAGATTGCAGACAAGCAATGGAATGTGCTTCTTTACCCAAATCATATGGAGTACACTGCCGCAAGGTGTGATAATGCCAGCTGAGTGAGCTCTCTTGTAAAAGAGGTTCAGTAAATCCGCAGAGAGTTGTTTTATCAATGGCTCTTGAGCATGGTGGCTCAACGAACATTCAGAGGTCACATACCACTGATTATTGGTTGCTAGCTAGGGAAGGCGAGGTGGGTGTTCAGAGCACATACAACACCTATCCTACGGCAGCTGCACTGGCTCCCCATTCGTTTCTGGTGCCAATTCAAAGTGTTGGCACTTCCCTTTAAAGCGCTAAATGGCCTAGGACCCTCAATACCTTTGGGACCACCTCTCCAGGCGTGACCCTTCCTGTCTTCTCCAGTCTTCATCTTGGAATTTATTGAAGGTCTCTGGTCCATGAACTGCCTGCCTTGTGTCGACAAGGGCAAGGGCCTTCTCAGTAGTGCCCCCCCCCATCCTGTGGAATCAGCTGCCCAAAGAGGTGCATGCCTTGCGGGGACCCCCCCCCCCCCGGGTTCTGCAGGGCATGCCAGGTTGTTCTTTTTCAGGCTGCCTTTGGGTGATTGCGATCCACCAGGCAGCTGGTATACTTCCTCTGTGTATTCACCATCCACACATCTTACCACGCTTGATAGTGGATAGATTTTAATGGGGATAGATTTTTTAACCATTTTATATTTTAAACATTTATTGTATCTTTGTACTGTTTTTATTGGTGTATTTATATGCTGTTAGTTGCTCCAAGTCCCGTTTGGGGTGGGGAGCAGGATATAAATTTGATAAATAAAGATTGGTCGCTAAGGATGGGGGTGGGGGGTGGGCAGGCTACATGGAAGAACTGTTGTCTTTATTCTCTGCATATTGGCTTCCCTGGGAAGCATCTTGCTGGCCACTGATGGAAATAGGAAGCTGGGCTGGATGCTGATCTTCTACGGTTGCCGCGTGTGTTAAACTATCTTATGCTATGTATTTGCCTCAAGAAAAAAATCTCTTTGGCCTTGCTTCTTGTACTGTATGTGGCATTAAGTCCTTCCTGTAAAGGGAACCCAAGGTCAAGCTGTTGATGAGCTATCACATCACCGAAAAGGGTGTGTGCTTGTGATGGAGTATAATTGTTTGCTTACTTTGTTTTTCCACTAGTTTTTTATTGCTTCAAGAAGTTATTTGAGAGGTTAGAATAACATCAGCCCTGCCAGGCTGCCGCGTATGAATTCCTGGATAGTGGAAAGATCCCAGGACACAATCATGTGCTTTTAAGTCTCTATAGCAAAATAAATACTTAGCAGCTAATGGTAAAACAGAAAACTACGATATTCTCTTTCAGCTTTCCCTAAGTATAGAATATGCGTACTGTTTTCTGAATGTACAGCTTTTCCTGTGTAGGAAGAATGAAGTGTAGACACCAAGGGAGCCCTTGCAAAAGGATGATGCATCGATCCCCTGCTGTTGCGCAATTTCTGCCCTCTGCATATTGCCTCGCCTAGGGGGCCACCTAGAATATACTTGCAAATCAGGAGGATGCTTATCCTGGAGGAAAACTGATACCCACTTTCTGTGGTGAATAAATCCTGATTTATTTTTTCCTATCCCATGGGTACACATCAGCTTATATTATTAAAAATTGGACTGATGATGGATTAGATCCAGCTGAACTTTACACTCAGTCTCAACCAGTTGCCTTCCATGGTAACCCCCACGCTCCATGGCTTTTGTATTTGCAGCTCCTGGGATTCTTGGCATAGCCTTTTTGACTGGTCATAGAGGAGATATCCTTCCTTCTTCGCCACCAGAAAAGCTGCTTGGATCCAACCCTGTGGCCGTAGACCCCTTGTTGGACTGTATTAAAACACATTTTGCACCAGCACCTTTGATGGAGCAGGAGGACTTAACCAATTTGGCTGTCTGATACACATAAGAGCGTGTTGTACTCTTATGTTCAGAAGTACAGATTCAAAAGGAGGGAGTTCTTTTAAATATTTTCCCCTTGTCTAGACAGATGTTTTCATTGGTAGAAATCTGAGAGCGCTGCATTTTTCAACGAGCGTAGATTTATCAGGCGTGCACGGTTTCACAGCGTGGGGTTACTGAGCTGCTTCCAAGCCAGGAGATAATCCCGTTCATCCTCCCTCTCATTCATATAATTAAATTTGGAGGGTAAATCTTCCCCACTAGTGGCTGAATGGCATTCAGAATGGCCTTTCTTCTGTCCATCCCCCCAACTGAAACTGCTTGCATGGTGACGCCATGGGTGGAAGGTTAATCTACAGCAGAGTGGAGAAACACAATCTTGCATTGTTTCGGTGCTCTAAAAGAACTCATCATTAGAAAACATCTCACTTTGTTGCAATGCTGCTGCTCAGTAGCCTCTTACAGTGTAACGCAGGCCATACGCAACTGAACTGGAGTCACCCAAAGTCTGGGATGAAATAATTTCTGCTTGTGATTGTGGAGCTGCACTGGATCAGCTGGTTTTTTTGTCCTGCAGATCTACCATAACTTTTCTCCAAAGTTGTGGGCCAAGCTACAGAAGTATGCAATTTCAAAACATTTATTGTAGTTAATTCAATTACTGTCCACTAGCAAAACTCTACAGGTCAGATGGTTGAGGAAAATTCTTTTAACAGATAGTATACGTGTGGTAAAAGAAGTGCAGCAGGGTTGTATTTTGGCTTCAGCACTTTTTGCAGTCTACTTAAATAATTTGAGTCCCTTCTTGTCAAAAGTGAATGTAATGGCTCCATCATCGGGGGGCATCAAAGATATATATATATGTGTATATATATATATATATATATATATATATATATATATATATATAGCCACAAGGTATAGATAGGAACTATGGGGTAAGTGATGCACTGTATTCTTGGTGGAGGGGGGCAACAGTGGGAGGGCTTCTAGTGTCCTGGCCCCACTGATGGACCTCCTGATGGCACCTGGTATTTTTGGCCACTATGTGACCGAGTGTTGGACTGGATGGGCCATTGGCCTGATCCAGCATTGGCTTCTCTTACGTTCTTAACATAATATTTTAGGGGCAGATGATGTCTTACAACTATAATTGACTAGGCAGGGTTTAACAAATCAAATCAATCAATTTATTAATTATTATGAAATGGAGCAACTTAGCATAAGTCAAAATAAATCTAAAATACTGCTGTTTGGAGACCCCAGGAAGACAGGGCATCCTTGGAGGTTGCAAGGAATGGAGTTTGAATAAGTTCAGCCTTACAAATGTCTGGGCATCCATTTTGACTTTCTAGTGACATGGGAAAGTCATCTAAAACATATCATAAGTAGCTTTCAGTTTCTGTCCATATCTTTGAAGAAAATTTTATTTTACAAAAGATGGACACTACAGTTTTTTCCATTATCGCTTACACTGTACCATTCCAAGATCTTACCTGCAGCCCTGTATGGGGCACCATTATGGCAGCGTGTAATCGCTGAAGATCTTGAGAGGCAGCAAACTGGCTTCTTCCAAACCATCTTGGGAATTCCCAGTTGTGTCTCCAACTCAGTAATTAGATTAGAAATTGAACTGTGCCCCGTACAATCAATCACATGGAGATATGCCATTAAGATGTGGTTAAAAATACACTTATTAGAACCCCATTGAGTCAACTAATCTATCTAATGAGTCAATACTTATTTTTATTATCAAGTACCAATGCCTTCTTCAACAAACCGTGTGAACTGGGATTTTCGTAAAATGATAATCTGTATAATTGCTATTCTGATCACCTATTGAAAACAATAACAGAAGCAATTTTATCACATGATTGGTTACTTACTGTTTCATACAGGAAGTGTGCTCCTTTGTATTATGGCCATATCCCTACAGCTTCCTTTACAGTTGCTAATTATTGGGTTACTATAAAAAAAATCACAAACACAGATGTTTAATTCTTTTGGCAAGATGTAGTTCACTCCCAACAGGTGAATACACAGGAAGGTTTAAAAGGTATTCCCTGGATTGAAAGAAATTGTTTTTGTGCGTCTGGAGCAATAGAAACCATCTCACGTGTGCTGTTACACTGTCCTTTGGCAATTAAAGCTAGGCGTGATATACTGGAATCTCTTGTCAACGCTGACATTTAGTGCTCTAGTAATTATATTATTATGAAGCTGTTGTTTTCAAATGATATAGGCTGTCTGAAAGCTGTTGCTAGATTTCTTGCGTACATTTTTAAAATTATCTTAGTATTCATTGTTGTGCTCTGGTTTTGGTTTTTCCATAATCCCACCACGACATAGTTGAAGGGAATGAAAATGAATGACTTTTCCTCATATTTGTATGTATATGGTGTGCTTGTGTGTGTGTGTAAAGCATTTCAGTAATAATGTATCAGTAGTCAGTGGGCTAAGATCAGCCTTATCAGTACTAGGTATAGATGTAAGTAAAGCCATTGCTTCAGTGCAGGTGGTTCTTTGTATATATGTATGCACATTTCTCTCCGTGCCAACCACATCTGTGAATGGCTATTTGTAAAAAACAAAGTAATAGTTTCCAGTGATCCCTTTCCCACTTATTCTTCTGCCATTTTGTGTAACTTTAGGGTTTTAAGGGTTTTTTTCCTCTTTAGTATCTGTTTCCAGGCCAGAACTAAGAGACTGCAAAAGACTAAGTAACCCAGTATTTTCTCCCTCTTTTCCGGTCCTTCTCCCTTTCCCCTGCTCCGTTCTTTCATTCCTTTATGGATTCTGAATCAGCTTCCTGTTCCCCTTTTCATCCAAAAAACAGAAGCCATGTAATATGTTTTATGAAGAGCAAGCAAGATAACACAGTACAGCGTGTAAGCTATCGAGTTCTCCTGAACTCTTCGTCAGGCTGGATTTTTTTTAAGGAAGTAGAAGAGGAAAGCCCTAACCTGAACAGCCCAGGCTAGTCTGATTTTGTTAGATCTTGGAAGCTAAGCAGGTTCAACACTTGGTAGTACTTGGATGGGAGACCACCAAGGAAGTCCAGGGTTGCTGTGCAGAGGCAGGCAATAGCAAACTATCTCTAAACATCTCTTGCCTTGCGCACTCCATAGGGTCGCCATAAAGCAGTCGTGACTTGACTGAATTAAAAAAAAAGAGGATGGAAAAAAGATGTTTCGGGCCCTAATCTGTCTCCTCCTTCAAATGCTCTACATCTTCAATGCTCACCTAACAATCTTGCTTAGGATACCTGCCCAGCCCTCTCTGTTCTTTTGTTCTCTTTCCCAGCTTCTGTGCATAATGTACGTTGTGTCCTTTCTCCCCTATATTTTACACACACCCCTCCTCTTTCTACCCTGGAATAACTTGGTCCAATGCAGTCAGAGATTTACAACTGCACCAGAATGTTGGCTTTTAGGAAGCCTATTACAAGAAGAAGTGCATCTGAATTGTGCTTCCCTACTGTTACCCCCCCCCCCCGGGTACCCTCCAGGTGGAGACCTCCCACTATTACAACTAGTCTCCAGATGACAGAGATCACTTGAAGAAAATGGTCACTTTGGAAGTTGGACTATGTGGCATTATGCCTAGACCCTGCCCTTCTCAGGCTCAACCGCCGGAATCTCCAGGTATTTCCCAACCTTTTGCTGGCAACCCTGGGCCCCACTCCCATGTCTCATGTCTATTGCCCAATTGCCAAGCACTCTACTGATAACTTTCACAGTTCTTTTAGAATGCTTGGGAAAATACGAGTTTCCCCCCATGCCTTATGACTCTGCCACTTCTCCACTTGAACTTTGTTTTACTGGAGTGCGTTATGCACGTCAGAAAACTTGATTTCAAAGACACAGAGCTGCCATTTCCCTTTAGGCTGTCCAAGACATACCAAAGTTTTAAAAACCCAACCATTTAGCTGTAGATAATCTAGATCTTGAGCCTGTCATACTATCAGCAGCGGGACCAAGATTGAAATGCAGCCCGCTGCTTAACTCCTTGATTTATTAATAAGTCTAGAAAACGAAAGAAGCATCAAAATGTCACAGTTCAGACAAGAGAGTGTTGCAACTTTTGGAGTTGCCCTGAAATCCCGGTCTCTGGCCCACATCCTGAAAGTTGAGCTTTCATTGTTACGTTCCCCCTCTTGGAGGAAAACTTCCCAAATAAAAATGGCTGCATCCTTTATAAACACCTATTAATCACGGTGCATTGTTTGCTATGTTGAGTCTTTTCTTAGGAGTCAGTACAAGGAAAAGAGATTTCCTGTTTTAAGTGTGATGAGTATACAAATTCCAGTTCTATAAAGTGTTCATCCGGAATATGCGGTAAACCCTTCCAAACGTGCTAAAAATAGATGAAGGTATGTATGGACTTAAACCAACACTTCCAAGGTAGTTGGAAAGCTAGAGTTCACTTATGGCTTTTCTAGAAGGAGCCGGAGATGGGCAGCCAGGTGTGTCCTCCTTCAGCTATTAATGGAACTTTAAAATGTGAGTCACTGCTTATCCTCCACGAGTCTTGGAGACACTTGAAAATGATCCTACTTAAACAAACCTAAAATAACTGTCACCCCAATTCTATTCTTGTTAATGGAAAGTGCCGTCAAGTCACAGCTGACTTATGGTAACTCTGTAGGGTTTTCAAGGCAAGGGACGTTCAGAGGTGGTTTGCCACTGCCTGCCTCCGTGTCATGACCCTGGTATTCCCTGGAGGAATCTCATGCAAATAACTAGCTGGGGCCAACCCTGCTCAGCTTCCAAGATCCAACAAGATCAGGCTAGCCTGGGCTATCCAAGTCAAGGATATTCTTGTCGTTGGAAATACAGGTGGAATGGCCATTCTGTGTTTCAGGGTGCACTTCGACTCAAAGAATCAATTCAGTGATCCTGAAAGCGGGATGAAAAGTTGGCTGAATTGAAATTGGGGTGTGAATTGAAACTGTTCTACAGTTTCTTTACAATTCTTGTAAGATTTATCTGTATAGGCTGACATGTTGACACAAAAGCAAAATTCTCACCCCCAAGCCTTTCTGACTGTGAGTTCAAAAAGTGTGTTATAAAAGTGAATAGTCCTGTTGCCTGTGTACCAGTGCTTGATAGCAAAACCTACCCAGTGCTGATGGGCTGCCATTGGCTGAGCAATAAACATGAGAAAGGGAAGAGGAGGAACTGGTCAGCAGAGACTTCCCTTTCCTCTGTACTTGCTTTTCACTTTCATCACTTCACAGCAGCCACCTCATCTCTAATGACTGTGTGAAGCTGCTCTATAATGCGTCAGCTCATTGGTCCACCTAGCATAATATTCTTTATTCTGACTGATATTTGCTCTTCAAGGTCTCAGTTTCAGGAAGGACTTCCCAAAGCTTGTTACCTGGCAGCTGTTAACTTAGACTGCCAAGAGTTGGGCCCAAAACCTTCATCATGGAAGGCTTATAGTCCTCAGCCTATGAGTTTGGTTGTGAAGTCCCAGTTGCTCTGAGCCAAACTAAATGCCATGGTGGCTGTGGGTCTATTCTATGGCCACTGATGTCATTAAGAAGCACTTGTAGGTGTTTTGTTTTTTTTTTAATTGCGGCAAGGCTGTGGTCCAACTCGGGTGGGTGGCGTGGCAGAAGAACTGTTAGTACCCCCAAAGTCCTGTTGTGTATTTTTTAGTTCTCAAACACCAGCACAAGCACAAAAGTCAGTTCCCATCTTTTGAAAAACCAAAAAAAAAGTATAAACTTGAAATAAATGGCAGTAAAAGGCATAATCCACAGTTCAGTGAGACAGACATTTTAAAATGTAAGGCAGCTGTATTTCTGCCATGATTACAGTAGCCTTTTAAATGGTTTAAAAGATTCCACTTTCTGCCACAAGCTGACAGATGTGTGCTGGTTATGCGCTGCTTTCATGTGAGCAAAGCTCTTTACAGGATTTTTGTTGTCCCCCCCACCCGAGGCCACCCTATTCATTGCACGTGTCGCTTAGAATGGATCCAAGAACTGGCCTCTGAAAAAGTAAGGGAAGCGTAATAACATGCTGCCCCACCCAGCTCAAAAGACATGATCTAATCCTGAAAGAATGGGCCACATGCAAGCTGCTGTTATCATGGAAGGTCTGAGAAGGTGGCTGCTGCAGAAACATACGAGGCTGATTTCTTTACTAATGTACTCCATGCTAGAAGAACAGCCACGCGTGCACATACTGGTTCGTCTCGAATGCTCATGGCAGGTTGCAGCATATTTCTAAAAACCCATCATAGCCATAAATTAGGAAGCTGAAACTCTGTCTCTTGGCCTAATACATTTTTATCCCACCCTTCCTCCAAGGAACTCTGTTTTATCCTCATAAACAAGCCCGTGAGTGAGGTTAGGCTGAGGGAGAATGTCTGGCCCAAGCAGGCCCTCTCAGAGGTTCGCAGAGGCCTGGGTCACTTCCAGCTTTTGAAGCTCCTAGACATAACAAAAATAAGAAATGACAACACATGATGAGCGTTGAAACAGGTTGTGAAACTTATCGATTGCCAAAAAATTAGCCAGTGCCTATATTTGAGGTCCCTTTTTCAGTTTGAGGCCCAAGCCGAAGGGCCTTTGGCCTCCCCCCCATCCCAATTGGCTCTGGCCAGTGACTGCTTCACGGATTTGCACCCAAGTCTCCCAGGTCCCGGTCCAGGAGTCCAACCACTACACCAGGGGTCGCCAACTTTTTAGAAGCTGCAGACACTTTCGGAATTCTAATACAGCATGGTGGGTGCAGCCACAAAATGACTGCCTTGGGAGGTAGCATTGGCTACAAAGTGGCTGCCGCTGCTTACCTTCAGTCACCTAGTAAAGAGCCAAAGCGACATATTAAAAGATCTGCACAGGCAATTGAATCTCCAGTAGTTACTCAGACGCCTTGCTGGGCAAAAGACCCACTGGCCCCGCCTACTTTGTAAAAACATTTGGTAGGCATCAGGAAAGGTTTTAGTGGGGGCACCACAATGGGGACCGCTGCACTCCACTGCTGCCATCTTGCTTAAGTGATATTGTGTACTAGAGATTCATTAGAATAAAAAGGCTTAAAAATTAGTAAATAGGCAGAGGGTTGTAGCCTAACAAAGCAAATCAGTAGCACTATCACAATCCCATCTAATGCTGTATTTCTTTGATTTTTTTTAAAAAAATCCTGGCTTTGTTTATATCTCCATCAGATCCTTAACATGGTTTTGCCCATTTTAACATACACATTTTTACTTCCACCCTCCATTTCTATTATCTTTTATTTATTTTATTTCTATTATCTTTATATGCTTGAGACTGCTCATGATTAAAACAGTCAAAACGTTTTTAATTCATATATATAAGAACAAATAAAAACAAAATCACATGTGGGGAGGGTGGGGTACAAGTGGAAGTAAGTAAATAAATAAAATCAATGTCAAAACATTGCCAGTAAAAACAGCCAATAAAAGCAAGCCAGAGTATAAAAAATGCTTAAAATAGGACAGTGATGTTGGTAAAAGACTACACTTGTTAGGAATTGACCATAGGACAGCTTAAAAAGATTGAGCCCTTTAGTTAAAAGCCTGGGCAAAGAGAATGTTCCTTTATCTAAAAGAGAGTAAGGTGAGCCTCGAGGGGGAGGGTGTTCCAAAGTTGAGGTGCCACCACTGAAAGAGCCCTTTCCTTGGTACTTACAATAGGACATAGTTCATCTGTTCCCATTAGAGTTGCCAGCTCTAGGTCGGGAAATATCTGGAGATTTTGGGGGTGGAGCCTGAGGAGGGTGGGGTTTGGGGAGGGGAAAGGCTCCAATGGGGTATAATGCTACTGAGTCCACTTTCTAAGTGGCCATTTTCTCCGGGTGAACTGATCTCTGTATCACGTCAGAATGCAACCTGGACACCAATCCAGCATGTGCTTTTGTCGGACATGCCGCCCGAGTCTTCAAAATTTCAGCTATGTTCAGTGGGTGTGTGCTTCGTGATAAATGTGAATGGGCAGATTGCAGCTGATGTTCCTCTCAGTTCTGTGGTGCCTACATCTGAGTAGGCATGCCTAGCATTGGGTCACTAGAATTATTGTGGCAGATGCTTAGAACTGAGCTTTGACTATTTCCAAGCAGTAAGACTTCCACACTGGGGGAATGTCTGATGAGAACACTCTCTTTGAGCTAGTTGACCCATTGCTGAGCTCGTGAATGTATGAAGTGGATCCAAGCTAAAGCATCTGCCTTAGGTTTGCATCCACTACTAGGGCATGCACAGAGAGAGGGAGAGAGGAACTGAATTTTACATCTTTCGTTTGGATCCCTTGCTCAATCTGTATTGTGCCGAGAGTCTGTGTGTGGACATTTTCTTTTTAATAAATGCTTTATAACCTTTAATGCTGGTAGCGGTTCTCTATTCCACACTGGACCACCATTGTTCCATGCGTGCAATTTTTAAAAAGGAGCACCAGAAAGGGGGGGGGCAGTCAGTTGGCAAATGTTTTCCCCCAGAGTGGTGCACAAGGAAGTAAGCTGTCTCCATGGTGACCAGCCACTGGATAACAGGAGACACAGAGGCAAGGCTTTAGAATGGCAACACAGGGAAGGGAAGCTGGGAGCCCTGCTCCTCTCAGTGGCCAGTTCCTACAAAGGCCAAGTGGTGGCAGTGATTGAACCAAGAGAGAGAGAGGTTGAGTTCACATTACCTTTTTAAACTGCATGGTTTTCGTTATTGGCCTGTCATGGAGGAAACCGGTACAGGGACAGCTGTTTCACACAGCATTTCCCTTCTGGTAAGGAGCCATCTCTGAAGCGCTGTGGCCATTTCAAATTGTGCCGCTTTCTTTTCCTGCCATTTTCCTCTTTGCGCACAATTTCCCTGAGAGGTGTTTTTTTTTTGGTGGGGGGGGGGATCATTTTATTGGGAGTCCTATGACACTGATTTGACATCCTGTTATAGCATTAAAGCGTTCCCAATAGAACATTTTAAAAAAAGAGAGGGGAGATTGCATACCAGAGGAAACAGGGCGTCAAAAACCCGTCATTGGAGGAAGCACTACGGGGCATTTTACACAGCCCACTCTGGCGATTCAGATTCAGAAGAAGGGATTGAAGACCTGAGGAAAGCAGTTTTTTTCAACAACGCCTCAGACGCGCTTCCCAAACGGGAGACAACCAGCATTGTATGAACAGCACTGTATGTAAGTTTCCTTACATTGCTGTTCTACTGTTACATAGCTTTTTTCATTTATATAATCTTTTCCTACCCTTTCTATTTCTGTAGCATTTATTATATCCAATAAGATTTGAATTGCTGACTTGCCTGGTCTAACTCTCCTAATGTCATGGAGAGCAATTTTTTAATACGGCCTCTCAGGAGAAAATCTCAGCGTCAGTGAAAGGTTAGAGTACAGATTCCATTCTGGGCAAGAGTGAAGCTAGAGTTGCTTAGTTAAGGCAGATGTAGGCTTTTAATGCTTTGGGGAACAACTTCAGTGTGGAAATCACATGAGACAATTGATCTCATCGTACCCTAGATGGCCCTTTGGCAAAGCAGATGAGTGTACCAGAGGGGAAAGAGGTATGAGAAAAGAGCTTTTGCTGCAAAAAGAACGACAGGCTGTTGTTTTGTAGGGATCATTTGTCAGTCAGAGCCTAGTACATCGTTTGGGCTTCGAGAGTGTTTTCTAGCAGCATTAGTTGGCAGGGTTCGGTCTCATTCTGATCTGGAGCTCTTTAGACCGTAACAGACCTTCACCAGTTTCTTCTAGGATCACAGATACCATCTTTATTTTTTTCCCCTTAGCAGTGGCCCTGTGACTTTAATTGTTGTGTGACAGAAATTCCAGATACAGCTTCACCCCAGTATGAAGATTTGGTGAAAGGGAAGCTTCCATCTGTTGGGTTTGGCAGTAGACCTGAATAAAAATGCCATTAATAGAGGCTTAATGTGCAGAAATGGTCAGCTGAAGCTCTTCACGGCACGGAGGTAAATAACATCCCATTAACCTCTATGAAAAGGGCAGGACATCTTTTCTCCAGGCTACTGGTAAGCTTATCAAGGAAAAGCAGGAAGAGAGGGATACACTTTACCAAAGGCCAGGGGGACCAGCCTAGACTGTAGGCCTATTATCATGATAAAACTTGTGAAACTGCAGATACAGTACAGTATTAAGCAGGCCAGGTTGCCCAATTGAGTGGGCGACCTCCTGCGGGTCCACTCTGTACCCTGCCACTGCTCCATAGGGTGATGGGAGGAGCAAAATGGCATCCTTTTTTACCATTGAGTTTTGAGTGAATCCTAGAGTGTTTCATGATGCAGTGAGGTGACATCACTTCCAGTTACACAGCTGGAAGTAACATTTCAGCAACCCCTCCACAGTTCCCTGGGGGTTTCTAGTTCTTGGCTGGCAACCCTAGATTGTATCAAGTGTGTGTGTGTGGGGGGCAGTTACAAGTTCACACTGACACCAGAGAAATAATGCTTTCGCCCTACCCTGGCCACCAGTCTCTGCTTCAAATGAATTTCTGCAGACTGCCAGGACAAAATTGTAAGGTTAAGAGGCCCCAAAGAATTAGCCCCCCCCAAGTGGTAATTTAGTAATTTTTAGTCATTGTTGTGTATTTCGAGGCCCATTGTAGTAAGAGGCCTGAAGCCCACATTCCCCAACGTGGTGCCCATCAATTTGTTTCCTGGTGCCCAGTTTCTTCTTCCCCAATGTACCTCTTTCCCAAATGGATCCTATCTTTCCTTCATCTCACTGAAGCAGGAAGTGCTTCCGAAGGACTAAGAAAGAATTACCTTTGTATTGTCAGGGAGTGCCCATTTGGAAACAGTTATATCTGCTATAGGAAGATGCTTGATTTGGAAGTTCCCATTGTTTTCTGATTGATCCCAGCTTCCATGGCAACCATTTTGTGGTAGTATTCACTGCCTGCTTTCAAAATACCAAAACTACTCACAGGTTTAACAGAGTTGAAGAATCTTGCCTTAAGCGCTATGCTTGTACATAAATCCAGCTTTTAAATGCAACCACAATATGTAAGCAAATTAAATCAAGACCTTTGATCTCTCCCCCTCCCCCCCTTCTCCTTTCCTGGGGTGATATAGCCTAGGTTCTTCTTTTTTGTAGCTCTGCCATTATTAGTTTCCAGCTTATTTTCTGCAGTTTTCAGAGTGGACTTAAGATATTTTCCTGACCGCAGTTTCTTCAATTTGTAACAGAAAGTCATGACGATTATCCGATCAAAGTCCTATTAAAATGCGTTGAAAGTTGGCCAGAAGACAGTAAACAACACACAATGAGTAACAGCAACATGTTGAGATGAACTGAGGGAGATCAATGCGAACATCTGCTTGTTCAACCTCCTCTCTATGCTTCAGGAAAGCCTTTGAATGAACCTTTCAGATAACACCATTTGGAAAAGTTTTGTATCCCAGCTTGGCATCTAGGCATGACAGAGTACAATTCCATGCATGCTTTGCTGAACTTTAAATACATTCTGAGAAAAGGAAATCGGTGTCGGTGGCTAAGAGGGAGTTTTAAAAAGTCAGCAAGACTTGAGATGCGACGATTGTAGCAATGTTTGATTAAACATGTGGCCTTAGATGGAGGGTATTAATGCCATATGTGGAGGTGGATTTATTTTTTCATTTGTACATTTGCTTGTGACATTGCAAGGAAATGTTCTTCTGCCTTGGCAGCAATTGCAAATATGGGGACAGGAAATTGCATAGCAGTTTCCTCAGTAGCAGCAGTCCACAACTACACAAACCTTACTTTTCTGACTGGCCTGTCTAATCCGGTGCTTTGAAAGACTCTTGGATTCACTTTTTAAATTCTTTGCCAGCACCGGAGTTGCCACTGCAGCCAAGAGTGCAAAAATGCAATGGGAAAGTACTTCAAAGTAATTGAAAGAGATTTTACCATTTATTATAAAACTGTAAACAAAGATCTTTTGCATATTTCCCCTATTACTTTTTCCTGTTTATCCCTAGAGGTTGGAAGACTCCTGTCTACAGACTTTTTGCAGTGCTACCAAGCGAAAATCTCATGTATTCCCCCACTTTACAAAAATAGTAGAAACTCACATATACCTTCTTTTGGGGACCAAGGGCATTTTCTGTCCATTCAGTTCTTTCCTTTTAATGCTGCCCTTCCTGTAATGAGTTCCTGCCTCCCAAGTTATTCTTACAGCAGGGCTGAGAAAAATGACTTGTCCAAGTTCACTCAGCAAATGTCATAGTATGGTGACTGGACTGGATTTGAACCCAGGTCTCCCAAATCTCTCCTCCCATTCAGTTACATTTTCCCCCTTTTGTTCCATTTTATGTCAAAGGCTCAGAGAAGGCAGTACCAAATGACAAAATATGCAAAAATATAAACCAATCAATGCAATTAAATAATTGTTTCACTTGCATATATCGGCCAAACTGACATTGCTTTTCAAACTCCAGAGTTTCATAGAAGGTTTTCCTCAATGGAAAACCAGTAAAAATGGACAGTTTGTGTACGATGACTTATCATTCCCTGCACTGCACAGTCAAAGGAAGGCACTGTGCACATTCTAGGGTATACTCATTGGCCCTGCACACAAATGCCGTCCCAGAATTTGCCTCTGTGTTGTGCAGGGATCCTGCAGTTTGACTAATCCATCAGGATGCCGTGGCACACAAACAGATGTGAAAAGGTTCCTTGGGGGTGGTATAGAGTGCTATCTTTGGCATCCAGCCCCATGGCCAAAAAATCTTTGGTGGGGGCAGTTCACTTAGGGGCCTTCCCTTCCAGAGCCACCCTGCCGCTTCTGGTCAGTTTCACTTCCCTCCCATAAACTGTTAGGTTTAGCAGCTGATCAGAAGGAAGTGAAACTAACCAGAAGTGGCAGGGCAGCTTCCCTTTCCTTCCCCAGCCTCCCTGCCCCTGCAGGGGGCTGGGGAAGGAAAGAGAGAGAGAGTGAAGACATGCCTTCTCTCTCTCTCTCTCTCTCTCTCTCTCTCTCTCTCGCCTTCCTCAGCTGCCCCCCCCCCCAGCAGCAAGGAAGCAGGGAAAGGGAAGGGAAGCCGCCCTGCCACTTCTAGTTAGTTTCACTCCCCTCTGGTCAGCTGTTAAACCTAACAGGTGATCTGCCCCAGTGAAACTGACCAGAAGTGGCAGGGTGGCTTCCCTGGGGGGCAAGGGTAAGGAGCCCAGCAGGGTGGGGTCTGGCATCCTTCCAGGGTGGGGCAGGGCTCATCATGGTGGGGCTCTGCTCCTAAATGCCAGATGTAGTTCTGCAAGTATTCAGAAGGCAGCCAATAGTGAAGAGTTCCTTTCTGTTGCACCCATTATTGGTATTAATTCGTACATTTTTAAAAATGGAATGAAGTCATCACATGGTGACTTTGCCACATAGTTGGGTGAAGTGTTAGTGCAGTAGCGCTCATGCAATGAACATCAATGGTGTCCTACCGAAGAATATGGTGGTAGTGCCAGGGCATTCACAGAACATGTTAGTGCTGCCAGAACATTATTCGTTTTATTTACCTACACTGTTCCCCCAGGGAGCTCACCACACTGTACATGGTGCTACCCTCCTCCCATTTATCCCCACAGCAGCCTCGTGAGATAGGTGAGCCAGAGAGTGAAGGACTGGTCCAAAGCCACCTCGTGAGTTTCACGATAAATAGAGATTTGACTCCCCAGGCCTAGTCCCACATTTTCATCACTATACTACACTGGCCCTCACTAGTGTTTATTGTGACATGGGGAAACCCAACCTTGGTAGGGAAGGGCAGGGTATAAATCTAACAAATAAATTTTGTTGGCACCAGGCCAAAACATTTCTTTTGACACAGGCTTTTAAATTCAGGGAGTAGCTCTTTTTAACTTGCTATAATAGTCTGCTTCTAGCATGGGAAGTGTATTATGAGACTTATTTTTAAGGTGCTAGGTGTTTTTATGCTGTTGCTTAGGTTTTAATACTGGATTTTAATAGTTTTATTAATTGTTACAACTTCTATGGGTTTTATGCTCTAATCATGTTATCCAGTAGGTTCTGTGGAGTGGTGACACAGAAATCATCTATATCTATATATCTAATTCCCAAGTGCCCCCCCCCCGCGTGCGGATACTTAAATCCGTTCGGGGGGGCACTTGGAGGGCAGAGGGGGGTTCTGCAGGTGGGGGGTAACCCCCCCGCTTGCAGAAAAATCCGAAATCTATCAAAAAAATTTGGGGGGATCTTTAAAACTCCCGAAAAGTAAAAGAGCATCCCCTGTGCATGCGCAGGGAACGCTCTTGGAATGGCAGCGGCCCGGCGAGAGTCGCCGAGGCCAGCTGACAGCCCACGGAGGAGGGGGAAGGGGGCGAGCAGTGGGCCCGGCGAGAGGCGCTGAGGCCTGCCGGGAGTCTCGGGGGGGGGGGGAAGGGGGCAAGCGGCAGGCCTGGCGAGAGGCGCCGAGGCCCGCCCGGAGTCTCGGGGGGGGAAGGGGGCGAGCAGCGGGCCCGGCGAGAGCCGCCGAGGCCCGTCAGGAGTCTCTGGGGGGGAGGGGGCAGAGGAAGGGGGGAAGGGGGCGGAGGAAGGAGGAGCAGCTGTCAGCTTCCCCCCCCCGCGAATATTGCGGGCCCCCCCTTGTCTATGCAGTTATACAATACACAACCTTTAATGGCATACAGCTTGTCTATATATCTAATTCCGAAGGCGCCCCCTGTGTGCGGATACCTAAATCCGCGCAGGGGGGGCACCTGGGAGGCAGGGAGGTTTTCCTACGCACGGGGGGCACTCCCCTCGTGTGCAGAAAAATCCAAAAAGTTTGAAAAAATATTTGGGGGATATTTAAATCCCCCAAAAAGAGAAAACCCATTCCCTGTGCATGCGCAGGGAATGGACTTACCTTAGTGCTGGCGGCGGTGGAGGAGCGGCCGGGCAGCGGCAGGCTGGGGCTGAGCTGGTGTCTGGGTGGCAGGCTGTGGCCGAGCCAGTGGGTGCAGGCACCAGTGGCAGCAGAGCAGCCTGTGCCGCGGGCCTCGGTGGCACTCGCTGGGGGAAGGGGGGAAAGAGGGACGGACTGTGGGGGGAGGGGGAGAACTGGTGGGCCCAGTGAGTGGGCCCGCTGTTGGGGAAAGGGTGGGAGTGAGTGGGGGAGGGGATCGGGGGGTGGGAGGCAGCATGGTGAGTGCCGAGGCCCACCACACCACCATGGAGTGAACAGGGGACGGGGTCAGGGGGGTGGGAGGGAACAAGAATGAGCCGGGAGGAAGGGAAGCGCCGGGGGGCAAAATGCCAGGCCTGAGTGGCTTAGCGCCACTTGGGCCCAAATGAGAACGGGCAGGGAGGGAGGGAGAAGCGCCGGGGTGGGGGGGATTGAAACGCCGGGGCGGGGGGACAGAAATGCTGGGCTGAGTGGCTCTCAGCCACTTGGCCAAGCGAGAGCAGGCCGGGAGGGAGGGAGAAGAGCCAGGCCGAGTGGCTGTCAGCTTCTCTCCCCCCCGCAAGTATCGCGGGTCCCCCCTTCTTGTAAATAAATATTCCTCACAAATGCCTTCACCGTGCGAAATTATATAGTAGAACAGGGTTCCTCAACGGGGCGCCCATGAGCGCCATGATGTCTGCTGATGTCTTTCCTGGCAACCACCAAGTGTTTTTAGAAAAAGGGTGGGACCAAGTGGGGCTTTTGCTCAGCAGGGCTTCTGATTGGCCATTGGAGATCTGATTGGCTGTGCAAATCTTTAAGAAGTTGCTTAGGCAGTGTTTACTGCCACAGTCCTCACTGTATGACTGAAGCTAAGCCGTTTGTATGCAAGAATGTATTGTAAAACAGTATGTTCATTTTAAAAGGTATCCTGTTGAACAGAACTTCTGCCTAGCCTGTTGAAGAGTGACTGTTAGAGTTATCTGTGACCTCACTCCCTGAAATTTTGTGATTGGCTTTGCCTATTGTAGCAGCCATTTTGTGGTTGTGCCTGCCATCCAGCGTCAGAATTCCAAAGGTGATTGCAGGCTCAAGAAGGTTGGGGACCTCGTGATAAATTTGGACCATCTATAGGAACTTTACAGTGGAACAGCTTTAAATGACTCTCTAATGGCCTGAATAGCCCAGATTAGCCCGAGCTTTTCAGATCTTGGAACCTAAGCATGGTTTGCTGTGGCTAGTATTTGGATGGGAGACCTCCAAAGAAGGCCAGGGCTGCTATGCAGATAAAACCAGTGACAAATCACTTCTTCTCAGTTCTTTGCCTTGGAAACCCTATGAAGGGTTGCTAGAAGTCAGTTGCGATTTCATGGTACTTATTATATAAATTATTACATATATAATAATTAAGCAATATGTAACCCAGTTAAAGGGAGTGTAAATTGCATTAACGTGCCTTATTTGCTATTTTACTTAACCTGTGAACAAACTTTCCTAAAGTATACAGTTTGTGGTGTAGAAGCATAGGCACGATCCACCCTAAATTACAGTGCAGTCCGTGCGCCTTGGTGTCTAGTCATGCCAGCCACATGACCACGGAGAAGTCTACGGACAGCGCTGGCTCTTTGGCTTGGAAACAGAGATGAGCACCGCATCCCTAGAGTCATATTCGACTGGCTTTTGAGCAAGGGAAACCTTTACCTTTACCAAACACTGAAGTCAGTGTACTTAGAAAGGTGTAACTCAGCTTAGGATTGCACTGCAAAGTGTATAGATTCCATTGATTTCAGGGGGAGGGAATTACCACCCTTAATTCTCCCATTAAAATATATGGAATTTAACAGTCGTATCTGCACTTCTATGGGAGTCAGTCCACTGGGGAGGGAAAACTGTTTTGAAAGAATCCCATTCTGATGTTCATTAAGTAAAAACCACTAAGATCACTTGGCCAGTCCTCTTCTTTACTACAGCCCTCCTCACACGTGGCTTTTGTAAGTGCAGTTCCCACAATCTCCACAACAGCTTTTATTGGTGGTCAAAAGGGACACTTCCTTTCATTTTCACCAGCAGAAAAACTGGTTGGATTAAAACAGGGTGTAATACTTTGTCATAAGAAGAGTTGATTGGCAGTTGAGTTGTCAAACCAGAATGAGAAATCCACAAGAAAAATTTCTGGCATTTTTATTTCTTTTCTTTTCCATGCTGGACATACAACTAAAGCGTTATATACTTTTGTTTTCCAGAATGACCAGTCTTTGCAAGATACACAGATAATCGGGGGAGAGGACTTTGCAGAGCTGACAGGAAAGGTCTGTAAACTTTTAAATTGAATCAAGTATGTAGGAAATCAGGAACCCAAATGTGTTACAGCTGGTCACTTCAAACGGCATGCCTAGCAGACAGCCAGAATGGAATCTATGAAATCAGCACTGCCCAAAATATGGTTGCTAAATAGTGTAAAGGAAAGTCTAAATGAGATGAGTCTGTGAGGAAAGCACTTGCTGGTGCTCAAAATGGTGGTGTCATGGGGCAGCCACTTTAAATCAGTTGGGCAGGGCCAAAAATCCCAGCAGTCCAGGGTAGACACCTCAACTAGGTCCTTGCTGTTCCCATCTGAGAAGATGGACCAGCTTATTATGGGTATGCCTCAGATCCCAGCCCCCAAAGCTAGTCAGAGATGATGACGATAGAGCACCTTAATGTTTACAAAGGACACGATTCCCATCACTTAACACAGTCACTAATCCTTCTCTCTATCACCTCATTTAACAGGTCGTTACTACATATCCTGGGATATGCGCATGCAGGATTAACTATAGCCGAGTTGGCTTTAAAAGGGTGTTAGAAAGATTCATGACTCATCAGTGACTTATTAACCATAGTGACTAAATGGAACCTCCCTATTCACATGAATTTGTGAAGCTGCCTGATGCTGAATTGGACCATTGGTCTATCAAGGCCAGTATTCTCTACTCAGACTGGCAGAGGTTCTTCAAGGTCTCAGGCAGAGTTCTTTCCCATCACCTGCTTCCTGACGCTTTTTAAAAAAACCTGGAGATGCTTGGAATTGAACCTGGTACTTCCTGCATACAGAAGAAGTGCTCTTCCCCTGAGTCCCAGTCCCTCTGCACATTAACCCTCTGAATATCAGAGCTGGGGGTCCACAGCAGGGGAAAGCTTTTGCCACTGTGCCCTGCTTGTAAGCCCCTAAGAGGCATCTAGTTGGCCACTGTATGAAAAAGGATGCTGGATTGGATGGACCATTGGTCTGATCCTTCACAGCTGCTCTTCTTATCACACCCACAGCACCGTCCACCTGAGTCATTGATAGCCGGCCTGCCAACGCTGCATGCAAATACCTTGTGCACACAGTGTTTGTTTATTTAAAACATTTGTATCCCACCTCTCTGTATAAATATCTACAAGTTGACTCACGGCATTATAAATAGACGTGAAATGTAAACCGCAGTAAGTCCTATCAAAGCAGCAGCAACTACAGGATAAAAGAGACAGCCATTAAAACAACTTCGGTTTAAAATCTGACAATTCTAAAAGCAGCACAGCACAAAACCTTCTTAAAATCCTGGCGGCGTTCAAGCAGTGGTGCAATAAAAAACAGAAGAGCTAAAATCTCCACGGCAAGTTCCTTCCCTGCCTGAGGAAATTGCGGCCAGTGACAGCAAATGGCAGCGGATTCAGTGGACCAGTAGTCTGACTGAATATAAGGGGACATTGTGTGATTATTCATTTATTTTATAGTCCACCTTTCTCACTGAAACTCAAGGGTATGCGAATGGAATGGGATAGCCAAACGTCCCCAGTTTATTTGGAAGGATAAGTTAGCAGTTTCTAGTCCAAACCCTGTGACATAGACTTTTGTTAGACATAGTGACATTTTTGGGTCCTGCCAAATGTAATGTCACATGTACCAGTTCCACTAATATTTTCAACATTAAACATAGAGAAGGCTTTTTATGACAAACAGCACATCGTTCATCAACAGTATCGCATTTACTTTCTGCCTTGCTTACAGATGACTTGGATAATCCCAGCTGACAGGATCAGATAAAGCTTGATAATTTTTCATTAAAAAACGGGTTGTTTTTCCAGAGTAGGCTTAAAACCAATTTTAGAGCCATGTAGAGGGAAATGAAAGCTGTGTGAAACCTAATATTCATATCTACAGTGCTCTTTTATGCTTGAAAGATTAATTTTTGAGGTTTAATTGATGCAAAACTCTCTCCTGGTGTTTAATGAAAACATACACCAGCCTCTCACAGGATTAGCCTCATACTGTTGTCAACAAGTTAGTAAAGAATTGTATAGCTCATGTGTTAAGAAGACTCCCAAAGTGTATCTGTTAAGTGTAGGGAAGAGGATCACCTGTCTAGGCAACTGACTCTAAATCACAGTGGGTTGTTTGCCAGTCAGATTCAAGAGGTGCCAAAACACCCGAGCTTCTTAACAGGTCCATCAAAGGAAGAATTCAGGAGTTCCAGTTGCTCCCATTGTGGAATGATCGCATCAGACCACCCCTTATGGGTTTGCCCCAACCCAGTTAATTGCAACATCTGAATGCAGAAGGTCTAACTAACTGCGGCTTATTGTATGGCACCAAACTGAGACTGCTTCATTAACCGCAGTGTACATATAAAGTACTGGGTCCAGAGACGTGGGGCATTGAAATCAGCTCATAAGTTTATTGATGGTACAAATCACGACTGGAAAACGGGGGCTCTGGGGGTCTGCTCAAATGTCCATCTAAACCACACCCCCGGCCTCGCCGAATCTCCCTGAATTCATGAACCATCATTTCTTGAGTAGCAGGCACACACAAGGCTGCCTTATGTTGAGTCAGACTATTTGTCTATAAAGATCAGCATTGTCTACTCTGATTGGCGGCTGCTTTTCAGGGTCTCAGGCTGAGGTATTTCACATCATCTACTACCTGATCTTTTTAATGAGGTACCAGTGATTGAACCTGGGGACTTCTGCATGCAGATGCTCTGTCATGGCCCCATCTTGACCATCCCTTGTGACTGCCTGGTCACGGACATGGCAGCGAAGGCAGGAAAGAGATCCTCCATTTGGCGTGACCTAAAAGAGAAGCAGGAAATTGGGATTTATTACTTACGTCAAGTAGACCAACCAGAATTAGTAGTGCGCACCGTCGTTTATTTAAACCAGAGTTTATTTTGACATCTGAACACAGTATCATTATTGTACAGGTGATAGCCTTCTGTCTGCTTTCCACAGAAATAGCCAGCATTCTGAAATTCTCGGCAGCCAGAGAGTAGATGGTTCAACATGTGCTGAGCAAAAGCAGAGGCACGTGGTTAAGGGTTAGGGTTAGGGAAGTAAAGATCAGTTTGACAAGCAGCTAGCACTGTGGTCTCATCCTCTGTTGCGAACATGAGCTTTCCCTTCATCATTAGCAGCATGAAGGTTACTGATCTTAGTGGAACTGTCACGGTGTCTGGTGTCTCTGATCCCTGTCAATTGATTAAAATAAAATATTCTTCCAAATCCACGCTGGACGGCCATATGGTTATGGACATATGCTCATGAATTACAGGATAAAGCTAGTGTTGGTTACATATAAATTGGATGATACTGAGTGTAGGATGGAGGCATAATGGAAATGTGATAGGAATAAGGTCTGCCAATTAACCAGGAAAAACAAAATAAAGCCCTGGCCTGGCTTAATCCTGTCTCTTAAACAGACTTTGATATGAAGAAATCAACAGACGATGCTGTTCGTGGTATGAAGCTGATCAGTAGCTTTTACACATGTCTAATCTGTGTCTAGAACATATTGTCAGAGAACAGAAATGAGCATTCCTTGCCACCCAGGCCTGCCCAAATGTAAACACATTGCCTACAAAGGCATGTACGCACATTGATTCCATCTGCGTGATGGGGAATGCCATGTCCACATTCCGGCAAATGTGCCTGGAAAGAGGCAGAGCCGGCACACTCATTCCTTCCCCCTCTCTGTATGTGCCTTGGCCCTGCGTACAGGTCTGTTGTGTATACAGGGTTTTTACCTCCAGCAAATAGCTTGGGAACAAATTTCTGTCCGAAAGACAGCTACAGGGGTCAGTTTAAAAGTTAACTGTCCTAATATCTATCTGACTAACTAGTGTGTCTTTATCTCACCCTCCTTCCAAAATCTCAAGGCAGTTTACAAAACAATAGCCAGTAAAAACTCCTAAACTTGCACAATGATAAATTCTCATTGCAGAACTCAGAAGCCCAATTCAATAGCCCACCAAGGGGGGTAGAACCTACCAAATGCCCCTTTAAATAGGTCTATCTTACACATTCTGCAAAGTGCAGGCAACAACGTGTAAGCAGTGTGCCCTCTAAGCAGTGTTAGTGTGAGCTACCTCTCAGTTTTTTAGCCTCCAGCTCACACATTTTTGTTTTAGCTCAGGTAGAATGGCTCCAGAGCAAATTAATTTATGCAGTAGCCAAATCACTTGCTCACAACTTTAATGCCAGTGGCTCAAAAAGTAGAATTTTTTGCTCACAAGACTCCACAGCTTAGAGGGAGCACTGCTTGCAAGCATTTATGAGTATGTATTGTGGGCAGGGGTGGACCGGCCATTTCACTTACCAGGAAGATTCCTGTTGGACTGAAAGGCCAGAAGAGGGTCCTAACCTATGTGTTGAAGACTAGTGACCTTGAGGCAAGTTTGGCCTCTACAAGGGACGGGATCTCCTGAGTGGCCACCCTGGAGCCTTGGAATGTCCACCCATAGATGATTCCCTTGGCTTTTCTGATGCTTGCATGTTGCAGAAGGGTAGATCTGTCTTATTACTTTGGAAGTCAGTCATTTATCTGTGGAAAAGAGCAAGAGTCCAGTAGCACCTTAAAGATTAACAAAAAATGTGGCAGGGTATGAGTTCTCATGAGTCACTACTCACTTCTTCAGATTATTCTGTATCTGTCATTTTGATTTTGATTTTTTGTACCCTGCCTTTCCTTGAGTTGGAACCCATCAAAAAGATCTGCACATGCAAGTGGGGGCACGCGTTTCACCATTCACCCCACTTCAGCAGCCACCCAACTCTCCCATTATGTTGTTGGTAAATCTCTGCTGTTGTAAGGGGTCTTCTTCAGTGGACAGAGACCTTCTTGCCTCCCCCCTTTCACTATAGCCCCAAATCATCCCTGAAATGTGAATGCAAATATCACAAACTTCTGTGGGAGGAGAGATTTTTGTCCTTGTAGTGGAGGTGGGGTAGAGATGTTGGCACATGATTTCCTCCACTGCTCCTTTTATAATGAGATTCACACTGTTTTTATCCTTCCACTCCTCAAACATTGCTCAGTTACCCCTGAATCCAGGATTATTAATATGCTTCTCTCTGATACAGATACAGAGATTACCCGGAAAGTTGCCAAATTTTGTTCTCAAGCAATTAAATTGCGCTCTATTCAGATCTCTCATATTGATGCTGAGGCGATAGATTGTAATTTTAATTAGTGTATTTTAGATTGTATTTCACTGAAGCGGCATGATTTTTAATTTTTTAAAATCCTTTATTATATGTATTATATGCAACAAGCTTAACACACTCTCAGCCAACAGGAGTTCAGTCCTGCAGTCAAGTCATTCACTTCCGTCTGTGATGCCAGCCCAGGTTCCTCTGCACTGACATGGCAGCATGGGGGGTGGCACAGAAGGGAAGCGTTTATCGCTCAGGCTACTGTGTGGAAGTAAACAGCCGCCACTGGAGATTGCAGGTGCAGAGGCAACCTTCTTCATTCCAGCGCTGAATGACTGCAGCTGTCGGGGATTTTGTTCCTGGCATTCAAGCCAAATTTAAACTTTTCAGAAACAGCACTTTTATCGGGATGAGATCTAGTGTAATCTTCCGATTTACATAACCCGCCACATCCAGCATAGTTTGGTGTTTGGCTGTATCAGCCCACACTTTTGATTCATCCGCTGACTCATTTGAGTTTCCTGGCACTATTATGAGCTTCTAAAGGAGAAGGTGGTGACGACTCACACCTGCCGTCTTAGTTCTGTAATTCAGAAGGAAATGGTGTGGGCAGCAGAGGTCGGGCTTTTCCATTTCATTGGTTGTGGGCCTATATTGCTTTGGTTTATCCCCTGATTTCCACACACATTTTTGTGCCTTTAGTTTTCACTTTGGGTTTTTTATTATCTCCCCATTCTTTTTTCTGGTTCTTTTGAGACCACATATACCCTGATGTTTTTCTGGATGCCAATTCCAAGTCAGCTTTTTCCTCAGGTGTAATATTTCTGTCAGTTTTCTTTGTCCCGTCCAATCCCACCCATCGCCAGCCCACTGTCCAAGGACTGGACTGTCATGGTCAAATCACTCCCTTTCCTCCTGCCCACCATAAAGGTACCAAAATATTGATATATTACTGGAGCGCTGCAACCATAGCTTCTCCAAATTGCTAACTTTCATATTTTTTAAAAAAGTAAGCCTTTAGGCTTTTTCCTCACGGAGCTATATGGAAAAAGGCATAACTCCATGAGGGAGAAGCCTAGAGACTTACTTTTCTTAAATGAAAGCTGGGAATTCAGAGAACACCCTATGCCTGTTGTTACCATGCTCCAGTGACACCACTGATGACACCAGCCCTCTCCCTTAAAAATCTTCTTTATTGAAGGCATGTGCAGAAGAAAATAAACTGGCTGTGAAAATGCACAGGGAGGGGAGACGTGCAGAACAACCACACCCAAACTGATTCCATTGCTCACAGATCAACTCCCAAGAAAATCAGGAATAAGTCAAGCATGTGGGAAAGCCCATAATCTCTTCCCAAATGAAATGTCTATAGATTGCTGTGAAAAAAGCATCATTTGAGTAGGTCCATATCAGTTTTGCGAAACGTGGCATTGTGCTATTCATCTGTGAAATTCTGTGGTTACATTAAGGACAATTCAAGGTATTTTGTGACCCTCCCCCAAAAAAACAAGGTACATTTTTACTACCCCACATTATTTCCTGAACATAGGTTCAGGGCAAACAGCCTTTAGGATCTTCTTCGTGGTCTCTGTGCATCACACCTCTGGGATAAAGTGCGCCTGCGCCGATCCCGATCGGTAATCTTCAAAGCCTAACGGATTTTCGCGCCAGCTCCCCGGTCACGTGCACGCCCCACTGCGCATGACCCGGGGAGAGGCACGAGGATCCCGCCAGTTCTCTTCTGACCGCCGCGTCGTGAGGACCCCCTCTCCGCTCCGGTCGGTAGTTAACTTTCGCTTCTTTTTCCAACTTTGGAAAGGCCTTTCGGACTGATTTCTTGGACTTTACTTGACCTACGGACTGTTTTTCTGGACTCTCTTTGGATTCTCGTCCTTCCACTCCCCGCCCGGCCTATGGCCCAGCGGTGGGGTTTCTTTAAACGCTGCCTTAAGTGTGGGAGTAAAATCCCCCCCCAGACAAGCACTCCCTCTGCTTGCTGTGCCTAGGCGAGCCGCATCGCGTCGACTCCTGTTCGAGTTGCGCCGCGTTCTCCAAACAAACTCGGAAGAACCGGGCGGCCCGACTCCGAGTGGCTCTCTTGGAGGCAGCGTTGTCACCGAAGATGTCCGCAGCTGACGCTTCGGCAACATCCCCATCGGTACCGACGGGCCCGACGTCGCCACCGATGCGAAGCCCTTCCGGCACCGAGAAATCGGCATCGAAAAGACCCCTCTCACTGCCACGAACTCCCGCTAAGAAGCGTAAGGAGGGCAAAGAGGGTAAGGGCAAGCTGAAGCACAAAACCTCGAGTGCTTCGTCGACGCATCTCGCGTCCGACATGACCCAGCACGGGTCTCCACAGCTTGACCCTCCTGGGCGCGAGCGACCCCGGGGCAGCCCCGTCTCCCCGATGCCGCGACCCATCCAGCTCACAGATTCGGAACCCGACATCGAGCTGACGCAGATCCCTCACAGCAGTCCCAAGACAGGGCCTGACCCGATGCCGGCACCGAGAGGCGAGCGAGACTGGCGCCTTCCCCCATCTTCGGTGCCGTGGGACGTCCGTCAATGGCGATACCTGTATGGTTCCTCCTACCCGCCACCTCCACAATGGTACCCAGCGGAGTGGGATCGCCAATCGACGTCGTCAAGAGTCTCCCGATGCCGAGATCCCCCGGCCCCGCCGCCGACTCCGATACCGTTACCGAAACCGATACCGAAACTAATGATGCCGATACCCACATCACCCGATATCGACCTCCCTCCTTATCAGCCAGATCCGTCGACCCCTATGTCTCCCTCCGAACATTCCGACCATTCGATGCCCGAATCTCCCGAATCATCCGATGACGAATCTCCCATCCAGCCGTCACCATCCCCTGATGTGGCTGAAAATCTACCAATCTCCCCCTCCGAGGACGTGAAATCCTATGGAGAACTTATCAAACGAATGGCACATTCCTTGGCGCTTGCCACGGTCCAACCAACGCCTACCGCTACCGATGCCATCTTCGATATCGTACAGATGGACACATCCACCGCGGTAGCGTTGCCACTGATTTCGGTGCTCTTGAGCACTGCCAAAGAATCCTGGGGCCACCCTTCCTCAACCCCAATTTCCAACAAGAGGTTGGACCACATGTATAGGCTCCAAGAGCCAGGGGCAGAATTCCTATTCATCCACCCCAAGCCCAACTCAGTCGTCGTGACTCCCTCCGCTAGGGGACGTAGCGGACATTCCTCCCCCTTGGACAAGGAGGGACGGAAGCTAGATTCTTTCGGAAGACGATTTTATTCAGCCGGTGCATTGGGCATAAAAACGGCAAACTACACAGCCTGCATGAGCAGGTACCAGTACTCCCTATGGGAACAGATGACACCACTTCTGGCTCAGCTCCCTGAGGATAAGCAACGTCTTGCTAGGAAGATCCAGAGGGAAGGCATGGTGCTAGCAAAGCATCAGCTTAACGCATCCAAGCATGCTGCGGACGTCACGTCCAAGACACTCACTTCAGCAGTCGCCCTTCGTCGCCACGCCTGGCTGAGGTCGACTTCGCTTCCACAAGACACTAAGTCCTTAGTGGAAGATCTCCCATTCGAGGGTGAAGGACTGTTCAGCTCCACGACGGACACAGTTCTTCATGATTTAGATAAAAGCATCAAAACATCTCGCAACTTGGGTGTCTCACAACCGAGACAACAGAAGCAGAAAACATGGCAGAGATCTTGGTCCAAACAACAACCGCGAAGATCTCCCACTGAACCCCAATGGCAGAGACCACCGTCCACTGTCTATCAACAGAAACCTTATGGCCATAAGCCACGATTCCCGTCCGCTTCCGCCTCCAAGACTAAACCACCCAAGCCGACCAAGCAGAGTCTTTGACTCTCCCATTCGCTCCGATATTCCCACCCGTCTATCCCCCTTCCTACTAGCATGGCAACGTATCACGACAGACAAATGGGCACTGTCGGTTGTAGCAGAAGGCTACAGAATAGAATTTTTCCAGATTCCACAAGAATCGTACTTCGTAACCACCCCTCCCTCCGACACCCTATCGTCGGAAGTCGAAGCCCTCCTCTCAAAAGACGCCATAGAACAGGTACCAACAAGACACCTTCAGCGGGGGTTCTACTCCCGCTACTTCACGGTCCCAAAAAAGGACGGCGGACTTCGTCCCATACTAGATCTGCGGAACCTCAATGCGTTCATCACCTACAAGAAATTCCGTATGACCACTCTACAGACCATCCTACCGCTACTAGAAGCCAACGCGTGGATGGTGACGCTGGACTTAAAGGACGCATACTTTCATGTGACGATCCACCCGTCACACAGACAGTACCTACGCTTTGCGATTGGTCCGCGTCACTTCCAGTACAAGGCCCTACCCTTCGGCCTCTCTACAGCCCCTCGTGTCTTCACGAAGCTTATGGCAGTAGTAGCGGCACATTTGAGACTCCAAGGTGTCCACCTTTACCCCTACCTGGACGACTGGCTCCTAGTCGCCCCCTCTACGACGGAACTACAGAACCATATCTCTATTACCCTTCACACCCTAGAATTACTAGGGTTGACTATAAACCTCAAAAAGTCCATGCTTATCCCTTCCAGACGGGTTCAGTTTATCGGAGCTATCCTGGACTCCTTGCAATGCAGGGCATTCCTACCCCCCAACAGAGCAGAGGATATAGTCTCCCTTCTCCAGGCTATCCTAGAGACCAAGGAGGCTACAGCCAAACAAATCCTTCGCCTGCTAGGCCTGATGGCCGCAACAACGGCAGTAATTCCCTTCGCCAAATTGCGAATGAGACCACTGCAGCTCTGGTTCTTGAGGCGTTTCCGCCCCAAACTCCACTCCCTCTCCAAACGTTTCCAGATATCTACCCAGGTCCTGGAGACCCTGAATTGGTGGCTCGTGCCCCAGAATTTACACTCAGGTGCACCTTTCCGGCTTCCACCACCCTCAGCGACCGTCACCACGGACGCATCCCTATGGGGCTGGGGAGCTCACCTGGAAGGTGTAGGTGTGGGAGACAGGTGGCACCCCTCTGTAGCACACAACCATATCAATTTCTTAGAGCTGCTGGCAGTTCTCTACGCAGTGAGATCTTTCCGCCAATCCCTAACGGGGAAAACGGTGACTGTCCTTACAGACAACACCACCACTATGTTTTACATCAACCGCCAGGGCGGGACGGTCTCCCGTGGACTTTGCCGGTTAGCGATAGAGCTGTGGAACGAGTGCCAGGCGCTAGATGTTCACCTGGTGGCGACTCATCTCCCAGGACTGCTCAACGTCCAAGCGGACTTCCTAAGCAGAGGAGGAGCATCCCTACACGAGTGGGAGCTGAACCCCCTCTACCTGACTCCGATCTTCGACCATTGGGGACATCCATCCGTGGATGTATTCGCCTCTCGGGAGAACAAGAAGTGCCATCTATTCTGTTCCAGAGCAGGAACGGACCCGACCTCTCTCAGAGATGGTCTCCTCTTCCGGTGAACAGGGAAACGGTTGTACCTATTTCCCCCAATCCCTCTCATTCCGAGAGTAGTCCACAAACTATTGACAGAGCGACCGTGGGCAATTCTAGTTACCCCATGGTGGCCGAGACAACCCTGGTTCCCCACGCTCCTCAGCCTCTCACGGGGGACGTATCTCCATCTCCCGACGGACCCGGACCTCCTCGGGATGCGCGGGGGCCGAGTACTGCACCACGATGTGCCCAGGCTAAAATTGACAGCGTGGCTGATCCAAACTTAGGGCTAGAATCACGCATTGCTCAAGTTCTACTGAACTCACGCAAACTCTCCACTCGACGTTCATATGAGTCAAAGTGGACTAAATTTTTAACCTTCCTGGCGTCTGTAGGACGACCCTCAGTTCCCGCTGGACTTAAAGATGTTTTTGGTTTCCTCCTGTCATGTAAGGACAGGGGACTGTGTCACTCATCTATCCGAGTTTACTTGTCAGCCATCTCAGTCAATCATCCTAAGATTGATGGCTATTCGGTGTTTTCCCACCCAACAACGAAACAATTCCTCAAGGGAATGAATCGCCTCTATCCCCCAGTGCGGACACCAGTCCCGGCATGGGACTTGCCCCTGGTTCTCACTAAGCTGATGGGAAAACCCTTCGAACCCATGGCCTCCTGCAGTCTTCAGCTTTTGTCATGGAAGGTTGCATTTTTAGTGGCCATCACGTCTACTCGACGCGTGAGTGAGCTCTCGGCGTTCCGTTGCGACCCACCATACCTCACGTTTCATCATAATGCCGTCACTTTGGCTCCAGATGTCGCTTTCCTGCCTAAGATAGTTTCGGACTTCCATATAGGGGCAGATATCACCTTGCCGGTATTTTTTCCTGATCCCCAGGACCCAACGCAACGTAGTCTACACACTTTAGATGTCAAGAGAGCCCTGTCTTTCTACTTGCACCGGACAAAATCCTTTCGCAAGTCTCCAGCTCTCTTCATTTCTTATGCCTTGCCCAGGCAGGGACAGAAACTGTCGTCTCAAAGGCTCTCGAAGTGGATAGTTGAGACGATAAAACTCGCCTATCTTCTGGCCAAAAGGCCACTGCCGGCGTCCCTCCGGGCACACTCCACTCGAGCCGTGGCTACTTCCACAGCATTCCTCAAGGGCATTCCCCTGGGAGACATCTGCAATGCTGCAACGTGGGCGTCCCCTCACACGTTTGTGAAGCACTACGCCCTAGATGTCCGTGTCCATCAGCGTACTGTGGTGGGCCGTGCAGTCCTGCAAGCAGCTCAGATGTGAGACCTCCAGCACCCACCTCCAGGTATGTGGTGTGTTTATTGCTCGCTATTCTCCCAGAGGTGTGATGCACAGAGACCACGAAGAAGATATACAGGTTGCTTACCTGTAATTGGAGATCTTCGAGTGGTCATCTGTGCATTCACACCACCCGCCCTCCTTCCCCTCTGCTTTCGGTCTCCCTCACCTTTTTCCTTGGGGGCTGTTAGCAGCGGTCAGAAGGAACTGGCGGGATCCTCGTGCCTCTCCCCGGGTCATGCGCAGTGGGGCGTGCACGTGACCGGGGAGCTGGCGCGAAAATCCGTTAGGCTTTGAAGATTACCGATCGGGATCGGCGCAGGCGCACTTTATCCCAGAGGTGTGAATGCACAGATGACCACTCGAAGATCTCCAATTACAGGTAAGCAACCTGTATTTCTTAAGATAATAACGTTCAGGACATCAGACGTAAAAGGAAAATTAAATAATGCAATATATATTAATTAAATGGGACCATAACTCCACGGCAGAATGTGTTTTAGGGAGTGTTCCAGTTGCTCTCTTTACAAAAGAGTTTTGTGGCGCCTCAAAGACAGATTTATTACAGCATATTAAACGCTTAATAAATAAATTGTAGAATTAGAATGCAACAACAGATTTAAATGTATTAAGTCGGACTTAAACTAGTGGCATATCAAGGGCGGGGTGGTAGGTGCGGTCCACCCCAAATGCAGGCAATGAGGGGATGCAATGTCTGCAAGGAATTTAACCCATATGAACATTCAGCACCCCCCTCCCCAGCCGCACCAACTTCAAAGCCACCCCTAAATCTCATCTCCTCCCAGGCATTTCACCTGCCTACTTGCAGGTGCACCAGTTACCACCCCTTTGGGCAGCCCTTGAGCACCGCCAAACAACCCCTAACCTTGTTCCTTCCCCATCATCATGGGGCAGCTTTTTCTCGGCGAGCACCCACCTTCACATTCCAGGTCGGCAGGCTTAAAAACAATGGATTAGTTTACAAAAGCTGGTCTTGCGTTGCATCCAGAAAAGAGGCCTGACAATTCAGACCAGAATATCAAAGAAGGTGTGGGCAGGGATCAGATCAGTTGGGATCGCCCTTGACAAGGTGACAGCAGTAGAAGAAAATGTTTTCTAGCGTGCCACTAGTAAACCATTGACAAGGCTGACCAAAAGTAGCCTCTTTCAGCCTTCTGTTGCAAGGACTTCTGGGAGCTTGTGAGAACATAGTCCCGGCTTTCGAAGTGTCCAGTGACTTCAGGGTGGGGTTGAGGGGACCTGGACGCAACCCTTTCATCCAAGTCAGCGAAAATAATCTGTTGTAAAACCTGTTAAGATGGGAGAATCAAGCCTCTTTATGTAACGATTGCATAACTTTACAGTGGGAACCTGCGGTGTGCATTCTTTTTTATTTTAGTATTAACAAGACCTTTCCTGGCAATAAAGTTTTGCTCTCAAATCACAGCAGAAGAAAGAATCATTGGTCCATCACGTCCCCCTTGTGCATAGTTGCTTACCAGTGCAAAAAAAACAAACCCCGCTGAAGTGAAACAAAAAAAATATATTATTAGCCTTCTAAAAGATGGACAGCCATTTCTGTAGCGTTTGCTGGAGTGACCTATAAAGCAAAAAAAACAAACCCCGCTGAAGTGAAACAAAAAAAATATATTATTAGCCTTCTAAAAGATGGACAGCCATTTCTGTAGCGTTTGCTGGAGTGACCTATAAAGCATGATGCGCCTCTTTTAAAACATTTTATTACCCAACACTGGACCATTTGCTAACCACCCATGTGGAGGTAAACAGTGTAGGTGTATTGACTCACTACTTGAGTATTCTCAGCTAATTACAAGTCAGTTTATACCTTGCGAGTTACTTCATAAGTGTACATACAGGTTTGAAAGGCAACTTACCTTACCCGCAGCCTAGCATTAGCACAGGGTTGGTCAGAGGGATCCAGGATTTTGCTCTTTGTAGCCTCTCCTTGGGGAAAGAGTCCCTGTGCCATAGGCTAGCGTGGGGGTGGCATCAGACCAGTCCAGCATTTTAATTGGCCAACATGTCCTTTGCAAACAGGACATAGGCAGGACGAAGCCAATAAAATAGCCTGTGTAATTTTTACTGTGATGCAGTTAAATCAGTCGTTTATGAATGTTATGGCTGCAACCCTAAGAACCCCGTTTTGGGGAGTAAACCCTACTAAATAAAGTGGGGCTGACTTCTGAATAGGCTTTGAGATTGCTCTCTGTGCGTAACTTCATCTCTGCAAATCGGAAGCCTGCCTCTGTCATTCCAGGTGCAAATGGCCTTGCAGTTTCTTGCCTTAGAAACCGTACTGGGGCCACCGTAAGTCAGCTGTGACTTGACGGCACTCTCCACCACCACCTAAGCTGGGTCACCTCCTTCCTAAGTCCACTGAACTTAGTGGGCTTAGAATTGTATTGTCTGTAAACCTGTGTGCTGAATTCTCAGGGGGTGTCCTAGAGATATGAAGAAGATCCAGGAAATAACACAGAAACGTTTTTCCATATTCCCCCCTCCCCCTGAGGACTTACTTTCCCCCCTAAAAAACCTGGACATTTTGGACAGCTCCAGGGAAAAGAAATCTCACTCTCTTGCTCGCTCGCTTGCACTCTCGTCTGTTGAACAAATGACATACTTTTAAAAGCAAGGTTTTACTCACTCAAAATGTATTGTATGAAGACTATTTAAAACTATCTGCATCATTCGAGAATGATTGTGCCTATGAAAACTGTAGACATGAATAACATATTTGCAAGGATATTGTTTAAATGTGACTAATTTCCTCCATAATTAATGTGCTATAACTGTAAGATGACAGTACACTGTTGAAGAATGCACACAATTCTTCTTCTTGCCACTCCTTGGCTGGCTGGCTCAGGGTCAAGCTACATTTTACATTGGGAGGTCCATGAGTGATCTCCTGACTTTTAAATGCAGCCATGGGATATGTGTGTGTGGGTGTGTAAATTTGAGCAGGGGAGCAGCATAGGAGGTACAAGTATGTAACCTTTCCCTTAAACCAGTTTCCCCATCTTACAATGTGATCCTTCACTCTTCGAAGTCCACTTAGGAGAGCACCATAAAACACAACACACGTATACAGGCGGGTGGCTGTTTGCTCAACGGAAAGGAAAAAATAAGATGTTTCAGCCATACATACCTCCCCACCCCAGCCTGACATTCACACATAGAGTGACTTGCATCTTGGACTGAATGGAACGACAATCATTTGTTGCCTGGGGGGGGGGGGACCCTTTTTGGGTGAAAAGCGACATAGAAATGTTTTTAAATAAATTAAATCCCCGCTCCCCATCCAGCTTCCTCAGCTCAGCAGAGCTGCTCATGGCTGTGTTTATTAAACTGTCCAGGGGCCAGGGATACTGGGCATCTTGGCCCTTGGTCCCAGCCAATGCTCCCTCTGAGCTGTGGAGTCTTGTGAGCAAAAATTCTGCTTTGTGAGCTACTGGCATTAAAGTTGTGAGCGAGCCATTTGGCTGCTGCATAAATTAGTTTGCTCTGGAGCCCTCCTTTCTGAGCGAGGACAAAAATGGGTGAGCTGGAGGCTAAAAAACTGTGAGGGTAGCTCACACTAACTCAGCTTAGAGGGAACACTGGTCCCAGTGCATCTGCAGAAGGTGTGAAGCTCTGAAGAATCAGAATCCAGCTCCCTGTTCTGTAACTCACTGGGAGAGCTGAAGACGCAGAGGGCCTGCGGTTCAGAATGCATTCCTTACTTACAGTAAGCTGTCACGAGTGTGTTTCCATTTCCTTCTGTATTTAACTGAGTGTGTTTCTCTGTTTTGTTTCAGAATGTATTAATTGTGGAGGTAAGTTGACTGTGTTTGCATGTGTGGAAAGGTTACAGTTCTGAGGACCAGTTCATACTGTATTACATGCTCTCCTAGATCCAGTTACGCAAACAGAATCCTGTGAAGTCCACAGAAGCTTCACTGAGGTAGTTTGAAAAAGCCCTTTAATTTTTGTTATGCAAAAGGGTTGGGGGGGGGCGGCGGCATGTAGTTCATTTGAGTTCATCCCAAGTGAGTTCATTCCAAGTTTGTCCTTTAGCGGACATAACCTTTGCTAAGGCCTTTCGTAGTTACAACAGAAGGAACAGAACAGGTCAGTTTTCCAAGCTGTCAGAATTAGGTTATTGAGGCAGAGCTTTCAGCTCACCACTTTTTAAAATACCTTTCATGCTTTACAAAGGATATTATTGGAACCGGAAGGACAATGAGAGCTCTCCTCAACAACATTGAGAAATACAAGCCCAAAATGGTTAAGGTAGCAAGGTAAGTGACATTCTGGTGTGTGTGTGTGGGGGGGGGGTACCTCAGTGGTAGCACACAAGGCTTGCATGCAGAAGGGAGTGGCCTCAATCCCCGACATCACCAACCAGAGAAGTAGGGTTGCCAGGTGCGATCATCACGCCAGCGGGGGGAATTTGGGGCAACTAACACTGTGGACAGCAACATCCATGATGCGATGACATCATTCAGAAGAGACATCATTGCATTGACGATGCTCTGCTTTTGGGGTAAGCTCTATTGTTAAAACTGTGCTCAAATGATAGTTTTGTCCAAAAAGCCGAGTGTTGCCATGCATTGTCACTGATGCAATGATGTCACTTCCGTGTGACATCATCGCATTTGGGAACATCACTGTGCAATGTCACTGTTCAGGGGTGGGGCTTCCCCCACTGAGCAGCTGGCTGGTGACAGGCAGAAGCCCCAAGAATCGGGGGTCCCCCACCCAGTCTGGGGATCTAAGAACCCTGCAAAGTAGTAGGAGGACTTAGAAATGTGAAGGCCCGGGGGGGATGGAAACATTCAGGGGGAAAGTTCCCCCCCACAGGACTCCCCCCATTTTTCTCTCAGAAAAACTGGAAATTTGGGAGAATGGTGAAAAAACCTCCAGGGAAATATTTTATCTTCTGGACTGAGTGAAATGCTTTTTAAAACAAAATCTTACTCAGATTGCATAGTTTTGAGATTTTTATGTTAAACGTAGTGCCTTAGACAATGATAATTGTCATATTTTCAAGGATATGTATTTTTTAAACATGACTAATTTTATCAACAATTAATTTGCTGTAATGTGTAAGATGATAATACACTACTGATGCGGTCAGGGTTATAATGTTTAGGCTGTTATCCAGATATGTAGCCAACCCTATTATGAGTGAGCATATTTCTTCCAAATAATATACTTCCTTTGGTTTACTACAAAATTTAAGTTTTCCATTTTAATTTTTTTCTGTTTCTCAGAGGTAGCAATCTCTCTCTCTCTCTTTCTCTCTCTCTCTCCCTCTTGTACTGACTGTATCTGCTGTTTTGCTTGTTATCAGACTAAGGCATTTATAATTTTAAATGTATATACTAAATAAGATATAAGTTCACAAATGATGAATTTTATGTTAACAAAGCAGCAGAATCAAACTGATTGGTCGATTGTCTTGATCGAAACAGTAACTATTACATGTATTTCCAAATTTCCTGAAATTTGTCACCTCTGGGAGGGCTGGGAAACACGCTACTCACCCTTTTATTTTCTCTCAGTTAATTACTATATAACTAACTATATATATATTTATATTGTTATTGTTATTAATAGAGAGAAAGTAGACGGGGGAGTAGGATTGGAGCAGGACAATGGATGAATTGAGTTTTCCTGTAGAAACTGGACGTTTAGTATCATCTACTATCTGTATGGGTGGATTACAGAAAGAGACAACTGACTCAGCAGCTAAGAATAGGGACAGAACAAGGCAGAGGAAACCCTTATGGCGTTTCCCCTGGTCACCATTCAAACAGCCCAGATGTTATTGATAGCAGATGGAGAGACAACAAACCATTTTGATCTACCTTAAGCAGACTAATGCTACTGAAAGGGTAAAGGAAAGTTTAAAATGAGGCAAGGCAGGCCTCAACACCTTGTGATTTACTAAGCCAAACCCGTGTATGGTGGCCCACTAGGGACTACAGAAATAGGCTTGTTTTCCAAGCGCCTCATTGGCTGCATAAGGAAGGTGGGTTGCGTTCAGCCTGGTGTGTCACAAGCTGTACAAGCCCTGAGGTGATGGAAGAAAAAGCTAGGAAGAATGCACAATGAGGAGTTAATCTGAACAAATCCCGCTTTTTCTTTAATCAGAAAAACATTTTGTTCTTTATTTCATGACAGTTTGTTGCTGAAAAGAACATCTCAGCCTGATGGGTACAGACCTGACTGTAAGTGGATTTTTCTTCTCTTCCTAGCTGTAGCTAAAATAGTCCATTGTCCTCCTTTCATTAAACAGGCAAGAAGTGACACATCCAGCCCATGGAACATTTTCAACATTGATGCTCGGAATGATGTTTGAACACTGAATGTGAAAGGGCTACAGCGTAGATAGTCATTTTCAAAAGGGTTATTTCCACCTAGGGTTGCTGACTGACTAGGAAACCTTCAGCCAGGCCTACTCCCCTCCCCTTTGACAAGCGGAAACCGGCAGGTAACACTTTTCATGGAGCATAGCAAAGCAGATTTGGCCCCAGATAGTTCTTGGATGGGAGACCACCAAAGAAGTCCACGGTCGTTACACAGAGGCAGAAAATGGCAAACCACCTCTGCTCATCTCTGGCCTTGAAAACCCTCCAGAGTTTCCATAAGTCAGCTGCGATTTGACAGCACTTTCCACCACCACGACCATGGTGGAGGCTAGCAGGGACTAACCTCATTTGGCTGGACTGTGCCCAAGCTCCTTATATGCTAGATGCCTTGAAAACCCTGTGATGAAATGGCCCAGGAGCTCAGTTCCAGTTCAGATGTCACAATAAACAATGGCTTGTTTAAATTGTGACTTGAACTACAAATTCTTGATATTCTGCGGGATGTAAGCCACAAATCCCAGTGTGTACATAACCCCCCCGTTTCTTGTGTGCTTCTGGGCTGTCTCTTTGCCTCCTAGCAGGGGAGACAACCTCCCTCCACTCCATCGCTGTGCCCAGTTGGAATGCATATGTTGCAACGTATATACGTATGTCACAGCAAGAGTTGGTGTGGTATAATGGTTAGAGTGTCAGAATCCCCACTGCCATGGAAGCTTGCCAAGTGACCTTGGGCCCATCACACTCTCTCAGCCTGACCTACTTCACAGGATTGTTGTTGTGAGGATAAGGAGGAGAGAAGGATGTGATAAGCTGTTTGGGGCCCCACAAGGGACAAAAGCACAGCATAAAATAAATAAGCAGCAAACCAGGAGTACGAATTGTGGTTGACAAGTTAGCTACCCTCCCTATTCTTGCACACCACCTCAAGACTGAAGACTTTCCAGTTTAGAGCATTAAGTCTTGACAGTGAAATTGGGTGCTTTAACACATTGCAGGTTTGAGGGCTTTACCTACAGACCAGGATTCTAAACTACAGTATAAACCTGGTTTAGAATCCAGGTTTGTAGGAAAGAAACAGACCACCATTTTGTTTAAACACCCAATTTGAATGTCATGCTCAGGGCTCATTTCGTAGCAGGAGCTCCTTTGCATATTAGGCCACACCCCTAATGTAGCCGATCCTCCAAGAACTTACAGGGCTCTTCTTACAGGCACTACTGTAAGCTCTTGGAGGATTGGCTACATCAGGGGTGTGTGGCCTAATATGCAAAGGAGCTCCTGCTACGAAATGAGCTCATGCTAAATTTCAGTTAGTTCTGATCCAGGAAGTCTTTGGATCTAGCTGATGCATGAGGAGAAGACGGTAAGAGCACACAAGCCTGAAATCCTGCAAGGCGTATTCTTGGACCACACAGATTGAGAGTTAAGTATACCCGGTGGCTGCCTTCAGATGTCATGAACAAAATGAGCAGACTTTGGTTTGTAACAATAACGAGCATCGTAGATTGAATCATCTGAATGCAACCATTACCAGTCTCGGTAAGAGTTGCAGTTGGCAGAGTCGATATTTTCTTTCCCTCGAATTGAGTGGACTTTTGATCCTCAATAATACAACAAATAATACAACAAAAACAGTGTTAATCGCTACCTTACTCGCTATTGCCAGAATCACGGTCGCTCAAAAATGGAAAGACAAAGCAGTTCCCTCCTTAACTAGCTGGAAAAACCAAATTGTGGGAGCATTTTCTCAGGGAAAATTTCTTCGCAAAATGCAACAATTACCACAGTGACACAATTTTCAAAAAGTTTGGTTCCCGGTGGTCAGTTACTTAGCTGAAGGGGGTTTTGTCCCCAGTAACCGCTTTTACCAAAATCTTTTGCATTTTTGAAACCTTTAAAGCCATTGCAAGTGATCCTAGATGGCTATGATGTGTTTAAGCTTTATGCTATCCCCTGCCACTTTAAACTGTCATTAATGTTATTGAAATGTTATTTGAAAAATTAATAAAAGTTATTTTAAAAAATGAGAGGACTTTTTTTGCATAGAATTGTGGTCATTGTATGACCTAATTGGGCACCTTTGGACAACTGTAACTGAGGAGGGGGCCTGCCTAAGCTGTAATGAAGGCTTCCTTAGCTTCACATGAGGCGGAGCTGAGATTTGGCTGTTGTATATATTTTCCAGGTCAGTGAACTATCACAAGAAGAAAGCGTCTGTGTTTGTATTTCTAACAATATAGCCTTTCTTTGTTTTCCCCATACAGATTATGGATTTGAAATTCCAAATTTATTTGTGGTGGGCTATGCCTTAGACTACAATGAGCACTTCAGAGATCTAAATGTAAGCATCTCTCATTCTTGGGGTCCTAAATAAACTTTTCAAAGTTGTGGCTCACAAACCTGGCTAGTCTGCATTGGGTTGCCTCTCCTGTGTTTGCAACAATAATGCTTTTGCTGTACTTTCTAATGCTCGACTTGCTTGTCTTCACAAAAGCCCTGCCAGTGTTGCTTTTTTATGCCCATTTTGCAGATGGAGAACTGAGGTTGGGGGATGATGTCACTACCCTCTGAATCAAGGCTGGGATGGCATTTCCTTGCTGCTCTCCCAATTTAATCTGTCTTGTATAGCACTTTAAGCTAGTCCATCTGGAGAGTCCTCCCCCTTCTTGACATTTCAGAAGGTGGAAAGATACTGCATTTTCTCAGCCCTCCAATTACTACATTCTGTCAAATTAAAAACTGGAGAGGGGTTGTGACTCGGTAGAGCATCTGCTTTGTGTGCAGAAGATACTGGTTCAGTGCTTGGCATCTCCAGTTAAGAAAGGATCAGCTGGTAGTTAAGGTGATAAGCATCTGCTGGGAGAGCTGCTACCAATCAGAATAAGCAATATGCTATATAAAGCAGCTTCTTGACTTCAAAAATGCATCCATTCCATTTTGCAGATTTTTTTTTTCGTTTAGTTTTGTTTTTAAAGCAATGTGGTAAGGGGTATCTTCAAACTGTTTATACCTCTGTGGCAAGGTAGAGCTCATTTATCCTTTGATTTGATTTGATTTTTTTTAAGGTGTATGATTTACACTGTGCATTTTAAGCATTTGTTTATGGCAGCTTACAAAGTGTGTCCTCCTGTCTTAAGTAAGATAACCAGACATAGAATGAGACAAGGTCCTGTATCTTTAATAACTGCAGAGGAGGGAACTTTGCCAGGTCTTGTCATGCGCATGTGCAAAAACCCACATCTTGGTCATTCCTGCTTCCGTAAAACTATTGTTGTTTAGTTTCTCTTCTGGTAATGGTTAATTTGTTCCGTTTGTTTTAATATTTTTGTAAGCCAGTTGTCCTGACCAGTTTGGGTAGGAGTACAGAGGTCTGTATCCAACCAACTGTGCAGTTCTGAAGACTTAAGAGCATTTAAGTTTCTCCAAAAGCAAATGGCAATGTTAACAGATTCCTGACCAGGAAAACATTCCACAGGGTGTGAAGAAATGCATTTCTTCCTGGCAGATTTGAAATCAGCAAAACCTCCCCTCTGCATTTTAAAAGTTTTTTTCTTTGGGTAGAGAACGGTCGGGGGGGGGGGGGGGGGGAGTCAATGCAATTGCTTTCCAGCTTACCTTCATACAAATGCTAGCAGGAGAGATAATAGGTGGACCAAGCTCTCCCCTTCCCCAAGCAAGGAATAGAGAGTTGGAGGTGTTAAATGCTAGAGTCTTCAGGAAGGAGATTCATGGAAATCTACAGGAAAAGCCTCTTTGACCTGGCCTGACCCAGTCAGGGTATGTGGAAAAGAGAGGTGGTAAAAACTCCTTGCAGGATGAAGGTGGCCTCTTTTCTGGGTTGCTGCGTCCATGAGAGCACACAGAGCTCTCCTCTAAGAAGGCAGCCACTGAACATGTGCTTATCTGAAGAGCTGGGAGAGAGCTGCAATATAATGGTAACACTGTAGAGACTTGTAACTTTCTAAAGCTAAAGAGCCTGTCCTTTTCTTTCCTTTTTAACTACTGGTAATGTATGTATAGAGAGAGGAACAGAGGATTTGTGTTTTACCAATTTCTTGGAATCCTTTGTTTAATCTGGTGCTGTGCTAAAAGTATGCTTATGAATATTTTCTTTTTAGTAAATACTTTATAACTTTTGATGCTGGCAGTGGTTCTCTGTACCACATAGACGGCCACCATCTCGGACACACTATTTTTAAAGCAGAGGGAAGGCAGGCAGTTGGCAAATGGCCATTCCTTCAGGGGTGGGCAAGGCAGTAAACTGTCCCTGTGGTGACCAGATGCTGGGCAGCAGGAGACACAGAGGCAAGGCCTCAGATCTTGGAAGGGAAGCTGGGAGTCCTGCCCCTCCCAGTGGGCAATTCCGTACAAAAGTCAGGTGGTGGTAGTGAGCTATCCAACAGTAAAAGAAAAGCCTCTTCAGGTGTTGAGAAAACCTTGGTAGGCAGGGTGGAATAGGGTCTGCAGGCTGGAGCAGGCTGTTCTGCCACACAGGGGTTCAGTGATTGACAGCCCCCTCCTAGGAAAACTTAAGGGCTATTAAGTCCTCAGAACTATATGGTTGGATACAGGCCAAGACAAACAACATTAAAATAAGTAAGCACGTATTAGTGAATGTGTTTTATCTGTCCATCTTGAGCGTTTACTGAGAGGGATGCTCAGCTTTGGATGAAAATACAGTTGACACTGTTAATTGACTCAGAAACAAAAATCTCCACAGAACAGTGTCTTCCTTCTTTCACAAAGCTGCACATCAACTAATTAGGATTAATTATCCTAGTGCCACTTTAAGAGTTAGTATACAACTCTACTACTGCTGCATCCTTCTAAATAGGGTTAGTAATAAACACAGTTAATTGTCTTTTTATGAATCGTTGACATTAAACTGTTTCACTGTTTCAGCACATATGCGTTATCAATAACCACGGCAAAGCCAAATACAGAGTCTAAAGAAGTAGTTTGCTGGACTGAACTGGAATTTTGACAGGATCTCTCGACGAACTGACATCCATCTCACTCACCCTGGACTAAAAAAAAGTGGTATTTCCCATGACCAGCCTCCTCACACTTGGTCACTGTAGGCCTTCTTAATACCTTCTTAATACCTCAGTTGGTACAAAACATCTAGAAATCATAATCTTCCATATAATGAGTTTTGTTCAGAATAAAGAACTGATAGGTAAGGCAGCGATATTTGTTTTTACCCATTAACCCATAAAACAAGTTACTTTGTGAAAGGATCTAAAACACAAATGTACTTTCAAGACCTAGCTGTGCCTTCCTGCAGATTCTTTTTCTTATTTCTGTCCTTTGCTTCTGTTTACACCGCCTGAGGCAAGTGCTTGTGCTAACACACGGACTTCATACTCCTAAGACCATGACTCCTACTAACTGTTGCTGCTGATCACTTAGAATCCGTACAGTATTAACATGTGTATAGCAAAACAGAAAGCAGGAAGCATATCCTGAGAAAGAAAAGTATGGTGTAGAGGAGCTTTGGAATTAGGGGGGGGGGCCTGTGAAATGCTGCAGGCGAAGATAATGTCTATAACATGTGGGTATTATCTCTCTACCAAAGCCTTTTATCTGGCCCAAATAACTTAGTCTACATTGGTTTCCTACACAAGGTTGGATACAGACTAGACATTTCCACGGGCACAAGGATTTCTGGTCATAGAGTATGATTTGCCCACCTTTCCTCTCCCACAGCAGCCCCAAGTGCCTCCCCTCCAAAATCCCATTCTTCGGAGAGAGGGGATGCCTGAGCCGAGAGTGGTAGGAAAATTTTGCCCCATGAGTGGAAATCCTTCCACCCATGGAAATGTTAGTCTTGGGTTGCCAGCTATGGGTTCCGAAAATACCTCAAGATTTGAGGGGTAGAGCCTAAGGGAAGCAGGCTTTGGGAAGGGGAGGGACTTCAACCGGGTATAATATCACAGAGTCCACCTTCCAAAACAGCCATTTTCTGTTGCGAGGAGATCAGTTGTAATACCAGGAAATCTCCAGCTACCACCTGGAGGCTGGCAACCCTATTTAGTCTGGATCTGACCGATAGGTACCATCTAGAGTCATACAGAGTCCTGAGCTTCCAGTACCAAACTTTCAGGCTTCATTTCAGTGATGGGATCATGACATGGATAAGGTAGTTGACCTATCCCTGCCTGTTTATGACCTAAGCCTTATTACTGGGATTGTCCCTCCCCCCACAAAAAAATCACCAGGATACCAGAAGTGCCTATCAAAGTGGCTCGCTGTGGTGGATTATGGGTTAGCTGAGACGTAAAATGACAGGATGTGGTTTGCTGGCCCTCTGTTGCATACTTAATGTTCCTTGTAAACTAATTGCAGGCAATAGATACTAAAAATGCCTTGGATTCAGGATTGTTAAGTAACTCATCTTGCTTGAGGCTCATTTATCATGCGTGTATTTTTCATGCATGATATGCTGTTAATCATTCTAAGGCTACAGTCTTAAAATACTTGGAAACAAATCCCATTGAACGCTGCAAGATTTTCTTTTCAGTAAACCTGTTTAGGATTCTTATGTAAGCAGTTGTGGTTCCCTTATCATTTTCTATTGTTGGAAGGGAGTGAGAAGTAGCATAAATATATACATAAACTAGAAGGATCACTGGTTTCGAATCAGATCTCATTCCTGCACTATAGGACAGCAGAACTATGTGGATTTTTAGGGTCCAAAATTGATTGATCTTCAGTGAACATGATTCTTGGTGCATTTCTGGCAAGTCAATGTCACCGGTTCCTTCCAAACTGTTTGGAGCTACAACAGAATACTGAATCTTAGTGAAGCTTCGCAAGGCACTTTTGATTTGACCTTTCAAGAGATAATAGTGTGCCATGGATGTACTCAACTGAGCTTAATATATGGAGTTTTAATTGGGACAGAACAATAGCTACCAGGCTTTGGTTTCCAAGCTGCACCCTTGAATTTGTTTACAATATGGGAAAGTCACAGATTTGACACAAAAACGGAAAGACTTCAAGAACAGACATTTCCATAACTCAAAACTAATCAAGTACAAAGGTTTGCTTAGAAGGTGTTTATTTGTTCTCGGATGTTGATTTTTTTCTCACTGATCTTGGTTTGTTTTTTAATACACAATTAACCCATGAGTGCAAATGCTGGAATGAATGTCTGGAACAACGTATATTGTATTCAAGGATAGGAAACTTTTTATAATAAAGCTCTATAGCATTTTTAAATGATTCTTATAAAGCCTGTGTGATTTCTGAGTGTTCCTGTTTAATTCCTCGCCACCCGGAAGCTTCCCCATTTACCTATTAGGCTTAATTTGAGGAAGAATAGTATGCACCGTATACATACTGCTCTCAATAACTTCCTGAAGGAAGCCAAGGCAAAAAAATAATGGTTCGAATTTAACACAAACTGCTTTGTTCTGAATAGCATGGGACCTATTGTTGTTAGGACGCCATTTCCTTTACATTGGTATACAGAACCCTTTGCTGTATTACAATTTGTTTTTTATGGCTTTCCCCCCATTTTCTTTAGCATATTTGCACATACCATAGAGGCCTTTTTCAATTTAAAGAAGGAAAACAATGTAAACATTTCCTGTGGAAGGATAATCTTAATATGCCTTGTGTATACTGTATGTTTGTATTTTTCTTAGCTAGAAGAATGCAGCATGAAGTAGAGTCATTATGGGGTTATTTCCATAGTGTAATGGATTTATTCCTTTGCTCTCACTGGCTCTGCAGTGTTTGTGAATATCCTATGTGGATTTTTGTTGAGATGGGGGTAGGTGGGTAGGGGAGATTTCCCTGCATTGAATTAGCCTTCTGTTTGGCGAAGAAAACAAACTTACTCAGCCATTGCAACAGATAAATTGGGCCGCGGAGAACCGTCCTTTATCACGTTAGGTCAGGACTCTTCCAGAGAATCCTTCAGTTACTGCTGTAATATTTGTTTTTCATTGCAATTTAATTTTGCTCAAGCAATCCACGAATTTCAGTATCATTCCCAAGTTTGTTTTTGGTAGTGTTTAGATGTCAGCTTGTTTAGATACAAATAGGCTATTTGAAAACAGTAGGCAGGGTGGGGGTTGGAGAGGGGGGTGCACCATGTTCTTTCTCAACTTAGCCCAACAGTTTGGTGTAGTGGTTGAGTGTGCGGACTCTAATCTGGGAGAGCCAGGTTTGATTCCCCACTCCTCTACTTTCACTTGCTGGATGACCTTGGGCAAGCCATAGTTCTGTCACAGCTGTCCTCTCAAGGATGGCTCTGGAAAGAGCTCTCTCAGCCCCACCTACCTCACAGGGCGTCTGTTGTGGGGAGGGGAAGGAAAAGGAGTTTGTAAGCCGCTCTGAAACTCCTGAGTGAAGGGTGGGGTATAAATCCAATCTCCTCCTCCTCTTCTCCTTCAACAGTTACATGCTTTAAGCATGTCCATGGGCTGGTGTGTTGGTGCAGTCGGCTTGCCCCAAGGCAGTAAGGAAAGCTCAGATGGATTGGGTGGTCCAATCCAGTGAATTCCACTGTTTAATTACTTGCTGAGTAATGAAGTATTTCCTTTTGTCTATTCTGAACTTATTTCCCAACTATTTCATTGGGTGCCCCAAGTTCTGGTATTATAGAAGAGGGAGAAAAGGTTTCTTCTACCTACTTTCTCCATCCCATGCATAATTTAATAAACTTTTATAATCATGTCCCTGCTTCACCACCTCCCTAGATTGTAAAGACCCAGACTCTCCAGCCCTTCTTCATAGGAAAGGTGCTCCAACATTCTAATCATTTTGGTTGCCCTCCTTTGCACTTTTTCCAGCTCTGCAATATCCTTTGTGAGATACACCAACCAGAACTGCACACAGAATTCCAAATGAAGCTGCACCATAGCCTTATACAAGGGCGTTATAGTTCTGGCTTTATTGTCAGTTTACGGTCAGTTTATTGTTTTCCTGTCAGTTGGTTTCTAATCTATCCTAGCACAGAGTTTGCCTTTTTTCACTGTGGTTGCTCACCGGGTTGACATTTCTGAGATATCCACTACAACCCCAAGATCTCTTTCTGTCTCAGCCTCAGCCAGTTCAGACCTCATCAGCATATATTTACTTCATTTACCATGTTGTTGCCCACTCCTATAGCTTTTCACCATCCTGAATAATTCGTTATCTCTTCCAGATTTGGCTACTACAGTGGCACCTTTAAGACCATCAAAGGTTTATTCAAGGTATATGCTTATGTGTGCATGCACACTTTTTCAAATACATTGGAATCACAGGTAAGGTTCAAACTTATAGCCAGAGAATGAGCAGCAAATTAACATGTAACATCATGATGTTCAAAACATGCAAAGTGAAAACTAAATAACAGTGTATTATTTGTCTCATTTATCTATGATTAATTGTAAGCCAGTGAGGTATAGTAGTTAGACCACTCACCCACATTCAGTCATGAAGGACACCAGGTGACCTTGGGACAGTCACTTTCAGCCTGATCTACCTTGGGACAACATGGGAGGAGAGAGAACTATGCATTGCACACCACTCTGAGCTTAAAAGTAATAAGGGGTAGGTAGATAGTAAATTTCCTTGACTGGGATAAGACAGAGTTTATAAACACAGTTGTATCACAGGGCAAATAAATACAGTTGTTGGAGTATCAAAACATTGATTCAAACAGGCAACACCCATCATAAAATTCTGTCTATCTGTCTCTCACAAGCCATGCACTTTCATGTACTACTTGTCCCAAATCCTCAGTCCTGGAGAGACATGGACAAATAGACCCTTTTCCATTTCTGGTTTAAAGAGCAATCCCCGGGGGGGGGGGCAGGGGGCGGGTTGGGGTTAAGTTGTAAACAATGCTCCCTCTAAGCTGTGGAGTCCTGTGAGCAAAAATTCTACTTTCTGAGGTACCAGCATTAAAGTTGTGAGCAGGTGTTTTGGCTACTGTATGAATTAGTTTGCTCTGGAGCCAATCCTTCCTGTGCTAAGACAAAAATGTGTGACCCGGAGGTAAAAAAAACTGAGCTAGCTCACACTAACTCAGCTTAGAGGGAACACCGCTCCTGGACTTTGTGTTAAACAACGAAGTAACTGGGTGGTCCAGACTAAAATTTCCATTGGCGGAATGGGACTTTCCTGCCTTTTTCCTTCCACTGCAGCCCACTGATCTCCACGGAATGCAGTTCTGGGGGATTTGGGACCCTGAGGAACAACAAACGGGGGATCTGCAGCCAGGAAGGAATCAGTGGAAACTGCCAATTTAGTCTGGAGCCAACCCACTGCCTGTAAAGTTTAAAATGTTAACAGATTGAAAAAAAAGACGTTCTTTCTGTACACACTTTTATTTTTTACTTTTATGCTTCTATTTTATTTGTGGCTGTGTTGGCAGCATTTTGAACAGTTTTGCTCCGTGGAACTAAAAAGTTGAACAGTGAAGGAAAAAACACCCACAAGTGGTTTCATTGTTTACGCATTTTATTTCTAGGCTTTTTGAAATCTTTTAATAACTTTTATCCTGAGTCCTTCCAAATATTTTAATTACGCAAGCCAATAGATCCATTTCATTTCTGGTTGCACCCCATGACTCATGAATTACTTGTAGGAGGGGTTTTGTGTTTGTGTGTTTTTTTAAAAAATTCAGTTCAGCAACATCTGGTAGATTATATAAGGCAAAAGGATGTTCTTTATAAACCGTTATGGACAACATGTTTCTGTCTTTGGCAGTCATCCATTTTCTCTTTCTTCTTTTGCTCTCTAGTATTGGCATCCTTCCACAGTCTGCCCACAAAGATAAAAGCAGAATTCCTGCACATATACCAAGGTGACATCAACACTTCAGAGTGTTCAGTTTTAAAAATTAATTCAGCTCATTTGTCCTTCACTATCCAGTAAAGGAATGCCTGACGATAAATCAAATATGGTCTAAAATACCTATATCCTATAACGCAATGAAGGGCTAGATTTTAAACTACATTTTAAAGTACTCTGAATCTACTATATTTTCTGCTTAAGAAATGTAAGAACGTACTAACAAACAATGTAGGTGAGATTGCTGGAAGTTTGTGATAGCATGTAAAACTAGCTTATGCTTACTTTCAGCCAGGGCTTTTTTTGTAGAAAAAGCGCAGCAGGAACTCATTAGCATAATAGGCCACACCCAGTACCAGAAACTCATTAGCATATTAGGCCACACTCCTGACAGCGCAGTTCCCTCCCAGGATCGGCTTCCCCAGGTGCCCTGCAGCTTGCCAGCCGGAACTCCGTTTCTGTGCGTTCCTGTCCAAAAACAGCCCTGCTTTCAGCTAATTTATCCATCTGTTCATCATTGGTGCACGCGCATATATACACCCATAAAAAAGAGAGGCGACAGAAGAGGGAAACTAATATGATTGAGAGGTCTGGAGTATCTTTCCTATGAGGAAATACTGAACAGTCTGGGACAGTTTAGTTTAGTAAAGAGACAACGGGGGGGGGGGGGCGTGATAGAGGTGTATAAAATGCATGGGATATAGGTGGTGGACAGAGGGGACTTTTTCTCCCTTTCCCAAAATACTAGCACTCAAGGAAGTCCGATGAAGTTGATGGGCAATAGATTCAGGACAGAAAAAAGGAAATATTTATTTACTCAACAAGTGATTAAAATGTGAAATTTGCTGCCAGAGGATGTAGTAATGTTCACAGGCATACATGGCTTTAAAAGGGGATTAAAAGGATTCATGAAGGATAGGCCTATCAGTGGGTATTAGTCATGGTCACTAAGGGAACCTCCACATTCAGAGGCAGTAAACCTCTGAATACCAGTTCCAGGAGGCAACATCAGAGGAAGGCCTCAAGCCTCTGTGTCCTGTTGTTGGACCGCTCTGCAGATGAACTGGTTGCAGGACTAGATGGACCACTGGTCTAATCCAGCAGGGCTTTTCTTTGTTTTTACATTGTTACATGCACTAAACCAAAGGCAATAGGTCTGTCTGTCTGTCGAATGAGGCTTGGGTTATTTCCTCCCTCCAGGATTTTACTTAATGAGGTTCTGATCCACTGAATAACTGGATTCTTGAAAAATGATGGTTGGCTTCTATGTGCTATTAGCATAAGGTATTGGTGGAAGGAGATTGTCCTGCTTTCTGCCAACAGGTCTCTGTGAACACTGGAAAGACAATTTTGGGGGATCTGTAGACAAAAAGCCATGTGGCACAGTGGCAAGCAGAGAAGAGGGGTGGTCCCAGGTACTCTCTTTAGAGGGCCCACCAAAACTGATGGCACAATCCTAAACAGAGTCACACCCTCTTAAGTCCACTGCTTTGAAGGGTGTAACTCTACTTAGGATTGCACTAAAATAATTTTTTTTAAGCTATGGCAATGCTCCTTGGGCAGACTGGTTCTGCAGTCCAGGTACAGTGACTACTACTTTATTAAGGCCCAATCTGCATCTAGCATTTGCTCTGCTGTTTTACCAAACCCACACTGGGACAGAAAAAGATGTGGCTCAAAACCACATTCAGTTACCCCGGGCCAACGGGACTGACTGCAGAGTCATCCCTGAACAGCCATAAAACGGCCATAGATCTATGCAGACAGTTCCATAAAACCAAAAGATCAAATGAAGTGAAAGCGGCACGCAGTCTGGACGCTGCCGTGAAATCCGACAGTCAATCAAAGTGAAAGTGGCATGCAATGCAGAGGGGAATTTCTGTTCCAGCATGGGTTTGGTAAAACAGCGGAGTAAATGCTAGATGCAGATTTGGCCTAAGACTTAACACTGTGATGGAAGGCAGTTGGAATCCTCTGCTCTCCTAGCAAGAGAGTCAAAAACAGAAGAATAGCAGTTTCTTCCTTTGCTTCCCTTTATGCCACTGGCATAGCCATTTCACCAGAGCAGGCAACCAGCAGTGCAGCCAGATTGCTATCTCAGCATTCTTCACTGTGCCAGTGCTACTATGCTTTGCTGACTGGTGGGGCATTTGCTCGTGATCCTAGCATCCCATTGAGCTGGACTTGTTTGCCCTAGTTCAAAAGATCATTCCTGGCCCTAGGACAAAACTGTGATGAAGGATGCACTCCAGTGGCACAGAACAGATTAGTACTGAGCAGGAAGAATGTGGATGAGGGACTTGGCTGGTGTCAGCAGTTCCTCCCTGTGGTGTGTGGGTTTTTTCCCTCCTACCTGTTCCTTGGTTGCTGTATCTTGCTGTGTGGGTGTTGCAGCTGAAAGGAGGAGGAGGAAGAGATGGAGGAGGAGGAGAGTTGGATTTATATCCTGCCCTTCACTACCCGAAGGAGTCTCAGAGCGGTTTACAGTCTCCTTCCCTTCCTCTCCCCACAACAGACAACCTGTGAGGTAGGTGAGGCTGAGAGAGCTCTGAGAGAACTGTGACTGGCCCAAGGTCACCCAGCTGGCTTCACGTGGAGGATTGGGGAATCAGTCCCGGTCCTCTAGATTAGAGTTCACTGTTCTTAACCAGTACACCACATTGGTTTGAGAGAAAATGATGGCAACGAGAGCGTTAAGAGAGGCCCACATGTGAACACGTGCAGACTCAGAACTGAAGCCACTTCTGGGCTGTAATTTCAGCATAACAGAGCAGTATGAGAGCAGTTAGTCTTAACTGTGGTTTGCAGAGCATGTGAACATGTATATCTGGGTTTAATCCAGGCCTGTACACCTAAGCTGCTCTTGCTGCAGTGCAGACTGGGATGCTGGCAGGCTGTTTGTGGGAAAGCAGTTGAAGGTGTGAAATTTATACTGACCTGGATAGCCCAGGCAAGCCCGATCTCGTCAGATCTCAAAAACTAGGCAGGGTCGACTCTGGCAAGTACTTGGATGGGAAAACTCCTTGGAATACCAGCAGTCAGGAGGCGGGTGCAGGCTTTATTCAGCCACCTGTCTCAATATCCTCCAGGCCCCCAGTAGGGGTCAGTCCCCAGAGGTCAACATGACTTCCAGGTGCACACACACAGACATGCACACATTAAAAAAATACAAAAAAAGTGTGAAATTTGAATGGTTTATGATGTGCGTTCTGGTTTTACAAACTAGTTAAAACAAACCATTATTTCATGTTCTGTTTTAACCAAGCTTCTCTCCCAGTTTACCACAGAGTTGTCATGAGGATAACACAGGGTGATTTTTTTTTGTAAGTTGAAGGAGCAAAGAGGTGGCCTGGTGGGGGAAGGAGATTTAGGGGTTTAAGAACACAAGAGAAGCCATGTTGGATCAGGCCAGGGGCCCATCCTGTCCAACACTCTGTGTCATACGACAGCCAAAACCCAAGTGCTGTCAGGAGGTACACCAGCGGAGCCAGAACAGCCAGGGCTTTTTTTGGAGAAAAAGCCCAGCAGGAACTCATTAGCATGATAGGCCACACCCAACAGCAGAAACTCATTAGCATATTAGGCCACACCCCTAACAGTGCAGGGGGCCCCCCCCCGGCCAGATTGGCTTCCCCAGTTGCCCCACAGCTTGTGGAGTGCATGGGAAACCCAAGGGAACGAAGGCAGTTTCTGGATCGGCTTCCCCAGGTGTCCCGCGGCTTGCAAGGCACCTGGGGAACCCGAGGGAGGAGGCTGTAGGCGTGGCCAACTCAGAAGCCAGCCGGAACTCCATTCCTGTGCGTTCCTGCCCAAAAATAGCCCTGAGAACAACAAAAGCCCTCCCACTGTTGCCCCCCAAGTACCAAGAATGCAGAGCATCACTGCCCCAGACAGAGTGTTCCATCTACACCTTGTGGCTAATAGCCACTGATGGACCTCTGCTCCATATGGTTATTCAGTCCCTGTTGAAGCTTTCTATGCTTGTAGCCCCCACTACATACTGTGGCAGTGAATTCCACATGTTAATCACTCTTTGGGTGAAGAAGTACTTCCTGTCATCTGTTCTAAGCCTACTGCTCATTAATTTCATTGAATCCCCACAAGTTCTTGTATTGTGAGAAAGGGAGAAAAGGATTTCTTTCTCTACCTTCTCTATCCCATGCATAATTTTGTAAACCTCTGTCATGTTACCACTCAGCGTCGTTTCTCCAAGCTAAAGAGCCATAACCTCTTTAACTTTTCTTCATAGAGAAGGTGTTCCATCCCTGTAATCATTCTAGTTGCCCTTTCCTGCACCTTTTCCAATGCTATAATATCTTTTTTTGAGTGCGGTGTCCAGAACTGTACGCAGGATTCCAATTGAGGCCGCACCATAGATTTATACAGGAGCATAATTATTCTGGCTGATTTGTTCTCAATCTCCTTCCTAATAATCCCCAGCATAGCATTGGCCTTTTTTATTGCAGTCGCACACTGAGTCTGCATCTTCAGTGAGTTATCTACCTTGACTCCAAGGTCTCCCTCCTGGTCAGTTAACCGCCAGCTGGACCCCATCAACATATATTTGATGTATGAAGAGCACTTCCTTGTAATGTTGTTGTTTTTTGTTTTTCAACCTGATGGACTTTCAGTCTCTTCCATTCTAGTTATTTTTTAACAGTATGAACTGTCAGCTCTGTTGCAGATTGAAAGACCAAAAAGAGAGAGAGAGAGAGAGAGGAAACTTAATTTTTGTGTTTTAAAAAAGAAGCTCCTGATTTGTCTCCAGATGGATCACAGTGGAGGGGTTTGCTGGCTTGCTGAGCTCATAGCCCACCAACATGCCCAAACATTCTGTTTTGTTCCCAAAGCTGAGACAGATCTGCTATGAAACAGAGCCCTGAGCTGGAAAGGGATCCTGGCTATTGACCCGCAAATGAGCCTTTACAACCCAGCACCAAGACGTCCCCCTTTGCGACAACATTCCGAGATCCAGCAGTTCACTTTGTCACTGTTACGAAACCCAGGCAAGAGCATCCTGAACAGAGTCCACTTGGACAGCTGCGCATGGAGCATTAGCCTTGCCAACATACAGTGAAGATACAGAGCTGAATTTCTGCAAAGGTCCTAACTCAACGTCTGCAACTGTTGGGTGATTTCTTCATTGCGTTATATCTATATATGGGAAAGGAGTCCAGTGTAATGGTCAGAAAGTAAGTCAACATGCATCATTGTATTGGTGCAAAATAGTTTGACGGGTCTGGTTGTAGAGAGAGGAAGGTCGCTGAATGACCTCATGACCTGGCACAGTCTTGGATTATATGAAAGCTTGCTTGTGTTTTTTTGCATTTCTACAAGTCCAGCCTCAGCCTGAGGCAGGATGAAGTCACTGCTTCTGGCAGTGCATCTTAGATCTGGGATAAATGTTGTCCAAAATGTGCCATCCCTAAATTGTCCTGGGTGGAAAGGGTAGCAGCAGGGCAAAGAGCCTCAAGAATGACTCATCTTTCCTGGACAGTAGAATAAGCCACTCTAGGAATCCATTTAGGCATTGACTTTCAACACCACCATTACTGGTGCAAGGGTTTGGGGGACTTTGATAGACAGAAGGGCATAGATGCATTCGACCTTTTAGTAGTGCTGTTGATGATGGCTTTCGGGGCCTTTTCACTGGTCTCTCTGCCCAGAGATATGCCTGTACCAATACTGTTCAGATGCCAGAGACTGATTCTTCTCCCTTGCTTTTGCTCTGAGTTTGTTAGTGGGAAATGCTGTCAAGTTGCAGCCAGCTTATAGTGACCCCATAGGGTTTTCAAGGCAAGGGTTGCTATTGCCTTTCTCTGCAGAGCAATCCTGGACTTCCTTGGTGGACTCTCATCCAAGTGTTAACCAGGGCCGACCCTGCTTAGTTTCTGAGATTTGATGAGATCGGGCTAGCCTGGGCCATCCAGGTCAGCTGGAGTACACCTTTAAATGCTGTTTGTTTGACTTGGGTTTCCCCCTGCCCTGCTGGCACTACGAAGCTTTATCCGTGCAATCCTAAGGACACTTTCTTGAGAGTAAACTCCACTGAATAGGCCTGAGGGGGATTCTGAGTGGACTTGTCCAGGATTTCTCTCTGTGCTTGGAAAAGTGGAGTAAATGTATATTTAAAACAAACACGATGGTGTAGGCTGGACTTCCTGAGTCACTTCTTCTTCCCAGCTGTGTTGGGGACATGACACTCTCAAATGCACTTCTCCCGACTCTTGCTGCTGACATTGGAGGTGGTGAAAAGCAACTAGATGTAGACAGGCCGCAAGGGCGGGCAACCCAGCAGGGTGGCAGACTTAGCCATGGGTCCTAAGCATACTTTCCTGAGAGTCGGCCCCACTGAATGACATGGGACTTGCTTCCGAGCAGGATACCCCCATAAGCTCTCAACTCAGACAGTGATAAGGCCAAGGCAAGCCACGATTTCTAGCACCAGGTACAGTCAACCACAGGACGAAGTGCTGCTCTACAGATGAAAGTATGTCAAACTGAGATCCCCAGTGGGTGACTGGCTTGTGCAGCTATGAAAGGACCATTCAAGCCCCTCACCCCCAGGAGGGGGCCATGCCTTTCCTTTTCTGTATCTTATGTTGCACAATAACTGACTGTAGAAACTGAAACTGCCTCATAACTAGGGTTGCCAAGTATGCGTTGAGAAATTCCTGGAGATTGGGGGGGGGGGTATGTGAATAGGGCTGCCATGTCTGGGTTGGAAAATACCTGGAGACTTTGGGGGTGGAGCTGGAGAGGGCAGGGTTTGGGGAGGGGAGGGGCCTCAGCATGGTACAATGCCATAGAGTCCACCCTTCAAAGCAGCCATTTTCTCCAGGGGAGCTGATCTCTGTCAGTTGTAAAAGCGGGAGATCCCCAGGCCCCATCTGGGGGCTGGCAGCCCTAGGGGTGAAGCCTGGGGAGAGGAGGGTTTAGGGAGGGAAGGGACCTCAGCAAGGTATAGTGCCATAAAGTCCACCCTCCAAAGCAGCCATTTTCTCCAGAGGAACTGATCTCTGTTGATCAGTTGTAATTCCAGGAAACCTCTAGGCCCCACATGGAGGTTGGTAACCCTCCTTGGCAAGAATCATACCATTGGTCGGTTTAGCCCCATATTTTTTGGCAGTGGCTTTTTAGGGTCTCAGGCAGGGCTTTCTTCCAGCCCTGCTACCTGAGATGCTTTATAACTCTAGATCAAACCAGGGCACTCCAGCTTCTAAAATACGTGCTCTGTCACTGAGCTGTGGCCTCTTCCTTCAGCTCAGCAGAAGCACTGAGACTCCCAAACCTTAAAAAAGCAAACACACCGCATGTGCCCAACTGATGCCACGGAGCACATAAACAATCCCCAGCCAAATGCCAAGAGCAGATGGATAGGCCCAGATTGCTCAGTGCGCAGCTTGAGCTGCAAAGCCATTCCTGCCCAGCTCAGCAGGGAGAAGAGAGCTCCATTGCTGGTCCAGGATCTGATTGGACAGGGCAAGATTAAAGGTGATGGGAAAATATAAAACAGTAATCAGGAGGGCCGTCTGAAAATGTATTAGCATGCATCCAAGGATCACAGAGCAGAACGTCCCCTCTTGCTACACCCCACAGTGGCCCCTGAACTTTTGTCCGTGGGGAGTCGGTGGACCTATAGGAACAGCACAGGGGCAAAGTGTGTGAGGGGCAATGCTCCCTCTAAGCTGTGGAGTCTTGTGAGCAAAAATTCTGCTTTGTGAGCTACTGGCATTAAAGTTGCAAGTGAGCGGGAGCCATCCTTCCTGAGCTAAGGCAAAAATGTGTGAGCCGGAGGCTAAAAAACCCCCCTGTGAGCTAGCTCACACTAACTCAGCTTAGAGGGAATACTGATAAGGGGGATCTGTGACGGAAGACGAAATTATTAGAAACTGTTGCCCCCTTCTGAATACATTAGTGCCATTCAGAACTGCAAGGCTGGAAATATACCATTGATCTCCTTGGCTTTCAACACAAGAGATGTAAGTGAAAAGTCGCTCCAATTCAAGAATTCAGATTTTAACATCTGTTATTTTCCTGCCTTTTCAGTTGTGATCTCTGCACATTAAAGTAATGTGTAGTGCAATCCTGAACAGAGTTGCCCCCTTTCTAAACCCATTGACTTCAAAGGATTTCAAAAAGTAGGACTCTTTACTTAGGATGGCGCTGCTAACATGCATGCTAGCACAGCTCTGAAGTGGGGGCAAAAAAGAAAAAAGAGAGAAAGACAGTGGTGAAAGGACAGCCTTTAAACCCAGAGATTGGCCGGAGGATTACGAAGGCATTTGAGGACAATTTATAGAGGCTTATATATGTGACACACAGTGGCATAATGACAGGGGACTAGAGAATGGGAGAAATCTCCCTTGGTGCTTTCACAGTCCCTGACAGGACTGTCTTTCCTTCCCCCTTTCTCTAAGCATGCACGTTTTTCTTCCATGCCACCAGCCTCTCTTCCCAGGGAGAGCTAACTGATGTGACAGCCAGCTCATGCTCACATAAACATCATTTCTCTGTTCTTGCTCACTCTGTAAGTTGGTGGTTGGTAAGCAGCCCCCATGGGGAAGGATTGGGTTTGACATGACATGAAAAATTTATCTTGTGTTCCATTTGTGTTGCGGGTTGCATATTCATGCCATCGCTTGACATGGGGGGGGAGCAGTTGTATGTATCAGTGTGAAACCCTGAGAGACAGGGTGGTGTAGTGGTTAGAGTGTCAGGCTAGGATCTGAGAGACCTCAGTTCAAATCGTCCCCCTGCCATGGAAGCTTGCTGCCTAACCTACCTCACAGGGTTGTTGTGAGGATAAAATGGGGAAAAGGAGAATGATGTAAGCCACTTTGGATCCCCATTGGGAAGAATGGTAGAGTATAAATGAAGTATATAATAATAAATAATACTCTACTAAAGCTCAGTGGTAGGGCTTATGCTCAGCCCTCTAAAGACTCCCAGACTGATGCCTGAAATCTCAAGGAAAATCTACTTAAAACATTGAGTTGCTGGCACATTCTATGAGAACTAGTGATATGACTATGTAGAAGTAGAAGAGTTGGTTTTTATACCCTGCTTTTCTCTACTTTGAGGAGGTTAGTTTTATACCCCGCCCTTCACTACTCGAAGGAATCTCAGAATGGCTTACAATCATCTTCCCTTCCTCTCCCCACAACAGACACCCAGGTAGGTGGGGCTGAGAGAGTTCTGAGAGAACTGGTCCAAGGTCACCCAGCAGGCTTCACATGGAGGAGTGGAGAATCAAACCCAGTTCTCCAGATTAGAGTCTGCTGCTCTTAACCCCCTACCCCACACTGGCTCTGAGAAGGCAATTTTCTATTTATTAATGTGTGTGTGTGGGAATCTATATATGTATGTGTGCATGTATGTATCCATACATGCACACACATATATATATATTCCAAAGTGCACTAAAGCTCAATTTTGAAAACAAAAGAATGCAGTTGTATAAATTTTTAAGCACACACATCCAGGGAATGCAGATTTAATGACTCCTTCTGTTCATGACTATCAAAACCCTTGGAATGTGCATATATGACCTTATTCTTTTGCCACACAGAATACTTGGAATGCCTTGCAATCAACTTGCCTTGGCATTAACTCATGTTGATATGTCATATATTTAAACCACTGAGGAAGGCCTTGGAGGCCAAAACACATTTAGTCCATTTTTAATGCGGTTCAAGGTTATCAACCTAGAGATATTGACATGTATGTCTTGTTTTATTGGTTCAAGGCTATTAGCCTAGAGATTTTAATTGTATCATGTTACATAGATTAATTAGTCCAAATATTTGCTGCTTCAAAGGCAGCATGTGCCTGTTTTTAAAGCTGAGTTTTAATAGACTTTGGAATAAATATGTATATATTGTTTAATCCATTTCTTACAATTTTCTCTCACCCAACCTCCAGGTACCCAACTTTGTTGTTTCTTCAGGCTGGGTCCTGTCCCGTCCCCCCATTTTGGTCTGATAACTTCCTATCATCACATCCCACTTTTCGTTCTCCACTTAACCCTCCTCAGTGTAGATAGATTCAGGTGGGTAGTTGTGTTGGTCTGAAGCAGCACAAGAAAGTTTGAGTCCAGTGGCACAAAAGCTTATACCTTGAATAAAATATGGTTGGTCTTAAGGGTGCCACTGGATTCAAACTTTGTTCCTCTCCTCAGTGTGGTGTAGTGGTAAAGAGCAGCAGACTCTAATCTGGAGAACTGGGTTTGATTCTCCACTCTTCCACATGAAGCCTGCTGGGTAACCTTGGACCAGTCACAGTTCTCTCAGAACTCTCTCAGCCCCACCTACCTTACAAGGTGCCTGTTCCTGGGAGAGGAAGGGAAGGCAATTGTAAGCTACTTTGAGACTCCCTAAGGTAGAGAAAAGCAGAGTATAAAAACCAACTCCTTCTCCTCCTCCTCTGTTTTACCCTTATAGCAACCTTGTGAGCAGGTTTTGGTGAAAAACGGCTAAAAGTGAACCTTGTGACTAAGTGAAGATTTGAACTCCAGCCTGCCCAGGCCTAATCTGGCACTCTAGCCACCATAGCACAACAGGCGATACAAAGCTGAGCATAGTAAAGAAGTACAATAGAAAAGGGTTGATAGCAATAAATTTTCTTAATTGTGACACAGTCATGTAAATAAAGAAGCCTTTATTTGATCCCCTGAGCTAGTGCTTTTAAAGGACATCAGTCCTTAGGAATCCCTGTACTTTTTTGTGAACTATAGAAAAAATAGGAACTGCAGTCTTTACTCACTACATCCATCAGACTGATTGATAAGAAAGGTTTGGTTGAAGAGGTGCTCCCTAATTAAGCAGACAGCACATTTAATTTTTAATAATGTCTAATGTAAAAACTGTGGCAGTGCCTTCTTAGAAAAGGTGTTCCTTTCCCAGAGGAAGCAATGCCTCTTCTGAGAATTCATCATCAGGCATTTTTAATCAGGTTATTAAATTTATGTATACTTGAGTATCAGCAAAAATGACCACTCAAAGAAACAAAAACGTCTTCACACATCCCCCCCGAATGATTTTTACTCATGCAAACTTATGTAAATTTAATCCATTCATTTTATCCCGTATGATTAATTAATTTAGTTTTAGGAGAAACCAATAACACTTTACCTTGAGGGGAAAAACACACAAAAAGGGAGGGAAATACTGGGGTAGCTACATATTGTGTTAAACTGGGACCTGGAGGTAGGGAGGGGTGATTTTTGGTTAGGTTTATGAAACCTTGGAGTGAATTTTTAGTGATGACCAAATAACAATAACATTTCCCCTCCTCATCACTGTTCCCTCATTAGGAACTCTTACGGAAAGAAGAACTCAGAATTTCTTATATCCATGTCCTCATGTCACACCTTCATGTCAAGTTTAAATGATACACACCCAAACGAACAGCTTTTATTAAGAAGTCCTTGAAGGTATAAACAAATGGGAGAGCAATTGTCCAGGAGGGTTCCAGGAGGACTCGCTGGGAATAATGAGGTGAATATGAACAAAGGAAAATGTATTGGAGGCTGAATATCTGAGGAGGAAAATCCTGACAGGAAAGGAGTACCAGACTGTGAACTAATTTCCCCAGGGAAATGGTGGGAAATCCATTGCTTGAGTCATTTAAACCAGACAAGACAAAGCGCTGGAGAATACATGGTAGGGGGGCTGCCTTGTGGTGATGGAAAGGCGGGGGGGGGGGGACAGCGTGCGCTAGATGATGTAAAGCTCCTTTCAATCACAATTTCTTTGATTCCAAAATGAAATAATATGCCTCGTTGAGGGCCAGTTCAGAACCGTCTGCCAAATCTGCAGCTGCAGAGGGCTCATCCCTCCAGGGATAAGTTTAAATGCTAATATGATGCTAGCCGATCAGGCCTCATTGTGTGTTCTGGAAGAAGAGCTGCTTCATGCCGGCTGAGAGAAATGCACTGGAAATAACCTGAACCTGCAAAAGGAATCCATAAATTGTCCCATGTCTTCAAAGTACACTTGAACACAGCAGAAACCCAGCACATCTGGAGATGGCAGCTGACCCTTTGTGGGGAACCAAACCATTCCAGACACCTGCCAGCCCTGATAAAACCACAAAAGCAACCTCTTCTGGGCAGTTAAGGACATCCCTGAGGGTGTCATTCTATAGGAAAAGCCTCCATTAGGTTTGATAGACCCCGGCTGAACAGCATTCAGAAAATAACCAGTCTACAACTTCAGTGTAGGTGCTGCTCAGTAATAACAATAAGATTCAGCCTCATTCATTGCACACCTTGAATATTTATTAATTAAAATATTTATGCCCCACCTTTCTGCTTAGCTCAGTGTGGCTAACAGCAATAATTAAAGAACCTTTGTTGGTCTTAAAAGTGCCACTGGACTCAAACCTTGTTCTGCTGCTTTAGACCAACACAGCTACCCACCTGAATCTAGAAATAATTAAAGACGAACATAATGTATTCCAGCTTTGATGAATCAGAGCTCATTTCATAAGATCCGTTGAAGAGCTGGAGGAAGATGTAACAGAGAGGCCGGGTTAAAAGAAGATCATTTAAAAACAGGGATCGATTCCCTCAGAATGTGTGAAGGTTTCCCCCAACTGTTGTTAGCAAGGCCTCTCACCTTTCAGTTGCCCGTGTGAAATCCTTAGGGCTGCCAAGTCCAACTTGGGAAATATCTGGGGACTTTGGGGGTGGAGCCAGGAGATTTTGGGGTGGAGCCAGGAGAAAGGAAGTGACATCATTTTGTGATGTCACATCCTGTGATGTTGCTTCCACATGCTGACACATGAACTCATGAAGTTTCCTAATACTGAATCAGGCCATTGGTCCATCAAGGTCAGTATTGACTACTCAGACTGGTAGTGGCTCTCCAGGGTCTCAGGCTGAGATCTTTAATGTCACCTATTACCTGATCCTTTTTTAGCTGAAGAAGCTGATACCTCCTGCATGTCAAGCAGATGCTCTATCACTGAGCAACGGCCCTACTGAATCCTTCCTCATCTCGGCAGAATATGAAGCACTAAGTGCTACACAAGTGCTAAATATGATTTTCATATCATAAGAACAGGAGAGAAGCCACAGTGGATCAGCCCATCCAGTACAGTCCATCCAGTCCAACACTCTGTGTCACAACAGTGGCCAAAAATACCAGGTGCCCTCAGGAGGTCCAGCAGCAGGGCCAGAACTCCAGAAGCCCTCCCACTGTTGCCCCCCAAGCACCAAGAATGCAGAGCATCACTGCCCCAGACAAAGGGTTCCATTTAGACCTTGTGGCTAATAATAGCCACTGATAGACCTCTGCTGGATGGGGACAGAGAGGGAGAGAGAGAGACAGACAGACAGACAGAAAAAAGAAAGGGGGAGAGAAGGAAAAGAGCTGGAAGAGAAACTTACTACAGCAACGTTGCCAGCCACATGCAAAAGCAGCTCCTTCAGTCCCTCCTTAATCTCTGGGCGGACCTCTCTTGCTGTGGAAGCTCTCTTGCTGACTTCTTAAAGGGGAAATGTCTGGTGAGGCTTTTTACTGCAGGGCAGGCTCTCTGCAGACATTTCCCTTTTAAGGCAGCCATTTTGTCCCTTCGGTGGCCAACTTTGAAAAAGCAGGGGTGAGTATTTAAAATCGGTGTTTCCCCCGCCCTACCGGGGGACTTGGCAGCCCTAGAAATCCTTGACCTTGCAGATGTGCACTTTGAGGCGTTTGATTTGTGACAGCTCTCTCATACTTGTGAGGGTGGGGCATCTGCTAGGTGTGCAGAAGGCCCCAGGTTCAAGCCCTGGCATCTCCAGTCAAAAGGGTCAGGTAGGAGCGTGTTATGTATTGACCATGCGGTCGCCATGTGCTCCAGTAATGACAACCGCCATGTGGCCAGAGCACATGGCCAAGAAACTACCTGAGCTTCAGCCAGGTAGAACAAAGACCAGGTGGATTCCAACCGGCCACCAATCATGTACCTAGGTTTCTCCCAGGGAACCTATGAGATGTAAATAGACTGATAATAGCCTATCAGGACAGTTGGGCGAGGTCAGGGGATTATCCCTGACCAGTATAAAAGGAGGGCTCGGAGCCCTGGGTTGTATGCTTCATACGGACCAGCAATAAAGATCTAGCTGTTTCACTGTTCCATGGACTCCCGACTCCAATACATATCAGAACGGGTGAGAAAGACTTCCGTTGGAGTCCCTGGAGAACCACTGCCAGTCAGAGTAGACAAAACTGTCCTCAATGGAGCAATGATCTGACTCAGCAGAAGGCAGCTCCGTGTGGTCACACACAAACACATACACACACTGGTGCAGCAGTGATGAATATATGCCAGCCTCATAATTAAATTGTCCGCTCCAGCTTATTTACCTTTTTACTATCTCTGACATTATCTGGCTGGTTCATGCAACACATTCTTAGGATTATATTCAATCCATGTTGGCTTGGATTGCGGGGCTTGTTTTTTTTTGTCGGTCTAAATTGAATGCGTGCGGAGGGAAGCTGTCATCTGAGCGCGCCACCAGGTGCCCGGAGCCTGGTATCCTCTGCCAGGATCAAACTGTGGAAGAGGAGAAGCCATAGAAAGGAAGAATAGGGGCTCTTTATGCTTGCTTGCTTTAGCGGTACTCGGGCTGGCAGTCCGCAGCAGCTGCCTGCTGTTCTTTGCACAGGATTGGTTTACCATCCTGGCACTTGGGAATGAATGTTGCCTTCCTGGCAGACAAAGGCAAAATGTAAAGGGGGGGGGGGAGATAAAAGTGATTTGGATTCCATCAAGCAAGACGTTCGAATGAGGCACTCCGAAGAATTCAGATTATATACTCTTCTGACATCCCTGTGAATGTAAGTGGGTAAAGCTCAAAGCAGTGTGTAGGTGGCTGTGATTGTACAAAAATGCACGATAGCTGCAGAACATGGTGATGGCTCTGAGTCTCACAGTTCAGCCCTAAGTAGAGTTACGCTCTTAGAATCATAGAGTTGGAAGGGACCTCCAGGGTCATCTAGTCCAACCCCCTGCACAATGCAGGAAATTCACAACTACACCCCCCCACCCCGAGTGACCCCTGTTCTATGCCCAGAAGATGACAAAAAGCCTCCAGGATCCCTGGCCAAACTGGCCTGGAGAAAAATTGCTTCCTGACCCCAAAGTGGCAATCAGCATTTCCCTGGGCATGTATGAAAACCCTATTTAACAAAGACTCACTTATCTGAAACATTTCTAACCCCACTGGCTTGACTGGACATAAATATGGGTTGAGACCCCAGCATGTGGAGACAGGGGGCTTAAACCTGTCCCCTGTGTCATCCTCCTGACCTAAAATTGCTCCAGGGATCCTTATTTGCCTGGATTGGGACAACTTTAAGTGTGTGTTACACGTCAGTTTCCCCAATGAAGCAAATAGCAGCTCCCAGGACTGTTTTTGGTCACGATAAGAACATGAGGGAGAAGGCTGAGGCCTCTTCTCCCCACATGCGAGGCTCCTGATCTGAATTGGGCCCCCATGCACCTGAAAGTGAAAGAGATCTTGGGGCTGTAGTAGGAGGGCTGGATCCTGGCAAAATTTTCCCAATGGCTGAATGGAACTTTCCTACCTCCCTTTCCCACTGGGCTCCATGAAAGGCTGCTCTTGAAGGACAGGGACCCTGAAGAATTATATGAGGTGAGTCTGCAGTGGGATGGGGAACTCTGGGGAAACTGACAGTTTAGTTTGAGGCCAACCTCATAGCTTGATGGACAAGTTGGCTCAGCGTGCCACAACGATGCAGAAGGCAAACTCCATGCTGGGGACTATTAGGAAAGGGATTGATGCAATCTGTCTCTTTGGGAAACACAGTTGCTTACATTTTAGTCACTCTTTGTTGTGGGTCAGCCAGGGCTCAGCGAGAGGAAGGACTCCTTAGAGTACTGCGGATGGAGGCTACAAACAGAACTATAGGAGATACGACGAAGTGCACACCTGGCCCAGCACCAGCTGCTTGAGTAGTTGCAGGATTACTCCTAAACAGCAGGCTGTGAGCATGGCTATGAAAACCAGCCAAGGGAGGCTGTTGGTGTGCAAATAACAAAGTGAAGTCCCTTTGGCTACTGCACTGGATCTTGCCTCTGGCCTGTGACTTTTTGGATTGTTTCCTGACCCTGCCTTTGTCTTGCTCCTGAACCTGCTTGTGAGTAATCCTAAGATTCTCAGACCTTGCTGTATGGACTGACTCTCAGGCTAGGCTTCTGACTCTGTGCTTAACCTTGGACTGGACTTTGACTACACTTCTCAAGTTGGTGCTCTTGTCTTACTTGCTTTATGCTCTTGGCAGCATGCCCTATGCTGTTCCTGGCCGGGCTCGTGACACTCTTGTTGTCTCAAGTTGTGTCTTCCTAAGTGCCTCAGTTCTTTTGATTTTTCTGCAGCCTGGGTTTTTAAGGCCTCTGAAATCTTCACATTGCAAAACCTTGGTCACATTAAAATCAACAATCAGCTGGAAGTCATCCTCCTTTCATTATACTTGGCAGTCCACCCTGGAGCTTCTAAGCGGTCTCCACCCTACAGCTGCATCTCATCAGTGATCCCCTCCAATGCCTGGGGCTGGCTGGGAAGCAAATGTCTCCCCCAGCAACCTGTTTCCAAGTGACATCTCCAAGGCGTTTTTAGAAACAACTTCTAGTGTTGCTCCATGGCAGAGATGTCTGGAAAAAAAATGGAACATGAGGCAAACCTTCGGCATGGGGTTCCGAGGCAATTGGGAAATGTTTCTTTTGTTATTTAACCAAAGATTCATTTATCTGAAACATTTCTATGCCGGTTTGCTCAGGAAAGGTACATTATACAATAAAAAAATTTAAAATTGAAATGACTAACAATCAAGTGCAAAAGAAAAGCAGTTAAGAGAGCTTTAGCAGCACACAAATATTATAACCAGTAAGAAGACCATGAAGAGGCGGGACTATTAGCTGCCATCAAAGGCACAAGGAAATGCAAATATCAGAACTTAGTGTCTAGAATTCAAAATAATTGGTTTTGGGTACCTAGATACAGGTGCAGAGTTCTAGGGATGAGGCACGACAATAAAAAAATTCAGTAATGCAGAGAGTTGATTCACACGTGCATGTTCATTTCGTAGCAGGAAGGGGAAACTTGGGACCACCTCTGCCAGCTCAATAACATCTAGTCTGAGCTTCTGTTTCCCTTTCTGTTACAGGTATTTTATACAGCAAGCAGGGGAAGTCTGGGCCCACCTCTGCTAGCTCAGTAACATCTTGTCTGAGCTTCTGTCTCCCTTTCTGTTGCAAGTTCTTAAGCCTGGCTATGGCAAGCATTTTGGCTAGGGCTGAAGGAGTCTTGACCAGTGTTCCCTCTAAGCTGAATTAGTGTGAGCTAGCTTACAGTTTTTTAGCCTCTGGCTCACACATGTTTGTCTTAGCTCAGGAAGGATAGCTCCAGCACAAACTGATTTATGCAGTAGCCAAATCGCTTGCTCACAACTTTAATACCATTAGCTCACAAAGTAGAATTTTTGCTCAAAGACTCCACTGCTTAGAGGGAGCATTGGTCTTGACCCTTTGCCCCATGATCATGGCTCATAGCCATGGACTTGAATGAGCCAGCCCAGAGTATAGTATACTTTGTTGTTTTTATTTAAATTGTATTTTTGTAATCCACTTTGTGTCATCCCGCCCCCCGGGGAAAAAGGCAGGATAAAAATACTTATGCAAGTCCATAAAAAGTATCTGATAACTATAGCATCCAGTGACATCCAACTATGTCTTGCACGTATGAATGAGCCAGCACAGAGCAAACTCTGTAGACATAATTTTTGTATCACATCATGCCACCTTAAGCCATGTTTTTCAATGGTGTCAGTTCATGAATCCAGCTTTTAACTGTCAAGTACAGCGTGATCAAGAGATGAAAGCATCAGTGAATGAAGCAGCATGAACTGAGTACAAAACTATTGTTTCCATCATCCCTTAAGCATGGTGTTTTCAATGGAGCTGGTTGCATATTGAAGTAGGAATATTCACAGGTACAAGCGTGAACATACGCTTGTGAGCCTTCTCCAGAGGAATCCAGAGGGCTCGTGAGCCCTCTCTAGAGGATTCCAGAGTTGAGGCAGTGAATAAAATACATGCCTATGTGAATCAATCCTACTTCTCAATAAGGAGCATTGGGAGAAATCACTAAAGCACTCCCTGCTTTTGGAAGGAGAAATCCTTTATTAGAGACACTGTATATTGACAACCTCTGTGTCTCTAATTAAGGGGAATATTTTGATTCCAGATTGCCTGGTTCCGACACGATTTCCCTAAGCTAGCTACCGCGTTGGGAGTTGCTGGAACCATTGTCTTGTTGGAGCTACACATTGCCTTCTACTGTTGTGTGTATCTGGAGAGAACGCAACTAACTGAAGAGCTATGATTTGGACTTCATAGATTGATTTCATCAATCATATTTAAGAACAGTCTTTGTGAGTGGAAGCTACACAGTACTACCATGCTCAGTTATTTATCTTTTAGAATTCTATGCTGCTGTATCTGGTGGCTCTGAGCAGTTTACAGCATCCCCCCCCCCCCCCATCTAAGGATTTCTTGAGGGTCTCACAATTTAAGAAAAGTAATGGTTTGGGGAATAAGAATGGCCAAATGTAGTACATAATGACATTTTACAGACCTCCCCCAAATAAAAAAGAAAATACTGAAGCCAATCTTAAAAAAAAAATTAATGCTTACTCTAAACTTCTGCATGATTCCAAAAACATACTCCCATAAGTTGTCATCCGGAAACAAGAGCCTCAACAGGAGAGTGTGGGCAGTTGTAGAATTTGACATACAAGAGTGAGTCGGGATCTCCTGGGTTTTCTGGCACACAAAGTCATATGAATCATTTCGCAGATAGAGGAAGCAAATGTTTTGTATATGGTGCCTCAGCAGCGGTGGAAAGGCCTCTGGACTCTAACTCTTGCCCTCCCCCTTGACTTTTCAAACCTCTGGAATCTGAGGACATTGAACAGGATCCTTTGCCTAGGATAATGATGGGCATGGTGGCATCTTCTATTACAATCTTCATTAACATGTAGAAAAGCCTAAGTATTTTTGGTCACATTTCTGTGTGAATGAGAAACACGTTGGAACTATAATTTATTTACTTAATTTTTTTAAATCTGCCTTTCCCCCATCAGGGATTCAAAATGGACTACAGTGGAAGTTTATAATGTTAGATGACAACTTAAAATCAAGCAGGCAAAGGACCGTCCAGTCAACATGAGTATCCACAGCCCTGCCTCAGCTTAAAGGCCTGCCAAATAGCTCAGCCTTTCATAACTTGTAGAAACACAGGGTTGCCAGCAATGCTCCCTGCAAGCTGTGGAGTCTTGTGAGCTGTGGAGTCTTGTGAGCAAAAAATCTACTTTCTGAGCTACTGGCATTAAAGTTGTGAGTGAGTGATTTGGCTACTGCATAAATTAGTTTGCTCTGGAGCCATCCTTCCTGAGCTGAGACAAAAAATGTATGAGCTGGAGGCTAAAAAACTGTGCGCTAGCTCACACTAACTCAGCTTAGAGGGAACACTGGCCAGTCCTGTATTGGGAAATTTGGGCAGTGGAGCCTGAGGGTGGCAGGGTTTGAGAAGGGGAGACTTCAGTGGGCTATAACGCCTGAGACCACCTTCCAAAGTGACCATTTTCACCAGGTGAACTGGTCTCTTGCCTGGAGATCCGTTGTAATAGTAGGAAATTTCCAGCCACTACCTGGAAGTTGGCAACCCTAAGAAAGGGTGCCTCCTCAGCCTAGGCATCTCCACAGAAAAAAAACCATTCAAGGGCTGAGGCGGATTTAACAAGCCTGCATGAGGAAACACGGAACAAACTCAGAGGCAAGAAAAAATAATTGTCACACAAGTACATAGTGGGAGAGGTGATCTTGTATGTGAGTCCTAGCCCACAAAGGGCTCTAAAGGTAAGAACCAGCACTTTGAACTGGAACCAAAAACTAACAAGCTGCCAATCCAATGATTTTAAAATAGTTGAGATATGAGTTTGTGCCTGAAATCTGGGGAAGAAGAAAGGCTTTGTGGGTAAGTATGGCAAACCCTCCCCTCTGCCTCTCGTTTTGGTGCTGATAAAGGGCTGCATCCCTTGCTGACCTTATTCATGACAAACAAAATCCGGATCACCCAGCCAGATCTCAGTCAAGCCTGCCAGATCAACCTTATTGTCAGCACAGACAAACGGAACAAAGAGATTTTATTTGTACCTGATCTGTCATTGCGCAATATCAGGGTCCAAATGGAGGGAACCTGAGACATCTTTACACCCACACCCTTGAGGACGGGCTTGAGATTAGGAGGACAGTGAGCTCCAAAATGCCTCCCTACTCTTCTACCATACAACTCTCTCCTCCCACTACTCTGTCTCCAACCTTGTTTTGGAGTGACATGCCATAGCCTCCCACCAACCAGAGAAAGAACTAGAAAAAGAAATACCAGATGGCCCAAGCTAGCCTGATCTCATCAGATCTCAGAAGCTAAGCAGGACTGGCCCTGTTTAGTATTTGGATGGGAGACCACCAAGGAAGCTCAGAGTTGCTACACAGAGGCAAGCAAAGGCAAACCACCTATGAACTTCTCTTCCCTTGGAAACCCTACAGGGTCCATATAAGTCAGCTGCGACTTGATTGTACTTTCCACCATCACGTAGGGTTGCCACCCCCCAAGTGGGACCTGAAGATCTCCTGGAATTACAACTGATTTCCAGACTACATAGCCTGGAGAAAATGGCTACTTTGGAGAGTGGACTATATGGATGTATACTTCACTGACGTCTCTCCTCTCCTCAAACCCCACCCTCAAATCTCCAGGAATTTCCTAATCTGAAGTTGGCAACCCTAGCCACCGGGGGGGGGGGAAGACAATCCATAACAGCATTCACCATAGGAGAAGCACTGGGTGTTTTCCGGGTCCAGCCCTCGTTTGCTCTGGCAGTAGCATGGGTGATGATAGGCTACTGAGCAGGGGGAGCTGGGTGGAGACTAGATGATCCTGCCTTCTGCCCCAGAGATTGTACCCAGACTGCTACAGGTTGAAAGTGGCTGAGAAAGGAGCTATGAACTAAACACCCACCTCTGCTTATCCTAGTCTTGCTTGCTTAAGGGACAGAAGGCACAATTAAGCACATTAACCCGCTATTTCAAGGAGATGCCTGTCGATTGTTAAGATGCCGAGTGAAAACCACATATGTATATGTTTAGTATAAAAGTGAATTATGCATTGACTGTCAATGCAGAATAAAGGCATTCTGAGGCTTAAGCAAAGGTATATCCACGCAAACAGAACTTTCTCATTATAAGGTCATCTTAAAGAGTTTTTTTCCCCTAGTTTGCCTATGTCTTGTACCTCGAGCAGATCAGGACACAGCTGTCACTCCACTTGACCGTTTTATAAGGATCTGATGATGTCTTAGCTTCTACTGGGAGAAAGTAGAGAAAATTCACATGAAACATAGGAAGTTTATTTATTTGCTTCATTTATGGTGTGTCTTTCTCCCCAGCAAAGGATCCAAAGCAGCTCACATCTCATCTCTGTTAACAGCACAATCCTTTGCAGAGTTACTCCAGTATAAGCCCATTGATTTCAATTGGTTTAGTCTGCAATAACTCTGCATAGCATCACACTGTAAATCTGCACAACAACCCTGTAACGTAGGTTAGACTGAGAGTTTGGGGGGGGGGGCGACCCAAAGCCTTCCAGCATACTTCCATAGCAGAGTAAGGATTTGAATTTGGCTCTCCCAGGTTCTAGTCCAACACTTAACCACCTTATACTGAATCACATTGATCTATCAAGGTCAGCACTGTCTGCTCTGATGGGCACCGGTTCTCCAGGGTGTCAGCCTTTCGCATCACCAGCTACCTGGTCTTTTTAACTAGAGATGCTGGGGATTGAACTCGAGACCTTCTGCAGGCCAAGCAGATGTTGTACCACTGGGCCCCGGCCCTGCCTCCTGGAACTGCTGCAGACATCATGAAAATTCCATTTCCCTAAGAGTGGAGTAACGTGATCAGCTATGAGGACACATCATTTGCATGAAGCCAATCTGTTTTGAATATCTGAAACCGAGGAAGCTAAAAAAAAAAAATCTGATGCCAAAATAAGTCAGTTCCTAGGAATCAATTGGCTTCAGCTGCAACAGCTTGGGCACAGAACGCAAAAGAGAGGCTGGAGAAAGGGGAAGTGTTACTTACAGCTATCGAGGCTACATGAGCAAAGGGGCCTCCAGCCCTTTTGGAAAAAGAGAACCCTGGTGATTGTCAAGAAAACGTCAGTAAATCATTAATCATGATACTAAATTGCTTTACTGTGGTATATAGTGTGTCAGTGGCAGCTGCTGGATGAGCCCATCTGAACACTCCTGATGCACTTATATTGATTTTCATCGTATTTTCTGTTGCAAACACAAGTAATTAGATAACTGCTGAGTGAAACTTCAGTTTAAGACAATGGGAGACTTACCATCAGTTAAGCTCCAGTGTTCCTCATATTCTCGTAGGTTGTAATGCCCCTCTATCCTGTGCATGTTTACTGGAAAGTAACACCCATTGTACACAGTGGGGCTTACTCACAGGCAAGTATGCGTATGACTACAGTTGTAGCATCTCTCTAACATCAGTCATTAATATAAGGCTGCCAGCTGTCCTGGAGAAATATGTCCTGTTCCCCAGGGGCTTAATGTGTGGAAGTGGGCAGCTCAAGCTTTTTCTCCAGGTCAGCTAGCAACCTTAGATAAATAGTTAGATTTTGTGCAATACATGTGTAGGCTGAAGAACCAGGACAAAGCAGGGACCGGCCAAAGAAGCAGAAACCTGATGAGAAAACAAGAGACTTAAGGGAGAAGAAACGGAAGGAAAACGAAGGCTAAAGGAATCCTTACTTAAGGCCTAGAGATAAAAGTATGATAAGGAAAGGAGAAGAAGGCAATTGCTAGGCAAAGGTCCTAAAAGCAAGATCGTTAAATGCAGACAGCTTTAAAGGAGCCTAGACAAATTCACAGAGGAAAAGTATAGCTTATTAGCCATGATTACCAAATGTAACCTTGTATTCAAAGGCAGTCTACCTCTCAACACCAGGTACTGGGGGGGATTTCTTATGGGTTCTCAAAGCCACTGGGGTGCCAACTATGGCAACAAGATGCTGGATCCAGCAAGGATGCTATCTATTTATCTCTGAGTCTATGACCAGAGTTGCCAGTTCTGGCTTGGGAAAGTCTTGGTGATCTGGGGGCAGTGCCTGGGAAAGATGGAGTTTGGGGAGGGGAGGAAGCTCAGCAGAGACGCAATGTCACTTTAGGACTTCTATTTCTCCTAGACTTTGTGGTATATCACAGATTTTATCCCCTGAAGCTGCCATTTCCTCCAAAGAAACTGAACCCTGTACTATGGAGATAACCTGTGATTCTAGGAATATTTCCAGACCCATCTTGCGGTTGGTAACCTTCTCCCCCACCATGGAAGCAGCACAAACTTGGGATGCCAGCCTCCAGGTGGGACCTGGGGATCCCCCAGAATTACAGCTCTTCTCCAGACTACAGAGATCAGTTCCCCTGGAGAAAATGGATATGTCGAATGGTGGACCCTATGGCATTGTATCCCACTGAAGTCCCTGTCCTCCCCAGGCTCCACCCCCAAATCTTCAGGAGTTCCCCAACCTGGATCTGGCAACCATAGGTGGACCAAAGAGGGAGGGATACATACTTATCTAAAAACATCCTGGAGAGAGCAGGGGCTGTATGTCACTGGTAGAAGAAGAATAAGAAGAAGAGAAGAGATTGGATTTATACCCCGCCCTTCACTACCCAATGGAGTCTCAGAGAGGCTTACAAACTCCTTTCCCTTCCCTTCCCCACAACAGACACCCTGTGAGGTAGGTGGGGCTGAGAAAGTTCTGAGACAACTGTTCTTGAGAAAAACACTGATTGATTTGATCTGTTTTGTAGAAATTTGATGGCAAGTTGCTGGTTTGAAACTGTCTGGCCATTTCAGAACTGCTGTAATGTGTTTATTTTTCCTGGACTTCAGTTTCACTGAAGAAGAAGAAGAAACCCCCCACATGGCTCAGTATAAACTGTTTGCAATTGTGTACAAGCAAACATTTTATGTCACCTCCTTGAATTTTCCCCTCCTTTCACTAAAGCAAATATATAAATAAACAGAGTGACACAGCTATGCTCAATGAAAAAGCTTTCCAACTGGATGGCTAATACAAATCTTCAATTATTTACTCTTTGGCTTTTATCAAGAGCCCCCCCCCCCCCCAACAAATGTTTATGATTTCCTGATTGTAGAAAGGAAGCAGAGACTGCCAAAATAATTCAAAGGGAACTAGAATTAATCCCTTCTGCTCCTGCAGATGGCAGAGTGCAACTGAAGGCTGTTTTGTTAACAAATAAAGCAGCAACACAGAGGTGGGCAGAGGCTGGAGTGTCCCTAAGGTACTTTGTCTTCTGCATTAGCAATGAGAGAGCCTTCTGCTTTTGTTTTTGTTTTTTAAATTCTAGACCTCATAATTACAACAATAAACTTGAATATAGAACAGTAATAAGTCCCAAAAGGACACCTTTGCTAATGTAGGCCAGTGGTTTCCATATAGGATGTTGTGGGCCAACTAAAACCATGACGTGCGCAACATTTTCCTCTCTGTTGTACACATACCATGGAGAACACTGAAGAAATCTCTTACCAGCCCATTTACTTGGAACAGGCTTTTGCCAGAGTAAAGATACACGGGACTGGTGGTTCCTTTGTGAGTATATTTAGGCTTAGACCTTCTGGACTTGATGATCAACCAATGGCATTTGACCTGAAGACCTGTGTTGAAACAGGCAGAAATCTGGTTGCTTGTAGTGTGACTTCTGAATATTATTACATTTCAGTTCCTTTGGACTGAGTTTGATATTTGCTTTAGATCTTGGACGTGTTGGGTTGACCTTACCCAGTCATTGTGTACTGCTAGTGTGGAAGATTTATGCCTTACAGTTTATATTCAGAACTGTATTTCTGTGTGATTTGGAAACTGTAATCATTGCAATTGACACTTTGATAAATGAAACAGACATGGAGTTGCTTTTTTAGAGATAGTTATTAATAACATGCTGTTAATAACCATCAAGTGACTTGAATTGTTGGTACTGGGGATACATTTATTCATCCCTCTTTGGTGGTGTAATATTGCTGTTTACTGAGGAGAGAAAGTGGTTGACCCATGGCCATCCAGCAAGTTTCCATGGCAGAGAGGAAATTCAAACCTGGATCTCCCAGGCCTTGACTGCACTCGAGCTCCTACACAAGCTTTCTGGTGCTTGTAGTACACACATGCTCGAAGGATTACAGTTTCAAGTCAGCCACATTTATCCATTACATCAATAATTTGTGAAGCAGCGCTAAGCAAAGTCTAGGTTCATCAAGAGGCCTGGGGAGAAAATGGCATGGCCTACTTTATGATCTTTTAACAAAGGTTTGATATGCTGGAATTAGCTCCCAAAATATTCACCACATGAACCTCAACATGACCTGCTAACAGAATGTAGTAAACTCCCCCAACCCACATCAAGTTATAGACCCAGCAGGGGATTTGGATAGAATAGAGAGGTCCAAGTGACAATTAAATTGGTTTTCTTGGAACCTTGGGCGGGGGAACAAACAGGTGCCCAAGAGTACTTCCTTGCTGTCCGTGCTGTGTCCTGCTGGCCGGGCTATTCCTGTAAGATGGAGGTCGGCGAGGGAGTTATGGTGGTGGGAGGAGATTTGTTTCACGAAGGCTGATGAGATACGGAAGTGCTGAAACCCTTTCTAATCTCCATCCCATCCCAAGGGATGATGGTGTGCAAGCCCAGGTAATTTCCTTCTCTTCAACCTTGATGCTGTGTAATGCCAGGTCAATAAGAAATAAGACCATAGTTCTCCAGGAGACCATCCTGGAGGGATGCTTTGACCTGGCGTGCTTGATTGAGATCTGGGTGGGTGAGGATGAGGTAGGTCCCCTTACCCAGCTTACAGGATACTCAATACTCCATCGACATAGAACTGAGGGACAGGGAGGCAGAGTAGCAATCCTCGTCCAATAATGTTTTCCCTTCCACCAGAGGATCCCTGTGCCCAGACAGGTTTTTTTGTAGAAAAATCCCAGTAGGAACTCATTAGCATAATAAGCCACACCCAACAGCAGAAACTCCTTAGCATATTAGGCCACACCCCTGACAGCCCAGCTCCCTCCCAGGATCAGCTTCCCCAGGTGCCCTGCGGCTTGCGGGGCACATGGGGAACCCAAAGGAAGGAAGGCAGTTGTTGGATCCCTACAGTTGTGAGGCACCTGGGGAACCCGGGGGGGGGGGAGGAAGTTTAAATTGCCTCCCCTCCCTGGATCAGCTTTGCTTCCCCAAGTGCTCCGCAGCTTGTGAGGTGCCTGGGAAACCCGAGGGGGAAGAAGCTGTAGGTGTGGCCAACTCAAAAGCTGGCCGGAACTCCGTTCCTGTGCGTTCCTGCCCAAAAATAGCCCTGCCTGTGCCAAACATCACTGGCCTTGAATGTGTTGGCTTGGCTTGGGGTGTTGGGGAGAGGGTGGGAGTCTTGCTGGTGTACCATTCACCCAGCTCACCAGACGACTCCCTTCTGTGGCTATCGCAGTGACTGAGTGGACACTGCATTTCCCTAGACTGTTGGTCTTGGGGGAAATTAACATCCATGCACAGACTTTCTTACTTGGTGCAGCATCAGACTTCATGGCTGTCATGGCAATACTGGGGCTCTCCCAAGTTGTATTGACCCCTGTGCATGAAGCAGGCCACATGCTAGATTTGGTCTTTTGCAAAGGGCTTGTTCTGAATAGCATGGTTGTGCCATGCCATGGTCAGACCACTTCCTCATAAGGGTCAGTTTGGAGATGGCTATTCTCCCCTGCAGGAGCAATGAGCGTACTCATGTGTGCCCACAGAGACTAATGGATCCTAACGGATCCAAAATGCTCTGGACCTGGCGACAGTTCCCTTGATGAGCTGACTGAGATTTGGAATAGAGGTCTTCAGGAAGCTATCGGATTGTTCCCAAATGCGCCCTCGTGTCTTTGTGGTTCCTTGGTGTAATGAGAATCTAAGAGATTTTAAGAGGTTGCTCAAACAGCTATCCTCCTACTTCTCTCGCACTTTCTCCTTCCTGCCACCCCTTTTCTTACTCTCTCTCTTTCTCCCTCCCTTCCATGCCGGTCACTTCCTTTCTGTCTGGATCCAATTCAAGGTGCTAGTGTTAACTTTTAAAGCCCTTAATAGTTTGGGACCCTCATACTTATGGGACCACCTCTCCAGTTACAACCCCCCCCCCCCCGCACTCCCTTTGGTCGTTTTCTAAGGGCCTCTTGCAGTGCCTGGCCCCAGGATGGCTCCGTTAGCTGTCACCAGAGGAAGGGCCTTCTCAGCTGTGGCCCCTACCCTGTGGAACGCACTCTCAGGCTGCGGTCACAAGGGCCCTTTAAATCCGGGAGCCCTCCCGAATTTAAAGGGGCCACATTTTTCTACCGCGGGTTGGGATGTCTACACATCCCAACCCCTGCGGCAGCAGAAGCGGCGGCGGAAGCGGCGGCCAAAGCAGAAGCAGCGGCGGCGGAAGCGGCGGCAGCTGCATTAGAGGCGGCGGAAGCGGTGGCAGAAGCGGCGGCTGCAGCTGCGGCGGCGGAAGCGGTGGCGGCGGCAGAGGCGGCGGCGGCCGCGGAAGCGGCAGCAAAGATAAGTTTGGGTTCCCCCCCCCCTTTTACATTTGGGCGCTTGACTGTCAGCACGAGACTTTCAGCGGCCGTTGTGGACGGCCCCTTTAAATGCGGGAGGAAATAGCCCTTCCTCCCGCATTTAAGGGCCATGTGACTGCGGCCTCAGATGACACCCATGACTGCCAGACTTATTTAGTTTTCAAGGGCATGCAGGCTGAATTGTTTAGGTTGGCCTTTGGAGGGTCACCACATGTTTGGGTTGTTTTAATAGAAGTTTGGTGATAGCCATGTATTTAAATATTTTAATGTTAATATTTTATATTTGTTATTTGTTTTTATGTTGGTGGTCTACCCTATTGGTTTTAATGCTGTAAGTTGCCACAAGGCCCTTCGGGTGAGCATCAACTAAAAAGAATCTAATTAAATAAAACAAACAAACAAACAAATAATTGCTCTGTTGCTTTTAGAGGACAACTGTAGGGGCACTTGCAGAAATCTGCAACGCTGACCTTTTATTCCTAAGTAAGTGCATAAAGGATTGCTGCTTCAATTAGTTTTAGAAAATAGAGAGAATTATTTTGTGTCAACATTCAGCAGTGCTGAGACCATCTGAATGTGTCCCGTTTAGTAGGTACTCAATCACCCCCCCATTTTATTAACTTGCCTTTAGCTCCCTAATTTCACTTGAGAGACATTGTTATTCTTGGGAGTGCCAATTGCACTTCTGGTGTGCAGCTTTTAAAATTCTGAGCTTATAGCATATTGACATAGAACTGGTGCAGAGCAGCAATTAATCATTAATTTATTCCTGTTATGAATGCCACACATTATGCTTGGTGCTTTAATCTCTATCGGTTCAAAAGCCTATTTTATCTTTGTATGCAGCAATCTGCATAGCCAAACAATTCTGGTGCAAATATGGAGAGCTGAAACTGAAGGCCTGTTCTGTTCATTAGATATAGTAATCCACACAGCTGGACCTCTGTGCAACCTTTTCTACTTCTTTACAAAGAATAGTCACTCAAACTTGCCAAATAATTTCTGCTTTGGTCTTACTTTCAGCCTGAATGTTCTTCTTACATAGTCTAGCATGGTGATCACGGATTGGCTACCTGACTAGGAAACAGAGCACAGGCTTCCCAAGTGAAGAGAATTGTTCACAGGCCAAAATAAATAAAGGAGTAGGTGAAACCAAGCAGGGTTTTAGTCGGGATGCTTGGATTGCCCCACTGCCGATTAATGTGGAGATGCTGAGGCAACAAGGGTTTTTTTTGCCCCTTCAGATTCCTTCATATTTGTTCCTTCTACTCGTTTTCTTTCACGCTTGGCTGTAGAACGCAAGACTTGAAGTACGTTGCAGGCAGCCTTGCCAACTGGTGGGGGAATTCTAATTCCAATGTATAGCAATGTTTTGTTTGTAATTGGTACAGGCAGGGCTATTTTTGGGCAGGAACGCACAGGAACAGAGTTCCGGCTGGCTCCTGAGTTGGCCACACCCAGCAGGAACTCATTAGCATTATAGGCCACACCCAACAGCAGAAACTCACTAGGATTGGCTACATTAGGGGTATGTGGCCTAACACGAAAATAAATTCCTGCTAGAAATAAAGCCCTGGGTTTTGACAACAAACGAGGTAAACAGAATAAGAAGCAAAAGGTGGGTGTGGCTGGATGACCACTCTTCTGGTAATATGGGGGTGTGGCCTAATATGCTAATAAGTGGTGCTATCAGGGGTGTGGCCTAATATGCTAATGAGTTTCTGCTGTTGGGTGTGGCCTATTATGCTAATTAGTTCCTGCAGGACTTTTTCTACAAACAAAGCCCTGGGTACAGGGAGCCACAGAGGAAGGGAACAAACAGGTGTCCTGATCAATCTGTTGGCTTTGTTTGGGAGTGTTGATAGGGCTGTGTAAAAGAAACTTTACTTGATTTTTCTGAACATTACAGGTAGGGTTGTCACCTCCAAGCTGGGAAATTCTTGGAGATTTGGGGGTGCAGCTAGAAGGGGGAGGAGTTTGGGAAGGGACCTCAGTGAAGTATAATGACATTGAGCCCAACCTCCACAGCAGCCATTTTTCTTTTTTGGTTTTATGTGTGTGTGTGTGTGCCGGCGCGCCCATGCCTGCAAGTCATGGTGATCTTTGGCGCCTCCTACTGGGGCATGGAGGCTATTCAGAGGAGCATCTTGATAGCCTGCCTCTGTTGCACAACACTATTTTATCAGGATCTCTCCCCCACCAAGTCTCCTACCAGGTGCCAGGCAATCCTAGTGGGCAGGCTGGGAAGGAAGGTGGGAATGGGGCTGAGTGGTGGTCAGGGGAGGAGAGGCGGGCTGCTGGACACTCTCTGCTGGCCTCTCAAAACCTGGAACTGCCTCTGCCTCTGTATAAACCTTTCCTGCCCTCACTGAGGAACTATTCAGACTGCCACCAATTTGGAAATGGAACTGTGGTTTGGGGGGGGGGTTCCTTTTATTAAAAGAAGTAGGGTTGTAGTTTTAATTGTCTGTGAACACTTTAGGTCAGTGGTTCTTAACCTTGTTGGAGGTACCGAACCCCACCAGTTTCATATGCGCATTCACCGAACCCTTCTTTAGTGAAAAATAATTAATACTTAGTAATAGTACTAAGTTGGAGGCCCCACCGAACCCCTGAGACTGACTCGCCGAACCCCTAGGGTTCGATCGAACCCAGGTTAAGAACCACTGCTTTAGGTATTGTGAAATCCAGTTTATTAGATGTGTTCTACTGTTGTTTTTTCTTTGTGGTTCTCTAACCATTCAATTCAGTTTTATTGACTTGTTTGTTGGGTGTAGGGTTGCCAGCTCTGGGTTGGAAAATACTTGGAGACTTTGGGGGTGGATCTGGGCGCGGGCGGGTTTTGGGAAGGGGAGGGGCCCCAGCATGCCATAGAGCCCACCCTTCAAGGCAGCCATTTTCTCCAGGGGAGTTTTTTCCCTCTGTGAGCTGGAGATCAGTTGTAAAAGCGGGATTTCTCCAGGCTCCACCTGGAGGCTGGCAAGCCTAGTTGCGTGTATTATACTGGTCTTTATTGCATTGTTTTCTAATTCTGTAATCCACCTTGAGTTTCAAGGAGAAAGGCAGACAATAAATGAAGCAAATCAGCATTAGTTACTGCTGGTCAGCCCGTGTGTACTTTCCACCGCTCGTATGGCGATACAGATTCATGGGAGTACCTTTACAGTAAAAAAAAAAGGCACAAAATTCCTCCAAATCCACACTGCAAATGCTAATATATATATCTATGTGCCACGTCATGCACATGTATAGCGCCGGAGACTGATAAAACAGCATTTCTAGATTAGGAACAGTATGAACTGGTTCCCAATAGATAGCGAACGAAAGCATACGTTTTCGGGTTCTCAGGCTCTGGATTTTTCACTCCAGACGGAAAGGTGTAATGCTTCTGGCTTTGCTGCCAAACCTCTGTCGCCTCCTCGTTCCCCGTGTGAACTTTGTTGTCAGTATTTTCCATACGTAACGCGGAGCGTCTAGCCTTTCCCAGCTTCTGGGTATTGTTTTTGTAGTGAGGAGCGTGGAGGAGGGAACCAGAGGCGGGCCTGCGTCAGTGTTTTCTGCTAGCCGTTGGCCTGCGGGGATTTTGGGCGGGAATAACGTCCCCAAAGACCGTCTCTGCAGTTCCTTGAGCCTCAGCGCGGAGACGCGGGAACTCTTTCAGTGTAGGAGCCCTTAAGCCGTCCGGCTCGCCTTGGTAGCCAGAGTGGAGAAAGTGGGAAGGAACTGCTGGCTTCCATCCGCCATGGGGCTGCCTCGGCGTCAAGCTCGGATGGAACTCTGCTGGCGAGTTTCGTGTTAGGCGGAATTTTTGCACCACCAGCCCCTGGACTGTGGGTCACTCTGGGAAGAGATTTATTGGACTCGTGCGCGGCAGACAATGGAAGGCGCCTCTTGCTCTTGAGTTCTCCACCCTTTATCATGTACTCAGAAGGAAACTTGCTTGGAAAAATCGTGGAGAGCATAATAAATAAAATTCTGTCCCCCGTCCTCTTCCCCCCCGTCCCCCCCACCCCGATTAGCATCTAGAGGACGCAGCGCCCAGCTGGCAGCCAGACTCGGGTGCAGCTGGCACCGTCGCGATTGCCTGGGGCGGTGGGACGATTTAATGGGAAGGGTTGGTTTAATGCGTGCGGGGTGTCTTTAAAAAAACAACAACTATTTGCTGGCCGTCATGAGTGGCTGCGCCTCCCGGGATAAGCAGAGCAAGCTGTTCGTCATGTGTACACGCGCTGGCCCGAAGCGTTGAGGCGGCTTGCGTGGAAAACTGGCGGAGCCAGGCGCGCGCCGCCTTGGGGGAGGAATGGAGGCCGGGTCGGGAAGAGGAGATAAAAACCTCTTCTCTGGCGGTTAGGAAAAGAGAGACTCTCCCGGAGGATTTGTGCCTGAAAGCAAACTTTTTGCTCTTCTTACGGCCACCGCTAGGTGCAGAATCTCTACGGAAAGGCGATTGAACGTGTACGGTCGGAGAAAAGTAAAAACACCCGTGGCACTTTTAAAAGATTCGCCAAATTTATTCCAGTATTCGTGAGTCAGAGCTCGCTTCGTCAGAGGACGCCGCCACGGATCTGCGAAAAGAGCACCCTCTGGAGCCCGAGGAACAAGTTATTTGTGCGTGTGGAAGAGGCGGGCTTTTTGCACTTTGATCCGGGACCTATTTTTTACTTGAGAGAAAGTCCTTGACTTCGTGGGGACTTGAGCAGGCTTGTTGCTGTTGGACACCCCCCCCCCCCCCCCCCCCGCGGCGGTGACCGATTTCTGTATCGGAAGAGCCTGGGAAAGTTTGGAAATCCCGGACTCCCTTTCCCCAACCTGAGCTGGCGGCTCTGGTTCTCTCTTCCGGTGTCTGAAAGGAAAATCTCGGCGTAAGGGAGGGGAGATCGGAGCCTTTTCTCCACCCCTGGCTAAGTTTGCCTCCCCCCCACCCGCCCCGTTCATTTCCCTGTGACACGAGTGTGCACGGCGGAGGCGGTGGTAGGCGCTTCCCTTCTCCGCCCTCTCCTCCCTGTGTCTAGGGCTTCGGCTAGGAGGAGGAGGAGGAAGAGGAAGATGACGAGCCAATGCAATTAGCCTAACAAGGGACGGGCGGCGGCGGCAGCAGGCGCGGTGGCGGCGGCAGCTTTTCCCTGGGCCACTGACATGTCTTCTTCTCTCCCTTCCTCTCTCCGCCGGCGACGAAGGGGGACGCTGCAGAGTTGAGCGGAAAAGTCCGCCGGGATCTTCTCTTCCCCCTCATGGCAGCTTCTTGAGCAGTGGGAGGAATCCCTTTCCCTCCCACCCTGCCTGCCTTCCAAGGACCCCATTGTGGAGACGGGACTTGGCTCGGATTTGTGTACACACTTGGTGGTTGTCCCCCCCCCCCCCCCTTTTTCCTCCTGTTCCCAGGAGGTGGATATCTATACGCGTCTTCTTTTGCTTTTCTCTCGGGAGGTTATTATTATTATTTTTTGGGAAGCGCATGTGGAACGGTGCCTTTTTTTGGGTGTGTGTGTGTGTGTTTCTTCCTCGCCCCTCTTTTGTCCCCTCTCGCGTGTGTGTGCGCGTTTTTTGGTGGCTCCCCTCGATGTGGACTCCCGCGGATTTGCTCTTCCTTTGTAACTGGGAAATGAAATAATGGCGACCCGTTGGGCAGCGGGACCACCCGGGGGAGATGGAGACACCCGCCAGCCCGAAGGCACCGCGAGCTGCGGCCAGGTAGGCAGAAGACGCGGCGGCGGCGGCGGGGAGAGCCGTGGGGCGGGGAGGGGGGAGCAGGGCGGGTCCGGAGCGCGGTCTGAATGGGGCGAGCGCTTCCCCGGCGCTGCGAGGGAGCGACCGGCCAGGGGCGGCGGTGGTTGCCGTCTCTGCCGTGCGTGAGGAATGGCTTGGGCTGGAGCGCCTTTAATGGCCGCCCCATCCCTGCCTCCCTCTTCCCTTCCTGCCCGCCCGCCCCGGAGTTGCCGGGTCTTGGACGCTGGGGGTCGGCATCCCGGGGCCCTCCGAGCGGGAGTCGCCGCTTCGGGATGGGGGGGGGGGGGGGAGAGAGAAGGAGGCGGGAAAAAACAAACAAAACAAAAAGTTTGTGGCTGCCCTCTTTGGTTCCCCTCACGGCCCAGTCCGGAGGGTTGGGTTTCTCTCCGCTCCATCCCGGGCTGGATGAGGCGTGAGAAGAAAGAGGATACCGGAGTACCTCGCCTTTATGGATTTGGGGGATGCCGAAGGGGGACTGTCTGCCCCTCCCCACTAAATGTTAACAAAGAGAGGAGGAAGAACTGTTGGGTGTCTTTTTTCTTATCTCTCGGGAATCGTTTAGGTTGAAGGAGGTAGTAGCTCCCAATCGCTTCTCCACCCCCCCCCCCCGGCTTTCCCTTTGTCCCACTGATCTGATGGGGGGGGGGGGAGGGAAGAGAGAGTGCAGCCTCTTTTCCCTGTTTGCAGCCCTTGAATGACACTTTGCCACCCCCACCCCCGGCCTGTGTGCATTATTGCCCTTGCCTTTTTACAGGCCAAGTCCAGTAGCTTCCAGCTTTCAGATCTGTTACTGTTTTTTGGTATATTCTTCCCCCAGCCGGCCAGAGTTGTTGCTGGGAAGTTGCCATGTGAATCTTCAGTTTGGAAAGTTGTATGTTTTTTAAGTGCCTTATGGTGGCACTGCATGTTCAGACTTAATACCCTGGCCTCAGAAAGGCCCCTGTTTCAACCCTTCATCCTAGGCTCCGTATTAATAGTATTAATAGCATTAAACTTCTGCCAGTATGGTGTGTTTACTCTCCACTAGACATCAAAGGTGACTTCTCTTATTCAGAATTTTTATGAGGGCTTCCGATAGACTGAAGCATGCCAGAATATCATGCTGGGTTAGAGTTTATATGAAGCATATGGTATGTGAAAGTTTTATCTCCTCCGCATGTAAGCCTGTGATGTGGAAGTGGCTGTCCGCTGTGTGTCATTATCTTGATGCCGAATAAGAAAATACATAATATATAGAAAAATATAGCATAGACGAATAAACGTGTCTGTGAGAAGTGAACATGTCTCTAAGAAATGGAATGTAACACTTAAAAATAGTTTAAGTGTAAGAAGGCAGGCTTTAATCTACCAGTCTGCCCTTGATTTATACCCTGGTGTGTTGATATAACAGTGCCACGTGGTTTTGTGGTATTGTAAGATCATTTCTGTGTTACATTCTTCTGAATTCTCTGAACAGCTGGGTTAGGTAAGGACAAAGTGTCTTCTGTCTGTTTAGTCCACAGTAGGAAATCTTGATGAAAATCTGTAATAGGTTACACTCACAGATCTTGATATCTGTAGTCCTCCCCCCCCCCCCCAACACTTGCATATGACAAAGAATGATCGCTCACCCCCTTTTAAAACATTGAAGTTGGGAAGGGAATGAGAGAATAGAAACATACTACTACAAAGTATTCTCAGTAGTTCTGGAAGCTGTGGGATTCCAGGCATTGAAACTATTCATATAATCCACCTATCATTAGCATGGTAAACCATAATGAATCCCTTGGAGTTGAGGCGCATGAAGTAGGTAAGATGGTATTTCACTGGACCAGCTTCTGTTGAAGAGACAGTTTACAAACTTTCAAGTTCATAGATGATCTTTAAGGTCCTTTCACAGAGTAGTCGTGACTGTCTTTCTACTGTGCTTGGCAAGAAGTCTTTTTAGTCTGAAAAACTGCGTATTATTTTATTGACAAAGGGTTCCCCCCCTGTTCTGTGTACTTCATTATCTGGCATCCATAGAACAATACAGCTTCTACTGATATACATCAGAACTGCTCACTTGTTGTATTGCAGGTTTGGTTTTTAGCACGGCTCTTTTGAAATACGAGAGTCTTATCAGAACAGCGTTTTTTGTTAGTTATTTAGCTTTCTTTAGTATAACTCTATTTAAAATTGGAATCTTCATGGGGAAAACAAGTCTTTGTTGTGGACTTCATTGGAGAACGGCTTACAGTGTATGGTTGACTTATGCCTTGTCTGTTTTACATGGAAGAGTTGAACTTCAGATGTTGTGCTTCCTGATTGGCAGTCTGTTGGCTTATAGGCTCTGTCCTCTCTTGATTGTTCGCCTTCCTTTCTTTGATTGCTGGACAACTAGTAATACATATGAATGGTGTAATTGTTAACATACTGCTACCACATTTGGCTCCTAAACCAAAAGCTTAAACTAAGTTAAGAAGTTGGCTTCAATTTTTGGTTTACGGTGGTGGTTCCCAATCACGTGTGACACTAAGCCATAGGTAATGCCAAAAGAAGAATGGAGAATTCACAGTGGTGAAATAGACCTGTGAACCTATTGGGGTATTTCTGATTTCTAAACAAGCATGGTACCTGAACTGAGTCAGTGCTTACAGTATAATATTTGAACACACATTGTTTTCTGATGTTGCATTTTGGACTAGAGTTCCTTGTTAAATATAATGTGAGAGCGTGCTTGTACATCTTGATTTTCTTTGTACACTGTAAACCACCCTCTTGGAAGTTCTGTCAAAGTCCTTTCAGATTTTTTTCCTGGGATCAATCAGGCTCTTACTTTTTTTCCTTCTGTGGGTCACAACAATTGACCATATGGAAAGATTGTGTGGTTATTTGACATGTGGGATCTTCTGCATGTATCACCGCAAGGTGAGAATGCTGGTGAGGAAGGCATTAAGTCCTGAGAAATTCCTGTGCAAATGGGTGATGTTCCTAACTTTATCATGGACCTAGAGCTCTGTTCTATTCAATAGTTCACAGTGCAGCCCTACGCACAGTTGTATCCTTTTATTTCTATTGGAGTCAGTGTGTTTTGAAAGGTGTAACACTGCTTAGGATGGCACTATAAATAGTACACTTCAGGGCAACTGATAAGACTTCACTTATAAACATGATTATCTGTATCTAAGACAATGGTGTGAGTTGCGAATAGGTTAAGATAGCTGGGGTTGTAGTTCATCCAAATTTAGGATTTATTTATATATGCCGCTTAAATATAGTACTGATTAAGGCTGAAACTGATCTTGTAGAGTGGTCGTTTCACTTCTAGACTCATACCCTGCTGTTTTGTAAACCTCGTTATTTGTTATTGTGCATACTTCTTCAGATCTCCATTGGATAGTGTGGAGCTAGTCCATACTTCATTGGAAAATGCAAATAGAGATAAAGCTCAGTTCAAAAGCTTCTACTTTTGCTGATTACTCAAATCTACTACTTCAGGATTGTTGGCAGCAGGGGTCATTTCGAGCAGGAGCTCGGGGGGAGCGCAGCTCCGGGAGTTGGTGCCAGCCCCCCCCCCCCCCGGTGGGGAAATGCCTGCTTGTATCATGGCTGCAGCCAAATGACTCTGTCCCCTGGAAAGGTCCTTGTTCCTCCGACCAGCCTTCTGAAGGCTTCAGCCACCACTGAAGCTATCCTCCCAGAATAGTGGTATTTCTGAGGCTTGGATTTGTAGCTGTCCCCTCTCTGCCAGCTTTCTTTCTTTCTTTCTTTCTTTCTTTCTTTCTTTCTTTCTTTCTTTCTTTCTTTCTTTCTTTCTTTCTTTCTTTCTTTCTCTCTCTCTCTCTCTCTCTCTCTCTCTCTCTCTCTCTCTCTCTCTCTCTCTCTCTCTTTTCCTTCCTCCCTCTCTTCTTTTTTTCTTGCCTTCTGACATACGTCTGGTGATGTCAGGTGGTGTAGAGTATGCAAATAAGTTATGCTAATGAGTTATGCTAATCAGCTCCTGCACCTCTTTTTCTGCGAAATGACCCCTGGTTGGCAGTAGTTCTCCTTAGGGGTGGTATTAGGTGTTGCTTTGAGACACATCGTCGGGTGTTGGGACTTGTGCCTTAATGCAGAGGGCTGGTTAATACCCCATGACGTATTTTTGTGGTGATTCAGATGGCTCTCCTTTTTATGTGGTAAAATCACAAGTTTAGGTTTGTGTTTAAAAATGTATTCTGGAACTAGACACATGGTGACAAATCCAGTTCTTAATTGGAAGTTTAGTGTGACTTGTTTGTAAATAAAGGCTATAATCCTGTACATGTTTAATGGAGAGCTAAAGGCTTTGTATGAATGTGTTTTGTTATACTGTCTTTTTTCTGTTCCTGTGTTCCAGTAAATGAAGTTGTGGGTCACAAGAAGCATGCAATACATGTGGATGTGAACTTGGTAACAGAAAATTCTGACCTTTTTAAAAATGCATGTCATGTACCAATAACTCCTCATTACTGCCTGCAATTTTCTGTGATGGGTTAGTAATTACACTATGTGGTGGCCTAATGTTACAAAACTATAGCTTACGATCTAAGAACACCAGCAGTGAACATAGACTTGGGTTCTGCTTCCTTTTGAATGGTGTTGGGATAAATTGCTGCCTTTTGGCTTCCGATTTCCAACTGTAAAATTAGAGTGTTGTGTACTTTGTAGAGTTGTGTGAAGAATTCCTAATGTGATAACTCTAGCCCTTTGCTCTTCAAAATGTCTGGCCTTTCAAATAACTGAACTTCCTGTCTGTAGCCTCAAACGTGCAAGTGACTGTAGGTAAACTGAATATATGACATTTGTAAACCTTTCATTTATTTTATTCTCTAACTTGGTCTCAGACTTTGAACTCTGTGCTGCTCTCACCTTAATTTGTGCCCTGTCACTGATACGAGTGTTGGAACAACAGGGTAGTAAGAATTATGCCTGTGTGATCTGCTTTTGTGGACAGCGGGGTTCAAGAGTTGTTGTGGTGGCTTTTGGGTTGGGCAGATATCTCATCTAAAGCAGCACCTTTGTGCATGGATTATAGAGCTTTCCATGTGATCACTCTCGCTAATTCTGCTGTAGTAAAGATGTCTTAGGTTTTAATTTATAATAACATGGTTTTGAATCATTGTATTTTGATTGTTGTAAGCCACCCTGAGCCCTGCTTGGCAGGGAATGTAGCAGGATAGAAGTCTAAATAAATAATCCACTGAACTTTCCTCACACTGGACGCTAATAATAAAAGGAGTAAGTATGTTGGTTGAAGTCAGCTGCTACTTAGCACACCACTAATGTACATAGGGAACAGGTGTTCTAGAAACAGGAGAGAAAATGCACAAATTCAACTAGTCAAAAGAGTTCATTAGCAGATATCAGAATTATGGCAATCTGACAAGCCATCTCAAATGTCATATTGTTAAGGTAGCCCAAGATGCTTTTAAGAAGCTGAGAATTGTGCTTCAGCTTCTCATTTTTAGACATGTATCTGACATAACTAGTCTCTGAAGTTCTGTACTACTTGTTTGCATGCGTGCCCAGAGTTATACTTGGAGAAGTATCACAGAAACCAGTGGGATTTTCAGTTTGTAGCTTTGGGAAGCAATGGGCTGTACAGCTAACTGCAGCTCAGTTTTGCTAGTAATTTAGGATTTAAGTGGTGAACTCAGTGTCACTAAACCAAATGTTAGATCTGCTTAAAAGTCCATTTTCATTGACTATTTTCATTTAAGGTGTCTGCTTCAGGACAGTAGAAGCATAGTTGACATAGAAAATAAAAAGTGCTTAACATTTCATGTCAAACAGTTGAATACATGGCTTTGATTTTTGTCTTGACGACTGGTTGTGCAAGAAATTGATCTGCAGTTAAGCAGATCTGCAGTCTGCAGTTAAGATGCTGAACTGGTAGTTCAGCAGTTTGAGACCCAAGTGCTGCATGACGGAGTGAGCTCCTGTTTCTGGCCCCAGCCCCTGCAAATGAAGCAGTTTGGAAGCAAGAAATTGCAAGTAGATAAATAGGTACCACTTTGGTGGGAAGGTAACAGTGTTCCGTGCACCTCGGCATCTAGTCATGCCGGCCACATGACCACAGAAATGTCTTTGGACAGTGCTGGCTCTTCAGCTTGGAAATGGAGATGAGCACCGCATCCCTAGAGTCGTATTCGGCTGGCTTTCGAGCAAGGGAAACCTTTACCTTTACCTTACGTTGGTATATAAGAATGATAGTGTCTTAAAGAAATGTGTCAAATGTTATTTTTAGCTATTGTGATGCAAAACACTCTTTCCATTCCAGATGATTATGAGGCATTTTGTTCTTGACTAAATAAAAAGAGGTAAAAACATTTATTGTTGGTTTTATTCTGACTTTTGACCAAATGGTCTCTGTTTACCTCACTGAAGATTGCTTAAGATTCTGCATACCGAGTGAAAACATTCCACATCTCTTCAGAATTGCATTTTGAGCACTACAGAAATATACAACTCTCTGCAGGAGTTGATGATACTTATATCTTTATGTACTTTTCTGTTATGTTCTGCTAAAGAGATTCTGTTACCTATTTTCATGCATAAATGACTATGCTGACTTCACCTATTGTTAGTGTTGGAACGCCCAGAGGCTAACCGGCTACACCCTCACCATATCAAACAGTCAAGAGGCCCTTTCACCTCCAGCATGGAGGTGAGATGATTCATTGCATCTGCACCAGGTTGATAAAACACAGTTACCCCCCCCCCCCCCCAAGCAAGCAAAAATACTTACCCAAGATGTGGACTTTAATCTACTGAATCATGTTTGGTTAGTAGTTAAGTATCATATTTCTCTAAAATTAACATGTATGTAACTTGCTCACAATGGGAGTTACCATAAATTGAAACTTATGTGTTAAATTCCTACCCTGTACTGGAATTGTTGATTTGTAATCTTTATCATTCTTGTAAATTACTTGTTCAAATAGATGAAATTCAAAGGGAAAAAAATCCTGCCCAATTAAATAACAAAAGGTGATGAAAGGAAAGAGGTGTATAGTCTTCTACTTGTCCCCTCCCCTTATTTTTAAATCGAAGTCCAATACAGAAGAGAATATCTTTTTTTTTTATAGTGACCGGGTAATATTGGAAGGCTTGCATTGATATGTGCTGTTAGTATCAATGTCTTCTGTAGGTGGTCTTGAACAAGTGGGTCATGACACGATGAACTGGACGGAAGAGTCCTGTTTGGCCCCTTGTTTTTGAAAAAGGTCTTCAACAACATTGCTTGTTGACTTCCATGCTTAGGTGGTGGTGTTTATATGGATTGCTGACTGCAGGCACAAACCCATCCCATGGCCGCTGACCCCATCTTAAAAGCATTTATAGTTCTTTAAAAAATGCTGCAAGGACCCAATCTGGATTGGGTGTGCAGCGTGATGGCCCCAGAAACCCTTGTTCCCTTTGCTCTTTTTCACATGCAGAAACTGCCCCCTAGCTGTTTCTGTACTTGAAAAGGCATGGGGGGGGGGGAGATTAGGGCCCTGTGGTAATTTTTAAAGAACCACAAATGTTTTTAAAGTAGTGTCATGGCCATGGGATGGTTCCATGTCTGCTGGCACTTGTACGTTGGCCCTGATTTAGGCTTCGACTCTCTGCTTCTTGGTGTAGCAGCCCTTTCTCCATTGTCGTTGCAGGAACACTGGAAGCAAGCTATAAGAGCATCTGGCAGTGGCCTTTCTCTTGGGAGGTAAATAGCTGGGTATAAAGGTAGAGTGTGATGAGGAAAAACTGGAGCTGGTGCCAGCAACTGACTCACAAGTTCGTACTCCAGAGTGGCTGTGACTTCCTACATTTTCATCCTCTTGAGTCTGTGTGTTTGGGGAGAGGGGTCTAGAAGAGCCATGTAATTCTTAGCACTTTTCCAACCTAATTCCCTCAGTTGGCGAAGGCTTTGTCCCTTAAATTTAATTCCAAAATTGATTGTATGAGGAGTGGGAGGTAACATCAGGCTTGAGCACTCTTGCTTAGTTTGCATTTTCTCTTCAACGTAGGACTCTTTCCAGTATAGATTGGGGCACAATTCAAGGTAATTTACTACAGATAAATTCCCTTTCTGATTCGTAGTCATCATGCAATCATCAGGATAGGGAATAATTTTTTTAAAAAATGGGTTGGATCCAACTATCCTTTAGACAGCCTTCCTCCTGCCTGAAGAATCTTCCTCCAATTTAAGTGGTTCTCTCCCAATGGAAGAGTCACTTAAGTTGGAGGAAGGCTTCAAGCTTGGGCCAAAAGGAAGGGTGGGGTATATATAATATAAAAACTTTTCTTGGAGTGGTAGGATCCACCTCAATAATTCCAGTGGATGTTAATAATTGGATTCTCACCTGCTACTGAAGGAGAGTGAGAGAAAAGGAGACAGAATAAAGGCGTTTCACTTGCTTCAAATGATGCTGTTCATAGAAGTTTTGTGCTAGATCTTAAGATTAACATGCAGCACTAAATAAATACATTCTAACTGGCCAGAATTTGATTCTTGCTAAATGTCATGTGTTCATTGTGCCCTTGTAACTTTCTTTATTCCATCTGTCCAGCTGCTGCTGCCTCAAAGGGCAGTGCTAATTGCAGTTTGGGAGGTGATAAATCTGGAAATTCCCTGCATTTGTATAATGTACAGGATATGCAATATCACCAATACATTTTATATGAGTTGCACAAAGCAGTAATACTCTGTCAAGAATGTTGCATAGAATGCTTGATGGCACTGGGCAGATGCCTCTAGATTAACGAATCTTTCAGTTTGCAGTTAAAGCAGTATAAAGGGTTGTATAACTTAGTTTCTGTAGTGCATAAGAACATAAGAAGGGCCTGCTTGATCAGACCAGTGGTCCATCTAGTTCAGCATCCGGTCTCACACAATAATCCAATTTCACTGGAGGTCCAACAACAAAGCTTAGAGGCCAAGGCCTTCCCTGGATGTTGCCTCCTGGCACTGGGATTCAGAAGTTGATTGTCTCTGAATGTGGAGGTTCCCTGTAATCATCATGGCTAGTAGCCATGATCTACCATGAATCTGTTTGGATCCCCTTTTAAAACTGTCTATGCCTGTAGCTTTCACTACATTCTCTGGCCACGAATTCCACGTTTTAATCACTTTCTGTGTAAAGTTGTATTTTGTACTGAAGCTACTGCTCATCAGCTTCATTGGATACTGTCAAGTTCTAGTATGTCTTCCAGATGTTAGTCATGTGTCCTGCCTCTTCTAAACCAGCTTTTCTCTCACTTAGGTTTGCTGAAATAATGGGGCTGGTTATATATCGCAAACTGCAAATTTAAGTGGTTCTTGGAAAGTTAAGGCTGTTGTTCAGAAGTCACAACAAACCTGAGATGAGAATTCGTCTCGCTTGCTGCCGTGCTCATGCATTTGCACTCTCCTTCTTCTGCGTATGGCAGATAGACTGTTAGGCAGGCCCCAGATTTCAGACATCACTGCAACTTGGAGTTTTATTCAAGACTTCTAGAACCAGAAACTGTTTTAAACTGTGCTGTGTGCATGACGGGAAGGTGCATGAGGGGATGGTAAAGGAGGGAAGGGAATAAGTGAGTAATAAAATATGCTTTGTTTTCTCAGAAGTAAGTTTTAATAACTTTAGTATGATTTATTCCCAATACATATACCCTTAGTTCAAATGCATGCTCATTCCTTAGTGACAAAATGATATGACGTTGAGTGCACTATATTATTTTGGAATTGTGTTGGGGCGTGGCGTCGGCTGAGAACATGGCGGACGTCCGGTGATTGATCTCCACAATCTCTTTCCACTCAACTTAAGCTGTATGGCTCAAAAGACAAAGAAAAGGCAAACTAAAGTATGGGAAAAGCTATCGGTCTGAAAAATAAATAAACAGATAACACAGCGAGGAAAATTAAAGCGTCTTTTCTGATTGAAGAAAGCGGAGGAGGGTCTAAAAGTGGCAAAAATGCAATGCACAAAATGGTGGCAGATGGAGAAATAACATACGCGCCAAATGAAACCTTAACGAGAACAGATCTATAGGAAATCTTACAACTACACATGTCGGCAATGCTGGAAGATATACGTGTAATGTCAAAACCTATGGCAGAACAGCTGGCTGAAATGCAAGCATCGATTAATAAAGTGTCCCAATCAGCCAAATCAGCTCTGGAAGCCTCTATCACAAATCAGGAGGACATAAGACAAATACAAACAAACAAAATTTGGGCTAGGAACAAAATTTGTACCCTCGAACAGAAATGTAGAGAAAAATATCTTAAATTCCAAGGACTAAATGATCAGGCGGAAGGAACAGCAGACCTTCTCCCCTTCTTGGAAAGCTGGCTAGCATCTGCTATGCAGTGGGAGGAAGGGACAGCACCAAAGCTTGTAAGAGCATTCCGAATAGGTCCAGTGGCCCAAGATCAAAAAAGAGGACAAGAGATGTGCTAGTGGAATGCATGGAGATCAGAACCAAAAACAGAATTTTGCAAGAAACTAAATCTAAAGGGACTCTCAAGTTAAATAACGATGAAATATTCCATCTCTCCTGATATTGCTCCAGAAGCTTTACAAATCAGGAGATAACTAAAACCGATTACACTAAAATTAACAGAAGCTGGTATCTGCTACAGATGGGCAGCATCGGGATGTCTCCAACTCAGGCATGTAATTTATCAAGCAGACAATCTGGATTCCGGAGCCATGATCCTGAAAGCATTTGGACTAGAGACGCAATGCACTGAATCTGGGGCACACATCAAGAAACGCAAGACAGACATTCAAACCACACCACCTAGATGGAGCAAAATTGTAACGCACCAGAGGTCTCAGCAAGTAGAATGAAGAAGTAAAAACTTCAAGCAAAACATGAACCTGTGAAAGGGATGGTTTGATTAAGAACAGTTAAGTTTCCTTTTATTATATATAGTTTTAAAAAAGAAAAAGAAAAAAGTTAAACTTATACAATTCAAAAAAGAAAAGATCTGTAACAGGTGACAAACAGGATAAAGTATTAATAAATTTTATTGAGGACTAGAACCTCTGTGATATACAGAGACAGAGGTATGAAAAAGAAAGGGACTACACGTACTTTTTGGCACAATTTAAAGTATACACGAGGTTAGATTATATATTAATATCTAAGATAATATAGCAGGTTATTTCAACAGAAATTGGACAAATACAGTGGACAGATCACGCGCCAGTGACATGTACAATTAAAAAGAGCGGCACACAAAATACAAGACCACAATGCAAATTTAATAAATTTTTAATATATGATTCAACAATTGCAAATGAAATTAAAAAAGAAATTAAAGAGTATTCTAGGACCAACGCAGATTGTGAGGTATCTCAGCAGAACATCTGGGATGCCTCAAAGGCAGTATTGAGGGGGAAAAGCATAGCCCTATGCAGCATCTGTAAAAAAGAAAAAAACTTACAATAGAACTGAAAGCAAACACAGGGAAATTGGAGGCACAAGACAAACAAACATGTAGCACAAGAGCTTATAAAAGATCACTGCAACTGAGGATGTGAGAATGTAGAAGACATTGCCTAAAAGAAAACAGATTTTAATTTTAAACAAAAAGCAACAAAGGCCCAAGAATGCTGCAGATTCTAGTTTAGAAACTCAAACAAAAGAGAATGGATAGGGCATAACAGGCATAAGAGATGTGAAAGGTAAAATTCAGACTTCAAATAAAGCAATTGCACAGGAGCTGGCAAAATTTTACACTAAATTGTACCAATCCTCAAGACTCTCAACTGAGAATATTATAGAATATCTAAACTCTAGGACTAAAATGAAAACAACTAGTGAGGAACACAGAGAACATCTCAACCATTTTATTTCTGAAAAAGAAGTGGAATAAACAATAAAAAACCTTAAATGTAATAAGGTACCGGGCCCAGATCGGTTTGGTGCAGAATACTATAAAGCATTCAAATCGGATCTAATTAAACCTCTTACCGAAACATTTAACACAATTTTGAAGACAGGAATTGCTCCTAATACATGGCAGGATGCAAACATAATTCTGATACCAAAACTGGGAAGGGATAGGGCTGACCCAAAATCATATAGGCCGATCTCGCTACTTAACGTAGACTACAAACTTTTCACTACGGTACTGGCACACAGACTAAAAAACATAATACCTAAGTATATTAATATGGATCAATCAGGCTTCATTTCAGGAAGGGACATAATAGATAATATTAGGAAAACACTAAATTTAATCTATCATGGAAAATCTAAAAAAATTCAGAATACACTATTAATGTCAATAGACAATAGACATATAAAACAAACATTCTCCTTCCAATGGGTAAAAAAGGAATGGTGATATCTAGGTATTAATATTCCATTGAACTTAAAAACATAGTTAAAATAAACCATGAAAAGATACATGAAGAAGTAAAAACCATGTTAAAGTCCTGGGATAATAAAATACCTACTCATTGGGTAGGATTAGTGTGATACGGAGCTTTATTTTCTGAAGTTCCTTTTTTGCTTTAGAGCGCTGCCAGTCAATATAACAGCTGAGGAAATGGCAACAATGCTTGAATGCCTTTATTTGGCAGTATTAAAAAAAACAAGAATCTGATTTGCCACTATTAGCAAGCATTCCACCCCAGGAGGGCTAGCAATACCAGATCTAAAGCGGTAAAACAACGATATTAGCATCATTACTTAGGCAATATAAGGAAGTAGATACAGTGGACTGGATGATTATAGAGGAAGGGTATGTAAATCAGCTTACATATAGTGAAGCTTTATGGCAAAAAAGTCTACCCAAACAGGAAAACTCACATATGAATACTACACTAAAGATTTGGTATAGTCTGAGAACTAAACATATATCTAAACTATCGTCTCTAAGTACATTCAAGGGGCAAGTATGGTTTCCCCCAGCAAGAGATATCAGATCTTATAGTCAATGGAGAAGAGTGAGAATAACAAAGATTATAGGTGTCGTAAAACAAGGGCACAGAATCTCTAAGCTGGAGCTAGAAAGGAATTTTAAAACAACACTGCCTCGGTATGAATACTTACAGCTTCAACATATGATAGATACAATAGCTGCACAGCACTCAGTGCATTTTCAATATATAGCTTTAGAAAGATTAATGATTTCTAAGACTTTGAATAAAAAAGGATTAATCTCAAAAGTTTATAGAATACTTGAGGAGACAGGGAAAGGGAAAAAGCAACCATACCAGGAAGCATGGCAGAAAGATATAGCAAAAGAGATCTCGGAAGACCAATGGGAAGATTTGGAGAAGAAATAGCAAAATATCAAAATCACTAATAATTCAAGCAAGTACTTACAAAATTCTGTATAGATGGTATCTAATACCCGAAAGATTGGCCCATATGTCACCAAGGATGTCCCCGCAATGTTGGAAACTATGTGGAAGCAAAGGAACCTTTTACCACATTTGGTGGGAGTGTGACCTTTTATCTAAGTTTTGGACACAAATAGTCCAGCAAATAAAAGAGATTTACAGGGTATGAATTGAAACTAGAACCTATGACGATACTGCTAAACTACGGCAAGATGAACAACTCCCTAAGATACAAAAGGAGCTAATTGTGATAATGCTGATGGCGGCAAAAGTGGTAATAGTGCAGCATCGGAAAGACAAATTTTCCCCATCAGTAACACAGTGGTATAATAAAATATGGGATTACTTTATGTTGGAGAGATTTACCAAGTTAACAGAAGGGAGAGAGGAACATGAGCTGTTTAATCCGATGGAGAAATGGTTTCCCTTTATTGACAAAATGGCCAAAGACAGGAAAAAAGTGAAACATGGTCGCATTATAAATATTGGTTGCTCACCAACTGGTGTTAGTAATGAAGCAGATATGTTTGTCACTAGAGAAGTTTTATATGAGATTATATAACACATTTAAAGAGAGATATGGAATATTTGTATAACTGAAGTTCTTTGTTCTACTGTTTATTCTGAATTGTAACAAGATATTCAAAAAAATTGGAATTGTGTTTATTCCTTAATATTTTTTGCTTGCCATAAATACACTATTACCTGATGTTGTCAGCTGCATCATTTGACATTTGTTAAAACAATAAGTATGCATTCTTAATCTAGTGGGGAGGATAAATGTTTAAGCCTGTTCTGAAATATAATCATGTGGATATCAAATTCTTCTGGAGCTTGATCTTGGATTAAGCATGCATGAATGCTGGAACACCGTTGCAACTAATCTTCTTAAATAAGGGTTTGATAGTGGCTGTGAAAAAGGTTCTTCACTTGCTCTCTCTTTGCAAGAGGTCCGCATTTTGGAAATAAATTTGTTTTCTGTTACTAAATTATGACTTCTTCACAAAAGCTTCACCTTATTTCCAGTTCACATCCCTTGACCAGCACTTGGAGTTGTGAGTCCCACCACGTCTTTAGATCCCTGCTCATTTTTTTTAGTTAAACCCAGCTGACTGAAATAATATGCACCCTTCCTCTGTGCAGTGAAAAAGCTGCCTTCAGGTAGTGGTAACTTAGCTTTCAGGAGTTTTGATTCATCTTTAGGGAAGGTAATCTAACGTGTGCTGCTAAAGCAGGTTGTAGGCACATCTGCATTACATGTTTTCCTTCCAAGCTGGCTATAGGGCTGAGGAACCTTTAGCAGCCTTGATGGGTGAACCTAGTTGAAATGTTCTTCTTGATACCTTTGGACTTCTGGCTGACTTTTGATGTAGTGGACTATGCAACTTAACGTGGCTTAAGGTGGGGGGGGCTGGTTATTTGTTGGAGCATATTAATAAGTGGACTTACCTCCTGGGTATTAATGGGGTGAATCCAGTTGTGAGTTTTTGTGGGCGCAAGGACTTCCACCTGAACAGTATGACATCTATGACTCCTTTGTGTCCAGGTCAGCCCAAAATGTCTCTTGAAATCCTGCTTTAGGGAGGGAGGGGACCATCAGGAGCAGGACTGGGAGAACATTTTGGGCTGTGCTGGGCAGGGGGAAGCTGTGAAAGGCTTGCTGGGCAGGCACAAGTCTCCATGTCTGCTATTGATACTATCCAGTGTATGTTACCCAACGCTTGGTCTTAATGGGAGAGTTTTAAACCTGGATGGTATCAATGTGTTCATGATACCGAGTTCCAAATCTTAACAAATCACACAGGAACAAAATTCTTATTGAATCAGTGCTCAGAGGCTGCCTTCAACCAAATGGGGTTATATAGGCTGAGACAACTTGGAGGTAGTACTGTTAGGTACTTCCAGCCTCTTTACTGACCATTTCTATGATAGGTGGGGTAATAATCTACTTGGCTGTTCAAAACAGAAGCTTAGGCCCGGATCCCGCTAAGATCTTGAATAGATAGCTATGGCTAGTGACCCTGATAAGTTGTGCTCCTTTCTGGAAAGAAAGGATGTTCTGTTTGAAAGCTAATGCATTCTCATGTTAGGTAATGTGTTGAGGCATATGTGTGGGAAACTCTTTGACTGGAAATATTCAAATGTGTAGCCTCTTTCCTCACATTGTAAACTGAACAGTCCAGGGAGGAAGAGAATACAACATGATTTCCTGAAAATTTAAATTTGGTCCATGTTGTCTGTTAATATATATTTATTGTTTTATTCCACTCTTCCTCCAAGGCAGCATGCATGAAGTTGGATCCACTGCAGAGCCACGTGTGGCTTTTGTTTAACACCCTCATGCTTTGTGGTCGGCTCTGCCTCTTCTGGCAGCCATTTTGTGGTTGTGTGTCAGAATTCTATAGTGCCCACAGGTTTAAAAAGGTTGGGAAACTCAGCCCCACATGATATGGTGCTGCAATAATGAATGGCAATTAGATAAAATTCCCCCTTCTCTGTTTCTGATGCAAATGGGAGAATTTATTTTACTTGATTCCTGCTCTTCTCTGCAGTGCCTCGTCCTCTGGCCCATTTTGTTTGCAGGCCCTCCTGATCCTCAGACAGCGGTTTTGGGACAACCAGAAAGCATCCAGGGAAAGGCAGTGAAAGGTCTACTCTGTGAATCGTTCTGCTGGATCCACCCTGCTGTTCTTTCTTCCTCCATTTTATCTTCATAACAGCCTTTGAATAGGTTAGGTTGAGCATGTGTGACTGGTCAGAGGTCATCTAGTGAGCTTTGTCAAATGAGGATTTGAACCTCTGCCTCCACAGTCGTAGACTACCCTAACAACTGTGCCTCGCTAGTTAACAGCTTCCTATATATTTGTTAATACAGGATAGTTCCATTTTAATGGCATTCTCCTTATTTTGCTGATTATGATAATTCTGGTACTGATTTCCTTCAACGATAACAGTTAATCAGAATTTCTGATTTGGCTCCAGATCTCTGAATAAGGATTTCTTTTGGGTACATTGCTACACAGATAGTAATCTTGGTGCTTTTTGTGCTATCCATATCTGTTCTTTTAATAATGGTCCTCCACAACATTAGTATGTTCAAGAAAGTCCTTGTTTAGTGTGATAAGGCAACCAAAAGTACATTGCTGAACCTTTCAAGCCTCAGTTTGTGTAAAGCAAAACCGTGGGAGGGAGCAGGGGTAGAACTGAAGGCCAAAGCAGCCCTGGGAAAGGCCCTGTCCTCCCCTGTCATGTCCCCTGATGAGGAGGATTCACCAGGAAAGGACCCCATGGTGACCACCAGAGACTCAATTTCCCACACAACGTGGCCAGGCCGAGTGCTGCTGGCTGCCGTGCAACATGGCCAGACTTTTCCTATGGCGGGGCTGTCAGTGGAGTAAGAAAAAAGGGAAAGCTGAAGACAGGGCAGATAAAGGTAGGTTGGTTGGTAGGTGTGATGGAGAGAAAGGGGAGGAGCTATGGGGGGCTGCCAGGGAAGGGGAAGAGGAAATAAGGGTGGGAGGGGGGATTCAGGGGTATATGAGATGTCTCCTGTTTGAATCTCTCAGAAGAGTGAGAGAAATAGGGACATATGAGGAGGTAGACAGAGAAGTGAATGGTGTGTTTCTAGAATCTCACTCTTAGGCTGTGGTCACACATACTAAATAATCCACTTTCAATGCACTTTCGAATTGGATTTTGCCAGTTCACACAGTAAAAATCCAGCTGGAAAGTGCATTGAAAGTGGATTGAAAATGGATTATTTAGTGTGTGTGACCGCAGCCTTAGTCACTAGGGCAACATGACCTATCTAAATAAACATTTCTATCCTTTTCTTTCCAGTGGGGACTCATAGTGACTTGTATTGTCACAACAGCAACCCTGTGAGGTAGGCTAGGCCAGACTCAAGGTCACCTAGTAAGTTTCCATGGCAGAGAGGTGATTTGAACTTGGTTTCCAAGATCATAGTTTCGCACTCTGGGCACTACACATGTTGGCTCTCACAGCCTGGTGTTGCTCGTGTTACTCACAAAAGTTCTTGGCTCTCAATTTAGTTGTGGGAAAAGTATATCTCTGCAATGAAAAGAGCCGGAGACTTGATTAAAAAAAAAAACACGGAAGCAGGGATTTCAGAGAATACACAGATACAATCTGATACACAGATGGTTATAATAATATTCAGTTGCTGATTTTAAAAATCCTAAAGGAGCCCATAGCTGTGTGAAAAACACATCTATGGCATATGGATATGGGTGCAACCTAAGGAAATAATTCCTGGTAATCAAAAGCAATATCTGCAGTCACTGGAGTGGAGTTCCTTGTTCAGGAACTGTGATTGTATACTAAGGTTGTGTGCGTGTCTTACAAGTCACAGTACTGAAAACAAACAGCAGCTTATTATATGATCTTGAGTTCTAGTTGAATAAGGAGTTCATTATTATTTTTGTAGGGGGGTCATCTAGACAGGTTTATTCACGTTACATTTTTTTTCGCATGTTTTGTGTTTGAAGTGCTGCTAGTTATGGGCTACCACAGTTTTTCACTGCCCTTTCTCAACAGATTTATACAACCACCCTTTGTAATCTCATCGTACAGGAGACCTGGGCAGCAGTTGAGCACTGTAGTATGAATATAGCATCAGTTCTTACACACATGAGTGGGGGGAGGAGGAGTAATAGGTGCTGAAAGTAAAGGCATATGCATCCATAAATCTCATCCTGTTGTCCGTTTAACTTGCACTACTTTAAAGTTGTCACTCTGACCCCTAAAATGTTTTTTTTTCCAAATGCTGTAGTCATTTCCTGAAGGAGGACATAGTACAGCTGACCTACTGTTGTTTAGAAGAACCAGTGTAAAGCTGAGCGCTTAATCTTCCTTGCTTTAGCGTTCATATGGCAGCAGTGTCCATATCTCTCATTTGGCACTGCAGAAGAAACTTGGAAGTGCAGATTAGATCCTTGGGAAAGTGGTCTTCATTTTCTAGTCCTGAAGGTGGGCAACCAGTTGAATCGGGATCAGCAAGTCCTATAGTTCGTTCCATGTGCTGTGCCCGCAGAAAAGGACCTCAGGTTGTAAGCCTCCAAAGCAAACTGTTTTCAGATATTAAGAAGAGCCCTGCTGGATCAGACCAATGGTCCATCTAGTCCAGCATCCTATCTCACGTAGTGGCCAGCCAGTTCCTCTGGATGGCCAACAACAGAGCATAGAGGCCGAGGCCTTCTCCTGATGTTGCCTTCTGGCTCTGGCATTCAGAGGATTAGCACCTCTGAATGTGGAGGTTCACTATGTCACTATGGCTAGTAGCCATTGATGGACTTATCCTTCATGAATCTGTCTAATCCCCTTTTAAAGCTGTTTATTCCTGTGACCATCACTACATCCTCTGGCAGCGAATTCTACATTTTAATCACTCTCTGTGTAAAGTAGTATTTACTTTTGTCTGTCCTCAACCTACTACCCATCAGCTTAATTGGATATCCTCGAGTTCTTCTGTAAAGGGTATATTACATGTCTTTAACCAAATCAACAATCTTCATAATCATGTCAATCAGTTGTTGACAAATTACAGAAGTAACTCTCCAGCTTTCTATTTGGAGTTACTACAGTTCATTAAAATGAGTTTAAAAAACATTTTCCTGATGGAAGTATAATAAAATATTAATAGCCATTACCTTGCCAATTTTCTTTGTAACATTTCTTTTATGTATTATTGGTAAAGAAAAATGTCATAGTTAATTTGCTAATTTCTAAAAATTGATGTGTGCTGTTATGTTTCACTGAACAAGAAAATGAAATCCTGAATAACAATAGTTCTGATAAGTCAAAGATTACTAATACTGAATATTTTATTTCAATAAAGTACTAACCTATAAGACAAGGTTCGCGTCCTGTGGTATCTCATCAGAACTTTTCCACATTATTAATTGGGATTATGGAAATACTTTGCAGTTACTGACTGAGATGTTGATTGAGGACATGTTCCCACTATAAAAATGATGCAAAGTATACTGAGAGGCGGTTGATTAGGTTCTGGGTATTCTGAGCACTTTCATCAAGCTGTGATGTCCAGTATTCATAGTAGATTGAGGGGTAGTGATAGCATTCCAGCTGACGTTTTGAATTTTTATACTAATTGTGGCCCTAAATCAGTTTGGATCTGCATACTAATCCAAACATGGCTGCTACAAAAAAATGGCCACTTCAAATCTTCCCTGCTCCTGTGTAGAATTTAGAATACTTTCCCTCATGTTGTGTCATAACCTAACATAAGTAATTTGTATTCTGGTGTTACAGTAGAAAGGAAGAATATAATCACTGTTTTCATAGTCATTACATATTTCAAGTGACATTTCCAAGCTTAAGTTAGAGATGACAAATGTTCTTCTCCACAGCTTTCTTTGACATATCGAACTATCAGATCATCGGCGTCGCTCTCCAAGATCTCAAGCGGAGAGAGGTCTTTCCTGACACCTGCTACATGAGATCTTTTAACCGGAGGTGCCATGGATTAAATCTGGTCTCTTTTACATTCAAAGCATATGCTCCACCAACATGCCACAGTCCTCATAAGAACTCTTTTGAGTAATCGTGTCTTTCCAAGATCTTGGGATGTATCTTTCACAACACCTGCTGCCTGCGATTCTTGATCTGGAGAGTGCTGAAGCACATTCCCCAACCCTGAGCTGCGGACTCTCTAGAGTTGTAGGGCCAGGCTAGGATGGCCATGGAGGAGACTACGATCGTGGAAGTTCTCCCTCCGTTCATATCTTTCAAGGCTGGCATGATATTTACTAGGAAACACAATTGCTCAAGGGAAAAAAGTAATGTAAAAATTAAAGCTGTAAAAGTAAAGTGCAACAAAGGGGGAAGCTACTTGGCATGGGTGTGCTAGGAGTAAGAAGGGCACCCCCACCCATAGTGATCCAAAGTGTAGTATGTGTGTTTATACATTCACTTTTCTTGAAACAAATCCCCAGCTTTAGTTGCTCCTTAAAGACACTATTTCTACCTTGTTAGGCTAAGAGAATTAGCACCCCCACTAAAATTTTAGGGCACTAACAAGTCACTGAATTACATGTTAGAAACCATTGCCTTTTAGGCAATAAAACATGTAATTTTGGTGTTGAGTAGTCTTGCACAATCTTATTGGCTAGTGAAAATCTTTATTGGCCTAGATTCCTTCCCAGTTAATGCTGGTCTCTTATGGCCCGTTGACAGCTTGAAAAGGCAGCACTCTTCAAGTTTACAAAACCTTCCCTGCCTGGATCATCTTACTTGCTGCAGATGATTAGGCAAGTGGCTGTTTACAAATGTGGGATTGATGATTATGGGATGTTCACCCTTGCAGGGGCTGGTGCAGTGTTTGTAAGTGCATCAAAAGTTTCACCTATGCTTTTGTCAGATCTGATCTATCTGCTGGTCTAATGCTTTCTATTTTAGAATTTTTATGTGTATTGTAACTGATCCATGATACAGGTTTAGAATATCAGCCTTGGGGAGTTTGGCTAGTGTGTGTGGTCTTGTTTTTGCAATGTCTGACCACATACAAGTTTCCCTGTCATTTCTCTGCCTTTACTTGCTGTCTTAAATTGTATGCAGTGTGAGAAACGAGCATTAGACTAGATTATATTATTCCATAGACCTGACCTGGATAGCCCAGGCTAGCCTGACCTCATCAGGTCTTGGAAGCTAAGTAGGATAGGCCCTGGTTAGTATTTGGATGTGAGACCACCAAGGAAGTCCACAGCTGTGACGCAGAGGCAAGCTATGGCAAACTACCTCTCAACGTCTCTTGCCTTGAAAACCCTACAGGGTTGCCATAAGTCAGCTGCAACTTAATGACACTTTCCACCACCACTGTAAGGCCCCATAGGGTACCAAACTGTCTCTGAATATAAAAGCTTAGGCATCATCAGGGGTCATTTCATAGAAAAAGAGGTGCAGGAGCTCATTAGCATAACTCATTAGCATAACTTATTTGCATATACCACATCCCCTGACATCACCGGAAGTGTAAGAAGGCAACACCCACCGCTCAGGCTTCACCCCCAAAATCTCCAGGTATTTCCCAACTCGGAGCTGGCGAGCCAGCTTTACACTTTTGACTAAAGACACTTTAGGTTTCCTTTGCTCTTGCAGGGAAGCTCCCCTACAACAAGCATGAAAATACAGATCAAGTTAGTATGCTTCTGCTTTTTTTCACAGCACATCACCATATGTGCCCGCTCCTGGGCTTGTTACTCCCAGAATGGCGCTCCTGCACGCTCCTGCTTGAAATGACCCCTGGGCATCATACACTAATAGGAGTAAGAGAGAGATCTTGGAGTCATTGTGGATAACTCACTGAAAATGTCGAGACAGTGTGCAACTGCAATAAAAAAGGCTAATGCTATGCTGGGGATTATTAGGAAGGGAATTGAAAACAGATCAGCCAGTATCATAATGCCCCTGTATAAATCAATGGTGCGACCTCATTGGGAATACTGGGGTATAGTTCTGGTCACCACACCTCAAAAAGGATATTATAGCATTGGAAAAAGTGCAGAAAAGGGTAACTAGAATGATAAAAGGGTTGGAACACTTTCCCTATGAAGAAAGGTTAAAGTGCTTGGGGCTCTTTAGCTTGAAGAAATGACGGCTGCGGGGTGACATGATCGAGGTTTATAAGATTATGCATGGGATAGAGCAGGCAGAGAAAGAAGTACTTTTCTCCCTTTCTCACAATACAAGAACTCATGGACACTCAATAGGAACTCTTGGTCTGGAGCAAGTGATGTTCTGTATTCTTGGTGCTTGGTGGGGGGCAACAGTGGGAGAGCTTCTAATGTCTTGGCCCCACTTATGGACCTCCTGATGGCACCTGGTATTTTTGGCCGCTGTGTGACAGAGTGTTGGACTGGATGGGCCATTGGCCTGACCCAACATGGGCTTCTCTTATGTTCTTATATTCTTAAAAATTACAGGCTTGAATTCTGTATTTTCCTTCCCCAGTGCAGCCTTTTGTTGTGGCAAGAGTTCCTCCCATGCGAGGTGCCTCTCTCTTGCCCAAGATGGTAGAATTTTGCATGAGCAGAAGAATGTGCTCTGAAGTGGAAGAGAGCTCTACTCAGGTGGGAAAAAATACAGGATTCAAGCCAATGCGTTTACATATCAGATTGCATGCTTCAAATTTCAGCTTAGTCTAAAATGCCATGATCATCAGAAAAGTCTGAAGAAGAACATTTTTTTTTACTGTTTTCCAAACGTCAGGACCTGCATCTGACCGCCTGATTCCTCCTTCATACAGGTGGGAGAAGAGAATTCCAGCGATAGCAAAGACTTCTCCATGCTGGTGAGATGCGATCTGTATTTACCAGTAGTTAGAGTGAAAATTTTTTTTTCAGAAAACACAGACCAAAATTACCATGGCCAGCTGCATTTGAAGTAAGATAACATTGGGCAGCAGATTACAATAGGAAGGTTTGTAAAGAATCTGAAGTTCCCATCTAACATATAAGTTAGTGGTTTGAATTGCAGGGTCGGTTTAAAACTGTATACACATTACAAGGTACACTTGCAAAGAATGTAAGAAACTAGTTAACAGAAAATCGGCAAGCAAACTTTTTCACTACTTGTCAATTTGATACAGTCCTGAGTACAGCCTTTTGTAACAGATGTAGCTGAAACACTTTTAAAAAAAGAATTAGAATTTAGTTGAGCTGTGTACTATAGAACCAAATGTGTCCTATACATGTTGTGGAGGAGGTGGAATTTATTCATTTTTTCCTGTCACTGCAGCATTGAAAGCTGGCATGCTGAGAGCTAGCATGGTAATGGACTCTAATAATCAGGAGAACCAGGTTCAATTCCCCATTCCTCCTCCACATGAAGCCCTGCTGGATGACCTTGGGCCAGTCACAGTTCTCTCAGAACTCTCTCAGCCCCACCTGCCTCACAAAGTGCCTGTTGTAGGGAGATGCAGGGAAGGCAATTGTAAGTAGAGAAAAATGGGGTATAAAACCCCTCTACTCTTCCTCCTCCTCCAGGAACAACTGCCCTTGGTGCCATTTTGTGTCCCATTTAATTTTTTAAAATAAATCTGAATTTCACTTTTTTACTTTGAAAATCCGTAAAATGGCTTATGAGCACTAATTATTGATAAGATAGCAAGGATTAAAATTTAGGCAGTGTGTAAAAATATAAAAGTCTTCTGAGGCTGTGGTCTGTTATTGGAACATAGTGATGCCACGCTCGAGTGTGTAGTAATTTGTGGTGTTTGTTGTCAGAGTTACAATAATCCACCTGAACAAATGGGTTCCACTGTCATCTGTGGTTGGCAAGGGCTTCTGAACATGAGTGTGGTGTCGCAAACTAGGTTTAGATTGTAGGCTCTAATTCTGGAGTTCCATGTAAATAAATTAGTAGTATATTGAGGATCTGACCTCCGTTTCAGCCTTATTCAACTACTGTTTCAGTAATGTCGAGGTAGTGACTTGTTCATAACATACACACACACTGGCATATGAACTGAGGACAAACAAGAAAATGATTCAAATAATGGATGGCAACAAATGACAGGATAAAAGGCACTGCAGTTCACAGAAATGGGGCATTACAGATCGTAAAACACCTCAGAGGAAACTTGAAAACATGCTGTAAACCAGTCAAAATGAGCCAGGGCAAGCGTAATATAAGTGCCCCTCTATTACAACCCTGATGTCTGCATTCTAAATCATAAAGCTTTTGAATAGCCACAATCATTTTGTGTGGGTTTTCTCTGAAATTCTTTACTATTCTGCTAGTACCAGTGGCAGAGACAGTTTAAAAAGTGAACGACAGAGAGACTCAAACTAGCAGCAGCTGTCCAGGATCTCAGCTAGCAGGTGATGTGAAAGACCTCTGCCTGAGATCCTCAGAGCCACTGCCAGTCTTAGTAGACAATATTGACCTTGATGGACCAAGGGCCTGATTTAGTACAAGATAATCTCATGTATTCTTTTGGGTCAATATATCATTTTCTGGAGATTACTTAGATACTGCTGAATTATTCTCAAGAAAACTTTCGCTTTATTAAGGCTGCAGCAGTTTATTGTGGCTGTGGTAGCTGGTGTTACTTCCATAAGCCTTACAATGTAAGGTTTTGGGTATCTAGGAATATGGAAATGGTTGACAATCTGTTATTGGTTTAAATGCTCCTTCAGCATAAAAGGTTTAGAATTTTTTTAAATATCCTGTATGAAGGGATGATGAAAACTGGTCAGACCAGCAGAAATTGGAATGGCTGTTGGCAAATAGTAATAAAGGTTTTACTCACATGTAAGTCCTGGTGGCTGTGAAATGAGAACCAGTGGATTGTAAACTGGACAAATGACCTCTCTGCTGTTCTGTTCTGTTCTGTTTCAAGCTGAATGATAGAAAATTGACTTCTATACTGTTTAGCAGCTTTATTATTTGGTTTGTTTCACTTGCAATTTCTGTGTGGTCTGTAGTTAAATACACTCATTCCAAGTCATACTACATAGATGGACACTATCTCCATTTATCATTTCTAAATAAACAAGCTGTTACTAGGGTTTACTTGGCTGTGCAATTGGGATATTGTCTAAATTGCCTATTCTGTATTCTGTTCTATCACTTTGGGTAATGCCTTCTTATTTTTCTCTGCTAGGCTCCAAATAACCTCCCACTTCTGTTCCCCGCCATCATTTGGAGATTTCTCAGCAGTGAATAGATGAATAATTTTAAATGTGAGATCCTCATAGGTTTAAGAGGTTATTGAGACAAAACTACTCAGATTGCATCTCTGGGCCTTTTGAATTTGAGGGGGCAGCAAGAAGAAAAGAGTAGGGCTCGCTGCACTGATAGTGGCAAAGCTGTTTGATAGTTAATTGACATGATTGTTGTCAATTTGTGGTCTAGTCATCTGATGTCCCTTTCAGTGAAGGGCTCCTGCAGGCTCGCTTTAGATCTCCCTCTCTCTCCTGCTTTGTTATTGTGTTGGTCCCCCCCCCCCCGCCCCTTAAGTGCTTATTATCTATTGGATTTCTTGCCATGTTTTTTGTAGATCTGAGCATAATGTTAACATTCTCTGGGTGCGGACAGATATGAAGGAGCTGGTTTTTTATTGTTTACTTTGGGGCTTAGTGGCTTAACGCTGAGCTTAGCAGGAATTGTAAACTGTACTAAAGCTCTACCGAAATACTAGTTTTATAATGTTAGAATCCACCTCACTTCTGTTTTCCTTTGGTATAGCATTAGCTCGCTTGGATCTTGCACTGTTAAACCTGTGTTCAAGATATGCTATGGAGTGTGTGTGTGTATATGTTTGTATGTGTGTAGATAGATACAATAATATATAGATATAGAGTAGTGTGGAAGCAGCTTCTGAAGTACTGTGTAGTTTTATATATTAGTTAGTGCTTTATGGGCTTCTAATTATGTGTTGTTGTTAATGCCGTAACCTGCCTTTGTGTCCATTGTGTCCAGGGAGCCATTGTGTCCACGGAGCCAGTTTGGTGTAGTGGTTAAGTGTGTGGACTCTAATCTGGGAGAACCGGGTTTGATTCCCCACTCCTCCACTTGCACCTGGCTGGATGACCTTGGGCAAGCCATAGCTCTGTACCAGCTGTTCCCTCAAGGACAGCTTGGGAAAAAGCTCTCTCAGCCCCACCTACCTCACAGGGTGTCTGTTGTGGGGAGGGGAAGGGAAAGGGGTTTGTAAGCCGCTCTGAGACTCCAAGAGAGTGGAGGGCGGGGTATAAATCCAATCTGTTCTTCTTCTTCTTCTTCTTCTTCTTCTTCTTCCATTGCTGGGAGAAAGGTGGTTTAAAAAAGTTTTAAATAACTATTCTGATTTATATAAAGTTCACTCATGACTTTCTAATGTGAATAGCATTTTAGCTGAAAGGGACTTGTGAACACTGGTTTGATGTCAGAAGTGTATATCTAATAAACGAGTATCTTTTCCCCCTTTTCATTGACAACCGGCTGCTCTTCTTCGACAAGGTTGTTAGTAGGCTTGATACGCTTCAGCTGGAGTGGTTCAGCAGGAATAAAGTGCATTTTTTAGAAATGTTCCTTGTGGTAATGGTACGGTGTTCACCTGCAAGGTCTGGCTTTGTTGAATGATCTACTGAAAGACTGTGCAGAAATAGAGTAGCAGGCTTGATGTTCCTGCCCCCACATTCTAATTTAAATGTTAAACTACAGTTGCTAAAAACATACCCAGTTTTGCACTGTGTACTGTACATTTGCCATGACTTTATTCTAACAGTGCTCCTGAGATGAATATAATAATACCCAACTAATACCTGCATTTCATATATTTACTCAGTCCCACTGCTGTCACCAAACTGTGGCAGAACAACCCTGCTCTGGCCTGCAGACTGTATTCCACCATGCCCTCCATGGTTTTCCCAACACCTGGAGAGACTTCTCTTTCTTGCGTAACCACTGCCACCACCTGACCTTTGAAAGGATTTGCCCGCTGGGAGGGTCAGGACTCCCAGCTTCCCTTCTAAGTTCTGAGGCCTTGTCTCTGTGTCTCCCGTTGCCCAGTGCCTAGTAACCACAGGGACTGTTTACTGCCTTGCCACTGTAGGAATAGCCACTTGCTAACTGACTGCCTTCCCCCTGGTGCTCCTTTTAAAATAGGGTGTCCAGGACGGTGGAGGTCTATGTGGTACAGAGAACCACTAGTGGCATCTAAAGTTATAAAGTAAAGAGAACATGTTCACAAGTATACTTTTAGCACAGCACCAGACTGAGCAAGGGATTCAAAAGAAAAGGGTAAAATGCAATTCCTGTGTCCCTCTCGCTATACATGCCCTATCAGATGTTAAAATATAGGACAGGCTCCTTAGCTAAGGATGTTATAGATCTCTACAGAGTAATCATTACCTTGCAGCTTCCTCCACCTCTTCAGGCCAACACGTGGCTAATGGCCTCCTCCTCTAGGCCTCAGTTAAGAATTCTGTTTGCTCTGATGGACTCAGCATGACCTTCCTCCTTGCTTCCAGGAGTTTTATCACCTCTCTTTTCCTCATCCACTGTCCAGGTCAGGCCAGGCCATGGAAGCTTTTCCTCTACTCAAATAAGTCACATCTTGATGACATATTCAGGTATGGCAACCTAGTGGTCTTTGAGTTGTTCATTGTTCCTTCCCTTTCTGACTTGCTTCAGAGGTTATCTTAGTGTGGAAGCTGTTTCTGTGTGGTCCTGACCTGAGCCACTCTGGTTAATGTATGAAAATAGAAAAAGTGAATCTGGACCAGGTAGGTTGGATTGTTATTTATCACTGAAATTAACCTAGTAGATCAAATATTACAGTGGGTCATTTGCTGAGAAAATAGAGCAATTACTGCAACACTAATTTTGGATTGAAATTAATGGGAGAAACAGGTGGAAAAAGCATCACAATTGTGTTCTTATGAATGTAAGATATTACTTCAATGCAGTTAATAGGAGGCCAGAAGATGCTAGCATTTGTGTGTAGCATCAATGGTGTGTTCTGGCTCACCAACGATATGCTTAACTGTACTTGAAGAGAATCTGTTCTTTCTCTTCCAGTGTGTGTGTGAGAAGTCATTTAATCTCTGTGCGGCTTGGTAGCTGAATAGTTTTTGCCTTAATGTACAGAAGTGTGACAGCTATGGGCAAGATCCAATTTTTTAATTTCATGGCGGTGGAGGTAGAAGCCTTTCTCCACTGGAAGAGTATTCACTTTCCAGAGGAGAGCCGCTGGAGCCAATTCTATTTCCAACTTTAGTACTAATTAACCAGGCATATGAGTATTATCACATTTTCCTGTTTCTATAATTTAGAAGTGAACAAAATGTAGCCTGCAGACAAGATACAAACCAGCTTTACTGTGTCTGTGTGGTGATTCTGTTTTTATGCTCTCCAACAACCTGCCCTCAGTGTGTTTTGTTTTCAAATTTGTTATATTTATTTTTCAACTAATCAAACAACATGGACATCTACTTTTCATCTTAGTAATTTACCTGCTCTTCCTACAAGAAAGTCTTGCATCATGTTTATGCAGAAATCATGCTTTGCTCAATGGAATTAACTTCCCAAAAGTGGGGATAGGATTGCAGATTATCCTTTAAATGATTGTCCTTTGCATCAACACTCAGATAAACGCTTCTGTTTCTAAGCGGGTATAATTCCACACAGCATGTGGGCTGCATTACTTTTGAAGTATGCTCCTAGGTTAGAAACCAGTATGGGCTTTGGATGGGAGGGCGGGGTAGAAATTTGAGGAATGAATGAATAAATAAATAAAAAATATGTACGTGTATGTATATATATAAAATACATGAAGATAAAAATGAGAAACCTGATTTAAATAAATGATTCAAATTGCTGCTACTCTGGTATTTGAATTGATTTATGTCCTTTTACCATCTTCTGGTAGGAAGGATACTCCTCAGTACCACTGTTTTCTTGTGCATCTGGCTCTTTACTAAAGTTGGGAACAACTGGAAAGATTTATTTATTATTTATTTATTTATTGAGATTTTTATCCTGTCCTCCTGGCCAGGGCCGGCTCAGGGCGGCTTACAACCAATAAAATACAATGTTAAAAAAATAATAAAGGGCTAGTCATTATTGCATCAAGTCCATACAGCTTCAGTGCTAATCGTTGTAACATCAGCTCCATTTGGCTTCAGATGTTATAGGGCGCTAGTGTCGTAGGTCCATTCAGCTTCAGATGTCATATAGAAGATACATCAGATGTCCTAAATGGGGGGATTGGCTTGGGCTTCAGATGTCATAGAAGATACATCAGATGTCCTAACGGGGGGGGGGGGGGGGGATTGGCTCAGGCGATAGTTAAGAGTCCAGTGGATCAGGGCTCTTGTCATGAGATGGTAGTTGTGGTGGTGGTAACAGTAGTGGCAGCTCCAAAGGCCTGGCAGAAGAACTCCATTTTACAGGCCCTGCGGATTCCCTTAGAAAAGCCTAAAGGAGAGGTGTCCAACTCATTTGTTGCAAGGGCTGGATCTGACATAAATGTCACTTTGTCGGGCCTGTACCGCCAGGTACCAGAGATATAAACTGTATAAAGGACGGCAGCTGGTAAGCTCCAAATTGGTATCTCCTCACCAGCTCGGTCTGATGGGATGGGAGGGGGGTGCAAAGGAAAACCCATATGGGTAGACTGGAGAGCCAGCAGTGCAGCACTGGGCAGATGCTCCCATGCTACTTGACTGCTGCAGATGAGGTTGTTCCACAGTGCTGAAGCTACAATTGGAGTGGCTCCCCCCCACTCCCCCCCAAGCAGTCTCTGGCTCCCTTCCTTGTACTAGTTGTTCATGGGCCGCATAGGAGTCTGGGGTGGGCCGGTTCTGGTTTGATACCCCTGGCCTAAAGGAAAGGCTGTGTAATATATTTTTATTAAGACCAAGTGAAATAACGCAACACAGTGTGCGAACTTCTTCAGGCCAGATGTTTAGAGACAGAAAAGGAGAGGGGGGAGGGAAGGAAAAAAGATCTTGCAAGTCATAATTGTGAGTCCTTTAGAAAATGTCACCTGTAATGGAAGGCCAGTTATTTTCAAGACCCAGTCACTCTCTGCAGAAGGTAAACACCAGTATCCTGAAACCCTTATCAGGCTTCAGTTCAGAACAATCCAGGTGAGGAATGCAAAAGACAAAAAAACCCCCAACAAAAAAACCGCCAGCCCAAGTATTTTAAGCAAGGCAGCACCTTTTTGATCTCTCTTTTTGGCAGAGTGCCTTAGCAAAGATGTCCAGCATTCCATGGAGCCTTCTGTGCCTCGAGAGCTAACATTAGTATAGTGTGAGAATTTTCAGAACAATTGCTTATGAGTGCTGTGTTACAAGGTGTTTCCCCCCTTGTGGGTTATGCAGTTAATATCTGGTGATAATCTTTGCCACATGCATACTTATGGCCCGATAGTAATATTTTGCATTTACGTAGCTAAACTTGCAAGAATTTCTCACTTGTCCGGGTATTACTTGAAAGTTGCGGAGTGTCTTGTGTGGCTTTAAAAGTGCCTGTACTTTGGAATTCCCTTTCCCTATTTTTGTCCTTAGGATGGATGTTTTCTTCCTGTGCTGTGAAACTGTAAGAACAGGGACACACACCCTTGCCAGTCCTTCCTCTTGCTGAGATGCAAAAGTACTGCTTTCTGCAAAGAAACGCTTATGGAATGTAGCAGCACATATATAGAAAAGCACTGAAAATCCACATGACTGTTTCAGAACAAAAAGTAACCTTTTGACACCCGTTCCAAATCCTTTCTTTTTGAAACCCCCATTTATTATTAATTTTCTTCTAGAGTTGCCATCTGTGTGCCTGTCACTGTATGAACACACAGATCATTAAATATGGGTGTCATGTCCTCATGCCTCTTCCTGTACAGGAATAACTTCAAAAGCATTCTTTGGAGGAACATTTAAAGCAGGAATTGGCCCATGATGTCAGCTTTAAACAGAGAAAGCCAGTCTTTTCTTTTCTTTTTTGCAGGCCCTTGGGACACCTGTTGCTGTTAAGTGTCAAAGCAACGCTGAACATTGTTTAGTTATCCCAGTGCATTGGCTGAGGCAAAGGAAACCTAGCATCAGCATCTGTCGGGGAGAAATAAAGCTGCACTAGAAGGTGAATGCTCAGAGTGCCACATCCATTTGTTTGCTTATTCCGTTAATGTCTGGCCTTTCCTCCATAATGCCTTATTTGGAGTTCCAGTAAATGTTGGCTACACCTGTTTATTTTTAAGAGATAGGACCGCACCAGGCTCCTTCAGGTCTCCATCAGAAGGGTTAAGTATACAGTCTCTGGAGATTAAAAACCTGATGATTCTCACTGGCAGTGAACAAACTACTGCTGTTGATTTTGTTTTTCAAATGATAGGCTTCAAGTTCTTTACTTGAGTACTTGCGTGCTGTTTCATGATGGACTTGTCTTCCGTTTTATAAATCCCTTTGTGTAACTTAGTACTAAATTGGTGGTTTATTTTATTACAGGTACAAAAACGAAGTATTTTTTTTAACTCCCCCTCCTGCCTCTTCTCTATAAAGTTTTAGAGGCAAGACTCTACCTGCTTTTCAAGCTTGGAATCTGGATAGGGTGTCAGTCACTAGTTTCCTTAATGGCATTCAGAGGTTAAGAGCAATGCTTGTGGAGAGCCATATAATAAAGCAGAGAAAGGTGGAGAGGGCTAGTTAGAGAGAGTATGTGCTGCAGGCATAGGTCAGTTAACTGAGGAGAGAGATTTGTTTGCTTATTTTCATATCGTCTTGAGATTTCATTTAGCAGTGTGAGTGCCATAGTTCTATGCATAGTACTTTTGTAAGATAATTCATTGTATTTCTAATTTTCTGAGTACCTTCTATTCTAAATATGCAAACAACCCATTATATGCGGAGTTTTCCTTAATTTTTGCATCGTAAAAGTCCTTCATTAAACAAAAAGATAAATGAAATCATGGGCCGCTATCCAACACAGTCTTAACAGCGTTTAAATCTGTTACTTCTTTGCTAGATTAGGGTCACGATAGTAAATAGTAAAATACTATAATTGTAATAGTAAAGATGGTAACATTCTTCTCTTTTTAAAAAAAATTAGTTTATTCTGCAGATGGTGAGAGTCTGTTATAGCGTGCCTTTTTCTTCATTTGCATACACCCACCAATGTACTGAGACTCTTCTTTTGAGAAAAGGACAACGTTGAGATTGAAAACTACCTGACATTACTCAAGTTTAGCATTCTGTTTTGAGAATTAACACAGCGTGCTGGAACAAAAAATGTGGTTCAGTTTTCTCAGCTTGGAGTTGTAAAAGTAAAGTAAATTACAAATTTCTCTAGACAAATATTGGCAAAAGAGTAGATAGCTGTCTTTCCATTGTATGAAGGCAATCAAATATTACCCAATATCCTGTAAAGCCAAGAATACCACATTGTCAGTGGCAGTATCCTTATAAATTTCCCTCTGGTGTCATTTGTTAGCACGAGCAGGAATGAGGGCTGCTGGGCCCCTAATCAGCAGCAGACATCTGCGAAACTGTAGATACCACCAAACGCTACTGGGACCACCCATGCAACTTCACAAAATTGTAAATTAATAACATTTTCTTCAAATGCCATGTTTCTCACATTAACAGTTAACTTTAATAGAACAATAAGCATTGTAATCATCAGTAGGTTTGATGCTGATGTTAACTACAGAGACAATTGAGTGAATAACTTAAATACTTGGTCATTATTTGACAGGTTACTTGACCAAGGCTTGGATTCTAAGCAATACATTCTAAGCAATACAATCTAAATTATGCTTGAGGAACACAACTCCTCAACCTCAGCCATCCCTCTACAGTCTTTTGTTTTGAAACTGAAACTGTTCTGCTACAGGATGTTGGACCCCAAGGTTGTGTGGAAACATAAGGGGGAATCTGCCAAAGGAAAAAGGAACAAAGTATGAGTCCAGTGGCACCTTTAAGAGCAACAAAGTTTTATTCTGGATATAAGCTATTGTGTGCATGCACACTTCTTCGGATAACATTGAAACAGAAGTTACCAACCATTACATATAGGTTGTGAGGAGGGTGTTGCCCGGAAGGAACAATTAGAGTCAAGATGCATAAGTAACTGAGCAGTAAATATAGATAAGACTGGATGAAGGCAGGAATGTATCTCACAGTAAGGTTTGTGGTGCTTTATACAAAACACTCACCATAACAGCATAAAACATTTACCTGCACAATTTAATTCTAATTTCATAGGTGACAGTTGCAGATAAACAGATTAAAAGCAGGGGCATCGAAGGGAATTTTAGGACTTTCGTTATATGAATCTATTTCTCTCTCCGAACATAGGACATTACTTCAGGTGTAGTGACAATGCAAAGTAATCTTTGTGCCCTGACAGCTAAAGTAGGCTGCAAGACCAGGCAATTAAGAATTAAAAAATCAATAGTTCCACTTTGAAAACTGAACATTAAAATTGTGTGTTAAAATGCAAGCCTTTTGTTACTTTTAGAATAACTTACTTCAGTTTCTCTCTGTATGAATAAGAGTTTTTGTTTGCGAAACACAGTACATTAAAAGAGCAATGGATAGTCTTGTGAAGAGCTCCAGTGTCATTGTCTTGCACTATAACTTTGTCTGTCTGTTGTTTATTTGTCTTCAATCAGACTTGTTTCATTTTGTAAGACGTGAACATGCCGTAAAAGAAAGTCCACGACTATGTTTGAAATTAAATGCTATATTTTGTTGTTGAATAATACAATACTGCCTGCAGTTAAAATGTTTTGCGTGTTTTGTGGCCACCTTTGTTAATTCAAGTAAGAGATCGATGGTTAATCGATGTTCAAACAATCAGAGAGAGAGAGAGAGAGATTGGAGTTATATCCCGCCCTTCACTCACTTAAGAGTCTCAGAGCGGCTTACAAACTCCTTTCCCTTCCCCTCCCCACAACAGACACCCTGTGAGGTAGGTGGGGCTGAGAGAGGTCTTTCCCAAGCTGTCCTTGAGAGAACAGCTGGTACAGAGCTATGGCTTGCCCAAGGTCATCCAGCCAGGTGCAAGTGGAGGAGTGGGGAATCAAACCCGGTTCTCCCAGATTAGAGTCCGCGCACTTAACCACTACACCAAACTTGCTCAGAGGTGACCTTAAGTTAGGCCTTCACAACTTGATCCTCCTAGTTAGACTTAACCCATCAGCCATATATTGTTTTTATTAGTTGATATGTTTTAGGTGTTTTTAATGTTAGTTTTAAATTAACTATTTATTGTATTTGTTTCTGTTGTAACCTTAATAAATTCTGTCATCATCATCATCATTTTGTATTCTTCCATTATTAATTAATTAAAATATTTATACTCCACTTTTCCTCAAAGCAGCTTGGCATCCCTTCCCACCTCCATTTTTGCAGTCTCTGGCAAGCAGTAACATCAGGCACTTAATTTAGTCCTTGGTGGGCTGTCAACGTCAAGGATAACTGCTGCTAGTGACTTGGGTTGCTTGCTTGTTAATTTTGTTCAGCTTGTCTGTACTTAATGAAGAATGTCTTATATTTATTTTTTCATACGTTTTTAAAGACCTAGCATTGGTTCTATGAAATATACCAATTGTGCCTTAGACTGAATGTTAATTAAATTTGTCTGCACCCTTTCAGCGCACTTGTTACTCCCAGTGGCCTTGGGCATTCTGGCTCTGCTTATCACACTTCCATACAATTGTTGCACAAGTGCATGTGTGTGCGTATGTTGTTAGTCTAACATGTTATTAAAAACAATATGGTTAGGGGAATAGGGAAGCTGCAGCTCCATTCTGTGGTCTGCTAGAAGCTGTAGATGAAAAAGGTGGTAGAAAAAAGGAAGGGAAAGAGGCAGAGGCATGGCAAGCTGGCAGAGAAGCTTGGAGAGTCCACTTAATACTTTCCAGAAGTAAAGTGGGCTAGTTGGACAACTTATTTACGTCACTTATGCCCCATTTTTCTCCCTAATTGGGACTCAAAGTGACTTAGAATATCAATTCCTTCTCCATTTTATTCTCACAGCAGCCCTGTGAGTTAGGTCAGACTGAGAATGTGTCACTGGCTGAAGTTCATGAACAAACTTCCATGGTGGAGTGGGGTTTAAACCTGGGTCACATAGGTCCTAGTTGACCACTCTACTACACCGCACTGGCTCTCGGGTACCTTTGGTGACATAGTGGGTAGAAGTATTTACACCCCTTACTACCTGGTCTTATATTATGTGTTCTAGTATTATCAAATATCATACTAAGTAGGCACAACTTTTAAGAATGCGGTTTCTACATCCATTCCATAAATATGTAAAATATTGCTGTAGATAAGAGTTCCCAACGCTCAGTGAGTTATGGTGTTGGAACTTGCGGAAATTTAAAAGATAGCTGTGAATTTTTTAAAAATCCACTTTATTTTCGTTTCCCCCCCCTCCCATGTTAACTGAAAATGTTACTTTTATATTGATTTTTAATCACAGAGAAGTATGTTTAAAATCTATTTAAAATGAGATAGTGAGAGAAAAAAACTGACAAGTGTCTGCTGTTGCTACTGTGGGGGTTTTCTGTCGGGGGTTTAGATTAAACCACTAGGCACTTCTAATGTAGCAATCCCTGACTTCATAATAGCTTCCAGAGGTCCTAAGTTTAAAAGGAATTACTCTGTTACGCTGAGGATAGTGTTGCAGGCTGTGCTATAGATATCTTGTAATGATAGCTTGTGGCAACATTTGCATTCCTTTCAAGGCTGGAATAGTTAGCACAGAAAATACTGCAAAGGTACTCAATAGAAAGGAAGATGGCTGGCCCACAAGTGCAAGGCTCCCAAGTTAGTGGGAGGAGGACATACAGCTTCTCTCTACCTGATTTCACAAAGTTCTGGTCCACGATCCCATTTAGCAGTCAAGTGGGATTCAGGAACCTTGATTCTAGAAGTAGCGGATCTGTTTCTTGGCACAGGCTAAGCACCTTGGTTCTTTCTGACCCAGCGTTTAATTGGTGGCAGTTACAGAGAAGGAAATAAGATTATCTGGGGATTCACAGTTTCACTGAGGTAGTAACCCAGTAACCCGTTACTGTGGCTTTGTGTCAGCTTCATAAATATGCTGTGCAAATTGACAGTGCCCTAAAAGATTCAAGCAACTTGCATCCCTTTCAACGCTAACTCATAACATGATTCTGTTTGGGACTGTGAGAGTAGGCCCCTAGTGGAAAATTACTAGTCTGAAACTGAGAAATCCAGTTGGTAACAAATTCTGATTTATGCTATAGTACCATGTACTATACAGGGGCTGCAGTGGCTAAGACACTGAGCTGCAGACCGGAAGGTCAGTAGTTCGGCAGTTCGAGACCCGAGTGCTGCATGACAGAGTGAGCTCCCAGCTCCTGCCAACCTAGCAGTTTGAAAGCAAGAAATTGCAAGTAGATAAATAGCTACCGCTTCGGTGGAAAGGTAACAACATTCTGTGCTCCTTGATGTTTAGTCATATCCTGCGCTTCCTCCAAAGAACTCAGGGTCCTCATCCCATTTTTCCTCATTCCTTGTGTAGGCTGGTGACTGGCCCAGTGAGCTTCATGGCTGGGCAGAGATTTGAATAAATTTATTTCTGTTTTTTCTCTGTGTGTGTGTGTGTGTGTGTGTTTAGTGCCGTCAAGTCACCTGACTTACGGAGACCTTATGAATGAATGTCCTCCAAAATATCCTATCGTCAGCAGTCTTGCCTCAGGTCTTGAAAACGAAGGACCGTGGCTTCCTGTATTGAGACTATCTCATGTTGGGTCTTCAACTTTTCCTGTTGCTTTCAACTTTTCCTAGTGTTATTGTCTTCTCCAGTGACTCTTGTCTTCTCAATTTATTTGTAAGTATATGTAAACAATTATCAATCCCTTCCCGTCTGGCTTTCGCCCATGTTATGGAACGGAGATGGTACTGGTCATCCTCACGGACGACCTCCGGAGGCATCTGGATTGGGGCGGATCGGCAGTGCTGTTGTTGTTAGATCTATTGGCTGCGTTCGACACAGTCGACCATCAGCTACTGGTCCACCGCCTCGCTGGAATCCAGGGACTGACCTTACAGTGGCTTGTTTCCTTTCTCCAAGGTCAGAAACAAAGAGTGGCGCTGGGGGATCAGCTGTCCCAAAGGCACCCACTGGAATTGTTGTCCCCGATGCTTTTCAACATCTATGTGCACTCTCTTGCCCAGATTGCCCGGAGGCATAGGCTGGGATGTCACCAGTATGCGGATGATTCCCAGCTCTATCTGTTGTTGGGCAGTCAGTCTGACTCCAAACCGAAAGATTTAGACCAGGCGTTACAGGCCGTGGCTGGTTGGCTTAGGCTGAGCTGGCTGAAACTGAATCCGACGAAGCCTGAGGTCCTGTACCTGAGTCGGGGTGGTCCGAGGGTAGGGATCCCGCTCCTGACCTTCGATGGGGCCCCAATGGTGCCAGCGCCAGAGGTTAGGAGTTTGGGAGTGCTCCTAGATGCCTCCTTGACAATGGAGGCCCAGGTAGCAGCCACTGCCAAATTGGCCTTTTATCACCTTCGGCTGATCAGGCAGTTGGTTCCCTTCCTCAAATGCACCAACTTGGCAACAGTGATCCTGGTGGTGGTCACCTCGAGATTGGACTACTGTAATGCCCTCTACATGGGGCTGCCCTTGTCTCAAATCTGAAAGCTGCAGCTGGTGCAAAATGCCTCTGCTAGGCTTTTGATGGGGCTCCCTATTCGGGAGCACATCCAGCCAGTGTTAAAGGCATTGCACTGGCTGCGTATAGCATACCGGATTCGTTTCAAGGTGCTGGCTCTTACCTTTAAAGCCCTTTATGGCCAGGGTCCTGAGGGACCACCTTTCCCCATATATACGCCAGAGAGCACTGTGATCAAGGGCCCAGAACAGGCTGGCCCTTCGGGGTCTCAAAGAGGCCATGCTATCAATAACCAGGGCCAGGGCTTTTTTGGTGGCGGCTCCACTCTGGTGGAATGAGCTCCCAGAAGAGACCAGGGCCCTGCGGGACCTTTTGCAGTTCCTCAGGGCCTGTAAAATGGAGCTCTTCCACCAGGCTTTTGGAGCCACTGCCACTGCCACTGCCACTACTAACCACTAACGATTAACAACTTGATGGTTCAAAGTGGGAGAGCCCTGTCTTCCTGGGATCCAACTTATAGTGTGAGACAGCCGCCTAAGTTGATCTAAAGGGCAAGAGCCGATTGCAAATAAAGAGCTTGTGCAATAACAACCGCTATGAGCTATTGACATTAATATTGATACTTGCACTTTAATATATTTTAGTATGAATAGTTTGAATTGTTTATTATTAATATTGTTGTTAATGTATTTTATCATAATTTTACTGTAATTTTATGCCACTTTGTAAGCCGCCCTGAGCCAGCCCTGGCCAGGAGGGCAAGGTAGAAATTTAATAAATCAAATCAATATTTACCTACTTTTTTTTGTTCAGAGTTGCTGTACCTGAACTACTGCGTATCTTCTTCTCATCTTCTGCATCATGCCCACCTCTTGTGTAAACTCCTATTAGATAGTAAGGAGTTTCAGCAAGAACTTACCTGATCAAAAAAATTGTTACAGCGCTAAGTACAATTTTAAGTGCATGAAAGGACGTTCTGTCATAACACTGCTCTGCTTACATCTCCACACAGCTTGGGACTTATCTACGCAGATTTTTTTGCTAAAGTTTCCCAAATTTTGAACTACAGTGTATTACAAACAGAGTAAACAGGGATGTGCTGATCCCGGCTGCCCATATTACAAGATACTTCATTAGTCAGCATAGGTTGTGCAGGGTTTAGCGCTGGTTTCTCACTGTTAATGCAGAGTGGAAGTTATCTTCTTTAGGGACTGGCAATACTGAAAGTACATGCATGGTATAAGTGCATTGTGAACAGGCCTTATAAAATCCTTGTGAGATTTTATACTGTACTATAAAGGCTACAGTGGACAACAGTGGGGTTATATGTGGCTGCTATGTGGCTGCTATGTTTTCCTTTGCTCTTCCTTTGCATCTGTTTGTGCTGTATTCATGTATAAGGAGATTACCTAGAAAGAGTTTGGCAGACATCTGACAGTGTTCTGTCTCCGCAGTGTCCCTGAGTGACAGTGACCTTGATGTGAAACTACTGATGAGCTTTGCTGCTTTCTGAGTGGTCCCGAATAGCTATAGTGAGCTCTCTCAGAAGAAACAGTGATATGTGTGCCTTCTAATAGCAAATGTGATAGTCTCATGCTTATGTGAAACAGGGCTGTTTACAAACAAGGTATTGGGTTTTCCTCACTCAAAGGACTCCCTGGCTATGCAGATAAATTCTAGTTTTTGAATCTTAAATAACTGTCACCCTTCCCCCCCAGGTGTCTTTCAGTCAGTAACAGCTTATAGTATCCTGCATGTAAAATTAGGACTGGGAAGCAGAGAGAACAATATTCTCCTCCCTGGTTCTACCATTCCTGTACAAGGCCGGAGAAGCAACTTCCTGGATGGGAGTCCTGAAACTCAGTAGGCTGCTGAGGTTCAGGAGTCACTAAGGAGGAAGCTATGCTTGTAACTCCATAGCTCAGCAGTATTGCACTGCAGAAGGAATTGCCTAATCATTTAGGGCCCCCCCCATGCCATTCCTTGCAGTCTTCCAGCTCTTAATAATAGTCAGTTAAGGTATTTAAATATGGCAGAGTGTGCATTAGTAGGTGGGTCCAACCCAAGGTTTTGCAAAAATTAAGCTAAAGTCATTTCTGACACCGGACAGTTTAAGCCCACAATTCATAAGCTTCTTCACAAGGGACTTTTCTCTTTCCATTTCCATTCCCCTCCCTGACAACAAAGATCTATCAGATAATTTCAGAGGCTTTAACAAAAAAGTGTACACAACATAAACAAGAGAGCATACACATTAATTATTGGTTGTTTTCATAGCTTTGATATTATCCTGCCTTTTAAAAATTGTTTTAATTCATGGAATAGGAGAGCAGGAAAGTACTTCAAGGAGGTCATGTCTATCAAGTATCTCGGCTGTGAAAGCCAACTCTAGCTGTTCCATGGAATTATTATTGCCCTTTAGATGGGTACCCTCTGTCTTTAGAGGATAGGGGTGTCTTCAGAGGTTTGCAAAAAGCTTTTTTTTTTTTTTGGCCACTAAGTCACACCTGAATTGTGGAGACCCCATCATGTTTTCAAGGCAAGAGGCGTTCAGAGGTGGTCTGCTGTTACCTGCCTCTGCCTTACAGCCCTGGTATTCCTTGGTGGTTCTCCCTCTGAGGTGGAGGCCATCTTGTGGGTGATTCCCACCTATCTCCAGGGAGGCAGGATTAAGTTAAACTTCTTCCTGTTTCCTGTGGTGGGCGTCACCCTCAACCCAGTTCTTTTCCTGCCTCTGAAGGGAGAGCAGCTGGGTATTGGCTCTGCCTAACCCTTTCCTCTACTTTCACCAAACTTTCACCAAACTTCCATACTGTATTTCTTTTTCACAGCTTCCTCTCTTTATTCTTCTCCAAACCAAAAAAAAAAAAAAAAAAAAAAAAAAGAACCCTCTCCTCCCTCCTCTCCTTGCAGTCTTTTCTATACCCCCCCCTCCACCCGCTGCCGATCGCAGAGGCGAAAAGGGATTAGGACAAGCCCGTTGCGCTCTATGGAGTCTGCTGGGCACTCGGAGGAGCGGCGCGACCGCGCGCCGAAGAAGCGCTCAGTCCCTCACAACCGGGACACGGAGCCTCGCAGCGATGGCGCCGGCGGCAAAAAGCGCGCCAAATCGGTCCGCCCTACTACGCCAGAGGGCGCGAGGGGACCGGCGGCAGCGGCAGCGGCGGCCATTTTGTCTGAACACGGCCGCGATTCTGAAGTCGGGTATGGCCTTTCGTGCCCCCCCCCGCACTCTGATACCCCCGGGGCATCTAGCCGATCCGGGGAAGAACAAGTGAGGATGATACAGGAGAGTTTCGCCTGTGGAGAGGCGCAGGAGGACGAGGTAGAAGACGACCAGGGTAATGTAGACGACGACCCCATTCCCTTTTCCCCTGCAGCCATGGCATTTTTTCAAAGGGCCATGAGGGCCGAGATTTTTCGTTTCTGTGCCTCGGGGGGGCATACTACACCCAGACCGGGGTCCTCTCCCTCTCCTCCCCCTTCTACCCAACACCTGAGTTCAGGGGGTAAATGGCCCACTAAGGCAGCCAAAAAGAGTAGCCAGACGGCTCATCAAGCGGCAGGGCCCCACTATTCGGACTTAGACGATTTTTCCCAATCTGCCAGTGATAAGGAGGAGGGAGAATTTTCCTCTAACGAGGATGAAACAGATGCAAATCCAAAACCTCCCTCTGCCAAAGAACAGTCTTTCAGGTTTTTTAAGCCAGAGGATTTGCACTATTTACTTTCAAAAACACTGGCTGCACTACAAGTACAAAGCAGTCAAAAAATACAAAAACATACCCCTCCCTCACTAGAACAAGGAGAGGGAAGTGAGATTTTTGATGAGTTCTTTCCCCCGGTGGACCCGGCTGAAATAGCCTTTCCCTTTCCGAGCTTCTATTTAAGAAAGGTTAAAGCAGAATGGGAGAGACCCCTCACAGCAAAGCCTTTCCCAAGTTCTACCAAAAGGCTTTATCCTTTGCATTCTTCAGCTTATGATTTACTACAGGTTCCAGTGGTAGACGCACCGGTAGCAGCACTCCAGTCCTCTGGTGTAGTCTCAGAGGACGGCCACGGCACCCTCAGGGATAACCTAGACAAGAGGGCTGAATTCGCCCTACGCAGGGCACACGAGGCCAATGCCCTAGCCATTCGGGCATCATCTGCAGCATCCACAGTCTCCAGAGCCTCCATAGTCTGGATGAGGAGACTCATCCAAATGTTGCCCGAAGGAAATCGTGGACTACTCGAAGGGGCAAATAGGCTGTTAAAGGCCATGTCCTTTTCCGCTGACGCGACACTGGATGCTATGGTGTTTTCGGCTAGAGCCATTTCCACGGCAGCAGCCGCACGTCGCACCTTATGGCTGAGGTCCTGGCCAGCTGACTATCAGTCTAAGGCCATGGTATCAGCTTACCCCTTTCAGGGAGACAAACTGTTTGGGGAACCTCTAGAGAAGATTTTGGTCGAGACCAGAGACAAAAAGAAGACCTTACCCAGAACAATCCGGCAGGGGGACAAAAGACCAACTGCATCAACATCATTTCGTCCCTATAACACTCCATACCGGTTTCGCCAAGACAATAGAAGACCAGCCTGGGGTCAAAACAAGCAGTCCTTTCGTAGAGGCGGCTATCGAAACGCCAACAGATTCAACAGAAACTTCAACAACAGATCAGACAAGGGCATGGACTCCAAGCCCTCCAAGGCGTGACTATGCAGACGTTCCGGTGGGAGGCCGCCTTCTCCTATTCAATCAAAGGTGGCTAAGCCCAGAAATCGATACATGGACAGCGGATATCATCACCAACGGCTACAAAATAGAATTCAGAACCATACCCCCACCACGCTACCTTACCTCCCCGACCCACAGGAATCTGGAAAAGCGGGACAGGACGTTGATGGCAATCGAACATCTCAGTCAGACGCGTGCAATAGAACCGGTTCCGTACCAAGAACAGCGGACCGGTGTTTATTCAATTTTCTTCACTGTGCCCAAGAGAAACGGGGATTGGAGAGCAATCCTCGATTTAAAATACTTAAACAAATATGTACATCTCAGGCACTTTCGAATGGAAACCCTCAGGTCTATTGCAGAGTCTCTTCAACCCCGAGAGTTTCTAGCCTCCGTGGACTTGACGGAGGCATATTTACACGTGCCAATCTTCCACCAACACAAAAAATTCCTGAGGTTCTGCACGGGGGAAGCGCACTGGCAGTTCAGAGCACTCCCCTTCGGTCTTTCTTCAGCCCCTCGGGTCTTTACCAAGGTCCTGGTTCATCCTGTCGTCTGTCTCAGAAAACTGGGAATTCACATTCACCCTTATCTCGACGACCTGCTGATCCGATCGTCCTCAAAACAGCAAGCTTACAGGGATGTAGCCAAGACCATTCAAGTCCTGGAGGAACACGGCTTCCTGATAAACAGGAAAAAGAGTCATCTGCAACCGTCTCAGCGTCTAGAGCATTTAGGAGTCGTGATAGACACTCACTCCTCAAAACTCCTCTTGCCAAAGGAAAAAATCCTCAAGCTCCAAAGGATTGCAACCCAAATAATCACGGCTCGCACCTCGTCCCTCTCCCTACTCACCAAGTTGATGGGAATGATGGTTTCCACATTCGATGCTCTACAGTGGGGAAGATTTCATTCAAGACCTCTTCAGGCCCTATTAAGACCTTTTCAGAACTACATTACGCTCAAATTGGACAGATCTCTAAAAGTTCCCTTACACGTGAAGTCCAGCCTTCGATGGTGGACCAAAACTTCCAATTTATGTCGGGGCAAGTCCTTCTGGAGTCACGAACAGATCCAAATATTCACAGACGCCAGTCTGACAGGTTGGGGGGCGACCCTCAATCATCAACCGACTCAAGGAACATGGTCGCCATCAGAAACCTTCCTACCCATCAACCTGTTGGAACTACGAGCTATCCGACTAGCTCTACTGCATTTCCTACCTCAGATACAGGACAAACACATTCTTATCCGCACGGACAACATTGCGGCCAAGGCTTACTTAAGCAAACAAGGCGGTCTGAGATCTCTAGCCTTGTCAAGAGAAGCGAATTTACTCTTGACATGGGCGGAAACGCATCTGGCATCCCTTCAAGCGGAACACATTCAAGGGTCGATCAACACCCAGGCCGACTGGCTCAGTCGACAGATCCTCCAAGAAGGGGAGTGGTCTCTTCACCAAGACATCTTTCTGCTGATCGCTTCAAAGCTGGGGATGCCTTTACTAGACCTCTTTGCAACTCCGAACAATGCCAAACTGGACAGGTTCTTCTCTCGCTTTTTTCATCCGACAGCAGAGCAGACAGACGCACTTCTAGCCCCATGGCCGGCGGGTCTACTTTACGCCTTTCCTCCACTACCAGTACTTCCTCGTCTTCTGCGCAAGATAAGGGCCCTGAGAGCAGAGATTATAGTCATAGCTCCGTATTGGCCGCGACGGCCATGGTTCACTTCCCTACAGGAACTAGCAGTATCACCTCCATTCCGTCTGCCAGTCCGAGTAGACATGCTTCAACAGGGTCCCATCTGCCATCCAGACCCGGGATGGTTTCATCTGACCGCATGGAGATTGAGAGGGAGAAGCTCCTCAGACTAGGTTACCACGATTCTGTCATCAACACTATTCTGAATTCCAGAAAACCATCCACGAACAGGATCTATAACGTTACCTGGAAGGCCTTTGTTAGATGGACCAGGAGGAAGAAAGTGGATCCTCTGCACCCCAAGATCCGTTCAGTCCTAGACTTCCTCCAAGACGGCAAGTCGGCGGGCCTCAGGGCATCCACGCTCAGGAGACAGATGGCAGCGTTAGCTTCGGTTTTGCCTTATTATAAAGGCTTACCTATCACTCGACACCCTCACATACGCAGGTTTCTCCAAGGAGCCTCTAACAGTGACCCGCCTGTACACCATAGATTTCCTACGTGGAAACTTAACTCAGTCCTGTCGGCATTGACAAAGAACCCCTTTGAACCCCTCAGAAGTATCTCAATCAAGTTCCTCCGTATGAAGACACTATTCCTCGTAGCCATCACTACGGCCAGAAGGGTCTCAGAACTGGGGGCCCTTTCCATCCGATCGGACCTGTGTGTATTCCATAAGGACAAAGTAGTTCTTCGCACAGATCCGTCCTTTCGCCCAAAAATCAATGCCAATTTCCATAGATCTCAGGAGATTTTTCTACCTTCCTTCGTCCCCAAGCCATCACACCCTAAGGAAAAGATCTGGCACACACTGGACGTACGTCGGGCTCTTAAAGGTTATATTCTCAGAACAGCGCCCTTTAGGAAGACGGAAGCTATGTTTATTAACATTTCACCTCCTCACTTAGGAAAAAAGATGTCCACTCCAGCTATCAGTTCGACCATAAGGTCCTGCATTACGGAGGCTTATAAAGCCCTGCGCCTCCCAGTTCCAGAAGGTATCACAGCTCACTCTACCCGCAGCGCGGCCACTAATGCAGCATTTTCTAATAGGGCCTCAGTGGATGAAGTCTGTAGGGCAGCGACATGGTCATCCCTGTCCACTTTCATTAGGCATTACAAGATCAATGCTTATGCCTCGGCTGATGCTACCTTTGGTCGTAGGGTCCTTCAATCAATTGTACATGAGGATGACGATCCCCCACCCATCGATTAGGACCATTGCTCTGGGAGGTCCCACAAGATGGCCTCCACCTCAGAGGGAGAACGACCAGTGGTTACTTACCGTGAGGGGTCCTTCTCCTCTGAGGGTTGGAGGACATCTTGGCCCTCCCGGATCGTCAAAATGTATTACACATAACGGACCATTACAGAATTTCTTAAGAAAAGGAGAGAGAGAGTGGAGTTGGAGAGAGGTTTGTTTATTGAATTTATATTGGATTGAGCGATTAACCTCACGTAATCGCAAAAATTTGGTTTACGAAACAGTTCCTAATTTGTTTTCATTCTTCCTGTTATATCTGTTCTTCTGTTCCTATACTATTCTTAATGTGTGACTAAGTTTTCTTCAGCTTTGGGAGCACCCGAACTGGGTTGAGGGTGACGCCCACCACAGGAAACAGGAAGAAGTTTAACTTAATCCTGCCTCCCTGGAGATAGGTGGGAATCACCCACAAGATGTCCTCCAACCCTCAGAGGAGAAGGACCCCTCACGGTAAGTAACCACTGGTCGTTTCCCATCCACATACTGACCAGGGCATACCCTGCTTAACTTCTAAGACTGGGGCTACTGGGGAACACATTAGAATTTTAGCTTTAATAGTTCTTCTTTTGGATTATCAAATGACTTTCCAGAAAATTACTTGTGTTGGCTTTCACAGCCAAGGCACTTCTACTGCAGGGGACCTTTTTGAGCATCCAAATGTTGGCATTGTATGGGATGGTCCTTGCAAAGAGTGAGGTTACCTTTTATCCAACTGGCTCATAGAAAATTAACATCACTGCTTGTTGTAGTTACCCTGTACCACCATAATCAAGAAGAGAAATTGATGGATGATGTCAATATTCACTACTTTTAAAAATAAACTGGGCTTGATATTTTGAGTTCCTGATACTTCGGCAAGCTCTCTCCAGTATTTACATTTAAAATAAACACATGGTGTGATATTTAGGACTTCACTGGGAACATCCCTTTGAGTTCAGTGAAGTTTAATCTTAGAGTAGTTCTGCATATGACTGCAGCCTTAAAACGACATGCAGTTCTTGTGTGTTCCTTAGTTTGCAGGAAAAGTGAAAGCGATCTCTGCCCAAAATATCCAGGGATTTCCCTCTTCTCTCTTTCCTATGAGTAAAGAATTTGGCACTACCTGCCTGCGTTTTTAAGAGCACTCCGCAGTTAGCTGTCTTGCTGACTTGGCAAGCAGGCAAGGAGGGAGGGAAAGGTTCTTTCTCTGGATTCTCTTCACTGCATAGCTCTTGCATTGAGTACAACACGGACAAAAGCTGAGTCAGAGGAGAGATGCAGTCTGCGCTATAGGCAGTCATGGCCCAGCTCAGGATTTTAGACTGCATGATCAACCAGAACTGGAGTTTGATATGTAACCTGTATTGCTCTTGGAATGGTCAGGTTTGTCCATTATATTGTTTATGAAGAGGAAAAAATATCTGTTATTTTGCAAAAAAGACACAGACTTGACCCCTTGTCTTCCCCCCCCCCTTTCTCCATCCCTCATCCTGTACAATACGCCAGAGTCTTTATTAAATAGTAATCAGCTGTATATAAGCATGCATTTTCCTGTTGTTGCTTAGTTTAACCATTAGATTGATGACAAAGAACTGCCTTTGCAAAGATTTAACTGCATTGGCTGCAGCTGAGGACACAGCAGTATAAGAGACACTTCAGTTCTAGAAAGAGACTGAAGGAACAAACTTAACTAAAAGTGAGCATATACATAGGGCTCTAGATGTTGTTTATATACTTATATTATCAGGCAATTGTATTTTTCATTAATGTAGCTCTCACTTTTTACTTACTGTATGGGGAAACAATCAAATACTTGGGCAAAGGAGTTTGACATTGCCTGGATGGTAAAATGTCTCCTAAATGTCATGCTTACAAATCTGTTCTAGGTAAACAGGCAAGATTTTACCATGTGAGTTAAAAAAAACCTGCTTTTTGAAGGAGAAGCAATAGCTGGAACAGTGCAGTTGGGATTTCAGAAATTGTGCAACTTCATTTTAAAACTATGAACTCTGGTATTGCTGAATGTTGACTTTTCCTGTAATACCAGAAGTAAAGTTAAGCTGTTGGAAGCAGGTCTCAATCCAATTCTATGTGTGTTTACTCAGGAGAAACATCCAGTGAGTTTAATGCAGATGCAAGTAAATGTGCTTAGCAATGTAATCCAAAACAGAGTAATCCCACTGACTCCAGTGATTTTACCAGTGTGTAACTCTGTTTAGGATTACATGGCAGCACTGCAGCCTCTGCATGCTGAAGTGGAAGATATGAGCTTAAAGAGGCACAAGGAATGAATGACTGAATTGTGAGAGGGAATGTTTGGTATGTGTGGCTGGTGGGCTGGGTCTACAGGCACCTGTCCTGAGAGTGGATGGGATAGGCAGTGTGGCGGCACGAAGATGGGGTGTGAGAGTTGGTAGCATGTAGAAGAAGATGGGCTTCATTAGTCATACTATGGCAATTGTGGAAATGGAGTTTAGCAAACTTAGAGAATGTTTGCTCTCCAATGCCAAAAGAAAAAAAAAACCCAATTAAAATATTTCTTTGTTTCTGAAACAAAATAAAAGCAACTCGTTCCCTCAGCCTGAGCCAATACTTTGAAAATTGCAAACATGAATATTAGCAGAACTGTATTTATTAAAACTCAGTGTCTTTTAGTCACTATTTTCTGCATGACTAAGAAATAAGGTGGGGCAGTGCAAAGGAAACTGATGGGGTTGGCCTGATTTTCAAGGATTTTCACTATTCTGGTCACCACACCTCAAAAAAGATATTATAGCATTGGAAGAAGTGCAGAAAAGGGCAACTAGAATGATAAAAGGGTTGGAACACTTTCCCTATGAAGAAAGGTTGAAGCGCTTGGGGCTCTTTAACTTGGAGAAATGACAGCTGAGGGGTGACATGATCAAGGTTTATAAGATTATGCTTGGGATAGAGCAGGTAGAGAAAGAAGTACTTTTCTCCCTTTCTCACAGTACAAGAACTCGTGGGCACTCAATGAAATTGCTGAGCAATCGGATTAGAACAGATGAAAGGAAGTACTTCTTCACCCAAAGAGTGATTAACACGTGGAATTCACTGCCACAGGAGGTAGTGGCAGCTACAAGCATGGACGGCTTCAAGGGGGAATTAGATAAACATATGGAGCAGAAGGTCCATCAGTGGCTATTAGCCACAAAGTATAGATAGGAACTCTCAGTCTGGGGCAAGTGATGCTCTGTATTCTTGGTGCTTGATGTTGCACAGTGGGAGGGCTTCTAGTGTCCTGGCCACACTGATGGACCTTCTGAAGCCACCTGGTGTTTTTGGCCGCTGTGTGACAGAATATTGGACTGGATGGGCCATTGGCCTGATCCAACATTGGCTTCTTTTATGTTCTTATGGAGACTGTCTGTTCCTTTCTGTCTTGTCTTTCTGGCTCACCTCCGTGCTCATGCCTTGTTGATGCCAGCCCTATAGGAATACAGAAGTTCAGGGGCTAGGTTGACTCTTTTCTCAATTTTCCCACATTGGCAATAGAGTCATTAGATAAAATAAACATACTTCTCTCAGGATCACCATCTCAAGTTAATGACCCTTTCTTTATGATTGGGATTCCCAATAGGTGGAGAGAGAGACAATATTCAAGGTGAGGCCTACAGTCAAAATTTTGTGGCAGGGTATGAGCTTTTGTGAGTCCCTGCTCACTTCTTCAGACTCCTGCTCTTTTCTGCTGCTACAGACAGACTAGCACAGCTACCCATCTTGATCTGTAATCCAAACTGCTACCATGTCTGCCAGGATACCTTCTTTTTTGAGATACTCCAGTAGTAGACACTTGGGCAATTCTGCTTGTGCGTACAAAGAAGTCTCTTGGCCTATGGCAAGTGACCTTAGAAGCCATAAGGAGAGACCTGCTGAATCAGTCCAAAGGTCCATCTAGACCTGTCCATCTGTTTCCAGCAATAGCTAAGCCAAAAAGGCATTAAGGCAACAACCCACCCCTTATGTTTACCACTTAGCAGCTAGTATTCGAAGGCAAACTACCTCTGATCCTGTTGCTAGCTCTGTCCTCCATTACAACCACTACTGCCTCCCCATAGATATGGAACAAGTGATTCATGGAAGGAGTTCACTCTGGCATATTTTAGAAATTATGTACTTATATTTCTCCACTGCTGCATATTTTTCTAAGAAGATATAAATGATATCTATTTGAAGCTTAGCAAATAACTCTTTGGCTGATAATGAAGGAAAAGCTCACTTAATCTGAGTATAAAAATGGAAAGAACAAGTCTCTGTGTTAAAGGAAAGACAAGCTAGTTTTCCAGGGCTCTGGTCTTTCTTTGGCAGCTGGCTTCCTTTTAAAGAAGGAAGAAAAACTACATTTAAATATTGTGTGTTTTGATGTACAATGTAGTAGAGTTACATAGAAGCAAAAGTGGAATGTGGCTGTTAAAAGCTCAAAAGCTGATCTTGTATGATGTTCATAATGCTAATTAAAAGCAGCCATGGAGGTCTGAGCTTCTAGGACACACTTCTTAGTCTCTGTATTTTCTTGAGTCTGACTTTTTCTTCAGTTGCGCAGCTTGCTGCTGGAAGGCAATGACCTGCATCAAATGCACTTCCCAGAAGGGAAAAGACGAGTGATCGAATAGCCAAAGTAAAATGGGTAGATTTGGGTCACATGGTGAAATGAAACATCCTGAGTCAATTGTGGGTGGATCTTGGCATTTATAAACTTCTGAAGTTGTGGTTCATGTGGCTGGGTGGCAAACAAGAGTAAACAGCAACCGAAAAACCCAATAATGGTAGGTGTGCTCTTGTAAATGAAGTTTACAGCAGTTTTCAGAACAAATTCCTGCATTGAAAGCTGGCAAGATAAGTATCAGTCCTTAATAGAATTCAGAATACAATTATCTAGGTGTTCTTTGTTTAGTAGGAATTAATTTGGGGCTCCTCTAACTATTTCATTTAATTAAAAGCACTCGGTCTTATTTTATATGTTCTTGCAACAGCTCTGTGAAAAGAGTCTGAGACATGGGGGCTGGCCCAGGGTTACCTAGTGGACATCATTGCTAAACATGTATTTAACCTTGTTGTAGTCCCCCCCCCCCCAATACTCTTCTGCAGACCCCAACACAGAATTTTAACTTTCCCGCTTTGACACTGCCCTGGGTGTTCTAGTTGGAGTAATAATCTGGGATAGTATTTGATTTACAGATTATACTCACTAAATCCTGTGGCTGAAAGCTAAAAGCTCTGTTGTGAAGTAAACTTGACAGGGACAAAATGGGTTTCATTGTAAAAGTGAACAATGATGTTTATTTGATATAACACGAACAGAGGTAAATATTAATAGGTAACTTGGACATGTGGGATTTCAGCTTTCAAGCTTTACATGCCAAGAAATCCCTTTCCTGGCAGACTGTAATGACACATTACAAATAAACACAATACCTTGCTTTGCCTTAGTTGCAGTTTACACTGTTATCAATGTACACTTCTTTATAGAGGATTTAATGGAAAAAAATCTGATTCCTGTACAAGTACTTATCCCTGTGAAGCTGCCTTCTTCTTCTTCTTTTTGGGTAGCTTTATTTTAAAAGACATGCACAAACACAAGATGTTTAAGTTTTAAAACAGGATTCATTACAACATGGCACAGTGAGAGGTGTCTTCACACAACATGCACCTAGTAGGCCCAGAGATACACAAGGTTTCCTCTGAAGTTAATACAGAGCAGCCAGGATTTAGTATTTTGTCAAGCCCTGCAGAAATTGTGTTTGTTATTTCCAGAAAAACAATTAGTACAGTTGTCTTCTCCAAGAAACATCCCAGCTGCAACTCAAAAAGCCTTTCTTATTGACCTGCAGCTAGGACAGATCCTTCAACCAGCTATCATATCCAGCTAACAACTACACACTGACAAAATTTAACTGTCCTAATTGACTGTGCTTCCCTGCAGCGGGCTCCTGTGTTGCTGGATGGTTTTTACTCTTTCTGTCCATTATACCAAGTTCCCTGTTCCACCAAAATATACCATATAGGCTCTCTACTTTGTCTTTCATGTTGGACCCATTTTCTTGCATGATGTGGTCCATGGGGTCGCGAAGAGTCGGCCTCGACTGTACGACTGAACAACAACCACAACGTTTTCTATATTCATTAGGGCCAGAACTATCCTTACATGGTAAAGGTGTATGGGCTTCCCCTTTCCTCTGTTCCTCTCCATCGTACAAACAGCACTTACGCAAGCCAGGTGCCTCATGCATTCTCCTCTTCCTCTTCTACTGAAGGTGAAGAATCACATAAACCAAGCCTACATTCCATCATGCATTCACATACAGATACTGCCTTGGACGAAACATTGCGGAATGTCATAAAATAAGATGAACCCTTTTAAAGAGGTGAACCTCTTCCATGGCATGATGTGTAGTGCTCGGATGTTTTGAAATCTTTATGGAGCAATAGAGTAGAAGAAGGATATTTGTGGAATAAAAGAAAAAGAAACCACATATCAAACCCCAGCTCCTGCTTTTGTGCCAACTAAAATTTCTTCAGGTATAAGCTTTTATTCTGCTGCCTGTGGTCCTCTTGTACTGAGTGAGATCCACCCTAAAGGAATGAGTATACTGGCTCTAGGAGATTGTATGTTGCACTGCGAGTACCTCTGTGAAAGGAAAGGGAAGTATTACAACTGCCTTTTAGCTGTTAATGCCAAATAATTTATGGCAGGTAATAGGGTGGTTGGAATATGGCCAAGAGTATTTGTGTTGTAGAAAAGTGATTGATCTCATCCGCCTTGGTTCTGTCTTTGGTAGTATATCCATTAGGCAGGTATTAAACTCTTGTCACATGCATATAGTCCCTCCTTCTGTCCTTTCCATCTTTCCATCAGTGGCCAGCCCTTCACTCACATTAATTAACGCATTCAAGTGGCTTGAGGAGAAATTCCCACCAATTCTTTCTACTTTAAATGAAGTACTTCCTAACTAGCAAACATAGCCATTTCATACCATCTAAGATCTTGTGTTATATTTCTGTCGCTTATTTTGTGTGTCCGTCCAGCATACTTATTTTTCTGCCACAAATGCCCAGGAAAGTCACAATGGCTTCTTGAATTGAAAAAGTTAGTTACTTTAAAAAAAACAAAAAAAAGCCTGGTGAATGTGGTTAACACTGCAAAGAAGCTAGCCTTTGGTCAAAAATCCTTTGCATCAGGACCCGCAAACATACTGGATGCTGTTTCCATGTCTCCACAGTGGTACAATGCTTTGCTCTAACACACAGTCATCTGTATTGTTTTCCATCTTGATGTCCAGATAATTTTCACCAGGTCAGGCCTCCCTCTGATCACTTATCCCATTTTGCGGCCAAATTGATACCTTTTTCTTATCCCCCACCCTTTGGCTGTTTCAACAGCAGTCATTGTCCTGGGAACCTGATGCCACACAGGCAAGATCATGCATACTGTTGTACTCTGTTAATTGGAAATAATTACCTCTCCCTATTTTGTATTAATGATTGTTACAATAGGTTAAAAGCCTTCAGTTTGCCATTATCTTGTCTGATAGGTACATCTTGGTGGTTAAAGTGTATTGAGTGATAGTAAGCATGTAACCGTAGTAGATGAATGTTTACTTTCCAGAGCGTATCTGTAAGTTGCCATTATTTGAACAGATTCCTAAGGTGTTCATGCAGGGTCACTGGCAATGCTCCCTCTAAGCTGTGGAGTCTTGTGAGCAAAAATTCTGCTTTGTGAGCTCCTGGCATTAAAGTTGTGAACCAGTGATTTGGCTGCTGCATAAATTAGTTTGCTCTGGAGCCATTCTTTCTGAGCTGAGACAAAAATGTGTGAGCTGGAGGCTAAAAAACTGTGAGCTAGCTCACACTAACTCAGCTTAGAGGGAACACTGGTCACTGGTACCTAGTTCCCTATCTGCAGTTCCTGGTTCCTATTCTCAGATATAACTGATAATACTTAAACAGCATTGCCCCCCCAAAATAAGTTTAGACTCAACAAACCATACCTCCCCAGACTCTGGAGGCTGCTTTGCAAGATGCCAAAGATTGCTGCCTGACTCAAAGTCTAGTTTTTGTGCTCCAAATCTGGGTTCATCCAGGAGTTGCAAAGACATAAAGAAAAAATAACTGTTGCACCCCCCCCCCTAAAAAAAAAAAAAAGCTTTGGACCATCCTATAGTATATATCTGCAAACTATGGAGTTTGTTGATGTAATTTATTGATTGGTTCAAAGCTTAGTTGTTGAACAAAATGCTTTAATGTGCCCCCAGTAGTTTCCTAGCTTTGCGTTGCTAAGGTCTGAGGAATAAGTAATGGGACAGCAGTATCTCTGCTGCACCACAGTATAAGACGCTGAGCTGTAGACCGGAAGGTGGTAGTTCGGCAGTTTGAGACCCGAGTACCGCGTGACAGAGTGAGATCCCGTCTCTGGCCCCAACTCCTGCCAACCTAGCAGTTCGAAAGCAAGAAATTGCAAGTAGATAAATAGGTACCACTTTGGTGGGAAGGTAACAGCGTTCCATGCGTCTTGGAGTCTAGTCATGCCGGCCACATGACCACGGAAACATCCTTGGACAGCACTGGCTCTTTGGCTTGGAAATGGAGATGAGCACCGCCCCCTAGAGTTGGATTTGCCTGGCTTTCGAGCAAGGGAAACTTTTACCTTTACTCTGAATTGTGCATCTTCATACTCTGGAAACTGTGCTGTGAAAGATGCCAGAGAGCAGTGCATGGTCCAAAGCCTGGTTTTGGTACATAAGTGCTTAAAGGAGGGTGTCCTAGCTCAGTGTCACTCACCGTGCAACTCTGAATGTTTTGAAATATTGGTAATGACCCAGACAAATGGGAGCTCAATGAGATGTAAGGAACAATGCACCTGCTTCACCGCTAAACTCTCTTATCTTGTCTGTTTCAGCACTTTTGTCTTGTGGAGCTGGATAAGTGAGGCAAAGTTAATTTCTAGTAGTCAAGGAGGCAAACTTACAGTGGGGGAAGTTTTGGAATATTCAAAATGTCATGGGCTGTATTTGTTTGTATCTGAATTCACTCATATCATCAGCTTCTCTTCCCCTGCTGCTTTCTTTCTTTCCTTTCTTTCCTTGCTTGCAAGGGCAGTAAGATAAGGTAGCATTCCCCCCACCCCCTTTCTGGGTGCCTAGAACTCCACAATAGTCGCTTCTTGGGTCCAGGGAGCTATGGGTAATATAGTTCTCATGGACTGTAGGACTACATTTCCCAGGGCTCCTTGCTGTGCTTTCTAAGGAGCTGCAACTTGCCCTTCACAATTGTCTGGGACTATAGGGAAGGTCATGTCAGTGGCTCCAGTTTTAAATTTGAATATTTAAGCAAGGAGGTGGGGATTCTGCACCACACTTAGGTATCTCGGTGATCTGCTACCAAATTGGAAAGTGTGTTTTTTCTTTAAACTTTTTCTCAATGGCGCTTCCAACTTCAGGTCAGTTGCAGGTAAACAGTGATGCCATTGCTGTTTTGACCTGAAGGGAGCATGGCCTTTGCTCCATCTTGCTATCAGCACTCTGACTGCCTCTCTGAGTTGTATAGATTTGTTACCTGCAAATCTGTGCTGACTTCCTTTGAAACAGGGAAATGCGAAAGTGCAAGAAACAAAGCTTGTAAGTAGTAAATCCAGGCTACATTGTATGTAGGCAAGGCTGAAGTAACAATCTAGTAATATGCTTTCGTTAAAAGCATGCCCTGTGTGTATAATAGTTCATCCACTGAGTGTTTTCCTGTATGTACTATAGGAACTTCAGGGCATTTCTCATTTCTGAAAGGTTTAAGAGTGAGCAGTGATTTTCTTGACTGTATTTAAAGTGGGACTGCTTCCAGGCTTGTTGCAGTCTTAGCTCAATGCAGGTTATAGTCCTAAAGACTCTGCGCTGTAATCCCTCATCCATCTCTCTCACTCTCTCTCACTTCCGTACCCCACCCCACCCCCTTCTTCTATATTTATTACTGGACCACTGTGTGGCAGGCCAGTCATTTCTTTGCTTCTACTAGCAACCTCTGGCAAGAGGACAAGGCCTCCCAGGAGCCTCAGCCCATTTAGAGACCTCGGTCTGGTGTACTCTCTTCTTTGTAACTGCATGCTGTGTTCTGTATCAGAGGGCAGTCCCCTATCACGCTGCATTTCTAGTGGCAAAGATTGTTTCATACATTTAAGTCTGTTTTCATTTTGGTTAGTTTCTACTTCTGCATTTTATTTTAACTTGCAAATATTTATCTTGTATATTGTTAGAAGGCGGAGGGGGGGGGAAGCAAGAGGGTAATTTTAATGGCTCTTCTAACGGGCGACTAATATATAGAGCAATCCTAAGCAGGTCTACCCCAAAACAAGTCCTGTTTTATTCAGGGAGCCTTCTAGGAGAGTGTTCCTTGTATAGCAGCCCCTTTCTTTTATTATTACAAGGCTAGTAAGATTTAATTTTAATTGCACTTCCTGTCAGATGTCTCAATTCTAGGGTGAGCAAGATACAGCACTCTGCAGCGCTTCAATCTAAATGCCTTTTATTTCAATTTCTAGCACAAGGATAATAAGGATTTCTCAGGAAAGCTTTTCCTTTGAATGTTCTCCCCCCCCCCCCCCCCCCCCCCCAGTTCTCTTCAAGCTTGACAGCATTAAAGGGTCTGCCAGCAAAGTGACAGATGCTCAGCTCTAAAGGTGCTTCTCCTGGGCTTGGCACTTTAAGGCAGATCTGAATGTTGATTAGGAAGCTTGTTTGCTAATTTTTATATATACAGTGCCTGCAAAATCGGCTTTCAAATACCATGTTATCGATTTAACTGATCAGAAATCTCAGATCCAGTTTGGTGTAGTGGTTGAGTGCACGGACTCTAATCTGGGAGAAACGGGTTTGATTCCCCACTCCTCCACATGCAACTGTTGGATGACCTTGGGCAAGCCATAGTTCTGTCAGAGCTGTTCTTGAAAGAGCTCTCTCAGCCCCACCTACCTCACAGGGGAGGGGAAGGGAAAGGAGATTGTAAGCCTCTCTGAGACTCTGAGTGAAGGGTGCTATATAAATCCAATCTTTTCTTTCTTCTTCAGTGGAATAACTTTCATTCACTATCATTTTCTGTGAGAGGATTTAGGGGACAGATTGGCCTATGTAAAAATGTAATCATAGCAGTAACCTCTTTGAGGAGAGAGTGTACTTCCTGTGTACTTGGGCCCCATAACAATTGATATGACTTAAAAATGGACACAACATTGGGGGGTGTGCGGAATTCCTTATCATGAAATGAAGTGGGAACAGTTCCAACAGAGCCACTGCTGTTTTGACTACTCCAGAATTAACTTTCAGGAAAAGCAGGAAACTATCATCACTTTTGTGTTTAGCCCCAACTGGGTATATAAATGCCAATAGTATAAACATATGTAATCACTTTGCTCTGGTTTTTGCATGGCTGGGCAAGTCTTCGGATATGGTACTTAGAGTTTGGTAAGCGTTTGGTAAGCTAGGGTTATTTAAAAAAAATATTTAAATTTTGCCTTTCACCTGTAGTTCTCAAAGCAACATGAAAATAATATTGGAATAAAATAATTAATATTCTAATACGGCAAATCAAGCCTTGGCATCAAATAAAACAAAACTGAATTTGGTTAAACAGTTGTCTTTAAATACTTGAGTAGAATTCTATTTTAGGATACCTAAAGGTAATCAGAGAAGGCCAAGCAAAATGAGGAATTCCAAAATGAGGAGAGCCAGTTTGGTGTAGTGGTTAAGTGTTCAGACTCTAATCTGGGAGAACCGGGTTTGACTCCCCACTCCTCCACTTGCACCTGCTGGACAAGCCATAGCTCTGTACCAGCTGTTCTCTCAAGGACAGCTGTCTTAGAGCTCTCTCAGCCCCACCTACCTCACAGGGTGTCTGCTGTGGGGAGGGGAAGGGAAAGGAGTTTGTAAGCCACTCGGAGACTCCAAGTGAGTGAAGGGCGGGATATAAATCCAGTCTCTTCTTCTTCCATAAGTGAGGCATCACCACAGAGAAGTCCCTGTTTCTCTAGCTACTCATCTCATTCCTGAACATGCGGGACATCCTAATTTGATACTCCATCAAAAATATGATGATGCCATACCCACTGGTCACAGATTAACGGCTTTTATCACCAGCATTCATGCTTTGGTGGTTCCATACTAACTTGAGTGATTGATTCCAGAAAGTGTTGCTGAATAACCTGCAAAGACATTACTTTTAGGAGCCAGGCTAAAACATTGCATTTTACTCAGTCTTTTAACTAAGTGTTTTTATCTTTTAGACATTTTGCTTTAGTTCAAGAATCTTTTTATTTACACCGTTTTACATTGCTCAATGTGTATTTTATGCTGCTGCAAACAACCTGGCTGTTTTAATGATATTCACATTTTTAATGGATGTTTGTTTAAAATTTTTCTTTGCCACCTTTCTATCCAAATCAGGGTCCCCAAAGTGGTGAACATGAAAACTTTCTGAGCACTAAAGCAGCATTTTAAAAAAATATGTATAATATTTAAAACAATTCAGACATGAACACAGAAACGGGGAGTAAGACTTATAAGTGTTGGTGAGGGAGTGCCAAACAAAACAAAACAGTAATCACCTGCAGGTGAAAGACAGCAATAACAGACGACAGATGGATCTCAGGTGGGGAGAGTTCCAGTGTTTTGATGCCACAACCAAGAAGGCCCTTTCTTGGATTATCACCTGCCTAGCCCAAAGCAGGGCCACAAAGTTGACCATAGTGGTTGGGTAGGAGTAACTCATATAGGAGTAAATGTTACTCCTTTTTAATGGTAGTCTTTTATAATGGGTTTGTTCTTAATGGGCGTGCTCTAATGGTTCTGTTTTATTTTAGCTGTAAGCTATCATTGGCAAATACCTGAAGAGATGGCATTCAAAATTTCTAAATAAATAAATAAGACCAGGACTTATTTGTACTAATGATATTCTACAGTTTAAAAAATCTAAGAAAATGACTGTAGTTAGGATCCATTCATTCCATCTGAAGGAGTGGGTTATAGTCTGCAAAAGCTTATGCTGGAATAACATGTTAATCTTTAAACTGCAACAAGGCAAGACTGAACTAACCATCCCTGTGGAATTCTTAATCCAGAATGTTTGACATTAAGATATACATTAGGCCTAGTTCAGAATACATTTTACTTAAGGTTAGTTTAAAGCTGCTGCTTCTTTAAATAAGAGGCAAAGTACTTCTTTGCTGTTGTATGGTACCCTTTGGCATATTTTCCATTTCAGTTCAAGGTGTTTCCTGCCAAGCGCAAATACCTGAGAGGCTTGGAAGCTTGCCATATTCCATTCCATTTTCTCCTCTACTTCCTCTGTGGTCCTGTCTGTTCCCAGCCAGGGAAAGGAGTTGTGTATTTGCCTGGTTAGATCCCGAGTAACATGACTCCTAGTGTTCCAAGGTTTACAGCATGATAGGGGCAGCTTAACTGCCATCACCAAGCTTTTCCCTGGGCCATAGTAACTGCTCTAAGTTTTACTGTGGCTGTGTTAGAATCCTGCAGATGTATGGAACCATTTGCCATATGGAGTAGCTGTGCCTAGTGTAATGGTTCCATAGGCAATTGGAATTGGTTGGTGAACTCTGGTGTTAGAAGGAAACAATGTGAAAATATAGTGCATGAACACAGCTTTTGCAGCTGAGACGTGTTGTATTTTCATGTTACTTATTGTGGCAAGTGCGGTAATTGTAAATGGGTTGAAAGCATAAGAACAGCTGAAGGCAATAGTTCTGCCCCATTCTTTGGTTCCTCCAGTGTCTTGGACACGGCCTTTCCAACATGCCAGGTCCAATTCAGCTACCGTAGCTACCAGCTATCGATAGGCTCTTCCTCCAGAATTTGTCTACTTTACTTGCAAAGCTGTGATCATTATCACCTTCTTCCAGCGAATTCTAAACATTAAGCCTATATTATGTTAACCAACTCTTATTTTGGTGTTCTTGAGTGTAACAGGGGAAGAATAGTTTCTCTGTTTACTCTCCACTGTGTCTAATTTTTAAATTCGTATTATGTGCCCTCTTCAAAGTCTTTTCTATTGTAAGAAAAGCCCCCACCATTCTTTAACCTTTCTTTCAAGGAAGGGGTCCCAACTCTTTGGTTTTAGTTACTCCTTCCTGTACCTTTTCAAGCTCTGCAAACTGAGGGCCCTGGACTTACCTGGGGCCCTGTTTGTGGGCCTGCATGGCAGGAGGGGAGCACAATGCAGCCGGGCTGGCTGGCTGTGGCTTGGAGGCTCAGTGGGCCAGCAAGTGGACTGGCCGCTGTGGCTGTGTGGTATGGCATTCAACCCTGCCTTCGCCATCTGGTAAAGTTGGTGGGGGTGGGGGCTGTTCTGCCACCTCCCTGCTCTTGGCCCCATTCAGTCTTGTGGCTTTTCCCTCCCACCTTTTCTCTTTATCCCAGCATTGTTGGTGTGCCGTGTTGGGTTGTTATTGTTCACACTATGTTTTGTCATTCCTTTTGCTACCCTGTCGCAACTTTGTTTGGTGGTATCAGCATGGAGCCAGATCCATTGTAGGGGGAAACGGGCCTGTGTGCCTGTTTCCCCTCCTATTTGGGGATCCCTATAAGGGATTTTGGGGTGAGGGATTACAGAAGACCCTCAGTCTCAAATGGCAGGGGAGAACATTCAGACCTTGTGGTCTCCTCTTCATTCAGTGGCCTGCAGTATTGTTTTTGAGATCTGGCGACTGGATGAAAGCTATATTCCAAGTATTGCCACTCCATTTTTGAATGTATCATGATGGTGGCTGTTTGGTTCATTTCTTTTTATTTCCTTACAGGCCATACTTGTCTGTTACATGAAACAGTCTTTCATATCCCCAAGGTCTTTTTCATGGATAGTTTCAGACAGTTCAAAGACTATGTTGACCATGGGGCTTTTATTCCTATACAACAAAATGCCAGATATGCTTCAGTGTATGTTGCCATTGTGTTGTCTTTGGAGTTGTTCAGTCTATTTGCCCCCCCCCCCCCCCCCGGTTTGGAATAATTTGCTATCCACAAACTTGACTTCCACATCAGTCATACTGATTCAGTATTGTTATGAATGCTAACTATCACTGGTACCAAAATCTATCGTTGGAGGTTTGCTCTGCTTACATCCTTTCATAATAAAAACTTCAGTTTATTACTCCTATTTGCTTCCTGTTCTGTGTTGAGCTTCTAATCCACAAAAGGCTCTTCCCTGTTATACTTGATTACTTTGTTTTTCTTAGGAGCCTTTGGTGAGATGTTTGTTCAAATGAGGATCAGTATAATATCTGTCTGTATTTTGATGATGCTATAAGTATGATAAAGGCTGATGAATCAGGACTTCCCTTCACAGAAGCTATGCTGACTCATCAAGGCTTGTTCTTCAGAATGTTTAACAATGCTTTGAAGCTATTTTCTTTAACAGAACTAGGCTGAAAGGTCTGTATGTCCTGGATCCTCCTGAATATATTTTTAAAAAAAAACAAACACAGATGTTGCACTGGCTATCTTTCAGACCTTTGGGTGGTAGTCGGATTTTAGGTATGTTGCATGTTTTTGTCAGAAGATAAATGATTTCAAATTTGAGCTCTTAAGAGCTCTTTGGTGTCCAGACTTGGTGATCCGTTTGTCAGTCTTAGAACACCATCTCTTGTTTTTTTCCAGTTCTCTCTGCAAAAGCAAACAAACTGATTCAGGTTCTGGTATCTTCAGTAATGAAGACCAGTGTAATGAACTTGTTTAGCTTCTCTGCAGTCTTTTGTTCTTCAATAATTGTTTGTAGTGGTCCAACCACCACCCTCACTGGCTTCTTGATTTTGTTTAAATTAAAGGAGTTGCTTTTTGGTTTGAATAACCGCGCATTCAATTTTGTTGTTGCCTTATAGTCAACTTAAAATTTGCTTTGCCAGCATTTGTGCTCTTCATATTTGGGCAAGACTTTGGAGGTTTCTTGACTCTGCAGGTTGACCACATTGACATCTCTTGGTCTTGTTTGTACCTTTCCTAATCTGTGGTACACCTTTTATCGTGGATTTTATTGTAGTGGTTACTGTGAAGCCCCCTGCCCTGTCTGACTCTCTTAACCACCTTTTAACTTCTCCCCTTATTTTTGGGGGAATTTCCTGTTTTGAAATTAAATGCAGCCGTTTTGGACTTTGCACTGAGTAATTTGAAGATATTTATCTCCTTCACTAAATTGTAGGCTGGGCTCAGGATTCAGTCAAGCTAGGTTGTTTCATGCAGAAGTAAGTTTCCCTCTGAAAAGAAGTCCTTTAGGAAATGCCAGAGTAGTTCATGAGTTGCTTTTACACGGTAATCACTTTTTGTTCAATTCATGAGCAAAAACATGCAGGAACTTTGTTCTTAGCAAGTCATTCTTGTCTGTACAAATCAGAATCTCCTCCTTCTTATGCTGACGCTTCTCCCTCCTGGCCTCATTCCTGCCCACCCCCCACCCCCCCGCTGCCACTTGCTTGCATTTCATGCACAATGCCACTTCTTGCTTTCCTTTTCCAAAATCTTTCTTCTAGAAGGGTTCTTGGACAGACGAGATTGTCCATGGGTCAGATAAGCAGCTGTGAAGCCACATACTTAATATTAATAGCACCAGGCTTTATTGTGACCACTGGCTTGGGGTGCAGATTTCTTTTGATGGTTGTTCAGTGGATAACATGAAATGGCTTTTTAGTTTTGAGATAATAATGCTCTTACCATTGCAACCGGTATCTGTCACACCGCTGATGGCAGTTCACACCCAGGAACCTTGGACTGAATGGGTATGGAAAATTTGTTTCTCAGATATGTTGTCTGCTTGTGGGGGAGGGGGGGCGAGGACAGCAAGAGAAAACAAACTGATATATGACTACTTCTTTTACCTAGAAATATAAGACAATCAATTGGTATTATGGCTGGCTCCTTGTAATTTTCCTTATTAATAAGTACTTAAAAGATTTGAGATCAGATTTGAGATCAAATTTGAGAACAGATTTTAACATCAGGAGCTGAACTTTCAGTAACCTCAAGAATGTATTGTGTACATCTTCCAGCTTTGGTTGTCTTTTTATTAATAAAAAGATTTGTAAACGAAATGGTTACAATATATAGGATTCACTGTGTTATGTAAGCTCTTGGAAACATGGGGAAAAGTTGGTAAAAATCTGTTACATGGTCTTTGGAATTGTTAGTTTTTATGACTGGATTTGTGCACTTGAATGGACTGGATGTGTGCATCTGAATGTTGAACAAATTCTCATTTTACTTAATGTGTGTATACCTCAGATTATGGAGTGCAGAAGTTGGGTTTGGTATCCCTGCCCTTTGTTCTATGTAGCAGTCACATGTAAGCTGCAAATTCTTTTTAGTGCCTGCATGTGCAGGGCCCTATTCAGATTGTAATTATGGTGTGTGTGGAGAAGGAGCTTCAGCCTCAATGCCATTTTCCCAACTTGCAGTGGTCCTAGGGGTATGCTATTTTGGCCCATGTACACTCATGGATTTTCCTGACAGGGGCCATGAAAATACACTACTTATGTATCATTGTTAGACAGGACAGAATCTGCATATTCTGTAACGTGTTCCTTTTGTTCTTTACAGACATGCCCTATGAAAATTGGAGGTTCCTTCAAAATGCATATAAATGGCAATTTGAAGGCAACCTGTGCATCCTAAAGGGCAATTTTTGTGTGTGGGTGTTTTTCATGTAATGGGATGCAAATATAGTTTGTGCTTAGGTTTGTGTGCTTTAGTGGAAAAGGGACACTCAGTCTACAGTTCTACATTAGGAGCTGGGCATTAATTAGAGCATTTAGTGGCATAATATCTGCCACAGACAAAAACAGTATTTTATGAGGTTTTTAAATATTCTGGTTCTTAATTACTACTTTAATGGATATTCCAGTGTTCAGCTAGTTGCACTTTGGCACCAAGCCTGTTTTTAGTCTTCTAAGCTTAGTCATCTGTCTGTCTGTCTGTCTGTCTGTCTGTCTATCTAATCTATCTATCCTATCAATCCATGTCCCCTCACTGTAAAATCAACACCCAGGCCAAACCCCTGTACCTAGGAACATGAAATTTGGGGGAACACTCCTACCAGGATGTAGATGCTCATGAAGAAGGGATTTTTTAGGAATTCAACCCTTAAGGGGGTCAAAAGGGGTAAAATGTACTTCCCATTGCTTCCTATGTGGCTGCCAGGCTGCTACCTCCTTGCACCCCCCATTCTCTGATTGGTCAACTGCAGAGCTCAGTGTTCTGAGGTTAAAAAAAAACCCAGTTACAGGAGACTGCAGAGAACTAATGACAGTTCAGGAAATCAGGAATGGCCAACCACCTGTAAGGTGCAGCAATGCTGCTGGCCCAGCCTCCCCCATGGCTTGCAATACCCCTCCCCTTCCCACACTGGCAGCCACCTGTCAGGTGTAGGAGAGAGGGGGTGGGATGCTTACAGCTGGGAGGCTTGCTCAGCAGGATTGCCTTAGTGCTGCTGCTGACCCAGCCTCCCCGATGCCTTTAAACACATTCCCCCCCCCCCCAACACCAGACAGTTGGGTGTCTGTCAGGTGTAGGAGCAGGGCCAGGGTACTTTAATCCATCAGGGAGGCAGCCCAAACAGAAACACCTTAGTAGTGCTGCTGGGCCAGCCTCTCCAATGGCTATAGATACACTCCCACCCACTATGGAAATATACCCCAAATCTGTAGAAAAGTGGTTGCCTGTATTAGGTTATTGAACTTCTCACAATGTAGGTTCTAGAAAATTGGTTCATATAAATTTGCTTAATATCTGATTGCTTGGATGTTGTTTCAAATAAGTAGTTATGTCCCACTTCTTGAATGTAACATACATGAGAAGCATTTTTGTAAAGAAAAAAAAAGTATGCCCTGCACTACCACCCCCATTCAATGCCCAGGCCAAACTCCAAGAAACCCAAAATAAGTGGAGTGCATTCCTACCATGATGTCAGCCCCCACTATGAAGAGATTTCTGAGAAACACGGCCCCTAAGGGGGTAAAAATGGGGCACAATGTGATCTTTGACGTGGTCTCTGTGCTTCACAACTATGGGTTACTGCGCCTGTTGTAGAAAGCTCTAACTAATTTTTGCACCCAGCGCCTCCAGGCATGCACGTAACCCCCACCGCACACGCCCAGAGGAGCGGGCGCGGACATCCCACCAGTTCTCTTCTGACCGCCACGCTGTTAGCAGCTTCGTTCGTCAGCTGAGTTATTTGTTGTGGAAATCTCCCTTTCTGGCTCGCTTTCTTTCTCCCCTTTCTGTATCTTTCTTGTACCTTTCTTTCTCTCAAAAAATTTAAAAAAACAAAAAAACTTTTTCTCAGGTTGTGGGGGGGTTTTCCCTTCTGCCTTTGGGCCTCTCCCCACTTCCCCCTCCTTACTATCTCCTGCTTTCTAGCCCTACTTTACTGCTAAAAAGTGGGGCTCTTTCAAACACTGTTCTTCCTGCGGCAGCAAACTTGTGGCTCCCGATGGCCATTCTCTCTGTATACTTTGCCTCAGAGAAAGTCTCCGGCCTGATTCCTGCCCTCATTGTGCTAAATTTAGCAACCAAACTCGCAAAAACAGGGCAGCTCGTCTTAAAGTTGCTTTGCTAGAATCTGCCATGCTTCCCGCATTGACTACCGCACCGATGACCTCCACAGCTCCTTCGGGATCGGCTGTGTCGATGGATGACCTCGCCATGCCATCAACATCAAGACCAGCTTCCGGCATCGTCCAGACAGTGTCAAAATGCTTGTCTCTTGTCCAGTCCACCGCATCGACACCAGTCAAAAAGAAGAAGAAAGACAAGTTGGACAAATGCCACAAGGGCATAACTGCAGATGCCGGTAGGCCTCCAAAGAAGAGCTCAGCCTCTGCCCCTACAGCGCCTCCACCCAGAGGTACCTCTTTGGGGATGGCGTCCTCGATTCTTCCTCCGGCATCGATGGAGGTACCCACCATCCATCTCCTCGACTCGCCCATTCAGCAACTTGATACAGCCTTACCAGATCACATCCTGGAGGCACAGGAATTCTTTGAGACGGGCCAGGAACATCTTTATACCCGCTCGCCCTGTTGCCAGAGGTGCATGTTGAGGTCTCCACTATCTGACAGGTCCCTCTCTTCTCCTGATGTCGATCACCATCGACCAACTGACCGTCAGCTCGACATCGCCATTCTTCTACCCAGGAACCGGAGACAGGACTATTGGGATCACTCACCCCGATACCGATCTCCATGTCATTGATCTCCTAGATACGGCTCCCCCCATCATAGATCACCAATCCTGACTCATTGGGGCTACCTGCCTCATCCTATGGCACCATGGGATCAATGCCACCTGCATTACCAGTATGGCGCGTATCCTCTTTTGACGTTGATGCCCTGGCTTCCACTAGCCACACATTCTAATTGGGACCGCTGTTCCCATAGAGCACGGTCGCTAAGGTCGTTTCGTCCACCTCCATCAGCCTCACTATCTAGGCCTCCCGCTGTCCCGACTGGGGAAACACCATGTCGTTCACCTCCCACACTGACACCGTCAGGCACCATGCCTCCCCCTGCACCTACACCTGCTCCACATAGACGGGAACCTCAGTCGATACCGAAAGTCCCGATATTGGCAACTCCACCTCCAACGCAGGTCATAGGCACCGACGTAGCCCCCCTCTCGTCATCGTTGGAGAGGGAGTCGGATGGTGACCAGTCTGACCACAGTTCTCCAGCCGACCCATCCCCTAAGTCAAATGTTGCGGACAATCTTCCGATCTCCCCATCAGAGGACCTCATCTCCTATGGTGATTTAATCAAGCGCATGGCTCTCTCTCTAGGACTGTCTATCGTCCGACCTAAGCCTGCCATAACCAATCCGGTTTTTTACATAGTCCAATTGGACACGTCAACATCAATTGCTCTGCCCATGTTCACAGTACTCCTGCAGGCTGCCAAATCCTTCTGGGACAGGTGCAGAGTTTCTGATGAACAACCCTTGTCCAGACTCTATGGTGGTGAACTCCTCCTCTAGATCTAAGAGGAGACATTCCACCCCTTCGGATAAAGAAGGCCACAAGCTTGACGCATTTGGCCGCTGTTTTTATTCTGCAGGAGCCCTTGGCCTGAAAATGACCAACTACTTAGCCTGCATGAGCAGATACCACTACATATTGTGGGAACAGCTCTCTGAAACCATTGCTTCACTCCCTGAAGATCAGAGACTGGTGGCAAGGAGGATCCAAAAAGAAGGTCTGGTCCTCACCAAACAACAGGTCAACACCTCTAAACATGCTTTGGACACATTTTCCAAAACAATGACATCAGCCATAGCCCTGAGGCGCCACTTCTGGTTATGCACTACCACCCTCCAGCAGGACATGAGATCTTACGTGGAGGATCTACCATTTATGGCCTCGGTCTCTTTAATGCTACAACCAACTCAGTCCTCCAAGAGATGGACAAAAGCATAAAGGCTTCCCGCACTCTCGGGGTATCCTCTTTCTCACGGCAATACAAACCCCATACCTGGACCAGTCCCTGGTCCAGGAGATCTTATAGCCGGAGCTCCCCTGACCGCTCCTGGCGCTCACGCATGTCACAAGGAGCACAAAGAGCACCGTGTGTGCTGAAACAGAAGTTCTCCCCGGCGCAGCAATCTGGCCGCCCTAAGCAGTCTTGGCAACCGAAGCATGGCCTTTGACTCCCCCCTTGCAGACCTGTCCCCTGCTTGTTTGGCCCCCTTCCTCCCTATGTGGCTCAGAGTGACCACGGATTCCTGGGTCCTCTCTATCATCTCCAGGGATGTTGTTTTGAATATTTAGTTATGTCCCACTTCTTAAATGTAACATACATGAGAGGCATTTTTGTAAAAAAAAAAAAAAAAAAAAGTATTCCCTGCACCACCACCCCCATTCAATGCCCAGGCCAAACTCCTGCACCAAAAAACCCAAAATAAGTGGAGTGCATTCCTACCATGACATCAGCCCCCACTATGAAGAGATTTCTGAGAAACACGGCCCCTAAGGGGGTAAAAACAGGGCACAATGTGTTCCCCCCATTTGTTTTCCATGTGCCTGGCAAGCTGCTGCCTCCCCCCCCCCCCCCCGGATTGGTCAACTGTGTAGCTTAGAGTTCTGAGGTAAAACCTGCCTGCTTGCACCCACCTCCCTCTGATTGCTCAGCTGTGGATCTCAATGTTCTGAGGTAAAAACACAGTTAAAAGAGACTGCAGACAGTTGAGGACAGTTACAGGAATCAGTGGTTCAAGACTCCTGAACAGACATTTCTCCTAACAGCCAGCATGGCAATCGAGTTTATGAATGTTCATGGGGAGATTGTAAAGGACCTTTCTAGGAGCCATTTCGATGTGTGCCTTCCTCATGAACCTGAAGAAATGCCCGCCACATCACCACTCTCTCAGACCCACTCAAATTCAAAACCTTTAATGGCATATGAGGGTGAATTAGATACAAACGGGGTCTAAGATGAATAAAATCAGGACCAACTCCCCCTCACACGTCTCACCTCTTACTGCCCCCAAGAAAGCGTCAAGCCAGAGACACCAACGCTGCAAGGAGGAGGCAACTTGGGAATGCAGCAGAGTTCAAGAGGCTGCAGTTCCCCCTCAAGATCTGCTTTGCTATAACCATCAACGAATCCCAAGGCCAGACACTGAAGGTGGCAGGAATTGGCTTTACAGATGACTGCTACTCACATGGACGGTTCTATGTGGCCTGCTCCAGTGTGAGCTCACCAAGCAGCCTGGTGACCCTAGCACCTGAGGGCAGAAACACCACTGTGGTCTACAGAGAGGCCCTTCAGTAGAGGAAAAACAACAACAGTATGTATGTCTCACTTCGTTTTTTACACCACAATCTTCTCCATTAGAATTCCTACAACAAATGTTGCATTTCAAACTTCACATCATCAGTATTATAACTGGATTTACAGAACTTAAATACTGTAGCGAAGCAGGGGTATCAGGCTAGTCCTGTGTGAAACAAGAGGCAGAGAACTTTGTGTTTTAGGACCCACTACCGCAACATCTGCATTGAATGTTCCATTGTCTCAAAGCAGTTTTTTAATGGTCCCCCAGTATTTTCTGTGTTTTGTGCAACGAAAACTACACCTGCAGTACTGAAGGAAGTTCTTTAGTAACTAATTAATATAATGTCGAAGAAAAAAGAGAAATAATAGTATATTCAAAAAGTGGCATTTGTAGGAACTGCACACTAGATTTGTTCCTGGCGTCTTATTTCCCCCCAAAGCAAAGAAGTCAGTGTTGCTCTTGAAAGGCAGGTTGTAAATCTAATTATTTTGTTGAATCAGAGCAAATTCCATCTATCCCACCATTCTGTCTTCAGCAGAAGACAGTCATGGAATTCACAAGCTGAATATGATGAAACAGCCATCCCCTGTACTTTATCCATGACATTTGTTACATAGAGAATACGATCTCCAAATGTGGAAGCATTGTTTACATCACACTAGTAGTCATTGAGCTGCTATTAATCTATCTTATTACTTTTATTATGTGGTATCTACAAATCACCAGGCTTCTACTCTTTCCATCAGGGGAAAACTAAGTTCTTGTCTCTGATGTCCTGTTGTACTTTAATGTTGTGTGGTACTTTGGAGGTGCTCAGTGTGCCTTCAAAGCAAAATGTGTGGCCAAGAATGATCTCTTGCCTCTCACCTTAGCACTGGACTTGTCCATATTGAGCTGTACGTCAGGGGTCCTCAGAGTGTGAGAGACAGGTGACATTTCAGAAATGTAGCATGATGGTAGGACTAACACCCCCCCCCCCCCCCCGCTCCAAACTGTTATGCTGGGGTAGGGTGAGTGAATTTCTGGATCTGTGGTCTTAAAAAATCCATCCAAACTGTGTTACAAGGTAGCCATGGCTGTGTGTTTTAATTGGGCTAACTTTGGGGCAGACTTTTGCGAGCATACAAGGAAGCAAAGTTATTGAACCTTTAAATATTATATGTGCATGATTGCCGCCAATTTGGTACTGCATTTTTTCTTGTCAAATTTTGACAGTGATTCAGCTATAAGGAATTATTGTTCTTCTCTTGATTCAATTGAGAGCATGATTTTGAATACTTGATAGCCCCTTTCCCATCATGTTAGAAAGACAGGAGTTTGACCATGATTTCTGACTCACCCATAAATGTTGCTCTACTCCAGGGATGTTGAACTCATTTGTTATGAGGGCTGAATCTGACATAAATGTAACTTTGTCGGTCCATGGTATGTGTGCCATAAAATGTAAGGGCAAATACAGGAGAGATACATTTTATGAAGGCCACAGGCAAACCCAATTAACAATATTATTTTTACTCAAAATACAAACATGCTCCAAAGACAGTCAGTTCTGATATATAGACCTTCTGAGACATTCCAGGAAAAGAAACCAAATGCAAGGTCTTCAGGGTGCAGGCAGGAAATTACCTAGCTTAATTGGAGCAATTCAGTTTTTACCTCGAACCTTATAATCCCATGGAAGGACAAGAAAGGAAGCGACCAGATCACATGTTTCCAGTTGTTCTTATGATGTGAAGGGCTGCCATGTTTCAAATGGGAGGAGGGAGAGGAGTTTCTGACTTTGTGGAGGGGAAAAATGCATTCTCTTCTTGCTCAGCACAGTTAAGAATACTGTGCTAAGCAAGAGGAGAATGTATTTTTTCCTAACTTTTTTCTTGTTGATTGAGACTCTGCTCAAGAGCAGGCTGTGCAGTGGGGGGAGAGGAGGAACGATCCTCTTTTCCAGCATCATGATCCAAGCTGGGGCAGCCCAGGTACCTCTGCGGCTTCTGATGTGCACAGAGACAGGGCAAGGGAAGAATGAGGGCCTGCCCTTGGATCCTGAAGCAGCTCCTCCCAAGTTGTTGGCTCTCAGGTGTCCCTGACTTTGTGGAGGGTATGGGGGTGGAATGCATTATCTTCTTGCTCAACACGATTATGAATATTGTGCTGAGCAAGAATAGAATGTATTCTTTTCTAACTTTTCTCTTTGATTGAGACTCACTTGAGGGTGGGTCTTTGCATTGGAGGAGAGGAGGAATGATCCTCTTCTCCCTCTGAGAGGAGGACATCTTGATGGGTGTTTCCCACCCTGCCTGTAGGGAGGCAGGAACTAAACCTTTCACTTTCACTTCCTGTCCTCTGGTGGGAGACGCCCCTCAAGATCAGTTCTGTTCCTGCCTCAGCAAGGGAGAGCAGTACTTTAGGACAGCTCCTGCTTTAGCTAGTTTTTTCTACAGCCCTTTTCAGCTACCTTCCCCTTAATCTTTTCTTCTATTATACCCACTTTAATCTCCTCTGCCTCCTCCTCAACTTTTGCCTCCTTTTTTCATTCAACTCTCTCTCCCCTCCTTTTTTCCCCCTACCTCTTTCAATGATGGAGGGGACGGATGGCTTTCTCTCCGTCTGAGAGAAAGAAGGAGAGAGAGACAGAGGTGTACCCTCCGCTTCCAGCCGCGGGGAAACCTCCAAGGCCGCCGCGAAGACCACCGCGCAGAAAGAAAAACGCGCTAAAAAGCGGCCCCACAAGGACGCGCCTGATCGCGTGGGCGCCATTTTGAGCCGTCCCGAGGCCGGGAAGCACCCCGAGCCCGGGAAATCAAGTTTTGCAGCGGCAAAAGGCTGCGGAGCGGTTTTTCCCGCCTCCATAAGCCCTGCGGACGGCAGTGACAACGGGCCAGACATTCCTAATGCCCAAGTTCCTCCGCAGTTCCCTATTGATGATGAGCGTCCAGCTTCTTCCCAGGGAGATCGGCGTCCAGTGAGTAACCCTGGTGGGGAGGAAGAGACCATCTCCCCAGCCTTGCTTAGAGCACTCAAGCAAGCAGTGAGGGACGAGTTCCTCAGTATCCACTCCAGGGGAGCCCCCCCCCCATCCAATACAATCCTGCCCCCATAACCCCTGCGTAGTCTCCGGGGAAAGGGAGGAGGAGGAGGCTATCCAGGATAATGAGGGGGAGGAAGACAGGCCCCGTTGGCCCACTAAGGCAGCCAGGAAGGATCAGTCTTACCCTGGCTGGGTTCCTTCCCATTGGATCCATACCATGGAGGGCAGTGACCCAGGAGATCCTGGAGAGCAGGAGGAAGGAGAGTTCCTTCCGATGAAGAGGAGGAGGAGGACTTAGAAGTCCCTGAAACTTCCATATGCTTTTTTAAACCGGAAGAGTACCCCTATCTCCTCTCAAAAGCCTTATCAGCACTAGAGCTGCAGCCTAAGCTGCAGGGAGAGGACCCATCCTCTAAGCCTAAGGATTCCAGGCCTAAGGGCAATAAAGTCTATCTCCCTAGGACCCCAGACACCGAAAAGGTTTTCCCCTTCCCTGAATTCTTAGAGAACCAGCTCCTTAAGGAATGGGAAAAACCTATGGCCAATAAGCGTTGTCCTCTAAATCAAAGAAAACTGTATACTTTGCCTTCATTTACTAACAAGCTCTTACAGGTCCCCCTAGTGGACGCCCTTGTCATCGCTCTGCAGACATCAGGCCTCCTCTCTGAGGATGGTGAGGGCCTGGTTCGAGATACCCTTGACCGCAAAGCGGATTTCGCCCTGCGCAAGGCGCATGAAGCTTCAGTCATGGCCATTAAGGCCTCCGCCACGGCTACCATCGTCAGCCGGGCAGCCATAGCATGGTCCAGGAAGATGATCCAGCTCATCCCACCTTCGAGCAAACGACTAGCAGAAGGGGCAAACCGCCTCCTCTCAGCCGATGCCACCCTCGACGCGATGGTTTTTTCATCCAGGTCCCTGGCTTCAGCAGTGGCAGCTCGTCGCACACTCTGGCTAAGGGTATGGCCCGCCGATCTTCGAGCCAAAACCACAGTCGCTTCTTATCCATACCAAGGCGATCGTCTCTTCGGTGACTCCCTGGACAAGATCCTTGTAGAGACAAGAGACAAGAAAAAGGCCATATGATTGATGCCTCTTCTCTAGTCCTTTAATTTCGTATCTGCTGCTATGGCAAATGCATGCAAAAAAGAGAGCTTCACTCTTCCCAGTTTTTTTCTACTTTCAGCCCTCTGGTTGAAACCTGCCTGCTATTCCTCTTCTTACACGATGGGACATATTTTTTTGAAATATAGACAGGGATTGGTTATATGAATTCTTGAGAAATGTAAGTTTTACTGTGTCTTTACAATATGCAACATATTAAGTTCTTAATGTACTGTTTTAAGGGAATGTCCTCATGGGTTTGATCATATTCCAGATGACTTCAGTATTTGATTGGATCCACAGTCTGCTGGTCCTGTCCTCCCCCCCTTCAGTGCCTTGTAGTAGTTGTGTTGTAAAGTGAATACAATCATTCATGCCCCTTGACCAAGCTGGTCCTTGCAGAAAGCCCATTTTGCTTTCTGGTTTTCTGATTTCTAAATACCTTTTTTTTGGGGGGGGGGGGGGGGGGGACCTGAAGAATCCAAACTAAATTTTATTGTAACATATTTGCTGTGTGTTCGCCTTTCCCTGAGACAACCAGCCTGCAGGTTTAAACAAACGAGTTAACTTTTATCTGGTTTGATGATAACATTGGAGCTGATCGTGTAGAGGTTATGAAGTTTCTACTCCATTGCACTTTTGAACCGTTTCCTTATTCCAGCCTTTGGGATTCTTTGACTGAAACATTCAATTCATAACAAAGAATCCCAAAGGCTGGTACAAGGAAACAGAGGCCACTTCTGCATTGTGTTTTGCTCTCTCTAGTAGTCCCAGAAGGAGCAAAACACATGTGGAAAAGGAGGGGAACCCAAAGCAATAGGGACAAATGAGTGACAGAAATGACAGTGCGGAAGTAGCCTCTGGCTTTAAGCAACTGTTCTCCAGTTTGACTTGGCCAACATTCTTTTCACTCACTGTTTTCTTTCAATTCCCTGAACTGCTGTTTTTCAACTGTCTCCCTCACCAACATTCCGCCAGTGCTCAGTAGCCACTCTTTCGAGAGAGGCAGAGCGCCTTATGGCTCGTCAGAGCCATGTTTCGAAGATTTCGGAAACGTTGCAGGTTCAAGTGTGGAAGATCCTGGAAACGTTGCAGGTTCGGGTGTCGAAGATTAGCATGCTGTTTTGCGTGCTGCCCGGTACGTGTCCTTGTTATTTATGTAAAGAAGTCATGACATTGGCTTGGGAAATAGTATGTAGATGTCACTAGGATCATTCTGCTTAATGGCTAAGATACAGGCAAAGGAACCCCTAAGGATGAGCACATTTTGAGCTCCAGCTGGTTATAAAATCTGCCTGAATGTTCATGACTGTTCATAGAAGGTGAATTTATGAAAGAATGTAGTTCTTCATACAGTGGATAATTAATTCACATAGTTAGCTGTCACAAGATGGTAACAGCCACTAGCTTAGATGGATGTGTGTGTGTGTTTTAAACAGCAACCTAGTGAAGGATAATTTTGTGTACAGTAGCTGTTAGCTATGATGGCTAACTGAAGCCTGTGTATTCAGAAGAAAGTATGCCTCTGTGTTGGAGGCAGGCAGTTGGGAAGAATGTCCCTGATTTTGTTCTTCATAGATTCATCTGGCTGGCCACTGTTAGAAACCAGATGCAGGGCTAGATGGATCTTTGGTCAGATATATTATGTAATTGGTTATCACTTTGTGTAAGTGCTTTTCCTTTTTCCCCTCTTTGGTAAATATCAATAAAATGTAAAAAAGATTCTGCAGAGCTGCTCTTATGTTCTTATCTTCTGTTTTGACTGTGGGATAAAGTATATTAATTAGTGATGGAACTGGGATTTGTAACCATTAATTGCCATGATGTACTGAAATTTGGGTGAAAGGTATCTCTTTAGCAACATATATAAAATGAGAGAGGTCAGTCTGCTCTGGATTTTAGTAAATGAAAAATTAATTCTACACATCCAGTAGTTGGAGAGACAAAATGACTTCTTTCCCTTTACCTTTGGTATTACTTCTATAATTTGTAAGTTATACGTTTCAGAGCTTTGATGCCTATATTCATTCTGTATCCTCTCAAGTAACAGAAAGTGCTGCTGAAAACAACTCATTGAACAGGGCATATGTTGCATTTTTGCCAGACTCTTGAAGGGCAAGGAGTTGGCAAGAGAAGAAAGATTAAGAAGTTATGAGGTTAAAAAAAAAATCTGATGGAGCTCCTAACCTTCCAAAGGACTGGTGTGTGTGTGTGGGTGTGTGTGTGTGAGTGTGTGTGAATATAGGTATAAATTCTTGACAACACATTCCAAAAGTAGTGGGAGGATTTTTTAAAATGAAGGTAGATTTTGAGTTTTTGAATCCCCATGGCCCAGGCAAGTCTAATCTTGTCAGATCTCAGAAGCTCAGCAGGGTCAGCCCTGGTTAGTATTTAGATGGGAGACCACCAAAGAATTCCAGAGTCGCTGTACAGAGGCAGGCAGTGGCAAACCACTTCTGAAGTCTCTTGCCTTGGAAACCCTACAGGGTCACTGATTTGGCTGTGACTTGATGGCACTTCACACACACACATACACACACACATATGTACACACATGCATCTACTGCAAAATGTTAGCCGCAGCTATCAGATCACATAAGCAACAAATGTGTTATTTATCAATATGAGAGGTAACTTTAGCATCTGAGCCATGATTCAAGGCATGAAGGTTCCTAGCCATGAGTAGGATGATTCATTATGCTGAGCAGCGAACCTAGCACATGAGCCAAGGTTCAAGCAGTAGTGAAATGATCAAAGACTGTTTCACATTGGTTCCAGTGTATCAAAAGGCAGTCATTATGTTTAGTATGTTTACAAGCAGGAGGACCTGTGATACTCGTGGGGGGGGGGGGAGGAAATCAACGTTGAGGAGGAGGAAGCACCCTCCTGTGATCTTCTCTCCCCCCCCAGCACTGACAGCAAGGCCTGGGGCTGCCGATCTTCCCCCCCCATGGGCACTGATGGCGAGGCCTGAGTGGCTCTTAGCTGCCAGGCCTGCCACCAACCCCCCCCCCCATGGGCTCCAGCAGCAAGGCCTGGATGCCTCCCAGCTGTAGGCCTGCCACCGATCTCCCCCCCATGGGCACTGGCGGTGAGGCCTGAGCAGCTTTCAGCCACCAGGCCCGCCAATCCCCCACCCCCACGGGCCCCGGTGGCAAGGCCTGGATGTCTCCCAGCCACTGGGCCTGCCGCCAACTCCCCCTCATGGGCACTGGTGGTGAGGCCTGAATGGCTGTCAGCCACCAGGCCTACTGCCAATCTCTCCATGGGCACCAGCGGCAAAGCCTGGATGCCTCCCAGCCACCAGGCCCGCCGCTGATCTCCCCGCCACAGGCCCTGGCAGTGAGGCCTGAGCGGCTCTCAGCCACTGGGCCCACTGCCGATCTCCCCCCCCCACGGGCACTGGTGGTGAGGCATGGATGCCACCGGGCTCACTGCCAGTCCCCCCTGTGGCACCGGCGGCGAGGCCTAGACACCTTCCAACCGCTGGCCAGCTGCAGAGTTCCCAGAGCATTCCCTGTGCATGCGCTGGGAACACTCTTTTACTTTTGGGGGGGATTTAAATATCCCCCATATCATTTTTTTAACTTTTTGGATTTTTCTGCACACCTGGGGAGTCCCCCAAGTGTGCAGGAAAATCTCTTTGCCCCCTAGGTGCTCCCGATGTGTGGATTTAGATATCTGCATGCACAGGGGGCACTTGGCTATTAGATATATAGATCTGGGTTCTTTGAACTCAGTAAGTGTGGCTATAACTACAGTTTAGGTCCCATTGAAAGCAATGAGACTGATTCTAGTTATGTCTAGCTTGTTCCACTGTTTTCAGTGAGACAGTCATGAACAACTTTAGTTGGATTGGGTTTATTATGTAGCTGCAACTTTAGGTTTGCTGTTGGGTATACGTCAGGCTGAAATGGCAAACAATTCTGGCTCCCTGATGAGTGTATTAAAAATTGTTATCAGAGAGCCAGCATGATGTAGTGTCGGACTAGGATCTGGGAGACTCAGGTTTGAATCCCTGCTTGGGCAATGGAAGTTTGCTGGGTGGCATTGGGTCAGTCACACCCTCTCAGCCTAACCTATCCCACAGTATAAAAAGGAGGAGAGGAGAGCGATGTAAGCCTCCATGGGTTCCCCTGTGGAGAAAGGTGTAATATAAATAAAGTAAATTTTTAAAAACCCAAAGAATTAACAACATGGTACTCATATATTACAGTTTTAGGTGTAAGATGAAAACATCTTAAGAGTACTGGCTTAAGAGAGCCAGTTTGGTGTAGTGATTAAGTGCACGGACTCTAATCTGGGAGAACCAGGTTTGATTCCCCACTCCTCCACTTGCAGCTACTGGATGACCTTGGGCAAGCCATAGCTCTATACCAGCCGATCTCTCAAGGACAGTTCTGGAAAAGAGCTCTTTCAGCCCCACCTATCTCACAAGGTGTCTGTTGTGGTGAGGGGATGGCAAAGGAGTTTGTAAACCACTCTGAGACTCCAAGTGAAAGGCGGGGTATAAATCCAATCTCCTCCTCCACCATGGAAAATATACTATACAAGAAGGGGGGGACCAGCGATACTTGCAGGGGGGAGAAGCTGACAGCCACTCGGGGCCAGCGCTTCTCCCTCCTGCCCGCCCCCCCGCCGCTCTCGCTTGTTTCCTGCCTGCCCTCCGGCTGCTCTTGCTCGGGCCCAAGTGGCTTAACACCACTTGGCCCTGGCGTTTCCCTTGCCGCCGCCCCCTGGCCACTCTTGCTCACCTCCGCCCCCCCGGCCGCTCTCGCTCGGGCCCAAGTGGCTTAACGCCACTTGGGCCTGGTGTTTCCCTCCCCCTGGCCGCTCTCAGTCGCCTCCCGACCCTCCTCCTGACCCCGCATCGGCCTGGTGAGGCCTGCACAGCACACAGCTGCCGGGCCTTGCTGCTCTCCCCCCAGCTCTGGTGGCGAGGCATAGACGCCTCCCAATCGCCAGGCTGCCCTAGTTCCCTGAGTGTTCCTTGCGCATGTGCAGGGAACGCTTTTACTTTTTGGGAAATTAAATATCCCCTGAAAAAAATTTCAAACTTTTTGGATTTTTCTGCAGATGTAGGGACCGCCCCACGACTGCAGAACAACCTCCCTGCCCCCAGGTGCCCCCCTGTGCAGATTTAGGTATCCGCACGGGGGGGCCACTTGGCTATTAGTATATAAACAGTGTAGCGAGAGGCTTTACAAAAGCACAGCATTATAGTTCATTTGCATTATACTTTAAAACAAAAACTAAACGTTGGTCCTGAACATTATGATTAAGGGTATGTGTACTTTGCAAACATGCTGTGTTAAAATAAAAAAAATTAAGTAAATCTAAATTTATTTTGCCTTTTTTTATTCTGCTTTTCTTAGCCATGAGAAGGACAATTAGTTACGCTGAACAATGTCTCTTTGCTTTCTAATCCCAGAAAAAGTCACTTAGGTTCTCTTTGATTTCACTGAAATACCCGTATACAAAAGACTTCCTAACTCCAAAATTATTCATTTAGCTGTGAAATGCTTAGATTATTTTGAATATAGAACATTTAGAGTTGGATCTTATTCTCTTTCCCACTGAACAACAAGGAAGGAGGGTGCCTTTTGACTACTGAGAAGACTATGCTTGGGAACATGAGTAATGCGTGGACAACAGCCCCTTGGGTTGGGAACTGCAGTTAGGAGGGGTATTGGGTAACATCAAGCAAAACTGGTTGCTATCGTATTGTACTGATCCAGTGTCTAGAAGCTCGTTTCAAAGAACTCTAAAATGTTAAGTCCTATCTTGCTAACCTTTGAGAGTTCTCTGAAAGTATCAATAAACATGTGGACAGGAATGAGCTGATAGATATTGTTTATTTGGATTTCCAGAAGGCTTTTGATATAGTCCCTTACCAAAGACTCCTGAGCAAACTTCAGAGTCATGGGATAACATTGGAAATTGGCTTTAGAAGGGGAGTAGACAAATTCATGGAGGACTGAGCTAATAATGGTTACTAATCCTGATGGATATCTACTCTCTCCAGTACCAGAGGTAGTATGCCTCTTTAAATCAGTTGTTGGGGTGCACAGGCAGGATGATGCTGTTGCAGTCTTCCTATTGGTGAGCTTCCTAGAGGTATCTGGTTGGACGCTGTGTGAACAGAATGCTCGTGTAGATCGGCCTTTGGTCTGATCCAGAGTGGCTCTTCTTACATTCTTATGCAACATTTGCTGGAGATTTTTAAAATCAATCTTAATCACAGTTGACAATAATATGGTGAAAAGTGTGAATTAAAAGCTAAAGCTAACCATACTGCCTGGCAACTTTTTCATGCTTCCTTTCGTTTTAGGCATCGAAAAATAAAGATGGCCAGGAACAAAATGAAGCTGTTATAGAGGAGGAAGAAATAGTCCCTTGGTCTGGCCTCAAAACAGTAGTCATACGAAGATCAGCACATGGTTTTGGCTTCACCTTAAGACATTTCATTGTTTACCCCCCAGAGTCTGCTGTTCAGTCTTCCTTAAAGGTGAGTTAAATGGCTCACTGCCTGTTGGTTGTAGATGTGTTTATATGTCTGTAATGAAGAACACTGCGCCAGTGCGACAGTAAGAACACTCTTTGCAGTTCAGAATTCATTCCAACTTAATGATGGACATTCTGGAAATGACAAACAACTTACTCATATTATTGACTTAAGCAGCAGTTCTGTGCAGGCTTTTTTGGGGGGAGTAGGGTTTTGCAAAAACAGCAGTTCATTTTATTTGCTTAAAACCATAATTTGTTGCAGGCAGTGAACACAAACATATACAAAAGGTTGGGTGGAGCATAACTAAAATACTGGGATTAGCTAATTACAACTGTTGCATTTATAGACCAGAACTGCAACAATGCCTCTAAAATATATATTTACGGAGCTTTAGAAGGTGCTGGATCCGACCGGGGCCCTTCTAGTACAACATCCTGTTTCACACAGCGGCCAGCCTGTTTTCCCAGAGGGCCAACAAACGGATAGAGGCAAAGGTTTTCCGCTGATGCTGCCTCCCTAACACTGGTATTCAGGGGTTTACTGCTTTGAATGTGGCATATCCCAATCATTACACTGAACCCAATTAAGTGTTCATTTAAACAAGAAACAGCAGTAGCCTGCATGATAACTTAGTTCTGGGTTTTGTAGCCGTTAAAGCAGTAAGTGCTGTCACATAGGTCACATTTTGAACCAAATCAGACTGAGAGTAATGTGTTCAAAATCCTTTTGCCCAGTGATTCTACAGAACAGGCCTGAATTAATAACTTTTTATTTATTTACTTCATTCATACCATGTCTTTCTCTCCAATGGGGACCCAAAGCAGCATTCATGAGGGCATGACAAATCCTATATCCACCACACCACATTGGTGTAGTGTTTGGGATCACAATATAAAGGGCAATATATGATACAGTAAGTTAAATTCTCAGTTGTCCCATAGTTGCATTCACATGGCTATTTGTCTTCTGGGATTTGCATCTGCCATCCATATATGTTGATGATGATCTAAGGAAGTGTATGTGTCTGAAGTCTTTCCTTAGTGAGCACTGTCTGAAAGGTAACATTAAGAATATTCTGGGTTTTGGAATATATTATTACTGATATGATTCAGTGGCATTAGTTATATTTTGATATGAATGGCCTTCTAAATATGCTTGTGGTTTTTATGCTGTTTAGGAAACTTTGCCTGAATCCTACAAGTAGACCTCAGGCTGTGTAAAACCAGTCAGTGGTTAAAAATATACTTAAATGGTGTATGATTTTGAACACTTACAGTTGGGAGCAGATTGAGGGGTTACCATTGCTGCTTTTATATAATACCCCAGCACCACAGACAGAGTTAAATAAATATTAAATGGCTCTGGTAGTTGTAAAGATGGTTAAAAACTAAAATGTGAGTACTGAACTGGAGCTCAAATAGCTGCAATAAGGTATTATATTTAGAACAGCTGCTTCCTTTTTTGATCATTTATTGATCAAGATGTAATTACAACTCTATGCAAACTAATGACATTATAGTTGGTACCTGCAAATCAGGTCGTTTTGCTGCAGCCTAAGCAGCACTTGGCCAGTTTGAGATGAATTGTTGTGAAAAGCATGGCCACAAATGCTTTGAAAAGGTTCTGTTCTCCAGAATATTGGATCTTTATGTTTTTCTTTTGCAGGATGAAGAGAATGGAAATGACAGTGGTATGTTCTCTGTGATTCTTGTATTTCTTAGAATAACATTTAAAAAGACATAATTTCTGTCATAAATCTAGTCCATAAAACAGTCCATTTTTCAGTTTTTATGTTTATAGAGGAGCTATGTTTTAAATACTAGTATTTTATTCTTTTAATGTATATTTTATATAAAATGTATAGACCTGTCTTGTAGGTTTGTTGATCTGTACATCTGAAGATATAGTTCTGGATGAAAGGCAGAAGACCATTACATGTATATTCTATATTTCACTATAAAATATAATTGTCTAAGAACAAAATATTCATCTTTCTACTTCATACTTAGTTCTTTTGAAAGACTTTAGGTATGCCCTGTCATGGCCATTGAGACTGTGTAAACTATTTATATTTTCAAATATCAATGTATTTTGAACATAAGAGAATATGTGAGCAATATGTTGTTGTTTACATTGTAAATACAGATGTCAATACAGTTTAGCTGTTCATATCAAGATATAGCACGAAGAAACCAAAGAGGGTTTTTGTGTTGTTACACATTGTAATACATTAGTGTCATAGCAGATGTGGCCACAAGTTATAATGTAGGCTCTCTCCAGATACGTAATCCAGAGACCTAAGAGTAGAGCCTGCTGTACTAGGTCCACTAGACAGGATATCAGAGTTGACTGATAGGTCTTTGGGATCCACCGACAATCTTCAATTAGTTGAATTGCCTAAGGAGAACAGGTGAGACTAGGAGTCTCTTGTGTTTGCTTTGTGAAGGATTGAGCCTTCGTCTGTCTCTGCTCCCCCTGCCCTTTTAAGGAGCTAATGCCAATGTGTCTAGGCAGAGAAATCCCCCTTCCTCTCATAGGAGCTAGGGCTCTGGAAAGGTTGGTGGGCAACTGGACTCTTCCCTGTTGCCCAGCGGGGACTCTTCTACACCCCTGGATACTGCATCGTTAAGAATTAATACAAATGGTAAGGAGGAGAGAACTAGGTTTTGCCTCATGTTCCAGTCTTTGTCTCTTATATGAGCAAACCATAGCGATGATGGCAACTCAGTGGTATATCCAAGCTAACTGATACCCATGCAAGTTCTGTCCTATTTCCTACAGGCTAATAGAATGAATTGCCAAGATATAGTTTGCCAAGAGCCAGTTTGGCAGCAGGATATGTTAAGCCCCCCCCCCCCCCATCCCTTTGTGAGCTGTTGTTCCATTTCTTTCAAATGTGGATGTTATGGTCACTTCATCTAGCTATCCTTCCGATTTTGAAAGTAAAGAATTCATGCCTAATTTGGAGGCCTCAGGAGGGACTGCAATGTCTCCCTGGGGCTGCTTTCTGCTCCTCTTCGGTGTATGCTTGGGATCTCAGGATGCTTTCCCCCCATCATCTCTCAGTTGTTGCTCTCCTATCTTTGCTGCAAAACTGAATTAAAGCAGCCCTTATGCTTCTGCAATATTGGTGTCAGACTGGGGTGGTATAGGAGAATGGGAGTTGGGGTAGAGGGTACTGTGTGGAGGGCAAAAGTTGTTGCTGGATGCATGTTGTCGTCACCTAGCACAAATACTAGAAGAAAGGTAGACTCAGGTGGGGTAGCTGTGTTGGTCTGAAGCAGCAGAACAAAGTTTGTGTCCAGTGGCACTTTTAAGACCAACAGAGTTTTATTCAAGGCATGTGCACACACTTCTTCAAATACAAAGATATCTGAAGAAGTGTGCATGCAGAAAAAAGCTTATACTGTAAATAAAACTCTGTTGGTCTTAAAGGTGTCACTGGACACAAACTTTGTTCTATTAGAAAGCTAGTTCTGTACATGCTGATAAGGTATGGTACTATATGAACAAGCCCAACTTCCATGTATTGCCCTCTATCCTTGTGCATTAAGAGTCAATTTGTGGCTTCTGTTTTAGCTGTAATAATTTCTTCAAACTGCCAATAATTTCTGCAAACCAGGAATGAAAGCCCCTCAAGGCTTCCTGGTATTAAGTGGGGTGGAGACAATAATAGTGTAATGTTAGCTTTTCCCTGTATGTGTATTGAGGGTTGAGAAAAGTTAATGTTTGTATGCTAGAGTGGGATTGTAAAATGTAGTAAAGGCCAAGGAAGTGCTGACAGGTGAAAGTGAAGGAAACCTGTGGGCTCAAAGGATTAAATAAGCTTTCAGTAGGAAAAGAATAGAGCAACTAAACGATGGGATGAGTCAGAATTTGAGCATCACTGAAGTTATCTTTAGAATGAGAAAGCAGAGTGAAGGAGCAGGAGTCATATAGAGGGGACTTGAAGCTCTAGCTGCACAGAGTGCTTATTTGATGCCCACCCACTTCACTTCCATCATATTTCATGCAAAGAAATCTAATGATTTGGGATAGGGATGGGTTGGTCATTACTTTCATTTCACCAGGGCTTGAGCCGAAGAAGAAACACGCGCACTGAGGAGAAAACCCTGCACCTTGTTTGCTTTTTTCTGCTGCAGCATTTCCCACTGCCGAAGTACAAAGTACAGTCAACAGCAACAAACACTCTTAAGCGTGAAGATCACACTTACACCAAATTAATTAAAAATAAACACTACTTTTTTTGTTTCCAGTTTCGCAATCAGTGGACACTTTGGGAAATCTTTTAAGGTGAAAAACAGACCAGCATAATTTGAAAAGTGGAAAAGGATTTTGCTACAGGCACTGTAGGGTGTCTATAATGGTATGCTAATGAGGGAGTAGCTAGCTGGGTGTACATGATCAAAATTTCTGTGTAGTTTTTGAATAACCTAACTAAGAAGGCAAGTAGCTCATGAGGCAAGCTGCAAGAAATTGTTTCTATTTTTTGAAAAGACGTTCAAACATTGTAGGTATTCATTAAAGTTAATATGCATAGGACCATATCACAGGAACACATGAAGCTGTCTTATACTAGCTCTGTTCACAAGGTATGGTGGATGCACGTGCAATTTTGTTCAGTCTACACTAGATTGTTTAATACATGTGTTTAGTAATTCCCATGTTATATTCAATGTATGTACATCTGAATGTGTGAATTAAACCATGACATTTATCCAGGTACCAGTCCCAAGTTACATTTGTAAAGTGAATATGTATTGGCTCTCTCTTACGAACATGCATATACATGTACATGCAAGTTGTACATGCGTTCACGGAACATGTAGGGCTACTGAATAAGATTCTTGGTCTATTACAGTCAGTATTGTCTACTCAGATTGACAACAGCTCTCCAGGATTTCTGATAGAGGTCTTTCACATCCATTACATCACTCCTTGATCCTTTTTAACAGGAGGTGCCAAGGATTGAACCTGGGACTTTCTGTCTGCCAAGAAGATTTGCTACCACTGAGCCACAGTCCCTCTCATAGCTTTTTCTTATCTGTGAATTTCTACTGTGATACTGTTTAAATTATATGCAAAGGAGCCATCTAGTGGCTAAGTTAACACAAACTGGAACTGAAAAATAGGATCATTTAATAAAGGTAGTGTACTATAAACAGGGTTATATTATCTAGCTGGTAACAGAATGATTTGGTTAAGAATAGGCTACTCTTTTATTGTCTTTATAAGTGCTGTCATAGACTACAAACTCAGCATTGAAAGCAATAGTGGAATTTATTGATTGATTGATTGATTGATTGATTGAGATTTATATCCCGCCTAGCCAGCATGCGCCGGCTCTAGGCAGCTTACAGCATTCACCAGTATACATATATATAATATAAAATCACAGCTAAAACATACAACAAGATTCACAGGAATTCCTCCAAATATGGCAGCCATCATTACTTCCAAAACAAAGCACAGCAAAATTCCAGGCCCACGACCCATAGACTTGTGCCCATAGATTGTTTTGGTGCTTACCAAGGGCCCCCTTCCCTCCCCAGTGGCGGCTCCTAATTGAAAGCCTGGTGGAAGAGCTCCGCTTTGCAGGCCCTGTGGAACTGCATAAGGTCCCACAGGGCCCTGATGTCATCCGGGAGCTCATTCCACCAGTAGGGAGCCGCCACTGAGAAGGCCCTGGTCCTGGTGGACATCAGCCTAGCCTCTCTAAGGCCAGGGAGGGTCAGGCAGTGTTGTGTGCCTGAACGTAGTGCTCTCTGGGGTATATACAGGGAAAGGCGGTCCCTCAGGTAAGCAGATGCCGCCAGAGGTCATCCGTGAGGGCAACCAGTGCCGTTTCCATCCCATGACCTGGCTGGAAGCCGGACTGGAACGGGTCTAGCGCAGAAGTGTCATCCAGGAAGCTCTGCAACTGAATCGCCGCCACCCTCTCCAAAATCTTGCCCAAATAAGGCAAGTCGTACACCGGCTGATAGCTGGCCAATTCAGCCAGGTCCAATGATGGTTTTTTCAAGAGAGGGCGGACCATCACTTCCTTGAGTGCCCCCGGGAACAGTCCCTCCTCGAAGGACTTCTTGACAATCTCCCGGACGGCACCTTGCAGCCCCTCGCGGCCAGCTTTTTATAAGCCATGAAGGGCACGGGTCAAGGCTGCATGTGGTTGGGCGTACAGTTGAGATCAACCTGTCAACTTCTTCCCGGCTGAGTGGACCAAAATAATCGAAAATGGAACAAGAAGACACACATGGGGCCTCAAGTTCGCTAACTATCTCAACTGTGGCTGGGAGATCACGGTGAAGCAGCAGGATTTTATCTGCAAAGTGGCTCACAAAAGCCTCACAGCCAATGTCCAATTCCTTATCATTTGGTCTGCCCTGGGGCAGCTCTGTTAGAGACCGAATTGTTCTAAATAATTGTGCTGGGCGTGAGCTAGCAGACGCAATCTCGTCCGCGAAGAATTGCCTCTTCACGGCCTTGACTGCCACCTCATAGGATCTCATAAATGGCCTATAAGGTGCTCGTGATGGCCTATAAGGTGCTCGTGATATATAAATGAATATAGTGTTTATTGTCATTCCTCTCCGGTCACTCATTTCTGGTCTTGATTTTATTGAAGATGGGGTGGGTTACAGAAAGATCTTCAAAACTGTATGAGGGCATACATTTCAACTTTGTTCTCAAACTTCAGAAACTGCTGACATAAAAATCTACCCATTTTCTAGGAAGAATGTAGCAGTTTGCCTTGGGTTTATGTGGATTCACAGATGAGCTTCTGGCTAATAGGCGTTCACATTGGATGGATATGTTCATTGGGTGGACTACCTTCCTCTGTTGGGAAAACTGAAGTTTTGAATTAATTTTTTATGTTTTGGTAGTCCAGGAAGTAACCTGGTTGAAGAATGAAATGTAGAAAGTTTTTGGGGAACACATAGAGAAGACTGGGAAGACAATGAGTTTAAGGTGCAGCATTCTTCTTTCTACTCTGTTGTGTATTATGAGATTAGTATCCTGCTTCTCTATCAAGTATTTATTTAGAATATTTATATGCCACCTCCCCAGAGTCCTGCGTGAGGAGGCTTACAACCAAGGCAATGAAACAAAACCATTAAAATGTATCCATAAAAAACAAAGCTAGTAAAACACAATAGTTAAAAAAGAGGCCAGGTCAAGACAGCAGCGTAAAATACATACTGAACAGCTTAAAATGATCCTCAGATCAGAAAGAGACCATGAAATGCTTAAAACAAATATATACAAAGTCAAGTTATAAGAAAACTGCATCAGTACATCAAGCCAGATGAAAGAATACTGTTGTTCTCCTCAAGAGCCTTTTTGACAGTTGCCCTTTTCCTTAAAACTCTTCTGGAGTGACAGCCATTGGAACTGGATTTGGAGCTTGCATTTGTGATAAGTTTAGAGACCCTTTTAAGCACATTAGGAACCCCTTAATTTGTCTGCTCCTTGCTCATACCTTGTCTGGCCTTGATTCCAAACATGGACCTTTTTTCCTTGTTTCTTACCCTGAACGAAATCTGAACTGTCATTTGAAATTGTGGCTGACAACTGTATTCTTGGCCCAGTTGTAAACTGATGTTAATGGCCTCCCCCCCCCCCCCCCCCCGGACATCCTATACCTTTGACAATTGTTTAATAAGTAGAGAGGCACAGGCAGAAGTGCAAAAGTTGAACACTGCCTTGCAGTTGGAGATTCAATGTTGGGAAAAGATTTCTTCTGCATATGTGACTTCAAAGCCCAAGAGCCTGCCAGGAAAAAAAAGGGACGTAGCAATCCTAGTCTGAGTCCAGGTCCTGCCTGGCTGTTCTTAGATCCTGTAGTCCACAGACAATTTATTGTGGACCTTCTCACAAAGGGATCTAATAAACCAGGGCAGATCTGTGAATCTGGAGATGTTCTCTTACCTCCAAGTCTTTGTGCTACTCAGGATGGAAGAACATCCTCAAACAATGGCAAGAAAGTCCTCCTTTGATGGAATGACAACTACCTTTTCCCTAAACAGCGCTTGGAGAAGCCAAAAGAGTTTTTAAAAAGTCTTAATCCTGCTGCAACTATTCCCATATGAATGAGCAAGAAGAGTACAGTTCAGATGGAAACCCAGCATCACTGAACAGACTAGGACACTTTAAGATACTGGTGATCAATGCAGCTGAAAAGGTTGTCGTATGAAAACCATTTTTGAAAGCCTGGTGCTGAGCAGTGGGAGAAGGAAATACACTGGTCAAGCATAGCTGAAGGTGTTCTGGAACAATCCTGATTTCAGAGATTCCCCGCCCCCCAGTGCTGATTCTTGCCTTGTATCATTGGAGGTAAAGGTTAAGGTCTCCCTTGCTCGAAAGCTAGTCAAATCCAACTCCGGAGGCCAGTGCTCATCTCTGTTTCCAAGCTGAAGAGCCAGCACTGTCCGAAGACTTCTCCATGGTCATGTGGCCGGCATGACTAAACACTAAGGCGCACAAAATGCTGTTTAGTGCTCCATTAAACAGAAGAACAAGCAGTTGCTGGGTTGAACACTAGGCATGAGTTCCTTGTGAGCCATCCAGAGCTGAAATTTTGCTTTATGGCTTTCCCATTGCTTCCTAAATAATTGTCTGAAGACAGCTGGAATAGAACTGCTGATGGATGAGAGGTATGCTGTTGCTTCAGGGTGTCCTCCAGATCCTAACTGGAAACCCTGATAGATGCACTGGAAAACTTTCAATGTGATTTCATCCTCTGAGTTTTTCTACCTGCTCAGCCCTACTCCCTGGCTGTTCATATCTGAAAAGTAGCTGCTATGTGGTCCTGTGTGAATTACCCCAAACTTTAGAAGCTTGTCCTCCAGAAGTTTATGAAGCTGTGTAAGGAGTACAGTCTATGAGTAGTAGAATTTTCCTGGTTTGAAGTACATGGCTGTAAGAAATGTGTGCTGGATCCTATGGTGGTTCCTTGTGGTCTTTGTTCATCACACAGATAGGCTCTCAAGTGTACACGTGCAGAGCCTCAGAACCTATAAAAGCTCGTTTTGTGTTGTTGCGTTGTGAGTTTAGCTTGTCAATTTAAAAAAAAACCACTTTGGGTTCTACTTTGTAGAGGGGGGAAAGCAGATAAAAATATTTCAAATAAATATTTTCCCCTAGACCAGTGACTCATGGTCAGTGATGCTGTATGTATTTGCCCTGTGGCTAATAGTCACACTGGAAAATAAAGAAGCCCCCTAGTTCTAGTGCACATTTGCAGGCCAACCACAAACTGGTTATGATCTCATAAGAGTGTCATGTACTAATAATTTTGCTTGTGTGTTGATCAGGAAGCTCTGAAGTTAGCATCAGTTAAGGCTTTAATCTGATTATTTTCGTGTCTCAGACTTAGCTGTTGTTTTGTTTAGAAAAATTTAATATCATGAAATAGGGCTTTTTTAAGGCATCAGCTTTGATATTTAATTTCCTGCCTGTCTGCAAAGGAACTGTCACTGGCTCATAGGTTGAGGTATTTTTTTATTGTATGTATGTAAGAAGAAAACAGCTAGAACTACAATTTAATATGAACTGTGGGAAGGAAACACATCTAAGGTTTGGATGATCTTTTTCATATTTTAGTATTTGCAATACTGTACAAATACAACTTATCCTAAATTCAAGTTTTGACAGAATAACTGGAGATGGTGCTTGCCCTGTTTATTGACACATAAATGTATTCATTTTCTTGTCATTTACAAAATCAAATTTTATTCGTGGATTTAACGTATTTAGTTCATAACATTATACACAGTGTATGATCACTGTCAGCTTATTTTATGCACACTTAGCCTAACATACCTCTCAGGGTTGTTGTGAGGATAAAATGAAGGAGGAGAGAATCTTGTAAGCTTCTTTGGATCCCCCATTGGGCAGAAAAGCAGGGTATAAATAAATGTTTTTGTAGGGGTATTGTTACCTGTATTGTAAAGTGTATTTCCAGAATAGATGCATAGTATAGGTGAAACAAAACCTTCTGTAATATTAACGAATGAGGAGGCCTCTTGATTTTTGAATGTTAGATTTTACAAAGCAGCTTTATTAATTTGCCTTCTGTGATGATGATGAAATCTAACAATTTGATTGGAATAACATTCTTTGTGGACCTTCATATATGGATAGTTTTTATTTCATGTGAGTATGATGAACTGTTCTTTTTGCTTTAGTCTTGAAGATGAATTGTTGAGGTGTGGCTTGTAAAATGGGATTGTGTGATCACTGATGCAGTTTTGATAAGCTCCAAAAATATATATAGTTTTCTACATAAGCAGAAGAGATTCGTTTTTGCCCAGCAGCCTGCTAACTGTAGAAGATAATCTAATCCCTCCAAGGTATTTTTGGCGCTTATCTTCAGTGGTCTGATACTCCTGTTCTTTCCCATTTGCTTTCTGATTTTTGTGTAGCGGTATCCATAGCAACTACCATCATTTCAATTTCCTCTTTTTCGCTCTATTGGTGAATGCTGCTGATGCCATGTGAGCTGCTAAGCCTCATCCTCACTGCTGCTCTAGTCAATTTGTTCATCTTTACGACTGCTTTGTAGCTTTTCCATTCGCTTGAGAATTAAATTGTTAAAATTTGTGTCTAATTATAGATTCCCCTCCCTCCCAGTCAGGTATTCGGGTGCAAAGTATGGGCTGGATACTCTGAAAGTTTGTCTGTGGTCTCTTTTGAAAAGATAAAAAAGGGCAGATTTTATTTTACCCATGCCAGGGTGAAATGATCTAGATATTTTATTTGCATAATAACCTCGAACAAGTATAAAGGTAACTAATATATAGAATACAGTGATGAAGTACTGTGTTTCAGGCAGTCCATGAACCAATTCCCCTATCTTTAGACTGTCTTTCCCCATCATCAATAGCATCATCCTTGCCACATGGAATTGAAGAAATGAGCAGAGGGATCGCTGCCCTCATGGAGGAAGAATCTAACTGTTCCACATCTTTGTAGAGTGAAATCTCACTCTCAAGCCTGCTGAAGGTGCCGGAAAACTAGAAGCAGATGATAAAAGACTTTCAAACAGATAACCAAAATAAACAAAAGACTCTGTTCTTAGTCTGTTAAAAGGGTCTTTACTAATTTTGATTTTAGTCAGAAGCATATTTTGTAAAATGCATCAGACCTGATGCCTGAAGTCCAATTTGCTGCTTTTACTTGCCAGCAAAAGCTGCTCTTCTGTTTGATTTATCTTCTGGATGAGGTTAAGTTCCTCAAGGGTCTTTTGAACTGTGAATTGATAATGTGTTATAGTATTCATCTCCCAGTGAAAACTATTTATCACCCTAGTTTATATTTTTACCCTTTTAGATTTCATTGGGTTATATTTCTGTTGGTCAGAACTTTGCAAACCATAACCCTTTAAAAAAATTGCTGAAATAGTGAATGTATGGTGCTCTTCCCACCATCTCATTTCTTTTCTTAACATTTCATTTCTCAACTACATATTTGGTTAACATTTTATTCCACTGTATAGCCTTGAGTTAAGAAGTCCCAACAAGAAGGATTCCTGGCAGGCTGGGCCATGCCAACACACAATCCTTTTGTGCAAGTTTTAATTTTCTCTTCACCCACTGAGAAGTACAGAAATACTCTGGACAGGGAAATCTGAACAATTGCTGTTGGGATTTGAATTGCGTGTTTGCTTTGTAAATGACCTGGTGTGAAAGTGAATCTTTGTATTTTTTGATGAAGTTCGTGAAAGAGGAAAGATTCTGCCTTTGTTTAGTGAGTTTTCTAAAGCAAGAGGAATGTTAAACCAGTACAGTCAATTGACTGAGCATGATTGCATGGCTTTTCCTAAAAAGAGGGGGTTATTTTGGATGATGCCACAGGCCTTCTATACAAATACATTTGGAAACAAGCAAGACTGAATTCCATTTATTTAAACTTCTTCAGATCTAGATTGAGTTAACCTAATTATATTGTTTTGCCCTATGGTAGACCTATCCGGAACCATGTGAACACACATGAAGCTGCCTCACACTGAATCAGACAGATCAATATTGTCTACTCAGACTGGCTGCAGTTCTCCAGGGTCAGGCAGAGTTCTTTCACATCACCTGCCACCTGATCATTTTAACAGGAGATGCTGGGGATTGAACCTTGGACCTTCTGCATGCATAGCAGAGGCTTTTCCACTGAGCCACAGCCCCTCCCTAAATGAGTATTCATCAATTCATTACTTTGATGTCCCACTTATGTTCCTTCATGGAACTAAAGATGGCTTATGTAGAGTTCACAGGAGGTTTCTCATCCAGATCCAGGCCTCCTTACCTTAGACAAGGTTGTTGCATTCGTATGCCATCTGACTATACCTAGAATGCTATCTGACTATACCTTTTCCTCATATTCATAACAAAATTAACCCTTCTATAAAACTGTCTTTGGTTGTCATATTTCTCTTTCTGAGGATGAAGTTATTACTGTAGCTTATAAAACAGGTACCTAGAACTGGGTGTTGCATCAGACAAGTTTGGCCTCCCTGAATTACTCAGCTTGGCCTCCATGAATTACCCAGACTATAGCCGTTACCATTTAATATTATTTATACCATTTAATATTATATTTATATTATTAATATTATAATATTACCATTTAATATTATTTACCATGTGAATCTGGTCATCATGTATCTCTAGTTCAGCTGGCAGACCACCACTTGCACAAAGTAGCTCAGCTCTACGGAAACATTTACTGCAAAGCGAAAGACGTGGGGTTATTTTATTAAGTCATAAGCTACTGCTGTAAAGGGCCTTGAAAACTAGATTTTGTGTTTAGATCCATCCAATCATTAAACAAGGTGCTGGCAGCTGTGAAGCCAGCCACTTGCCTCCTTGACCCATGCCCATCCTCTTGAATTTTATTGTTTTAATGGTTTTAATGTAATGTAATTTCCTTGTAAGGAATCTCTTGCTTTAGGGAGGGCGAAATAAAAAAAATCCAATAAATGAATAAAAACACTAATTATGGTGTTTTGGAGGCTCTGTAGATGAATAAATCAGCTATCTGGACCAAAGTAACTAAATGGTATCCAGTAAAATGAAGGGACAATCTTAATTAGAAGTAATATGAATTTTCACTATTGCAACTGAAAGTCTGAGCTGCAGCACTGAGCTCACAAATGTGGTGTGTACAGTCATCAGAGATTAGTCTCTTAATACTGATCCTTTTGGGGTCCCTCCAATGATACAGCAAGAAAGATTTGCCTTGTCCTTCCTTTCTGTTGAAGTTTTTTTCAGTTGTTGTTTTTTTCCTTAAAGGAGGGAAAGGAAATAAGGTTTCATAGAATTTGGCATGCATCTTACTGTGCCCTCTGTTCTACCAAAAAACTACTATTTTCATACACTGTATGAATTCATAAACTTAGCCAGGTGTACATAAAACATTTAGGATTTCTGTAGCATTTTATTCCTCACAATAACCTTGTAAGGTGTGTCAGTATTGTATTATGAACATGCTGCAGATAACAAGTCAGAGACTAAGAGAATGCCTGTAGCTGCCTATTGGGTTCACAGCAGAGGTTAGATTTGAACCAGGGATTTGCAGCTCACATTCTTAGCCCCAACATTGTCCTGACCCTCTGCTGCACTTCCTTTATGTAAGACTGTATTGTTAAGCAATGGCTTTTGGAACCTAATTCATGTGGATATTTTCCTGTGCTAGCACCACCTGTCATGACGTACAAATTAGTTTCACTGGAAAATTGCAAATTAGCATTGCAATTGTTTAAAAGATTTCATTCTGGTCTTCTCAAGATCCTGTGAAGGTTCAAGAATTTTAAAAAGGCTATTAGGGTTTCACTAATTATGTTTCTAAAATATTGTCCTATCCTAGTAGAACTATAAAAAAAGAAGGCAGTTATTAAGTGACCATGAAAAATGGGAAAATACATAGTATTCATGAAAAATAAACTTGGGCTGTAGCAATGCATTTTACATAGACTACTCTATGTCACAAAGCATTTTATCTTTCACTTTAAATAGATTCTGTTTGTTAGAAGAATGAAAAATTATTTGGATCCTAATATTTAATATAAAGATTAATGCGGTATAATTAATCTTTCAGATCTTTCTTATATTTCTGCATCATAATGACAATGAATGTGTATCCTTTTTTTTTTAAAGGGAAACCACGAAACAGATTGGAGCCTATGGATACCATGTTTGTTAAACAGGTTAGGGAAGGACTTCCTGCTTTTGAAGCTGGATTATGCACAGGTGCTTTTCTACACTTATGTATTATATTATGTTTGCAGACTGAATGTACTGACCTGGTTTGGTGCCACAACCATATAAACTTTTCAGCGCATAAAACTACCTGAATGGTTGTTTTCCTGAGGGAAGTGGAAACTGTTAATTTGGGTGGGATTTAATCCCATCTGTTTTTTCTTAAGATGTTCCATTATCAAAGCTTGGATCGGGGGTCTGCAGCCTTTTACAATTCAAGAGCCACTCTTCTTAAAAATTCAGAACAAGAGCTTATAATTTATTTATTTATTTATAATTACATTTATATCCCACCCTCCCCGCCATTTGGCAGGCTCAGGGCGGCTAACAACATATCATAAGGCATTAAAACTACAATTAAAACAAGTTCAACAAAGAGCCCATAAAAGGAAGCTTCATTTGTGTAACTGAAAATGTGCAATCTAAGATTAGTAATAGCAGGCGTTAATAATTCTTAAAACTTCTGCAGTCCAAACATGGGTTGTTGCAAGTCCTTTGTTTGGAGGTGTCACACATGAGATCTCACAAATAAAAATATGCACTGTAGCAGCTTGCACAATTTAGTGCACTGCCATAAATCTGCACATGGTTCACATTTAGATTACTGGCAACTGTTCATCTCTTTATCATTTTTTTCTGGGACCAACATATCTATGGGACCACCTCTCCCCATATGTGCCCCAAAGAGCCTTGTGCTCAGCAGATAGTCATCTATGGGTTGTCCCCAGCCCGAAAGATGCCCGCCTAGCCTCGACCAGGGCCAGGGCCAGCCTCGTGGAACATGCTTCTGATTGAGATCAGGGCCCTACGAGACCTGTTACAGTTTCGCAGCGCCTGCAAAATGAAGCTGTTCCACCAGACCTTTGGCTGAGACAGCAGGCCTCTACCAGCTGGCCTCCCTATAGCTGCTGCTGCTGCATGAGATCATTATGGCTCGGCACCAGACCATTCACTCCAGCTGTAAGAACTGAACTAATATACTGCACTGCCCATTTTAAATGTTTTATATATTTTAAATTGGTTTTATTGTATTGTTTTAATATTGTTATTCATTAACTTTTGGCTTATTTTAAGATTGTATTATGTCTGTTGTTGTGAGTTGCCCTGAGCCCGCTTGCTGGAAGGGAGGGATATAAAAGAAAATAATAAACAAATAAATTAAATTCTAAAAATCTGTAAGAGGCCCTATAGTTCCATAAAAATCTTTGCTTGCAGTTCCCCTCACATACTGGATATTCCAGTATCACACCTGCTTCTCCAATATAATCCAACATAAATATTTGATTTTGTTTTTTATTGAACTATATTTGGCTCTGTACTGAGCCGTGGTTTGCAGACCCCTGGTTTGGATGGCAAGATTTTTATGGTTTTGAGTTCTCAAGCTTTGGCGCATGAACATGATAATTCTAATGCCACTGAAAATAAATTAGAGGAATAAAAAGTTTTTTTAAAAAAGAAAGAGAAGACATTAGGGAAACTATCCCTTCTTAGGGGGATCTCAGATGCAGTGAAGTCTGGGGGCACTGCATGATTTCTCAGGCTTATGGATCTCGCTGTGGTGATGTCAGTGGGTTCACTTTGAAAAGTACAGTAGAAGTGGAGAAGTCAATGAGAATGATTTTTTTTGTTTCCTGTTTCTTTGTAATATTTGAGTCAGTCTTCCAAGTGAAGAAACATTCTATGTGCTTTCTTCCTAGGTGACCGAATAATAAAAGTGAATGGAGAAACTGTTATAGGGAAGCCATATTCCCACGTAATTGCTTTAATACAGAACTGGTAAGATATCTATAAGTTCTACAGTTTTAAATACTATATGGTTCATGATTTATATTTTTTATAATGGTAATTTGGGTGTGCTGAGCCATCACAGAATCACAGATGTGATCAAACCCTATTTAATTCAATCTCTTTACCCCTTTCTGCCCTGGACCCCTTTCTGACTGGGCTTTTGGATGGAGATGGCACTGGTGGTCCTACTACATAATTTTTGTCTAAATGCAGTTGAAGGCTGTGCTTCACTGCTGTTTGTAGTAGACTTAATCAGCAGCCTTTAATATGGTGGACCATGCCATCCTGTTGAGATACTTGGAGGTAGAAATAAGTATTAAGGGATGTGCTTTCAGTTTCAGTTGTTTTTTATTGCCAGGAGGTTGCTCTAGGGGCCAAGCTTCTGCTGTATGGGACCTGCCTTGTGGGGTTCCACAAGATTCAATCTTGACCCCCATGCTATTTAATCGCTACATGAAGCCCTTGGGAGAAATCATTCATAGTTTTGGAATATGAAGCCATCAATATACTGACAACACCTGCTCTGCATTTCTTTATTCAAATCACTTGGTGACATTATAGCGTCTGTGACCCAGAGCCTCTTTAATTTAGTTGAATGGCTAAGGGTAAACAAACTGAAATTGAATTGTGACAAGATGGAAGTAAGGTTGATTGGGAAGGCTGAGGCCCTGAGGGACCTGGGGTTCCCCACTTTTAATGGGGCTCAATTGTCTCTTGCTGACTCAGTTAAGAGCCTATGGATGATTGTGGATCTAGCTTTATTTCAGGAGAAGCAAGTTGATACAGCTGAAAAAGAGTATTCTAACACCTCTACATCTTGGAAGATGCCCCCCTACTTTGAATTGGTTCATCTTGTCACATGGATCCATGTTTCAGTTACCTCAAGACTAAACTACTGTAATGCACTCTGCATGGGTCTGCTCTTAGACAATTTGGAAACTAGTTGGTATAGAATAGGTATGGGCACAAACCTCATAATGAACCTAATTTCATGACAAAAATCGCCTATGCTGGGTTCCTGGACCAAGATTCGTGCCATCTCACCCTAGTGACTATCCCATGACCCTCCACCTAGTTATCGGGATATTTGTGCAGCTCATGGTGGGAAACGGGGGGGGGGGGGGTAGCAAGAGGAATCGCTGAAATGGCTTGCATCTGTTGCAGCCTAACAGCTGATTTCAGCGATCCCTCTCACTCCCCCCTGCTTCCGGGGGGGGAGCAAAACGGAGGGGTTTAATGGTTCACAGCCATTTAAACCTAACATCTGGGTGGGTCTACCCATCACCTGTTAGGTTTAAATGGCTGTGAGCCATTAAACCCCTCCTTTTCACTCCCCCCCCAATTCAAAGCGGAAGGAAGTGAAACAGATTGGTTAAATGGCTTGCAGACATTTACCCTTTCTTTATGATCCCCCCTTTCCTCCTGGCTGCAGCTTTCTGCCCAAAATGGCTGTTTCGGTTCAGTTTGGTTTGGTTTGGTTTGGGTACATCCAATTTTCAAAGGCAGCCCAATGAAAAGTGCATTACAGTAATCTAAACTGGATGTTCTCCAGGACTCCTCAGTCCTTGAGCTGCTTTGGAGATAGATCAAGATGGGTAGCGGTGTTTGTCTATCTGTAGCAGAAGAAAAGAATAAGAGTCGAATAGCACCTTAAAGACTAACAAAATTTGTGTCAGGGTATTAGCTTTGAAGAAGTGAGCAGTGACTCATGAAAGCTAATACCCTGACACAAATTTTGTTAGTCTTTAAGTCTTTAAGGCGCTACTGGACTCTTATTCTTTTCTACTGCTTGAACTGCTTTGTCATTTCACCAGCAACACTTCAGTCTTGTCTAACTTAAGCTTCAATTTATTGGCCCTCATCCATCCCATTGCTATTTTCAGGCACATGTTCAAGTCTTCAACAGACTCACCTGACTTAGCTGTTAAGGAGAAGTAGAGCTGAGTGTCATCTGCATATTGGTTGCACTGTACTGCAAATTCCTCAATGATCTCTTCCAGCAGATTCATGTAGATGTTGAACAGCAGCAGGGACAAAATGGGACCCTGCAAGTCACCATGGCATAAATGCCGTAGGGCTGAGCAGCAGTTTTCCCAGCACCACCGTCTAGAATTGTTTGTGGGAAGCTAAGCGTTATGGTAGCTTCCTTACAAAAATAGTTCCTAAACTGCTAGGGAACAAAAGTTCCAGGATTGCTTCTGAAATAGTCTCCTTCATTTTTATCATCTGTAGATTTATTCTGCAACCTCTATTACAAAGTTCTTTGTTGTCTTCTAGAACATGATGTACTGACTTAAGCTGGGGGGGGGGGGGGGTTTTAAAAAAGACCAAAAGTTGTCAATGCAAATTGTGTGCGTGTGTGTATGTGTATTTCAAAACAAATGATAGTCTGATTTTGAATGATTTCTAACTGTAAGATAAAACTCCTTTGCATTAATCCATTTCCTTCAAAAGTGGTCCATTGGTTATAAAACAGAAAACATTTAAAATGTTGGTCTTTGCTTTGGTATCATAGCGAGTTCTTTTTTCTTATGTCTCTTCTGACTATGAGCTAACTTTGACTGAGCAGCAGATGTGAAATTAAAATTAGGCTATGTGTTTGATCAGTGCTGTACACAGTAATCTCTAAGAATTTTTAGGACTGTGCTTCATAGTACATTCAAGCTGTCAGTTCCATTCTGTGGCTGACATTTCTCGTGAGAATGTATTATGGGGTGATTACGCTTGGATTTTTTTTATCAGAGTTAAGAAAATGGTTTATAAAATTTTCACAAAGACTGAGCATATGCTGGTATTTTTCTGTGAACTGTTGATGATGGATACCACTAAAATGCTAGTGCCAGGAAATTAATTTGCATAAATTAAATTCAACTTCAAATATTGGGATTTTTTAGTTAATTGCTGGTGTTCTGGCAATTTAGGAAAAGCAAGTCTTGAATAGAATCTGATCCTGAGAGAGATTCATGGGTGCAACTTGTAGCTCTCACTTTCTTAAAATATATTGACAATACATATAATGTACAGTGGACAGGGGAAATAGTTGAAAATCCTATAAGCTATTTCGCTATCGACATTTTGCGGGAGCCCAGTGCCTGCTCCATGTTCCAGCTTTGTGTAAAAATGATAATGTCAGATTAGCCCATCTGTGTACAGGCTTCTTGTCACTTCCACTTCGAAAATACAAGAATAGTGTAGCCATGGTATGACTTATGGTGCAGTCCTAAGTGGAGTTGTCCCCTCCTAAGTCCATAGAAGTCAGGGAGCTTAGACAGAAGTGAACACCTCTTAGTTTTGCAATATCAGTGCTATAATCTGTCACTGACCCTGTAAAGTCTGTTTTATGATTTTTTAGAGAAATGTTTTGAAACAGGAATCTTTTAGCCACTCCATTTTAATAGTTTACGTGTATTTCAGTTCCCACATATAGCAACTGTTTGCTTGTTTTTATTTCTTTAAGTACTTATACCCACCCCCTTTATTCCCTAGAGGGCCTCAGAGCAGTTTACAATAGAATAAACACCATGTAAATAGACTAGTAGAAAAGCCAACAAATAGGACATACCCAAGATGATATTGTTGGACTGACTGGCTGGTTCACAGCAAATGCACTATGTTTTTTAAATCCTTCCCAGCACTAGTTACTACACAACACTGTCCATGTACAAAACCATGAAGCACTCCTGAATTTCTGGGCCATGCTGTAAGAATAATAGTGATCCTGTAGTGAAGAGAAAAATAAGGAAATAAACCATAGTTGTTGTTGGTTGACAGTGGAATTAGTTGTGAGACTGTGGTTCTTTTAACATTCTCCAGACATTAAAATCCTGATCATAATGTAATGGCTAGTTGTAGTAATGTGTCCCACCGCTTCTTTTTTGCAGTGACAATGTACTGGAACTTAGTGTTTTGCCAAAAGATGAGGACATCCTTCAGCTGGTAGGTTTTTTTATTTCTGAAATGGGAACTAAGCTTTCTTCTTGATAATATCTGTGCAAAAACAAACTAAGTCTTTGAATAACACTGCTTCTTAGTTGTACCATCCATGTTCCTTCCCTCCCGACTTCTTTGTTCACTGTTGCTTTAGTTCCACTGATATGGTGGGTGAAAAAAATTGTAAGAAAAGAAGGATGAAGACCCTTCCTGTCCTCTGTGTGTGCCAGGGATCTAGAAAAACAGCTACTATTTTTGGATGGAATGGAGCTGGATAAAATCTAAAACACGCACTCAATTATTAAGAGTGTACATCTAGTGAGAACGGGAGCATACCTGTGATGATGGTCTTCAGCAAGAACAGATGCAATAAGAAACAAGTTATTTTCTTGCCATTCAGTTAAACTTAGTTCATAAAAATTCAGTTGAGAGAACCCCCTTGAGGTTTTCCTTACTGCGTAGAAAGTTTCACCTGGATTTGTTTTTGTTTTGCTGCTGTTCCTCTGGCAGTTAGTGAACCTAGTGCAGTTAATTTGGGATATAATATTCACTGCTTTCACAGGAACTTCTTTACAACTAAGGGACAATTCACACATTACATATATTTCTGTATTGGGAGAATGATCAGACCCATGCCTATCTATATTTACCTCTAGAAGAATGCAGCAGTCTACCATTCAGTATTTGCCCTCCTTTTATCTAGTTTCAGCAGGGAGATAGCCAGTGATGCCACTCACCACATCCTTAGCAGTAGCAGTATTTTCCTGCATTGGCCCTTTTCTGTCTGAAGGCTGATGTTCTTGGGGTAGACAATTAGACACTCTTCTGTTCCTAATTGCAGAGTGCAGCGTATCTGCTACCAGTTGCATTGGGCAGTTAACTACCTTACATTAGCACCTGCCGAAGTTCTGTCTGCTGAACTGATAGTTAAGAAGCAGTAATTCTTTAGACTATCATTCTTGCTTAGGTTTAAAAGAATAGATGAATCAATTAATGTGAGGTATTCCAGGGACTTCAGATATATGTCTAGATACGATGCACGCAAAGGATTCTCTGTGACTGAGGTGAATGACATGGTTTCTTTGTGTGCGCTGGGCTACCGTTTGTGTACTGTAGTCATTGCAATAAGGTGGTAACTTCTTTATGAGATGGGAAAATTAGATTCGTTTGATCCTCTCAGAAATCTTATAAAATGTTGCGTGTTACATTTTTCATTTAAAATATACTGAGATATAAATGAAGAAAGATAGACCCATCATTGTTCCCAAGATTTATGTAAAACATTATAATTCATTGTAAGGGGCAAAACTATCCTGGGTTCTCATCTAAGGAAGAATGCAGTCGTGTTTACATGTACTTGGGGAGGGAGTGAGGCTCACTGAATTTGGGGCAACAATTTATGTGTGTCTATTCAGAAGATTGGGCTGCAGTTCATTGTCACCTCAGTTAAATAAGAATTTGAACTTTATATGGTCCTTTTTTGCCCAAACACCTCCGAACCCAAGGATGTATAAATCTTTAACATTTGCATGTATGGTTTGTTAGCTTGTATAGCAGCTGTACCTGGAATGAAAATGGATAAAAAGAATCATTTTAACAAGACCATTCTACGTTAAAAAGCAAGCAAACCTCTGGTGGTCATGAAAAAAGTCTGACATAGAAGGCAAATGAAAGCAAGCACAAGTTCATTGTATTTCCCTTTGATTCCATATCTCAAGAATATCATCTGACTTTGCTTATTTGTACTTTGGATTTATTATTATAGAATAAGGAAATTATAGAATAAAGGTAACATGTTTTCTAATTATAATCTGGCAACATGCATTTTCTCAAGGTTGGTATAAAAAGGGTGGTAGATATATGTTCATCAAATGCATAACTGATGTAGCTTTTCAGCTACTCATACATACTTTACAGTTGGAGCAAGTTTCCCATCCCTGCTAAGTGCATAAACTGAAAGTGGGATAAGAAGAATGTAAGAAGAGCTCTGCTGGATTAAACCAATGGTCCATCTCATACAGCATACTGTCTCACACAGTGGCCAACAGTCAGGTGAAAGATCTGAAAGTAATTCCCTTGCAACCATGTGGAAGTCTTTAAACCAAAAATTTTAACACTCCATCTCTGTGAAACATATGGGGATGATTAGAAAATGTTTGGGTGATCTAACTGGGTAAGGAAGAAATCAGTGTCCTTCAATGTCCTGGAAGCACATAAATAACCTGATTGACAAAACTTTGACCATGACAGCTGGAGCCTGGCCAAGTTGTGAGCAACTAATAGGAAGTTAGTTGAGCCTGCTCGCCTGAGCCTGCTCATAGGGAGGGTGGGGCACAAATTAAATAAATAAATTTTATTATGGAAAAAACTTAAAAGCACCTGTTACTCAGCAGCATTATTAATTACATCAAATGACTGTTATGATTGGCTGAAGCTCTTGGTGAGTTTCTGTTGTGAGTTAAAACATGTGACAGTCACATTCCACACTTTACATGTTTCCTGCAAGGAGCAGTAGTGAATGCATCACCACCTTAAAGCATGACTTGATCTATAAGGTGAATCTACATTTAGTTGATAATGAAGGGGGTTGATTTACAGTGCAGTCACAAGTAGAGTTACACCGTTCTAAGTCCATTGAAGTCAATGGACTTGTTTAGGATTGCACTGTTAGATCCTTATGACTTATTAAAGTAACAACAGATCCTTGTGACTATTAAAGTAACAACAATGCCAGCAAGACTTAAATAAAATCAGTGTCACTGAGAGGATGAAGAACTTTTTCAGATGTAGTGGGCAAAGCAACAGGAAAATGAAATACAAAGTTACAAAAGACTGAAATCTGCAGAAATATGTAATGGCTCTTACATATGATATTGTTCATTGCAGCTAAATTGCTTGCTACATGCATAAAATTACAGTCATGGGGGCTTGGACACTCCAAGTTATTTATGTGGCTATAACCTGCAGTTGAAATAAATGCATTACTGTGTTCTCATGAAAGATTCTTCAACATTAATTTTTCAGGGTTAAAAGTTTATTGTGGTGAATTTTGTAACAAAACTGCTGAAAATTATACTGATCAAAATGAATGAAAAACAAATTACTGGTCTTTATTCCTTGTAGTGTAGGTAGTGCTGTGTATGCACTATTTAAGAAGTGAAAAGTCCCCTTCGAGAGAAGATAGATTTGTGACTTGTAGATAGAAATGATGTGAATGAAACATATTTGTGTCTGTTTACATACATACCCATTTTCCATTTCACAGACCACTTTGATTGTTAAAAAACAATGTTTAGTTCTGTGGTGGCTATGCACTCTTTTCTGCAGAACTAGGGTACCTGTCTCTTCTGATAGTGTTAAGAAAAACCTTTTAAGAAGATAATATAGGATCTTCTTCGTGGTCTCTGTGCATCACACCTCTGGGATAATGTGCGCCTGCGCCGATCCCGATCGGTAACTTCAAAGCCAACGGATTTTCGTGCCAACTCCCCGATCGCGCGCCGGCTCCACTGCGCATGACCGGGGAGGGGCACGAGGATCCCGCCAGTTCTCTTCTGACCGCCGCGTCGTGAGGATCCTTTCTCTCCTGCTCCGGTCGGTAGTTTACTTTCCTATCTGAAAAAAGCCTTCGGACTGATTTTTCTCCCCTATTTGAACTTGGACTGTTAACTGGACTTGATTTTGGAAATCCCCCCCCCTTACTTCACCGCTCGGCCTATGGCCCAGCGGTGGGGGTTCTTTAAGAGGTGCCTGCAGTGCGGCAGTAAAATAGCCCCACCGGACAAGCACTCCTTGTGCCTTCTTTGTCTGGGCGAGTCCCACCAAGTCGACTCCTGCGCGAGTTGTGCGGCTTTCTCCCTCTGAGGTGGAGGCCATCTTGTGGGTGATTCCCACCTATCTCTAGGGAGGCAGGATTAAGTCAAACTTCTTCCTGTTTCCTGTGGTGGACGTCACCGTCAACCCAGTTCTTTTCCTGCCTCTGAAGGGAGAGCAGCTGGGTATTGGTTCTGCCTAACCCTTTCTTCTATTTTTCACCAAACTTCCATCTCACACTATATTTTTTCCTTTCAAAACTTCCTCTCTTCATTCTTCTCCAAACCAAAAAAAAAAAAAAAAAAGAACCCTCTCCTCCCTCCTCTCCTTATAGCCTCTATCTATACCCCCCCCACCCGCTGCCGATCGCAGAGGCGAGAGATCCGGAACAGCCTGATTGCACTCTATGGAGTCTGCTGGGCATTCAGAGGAGCGGCGCGACCGCGCGCCGAAAAAACGCCCAGTCCCTCACGATCGGGACACAGAGCCTCGTGGCGATGGCGCCGGCGGCAAAAAGCGCGCCAAATCGGTCCGCCCTCCTTCCTCCGAAGGCTCGAGGAGGCCGGCGGCAGCGGCAGCGGCGGCCATTTTGACTGAACACGGCCGCGATTCTGAAGTCGGGTATGGCCTTTCGTGCCCCCCCCCCCCCCGCACTCTGATACCCCCGGGGCTTCTAGCCGATCTGGGGAAGAACAAGTGAGGATGATCCAGGAAAGCTTCGCCTGTGGAGAGGCGCAGGAGGACGAGGTAGAAGACGACCAGGGTAATGTAGATGACGACCCCATTCCCTTTTCCCCTGCAGCCATGGCCTTTTTTCAAAGGGCCATGAGGGCCGAGATATTTCGTTTCTGTGCCTCGGGGGGGCATACCACACCTAGACCGGGGTCCTCTCCCTCTCCTCCCCCTTCTACCCAGCATCAGAGTTCAGGGGGTAAATGGCCCACTAAAGCAGCCAAAAAGAGTAGCCAGATGGCTCATCATGTTGCAGGGCCCCACTATCCGGACTTAGACGATTTTTCCCAATCTGCCAGTGATAAGGAGGAGGGAGAATTTTCCTCTAACGAGGATGAAGTAGATGCAAATCCAAAACCCCCCTCTGCTAAAGAACAATCTTTCAGGTTTTTTAAGCCAGAGGATTTGCACTATTTGCTTTCAAAAACACTGGCTGCACTGCAAGTGCAAAGCAGTCAAAAAACGGATAAGCATACCCCTTCCTCACTAGAACAAGGAGAGGGAAGTGAGATTTTTGATGAGTTCTTCCCCCCGGTGGACCCGGCTGAAATAGCCTTTCCCTTTCCGAGCTTCTATTTAAGAAAGGTTAAAGCAGAATGGGAGAGACCCCTCACAGCAAAACCTTTCCCAGGTTCTACCAAAAGGCTCTATCCTCTGCATTCTTCAGCTTATGATTTACTACAGGTCCCAGTGGTAGACGCACCAGTAGCAGCACTCCAGTCCTCTGGTGTGGTCTCAGAGGACGGTCATGGCACCCTCAGGGATAATCTAGACAAGAGGGCAGAGTTCGCCCTACGCAGGGCACACGAGGCCAATGCCCTAGCCATTCGGGCATCATCTGCAGCATCCACAGTCTCCAGAGCCTCCATAGTCTGGATGAGGAGACTCATCCAAATGTTGCCCGAAGGAAATTGTGGGCTACTTGAAGGGGCAAACAGGCTGTTGAAGGCCATGTCCTTTACCGCTGACGCGACATTGGATGCTATGGTGTTTTCAGCTAGAGCCATCTCCACGTCAGCAGCCGCACGTCGCACCTTATGGCTGAGGTCCTGGCCAGCTGACTATCAGTCTAAGGCCATGGTATCAGCTTACCCCTTTCAGGGAGATAAACTATTTGGGGAACCTCTAGAGAAGATTTTGGTCGAGACCAGAGACAAAAAGAAAACCTTACCCAGAACAATCCGACAGGGGGACAAAAGACCAACCACATCAACATCTTTTCGTCCCTATAACACATCATACCGGTTTCGCCAAGACAATAGAAGACCAGCCTGGGGTCAAAATAAGCAGTCCTTTCGCAGAGGCGGCTATCGAAACGCCAACAGATTCAACAGGAACTTCAACAACAGAGCAGATAAGGGCATGGACTCCAAGCCCTCCAAGGCGTGACTATGCAGACGTTCCGGTGGGAGGCCGCCTTCTCCTCTTCAATCAAAGGTGGCTAAGCCCAGAAACCGATACATGGACAGCGGACATCATCACCAACGGTTACAAAATAGAATTCAGAACTCTACCCCCACCACGCTACCTTACCTCCCCGACCCACAGGAATCTGGAAAAGAGGGACAGGACGTTGACGGCAATCGAACATCTCAGTCAGACTCGTGCAATAGAACCGGTTCCGTACCAAGAACAGCGGGCCGGTGTTTATTCGATTTTCTTCACTGTGCCCAAGAGAAACGGGGATTGGAGAGCAATCCTTGATTTAAAATACTTAAACAAATATGTACAACTCAGGCACTTTCGAATGGAAACCCTCAGGTCTATCGCAGAGTCTCTTCAGCCCCGAGAGTTTCTAGCCTCCGTAGACTTGACGGAGGCGTATTTGCACGTGCCAATCTTCCACCAGCACAAAAAATTCCTGAGGTTCTGCACGGGGGAAGCGCATTGGCAGTTCAGAGCACTTCCCTTCGGTCTTTCTTCAGCCCCTCGGGTCTTTACCAAGGTCCTGGTCCATCCTGTCGTCTGCCTCAGAAAACTGGGGATTCACATTCACCCTTATCTCGACGACCTGCTGATCCGGTCGTCCTCAAAAGAGCAAGCTTACAGGGATATAGCCAAGACCATTCAAGTCCTGGAAGAACACGGTTTTCTGATAAACAGGAAAAAGAGTCATCTGCAACCGTCTCAGCGTCTAGAGCATTTAGGAGTCGTGATAGACACTCACTCCTCAAAACTCCTCTTGCCAAAGGAAAAAATCCTCAAGCTCAAAAGGATTGCAACCCAAATAATCACGGCTCGCACCTCGTCCCTCTCCCTACTCACCAAGTTGATGGGAATGATGGTATCCACATTCGATGCTCTTCAGTGGGGAAGATTTCATTCAAGACCTCTTCAGGCCCTATTACGACCCTTTCAGAACTACATTACGCTAAAATTGGACAGATCTCTAAAAGTACCTTTACACGTGAAGTCCAGCCTTCGATGGTGGACCAAAACTTCCAATTTATGTCGGGGCAAGTCCTTCTGGAGTCACGAACAGATCCAGATATTCACAGACGCCAGTCTGACAGGTTGGGGGGCGACCCTCAATCATCAACCGACTCAAGGAACATGGTCACCATCAGAAACCTCCCTACCTATCAACTTGTTGGAACTACGAGCTATCCGACTAGCTCTACTGCATTTCCTACCTCAGATACAGGACAGACACATTCTTATCCGCACGGACAACATTGCGGCCAAGGCTTACCTGAGCAAACAAGGCGGTCTGAGATCTCTAGCCTTGTCAAGAGAAGCAAATTTACTCTTGGCGTGGGCGGAAACTCATCTGGCATCCCTTCAAGCGGAGCACATACAAGGGTCGATCAACACCCAGGCCGACTGGCTCAGTCGACAGATCCTCCAAGAAGGGGAGTGGTCCCTTCACCAAGACATTTTTCTGCTGATCGCTTCAAAGCTGGGGATGCCATTACTAGACCTCTTTGCAACTCCGAACAATGCCAAACTGGACAGGTTCTTCTCTCGCTTTTTTCATCCGGCAGCAGAACAGACAGACGCGCTCCTGGCTCCATGGCCGGCGGGTCTACTTTACGCCTTTCCTCCACTACCAGTACTCCCTCGTCTTCTGTGCAAGATAAGGGCCCTGAGAGCAGAAATTATAGTCATAGCTCCGTATTGGCCTCGACGGTCATGGTTCACTTCTCTACAGGAACTAGCAGTGTCACCACCATTCCGTCTGCCAGTCCGAGTAGACATGCTTCAACAGGGTCCCATCTGCCATCCAGATCCGGGATGGTTTCATCTGACCGCATGGAGATTGAGAAGGAGAAGCTCCTCAGACTAGGTTACCACGAGTCTGTCATCAACACTATTCTGAATTCCAGAAAACCATCCACGAACAGGATCTATAACGTTACCTGGAAAGCCTTCGTTAGATGGACCAGGAGAAAGAAAGTGGATCCTCTGCACCCCAAGATCCGTTCAGTCCTAGCCTTTCTTCAAGACGGCAAGTCGGCGGGCCTCAGGGCATCCACGCTCAGGAGACAGATGGCGGCGCTAGCTTCGGTTTTGCCTCATTACAAAGGTTTACCTATCACTCGACACCCTCATATACGCAGGTTTCTCCAAGGAGCCTCTAACAGTGACCCGCCAGTACACCATAGATTCCCTACGTGGAAACTTAACTCAGTCCTGTCTGCATTGACAAAGACCCCTTTTGAACCCCTCAGAAGCATCTCAATTAAGTTCCTCCGTATGAAGACACTATTCCTCGTAGCCATCACTACGGCCAGAAGGGTCTCAGAACTGGGGGCCCTCTCCATCCGATCGGACCTGTGTGTATTCCATAAGGACAAAGTCGTCCTTCGCACAGATCCGTCCTTTTGCCCAAAAATCAATTCCAATTTCCATAGATCTCAGGAGATTTTGCTACCTTCCTTCGTCCCCAAGCCATCACACCCTAAGGAAAAGATCTGGCACACACTGGACGTACGTCGGGCTCTTAAAGGCTATATTCTCAGGACAGCGCCCTTTAGGAAGACGGAAGCTATGTTCATTAATATTTCACCTCCTCACTTAGGGAAAAAGATGTCCACTCCAGCTATCAGCTCGGCCATAAGGTCCTGCATTACGGAGGCTTATAAAGCTCTGCGCCTTCCAGTTCCAGAAGGTATCACAGCTCACTCTACCCACAGCGCAGCCACTAATGCAGCATTTTCTAATAGAGCCTCAGTGGATGAAGTCTGTAGAGCAGCGACCTGGTCATCCCTGTCCACTTTCATTAGACATTACAAGATCAATGCTTATGCCTCAGCTGATGCTACCTTTGGTCGTAGGGTCCTCCAATCAATTGTACAAGAGGATGACGATCCCCCACCCATCGATTAGGACCATTGCTCTGGGAGGTCCCACAAGATGGCCTCCACCTCAGAGGGAGAACGACCAGTGGTTACTTACCGTGAGGGGTCCTTCTCCTCTGAGGGTTGGAGGACATCTTGGCCCTCCCGGATCGTCAAATGCGTTACACATAACGGACCATTACAGAATTTCTTAAGAAAAGGAGAGAAAGAGTGGAGTTGGAGAGAGGTTTGTTTGTTTATTGAATTTATATTGGATTGAGCGATTAACCTCACGTAATCGCAAAATTTGGTTTACGAAACAGTTCCTATTTTGTTTTTTCATTCTTCCTGTTATATCTGTTCTTTCTGTTCCTATGCTATTCTTAATGTGTGACTAAGTTTTCTTCAGCTTTTGGAGCACCCGAACTGGGTTGAGGGTGACGCCCACCACAGGAAACAGGAAGAAGTTTGACTTAATCCTGCCTCCCTAGAGATAGGTGGGAATCACCCACAAGATGTCCTCCAACCCTCAGAGGAGAAGGACCCCTCACGGTAAGTAACCACTGGTCGTTCTCGAAGCAAACTCGTAAAAATCGAGCTGCGAGGCTCCAGGTTGCCGTCCTCGAGTCGGCATTGTCCCCGAAGATGTCTTCTTCCGAAATTCCGGCGTCTTCACCGACGGGACCGACGCCGTCTCCATCCCAGAGCATCGGTACTGACAGACCGGCACCGAAGAGATCACTCCCCTTGCCCGATACTCCTGCTAAAAAGCGCAGAGAGGGCAAGGAGGAGAAGGGCAAGCTGAAGCACAAGAAACCCTTGAGTGCTTCGTCGACGCGCGGCACGCTCGACTCAGCCCAGTCCGGGCTCGACCAGCTTGACCCGAAAGATCGCGAGCGACCCAGGGGTAGATCGATCTCCCCGATGCTGCGACCGATCACCTTGACGGACTCCGACCTCAACATAGACCTTACACAGGTCCCTCGGGATACCCCCGATGCCGAGGCGAAACCACCGTTGGCACCGAGAGGGGATAAGGATTACCGCTCTCCGGCTCCACCGGTGCCGTGGGACATCCAGCAGTGGAGATACCTCTACGGCTCCTACCCACCTCCGCCCCAGTGGTACCCCACCGAATGGGATCGACAATCCACCTCTTCCAGAGTGTCTCGGTACCGAGAACCTACATCAGTACCGACACCGACACCTACATCGGTACCTCCGAAACGGACGCCCGACATCGATCCTCGTCCATTGCCGACAACACAAGACCTGTCAAGCCCGACCCCTCTTTCACCATCCGAGCACTCGGCACCAGGGTCCCCGGCATCGTCCGTGTCGGGAGACGAATCACCTCCGCACCCGTCTCCGGACACGCAGGTCACCGAAAACCTCCCAATCTCCCCCTCCGAGGATGTGAAACCCTACGGAGAACTGATTAAGAGGATGGCACATTCACTGGCTTTGGCCACGGCCCAACCGACTCTGACGGCCACAGACTCCATCTTCGACATAGTACAGATGGATACGTCCACACCGGTGGCCCTCCCTCTCATATCGGTCCTGATGACTACGGCCAAAGAATCCTGGCCTCATCCCTCATCTACCCCCATCTCCAGCAAACGCCTAGACCACATGTATAGGATCCAGGAGCCTGGGGCAGAATTTTTGTTTGTCCACCCCAAACCCAATTCGGTGGTCGTGACACCCTCCACCAAGGGTCGTAGTGGTCACTCCTCCCCATTGGACAAAGAAGGACGCAAAATAGATTCCTTTGGCAGACATATTTATTCAGCGGGCGCATTGGGCCTAAAGATTGCAAATTACACCGCCTGCATGAGCAGATACCAGTACTCGCTCTGGGAGCAGATGACTGCCCTCATCGCCCATCTCCCAGAGGACAAGCTACGCAATGCCAGGAAGATCCAGAAAGAAGGCATGTCTTTGGCCAAGCTTCAACTCTCGGCCTCTAAGCATTCGGCAGAAGTAACCTCCAAGACGCTCACTTCAGCAGTGTCCATCAGACGACATGCCTGGTTGAGATCCACTTCTCTTCCTCAGGACACCAAGACCTTGGTGGAAGATCTTCCGTTTGAAGGAGACGGGCTCTTCAGCTCAAAAACGGACACAGTGCTTCACGAGCTTGATAAGAGCATGAAGACTTCCCGCAATCTGGGAGTATCTCAGCCTAAGCAACAGAAACAGAGAACATGGCAGAGATCATGGTCCAAGAAACAGCCACAAAGGCCTCCCTCTGAACCGCAATGGCAGAGGTCGCCGCCATCTACCTATCAACATAAACCTTACAATAACAAGCCCCATTTCCCAACCGCTCCGACGTCTAAGGCAAAACCCCCCAAACCGAGCAAGCAGAGCTTTTGACTCCCACCCCCACTCCGACATCTCCACCCGTCTATCACCCTACCTGACAGCATGGCAACACATCACTTCAGACAAATGGGCACTCTCGGTCATCTCCGAGGGTTACAGAATAGAATTCTTCGAGATACCAATGGAACACTACTTCGTGGTCACTCCCCCATCCGACACTCTAACATCCGAGGTCGAGACCCTGCTGAGCAAGGATGCAATAGAACCAGTAGCGACCCAGCATTTCCAACAGGGATTCTATTCCCGCTACTTTACAGTGCCAAAGAGAGACGGGGGCCTTTGACCCATCCTGGATCTTCGGAACCTCAACGCGTTCATAACGTACAAAAAGTTCGGAATTACCACCCTTCAGATCATTCTACCTTTGCTGGAAGCGGGTTCTTGGATGGTGACACTGGACCTGAAGGATGCATACTTCCATGTGACCATTCATCCTTCTCACAGACCCTTTCTACGCTTTGCGATCGGTCCACGTCACTTCCAGTACAAGGCACTACCATTCGGCCTCTCGACGGCACCCCGTGTCTTCACAAAACTAATGGCAACAGTAGCAGCCCACCTCCGCCTGCAGGGCATCCACCTATACCCCTACCTGGACGACTGGCTTCTGATCGCACCCTCAGCATCAGACCTGCAAGACCACGTCTCCCTAACGCTCCACACCCTGGAGACTCTGGGGTTGACAATAAATACAAAAAAGTCCATGCTCACCCCCTCCAAACGGGTGCAATTCATCGGAGCTCTTCTCGACTCCCTACAGTGCAGGGCGTTCCTACCTCCCAGCAGAGCCTCGGACATCGTTTCTCTCCTCAAAAATCTGAGAAGGAACCGGGAGGCGACAGCTCGTCAGATACTGCGACTCCTGGGACTCATGGCAGCAACCACCATGGTCATTCCCTTCGCACGGCTACACATGAGACCCTTGCAGCTGTGGTTCCTCCGTCGGTTCAGGCCAAGCCTACACCTTCTGTCCAAGAGATTCTGCCTCTCGGACTCGGTGGTTCAAGCCCTGGAGTGGTGGCAGGTGCCACAGAATCTCCAGACGGGCGCCCCCTTTCGCCGCCCTCCCCCGTCAGTCACTATTACCACGGACGCATCCCTATGGGGCTGGGGAGCCCATCTCAGCGATCTGTGCGTAGGCGACAAGTGGAATCCATCAGTAGCCCCCAATCACATCAACTTTCTGGAGCTACTAGCGGTCCGTTACGCAATCCGGTCCTTCCAACACCTTCTGTCGGGAAAGACGGTGGCTGTCCTCACGGACAACACTACCACGATGTACTACATCAACAGGCAGGGTGGTACGGTTTCCCGCAGTCTTTGCCGGTTAGCGATAGAACTCTGGACAGAATGCCAATCGCTGGATATCTATCTGGTGGCGAATCATCTTCCCGGTCAGCTCAATACGCAAGCAGACTTCTTGAGCAGAGGGGGTGCATCCCTACACAATTGGGAGCTCAATCCGCGGTACTTGACCCCAATCTTCAGCCTCTGGGGTCAGCCTTCTGTGGATGTCTTTGCTTCCAGAGACAACAAGAAGTGTCCCCTCTTCTGCTCCAGGGCAGGTACAGACCCGACGTCCCTGGGGGACGGCCTTCTCCTCTCCTGGTCGGGATTACACCTTTACCTGTTCCCTCCAATTCCACTGATACTGAGGGTAGTACAGAAGCTACTTGCAGAACAACCACTAGCAATCCTGATCACACCCTGGTGGCCGAGGCAACCTTGGTTCCCCACCCTCCTTCGTCTCTCCGACGGGGTGTACGCTCACCTTCCGATGAACCCAGACCTCCTATGGATGTACAAGGGTCTGGTGCTGCATCACGACATACCCAGACTGAAGCTGACAGCTTGGCGAATTCGTCCTCCGAAGTGGACCCTCGCATAGCGAATGTCCTCCTCAATGCCCGTAAACCGTCTACCCGTCGTTCCTACGAGGCAAAATGGAATAAGTTCCTGTCTTTCCTTGCTTCAATAGGACGACCTTCCATTCCATCTACACTGAATGACATCTTTGGGTTCCTCTTGTCTTGTAAGGACAGAGGATTGTGCCACGCATCCCTTCGTGTCTACCTTTCAGCAGTTTCAGTTAACCATCCAACGATAGATGGCTATTCCGTTTTCTCTCATCCCACTACGAAGCAATTCCTAAAGGGAATGTGCCGTCTCTTCCCAACAGTTAAAACCCCTGTTCCAGCATGGGACCTGCCTCTAGTGCTGCATAAGCTAATGGGCAAGCCATTTGAGCCTATGGCTTCTTGTAGCCTGCAGCTTCTTTCGTGGAAAGTAGCGTTTCTTGTGGCTCTCACTTCGGTTCGACGGGTGAGTGAGCTGTCGGCTCTTCGATGTGACCCACCATACCTTACCTTTCATCAGGACGCAGTGACCCTGACTCCTGATATTACTTTTTGCCGAAGATAGTTTCGGACTTCCACATTAAAGCGGACATCACCCTACCGGTGTTTTATCCTGAACCCAGGGACCAGACACAACGTTGCCTGCATTCCCTCGACATTAAGAGGGCCCTGTCATTTTACTTGGATCGGACTAAATCCTTTCGCAAGTCTCCAGCTCTCTTTGTCGCTCATGCCCTTCCCAGACAGGGACAGAAGCTGTCGTCTCAGAGACTGTCTAAATGGATTGTTGAGACGATAAAGCTCGCCTACCTCCTGGCCAAGCGGCCATTACCGGCGTCCCTGCGGGCTCACTCTACTCGAGCAGTGGCTGCCTCGACAGCTTTTCTCAAGGGCATCCCCCTGGGAGATATCTGCAATGCTGCTACATGGACGTCTCCTCATACGTTTGTGAGGCACTACGCCTTGGACGTCCGTACCCATCAGCGATCGGCGGTGGGCCGTGCAGTTCTGCAGACAGCTCAGATGTGAGACCTTCAGCACCCACCTCCAGGTATGTGGTGTAATTATTGCTCGCTATTCTCCCAGAGGTGTGATGCACAGAGACCACGAAGAAGATATACAGGTTGCTTACCTGTAATTGGAGATCTTCGAGTGGTCATCTGTGCATTCACACCACCCGCCCTCCTTCCCCTCTGCTTTCGGTCTCCCTTGTACTTTCTTGGAGGCTGCTTGCAGCGGTCAGAAGGAACTGGCGGGATCCTCGTGCCCCTCCCCGGTCATGCGCAGTGGAGCCGGCGCGCGATCGGGGAGTTGGCGCGAAAATCCATTGGCTTTGAAGTTACCGATCGGGATCGGCGCAGGCGCACATTATCCCAGAGGTGTGAATGCACAGATGACCACTCGAAGATCTCCAATTACAGGTAAGCAACCTGTATATTGGGACTGCTACTTTGCAGTGTACTTACTCTTCTGTTCATTACATGGGGACAGAATATTGCATTATTTGCACTGGGTTATGACAACAACAAACATGGTGCTAAAGGAAAAGTTCCTTTTGAAGAATATTAAGAAATTGTCTGCAGCTTGCAGAAAATGCAGTTATCTGAGGAAGAAAGGTTGCATTGACAGTGTAAGCCTAAAAGAAAAGAAGTGTACAGGTCCTGTGAGCATGTGCAATCCCTTTTAAAATGAAAAGTACAACCCATGTGCATCTAATTGCTGGGCTAACATCATTCTTTCCAGCTGTTGCTTACCTCTCCAGCCTGTATTGTATGTGCATGACCTCTTCCTTCTTCTTGAAGGTAATTGTGTTGTGAACCTGGTAGCCTCTAAAATATGTAGTGTAAAGTGCTTTCTGTCTCCCCCCTGTAGTAGCTTTGATACCCTTTCCTCTGGTGAGGTTTTCCTGAGATCTGGTTTTCATTGGTTGCCAGCTAGCTTCCAGAGTTGTTCTATTACAGCATTATAACTGTGTTGGATGATTCCTTTTTGTGTTTGAATTGTGCATGGCTCAGAATGTGTAGATGTTAGCTTTGATACATTGAAACCAGAGCTATGGAACTTAGTTGTCATGTGTGCGTTACTGTGTAGGATTTCTGTCTTTTTATTTTGTTTGTTTAAAATATGAATCCCCTGTCTCTTAGTGTGTCACTTTCCAGTCAGATTCCAGCAACTACTAAAATGGCAATAACTTTTTTATTTAAAATAAATCATATTTTTAATTCCAGCCTTTCCCCAAGCAGCTCAGTGTGGCATACATGGTGACACATTATTCCCCCTTTACTTTTTATGCTCACAAAGACCCTGTAAGGCTCAAGGCTCCCCACTGACAATTTCATGGTGAGCAAGGATCTGAACCTGGCTTTCCAAGCCAAGTCCTGCATTCTGAACACTTAAAAAAATAATAATAGACCCGACAATACCAGCAATAAAATCTAAGAACCTGCAATCAAGTCATCATTTCAAACCCATCAGCAACATCTAAGGGTGAGGCACAGAAAAGAAGAGGGAAAACAGGTGAGAAGAATTTAACTGGCATAAAGCTTAGAAGACACCAAGCAAGACAGTGGGGAGGATATCTTGCAATCTGGACTCCATAATGGGGGCATTCCTAGTGCCCATCTGCTTTACATCAAATGAGAGAACATGGAGCAATACTTCTATGGCTGCTCTTAAGTATCAGGCAGGTCTGCTTGGGAGCTGGCACCTTGATTATGGAAGTCTCACTTCACAGTGATTCTCCTGACACCCAACTTGGGGCCAGTTGAAAACATATCTATTCTCTTTTGGGTGCTTCTGTTTTGTTTTGTTGGGGTTTTGTGTGCATGTGTTTGCTCCGCTCTGAGATGAATAGAAATGATCTTACTGCCAGTTGCCTGACTTTTAAATGGTATCTATTACCTGTTTCTGTAACTGATCTTTGTTTAATTTCTGTTGGACTTTAAATATTGCCTTACCTTGCTGATTCTTGAAGCAGCAGTTCTAAGGGATGAGGCCCTTTAGTCACCAGGAGTGAGCCCCAAAGTTAAAACTTCCTGGACTGGAAGTGGGGTGGTTGTTGAGGCAACCAGATAGAGATGCTGCTCCTCAGTCCTCCAGCCACCTTGGTAGTCTGCTGCTGGCCCACAGTGGACTCCCCAAGCAACAGCAAACAGCTTGGAGATTCCTGATGGCAGTGCTGGTGGAGCTCACCTCACCTCTCTGTACATGCTTCAGTTCCCATTGCAGTTAGCGGACATGGATGTAGGGACAAGTTTTGAGTAAAGGGTAACTTGGAGTTGCATCTCATGTTATTTGGGGTTGCATATGCTTATTCCCTGTTGGTTCCCCCCCCTCCTAATGTGCCACATAACCTATTAGATTACGAGCCTTCTTCCATGGACTTCTCTCTCTCTCTTTTTCACCTACTACATGAAGGGCATGAGCCAATTGGTGTGTGCATATGTATTCTGTGAGCTCAGTTCTGTTTTCAGGAGGGCTGTCAGTGGGAAGAGAGAGTCTGCAGCAGAAAACTCTAGCACATTCATGGGAAGGAATGACTGAACTGTGTTCATAAGTGTGAATGACATTACATTCAATGTGGAAAAGCTTTATGCTCTCCATATTAGGTCTGTTAGTTTCTTAGTGGTTATTTATTTATAGTTTAAATTTGTAGGCCATTCTACCCCTGAATACACACCACTCAGGACGGTGAACAACATATTGATAAACATTAATTGATAATAAAACAATTTAAATAATATATAGATAAAAACATTCTCAGACGAATTCCAGTAATGTCACTGCCCCACAGAAAGATGGAAAGGAGGCAGGAAAAAAAAAAGAAAAAATTATGATTCTGATAAGCTCTTAAACACCTTTACCATTAATGTTTTCTATCCCAGAAAATTCAATTTTATTTGTAAATTAAGGATTTTTGGATTATTTATTTTAAAATGGTGGCAATGACCATAAGATAATAATCACATGCTTTAAAAGATGCAAACGAGAAGCCTTTGCTTCTTCTGACGTGTGTTGTTTTGTATCTTTTAACATTAGAGCTGATGTTTTAAAAAGTGGAACATCTTGCAAACCTGCAGGCTTGGATAGAATATTTGTGCCAGAATTGAACAAGGGAGGCAGTATTGGCACACTCTAGAATGTGAGCCAGTATATATTTTTTCCTTAGAAGCTACCACAGCTTGCTTTTCCCCCTGTGCATTTTTTTCCTGTGCCTACCCGCCCATTTCTTCCTCCTGATCTTAAAAGAGCACAAATTCAGAGTCCCTGTTTTCCGACATGAGAGAGGGCATGCAAAACTGAGACCATTGTGCCAGGAAGCACCTTGCAATTGAAGCACAGCCCGTTCCTAATTTGCCAGAGAAGAAACACTGAAGGATATCCAAAATGAAAAGGATCACATGAAGAGGCTGTTTTTCTCTGAAGATTATTCTGAAATCATCCTCCTAATGTCAGCCATGGACTATGAAAGCAGCTGCAGTCAGCTGATGGCTTGTGGTTCTCTTCCGATGCATGTGGGGAAGGGATGCACAGATTTTAAATGCATAATGAAACCCTTGTTTCGTCATCTGGAAGCAGGGATGCTAGCGGCTCAAGGGAGATGAAAGACCGTTATGTTGCTCTAGTAGAAGGGAAGCCTTGTAGCACAACCAGCAGGCTCTGCATGCAGCAGCAAAAGATGCTCCAAGGAAACATGGCACAACTGTATTTTCTTTTTCTGGAAGGATAGAGAATAAATGCCAGAAGCAGGTAAAAGCCTAAAATGGACATGCTCCTGAGGATGCTGAAGTTATTGTGTATGCTCCACTGCCCTTTACCTCTCTTGGTACCTTCCAGAGAAATCGGTCTAGATTTATTTTTAGCTTCCTGTGTACCCAGCATCAGTAGGACAACATAACTCTATCTTTTATACATCCATAAGCAATTTTTACTATATTTTCCTGTTTTCTACCAGCTGCAGTTTTCAAAGGATGTCACAGCCCTGGTAAGAAATGTGCAGTAGCCATTTCTCTGATTTTGTAAGGCATGCGTTTCTTGGTAGATTTTGCAAGGAGCTGGACTATGAAAGCCTGCAAGTTGCTTGAGAGCAAGCTGGATCTGCTGGTTAGCTGGATTTGAGTTGATCCTGTTGCCTTTTAATGTGTGCCTGTGTTTGTGCCTGGTTTTATTTCTTTCCAGTTTGCTTTTTAATGTTTTGTTTGCACTTAAGTAATGCTCATCGTATTTGTTACAGCCATGCATTAAGTGCCTCGCCTTGCTCTCTGTCTAATGTATATGGCTGCATTGGGGCTTTTACAACCTGTCTAATGCTAAGGCAGGGCATGTTGATTTGTCTGAATGGAGCATGTTATGATTTGAGCAGGAAGCGCTGTAATATGATACCACACCTAAGTTCTCTCTCTCTCTGTGTATATAAGAGGCTGCGACGACTGCTGCATTGGCAAGCTGTGTGTTGTCAGCTCCTATTATTTCACATTGCAATTAAAGGAAGTCATTGCAAAGTGTGATATAATGGTGCCTAATATGTTCTGGGGCAGACCTTTCAAATAAGCTGCTAGTTGTATGGTGATTGCTGGAATGTCTCTTGATAACAAAAGGTTAACATGCAGAATGTAAAATCAGATTTTTAAAATGCAAGGTAAGATGGAAATTATTATGCTTATGTAGAGCATACACAGTTTGTGCTAGACCACATTCTACTGTAAAGAAGGGCTTATAAACAGCTGCCAAACCATGTATGTTAATGTGGTGTCTTTAGTGTTTTTGTTATAAATCACTGTGAGTAGTACGGCATTTACACAATAAATAACATGTAAGATTATTTGGAAGGAGGGTGGGTGTTGGCTGGCAACAAAGACATTAACCACTGTCTGTTCGCGTTAGATATAGCAATTGTGCCTTTTAGAAAAAGAATCTGTACTGAGTGCCAGGCAGTCTGCATAGACTGGCTGCTTTCCTACATGACAAAAAAACATGAATTTTCTAGAGCTAAATTTCTTGTTTAACCTGTCGAATGCTGCAGAACCCTAGCTTCCAGCATCAGAAATGCTCCAAAGGGGGGAATGTTTTGCAGCATGGTTTAAAAATATGTATGAAAAGAAATCCCCTTTTTGTTTCTGTTCACAAATTTCTCTCTTCCAATCACCTGCAGCAACTGGTAAAATTTTCTGTTCATCTGATTTGTATAAAACATGCTTTGTCCTTTATGGAGATTTGCATGGTGTATTTCCATGCATGGGGAGTAATAACAGTAAGAATTTGACATTTCTACTTCATTGAATACTAATCCTTTAGCAAAGATCAAGTGTACTATGTTCCTCATATCTGAGAAGTCCTTTTCCTTCAAGGAATTTTGCCATCTACTGGATTCATCTTTCTGCCACACAGGGATGCATTTTCATTTTAATGTTGACTTAATTTCTTTTTAAATCCTCTGTTCACAGGCATATTCCCATGATGCCTACCAGAGAGGTAATGAAGCCTACAGTGGTAATGCCCACAATATACCTGAACCACCACCAATATGTTATCCTCGCCTAACGTCCACAGCTTCTGTCATGGCACAACCTCTTGAGAAAGCACCTTCTGACTCTTCACTACAGCAAACTAGTAGACCTGTTCGAACATCACCCCAACCAGATAAGGCCTACAGAATGGAAATACAAGTGCCTCCATCCCCAACAGATATTGCAAAATCCAACACAGCTGTCTGTGTTTGCAATGAGACTGTAAGAACTGTTGTTGTGCCTTCTGAGAAGGCTGTAGACTTGCCATCCTGTAGAACAAATCATACCGGTCCAACACACCAAACGGAAGAAGTCAGATATGGTTTAAAGGAACAAACTAGTCTAAAAACAAAAGCACGAACCACATCACCACCCACTTCAGTGTCTACTGCCATTGTACTTCCCCAGACTCCACTTACAAGGCCATTAGATCCTGCTGGACTGGCTAGCAAATCTGGAAGCTATGGAGGGCATCCAGAAGGAATCTCAAATTCTAAACCTTCTGCTCAAACAGCAGGTATTCCACCTGTCACTACTAATCACTATACTTCTCCAAATGTCCACCGACACATAGATTGGAAAAACTACAAAACCTACAAAGAATACATTGATAACAGACGTTTAAACATGTATGGCTGCAGAACCATACAGGAAAGGTTAGATAGTTTAAGGGCAGCATCTCAAAACACAATAGATTATAATCAAGTGGCACCAAATCGCACTTGTCCACAGGTACGACGGAGGAGCGCCTCTCATGATAGAATTCTGCAATCTGTTCAAATCCAACGAAGGAGTATGTCCCAGGAAAGACTCGAGGATCCTGTACTAATGAAAGATTGGCCAAGGAGTGTCTCGCAGGATGCTCTAATATCACCAAATGTCAGATCCCAGGAAAGTCGAACCAGATCCTGGGATTTAATTGACAAACAGGATGAAACATTAGAAAACTTCCACACAGAGAATCTGGTCGTAGATCTAAGCAGAGAAAGAGATAAGGGTTACAAATGGCCTGGATTTACCAAACCAGATGATCACCGAGGTATTTATGAGAGATCTCGGCCTCATGCATTTCACATGTCTCTTCCTGGTTCACCTTTGGTTCCAGGTGCTCGTAGTCCAGACAGTAGGAGAATAGGCAGTAGATCCACACCACCTGCTTCCCAGTTCCGGATGGTCTCACCAGATGTAAAACCACTGCAGCATCTCAGAGACCTGTCAGTAGCTGTTGGGGCTTCAAAGTCTGCAAGCGCTTTTCAGGAAAGATCACCTCATGTAACAGCTAGAAGCACAAGAAGCAGCTCTTTGAAGACTTCTGTACCCTATGCAGCAAAACCATCGCTTCCCCTTAATCAGAGTCTAGAAAATGTTACTACCGAAGACCAAAGAGAAGTAAATCATATACATCACAGTGGTTTGTTAGATGAGCAGTCAAGAATACAACTGGAAAGTATACCAGACCACAAAACAGAACTAGGCATGAGCACCATATCCCCTACTTCCTGTATAGCTGTGGCCAAATTTGTCCCTCAGATTAGTGAGCACTCAACTACCTCTGTTAACTTAGATGCCACTATTGGAGAGACGGTTCAAGATGAAAATGCAAAAGAGGCTAGGATGCAGGCAATGGATGATGTAGTTGAGAATGCAGAAGCAGTTACCCTGCGAGAAAAGGCTCCTTCTAGCAATCAGACACCACCACCTTTGCGGCATCTGCCCTACATGCAGGCAACGGATGATGTAGTTGAGGATGCAGAAGCAGTTACCTTGCGAGAAAAGTCTCCTTCTGGCAATCAGACACTACAGCCTTTGCGGCATCTGCCCTACATGCAGGCAACGGATGATGTAGTTGAGGATGCAGAAGCAGTTACCTTGCAAGAAAAGTCTCCTTCTGGCAATCAAACACCACCGCCTTTGAGGCATCTGCCCTACATGCAGTCAACGGATGATGTAGTTGAGGATGCAGAAGCAGTTACTTTGCGAGAAAAGTCTCCTTCTGGCAATCAAACACCACAGCCTTTGCGGCATCAGTCCTACATATTAGCTGTAAATGATAAAGAGCCTGTCCCTGACACTTGTTGGTTGCCCAATGATGCACGTCGAGAGGTCAATATAAAAATAATAGAAGAAAGGGAAGGCTTTCGCTCCAGTCCGCCTGGTGACTCCCTGGCGTCCATCCCCTTTATAGGTGAGATAAAACATTAGTTTTCATCTTTGTGTGAATGTGAAATCCACATTTCAATGCACTTGAAACCCCTTGGGACATAACCATTTAATTGCATGTACCCAAGTTTCTTTTTGTACATTTACATGGGAGTTGCTTTCCCACTAGCTGTGGCATGTGTGTGAATACTGCAACCATGTTGGTGGGCCTAATGATATGGAGCTTCACATGATAAGCAGGTATTAAACAAAGATCTGTAAAGGATGATGTTTCCCACCTAATGTGCATTGGGTAAGGAAAGACCCATGGGATTAGGGCCATTCCTGTGGCTCCGATATCCATAGATATACTTCCAACCTCATCAGCATGGTGGGAAGCATCTCCCATGCAAACGTGGAAATGAATAAAGGGGTCTTTGGTTGCCTTACTAAGTGTGCTTGACTTCCTGTGTATTGCCACTAGCATTATTTCTCAAAAAAAATACTAAGCATTTGTAGGTAGCATATGAGCCATGTTAAGAAATTCAGTTTTGTTTTTAAATGTTTGCTAAAGTTCTTATTAAATTTGCAGATGATACTAAATTGGAAGGGGTAGCAAATATGGTAGAATAATCTTGACAGGCTGGAAAACTGGTCTAAAATAAATAAAATGAAATTCATTTAGGTAGGAAAAATCAAATGCATAATTATACAATGGGGGAGACTTGTCTTGGCAGTAGTACATGCGAAAAGGATCTAGGGGTCTTAGTAGACCATCCACTGAACATGAATAAGCCATGTGATGCAGTAGCTGTATCTATAGACATATAGTGTCAAGAGCACATGAAGTGATGGTATCCTGGTTAGACCTCACCTAGAGTATTGTGTTCAGTTTTGGGCACCACAATTTAAAAAGGATATAGACAAACTGGAACGTGTCCAGAGAAGGGCAACGAAGATGGTGAGGAATCTGGAGAGCAAGTTTTATGAGGAAAAGCTGAATGAGCTGGGTATGTTTAGACTGGAGAGGAGATGACTGAGAGGTGATATGATAACCATCTTCAAGTACTTGAAGGGCTGTCATATAGAGGATGGTGCAGAGTTGTTTTCTGTTGCCCCAGAAGGCCATACCAGAACCAACGGGTTGAAATTAAATCAAAAGAGTTTTCGGCTAAACGTTAGGAGAACTTCCTGACAGAGCGGTTCCTCAGTGGAACAGGCTTCCTCGGGAGGTGGTGGGCTCTCCTCCTTTGGTGGTTTTCAAACAGAGGTTAGATGGCCATTTGACAGCAGTGCTGATTCGGTGAACTGAGGCAGATCATGAGAGGGAGGGCAGGAAGGATTGCATTAGTACTTAGTTCTTACAGGCCTAGGGAAATGCTAATTGCCACTTTGGGGTCAGGAAGCAGTTTTTCTCCAGGCCAGTTTGGCTGGGGATCCTGGAGGTTTTTGTCATCTTCTGGGCATGGAACAAGGGTCACCGGAGGTGTGTTTGGGGGAGATATTTGTGAATTTCCTACATTGTTTGGAGGGTTGGTCTAGATGACCCTGGAGGTCCCTTCCAACTGCATGATTCACATTGCTATTTATGGCTTTATTAATTTAGCATTCAATAGTTACAGTAAAACTTTTCCAACTAGCAGGCATGAATTTGTGTATGTGGATGCATCTTCAAACCTTGGAGTGATTATAGAAGGTAATTTGTAAAGAAAATGAGAACTGGAGTAACCAGGCAGGTTATAAAGAACACAGAAATAAGGAAGATGTTACAGAATTATTCTCTGGGAGCTGAGTGCTTGCCCTGTCTGCAGCCTAGAAAGCAAGGAAAAGGAGATAATCATTGTTATATAAGAAAAGAGTCCCATGGAGGAGCTGGCAATCAAAGGTCATAGCAATATGGTGAATAAATTAGAAAGTGGGTAGGGAGGGATAAATGGGAAATGCAGTTAAACTTGAAGAGAAAGTACTTCTTTCATTATGCATTTGATGCAATATTAATTTTATTCAGGCTCTGACATACAGTTGTGTGTGAATCTAGAATTCTTGACAGTTGTTCTTTAACTGGAGTAATGACTTGGTCTCCTAAGAATGTCGCCCCTGCACAGGTGTGCAGCGGTGTAGTTGCAGAGAACTGACAGTTGCTGCAGCTGATATATGAAATTCAGCTAAGTTATGACATTGTAGAGATTAAGAACGGGAAGGCTAGTGGAAGTTGGATGCTTTCTTGCCCTATTCCTACACTACAATCCATGGGAACAGTTTTCTCTAAAACTGGTAGGTTTTAGTGTCTGGTTTTTGTTGCTGTACAACAAGCCAGCAGGCCAGCAGTGAAGGGAGTAATATGCCTTGCAAATAAGTTCAGATAACTTACTAGCCTACACAGTTTTTATAAGCCTGGCTAAGTCATTTGTGGCCTGAAAGGAAACAGAAGAAACAAAAAACACCAGCCCTTTCAAATTACAAAACTTTCACTGGCTGGATGTAAGTCTTGCTTGCTATAGATGGATGGATCTTTTTACACTGAACCTTGAAAAATCTTCTTTGGCTCTAGGATCCAGCCCCAAAATTTCAGCCTTTGGGTGTTGTATTTTAATGACCAAATTTTCTGATTATTGCTACAACAAAACCTAATTCTAAACACTTCACAGTTTCTCATAATTTTATGACTAAGTATTATAGCTTAGAAATAAATATTCTTATTTTATTTATAAATATGGTTATTTTTTATAGATGCTTATTTTATTTATTTGTTCAGTTTTTGGTTTATATCCTCCATTTCTGCCCAAGTGGGACCCAAAGTGGCTTATTACATCATTCTCCACTCCTCCACTTTATCAGCAACAAACCTGTGAGGTAGGTTAGGCTCAGAGATTGTAATGGGCCCAATTTACCCAGCAAGCTTCTGTGGCAGAGCAGGGATTGGAACCCAGCTTGCTGTGCTGCCTGAAGTATGGGGGTAACCCTGACTGCTGTTGTAGCAGAAACCTAACCTACCTTCTTCCCAGCTTCTGCTAATGGAATTATTGCTTTAAAAGCCTTCATTTAATTGAATATTGGAGCCAGTGTAGAAAACAGCTGTTTAAGAAATGAAATACATCCCCCAACATCGAATAGTGTACTGTTAGCATATAAACAAGCAATGAGAGGAACTTAGTGCACATGAATTTTTGTCATACAACAAAACATGTTTTGCTGTGAAAGGGTAAAGCTTTGTACTTCCACTGAGGACTTCCAAGAGGCACTATGATAAAAGCTCTGCAGAAAATACTAAGCACCACCGTGAAAATTCTAAGGGCCATTGCAAACTGATGCCTGGAATTTTTCAAGCTCTGTGTTACACATCTGGAATAATATAGTGCTGAGTGGCATGGAACTGCAAAATATTAGACTTACTGTCCTTGCGGACTGTTTCATTGAAGCAGCGGGATGGGAGATGATGAGAGGTCTCTGCTGAGTGGGAGTAAAGAGAAACAGTGCCTTGTGAGTTAGCTTGGTGGGCAATGCATGGTGCTCAGGGAGATAGGGAGCAATGCTCCCTCTAAGCTGTGGAGTCTTGTGAGCAAAGGTTCTGTTTTGTGAGCTACTGGCATTAAAGTTATGAGTAAGCAATTTGGCTACTGCATAAATTAATTTGCTCTGGAGCCATCCTTCCTGAGCTAAGGCAAAAATGGGTAAGCAGGAGGCTAAAAAACTTGTGAGCTAGCTCACACTAACTCAGCTTAGAGGAAACAGTGGTAGGGAGTGGCTTAGAGCAACATCGAGAAAGTACCACATGTAGCTGCTGAATGACCAGTGGTATCCAGTGGTACCAGTCAGCATCCTATTTTATCAGCCACCATGTATAACAGTATTGATCTTCAGCACAAGATCTTCAAATCTGGGCTTGGTATAAATAGACTGCAGAGGCCATAAACAATCTCTTACCAGGGTTGTCTTGACTGTTTTACTGTTACCATCGATTCTTGCTGTGACATTGACTGGAACTGAACATATTTTCCAAGGAGGCTTAATAAGTTTTGACTATTTAAGGAATTTTAATAGCTGAGCATGTGTGCCACCTGGCCTGTTTATTTTGGCTGAGACCCAGTGAGCTACTTCTGTCGTGCTGAAGGTTTTAGGCATGCTCAGTGTGCAGCTTGACTCCCCCCTCCCCCTTTGAATCAACTGTTTTGGATTGTCCCTTCTGCTTCACTAGTCTGTCATTTAGTGTGGGAAAGGGTGAATGAAAGACAGCTCCTAGGATTTCTTTGAATCCTAGCCAATAGCAACAATTCTTAGCATTATGTGACTTCTTAAATATTCAAAGCAATTCACAATATTTCAGTGACCTTGTAAATTAGGCCAGTGGTATTATCCCCATTTTGCTGATGGAGGACTGAGGCTGGGAGAAAATGGTTTTTCTTAAGGTAGAGGTGAGATTAAAACTGGGGACTCACTTTCCCACACCCACAGGCTCTGATCCACTGCACTGATTTATATTTAGGTTATGTTTGTATCTTTTAATGTGTTTCTGAAAGCTTGTGAATTATACTGTTTTCAAAAATGTAGCAGGCTGAAACAAATAGTTTTTCTACAAGGCTTTAGAAGAAGAAGAAGAAAAGCTGTTTTTTATACTTCACTTTTCTCTGCCCTAAGGAGTGTCTTACAATTTCCTTCCCTTCCTCTCCCCACAATAGTCACCTTGTGAGGCAGGTGGGGCTGAGAGAGTTCTGAGAGAGCTGCGACTGGCCTGAGATCACCCAGCAGGCTGCATGTGGAGAAGTGGGGAATTGAACCTGGTTCTCCAGATTGGAGTCCGCTGCTCTTAACCACTATACACACTGCCTCTCCAGTGTAGCCTCTCAGGAGAAAATGTTAGCTGTGGCTGAACGGTAAAAGACTGGGAGAAGGGAGAGTTAACCCTTTCTTCTCCAGGGTTGTCACATTGTAAATCATTTTGGAAAGATTGCAGTAGTGCTTCAGTGTGTTCTCCTAGTTGGGATGTGAAACTATTTTTTTTCCTTAGCAAAGCCTCTGAAGTTTAGTGTTCGAAGGGTCAGAAGTGAATGCCTCCATTTCAGAAGAACACAATTATGTTATGAGATGCACCCCCAAACTCCTTGTCAAGTTTGAGCTCTGCTCCAAATGGGCAAGGCCAGCAACATTCTTTCACTTCTTCTGCAGCAGCTGCCATTTTTCCTACCCATAATTTCCCTGGCAGTGGCAAGGCTTCATGACAAGGAAGCCTGGCTACTGGGTCTTCATAAGTCCTTCACAGCACCAAAGGTCTTATGGTGGCCCTGCAGCAAAGTTTCCTTGTTTGGAGGGCCTAGCCATCAGATAAGTTTTGTGAAAAGGGAAGGAAATAGCAGGGAAAGATGCTTATAAGTAGTGTTGGGATATAGGTAGAGAACAAGCTCTCCCAGTCTCCATCCTACTTCTACTGTTAACATTGGACATGCAACTGGGCTGAACTTCAATATGTGCTTGAAGTGAAAGTATTCATTTTTCAATCTTTGGAGAATAATTTCAAGCGAGCCTGTTCTGAATGGAATCAGCAGGGTCTTGTCCATCTCTGCTTTAAATGGTGACGTCTTTGCTTAATGAACTCAGTTTGTACATGTTATGCCTAAAATAACAGATCTTTTTATATGTGAGGGAACCCTGTTGTTTGATTCCTAGTCACATAAAAAGACCTGCTGTGGTAGCATAGGATACCAGTGTTCCCTTTTTTCTAATGAGTATCACTAGGGCTGCGGTCACACGGGCCCTTTAAATCCAGGAGCCCTCCCGGATTTAAAGGGGCCACATTTTTCTACCACGGGTTGGGAGGTGTAGAAATCCCAACCCCTGCGGCGGAAAAGCAGCGGCCGCAGCAGAAGCAATGGCTGCGGAAGAAGCGGCAGCGGCCGCAGAAGAGGCGGCCGCGGACGAAGTGGCGGTGGCGGCTGCGGAGGAGGCGGTGGCAAAGGACCCGACCGCTGCCTTGTAAGTTTGGGGTTTTTTCCCCCCCTTTTACACTCGGGCGCTTGACTGCCCAAGCGCCCAAGTGTAACGGGGGGTGGGGAATGGCCGACAGGAGCATCTGGACAGCCCCGCTCTCACAATGATTGCGAGAGAGGGCTGTCCAGATACCTCAAATGCGGGTTCCTCCCGCGACTCCCGGGAAAACTGTCGATTTTCCCGGGGTCGGAAAATGCGGGAGGAACTTCGGCGCGGAACTTTCTGCAGCCGTTGTAGACAGCCCCTTTAAATGAGGGAGGAAATAGCCCTTCCTCCCGCATTTAAGGGCCGTGTGACTGCAGCCTAGTTCTTCACTTGGTGACACAGTTACATTAGTCATTACTCCCCACAAGCTATGACAGATTTTAGTTTGAGACCACTGTTTCTTTATATCAATTTGCAGTGCCTCAAATTTATGCTGCTGTCATTTTTATAACCCATTGATAACCTCCCTTGTGTGTGTGCAGGTGATGAAAGTGAAGAATTAGGGGCTGGGGCTGGGATCTCTTCATTACTCAGAAAACATCCAGAAGGGAATTCGGGTGACCCACCCACTATCCCACCAAGACCCTCCTAACTGCTTTGAGCTGAGATTTGCATATGGATGCTGCTCTTGTGCAGACAGGAAAAGCATGTAGCAGCACAGAGTTGAGCACACAGGTCTAGGATTTTTAATTTAGGTCTGCTGAAGGAAAGACAGCTTCCTTCTTCATAGCCCTGGAAAAATCCCCGTTCATAGCTTTGCAGCCAAAAGTTGTGTCCTTCAGTCTGAACCCACCATAAAGTCTCTAGTACCTTGGGACTCAAGAATGAACCTGTCTTGCCACTTGCATCTCAAGGATGTTTTTATCCTTTTACCATGGCTTGAGGAGCCCTGACACTTCCGTACTTATGGGAAGCAAGGCTGGGTTCATCAGTGGCTTGGTAGGCAGTGGTGGTCAGTCTTGCCAACCCAACTGCAGGTGAAGAAAAGCAGCATGGTCATCAGCAGCCTGCAGATGGTGGAATTCAGCTCTGCTCTTATTGGATGATGTAGCAAGGCAGCCAGAATTTTGACAGGTGGGAGTTGTGGTGGACCCGGAAACTGGAGGCTGTCAACCCTTGAGAGGGAAGGAGACAGGGAGGAAGAGGCATGTACACCCTAGAGATTGTCTTCATAAGTGCCAGAGGCTCTGGCCTGGGAGACGTGCCCTAGCTGTGCCGCTAGCTAACCAGCCACAAAGAGGGCAGCGGGGAGAGAGGAGAAAGAATGAGGGTGTAGTAAATCCCTTTTCCTTTAAAGTCTGAGGCCTGTCTGGGCCCCCACGAGGAGGCTATGGAGGTCAACCCCACCAACATGGTAGATTCTCTCACACCCCATCACAGGTACCAAACAAGGTCTCTTGAGCAGACCCAGCAATGCATCTTAGGCCTTCTTGGTGCACAGCATCACACTCCCCAGTATTCCCTTCCCTGTCATATTTCATGATATTACTGGATGGGATATTCAGAGGAAGCTGCACCCCAAAAGCTCTGGTAGTGGGGCTAGATTGCATTGTTGGGTGTGGACATTGTGGGCTTGGTGGGGGGGGGGGACAAGAATATCTCTCTTATCTGGCCTACTTTTTCTTTCTCCAGCAAGTTCCTAATGGATTCCCTCTTGTACTGTTTGATTTGCCACCTGAACAACTACTACAGGGGTCAGCAAACGGAGGCCCTTGGGTCAGATCTGCTTCCCTCTTCTTACCACAAGAAAGAGGTCAGCCTCTACTCACACTGTGCTAAATTCATTAAGCAGTCTTGGAGGGATAGCATCTCCAGACTTTGAACCCTTCTTTGGGAGCAGTCCCTTTTGGCCATGAAAATGGTTCAGTCTACCTCATCAGCACCGCATCTCTTCAGTTAGCCATTTCAGTGTCATTGTGCTCCATTGCTGGAGCAAGGGTTGACAGCTTTCATGCTTCCAATTAAGACTGCACCTCTCAGAACCAAGACACATCCAGCTGACAACCAGCCTTCATCCCAGCCACACTCAAAATCAACCAAGATCCACAAGAGTTTGAGTGACTTGACTGCTGTAGCGAAGCCAAACAAGAAAAGGAGGATGAAGAAGATGATTACAGAATTGAGAATACCACCCAATATGTGGAAATTCCTGTGTCTGCCATTCAAATTCCAAATGTACCATCCAGCCTGGTACCAACTTCAAACATAATGCTAGTACAGGCAGAACGTGTTCTTGAGCACTTGAACCCTGGCCTTTCTTAGAAACCCCTTTTCTTAGGTTCTTTACTTCCTTAACAGAAACAAGAGAAGGGAGTGAGACTTTCCTCATTCACCCTTCCTTCCTAACTGCATATCAGTCGCCGCCAACTACTGTTCAGTTTCTTCGGTATCAATTAACAACAGTTCCTTGATTCTTGAGATTGAACTTCCTTCTTTGTCTGCTTCCCTCCCACCCCTAAAAGGTTCAGTATCTGCTTTGAAAAGGTGCCACCATCATCACAGATCCTATTCCCAATAGTTCATGGTCCCAAAGAAAGATGTGGGTATTTCACTAGTTGCAGATTTCAGAGGGGATGAATACATTGATTACATATAAACAGTGTAGAATCTACTTCTGCATAATATCCTGCTGCTGCTCAATGAGGCATATGGTTCACATCCATAAACTTCATAGATCTTAACAGAAAAATCTTTATTTTAACATAGGAAACCACCATTACCAATATTGCATCTTCCCTTTTTGAAATTAAATCAGAAGAATTTTCGGCTAAACATTAGGAAGAACTTCCTGACATAGCGGTTCCTCAGTGGAAGAGGCTTCCTCAGGAGTTGGTGGGCTCTCCTTCTTTGGAGGTTTTCAAACACAGGCTAAATGGCCATCTGACAGCAACGCTGATTCTGTGAACTTAGGCAGATCATGAGAGGGAAGGCAGGAAGGGTTGCCTCGGTGCTTAGGTCTTGTGGCCCTTTCTTACATGCCCAGGGAAATGTTGATTGCCACTTTGGGGTCAGGAAGCAATTTTTCTCCAGGCCAGTTTGGCCAGGGATCCTGGAGTTTTTTTGGTCATCTTCTGGGCATGGAACAGCGGTTACTTAGGGTGTGGAGGGGGGAGGGATTTGTGAATTTCCTGCATTGTGCAGGAGGTTAGTCTAGATGACCCTGGAGGTCCCTTCCAGCTGTATGATTCTATGATTCAATTTATGCCCCTGCAGATATTCACCAAATGAGTGGTGGTGGTAGCAACATTTCTGAGAAAACAAAATATGTCATATTTCCTTACATAAGTGACTGTCTCCTACTTAGCATCTCCCAAATAACTCTACCACTGCAATATACACACCATCCTACATTGGTTGATACTAGGGGTCCCCCACATGGTGCCATGGTGCCCACCAACACCTTTTGCAGCACCCATCAAATGTTTTTTAGAAAGTAGGTGGGGCCAGGTTGGGCTTTTGCCCAGCAGTCTTCTGATTGGCTATGCAGATTTTAAAAATGCTTTTGTCAGCAGCTGCCACCATAGCACAAAGATTTCCACTGTGTGACTGAAGGTGTATGTGCAAGAAGGTGTATGTGCAAGGAAATATTTTAAATGGCATTGTGCTAAACAGATTTTCTGCCTGAAATGCTGAAGAGTTACTATTAGACTTACGCATGACCTCACTCCCTGACATTTTGTGGTTGGCTCTGCCTCTTGTGGCAGCCATTTTGTGGTTATGCCCATCACAATGTGTCAGGATTCCAAAGGTGCCTACTGGCTCAAAAAGGTTGGGGACCCCTGTTCCATATATTTAGGTCCCTCTGTCAATCCACAGAAATCTTATTCCAGCTTGTGCTTGTGCAGTTTGTTGGAGCAGTTCTCTTTATTAGTTCTAAACAAGCCTTTCTACCCTGGCACCAGGTTACCACGGTTCACTCAGACAGCAGACAGCCTTCATAGTCTCCTCATCCTTATGGCACTCACTACATCAGTTATCATGCTTGTTCGCCTTCCCATGTGCCCCCCTTCAGCTATGGTCCCTGTGTCTTTTCAAACCACTGTTGGACCAACAACACAACTTGTTGGGGACACTATCTAATATTTTATTGTCTTTTCATTGATGTATAGACTCTTTTGATCTGCAACAGGCTGCCCCATTACATTTTGCAGTTCTACATATGAGTTAGAACTGGCCTCTTTGGATTGGAAGCCCACTGTGAAGGTATAATAGCCAATGACCTGTGGACTTCTGCAGAAGCAGGAATGCCCATAAACTGCCTTGAACTGCTTGCAGCAGGAAATGGACTTGGCATCCCTCATTCTGCTCCATTGCAGTTCCACTGTTTAGTTTATTACACATGTTTATATAAACAAACAAGGAGACGCTATATGTATGCAACATTGCCCTGGACATCTAACACATTAGTGTGTCCACCACAGCATCCTATTCACAGTCATATATCTTCCAAGTGAAGACAACTTATATTAGGTGTAATTAAAATCAAATAATGGAAATATAAGTGCCCTCTTAAAATGTACTGCCCAACCATCAGAAGAATATAAAACAAAACAACAGTAGTCACTAGATAAAAGAAAATAGGAAGAGTTTCAGAAGCCTTCCTCCCGCCCTTCCTTTTGGTAGGATATGGTAATATTTTAGAAAACAATCTGAAATGCAGCATTTTTCTGGATGCTGTGCACACAGTCCTGATAACTTCTGAGATTAAGCTCATGATATTATAGTGCTTGTTGAAGTTGCAAAGGAGGAGTCATGGATTTGGTGAAGGCCACTCAGGATGCCAGCAGCAGATTTAAATGCCCATGTCAAATTATTTGTCTGCTCAGTCATGAATGTAGAGTGCCTCATATCACTGCCTGCCCACCTTTCTTCTGGGAATCAAGTCCCATATGTGCATCAGAACCCTACTTATCTGGAGCCCCGTGTGCTCCTCTCAGTTGACCTTTGAGTTAGCCTTGTGGGCTCCCAGGAGTTGTAGTAATGCCTAAATGTGCAAAACAGTAATGTAACCTGGGATCCATAAAGCTATTTAAGGGAGCACCCAGAAGCTTGTGAATTTTAACTTTTTGGGAGGCAGGAACACTAGATTCCATTGTCATGTACCAGTTGCTGAGGCACCTCTCTAAGGTCTACTCTGAAGGGAGAGCAAGATCAAATGCTCTTTAGGCTTGCACAGTTCTCTGGACCCTGGCTGTAATGATGAAGTCTAAAATACACCTAGGAAGAGGCTTATGTTGGCGTTTAATGTCCTGCCCTTGTCTTAATGCATGCCTGAGCTATGAATGAACAGGGATACAAGGACAGGGGACTTTCCTCATTCACTCATTATTTGTAGTTGGTATTTATGCCTTTCTGTCGTAGAAGATTTGACACCCACACAGTCTGTTTGAAATATTCTCTTGCTGTTTTGTGTGATGCAGCTCACTGAAATATCACTTGAGCACCAAAATAAAACAAATTTTACTGAATAGTGGAGAAGAAAATTTAGTATGATTTTGTTGGATTATGTAATAATATTGCGGAATATATACAAACCTGACATTTTTATTATTACTGGGAGATTCTGAAGGTACTTTTTGATTTTTCCAAACCTACCCCAATCTCAGTTATGGCAGTCTTCCCTTTGTTTCCATCCCTCACACTTCCTTACAGATTGGCCACAGTGAAATTCACTGCAGGAGTCCTATGTCCATTTTGAACAAATGGGTAGTGTTTTCAGCCAAGATTCTCTGCATCAGCTGATCTGCCTGACATTACAAATGCATTGATTTTGTGAGCACTGGTATGCTTTTTCTTCTTTTCAAAATAGTTGGTTTTGTTTTTTTGTTTTTTTTTTTAAAGTGACCTGACTGCATTTGCTAGATCAGCTGAGGGCATGTTTAGGAAGACAGTTCAGTGTAAGCTGTTTTTTGTTTTTGTTTTTAAATTAACATTACAGAGTTTATTTAAAGTAAACCTGATGCCAGTTCTTTAAAAAATCAGAAGTTCTTTTTTGTGAGTTAAATGTCATGTACCTTGGGAAAATACATTGTGTTGTAAACACCACCTTAAGCCTCCGTATTTGAGTGGATTTATTTCAAATATCTGCCTTTTTACGCCACAAGAGAAAATATTTTGAACATTGTGTTTTTAATATATAATTTTAATTTTAAACTTTTTGAAGGAATACAGAATAAAGAAAAGGGCTAAGGGAAAAGAATAAAAGGTGAAATTACCAAAACATAGTATAAAGGGCATTTTTTGCAAATATAAAGGACAATCCTTGATTCAAATACTTGAATTTTTAGGAAAATTATATGACATAATAACTTAAACCACTATAACAACCTTCTCAACATTCTGTCATTTTCTCATAATATATTAATATGTTTATCCTATTTTATTAATCTTATCAGTTATAAACCATGAATAATCTCATAAAATTGTATATAATTTTAACATAATAGTTCAAGTGTGATAAGAATCATACGGAAGAAAACATCTTTAATATTTCATACTGAAACAATCATAATATAAACCATTTGAACTTTGGTTAGAGTCTGCGGCATTAAAACAACTCCAAATGCAACATGAGAGTGAAGGTTTTGCAAGGAACAGCTAATAAGAATAATGTGTATTTTGAATATCTGCTGTTGTAGACTATGGTGTATTTCTTCCAGGAGTTGCTTTTGAAAAGGTTAACCAAGAGAATCAGATTGATAAAATTGTTCAACTACTTTAAGTTGCCTGACTTTTAAATATTCATGGAAAACATGAATTTGAAAGGAAATATTTTAGCTGTGAAAGATGCCTATGATACTGGGCATCATCTCTGAACTGGCAAATCTTTACTGTCATCTCAAATATTTATGTTAAATTGGTTCTCCCAGTCTCTGTCAGCATAAAGGAGACACTGCTGAATTACAAAGTCACTCTACCCTTAAAATGCTGTTCACTTTTTAAAAAGTATATATGTATGCTGATGTATGCATTGCCCAACGTTCATGCTGTGGGCCTTGCCTGTTTAAAACAGAGCTATCAATTACTGCTTCAAAACACAATGCAGTATGTGCTGATCTGTTCATTCAAAGAAAAGAATAAACCTCTGTTTGTGAATGCTTTCAGATTTGAATGGGCCTTTCAGAAACACAACGTATTAAAATGCATAGCACCTAGAATCCAATCCATACATATTAATTACCACAGTGTAACATGCTTGTGGTCTGGATTTCTCCAGTTCTGTCTTGTTTGGCTGAAGTGCAGTTGTGGAAGTCTCTTCTTTTTAAAATTCTGATATTTCACAGATCAGGATCTCCTAGATTAATCATCCTGCATGTCTGTTTTGCATCTTGGCAATTTCTCAAAAATACAAAACAGAACTTTCCAAATTCAAAGATTCTTTGAATACTGCAGGATGACCCTTGTGGCTGTAGAGACTTTGAGGTGCTGGATATGTACAGACTGTGATAATTTATATCAGCAATTAGTGCAAGCTATAATTGGTATGTAACACTGGCAACTTTTGAAGTATGGATTTTTTACTTTAACAGAAAACTGGATGGGTTGTGTTACTGGTGCTTTCTCCTTTGCCTGGAGATTCATTACAATGTGCATGTTGGGGTTCTCCCCCCTAATTTTAAAGAAATTGGTTTTGTTTGTTCTGATTTCGTTTTAATTGGTGACTCACTTATCTGACAGTAGCCAGATGGTTTACAGAGTTTTTTTTAAACAGGTGACAAACTTCCTACCTAAAAGTAGATTTTTTGTTAAAAAAAATATTTCATGAAGGAAGAAAGTAGCACTGTTATTTTATCAACTCAGCATAGCCTTTACTCCTTTCCTAGTTATGCTGTAAATGGTTTGAGACATACTTTGTCAAACATTATATTGTCCCATTAATAATGTGAATTTGACAGTGAGTATCCTGGAATTAGTGTGTGGTTTGGGGTTTTTTTTTTTTAGTTTGGAAAATGATTTTATATTTACTTCGTCTCTCCTGGAATGCCACTCACAGTGCCATCCTAAGCAGAGTTATACCCTTGCAAGCCCACTGAAGTCAATGGCCTTAGAAGGGTGTAACTCTGCTGAGGGCAGCACTATTAGGCACAATTGTGATCTCTAGTATTGCACTGCCTGTCATAATTATGTATGTGCTGATATGGCAAGTCTTGGTGCATTATCTTCATGTGAAATCTTACTAATTTGCTGCATTATGCACTAATTTACATCTGTCTTGCAGATGAACCAACTAGCCCTAGCATTGACCATGAGGTTGCCCACATTCCAGCCTCTGCTGTTATTTCAGCATCTTCCTCACGAGCACCCACCATCACAACTGTCCCTCCTGGCCCCACTTCTGTTGTCCCTTTAATTCGACGTCAGCTGTCACATGACCGTGGTAAGTTTTCTAAACATTTTGTGATTTCAAATTGCATTGACTAATCTGCTGATGAAATGTCAGTGCTTTTCAAGCTGATAAACATCTTTTTTGGAAACCCTGTTCCTCATACCACTTCCATCTGAAATGCAGCAGGGTGGCTGTGCAGAATAGGACCTTCTCATGAATGACTCGCAACCAGGGTGGATTGGGAGGGGAAAAATTGCTTGGACAAGGGGGCTTGTGTCCAAGCGCAGTGCCCTCAAAGGAGGGAGGAAGGGAGAAAAAGCCAGCATCTCCTTTGCCTTGCAGGGCATGGCCACATGTCCCCTTTTCTGCCTGGCATAGAGTTTATCTGGGCCACATGTGACAAAGGAGATGCTGGCCTGGCTAAGCCACATGAGGCTGAGCTGTATATATCCTTCCCTGCGGGTATGAGGCTCAGCTGGGCTGCGCATGATGAAGCAGACACTGGCCTGGCTAAGGTACACAGTCCTCCTTTCTTGCCCAACATGGTTGTTGGTGGGGCTGCATGCCTCCTTTCCTGTCCATGATAGGACTTTGCAGGGCCACACATAGTAAAGGGAAAGCTGGCCTGGTTAAGCCATGTGGAGCTTGAGTACCTGCCTCCTTTCCTAGTACAGGGTGAGGGGAACCACTGTGTGCCAGTTGCAGCCCCACATGGGATGAGGGCCGCTTGTGTGGAATGAGGCTCCTTGGTTGAGGGGTGAGGTTATTGGGGCTCACTAGGACTTTCCCCACTGGCCCTAATGGCCTTGACTTCAAGATCATGGAAATCTCTTCCTAGAGGAGTATGCCTCATTAGATGCCTGTCTGTTTATAGACACCAGCTACAGGTAGGGGTCCCCCCCTGCCCCGAGAGCTTTTCATGAGCTCTTCTTGATTTATAAGTTGAAGATGGCTCAAGATAGTGCTTATTTGCTGCTCTTGTTGCTGCTTTAGTTTTGGGTTGCTTTTTATGATGGTGTCACTTTGATAAATTTTAATAAAATTCGTTTACCATGTTATCTGCTTATTGGATGTATTATCCTGTTCTTATTATGTAGTTTTCAGTTTTTGTAATTCCATATTCTTTATTGTTTTGACATATCATATCTGCTACTTTTGTACATTATTTCTAATTTGTAACCCTAATCCTATTGCATTGTTTATTAGATGTCTCATGCGGTTGGGTTGCATTGTTGTATGTCATATAATCCTCTTAGGGTCTCGTTGCTGTTGCTGTTTTGGATTGCTTTTTTGGATTGCTTTTTCTGATGGTGCCACTTTGATAGATTTTAATAAAAATTCTTTACCATGTTATCTGTTTATTGCATGTATTATCTCTCTCTTACTAATTTTACCCGTTTTTGTAATTCCATTTTTGCTATTGTTTTGACCTATCATATCTGATACTTTTGTGCATTGTTTCTAATTTATACTCGTAGTCCTAATGCATTGATTATTAGATGCTTTATGCTTTTGGGTTGCATTGTTGTACTTCATATAATCCTCTTTGAGGAAGGCAGGCAGTCCATAACATAAATAAACAGACTAAAAGATGGGATATAAATATTTATATTAAATAAATCTACTTACAATTGCAGAATGCCTACGAACCGACATTCAGGGCAGCCAGCTAATCACTAAAAATGAGAGGTCTAAATCTTATGATGAAGGACTGGATAATTATAGAGAAGGAAAAGTGTAAGTCACGAATGAAACAATTTATATGCATCTATAGGTATGTGCTTTTATCAGACTCTGAATTCAGCAAGTGTGGTTATGATATCTATTTTCTCTCTATAGGCCTCTAAAGCATGTAACTAGCCTCAAAGGAATCAAGGTCAGTAACTCTGTATTCAGCAGTGTACTAATTGTGGAAATTAGTGTAGATCTGTGTCAATGTTGCATGTTGATTTGAATCACTACGATAAACAAAACTGAGAGAGGGTACAGGTACTAAATGTGCAGTTGTTTTATGGTGATCTGTGGGTGCTGATATTTTGCTAAGTCACAGCGATGTATGTCAAAGTGGAACACTATCTGAGCATTAACAAAAACTTTGACACTTCTGCCATGTGCATCTCGAGAGAGAGCCAGGACTGATTATTTGTGACACTCCAGTGACTGATTGTACTTTACCTTCTCCCAGGTGTTTGTGAATTCCCTGCTGGTAACTCAGTTCCCAGACTTCAGTTCTCTGTTTCAGATGGAGACTGCAAGGAGAGAGGTTTTATATGCCTCTGAGCTGTTTTGCTGATCTCAAACTGCCCCAGGGACTGCTGTTTTCCCCATTGAGGTATTTGCATGTACTAGTAGGATACACAAAAATCCTAAATGAGGCAAAAAGCACCCTTGGGGCTGTTTCATGTTGCTAAAACGCTATGTGTGTGTGGGAGTCATAAGCCCCTTCTGTGTACCACGGACCCAATCCAAATCAGGCCCTACCATATGCAAGTTGAATTCACAGTGGAGAAGCTTATGTCTGATTGGGTGGAGGAACCTGGGCAAAGACCAAACAAATGGGCTGAGCAGAGGGCAGTGCAGAGTCCAGCAGCCACTACTTATGGTACAGCTGACCTGAGCTGACTGCCCACCTTCCACCTTCAAGAGAGAGAAAGCAAGCTGAGGCAAGGATAGTGATGTGTGTGTGTGTGTGACCACACCTTGGTTTTTTAATTCCAAATATGTTTCACAATGATGTTTTTGTTTAGGCCCCAGACAGCCAAACCTCTTCAGAAAACTCAGGGTCCAGAAAAGCAGCTTCTTCAAAGGTCACCAAGGAAGGATGCCTCTCTTTTCGACAGCTAATCATAGACAAGGGAAAGGTAGTGCTCTTATTAACATACAGCTAAAGGTTAATGCAGAATGTTTAACTCCTCCTGGTTTCTGAACATTTAGCAACAATGGCTGGACATTTCTTTAGAAAGTCTGCTTTTCAAAAATTCCAAGCCGTTACCAGGGTCTGCTTTAGAAATTATACTCCCTGACATAATTAGTATGAACACAGAGAAGATAAATAAAAGAAAGGGATTTCTTTTGTATGTTAGTTTCTTCTCAGCTCCATAGGAAGAAGACATGGCTGTTCTCACAGCAGATGATCCCCAGGCTATCAGCCCTGGTGAGTTAACAGGAAAGAGTTTAGGTCTGGAAAGGGGGAGTCCTAAAACAGACTCAGTGAGAATACTGTCTGTTTTGTCTTCCCCCAGGAACTGTCACATTTGTCTAGGAAGGCATTTAAGCAACAGCCTGTTTATGAAGCTGTCAGAAAGATGGTCCTGTCATACAAATTTACAGATCTTCTGTATGATTTCAGGCCTATCTATTTATTTCTTAAGAGAACTTTGCAGTGATAGATAACTGGGAGATCAGGATTAATTCTATGTAAAATATTTGCTTCTTCTGTTCAGTCTGTCTCTTTGTTTTGAATTTTAGATAAACTTGAGTCAGGAAACTGTCTTTTCTCGGGGGGGGGGGATATTTTTGGCTCGTGTTAATCCTTATCACGTACATCTATGTTATTGTTGTTAAATAGATACCAGCATTAATCCTAGTTTCTGTTTCTTTTCTAGAGAGTTGGCGGGAGTATCCGGCCATGGAAACAGATGTATGTCGTTCTTAGAGGCTATTCCCTCTACTTGTACAAGGATAAAAGCGAGCAAACATTTCCATTTGAGGACGAACGGCCAATCAGTATCAATGCTTGCTTGATAGACATTTCATACTGCGAAACAAAGAGGAAAAATGTGTTTCGCCTCACCAGCACAGACCGTGAATACCTGTTTCAGGCGGAAGACAGAGATGACATGTTGGCATGGATTAAGGCTATCCAAGAGAGCAGCAGTTTAAATGAGGTTGTATGTTTGCTAAGTGTTTATCTCTTGCATCTGGTGTGTTTTACATGTGTCAGTGAAGGGTGCATAGTTATTCATCCAAATTCACATGGTAACATATTGAAGGGGAGTTGATGCTTTGGTGCAATTAGCTAGTCAGCATGAGTAATATTCTCCTTGTTATTTCAGTCATTCTTGTTCACTCAGCTGTCCTTTTTTTGGGTCTTGTTACAGGAACTGTTAAGGCATAGATGATGATTTATGTTTCAGCCTTGAGTTTTAGGAGCTTCGAAACTGCCTCCTGATATACAGTTGAGGGGAGACTGCAACAAATTCAAGACCTTTGTTTAGCATCTTGTATGTGCAGAGTGTGAGGAGGCTTTCAGAGACCTAGTGTGACCCTCTACTCCTCTACCAGCAGTCTCCATGTACAGTGCTGCTATTCTGAACATGACATGATTTGTGCAGCCATTCCTACTCTGCTAAGGCTCTCCTAGCCACTGTTCTTCCCTGGGCCCTTCAGATGTTTCCATTGATGCAGCTGCACCCAGGGGTCCTTGGAAGAATGCCTGCAGGAGAAGGTTTTTGGGAGGACTTTTTCTGGACTTGAATGGCCACCCCAAGTCATACTGCACTCTAAAGAACAGCAGTACCCTGCATGTGCAAGAAAGTGGAGGGAGATGGTATAATGGGGCCTATGGCAGCAGCTGCCCACTTTCAGTCTATGCTAGAAAAAACTATAAGTCGTGGCAGGTTTCGTTGGGTTATCTTGTTTTTAAACATAAGAAGCCTGAAGTACTTTATCATCAGGTTTCCAAAGTGAATTAATTCTGATTTATCTGCTTCATGGAATCAGAGTTTCAGAGAGAGAGAGTTAAAAGTTATCCAGTAGAAGCCCGATTCCCAGTGTAGATTTCTTCAGTGCCAATCTATTCCTTAAAGTGAAAGACTGTACTGCCTCATTCTCTAGGTGGAAGAGTGAATTTTTCACAGCTAACAGAACTCTGGCACAAAAAACAACCATCAACTACCTCGGGGTGGGGGGGCGTTAGTGTAGCCATCTCCTTTATAGGTTAGACTGCTCCAGACAGAAAACTTGTAATGCTGGGAAGAGCATTTTAAAAAATGGTTGCCACCTGTAGTCTGAAGTGGTACAGACCAGGACATTTCTGTTTCATTCTCAGCTTAGAATGGTTATCATTCTTAAGAAAAAATTGCAATAAAGCAATTGTTAAATAATTGACTCATGAACTTCTCAGATATACCTTATGGTTAAAGAGCACTGATGTAGCAGCCTTGCTAAAGTAAATTAGGTATGGGGTTGGTCTGTGCCTGGATGGGGGACTTCTTGGCAAAGATTATGCCCACCCCTTTGAGTTCCAAGAAGGCCGGGAGGTGAGATATAGTACCTTGATTGAGGCTGAGGTTGCTTCTCATACTCTCGGTCTCTATCATTAGGAAGATAACTTTCCTCCTTCATAGCCAGTCTACACATTGAACCAATTGAAGCAGTTAGAGGTCAGGTCATATAGCTGCATAGAGCATCCTCCCCCCCGATAATTCGTTTCTTGTTCTCTGGTAGATCACAGTGTAATTAAAATGATAAACTTTTAAGAAAGTTATAGGATCCAGTATTGCTATTTGCTGCTTTGTGAACTGGTCACTGCTTTATCCAGTTGGTTCTTTCTGTTGATTTGATTTGCTGTGCTTTGTTCTGTGGTTGTATGCATTTTCATTACTATTAATATTTGTTTTTTTTAAATTTGGTTTTGTTAGCCATCTTGTAGATTTAGACTATTTGGCACGCAGGTCAAAAATATTTTAAATAAATGAAAGCCATAGGAAAAATTACTGTTAGAAGTGTATTGAATTTGATTTTATAGCTGTGCATTTTGTGTAGAACAAAGTTTGAGAGAAATGTGTTTCTTCAAAAAAAAAGTTTAATTCATGTATCTATGAGTAAAGTGGTGGGCAGATGTGAGTATAAATAGTTGGAGACTTTTACAACATTAGTCACAGTATTTCATTCATTTAGTTTGGAGCTGCCTTGTATTGTGGAATACTAGAATTGTTCTCAAGGTGGAGCATTTATGGAGGAGGAGATTGGATTTATACCCCGCCCTCCACTCCCCAAGGGAGTCTCAGAGCGGCTTACAAACTCCTTTTCCCTTCCCCTCCCCACAACAGACACCCTGTGAGGTAGGTGGGGCTGAGAGAGTGCTTTCCCAAGCTGTACTTGAGGGAACAGCTGGTACAGAGCTATGGCTTGCCCAAGGTCATCCAGCCAGGTGCAAGTGGAGGAGTGGGGAATCAAACCCGGTTCTCCCAGATTAGAGTCCGCGCACTTAACCACTACACCAAACTGGCTCTCTTTATCTTAAGAACGTGACAAGAAGATCTTTAGTTTTCTAAAGTGCGCTTTCATGCATGGTTAAATTGATAGGTAGATATGTGCAGAAATACACTGATTTTTAAACCACCATTAGCATTAGTTGTGAATATTTCTTTAAAACTAAATGTAATTCAAGACCCAGGTAATCGTGATACGTTGTGTATAGACAGTCATCCTCACTGTCTAGCATATAAAACATAAGGACTAATCTTGAAGCAGTTTTTACTTTGGTCTCCCCCCTCCCCCAATATTGCAGAAGTGTGCAATTGAACTTTTCTGTACCATGCAAGCAAGCAAACAAACAAAATTAGAAACTCCTTCAAAAGAACCAGTAATGCAGCAGTACACTTTCCTTAGGATCACAGGGTTAAACTTTCTGAATGTGGCTTGATAAAATTCAGCTGGACTTATTCGAATCAGGATTTGCAAAATAGTTCTAACTTTCTTTTTGCAGAACACCGGTGTGGTCAGCAGGGACCTAATCAGCCGAAAGATTAAAGAGTACAGCACACTGATGAAGTAAGTGGCTGGTGTACAGGGCAATCGACCAGATGGCCTGATTATTATGGTTCCTCTGTTTCTGAATAATACAGTTTCTTTCCCCCCCCCCAGTGCTCCTAGCAGCAAAACAGAGGCATTCCACAAAACACCTCGTCAAAGCTTAAGCATCAAGCAGACATTCCTTGGCGCTAAAACTGAGCAAAGGACCCAAAGCCCACATACTCCAAAGGAGGAATCTGAAAGTAAGTTTGTTGCTAAAGGTAACTATGCCATGGGTATTATCAGTTCCAGTCCCATAGAGAAGGCCAGTTGACAAGATCACACTAGAATCAAGGCACTGGGTGCACGTAGGCTTTTCGTTGCCTGTTGTCAGGAGACCCATGGCTTCCAAGCATCTTCGTCTATCCCTAGGCAATAACAGGGAAACTCCTCTTACATGGATCAACCTGCTGTGCTTTATTTTGTTCTTATCCCTTATAAAATTTCAGACGTGCATGTTTAACTTGAGTTGTGTTTTAGCTCCCCAGTCTCCTTCAATCATCTGTTTCAGTCACAAGTGTACTTTATTTTGTGCAATTTGTTTTGGTAGCTTTATGCTCTGGGTGGTTTGGGAGGTGATGGCGGTGGTGGGGCATTGTTGTGGAATAACAGAAAAGCATTGGAATTCATACAATATTCACTGCTCCTGCCAGGGTGAGGCAAAGGGAATGGAGAAGCCAAGGCTGCGGGATGGGGACTGAGAACAGAACTGCCATTCTCCAACTGCAAGAAACCATACTCTGGTTATTTTTGCAGCAGCTGTTCTTGCAAGCCCAGACTTAGTGTTGCCAATGTGACTTCTCTAGCTTTATCTAATGAACCCATTGCCCCTTTCTTTGTTCAAGAAAAACGAATGCATAGAACCTTAGAGTTTATTAATGAAGTCTGGCAGTGGAAGTTATGCATTAATTTTCCATGAATTAATTTCCACAAAAGATGTTTCTGCACTGCCCTAAACATAAGCCTGGAATGTTTTGCAGGCTGCAAGCAAATTGAGCAAGTATACAGGACATCCGTATTGGATTATCGTAATGTTGTTCTTGATGTTAAAGTGGGTATGGCAGCCATTTTTGCAAGAAAATCTCTGTCCACATTATTGAGCTTTGGTTAATGCCATTGTATTGTAGTCATCAAAGTACAACATATAACTTTTAATCACTCTTATGAATACCAATAATTTTGTAAACAAAGTCCAACATCCTCCTAAAATGACACTAACATTTAATAACTCTTATAAACTCTTATAAATATCAATTTAAGAAAAGTCCAACATCCTCTCAATGAGCACCCGGTTAAACACTCATTTCTTCAGTCTTCCTCAGGAGTAGGAGTAAAAGGTGTCAGCCTCTAGATGTAGCTTAGCTTCTATTATCTTTATATCCTCTGGATCCAATTTCAAAAAGCCTTCTTTTCAGTTTACATCAAAATATCCTAAAACAAACATGGTTATTTAGAATAAAGAGGGACATGTAGCTGAATGGAATATTGTTATAATTTTTAAATAATTAATAATTTTTAACTTTTAAAATAATTAATAATTTTTAGCCTTTAACTTAATGTTAGTTCCATTTGAAGTCTCAGCATACATTTGAACTCTCTAAAAAGTATTCTGATTGATTCCATACAGCTGGAATCAGAGTTTAAGTTCCATTTTGAGAGGTGGAAAGCATTTGTAAGTCTATTCAATAAGAAGGCTTCTAGCCAGGAGAAAGAAGGACTGATGCATGCTTCTACCATGTACAACTAAAGAGCAATTGAGCCATCAACTTGAGACAGAGAGCTTTTACCAGCCATATAAAAAGAAGAAGGCTTTCAGCCAGATATTAAAGAAAGGACTGGTTGCTACTTTTAGAAATAAATGAAATGGCTTGCTCCTATTTAAGTACTTCAAATGGAACTAACAGTAAGTTAAAGGCTAAAAATTATTAATTATTTTAAAAGTTAAAAATTATTAATTATTTAAAAATTATAACAATATTCCATTCAGCTACATGTCCCTCTTTATTCTAAATAACCATGTTTGTTTTAGGATATTTTGATGTAAACTGAAAAGAAGGCTTTTTGAAATTGGATCCAGAGGATATAAAGATAATAGAAGCTAAGCTACATCTAGAGGCTGACACCTTTTACTCCTACTCCTGAGGAAGACTGAAGAAATGAGTGTTTAACCGGGTGCTCATTGAGAGGATGTTGGACTTTTCTTAAATTGATATTTATAAGAGTTTATAAGAGTTATTAAATGTTAGTGTCATTTTAGGAGGATGTTGGACTTTGTTTACAAAATTATTGGTATTCATAAGAGTGATTAAAAGTTATATGTTGGACTTTGCTTACAAAATTATTGGTATTCATAAGAGTGATTAAAAGTTATTGTCATTTTATCACAGGGCTTGTTTGTTTGCATATATTGATATATTTCCTGTAACTGTGATCCCTGCTTTGGTTTATTCATTGTAGTCATCAAAACCATTAAATTTCATTCTGAGCCACGTAATCAGAAATAATCTCTCACATGTTGTAAGCTTGCACTTGTCTCAGGGTCGTTCCAGAAGAGCGAACTAACTTGCCACAAGGAATGGTAGTTCACACACAGAATGTAGGTCCTTGCTGTCTTCCTTTTTAAAAGTACTTTCTCCATCTTCCCAAGCAAAACTTCCTAGTGGGATTGATGGCAATTGTGGATTTTTGACCTCTTGAGCTGAATGAGAAAGCCAAGCAAACTGCAATTCCCATCACCTCCAGCAATCACTAAGTTTTAAGCAAGCACTAACCGCAGCTACCAGCTGGCTACTGTGTGATGATAAAAACCACCAACCGTGCAGATGCAAATACATTTCAAATGCTGCATGTTTTAAATTTCAAATGAATAAATGGTGTGGTTGAATCAAGAGAAAATGAGCTGAGTTTGTTAGGTTTTTGACACATCATATGTGAAGATCAAGCATCATCAGTTAAAGGTAACAGACCTGTACAGACAACTTAGACCCCAACTTCTCCAATTTGGATTACAAACACTTTGCATTTAGCATGTTTGCTAGATCTGTGGAGCAGCATATGATGAGTTGTGTATACAGCTCCATTGCTTACATCGACTCTAGTACCAAGGAAATTGATTCTTGTTTCAGAGGTGGGTGTATTGGTAGTAGTTGCTGAGATTGTGGTGGAGCTGAGGCCTGACAATGGAGAAGTTGTGGTCAAGGCCCAGATCTTAGAGTTTAGTTACTATTTGTTATAAACAATCTAGACTTCAGCTTCTACAAATAGATTAAAGCCACATAATATATGTGATTCAACTACCTATCTTGTGCCTTCCCCAGTTTTTGTGGGTAGTACCTCATTCAGTTAACTGTTCAGTCACATTCAGTCTGTCTCTGTCATTTTTTAAAATCTCATCTCCCTTTTTGCTTTTCTTCCTTTAAGAAAAAGATGAGACAAGCCCACCAAAAGACAAAGGTACATGGCGAAAAAACATTCCCAATATCATGAGAAAAACTTTTGAGAAAAAGCCTTCTGTAGCTGGGACCTTTGGAGTCAGACTGGATGACTGTCCCCCGTCTCAAAGCAATAAGGTATCAGTTGTACAACAACAACAACAACTTTACTTTGAAAATTCTTCCTGTGTTCACAAGATATTATAAGGCATACATTGCAAAGTCACTATCTGTCTTTGGATTTTTCCCTACAGTATATTCCTCTTATTGTTGATGTATGCTGCAAGCTTGTTGAAGAGAGAGGTCTTGAGTATACAGGTATTTACAGGGTTCCTGGAAATAATGCTGCTATCTCAAGCATGCAAGAAGAGCTCAACAAAGGAGTGACTGAAATCAACATTCACGATGATGTACGTGATGTTCTCTCTCTCTCTCTCTCTCTCTCTCTCTCTCTCTCTCTGTCTCAAAACTGCAGTTGGGAGCAGACTAACAAGAATCTTCTCTCCTCTCAATTCTTAGAAATGGCGAGACTTGAATGTCATAAGTAGTTTACTGAAATCATTCTTTAGGAAGCTTCCAGAGCCACTCTTCACTAATGGTAATTTTCTCTCTCTCTTTTAAACCGTTAAGAAAACACAACCACCCAAGATTGTACATTGTCCACGATGGCTTAGATAAGAATCACAGGTTTTCTATATTTTGTGCTTGACTGATGAGTGTTTTCCTCCCTCCTACCCATTTGTTTTCACTGTATGAGCTTAGTTATTAAGCCCCCATTCCCATTCATTTTGGTGTTTCTCAGGTTCAGCAAGCTGCTCTTGCTCAATCACATCCCACCTTTCTTGGGCTTAAAACTGGCTTGTACTGTGTGTGACCCAGCAGGTCAATTGAAGTTGTAGCCTGTCAAGTGTTTGACTGTCCCCTAGTTTTGATAGACCTTGGCCGCCACAACCACCACATAGGACTCAGGGCGATGCACTGAGTCCTATGTGGGCTACCCCACATTGCTGGTGGCTGTGTTTGGTTTGACAGGTCACAGGTTACGGAGGGCAGTTTGAGGAAGAACTGGGAGTTATGAGTTGAGTGACCATGTGCTTTAAAGGGTTGCTCTTACAGAGGACACCACCTGTCCCTGTTCATGTGTCTTTAACATCAGCCTGACACACGTTAGGTAGGCAGGCAAAACTTTCCCCATCACTTAGCTCCATGCCAGAAAAGGCTCCATCTTTTCTAATTTCTGTGTACTGAGCTGCAGTCAGGAACAGCAGCAAGCACAATTTTTTTTTAAAAAAAATGACAAACAACAGCTGTTGGAGCTAGAGAAAGTGTCAATTTACAGAACACCTCAAATGAGAACAGTGTTAATTTTTTACATGATGTTTACCTTTTTGGAAACCTTCACAGATCGCTTTTCCAAAATCTTAAAGCAATAACAACAAAATTGTAACAAGCCAAAATTATAAACAGCATATTAAACCAATAATAACAAAATCTTACAGTTAAAATCTCTATTTACCATGGAAATATTCCTTGTACCTTCTTACAGAGTTAGTTCTGACATGTTTTTGGAGACAGACATGTTTCTTTGGATCAGACAGTAGACAAGGATGCCATGGCTCATGCAGACTTGATTGTCTTTTTTCAATTTGGTCTTTAATTTATATCCCCTTACTTTTATTGTAATTCAGGGTGGGTATACACGGGAGTCCCCCATGGTCTTCCATCCAGGTTCTGAAAAATCTCAGACTGGCTTGGCTTAGCAGTGTTAATACATCATGTGCCTTCAGACCATTCCTCAGATCACTTATCTCTGTGTGCAAATGGGAGTCTCTGTGTTGCACCTCTTGGGCTAAAGGAACGGAAATTGGATAGGCTGTATATAGGCTGTATAGCTTGCAATAAAATAGTTTTTCTTTTTGTCAGACAAATATGCAGATTTCATAGACGCAAACAGAAAAGAAGATCCTGTGGAACGACTGAAAACACTAAAAAGACTGGTATGCTGATTCTGCATATATTCCTTGCCTGATGCAACATTTTGATGATCAGCATGGTTGTTAAACTCTGTGCTAAAATCATGTGTTTCAGATCCGTGATTTACCGGAACACCATTATGAAACACTCAAATTTCTGTCTGCACATCTAAAGACTGTAGCAGAAAATTCAGAGAAGAACAAGGTCAAGTCAATTATGAGTCCAAGGGTTTATGTTCACGAGTCGGTGGATTGGGGAGGGGGGTAGGGCTGGTGTTCATTTTGAAGCCACGATAGCTGTGTGGTTCTTAGGCATATATAAAGCAGAGCCTCTTGTAGGGCTTCTGGGTCTGGCAAAGTTTCAGTAACCAAAGTCCTTGCTAGAGCATGCATGGTGCTGCATGGTGTGGTGGCTGGAAAACTCACCATCTGTTGAGTAGAGGGCCATAATGTTAAAACCTGTCGCAGAAGAAATGTGTGGAGCACATAAGAGTTGCCACAGCTCATTGTTGGAGCACATTATGTTGCACAGTTGGTACTCTCTCCATTGTCTAGAAAAGTCATGAGGTTTCAGCCTTAATTCCTGTTGTGAAGTAGTGTGGAGCTTTTTACCTTTGGGCTGGGAGAAGGGTGCTAAAGGTATATCAGAGTGGTAGAGCACATCCTTTGCATGTATGAGGTCCCAGGCTGAGTCACTTGTGACATCTCTACTTAAGGCAGCATGGCCCTCAAGGGTCTGAGAAGCAAGAAGTAGAGACAACAGTGTGACTGCTTCATGCAGCCTCACATATGTGTTAGTGTCAGGAGGGTTATTTTTCTGTCCATGGCATTTCCATCACATTTCTATCCCCTTTCCTCCTAGGAGCTCATAGATCTCCCCTCCTCCTTTAAGCCTCACAACAACAACACTGTGAAGTAGGTTAGGATGACAACATGACTAGCCTAGCCCAAGGGATTTGAACCCAGCTGTCCCAGGTCCTAGTTGAACGAGGCCAGCTTTGCTGTTGCTTTGATACGTTAGTCTATGGAGTGAATATCTGAAAAGGCTTTACAAAATCTGGTTCTCAGTGAGGAGAGAGGTTTTCTTTGGTTTCATTTGGTTTTTAAAAAAGAAAGCAAATATGTAAGTCTTCATCTTTCCTCCAAAGGCGTAAATCACACCTGCTTTCCTTGTATTTTCAGATGGAACCAAGGAACCTGGCAATAGTATTTGGTCCAACTCTTGTGAGAACATCTGAAGATAACATGACGCACATGGTTACCCATATGCCTGATCAATACAAAATCGTAGAAACGCTTATCCAAAAAGTAAGTGAATCCATTTCGCCTTCCCAAAGCGCATAATGCTGCAGACCTACTTCCTCCAGCTAGACAGATCAGCTTTGATTCTGTTTCTTCTCCTTTGCACAGCTTTCTCCATCTTTTCCTTTATTTCTGCAATGTCCACATTTTTGTGATTTTGGTGGGGTTTTTTTCACTTCTTTTATTTTCAATTGTAGCATGACTGGTTTTTCGCAGAAGATGATGAAGAACCTCTTGTAAGTACTGGTCCCTTTAACTCTCTCTTAGTTTAGGCCCCTTGGCCCTGCTATCTCTAAAATGAGCACATATTTTCCCCATATGTTACTTGCTCTTCACAAGCAATTTACTTGCTCTTTGTGCCAAACAGTAATGAAAATGAGCAGTATACAGTTAATTTGTCAGCTTTCTCCTCTAAAATGAGCCCCCCCCCCATATTTCACTTTTTATTTGTATGTTTAAGAGTTCCTGAGGAAATGGTGTTTTTGGATGAATAGTTAACAGCTTTCTAAATACTGTTAAGTCATAATGAACCCATTAACTGTGAAACGATGATGAAGAGATCTTTGTTTATTAACTGTAGACAGCAGTTCAGGAGGAAAACACTGTAGAAACTCAGCCAGTGCCAAACATAGATCATTTACTCACCAACATTGGAAGGACGGGAGTGTCTCCTGGAGACGTATCAGGTAACTTTTGCCTGGACAGTCTGTAGGCTAGAAAATTCTCTTCTAATGGTTTGTTTTAATCTTCTTCTATTTCCTTTCTTTGCTAATAACTTGCTTATTTTTTTCCTTCTCAAACTGATCATAGGTGTTTTTGTTTTAAGAGAACACAGTAAGGCATGTTGCATGTGATATAGGTTGGAATGCTTTCTTGGTTTAAGAGAAGGACAGTTCATAAACAGTGACTAAGAACTAAGCATGCTCACGACTGTGTCATTAACCATGGTGATTGCTCCATAGAATTCTTACAGTGAGGTGGACAAAATAACCTGTAGTTGTGTGAATGGTTTTTGGGATGGCAGAAAGTTTGAACCTTCCACACTCTGTTCAGATGATACTGGTTTTCAGAGTTAAGAAGTTGAATGAAGTTTTTAAAGTTAACTTTACTTGACGGATAACCAACATTTCCCCCCAAGTATATTGTAATGGGGTATGCTTACTAAAACTTGACTTGTTTCTATTTAATAATGACCAGTTTTATTGTTCGGCTACGTACTGCTGTTGCAAACTTTCTCGGCGACTTTCCCCCACACTGCCACTGTACTGTTCACTAACCAAGCATGTTGTTTATCACAGATGTTCTGTTTCTAGTTTGTATTTTAGTTTGTAGAAGACTCTTTTTTCAGCAGTTTATTGAAACAGTCCCTCTATCCTGATGTTGAAACAGGAGAAGTGGGAGGAGTCTATCACACGGTGATGTCACTAGTGGACTCTGTGATGTTACTGATGGACAGCTGGAACTGTAGGAAGAAGGAGGACTGTTGCCCACACTGTAGCTGCCTTGTCTGCAGAAACCCCCATTTCTTGTAAATGCACAAAGGATTAATTGATCTGTGCTGTAAAAAAATTTTCTTTTGAAGAGTATTTCGAACAGATCAGTGCTACTTTTTAAAAGTGTTTCTGCTGTTTCTTATTATTTCTGAAGCAGACCCTGAGGAGAAATAGCATGGTATGGTCCGCCAGTCTTTCTAGTCATTAGCCATGTGTCAAAAGGGGCAGGGCATGGGGGCTTAGCTCATTAATTCTGAGGTGGGGGAACCCCCTGAGAGTTGGAGAATGGCAAAGTAAACCATCTGGGTGCTGCATTAGCCCCTCCGTTACCCCCTTATAACTGTATGACTTTTTTGTTTTTGGCGAGAGTAAAATTATGGTGTCCATTTTCATTTCATAATAGCGCTTCTTTGTGTTTTTTTTTTAAACTAAGCACAAAACTGATAGCTGTGGAAATCTAGCTAGGGACAAATTAAAATTTCCTAAACATGGAGCTCAGAGGAGCACCTGAATGTGAAACTGGGGTGTCAGAAAACAAAACCCCGATGTCAAAATACTACTCCTTACCCTCTACCCAAACATGCTTGACAGAATACAAATATGACTTATCATAAGTACTGGGGGGGAGGGGGGGGAGATAGTTTCAGAATATAGCCAAAGGCTCTTCTGAAGAAATTGATGACATTGCATTTGCAGGAGTGTACTGAGTACAATCCTGAACAGGTCTCTCAGCTGCGGTTTTGCGGGGCTGTGTACTTAGAACATTGAATAAAAATTAGTCTTTCTGTTCTGTTTTGTTTAGAAGAACAGAGCTCCTTTGCCATTTCTGTCATTGAGCTGATTCTGCCTACAACTCACGGCATCCTTTCATGGCGGTGGCTTTCTGTGGTGCAGCTTGCATCTTTGTGAGCTCTTACTATCCACTTTGTTCTGATTATTTTAAACTTTTTTTTAAACCAGTTTGCTCTCACATTTTGTTCAGTGCTTGTCTTCTTTCATATGTCCAGCGTTGTCTAGAGCAAAAAGCAGATTTTGAGCCGTGTTGATTAAAGTGTTGCATTTTGATTTTTTCAATAGATTCAACTACTAGTGACTCTGCAAAATCTAAGGTAATCCATTGCATTTGGCTCTTTACTGGCTCTGGTTGATTGTACATGGAGGCTGTGTGGCATTTATTTAGGCTTGCCATTTGTAATTGTGTGTATTGGGGGAAGGGGTTTGGCAGGTGGTTCAGCTTCTTAATTAGAAAACAGGAGCCCTGACATACCCTCAGCTCATTCATTGCATGCACATAACTGTATCTCTGAAATGAGGCAACCCGTACTGCAGTGGCCTTTGTGACCCTGAAGGCTAACAAAATTGTATTCCAGCATGAGCTTTGGTGGATTAGAACCCCCTTTTTCAGATGGAGCATGTGGATCCTCACTATGTAGACATTTTATGAATGAGGATGGAGGGGAAAGAAAAGTGCCAAGAAATGCAGAGCGAAATGGAAATTTATTTATTTACAAGATTTTTACCCCACATTTCTGCTTCCCACAGGGCCACCAAAGTGGCTAACAAAGTAAAGCGTAAAATTAAACTATCATCTCAAAAGCCATTACAACCAACACACAAAAACATCGTTAAAGCAAGCTAAAACCAAAGCTTAACATAATTGCAAATGAAAAAGCATTGGGGAGGAAGGAGGGATCACCGAGGGAATGCCAAGCAAAACAAAAAAGTCTTCCCCCTTTGGTGAAAGATGGCAACAGAAGGAGGCAGGCAAATCTCCCTGGTGAGAGAGTTCAGAGTTTTTGTGCCCCTGCTGAGAAGGCCCTCCCCCAAGTTGCCACCCACCTAATCTTCGAAGGTGGGGGCACACAGAGCTGGTCCTCTGAAGGTGACTGCAGTAGTTGGGTAAGTTCACAAGGGAGTAAACAGTATTTTGTGTACATTGGTGCACAACCATCTAGGGCTTTAAATGTCAGCACCAGCATCTTTAATTGTGCCTGGAAATGAATTGGGAGCCAGTGCAGATGGGCCATTACTGAAGTGATGTAGTCTCTATGACCCACTCCAATCAATATCCTGGCTGTATCATTCTGCACCATCTGAAGTTTCTGAACACTTTAAAAGCCAGCCCACTGCAGTAATCTAATCTGGGTACAACCAGGGCATGTACCACAGTGGCCAGATCTTTTCTACCCAGGCTGCAGCTGGCTAATCAGTCAAAGCTGATAAAAGATACTTCTGGTCACAGCTGCCATCTGCTTATCCAGCACAAGGACTGGGTCTGAGAGCACCCCCAGACTACAGGCCTGTTCCTTCAAGGGGAGTGCAACTTCATCCAGAGTGGGTGATACCTTAAATCCATAGTCCCTTGACTGTGTTGTTTTTTTCCTCTCATTGTCTTTCATAAGGGTCCGCTTACAGCATTTGAAGAAGTGGGCTCTGGTCCATAAAAGCTGGAATAACATTTTATTAGCCTTCAAGGTGCTATGTGGCTCTTATTTATTTTTTTCTGCAAGAGACCAACATGGCTACCCCACTAGAGTTATTAGCATGGAAAGGTCGTATTTCTGTTGAATCCCTTGAAGATTATGGAGAAGACCACTTAACTTGGAGGGAGGCTTCAAACTTTTGCTCTGTGGGGGGAATGATTGGGGTAGGATTCACCCCTATGATTTTGCACAACTCACTGTTTGCCTGGAAACCGAAATTGCAAACCATGGTATGATCATGGATGTCAGTTCAGATTGCCAGGCAAGCTGTAGCTTGTGCAAGCTGTAGTTTGCTGAGAAATAGTAGGGCGTCAGCAATAGACTGACCTATGGTCATGTAGGACTGTAGAAGTCATTTTGGGGTGGAGTCTAGTATCAGCAGTATCATTGGCAAGCCAGTGTAGTAGATGACATTGGACTTGGATTGGAGAGATCTGGGTTCATCTGTGAACTTTACTGAGTCAAGCCAGTGGATTGGATCTTGACTTAAACTTTCCAACAGCATAATGTGGCTTTCCAGCCTCTCTCCTACTGCAGCTTGCTGATCTCCACAAAATGCTGCTCCTGGGGGATGGGGGACCTTGAGGGAGTGACCCAGTGGGCGTGGGAGGAGTCTGCATAAGGAGGGAGGAATCAGCAGAAATTAAGTCTGGATCCAACCCGTTGGCTTTCAGACTAACCTATCCTGGTGGGTGTGACAATAAAATGGTATGCTGTTCTGAGTTCCTTGAGGGAAGGGCATAAGACAGATGTGAGAAATAGGGAAAAATAATAATCCTGAGTTTTGCATTCATCTTAGCAAATTGCATGGTTAATATATATTAGAGGTTCTAGCATTATCATCATTATCTTCATTTTCCATTGAAATGTGATATTTAAATATGATTTATGGTGTTCCATTGAAATATGATATTTCATTGTTTTCAAATAGAGGGGCAGTAGACAAATAGTTGCCTTCCTTGTACTTCAGTTATATTTGTCTTCCCAAAAGTGAAGTCCAAGGTCTGTGTTGCAAAGGAAAATAATATTGCAACAGCCATTCAGAGTAATTCTAGTGGAGGAAGAATTGTGATATACAGAGCTTCAGAAAGAAATTAATTAGGGTTATGTGGATTCACACAAATATATTTGGTTATTACAGTCAAGAATTAGGAATGAAGACCATGTGGTTGTTAGGATATTAGATGCCTGATCTTCCTGACTTTAAAAATACATTTTGATGGTTCCCTTTTATCTGGCAAGAAGTTCCCAGATGACTCCATCCGAGCAGTCCTCTTCACATAGGCATAGTGAGAAATAAAGTCTTAGCAAAGTTTTTCCAATTATACAGGCCTATAGATCTCATTGGGGAGGGTCATACTTATTTATAAAATTCATATTTCTATCATGCTACACAACTCTCTTTCTTTTGGGACTTAGCCTCGTATTCATCTGGTCTGGGCAGTTTATTCCAGGAACCTGGGGAAAAACTAACCCAGGTTGGTTAATTTGATGGTTCTGTATTTATCAAGGAAAAGAGTGCTTCAGTGCCGATGGTAGTCCCATCAATTTTTCTCATGGCTGGTAGACCATATTTATTTGTTTGTTGTTTTATTTATACCCTCACATTGCTCCCCAATAGGGACCCAACATGGTTTACGTTGTGCTCCTCTCTTACATTTTATCCTCACAACAAACCTGTGAGGTAGATATGTTAGATTGTGTGTGTGTGTAACACACACCAAGGTCACCCAGCAGACTTCCAATGGCAGAGTGGTGATTTGAACCTGGTTTTCCTAGCTCCTAGTCCAACACTAACCACTGCACCACACAGACAAATATACTTTGTCAGAAGATTCTGGCTTAAAATATTATACACTGCTGAGTGTTCAAGCATGGGTTTATTTTCTGTCCTCTCATTGTTATTGCTTTTTTTTTTTTAATTGTGTCTCTCATCCAGGGTTCTTGGGGAACTGGAAAGGATCAGTATAGCAAGGAACTGCTTAAGTCCTCCATCTTTGTATCAGCAAGTCGCAAGCGGAAAAAAAAAGAGAAACGGCATCCTAGCAGCTCTGAAGACGAGTTTGATAATGTCTTTTTCAAGAAGGAGCCTGCGGAGCGCTGTCATGGTGGCTCAGCTAAAGAAGACGTGCCTAAAGACGAGGTAGCGAAGAAGGCAGGTGGGAGAAAACAGACAGCAGCAGTTCTGAAAGAGAAAAGTGTTAGAAAATCTTCTGCACCAAGCAGAGATGAAAACATGTTGCCGAGGAAAGAGAGGGCACTATCAGAGGATCCCTCATCAACTTGCCACCAAAAATCTACGAGATCTCCAAATCTCAGCTTTCGGCTGAGTACACCTAAGGATTGCACAAAACTGCCAGTCTTGCAGGCCTCTACTCCGATGGAGGAAACCATCTCAGACTTGGGTACTAGTCTCAACAATTCTGCCCAGGCCTCTCTGCAGAGATTCACCAGTAAGAAACTGGCCTACTCTGACAATAAATGCAGTGAGGCCTTAAGATCTGATGTCAGCTCCATCGCTTCAGATTGCTCAACAATCTCATCAACTACATACATAACCGGCCTGGATCCTACTATGCTGACCTCTGAGATGCAGTCAGTGATGGAGAGCAAAGGAGAGGAGGCTGATGACGAGAGGAGTGAGTTGATTAGTGAAGGTCACCCCGTGGAAACAGACAGCGAGAGCGACTTCTCTGTTTTTGCCACCAGCTCAGCTGTGGAGAGGCTGTTCAGGGGGAAGATGCCAGGCATGGCAAAAGGCAGCCGGAGGAACTCTGAAGAAAGTGAAGTAAGTTGCACCGAGGGAAGCTTGACGCCAAAGTTGGACAGCCGCAGACTGTTCAGTTCACACAAGCTGATTGAATGTGATACACTTTCTAGGAAAAAGTCGGCCAGATACAAGACTGACAGCAAAGGCTGTGGATATGCCAAGGGTGAGAAGGAGCTGTCATCAGTGACCAAAATGTTTGACATGAAGAAAGGAAAGTCAACCAGCAGCTTAGCGACCTCGCCCAGAAGTGAGCCCGAAAAGCAGGAACCTACGTGGAGACTGAAGATTACTGACAGGCTCAAACTGAGGCTCAAGGCCTCTGCAGATGATATGTTTGGAGTGGGCAGTCAGAAATCAAACTCTGCAGAGACTGCCAAGAGAAAGAGCATCAGGCGAAGGCATACATTAGGAGGCCAGCGAGATTTTGCTGAAATCAGTGTTATGAATGCATGGAAAGTACAAGAGAAAAATCCAAACAGGGAGGAAGACTCTTCAGCAGTGAACCGGCTGAAGCCCAAATGTCCAGCACAGGACCTCTCAATTTCAGACTGGCTTGCACGAGAACGTTTACGCACGAGCACAACTGACCTTAATACGGGTGAATGTGGAAAACCCCAACTGGAGAACACTAGCATAGTAGATTCATCGGAGATAGAGCTCTCGTTTCCTGCAGAGGAGAGCAGTAGCTCTGGGAGTTCGGCTGTGGTTCCTAGAGCCTCCGCATCGGGGCCGCCCCAGTCTGCACTAGATCATATCAATGGAGAAGGCTACCAGAATGTGAACAAAAGTAGCTTTAGTCCAGTCGTCGATGCCCATCCTCATAAATTATCTGTGAACCAAACAATTCAATCTCGGTTTCACCAGTGTATTTGAAACGGAGCAGTAAATGTCCACTTCAGCAATTCAGTAGTGGCCTCACTGTTAATGTGTCCCCAATTGTTCTGTATATATTTCTTTTCTGTATTGTGTTATTGTGCAGGCATTAAATGAGGGTTGGTTTCATCAGTACGCACCATGGAAGAGTCTTTACAGAGCATTAATACTACAGAACATTTGGGGGTGGGCGGGGGTGGGGGATAAAGTTTAGAAGATATAGATAGATATATATATAATAAATATATATATATATATAAATAAATATATTTTAAAGAAACGTATATTTGATTGCTGCATACAAATGTTGAACAAAGCATCTAATGCAAAATATGTAATGTGTACATGGTTTTTATGACTGACAACTGGCATTAGTATGCAGGAAAAAATGTTCTTTTGGGTTTAGTCACTAACAAGTGCCTCATTGGGGGAAAAAAAGTTCATTTGGTTTGTTAGGGTGCCATAGTAGTTGTTAAATTAGATGTTAATATAAGCAAATGCATTTGACTGGTAAGTTGTGTTATGACATTTTAAAATTTTTAGCACCGGTTGGATACAGAGCTTCCATTCCTTAAGCATTCCAGTTGGATTTCTGAGTTTTATATTCCAATTTTAATACAGTTTTTTGAGTTTTATGTGACTTGAATTTTTAATCTTTCTGTAAAATAAGTAACTTAAATGTACATATTCCATCTGTATCTTTTCCTCAGATACCAGATTTGATATAAATGTTGTAACATAGGCGTGTAGATAAGTGAATCCTGGAGGGAACTGGTTTCTTTTATTGAGAACATAATTCTGCATGATGCCTCCAAACCTGTATTATGCCTGTGTGCATACCCACTTAAAACACTGGAAATAAAATTGTTTTGGTTTGATTCATTGTGTGGACAGACTGTTATTCTAGAGGGAACAGTGAAAAAATTCTTTCGTTCAGTAGCTTCCTCCAGTGTAAGAAAATGAAAGGAGGTAGTTGAAAAGGTCTATGGATGTAGACAGCTGCAATTAAGATAGGTGGACCATTTTGAACATGGCTCACTTTCAAATACTGTTTACTTTTAGGTAGGATAATTTAACAGGAAATAATTCTCTCTTTTGCAAGTAGAAAAAGATGATGCAACCAACACAGAGGGCCTTGTTCAAATGCTCTGAAGGCTCAGTGCACATCCCGTGGGACTTGGTTACTTTTAGCATAAGGACTTCTGCATCTTAAGGTGCTGACGAAGTTTTGGAAGAGGTGTGCTATGCCGTGCAGGAAGGTGATGTCTGGAAAAATTGCTAGTGACCATATGGAGTCAGGACAGATTCACACTTTAAAACGGCAAGAATTTGTGCCTCAGTAAACACAGTCAAGTGTGGTGATACATGCTTGTTAACACACAGTGACCATGTTGTAGAGCCCTGGTTGGCTGTGCCTCCTTGATGTGTCTGTGGTATGTTTGTGCGCGCAGACATCTCTGCGCTTTACTGTGTTGACTGCTGTTAACATCAAGAAGCAAGTAGCTGGAATTAATGAAAAACTGGTTTCCTCCCTCTAGTTGCAAATTTCTTATAGATGACACAGATACTGCAGTCCATATTACTGGCTGGGATTTTGGACTGGGGGACCGGAAGTTGCATTACTCAGTTCAGAACAGAACAAAGAGAAGTTGCCTTGTGTATATGACATTGATGTTCCAATTGGATTGGCAGATGTCCTCAGTTTGCTCATTACTCAAATCCCTATGGAATTTGTTCCATTGTTAGCCCTGCCCTCACCGTTGCTTCTATTAAAATGAAATCGAGTGGGCTGTGGCACAATGAGGATGAAGGCCCAGTCCACATGCAAAGTCAGTGGTTTGGTAGTTCAAAATACAGTAAAATAAATAGGGGACCCAAAAGGACTTGCGGGGTGCATCTCATTCCCCCCTCTGCTATTCCTTCCTGCGCTTCCATAAAGACCTCCACAGCCTCTACCCCATACCTTCCTTATTTCCTTCCCACCCACCAGCCAAATCTACCTTTATTTGCCCTCCCTTTCTTTAGCTTTCCCTCCATCCTGGCCCTGATGAGTCCTCCCTCATAGGCTAAAAAACAAGGCATCAGCTGGCAATAGATACGATTGGCTAGCAACCCCCACAACAGCCACTGAGAGGGGAGTCATCTCCTAAAGCTTCTATTGTTTGGGCGCTTTTAACCCCCCCCCCCCCCAAGTTTGTTTTTAAGATTTCAGATTTTTCTGCAAACCTGGGACTTTTCTAGGATGCTTTTCACTCTAACATCAGAAAATGCTTAAAAATATGGTGACAGAGTGTGGGGGTAAAAAATTCTCTGCAATCACTTGGGGAGCCACTGAGCTCAAATGGCTTGCTGTGTCTGCAGCTTATCTGTGGTTACATTTTTGGCTGCTGATCCACCACTGTCACAAATGGAGGGGGTGCTGGTGTGAATCAGTTTATGGCAACATCAGGTTTCTCCGGCATGAGCCTGCTCCATGCAGCAGTCACGAAGTAGGTGAGAAAGGTAGTCTGTGTAGGGGCGCACGTGGCTCAGGGCCTCAGTACTGTCTTTGGTGCCAGTCTTTAACAGCCCTTTGGCTGGAAAGCGGACATATAAATCACACGCACAGACAGAATGCATCAACATCTCATAGCTCATCCCATAAGAGGGTTTGCAGCCATGCTCTGATTCATGCATACTGCTCATATAACACTTTTTCATCAACATCCTTTAATTCAGGCTTTCAGCCTGGGTTGAAAGAAATGCAACCTGCCACATGTCTAAGAGTTTTGTCAATTTTAACCCTTTTAGGGACTATCATGCAACATCAGGATTTTATCTCAGTTCCTGGGGAACGGGGAGGATGTAAACAGACTATAACTGGGCAACTGACCATCAGCCATTGCTTGCTGTTTCATCCAAGGCACAGCTGCTAGACCTAGCCCCTACCCTGGATAGTGAAGAGACCTGTTGTCCTGAGAGGATGGAGCATGGAGGCTACTGACTGGTTGGGGGTGGGGGATGAGAGATGGAGCACCCAAAATAGCCTAATAAGAATCTGGAACGGGGGGACCACAGAGCAATTGTGTGTGTCAGGATGTGTGTCTGGGGAGGTTTTGATTGCATGTTATTATTTGATGGACGTTATCTCTGGAATCCTGAATTGAAAGGGATGGTATGAACTATGGGAAGAAGCTCTGGCTCAGTGGTAGAGCATCTACTTAGCATACAGAAGACCCCAGGTTTAATCTTTGGCACTTCCAGTTAAAAGGATCGGGTAGGTAGGTTAATGTGAAAGACCGCCTACACAAGAGCCTGGAGAGTCATTGCTATTTATTTATTAAATTTCTATCCCACCCTCCCCACCTCTCAGCAGGCTCAGGGCGGCTACCAACATGGTTCATATACAATGCTAGTCAGAGTAGAGAAGGCTGGCTTTGACAGACCATGTGTCTGTCTCATTATCAGACTGCTTTGTGTGTTGAATTCATGTGAATGGAAGCTACAGGAAGAACTGTGGCTCAGTGACAGAGCATCTGCTTTGCATGCAGAAAGTCCCAGGTTCAGTCCCTGGCATATGCTGTGGAAATTACTAGATAGTAGTTAAAGTGAAAGACGTCTACCTGAGGAACTGGAGAGCCATTGCCAGTCTGACAAGACTATACTGACCCTACCCTGATGGACCAATGGTCTGATTCAGTATAAGGCAACTTCATTTTCCCCCTCTGAAAAATCAGGCACATGAGATTTAGGACTGGCACTGTGAGAAGAGAAAGGATTGAAGTCTCCCCTCATGCCATTTTCCCATGGGGAGGCTGCTATTTGTCTCTCTGGGGAAACACAAAGGTACCCACGTTCATACCCGTGTGTTTGTCCAATGGAGGAAACAACCAGTTTCCATTTCAGTTTGGGAAAACAACATGGGAGAAGCTCCCCACACCATTCTGCAGTCCAATATGGGCCTTGGAATGCTTCATTTTTAAAGACAAAAACTCCTGGGACTCTTAGTATTGTGTATTGTATCATAAGCGCAATGGTGAATGTCAAATTTTTGATATAAATTCTAGCAATTAAAAATTGCCTTGAGCCAAGAAGAGAGGCAGGATATAAATATTTTAACAAATGAACAGCCACCTCATCTCTACCAATGCCTCCATGTTTGTCAGGATAGGTAACATTTTGACACATGTAGTAGCCTTGCTCATTCAGTTTTCTCTTTCTGAATGCTTTAGTTCTGACTTCCCCAAAATTATTAGTGATATAACAATTCAGGGCAAAAGCCTGCACATGAAAACCTTTCCTAAGCTTTTTAGGAACTCAGAAAATCTTGGCATTTTGTGATAAAGACCATAAGAAGAGCCCTGCTGGATCAGACCAGCGGTCTGTCTAATCCAGCATCCTTTCTCACATAGTGGACAACATGTTCCTCTGAAAGTCTATGTGGAAGCTTCTTCCAGAACTGTAACAGCACCTGTTCATGGCAGTCCCCAGCCTTTAAAAATGGATTAGCCAGAGAGCTGAGCTACTTACATTTCTCAGTGCCTCACTCTGAAAATCAAATCTCTGAAGAAATGGGGAATTATTGATGGGAGATCGCATACTGGTTTTTACATACTGCTATAATACTTTGGTACATCTTGACCTGGGATTGTACGAGATAGCGCGCACATAGCATCTCTGAAGAAATGGGGAATAGTGCCATTCAAGGAGGAAAAATTCTTGATGTGACATCACCAGTCTGGCAATCACAGAAAACTGGCACTTCACCATCTTAAAATATTTTGGGGGTTTTCTGTTTTCTTGGTAACATGTCCATAAAGAGCTGAGGCAAAATAAACCGTTTGAAACAAATACGGTACCTCAGGAATTGTTTTTTCTTCCCTGGGAATCTGGCTTCTGCCAGTATAGAGCTGGCTGTGACAGGCTGTTTCTGTCAACTGAGGGGTTCCACACAGCCTCCTATGTATTGGGGGGGGGGAGGTTTATTTTAAACTAGAAACCTTCCCCTCGGTTACCAGGTACAGTAAAAGTAGTGAGTAGTGAGCTTTGGGTTCGCTGCTGTGAGGTAAGTTTTCTGGTACGCAAGTAGAATATGGAGGTCACTGAGGTGGGAATGATAAAAACAACAAAGATTTATTTATTTATTTATTTACAAGTAGGTTTCAAGGAACAGCTCAGCTGTCCAGGGCTCCAGACAGACAAAAGAGAAACCTCAGGGCTGAGGCACATCAATGTAGAGAGCACTTTCAATTTTAATACTTTCTTTTAATGCTTTCGAGCATAAACAGGCTTTTACTGACTAGCCACCAGGTTGGATCCCAACAAACACACAGGGTTCCACCGACACCAGCCTGCCCTTTCCCAAGAGTCAGACTAAATGGCACCAGGTCTGCTCATTGCCAGAGACAGGCCTAACCCCTGGGCCCTCTGGACTCCTGCTGAGTTTCCCTCCAACATTCCATCCCCCTTCTCAGAGGTGATTGGATGATGGAGCACCCCTCCCAGAGGCTCATGCGAGTAGCTCTTTTCCCCTTCAGGGGCGGGACAGCCTTCTGTCCATCACACAATCCCCCCCTTTGGAAACCGCTGACAAGGGTGAGACCTTTTTTGGGGTCTCTGCCTAGTCAATGGGGCACACTTACTCTTTATTGCATCCCGGTAAGAATAACAAGCATTATAAACATTGGTTTACAGAAACAGAATAAGAAATTAGTTAATGGTACAATAACACTTTTCTTATTTACATATACACACGCACACACCATTCTGTTATTACGGTACAGAGCACACCTCTGGGCTTACATCCTCCTGGACAACACAACAGCTACCACATTTTCATAACATGAACGATATCAAAATGAAAGCTTTGTAGAAGCGAACTCCGCCAGAGCAATTTGCCGTGACTGCCCTTAGTGTTGTGGAGCCAGCACAGAGGAGAATGATTTGTCCATAGGGTAAACTTTTGTTCCCACATGGAAGGCCTTAGTTTCCCTAGTGGCCACACAATAGCCAAACACTCCTCTGTGGCTGAAAGATGGCCAACAACTTCCTGCTCAGGAGCAGGGGTCATTTCGAGCAGGAACGCCGTTCCAGGAGTAAGAAGCCCAGGAGCGGGCACATACGGTGATGCACTGTGGAAAAAAGCAAAAGCTTCATGCTTGTTGTAGGGTAGCTTCCCTGCAAGAGCAAAGGAAACCTAAAGTGTCTTTAGTTGAAGTAAAGCTGGCTCACCAGCTCTGAGTTGGGAAATACTTGGGAGATTTTTGGGCTGGAGCCTGAGCAGTGGGTGTAGCCTTCTGACACACTTCTGGTGATATCAGGGGGTGTGGCATATGCAAATATGTTATGCTAATGAGCTCCTGCACCTCTTTTTTTTTACAAAATGACCCCTGCTCAGGCGTAACACTGGGAGCATTTGTCTATCAGGCTACACTGAATCCTTGCTGCCCCTAGACCCTTCTGAAGGATCTGTGGCTACAGTGTAGGGGTTTTGTAAAGTCAGAAGCCCTTTCCGCAACTTTGGATGTTATTAGCTCTGATAACATTTGGAAAGCAGTTGAGCAGGCTGCTCCCTTCACCTGATCCAGGTGCAGTGCTGCTGCTCTTGGGAAGTGGAAAACCTCTATTAGGATCACGCATAACCATCTTTTTCATTAGAAGCAAAGCATACAGTAAATGCATAGATTTATAGACACGCCGCAATCAATCTTACCTGCATTCCAGTATTTTTCAACATTCTCTAACCACACTAGCATCCCACTGAGCCCTGCCACTGATAGCTGCTAATTAACATGTAGAAAAACAGTACATCATGGGTCTGATTGCATAAAGGAGCCCAGCCACCAATACACAAGTCGTTAGAGAAGCCACCTGGTGTGTCCCTCTGGTTTTATGGCTCCTCCCCCTACCCAGGGGGTCTGAGGTTTTTACCTGGCTGCAATGTCACCTGGCCCCTTTCCTCCTTTTTTCTCTCTTTTGGTCTTAAAACCAATACCTTGTCCCTTGGTTCAAAAGATCTGTCCGGGGCTCTTGCATCATACTTGGGCTCTTGTTTTTGCTGGCCACAATGAAGATTCTTGTCTGCAGCTGCCAGGCTCTTGCTCAGAGTGTTCTGCAAGTCTTCCACATATTGCACGATGGTCTCTAGTTCAGGTATAGCTTTTCCTTCACACACCTCTCTGATGATGTCGAGGGGTCCTTGCATACACCGAGCATTCAAGAGTTCAAAGGGGCTGAAGCCAGTACTCTCCTGGGGGACTTCTTTGTAGGCAAACAACAGGCGTTGCAGGTGCTCGTCCCCGTCATTTGGGTGCACTGCAGTGCGATTTGATTATCCTCCCCAGCAGGGCTCATTTCGTAGCAGGAGCTCCTCTGCATATTAGGCCACACACCCCTGATGTAGCCAGTCCTCCAAGAGCTTACAGTAGCCCCTGTAAGAAGAGCTCTGTAAGCTCTTGGAGGATTGGCTACATTAGGGGTACGTGGCTTAATATGCAGAGGAGCTCCTGCTACGAAATGAACCCTGCTCCCCAGTGTCCCACTGAACCTCTCCATTAAGCCATTTGTCTCTGAATGATATGTGGTGGGTGTAAGATGTTTTGCACCACACACGGCCTGGGGCCACTGCATTAGAGTGGACATAAGGAGGCCCTGAGGTCACTCATGATCTCATTAGGAAAACAGAGTCTGCAGAAAAGAGACAGCAGGGCATCTGCTACTGTGTGTGCCTCAACGTTACTCAAAGGCACTGCTTCAGGAAATCTATTAGCAAACCAAACTAGTGTCAATATGTATCTGTGTCCTCTTCTGGTGGGTTTATTCAATAGACCAATGATGTCAATTCCCACTTTTTCTATTATGGGCAGAGGCTGCAGTTTTGACTTGGTTCTGTCCCTTGGTTTGCCCATGATGTGGCAAACATGACACATTTTGCAGAAGTCCGCCACATCACTTCCTGTCCTAGGCCAATAAAAGTGTGGGGTCAGTCTCTCCTTAGTCCTAGCCACTCCCAAGTGACTTGCAAATCGGTGCTCATGTGCCATCGACAGTAACTGCAGTCTGTACTTTTGCAGGACAATCGGTTGGACTTGCCTCTCCCAAACAGCTGCAAACTTTTTTTGCAGAGACTCTGTACAGCTTGCCATCCTTAAACATGAACCTTACAGGGTGTTCTACAGACCCTTTAGACGGGCCTTCTCTGCCCAGCTGTATCAAGCCTTTTAAAGTCTTATCAGCACAAAAGGGGGTGTATTCTCCTCCACCAGCCAGTGTGGTTCCCTAGGCAATGCTTGTTCTTGGGCCACTGTGTTGCAATTTCTCTTGCCTTCTGAGGAGTTCTCTCTCTGGCTGCAGGCCTAGTTTCTTTTTATTCAGTACTAGGAATAAGGCCTGTTGTGGAAATAAATACAATGGGCTCTAGAAAGAGGCTCTGGGAGAGTGCCCCAGCCTTGGGCACTCAGTGTCAATTTGCTGTGGCGACCTCAGCCAGGGTATAATGATGCAGAGTCCACCATTTTCTCCAGGGGAAGAACTCTACTGTCTGAAGAGCAGTTGTAATTCAGTGTGATCCCCATCCCTCCCCTGGAGATTGGCAACAATGGTTCCCCATGAGGGAACGGGTGAAGGGTGGAGTCTATGGCATTGAACCTGTCTGAGGTCCCACCCCTGCTGAAACCTCACCCTCTCCAGTGTCCACCCCTCAAATCTCCAGGAATTTCCCAACCTGGAGATGGCAACCCTACCTCCCAGCCAACTGTTAAAGTATCGTTATCTGCCCCCTGGCTTCAGCTTTCTATCTCCTCCCCCCTCCCCCCTAGAGAACAGTTGTAATTCTGAGTGATCTCCAGTCTCCCACCTGGAGATTGGCAACAATGGTTCCCCATGAGGGACTCGCTAGCTTGGAGGGTGGAGTCTATGGCATGGTACCTGTCCGAGGTCCCACCACTCCTCAAACCTCACCGTCTCCAGGCTCCATCCCTCAAATCTCCAGGAATTTTCCACCTGGAGTTGGCAACCCTATCTCCTTCCCAGCCAACATCAACCTCACTCTTCAACTTTCCATCTCCCCCCCACCCTCGCAGCCTCCACTGTGCTCTGAAGCCCTTACTGCTATGCCACATTGGCTGTCATAAGGGGTCCATCTCAGCAGGGTATAAAGACAGAGTCCACCATTTTCTCCAGGGGAACTGATCTCTGCCATCTGGAGAGCACTTGTAATTCTGAGTATCTCCAACCCTCACTTGGAGATTGACAACCATACTTCCCCTGGTGGAAAAGTAGTCTTTCTCTGCAATGGGGACTGAAGCAGCTGACATCATTCTCCTCTCTCCCTTTTGACTTGAACAACAACCCTGTGAGGTAGGTTAGGCTTAAAGTCTGTGACTGGCCCCAAATTACCCACTCAGCAGGAACCTGGGTCTAGCAGATCCTGCCCTGAAGCACTTACTGCTACACCTAGGGTACCCAACCTCCAGGTGAAGCCTGAAGATCACCAGGTATCACAATTGAACTCCAGACAACAGATTCACCCCCCCCCCCGGAGATAATGACTGCTTTGGGGGGTGGCCAATATGGCATTCTGTTCAGCTGGCCCCAATGAGTTTTCTCCCAGAGCCCAACGAAGGTGTGGAAAGGGGTTTTCAGAGAAGCAAGCTCTGTTGCCTAGCAACAGGCACTGAGGGGACTGTATTAGTGCCGGTTCGCTAACAGAACATATTGGCCCTTTCACACAGAAATGTGCCTCTCCTGTTGGGGAAGCGTTCCTGAGCCAGTTTACTTTGAAACCTCCTCCCAAGCGTTCTTCTGTTCTTTGTACCAGTCCTGAAGCGCTATGGGGTGCTGTGTGAAATGCCCCCTGTTTCTGACAGTTTATTCTGACAGTTTATTCTGAGCATGCTGGCAGTGTGTGGGGGAGGGGGTTATGGTGAAAGTCCACTGTCTTTTCACTGACAGAAGCAGGCCACTGAGGGGACAGTTAGACCCACTTGGCAGTGGGAGGAGGAGAAGAGTGGATCCTTCCCGTTCGCTGGCTCCCTCCAGACTGAGGCTGGGACGTTGGCCGGTGGCTCTGTGGGCGGGACTGAGGCAAAACAGGGAGAGAATGCAGCCAGTGGCCAGGGCCCCCTTTTGAGTGGCAGTCCGTCCAGCCTACTGATTTCGGCGCCCCATGGAATCTTGCCCCTTGGAATTTTAAAACGGCTTTATATAATAGGAAAGATTCTATGTTGGCTTCTGGTCACTACATTGACCTGTCTAACTTGTCTTGCCAAATCATTTCCATTCAGAAGTGAAGATGGGATATCTCCCCACCTCCCTGTCTACTGACCAGTCTTTGTAGGTGATCTGTATGTTAGCTAAGGGCACATTAAAATGAGGCCCTCCCAATTGTTCTATAGCCATTTCCTTTCCAGGTAACCACTGTTCAGGACTCACTAATTCTGGCTTTACTAGGGGTTGCTTGAGCTCCTGAATCTCTCCATGTTCACTTTAATTGGCTCCATATATTAATTTGTTATCCCTTCAGGCACCTCCCACACACTAGATAAATGAGAGGTTTCTACTTCAGGGGAAATCACTGTTTCTGCCCCCAGGTAAATTGTTATTTATGAGCCAGTCATGTACATGCAAGATTATCAGAACTATAGATGAGAAATTAGATCACAGATATGTGATTTAAATGCGCTCCTTAATCTTCTTCGATAGGCTGATAAACATTTACAGTTGTTCAAGGCCATTCTGCAACGGGACTGTAACAGAAACAGTTCTGAAGATAATATCGAAACAGTGTCTTAATTAGCTGGCAGACCATCAATAATGGCTATACTTTTCTAATTGTCATAACTCGCTGTATTATGTATTTAATTTTTTATATCTGAATGATATTTCACTGTATTATGCACTGTAAAAAAGAACTGTTTTCACTAATCACACTGTACTTTTTCACTGTATGTATTAGTATCTGGCTTGCACACAATCTAGTACATCAGCCTTTTCTTTTGCGTGGCCTCTGGTACTCAGTACCCCTTTTTGGTTTCTCACAGAGGTCTCCCCCCCCCCCCCCGCCACCCCCCACTCAGTGAATGACTGGCCAGGGGATTTCTTAGGGATCCTGTGTAAGATATCTCAAATTCCAGGATGGAAGAATGGTAGACTTGATATGTAATGTTTAACATCTCTGCGCCCCCGCCCCCCCCCCCCAATTGATATCCACTTTTATAAAGATCAGTTGTGGCCAATGCTCCCTCTAAGCTGTGGAGTCTTGTGAGCAAAAATTCTACTTTGTGAGCTACTGGCATTAAAGTTTTAAGTGAGCAATTTGGCTACTATGTAAATCAGTTTGCACTGGAGCCATCCTTCCTCAGCTAAGACAAAAATGTGTGAGCCGGAGGCTAAAAAACTGAGCTAGCTCACACTAACTCAGCTTAGAGGGAATACTGGTTGTGGCATATGCAGTTGATTTGGCCAGCCAGTCACATTTGGATGCTGTGGAGAATAGGCTGTTATCTGATCTATAGAAATGGTGAGCCTGTGTCATGCATCCCCCCCCACCCCCGAATATTCCTTAGTCTTGGTCAAGAAAGGTGAAGGTGTCACAAATGAATACAATGGAAATCTTTGGTCACAACTCAAGTTTTATTTCTTCTCTTTGGGGAATATGCTCTCTGTCACTGGCTCCTGCCTGTGTTACTCTAAGCTCCATGTGTGTGCCCTTGTAAATTTATTTGCAACCATACTGATTAACTATTCCAGCAGGGAGCTTGTGAACTATTGGTAACTCACTGGCTGCTGCAAAGTAACTTGTGGATCCTCTAGAGCCAGTTTGGTGAAGTGGTTAAGTGCGTGGACTCTAATCTGGGAGAACCGGGTTTGATTCCCCACTCCTCCACTTGCACCTGCTGGATGACCTTGGGTAAACCATAGTTCTGGCACAGCTGCTCTTGAAAAAGAGCAGTTTCTGTCAGAGCTCTCTCAGCCCCACCTACCTCACAGGGTGTCTGTTGTGGGGAGGGGAAGGGAAAGGAGATTTTAAGCTGCTCTGAGACTCCTTTGGGGAGTGAAGGGCAGGGTATAAATCCAATCTCTTCTCTCTTCTTCGTCTTCTAGAACACCCAGGAAAACGTTTGCTCTAGGATTTTTCAAAAAGCTTTTATTTTATAGGATTATTTTTTCTCTGTGCTGTTTAGTCGACAGCTCTGTTTTTGGTGGTCTGTTCTAGTAGAGAACAAAGTTTGGTAATGTTCTGGGCCAGGTGCTGAGTAGGATCTTTTTTTGCTTAGAAGTAGCTTTCAGCAAAGAAAATGCTGGCAATCCCTGAACTGTTCAGATATGATAAAAAGAGGAAACATAGTTCAGTGTTGTACAGCTGGGTAGCAAATACTGAAAAGTTACCCCCAATTATCCAATTTCTGTGCTTGGTCACATTTAATCAACATGAATCAGATCCAGAGATTCCATACAGTTAACCGGATCCTTCCTCCAGCGAAATAGGCATATGCTCAACTGGTGGAGGAGTTCTTGTACACCAGGAAAACTCCACCATTAGTGGAATTTGGATCCAACCTGCTGTGAGGAGTGAAGGCTCCATGGTATAGCCCTCATCAGATCTTGGAAGCTACACAGGGTCAGTACTTGGACAGCAGACCACCAAGGAAGGCTCTACAGAGGAAGACAATGGCAAACCAACTCTGTTTCTCACTTGCCTCTAAAGACTCTTGCAGGTGTAGCCGTAAGTTGGCTGAGACTTGACAACACATAAATATTTCCTGCACTGTGAAGTGCTATACTGGGCTTCTGTGTGGGTTCTTGATCAGGCAAGTTTATTTTCTAGGAATCATTTCGAAATAAATATTACTGTCCCTTTTCAAACGGCCCAGGAAGAAAGCAGTGTTGGAATATGCAAGGTCTATAGTGCAGCCTTATGAAGCAGATTTGACAGCTGAAGGACTGGTAGTTAGCATAGCTAGTCTAAGGACTTCCCACTTTTTCAAATGGTGTCCTTGCTGCATCCTGATTGGCTCTTCTGGAGACTTCCTGCTGTCTCTTCTATGTTCTATAACAGCTTGTTCTTCCTTAATAAACCTACTTATTTTTCTCTATAAATAGTCAGTGCTCCACTTCCTTGCATATTTAAACTCTGCCAACAAGCAGAAGGCGTGCTGCAGGAAACAAGCTGTTACAGGCGAGAATGCCATTCCCAGTAGCAGAGGACATCATCGTAAGAAGCCCATGTATAAAAAGCCCAAATGAGTAATGAAAGCGAGTCAAGGGCAGCAGCTGCATTGTTAGATTGGTATCGCTTCACATCTGAACTCAAAACCCTCCTCTTTCCAGGGCCTGTGACCATCACTCAGCACGGGCCCAGCACGGAGCACCATCACTAGGGAAATGGTGGCTAGTCCTCTACAGTCGTTGCAGGCTGAACAGTCACCTCCTGCTGCTGGCACACTCCGGCCCCTCCTGCCTGGCTTCCAGAAAAGGGTAGAGAATCAATGCACAATCGCTCGGCCCCAAGGGCTGGTGCTGCATTAGGGCTTGTTTTTGTAGCTGCTATTTGGGGCGGGGGGGGGGGGGGGGAGGAGCTGACCAAGATTGATTTTGATAATGTTTTTTGATAATCTGCTTATATACATGTCATGTTCTAAGCTGGGAGCCACCCTGAGCATTGGAAGAAGGCAGGCGATGAATATTTTATACAGAACTCTGACCTGGTGGGGGGGTTCTGAATGTAAGAGCAGCCCCACTGTCTTCGATCCCAAAGGTCTACTTCAACCAATGTTGGAGGATTATACTTGCTTCTCTTAAAAAGTTTGCATATGTGTGTGTTAGCCCATAATACTGCATGCCAGTGACTGTGTAGCGCGCACCTGCCTCTGAACGGAACCACGCTCCTGCATGGCCACGGCAGGGATGGGTTTTTGAATGCTGGGGAAAATGTATGCAAACAGTGTAAGCAATTGCTGTTCGTTGCTTGGGAAAGGGTATGGATTTAGCTGCTGCTGCCGTGGAAGTAAGACTGGGTGTGAGAAATACCATGTTGGCATATTTTTCATAACTTTTGGCATGGTGTGATCCCTGTGAGCTGTCACTGGACATTACGCGATCAAGATGATGGCGTGGGTTGATGCCACTAGGTGGTGCGACATTTGAACTGAGACGGGTCTGGCCCACAGCCATAATGCTAAAAGCTTCTCAGTGGGGGTACTCTCGGAAAGTGGTGTGAAAATAATGCTCAGATGCTTCGGCAATCAATTGATAAAGCACAGTCAGGATATATTAACTGTAGTTTTTGACGAACGCATCGGAAGGCCTGTTTTATTAGCACTTGAATTGGAAACAAGGTACTCGGGCCTGTCAAAGTGAAGCACTTTTAAGTTCTGTAAGATTCCAAAGCATATGAGAATTATTCCCATGCACAATTCTCACACTGAAATCAACAGAACTACAAAATGCTCCACAGTGGGATTCATGTGTCCATAATGGCATATGTACTATTACAAAAAAATCAAGAAAGAATTGATCGGTGACAAAAATAATACCAAAATGTAAGCATGCAGCCCTTTATTTCTGCAAAGGTGTTTTTTTTCCTTTTGCACCTGTATATTATATATTATGGAGTTGTACAAATAAGATATTTACAAAAGAACACTCTGGTTCTGCAGACATGATGGTTTTAAACCCCTTCTTGCAACGCTTCCACCCCTCAAACGGTATCATCATGTTGACCTTCTCCCAAAGCATACTTTAGAACATGCATAAACTCAACCTTTGGTGTTGAAAACTACTCTATGTGCCCAGCCACATACAGTATTTATTTATTTATATTTATATATATATTTATATATGTACAAAGGTTTTCCATTATACAGAACAGTAGAGAAGTGTACACCTTTTTTTTTTTTAAATCCACACTGAAAAACAACATGATTTACCCAGGTCTCAGTAGAATGGAAAACGAAGGAAGCTAAAAGAATCAGCAAATGCCTAAATGTGAAAACAATTATCCCCACCCCCCACCCCGGCATCGCAAATTATTAAATATAATCTGAATGGCAGTGCAGTTGCCTTGTACACATCAATGTCCATCTCAGCTCGGTTGCTTGTGTACAGGAAGTGTCCAGCATACTACTTATCAAATGTACATTATAGTATCAAATGTTTTGGCAAAAAAGATATCTTTAAAGTAACCATGAAGTTTTGTCGACAAAAATAGAAATCTGTAACAAATCTAAATAACACTAAAATAAAAGAAAAAAAATATTTTAGTTTCGGTTTTTATAATTTTGCATTATATCGCACGATGTTTAGTTCTTAAAAATAGGTTTATACAAAACAACTCACTTTTTTTCTTTTAATAATACATTTCTTTTCATGCTCGATACATTTCTGTGCACGCATACTTTTAATTCATTCATACTCTGCTCTTCTGTTCATAACCGCTTCTGGCTAAAGGACGGGGGGAGAGAAAACTCACTCTGGCATTTCAACAGCAATGAATGCTTACAAAACTACTCGTATCTCTAATCTCTAATACCTATCCAATATTTACCACAAATTTAGTATTAAGCTTCAAATGATACAGCAAAAATGGTGTACATTCCTCAGCTACGATAATCAGTTGCAATTTCCTCAGAAACTGGGAAGCCTTTGGTGAATTCGCATGGGCCAGCACAGAGCTTTTAAGATGGCTCCTTGGTGGCGGTGGAAGATGGATTGGGCTTGCTGACACTTCCGTTCTGTGATTTGTAGCTGGTGAAGCTGGGTGTGTGGATTGACCGGATGCTCTTCATACCTTGATTCATTGAGGTGGGGGAGGTGGAAGAGGGAGAGGAGGAGGAGGAGAAGGAAGATGGAGGAAGAGGGGTTGGCCGGCCATTTTGAGTCTGTATTGAGAATGAAAGATGGTGACTTTTACCTGTGTGAGTAGGATTCTGGAGTTTTAGGGAGCCATTAGAGACAGATGGGATTAAGGAGGCAGAGTGAGAGCTACGACCTGTTGAAGGACTGAGAGGGTTAGAAGGAGGAACAGAGGCTTTAGCAGGCGGGCTGAGAAGGTTAGTGCTATCACCACTAGATACAGAGCTACTTTTCCCAGAGGTGGAAGAAAAGGCTGGAATTTTTGAAGCAGGTAGGGTAGGGGAAGTAGCCTTATAGTCCCCACCAGCTTTCTTAGCACTTCCATTAGCCTGTAAATAAAGATGGTGGGAGACAGTTTAAGTCAGTGTACATGATAAATAAAAAAAGGGACGGCATGGGAAATTAGGTTCACAAAGAACAGGAATTAATAGTTTGAAGCCTGCACTAAAACTTGTAGCGGCCGACTGGACCTGGCAGATCTCCCCCACGCACACATACGCGGAACGTGAACAGAGAATGCACAAAGTAGGAAGGAGCTGAAGGGGGGGGTGAGAGAGAGAGAGAGAGTGGGAGGATGACGCCACAACATCAGGACTGATCACCAAACCGGCCATGCGTCAAGATTGTTATGAGGAGGGGGAAACATTTCGGCAGATGGTTAATATGCCCTGACTGCAATCTTGTTAACCAGGGAGTTAGTACCAACGCTTGCCTCTGAAATGCTTCAAACAATTTCTGTTCCTGTCACTAACACTTCGAAAAATTACAACTGAGTATTCAAACAAAGCCCCAAAAAGCAGGAGATGTTTTTACTGCAGGCATGCACAAGCATGATAAAATAAAGGACGACAGCTTCATGCCCCCCTCTCCTAAGACACGGATTTCCATTTCCAGATCTCAATGAGAAGACAATGTCCATTATTTGGTATCATCCAGTTCTGTCACTGGACTTCACCAGAACACAACAAAACACACCACAGCTTTAAGTCCGTCCCAAGACTGGGCTTAGGGTAAAACTACCTGTCTGTACTGCCGCTGGTCCTGTAGTTTGTGTGGTTTGCTTGGTTTGTCAACGCTTCCTGGTGGCCTACTTTTGGCGGCTGCTGGGACTGGCATTCTGCTTGTCTGTGAACTGCTGGGTGAACTCTGCGAGAGAGGTTGGGGTGCAAAAGGAGGAGAGAAACAAGGGAAATGCGGGTGAATATTGGTCCACTTGCAATGGGGAGGAGCGCACGCCAGGAGCAAAGCTGCTTTGTGTGAGAAGCCAAAGCCCTACATGCACAGGAAGCACCAAAATAATTCACACCCAAAGTTGCACCACAGGTGTTAATTCAGGAATCAAGAACAGAGGGGTAAAGGCTCAACTATGGATCAACCAAAATTTAACTTTCCCAGGTGCTCTTGCACCCGCAGCAGAATTGTCACACCGAGCTCTCCTGTATTTCCCATCACCAAAATCAACAAGATAGATTTGTTGGGTTTTTTCTAAAACAAACAAACAAACACGCCACACATTCTATTAGCCGTTAGAAACCTCATGGATGCACCAAAAAAGCCACCCAAAAGGAAGCAAACCAATCAGAAGACACCTCTGACTTAATAGTGATTATTATTATTATTATTATTGCGGGTTTTAGAAAGCAGCTGGCGATGTGATTTCTCATACTAAAGTGTACCTTACGTGAAGTCGGAGAAGGGGATTCTACATCGGCATTATTCTCTTCCAGCACTATGGGTTCTTTGGTTGGGGAAAAAACGGGGGCAGGGACTCCTCCCAATCGGCACGTGGTTTCGGAAACTGATTTTGGACTCATCTCGCTAATGGTGCTCTCCAGCTGCTTAATAGTCTGCTCCAGACTGTCCAGAGTTCTGTAAGTGTTTTTCCTAATTTCATCTGTCCTTGATATGTGGGCTGCAGTATCTGCCTCTTGTTTCTCAGAAAGGTTGTCAGGCCGAGAACTGGGGATTTCAAACCTTTGAGCCTCTTTGTGCTGTTTGAGAGTCCCGTCTTCCTCCTCCTCTTCATATACGACCACTTGCAAAGTTTTCTTGCCAGTTTTGGTTCCTGTGCGGATTGCCTGCGTAAGAGCAGCCAGCTGCTTTTTGGGGAATTTAAACTTAAATTTCTTCTTAGCGTCCGCAGCCTCTGGCTTTGTTTCTGGATGAGGCCCACAAATGTGACTAGACTTCCTGCCATCCAGCTTATCAGCTTCCCGCTCTCCAAGGAGTTTGGGTTGGGCTGGCAAATGGGAAGAAGGCTGAAGTCTGTCTGGCTGCTCAAATCTGCAATTTGTTAAATAATCAGGGGAATGCCTCTGACTGCCCTCTGTCTGGGTCACTGCATATGCCTGGGTGGTGCATGGGTCAGAGCCTTCATCTTCTTCCTCCTCTTCTTCTATCTTCTCCTCCATCATCTTCTCCAGTTCTTCATCACATTCTTCAAAGATGGTTGAAAGTCTTTTATAAGCTGCTCTGATATCCATTGGTTCGTCAAAAATTATGATGACTGGTTTTTTGTCCAAGCAAACAACCGAATCGTCGCTTTCAGGACTCTCTGGCACGGATGCCTCTTCCTTTTTGGAGTCAATGTTAACAGTCTGCACGTCATCTCCCTTCTTGTTTACTATATCATGGACTTCTCCACTTGACAGCGCCTGAACCGCTGTTTTGGTAATCATAAAAGCAATGTTCTCTGATGATGGGGTTTCTTCACCCGGAGAGCTAGTTGGAGACTCTACCTCATCGATGTTATTTAAGGTAATGTTCCTAGACATTTTATGCCTTAGTACTACATGATTGTGGCCACTATCAGGCATTTCTTGCTCCTGCAATGATCTAGGAGCTAACGACCTTTCCTGAGTTTGCAAGTCTGTTTGCCTGGCCAGAGGTGCCCCTGAGTTTTCCAGCAACTCATTCTGGGGTGCATTGTATCCCGTTTCAGTGGCTACTCCATAGCTTAGCTTTTGCCTCCCAGATTCCACAACTGGACCTTCAGGTCCTCTTTTTCGTTCATTTTCTATCAGATGGATGCTGGAGCTGCTTATGTTTGGCTTGAGATAATTTTGCTTGGCATAATCCTTACTGTCCAAAAGCAAATCCTTGCTGAAGGTCAAGTTTTCAGTCTTTGGAAAGCTAGCTTTATTTCCATTAATGCTGGAAGCATCCAAACCCATCTCTTCTGCTTTCCCTTCTGGCTTGTCCTTGGGGTGGTCATTATCTTTTGATGCCTCCCCATACACCTAGGGGGGAAGAGTTGCATTACTTAGTTACTGATGGACATAACTTTCTTTTTTAAAGGACTGGATCTATGTCCCCCCAAAATTAATCGGCATATCATCAGCAGATAAGGCACAGATAATGTGAACTTGCCACTCTGTACTTCACGGCAGAGTCATTTCCATGGTCTTCATTTGACTTCTGTGCATCTTCAGAGGCAATTCCACATTCTGGCAGAACAGCGCATTTCATGTTACTGCATTGAACTATACATGCAGTCAACATGGGTTCTAGATGGAGATGGTCCTTTAAACAACCCCCCTGTGGAGCTTATGCCACGACCGGTTAACAACACCACCGGTACAACATTGCTTCATCTTGACCTAAATGTGAGAGTCCTTTTTTCATCACTTCTTTTGTATCAGACAGAAACTTTTTAAAATGATAGATGATTCTGCTAAGAGAAGCAATGACTCCAGACCATAGCCACTAACTGTTAGCATAACAAGCAAGCTGGCTAGCTTAGAGAGACTTGCCACTGTAGTACAACCATTCTCCTTACACTGGGTTGCTCAAGCACAATGTGGGAGTTTAGCTAGCTTTCCATTGCCTTAAATATTGGGGTCTTAAGTGCTGTGCTGGGGCACAAACAGTCAAGGGGCACAAACCGTCAAAGAATATAACTGAGCCTGGACTTTTAGATCCAGGGGAAGTGCCTACCAGATCAAGAAGCAGTAGGCCAAAGTATTGCCCCTGACACACCCACAAAGCAGCGTATACTAGCTAAAAGGGTCATGAGCAAAAGCAAACAAACAAACAGTTGCAGCTCAACCCAGAAGTAAAATGCAACCATTGTTTCTGCTTGAATCAGCTGTGTCTGCTGCCACAGCCCCATCCACTCCAAAATGGCAGCTCGATGTATTTCCTCCCTGTACACCTGAACTTTAGACCCTGCTCGGAACATCACGGAAGCTCCTTTCTGTGCATCAGTGTTGGGGAGTGTGTTATCACTTGTGCCTTACAACTTCAGTCCAACTGGAGCTAGGGAGAGGGAGCGTTTTGTTCTTGAAGCACATTGCTGGATTGTAGTCCAGGGAGAAAACGCTTGCTGTTTAGAAGGCAACCATGACTTAGTTACCAATAGCCTTTACTACAACCAGCCACGCTACACATGGACATGTAATGATACAACAGAGCTGATAAGGTGTAGTGGTTAGAATGCTAGACTAGGACCCGGGAGTTCCACTCTCCTAGGGTAGCCGGCATGGGCCACTCACACATTCTCAGCCTAACCTAGACCACCGGGCTGTCAGAAGGCTTAAACAGAGGAGAGAAGCCGCTTTGGCTCCCCGTTGGGAATAAAGGAAGGTGATGAACAAATGGAGCAAATAAACAAATAAAATAGAATCAAAGGTGGTTACAAATGTCAATTACAGTTTAGTACATCAGAACAGAACTACATCCAGCAGCAATCCTGATTGCATACAGGAGGTGCAGCGGCCACACAGCTGTGGGTATAAAAGGACAGCTCAGCCTCATTAAATTCTATGGGATCCACCCCTGCATTCAGCCACTCTCTAAAATGGTGACTGTTGTTGTCACACTGATAGAAAAGGAAAGCCATCACAGACACAAGTGAATCATTTGTCTTTCAGTACAGAAGTCTCGATGTTTAAGATACACGTGAGACAGCAAACGACAGAATGGAAAAGGACCGTCTGCAAGCAGAGTCCAAGCGGCAGCTGAAACTTACTACAGCCATGCAGGTGTAGTTTGGTTAGCACTGAACAGTATGGCCCACCCATCCAAAGATCAAGCCTTGGAAACCGATGAATAAAGTGTCATGCTTATTAGACCAGACTGAAGGGAAAGAGGTTCAGGTGGACATTGCAGGAAACATCGTTTCGTACATGGGCAACCAGGTTCTGGTGTGTCCACGGGCTGGAACCTACGAAATTCTATGACTTAGAGCCAGAGTGGTGTGGTGGTTAGAGTGGGACTAGGCTCTGGGGGGCCCAGGTTCAAATCCCCACACTGCTAGGAAAACTCACCAGGTGACCTTGGACCAGTCACACATTCTGTCTCACAGGCTAAACTACCTCAGTGGGGTGGTTGTTTCAAGGATAAATCGGAGGAGATGAGACCTATTGTTGTAAGCCACTTTGGGTCTTCACTGGGGTGAAAAATAGGGTATAAATATCTAGACAAAAATAAAAGACATAATTTATGGCCTACCATCAACAGCGTGCTATACAGCCTACAGAGCACAGACATGGTGGCATAAAAAGTTGTTTCTCTCAGCCATCACATCTGGGAACGCTGTATGCTGCTGTTCTAATCTGTTTTAATTGCTTTTAACTGTATCGTGTACTTATTGAGATGGTTTTATGTTGTTTTATGATGCCAAATGGCCTTGTAAGCTGCCCTGAGCCTGCTTCAGCGGGGAGGGCAGGGTACAAATTAAATAAATGATAAATAAATAATGTCTCTGTGTACCTGCTCAGGTAAATTAAATCCTGCACTCTCTCCTTCTTTCTCTCTTGGGATGCTGCATTCTACCCGGACCAACATGTTGTATTGTGTGATGTGCACCTTGTCCCTGAACTGGTCTAGGCTGGGGGGAAGGGGGAGGACAGCCTTGGCTTGAGAGGATGGGTGGGAGTGGTACTAGCCCTTAGGATGGGGGATGGAACGACATGGCTTCCAGTGGCTTCAAACATTAGATTTTCCAAGTAGCAGAGAGCTTATGAACTCCTCATGACCTAACTGTTCTCTGAATTACTCTTCGGTAGTAAGTCGCCCTGAGCCTTGCTTGCAAGGAAGGGCAGCCTAAAAATCTAATTAAATAAATAAATAAAATAAACAAAAATAAATGAATATCACCCCAATGAATTTTAATCCTGAATGTGGAAACAGGAATGGATTTTGAATGAATTAACCCTTAATGTAAGACATCCCCCCTAAAAGAAAGCTATACATTAAAAATGTCTTTTTTTTTACCGTATATGACTGTAATGCAGGCAAATTTATGATGGACCTCTCTCTCTCGCTCTCTCTGATTCTACATGTGGAGGGAAAGCCCTAGTCTTCCTTTCAGATAAATAGGGTAATTTTATATTAACAATTTTCCTGAAGCTTAAAGCTCCCATGGGATTGATAATGCTCATTTCCGACTGAACAGGGCAACCTATAAATAAATGTAGAAAAGAGCAAGATTCCAGTAGCACCTTAAAGACTAACAAAATTCGTGGCAGGGTATGAGCTTTTGTGAGTTGCTGCTCACTTCTTCAGATAACAGCTAGAATGTGAGTCCATCTGTCCTGTATACTGGAGAGTGGAGTGATGTCAGATACCAAATGACAATAGCAGGCACATGACAACAGCAGGTGAATGACAATTTGATTGGGTGTGAAATGGAGCCACACTTACTACCTCTCTGCACATCACACCTAATCCAGTTGTCATTCACTTGCTATTGTCATCTACCTGCTATTGTCATTCGGCATCTGAAATCACTCCACTCTCCAAGATATAAGGACAGGTGGACTCATATTCTAGCCAGCAGTATCTGAAGAAGTGAGCAGTGACTCACAAAAGCTCCTACCCTGCCATGGATTGTGTTAGCCTCTAAGGCGCTACTGGACTCTTGCTCTTTACTACTGCTACAGACAGACTAACTTGGCTACCCATCTTGATAGATAAATAAATGGAAAGTTTTATCTATGTCCCTAGGAGGAGCATATCTGCACTTCGTAGAATTTAAAATATGGAAAGTCTGCTGCTTCCACATGCTGAGTAAGAATACCCACCTGATATTTGTAAAGTTTCAGCTATGGAAAAAACGAAGGATGTAAATTTAAAAATATATGTAAATCAAAATACAAAGATACACGGGCTGCAGTTGCACACACTAAATAATCCACATTCAATCCACTTTCCAACTGGATTTTTCCAGTTCACACAGTAAAATCCAGTTGGAAAGTGCACTGAAAGTGGATTATTTAGTGTGCGTGACCACAGCCAAGATATGAAAACAAGGTACCTTTTTTTCTTTCTCTCAGCAGTACCCTTCTCAGTATTCTTTGGGGCAAATTGGTTTTAATGGATGGCAATGGTAGGGTGTTCACCTCAAAAAAAATTCTAGACTGCTGTGCTTAAATGGATTTCCTTTTCCTTTTGGTCTCAGATAGTACCTCATCAGTTCTGGACCTTCTTGAGCATTTTGTAGAAAGGGTTTAATACCCAATAAACAGTTGGGGTGGCAGAGGCAGTCTCACACTCTGTTCTGAGATGTCTCAAAGTTAATTGCATCTTGGGAACCTAAGGTGGGTCCTAAATCTAGAACAACAACAAAAAAAACCCCAGAGCCGTCAGGGCACACACGGTAAGCAACACGACAAGGCACAAGGTTAGTCCCGAAGCAAGGAAAGAAGGTAAAGCTTGCGGCTACGTGGCAGAGCTGAAGACGCCACTGTTACCTTCTTCTCCTTGGGATGCGCTAAGGCCACTGGCCTGGCCTCTTTTGTTTGTGTGTCATTTCTGGTCTGCTCAACATGACTGTTTGAGTTTATATCCATATAGGAGCACTTCTGGAAAGCCTAAAGGAGTTAAAATAGGGCACATTATCAGAAGACTCCCTTTTAGTGCGCCAGCCGGGCGCCCAGGTGGTCTGTTAGCAAGGAACTCACAGATTCTGGGTTGGATCCATCGTGAATAGACAGGAGAATGTAATCAGCACAGTTCTGCATGCACTAGCAATAGTGCAAAAGGCTGCAGCAACACACAGCACTTCAATGTAACTTTTAACAATTTATGTACGGAGCACTGGAATGTACAACAGAAGGTCTGCATGATCTTATTCAGTTTGACATCACCTGAAGAAATCTTTCACGCATGTAAAACAAAGTGGGGATAATCCCTTTCCCTAATGCAAGCGGGCAGTGGGGAGTGATTTTACGCTTCCACTTGCAAAAGACCTGTTGTGTAAATTGAAATCTCCTTTGGGATCCAATCCTTTTCTTTAAGCCATTCTTGTCAAGACAAAGGTGTTTGTGTGCACACCGGCCTTCAGAGCCATCCAGAACAAATAGCTGTGTAGCTGAGCTAACAGTGCACAGGGTTAATAGTGAACAGTGTTCTCTTCTACAGAAGCCATTGGCTACAGCAGCTTCAAGGGATACTTTGCAAGCTAATACAAAATGCGCAGAACACAAGCCAGAGAAATGCAGTCACTGAACAATGGCACAGGAATGAATTGCCACTGACTTCTGCTATGTTGTGCCCATGTAGCTAAAGGGCATTGCTCATCATTTAAACGCCACAGAAGGCTGTCTACATTGCAACGGCCAGGTCCAGTTGGCAGTTCTTAAACCCTGGAATAATAATTAGGACAGACAACAGCTTCCAAAATGGAAACAGTCAGGATCAAACCTTCATTTTTGGTGCACTTAATGGTTGCAAATGGACTGAAATCTTACTATTTCACTCCAGGTTTCCCTGATCTGAACTCAATTGTAGCTGATGTGTGCATCACAGAAGTTCAGTAAGAAACTATACCACCATGGTTATTTCATCCACAGTGCAGAAGAGGACATCCAAAAACACTTGCCTCTTTAATCTGCAGAAACAAAAGTCACTAAGGAATCCCTCCTGTGCAAGTCCAGTTTCACTCCCTAGAGCATAATGTTCATTTCAGTGGGGCATACTCATACCCTAACACTGTGCTCTAGGTCTACAGATAAAGGCCTACTATGCTACTTTTGTATGTGTCTGTCCAGCTTCCTTGGACATACCTGTTTTGTGTAATACATACCTGCAGTTCTGCCATTATTCTCTCGCCTTCCTCTTCTTCCTCTTCCTTTGCAGGTGGAACGGTGCCCATCAGCAGGGGTTGAGAAGAGACTTGATCCTCCTTAGATGCTTTGGGCTGTGCTCCTTGAGCAGGATCTTCACTGCTTTCCTAAGGATCACAGAGAAGCTATGTATGCAGTGCCTCCATAGAGGACTCTGCTCTTCATTTGGATTTTAAAGGCCATCACAGTATCCCAACACATCCCACGGGCCCAATTATAACATTTGGTTTCAGCAACATAAATTTTATACAACGTATATCGGTGCGTTCACACATGCTAAATAATGCAGTTTCAATCCATTTCAGCAATCGTTTGCAAGTGGATTTTGCCATTTCACACAGTAAATCCAGTTGCAAAGTGGATTGAAAGTGCATTATTTAGCATGAGTGAAAGTGCCTAAATATATATATATGAAAACAAGACTTTCCCACTATACTTTTCTTTGGGGGGAGGGCTTCGAAAGTAACTGATGAATTCAGTAAGAGAACTCATGTAAATGTTTCTATGGAATTGTTCTCTCAAACTGATCCTCCCCATCTGTGTAAGATGTGTGTACTTGCTCAAATAATCTTTAAATTTCTTAGAGACGCATGGTGTACAAACAGCTTTTGATTTGCGCCTGACATGATCATAAACAAGAACGCAGGAAGGCTAACGCTTCTGAAGGGCAACCCTTATGCAGAGGCGGCTCCTGTCATTATACGCCTGGGTGTGACTGACTCGAGTGCTTCTTTGGGTCATGGCTCTGTCATGGCAATTTAAGCTAAGTCACCAAACCTTGACCACAGGGGTGTCTTTCCTGGCCACATAGCTGACTTCACTCAGTTTTGTGCTCAGTCCAGATCCTAGCAGGTAAGTACGGCGTGGAGGAGGAGGAGGAGGGGACTTCACAAGCTTTTCCGCCACTTGTTCTGCATGAGAAGGCTCTTCTGGGAATTAAAAGAGATAAGACTATTGTTAATAGGGCAGTGTTTATGTTTAACAACTGTGCATTCTGTTTATTTCAGTGCGAATGAGACAGGCATGTGCTTAACGTAATAACATTAATGGGCTGCAAAGGGATGCGTATCAGCGCAAAAACACCCGACTGTATAAACTGATGGGACCTGAATCAGGGGTGGCTGAGAGGGGAAGAGGTCATGGGGTTGCAGTGGAAAGCCCCAACATGCAAGAGCAGTGAGAAAGGCAAACTCTATGCTGGGGATTATTAGGAAAACGATTGGTAATAAAATAAGCCACTATTGTAATGCCCCTGCGTAGATCTATGACGCGGCCTCATTTGGAATACCATGCACAGTTCTAGTCACCGTATCTCAAAAAGGACATTGCAAAGTGGGGAAAAGAACAGAAGAGGGCCACCAAAATTATTAAGGGCTCAGACTACCTTTTCTATAAGAAAAAGCTAAAGCGACTGGGAGTTTTCCATTTAGGAAAAGATGGGGGGGGGGGGGGTCAGAACAAGATTTATGAAATGATACACAAGGTAGTGTAAGTGGGTAAAGACAGCATTTCCTGTCTCCCTCCAGGGCACCCAGTGAAGCTGACAGGCAATAGATTCAGGGAAGCAAAAAAAGAAAAAAAAATCTTTACTTAATGAGTATTTAAACCATGGAATTTACTGCCAGTGGACACAGTGATGGCCATCAGCATAGATGGCTCTGAAAAGGATTACACAGATTTAATGGAGGACATAGCCCTGATTACTAAAGGGAACCTTCATGTACAGATGCAGCAGGCCTCTGAATACCCGTGCTAGGAGGCAGCATCAGGGGAAGGCCTTGGCCTCTATGCCTTGCTTTTTGGCTTGTTGGCTGTCTTCAGGGCAACTGGCAGACCACTGTGCGAAACAGGCTGCTGGACTAAACAGACCACTGGTATGATCCAGCAGTGTGAACCTGTTAACGTTCTTATTCTTGTTTCTAGCTGCATGTTGTGAGATACTTGCTGAGGGCTGAGACCCCCTGTCTGTAACTAGGACTTGTGTTTCCGCCAGCCAAGTTCTTTCCTAAATAAGATTTTTTTACCTCAGAAATGGATCATTCACATTTGGTTCACATTGAAAAGAAGGTTGAAAGGGTCAGCCCTGAAGCAGCTCACAGTCAGTATCTTGTCATACGATCTTGACCTCCCCACCCCCCTTACCGCAGACTTCTAATTTCTCAGCTGTATCACTTTTGGGTGAGGGCGTGGCTTGTGGCGGCATCTCGAGGTTTGGAATAGATTTCATGATATTTGCTTGTGCTTCTTCCAGGAGTTTCTCAAACTCCTTCCCATTGTAGTGATCGAGGTTTTGTCTTTTCTCCTCCCATTTCTTCTCTGCTTTCTAACAGGAAACAAACGCACTCGTTAAATACTTTGAATTCTGCCTTTGGCTCAATGTACTATTTAAACTTTCCTCGATGAACTGTCAATGGATCAAATCCCCTGCGAGTTCTTTCACCTCTCTCTGCCAAGTTCCTGCCCTTTGCACTATTTCCAGTTGGTGTATGCCCTACACATATTCCACCCTTTGCCAAAATCATGTTCTGGAAGCAAGGAGAATCAACATGTCCATGAGCGGCTTTCCCTGTTTCATTTTGCTTCCACGTGGGGATGATTCCCCAGGGTGTTCTCACTGCTGTTACAAAGGCAGAGGCTTTCACAATGGGGATACTCTATGGTATTATGATGCTATAGAGATCTACCTACTACTGATTTCTTTTAAAAGCAGAACCTCGCAAAAAGTCAGCTGGAGGGGAAGGTGGGCATGTCAGAAAATGCAGGAGCGGTTCAAAAACCTGCACGTTCCCATCTACCTTGTGACCCAGCATGTTTTGAGCGCAATCTTTCTGTAAAGATCGTGGCAAATGAGAATCTGGAAACTGCAGCAAAGCACAGGAAAACCTGGAAGGTGAGACAATTACAAAACGTCGCCATGAAGAAGCAAACAATGTGCTGCAGTTTGGGGTGGAACGCTGACCAAAACCGCTGTGCGGAAGCAAACTCAGTGGACTCAGCAGATGTACGTGTGCACTTCTCTGTGTGTGTGTGAGGGCAATGGCTGTTTCCATGTGCAGGACTGCGTATATTCTATGTGTTTCAAAAATGAAAATTCTGTGTCCAGGCCAACAATATCTGCTAATACCGTTGTGTATGGTTTAATATGTATTCTGTATACTGTAGGCCAGGGGTCCCCAAGGCGGTGCCCACAGGTGTCATGGTGTCCGCTGACACCTTTCCTGGTGCCCGATGTTTTTAGAAAGTGTGTGTGGCCAGGTGTGGGTTTTTGCTCAGCAATGAACTGGATTGGCTGTGAAGATTTTTAAAAACAGTGCTTTGGCAGCAGTTGCCACTGCAGTACGAGGATTTTCATTGTGGCAGCCATTTTGTGGGTGGCTCCATCTCCCATGGCAGCCATTTTGTGCTGCGCCTCTCATGCTGTGTCAGAACTCCAGGGGCACCCACAGGGTCAAAAAGGTTGAGAACCCCCTGCTGTATACTGTCTTGAGTAATTCTGCTTTTTCTTGTTGGAGGTGGAGAAAGAACTATGGAGGACATGGAAGCTATGATTGCTGGGGTGGAGAAACGGACCATATCTCTTCAGACTGTAGGCAGAAGAATGCTTCTCTGTAATAACACTCCCTGCAAGTAGAAAAGTAGCAGAAAGGACAAACATTCTAACCCAGCTCTCTTTCTTTATTGAGCTAGTTTTCTGCAGACAGTGAGTTTGTGTGTTTTTTTAAAAAAAAACATCATGGAACGTTCAAAACTTCTGGCTCCTAACTGTCGTCCGAAACAGCATAGCACACTACCCCTCACTCCCCACTCCCACCCTGTTCATTTTACTTCACTTATAAACCCAGCCTGAGAGAGAGAGAGAGAGAGAGAGAGAGAGAGATATTGCACCAGTGTGGTGTAGTGGTGAAGAGTGTTAGACTAGTATCTAGCAGACCCAACTCTGAATCCCCACCTGAGCCATGGAAGCTTGCTGGGTGACCTTGGACCAGTGACGCACCCTCAACCCTAACCTACCTCACAGGGTTGTTGTGAGGATAAAATGGAGGAGGGGAGAAGGATGTAAGCCACTTTGGGTCCCCACTGTGGAGAACAGTGGGGTATAAATGAAGTAAATAACTATATAATACCAATGTACCTCAATGGACAGAGCTCTGTTTCTGGTGCTGGCACTATGAAGTTCTTCAATGAAAAGACTCTGCATGGCGGAACCGTTGATGGACACCGGGGGTGAGTGAGGGGCCTGCGTTTGCAGCGTGGTGGTGGTGGTGGTGGTGGCTGTAGACTCCGGCACGCTGGATGTTGCCTGGTTTGATGCCAGTGAGTTTACTGCATGGCTGTTTGCCACTGGAGAAGTCTGAGAGTGGCTGACCAACGCGGACGAGTGCTGAGACTGTTGGATCACCACGGGAGAGCTTTGGACGTGATGGATTTTCATTGTAGAGACAGGGACCACCTCAGACTTGACAGGAGGTTCCACGGTGGGCTCAGCTGTATTGTGCTGTGGGCTGTTCGCAGGGTTGTCTTGGCCCTTCAGGACTTCTGCTGCTGCGGCTTTCTCCATGGCGCTGTACTGAGCAGCTTGGGAAGGATCCACACCCTTCAGCAGGCCATCTGTAACGTTTCTGCAAAAAGAAGGAGCGGCATGACTCTCGCTCATCTTTTCTAAATGGAGGGGCTCCCTCTAGTGCTCTTTATGGGAAAGACACAAGACAAAACAGTTTCAGGTGGTGTCGCTGTCTTGGTCTGCACTAGAAAAGCAAGACTAACAAGATTTCCAGGGCAGAAGCTTTTGAGAGCCTAAACTCCCTTCATCATCTGATGTTTATAACCTGGAGATGTTGCTGGTTTCTGAGGTGCTACTGGATTCAAATCTTAAAAAGTCAAAACAAATGCCTGTATACGGGATCACAAACATAGTGACTTTTAAAAGGCTTTTTAAAAAAAGCCAGTAGGACTGAAGGGGCTTTGATGTTGCTTTTGTAGTATTATAGCGAGAGAGGGGCAACTGCACAAAATATAATACTCTTTGTCTCGCGCATCATTGGTAAATCAATGGACTGAAGACCGTAGAACTCTATCAATATTTGAACACATGGCATACAGATGGCTATTGCTTATTGAGTTATTTTTAGATATTTGGAAACTTATGGAAACTTATGTGTAGATCTGCCACTGCTGTAGTTACATTTTTGTCTTTATGTATATTTTCCCTTTAAAAAAAGAAAAAGCCCTGTATTGAGTTGCTGGATTTTAAGTTTTTTTCCCCTTGTCCCTTTTCCTGGTTTTTAAAATAAATAAAAAAAAAAGAACACCCCTCATCTCACACAGATGACAGCTGAGTGCAAGCTCCCAGGCCTTAGCCTTCATGACTCCAGAGAATTCTTTGTGTGGATTGCTGTGGGGACTCGTCCTTCTGCCCAGTTCCACAGCCCTTATAAAATTCTCAGGATAAGATTCACTGCCAGACTCTTTGTGCTACAGAGCGACAGACAGCAGGCAGTAAGAAAGGGGCATTTATTGCTCTTTGAAGAGACCTTCTCTAGAAACCCACAAGTTGCCACATACAGGTCACGCAAACAGCTGTCTACCCGGTGACTGAAATGCATCAGGGAACCCTGAAATGTGGGCAAATACCCAAAGTTATCATGTTGAAAGTTAGTACTTATATAATGAGACCAAGGAAAGCATCTGGGGAGGGGGCCAGAGCCAGGATGGACACTGAAAATACAGGCCAGCTCCAAAATTGCGATGGGGATGAATTCATAGACTGATCTCTTTCTGGGATCACACAGTGAATGTGATAACATCCTAATGCAACACGGCTGGACAAATTTAGATTGAGGGCAAAGCTTCCTAAACGTGGATCAGCCTGGCTAATCAGGAATACAAAGGTAAATAAAACTCATAGAATCATAGAGTTGGAAGGGACTTCCAGGGTCATCTAGTCCAACCCCCTGCACAATGCAGGAAATTCACAAATAACCTCCCCCTCCACACCCACAGTGACCACTGTTCCATGCCCACAAGATGACAAAAAAACCTTCCAGGATCCCTGGCCAAACCGGCCTGGAGAAAAATTGCTTCCTGACCCCGAAGTGGCAATCAGCATGCATTCAGAGCAATGCTTTCCTCATTGGTGATCACTTTGATCTCTCTGGAATATTTGCTGGAAAGGGGATGTCTTTTGACCCTGGTGAAATATATTTATGAAAAATAATACACTCAGCCCTAAAACTGATATAGAACTGCTACAAGGGCACTGCAAGATGAGATGGGGGGAGACCCACAATTAGATTTCCCACAGTCAGAGGGCCTGACTGGATTATGGCCCATGGGATTGTTTGGGAGGTGAACTTTCCCCCTACGCCATTTTTCTGATGCATTTTGCCCTCACCCACTATAGGTGCTCCCCTCCACAGCAAATCTTGGGATGGATCATCAGGTAAATAATGGGAGTGGGATGGTTAATACCGCAGCATCACGGTTCCAGTCTGAATTGGGGGCCTACAGCAGCCATTCTTTCAAAAATGAAGAAGATTTGATAACAAATTTTCTTTCCTCATGTCTAGTTTGGCACTCAGTTTGTAGTATAGAGGAGGTATCAAACACGAGTGCATCTCGTCATCTTTCCTGAACGTGTGTTCTGATCCAGACTCAACCTTCCACTAATGGAAGGCGTTTCCACAGCAGAGCAGAACTTTCTTGTCTCCCCCCTCCCCCTCCTGCTGCAACCCACTCATCTCCCCAAAATTCTGCTCTCAGGGAACACAGAACCCTCAGGAATGGCATAAAGGGATAATCAGAGGCTTGCAGCAAGAAAGCAGAACTGGTGGAAATTATACCTGCTCTTCCACTAGTGGAAAATTTAGTCTGGCTCTAACCCTGTGTGTTGAGTTATTGCCTTATATTATATATTGCATGAAAAAAACCCTGCTTAATTTACACTTGCCAAGAAACAGACATCTCACCTCCGGAGTGTGGTAAGGACATCAGTCATGTTGCGGACTCTTTTCAGTAGGATGTCTAGTTTATGGGGTTCCTCTTTTAGAAATCTCACAGCTTCTACTTCAACACGGAGAATGGCCCGCATCTTATTCTGCAGTCCTGGAAAGTCTCCTGTAATGATAATGGCCACAAAGTACTTCTTAGCAGGAGAGGTGGATGCATCTTAAAAGGGAAGTTGGAGCAGTGAAAAGGCTTAATATTCACACCCAAACCGTCTTCTAGCTTCAGTCCCCCACCCCAAGCAGCACTGCTAAATTAATGCTCCAGTTTCACACACTTGAAAATAAGACCCACAGATCTCAGTGGAATTTACTTTAAAATTAGCATACTTTTAGGATGGGGCATAAGAGGTAATTCGGGGCTGCAGTGGCTCAAGTGGTTAAGACACTGAACTGCAGACCAGTAGTTCAGCAGTTTGAGACCCGAGTGCCGCATGACGGAGTGAGCTCCCGTCTCTGGCCCCGGCTCCTGCCAACCTAGCAGTTCGAAAGCAAGAAATTGCAAGTAGATAAATAGGTACTGCTTTGGTGGGAAGGTAACAGCATTCCATGTGCCTCGGCATTTAGTCATGCTGGCCACATGACCACAGAAAAGTCTTTGGACAGCACTGGCTCTTCGGCTTAGAAACGGAGATGAGCACTGCCCCCTAGAGTCGGATTCGACTGGCTTTCGAGCAAGAGAAACCTTTACTTTTACCTATAAGAGGTAAGGCCATGACCTTGATGGCCCAAGCTAGCCCTATATTATCAGATCTTGGACGGAAGGCCACCAAGTCCAGGCTTGCTATGCAGAGGCAGGCAATGGAAAACCACCTCCATTTGTCTCTTGCCTCGAAAACCCTACAGAGTCACTATAGGTCAGTGGCAACTTGATGGGTAGTTTTTCTCCACCACAAAAGGTAAAGGAACTGCTCCTCTAAAATACAAAAATATTGCATCCAAGGAGACAACCTCAGACCCGTACCTTTGAGGGCGGCAACAGCTTCTCCAACCTGCCGAAGAAGGAAAGCTCCATCTTCAACATCTTTCAAAGTAACTGTCCTTTTCGTCATAGATTCCTTCTTCAGCTCTTCAACAAAACTTTCAAGTTCACTAGTTATTTTAAAAGATAAACAGAACAGAAAAGCAGTTGAATTCTACAGTTTCTTTTGAAGACAGGCAATGGAAGACAAAGTATTTTGGACATTTGGGGCACCTTAACAGAAGCTATAAATAAACAATCAGATCAAAACCTTATGAAACAGAATGATGCGCCATGTGGTAAGACACATCCACAATGAAGCAGGAATAGCATTACTACACAGTGCCAGGTACTGGGCATTGGTTTGACTTGTCTGGGTGCAATGATACGGTTAGCTGAGCATTTGCACTGTTGCTGTGATCTTTGCCATGAGTGTTTTGCTGTCTCTGTTCTTTTGATATTGTGACTCTGTTGATGTGTTAGCTCTGGCTCCAGGATGGAATGCTGACCCGTTTGAATGAGTACAAGCAAAAAGTGTAGTGGCAGATATCATAGCTGACCCATAGAATTAGTCTCTGCATGCACTAAAGACATGACAAGACCCATTTAGAAACATTCATTTATTACAGGGGTACAGTTTAGGGATGTAGCCATTTATTAGGACTAACCATGTGGTTTCAAGCAGAGTTACACCTTCTAAGACAATTAGAAGGTTGTAGCTCTGCTAAGGATTGTACCTTAAAGCTTGACTGATACAAGTTTTTAAAGATAGTTTCAGTGATTGCTGATTCGGTGGCTCAGTGAACTGCAGACTGGAAGATCAGTAGTTCGGCAGTTCGAGACCCGAGTGCCGCATGGTAGAGTGAGCTCCTGTCTCTGGTCCCAGCTCCTGCCAACCTAGCAGTTCGAAAGCAAGAATTTGCAAGTAGATAAATAGGTACCGCTTCAGTGGGAAGGTAACAGCGTTCTGTGCACCTCAGCATTTAGTCATGCCGGTCACGTGACCATGGAAACATCTTTGGACAGTGCTGGCTCTTTGGCTTGGAAATGGAGATGAGCACCGCCCCCTAGAGTAATATTCGACTGGCTTTCGAGCAAGGGAAACCTTTACCTTTACCTTTAGCTCTGCTAAGGATTGTACCTTAAAGCTTGATTGATACAAGTTTTTTAAGATAGTTTCAGTGATTGCTGATTCATAAGGTTAAACTGCACACTTGGGTCATCTGCAGGTTCACTGTATGCTTCTATTGAATCTTGAATCCCATCTGCTGTTCCCCTTCTAGGATCATGCTATTTTCCCATTGTCAGCAATTGTACAGAGATGGAGCAGAAAGCAAGATCCTGAATTGTTGGAGTATTCAACTTCCTTATGCTTTGTGGGCTCATGACACTCTCAAAGTTGTTTACACTACAAAGAAATTAAGTACATCTACTAAATTAAGAGGTTCTAATCTCCAGGTTACTGTTTACATAGCCAAGTAACAATGTCTTAAATCTATTTTATCACAAAAGATACAGCACAGGCTAAAGATAAGATCAGAATGTCATATGCTAAAATTAACAGAAAACTCAGTCTACAATACTATAAGCCCATGATTGAAACGACATTTTTAATTAAAGTCTGGGCAGAGGTCAGACCTTGCCATTTCACTGCCCCTATAGCTTGGGGGGGGGGCATTATCCACTAAAATTGTGATTCAACAATTGACAGAATAATCAAAGGCACAAATTGTGTCTCTTAAGCTGAGGGATGCATAATAGCAGCATAGTTGGGAACACTCATGAGAAGACCACAGATTTTTTTCAGACTGTGAGCTTATCTTCATACCTGCTGGATTGCTTATTAAACATATGGCTTAATTCATATGCTAGAGGGCACGTCCTTACAAAGATGGAGGAAGTTTAAATGACATGCAAATATTGGAACGAAAAGGCTCAGCTCATAGAGAGTGAGGGAGAGAGAGAACTTTGCTCAACCACAACTGCTGGTGCTGATACAACTTGTAAGCAAACTACCCTCCAAAATTGGGGTTCTCAAAAGATCACAGTGGCACCTTCCATGCTCACAGAAATCACAAAACACAGTTATTTGAATCACAGAAGTAGCCATTATGATCTTCCACGGCAAAACATGAAAACTTTAGAAATGCAACATCTGCACTAGTTCTGGTTCTAAAAACCACAGAATTTCCAACCAAGACCCCTGCACAGAAAATAGTTGTCAAATTTCAGAGCAAGTGACTCAACAATACCTGAATGATTCATACATTTACTTTGCTGTTTGGTTTTCTTGTAAGCAAATGCAAAACAATTCTGTCACCCATAGAGATCTAGGGATCAAACAGTCTTTAGTCCACAGAAGGAAGGGAGAAAAGCTACATGGCCAAAAGAGAGAAGATGGATCCATACAAAATAGATCTGAGATTTCTCCAAGGTGTACACTTGGTGGCAGCAAATGAACAGAACTTTCCAGTCTCCACAGGGAGAAAATTCAATACAAATGTATGCCTACTATTCAGAGTAAAATGACAGATTGCATGCATATGCTTGTTTTTTAATTTTAAACCTGCCTTTTCTAGGGAGGAGGATTTGGTGGAGACCTAGAAGGCCTACAAGCTTCCCCCATGACTTCTGAACTCGAAATCCTCCTCCCTGCCACTTTGCCCATTTGTCAGCTTCCAAATGCATATTTGGAAGCACAAATCTTCCCCCTGCTGCCCATCTTGTGTGTGTGTGTGTGTACACATGGACTTTTACATCCATGCCAATTTGTTGTAGGGGGTTAGACTGTCAGATTCGGATCTGGGAGACACAAGGGTTTGAATTCTTACTCTGCCATGGAAGCTGGCTAGGTAACCTTGGGCCAGGCACAGACTCTCAACCTGGCGTCCTTCACAGGGGTGTCATTAAGATAAAATGGAGGGGATGAAAAGGATGTAAGCCACTTTGGGTCCCCATTGTGGAGAAAGGTGAGGTGTAAATGCAATAAATAAAATAAAATCCATCACCCCTTTATGCAAGAAGAAGAGTAGGTTTTTTTATACCCCACTTTTCTCTACCTTAAGGGGTCTCAAAGAGGCTTACAATCGCCTTCCCTTCCTCTCCCCACAACTCCCTCAGGGTGTATTGACACACCCTGTGTCAATAAGGCAAGATGTTTACACAGTGTTGTATATTCATCTTTAACACATAGCTTGGGATGCATTTCTGCACATTTGTAATTAGCCTGCCAGAGCCTTCCCTCCTCTGAGCTTTCTGACTGTGAGGGAGGTGGGGCTGAGAGAGTTCTGAGAGAACGGTGACTGACCTGAGGTCACCCAGCTGGCTTCATGTGGAGGAGGAGTGGGGAATCAAACCCAGTTCCCCAGGTTAGGGTCCACCACTCTCTTAACCACACTGGCTGGCTGCAACCTGCATGTGTGCGTGCTCACTTCCCAACCAATTTGATCAGATTACATACAAAACATACAAAAACAAATCAAAACAGCAGTCACTGAAAAGTCTGCATCCTCCAAAGCAGGGGTGGCCAAACTGCAGCTCGGGAGCTACAAGTGGCTCTTTCATACAGTCCAATTTAATGTTAATAAAAAGCAAATTTGCATATTTCCCAATCAAAACGTGTGTGTAATATTCGTCCATGTCTTGCGGCTCTCAAACATCTGACGTTTATTCTGTGTGGCTGCTACGTTAAGCAGGTTTGGCCACCCCTGCTCCAAAACGATCTTGCTTTCACCCTGCCTCTGCAATCTAATCGACAGGTGTCCTTACTGGAGATTAGGCATTCACCTTTTAAAAACTACACACGAAACAAGTGCAAAACTGCTCAGGGGCGAGCCTGAGAGGAGGGACTGTCACCCTCACTGCTGCCACTGACCGGCACCCAGTGGAACTGGGTTCTGACTCAGACGGGAAGAGCCGGTTCCCTTTGAGTTCATCTCCAAAGGAAAATTGGTGCTGTTGACAAGAATGCATTTAGTTGTGCTGCCAGGACTGCTTCACTCTTCACAGAACTAATCCTATCTGAAGTCAATTAGCTTAAATACAAATATTTCCGTTTAACTGTCTCAACATATTTGAGAGATGCCCGACATAGTCTATTTGAAATAGCCCCCTTGGGCTTTCAACTAGGTCCCCACACCCAATTTTAAAAATGCTGTAAGCTAGTCTAAAGAAAACATACTCCATGGCTAGAGCGTTTTCTACTCCTTGGCAGCAAAACATTGCAGAGGGAGAGTAGTGCAGAGCTGAGATCTAAGCAAAGGACAGCTATTAAAACAAACACCCACAACCCAGTTGAACATCTTGGCATCCCATCCTTGACAGTTTGCCCAAGGAATGGGATTGCCTATCAGTGGCTACTAGTCATGCGGACTGAGGGGAACCTCCGCATTCAGAGGCTCTAAGCCTCTGAATCCCAGAGCCAGGAGGCAACATCAGGGGAAGGCCTCAGCCTCTATGCCCTGTTGCTGGCCCTCCAGAAGAACTGGTTGGATACTGTGTGAGACAGGATGCTGGACTAGATGGAGCATTGGTCAGGTCCAGCAGGGCTCTTCTTATATTCACAGCTGCCCCTCTGGTAGTTTAGGGCTATTTTTGGGCAGGAACGCACAGGAACGTAGTTGGCCATGCCTACAGCCTCCCCCCCCCCCGGGTTCCCCAGGCGCCTCGCAAGCTGCCGGGGCACCTGGGGAAGCCAAGCTGATCCAGGGAGGGAAGGCAGTTTAAACTGCCTCTCCTCCTCAGGTTCCACAGGCGCCCCGCAAGCCACGGGGCACCTGGGGAAGCTGGTCGCCGGAGGGAGCTGTGTTGTCAGGGGTGTGGCCTAATATGCTAATATGTTTCTGCTGGGCTTTTTCTACAAAAAAGCGCCCTGGTAATACTACTATACACAGCTAGTCCCCCAAAACTATCATCTCTCCAGGATTTCCAGCTCCAGTTGGGAAATTCCTGGAGTTTTGTGGGTGGAGCCTTGGGGAGGGGAGGGGCCTCAAGCAAGGCATAATGCCATAGAGTTTACCCTCCAAAGCAGCCATTTTCTCCAGGGGAACTGATCCCCGCAGACTGGAGATCAGTTGTAATTCTGGGAGATCTCCAGGCCCCACCTGGAGGTTGGCAACCTCTATACTGCTACCAACTTGTATTTATTGCCAGTGGCATTCCAGGGACACTAAATGGCACAGAACCTCCCGGGCAACAGTGGAAGGAGAGAGAAGAGTCCCAGAGGGCAGGGAGAGAAAAGGTGAAGTCAGAAAACTCAGAGGAGGGAAGGCTCTGGCAGGCTAATTACAAATTTGCAGAAATACATCACAAGCTATGTGCTAAAGAGGAATATACAACACTGGGTAAATATTTTGCCTTACTGGGTAACACATAACTGACCAACTTGTAGACTTGTGATCTACAACCCTCCAGATGCGAGCCTGCAACTCACAGCTCTGGGGAGGAACCAGTCATACATGCCATAAACAACCTGATCCTAAGTGTGATTACTCCAGGTCAAAAGAAATAAGATGCTGGGTGATTAATGATCAGATCCTCCCAGCAATGTTTAAAAAGCCACCAGATCAAATTAACCATTCCCTCACTCATTGATAGTAGTTCTCCAAGTGAAACAAGATGGGTCTTTCTTAGGGTTCCCAGACCCCCAGTCCAGGCAGGGGAGCCCCTGATTTCTGGGGCTTCTGCCTGCTGCTGGCCAGCTGGCTGGTGGGATGGGAAGCTCCACCCCAAACAGTGACATCATAGGGCAACATCCCTGATGCAATGACGTCACACAGAGGTGATGCCATTGTGTCAGCAATGTCACACAGTAACACTCTGCTTTTGGGGCAGAACTCTATGGTTTGAGCCCAATTTTAACCATAGAATTTGCCCAAAAAGCAGAGTGCCACCGCAATGACGTCACATCTGCATGACGTTATCATGTTGGGGACGTTGCCATCCATTCCCAGACCACCACCCCAAATCCCCCCACCGGTGCAACAATTGCACCTGGCAACCCCCCTTTCTAGGGCTATTGACAGCACAGAGAGTTTGGTTTTAACGATGGAACCATGCGGAAGTCGAACAACGCAACCTCCTTTTCTCTGAAACTTACATATAAAAGTCTCTGGGACACCTATGAGGTTTATCTGATCAGAGCCTCAGACAATTTGCCCAGGGGAGGCTTCAAGAGGCATTGACTTGCAGCCTTGGCCAAGAGGTCCACTGTCTCTTATCTCGGACAAGACATTTTATGTCTTCAAAACAGAATGAGAGGCACCCCAAAAATTTTGCCTTCAGCTGCAAGGGAAACAAGTTTATGCCAGAGCCTTTTAAGAAAACCCTACAATTGTTTCAGACTTGAGTAATGTGAATGATGGTAAGATCTCCATGCGGCCGTACTATACATAGGGTACCTTTCTTTTTGAAAGACAGTGTGGACACTGTATATGTCATAGAGTGGCATGCTCTAGAAATCATCACAACTGCGGCTGCATTGCAGAGTTTATACAATTTCTGATGAAGAATTCAGTAACTAATGGGACAAAAATCCAACATTCAAAAATCCTGAATGAAAAAGAATAGCCCTCATGGGAGAAGGAAAAAAAATAATTCTGCCAAGCAGCTAAAAGCTGCAAGGTACGATGCATGAAGCCGCCTTATCCTGAATCAGATCTCTGGTCCATCAAGGTCAGCATGGTCTACTCAGGCAGGCAGCAGAGATACTGGGGATTGAACCCGGGCCCTTCTGCATGCAAACTATATACACTACCAAGGAGCCACAGCCCCTCTGCATCAAGATAATAAGTCTGCATACTTTGCATTCAGCAGTTTGACAAATATCTAATATTTTGAAGTCCAGCCTGTAACTAAAATGTGCAACTGAGGTCACGGAAAAGTGGTTTGGTGAAGGTGAGGTTAAGCTCCTCAGTTTTTGTTTAAAAACAGACACGCTCCTCCCCTGCTTCAGAGTCTTGGCAAAAGAGGATAAAAACTTGCTACGAGAGTAAGAATTTTAATTGCCTCCAAAACTGGAACATTTTATGATGTGGGTGAAAGGCCACGGTTTCACTCCTCTTCCACGCATGTTCCATTTTTGTTAAAAAAGACAGTCCATTACCTACATTACACTAGGCCAAAGAACCTGTAAAGAAAATACATGTTGTTCTAAGATTTCTTTTACTGATAGCCCCTATTGTAATACAGTGCTCTGATGTACATTCTAAATCCAGAATATTGAAAGGGAAAAATTAATGCCTAGTTGAATGTAACATGATCAACTGCTGGTCAAATAACTTGCTGCAATAAACAAGAGGCAATTGGCAATCCATGCTGAGTCGTGTAATTCTACAAGGGATTCTAGGGTGTGATGTTATTTATGGTCACCCAGAGACCAGAAGATTGTAAACATCAACACGCCACTCCCTCTACAGCCTGACGATCAAAAATGTCCAGGAGAGGCTGATAATAAAAGTGGCCTCACAAATAAAAGAGCCATGCCTCAGATGTGGCTGTCTGTTATCTAGGAACAGCAATTAAAGCAATTTGTTAATGATGGTCCAGGCTAGCCTGATCTTGTGAGATCTCGGAAGCTAAGGAGGGTCAGCCCTGGTTAACACTTGGATGGGAGACCAACAAAGAAGTCCAGGGTCACTGCGCAGAGGCAGGAAGTGGCACACTACCTCTGTTCATCTCTTGCCTTGAAAAGCTTATGGGGTTGCCATTAAGTTGACTGTGACTTTCCACCACCAGTTATCAGAGGACACTTTGGAGAAAGAACTATCTGGGCAAACTATGGATTTGGTGTCAATCCATCCTGTAAAACCACTTTTTCAGAAGAGTAGCTGATGTAGCTGCCCGAGACAACAACAGAGGATCAATTATATGGATTGGATCCAGCCAGCTTTTGTCGTTTAATCTCATCTGATTTGTCCCTTTACTGTAGTTCCTGACTCACGTGAGTTTTGTCAAGTGCAGAACCCATGATCCCCAGCATTGCATTTTGGGTAGAGCAAAGGGAACCCTGCTTCCTTTTTCAACAGCAGAAAATCTGGTTGGAGCCAACCCATTGTATGGTGTTAAGAAACCACTTCCTGACAATAACAGCACTATTCAGGGCCCACGACTGTTGCCTCAGTGCCAGTTCCTGGGTCACAGCAGAAGCACGATCCTGTCCCAAGATCCAAAACAAACAACCCACTATGACACTGCGTCACTTCTGTCAACAGCCCCCTGCAAAACCTTCTGAGGTTGCGCCACTCACCCTAACTTCTTGACAATCCTTTCCTCTTCGTGAAGATATTTGTGCCTTTCTTGCTCCACCAGGTGGCGCTGCCGTTGCACAGGATCTTCCAGCCTCTTTGCTCTTTCTATCACTTTGTCACTGATTTCCAGCTCTGCTTTCTTCACCATGGCCCGTAGAGTCTCCTGGTTCTGCAGCTGTGACACAAAAGAAATCAACTTCAATTTTCCCTGCCTGACTAACAGCCCGAGTAACTGAATGCATCATTTTGCTCAGAAGTCGGGCTAGAGATAAACAGCCCTGCAGCTGAACGGGGGTGGGGAGAATCAAACACTATTTCCAAGGAGAAGGGAAGGTGACATGAGCAGAGCGCAAGTTCTGTTAACTTCTGAAACCATGCCTCCAACTTCTGGCAGGAAGCAGAACAGCAGAACAGGATGGGCTCGTGTTGCTATAGTGGGGGATAGAGACGATTTCGGTACAAGGCCCATGAACACATGAAGCTGCATCATAATAAACTCAGATCATTGATTTGCCAAGGTCAGTTCTGCCTATTTTCAGTAGCAACAGCTCTCCAGAGCCTCAGGCAGAGGTCTTTCATAGCAACTACTATCTGAAGATGCTGGAAACTGAACCTGGGCCCTTCTGGATGGAAAGCAGATGCTCTGCCACGGAGCCACAACCCCTGCCCACGGCTGAGCTGCCGGCAGTGATTTTTGCTGCCTCTTTTGCTCTCCAGCAGTATGCAGCAGCTGTTTCTCCAGAAGATGGCACCAATGCATCATTGCGTGCTGTGTGCACTATTTAAAATAGTTTTGCACTCAACTTGGAAAATATCAGGAATGATCATTTCAAATTCTGGCTGCCAACATTTGATTTAAAATGTTGGGGCTTGGGTGGGGCAAGAGAGAAACCACAGCAGCTACTTGAGGCTATTTTAGTCCACTACCACTCGTTCTCCCAGTACGGAGGGCTGGGGTGGGGGAACAAAAATGCACCCCCAGAATCTGACACGCAAGCAACATGAACCCCGCTCACATGTTATGGTGAATACGCATACACTCCAGCCCTGTTCACATGCTGTGGTGAAAACAAGTACCACCTGGAGGTACATGCGTACACCTCTTTGAAAGAAAGAGTCAATGCACTTTCTCTTTACAAATGAAACCGGAGACCAGCACCCACATCAGTGTGATTTGAATCACATATTCAGCAGCACACGTGCTGAATATAACACGAGAACTACTCAATGCAGGCATCAACAAAAAACAAATGTACACTGCATGTGGATTGTACGTGCATTCTCTGCAACTTGTGGACAAAGCTACACAGAGATAGCGGACTGATTCCCCAGTCTACGAGTATATGATAAACAATTTAAGGATGCACAGTCAAGGAGATGGATGTAGATTTTTATTCAAAGCATTCTGGTAGTCAGGACACAGTGTCGAACCTGGGCCAGATCCAAGACACTCACAGTGCCATCCTAAGCAGAATTACACCCTTCTAAGACCATTGGCTTCAAAGGATGGAGAAGGGTATAAGCCCACTTTAAGATGGTATGGTTGCTTCCACTCTTCTAGCACTGTGCACCATCCCTGATTCCATTAGGCATGCAAAAGACAGAGACCCTATTTTCTTGGCAGAATCACTGGATCCTGTGTTGCTAAAATTGGAGAGACAGGGCGAAAGGATCTACAGCTGGCCTCCGGAGCTTTTCCCAGCAGAATTCTGCTTTTTCTTCTATACACCCTGTTGCAGTCCATGGGGAGAGAAGGGTGTAGCGACACAGTCAGGCTCACACAGCCAGTGGGTTATGGTTTGTCAGTGCAACCCTAAACAGTTGTACCCTTGAGTCCATTGAAGTCAACACCCTCAGAAGGATATTACTCTGCTTAGGAATGCACTGCACTTCTCTTTTCTCCATGCCCAATTACCCACAGAAGAGTTTCATTAATGTTAAAAGAAGACTGTACTTCTAGGGGACTGCCTCAGGGCAGCTGCTAAAATGAGGACACCCTCTCCTTCAGCCCGACCCACATATACAACCGCCTTTTATCAAACGCCACAGAGCAAAAATGTTCAGCTGTGCTCTGGCTCCCTGAGGGCACCACGAAACAGGGGAAGGCCCCTTTCAAGCCCCTTCTCCCTGGGGTGAACTGTGCCCTGCTGCGTACGTTTCAGAAAGTGTGGCTGAAGTACAGAACAAGGAACTGTCTCTGCCAGAGGCCAGTCACCTGGAGGGGTGGGGTGGGCTGGGGTGAACAGTGCTTTGCCTGTTTATCTGTGGCAGAGGAAAAAACAGCGGAGGTGCAGAAGGCAACCTGCTTTCTGCTGGAGAAGGGCGTGTTCTCAGGGCCCGAGGGAAGTCGCTTGGGGCTAGATCAGGCATCTTAGCCTACAGTTGTCTATCTAGTAGTCAGAGTCTGAGAGCACCAGGAAGGTCAGGGTACACGGAGAGAAATAGGTCCAATCAGGACTTATAGGGTTGCCAGTCTCCAGGCGGTGGCTGGAGTTCTCCCCGAATTACAACTGGCCTGCAGGTAAAAGGAATGAGTTCCCCTGGAGAAAATGTCTGCTTTGGAAGGTGGGAGTCTGTGGCATTATACCCCACTGAGATTTCGCCTCTCCTCAAATCCCGCCCTTCTCAGGCTCCCCCTCCAAAATCTTCAGGAATTTCACAATCCAGAGTTGGCAACCCTAGTTATAAACTAGATTCCTGTAGGGATGAGAGAATTCCCCTGGCTCTGTGGAGTCACCACTTGTCTGTAAATCAGTATTCCATCTCTCTGGCCTTTTACTCCCATCTTGAGCATTCTCCCCTCCCTGCAATGTTTTGCCATGTAATATTTCTAAGTATGGGTTTTTTTTGCTTTGCTATTCAATATTCATATGTTTACTGACTGAATGCTACAGTCATACGCGGTTCCCAAGCAGCACAGTTTACGTCCTTCCAAGCAGTCTAGCATCACACGGAGAAATACATAAATAAATATGTAGCCAAACATGTCATTAAATCATTTTGTAGGCAGCAAATTGAGGGGAATTGGGGGGGGGGGGGAGCAGTCAGGTCCTTTCCACTGAGCCATACTGTTGAGGGGGAAGCTCAAACTCAGCAGAGAAATTTGGCAGTAGAGAATTTCTCAATGGAGGCTTAAGTACAACTCAGATGGAGGCTTAAGCACAACGATGCAGAATGTACCCAAATTGAGGGGTAGGGTTGAGGTTTCTGGGGCCTTCTGGCTTGCTGCTGCAGACCGGGGTTCTTAAAAAGTAGCCTCAGTTAAAAATCAGTGGGTATTTTCCACGGAACTGTATACCTTCTGTTGTGGACTGGGGCATTACTGGCAGAGCACATGCCATGCATACAGAATGTTCAGTCCCTGAAAACACCAGCTTAGAAGAATCTCACTTCATGGGACTGGGAAAGACACACACCCCTGACACCCTGGAAGCGCCTCCATCTGACAGGACAGGAATACAAAGACCAAAAATCTGACTTATTGTGAGCCAGTTTTGTACACTTTTAAGTTTGTAAAACTGAAACCTCAAAATCAAACATTTAAGTGAGATAATCTGGAACTCAGGCCGCAAACTGTAAACCCAGCTGCTCAGCAGTAGAGACTGTGCTTTGGATGCAACCCCCCCCCCCCCCCTTGTTCAATCTCACACATGAACTTGCACAAGAACTCACAAATGAAGCTGCCTTATACTGAATCAGTCCCTGGGTCCATCAAAGTCAGTATTGTCTACTCAGACTGGCTGCAGCTCTCAAGGCAGAGGTGTATTAAAGTGCGCGGACTCTAATCTGGGAGAACCGGGTTTGATTCCCCACTCCTCCGCTTGCCCCTGCTGGATGACCTTGGGCAAGCCGTAGCTCTGTACCAGCTGTTCTCTCAAGGACAGTTGTCTCAGAGCTCTCTCAGGGTGTCTGCTGTGGGGAGGGGAAGGGAAAGGAGTTTGTAAACCGCTCTGAGACTCCCTTAGGTAGTAAAGGGCAGGGTATAAATCCAATCTCCTCTTCTCTTCTCCTTCTTCTTTCAGATCACCTACTGCCTGCTCCTTCTAACTGGCAATGATGGGGATTGAACCTGGGACCTTCTGCCTGCCAAGCAGATACTCTACCACTGTAGCCAAAGCCCTTCTGCTGTGATGCTGTGGATGCCATCTCACATAGCCAGGCAACAGCTGGGCACACACTTCCACACTCACCCCGCCTTGCTCCTGAGCTGGCCATGAAAGGGGACCAGCCAGACCCCTTGGCTAGCCAGACTGGGGGGGGGGGGGGAAGGCCTTGGTCACTTTGAAGGAAGGAGGCAGTGGGAGAAGGAGCTCTGCCCCAGGGAAAGTGGCCGCCAACTAGCAAGCTGGATGCGGCAATGCACTGATTCTGTATAAGGCCGTGGTGTACACTTATGGCCAATTTTAAACCAAGCTTCATTATTAACTCAATTTCAGACTTGGATGAATTCATTGCTTAATATATTTTACACTCACGAAATCAAAATTTCTATAATGATAAGAGGCTCGAGAGAGAAGGCCACTGCAGTTGAAAATCATGCCCAAATATTTTAAGTAATAAAGATGGGATTAATGTGGTCACCCTTCTCCTGATAGTATTTTGTCCACAGAGCATGAATATATTTCTGAACCTTGGTTTCATAAATTAAAAGTGATTTCTGAAATAGGATTTGCTGTGTAGCTTGGGATTCTCATATGACTGAATTATCTAATTACTCAGGTTTGTTACACAGTTTCATGCCCCTTTCTGTCATTTTTATGACCGTTCAAAGGGAATGCATTGCTAATCGATTGCATTATACTTCTGATACTATTTTAGGTACTTTCATATACTGTCGATGAATGTGGTATCATTGATTTTTCAGGATCCTTCTTCAGCAAATGGCAAACTGGTTGAAGAAGGGTGGGGAGGGGAGGCTGTCCCATCATTTCAATCTGTTGACTTCTGAGAAGGGTTACATTAGAGAAACCTTTTGAAGACCAATATATTGGGGGGGGGGGGGGATTGCATCACACACAGAACACAGGCAACATTTTGTGCTGCAATAAACACGGCACCCAGTCAAATACCTTTGCTCAGATCTTTCCAATAAATATTTACACGCGGTCTCTTTGTTGCTCCTATGCAAAAGAACAGAACAAACTTTCCCCAATTTCCATTACTGTTTCCCACTTCGTTTCTGGACAACTCATGTTCTAGGAAATCCATCTCTGTTTGCATACATGTGCACTTTTCAAGCACTTAGGTCTATGTTTTAAAAGAGCAAAACTATATCCCCATCATTAGTATAAAAGGTTCCTGTCTCTGCTGTACGAGGGAAATGACCACTCACGATACACTACGAGGACTGCTACTGGTTCTGTTTAGCTGTCTAAAAGATACTGATGTTGCTGATGACTTAGAGGAAGCCCAAACAGCGATTCCCAGCATTTTTTTTTTTTTTAAAAGCGGGAATAACAGTTTTTTGGAGTCCAGGAAGGGGTGTCTCCAACCAAACTGATCAGTACTGTTCAGATTAGAGAATGGAAACAAACAGATATGCCTATTTTAAAACATGGGCAGTATTTATTCACGTTCTTCAGCTATATCTTGACTTCCTCCCCAGTGGGGATCCAAGGCAGCAGTGTTCCCTCTAAGCTGAGTTAGTGTGAGCTAGCTCGCAGCTTTTTAGCCTCCGGCTCGCAGATTTTTGTCTTCGCTCAGGAAGGATGGCTCCAGAGCAAACTAATTTATGCAGTAGCCAAATCGCTCGCTCACAGCTTTAATGCCAAGAGCTCACAGAGTAGAAGTTTTGCTCACAAGACTCCATGGCTTAGAGGGAGCATTGCATGGAAGCTCACTGGATGACCCCCCCCCCTTAGACAATCGTTCTGTTTCCTCTTCAACTACTTCACAGGGCTGTTGTGAAGATGGAGTGGGAGCAGGGGCATGCTCTCTCATCTCGGTACAAAACAAAGGATGTAAAAAAAAAACCCTAATGAAAACAGGTCATCTTTCTAATGTTCTGGAATGATGAAAACACAAGACAATATAGACTGTGAGCATTATTAAAACCACTATGATTAACTGTTTATGTGGCTACCACCCTGCATTTTTATTTCCAGCAATGGAAAGAATTCTTTTTATGTCCACCCAGGAGAAAGTTTAAATAGTTTTAAAGCTGTTTGAGGAAGAATGACTGCCTTGACAGCTTTTTCTTACAATTCCCAAAGGCATGATATCATTAAGAAAATGTTATTTATCTAGATTTACATCTTGCAGTGTTTGAAGATGGATAACAAGAGTTTCGCAGTATATAAATGGGACCTTGAAAAGCTTCATAATAAAGAAAATCTCACATAAAGGGAACCTAAAGGGGGGGGGGGGAAGATAGAGGAGAGATATTATTTAAATAGATCTATCGAAAATACATATTTGGAAAACAGGTCTTCCAAATATAAAAGTATAATGCATTGTACGAAGTACAACTGTTGCAAGGGGAAGCCACTTAATTATTCTTTCTCAACTACCCAGCAGAGGGCATCTCTGTTTTGCCATCTGAGAGGTGCCATAGTACACAATACAATGGCATCAGCAATCTCTCATCTTTGATATTTATGGTTTCATGGAGTTTTACTTGCAGCCATGAGACTCAGTGAATGGCTAAGACCACTTGCACGTGATGTGCAAGTAGTCCAGCTGCAACATGTTTGCTTAACTGGACTCTTCCCATTTTTCTGGAAATAAGGGCCTAGTTCTTGAATGGTTTATTCTCAAGGGAAAAATAATAGAGCAGAGGGCAATGGGACTGTTCCCATGGGCCTCCTCCAATCAGTACGTGGCCTTTGCCCTGCAGGGTCTAAACAATGTAGGTGCCATTCTGACAATAAAACAAATAGTCACACCAATTATCTGCCAGCAATCAAGGCTTTGGCAGCAGCTCTTCATAAGCATCCATACAGACTCATTTCCATGTGATTTTTTTTTTTGTAAATGACACACTGGAGCCAACCAGCCCACTGACTGAAGCAGCTTTGATATGCAAGCAGAAAGGAAGTCTGTGGTGGCCACGATGGTTTCCATCTGGAAAGACCATAGGGAAGGGCCCCCTCTCATTTGATGCACTCATCCTTCCAAGTACCTGAAGGAATAGCCCCATCTGGCTCATGTGGTTCCTATAGCACAATTGTTTATTATTTTGCTGTTCCTATAATAGTCCATAAAAATTAGGTTCAGCTCTCTCTCCATATAATTTGCGTGGTTTTATTTATAGGAGCAACATGGCCTGGATGGCCCGAGCTAGCCCAATCTCATCATTTCCTGAAAGCTAAGCAGGGTCAGCCCTGGTTAGGACTTGGACGGGAGACCACCAAGGAAGTCCAGGGTCGCTATGCAGAGGCAGGCAATGGCAAACCATCTCTTGCCTTGAAAACCCATGAAGGGTCACTATAAGTCAACTGCAACAAGACCAGGATTTTCCACCACGATGGTGGAGGCTAGCAGGGAGTAACACCATCTGGCTGGAATACTCCCCCACAACTCCTTATATTTTGGATGAGCAGTATGAATGGTGTCAGGTTGGATATGAGCAAACTCCTACCAACCTGGAGTACCAATGCAGTACTGAGTATGAGGCCATCACGGCAGCATGAGGAAAATATCCTCTTCATGGGTACGACCCTGAGATTAACCAGATGAAGGAGACACCCCATCCCTGGGCGTAATTCAATAGTTTAGCTCTCAATGGTGAGATTAATTCACGGGAGTCAAAAGTCAATCAGCTATTACTCATGACTATTAACTGGAAACTCCATTTACAGAGGTGGTGTATCTCATCACATCAGGTCCTCAGTTTCACACTCTGCTTGAGAACTTTGCAGGAACTTCAGGCCAGCCACTGCAGGAAACACAATCATGTTCTAGATGGCCCTTTGTTTGGTCCCGCATGGTCATTTTTTTTTCATTGTCTGTGTCTTTACTAGGCTAATCCAAAATTACCCTGGTTCTGAATTTCAGAACAAAATAAGAGACCTTTAGCAGAACTGTGGTTCAGCCAACTCCACGGCATATTTATTTTTTAACATCGGTGTAAGGATGATTTCTTGTCCATTTTGGTCTTCACACTTAATCTCTCAAATGAGTCGAATTATAGCTGCTGATATTGGGTTGGATCATGACTAAACTGGCGATGTCCACCTCTTGTAGCATCCTTCAATTCCCCACATTCACCAGGAGCAGCATTTTGTGGAGATCAGTAGCCTTCGGTAGGAAGGGAGGCAGGAAAGTTCCATGCTAATATTGTAAAGTTTAGTCTGGATCCAACCCATTCTTCTCCAGAAACCCATCCCTTACATTCAGCCACTTTATTGTTTTAAAAGCCCAGACTGACTATGAATCACAACATACGATTTGGGCACATAATTATTCTAGGGCTTCTGCAAGTTTGACCCTTCTTTCTTTCTGCAACCAAAGTTCTTGAAGTTGACATTTACAGCAGAATGAAGGCAAGAATGAGGGAAATCAAAGTCAGCTGAAGAAGACCAGGTTGTGTAGAGCATGTGCTCTTCCCTTCAGGTAATTCTTGGCCCTTAGCCTGTGGCCTTATGGGTATCATACTAATGGAGCCAGCACCAGCTTGGAGATCCTTGTAGCTCATTGCCCACTTGAACTTGGCATCGGAGAGCTTGTTTGGGTATATTCCCCCCCCTCGTTAAGCCACATCTGATTTATGGTGACCCCTGGTGGGATTTTGAAAGGCAAGAGATGCTCAGAGGTGGTTTGCCATTGCCTGCCTCTGCTTAGTGACCCTGGTATTCTTTGGTGATCTCCCATCCAAATACTGACAAGGGCCAACCCTGCTTAGCTTCCAAGAGCTAACGAGATCAGGTGAGCCTGGACTAACCAGGTCAGGATTTTTTGGGGGGGGGGGTTATATACATTTTTGTAAATTGTATTTTTTATGCTTATTTTATTCTATAAGCCGCTTTGAGTCTCCAGTGTGGGAGAAAATCCAGATGAAAACCATTCAAAATAAACAAAAATTGTAAAAACATCACAGAGTGCTCAGCTTAAAGGGAAACATTGCCACAGTGGGAGCTTGGGTCTTCCTCCAAATGTAAAGAGGTCTGAATACCTGCAGTTGTCTCATCTGGTGCAGCTGAAGGCGCAGATCCGTCACATTGCGTTTCATGTCGAAGAGGCTGACTTGCATGGGTGTGGAGCCCAATGGCACAGAGTGGCTGACGCTTGCCGTGGTGGGCTCGGTGGACGCAACAGAATTCTTCCCACTAGACGTGTGAGTGGATCCTAAAAGCAAACAGCAAACAGTTTCATTAAGAGTGCCAGTTTAGCCACCTCTTCCTCCTCCTTCCTGTTTCAATGATAAAACATCAGGGCTCCTACAACTCAGTTAATCTGCTTGACAGAGACGAAACATGATCAGAGATTGGCCTGGGGCCCCCCCCTCCTATTATGCCTGCGACTGCCTCCCCCTCAATTAAACAGTAACACGGTATGATAGAAAACAACCATCTGGGCTAATGACTTTAGAAATACAGTTATCATCAAGTGATAATTGCAGTTTATCACACTAAACGCAGACTGTTAAGCAAGACTACAATTTCCCCATATGCTCAGATAATTGATGGAACCTGATTGGCGGCGATATTCAGTGATCTGCTCTCGGGCACGCTCACCGGCGTATCATCTCTCTAATAATCCTGCTCAGAATGCACTATAAACAAAGATGAGGAAGGAATGCATAAAGACAGGCTCCCAACTAGTTCAAATCCCTGATTCACCCTGCACATAGCAATCAACCGGCATTCAACGTCAACCACCAGGGCTACCGTCAGGGGTTGGCATGGATGGGCACATGCCAAAGTCTACAATCCAGTAGGGAGTCCACTGCTGAGAGCCCCTTGGACTCTGGTGCTCCCTCTCCCCACTGCTGCCCGTGTATTGGGAAGAAGAAAGATGAGCAGCAAGGGTGGTAAGGAGCAGCAGCAGCTGCCACCACCGCATGTTCACAGCTGGTCCTCTTTGCCACCACTTGTGGTCAGCCTCGCTCTGATGTAGTATTTCACAAATTCAAGTCAACAGAATGTGGTGGAGGGGACGGCATCAGTCTCAGTGACTCAGTGCTCATGTAGGAGAATCTTCTTGGAGCTCCCAATTCACAAGGAACTCAAAGGGCCAGTTCATACCCGTTCATAGCGTGTTGACAGTATTGGTTCAGTACATGCTGGAGTGGACATGCAGTTCCTTCAGCAGAATTGATCCTGCAGTGTTTACTGTTTTGCTGCTCCTGTGGTGGAGGCAAGGACCCAGGCATGGCACTGCCCACTGTCCAGTTCCCCACAGTGGCCAACCAGATGCTGCAGAAGGTCCACAAACAGAGTCCTGGAGGCCAAAATCACCCCCTTTTGTTGCTTCCAAACATGGAGGTCCTATTCAGTTATCATGGCTCACAGCTATTAATGGATCTGCCATTGATGAATTTGTCTAGTCGTTTAAGCCATCACTACATACCATGGTAGGAAGGTATACAAGTTAATGACACACTTTTTTGAATAAATTATTTCTTTCATTTGTACCAAATCCACTGCCTACTAAACATCAGTGATGCTTTGAAATTCTAAATTCTCTAATAATAACAATAATGCATAATTTTACAAACCTCTGTAACATCCCCTCTATCATGTCCCTTTTTATCTAAACCAAAAAGCTGCAAAATTTCCTTCTAGGCCAGGAAATGCATCCATCCCCCCCCCACCCCCTTTGGACCAGTTAGTTCATACATATGCATGCATGAACACTACAGACAACAAAGATTTAGAGATTTAACTGCTAGAGACCAAGGGAGGGGGGCAGAAACCTGAAGACTGACAACCTGAGTAACTTACAGCCAAAACAGGGACAATGTTTTCCTGGGGACAGACGTCAAAAAGTCAGGATTGTCCCTGGAAAATCAGGACAGTTGAAACATACGGAGTGTGTCAGGTTAGCTTTAAAATAAGATGGATGTTCATTGTTCCATTGAATATTCTACAGAGGCTACACCACGGTTTCATTTTGCCAATGGTTAGCTATCACCAGCCTCTCAACTAAACTTATTTAATGTGCATTTGATGTCTTTTTGTGAAGTAACTAGACAGATGCAAGAAAGGAGTAATGGCACCATTAAATAGCAGTAACTGCTTTTCGCTGGCAGACAAAAATAGGAAAGGAGAATCAGAAACATTGGAATGACCAGAATTACTGCTCCATTAATGATATGGGATCTAGTTAAGATGGCTCGCAGTCCTGATTTTGTCAGGACTGCTCAGAAAAACCATATCCCTGCATGAGAAACTATCAGTGTTGGGATACAGAAATAGTTTGAACTTCAAATAACACAGAAATCAAATATGCAGGGGTTGGATTGCTTAGAAACATAGTGAGAAATACCCTTTAAACTCCACTAAAACAAGCTCAGAGTTTAGGACTGGCTGGAAGTCTGCTGGTTGCTCACAGTCATGCACATACACTCACAAAAGCTGTGGAGCAGCATCTTCAAGAATACACACTCTGTTCTGAAACGGAGAAGTGCTAGCAGCCATTTTTGCTAAGTGACCTTCAAGGTATATTTAAATGTCCCTTTAAGCCAACACTGACTTTAATTTTTTTGCTGCCAAGTCGCAAGTGACTTCTGGTGACCCCAGAGGGTTTCCAAGGCTAGGGGAATTCAGAGGTGGTTTGGTTCATGCATATTGGCTTAATGTTAGCTTAAATTAATGTCTGAATGCAAAAACCCCTCTGCTTCAACCTGCTTCTTTATGCTTACAAAAGCAACAAATGCCACTTCCATCTGATAGCTGATGCTGAAACGCTCATAGACCCTATGTCTGAATACCTAACCATAGCTAAATACTGGTGACAAACAAGGTTGTCCAATCATAGATGAACTATATTTGCAACCCACAATCACAATTTTAAGGCAGCCTCCCCATCTCTCCAATCCATCTGCTTACAACAAAGTGGACAAGCAGGACATGCTGGTGCTTACACACCCTCTGGGGCAGGGGAGGCCTCAGCAAAACTAAACCAAGGCTTCACATTGAGTTAGGGGTATTGTCTAGGGTTCAGGCAACGAAACACTGTTATGCCTTATGTCTGTGCTGGGCCTTCGACACTTGGAATGGGTCCTCCCTTCTTCCGCGTAATTCTGTTGCAAAACCAACTGAACCTAAAAGGATGAAACCCTAACGTGAAGAGCATCCTGTTATTTTTCATCCCCTGCTTTCTGCCATGCTTCCCCCATCATCCGCTACGCTCTTCTGTTGCACGTGGTTGATTCCCAGTGGATAATACTAAAGCCAGTTGCGATAGAGCCCCTTCTTGGCTGGTTCAATCATGCTTCCACTTTGTAGGATGGGCATGCAGTTTAGCTATGCTCCCTAATTTAAAAAAAGAAACACACACACATAAAACCTAACATAGAACAGGACAGTGATAAACAGATTTATTTTTACTGCCTCTCGGTGCGGAGGCCTTGAGATTCTTCACAGCAGTGAGATCATAGATGGGCGTGATATCAACACATAAAATCCTCCTGTTGTCTGCCTGTCGTTCAGCTGATGAGCTTTTGAAGGAAGCTCCCATTCAGAAAGGGGAAACGAGGGCAGGCGAAACATCCTGGCTTGTTCTCCTTTGGCTAAGTCACACGTTTCCAGCTGGCACCTGCTTGGGACTATGCTTCGGGGGTATAAAAAGAGTCTGCATCATCTTCCCAGGGGAGAAATTAAAAAAAAAAAAACACGGCCTGACAGATGCACATTCCTCCCCTGCCTACCACACCCACCCACCCCTGCCAGCCTCCCCAAAACATCTCATTCTGGGCAGCTCTGCACTGAGACCCAGCACCACGGGGAAAGTGCAGGGAAATACATTGCCTGTGCATAAGTGCAACATTCACAGGCAAGCTGCAAAATAGCATTTGCTGGAGAACAGGATGCTTCACACAGCAACAACGTTAAGCCAGTTCTCTTCATGCTCACGCAGTGGCCAGGAAATAATTTCCTTGAGTAAATAAGAGTCAAATCTCAGGTCTACGGCAGAGTATGCAGATGCCTCCTGGCACACTTAAAAGCTTCACTTGTATTTCTGGAGGATGCCCCAATCCTTGTGCAAAACACATTGGCAACTGGGATGTATTTTTTGTGAAATAGTGCAAGAAACTTCAGCCTTTCGCACAGTTCTAGAAAAGCAGTGCTATCCATCAAAAAGCCAAACACGCTGGAGGGACCCTGGTTTCCTGTTTATTATAGACGCTCAGACTCCACACACCCTGTTGCCTTCGAGGGGTCAGGCCTGCAATGGCCAGTTTTCATGAGATCTGTCACCAAAAATAGCCCCTAGAGGGGGGGGGGCAGTCTGCACCTCACCCCAAGACATTCATCATCTCTGTTCTGTGCTCGCCTTCCTGCTTTTATTCACACTCAAGCTGGCACCACAGTAAAGAGGAGCAAGCCTTCCCAAGATCAGTCAGAACGCATTTTATGCTGCACACATATGACCCATCTTTCATAACCAGAACCTTACTTATCAGATTTAGAACAAATTTTGTAAGCTGATTTTGCACAAATAAACAAATTTACCCATCCCCTTGGCTATTTTTTTTTACCAGTATACCCTTTGCCATTCTCCCTCTCCCTCCCTCCCTCCATCTCTCCCCTCTCTCTTTGGAAGAGGGAAATGACACTCTATGTAAAAGCTATTGATACCTTCTCTCTATGGTGCGTTGCTATGCAAAGGGATCCCTGCGGAGATCAGTGCAGATCTTTAACTTTCCGGACAGCCCTGGGACTGGTAGTGTGCAATTATGAGAGCACTGTACCATGCACAGCTATTAGCTGTAATGACAGGTTTGTGCATGGCTCCCATACGACGCTGAAGCCCTACTCTGTGCACACTCTATGCACACTGAGTTAGACGGCCAGATTGCTGCACAGGAGACATGGATGACTTTTGCACCCTTCCTTTTTTTGCTAGGCCACCTGAAGTTTCCAGGGTTCTGGCCTCAGAAGACAGAGCCTTGATCCAGCTGTTAACTCCCAGATGTGTCAGGCACACACCTCAAGAAGCAACTCTCCTGCCCTTGGCTACTCTAGGCTATCACTAGCCCTTGAAGACTCGTCTGTTCATTCCTGATAAATATCCTATTATTGATTTATTTGTTTCCATTTATATCCCGCCTTGCCGGACGAACTGGCTAAGGAAAGGACCCCTTTTAAAATCATCTGTATTCTAATAGGTTGGTAAGTGAACCCCCCCCCCCATCCCCCAAATTGTTAGACGTCCAGGGACAACATCTACAGAAATTAGCCTCCTCGGAGTGAGAAAACCCGACTGGTCGCTTTGTAAAATCTGCTCATTTAAAAACATACAAAGCAAACCTATTGGCGGCAAGCAGACTCCCAAAAATAGACAGTATAGTCACTAATCATGGTTCAGTTTGCCAAGGAGCAATTGTCCAGGAAAGCTGCTTCAGTTTTGGCAAACTCCGGCTGAAGAACTCTCGCCTCATCCCCTCTCCATTCAGATTTTAACTGCGAAACCTTCTCTTCAGCTGCCTTCCTCTGTCTCCCCCACAGTCTGGTGGATAAATCTGTCAAGCCATCACCTAGATGGCCCAGGCTTGCCCAGCCTCACAGATCTTGGAGGCAGTGTTCCCTCTAAGCTGAGTTACTGTGAGCTAGCTCAGAGGGTTTTTTTAGCCTCCAGCTCTTACATTTTTGCCTTTGCTCAGGAAGGATGGCTCCAGAGCAAACACAGTACACAGTAGCCAAACCGCTTGCTCACAACTTTAATGCCAGTAGCTCACAGAGTAGAATTTCTGATAGCAAGACTCCACAGCTTAGAGGGAGCATTGCTTGGAGGCTAAGCAGGGTGGGTTCTGGTTAGTATTTGGATAGGAGACCACCAAGAGAGCTGGCAAACAACTTATCTGTTCTTCTCTTGCCTTGACAACACTATGGGGTTGCCGTAAGTTGGCTGTGACTTGATGGCACTTTGCAAACACACACAGACAAATCTGTCAAAGGACATCGGACCTTTTTGTTAAGTCCCTGATCCCTTCTCCCTTCAAGGCTGTTATGTAAAACCACATAGAAAAGCCTGTTTCTGCTAACCAAGACTGATCAACTCGCGGCACCTCACAGACAGACAAGCTCTTTTCAGACATTACGTCCACACATCGTGGGAGTCTGGCAACCACACACAGAGTCCACCGGATAGGAATGGTTGCCATGTTGTTTGATCAGGGGCAACACATATATATTTCCATGTGCACTTCGTGGGCGACCTGGCCGGGCAGGGCTCACTCCTGTATCCATCAGCAAGACTCACTTGGGTGCAGCAGGGTGAGACGAGAAGCAGGAGGGAGCAGCCAGAGTAGCTTCAACAGCAGGGCAGCTTTAGCAGTCTGCTACAGGGAGTCTCAGAGGCCAAGGAGGCAGTGGGTGAGCTGGACAAGGGAGCCATGGCTCTGGGGCAGGGTGTAGCTATGGAGAGGAGGAGCTGGCTAAAAAGGAGGGAATAGAGGAGGGCGGAGCTTAGCAGAAGGACCAGGTGTAGGGCTGGGGTTACAAAGAGGGAGGGAGGGGGAAAGAGGAAGAGGCTGGCTGGAGGGAGAGAGGAGTGGAGCAGAGGCAGAAAGTAAAGCCAAGCCAGCCAGGAGAAGAAGGGAGAAGATGAAGAAACCAGAGAGAGGGAGAGAAATTGGCTTGGAGAGGCTCCAGGCAAAGAGGCAGGCTATAGAGTTGTGGCTTTTCTCCCTCGTAACGAATTGTAAGCCTGAGCCGGGTGAAGCTAACCACTCTGTCAGGTACTTGGACTCATCAGTTTCTAGTGAACAGCCTGTGCAAGAAAGCAGTGACTGGAATGGTGCTTTCAAGACCCTATGGACCCCAGGTGTGGTGGTTCCCTGCCTCCAGAGGGTGCCACAGTGCGTAACGCTTCTGTACACACAATCTGACCACTGAATTCTCTAGGGTTGTGGTTCACGTGTACTGAAGTCATAGAGGAATGCAAAATATGCACATCTCCACTGTTCAGACAACGTGGCAACTGCTGTTCTGTGTACCAGGGGCTCTGAGAGTAATCCACATTCCTGATATGTGTAGCTGCCAGGCTGCTGGTATGTGTGGACGTAATGTCTGAAAAGGTCTAGATAAATGCAGGCATGCACAAACACACACTTCATCCCCCCAAATCTTACCTGACTTCTCAGTGCTGTTTTTACTGGACACAGTTTTCACCGTCTTCTCACTAAATTGAACAAAACAGTAATAATTAAGAGACTCATGCAAGTTGGATACACAGCTTACATCAATCAAGAAACTTGCTTTCAAATCACAGCATTTAAAAATAGCTTATCTAAAAACAAAGCCTATTCTTTATGATTGTGATCAGTAAGTTGTCGGACCTCTCTGTAAATACAAGTTTAAACATGGATGGATTTCCACCACAAAACACAAACATCTAATCACATTAACTGTAAGGCCAGGAAAAAAGGACATGGTGAAATCCCCATGTGTAGTACAGAACATTCTGCCTCTCTTGACTTAAAATGAATCTAGGTAGATGTCAATTACTGAGCAGTAAATCCTGACCCAAAGGAAGCCAATGACAAGAATTTCCAGTCCCATCCCTGAGGGCAGGATTTTGCTCTCAGAGTTTGCTGGGGGGGGCTTTTCCCCTTGCAGTGATCAAAGAAATAACGACAGAGAAACAGACTGAATGAATTCTTGGTTTTTACCTAGAAGCATCTTTGCTATTACTTGTATTTGGCCCTTTTAAAAGCGCAGACTGAACAAGGCCAGTTAAACTGGCTATCTGTTTCTCCATGGCTTGCATCCTCTCTCTGTAAGACAAGACAATCGTTTGTTAAAGCCAAATGTATTTACTGCAAAGACTTCTTGTTTCTTCTTAGGTGAATAAGGATCGTGGGACCATGAAGATATCCTGAGATTTGCTCAGTGCCTTCTGAGTGCACATTTGCATGGACCTTCTGACCAAAGGCCAGCCATGTTCTCCCCCCCCCCCCCTTTAAACAAAAAATATTTGACAGACATGACATGGGATGAAAAAAAGAGGTTATAGCAACATTGCAATTTCATGAAGGCACACTTAAGATAATCAGCTAAAACCTGCTTTTTAAAAAAAAACAAAACCCTGAAGGTAATTCTCCTTTGCAAATTTACACAAATTGAAACAACATTTATATCAGCACAAGCTTTTCTGAGTCCCCACTCACTTCTTCAGAGGCACAAAGAGTACAACCCTTGGGCCTAGTTATTATATATGGCTTTCCATATACTTTCTTGTTGGCATTCAGTGGGCCTTTTTGACTCTGGGCCAATTCACACCATTGGCTATGGTCTTCATGCAGGCATCTGGTGCTCATGTGTGTTGCACCTGGTGAACAAACAGAGCTCAATGCAACAGGGCATCAATGCATCAATGCAATGATATGTGCATCTGCCATATCAAGGAAAATCTTGCCAGTGGCAATCGTGTGCATACATGTGCTGCTAGACTGCAGATACGCCTGAGCAAGAAATGATCGCATGGACCCAGGCCTGCACGACGTGTCTGGCAAAGCAGACTCTGGTCTATAAAAGCTTCTGCTGCAATAAATGTGTGAGGCTTTAAATTGCCAGCGGACTCCTGCTGTTGCTTCGCAGACTCATTAGCTCCAAGATGCTGGGCTGCCGCTATTTTTAGCCTCCTGCAAACCAAAAGTTAAAAGGGTGCGAGTGTTCACTTTCTACCCAGGACCAAGATTTCCTGCATACTTTGCCATTGCAAGGGTATGGCATGGAAATGGCCGTAGAGCGGCAGAAAACATGTAGCTCTCTGATGAGGGCACACAGTATGGAAGTCAGCATAAGGAATCAGATGAAAAACAGACAGCTGGTGTGGTGTGGTGTAGTGGTAAGAGTACTGGACTGAGGGGTCTGGGAGTCCCAGGTTCAAATCTCTGTACATATGACTTTTAAGGGAGAAATAGGGGAAGGAGTACGGTCAACGTCAACGGATCAAGTCATAAATCCCCTATTTACAATGCAGGTTGGCTGTCAGCCACACAGGCTCGCAACTGCATTTTCTCCCTTTCTTTTTCCCTCTCCTGTAGGAAACTGGTTGCTGAATCTTTCTTTCTGTGATTGAAGTTCATCTCTCTGTTTCTTACTGCTGAACTGAGATCAGACAAGTAACCTCCGGGCCTCTCTTCCAGCTGGCCTTCCCTCCTGCTGTGTTTCCTTGCTTCCTTTAGTGGAGTCTCTTTCTTCTCTTGTTATGATCCTGTCTTTCTTCTCCAGTTCTTGCACTCCGCACCACCTCCAACCCTCTGCCTTACCCAACAAGAGATCCAGGTCTTTTATCTTGGCTGCACCTCCTAACTCTGATCCCGTTTCTCTCTTCACTTCATGGGCCTTTTCTCCCACACTTGTCCGCTATGTGATGCTATCCCTCTATGGCTACCAAGACTTGATTTGGGCAGGATTCAAACCTGGGAACTGGGGATGGCAGGAAGGGATTCAGTCCCTGCACCACCATCCAGCACTAGTGCAATAAGACCTACCATGGTGTGGGGGGAAATAATTTTTTGGAGCCAAAGTGGGCCAGATGACACCCAATGATCCTTAGAAAGGCTTTTGGATCCAGTTTACTAGCTGGTCTGAACAACGAAAAACAAAGTAGATCCTCTGTCCCTGAGTCACAGCCCCTCCCATCAGCATTAACCAAATTAAACAGAAGTTCAAACAAATCTACCATTGGGACAGACACCTCAAATTCCTTGGACAACTTGGACTAGTAACGATCTGTTTATGGCATGCGCGCACTCTATGGTTTAATGGCACAGCTGTTTAACTGTTTAATAAAACGCTTTATTCTGCAATAAAGCACTGTACTATAAAAAGGGCACTTAAATTATGGCGCTTTAGCACTTGAGTAGGGGAGTGGAAGGGAACTGTTCTCACACACTGTGCCCCGGGGCTTGTTTACTTGTTTCCAAGTGCTTGACATATCTTCTTTCGGGTGTGGCGGCCCCATTTATTTATTATTTGGAAGCAATGATGTGGAGTGGAAAATTTTCTGATGCCATATTTTCCCACAGAAAAATTTCTGCCCTATATAGGTAACTATAGTCTGTTTCTCCATAGTGGCCAGGGCTCTTGTGCAGCAAACCAATCGTGTGAGTGGAGCTAGAACCATGCACAAACCCCAGGGCTCGTACGTGTGGAATATCTACCTTCTTTTGTTTTCATTATTTAAATGTCGCCAACATTATTTAAATAGTTAAATTATTTATTTTCGGATTCAAATTCTCCCAGGAAACCCTCATCAGTGTTTGGAAGTCACATCATCTCCCATTTCTACTCTTGAGACTACTCAAATCACTGGAATAGCCATAATCAGACGAAAAATGTCACTACCACCAGATATAAAATCAGAAATAAATCACAGATCAGGTCAACCAAACTAAAAACAGAACAATAAAGTCGTCAAAAGTGCTCAGCAGAAGCAGGTTGTGGGGAGAAGGGGCAGTTAAAATAAACTGATTTCAAAAATGTTTGGAAATCAATGATGCCTGGAGGTTTAGAGAAAGGGGGCCAGCTGCACCAGTGGCCGGGAATTCCACAAACTGGAATCCAGGATTTTTAAGATTTTGAAGATCAAATCCAGCACTATACTGAGCCCAGAAACAATGGTGAGAGACACTACAGGTGCTATACCACCCGTCTTATATGCTCCCGTATTACATGTGGCACACGAGTCCTGCCACTGGTTGTTTTCTGAGGCACATGCCAAGGACATGGCCATGCCCAAAAGCCCTCTATAGACTGTGCCAGCACTGTCTCTCAAAATGCCTGTAAGCCCACTTTGAAGCCTACTCCCTGGAGTCTCTCATTGCCTGAGTGACGGGCATGAAGCCAAACTCACCATCATTTCTAGAAAGAGGGCGGAGGCCTTTCCTGTCCAGTTTCTGCTTAGACCAGATGGCCAGAACACTTCTAATGAGCTGTGCAAAAGGGCAACTCCCCTTTGGGGTCACTGCCTTCCCAAAAAAGGAGCCTGGAGCTGGCAATGCAGTAGAAAGGAGGGAAAAAAATAGCCCAGCAACATTGTGCCCTTGGCAAAGAAGAATGAGCATTGGGCATTTTCCAGTTTGGCAGGGTTACTCAGTTACTAATTTCTCTTCCTCGGCCAATTGTTTTCAAAAAAGGGCTCAGCTCTCCGAAGCCCAGTGTCAAAAAGGAGCAGAAGAGATGCAAGCGATCCCTCCTTCCACAACCCAAAAGCAGAGACTTCCTATTGTATTGGCAGGTAGCTCTTACAGTCCCCACTGATGAACACACCCTTTTCCTGTCTTATAACCAGCCAAGGGTCATTCAGAACAGGACGTTACACACAGTCAAAACTAATCTCCACCTCTCACTTTGAAACCATCTGAGGACGGCTTGCCTGTCCGTTTCCTTTCCTGGAGGAATTAAAGGGAAGAGGCTTCATGCTTGGTGCAGGCAGAAACTAGAATTTCAGCCATAAAAACTCTCCCATTCCAGCTCCTATGGCTCATTAGACTGCGTGTGCACACGCTCATATTAAAGGCAGACGGATGATGCATCTCGGAGAGAATTAGCAACTCAGGCTTGTGTGTACATTTTAATCCTTTGTATTATTATTATTATTTTTATTAAGGAAGCCTTCCCACTGTTATTTTATAACTCTAATAAGAACCAGAGTCCAGCTCGATCACATACAGAGGCAGAGGCCAGGTCTTGCAATAAGAAGGCTGCACTTCCAAGCTTCTCTTTTCTTATCGAGGAGGGTTCTTTTTTTGGTTTTTGGTTTTTAATAGCAAGGTTGCTTCTGACAGTGCAGAGATAGTGCCAGTCAGTGCATCGGACAGATAAGCTAAGGATCTGAGTATAAGATAATGCCTAGGGTTGCCAGCCTCCAGGTGGGGCCTGGAGATCTCCCGCTTTTGTGACAGATCTCCAGCTGACAGAGATCAGTTCCCCTGGAGAAAATGGCTGCTTTGGAGTGTGGTCTCTATGGCATTGGACCATGCTGAGGCCCCTCCCCTCCCCAAACCCCACCCTCTTCTGGATCCACCCCCAAAATCTCCAGGTATTTTCCAACCCAGACCTCGCAACCCTAACAATGTTTCTTAATTTTATCAAAATGCAATTTTTTAAAAAAACAGAGTGCAAGAAACTTTGAAATTGGGACATTACCACAAATAAGTGGTAGCAAACAATTATCTGATCTCCACTGTGAAACTTAGACCCTCATTAAACTTCACCCATTTACATTCTTATTCCCATCAGAAATCTAAGGAGAGGGTACTGGTTGGAGATTTGCACCAAGTGGCTCCGCTGGTACTCCCTTTCTAGCAAGGCTCTCTCTAAGCTGTGGAGTCTTGTGAGCAAAAATTCTACTTGGTGAGCTACTGGCGTTAAAGTTGTGAGCGAGCGATTTGGCTACTGTATAAACTAGTTTGCTCTGGACCCATCCTTCCTGAGCTGAGACAAAAATCTGTGAGCTGGAGGCTGGAAAACTGTGAGCTAGCTCACACTAACTCAGCTTAGAGGGAACAGTGCTTTCGAGCATGGGAGGGAACAGGAAAGAGCCCGCTGGCTGGCTGGCTGGCAGCAGCTGCATAACATCAAGCTGATTTGGTTCTCCTCTACCAGAATTCAAGGCCTGGGCATGCCCTTGGTTTGCCAGCTCCAGGTTAGGAAATTCCTGGAGATTTGAGAGATGGAGCTTGAGGAGGGTGGGGTTTGGGGAGAATCCACCTTCCAAAGCAGCCATTTTCTCTGGGTGAACTGATCTCTGTTGCCCAGAGATCAGCTGTAATAGCAGATCTCCAACCACTACCTGGACGTTGGCAATCCTAGCATGCCCAGAGGTGCCAGGCAAAGGGTTCTTGTCCTTTGGCTCTTAGCCTAAGAGATGCAGCACTGAGGAGAAAGATCCTCCGCATCCTCATCCATCAGGCCTAGAGCTGTCAACCTCCAGGTGAGGCCTAGAGATCTCCCAAAATTATAACTGGTTGCCAGACTACAGAGATCAGCTTCCCTGAAGGAAGTGTTTCAAAGGCAGAGTCTATGGTATTGTACCCTGTTGAGGTCCCTCCCCAAACCCCACACTCCCCAGGCTCCACCCCCATATCTCTTGGAATTTCCTAACCTGGAGCCAGACCTGCTCTGAAGTCTCTTACCCCATTTATTTCACTTGTATTCTTCCTTCCTTCCTTCCTTCCTTCCTTCCTTCCTTCCTCCCTCCCTCCCTCCCTCCCTCCCTCCCTCTATATAGTCCCTACTGGGTGGAAAGTGAGATATAAATAATTAAATGAACAAACTAAACTCTGTCAAGGAAAATCTCAGGAGTCTGCCATACAGCACCCCATCCAAGGCAATTCCAATTTTCCCTGATAATTCTTTTGTACTGATGAATCCCAATTTTCCCTGATAGGCAGAACATGATACACCTTCCCTTCAAGCAGCTAAAGTATAGTAGCAGGCTGGATAAGAGTGAGAAATGATCTCTCTTCTGTTTTGGAAGCAATGATTCGCTTCTTGGAAAAAAGAAATCTTCCTCCATAAACTCTTAAGTACTGGGGGCCAGGAGCATTTCACATTGCAATGATATGTGTGAGCTTGAACGTTTTCTCTGACACTTATTTTTTAATTTATGTCCTGCTTCCCCCCTTAATCGGGACCCACAGGGGCTCTGACAAATTACCCACCCATATCAAGGCAGACTCTAAAACCTTCTCCCTAGAATTCTCTTTTTGTAGGGATTGGCTGTGCTGTCTTTGGGGGAAAACACCCAAACACGGGACTCCCCCATCCACGGAGTGACACAATACAGATGAGCAACAGGTATGTCAGGAGGTCCTTTAGTTCAGCTCTTAGCTTTGGAGCTACAGAAAACCTGTGGGGAACCCAGAATTAGCATCACCGCTTGGGACCACTTTGCATTGCTATTTTAAAACCTTTTCAAACCAACTTGCTTTAACCATTCCATGAAATTAAGCAAGACTTCAGAATCTTGATAAATGTACAACTCACAAACATTCCCTGCATTAGACAATAGACTAATCTGCGGCAGTGATTTTTCAGCACCTGGAAGAACCTTTATAAATGGCCACAGAAAATTCTTTTTTAAAGCAGGAGTGCTGTTCATCAGGAAGATGGCTGTGTAATTTTACTAATGCACCAGCGCCGCAATCGAAGCACTCATATTTTTTTTTTCAGATGCGCCATTATGAAAATGCTTTGTTTATCATTGCCAGTACATTTTCATAAGAATAAACCACTCGAGTGAGCATTTATGAGGCTGGCTTGTCTTAAAGGCTCTTCAGTAGTTTGCAAACTAATAGACCATTCACCTTCATGGGTCTGTGGCTGTCGTGTTGTGGTTGGAAGGAGTCTGGGGAAGGAGGTGGCGAAGTGCAATGGGAAAGTGAGCGGTCACCATGTCTGTTCCTTGATGAAATGCATGGCATGTTGATAACTCAAAAGCAACGCCCTCCCTTCCATAAAAGTTATTAATGGTACAGATATCAGAAGTCAGGAATTGGCTGTTGGGTATGGATGAAGTCAGTCACCCTATGTTCCAAAACAGGAGCCAGGCAAATTCAGGCATTGCTTCTCTGGGGCCTGCATCACACCTAGGCCCAGGTCTCCACTTGTCCTGGGAATCAGGTGATTTCCAGTGGATCTATCTTGTCCCACGATAAAGTTCACAGATCGGCTGCTCTCCCTCATGCTGTGTAACTTGTCTCTGAGGGAAGCCACCGGGGTTACCCCATTTCTGTCCCACACTTCCTGGCCACCTGCCTGGCTTAGCTGTTGCCTGTCTGTCCCAGATAATTCCTAGAAAGAAACAATTAGAGACCTCTTGGCTATGAACAGAAGCAAAATTACAAAATGGCTGAGAGCAAGACACTTATATACTATTTCTGTATTACCATATTGTACCATACCATGCAAATTTTGCTCTATGTATTATATTCTATGTATGGTAATACACAGGGGTCATTTTGAGCAGGAGCTCGGGGGAGCTCAGCTCCAGGAGTTGGTGCCAGCTCCCCTCCCCCCCGGTGGGGGAATGCCTGCTTGTATCATGGCTGCAGCAAAATGACCCCATTCCCTGGAAAGATCCTTGTTCCTCCAACCAGCCTTCTGAAGGCTTCAGCTGCCACTGAAGCTATCCTCCCAGAATAGTGGTATTTCTGAGGCTTAAATTAGTAACTGTCCCCTCTCTGCCAGCTTTCTTTCTTTCTTTCTTTCTTTCTTTTTTTCTTTCTTTCTTTCTTTCTTTCTTTCTTTCTTTCTCTCTCTCTCTCTCTCTCTCTCTCCTTTTGACATATTTCCAGTGATGTCAGGTGGCTTAGCATATGCAAATAAGTTATGCTAATGAGTTATGCTAATGAGCTCCTGCACCTCTTTTTCTATGGGATGACCCCTGGTAATACAGAAATAGTTTATAAGTGTCTTGCTCTCAGCCATTTTGTAATTTTGCTACCAGATAATTCTTAGCCCTTGAACCTGAACGCCCAGCAGAAGGGAACAGAAAACAAGAACCGAGCAATAAACAGATTCAGAGTAAAACATCTGAAACATGAAAGCTTCCTCCCTTCAAATCTCACACACTGGTGATTCTTTAACTATAGTCTTTCTTTCTTTCTTTCTCTCTTTCTTTCTTTCTTTCTCTCTTTCTCTCTTTCTTTCTTTCTTTCTTTCTTTCAATTCATTTTTTTAAAACTGCCCTCCCCTGCAAACAGGGCTCAGGGTGGCGTACAACGGTAGATAAAACAACCATATTCATACTAATTTGAGGTTAAAACATCAAAATTACAATAGAATTACAGCAATCAACTTCAGTAGATGGCGGTTGAAACTTCTAATTGTGCCACTGCCTTGCAGAGGGGAGGCAAGGGGTAAGACTGCCAGCTGGATGGATGCCATCACGGTCAACCAAACACCTGGTGGAACATCTCTGCCTTTGAGTTAATTTCCCCCTACTACCTATTAAAGGACACTTAGAATCATAGAATTATAGAGTTGGAAGGGACCTCCAGGGACATCTAGTCCAACCCCCTGCACAATGCAGAAATTACTTGAGGGAGATATGAATTACTTTTTTTTTCCATTTTGTGAACCAAACTTTTTCTCAAAGCTTTGTTCCTGGCATACCATTAGATATGCATCCTGTGGGTCAGTTCAGATCAGGAACATCTTAATTGTTGCAGCCAGAATTTGGATCTGTGTGTTTAGAAGTCACCATTAAAAATGCAGAAGAGATTACAGGGCGGTGAATTGCAAGGTATTAGTACTAGATAGACCATCAGCTTTCCCCCTTGACCCAGCCCTCCCTCTCTCCAAACTGCGATGAATGTATATCGTGTCAAAAAGCTACTGAGCTGACTAGAAATATCAGATCCATAGTCCTAGGCAAGCCAACTCTTCCAAACTATCTGTTCCTTAAAAACTCCCTCTTGGTTTTTACAATAAATTCAGTCTTTAGTGTGCCCCAAACTCTATCTTCCAGGGTCATGGTCAACAAGATGCAGGCTGTCAAAGGGTAACAGAGTTGTATGTGAGGGAGAGAACACACTCTACCTTCTTCCTCATTGGAACTAATCTGTACATGTTTAAACTGTTGATGATGGTCAGAATGAGGAAAAAGGGACTCATTCCTCTGTGTGCATGATAGACAGTATATGTGTCAGTTTACACGAGAAAAGCATATATGTGATACACAGAATACAAAACATACTGTATAAATGGGTGTATGTGGAAATGTCTGTGTATAGAAACACACATAAGCAGGTTTCATATATGAGATATACCAACATTTTATGTATTGAGAATTTTGTATTTTCACTGAAACATAATGTGTCAACCAATTATATGTGGTACAGTCCTAGAAGGGCAGTACTGTGTAACAAGGCTGAATGTTGTAAAGAGTATATGGAGATAAAAAGGTGAACAAAGATGCCCTCCTGCTCACAGAAGAATCTTCCACTGATGGAAGAACTATTCCTATGAATGAAAGAAAGACTCCTTCTAAGAAGAGGGGTCCTTCATGAGTGGAAGGGCAACTGTGGATGCAACTCCTAATGCCTTGGATCCCACTAGTCAACGGCTTGCAAAACATTTGCCTCCTGTGAAGGGTCAAAGAATTCTTCTAGTATCAGTTTCTTTTCTTGGTTTCCATGTTACTCTGTAGCCGTTGCTCTTATATACATGAAAAGGTTATATGGGACTGCAGTATCTATAATACATATACATTTGTATAAATATTTATGAGAAATATATTTGTTTTCAAAGCGACAGGCTAGGTAACTACATTCAATGCCAAAACAACAACATCAATTCGTTTTTAACCAAGGCTGACCTGCTAACTTTAGCATAGGAAAATGTTCCATTTGCATGCAAATCTGCATTTAATAGCCGATACGGCGGCTATTTCTGAAGACCAAATGATAAAAAAGAATAATGTTGATTCCATAAAGAATACAAATTGTAAATCTGGGTGTGTCTGTCATTCTTAACAGAAGGATGATGTTTGTTTTTGTTAATGTATTCATGTCAGAAAAACAACCAGTTAATCACCTAATTCTTTTACAACTGAGTCATCTGAATGCATAATGGCAAGGAATACCATGGGTAAGAGGACGTGATAAACATCACTGCCCAAGTTTGTCTTTCTTTTTCTGTACAATACTTTCATCCACTATAATTGCCAAAGAAGGTTCACAATCTATATATTATCTTCTACAGCACATAACGTGACTAGGTTTGTTTACTTCATTTATACCCCACCTGTCTCCCTAATGGGGACCCAAAGCAGTTTACATTGTTCTCCTCTCCTCCGCTTTAGTCCTCACAGGTTATGGCTGAGAGTGCGTGACTAGCCCAAGGTCACCCAGCAAGCTTGTATGGCAGAGTGAGGATTTGAACTTTGGTGTCCCAGACCCCTGACTGACGCTCCAACCACTACACCATACTGGCTTCTTGAATGGGTTTTCCACATACCACAGATCCATATGTAAGAATATCTACAGTATGGTCAAAGCAGCACATCAGACCTTGGAAAGAACCATGGGAAGTGGAGTGAGAACTTCCAAGTGTGCTTACATTGTTCGGATACTCCATGAGACAAGCAGCCTTTGAGATGGAAACACACACCAGTTCAACCAGAAACACTATGAGCAACACCCCAGATAATCTCCAAGAACGATTCTGCCCATGCTACCAGTCTGAACCGACCCAGGAACTCTGTCTTGCAAAAGACGTGCCCATTAAAAGATTCTTTATCGTTTAATAATAGGGGAAGTGTCAGTTTCCCAGGTCCTATGGACCAGGCTGAAAGGTTGTGATGGTGAAGGACTTTGCAAAGACTCAGCTTTGCCAATCCAGGCATATTGCCTCAGGTTTTCATGTAATATCCTCATCCAAACAAAGTCCCATGCGACATCGCTCCTCCTTACCTTGTCTCACTCTCTTTGGGTATCACAGCTGTTCCATAGCCAAAAGCCTTCTTTTCGGGTGTTGATGGGATTACCTCAGCCATGCCAGGCAACCCCACTGCATTTCGTGGCTTCCCTTCCACGAACACAGGAGTTCCTGGGTCTTTCTTAAGGGACTGGCGACTAGGAGATGACCTGTCAAGGTGAAGAGTGTGAGGAGACACTTGGGTGTTGTGATGGGTGTGGATGTCTACCATTCGCAGGTCGGTTACTCGGTGAGGCGAGGCAGGAGGCGTTTTGGAGCCCAGAGTCGGTAAGTGACTGTCAGGGTATTTCCTAGATTTTTGCCGGTACAACGATTGCTCCATAATTTCGGGCTGCATAGAAGGATTACAGTAAGTGCTTGAAGACCTCATGGTGCTACGATGGTAAGCAATGACATGGTCGGGGACGTCAAGAGGGTGCCCTGTATGCGAAGCTGCAATGCTCATCCTACCCTCGTGGTACAAGTATGGGTCAGCGTAGAGTCCCTCATTTCGAAAAAGAGTTAGGTTTTTGCTACCCAGGTCCTCGTCGGGTTTTACATCCCTCCTTTCCAAAATGGCACTAGGGCTTGGTGAGATGGGTCTGGATGCCGACATGTTCGAAAGCCGGTCCCTGGGAATTGTTGCATTGCCGGGACCACTGACTGGCCTGACGGTGCCATAGGGGATCCTGGATGGAGAAGGGGGCATTGAATGGGGCACCGGAGTAGCAGGGGGAGAGGTTGGAAGCGCATGAGGAGGATGCGTAGCGGATCCTTGACGAGAAGCATTTGGAAAGGCCTCTCTCTGCATCTGCAATATAAAGAAACCCAATTAAGAGCCATTGTTCTGGGTTGGCTTAGTCATTACTCCAATGACACAGAAGGATTCTTTCCCCCAAACAATGCAGCTTATTTAAAGAAGGCATGAAAATTGGCTCTTAGTTCCAGTAATTCAGATACTTTCTTGGATATCATCAGTACCTGTAATTTATTACAGTAAACTATTATCATAATCTGAATTATCTGTATCAACAGACTTCAGTCAATGGATATTATGCAGCTATCTGGATGTGTTCTACAAAGAGAAACATACACGTTAAGCAACTTCATGTACCACAAGAGAGACATAGGAGGAGGCCTGTGGCTCAGTGGAAGAGCCTCTGCTTTGTATGCAGAAGGTCCCAGCATTTCCAGTTAAAATGGGCCAGGCCGTAGATATAAAAGATTTCCGAGACCCAGTCTGAGCAGACAGTACTGGATGGGATCAACGGTCTGATAAGGCAGCTTCACAGGTGTTCGGGTGTAGAAAGGGAGAGGAGCATCACACCATTTTACCAATGCTGAATTGACATGCAGAGAAGTACATTGTGAATCCAAGAGTAAACTATAGATGACACAGAAGAATCCACATCTGGAACAAGGATCTCTTATTATACATTAATGAAAGGAGGATGACTTGCAATCTAGATGTTTTGAAAGCCTGTGGTCATGTCGGATCAGTTATGAAGAAGAGGAAGAGGAGGGGATTAGATTTATACCCTGCCCTTCACTTGGAGACTCAAAGTGGCTTACAAACTCCTTCCCCTTCCCCTCCCCACAACAGACCCCTGTGAGGTAGGTGGGGCTGAGAGAGCTCTTTCCAGACCTGTCCTTAAGAGATCAGCTCTGACAGAACTATGGCTTTCTCAAGGTCATCCAGCAGCTGCAAGTGGAGGAGTGGGGAATCAAACCTGGTTCTCCCAGAATAGAGTCTGAACACTTAACCACTACACCAAACCGGCTCAGTGAGTTATGCCCACTGAACCCTCCCAAACAGAGGACCTAATAGCCAAAAGACACACACACTCACATACACCATAAGGGTTAAACCAGTAGACTATGTTTATTTAGGATTTTATATCCCCCTTTCTTCCAGACCCAGCTGGTCTCCCTCTGGGGTTCTGACCGGATGCAGACCTGTCCACCAGATTTGCTATATCATGTGCCTTCAGATTACAACCTGAGACCACTGATATATTTTGGCTCCTGTCTATTGTTTTTGGGTCCAGTCTATTGTTTTTTTGTTTTTTTAATGTTATCCAACAACAACAACAACAACAACCATACTTTGTGGAGGATGGAGGGGGGAAGTCAATGATACTGAACATTCAGCACACAAAACTCAGATCCATAGCATTTCATTCAGTAGTTCGGGAATCAGATTCAAAACAGGCCAGTTCCAATTAATGCAAAAATTACATCAAGTTGAACCCCAAAGAAATCCAGGTCCCTCAAGGAGGGCTACGCGTGGAATTGAGGCTGCACCTTCTCCTAGTGTTGACTTTGACTAAGGGTGTTCCCCATTGTGTAGCAATCAAAGGGTAGTCTGCATAGCTACCAAAGCACTCTCTCCCTTCTCCATCCGCTAGTTTATTTTCATCATGATGACAATTCTCATGCCAAAGCATACAGATGGATGTAATCGGAACCATCAGTCTCCACAGGCCTCTTCTTGAGACTAGAAGTCCAAGAGGGGGGTTGTGGCCTCAGGCACTGGAGGGGGCCAGGAACAGGAAAATGACTAGCAACAACAAAAATAATTAGAAAATAAGGTGTGTCAGGAAGCCCAAACTATCAAAAATAAAGCAACATGTACATAGATCCAGGACAGACTCAGTAAAAGAGCAGTAATCCTGGTTCCCTAAGAAGTTTCTATCTGCTTAGTACATTTGTTTGCAAATACAAGTTAGTCCCTGCAGATTGTGTTCGCTTTATATCTTCAAGCTTGCATTTAAAATATATTAGATGTATAACTAAAATACATTACTTGTGGATAGAGCTTTCTTAGCAAAATCCTAACATGTAAAGGGATACTTTACTCAAGATCATAATGCATCCGGCATAGAGTGATCACACTGTGGTCATATGGGGACATAGCCCAGGAGTAATCCAATGGCTGCCACTTCTTGCTGGGAGAATTCAATCTACTACAGTAACCTGACATGAACCCAAGCTTGCAACCATGTTGACATTGCAGGACATCCTCCCCCCCCCCCCCCGCCCCCAGTTCAGTCATTTCACACATCTGGGGAAGTAGGCTATGAAAACTACAAAACTGCTTTGTTTTTAAGGTGCTGCAGGCCAATCTTCTTTGCTACAGTGGAGAAACACTACACAACACCTCTTCTAGAATTCACAAAAGAAAAAATTCCTACACAGAGAATCCTTCTGGGAAGCAAAATAGCAAATAGAGATGGAAATCACCATGCTTGATGACTGCCTGCCTGTATCATGATGCACGAACACACAGAGTGCATCCATGAGGCACATTCTGGCAAATGTGCAGTGCAGTCCATACACATGTGAGCATCAACTATGATGAATCCACACATCATCATCATCATCTCTAACTTCCAACATGACTCCACCTGTGGATACTTAAATCCCATGACTGGGGCCACAGACAGACAAGACAGAACTTTCTACAAGCCCCAAAAAAGCCCCAGGTATTTTTTTTAAAAAATTGACATAAAAAATAAATTGTGGGACTTAATCCCCCAGTGATAAAAGGGCCCCCTGTAGCCATAAGAAATGGATGCCTTAGTGGCCATTGCTGAGCAACTACACCAGTATCACCAAGCCCTCCTTTCTGTCAGGGAAAGGCAGTGGGAAGGGGCTTTTTCAGGTGCCTGACTCCGTCCACTGAGTTACTTGCTACCATGTGAGTTGTGTGACTCACCCAGGCCCAGCTGCTGGCTACTGTTCAACAGCAGCCACCCCGCAAAAGAAAATTATGGCGGAGTGGTTCCAGTTTCAGACAAGGAGCTCAGAAATCCAGGTTTGAATCACCACTATGCTATGGAAACTCCCTGAGTGCCCTTGGACACTATGCATTCTCAGTCTAACTTATCTCACAGGGTTGTTGTGAAGATAAAATGGAGGAGAGGAGGATGCTGTAAACTACTGTAAACTCCTCTGAGCCCCTATTATGGAAAAAAAGGCAGAATACAAATGAAGTGACTAAATAAAAAATATAGCAGAAGATGGGGGGCATATAAAAGATTGGCTGATAGGTGGGAAGTAGAGATGGGAACACGGAAAGGGGAGAAGACATGGGGGCTGCCAGGAGGAGGAAAAGAGGAAATAGTGTGGAGATACAGAGGAAAGTGAGGTGCCATTGCAAGTCATTGCAGTTACCCCACAGTGCAACTGAGCCCAAACTTGGCAGTTGGCACCAATGTTCCCTCTAAGCGGTGGAGTCTTGTGAGCAAAAGTTCTACTTTGTGAGCTACTGGCATTAAAGCTGTGAGCGAGCAATTTGGCGACTGCATAGATTAGTGTGCTCTGGAGCCATCCTTCCAGAGCTAAGCCAAAAATGTGTGAGCTGGAAGCTAAAAAACTGTGAGCTAGCTCACACTAACTCAGCTTAGAGGGAACACTGGTTGGCACCACACAACTGAGCCTGGCACCTGGCACTCCACAACTCAGCCAGAGTTCTCCTGGCTGCTCGGAGAGAGAAAGGGGGGAGGGGGAAGTGAAGACATGGCAAAACTTCTGAATCCCCTCTCTGGGGAGATTTGTCCGCCTCCCTCTATGGGTGACTTTTGCCAGCAGGTGAAGACATTTTTGTTTCATCCGGCATACGCCCAATGACAGTTATTGGCCCTCTTTGTTGTGCTATGTGTTTCGGTGTTTTCAAGTGAATTTTATTTTTTAACTGTATTTTACATGTTTTAATGCTCCCCCCCTCCCCCCCCGCGTTTGCTGCCTTCAGGACCCTGATTAGGTGGAAAGGTGGCATAAAAATGTTTTAAATAAATAAAGGTAAGTTGGCTGGTGTGTGTGAAGGACTGAAGGAAGTAAGAAAAAAAGGGAAAAGGCTATGGGAACTGCCAGAGAAGGGAAAGAAGAAATAGTAGGTACAGGAAAATGAGATCCCCCCCCCTGACAATCTTTGCAGGGCCCTTGCTTGTTATTAACTATTCCTCAAAGAGAAATGTATTTAACAGACAAACAGGGTGTGATGCTGGTGTTTCATCACTGGAACTCCCAATGCGTATTTCATCCTCAAAAAGCGGCTGTGAGAGGGGTCCAATCTGGATGACAGCCATGGTGCTGGAGAAGGAGGAAAATTTCAGACTGGAGAAGGGATGCAAGGGGAAAGGGTCAACCCCCCCTTCATAGTTAAATTACTTCTCCTCAGTTATAATCACAGAACGCCAAAGTTACAGTTTTGCATAGTGGTTAGAGCATCCTACTAAGACCCAGGTTCAAACTCCCACTCTGCCCTGGAGTTCCCTAGGTGACTGTGGGACAGTCACTCTCTTCTGGCCTAACCTACCTTACAGGGTTGTCGTGAGGACAAAACAGACAAAACGGAGGGGAATCAAGCATGTCACCCTGGAGGTCTTGGAGGCAGGGTAGGATAACAAAGTGATAGATATGCAGTTTGGCCCTCAGGATTTAATTTTCAGTGAAACAGTATCATTAGTGAATGACTTCTTATTATGCACGCCAACTACATTTTGAGGACGCCTCACCGGGTACATTTCTAATCCTCTATAGCATTTTATGGGGCAGTTGTCTGTTCCGCTTCCAAGGGTGAGACAATCAAGCTGCCCTTTCACACACAGACACATACCGTGCCCGCGCACGCACGCACACCCACACCCACCCCAGTTACCTATTAGTCTTTGTCTTTTTATTTATTTTTATGCCATTGTTTTTCTTATATCCAAACCAATTCTTACACCTGCATGCTTGGATCAGGCGTAGCTGTTAAGCGCACTCTCGAATACACATAAATTTAGGGCCTCTGCCGTACTGAACATCCCACCAGGAAAACAAATCAGACCCCTCCTAGTTTACTTTCCTACTAGAGCTGTTTGGTTTCATTCTTAAAGAGAAGGAAATCTGAACATTGCTAGCCAGAGAGAACCCTCTTGCCTCCAAAACATAGCAATTCATAATTAATAAAATCAGCATAGATATGAAAGGCATTTCCCCCAAATATTCCTTCCAGGCACAAATCTTTTAAACCATGCTCCCAGAATCTTATATTAATGCGTTCAGTTATTAGATGCTGCTTAAAACACATAATGAAATCACCTCTATGAGTCGAAAACACACACAGACATAGCAGAAACTGCAAGCCAAGCCAACATACTCCTCTCTTCACAAAGTTTTTCATTTGGAAATGAATAAAAGCCACTTACATTAATGCAAACACCACTTCTAGAGTGCACTCCACATGTCTTTTGTTTTCCAAGTTTTAAAGGCTCACTGTAGAACAAGACCTTTTTCTTGTATATGCCTTCTCAGGAGAAGATTTCATGCGCTTGTCAGAAGGCTTTTCAGTCCCTCAGCTTGCATGAGGCGCAGGTCATCTCGCCTCCCCCAGTACTCGAAACAGAGCTGCTTCAATAGGCTAAAGTACTTTTCCACATGACAAGCCTTCAGATTCTCCTCCCCTTGGAAATCAGTCACCAAATAATACAACACCCCCCCCGCTCTGCACTGGCATGTCATCCAGTCACAAACTGTGCAACGTACCAGCCTGGGTATCTGCTACTGAATAAGCCACATGTATACCCAGGGAGACCAACTTGAAAAAAGAAAGGCAGCCCTGGAGAATCTTCCCAAGTCTCTCTTTCTTTCTCTGTGTCTCTGTGTCTCCGTGTGTCCAGGGAAAGCAAGCAACAAGCAAGCAGGCATTATGAATGGATAAAAAGATTAAAAACAACCCCCCCCCCCCCAAAACTCTACCCAACTATGAAGTACCTCCACATTCACGGCATGCACAATAAGCACAAGGTCTCAAATTGCTTATGTTTCAATAAACGCAAGATGCCAGAAGGCTAAAGAAAAACCCCACCGCCCATTTAGTCAGAACAGCTTTCAGAAACAGAACAGCCTGGTTTGCTTGCAACCCATGAAGTGGGGAAACCGTCTCCTGCTGGAAACTTGAGGCCCTGTCTACTGATTAACTAGTTACCTTAGCTGCTTTGCCAAGCTGAACTTTGGGCAGCCGTCATAAATCAATTCTGCTGCTATCTGCAGAACATTACCCAAGCAATTAAGCTGGGTTGGGGGGAAAAGCAAAATAAAAAAAGCAAGCGTTAACACATTTATTTCAAACAATAGCTGAGTCACCCTCTTCCTCTGTAAGGAAAGTCCTTGCTGTGCAAATACATACACATACACCCCCAGGTGGGCAGCCGTGTTGGTCTGAAGCAACAGAACAAAATCTGAGTTCATTGGCACCTTTAAGACCAGCAAAGTTTTATTGAAGGTATAAGCCTTTGTGTATGTGCATACTTTGTCAGAAATATTGAAATGGAAGTTACCAGCCCATACATAGAGGTAGAAGGTGAACAACAAATTAGCATTCAACATAAGGAAGATGTTTAGCAGGTGCAAGGACCAAACAGGAATAACAAGCTTAGTTATATGGTCACCATTTGTTTGTATTTAATTCTGGGGGAAAAACAAAGTAACCTTCTTAATTGTGGAATGCTGAGAGTAATTAACTGAGAGCCTGTTGTTACGCTCCATCTATCTCCTCTCAAGCATGGAGTTAACTAACAGCATCCTTTTTTTAAAGATGTGGTGCTTGGTTGTGCAGTGTTATGTCTCCTCAGAGAAATACATTCCAATCTACCATTCCAAATTACATTACATTCTACTATTCCATTACATTACGATCCCGATCCAAATAAGAAATACAATAACAATAAAATAAAATAAAGAGGATTTATGGCCCTTCTTGGTGAGAATACAGACGTAAGGACTGAATGAAATTAGCATATATAGTGAGATAAGAAACCAATATTCCTGTTAAGTCCGGAGGGGGGGGGGGTTCTGTTCCGAGTGTTGTAATAACTTGTAATTCAGCAATTTCCCTTTCCAGTCTGTTCCTGAAGTTTCTTTGCAATAAAACTGCCTACTTTGAGGTCACCCACTGAATGTCCTGGAAGGCTGAAGTGTTCTCCTACAGGTTTATCAGTCTTGTGATTCTGACAATCACCCACCTTAAAGAAGTGTACATTTACACATCAATCTCCAATTCTGATATATGTTTCCCCCTGGAATTAAATCCAAACAGTAAAACTTTGGTCTTAGAGGTGCAGCTGATCTTGAATTTTGTTCACAATGACATACACATATTTTTACAATGTAAGAGAATCAGCCGATGGAGCTCATGCCCGTGACTTTAAGTGTAACTGGCTTTAAAAAGTTACTAGATTAGACACACAACGAGAACAGGCACCTGTATCTCTGGCTAATAACCACTGATGGTCAAAACCAGAACTTCTGTTTTCAAGGTCCACATAGATGGGGATAGGTATCCCCATCTGGGATAGGTATCCCTCTGGGATACCTGGGATAGGTATCCCTCTCATGCCCTGCTTAGGAATCAGGCTGGCCACAGTCATGGAATGCTGAATCAGATGGAAAAGCTGCCTGTCCCAGCATCACCAGCCTCCTGTTTTCATGGGCTAGCACAAATGTTTTTTGTAACATCACACAGGGCAACAAGTTCACTCCATTCTCTTATCACACCACTATGATTCTCCTCTGTTTGTTTAACATTGCCTGCTTGTCATTATAATCAGGAGTTTATGGATTCTTTAGGAGTAAAGGGACCTGGGTAAAGCAAGAAAAAGTGAATGAGCTTTCCTAGCATACAACTGGGGGTCACTAAACTTTTATTTAATGGAAGCTACTTCTGAATAATGAAAAACATCCCAAGCTACTTCCCTCTATCTGCCAATTACCAAGTCTTAGGAGAGTTCTGTCCTAGAAACAGAACACTGACAAAGAAGAGCACCGAAAGCGAAGCTATCAGCTAAGAACAGATCCTTTCACCATCTTTTTCTGGATCCTTTGGGGATGCATAAGCTATTCTGCAGCAGCTGGAGAGTAACTGGTAGCTCATGAGTCACCTGTTGGAGATCCTGGCATAAAATAATTTCCTGAGTTAATCCTGCTTTTATAAAATTCCTAGAGATTAAATATCTGTACAATTGAGGGGCATGTGTGTGTGACACTATCATATGACTCTATGAGAGAAGCATCTTCTTGAGGGCAGTATCACACCACCTTAACTTGTAAGAACGTAAGGAAAGCCCCACTGGATCAGGCCAGTGGCCCATCTAGTCTCTACATCCTGTTTCACACAGTAACAAACAAGTTGCCCTCGAAGGCCAACAAACAGGGCAACTCCACTCCACCTGATGTTGCCTCCTAGCATTGGGCTTCTGGCTCATCATGACTAGTAGTCATTGATGGACCTATTGTCCATGCAGCTGTAACCCTCTTTTAAATCCTCCTATGTTCACGGCCATCACTATCTACACTAACAGTTGTTTCCCCAGTTCAACTGCTCATTGAGTAAAGAAGTACTTCCTTTTGTTGTCCTGTATCTATTGCCCATCAGCTTTCGTGGGTGCCCCTGAATTCTAGTATTACGGGAGGAAAAGCTCCCTCTCTCTAGTGTAGTAGCTGACATTTGATGAAGTGGCAGCTGCTTTCTCTATGTGTGTGTGCGTTTGTGTGTAAAAGGGCTGTGAAGCTGCAGCAAACGTATGGTGACCCCAACAAGGAGCTTTCAAGATAAGTGAGACACAGAAGTGGGTTACCATTGCCTTCTTCTGCAGAGTCTTCCCTGGTGGTCTCCCTTCCAAGTACTGACACTGCTTAGTTTCTGAGGTCTGACAAGATTGGGCCATACCATTCTGCCATCCCTTCCAATTGCCTCATATACTTAACTGAATTTTCCATTCCCCCTGACCTCAACAACAGTAGAATCAGATCTACCCAGCTTCAAAACCATGTCCATCTCTTGTCTCTTGACCACCAGAATGAAGTACAAGCCTTTGCAAATGACTTGCAACCTGGTTTCATCCTCCCAGTACTCCAAGTGAAATTCCAATTCTTCCAGCCTTGGAAAATGCTGAGAGTGGCCATCTTGAATCAATCTAACATGAAAAGGAGCTTGGATGCACTGATATCTTGGCACATTTTTGTGTGGTGCCCTTGCTTTCTTGGAGGCCCAGTTCTCCTTTCATCTGATGAACGCAAAGCAAACCCCAAGATTAACAAAATCTTCCCTATTGAAAGGAAAAAAACACTTTAAGTCTTATAGCTGTGTAAGCAAGAATTAAATGGCTCAGCCCTGCAGCTCAGCAGGAACAGTTACTGGGCCAGGTAAAGTACCCGTTGTCAAAAGCTGGGACAGGGAGTGAATGAGCATCGGGGTTGAAGTACATGGTGGAACTGGCAACCTGAGGCATACCAAATGGGGATCAAGACTAGACATCATCTCTCCATTCTGTCTAAAAAGAAAAAAATCAGGAAGACCAGCCATGCCAGCAAGAAAACCTCTTTGCACTGACAGAGGATGGAAGGTCGAAAGGTACTCTGACAGGAGTGTGAAGAAAAAGTTGGATTCAGATTTGGTTCTCTTTTTGCTTTAAAACATGTGTTGACTTCTTTAACACTGGAATTAAAACTAATTGTATTGGGAAATCAATCCAACAGGTGTAGCACCATTTAAATCATGTCGTAATGGAAAGACTCAGACTGCTCCTGACAGATTTAGACAGGATTCTTAGGGTTCTGGAGGCCACTGCTGGCCCTTTGGATCCTTGTGTCTCATGGCTTGCAAGATCTTGCAAGAGAAAAAGAGAGATTCCAATAATAAATCGGTCTCAGACAGAGGGCATATTTCCTAAGATATTGAAGACTATTATACCTCTGTAAAAGAAGGCTTCTTTACCCAGTTATGATCCCAGTAGTTATATACCAGTGTCCAATTTACAACTGTGGGTGGTGATGGCAGAGAAAGTCCAGGTACTCCTGGATGACATGTCCACCCTTGCCCCATTTCAATATGGCTTCAGGCCTGACTTTGGAACTCAGGTGGAATTACTCGACCTGGATGACAGTCTCCATTGACAAATGGATGGAAGAACACCCCTACAAGTTTTTGGCATGGCAGATCATTCGATTCTGTTGATCCAGTCTGAATATGTGATCAGCTTGAGGGGTATACCGCTCCAGTCGATTCAATATTTTCTGTTGTATCAGACTCAGAGAATGGCTATTGGACATACTGAGTCGGCTCTCTGGCAGCAGAAGTGTAAGGTGCCCCAGGGGCTGATCCTATCATCCATGTTATTTCATACCTATGTTAACCCTTCCAGTGATACTGTACAGAGATCTGAGGCGGGGTATCTTCAATAGGCTGATGACACCCAGCTCTATATTTCATCAACTGAACAACCAGAATCTGCTGTCTCTGGTGGAAACACTGCCGGGATGCTGGGACTAAGTGGCTAAGGAAAGACAAGCTGAAGATGAATCTAGGCAAGGCCAAGGTGATGATGGTTGGGAAGGCTGATAGTTTGAGGGGAGCTGTCATACCAACATTGGATGGGGCAACACTGTCATTGATAGACCAGGTAAACAATTTGGGGGTCCTGTTGGACCTGGCTCTGTTGATGTGGAAAAAGTTCAGCAACATTGCTAGGAGAGCCTTTGTTCATTAAAACTTGGTTTATAAACTGACCCCCTGATGCCGCTACAGTAACAATAGAAAGACAGGGTATAAAAGCTTCCCCTAAAGACATCCCAGAAATGACAGTTGGTTCAGAACATGGCAGCCCCCCTTCTAAGACCCACGACTGCCAGCATTGAATGAATGAATAAATAAATTATACCAGGTCCATTTGTTTCTGGACTCAGTCTAAGTTGCTGGTTTTAAGCTTTAAAGCTCTACACAGCCTGAGGGGCCCTGTTCCTGAAGGGCTGCCTTTCTGTATATGAGTCCATACTCCAGTAACGATCTTTGTGCCAGTTCCTCCTTTCCATACTTTCCTCTAGGAAGCTGAAGATAACAGTGGCTCTTCTTGGGGTTCTCAATGACAGCCCCAAAGAGCTGCCAAGGGAACTTTGGTCCATACCACCCTTTTCTCTTATTTTTGTGTAAGATGCAGCAAGTGACCCTCCTTACCACAGAGTTTAGTTTAAATTAATCAGTTGACTCAATGGATATGATCTTTTAAGCAGACAACTACAAGTTTGAAGTTCTAAACTTAAGGTTTAAAAAAGTATTATTTATTGTTGTAAACCACCTCAGGTTTATTAGTTGCAAAGTGAGGGAGCATAGAACTATTTTAATACAGACAGACACAAACACATACTAGGTAAATTTCAGTCAGTAAATTATACATGCTTTGTCTTTTATTGAGACCAACAAGTCAGGTTTGCTAACTCCCTGGTCTGAACAAGTAGGAGATTCTGTTTTGGGTTCTCAGGCTGGCTACAAACTGTGAGGGAAATGTCACACCTCTCCAACAGCTGTTTGTCTGCCAGTGGGCTGTAGCAGTGGCCAGGTCAGGGTCTCCACAGACCATTCTGAAGGCCCAGAGTATGTTTAGATGTTCCATGACACAGCAATCTTGATGAAGATCTGGGTAGTGTTCCCTCTGAGCTGAGTTAGTGTGAGCTAACTCACAGTTTTTTAGCTTCCAGCTCACACATTTTTGTCTTAGCTCAGGAAGGATGGATCCAGAGCAAACTAATTTATGCAGTAGCCAAATCACTTGCTCACACCTTTAATGCCAGTAGCTCACAAAGGAATTTTTGCTCACAAGACTCCACAGCTTAGAGGGACCATTGGAGTGGTTGGGAAACCTCTTGGGAACTCTTAAGTTGGGTACCTTGAGTTGTATGATGGAAGAAAGGCAGGATATAAAAGCAATAAAACCTAAACAGATATTCTGAACCAGAAGAATCTAAGCCATCTCTTCTGCAGCAGACACACCAATGTTGTCTTCTCTCATTTCCTCCCCCCCTCAAATGAGTCTGTACAAAGTGGCTACACAAAGCATCGCCTCTAATTATGTGCTGCAGGTCATGAGGAGCAGCTGCCTCATGTTCCAGCAGAGGAGTGGCAAAAGGGTCAGCAACACAATCCCCAAAATGCTGGCGTGTGTGCTGCTGTCACCATGGCAACGTGAGTTCATCTGTCACCATCCTCAATCAGTGTGATTTTGCCCTAGCACAGAAGAGGGGTCAGGCTATGTCAGGTCAAATCAGATCAGACCTCCATGTCAGGATATGTGGGTCAAGCTTTCAAATACCAGCAGACAGATCTGAACAACAAAAAAACGGAACAGAAAGGAATACTTCATCTGATAACCACTAAGGGCTGCTATTTGCATCATCCTGGTCTGTGGTGACGGCAAGGAGTGAACAGCCGGCTCAAACACCCTTCCGTTGATTCTCCTTGTCCCTACTGAGTAGGGACGGTCCCAATTTTCTGGTGTCTGGTCAGACACTGCCCCTATTTTTTTGCCCTTGGGGATGGCTTGTTAGACTTCTGTTAGATTGGTTTCTTGGAGTTGTTTTTGTCATTTGTTAGGTTTCAGCTGCCAACCTCAGGGTTTCTAGAAGTTAAATCTCTGAGTGGATAAACAGATAGATTCAACAGATAAGTTTTGAATGGATAAATTTTGTCTCAAGTGCACATCCACTTGAACACTAAGGGCTGGACCCTACGACTCCTTTCCTCCAAGACGTCATCCAACAGAGAAAGATTTCCTCCAACAAAGAAAGATTTTCCCTCATGAAAGGAAGCCTTTCTGTGTCAGAAAAAAAACAATTATCCATTGGAGGAAGTATTTCTCCCTTGAAGGATCTACACGAGAGAGTCATATAATCAAGCCGAGCTGAAGGGAAATCACAGGATGTAACCCTAAAGCCATATCCAGACTAAGGTTTAACTCAGCTCTACATTAAATCACTGATCTACAGCATATTGTAGGATGGTAACATTTTTCAAAGAGATCATTAACCATAGAACAGCACCCTTTTGGCTTTTAAATCCATGGTGGCTAGGCTGCTGCAGAGTAAAGCATGTGGAAGACTGAATAGTCTTCAGAAATATATAACAGGGTATGTGCAGGCATGAGTGGGCATGTGTGAAGTTGCAGGCAGAGATTTGAGGTGTGGGAAGTAGGGTAAATCTTTCCTATTTCATTGCTGTAAAGTTGGATGGTACACACTTGCTGATCACATGTGGCAGGCTGAATATAAATTGAGGCCTACATTAGGGTTGCCAAGTCTGGGTTGGAAAATACCTGGGGACTTTGGGGGTGGAGCCAGGAGAGGGTGGGGTTTGGGGAGGGGAGGGGCCTCAGCATAGTACAATGCCATAGAGTCCACCCTCCAAAGCAGCCATTTTCTCCAGGGGAGCTGATCTCTGTCAGCTGGGGATCAGTTGTAAAAGCGGGAGATCCCCAGGCCCCACCTGGAGGCTGGCAACCCTAGCCTACATGAATAAATATCTGCATGATTGGAGTCTAGGGTTGCCAGCCCCCAGGTCCAAGTGGGGATTCCCCAGCTTAGGGGGACTTTGAACCCCATACAGTTTTGTCCAAAAACCAGAGCACTGCACGCAATGTCACTGATGTGATGGTGCCACTTCTGGAAGATGTCATCGTGTTGGGGATGTCAACCCCCAAATACCCCTGCCCCAACAGTGAGGGGACCTTGCAACCCTAATGGAGTCTACTATTGAAATCTGTTCTTCCTAGGGTTGCCAGCTTCAAGGTGGGACCTGGGGGGGTCTCCTGGAAATTAGAACTGCTCTCCACACAACAGAGAACAGTTCCCATGGAGAAAATGGCAGCTTCAGAGGATGGATATCATCTCTGCTAAGCTCCTTCCCCATATCTGCTCTTTCCAGGCTCTGTCCCCAAATTTTCATGAATTTGCCAACCTGGAATTGGCAGCTCTAGGACTACTGCCCCAGTGGATCCTGTGTGCAGGGCCTACATGGCTTCCTTTGCCATTTTCTAACCTGTGTCAATAATCACCGTGGTGGTGCAAAAACACTAAAACCTGCCTAGATTAATATATACAGTGTATCTGATTAAAGCACTGCAACGTTTAGGGAAGCTGCCAGATGTTTGGGGGCAATATTTAGAGATGACGGAATCGTAGCTTTCAACCCAAATGCCGGTATTATTGCATTTTGGAGCCAGTACTTTTCTCCAGTCAGGATGGTGCTCACTACAGTCAGTCAGTGTCAGGAAAGATAAATTCTGTTTGCTCAAACTGAGGCATACTTTCATAAGCTTGCGATGCTGAAAGCCCCATCGAAAATGAGTTCTAAGGCTGACGTTCAGACAGATCTTTTAAAATACCATTTATACAATTAATCTCGTTTTGTTGTTTTTAAAAACATATTATGACACAGTGGTATAAATAATGCATGTTGATGGCTGCTGCAGCTGTAATTCAATCTCACAGTTCTGATAATACATACAAACCATTCAAGCATCACCCCCCATTTTAATTACTTTATCAGGAGCCCTCAAGCCCTGTCTATCTTGCCCTGCAATATCCGGAATTTAATTAATTCCTATTAACTAGTTTTGAACGCACTAATACGGAAAACAAGGCCTTCTCCCTCTGTGTCCTCCACATTGGCACACAGAGAGACAGCAAATGGAAGGGCAGGGCACCGTTCTGAAGGGTTACTAGTACCTCAGGCTTCGTGAGAAATGGGCCACCAGTCAGGAAAGAACGTCCACATAAATCAGATATTGAATTCTACACCAAACACTTCATATTGCTGACCTCATTTTGTCCCTCCTCTGCAATATCTTCATTACTCTCCTTGAAGCATTGCAGTCCAGTACTAATTATTCTCTTTTACTACTCCCGCAGTTTGCTGTGTTTAAAAATATATATGCCGTTGTCAGAACAGCACAAGACTCTGCTGTTCTTTTATTAACTGGAAGGTCCCACAGACAGAAAAGAGAATGTCCACAGTTTATTACAGAGGGAAAATAGATAAGCCATTGGCAAAAATAATCATGCCACCTTTTTCCAGTCAGAGATGAAGAAAGCAACTCTGCAAAGGGGCAGGAGACAGGGCTGGAGAAAGACATGCTGAAGCCCTAAACTCTGCCAGGGTTGCTAGAGTTGCCAACCTCCAGGGGGGCCTGGCGTTCTCCTGGAATCTCCAGATGACAGAGACTACAGAGATCAGTTCCCCTGAAGGAAATAACTGATTTGGAGGATGGACTGTATTGGCATTATACCCCGCTGAGGTTCTTTCACTCCCCAAACTCTGCCCTCCATGGGCTCCATCCCCAAATCTCCAATACAGCATTGTATATAGCATTACAAAAGTGTATTATTCCAACAATGAAATTTAGTAAAACCTGTTTTGTATATAGAAGGGCCTCATAATCTGAGGCCCTAAACTGTAGCTTGTTGCTGTTGTTGGGTTTTCAAGGCAAGAGACATTCAGAGATGGTTTGCCATTGCCTGCCTCTGCATCACAACCCTGGTATTCCTTGGTGGTCTCCCTCCCAAATACCTGCCAGGGCTGACCAAACTGTATCTTACTTAGAGCAAACCTAGATTTGATAGCATCTTGAGATGCAACCTGAGGATGCCACTGCCATTCTAAAGCCGATCACGAGTCATTTAAAAATGCCACGAGGGTCCAATCCTGATCAGGCCTGCAGCACAGCCGGACCAGGCACTTTTGTTTCCTCACCCCATCTTTTCAAGTGCCAACATGGCTCCCCCCCTCACAGCCATTTTGGCACTTGAAAGGTATGGAAAGGAGAGCACCCCATCCAACAGTTTTAAATGGCCCTTGTTAGGCTTTAAAATGGTGGTGGAGTCCCCAAGTCAGACCCAGGGACACCGTCACATCTAGTTTGGCCCTTAGCTTGTGGGAGCCAGTTTGGTGTAGTGGTTAGGAATAGAGACTCTAATCTGGGAGAACTGAGTTTGATTCCTCCCCCCCCCCCCATGCAGCCGCTGGTGTGACCTTGGGTCAGCCGTAAGTTCTTTCAGAGCACTTCTCTCAAGGACAGTTCTTGAAAGAGCTCTCTCAGCCCCACCTACCTCACAGTGTGTCTGTTGTGGGGAGGGGAAGGGAAAGGGGATTGTAAACTGCTCTGAGACTCCTTCAGGTAGTGAAGGATGGGGTACAAATCCAATCTCTTCTTCTTCTTCATATATCCAGCTCTGGCAGTAGTGATTGGGTAGGGGAGGGTCTTCACTAGGAGAACATCCCAGATTACAAATACTGCAGAGGGAGGGAAATGAAAGCCAAGCAACACAAAATTGCCATCCTCTAAAGGCCAGTTCAGATCTTTCTCTGTCTCTGATTAAGGGGCGGCTACGACTCACTGAAAAAGCACCTGGCATTTTGTATACAGAAGATGGCATGTTCAATTCCTGGCTTCTCCCATGGTCCAATTCAGAATAAAGCGGCTTCATATATGGACAATAAAGATTAAAAGCAGGAAAAGGGGAGTGGGGAGAGGGCGAGGAGAGAGTTGTGGGGAACAAAGGCAGTGATTGCGGCAGAGGCTCTCATGTTTTGTGCTTCTCAGACACGTGAAGATTTTGATAACACAGTTCAGAGTCTCGGGAATTTTGGCTAGCCAGGACTTACTATAGAATTTTACTATGCAAAGCATTAAAACATGCCAGGTAGAGAGGCAGAAGCATGCCAGAAGCATGCCACTGAAGCAGGTAGAGAGGCAGATGTGGACAGTGCTGTTATAGCGTCAGCTTAAGTTGCAACACTAAACAGGTTTTGAAATGCACAGCCTTAACTTGTTGCCAAATTAAACTTGTCTGGGCTTTGGAAACACCGAGAAGATGGTTTCTAATAGCCCAGTATATTTCCATGAACGGAGACGTTTTTAACACAGAGAAACAGAGATGCCATATGTATGTGGGAGAGGAGGTGCTTTTCTCCTGCTTAGGACAGCAGGATCAGGTTCCTGTTTTTGGTTGCGATCAGATGGGCAGTTCAATCCACTGTTGCTCCGCCTCTAATAGAGCCAGATTATTTTGTTACAAAGAATCCTGACCAGATTTTTAGCACTCTTCAAAACAATTTAACTGGCCGCAGAATGACCAGACAGCACCAAGCACGGAGTCAGCCCGTCGGCCATTTTTTAAAAGAACTTTGTCCTAGAAGCATGCCCACAAGCCAGAATTAGCCTGCTGGGATATGTAGTTCATGGGGCTGTAAGCATTACTTGACAAAGTTTTCCCTCTGAGCATGCGCACAAGTGCTTGCTGAGAATGCTGGGATATGGAGTTCACTGCCATCCTCCTTGTAATCTTTTCAATTTACCCCTTCCCCAAACGATATTAAAAAGCTGCAGCACAGGGGTGGTCTTTCTTTGAGAGTTTTTCAAAAGAAAACAAGGTTTTGAGCAGCCCCCCCGGAAGGGGGAAAGGTGCGTATATAGGGTGCATTCAGATGTGCCATTTGATCCGGCTTGATCTGGCTTTCGAAATGCTTCAAAACAAATCAAATGTGCACGATAAGACAGCCACAGCTGCCTCCCATCCCCAGCCGTTGCTTACCGTAGCAAATACCAGAGCAAAGCATAAAATTTTGACACCAGGTCCCAAGGTGGTAGGGTTGCCAAGTCTGGATTGGAAAATACCTGGGGACTTTGGGGGTGGAGCCAGGAGAAGGTGGGGTTTGGGGAGGGGAGGGGCCTCAGCAGGGTACAATGCCATAGAGTCCACCCTTCAAAGCAGCCATTTTCTCCAAGGGAGCTGATCTCTGTCAGCTGGAGATCAGTTGAAAAAGTGGGAGATCCCCAGGCCCCACCTGGAGGCTGGCAACCCTACAAGGTGGTGTTTCCCATGCTCTCCCGGTTCAAGCTGCATTTTCCCCTGTCCGATCGTGGAGCCATCGTCGAGCCACTTCCGAGTCTTTAAATCCCGCCCCCCCCCCCCCGCGAAAGCCTCTGGCTTCTGCTTTTTTGCCCGCCATTTTTATTTTTGCCTTGCTGATATGCGCATAAGCCCTTCTCCACCTCTGCGGCAATTTTTTTTTTAAATGGCCACTACCTCTGAGTTCAGGATCCCAAGGAGGCCAGTTTCAGGGGGGAAAGTTTAAAGGGACGTGTTCTTTCACGGCGGGGAAGTCACGGTGCTTGTGCAACTTTTGAGAGGCTTTGCTCACCTCCTTTGCACATGCGCATGATTGCTTATGCGCAAACTTGTAAAAAAACCAAAAAAACCCCACACGCTCCCACGCGTCAGTAGTGTAGACGCCGGGGAGCCGCTTGAATACGCTTCGACATGGGGTAAGTGTGATTGCGATTGTCCAGAGCGGGGTGTTTTGAGCGGGCTCCAGCATGCTGTCTGAATACACCCATACAGTCATGTGATCCTCGCTAACTGGGGGGGAAATGGCAGCTGGAAAACAAGAGATCACTGAGACCTGCCTGACACCTTGGGTGCACAACAGAGTGACCAGTTGACAATGAGCAGGCTCATAGGGCACTGCTAGATCCTTGCCTAGGGCTGGAGGCTCAGGTCTCCTTCATGGCATGCGGCACTCTTCATCAGCTTTGACTACTCTGCCAAAACTATGATTGGAAAGTGTGATTCAGCCACTGCAAGCCATGCTTTGATCACACCCAGGTTAGATTACGGCAAGGTAGTGTGGGGGGTTTCCTTTGAAAAATATCCAGAAACATCAACTGGTCCAAGCTGCAGAGGCCATGCTATTTTAGGAGGCTGGATGTCACCAATGTGCTCAAAGATCTGCACTGGCTGCCCATTTGTTGTCAATCGCAATTCAAAGTGCTGGCCCTTACTTAAAAATACAGTCCAGCCCACCAGCGAAGATCTTCCCCACAAGCCCTGGTCTCTGTGCTGATGGCTTCTTGGGGTGGGGGAGGTGGGTAGTGACTAGAGATAGGCCATTTTCATTGTTGGCACCTTGCCTTTGAAATGCTCTCCCTTTGAGGCTCACCTTACTGTCCTATAAGCACCAGGACAAAACATTTATTTTTACCTAGACTCTTAACTGATGAGTTCCATCTTTTAAACCTGTTTTTGCTCTGCTTTTAGCTTTAGCTATTACCTTGTGGGTTCAGTAACATTAAAGCCGGAGTCACTGGTTCACACAAGGAACAGGCTTTTTCAACAGTCACAATACAGCTTTTAACATCTATTTACATAAGTGACATCAACTGACTTATGGTGACCCCCGCAAGGGGCTTTCAAGGCAGGTGAGAAACAGAATTGGATTGCTATTACCTTCCTCTGCAGATAGATTCAGGTGGGTAGCTATGTTGGTCTGAAGCAACAGAACAAGGTTTAAGTCCAGTGGAACCTTGAAGACCACCAAAGTTTAATTCTGGGTCTCTTGTGTGCATGCACACTTTTTCAGATACATTCCTCTGCAGAGACTTCCTTGCTGGATTCCCATCCAAGTACTAGCCCTGCTTAGCTTCTGAGATTTGTTAAGTTCAGGCTACAGCATGCTGCCTTCCCTCCCCATAACATCTAGCACTTTCTAAAAGCTTTTAGAGCTGGAGGAAGAGACAACACTTTTATGATTCAAGGAGCAGGCAAAATTCTGTGTTCTGTGAGGCAGCATTTAGGAACTGCTGCAAAACTATTCAACAAGTGTACAATCTACTGTGGAGGTGGCCAGCCAGTTTAGATAATGGATTGGGGAGGAATGTGTCAGCAGTGTAGTGTCAACCCCAAATTCAAACATCAGTTTAAAAGAAAAGCAGCTATTGTTTAAGTAATAAGAAAAGAAAAAATTAAGAAAAAACAACTATTGTTTAAGCAAGAAGACTGTGTCTCAGCGCCCAGGTCTACTGTCACATTGACATCCTGTTACAAGAACAAAGAATGTAGCAAATAATCTGGGGCACAAAATGTATGTATGTGAGTAAGAATAGAGGATTCCAACCAGCCATGAGTAGGGGCATTGTCATCTTTAGGAGCAGGGGCAGTAAATGAGCTGGTTTACTTGAGAACATATTTCAAGATAACAGATCCTAAAATCACTTCATCCCAGGTTTGTTTACATGACCCAGGGGCCAAACAGGAGGCTGTAAAGTAAGGTGAAAGGCAGAAGATAAATTCTAAGAAAAACAAGGACTGTGGTGGAGCCATCATGTTCATTTGTAGATAAATGAGCCAGATAACAACTGCAAGGTTGTTAATTAGAGGAGTAAGGGTAGGACCTGACCCTTTTCAAACTACTTTTGTATTCCATTTTAGTAACTGGTTGCTAATGGATTTTTTCTGTCATTTCAGACAGACCCATTTTAATAACCCGCTGCTTGCGGAATTTATTTACCTGTTCACTTGTGTCAGAATAAATTTTGAGTCTAGTGACACCTTTAAGACTAACAAAGTTTTAGTCAAGGTATACGCTTTTGTTTTTAGTGTGATGGTCTTAAAAATTCCACTGGACTCAAACTTTGTTCTGCTGCTTCAGACCAACTTAGCTACCCATCTGAATCCCACTTGCATTGGGTTAGCAAAGCATGGTTGAGCTGCTTTTGAGGGAAACTGTTTTTTTAACATTTTCAACACCTTCATTGCACTTCTGAATCGCTGAGGTGTGCTGTTTAAAATGTCCACAGCACTTCCTACAATGCCACCTTTTCCCCGCCCTTTTTCACTGCATGATCTTCCTCAGACTTTTTTTTTATATTCTAAGGGAAACACCATAGCTTTCAAATGTTTTTTTTTAAATACTGTTTTAAAAAAGTCTGAGGAAGATTGCATGGGGAAAAATAGTGGCACTGTTTGAAATGACTGTAGCGCTTCAGAGACAGCGCATTAACGGAAGGAAATTTGCTGTATGAAAACCCCTGTTCACTTTACTCAAAATTGCTGTATGAAAACCCCTGAATCACTTTACTCAAAATTGGGCCAACAACAAATAATATACAGTTTAGAATGGTAATGTGGAAAGGGCCACAGAGTTTCACAGAATAGCACGTGTTACAGGGAACATGTGGCTGACCTCCAAAATGGCAGCCACACCTCAAGTTATTCTGTCCCTGGTTTGACTTATGACTTGTAACTGATGTCATTAAATCAAATGTTTCCCCACCTCAACCAGCAGCAGCCAGTAATATGAAAATACAGTATAATGACAACGGGACACAAGGTTACATGTAGTGGAAGGGGAGAACTCAACATGGTGGCTGCCATTTTGGGTAAAGTCCTGCGTTTCTTTAAATATGAGAGTAGGATCCAAGACAACCATAACTGCAACCATCTGGTCTTTGCTGTTCCTGTAAACAATGGCTGCCATTTCAGGACAACCACAGATACCAATCACTGGGTGTTCAAGTAGGCCCTAAAAATTCAATCAATATGTATTTACTTTTCTCTGCTTGTTTCAGAATAGAAGGCATTTTCTTCCTTCAGATCAACATGATGACTTCTTGAAACGTCCTGACAAAAGCCAAGAGTCTCTTATCTCTCATACTCATCCCACCTGTCAGCAGAGGTGGAAAGAAGAACCTATTTTCCCCTCTGTTCCTTTCTCCTGTCTCTTTATCTGTATGTGTTCATTCACATTTACCTCAGCAAAAGGTTACCCATTTAAGTCAAAAGGAGAGACCCTTTATTTATCATGTTTGTATCCCAACATTCCTACAAGGAACAGAATGTCATATGGGATATAACCCCATTTTATCTTTCACAGCAACTCTGTGAGGTAAAAATAAACAGGAGTCTCAAAGACTGACAAGATGTAGCTGCCTTGGGGGCCCTTACTAGGCAGAAAGGAGGCATACAAATATTGTTAACTTTATTACAGCACATGTGTTTTTTTTGTAGATTAGAGCCCTCCTTGTCAGACTGCCTGAAACTTCTCAGCTAAATTTACATTCAATAAGGAATTTGAACTTGTATCTTCCCACATTCAGGCCCATTTAATTGCAACCTAACATTTGTACTCTTAATATAAATATGACATCAACAAAGAATAAAGCTGGTTTGGTATACAGGCAATTTTTGTTGCAAGAACTAAATAAAATCCAGAGATTAGTGAGTGAATGTTTTGTGTGGTGAGGGAGAAGTTAAAAAGCTGTGAAATTTACAGCCACCACCCACAAGTGCTAATTTGCATGTGAACTCTCCAGGGTGAGGAGCAAACAAAATCTGAATTAAGAGTTTAAATCTATAAGTGACTAGAAAATGACACATAATAAAGCTGGAGTTCCTGTTGGGCACAGAAGGCAGGGCATGTGGAGATGATCACACTCCCCCCTGGGAAACACAGGAGAACAATGCTTTTCCTACATGTCAAATCTCAGTGCAGCTGTAGAGAAATTCATATGGGCAGCACATGTGGGCACAACAGGAATCTCTCCCAACTGGAAATGTTGAAACAGATGTTATACATGCACTTGTGGCTAAATCAATGGGCAATTTGCTAATCCAGTTTGCAGTCATGACAGGAAAGCCTCAGAGGTCTGAAGTGCTTAGATTCATCTCTTTGATATTACGTGTCCGTCTATGTTGGTTAGTTTAAAATATTTATATACCACTTTTCTGTACCTCAAAGCAAAGTGCATAAGAAACAAGAAAATCTCACTGTTTGCTTATCTTTCTGTGCTATCCCATGGCCCCATGGGAGCCATCTTGCAAGAAGAAGAGGAGGAGGAGGAGGAGGAGAGTGGATTTATACCCCGCCCTTCACTACCCGAAGGAGTCTCAGAGTGGTTTACAACCTCCTTTTCCTTCCCCTCCCCACAACAGGCACCCTGTGAGGTAGGTGGGGCTGAGAGAGCTCTTTTGAGGATTGCCCTTGAGAGAACAGCTCTGAGAAAATTTATGACTGATCCAAGGTCATGCCAGCAGCTGCATGTGGAGGATTGGGGAATTGAACCCGGTTATCCCAGATTAGAGTCCACGCTCCTAACCACTACACCAAACTGTCTCTACCCATGCATTCTGTGGAACATTTGGACTAAGACAAGATGGCATGAGGATGGGAGCCTTCCTGTGCAGATAACTGCCCCACCCAAATGCTTTCTATGTTACAGGAGCCATATGAGAAGCAGAGGAGCAGCTCTTAGCTGGCTACAGCAATATATAAATTGGCATTTACTCATGCCCAAAACAGCTAGATGTACAATACAGTTTCTGCTGATATTTATATCCTTAACTGTACTACCTTAAGTACTGCCCTAAGCAGATTTATAACATTCTAAACCCAATGACTTCAGTGAGCTTTAAAGGATAACTCTGTTTAGGATTGCATGGTTGGTTTATTTTATTTTATCCCTATCCTGCTTTTCTTGCTCATGGGGACCCAAAATCATATGCCCCTCCCTCCCACCACTTTATCCTCACAACAACAGCAACCCTGTGAGGTTGGTTAGACTGATAGAGTCACCCACTGCACTTCCATAGCAGAGTGGGCATTCAAACACAAATGCCCCAGGTTCTAATCCATCACTCCAACCACTGATGGAGAAATTAAAAACTGACAAATCACCAGGCCCAGATGGCATACATCCAAGAGTTCTGAAAGAACTCAAATGTGAACCTGTGGATTTCCTGACAAAAATATGCAATCTATCACTAAAATCTGCCTCCATCCCCAAGAACTGGAAGGTAGCTAATATAACCCCCATCTTTAAAAAAGTTCCAGAGGAGTTCTGGGAAATTACAGGCTGGTCAATCTAAAGTCAATACCAGTAAGCTGGTGGAATCCGTCATTAAAGATAAGAATTAATAGGCACATTGATGGACAAGAGCTACTGAGGAAGAATCAGCATGGATTCTGTAAGGGAAGAAGATATTGTCTCACTAACCTTCTAGAATTCTTTGAGGGGGTGAACAAACATGTGGATAAGGGTGATCCAGTAATGTCATTTACTAAGACTTCCAGAAAGCTTTTGATAAAGTTCTTCATCAAAGGCTCCAAAGTAAATTCAGCAGTCATGGGATAAGAGGACAAGTCCTCTTGTGGATTATAAACTGGTTAATTAACAGGAAACAGACAGTACAAATGGACAGTTTTCACAGTGGAAGGTGGTAAGCAGTGGGGTACTGAAGGGCTCGGTACTAGGCCTGGTGCTTTTTAACTTGTTCAGTAATGATTTGGGGTTGGGAGTAGGCAGTGAAGTGGCTGAGTTAGCAGATGACATGTAGTTGTTCAGGGCGGTGAGAACTAGGGAGGATTGTGAGGTGTTCCAGAGGCTGGGCTGGGGTTGCCAGCCTCCAGGTGGGGCCTGGGGATCTCCTGCTTTTACAACTGATCTCCAGCTGACAGAGATCAGCTCCCCTGGAGAAAATGGCTACTCTGAAGGGTGGACTCTATGGCATTGTACCCTGCTGAGGCCCCTCCCCTCCCCAAACCCTGCCCTCTCCAAGTTTATTTAAAGTTTTCTATGACAAAATCAAATAAAAAACATGTACAGATATACTTTTTCTCATAATCTTAACACTAATATTTCAACTGATTGTACTTATAATAAAGTATAAGTCTATCTATCCGGCTTAATGTTTAACCAGTTATAAACTCTGGATCATCTATTCCAATAAGTTTCTTCATTTTTACCTTGCCAAGAAACATTCCATCTGCTGTCTCCAACAACTTATATATTATTTCTTCTCTTGAGGGGATTTTCTCTGTTTTCCAGTTTTTAGCTGCTAAAATTCTGGCTGTGGTCAAAATGTAGGTTAATAAGTAAAGATCAGTCTGTTTATACCCATCTGGGAGCAAATTCAGCAAAAATATTTCTGGCAGAACTGGTAAGTTAATATTCAATATTTCTAGAATGATCCTAATGGCACCTGGGTTTGGGCCACTATGTCATACACAGTGTTGGACGGGATGGGCCAGTGCATGGCTTCTCTTTTGTTCACTGTGTCATGCCGGCTTGTCTTTTATTTCAAAAAGCGAAGAAAAAAAGGGGGGAGTTTCCCTTTATGTTGGGGAACAAATGCATGCAAGGCTGGGGATACAAGTGATATTCCAGAATAAAATAGAGATGGAAGGATTGTTTTCTGAGTAGTTGCAACAATGAATAAAACCATATTTTGTAAATAAACCTCTGCCATAGCTGCAACAACCATACAGTCCACTGGCACGAGGCCAGCAAGGCGAAAGGATCTGTCTCTGCCCAGCCAAAAGCATTTTCATAATGGCCCCTTTGATGGCCAAAAAGATAGGAGGCGAATATCTCCCCCTCCAGAACCGCTCCCAACTCCACCTGGCTCCCCTTTCCTTCTCATGAGCCTCCCAGGTCTTGCTCACCATCATTACCCTCTGTTTGCTATCAAGGGCTGCAGGCAATAAAGCAAAGAACCCTGGTGCTCTGTCGCCAATTTTAAAGCTAGGCGGCAGTAGTTATCTTAAAAACTGGTTAGAATGGTCAATTAACAGGTGCCCTTTCCATTAATCAACTGGCATGTTTTCAATGAGAAAAAGTTTTTTTATTTGAAGACATTATTCAGAAATTGCAGATGGCACAAGGTATTTTAGGAGATGTTTCTTCTAAGATGGCACCTGCTGCAACGCATGCAGGTAAAAACCAAAGCAGTATTTTCTCTTTTAAAAGGTAAAGGTAAAGGTTTCCCTTGCTCGAAAGCCAGTCGAATCTGACTCTAGGGGGCGGTGCTCATCTCTGTTTCCAAGCCGAAGAGCCAGCGCTGTCCAAAGACTTTTCCGTGGTCATGTGGCCGGCATGACTAAACGTTGAGGTGCAGGAACCCTGTTACCTTCCCACCAAAGCGGTACCTATTTATCCACTTGCAATTTCTTGCTTTTGAACTGCTAGGTTGGCAAGAGCTGAGACCAGAGACAGGAGCTCACTCCATCATTTGGCACTCAGGTCTCAAACTGCTGAATTACTGACCTTCTGGTCTGTAGCTTAGTGTCTTAACAACTTGAGCCACTGCAGCCCCTCTTCTTTCTCTTTTATTCATGCACAAATGTATGAAGAATTAATCAAGTCTTTGATTAGCCACCTAAAGACCATACCATTTGTCATCGGAGACTTCTTTAATTGGAAGACACCTCCAGTTTTAAGGTCCTGGACTGAATGGATTCCATTCCTTGGTTTGGTTTAAGACTGCCCACACTCAGCCCACACTCTATGGGCAACATGGCTTTCTTCTGGTGGTTAGGATTAGAGTGTGCTTGCTTCCTTTAGCTATTTATCTTTGTCCCTCTATCTAAGCACTTTGTTAATTCTCCAGTTGTTTTTAGGGGATCTGCTGCCGGTTTTCTCTTTATTCTCCTGTATTCTTCCAAGCTTCCCCCAATATATTTTTTTTTAAAAAACCTTCTCTGCATATGGTTTTAATTGCACGGTACAAAAAAGCCCAAGAATCACCAGAAGGTACACCACACACACAACCATTACAAACCAGTTTGGGTTAGGGCACACTGCCACAAACTGCCGCAGTCACTCCTTGCTCTCAGTTCTATGCTCTTATTTGCAAGCAGAGAGAACTGAGTCATAGGTCTACCCTCTTTCGCCTCCCCCCACCCACGCAACGCCTCTATTTTGACCCATAACTTTTCCCCTTCCCACCCATATCTGTGTTGTGAGTTTGGGATGAGTTAAGAGTTTGGGCTTCGACAGTGGCTGATTTCCTCCCTCCACCCCCTTCAGTTTACCATTCTTTTGCTATCATCTGCAGAAGATCTGTTTTCACTGAAAACAGCTCCTCTGGCATGCTAAGGGAGTTCTGTTTGCGGTTCAGGGAGTCTCAGCTGCCTTCTGGTTGAGCTGTATCAAAGGCACACGGAACGCCATGTTCAAAACTCATGACCTACGGTTGAGATACAGAACGTTTTGCATGCACACAAAAAAAATAAACCACGGGCACAATGGTAATTAGGCTTACATGAGAGCAATTGACATCAAAGACTGTGTGTGTAACTGTTGTTGTTCTCTCCTGCCAAATGTAACATCAGCTCACAAGCTATCTACCAGAACCAGCCTGCATAATTCTACCCCTGGTTGGCCAAGCAGCTTGGGCTGTCCTTACACAGAATCGATTTTTGCGTCTATTTTTATTTTCACAAGAGAGCTTCAGTTTTATGGTCCTCCACAGGCAAAACAAAATGAGAAGGCCAAAAAGAGGGTTTTTTTTAAAAAAAGTTTGAGCCACCAACCTAAAAACAAGAACATTATGAAAACTTCCCTTTAAACCTTCCCATAGAACAGAGCCCAAGAGCAGCAAAACCTTCAGCCACAACGAATGAGAGGAATGGCGAACAGCAATGTTATATATTAACAGATCAAAATGGTCACATCTCTCTCTCTCTTTTCTTTTAAAAAGCCACACAGTGTTATAATTATATTTCTGGGTTGCCAATATCTACAGTTACCTCATCTGCATAATGTAAACTCAGCCAACCCATAAGCTATTAGGCGCATTGGAAGAAGCGTTTCAAAGCTGTTGCTGATTTTTTTTTAAAAAAAAAAGCATGAAAAGGTGCAGACCTCCAGAGATAGCTAGTAATTACAGCTGCACTCAAGCACCTATTTGTTTGTTTTGCCTTGCTTTGAGTCAGAGGGTGAAAACAGACATGTGGCTGCATGGAAACCTCTAATGGGGAGACTGAGTGTTGGAGGGGATTCTCTCTCTCTCTGTATGTGTGTGTGTGTTGAGGGGCTCATCTCAACACATAGTGGGACTCTACAAATAACCAGTCCACAAGATTGATTGAGCTGCCTTCTACAGTATCTTTAAATGATGACCACATCTTCTAAACTCAGAATCAGAAACATTAATGCACACCGCATACACACATCCTGCTGCCCCAGCTTTGTCTCTCCTTACAGGATTGAATTCTCTGCAACTGTGTGTTTTAGCTCCAAACAGTAAAGAGCCACAATCACTTCCAGAACTTCTTTAGTTGACAATCATATTCACTCTTCAGCTGCACAAAATTAGGGCTATGCAGGACGATAGGGGAAGGATGATACTACATGCTTAGCATCTAGCTGATCATCAGATCTGAGATTATGTTGGCTAGCAACCATCTCTGTTGCATGTGAATTGGCTCGCTTGCTGAGCCACCCAGGACTGTTTTACTAAAAGCACTTTTTGCCTGAACACCCTTCTGTAATAGGATATGTTTTTCCATTCCTTCTCTTTTGCTTGTAACATAATATAAAATGATGATGGGTTGAACACTATCATTAAATTTGCTGATGATACCAAATTGGGAGGAGTAGCAAACATCCAAGAAGATAAGAGTTAAAATTCAGCAAGACCTGAATACTCTGGAGAAGTGGGCAGTTGCAAACAGGATGCAATTCAACAAAGATAAATGCACAGCACTACATCTGGGCCACAAAAACGTCAAGCTCAAATACTGGATGGGGGATACATTTCTGGGGAGTAGTGTATGCAAAAGAGATCTTGGGGGCAAGAGTGGACTGTAAACTAAATATGAGCAGTCAGTGTGATGCAGTGGCAAAAAAGGCAAATTCAGTCTTGGGTTGTATTAAAAGGGCCATAGCATCAAAACCACAGGGGATCATAGCCCCTCTGTATACTGCCTTGGTCAGGCCGCACCTTGAGTACTGCGTGCAGTTCTGGAGGCCTCACTTCAAAAAGGATGTGGACAAAATCGAGCGGGTGCAGAGGAGACCGACGAGGATGATCAGGGGACTGGAGACTGAGACCTACAAGGAAAGGCTAAGGGCCTTGGGAATGTTTCGTTTGGAGAAGAGGAGACTGAGGGGGGACATGATTGCTCTCTTTAAATATTTGAAAGGCTGTCATTTGGAGGAGGGGCAAGGAGCTGTTCCAGTTGGCAGCAGAGGATAGGACCCAAAGCAATGAGTGTAAATTACATGCAGAAAGGTATCGGCTGGATATCAGGAAAAACTTTTTCATGGTCAGCGTGGTTCAAAAGTGGAATCAGCTGCCTAGGGAGGTGGTTAGCTCCCCTTCACTAGCAGCTTTCAAGAAGAAGCTGGATGAATATTTGTCAGAGATGCTTTAGGCTGGACCTGCATTGGGCAGGGGGTTGAACCAGATGGTCTGTATGGCCCCTTCCAACCCTATGATTCTATGATCAGCAAAGCGTGGAGCCTTCCTCCAGCACATGAAAACTTCCTTTGGCGGAAGAGCCTCTTATACAGGAGGAAGTCTCCTCCGGACAGAGGAAGGTTCACTTTGATGGATGAAGGAGGGGTAGGACACAACCTGACATGTATTAATATGTGATGCGATCAGTGTGTCATGTGGATGCTTAAGCAGAGCCAAGGATTGCTAAAAAGGCAAAAAAAGGAGGATGCTGGAAGTTGTTAGCAGAGTTTAAATATGCAAGGAAGTGGAGCGCTGACTAGAGATAAATAAGTAAGTTTATTATAGAAGAACAAATTGTTATAGAACTTACAGAGAGAAAGACTAAACTAACCAGTCTAGCGGCTGTGAGAGGAACAAAGAGCAACAGGAAGCTCTACGGGAGCAGGAAGTCTCCAGAAGAGCCAATCAGGAGACAGCAAGGACACAGTTTGAAAAAGTGGGAAGTCCGCAGTCTAGCTATGTAAACTACAAGTCCTTCAGCTGTTCCCCTGTAGGATGATCTTCAGATCTTCTTCATAGGCCTGCGCTATAGACCTTGCATGTTCCAACAGAAGTATGCTGTGAAGTAGGAGTGCCAGCCTCAAGGTGGTAGCTTGAGATCTCTCAAAATTAGAACTGATCTCCAGACTACAGAGATCAGTTCCCCCTGGAGAAAATGGCTGCTTTAGAGGGTGGACGCTATAGCACTATACTATGGCATTATACCCTGCTGAGGTGACTCTCCATCCCGAACCCCACCCTCCCCAGGCTCCATTTCCAAATATTGGGGAATTTCCAAACCTGGAGTCGACAACCCTCCTATTAAGGGAGAAATGGGAGATTGTCGCAGTTATATTTTGTGACTCTCTGGCTACGTTCAGACATCATACTAATCATCGTTAAGGGGAAAAAATAAGCATCAACCTGGCTGGTAGCTGGCTTGTATACATGTCTTGTTCTTCCTCCCTTCCTTTTTGTGCTAAGAATTGTGGTTATAAACGAACTCCAGTAAAACATAACATCCAAATGCAGGCACAAAGGTTAGCTAGAGTTACAGTGTAAACCTATACAAAGTTATTCCAGACTAAATTGCCTGAAATCAACAGGTTTAGACTGGAGTAACTTGGCATGGGATTGTACTGGGGGTCTCCCCTCCACCCCACATTGGAGTTATAATTCAGATTTTAATCCAGGTTTAGAATTTCAGTAGGGAGGGAGCACTCAACCAAATTATACCAAAAAGAGGAGGAGGAGGAGGAGTTTGGTTTATACCCCATCCTTCACTACCCAAAGGAGTCTCGTAGCAACTTACAATCACCTTCCCTTCCTCTCCCCACAACAGACATACTATGGGGGAGGTGGGGCTGAGAGAGAACTGTGACTGACCCAAGGTCACCCACCTGGCTGCATGTGGAGGAGAGGGAAATCAAACTCGGGTCTCCATATTACAGTCTGCTGCTCTTAATCACTCTCTGAGGTCCCTCCCTTTCCTGAATCCCACCATCTCCAGACTCCACTGTCCAAATCCCCAAGAATTTCCTAACTCAGCATTGGCAACCCTCTTTGTAAATGGTAGTGGCTTAGAAAAAGTCGGGACAGTGCTTTACCTAGGGCAAATACCAGGTATGCTTCAGTACCTACTGGTTTGGCTTTCATTCTGCTTGCCAGTCACAAGCAGGAAACCAATTATTTGGCAAGCTGCTCAGATGTGTCTGAATCTATGCAGCTGTGTCTTTTTGCATGATTATGCTGCTTTCTCATTCAACAGTAGTGCTTTTTTCTACAGCAGTCCCTTTGTTTGTCTGGTGCCACCTCCAGTTTTAGAAGAAAGTTAAAACCAGTCTGGGGTTTTTGAATTGAGACTTACTACTGCTGGCTCTGTGTGCCTTCTGGTCTGCCCATGAATCCAGCTAATCCTCTGAGCAGTTCCTGCAATCACTTCTTTACAGATGCCCTTGACGATGCAGCCACAAAAAGCAGGCAATGCACTCTAGCTAATATTGGTAATTTATTGGATGCACCCAATTGCACAGAAGCAAAGAGGGGACAACCTGTCAAGTGATTGCCTGCTTTACAATACAAGTGGGTCCTAACCATGATTCAGTGGGATACGTGCCTCAGTTATCAGTGGAGAAAATCCAGTTCTTGAATTGGGCAAAAGCAGCCACAAGTTACAGTGACCTGGTCAGTCTTGGTGCAGATGTAAAGCTGCACAAGATGAATTTTAATCACCACTATTGACATAAGATGATAGGACCTGAAGCAACAGATTTAAATTACATGCAGAAAGGTATTGGCTGGATATTAGGAAAAACTTTTTCACAGTCAGAGTGGTTCAAAGGTGGAATCAGCTGCCTAGGGAGGTGGCTAACTCCCCTTCACTGGCAGCTTTCAAGAAGAGGCTGGATGAATATTTGTCAGAGATGCTTTAGACTGGTCCAGCGTTGGGCAGGGGGTTGGACTAGATGGTCTGTATGGGCCCTTCCAGCTCTATGATTCTATGATTCTAGGAGTTTGCCTCACATGTACTTATGGGTGTTGAGCAAGGTAAGTTAAACTGGCACATGTTTATTTTGCAGCACGTCTAACTGATCCTTAATAAATAGGGAGAACTGAACCACATGCTTTCCTTTATCATGCCCCTTTCTGTTATTACACATTCCAAAACGGCATCCATCCACAGGTGATAATGGCCCTCTTCCAAAACAGCATGAACAATTGCCACTGCTAATGTCAAAAGTATCAAACTAATAACAGCCATGCCAGGGTCTTGGTTTGAATAACCCTCCCAGTTTTGTGTTGTTTCATTAATCAGAAGTGGACTCCTGTTCTGTTACTAACCCTTTAAAAGAAAAAGGACTTTTACAGGAGAAAAGACCTCTTTTATCCAAATTTTTTTTCTTTAAAGGACTAGTAACAGCACATGGGAGGTAAGTTTCAATTGGTGAAACCCAGCAGGGTTAGAAGGGGTAATTTAGTCCAATGCTACTCTTAACTGGGCCACTGTATAGTGACAAACATTTGCACAGGACTACAAACTGTGTTCCTTCTACCCTTTCCTACTAGATCTATACATTATTGTACTCACTTTGGGCTTTTTTTTTTCAGTATGATTAATAGGGTTTTGCCAGTTATTTGGTTTTATGTCTGTTACTATTAATGAGATGGCCTGGGATAAAAAGTTTTTATCTGGGTAATACATTCATTTTAGTAGTGGCAATATGCCCAAACTAGGAAAGATTTACCGTGTCCTCTCTTTTCCTGTCCTCCTTCACCATATGAAGCAGTGGGAAATAGTTCAGCTGAATAAAGTTTGACACATCAGGTAATATATTTACAACCTGAAAGGGTAATTAACTATCTGCAGTGGGGCAGTAAAATATGAATATGGCATCCTATTTGAAAGATCTTCTCCAAACCTACTGTCAGATATATTTGTAGTAATTCTGATTAATCTTCCTTAACTTTTAAGCCTGAAACTTTTCTGGTATTTCTCAAGTTATGGCTTAGAACACAGCTACTGTTCCACCTGTGAATGAAGAGCTACCATTTGCAAATATATGGACCTTATGCATTTTAAATTCCACGTTAAAGCCAATTAATTTTATTATGAGGTGATCAAAGGATTCAGCAGAAGTAAGGGGCAAAAAATGGGAACAGGGGGCATTTCTGCACTGACCACTTTTTTCCAAAGAAATATTTTTTACAATATACGATTAACCTGAACCTCAGAAAATGAACCAAGTGAATTAATCATTCTAATAAATTTTGAACAAGATACCATTCTAATTAATGTCACTTTAAAATGCCAATTCGATGATCAAACACTTTGCACAGTGCAAGAATTGCAAGAGACTTTATAAAAGATGAATTATGTTAATGGTTCTTATATTTTCTTTTAAATGTCTAGGTATGAAAATTATTCAACAATAATATATCTATATTGTTCTATTAATTTATTCACCTGTTAGGCCGTTAATGCTGCAAATATCACACCTTGATTTAGTCAGGAGACAGGACAGGAGAAGTGTCTCATCAATACATTTTTGGTGAGCATTTAGAAAACTATAATCTTACTATTGTTCCACAAATCCAAGATTTTTCCTTTCTTAAGAATTTGATTAAAGACAGAAGAAAGAAATATTATCAATCTCCTCTTTAATGTTTTATAAAACTTCACTGCAAAGCCATCCCTACCAGAAGTTTTGCAAGTCTTATGAACTTCAATAATACATTCAGCCTCATTAGCTATTATTTTTGTCTCCAGCATTTTTCTGTGTTAATCAGCAAGTCTACTGAAATTTGCTTCATTAAGATATTCGGCAACTTCTCTTTCCAATTATCTTTCTTCACTGCAAAGAGTTTAATTATGGAACTTGAACATTTTTACAATTTCAGGACTGTTGTCTAAATCTTTTCACTCAGCTGCAAGAAATGTCTATATATTTCTGGAGAACATAAGAAGAGCCCTGCTGAATCAGACAAGTGGTCCATGTAGTCCAGCAGCCTGTCTAACACAGTGGCCAACCAGTTACCATGGAAGGCTAGCAAACTGCATAGAGGCCCAGACCTTTCCCTGATGTTGCCAATACTGATATTAAGAGATTTACTGCTTCTGAAGGTAGAGGTTCCCTTTAGTCAGCCTGGCCACTATCCACTGATGGGCCTATCCTCCATGAATTTGTCTAATCCCCTTCAAAAGCAATTTATTCTTTTGGCCATCCCCACTGGCAGCAAATTACACAATTTTAATTACTCATTGAGTGAATTAGTATTTATTTTTGTCTGTCCTGAATCTACTGCCCATCAACTTCACTGGGTGCCCCTCAGTACTAATATTATACTACTGATATTATAGCAAAGGGAGAAGAAGTTCTCCCTATATTCTCTGCAGAGAATGAATAAATATATGTCAGGCATGCAATGCTCTAGGATGGGTTTCTCTTCTCTTTAATGCGGTATCTCAGACTATGAACTGTTACTTCAGAGATAATCAGGGCCCTAAAAAGGGGGTGGGGACGGTGGAAGAAGAAGATTTTAGTGGGCTGGGGGATCCATAGGGGTTTAGTCTAGGCTGCAAAGAACTGAGGAGTACAAGAAAAAAATGGCTTCCACATAGTGATGCTCTAGGAATTTCCCCTAGTCTTTATGGCAGGGCTATTTTTGGGCAGGAATGCACTGGAACGGAGTTCCAGCTGGCTCCTGAGTTGGCCACACCCAGCAGGAACTCATTAGCATAACAGGCCACACCCAACAGCAGAAATTCATTAGGATTGGCTATATTAGGGGTATGTGGCCTAACATGCAAATTAATTCCTGCTACAAAAAAAGCCCTGGGTTTTGACAACAAACAAGGTAAACAGAATAAGAAACAAAATGTAGGTGTGGCTGGATGACCAACCTTCTGGTAACACGGGGGTGTGGCCTAATATGCTAATAAGCTGTGCTGTCAGTGGTGTGGCCTAATATGCCAATGAGTTTCTGCTGTTGGGTGTGGCCTATTATGTTAATGAGTTCCTGCTGGGCTTTTTTCTACAAAAAAAGCTCTGCTTTATGGTAAAGACTATGGGGACTAGAGAAGGCAGCCTAGAGTGTCACTTGGAAGGGAAGACATCCTCTCCAAACTCCATCTGCCCCAGTTACCCCCCACCCCAAATCTCTCAGCATTTGCTGAGGCAGCACTGGGAACCCTACACTAGGGGTAATACCTTTCTTATAAATATCAAGATTCTTACTTTAGTTTTTTAAGCAGTAATCATGTTATGCAGTAATAATCTGTTCACAGTTAAACAACCTGAATACTGTGTTTTTTAAATAGCCAATAACACTGTGTGCACCCAAGCATGATCTGATTGTACTACTGAGCCAGTATTTATTATCCCTTTGCTTACAGCTAGGTAAAACAGTTTTATGCATGTCTAAGAAGGCCATATAATCGACTAATTGGGTGTTGTGCTCATTATGTATTAACAAATTGTAAGCTCTTCATATGACTCACCAGGTTGTTAAAATGATTACAGATTTTCCTGACCTATCCAGTCCACATAGTTCTAAGCTTTCTTTCAACAAAAAGGGCACCATTTGACCGAAAAGAAAAAGGGAGGACCTAAGAACTCTGCCTGTTATCAATAGGTTGTCTGCAGCTTTCAGGCAGGAGATGAATGCTGGCTACCTCTGAGCCTTCTGAAGCTATGAAAAGTCCACCCCCTCCCAACCATACCCCCTTCATGGTCCTAGGAACAGTTCCCAAACACGCAATTATGTAAAAGAGCAATAGTTTTTCTTCAGCATAACAGAGGTTGTATATCCAATTTCTGCTTTCTTTTTTTAGAAAATTCTACCACATTGTAGAAAAAACCAATCTCTTCAGTAACCAATCTCTCAAATCAAAATAAATTTCTGCTTGCCTGGCTCTGATATATACTAATTCAGCATATTTGGGTGTTGTTGTTCTTCCATAATTTGCAGGTTGTGGTCCCCTGCCAAAGCCACATAAAACTATAAAACAGCTTCAGATGATTAAAACAAAGAACGACGAGAAAGGTAACCTTTTAAGTCTCAAATGGCATCATCAAACCCCCTGATCTAAGAAATATGTTTTCTGTTACAACAGTATGGAACCCATTAAGATAAAGCTAATCCAAAAACACAAACAAACAAAGAATGTACCAAATGTTGTTCGCCATTCATGCATACTTACACCTGTAACCAGATGCTGCATTTAAAAACGACAACTGAGTTTCAGGGGAATAAACAACAGATTCTCTTTTTTGACCCCACGTTGCTACACAACATAATACAGGAAAATAAACAGAATGCAGATCCCTCAGGATGTCGCTCACTCTTTCCATTCCCATAGAAAAATGCAAACATCCCCAAATCCTATACTGTGGGGCCCTGAGGCATTCATAAGTGTTCATATACTGCAGATGTATGTTGTCTCTATTGCAGGCGGATGCCTTGTCTTCTCACAGAAGGACTGTGCACAACTAACACATGTAGTGGGGTGAGAAATGGAACTGTGTCAACTCACATCTACTTACCCTGCCCCTGGCTCCTGCGTGCCTTGGACAGAGCTTCTAAAAGACCTCAGATCCCCATCCTCCCAAACCCTGAGAATCATTGGGTGGGGCTTGAGGTTGTCATGGACACTGGTCCAGCGATGCTTATTCTTATTATTCTTGTTTAGTTATTTATAATCCACCTTTCTCTCCGAGACTCAAGACAGATTACATAGTATAAGTCAGCTATAATCAACAGGTGGGACATCCAATAAATGGTTTGAAGTCCAGAAATCTGAAAACAGAAATCTCAAACAGAGCTACAAAAAAAAAGCACAAGCTTTTAAACATAGTATGGCTGCATTAACATGCGCCAGAAGATCCGACATAGGTGCAAATGCCTGACGGATCAAAAGGACGCGATCAGACAGCAACATCTGGGAAGTGTTCCGCAGATGTTGGCAACCCATGCTGCTTCACTGCAGAACAGGAAAATCTGGTAGTAACCCGTGCTGCTCCACTGCAGAAGAGGAAAATCTGGTAGTAAACAGAAGTGTGCACAAGCACACTTCCAAGCCATTGGGATGGTCTGATCAGGCCATCCCAGCTCGATGCCATTTCCCCCCGCCCCTGTCTTTGCAGTATGTGCATCATCGCATACCCACAGGGGGCCCTCAGTGCCGAGGTGTGATTCCTCATTTATGTGCATGAGGGGGAATGTAAAAAGAAAAATGACTCACCGGCAGCTGCGTTTGATCGCACAGTGACAGGCTGGGCCCGCAGCAACAAAGGACTGTGTGATCTTGCAACTGCGAGTCTAATTCCTCTGGAGGAAATAGTCTCGCTTCCCCTCCACTTCAACTGGCATGTGTAACTGCAGCCTATGTTAAGTGGTGTAGAACCACATCATCTAGATCACACTTACAGAACAGTACAATACAGCAGTACAGTAGTATACGCCATACTCCAGGGGTGGCCAACCTTGCTTAACGTAAGAGCCACATAGAATAAATGTAAGAGCCACATAGAGATGTCTGAGAGCCGCAAGACAGGAACAAATATCACACACACGTTTTTATTTTTTAAAATATGCAAATTTGCTTTTTATTAACGTTAAATGGGACTGCCAAAAATAAAAACAAACGAGGAAAACCGGTTATTGATAATGATATTACTTGTTTGCTAATGATATTGAGAGAGAGAGAGAAAAAGAGAGAGATGGAAAGAAAGAATTAAAGAAGTGGAAAGAAAGAGAGAGAGAGAAACTAGGAAAGCAAATAGATGGGAGGGAGGAGGGAAGGAAGGAAGGAAGGGAGAAAGAGAGAAAAAGCATGCCTCCCCTTTGCTTCCCCAGCCGCCCTGCCAGGAGCCGCACAATATGTGTGAAAGAGCCGCATGTGGCTCCCGAGCCACAGGTTGGCCACCCCTGCCATACTCTCTGTCCCTTTATCAATGCAACTTTATCACCATTCCATTACAGTCACAGAGTGGGATCTGGCAATGGCACAGGATCAAGGGGAGAACTTCCATATACCACTAGGTATTCTACCACATTGTACCTGTAAACATGTGTAGTTACAAGCATGTGGCTTTGAAGATAATTGTGCACATTTTTAAAAATAGAAATTCATTATGTGCTAAATGTAAAATGTACTTGATCTGTCAGTGCCCCCCATCTCCTATTTATACGTGCAATAGTTACCACAAGCAGAAGAAGTGAGCAGCGACTCACAAAAGTTCATACCTTGCAACAAATTTTGTTAAGTCTTTAAAGTGCTACTCGACTCTTCCACTTTTCTGTTGCTACAGACAGACTAACATGGCTGCCTAGCTGATATACCACAAGCAGGTATGCACCATTTTAAAAGAAGCCATCAGGGTCCATCTGACAGCCCAGAGTCCAGGCTGCTATCTGGGATTTCAGTCTCCCACCCCAACAAGGCCACAAGAATGAGCCCCAAAGCCTGAGGCCCAAGAACCCCAGAGGGAGGGGGCTACCACAAGTAAATCTGAAACAGCAAAAGTAAAAATAAATCTGAAATAATGGATATTTCATTAATGTTTATTCAGCTGGATTTTAAGCCCCTGGTGCCCAGACAGAGTTGCCAACTCCAACTTGAGAAATTCCTGGAGATTTGGAGTGACGCCTGGAGAGGGAAAGGAGCTCTATAGGGGTGTGATACCATTAGGGTTTCCAGGCCTTTGCTTAGCAATCCCAGCAGCTTTGGAGAGTGGGCATGGGGAGGAGGAGCAATGTGCCATGCAGTGATGTTAGTTCTGGGTGAAGATCCAGACACGATGTCACCACATCACGTAGGTAAAGGCCACAGAGACTGGAAACATTCCTAAAGCATGGTGAATGCGGTGATCAAAAGCAGTTGCCAGGCTGAGTCTAGGAAGTGGTGTGAGGGCAGGGGACAAGGACATCAGGATGGACAAAAGAGTGATGAAGATGTGGAATTCACTGCCAGAGGACGTAGTGATGGCCACAGGAATAGACAGCTTTAAAAGGGGGTTAGATAGATTCATGGAGGACAGGTCTATCAGTGGCTACTAGCCACGGTGACTGAGGGGAACCTCCACACTCAGAGGCACTAAACCTCTGAATCCCAGAGCCAGAGGTGACATCAGGGAAGGTTTCCCCCCTCTATACCCTGTTGTTGGCCATCCAGAGGAATTGGTTGTCCACTGTGTGAGACAGGATGCTGAACTAGATGGACCATTGGTCTCATCCAGCAGGGCTCTTCTTACGTTCTTACATTGCTACGTTACTTCAGGGTTAAATTTGGAAGTGTCAAAGAGTAGCTTTAGGAATCACCAGACAGACACCCTATGACTTCTAGAGCTACACTATGTCACATTTGTGCCGCTGCAGTTTTTTATTTTATTTTTCTCCAGCCGGTGCTTGGAGCAGTGGCAGGCAACAGGGCTGGCCAGTGGGACGCCTCCCGCTATAGTGGGAGGCCCTGCAAGCCTATGTGGAAGTGACATCACTGTGCCCATGATGTCACCCCCCCCCCCGGTTTACTCCAGTTGAAGAGCAGGCAAAGTGTGTGTGGGGGGGAAGGGGGGAAGTCAGTATGGACAAGGAACCAGGTAAGCCTAAATACCATAGAGTCTCCCCTCTGAAGCTGCCATTTTCTCCAGGGAAACTGATCTCTGTAGTTTTGAAATCAGTTGTATTTCTGGGAGAACAACTCCAGGCCCCACTACGAATCTGGTAAGCCTTTGCCCAAGTGTCTAATATCTGTGGCTACAATTGACCGGGGCAGTCAAATATCCCTGTGCCTAAACCAAATCTGTTTGCATTTTTGTGAATATCCACAAATGCTTGCAAATATTCAGTATTTGATGGGGATGCCTGCAAAATTTGCATACATGTACACAAACACAAGGGATGGTTCTTTAAACAGAAGTTAGGCCTTACCTGGAGCCTCTTTTTCCTTAAAATTACTGCTCCCAAATTTAATCAACATGACTTCCTGCCAGGATTGATAAACTGTAGTCTATCAGAAGGTCCCCTTCCTTTCCCTTCCCTCCCCAACCCCTTCTCCCTTCTGCATTTGAGGCCTTTGCCCTCCCCAGGATCTGGGCTGGAACCACAGGATCCTTCCATCCACCTTCAGAAAGATATGGTCTATAGCTTGCATAACTGCACCAGACAACCCATCAGCCATTTTGAGTCAGGTCTAAATTTAAAGAAAACTGTGAGTGTGCAAATTTTTGGATGACGTTTGTTTTACAAGTTGTCCTGCTTGAAATTTGTTGTCATCACTAGTCAGAACCAAAGATGAAAGAGGAGGAGTGCTCTCCACCCAGCCCATCAACACGTAGAAGATTTCATGACTGTTTGCCATCTGAAAAGCTACTTTGGCAAGGTCTGAATCCCTGAGCTTTGCAGCTTGACCGAAAAAGCGGCAGCTCACTCACAATTTCTTGTCCAACTCGCCTCACAGAAGCACACCTATTGCATCAAAGGCTAGAGGTATGTTGTACTTATTAAATTTGAAAACTCAGCAAGGTGTCCAGATACTTACAGCTTGAGTACACAGAAATGGAATCTATATGCCAATTGACTGGAGGGAGGGGTGAGAGAGAAGAGAGAATATTTTATTTTTCCCCTTGGCTGCCCACCAAAGTATAGTCTACTTTCTAAAAATTATGAACACTCCATTTGCATTTGTTAATCTATAATATATTTTATCTACAAATCCCTTAGTCCTCCTCCCAGGGAATTATGCATCTCTGTCTGTCTGTCTGTCTATCTCTCTCCCCCCCCCCCCCCCCGGGTCAGGATTCTTACCTTGCATCTTTCAGTAAATTCCTTTTCTAGCAGAATCTTGTAGGTACTTCAAAAACAAAGGACTTGGGTCTAACGGTGCCCTTTCTGTATCCTAAGAGCTGAAGCAACATGTTCTTCCTGTCTTTCTGGGAGAAGTTTTAGACCGGGGGAAAAAAGAAAAGAGTTCCGAAGGAGGAGCAGCCCAGTCTGGTTCAAACGATTTCACGCCCATTTGGAGGCTTTTGCCTTTGCTGCACAAAAGTTAAATCTGAGCACAGAAGGCAATTTTTTCCCCGTCCCGGAAATCAGTAAAAACCAAAACCAACCCTGAGCTAACAAGAAATTTTCTTGCATGTGTTCTGCTAGACAGACATCGTGAGCCATGGCAAGGAAACACGTGATGTTTATAAATACAATATGGCTTGTGTTGTCATAACCTCTCAATGACAAACTGAATTTGGGGGAGGGGGGGAAAGGCACACAGAAATGCCACGGGAGAGATGAGGCTCATGTCTTTCAGCAAGTCTGCGCAAAGCAAACCCGCGCTCACTTCTTCCACAAAAGTCAACTATATTTATGAGAAGTAGGAGAACCAGAAAAGCACCATGTGCAACCTTTTAAATGCATTCTTAGCAACCTCAGCTGTACCAGACTTCACAACACTAACTGCTTAAATATTTGCTCTTCTTGCCAGACAGGGTTCTGATGTTGCAGGCCTAAAGTAACTGATTCAGTAGTAAATCCATCTGCTGGGCTTGTCGTCCATCCTGGGTTATGAAAATTTTTTAAGTGCTGATCCAGGAGTTTTGCCTGGCTTCTCTTTCCTCATTCTAAACAACAATTCTCTACCCCCCCCCCCTTTAATCTCTTTTTTCCTGTAATTCACCCTGTTCTCTTTTTTTTCACCTATCATATTTCCGTCCGGCCTCATTTCTGTCTTAATATCTAGTATTTTGCATTTCCTCTTCCTTTCCTCTAGCCTTGGATCTTTCCTGCCTTAGATGACATTGTAAGCTATGCACTAGCAGGTCATTGTTAGTTTCACTGGCATAAGAAGAAGAAGGAGGAGAGTGGATTTATACCCCGCCCTTCACTACCCAAGGGAGTCTCAGAGCGGTTTACAAACTCCTTTCCTTTTCCCACCCACAACAGATACCCTGTGAGGTAGGTGGGGCTGAGAGAGCTCTGAGGCAACTGTCCTTGAGAGAACAGCTGGTACAGAGCTATGGCTTGCCCAAGGTCATCCAGCAGGTACAAGTGGAGGAGTGGAGAATCAAACCTGGTTCTCCCAGATTAGAGTCCGCGCACTTAACCACTACACCAAACTGGCCAGGCAGCCTGCTTCTGCAGAGAACTTCCCCCTCCATTGATTATGCTCTTCACTGCTCCTCTGGGACAAATACTGGTTCAAATGGGGGACGATCAGTACCACACCAACAACATGATGCTATTTTCTGTGTGACCCAGAAGGGATGTCATTTAACATTTGCCCCAAACTCTGTAGTTAACCACAGAAGTTGGGGAATGCTAGAGCATTACCCACAACAACAACATTATTTCTAGGTTGCACTGGAAATTACATCATCACATTGGGAGATGCGTTTGCCCAAACTCTGTGGTTAAACCATAGTTTGGGTTGAATGTTAGAGTGCCACTCAGTAAGTCCCCTACCAGTGGCCAGCCTTGGCATACAGCATTTATTATTATTATACTTTGAGTGCTGTGGGAGGAATACCAGATGATGAACATCTTCTGGTGATCAGGTGCACAAAAAGAGCTCCAAGTATCTTGTAGGTAATTCATGGCATAGCGGTTAGAGTGCTAGTCTAGGATCTGGGAGACTCAAGTATGAATCCACACTCTGCCATAGAAGCTTGCTGGGTGACCTTGGGACTTGCTGGAATTACCAACAAGTGTAACCTGAAACAGGATTCAGAGTGAACGTCGAGAGTTTTGTGTGGGTATAGCATCTCTTGGGATTTGGAAGGAAGTTTAATCAAGAGTGAAGAGCAATAACCAGGGAGGACTAGTGATGCATCAAATCTGGAACACTGATTGTCCCACTTAGGAATTTTTCAAAAACAAACAAACCCCAGTCTTTGAAATTTGTGACAATCCATAGACCCTGAGCCAACGAGATGAGATGGGATCCTCATGGCTGCCATTTTAAAAATGCTGCAAGGGCCTGATTCGGAAGGAATTTGCATTTGTCTCCCCCATGCTTTATCAAGGGACAAAACAGCTGTCCCCCCCCCCCCCGGCTGCTTCAGCACTTGGAAAGGCGTGGTAGGAGGCAAGAATACCACACTGTGGGCCCAATCCTGATCAGCATGTTAAAATGACTTTAATATATCTCATGACATTTAAAAATCACTTTAAAATGGCGGAGAAGTCCCTGCGGTGGCCATGAGGATGCCGTCACATCTAATTAGGCCCATTTGGGCTTGACAAAAGGTTATGGATGTTGCTGCTGGTTATGAGGCAATCGTTGACTTTCCATTCCTTTCTTTGAAGCCTCACTTGGAAATGTCGCAGCTCTGCCAACTGGCTACAGCCTTGGAAAAGCAGTGACATTTCTTGGGAGGGCTTTCATACTTCTCCAATTAAACTTGGTAACCCTTGGGCTGAGGTATAGCATCAACATCTCAAAAGTCATCAGTCCCTTCCAATGAACACTCTGCTTCCTAGTAATGGCCATCCTAGCAGAGAAGGCGTACTCTCCAGAAGCAAGAGGGAAGCATACACGTACAACCCCCAGGTATCACAGAGTGGGAAGTCATTCGGGCACCCTGCCATTTTCCAGCTAGGTCAAGGGTGATTCTCCCACTGACAGAGACCTGTTATTTCCCTTGCTTTTAGGCCTCAAGGATGTCAATATGCAGTAATACTGTGTGACAAATATAAGGAGGGACAATGGTTTACTTTATATCTTGTTGATATATTTTTAACCAATAGTTCTTCAGGATGAAGCAGCAGGCAAATTACTGTACCATGGATTAAAAGGCCAAAGCAAAAAATAGTGCTGATATTTCAGTTGATATTCAAAACAGAACCAAACAAAAACCACACAGGAATTTCTCATTAAAATATCACAAGAATCCAAGCCATAGGAAGCGATCAATCATATCTGCATAAGTTCTGGGTTTTGCTTTCTGGTTTTGTCTGTTTTTTTTAATTAGCCCTGCCCTCACATTCTCATTTAGACGTACAACTGTCATCAGATTCACCAGCCTGGGTAGTGGTGGGGGCGGAATCTGTAGCATTTTTGTAAACCTGTTAGAACAGTTTATTTAACCATGGCTTTCTCCTGCATATATTAAAAGAAGTTCTTCTCAACACATGAAGTGCTAGAGGAAACGTGGGCCAGGGGGTAGGCGATTCACAATCCCAAAACTGCACAGATTTCTTGCATCGACTTTGAGCTTGGTATGTAGTATTGCAATCACATGACACACTTTTGCTTCTCATCCAGTTTGCAGCTCAACCCACCCAATGTTGTGAAGCCGCACATCTGCCAAAGAGAGTCTTCTGAGGAAAGCAGTTAAATTGACACAGTCATTTTTGACTGTGGAAAAGATACCAAGGGGTTATTCCCCTTCCCCTGCCACTCCTGTTTATCACATCTGTGGCTGAGCTGCTGCATTTACAAGCATGGCGGCTCAGTAAGGTAGGTCGCTATTGTTCTAGTCTCATGGGCATTTTCACTTTCTGGGATAGTTCCTAGTGGGCCACTGCCCTGGAAGGCCACTGGCAAGAGGAGCAGAGCAAGGACTGCTTGGCTTGAACCCAGCCAATGCCATGATGATGGGTACAGGCATCCCTGCCAACTCCTCCTGTGTCACTGTAGTTGAGAGACCACCTGTTAAGACTTGGCTGAGGGATCACCTGCCCCTAGATGATATGTAGAACTGACACTTGCCCAAAGCCATGCAGGCAAACCAATGGCAGAGATGGCACTGGAAGCTCTGAAAACTGGCATCCTAGGAGCTTCAGTTCCTCAGATGAAAGAGGCACAACAGCATTCAGCTAAATGACAGATAACTAACAACTGGTATCAGAAAGAAGCTCCTCTACTGGAGAGATCATGGACTTATGAAGTGTCCCACCTGATGTGGCACTGAGATTATGTTAAAACTAAACTGTTCTGTATTTGAGCCTAGCAGTGCATCTGGCCACGGGAGGGCAACCTTCACAAGAAAGTTTAACCAGGGGAAGGTGATTTTTTTTTTAAAGTTACCAAACTGTGGTTTTCCCTATTTAAAAACATAACACTGTGACTAGTTACGAGGATTCTCACCATTACCTAAATGTTAGCTTTGGCAATACGCAAGCACATCTGGGTGCCGAATAACTGGGAGAGAACAGTGACAGTGAAAAATGAAGCGTGAAGGCTATGCGCACACACACACACACACACACACACACACACAAGAAGATAATGTAAGGAAGTAAAATGTAACTGCTAGTAGGTTGTCAGGGAGGGAAAGCAGCATGGTATAGCCCAGGGGTGGGCAAACTGTGGCTCGGGAGCCGCATGCAGCTCTTTCACATATATTATGTGGCTCCCGGCAGGGCGGCTGGGGAAGCTAAATATCATTAGCAAACAAATATCATTGGACAAATTAATATCATTATCAATATCTGCTTTTACCCCTTTTGTTATTATATTTGGCAGTCTCCTTTAATGTTAATAAAAAGCAAATTTGCATATTTTCCAATAAAAGCAGGTAATATTTGTTCATGTCTTGTGGTTCTCAAATATCTGATGTTTATTCTATGTGGCTCTTACGTTAAGCAAGTTTGCCCACCTCTGTTCTAGGTGGCTCTTACGCTGAGCAAGTTTGCCCACCCCTGGTATAGCCCGACCTTGCCAGATCTTGGAAGCTAAGCAGGGCCAGTACTTAGAAGGGAGACCATCAAGGAAAACTCTGCAGAGGAAGGCAATGAGCAAACCACCTCTGCTTAATCATTTGCCTTGCAAACCCCTTGCTGGGGTTGCCGTAAGTCGCTATGACTTGACAGCACTATATTCACACACACACACACACTCACACACACACTGTCACACAGAGCCTGCTTGCGGGGATACAAGTTCAATTAAATAAATAAACATAAATAAACATAGGTTTTTAATAGCAAATCAATAGCGGGAGCAATTCTAAGCAGATCTACTCAGATGCATATCCCGTTTTATTCAACGGGGGCTTACTCCCAGGAAGGAGTTCATAGGTTTGCAGCCAAAATCACAACTCAAGTGGACAAGTTCGCTGTGGGTATATAACAATCCACATCTGAACTTTAGACACAGCTTCTTTTGTTACGTTATTCTTCCTGGAAGAAGATGAAACAAAATAGGCAGAAGGGAGGGGAGTATTTTAACTCCTTTTTAATACACACACATATAGCAGCTGATTATATCTTCTATATAACACCGAGCTTGCCTACTTAGACAGAAATGGCCAGATGGGGGGATACAAGAGAAGATCCTTAAAACCCAGCTGCTCACTCTGAATAGACAGTAAAGTGGGAAATGGGAAGATGTGAAGTAAAGGGTGAAAAAAACAAACAAGGAGGTGAAAAGATCCTATGTTTGGTTTTCCTTGCTTCAAAGGAGTTTTAACCCTTCAGGCAACGTGACATCTCCAAGGTGGCTGCCCGTCTTTCCTGATCACTTCTGTTAAATCAAGTTGGGCATTCTAGAAGGCAAAGTTTCTGGAGGGTCTTTGCAAGCTGTTGTGCCAGCCCCCCTCTACACTACACACTCAGAAGCCAGATGATCTACCATCATGCTACTGGTCAGAGGTCCAAAGAGAAAGAAAAGATCTAATTAGAACCGTACAGGCTGCAGCAGACGTTGTGCCCAAACCCTTTCAACTCCACGCACCGCACATTCCAAAAGCAGCACATTTTACCGTTGCCCATAACAAGAGGGAAAACATCTTTAAAGCCATCCTATTTAAACTGGAGAGTCTCCCCCCCCACCCCCCCTGACTGCTGAAAAAGAGCCTGCCTGCCATACCAGACTGCAACCACCAGAAGTTGCAAAGCTCCTCTCAAACTTATCCCACGCATTTAACATGGACATGAATAAACAACAGCCCTCCAGTCTACTAAATTAGTAGCACAGCCAAAATGAGAGAGTAAGTGAAAGGCGTCTCACTCATTCTCCTTGCAACCTCTACGACTCCACTGCCCCCACCTACTTATTTTCTATGATAGGTCGGCAGAACACAAGCAGGTAATGGAGCTTCACTCTAGCCTGCTGCCTATTTCAGTCTCTTACCTGAAGGAACTGCTGCTTGAATGAGAACGAGAGCCCGGCCATCTCCCTGATGGCTGCCCCAGTTTAACTCTGCTTAGCTTGTGAAAGCTAATAACATCACAGCTCCAAGAGAGAGCTTGGCTGCAGCTCAGGAAATGAATTCTCTTGGCAGAGGCGTACATTTTAACATGCCACCTGCAGTGTGACATACCTCCGCAGAGTCACTGGCGAGCCGGGGCCGAAGTCTAGAGAAAACGTTTCCCGGAACGCAACACCTCACCGCCCTCCTCCTACAGAGGTAGAAGTTACCGGCCCCTGCGACGTTAATAACTTCAGCAATGCTTTAATGCGCCCAGACGCAAGATGCAAAGCACCATGGCGTGTGCTCAAGCATCTCTGAAACAGAGGAACAGTTATGAGTCCATATTTTTACAGGTGTTTTCCCACAACGATTTGACATCTACTTCAAAGTGCTATATGACCTGCTCAGAACCAAGTGGACTGCCCACTAATATCTGAATATTTTCTTTGACCTAGTCCAGTTTAACACATTTTCTCCAAAGAGAACACTTCAAAAAAGAAAGAATTTTAGGGATGGCTTTGCCAAGGAAATGGCATGTCTGTTGTTTCTGATGGACTCTAAAAACTTGCCACGATCTGTCTCCACAGGAATTGATTGTCGCTTCAGGAATGTAATAGCTCAGATGGCAGCCTCAAAAAGATCCCAAATTTAAATCAACGACCACCTTGTAGAACTTTTTTCAGTGTGCAATGAAACAAGCCTCGGGAAATGGCTTCAGGCATAGATAGTGCCCTTTATCAGTACCAAGGAAGAATAGTATATAGCCAATTTGGTACACAAATCTAGGAAAAACTATCACTAAGTTATACGAATTTAAAGTTAAACATAACCAGAAAAAAAAGTCAGATTAGAATAAGCAAAACTTTTCTGGACTCTAATTGGAATTAAGCTCAGGAAAAGTTGAGCTGTTTACACAAAAATTAGCAAATAGCTTGGCTTTTTTCTAGGCCACTGCCAAACTCAGAGTGACTTGGAAAAATAATCTCCCCCTTCATCATTCCCACTTTTCTTGTGGCATCGGGAAGCTGCGCAGCTAAGGGCAGCTCACCAGACCCCCCCCCCCCCCCAGGGAGTCAAGCAGTCCTTCCCACTCACAGCCTCTCCTGCCTTCCCCAGCAACTGTTTTAGCAGAATCCAGGGTATGCTTTGGATACCTTGGGAAACGTAGTCCTCAGAATCTGATGTTAGGTACTATGACAACCTTTCCTGGGGTACTTGGGAAGTATCCTGAGGGTACCTCGCACATATACATGCGAGCAGGCTAGCTGACTTATCACCACCAGGACTGCCAGTTGCCACAAGCAAAGTGGGGAGAAAGGAGTGGATCCCGTCCAACCCAGAGAAGAATCCAGGGCTGTAATTATGAACCACCAAAGCTTGAATTCTAAGGCCAGGGAATGTTAGTTTTGGAGGTGTCTCTGTTGGAGATTATGTTATGTCCATGCCAATATTTGAAAGTGCAAGAAGCATATTTAGACTCCTCCCTTTGATACATTCAGAAATAAATGGCAACAAAAAGTGGGTTGCCAGCACTTGCATCCATTTTAGAACAGATGTGTGTGAAATACTAACGTATTCCATATATCAGATTTCAAGTAGTGACTGAAGAGGTTTTCAACTTCGTTCTGCTCTGCTGGTAAATTCTAAATTTAACTGCCTTGCATCTGAGCCTCAGCAGAACTTGGATTGCCTATCTTAATTAACTGATAAGCAGCTGAACAGTAGTGGTGATCTAGCAGTTTGCTTTGAAAGGTGCATTTATGCTCACGTTAATGGCAAACAATTCATTCATTCATTTCTATCACACCTTCTACCCAATGAACTAACAAAGCAGCTAAAATCATCATAGAACAATTTCAGCCAATTAAAAAGATAAGAGAGACCTGGGGCTGCGGTCAGACGAGATGTTAGATCTGACTTTGTTGCTGTTGCCCTGCAGATTTAAAATGTCGGTTCAGACAGCAACATCTGCCTCCTGTCCCCCAGTCATTGGCACACTGGACTCACCCATCTTTGAGCCAGAGTTCTTAAGCACTATGGAAAATCCAGTCTTTATGGATCTTCACAGACTCATCCTGCATTTCTGGATGTATGATCACCGCAAAATGAAGCTGCGCACACAATTCTGTCTATATAGTTTTTAAGCTTCAGTTGGCAATGTGTGCATAAGCGCACATTAATCCTGAGCTATTCTGTTGGTATCAGGAGCCCCCCGGGGAGTTGTGTTTGGATGATGACTCCCCCCCAAGAATCCATCTCTCCTGTTTTTGCGGTGGGACAGTGTTGAAATACTCCCTGTTAAGGCTCCCATATTGGCGGCCTTAACTTCCAGGTTTGCTTCTGCATATGCACAATTTTTTTGGGGGGGGGGGGATGCCGCTTGTCACCCATTCCACACGAGCTGCACAGCAGGCATCTGGATGATCACCAACCAGGGTAAGTGCATGGTGAAGAGGGCAGAGAGCTAGATGTCTGATCAAAAATCCCAGGGATTAAAAAACCTGGATCAAAAAAGAGGCATGGTCAGAACACAATAGCATACCATCTGACCATAGCCCTGGAAAAACAGCCATGAGCAAAGATGCAGAGGTGAAGGTTTTCAAGGCCCCAACAACCCTGACAGAGAATCTTATTATGTTTCAGTGGAAGATTATTTTTATGTTTAAGGAGTGGCTCAGATTTAGTGAAACCTAATGTAGCAGGTGATGTGAAACTGAGAAGAATAAAAGCAAACGAGAGGGAACTGATCATGGATATCTGTATGCATCTGTGTTCCTTAATATTCTAGGTACAGAAGACCTGTACCTTTCAACCAAGCAAGTTCCTGAGGTACAGAAACTCCTGCATATAAGTGGTTGGCCCTGGGTAGTATTTGGATGGGAGACCTACAAGGAATACCATGGTCATGACGCAGAGGCAGACAATGGCAAACCACCTCCAAATGTCTCTTGCCTTGAAAACTCTACAGGGTCAGCATAAGTCAGCCGTGACGATAGCACTTTCCACCACCACCACCATAAGTAGAACATGCCCATTTGCAAAGGATATTCACTTTGTATCTTATTTTCTCTAACATAGGGAGTAATCCTGATGTCAAAACAAATGTGTATCTTTCAATGTGAGAATGGCACATGGTGGCTCTCTGGAGTGAAGTAAACAAAACCTATTGTACTACCATCCACAGAGGGGGTACATATTTATTCTAAGGGATTTTTCACACTGAGTGGTTTTTCTTCAACCTTTCTGAGGACACTGTGGTCCATTTGGTTACTTCATCATTTCTCCATGCTTTCTTAAACCACCTTTGACATAATTTTGAGAAAGCACACAGGAACAATGAGGAAACCATGGAAAGACAACAAATGGACAACAATGTCTTCAAGAAGCTCAGAGAAAAACCACTACAGTTTGGCACCCACACCAAGGGAAAACCTCAGTGTGAAGAACCCCTAAAATGAAAATAGAATCCATGCTGTGAAAAAATGTTTGAATAGGTCCCAAGTTGGAATGGTCTTTGGTCATCTATCTGTCTTTCTGTCTGTCCATCTGTCTATCTGGTTTCTAAATCGTCCTCCTCCATACTAGGGGCTCAAGGTGGCATACAACATTCAAGAGATACAATCATAGCATTTAAAATGAGATTTAAACAATAAAACATATATGGTACAGATACAATAAACATTCCAGATGGTGTCTAAAAACCATTACTCCAAGGGGGAGAAAGAAAGGAAGGCTAAGCTAAGTAAAAAAAAAAAATCATCTGATGTACTAGAAGAAAGAGGCACATTCTAGCCAAGGTTAAGCCCTTGGAGACTACAACCAAGGGTCTGACTGGATAGTTTAATTCAAATCAATATGTGTAGAAGGTCTCACACACTGCTTTATGGTCCTCATTGCACCTTTAGAGTTCCCAGATCCCCATGCTGCAATGACAGCAGAAGTCACAACATCGTGGTCTGAACTTATCAAACTTCTTGGTTCTTTGGCCTACGCAGCCCTACATGTTAACATATTGCCTCCATTTTGTCCTTGCATTGGTGAGTATGTGGCCCCTCATGGTCACACCCTGTCCCTCTTCCCTTCAGTTCCCAAACCAGAGCCCTTTTTGCCTAATAACAGGGGACAGACACTCCAAAGTGCACTTGTTTGCCCACTTGAGACCTGTGTTTTATAAAATGCAAGATTCCTGAATGGCACATGACACATGACCCTTTTTGGCTGCAGCATCTCTCCAAAGGAGAAGCAAAACCAGGTGCCACGCTGGGGAAGCCGGGGGGTGGAAAGGGAGCAGCACCTGGGAGAAGAGGGCCGGGCTGGAGAGAAGGGAGAGAAGAGGCAGGACTGGCTATGATTGGTTGGTGGTGGGGAGAGCTCAGCTGGCTACTCCTCCTTTCCTGGGAAGGGAAATGTGAGATTGTCCCAAAAGATGCAGTCTGCAACAGGTCTTCTGAACCAGAAAGTCCTTTATTTGCAAAGAGGTTCTTATTGGAATGGTTACACTTTTTCTGTTAGTAATGACTTTATTGTAAACAAACAGTTAGTATTATGCTAATCATCCGGAATCCCCCTCCCTGCACCTACACCAATCATAAAACGTAAAAGGTTGTCCCAACCCCTGAACAATTTTCACACAGAAATGGCAGCAAACAGGTTATTATGCTTATTGTTCCCAAGGAACTTCTACTAAATATTTTGAGAACAGCTGCAAAAAGAATAACATGGTAGGGGAGGATTTGTCTCAGACCTTGAGTAAGCTGGGAGCGAAGCAGGGGAGCACAGCAGACTAAAGCGCGGCATGATAAGGAAGCCAGACAATTAAACAGCACATGAGCACATTCCAATGGATGGGGTTACTGGTCGAGTCCCAACCCCTGGGCGGGAGATGACAGCGTAGCTGACAGGAAGTGAGACACAGCAACTGCTGCTGCAGCACTTGGGCGCAACGGGGGCCAGGCTGGAGGTGGACGAGCCTGGCCACCCGGGCACTGAAGACAGCGGCGGCTGGGGGACTTGGAGGGGCACTGATTGTCCGTTCTCTTCCCCTCTGAGCACCCTTCTGTCCTGTCCTCCATAGCATTCAGCATATCCCTGTCTTAACTTCTGTGACGTTTCTTCAGAATTGTCTATCTGATTAGCTCCCTTTTTCTTCAGCTCCCTGTCTGGTTTATTTCTTTTTTTCAAGCTTCCTTCTCTTCCACTTATTCTACCTTCAGGTCCCTATTTCTTTGTCTGCTGCTTACTCTGCTTCTTCATTCAACCTTTTTGACTCTGGGCTTCCACTTCCTTAGCTGCCCTACATCCCAGAACCTCTTCCTAATTCTCAGCTTGTCTCTCCGTGCGTACAAGAAAACCAACAGCCAAGCTACTACCCCTTTCCTCACAGAAGTTGGACTACATATTCATTGGTTTCCTGCGCTACTGAATGTTCAGTACTTCCACATCAGCTGAACCAATCCATATCAGAAACTTCACCATTTAAAAAATATTATAGTATTTATAGCCTGCATTTCTCACTGGGACTTAAGGAGGATTACACAAAGTAAGTCCATACAGTCAACAGGATGGGACATCCAATAGAGCAAAGCAAGTGGATTTGGACTGCAGAAATGTGGAACCGACCAGAAATCTGAAAATAGAACTGAAGTGGAGCATAAATATTAAAACAACACATTCAGTGATGCAGAAGTTACACAGCAGGATCCTGCTTACAGCAACAGGCAGCATGAGCTATACACAGAACACAGAACAGAACAGTATCTTTCTGAGCCATTTTGTTACAATACAGTCCGACTACCTGTGCAGAAATGCTTTTTTGAATAATTCAGTTTTCCAGTTTGCAAAAAAGCCAGAGGGCCCCAATAAAATGAAGTTTTAAACAATACATAATGTAAATATAATGTGATATGTGCTGATTTCAGGGAAAAGATGCATGTAACTCCCCTACTGAAATCAAAGTAACTTTAACGTGTTTTGCAGAGGTCAAAAGTGCAAACATCATTAGATCTAACCACTCAGGCCAGATGATAGCTCTGCCTCTTATGCTTGGGCTAACAGAAAGAAGCCTTTTAAGATCCCATACACTGGCACAGTGCAAGCATAATGTAGCAGATCCCTTAGCTCCAATTAAGCAATTGAGAACAGATGACAGGGTTACATCTCCATCCACCTGTTTCAGATAATGATTTGTCACTATTCAGGCTAACCACCCTTGACTGCTATGTTGAACTTGTGGTCATCAAAGTTGGCCTTAACCAGGGTTATCTTTTGACCTGGCATCCCAATCAACCAATGGTAGTTTCAGATTCTGGATTAAATGGGAACATTGGTTAGTGCTAGTGGCATCTAACCACTGGTGCCAGAGTAATGTCCTGGGAAATTATAATCTGACATGGAATAGGTAAAGATCTGCACAATCCCACAGCCTAATTTTGGTTAACTCCTCCCCTTGCTTAAGCAATCATCAGTCCATCTGTAAGGACAACGAGGAATGTCAGCCTTCAAAATAGGTAGGACTGGAGGTTTGCAATCATTACCTGACTTCTCAGATGTCATGTGTCTGCTCACACCTTCTACAGGTGAACTAGATTTAACAACAATAAACAATTTGACAAAAAGGTATGGAGGGGTAAGAAGGAAAGGAAGGCAAAATCCCACTTCCACACGTATGTTCTTCTTTGGCACTGCATGCAGGTTTTTCATCATACAAGGGAGCCGACTGAACACCAAGGAAAATAAAACACAACTTTTCCACTTACCCTTACATCTCCATTTACAGCTCTGGGCATGTGATTAAAAGCATGTGCCGGATCTTTGTTGTAAACTTTAAGGAAAGACCTGTCTTGAATGTTCCTAAAATTTAAAAAGAAGCAACAATGATACTATATGAAATAACTTTATTTTCTCCCATTTCCTTGGCTGGCTCTAATTTTTATGATGGCCATGAGGCACAAAACTAGGTATTTTAAGGGAAACAAAAGATAGTTATACTGCCTCTTACTTATCGCCCTGGGAGGTATATTTCTCTAAGGCTAATTCCACACCCATGAAAAGAAGGTAGTTTCCAGTTTCATTAAAGAACCTGGGCGTGGAACAAGAACTGTTTGCAAGTAAAACAGCACTCATGTTTAGAATACTCCCCAAAAGAACTTAGTTCTTCCATAAATTCCCTCTTCTAGCTACTAAAAAGGAATTCCCCCCAAAATTTGGAAGATGCATCAGCCACAACAAAATCATAAACCAATTTCTTTAAAATGTTCCTTAGGAGGGGACGTTTCAAATCTAGGGAAAAACTCAAGGAAAAAAACCACATTAAAATTGTACATAGAATATCCTGTGCTGGTTTACATGGATGTTTGTCTTGTGAAACATAGTTCTGAGTAAACATTGATGGGACCAGATGGAAAATCATTTTAAAAAGTATTCACTGAGGACGGTTTTGTCGATTTTGCACTCCAAGTATCAAAGTGCAATTTGAAAATTAGCCCAAACAAGTTAGGATTAGCCCAAACTAGTCTGAAGATAGGCTTGCAATTAACAAAGCTGGTACCTCAACGCAACAACAATCAAAATGTCAGCTGTTTCTCATGTCATCTCCAGACTTACCTTATGCACTGTTTATAGATTACAGGTCCACAGTGAACTCTGCTGATTCCTCCCTCAGCAATAATCAGCAACAGAGGCTGCAATCTAAACCCACTTAGGTCCTCTCAAAAGTGCGATGCCTTTCATTGAACACCAGCGACAGCCCAAGAATTTGCACACAAGACTGAATTCCTTTGCTCCAGGTGCAGCTATGAGTTTAGTAGGCTGATCTTAATCGCTGGGATTATCGTTTTGGGGGGGAAAATACACACTGCGCAAGATTTTTTTTTTTTTGGACAGATCATGTTTCTTTTAAAGTCGCACGGCGGTTGGTAATTGCTTTGAATCTGCAACTAGTTAAAACTTGCAGCTCTGCTCTAGCAGCTCTGTCAAGAAAAACAGATCACCTGACAAGACAGATCACTCCCAGCTGCTAAGAAACATGGGTTAATTAGACACTTAGTGTTAATGAGAGCTGGCCTGGAAGGGAAGCCATGACAAAAACGCATACCCGTGGGCAAGTGAAGCTTGTTACAACTCTGTCTTCAAGGGAGAGTTCGCACATCCCAACTCTCAGGCAGTCAGTGTTGCAGACTCATGGATCACTCCATTTTAGGCTTTTCCACAGCAGCTCTACTGCTGTGAAATAAGCTCCCTCTAGATCAGGGCCCCCAACATGGTGCCCACGAGGACCATGGCATCCTCCAGCATCTTTCCTGGTGCCCACCAAGTGTTTCCAGCAAGGCTTCTAACCAGCCATTGGAGATCTGATTGGCTGTGCAGCAGCTGCCACCACAGCACCCAGATCTTCACTGGACAACTGAAGGTAAGCTGTGGTAGCCATTTTGAGGCTGTGGTAGCCCACCATATTATGTCACAAGGCCAGAGGTGCCTGCACACTCAAAAAATTCAGGGACCCCTGCTCCAGAGATTCACAGGATCTCAGCACTATTGGCTTTTAGAAGGGAAGTTAAGATTTTTTTGTTTCACAGGGTATTGTCCTGAAATTTCTGTGCCTGTGTGTATATGAGTGATTTGTATGTTTTGTGACCTGACAGGTTTTTACATAAGATGTTTCTAAGGATCTATTGTTAGCCACCTTGGGGTCTTGTTAGGAAAGGCACGACAGGAATGTTTCAGAATAAACCTATGCCAGCAGTGGAATGAGGTGTTCAAGCCCCAAGGTGTCTGCTGTTTCAGAACGTGTGTGTGTCTGTGGGGATCTACTGCCAAGTATTCTACCGCTCCACTGGCCCAAGCCCAAAGTCTTCCTCCTGCCTCAGGAGTCTCCTCTGGCTTAAGTGTCCCTTCCATTAAGTCAGAGGTAGGTTCCTTAGGCTGGAGGAAACTCACCCAGCCTAAGGAAGGCTAAAGGCCACTATTTTTGAATAGTATTCCATGTAAAAACACTTCTTGCAAATAGAAAAAAGTAGCACATCCAGGAAAGAGGTGAGAAAATCTAGAACCCTTCTCTACTGTCCTTTAAAAAAAACAAAAAAACTTGCAGGGATGACTTCATCTGTATGCATTCAGAAACATTTCCCAAGATCAAATGAAACAAAATGTTCACTGAGGGAATTGGTTGCTGCTTCCCTCTGGTCCCGTTGGCAAAATAGAAACCTTATGGGAGGGGCATATGTTATGTTTATGGCCCCTCTCCCAGTGCCTGCTGACAGATGATATTATTGGGCACCGGGGCACCTATATTTACCTGATATGAGACATGGGGTTTGATGACATTATTTATTGTGCCATCAATTGTTTTTATTGTTTTATAGTTTTATTACATGTTATAAGACACCCTGAACCCACATGCGGGACAGGGTGGGGTATAAATTGAATAACTGAAATGAAATTAAATGTTTACCTCCCTCAGCAGCACCTTCATGGCCCAGAAAGGAGGCAATGCTAGGTTGGAGAGTAATCACGGTGGAGCCATCATGCAATGGTAGTGTGCATTCTTTAGCATGCATGAGGTCCCATGTTCAATTCATGTTAAAAGGCACCTGTGGCAGCAGGTCTGGGAAAGACTTTGGCCCAAAGCCTTCAAGTGCTGCCACCAGACTAAACATCGGGTGATATGGACAAACCAAATGGCTCAGTAAAGGCAGCTTTGCACGTTCATATATTGATGCTCCCAACATTTGACTCTCCTTTTCAGCTGTCCATAGAACAGCATGGTATGGAACCGTGGAAGCTGTTTCTTCCCTTTTCAGAAAACATAAGAACTGGCTGATAAAAATCAGTGGCCACACAGCACATGATGACAACTATAACCCCATAGAACTTTTTGAATAGACTGTTATTTTATTTATGGTAACTGAAATGGTTATTTTATTTATGGTAACTGAAATGGCTACAACCATTTGCTTTTGGTAACTGGTCAGAACAAAGAATTGGGATGCTAATTGTTAAACATGCTCATTGCCCAGAAGTCATGTACAGATATTCTGTTACCAGTTGTTCTCTTATTTTCACATCAGAGGCTTTCAGGACTCTCACACCAAACGTCCAACCTCATTTTCTAAGATACTGTTTAGAAAGAAGACTGCAAGCTTGCAGTGCAATTCTAAGCAGCGTTACACCATTCTAAATCTATTGAGGTCAACTGGCTTAAAAGGATGTAGCTCTCTGTTTAGGACTGTACTACTATTTGCACAATTATTTACACAGAGGGTTGCTCAGAAGTAAGTACCACTGACTTCTGGCAAGACTTGCGAGCATGGCGGACGTGCTCCTCCGCATCTGCGGGGAGCGCGATCCATACCCGGCGGGAAGAAGGGGCTCCGGACTGGTGCCGAGCCCCCAGAGACCCCAGTGAGGGAGCTCTGCCTGGGGTGGCCCGAAGGGGATCTCTCCCTACGGTGGCGACCGAGGGATAGAGATCCCTTTTCATCACCCCCATAGGTTCCCCCGCCGTGGGAGCCGTATGGCTGAAAGCGCAAATCCGAGAAGCAGCAGAGAGTGCGAAGCAATGAGGCTGGAACTGACAGTTACGCATGGAGAAAATGTGAGTCTGAAGTAAGAAAAGCAGAACACAGCGGGAAGACGGCGGGAGGAGTGAAACCCACCCCCCCCTCCGGGACTAGCGTACTTACGCGACTCTTTACATGGCGTTACTGCAGGAATAAAAGCCCATCCGCCTTGCTAGATGGCAGCATCGCTCACTTGGAGATATAAACTTTAGAAGGACATAAGTGCTGTTTGAAAATTTGCTCCTTTCGTTCATCTTATCTATCTATAAACAAAGAGCGTAGCCTCAACAATGACGGGGAAACCGAAACCTTCCCCCAAACTAGGAAGTACAGCTCCGAGTTCAAAGGTTGATACCACGGAGATGAGTTCGGTGTTCTCCTCGTTATTGCGACCTCTAGTGGACCAAATGACAGCTCTCAACGTTAAGATGGACAAAATGCAGCTAGAACTAAAAGAGTCGAATAAATCCACAGAGAAGCTGCAGCGAGAACTTCTGGAAATAAAAACTTCAGTAAAAAACCAAGACGCAAGACTACAAAAGGCAGAGAAGGAAAAGGCCTTCCACCACAATCAGCTTTTGAAATTACAAATGGATAGATCGAATTTTTTCCTAAGACTTCAGAATGTGCCAGAAAACACAGGAGAAGACCTTAAAAATTTGCTAAGTGAAGCACTTGAACCAGTGACAGGCATGAAAGCAGCAGATATAAAAAGCAATATGGATATGGTTTACAGAACCTATCCAGATTATACTAAAAAGAAAAGCCTGCCTGGTGAAATTATGATAAGGTTCTCCAAAAAATCTACAAGAGACGTGGTGCTTAGGACCACAAACAAAGCAGCTCTGAAGATCCTGGGAGAAGAAGTAAAAGTGATGAAGGATATCCCATTTGAAATAAGGAAAAGAAGGAAAGCCTATGGAAAATTGACATCTTGGCTCCAGTCTGAGTCTATCATCTATCGTTGGAATACTCCAGAAGGACTATGCTTCAGCATCAAAGATAAGAAGTATAAGATTGACTCTGTTCAACAAGCGAAAAAAATTCTGGAAAAAAGCAAAGAGCAGAAAACTGGGAGAGACTCAGATGATTCACTGGCCTCGCAAGAAAGCATGTATGGATTTGATAGCTCAAAGAGTGAAGAAGAAGTGTCTGACTCGGAAAAAGGAGCTGCAGCTCCAAAAATAGTTGAGACTGTTAAGACAAGAAGAGGACGAAAGAAGAAATAGTGATTAAACTGTTTTATTAAGCATTGCACTTATGTATTATAAATTGTTTAATTAACCGTATTTCTCTAGGTGGGCGTGCCTGCCAAATAGTTTTGATATTTTTTATAGTAGCAGTAACAAGTAATTGAATTTATCCAAGGTTTTAAATGCTTCATAATTATATTATGTAATAAGGTAGTATTAAGCAAATGATAAAGTACTCTCTGTATAAGGTATATGTAGCTTAGATTGTAGCGTTATAGTTGTAGTTATAGGGAAAAATCAATAAAAATTTATAAAAAAAAAAAAGAAGAAGTAAGTACCACTGATTTCAATAGGATTTATCTTGCCTAGCAAGTATTCTCACAATGAAAGCTTAGAGGTGTTACATTAATTATCAATTATAATCCTGTTATTTTAATAACAGGCTCCCCATTTCATCTATGTACACAAGGCTTAGAGTATTTTTTCCCCTAAGGCTGTCTCAGGAAGGTCATGTCCAAGGGGTTCGAGTACAGGTTTGTGTCCCAAATTAACCTTCTATTCACTATATCAGATTATCTAATATGCTCTGCTGAGACTAATTTATTGGTGACCCCCTGGCCCAAAAGACATCTGGCTGTCCTCAACCAGAGCCAAGGCTTTTTCAGCCCTGGCTCCTACCTGGTGGAACTCTCTGCCAAATGACATCAATGCCCTGTGGTACCTGATGCAGTTCTGCAGGGCCTGTAAGGCAGAGATGTTCCGCCAGGCTTTTGGTTGAGTGACAGGCACCATCTTGGTTGTCACTCCCCTCCTCCCCTTTTTTGCTTCCTCCTGCCTCTGCCGCATGGTGATGACACCTTCTGAAATCTGATGTATTAGCGCCATCCAAGAATTGTTTTAACAAATTTATTTAAATAGTTGGAAGTGTTTTATTATGATAAGCATTTTTATTGTTGTTTATCGCACAGAGCCCTGAGTACTCAGGGGCTGGGTGATCCATAAATCTAAATTATAAATAAATAAATAATCTATAAATAATCTATAAAAACTAGAAGTTGTACTACTAGTATTAAAAATACTGATTGCCTTTGTTTTAACACAACTTCCTAAAATAGGAAAAGGAAAACCGTTCTTGTTCCATAGTTACCTCTACCAATCCTTTCAGATGACCTGTGCTCTCTTCTCAGGAGAACGTCACAACAGCCATCAGGGAACACTTACAATATCATCAAAATTATGCACTATTAAGTTGAGGCCCCGGCAATTAAGAATATTTTGTAATCTGAACTGATTCTTGGTCCACTTCACTGTAGCAGTGGGAAGAAGAAATACAAGCATTCTCAAAGTTTGTGTTCCTCTACATCACCATATCATTCAAAACAACATCTTTCCAGTCTTCCCTGCCAAGTAAATGCTGAAGCTTTTTTCTTATATTGGGAAATTGCAAAAGAGAGCAGGGCAGATGAGAAATTACATTTTGCCAAGTAGCTAGTCTTTCATTTTGTTGTTCATGTTGGTGCAGTGTTTACATTTTTGCTGGAAACCACTTTAGGAATTGTACAGCTGAAAGTGAGGGATATATGGGTTTTAATTAACAATAAATAAAAATAATTTTTATCAATATGGAGATGCAGGAGAACAGAACAGGGGCTTCCTATTCTACTAGGGTTATCAACAGACTGGGAGAAAAATGTCCTGTCCCATTAACAGAGGCTTAATGGGAGGAAATGGGCAGCTAAATCTTTTCATGGCATGGAGGTAAATCACAGCATCTGGTCAATGACAAACCATTAAACCTCTATTCAAAGGACAGGATAGTTCCTCCTCCAGGCAGTTGCCAACCCCACGTCCCACCCACTTCAACATCAATGTAATTTCCACAGTACTGATTTGCTTTATTTTTCAACGTTTCCATCTAAGAGCACCGAATGCATAAAATAAGCAAACCCAACCAAGGCCATATATATGTTCACCTACCTTACGTCATTTAACTCGTAATAGATATTTCTGCTCTCGTCCTTGATGTATATGGCCACACTGGGGGACTCCAGCATTTTCATGGTCAGCTGCTGTGGAAAGGCACTTACAAAGAGGGCGCGGATGGTGTCTGTGCTTGTGATCTCATTGGGCATCTTTAGTTGCTTAGTTTCATCTCCATACTGAAGATATAAAATGCCTACAAAAAAAAATACCCCCCCAAAAAATCTAGTTAAAATGAATAAAAGATTTCGAACTCAATGTTAGACACCAATCAACGGTCTGGTTTAGAGAAGTTAAGGCCTATCCATATAGTAGCACTACTATATGTATACATAGACCCTTATCATTCTAATTCAGTATAGTCAGGGCAGTTTAATTTTTCACATCAGAAAGACTGCTTTTTCACCCAGATCAAATCATGCTGCAAACACCAATATCTGTTAAAGAACACTCAAGATTTAAGAATTTATAGAATATTTACAGCACCACACTAAACAGAGTTACAACCTTCTAAGCCCATGGACTTAAATGGACTGGGTATAGCTGTTTCAGATTGCTCTGATAAAATACGATATTTCTGCCATTATGGTTGCACTCAAACTAGGATCCTGAGGCATTGTTTTTCTTTAGTCATCTGGAATACAGAAAGTAGGGCTGCCAAGTCAGCCCGGGGGGTGGGGGATCCCCCGCTACAGGGGTTCCCGATCCGCCGGCCAGCATTTGGTTGGCGGGGAGAACCCCGCCCTCCTTCCCCAACGTAATGACGTCACCTGGTGGTGACGTCATCACGTTGGGGGTGTTGCCAGGGCGACGCTCTGGCAATCACCCCAAAACTCTATGATACCATAGAGTTTTGGGGCGATTGCCAGAGCGTCGCCCTGGCAACGCCCCCAACGTGATGACGTCACTTCCGGGCGACATCGCCGGGCGTGTGCGCGAAGGACTCCCCCCCCGCCGGTAAGTAAGGGACACTTGGCAACCCTAACAGAAAGGTAACTCCACATGGGAATATGTTGCTGTCCCTCCATAAGCAATTATCCGCTAAATGTTTATTAAAGAGTTAAGTCTTGTTCAGCAAAGATCACACTTCTCTTTGCAACTGCCCATTTAAATTTTCTTCTTTGCTTCAAATACTTCTGCTTGTCACCTTAATTAGTTGTTTCCTGTACACTGGTGTAGCCATAGCATTTTTAAACCAGCCCTTAGCTGCTGAATTGTTGTTCCTTGCAAGGAGAGAAGTTATAGTGTCATCCTAAACAGAGCTAAATCCTTCTAAATTCTGGAGAACCACTCCTCTAATCTGGAGAACCGCTCCTCCACAGAAGCCTGCTGGGTGACCTTGGGCCAGTCACTGTTCTCTCAGAACTCTATCAGCCCCAACTCCCTCACAAGGTGGTTGTCATGGGGAGAGGAAGGGAAGGTAATTGTCAACTGCTTTGAGACTCCTTAGGGTACAGAAAAGTGGGGTTTAAAAACTCTTTTTCTTGCATTATTGCTGACCTCAGCACTGGCATTTCCAGTAACACAACACACGCTTTCAGAGCTTGGTGTTGAGGTCACTTGCTTGAACTTTGTGGTACTCCTAGTCTGGGGCCATAAGCATTACTTCCCATTAGTCATTCTTACCAGATGATATATAGCCCTCATTCTTTAAAGAAAAGTGGCAATATTTCTGTCTAACTCATCTTCTAGCAGGTTCTCTTGAATGCACACACACACATGGATACACAAAATAGACAACAGGCAAGCTTAAATTGCTGGCCCAACATAATTTTTGTTCTGCTGGACAGAACATATATGCAGCAGTTTTGTTTAGGTTTTGTTTACTTCGATGATGAAATCAAATGCCTGGTTGAAAGCCAAGGGTAAGACGGACATTCACAGTAGAAGGGGACCAGACAGCTTAGTCCTATGCCTGTTAACTCAAAAGTAAGTTCCAGTGTGTCCAGTATTCATGTCCCTACTACGTGTAGATAGAATGACAATTCCAGTTTCTTCAGGTCACTGTCTGCGACAGGCTGGGGCTATGCCTCAGTGGTAGAGCATCAGTTTTGTCTACAGTAGTGGCATCTCCATCTAGAAGGATCAGGTGGTAGGTGATGTGAAGGAGCCTTGAGAACCACTGAAAGTCAATGCAGGCAATGCTCACCTAGGAAGGTCTTATGCCATGATAACTAAGGGAAGCTCTGCTTCTGAACATCTGTGCTGGGAAGCAACATCAGAGGGAAGCCTGGGTCTGTGTGCTCTGCTCCCCCCACAAAGGGCAACTGGGTGGCCACTGTGTGAAAAACAGGATGCCAGACTAGGCAGACCACTGGTCAGATCCAGCATAGCTCTTCTTATGTTCATAGATCTCCTGCTCACCATTACACTTAGAAACCAGCTCTTAACCTCTAATCCAGCAAGAAAATGAACAAATGGACAAGACCAAATATGTCTATCAGTGAGTTTCCATGTACTTTATTAGAAGAAGAGAAGAAGAGAAGAGATTGGAGTTATACCCTGCCCTTTACTACCTGAAAGAGTCTCAGAGCGGCTTACAATCTCCTTTCCCTTCTCCTCCTCCACAACAGACACCCTAAGAGGTAGGTGGGGCTGAGCTCCTGAGAGAGCAGCTCTGAGAGAGCCGTGACTGACCCAAGATCACGCCAGCAGCTTCATGTGGAGGAGTGGGGACTCAAACCCGGTTCTCCCAGATTAGAGTCCACGCTCCTAACTACTATACCAAACTGGCTCTCAATTAGCAGTAAGTCTTTTTATTGGTTGACCTACCAAGAGTCACCTCAGGGCCCCAGAAAAATATTCTGTCAACCGGCCACATCACATTTGGCCCTCACATGCAGAACAGCACAGATAAGGTGCTCCATTAGAACAGGGATGCTACTACTGCCCTGCACAGGGACCTTGCTCAGCTCCCTAGACCCCTGGAATTTTGTACCCCATAGACCTGTCCCCTTCTATGGCCCTATTATTAGGAGAACACTGAGGGTCATCCAATAATGACCCTTGAATAGCTATATTATGTACTGTTGTATAAAAGTTACTGAGCTGGTTTGGCCTCGTGACTAATGGCCAAGCAACATATTACCCTGCAGTCATCTAAAACATTTGTTTGGTACCCCTTTCTCCATTGAAATTACCCTTGGGAACTGGGGGGATTAGCAGTGGGTTTCCCAGATACTAGTCTGACACTCTGGCTCAACATATTATTGTGTCAAAAGAGACAGACAGCCTTCTGTTCAGATCTTAAAATTGACATCAATGGGCCCTGACCTGGATAGCCCAGGCAAGCCTGATCTCGTCAGATCTTGGAAGCTAAGCAGGGTCAACCCTGGCAAGTACTTGGATGGGAGACCTCCTCGGAATACCAGCAGTTGGGAGGTGGGGGCAGGCTTTATTCAGCCACCTCTCTGAATATTCTCCAGGCCCCCAGTAGGGGTCAGTCACCAGAAGTCACCATGACTTCCAGGTGCACACACAGTCAGTCACCAGAGGTTGCTATGATTTCCAGGTGCACACACACACACGTATTAAAAAATACCCAAAATACCAAAAAAGAAAAAGAAACTGACAACAACTGAATGAAAGTTACTATAAGTGCATCACTTCCTGTCTGTTTCAGACCACTACACCCCCCCCCCCCACATCTGCAGGGACAATAACAAAAATACTGGGATAATAACCTACTTCATAGGGTTGCTAAGATTATGGTGATTACATATGTGAAGGGTTTTGAATGATTAAAGCTCTGCATCACAGAATTATTAGCTGCCATGGTGTCTCACAACATAAGGGTTGCCATTCAACTGTGCACCCTGTAAGAGTCATATGATTACCGCAAAAGGGCTGACAGTAGACCAGAAAGAAAAAGCAGATTGAAAATCAAAGCAAATTACCCTGTTCTATCCCATGGCTCCTGATATTCCATTCTTTTCTATAGTGTCATATTCATTTACTGTGACAGTAGAGAAAATATACTGTCAGAATGCCAGTTTAATCATTCATTGTACTGGTGCAACTAGGAGCAATCCTTTTCAGGTGGTTGTTGTATTGTAGCCTTAACTCATTTCCTTTACTCCTGTTAGGGACGGGACCATGGCTTAGTGACAGAGCAACTGTTTTGCATGCAGAAGATCTCAAGTTCAGTCCCTGGGACTTCCAGTTAAAAAGGATCGTGTGCTGTGAAAAACCTCTACAAAGCTCCTGGAGAGCCACTACCAATCAAAGCAGATGATACTGAGCTTGGTAAACCAATCCGTTGACTCAGTATAAGGCAGCTTCATCATGTGTTCATCTCTTGAACACTTCCCTTCCTACCTGTGTTGTGGTTATATCCCTTCTTTAAAGGAACAAGAAATATTAAAGAATAAACACATGTAACTCACACAGCATCTTTTGCTCACCACTTAGCAGCCTCATTCTGTAGCTGGCCACAGCCTTCAGTATCTAATGGGAGCAAGAGACAGCTAGACTGCAGTTTGGGTGAGCCTAGACCAAGTCATGAAACTAGGCCAGCAGAAAATCTGTGGGCCCAGCAAGCAGATGAGAGACAGTAAGTTAACCCTTGACCTATGCAGTTTTTATCTTGTCCTTCAAGGAGCTTTGGGCAACATACAAGGTTCTCCACTCCATTTTAGACTCAGAACAACCTGTGAGGTGGGTCAAGTTATGAGAAAGCCTCAGCCTGACATCTATAACATACAGATCAGGGGCAGCCAAACTTGCTTAACGTAAGAGCCACAGAGAATAAATGTCAGATGTTTGAGAGCCACAAGACATGAACAAATATTACACATGTTTTTATTGAAAAATATGCAAATTTGCTTTTTATTAACATTAAATGAGACTGCCAAAAATAAAAACAAAAGGGGGGGAAACAGATATTGATAATGATATTTATTTGTCCAATGATATTTATTTGTTTGCTAATGATATTTGTGTGTCTAAGAGAGAGAGAAGTGGAAAGAAAGAAGGAAAGAGGTGGAAAGAAAGAGAGAGAGAGAAAAACAAAGAAAGCAAATAGATGGGGGAGGGAGGGGGAGGGAAGAAGGAAGACAAGCAGAAAGAAAGAGAGAGAGAAAATAGATGGGGAGTTTCCTGGGAGCCACACAATATGTGTGAAAGAGCCACAGTTTGGCCACCCCTGATATCGATAGTGATACTGGCTTGCCTAGCCGGGTTGCTGTTAAGTACAGGGATAAAAGATGTGGAAGTGGTTTAAATGCTGAAAATGCTTTATAAATATGGCTAGTGCCAATGAGTCACCTGAGTTGTCAGTGGGTCAATTCCTTTTAGTAACCTCATCCTTCTTTTGCTGAGGAGAAGGTATGGATATTGGGGTCCTTGGTCTTTGATAGAGGAGTGTGGATCCAGTTTTGGTACTGACTACCTGTTGGTACACACTTAGAACTAGAAGAGCAGGATGTTCTATGAACACATGATGTTCTATGAACACGTGAAGTGACACTATATGGAGTCAGACCATTGGTCTATTAAGTCCTATTGTCCACTCAGACTGGCAGCAGCTGGTATGAAATAGAGGTCTTCTACCTACTGCTTGATCTTTTTAACTGGAGATGTCAGGAACTGGATTTGGGAATTTCTGCATGCAAACCAGATGCTCTATCACTTAGCCACAGCTGACCCCCCCCCCCAGCCTCCTTCCAAGGCTAATTAATTAATTATCATACGGGAGTGTGTGTAGTATAGCCGGATCTTAAGAATGTGTGGCAGCCAGAAGCTCTACCTCTTTTAGTATTATGTGCCATTAGGTGGCGAGCTAGACTTGTTTTTAAGGCAGGAGATGTTTCAGAGGTGGTTTGCCTTTGCCTGCCTCTGCGTCACATCCCTGGTATTCCTTGGAGATTGCCCATCCAAATACTAGCCAGGGCCAACCCTGCTTAGCTCCTGAGATCTGATGGGATCAGGCTGTTCTGAGCTGTCCTTCCAAAACTGATGTCATTTATTAGACTTATATCCCACTCTCACCCGCAAGTGGGCTTGGGGTGGTCACAATATTTAAACCAACATCATAATAACAGTAAAACATTAGAATTTGAATAGGACAAACAAATTAAATAGAATTAGCATTAAAAGATAAAATTTAAAATCGAGTTTCAGTCCTGGGGCCAAAGCTCCCAAGAAGATCTGAGTCTCCATGCCTCTCCTCTTTAAAATTATGAATCCCCCCCCCTCCAAGTTGCAGAGCAGACTTCCAAATATCCCTGGCAGCTCTCGGAGCACTTGTATGCGTCTGCTGATACGCCCACGCCACCTCCAAAGCCTATGTCATTCCTCCAGACCCACTTCCTTTCTCCCTTGCCTCCAGGAATGTACAGGCAACATAAATATTGACAAGAGTACCTCCCACAAATACAATGAAATGGATGGAGTTGCCTTCGTTTACATTAATTTTTAGACTGGAGCTTCTGGACTCAATGTTACAAAATACAGGAGGCCTTGAAGCTATCAAAGCTTTTCTTTTAGGATTAACGTGGCTTGCACAATGTGTGTTTGCTGAGGAAAGAACACTAAACAGTATTTTGGCTCCCTCTATGGCCTTTTTTCAGGTGCATTCACAAGATATCTGCTTTCGCACAAAGGAAGAGCCAATTAAACTAAGGGACAAATGTGATTACACAGCTTCATTTGGGATGGTGTGCGTTTCATGCTTCCCCCTGGGTACACAGTGAAGCATAAACATTTTAAAAATCCAACAGGCACCAGAATGGTTGCTGATTAAGTTGGAAGATGGAGGGGGGGGGGCAGTTCTGTCCTGCAAAACATTTAACACAAAGATAAAGAATATTTCATTTATAAATCCTATTCAGTTCCATGGCAAAGAAAATGAGGCTTAGGGGAAAACAAAACAAACAAGGGAAATATGTTCACCTTTGGGGCTGTTTAGTTTTCTGGGAGGCTTTGTTTCAAATCAGTAATTGAAACAAGTTGCTTGAGGTTGCTTTCATTCAAGACCTGCCAGTCAGCTTTTAATGCCTTTGACCGTGACGGCAAACATTTACAGGTGTCTTCTGAATGCACCAAGAAGCCAGTGGAAGGGACATAAGTAAAATGAAGGAATGAACGCACTGCACTTTCATAAACACAGATGCCATCAGCTGGGAAGTTCTCCTGCAGAAGCCCCATTCGAACAAGCAGGAGCTGGACAAAAGCCCTTCCACAGATCCCTGCCATAACAGGGATTCCCAACAGTGAAGCAACAGGCAACTTGATCCTCCGCCATGTTGGTTTGCAGTAGAAAAGCCAGATCGAGCCCTGTAGCACCTGAGGGACCAACAAGATGAATATGAGGGTATGAGCTTACGAGAGCCAAGGCTTCCTTTGTCAGATACCTGAGTCTTGAGAGCTTATACCCTGAAAATCTTGTTCGTCTCTAAGGTGCCACTGGACTCAAAACTAGCTATGTATTAGGCACCAACAGTCAATACCGTGCCAGCTTGATGGACACATCCTGCTAAGCTTGTGATTGGTTAGATGTTCCCAGGAACAGCGCTACAGCCAGGCATAAGCATCTAAATCACAGAATCATAGAATGTTGAGAGTTGGAAGGGACCTTACAGGTCATCTAGTCCAACCCCCTGCATTCTGCAGGAGCATAGCCGAAATTATGGAGGGTGGATTATGGCACCAGGAAAAGAAACAGCTACCTCAGCAGAATGTTCTTCTGCATGCTCCTTGATGGCATCACCATTAACCCTAATGTGGTCAGTTGACAACTATATTGTAAAGACACTTTATGGCGGCAAAAGAACTTTAACGATCATTGCAAAGGCCTTTCTATCTATCATCTGTCTGTCTGTCTGTCTATCATCTATTACTGCTCAAACAGCTATAGACTTAAGCAGAAAATAAAATAATAAGATAAATGAATCCCTTACTTGAAATTCTTTTGCTCCCGTTTGATTACTGCCCCTACAAATTTTGCCACAGAAAGAGTAACACAGTCATTTGATCCAATAATAACCAAATAACCTGTTCCCTTGTACTATCAGGTACCTCGTTAGACCTTTCCATAGTTTGGAATAAAGGAGTGATTAAACTGGTCCTCAGCTCATTAAACACAAGACACCTCATAATCATATGCTCAATAGTTTCAACTTTATCAAGTGAACCTATAGACACTCTGTTTGCGTACAGCACTTTTTAGTATCTGCCCTCCAAGACTGCCGAAGGAAGAGAGTTCATTCTGGTCAGAGTAAAAGCTCTTCTGAGCTTTGGTACTGTCAACTGATAAAAGTACTTCGGCAGTCGCATCAGAAGGGCATTGCCCAAGTAAGACACCAAGCATATCCTGCGAGCTCTGACAGATGTCCTTTTAATGTCCAATTTCTTAACACACAATTTAATTAGTCTAATAATTTCTTTGGTTTCCATGATCTTCACCATATTGCTTGTTATACCCAGACATTTCATTTTCTTTTCCAGTAGTTGATCCCATTGGCTATTACATGCATCTGCTTGTAAAAGTCCAAGGAGGGTAGACCCTCCCTCAGATTTTAAGGTCTTTCTTCATATTCAAAAGGAATGCTTTAATCCATGCCTTGGCCTCCATTGATGATTTGCCCAATTTAGCTCTCAGCACTATACCGCAAACACATTGGGGGTAGCCAATATGTGCCAGTAAAAGTCATATTAAATAGAGTCCATTCTCTCAGAGACAGCATCGATCCAAATTTCTGCACCATATAAGTACTGAGTTATTACTTTGGCATTATATAGCCGAGGAGACAAATTTGCCACCTGCTGTATAATAATATTTTACAATTGTCCTTCCGGTTCTTAGGGCATTAAACCTTGCCAAGTCCACATGTGGTTTCCATGAAAGGGGGCATCATTCCCAAGTATTTAAACTGATTAACTTGAGCCATAGGTTGGCCTGCTATATGCCATCTAAGGGTTTTTGCTCTTTTCCTTTTACTGAATATTAGGACCTTAGATTTTACTGCATTAATAATCAGACCTTTGTCCTTGCAGTAATCCTGAATTTTAAAAAATCAATGTATGGAGTCCCACAATTGATCTGGACATTATCACTACATTACTGCATCATCTGCATACAGGAACGTTTCACTTAGATAAATAAGGGAGAAGGAAATAATTTCTCAGGAGACAAGGTCTGATATAATTTATATATAAACTGAACAACAGGGGGGCAAGAAAACACCCCTATTTAACACGTTTGTCTAAGGAAAGTACCCCAGATAACTGCCCTTGTTCCCCACACCTGACCTAGGCAGTAGGGTATTTTTATAGCTCTTGAATTAAATATAAATATTAAATAGAAGAGACAAGGTTTATGACTGCAAAAGAACTTTATCGATCATTGCAAAGACATTTTATTTATTTAACTGTTGAGAAATTTGTAAACACATTCTTACACTCTGAGTAACTTAAAGGTTCAGAATTGAAGAGCCAAGCTAATATTTGCACATCAAAATTTACTACACATTACAAAAATAAATCACTATATGAGCAGACTTTATGTCACAGAATGACCCAGTGCTTAAGATGGAAACCAGCTAGGGTTGCCAACCTCCAGGTGGTAGCTGGGGATCAGGTGGTAGTGGAATCACAATTGATCTCCAGGGGACAGAGATCAGCTCCCCTGGAGAAAATGGCTGCTTTGGAGGGTGGACTCTATGGCATTGTACCCTGCTGAGGTCCCTCCCCTCCTCAAATCCCACCATCTCCAAGGTCCACTCCCAAATCTCCAGGTATTCCCCGTGGGAGTTGGCAACCTAGCACCAACGTATGTATACACATAATTTGAACCTGATGGATACACTCATGAATTGGTTAATTCTTGGTTCTTTCAGGCCAAATTATGTGTGAAGTTTGTGGAAAGCTCTTAAAATTCCATCTCAGTTTTGGGTTCTTTTTGTCCCAGCAGATTTCAGGCTACTATAAAGCTAGAGAAAAATTCTAGCTTTCAAATAGATATTCTGAAAACATAGTTTTATGTCCTCCATTCACAGAAAATACTTTAATTTTTAATGTGCCTTCTGCCTAAGTGGCAGCATCAGGATTGGGATTTCTCACACACATTCTTATTCAGTCAGTCAGTCAAGTTTTATTGTATGATCAAACCTGTTTATTCATCAAAAACCACTCTTCCGTGATTGTAGGCTGCAAGACTGAAGTTTCACGTGGGTGTAGAAACATTCCTCAGCTTTGAGAAAGACTCACAAAGTGGGAGATGTTGGTTAAACATTTACAGCTCAATCCCAGCTTTGCTAGAGTGAAATATATGCAAGTATGGTAGAAGTTATTAATAGCTATGGCAGTGTAATACCACTAGTGTGAATTATAGCTCATCCCATCTTTAACAGCTAGTGTAGTGGTGGTGGGGAAATGTCATCAAGTCACAGCCAACTTATGGCAAACCCCTGGGGTTTTCACAGCAAGAGACTTCAGAGATGGTTTGCCACTGCCTGCCTCCATGTAGTGAGGCTTCCCTTGGAGGTCTCCCATCCAAATGCTAACCAGGGCCGACCCTGCTTAGCTGCTGAGATCTGAAGCATTCAGGCTAGCCTGGGCCACCCAGGTCAGGGCATCTGGTGCACGTGTTGATAAATGGCCATCTGACATCCCCTTTCAGTACAATCTAATTTAATGGTCCATAATGCTAAACCTGTTAAGACTTGCAGCTGAATCCCTTTCATGTATAAATGCATATCACATTTTTTTTTAAAAAAAGACTCAGTCATAGCCAAGGATTCTCAATGAAGGCGTTCCATAGCCACCCAGAATGCCTGTTTATATGCCCTTACTGGCCAACCATGATGTAGGCATGGTATTTTTAAGGGATATGCAGTCAGATATTTTACAATTAAAGTCCCACTCAAACAACGCCCGTTCATGAACACTGCAAGAGTCCCAATCCAAACCTAATTATTTCTGGAATTTGGGAATGGCTGGAAATCTTTCAACATGACCACTCACAACAGGGGAGGAAGACAAAAGTTATGCTTACACATGTTGGCAGGCAGGCAGGACTGCAATGAGGAACAGAGGCAGTCAGCTCCCCCTACCCACAACGACAGACAACCTACTAGCTCTGCAGATATGACAAGGGAAAGAGACAGAAGTTTAAGGGTCCTTTCCCCAAGAATAAATAGCAAACATATACTCTAACGAACTGTGAGAGTGATTGGCGGAGGAAAAAAAATCAGATCCCCCCTCTATTTGAGACAGAATTGCTGAGTGAAGACCTGAGATGCCACGGAGAAACCAGATACACATAAAGACTATTAAAACAAAATCAGACTACATAGGCAAGGGGAGCTCATCACAACGCATACCTTATTTCACTGTGCTCTCAAGTCACACAGACTGAAGCACAGTGATGATTGTTGAGTGTTTGTTTAGGAATGCAGAGACCCAGCTTTGAGGGCCTGCTCATCCAGGAACCTCACTGAGTGACCCTGGGCCAGCCTCTGACTCGCATTCAAACATTAATGAACTCCAACAGGCAACTGTGAGAATAAAATAGAGCAGGGGAGAAACATGGACACCACTTGAACTAACTGGAAGAAAATGCAGGATAAAACAGACATTAATGTGACATCCAGTGGTCTGGATGGGGAAGACACCTTGTTAATTATTTTCATTTCTGACACTGCTTTAAAAAAAACAGTATCACAGTTTGGTAGCAAGGGAACATGGCTGCAAAAAGGCACTGCTCCTGAAGTATTAATGTTTTAACAAGGCCATTTGGTGTTGGAAGTTGTGAAATGGTGCGGAGTCTGTAGTCTTTGAACTTATGTCTAACTAATATATCACTGTCTATTTCAAAGCTGTGTGCACACCTTTATGTCACCTTCTGACAGTGTAACAGCTGGGAAAAATGGGCTCACTGGTGAAATGAACATGTTCTGTGCTCTTTGCAGATGTTAATCAGACTGAAATGCCAAACGGAAGTATCTAGAGAAGGAATTCTTTGCCTCCATTCATCAACTGGTTGTTTAAGAAATAACCACAGCTATTAATTCAAGGGAAGGAGTCCCTACTGACTAATCAAATAGCATAGCCTCCTTCTTTCATTTTTGGTAGGAAACACCACTTCAAAGAAATCACAAGGCGCTACAGAAGCAAGTTTCAGGTATTGTTGACAGATGACTGGCTTGTCAACCTTCTTACATTAAAAGCAATGGGAATTCTACTCTTGACTTCAAAGGGAGGTCGATGGTACTTGGCTGATACTTATTACAGGAATGATGTTTGAGACAGCTTGTAGCAGCAGAACTCCCTGCATGCTGATCTATGCACAGGCGTCAACTATGGGAGGGCTCGGGAGTGCAGGCCACCACTGAAATTTCATGGGGGGGGGGACTGGGCCCCCCCCATGAAATGAAGCGCCTGCCCGCCTGCTGCTGCACCTCCCTGCCTTCCAGGCCCCCTTCCTAGGTCCGCCCGCTGCCGCAAGAGCCTCTCCCCCCGCCCGGCTCCCCTGCAACCACTCCTCCCTCCCTCCCTCTCTCCCTCCCGGGGCCATCCGGGCAAATGCCCAGTGTGATGACATCACCCAGAACTGATTTCATCACGCTGGTTACGTTGCCGGGGCGACGCTCTAGCAATCACCCTGAAACTCTATGGCACCATAGAGTTTCAGGGCAATTGCCAGAGTGTCGCCCTGGCAATGTGCCCAGTGTGATGACATCACTTCCAGGTGACGTCATCATGCTGGGCAGTCGCCCGGATGGCCCCCGGACGGAGGGAGAGAGGGAGGGAGGAGTGGGTGGAGAGAGGGGTGCGGGGGAGCCAGGCAGGGGGGAGAGGCTCTGGCGGCGGGGGGGGGGGGGGACATCATCCCGGCATGCCCCCACCTCCCTGGGAAATTGAAAAGTCTATGCCCCTGGATCTATGCATACTTGCCTAGAACTAAATTCCACTGAGTTCAATGGGGCTTACTCCCAAATAAGTGTGCAATGATTGGTGGCCTCAGAGTGCTATTAAAATATGACTCTAATTTCCTGGGGCTCTCTGCAGTGACGTTGTACAAATCCTTATTATGTACACCCAAGGATTCTAATTCTGCATTCTTAATTATAACGTTCTTATCATTCCTCCCCCCCCCCCCCAAAAAAAAGAGGTAAGTTCCTGCTCCCAGGGAGAGAGCTAGGCTTCCACCTTTTCTTGAACGGTACTATGGTAATATACTGTGCCTTGATACAACCACATCTGAATGGAAAACAAATGTGGGTGCATCAGCTCATCTGAATGAAAAAGCCCCAATTGAATTTAAGATAGCTGTTTTCTGTATTATGTGTACTTATCAACCAACTTCACTTACTTAGCAAGCACTTTCAAAGTGCTGGGAGCTGATATGCTCCTTAATAGTACCTTATATCGGAGGGGAAGGGCATTAGTGTAATCTGCTTTGGATTAATGTATGCATAAGGGATAAGCAATGTAACTGTTTCTTACTTGCGGAAGAGGAAGAGAGGGAGCAAATCAGACAAATGACCAGCTAGAAAAAATTCTAATCATTTTAAAGACAGGTTAAGATGCTAAAACACAGCAGTTAGCAGATAGCAGCAGGAAATGCCTGGGACTTCAAAGGTTTTGATTTTCAGCGGGTCAAATATCTGTACAGGTTTTAGATGCTCAGAATACCGGGAGAGGGAAGCTCTCAAGAGACAAAGAAAATGTTGCTGGATGTTTCAGATGGATTTTACCAATATTTGCAAATGTTAAGCCCCCTTTTTTCTCCCATGTGGGGGCCAAAAATTGCTCACATAATTCTCCTCTCCTCCGTTTTATCCTCACAACAACCCTGTGAGGTCGCTTAGGCTGAGTGTGTGTGACTGGCCCAAGTCACCCACTGACCTTCCGCACCAGAGTGGGGATTCAAACTTGGGTCTTCCAGATCCCAGTTGGGCACATGAACATCCACTACACACTGGTGAGGCAGGGTAGGCTGAGAAAGAATGCCCCCCCCCCCAAGTTCACCCATGGAGGTTTTATGGCTGGGAGGGGATTTAAACCCAGATCTCCTACTAGGTGTTTACTTTTGAAAATCTCAAACCCCACCCACTCGTATCTGCAGAGACCACAGACACCGCTTTTTTTTTTTAAGGGCCCTTCCAGAATGCTAAAATTTAGGGATCCTGACAAATGTGCCCCATGGCTTTCTAAGGTTCATATGATGTTAGCTAAGTGTGGACACTGTTGCTGTCCTTAACCATATGCTTGGTGGAGCTTCTCTGCCTTATAGGCCCTGAAGAACTGTAACAAGTCCCGCAGGGCCCTGATGTCATTTGACAGAGAGTTCCACCAAGTCGGAGCCAGGGCCAAGTAAGCCCTGGCTCTGGTTGAGGACAGCTGGATGCTCTTGGGGCCAGGGACTTCCAGCAGATGTTGTTCTCCTGAGTGCAATGCTCTCCGGGGGGCATACCAGGAGAGGAGGTCCCATAGCTATGTTGGTCCCTGACCGTTTAGGGCTTTAAAGGTCAGAAGCAAAACCTTGAACCTGACCCGGTACTCAATCTGGAGTCAGTGCAGTTGGCAAAACACAGTTTGGATGTGGGCAGTTAATAGTGTCTCCCATAAGGACCCAGGCTGCTGCATTCTGGACCAGTTGTAACTTCCAAATCAGTCTCAAAGGCAGCCAGGCATACAGTGAGTCACAGAAACCAAGCTTAGAGGTAACCGTTGCATGGATTACAGTGGCCAGGTCAGGGCGAGACAGGTAGGGGGCCTGTTGCCGGATCTGGCGTAGTTGGAAATATGCCAGTCTGACAACATGCGTGACCTGAGCCTCCACTGATAAGGAAAGAAAATTTTCCCCTTCCCTCTCCTCACTGCAGCCACCCAGCTGGTTTAGCTTTTAGTACCTTCCTTGGGATTGCAAATGGTTCCAGGGTGAATGGGAGGGTGGAGAAGACCCCATGATCCTTGTACCTGTGGGTCATGAGATCCAACCCACAGAGTGAGGGGAAGAAGAAACAACAAAAATCTGTACACAAGCAAGACCAAAAGCAAGCAAACAAAAATCTCCTGCACTATCAAAAGCTTTGGCAGGTGGCTGTCGTGCAATCTTAAGCGGGGCTATCCTTCCAAGTCCCCTGAAGTCACAGAAAAGACTGTGTCCCCAGATGACACCTGCTTCACTTCAGAAGCTGGGAGAATCCAGAAGGACTGTGTTCTGATGAGCACAACTGGGAGGCAAGTTCATAAGGGGACACTTTATTTAATGTGCCAGGGTAGTTGGAATGTCCTGGATAGCATGTGAGAACTTCCACATGACCTTTCCCTGCCCTATCCCTTCTTCTCAGCTATTTTGGTCAGCTCTGAACAATGGTAGGATAATACACCTCCTTGATGAGGCTGTTGCTAACAGCACTGCTGTACTCAGGGCTTTTTTTGTGACAGTACTCTGTACCAGCACCTCTTTGGGGTCACTCTCAAGTCCTGATCCTCATGTGCCAGCCTGCCCCACATAGCCAGAGAAATTCAGGAACAGCCTAGTTGGGGGGGAGGGGGGTCTGCAGAAGGAGTGGGGAATTGGTGGAAATCACTGCAACCTTCTACATGAGTATTGGCACCTAGTATTTACAAAAAAAGCACTAGCAGTACCATCAACCCTGCTCCACCAGTATGATACATTTCATTGAAGTTAGCCCTAGAAAAAAAAAACCCATGTTGCAACTTCCTACTCCAAGAGCAATAGCTGCCAAAGAAGACATGTTTAAACCCCAGTGTAAATGATCAGCTACACTGCTAATAAAGGAAAACGAATTTTAATTTTTCTCCTTAAGCCAGGCATTTCAGCCTTGTCTTTGTTAATGCTCTGTAAATGTGTTGTGGCGTTATTTTTGAGGGATGAGCCACCTGCTGTTATTGGGGGTGGGGATACACTGCGAGTCTCTCCTCCAGCAAGATTTATGAGAGAAGAGTCTATTAAACACATACAGAATAGAAAGGAGGGAAAGAGACGCTAGCAGAATTGGCATATAGCCTGAGGGAGACCAATCCCTAGGTCATACTTCACATATGGAACATCAGAAGAGCCCCGCTGAATCAGACCAGTGGTTCATCTCGTCCAGCATCCTGTCTCACACTGTGGCTAACCAGTTCCTCTGGACAGCCAACAACACGGCATAGAGGTCGAGCCTAGTTTGCTATTCTGGATGCATTTAAAGAAATGTTTATTGTTTGTCTTGATGCTTTTAGCAACCTGCTCTTCAAATTCCCTTTTTGCATGCCTAATTATTAACTTACATTTTGCCGAAGCCTGTGGTCCCTTCTGTTCAATTTATTGGGGCAGACCTTCCACTTTTTTTTTAAGCTTTTTTTACTTTTCATAGTTTTCTTGACTTGTGTTGTTAACCATGCGGACATTCTTTTAGACAGTGTCTTTCCTAATCTGGGGGATACATTCTATCTGGGCTTCAGTTAGTGTGACTTTAAATAGCTTCCAAGCATCCTCTAGGGATTTGACTCTCTTGTATTTCCCTCAGCTCCTGTTACATAGCCCCTTCATTTTGTTTCCTTTTTTGAAACCAAAAGTTACACTTTTGGAAGTAACTTTCTACTGACCTGAATGCTGAACTCAATAGCATGGTGATCACTGTTCCCAACTGGTGCAACAACCTCTACATCTCCCACCAGGTCTTGAGCCCTGCTCAGAACCAAGTCCAAAATCACTACCCTGCGCGTTGGCTTTGTGACCATCTGTTCCAGTGCACAGTCATTTATGACAACTAGGAATCTTAAATCGTAAAATGGGAGATTTCCTATTACGTTGTTTTTCCCATCACAATACATAAACCTATGGTGGTTAGCTTATTAATCTTTTATACTGATTCTGTTAGAAATGACAGAGACACAACATTAGGATTCATAGAAGGGAAGGATAGGTTAAGGGACAATCTGGATGAGATAGGAGTCCCTGAGTTTGCCCCAGGGCTGAAGCGTCATACAGAGTGAACTCCCACCAGGAAGGTCCTTTTAACTGTGTCACAAAGAGGCCCAGTTCTGGTTGGGATCACCACAGCATGGAGGAGGAGGGCTCCTGCCTTCCCCCATGTCATTTTTCTGACCCAAAACTGCACAGAGTAAATGACACCCCTGCCACCATTTTAGGTGGGGAAAACGGCATGAGAGGAAGACAGGAGCCCCTCCTCCCCCTATGCTGCAATGGTTTCGACCAGAATCGGGCTTCCACAGCGCAGTTACAAGGAGTTTCCCTGTGTCCCCAGGGTCTCCTCCACTTTACCCTCACAACAACCCTGTGAGGTTATGCTGAGCGAGAATGGCTGGCCCAAGGTCACCTAGCAAGCTTCCAAGGCAGAACAGGGATTTGACCCTGGCTCCAACACTTTAACTACTTTCTCACCTTCCCCATCCTCCTGCAGCCCAAGATGCGGGGGGGGGGGGGGGGGGAGGTGAGAAACTGTCCTCCACTGACAGAAATCCTTTTGTTTGCAGAAATGCTGGATTGCATCCAACTCAGCTCATCCATGTAACCTTCCGATTGTTACACAGGAATTAATCGATTTCTCTATGCACACTAAATGAAACTGGAGTCTTCAGGATGTCTCATTTGTTCTAATTAAAAAAGAGAAAATGATGTACACGATACCAAACACCATGGAGGAAGGGCCATACAAAAATGTGATCCTAAAATGAATTAGATACAGACCAAGAGAGATCCTTAGTACTTATTAAGAAATGAACCGTGCAGCTACAACAAAGCAGTCAATGTATATAAACAGCATATATTTGCTAGTGGCCATGATCCTGATCCACTTTGGCCACCAAATGAGAAGGGAGCACTCACTGCAGAAGGCCCTGATGCTGGGAAAGATTAAAGGTCAAAGAAGAAGGGAACGGCAAAGGATGAGATGGTTAGACAGTGTCATCAATGCAACAAATATGAAACAGAAGACAGGAGGGCTTGGTGTAATGTGGTCCATGGGGTTGCGAACTCGACTCGACTGTGCGACTGAACAACAACAACAAATGATCCTGAGCTTGACTCAGGTGCAGACAGAGCTGCTGTACATGAGGTGAGCCCAATTAATTTAAACTCATGTTTCTGCCTTCTAGCACACAGAAGTGCATGGGCTACTGAGGTGAGTTGTGCAGCCCTTGTGGACAGGGAAAAGAGGTACATAATTACAGTCCCCCTCTTCCAGCGGTGATCCCTTGGTTGGCATGATTCTCTGTGATGTTGCTTCAATAACATGACATTGTTTAACTTGCAGAATTCCCGGATATTCTTTCTGCAGTAGTCAAAGCATTAATGCAAAGCAGATTGCTGCAAACTAATATGCAGGAATACTAACATTTTTTTCATCGTCCCTGCAGAAAAGAGCAGTAGCACCTTAAAGACTAACAACATTTGTGGCAGAGTATGAATTTTCACGAGTCACTGCTCACTTCTTCAGAGTATCTGAAAAAGTGAGTGGTGACTCACAAAAGCTCATAGTAAAGGTAAAGGTTTCCCTTGCTTGAAAGCCAGTCGAATCTGACTCTAGGGGGCGGTGCTCATCTCCATTTCCAAGCTGAAGAGCCAGCACTGTCCAAAGATGTTTCCGTGGTCATGTGGCCGGCATGACTAGACGCCAAGGTGCATGGAACGTTGTTACCTTCCCACCGAAGTGGTACCTATTTATCTATTTGCATTTTCTTGCTTTTGAACTGCTAGGCTGGCAGGAGCTGGGACCAGAAACGGGAGCTCACTCTGTCATGTGGCACTCGGATCTCAAACTGCTGAACTACCAATCTTCTGGTCTTAACCACTGAGCCACCGCGGCCCCTCAAAAGCTCATACCTTGCCACAAATGTTGTCAGTCTTTAAGGTGCTGCTGGACTCTCACTCTTTTCTACTGCTACAGACAGACTAACCCAGCTACCCATCTTGATTTATCATCCCTGGTCTCTGTAGGCTCCAGAAGCCAGTACAAACTACTCGTCACTTCAATATTTTTTGGTATTTTTTAAAAAAGAAAAGAAGATTATGTATCAGATATCAAAGCACTCCTGATAAAAATGGTCTGGGATTGTTAACAGAATAAATAAACCACTATGCTCAGTTTATGAGCATCCCTGTGATTTATGACCCAGTCTTTTTGCTTTATGATATTTTGCACACTGGGAGATGGACTCCTGCAGAAGAGAAACTACACTACAACAGAAGCCACGCTATACCTTTTATTAAGATCAACCAAAATAACATAACACTATAGCAATAACCCTTTCCCTTCGTCAGCAACTGGTAACCTTGGCTTATAAAACAGCAGTCTGCCTGTCTCAGGGCAGCATTTGCCAAGAAAACCCATCTCCTTCTAAATCTGTTACCAAATGGAAGTCGGCCAATGGAAAGAACAGTTACTTTGAGACTGGTGGGGGGGCAAGGGGGGATGTTAGAAGACTGGGCAATGAATCATTCCCCTCTGCCCAGTGGCGCTCACTGACAGCTATAGAATGCATTAGGGAATTGGAGACTTAAGAGGATTCTGTCGCCACACAGAATCACTGGGTTGAATCCAAACTAAACTGGCACTTTCCACTCATTCTCCTTCCCACTGCAGACACCTTTCCTGCCATACCTCTCTCTCGGTCCCCTAAGACCCGGAGAACTGCAGCAGGAGGCAGGAGGGGGCGAAAGTCCCATTCTGCCATTGGAAAATTCAGTCTGGATCCAGCCCAGTAAGAAGCAGCAGCTACTTAAGGGCTACCATCATCCCATGGAGGAGAGCAAAGACTGGCTCTTCGCTGCTGCAGAAGACAAGGATACATCTCATGGGCTAGTTACTGCATTTTGGCTGGATGTTGAAGGAAGCTTCTTTGGTGAGAGGACTTCAACCATGGGACCATTCACTTCAATCATGGGACCAGTCACTCAGGACAGTGGTGGGCTCTCCCTTGCTGCAAGGGTTCAAGTAGAGGTTCCCAATCCTCTGTTGGGAATTCTCTATCTTGACCTTTCCAGCATTTGTCTATAAGGCCCCTTTCAGAACTGGTCAAAATCTATACAAATAATCTGTAGTCAGGGTCAGTAGCCCTTTGGAGGGACAATTGCTCTGCAGTGTGTTGCACGCAGAATTTCGTAGTTTCAATCCCTGAAATCTCCAGCTAACGGATCTCAAGACGCAGGGTTGGGAAAGACTCAAGAGTTGCAGCAAGCTGAAGTAGAGAATATTGGCTGAATGGGAAACAATATTCTGCCTCTTTACAAAGCAACTTCTTATGTTGGTATGCAACAACGTACAGAGTGGGCAACGGAGGAGCAGGGCTAAGCCTGAAGGGGGTGCCATGGATGCCAAGTTCTTTATGCCAGCCTGCACAGCTCCACCCAGCCACTAGGAGGACTCAATTACTGGCCAACTGTTCTAGAAGAAGAGGCAGAAAAAAGTTCCAAGTAGACATTGCCCACCACTCCTTTGGAACCTCTGCTTCCTCCTTCATAAGATTAAACACTCATCATTATTTGAGTCGACAGGCTGGAATGTAGTTTCTTGAGGCCATCCAGTCTACAGACAGTTAAATGACAGAGGGATCTGCAACACCAGTCCGCTGTGGTAAGACCCTGTTTCTTTCCCACTCCCTTCTTGCAGGCAAACCCTTTTGAGACTGTGGTGGCCAGGAGGTATGGCCACAGGGTCAAAGGTGCATGGAGCTGGGAGAAAGATGTGCAGGCAAAGAGGGGGAAAGACAGAGGGAGAAAGTGAGGCCTGCCCTGCACTTAAAAGCCTTTTGTATTGTAAGCCACTTTGGGTCCCTCCCTGCTAGGGAGAAAAGTAGCAAGCAGACGAGAAATAAAGAATTTGAAGTCTAGTCTTACAGAGTTAGGGCCGTTTGTGCTTAACATGGGATTATGGCATGTGTCAGTTTTTCCATTTCTTTTATGCTGAACAAAAATTGGCGGCAAATATAAACAGGGAGCAGCCAGCAACAGGAGCATAAGAAGCGGACGGTATTAGCTTGGTGTATCCGCTTACCAAGTGATCTCTCCTTTGTCTGGTTTGTTGTCCTCACCACCGGCAGGCTCGCTCGTGCACGGCTTCCTCTTGAGAAAGGCGTAGGGGACTCTCCTTCAGACATGATTTCGAGAGAGTCGGCAGATGCTTCTGACAAATATTCTGCCTGATCTCCCAAGTTGGGTTGTGGGCTTTGAGAGAGCTTCGGGCTCCTCGTCTGTAGAAATAAATAAATGAATGACTCATTACTACAGAGCAAGCGCTTTAAAAAAAAATAACTTCAAGATCAATGCCTGAGGGGGGGAAATCTTGAAAAGAAAATGGGTGAGAAGGTGAATGTTGAATTACGGCAGACCTTGTGCACTCAAGGTGACTCCTGTGTATGTTATTCACAAAATTCCATCCCAGTGTATTCCATTAAGATTTTTATGGCTGTACATCCAATGGCATGAAATTCATATCTAACAAGTACCTGAGGCGAAGACATTAAGGGCTAGATGTATGGCAATTCAATTCCCTGCTGTTTTGACAACTGTTAATATTGGCAGTTAACAGCAACTGTATGCAAGCATACAGTTATGGACTCAACAAAACCCTGAATGAAAGCAAGCTTGCTTCACCCTGCTTTCAGTACTGATCTTATACGAAGGAGCACTTCTCCATTCAACAGAGTACGGAAAATTTTCATTCGCTCCACTACTTGCCTGCACTCCAGGCTGTGTTCGGATATCTCAGGCAATTATTTGGTTTGTGAGACAAACAAACCTCAAACCTGTGAGCTTGCACACACCTGCCTTGTGACTTCCTGGCTTCTGCTTCTTTCCCAGTAAACAGGATTCAAAACCAGGATTAAACCAGGTTTAGAATCCTGGCTACTGGAAATAAACACACACACACACACACACACACACACACACACACGGATTTGTCAAGACAGCAAAAGGTCATTCTCATGACAAACTGGAGTTAGATCAAAGACTTACAAAATCAGCAAGCTCTCAACTATAGATTCCCACTGATGGGAGGAGAGATAGAGTACGGATCTGAGACTTGTTCACAACACAAACAAGATGTGGCTTGCTTGTGACCTCAAACAAGGCCTCGGTCCCTGCTCCACATGCCCTCTCTCCTCTTTGCACACCAGGCCACCTTCCTCTCTTCTTTTCAAGCCAAAGTCTTTCTGAAACACCCTCACTTTCATTTGCCTGAATCTCTACTTTTACATGATTCTCCCTTCCCCCATCCATGATCTATATTTCTTCATTCTGCAGAAAAATTTAGGTTTTGCTAGGGTGGACAAACATTTCAGTAGAAAGGGCAGGATTCCCGGCAACATCAACAGCCCATCCTCAGAAGTATTTCTAAGGAAGTTCCAACTGAGTAGGTTTTTGAAAGAGGATTTGTTGTATTTACTTCCTAAAAATCACAGGGATGAGGATTGTCTTCCCTAAATGGTATGCCATGAAATTTGGTGTGGAAAAACAGAGGAAAGGGATTTGGGGAAAGAGCTTTAAGATCAGCAAATACCACAGAATTGCAGACAAGTTTAATTCCAAAGGAGTTCACAGTCCTGAAGTTACATACTAGGATTGTCCTTTTAATAGAGACTAGATGAGTGGAAATGAGCAGGTGAAGCCTTTCATGGAATGGAGGTAAATGACCTCACCTAGTAAATAACATTCCATTAAGCTTCTATTAAGGAAGCAGGGGCATCTTTTTCTCCAGGTTGTTGGCAACCCTGTGAACTAGTACTTGTTTCCATACCCTTCAACATTTGCTGCGTGACAGAGTGAGCTCCTGTCCCTGGTCCCAGCTTCTCCCAACCTAGCAGTCTGAAAGCAAGAAACTGCAAGTAGATAAATAGGTACTGCTTTGGTGGGAAGATAACAGCATTCTGTGCACCTCAGCGTTTAGTCATGCTGGCCACATGACCACAGAAGTCTTCAGACAGCACTGGCTCTTCGGCTTAGAAACGGAGATGAGCACCACCCCCTAGAGTCAGATTCAACTAGCTTTCAAGAAAGGGAAACCTTTACCTTTTTCTCACCTTCACTATCACATATTGCTAAAGGTTCTACTCCACCTATGCAGCAATATACCTATGCTACAGGTTCTAGTCTACCATTTACTATTCAACAGCCTATTGTCCACCTGTGTAAAAACCAGGGTGTGTGTGTTTTTTTCTTTAGGATAAAGATAAAGGTAGAAAAATGAATTTGTTAATACAGAAAACTAGACACTGCATGGTGCTTTAGTGTTCATGCACTCTTGCTTTTATTTACATGCACAATAGAGATAAGATGCATCCACCAACCCAGTCAGAAATTTTAACTTCTACATATTCTGAACTCTGAAGAATAACAGCTTGAACAATTCAGACTGTCACAGGGTATCCCAAAACAGTGAAAATAGGAACAAAATTGTTTGAGCATAGACTGAATCCTTTCAAGATACTATCCATTTTGACTCTGCTTTTCTCATGCAAATTAACTAATTGCACCTACAGAAAGGTGCAGACAAACTCTGAAGCAGCTGTATCTGCTGATGAACAGCCAGCTGGACACTGCCCCAGGAAACCTGGCCAAGGTTTTGGAGGCCGTGGTGAGGTGGCTATAACAGAGAAGAGAAGAAGAAGAAGAGATTGGATTTATACCCCGCCCTTCACTCCCTTGGAGTCTCAGAGTGGCTTACAAACTCCTTTCCCTTCCCCTCCCCACAACAGACACCCTGTGAGGTAGGTGGGACTGAGGGAGCTCCGAGACAACTGTCCTTAAGAGAACAGCTGGTGCAGAGCTATGGCTTGCCCAAGGTCATCCAGCAGGTGCAAGTGGAGGAGTGGGGGAATCAAACCTGGTTCTCCCAGATTAGAGTCCGTGCACTTAACCACTACACCAAACTGGCAAACAGAGTCGGCTAAGACTGAATCCAGCAAAAATGGAGGTTCTCTGGCTGGGTGGGGAAGATTCAGGACTTGGGTGCCAACTTATGGCTCTTGACCATGCACCATTAACACTGGCACAAATGGTTAAGAGCCTGGGTGTGTTTCTGGATGACTCCTTATCAACGGAGACCCAGATCACACATGGTGTCAGACTGGTGTTTTTTTAACTATGCCAGATCTGGTAACTGGCCCCCTACCGGTCTCGCCCTGACCTGGCCACTGTAATCCATGCAACGGTTACCTCTAGGCTTGATTACTGTAACTCGCTCTATGCAGGGCTGCCCTTGAGAGTCCAGAATGCAGTAGCCTGGGTTCTTACAGGGACACTGTTAACTGCACACATACAACCGGCGCTTCGCCAGCTGCACTGACTCCAGATTGAGTACCAGGTCAGGTTCAAGGTTTTGCTTCTGACCTTTAAAGTCCTAAATGGTCAGGGACCAACATACCTGCAGGACCACCTCTCCTGGTACAACCCTCAGAGAGTGTTGCACTCAGAAGAACAACACCTGCTGGAAGCCCTTGGCCCAAAGAGAGTCCAGCTGTCCTCAACCAGAGACAGGGCTTTCTTGGCCCTGGCTCCAACTTGGTGGAACTCTCTGCTAAATAACACCAGGACCCTGTGGGACTTACTACAGTTCTGCGGGGCCTATAAGATAGAGATGTTCCACCAAGCATATGGTTGAGGCCAATTAGCTGCCTCCCCCCTCCATCAGGGGTTAAAAATGCATTATGACGGCATATGGGCTTTTATGCTTCTGTATATATCACCTGTTGTTTTAAGATCTCTGTATTTTATTTGTGTATCTTAAGGGATTGTTTTTATGCTTTGATGGAAAAGGTTGTACACCACTCTGAATCCCCTTTGCATGGATAATAATAACAACAACAATAGTAGTAATAGTAGTAGTAAGTGGCATAATGCGAGCCACCTTAGAAACTAAGCCAGAACAGTATTCTCTTCTACCACCTTACTCTGCTCTCATGATGGGGTTGTCTTTGAACACATGAAGCTATCTTATACTGCAGCAGACCCTGGTCCATCAAGATCAGTATTGTCTACTCAGACTGGCAGCAGCTCTCCAGAGTCTCAGGCTGAGGGAGCCAGTCTGGTGTAGTGGTTAAGTGTGCGGACTCTAATCTGGGAGAACCGGGTTTGATTCCCCACTCCTTCACTTGCACCTGGCTGGATGACCTTGGGCAAGCCATAGCTCTGCACCAGCTGTTCCCTCAAGGACAGCTTGGGAAAGAGGTCTCTCAGCCCCACCTACCTCACAGGGTGTCTGTTGTGGGGAGGGGAAGGGAAAAGGAGTTTGTAAGCCGCTCTGAGACTCTTAAGTGAGTGAAGGGCGGGATATAAATCCAATCTCTTCTTCTTCTTCTTCTTCCTCATCACCTACCACATGAAACTTTTAGCTGGAGATGCTGGGGACTGAGCCTGGAGCCCTCTGCATGCAAAGCAGATGTTCCACCACTCAGCCACAGCTCCTTTTCCCCCTGGTTTGGTGCAATGCAGGGACTCTGAGAGTTCCCACTCCTTTGGCCTCCCTCACAATGTGCGATTTCTAATTCTCAGCTCCTAAACACTAGATTCATCACCGTTGCTTGTCTTATTTTAAACTCTGATTCATCTTCGTTAATAATGTTCTATATTTAGAAGGTCGGAAAATGCTGCTCAGATCAAGAGGAGATTTAAAAGCAAAGAGAGCCATATTGCTGACATCTGGCCTTTTTCAGCACTTTTTTTTAGTGGGAAGAGTTGAGCTTGCCACAGAAATGGCATGGATCATGTTATACTCCCTCGGTGACCTTGGCTGAATGAGCAAATTTAGCTTTTATGAGGTTTTCATTAAGTTGCTGTAGAGCTCCCGCTTCCCTCCTGCTCTCTGTTGCCAACTTGTCCAGTTGCTCGCAAAATACAATAACTTTGAAATACCAAATGAGAAACCCAAGGCCTCTGGAGCGTTGGCCTTGAGAAAGGTTTGTGTTAATAAATCTGGTATTATTCAGTGTCCTGCAGTGACATGATTATGAAGCAGAGTTTTCTCCCCCTCCAGGAACTCAAGCTAAGATTTATTCTTAGAGAACAGAGGTATGCTTTGAAGTGCTTCCATGACGTAGATCACGTCTAGGCTACAAGGTTGTAAACACCCTGTGCCGGTGCACATGCATTAACACCTGAGAAGTGACAAAGGACCCCAAAATAAAGACAGACATTCAAGGAGCCAATAATTCTTTCATTCAGTTACCTGTGTACATCTGGAAGCTAGGACTACAACAGTACTCAACACAGTTGGATCACTACATTTCTGTGGAAGTGTTTCTTTCAAGATTGTGGCAAACTTGAGAAGGATGGGGGGGGGGGACTATGGTCAGTATCTCCAGTCCATTTTCTACCTCATTTGAAGTAGGATGAATAAAGAATGCATTTGATTTTTTTAAAAAACAAACTATTTCAGAACACCTACCCTCCCTGCCCCACTGGATTCAGCTGCTCTTAACACAAACTGAAAAGTAGGTGGTATACGGTCATTTTGCTAATGTCTGTCAGGTGCAATTATATTCCAGGGGTTTTTTGGTGGGGGAAAATCACCATTTCATATAAATCATCTTACATCCCCTTCTGGATTTCAGCCCACTTCACAAAAAAAGGCTAACTATCCACAGCGGTTAGAATCACTCATTCAAATGCTAAGCAGCTTACCATACGCTAATTAAAGGAGACTCCTGAAGTAGTTCCATTCATTAATTTATATCTGCTTTGCAGAAATGGAAAACTGACTGTTAAACTCACTGGTGCAAACCAAGGTCTGGAAGCTTTAAGAGTTGCACCAAGTAAGGTGTTAGCTTCGAAGCACAACAAAGACCAAGACTTTGAAAACCCAGTTGAGTGTGCCCCATAATGCTGACAAGACCACATTATGGGGAAGAACTCTAACTTGGTGGTACAGCACATGCCCTACATATATAAGGACCAGAGGATCCCCAGAAAACAGAATCTGTGAACAACTTCTCCTTGAGACTTTGGAAAAATTCCACAGAGAGAAAATAATACAATCTCTAAGGTCCAAGGATCTGACCTTCTGTATGGCAGTTCCTTATCTTCTCTTGCATGTCTGACATACATTGGCTTCACATTCAATGAACACTGTCTGGTTTTGGAAAGAAGACTCATTATTTATCTAGAGTGAAAACAAGTGCAAGCAGTGATCCTTATCTGATCATCTCAACAAGTGCTGTCCTAATCTGGTTATGTATCTCTGTATGTGTCTAAAAGTTCTCACCCCTCTTCCTTACAATCCTTTTCACATGAAACTCTGTAAGCTACGACTGAACATGGGACCTTTTCTGTACTAAGCAACTGCTTTTTCAGTGAGCGACCACTGAACACAGGGCCCTTTCAGCGCTGTTTTACAAGATTCCTGCATGAATTGAGGAGTGGAAAGAATGGGTTTTGCCCTATGAAGAGCAAGGTCTCTTTTTTGTCTGCTCTTGTGGCTTAAGTGAGAAGGGCAGGGAGTGCTTTCTGAAGTGGAAGGATTTGGTTCCAGACCTGATGAGTCTCCCTTTTCCTACCTAAAAGTATTACTGATGATAAAACTACCCCCAATGTCAACTTGGTCTTGTGGTCACCTCCACTTCTCTCAGGCCGACACTGAAACCAACATTCTCCTGCTTCCAATTACGCAGTTTCATTCCAGCTGACCTATCAGTCAGATCACACACTGCCTCCAATGCTGTGATACTCACTGTTCTTCTGTGTCCATGTGACTACCATCCATATATTTGTTCCTCTCATACAGACACCAAGGTTCATCTGTTCTGTGTGGTGTTCTCAAGATGCCTGTGTGGGGGCATGGGTCTTATGTTCTGAACCATCCTGGGAAGTCTGTGGCCTATCAATTCTACATGTCTGCTTTCTAGCTAATGAGGCTAGCTATGTGTTGGTGCTGGAATGACAGACTTTGTTTCCATATCTGACCCTGCCGTTTCCTCTTCACTGGTTCCAAGTTTGCATGCCTAACACAGTGGCCTTGTTATGTCTTGACATGAATGCTGGGTACAGTTCTGGAGACAGGTATTACTACATTTGTACTTGTCCTTGTCTCTGCTATTTTATTTTCAGCTTTGCTGCTTGAAACACATAGGACGGTGACTCCATTCTGCCTGCAAGAGCCCTGGCATAGCAGCTGCCACTACAGTAGGATCACAGGATTGCCCTATTACAGTAGTGCTTTCACTTATTTTTGCAGAACAACTGAATAATATATTTGGAAAAAACACAATTCTATCAAGCCCCAAACCCTGACAACAACAAGAATCCTGTCTGAAGTACCTTTGTAAAAAAAGGAGTAAAACCCATTCAAAACTACCCACCTCTATCTCAGGTGATAGCTTTCTATATAAATCTGTAAGTCATCTTAAGGGATCAACAAACAAGACTACCATTCTCAAAGACGGCTGAAATAGGTACGTCAGGCAATTTATGGTTCCAAACATATAACTGGATTCATGTTTCTTATTTTTTCAGTTTCTTCCCCATAGGCTTATTTTTATCAAAGTCCCATCTGACAAGAAGGCTATGGCTTATGTAACAGAGTCCACTCTTTCTTTTTTGTCCTTAAATTTAAAAGTGAGCCCTTCAGGAAAGAGCCATTTGTAGGACATGGAATTTTTATGTAGAAAGGTTGTCAGATTTTTATATTGTTTCCTCTTTTTCCTGTTTTCAAATGGAATGTCTTTTAAAACTTTTATGTCTGTACTTTCGATTTTTAGGGTAGTCCCATTAGTTGCTTTAAATACTTGATTTCTGCTTGATCTTTTGGAGAATCTCACAAAAACCTCTCCAGGCAGATTATTTTTCTTGATGTAATCTGGATAGGTCTGATAAACTATATCCATATCCAATTGTAAAAGTTCTGCTGTAGTATCTGCAACCAGTGCCAAGGCATCACTTAAAAACTTCTTCGGATCTCCTCCATTGCGTTCTGGGACTCCCTGGAATCTCAGTACATAAGCTGATCTTTCCATTCGCAGTTGTAGCAATTGATGTTCATCAGAGGATCTCTTTTTTTCCACTGCCTCCAGTCGCTGCTTAAGTTTTTTAGTCTTGGCATCCACTTTTTTAACTGATTTGGCAGTTTCCCCTGATCTCAGATTGGTTTCTTTAAGTTGTTTTTGAAGAGTATCAAATTTTGTGTTAAGAGTTGTCATCTGGTCCAGCAAGTGTACAATGCAGCATTTAACATATTTGGAAAGTCTGTGGTTGCTTCCGCTTTAGATGACAACGTATTTGCAGTTCCTGGAGAAGGTCTGACTCTAGGCACCATGATTTTTGTAGTCAGAGATGGGTTGTTTATGTTTGGGGAAAGTTCTTTAAAAGTCTCTGGAGCCAGTGAGAGAAAACACATTAGGCTTATCTGTCTCCTATTTCAGCCGAGAATGCTTTGGTTGTGCCCCTCCTCCTCTCCGATGAATTTTAAAGAGTTCTTATCTTTGTGGTGTGGAGTTAACTCCTCCTCCACTTTAAAGTTGAGGATCGGGGGCTTAAACACTTATTTGGCCCTCTGGATTAACATATGAAAGACTCATGCTTCATCAGAAATCTTCCGCCAGGTAAGAAAAACGCTTCTGACCACCTGCTCGCTCATCCCAGTGTGCGTCTCTGTCACCATTTCTGGTCACATGGCGGTGGGCCTTATTGGGCAAAGAGGAGCCTCAGTCCCTCGGCATTTGCCCCAGACTGAGAGCCCCCTACAAGGGTTCAAGGGAGGACCAGGTCCAGCCGGTACTTCTCCCAGCCACTGTGGGCATGGACCGCTACCATCAAAGCTCCAATGAAAGCGTACTCACCCAGTGAGCGCCAAAACTGGAAGTCTCCTTTAAGCTTCTTCACCAGCGTAGGCGCTCTTCTGTCACGCTTTCTTCCCTTTGAAACCCTAATCCTGCACTTTCATCCACTGATCCAACAGAAAGATCTTATTGTAGCTAAGAGACACTCATCAGAATGTTAAAGCTTCATAGTAAGAAATAAACAAATAAGAGACTTGTGGGGGTACCCCGAAAACTAACAAGATCTGGCAAGATCCTACTTTGTCATAGGCATGGAATGGATACTGAAGTTCAAACCCCGATGCTGGGGAAGAGGATCCTTGACTGGCTCCCCAGATGTGTATTCTAGTGACATTTAAATGAGATGCAAATAGCAGTGCCTCAGAGAATCATGCTTATCTCATCTTAAGCCTGCCATAAAATATAAAACATATAGTGCTGCTATTAATAATGAATTACTACCCACAGCTTTGTATATACACATCTGTTTAAGGATAAGCCAGTTCCCAATATTCCTATGCATTCCAGTGAGACCAACAGACTCTCTGAGGAAGGCGACGTGCTAAGCTAATACAGTGGGCTTGCTTCTCAGTGGCTGGGGTCCATGAGTATATGCTTCATCTCTCCTCCTCCCTGTTTCAGTGGCAGGAAAACTTCCCTTGTATTCCTGACACTGGGTAGCCAGGCCTTCACTTGCAAGCATACCACAGCAGTTACAGTGAGTTTCCGTGCACAGGGAATACAAAAAAGCACCGTGCATCCCTCCCCATAAGGTCTCTGCCGCCTAGAAGCCCTCATTCTATACTCCACTCACTCCTGCTATGCTTCCTAGCCTTGTTCAAAGGTTTCCCTAGTACTGCTTTCAAGAGAAAAAAAAACCTTGATACATCTCTTAATCCAACTAGTATATTATCCCAGCTTTTGCACACACACACACACACGCATATTGTAAACACATGCATGGGAGGTGGAATTATCCTCACACCAATCTTAAGGATTTTCACCTGTGAAAACAGAAATGGATTCAAGCCTAGGGAAAGAAACTCCAAACACTCGGCAGCTGGGTGAAGTGTACCTCATTTTTGTTTCATGGGTATTATTATTATTATTTCATTATCAAGAGGTGAGGGAAAGCCTGTAATGTGTGGAATTCAATGAACATTGGTGGTGGGGGGGGGGGGGTTGGGGGAGGAGGAGCATATAAAACTCCGCAGAAAATAGCACATAGGCAACTATGCTAAGGGAAGCTTTATAAAAAGGGAGAGATCATGCCAGGGCTCGCTAAACCGCAGCAAGAATCCTTCTCCTGCTCCCTCACATGGCTGCCCAGAGATAAGTAAAGTTCCTTCCTTCCAACGCAGCCACTTCTTTTGTTAAAGCAGAAGGAATGTAGTCTAATACTAAAAACCTAAATGGCTCAACAGGTTGATATCCAAGTTCCTTATGCTACAAGCAAGTTACACAGTAATGCAAAATTGACCTCCTCTTTAGAATACTGATTGACAAAAAATGCTTGCTTAATGGGCCTTTGATCGGGGTGGACTGGAAAGTTAAAAAGGCCCCGAAGCAAGCCAGGCTGAGGGGCTTGTGCAGTCCAACAGTTCCCAGCTGTGGCATTTGTCTCAGACCTGGACAACAGCACCATCCACGGGTGTCAGCTTACCTGCTGCCTCTTCCTACATCATCACTGGTCCCGTCCCCCCCCCCCCCCCCATCTGAGCCAAGAGATTTCTGCAGGACAAGCAGAGCTTATGAGATTCAGCAGTGCTTGCTCCGGGCTGTGCCCACCAGGAACTTTCCCTGTATGTCACATAGCTGGCCTGCCCTGGCCTTTGATGGCCCATGTGTCAGACCTCGCCGTTATTCGGCTTGGTTGCCATGGAGAGGGAGAAGGCCTGGAATGTTTCCTTTCAGTTCTCAGATGCTCCGTTATCTGCACTGGCCTGCTTTATTTATTTATTTATTTATTTTTGCGATTTATATCCCACCTGCCCCCGCCGTACGGCTTCCTGCTTGGGTAACTTTGACTGTATGTTCTGCCTAAAATCAGTTTTCTCCTGTGAACCAGTGTCCATTATTCTGGTGGGCTCCTACCTGCTCCTGATTGGCCTTGAGCCACTAGTCTGATGTATGCTTTGAGTATAACGGCTTGTTTCACGCCTTTTCTCATCAGTTCTAACAAAGAATATGTTGTGCACCTGAATCCTATCAATGTCTCAATAAACCTCATTCTTTTGAATGACTGGTGTTGGGAACTGATTTACTCAGGTAGCTGACACTGAGGCTTCTCCTAGCCAATGGAGTTTGCATAACGCCTCACTTGCCATGGGGGTAGCAGGTAACTCAAGGAAAGCCTTGTGCTTGTATAACATTTCCACCAGAGAAACCACTTTTTCTGCAACTGGCAGGAGTGGCAGGCAGTTAGGTGGGGGGGGGGGGGGGGTCCTGTTCCTTTCGGGACCTGATGCTATTTCAAGTCCCCTGCAGCTACCTGAGTGTTTACAATCTGTTCTTCCTGCATAAAATTTATATTCTGGAAACAAAAGATTTAGAAAGTCACCATAATCAGACAGGATTCTCCCCTTGTAAGGAAACTAACCCTGTAGTAGCAGTTGCTTCGCTGCTGCAGAGGACTGTGAACCCCTTGGCTGTCCCCAGGATAGGTGCATGGTTTGGAAACTCATCTTTAGTTGAGTTTCTCATTATCCAAACGTTTTCAGTTGTACCTAGGACACAGCAGCTGCTCTGAGTGATCATACTCAAGTGGGTGAGCGTCCTCAATACAAGCACTACTTTGTGGGGGAAGAAAAGGATGGGATCAGCCTCCTATCAGCAGAGATACATGACGTTCCGGAATTTGGTTAGGCACAGGACTATTGATCCTTCCATTCAGATTCTCCAAAGTGTTAAGATTATCCCCACTCAGCCTACCTTGGAAGTAAACATCTTGAGTTTGATCAAGATGGGTAGCCGTATTAGTCTGACTGTAGCAGTAGAAAAGAGCAAGAGTCCAGTAGCACCACCAAGACTAGCAACATCAGTGGCAGAGTCTATGCTTTCATGAGTCACTTGCTCCCGTCTTCAGAAGTGTGCAGTGACTCACAAAAGCTCATGCCCTGCCACAAATTTTGTTAGTCTTTAAGGTGCTACTGGAATCTTGCTCTTTGAAACTGCATCTTGAGTTTTGTTTTCATGACCTCCTCCTCCTCCTCCTCCAAATCCCAGAATCCAAAAAGACCCATGCTAGTGTGCAAACTGCTTTGGCATGTGTGTGCATGTGGCAGGGTTCCCACTGTGGTTGGCAGTTTTGCCTTCTAGTGATAGCTCCTGTCAAATATAGGGTCCCAATGGCCTTTGAGGTCTGTGTGTATGTGTGTGTGTGTGTGTGTTTGCCTGTGCATGGGCTATGGAAGCAATTGCAAGTGGAAAAGCCCCCTATATACAGACTTTTGGACCCCAGCCATTGTTTCCTAGGAAATATTAATTAAGGCTTGAGAACTGAGTTAATCATTCAAACACTCATTAAAATAGTTTCACTAACGTTAACCCTAAGATTTGGCAAGCAGAAGTTGTCAGGCTTCAGATCTGCGCTACTGAGCTTGCTCAATTTTAGCAAAGTTTCCCTAACTCCTCATTAGTTTCTTAGCTCCTTTGAGAACAAGCTGAGGAGAAACCTGGCTCAGAATTAATGAAGTGGAATGATGTACCTATCTAAGCCTGCCTATTCGGCAGACCAGTTTTGTAAGAGTGATAGGTTTCCTCAAAAATCCTGTTTGCATCACAGCGAATTCAGAGACGTCCTGCACGTACACACATACATCTTTTAATAAGAAAGAGCCGACACTCTTTAAATGAAACCAGGGACCAATGCCTGGATAAATGTGCAGTTTCAATCACAGGTTCAGCTGTACATGCACTGAATGTAACATGGGAATTACTCAGTGCATGTATAAAGGAAAATCAAATGTACATGGACACCTTCTTATGGATTTTGTTTATCTAGCTGCTTTGATGTTCCCATGCCGAAAGATTTCAGCCTGCTTAACTTCTTTCTCTCCTCAGATGGAAAGGAGCTTTTCCACATCCTTAGCAATCAGAAAGGGAAAGAGCTTTTTATGTGCTGATGTCATCTTGTCATATGATCTTTTGAGCACCATAACATTCTATCACCATGGCAAGAAGTCATAACTCACTGCACACATGCAGCGTCTGGACATTAAGCCAGTGTTGGCAGGATTCTGTTCCCCATTGTTAAGCAGCAAAACAACATATTACACATTTCTGCCACTGACTTATGGCTTCCGACTTATGGCTTCACCTCAAAACACCTCTTTGTATTCTGACAACGGCAGCAGTCCAACTACAGTTAGTCCTGACTAAATCTCACAGAAATGCATGGGACTGCAGCTACTCCTAACTAACACCACCGTGACTTTAACTGGGTTTAGTCACAGCTCACTTCAGCTAGGTCAGTGACTTCATAGTTCATATTATTAGGGGATGAGCTACACTGAAAACAAATCTCGAGAATTTTCTGGCATCCTTAACAACTCCCATCTGATGCTGATGAGCCACACTGCTGTCATGGTCAGCCAAAAATATGTTCTTTAATCCAGAGGACTGTGAAGAAATGAATATGAAAAGGGCAGGACACTTAATTCCTGCTCTCTGTCTAATTATGCAGAAGGCAGGATCACCTTCACAGTTGCTAGCAAAAGTTCATTTCATTCTCTGGGGGTGAAGGGTTGAAAGCATGTGATTTTTACGTTAAGTCTCATAAATCTAATTCTAGGGTAGCCGGTCAGTGACTTTAGCCTTGAACAGTTTGAACTCACAGCCAAAGTGTGGTGTAGCTATCACTTCACATTCAGATACTGACAGATGGAGCAATTTTGGAGGCAATTGTCCATTAATATATTTTAAAAGTCAGTTTTCTCTTCCAGAGCATAGTTCTTAATAAAACAATTTTACTTTAAGGAGGCCCAGGACCTTCCCATCTTCCGTCTGGTTCAAGGTTTTATTTGTGTCCGACAATTGGTATACTTTTTTTAAAATTAACCTGCCTTTCTCCCAGTTCAGGAGTGAACCCAAAGTGTCACACAAAAACAGCAGGATGCTAAAACAACACCAATGACCTGCATCAGTTGGACAGCTCACACACATCAGTCCCCAAAGACAATTAAGTCCCTTCAAAAGCTCTTCTAAAGAGCTCTGCTTTATATCTTTTTTTTAAAAAGACCTTCTCTATGGCCTCTGACATGGTAGTCAGAGCTCAGGTTTGCCACAGAGAAAGCCTGAGCTTGGGCAGCCGTAATTGTTACCTCCCTTCACAGAGAATGCAAAACTGATTCTGCTGCATGGGGCGAGGGCAGGCCTGTAGATATGAAGATGCCCGTCACAAAGACCTTTATAAGCCACGATCAACTCCTTGAACTGAATCCCGAAACAAACGAACAGCCAATGCAACCCCTTCTGCAAGGGCATCACAAACTTACAGTTCATAGCCCCCGGAAGCACTCATGCTATCTCATTTTGAGCCAATGATAGTTTCTGAGTTGTCTTCTTCAAGAGTGACCCCACACTGAGCATAGTACAGAAGTCCGGCCTCGAGCTGATCAAATCAGGCTGCATTCAAAAACAGGGGATAACTTCCAAGCCAGCCCACCTGTTAAGCAAACCTAGATGACTGCCTAGGTTGCCAGAGGGCAGGGGCCTTAGGGCATGAAAACAGGCTTGCCATGGTCCAGAGCAGCACCCCAAGCACTGCCACCTGGGTAAATCATAAAATCACAGAGTTGGAAGGGGCCATACAGGCCATCTAGCCCATCGAGTCATGATCAGCAGCACAGCTGGCTGGTGGGCCCAGTTGCAAAGTCAGAGTTCTCCTGCCCTCCATTGCCCATGAAGGATGGAGAGAGGAAGTGGCTCTGTCATTGCTGGGCCTCACACTCACTCAGCTCTTGGAACAGCAGAGGCACCTTGCCCAATGCCCATCTAGGTCCATGCACACCTGAACTGTGGCCACTCACCTTCCACTTCACCTGGCCTACCCTTCCATGCCCCACTCCCACGAAGGAAGAGCAAGTAGCCACAGGCTCCACTGCCACCAGGCTCTGCACCCGCCCAGCTCATAGGACAGCAGGCATGTCATCTCCAAGTGTACTTGGGCAGCGGGGGGAGAGTCTAGCAGTAGGGAGGTCCAATTTATGGCTGGCCTAGGGTGCCAAAAGCCCTTGGGCCAGGGGCTGGATCCAGTAATAATCCCAAGATTTTCACTAACACTACCTATCCACAGTGGGCCGTCCAGCTCCCTGTAGGTTGTGAGACTTACCAGCTGGCATGATCTCCATCTTGTCAAGGTTCAGTGTCAGCATGTTCACCCACAGCCACAGCATTAATGCATATACTCCAGCATATACTAAGTATGTACCCATGAATGCCTGACTCCTTTTATCTTCCCTACCCACCATCCTACTATAACTGAAATAATCCTTACTAGTAGGGTTGCCGGCGTCCAGGTGCTGGCTGGAGAGCTCCCAGAATTACAAATGGTCTCCAGGTAAAGGAAATCAGTTCTCTTGTAAAGAATGGCTACTTTGGAAGATGGACTGTATGGAATTATACCCTTCCCTCCCCCTTCCCTGGGCTCCAGCCCCAAGAATTTCTCAACCAACAGCTGGCAACCCTACATACCAGAGTCCTCAGTTGTATCTAGGTATGGTAATCTACCTACTACAGCAGTTTTTAATGAGGAACAGAATTATGAGAACAGAAAGTGTGAGGATGATTAAAAGGGAAATATTTTTAATAGCATCCTAAAAGCACAATAAAAGATGGGAGGGGAGCCATAAGGCATTACTATCTTGGCCTTTGGGGACATGTTTTGGTCCAAAAAATAGATTATCTTCTCTCATTCTGGCTTGAACACAAATACCCAACGGGAATATGAAATAAAGACAACACTTGCATTTGTGGTCTGTGCTCATAAAGGTTAATATAGTATGTGTTGATACTAATATTCCAACCCACCCATGAAATAATTAATTTCTTCTTGTCCCACAGAAGCTTTTTAATGGGCTAGTTACATAAAAATTTCAAGCAAATTAAATGCCTCTTAGGGACTCAGGCTGAGGGGACTCGAGTCTGAAACAAGCTGTAAAACTCGTAACGTTTAAATTCACTGGCTTTAGGTATCTTTTCTGAGCGCTATCTCTCCGGTGCAGGCAGATGCCCGTGACTTCAAAGAGTGCCCAAAATAGCCGTGTATGAAATAGAAGTACGATCTAGCACTGGTGTTACAGAAATCATTATGCTGGTCAGAACAAAACACCGCAGCCCTTTCATGCCGTTTTAGATAGCTATGCCAGGTCTCATTGTTAAAAACACAGCACTTCAAACACAGGTTTTAAAAGGTGCCCCATGCATTACCCAGCTCAAGTTTGTGAGAACAACAAAACATGCGGGCCTCATTTTGAACAGGGACAGTTCTGCTCACTGTAATACGAGCGTCACACATAGTTCCAAAGCGACAGGCTCAGTCCCAGGCAAAGTGCAGAAAAAAGAAAAAGACAGTACTAACTCTCTGAGAGGATTCAATTTTCATCAAGTACCTTTGAATGTCAAGTTCTGAATGGAAGGAGATCAACATGTACTGCAAAGCCTGTGGATCGAAGAAAGAGAGAAAGAAAGAAAGAAAGAAAGAAAGAAAGAAAGAAAGAAAGAAAGAAAGAAAGAAAGAAAGAAAGAAAGAAAGAAAGAAAGAAAGAAAGAAAGGAAGGGGGGGGAGATGTTTAACGTAAAACAAAGCAGAACAAAAGATGGAGTGGAAGTATAAAAGTGAGAAAATACAGCAATAAAACAATAGCAGTGTGGAGAAGAAAAGGGTCTGGAGCCTTGAAAATAAAGAAATGTGTCACTGGGATGACAGAAAATGAACGCTATGGTTTTGGAATTGTGATCTTGTTATAAACTGGCTTCCTCTTCCTGCCAGCCGGCTTTCAGTTTTTAATATAAATGCACCAACCTAATGGATGTCCACTTCAGTGCACCTGATGAAGTAAACTCTGGCTCATGAAAGCTCACTCCGGAATAATTTTTGCTAGTCTCCAGGATGCCAATGGATTCCTGTTTTATTTTGGTGCTAAACAGTAACGCAGGTACTCCTCTGCATTTATACTTTTCTTACACAAACACTCCAAGACGGCATTTCCAGTTTTCCCCTCCTGTACTCGTGCTTTAGCCCCAAACCTGGAACTTCGGCTCCTTCTTCCTCCTCACTCCCCAAACACCTTGCTACGCACAGATCAAACGTCCTCAAATTCCACCTACCCCATATTGTGAAACTAAAAGGATATGCAACAAACATAAATAGTTAATGTGGAGACAGAAATAATTCAAATTAAAAGAAGAAAACGAATGACAAAATAGAAAAAAACTCAGTGGTTTAATCTTTGGATGTTCATGATACAGACAAACCCAGGAAGCAGAAGTGAGCCATTAAAGTCCAGAGGGAGCACTCTCTCTTCCTTCCCCAGTGCCAACAAAAAGGATTCATTAACTGCATCTGATCACTTTATCTGGTCATGCCCATATGGATTTCTCCACCAGCCTGAAGAACAAGCAGAATGTAGGGTTACCAACCTCAAGGTGGTGGCTGGTGATTTCCTGGAATTATAGCTGACCTCCAGGCATCAGAGATAAGTTCCCCTAGAGGAAATGGCAACTTTAAAGGGTAAATCCCTGTTTTGCTCCCTTCTCACCCCAAATTCTGCGTTCCGCAGTTTCCATCCCTAAATCCCCAGAGATTTTCCAAATCAGAGATGGCAACCCTAAGCAGAAGTGAGCTTTCTACTTCATAAATTCATTTGGTTCTTTGCCAAAACCAGTGAGGGCTTGAGAAGGAAAAACATTTAAGACACACACCCACAAAAGGTAAAAAGTAGCCATATACAAATCTCATGTACTGTGTATATATCTATACTTCTGTCCAACAAGCTAAGTTTAATTAAATATGTATATATCCTAAACCTCAAATAGATGCATCTTTGAGAAGTGAACAGGGTTGCCAACTCTGGGTTGGGAAATTCCTGGAGACTTGGGGGTGGAGTGTGGGGAGGGCAGGTTTTTGGGAGGGGAGGAAACTCAGCAGGGATGTGATACTACAGAGTCCACCTTCCAAGTCTACCATTTCCTCCAGGGGAACTGATCTCTGTAGAACTCCAAGCTCTACCCGGAAGCTGGCCCAAATATATATATATTGGCCATTGTGTGACACAGAGTGTTGGACTGGTGGGCCATTGGCCTGATCCAACATTGGCTTCTCTTATGTTCTTATGTGGCACTGTATGGGGAGAACACCAGCATGCCATAATCAAAACAGCCTCCTCTAAGGAACATTTATACTTTTAATTCATAGCCCTAACAGTATAATCAACTAAGGCTGTTGTTGATTATTAATCTACTAACAGGAGAATGATAGTATGCAAGTAATTCTAAGATGTGTTAGACAGAAAATCGAGGTTCATCCTCCCTTTCCAAAAACCAGTAGTGGAAGGAGACTGAAATGGAAACAATGGCGAGATCTGAATATGAGAATGCTGGTATTTAAGTAGGAAGGACATTGCTGTTTAAAGAGCTTAGGGAGGAAATTTGGGATCAAATGCAGATTTCCTGCAGATGAAAATTTTTGTGGGAAAGTGGTATTTCCTGATAACACTGTTACGGGTGGGAGAAAGAGGGGAGCGACAATTCTGCTGAGAATGGGCCAAAGGCTAATGGGACTGGTATATATTAATAGCACATAAATGTTGTAGCCATGGAAAAGAGTGATATCTAATCATACAATTGACAGTGGGAGCCCAGATGAATAGTGACTGGCAGCCCGGGCAAGCCGTCAGAGAGTTAGGGAACCAACCGGAGGAAAGTAATGACGACTATGTTGCAAATATGCCCAAGGACAACAGCCAACTCTCGCTGGACTAGAAACCAAACACAATAAAGCTAAAGGAAACTCATGAAACATTTAAATTCAGATTTGTCCAGGCTACTTAACTTCCAAAAAACCTATCACAAGCTCCCTCCTAACCATATCTCTCAAAGTACACACACATGCTCCAGTCCCGGCTTCTTAAGTCTTACAGCCAAATGCTGGCAGCAAATAGCAAATGGGGGGTGGGATGGGCCTCTTATGGGCCACCTATGTATGTGTTTATGGGTTTTGGATGAAGCTGTTTGCGCATGCTTGAAATTTCTCTCGCTGGCCCAAACTTATGCCCATTAATTTCAGACTTCCTTTCTCTTTTTTTATGTCATTATTTTAAAAAAGAGACGGTTGTACAAAAACGAGATCTGTTGCTTTCGCTCGAGCCCCATCTGTTCCTTTTGTTGATTCTCTACCTGAAATCATTATCCTTCTCCTTCCTGACATTGCTGGGAAAATTACTTCATTGTTTGGAAAAATGATTCCTCGTAAGCCGATTATGACTTACTGGAAATAAGGAACACACAGAGATAAGCCGTAAAGAAACCAGGATCATATGTTTATGTTTGTTTGTTTTTTAAATAAAGTATTTAGTAGTGATTTGAAAATGAAGAGTGGGAGAAAGAAAGAACTAAGATCCATTCCAAAGGCAGGAGGATCCCCTTTATTTGGTTCTGTTGTTGTTTTCCTGTGAGTTTTACTTAAACTGACCTGGCTAATCAAAAGGAATAGCTGTTCTGTAAGGCACATTAAATAAAGCAAAGGATAGCAGCATCTAGTGAGATGTTCACAGCAGGTCAAACAGCAAAGACATAAACTTTTCACATCCTCTAGTTACATCTAATGGTTACCAATCTTCCAGAAGTTTTTCCTTCTTAGACCTCATTGCGACCTTCCCTGTTTGTTAAAAGGACATTTCTTTCAAGCCCAAAGTTGGAGCATCCAATTAAACCAAACGAAACAGCTTCCAAACATAACTCTGTTTTAGCAGATTTTTATTCTGCTGTTCCTTCAATGAGTTCAGGGGAGCAGATATCCTCACAACATCCCTGCAAGGTAGGTTAGGCTGAGAGAGTATGTCTGCCTCGAGGTCACACAATGAGTTTTATGGCAGAGAGGGGACTGAACCTAAGCTTTCCAAATCCTACACTCTCACCGAGCTGCCCAAACCTTTGTGAACGTTTTTTGGAATTCTGACACAGGGTGGTGGCGGGTCCAACCACAAAATGGCTACCATGGGAGGTGGAGACAGACACACGCAGAGAAGAATAAACCCTGATATACGGGACAATAGGAGTAATTTTTTAAAAAATACACTGTGAAACAGGAGTGAGAAAGGGAGAAAAGCAACACTGCAGTGAGAGCCGCTGCCAAAACAATGTTATTTTAATATGGTTGCCAGCCTCCAGATGGGGCCTGGAGATCTTCCACTTTTACAACTGATCCCTAGCTGACAGAGATCAGCTCCCCTGGAGAAAATGGCTGCTTTGGAGGGTGGACTCTGTGGCACTGTACTATGCTGAGGCCCCTCCCCAAACCCCTCCCTCTCCTGGATCCACTCTTAAAGTCTCCAGGTATTTTCCAACCCAGACCTGGCAGCCCTATAGTTTAATCTGTACAGCCCATGAGCTCTTCAGTGGCAAATCAGAAGCCCCGCTGAGCAGGAGCCCCACCCACTTTCTAAAAACACTTGGTGGGCATCAGCAAAGGTGATAGAGGCTGCCAGCGTGCCCATGCACACCATCATGTTGGGGACCCCCACCCCCGCTCTAACCACCACACTATACTGATTCTAAACCTCTGCTTTACAAAATAGGTTACATACGAATAATGTTGAAGAGCAATCCTTTGCCACGATAATTTCAAACATGTTTCAGACCACCCTGGAGCTTTAAGGTACTGATTAACCAGGAGGCTTCAGCTTGGAGCAACAGCTGTTATTTGAAATAATGGTGTTTGTTGGGCAAGCATCGCCTAGCAATTTTACCCAGAGCAACAAAGCCGTTTTATTCTAATGCTTTAATTCTGTTCTAACCTTATGGTGAAAAATACCTTGGCAGATTCCACATTTTATTCAGAATGTGATAGAATCAAAAGGAACGCTAAGGGTCAAACCCACACAGTGTATCTTGGACATAACAGGTACTGCCATTTCGAGCTTTAAAAATGTTTCAGCTGACCATGGACCTAAACCTGTGAAGGATTAGAAGACATGGGCTGTAGTTCATGAAAGCTTATGCTTATGGAAGTCTTTGTTTGTTAGTCTTTCAGTTTAGTGAAGCTTTTATTGAAGCTTTACTACTACCTGGAATGCAACTTGGGAGAGGCTAATATGTGACTGTTGCTCCATTATGTCAGCCTCATGATTCCAAGGTATGCTTCAGTCTAGTCAGCGGTTCTACATGGTGTCTGCAACAGTAGAAAGCCATTCACCATGTGGATCATCCCTAGCATGTTTAGAGTTTCCACACCATGAGAAATATTCAGCAACAGGTGTTGAACATAAGAACATAAGAGAAGCCAATGCTGGGTCAGGCCAATGGCCCATCCAGTCCAACACTCTGTCACACAGTGGCCAGAAATACCAGCTGCCATCAGGAAGTCCACCAGTGGGGCCAGGACACTAGAAGCCCTCCCACAGTTGCCCTCCCAAAACACCAAGAATACAGTGCATCACTTGCCCCAGACTGAGAGCTCCTATTTATACCTTGTGGCTAATAGCCACTGATGGACCTCTGCTCCATATGTTTATCTAATTCCCCCTTGAAGCTGTCCATGCGTGTAGCCGCCACCACCTCCTGTGGCAGTGGATTCCATGTGTTAATCATTCTTTGGGTGAAGAAGTACTTCCTTTTATCCACTCTAACCCGACTGCTCAGCAATTTCATGGAGTTCCCACGAGTTCTTGCATTGTGAGAAAGGGAGAAAAGTACTTCTTTCTCTACCTGCTCTATCCTGCAGGAGCAGAAGTTTATGTATGCTACAGTAACTGCAAGAGCTTTTAAAATGTAGGACCATTTCTCAGGGGCTGCAAATTATTAAACCATCTAAAATACCAAGCAGAGCATGGACTGTGTCCATTGTAAACATGACAGTGTCACTCCAGTCTTCAAAGACTTCAGCGCAACTCCTGTTCTCCAAATAATAAATATGTACACTTGAGTTCATTTTATAAAATGAAACCACTTAATAGCAAAACACTTTCTGGTGGCCATTTTCACAGGCCAAACCCTGCTGTACATTCAACAGCAAGTGTCAACTAGTCCTGGCTCTTTGATGAGTTTAACTGGATAATATGCCTTTCTAAACCCAACAGTGTTTTCAAAGGTACTAGGAAAACCTTCTAGGTAGATACCTAACAATACATGAAGTACTCTTTAATCATTGATGAGAGATGTGTGTCCCTGACTTGGATGGCTCACATTAGCCGGATCTCACAAGGTACCAGAAGCTAAGCAGGGTCAGCCTTGGTTAGTACTGGGATGGGAGACCACCGGGGGAGTTGAGGGCTGCTATACTGAGGGAGGCAATGGCAAACTGCAACTGTGGGTTTGTTGCCTTGAGAACCCTACAGGGTCTCTGGGACTTGATGGCATTTTTCACCAAGAGATGTATGGAATGTAGTTTACAGTCTTCTACCACCCCCAAAGTGACTTGCACGGGTTGACATTCCAATTTTATAAACTGAAGAACTGAGACTTACAAACTGAAGAACTGAAACAAATTGCTGGGTTATACAGAGAGCTCCTGGATGAGCTGGGATTTCAACAGAGACTCTCACAATGCCATCCTAAGCATACTTACATCCTTTTATGCCCACTGACTTCAACTGACTTAGAAAGGGATAACTCTGCTTAGGACTTAACTGCAAATTTCTAGTTTAAAACTCTCCGCTGGTGCCTACCTGCAGTTCTAGTTCAAGGCTAAAATATTATAATTCCATGATTGCTGGCGGATGCCGTAACTGTATGGAGGATGCCATAACTGTATGTGTTAATTTCTCCTTTTTAATATTTAAAATTGCCTTTCAGTAAATGTATTCAGTTGAGGGAGGGAAAGACTCAGACACTATAGATTTATTAGATAGCTTGCTTGGGTTAAGACCCTACAGAGTAAATTAAAGTGCAATCTTATGCAGAGTTACTCCTGTCCAAGCCCATTAAATTCAATGGGCTTAGAAGAGGGTAACTCTGCCTAGGAGTGTAGTGTTAGAGAGGCCATTCTCCTACTAGATACCCAAAAAGTGTTCTGATCCTCTTTCATGCTATTTGTACCATATGTGAAAGTCATTAATGCAAGAACTGCACATGGAAGAGAAATCAAGTGTCCTTTCTTGCCAATGCGAACTTATATTAGAGTTACAAATTGATTTATGGAAAAGCCAGTTTAAGCTGCAGGTATGAAAGTGCTCTAAGAAGACATTCCATCCCTTTTTTCCTAGGGAAAGAATGACATCTGCATCTGTTGGATTGGTTTGTAAAATGGAGTTAAAGAAACTAACTGAACACAAATGCTAACATGTTTGAGCACTTTGCCAGGAAGGGGAGAACAACTTAAATAAAAATGTGTAATTTTTCTTCTGTATCAACCCGAAGTCTGAGCTTCCTCCGGCACAGTTTCGGAATCAAAGTTGATGACCCGTTGTAAGCTTGATGGCACGGCAAAGCCTCTTATATAGCCCTTGGGTGAGGGGGGCCCAGTTATTTTGTACCAAACCATCCAAATGACAAGGTTTGTATATCTACCATATTATTAAAAAGGTTTTCATTGCATTCCTCTCTTCTTTCAATAAGTACCTGTCATCCACCCATCAGTTCCATCAGTGACACAAGTTCAAAAATGGCTTTGTTCAGCATGCACTAGTATATACTTGCCGAGTCTATATAGGAGCCAGACAGGAATTCGTTGCTACTCCTTAGCTACCCCAAAACAATTAGTGATTTTTTTTTCTTTTTAGACGATGGTGGAAAAATGCCTGATTTTGCAAAACAACAACTGGCTGATCACACTGCTCTCATAAGAACATAAGAAGAGCCCTGCTGGAGAAGACCTGTCGGCCATCTCGTCTACTATCCTGTTTCACTCAGTGGTCAACCAGTTGTCCCAGAGGGCCCACAAATATGGCACAGAGGCCAAGGCCTTCCCTGATGTGGCCCCCTACTACTGGGGTTCAGATGTTTGTCTTCTCCAAATGCAATACTTTTGATAGTAACACCACATTACTGAGCAATTCCCATAAGATTCTGTTGAAGAGACACCAGGCCTAAATCTATACTGTTCTATCGAGTCTAACCAGGGCTTTTTTTGTAGAAAAAGCCCAGCAGGAACTCATTAGCATAACAGGCCACACCCAACAGCAGAAACTCATTAACATATTAGGCCACACCCCTGGCAGCGCAGCTCCCTCCCAGGATCGGCTTCCCCGGGTGCCCCATGGCTTGCGGGGTGCATGGGGAACCTGAGGGAAGGAAGGCAGTTTCTGGATTGGCTTCCCCAGGGGCCCCACAGCTGCAGGGTGCCTGGGGAATCCAAGGAGGGGGAGGCTGTAGGCGTGGCCAACTCAGAAGCCAGCTGGAACTCCGTTCCTGTGCGTTCCTGCCCCAAAATAGCCCTGAGTCTAACAAACAACTGCCGTGGGCAACCCTGGGCCAACCCCGGTTCTGAGATTGCTCCAAAAGCAGGCTTGTTCCCTTGCTGGCAACAAAACTACTCTGTTGCTAGGTTCTGCAGCCACTCCACTTAAGAAGTGCCTACTATCTAAATCTAGATTCAGACAGACTAAATTATGTAAAATATCAATTCACAGAATGTCATTTAGACAGCGCATGGCCATCCTCTCGGCTTTGCTGGGTTTAAAAGACTGAGATACCAGACAAGACTTGGATTTGGGAGAGCTGATGACCTCACTGTTCAGCAACCAAGGCAAGATTTTAAAACTAAAAAAAACCCCTTAAAAACTAAAAAATAAAGAAAACAGCACATAAAATAGTTTTCGATTTATAAAACTTCCAGGCCCTGTGCCAGGGAATCGTAATACGTCTTGCTTTAAATATGGGGCACAAAGGAATTTACAACTTGTTGCGTTTAAAAATATTACTTGCAGAGAGGTCTCTTTTTCATCTCTTTGTTTTCTGAACTTTTATCTCTGTCTGTCTCTCTTTACTTCTTGGAGTGGAAATATTTTCAGTTCTCAGACGGATTCACTTGTTAATACTCAGGCCACGCTTCTGAAACTCTTCACTCCAGACTGTTGCCAAATACTTCAATGGGAATACTCTGGAGTAAACTGTTTCAGGATTAGAGACTACATTTCCTGCTGCAATTGTCTGCTTTCATTGGGAGTATTTAATGATGTCTGTTTTGAGGAAATTTCTCCACTCATATGCACATTGGTGTTCTTGTGCACTATCACTTTCTCTGTCCCAATCCTCAAGCAGCCACAACTTTACAACCAGAAGGGAGAGTAACTTCTGAGTTTGCAAAAGAAGAATGTGAGTACTGGAGCCATTTCAAAGATGGAAAGCCGAAAGCATCCTGCCTTAGAACCATCCTTGAACGTGCATCATACGCAATGCCTTTCATTACATAGCAGCTGCATGATTTTACCAGTGACATGATGAACATCTGTAAAGAAAGTAACAGGAAGCACTGCCAAGATTCACCCCCACCATCGTTTGCAGTTCAGGAGGTGGGGGAGGCTGAAGGAGGCATGGCTTGGCCACACGGTGCCCTCCGGTAAGATAAGGGGGCTGGCCGGTTCACCCACAGCCTGCCATGTCAGGCTGTGCATTATGTTGTGGGCGCGGGCTATGGGAGCCCATATTTAAACAAGCCTGCGCAAGCCTCCAGCCTGTTTGTCAACTTACTGGCATCATGGCTCCTTGGCTTGTATTCAATTGAATAAGCTGTGGCCATGTTTTTACCAAAACTGGTTGGGCGTGTCTTTATCGCCTTTCAAAGCTGCACCCTCTATCCCTCCTTGAACCTCTCAATCACCATGCCTATTGGATAAAATGCCAAGAATCATCCTAACAAAGGGGAGCAGACAGACACAAAGGGGCATCAAACATCACACTGCCCAAGTCTGGTGTTACCCATTTTTTCTGTAATCGGTTTGTCTGTACTGAATGTTTCCTTTTTATTTACATATTGACAGTCTGCTTTTCTCCATGCCAGAGACTCAATAGCTTACAAAAAAATAGAACAAATACAATTTAGACAAACAAACAATGAAAAACTCTGGGGCTGGCTGTGAATCCATTGGGATGGCTCACTCACGGCCACAGGCAGTAAGCCAGGAGCTAAAAGTCAAGGCTCAAGAACCCCCTGGCTGTCGCCCTGTGGCACAGGGCTTCCCAGCCTTGTTGAGCCTGAGGGCATGTTTGCATACTGAAAACTGGTAGGGGGCACCACCACAGAGAAAGGGCTGCCATCTGTGGGGCACAGCTGACCACAGAACCGCTGCCACAAGCATAGCATGTTGGGATGTTCCAAGTTATGACGGAGCTAGCTGCTTCCATATGGCTACTGCCTCCAGACTTAGAAGTGATTCTTCCCAGGGTCTTCTGAAGCCCCTTCTTTTCCAGTGAGATGGCAGAAAGCCAGCTGATTGGTTTAGGGACCGATGCTTTGGGGGAGAAGAAACTGGAAATATAATGGCAGGTGCCATTGTGCCCATGGGAACCATGCTGGAGATCACTTGCTTTAACCCATAGCAAAGAATGATGCGGATAACAAAATTAGAGAATATTCAACACAGCCAAAGTAGTGCTATAGTAGTGCTTTATAAACCAGGTGCACAACCCCATGTGCAATATCCTAGCCTGGAGACCTATAAGAGGGGAACCTTCACTCTCCAAAAGAAAGGGAAAACCCTACAAGTTACAAAAAGGACAAAATAACGATGGAAGACAGATCATTAATCACATCACTAAGTCATCAATCTGCGCCTTTGACGCTCACAACCACATAGGCTAGAGCAGCAGCAAATTTGGTATTTCAAAGAAATGTCGAGTTTTTTGCAGGTAACAAATATTGCATTGCTTGCTTTGCAAACAGTACGCCCCTGTAAGAAAAGGGTACTCTTGTGGGAAGACGCCCACACTGTTCACCACAATGGGAAACAAACACATAATTGGCTGCACAGTGTGCTGACTGTGCAGAAAACCTCAAGAAAAAGAGAGAGAGAACAGGTTCCATTTTTTTTGTTGGGGTCGTAATACAGAAATGGCAAGCATTCCTGCAACCATACTACCTTGTTCCTAACTTCCAAACGTCTTTTGTTTCATAATAATGGCAATACGTTACAGTAGATTTTTTTAAAAAATCATGACAGCCTAATTTTTGTCTTCAGTTTATTCTGACTGCCTCAAGTGAAAATTCTAAACTTAACAGGAATTAACTACTCAAAGCACGACTTCATAGGCGCCCCCCCCCCCCGCTTTGCCCACCTTGGAATGCCTGTCTCTTGATTACTTCAGCAGATATAAAGCAACCAGATTGTCAACTCTCATCAAGACAAGTGGTTTCCTCAGGATATCCAGGAAGTGTCTTCAATATGAAGACTGGAGGAGCAAGTTTGGACAGCCACTTTTAGGATGCCCCACAATTACAACGTGTGGGATTCATCAATATCATTACCATGGATATTTCCTTGTGGGAATTTTACCTTCTTTGCCAGCCCTTTGCATAGGGCAACAATGCAGAGGTATACAAAGGAATTGAGAGCCTTACCCCTTGGAAGGGCTTTTTTTGTAGAAAAAGCCCAGCAGGAACTCATTAGCATAATAGGCCACACCCAACAGTAGAAACTCATTAGTATATTAGGCCACACCCCCATGTTACCAGAGGAGTGGTCATCCAGCCAAACCCACCTTTTGCTTCTTATTCTGTTTACCTTGTTTGTTGTCAAAACCCAGGGCTTTTTTTGTAGCAGGAATTAATTTGCATGTTAGGCCACATATCCCTAATGTAGCCAGTTCTAATGAGTTTCTGCTGTTGGGTGTGGCCTATTATGCTAATGAGTTCCTGCTGGGTGTGGCCAACTCAGGAGCCAGCCGGAACTCCGTTCCTGTGCATTCCTGCCCAAAAATAGCCCTGTCCCTTGGTCTCAGTTCATCCTCCAAATGATCATCTTACGGGCCTTAGACCCATATCTAGGCTGTGACCCTGCAAATATAACAGACTAGGATTTTTTTCCCCGCTCATTCACTGGAAAATATATGTACCTTGTTTAGGAATTATTTATCCTTTAACAGAGGGAAACAGGTTCTTCCAAGGAGTTGTTGCCTATATTTTATTTAGAAACAGGACTGGGAGAATTATGAGAGAGAGAGAAATTCTGAGAGCATGCAAGGTTTAGCCTCCAGGGAAATTCTTCCACAGTAGTCTAAGGCAATAAATAATCTCTCTTTGTGTTAAAACAACACTCAGCAAAGTTCACAACTGGAGCACCTGCACTTTGGAATGCTCCCCAGGGTCCCTCGCAGAGAGCAGAATGCTGAGCTTTGCCAGGATTATTGCCCGGGAGTTTCCCATTAATAATAAATTGATGCATTTTAGGAATCTTCTACCTGGAAGCGATCATTATTAGAGGTTAAAGTACCAAAAGCCCTGAGGCATTTGTGAGGCAGATGTAGTTAACCATCCCAGCTTTCTATAATGTTTGTAAAGGGATTTGGCATTCCCGCTGGATGTGAGACACGATATCAATATAAGGTGATTATCACAACGTCTATAGCCATTAATTCTCCTTGGCAATTATATCAAGTGAATAATACCTTCACTCATTTTCTGCAAGGCATCAGAAAGCTGGGCCATGGAAACAGGCTCTGCAAGACTGTGGTTCCAATGTCACTTTTTCCCAATTCTGTCTCCTTGCAAAGTGGTGGTGTGAGCACAGAATGAACCATAATTTATCAAGCTCATGGGGGATAGGTTTATTACAAGCTATTAGCCAGGGCTACTTTGTTCATGTGAGTTTACTTGAATAACATCACAATCTGCTTAATCGGAAACGATCCTAACTATATACACAGCATCTTGTTTCCCATCATGGAATTCAAGGTGGTGTACATCAAGCACCCAAGTGGCTCCCTGTTCACAGTAGAGCCCTGCCTGGTTTGTTGGTTATATCCTGCACCTTCCAGCTATACCCAGGATAGAAAGCTGGCCAGCATTCCCTTCACAGCAGGGGCGTAGAGTTTTAAAATCCCTGGGGGGGTGGGCTTTTGCATGTGTGCGCACACTGGAACCATGTCGCCACTGCCGCCATAGAGTTTCGGGGCAATTGCTGGAGCGTCGCCCCGGCAACATACCCAGCGTGGTAGCGTCACTTCCGGGTGACGCCATTACACTGGGCATTTGCCCAGCTGGCCCCTTGACGGAGGGAGGGAGAAGGAGGGAGGCAGGAGTGGCCAGGTGGGGGGGAAGAGAGGCGGAGGCGGCGGGCGGGCCTAGGAAGGGCCCAGGGAGGCACTGTGGGGAGGTGTGGCAGCGGGTGCTCCATTTTGCTGGGGGGGGGGGTTCAGTCCCCCCGGGAAATTTTGGGTGTGGCTCGAGCCCTCGAGCCCCCCCCCCGTAGTTGACGCCTATGCTTCATACCTCTGACAAAGTTCCCCTAGTCGAGAAAAGCTGATGTTGCAAATATAGCTGTTAAACTGCCATCTTATATAATCTTACCATGTTTGAGTTCTCCATCAAGGGTTCACACGGAACCTCTCTCTTCATCAAATTATGAAATCCACCATGTCCTTGCTACCTCCCCAAGGTGCCTTGACCCCAAACATTTTGCCTTTGTCCTTTGATCCACACTACCACTATCGTAAAAGAACTGTGCATACATGAATGGGTCATTTAAAGCAGTTACTGGACAGAAATAAACATGGTCTCTTGGGCCAAAGTAGGATTCCCAAAGATGAATTCCACAGATTTCCCCCACCATCACCACCCACACAGCTGGGTTTTCCAGTCTTTGTTTTCTAATTCTTCTTGCAGGCAAACAAACCTTCCTGAAGGAAATCCCAGCCATCCTGTGAAGCTGGCTGCCTAGCCAGTTTAGTGAGTTACCAAGCTTTAGTAGACTGTGTAATTAAGAGAGTAACTGCATGTATAGTCCCGTGCCTACTTTTCACAAGAATGTTCTTCTTCTCGTCATGTAAAGGGGCTGTGTGGATAGCTTCAGGTTTACGCACCCCATTTCCCAAGTTTGCTGGTCTGATTCAATATTCTCCTTTCACTTTATATTCAGATTTTCACACCAGTTGGTTATCTTGTGATGAACCTGTCCTGTAAAAAATGTAATCATTTTCTAAGAATCAAAAAATAAGGATCAAGAAAATGTGGGGGAGATTGGGGAGAGATGCGGGTCAAAATGTGGCCATGCAGCAAGTAGTGGGCAATTGAGCAATACCACCAGGGGAAACGGGAGACAGAGGGCGGGACAACTGCTTTTGCGGAATCGGTCAAAGTTTTTAAATTTACCTCTCAAGGAGAAAAGTCGTTTTGTGGAAGACTCTTCTTTCAGCAGTTTTGCTGACCCAATACAGCTATTACTCCACACGGGTCCCACGACCCCAGGAATCAACTTTCCCAGGGTCAGAAGGGACAGTTTAGGTGGAGGGAAAGCAGGAAAGAGCCTTAATCCTTGTGTGAGTGGATTCTTGGATGGAATGAAATACAACGTTCCCATGCTACCTGCGACACAGACTTTTACTCAGTCGTCATGACATTCTCCTTGCCAACCAACTGTTGAATAGACAGGGAAGCCAAACTTCACAGGATTGCTCTGGGCAAAATTTCAGAGGAAAAGAATGGGGGGGCAGCAGCAAGAAGTCTCTCAAATACTAAGTAGCCATCACAATGCGGGATAACTGGCAATTTGCATTATACATACTAGTAGGAAAGGAACCAGCATGGAAGGCCCAATCTCATCAGATCTTGGAAGCTAAGTGGAGTTGGTACTCGGATGGGAGACCACCAAGGAAGGGTCTCTAGAGGAAGAGAATGGCAAGCCATCTCTGCTTCTTACTTGCCTTGAAAGCCACTTGCTGGGGCTGTCATAAATTGGTTGCAACTTGATGGCACATATGTGCAAAGGAAGGAAAAAAACAAGGATTATTCAATTGGATTCAGTGGGATTAAACTGTATTATGTGTCTGAGGATCCCAATGTCAGTCATGCGCACTGCCGAAATTTCGTTTCTGCAGAATATATTACATTTAATTTGTATTAGTTCCAGCACTGGGCAACTGCAATTGATTTCAGAAGGCAGTCTTTCTGTCTGCCTTGTGAGAGATGAAACTGAAGTTAAATTAGAGTTATTTTTAATTTGTTTGTCCCCATCGCTGTGGAATTGTCTCCGGATTAACAAGGCCCAAAGCATCTTCTAGCTGCTAGCATGCCAGCAAGACATCTCTTTGCAACCAGAATACTACTGTCACAGAGCACTCAAAGTGCATTTCATGTAAGCTGCTAATTTCAAAAGGGTGCTCCTTAATATTACAGTCATCCAATCTAGTTTATCAAGCATATGTGTTTGCACAGAGCACTTAAGGGTTCTGAAAAACAAGAGGCAATATGGAAACTGGCATGTCTCCTTTGTGCCTTTTGAGATACCTGAAGCTTAACATGAATAGATCATATCTGCCCACAAATTAGAAGCACCATTGAATTGGCTTTTATCTAAATTATAGCTATCCAGGGTGGCAGTGTTTTGTGCTATACAATGATATGACAGTTTTGCTTTAGGGCGTGAGGGAATTCATATGTGGTGGACAATTAATCCGTCACATGGGATGTTTACAAAGACAAAGCTATCGTTTCTACAGACACTCTACCTACCAGTTTGCTGTAGTGATTAGGAGTGCAGACTCTAATCTGGGAGAACCCGGGTTAATTCCCCACTCCTCCACATAGGGTTGCCAGCCTCCAGGTGGGGCCTGGGGATCTCCCGCTTTTACAACTGATCCCCAGCTGATAGAAATCAGCTCCCCTGGAGAAAATGGCTGCCTTGAAGGGTGGACTCTATGGCATGGTACTATGCTGAGGCCCTTCCCCTCCCCAAACCCCGCCCTCTCTTGGCTCCACCCCCAAAGTCTCCAGGTATTTTCCAACCCAGACCTGGCAACCCTACCTCCACATGCAGCTGCTGTTGTGACCTTGGGTCAGTTACAAGTTATTTCGGAGCTGTTCTCTCACGAGCAGTTCTCAAAAGAGTTCTCGAAAGAGCTCTCTCACAGGGTGTCTGTTGTGGGGAGGGGAAGGTAAAGGAAATTGTAAGCCGCTCTGAGACTACTTCGGGTAGTGAAGGGCGGGGTATAAATCCAATCTTCTCCTCCTCTTCCTCCTCTTCTTCTTCTTCTTCCTACTCTGCCCTACACTGCTCCTGGCAACCGGTAGGAGTCCCGGGGCAGGATGGGGGGTGTAATGTCAGCACTTCTAGGAAAACCTGGACATGATGCTGGTCCTCTCTATGAATTGCCAGAAATGCTACTTATATAATATCCAGTGTTACCTAGAGAGGACTGACATTATGTCTGGGTTTTTCCTGAAAGTGAAATCACATTTCTCTTGCTGGCCTCCAGAGCACAAGCGAGCAACAACAGCTGGGGGCAGGAGATCTCCTGCCCCCAGTAGGCACATGACAACCCTATAATCCACCCTGAGGTGCCCATCAGATTACGGGAATGCTGCTGAAATGCGGCAATAAAGTTGGCTTGCAGATGAACAGATGGGCAAGCAGCAGCCCTTACTCCCTACCCTGTCCCATAAACGAAAGCCATGTCATTCCTTTTTTAAGGACCGTCAAACATGACACAAAAGAGTGTGGAAGCTTTTGAGGTCTCTAGAATTCAGTGGAAAAAGCAAAAAAGGGGTGGGGGAGGGAGAAGAAGGGGGGAAGTTTTAGACCTAGGGTTGCTGATTCAGGCTTGGGAAATTCCTGGAGATTTGGGGTAGTGTCTGGGAGAGGGCAGCATTTGGGGAGGGGAAGGAGCTCAGAAGGGATATGGTGCTACTCTAGGATTTCTGTTTCTCTTAGACTCTGCTATACCATAGAGTCTGCATTTCCAGAGTGGCCATTTCCTCCCGGGGAACTGATCTCTCTAGTCTGAGAAGAAACACTGGTGAGGATAAAGGCCAGTGGTTAATCAAGTTTTATTTATTTATGTAGACATGTATACCCCCTACAATAACAAAACCCTAAAGCTGAGATAATGTGACTGGCCCAAGGTCACCCAGCAAGCTTCATGGCAGAATGGGGACTTGAACTTGGATCTCACAGTCTGACATTCTAACTAGTACATCATGATAAGTCAAATGTCTCTCTCAGTTCCTAGTGGAGGCAAAGGGCTAAAGGTGGCCGTGGGGGAAAAGCTTACATGGAACCTCTACCCTGTCTCCTTGTAGACCCCCTTCCCCAACCCTTCCTTGCAGATTTGTCAATGTGTACAAAGGGACTGTGTTCAGCATTAGATATATGATGAGAAAGAGCCTCACACAAGGCCTTACAATATCACAGTGATTAGTTGTTTGATTTAAAAAAGTCCAAGCAATATTTATTTATCATCTAATGAAATGCAGAAGTTGGAAACTGCTGGCAAAGTTTAAATATGCAAAGGAAGTGGAGCACTAGCTGTTTAAAGAAAAATAAGTAGGTTTATTACAGAAGAACGAACTGTTGTAGAACATACAGAGAGAAAGCCTAAACTAATCAGTCTAGCTGCTGTAAAAGGAACAAGAGCGCAACAGGAAGATCTGCAAGAGGTCTCCAGAAGAGCCAACCAGGAGACAGCAAGGACACAGTTTGGAAAAATGGGAAGTCCCTAGTCTAGCTATGCTAACTACAAGTCCTTCAGCTGTCCCCCTGTAGAATGACCTTCAGATGGTCTTCATAAGGCTGCACTGTCGACCTTGCATATTCCAACAGAAACAAGGAGACAAGCCAAGTCTATGAAAAATATATACTTATCCTAACACCAAGAGCTTGAATATAGTATGTGGCGTATCTCTAAGGTTTTGTACATTAGTCTTCTAAGCAACATAATGCTTAGAATGGAAATCATAAAATATATTGTGCAAAGAACAAGGGAGGGGGCAATTGCTTTAGCCTGACCTGGATGATCCAGAATAGCCCAGTTTCATCAGATCTAGGGCTGCCAGTCCCCACTTGGGGCCTGAGGATCTCCCACTTTTTCAACTGATCTCCAGCTGACAGAGATCAGCTCCCCTGGAGAAAATGGCAGCTTTGAAGGGTGGACTCTATGGCATTGTACCCTGCTGAAGCCCCTCCCCGCCCCAAACCCCACCCTCTCCTGGCTCCACCGCCAAAGTCTCCAGGTATTTTCCAACCCAGACCTGGCAACCCTAATCAGATCTTGGAAGCTAAGCAGGGTTGGCCCTGCATGGGGCACCACTAAGAAAGTCCAGAGTTGCTCTGCAGAGGCAGGCAAGGGCGTAGACTTTCCAATTTCCGGGGTGGGGGCTGGGGCAGAGACATCACAGGCCATTGTCTCCAAGGGAGGCTCAGCACTTCCTGGAAAAGTTTTTTGGGGGGGGCTCCAGCTCTCCAACCCCCCTGAAGTTGACGCCTATGGAAGCAGGCAATGACAAGCCACCCCTGAATGTCTCTTGCCTTACACAGTCGCCATAAATTGGCTGTGACTTGACATCACAATTGCTTTCCCAAAGGATACTGTGACCTCTTTGAAGTTATTGGGAGCTGCCTGCGGGTGGGGTGTAAGAAGAAGGAAAGGTACAAAGAACTCCGTGGGCGGAACCATTTTTTGCCATCTCTTCCAAAACACTTGGGTGTGCAGTCAATGGCAGTCACACACATGGAAGTGTACATAAGTAAGTAACCCATAAAGCTGGATAATTCAAAGCAGCTATTTTCTTTTGGGGTGGGTGGGTGGGGGGACGGCGGCTGTCCCTGGGCTGCTAAAACTGACAACTGAAATAGCAATAAAAGGAGAATGATGAGGTTTAAACTGAAACCACGAAGGCATCCTGCTGCAAATGCCTGCACAGTGTGCCCTCTCGCTGTGCCTAAAATGAGAAGGCACCGGCTCTTTACGATCTCCTTAGCATTTTCAAACCATGCCAGTCCCACATTATCGATGCAGCACACACGCACACATTGACCACATTGGCCTACTTGTTTATTTTTAATGTGCCACTTTAGGACCATGCTTATATCACATAAACAAAACGACTGCTCCATTCGCTGCTGCGAGGAAAAAGCTTCCTATAAAACGCACAATAACAGTGCAATCCTATGCAAGGTTACTGCAGTCTATGTCTACTGAAAACAATGGGCTTAGGCTGGAGTAACTCTGCAGAGGATTGCGCTGCAAACCTTTTATCTTCTGTTTTACCTGGAAATGTCTTGGGAACAGAAAAACAAGATCCTCCACTACACCTTTGAAGGTTAAAACTGGCCATTTGGGGGGAAATGGTTCACGTAGTATTTGACTATGTTATTTTCCGGTTGGTAGACACAGTATTCATTGCCAGCTAAAACGCAGTATCAATTCTACACTGCTTTTTGTCCCAGAGTCCTTGCTGGTTGAAAATCTACCAGAAGAACAAGGTTTTTGAACCTTAGATGGCAGCTTTCCTCACATTCGTTTAAGGTATTCTCACAAAAAATAAAACCAGAGAAACGCAATCCATAAAAAACAATGTGCTGAAAAAGATAAAAAATGGAAATCTCAGTCATGTAACACTGTAGCTGAAACCTTATACTTACTGGCACAGCAAACAAATACATAACAATATCTCTGGAATTGAGCCTAGGAAATCTAGGTTCAGATTCCAAAACAGCCATAACATGCCCTATGGTTGCCAGCTCTGGGTTGGGAAATTCCTGGAGATTTGGAGGTGGAGTGTGGAGAAGGTGGGGTTTGGGGCAGGGGACAGACCTCAATGGAGTATAATGACACAGAGTCAACTCTCCATATCAGCCATTTTCTCCAGCAGAACTGATCTCTGGCATCTGAAGATCAGTTGTAATTCCAGGATATCTCCAAATGGGAAAGAACAACAACCATTCTGAAAGTACAAGAGCTGAGAATTGAGGGTAGTAGATGAGAAAAGGCAGTTTAAAACAGTACAGGATATACAATAGTATAGGTTAGGGATGCCAGTCTCAAGGTGGAACCTGGGGATCCCCCCAGAACTACAACTCATCTCCAGACTACAGAGATCAGTTTCCATGGAGAAAATGGAGGCTTGGGAAGATGAACTCTATAGCATTATACCCCACTGAGGTGGCTGTCCTCCATCCCCAAATCTCAGGGAGTTTCCCAACCCGGATCTAGCAACCCTACCCCTCCATCCCCTGCCGGTGGCCAGGGGGAATTTGGCAATCCTAGATGGTCTGGGTCCCAATATGGTCTGGCACAGGATCTCAGACTCTTCAGAAAGCAAATGTTTTAAAAACCCCAGAACCACTTGGGAGTTAACAGGGTCACACAGCCTTGGGCATGATGTCACACCCCTTCACACCTGCTTGGCTTGGCTCCCTCGGGCTGTACTTCTCTTTGTTTGAGACTGCAACCTAATCCTTTCCTGCCCAAAACGAAGAGTGTGCACTCCTTCTGTGAACTCGTTTAGACACATAATTACTGTAAAACCCTGCTCTTCGGCCTACAAAAATGTCTAGGAAAATCCCCCCCCCCCAAATATGTATGAGTTGCAACTTGCACAGAAACTAGAAGAGATGAAGGGTCCCCAACCCTTTTGAGCCGGTGGGCACCTTTGGAATCCTGACACGAGGTGGTGGGGGCTCCCACAAAATGTGAAGTCAACCGCAAAATATTAGGGGGCGAGGTGATGCAGAACTCTAATAGCAACTCTTCAACATTACAGGCAGAAGCTCTCTTGAGCAGGATGCCTTTTAAAATGAAGACACTGTTTGAAAATATTTCCTGCATGCACATAGCTTACTGTCAGCGTTGCAGTGTAGATCCTTGTGTGGTGGAGCAGCTGCTACGGAAGCAGCTTCTTAAATATCTGCACAGCCAATCAGATCTCCAGTGGCCAAACAGAAGCCCCAGTGGACAAAAGCGTCACTTGGTGGGTGCCGTAAAAGGCGGCAGCCATGACGGGGAGCCCTGCCCTGGGGTTGACTCTCAGGGAAAGTGTTCTTAGGATTGCACTCCCACTACAGGATTTACATCGCCACAGCTAAATAGGCCAGTATCCTGAAAATCCAATTCATGCTAATTTGTGAGACCAGGCAGTCTCTTGCTCCTCATGGGATTTTGTTCTAGAAATTCCCCACTAGTCAGGGGGTATTTCTGGGAGCATGGCAGTTGCTGCTACAAGAGGCATCTGGAAGGCGCTCTGTATATAAATGGCACACACCACATTGGATCTCGGCCATAAACCTCTGGAAAACAGTGTTCTCGTATACAGCCAGTTCCCACAAAAAAAGTTGCCTCGGAATTGTTCCTTGGGGACTTGAGAAAGTGAGCCTTGCTTTCAATTCATATGCACTGCCTCTTTTTTTTTCTTTTTTTTTTAAAGGTATATTGTTGTCTGTTAACAAGAAACCAATTTCATGCTTCCCAGGTTTATTGAATACTGCAGTACCACCGAACAACCGCAGGCAGAGCCTCTGCTGATTCCATTAAGGAACTATTCCATCAGGCCCATGTCCTCGGCATTATAATTTGTAAAATGAAAGAACTAAGCAAGAGACTGCTTGAACACTGAAGGTGTTTGATGCAAAGGAGAGCCTGAAACACTCTTTGGAGAGTCTGACGCACCACCTCCACGCAACACAACCCTGGAGGCCTAAGTCCAGCATAGTCTGCAAACTTTTGGAAGGGAAAATAAGAATAAACAAAAGGCAACAAGCAGGAAACAGGAAGAGTCAGTCCCTGTGAAATCTCTGATCCCACAGGAGTCAATGGATGCTCAGCATTTATCTGTAATGGAGCCACAATTTCATTCTTTGAAGTGAACGGTGCTGTATTTTTCTACACATGGAGTAGAATGAAGGCGTGTTTATATGGCTCTTTTGAGCCACGCCAGGCATGAGTGCCTGGTGGATTTAAAGTGCTCGTCCAGATCACAACAACTGGGAATTGTGCTGCTTCCGTGAGTAGCCCATCAATCCCCGTCGGGGATCCGTACTTAAAAGATAGTAGTGAAAGTCCGGTCTAAAGCTGGCCGACGGGCCAATGCTGGACTTTCCACCATCAGGTCGTACCTCCAGCATGCAATCAGCCCGTAGGGATGGTCTCCAGACCATCCTGAACAGCTGCCATTTTAAAAAACTCGTAGCGATGTGCGCATAACCGCTTAAACACGCGACGTCCCCAGAGCTCCGCTCAAGTGATCCGAATAATTTAATGTTTCTGATGGTCCCCTGAACTTTATTAATTTTATAAACTGAAAGGGTACCTAGAGGAAGGTACCGTTGGTGGTGCTTTTACCATTTTGGTCCACACATAAACAAGTATATGGTGAGGTGCATATGCACATGCGCAGACAAGATTTTTTTTTAAAAGCCAACCGCACAGCTCCTTATGGTGGATGCCATCTAGACATTCCACCACAGGAATCATGTGCGGTAAAGCGCTTCACAGGCAATCTGTCCAGTTGCACAACGCTGGGTCAAAAAGATCTAGCTCAAATTACAGCCGGGCCAATGCGGGATTAGCTGCCTTTCTAAACACACCCTGAGTCTTGTGAGGTGTCTGTGAGAAATCACATGTTTAAATGTTTCCCTACAGGAAAACTACTGCAGCAGGGACTGGGGTGGGCAATAGTTTGCCAACTCTGGGTTGGGGTATTCCTGGGGATTTTAGGGTGGTGGATTCTGGAGAGGGCAGGGCTTGGAGAGGCAAGGGAACTCAGCTGGGTACAATGCCACAGAACTAACTCTTTGAAGAAGCCATTTTCTCCATGGGAACTGATCCCTGTTGTCTGAAGATCAGCTGGAATTCTGGGAGATCCTGTCGAAACATACCCCAATGGGGATGCCAGAAACATGCAAGCATAGGGGAGCGTACTTGTTCCAGCCTGCCTTGCAGAAGATGCTGCTGTTATAACATTGGTGCCATCTACTGCACAGCCCTTTGCATGGGCGTCAACTACGGGGGGGCTCGAGGGCTCGAGCCCCCCCCCGAAATTTCCCGGGGGGGGCTCAGCCACCCCCGGGAAAATGGAACGCCCGGTGGCCAGTCAGCCGGCCGTCACCGCCTCTCCTTCCCCCACACCCCCGGCCTGCCCTCCTGCCTCCCTAGGGCGGGGGGGGAGGCATCTGCACCACCCCCGCACACCCCGAGCGCGAGGCGGAGCGGGAGCCGGGGGCCCGCAAGGGCGACGCGCCGGCCACCGGCGCCCGAGGTGAGCAGGGAGATGGAGGGAGGGGGGCGGGGAGCGCGGCGGGCGGCCAGGCGGGCACGGCCCGGGGGAGGGAAGCGGCAGCGGCGGCAGCGGCTCCCTGGGGGGGAGCGGCGGGGACATGGTCCCGAGCGCGCATGCACGAGGGAGCCCCCGCCCCCCCGGAGATTTAAAAACTCTACGCCCCTGGCCCTTTGCAGTCATGAATATTTATAGAACTGGAATGCCAGGAGGAAATATTCAAGTCCAGCTTCAAACGGATATGTAATGATGCTGATTTATGGGGTTACAATAACTTCTTCATTCATAATCGCACTGAGCAGAGAGCAGGTCAGCCATCTTTTGTCAATCTACTACAGGTACAATAACAGACTACGAAGCATAAAGGAGCTTCAAAGAAAGAGATGGTCGGTGGAACACTATGCCTCGGATCAATGTGATTAAAATCAATCCAAGCTGTTCGATTCCAATTCTTAATTATACATCAGCAATGGGGGGAGAAAGTAATCATCAGTTGCAGTCCCACTGTCGTATCTGTGATTATCTATTCCGTACTTGATTTATGGTTTTCAGCCAATTTTTATCTCCCCCCCTTGAAAAATGGGAACCAAATTTATTCTTCCTGTATTGCCATCTATGCAAAAAAAAAAAAAAAAACCCTGAATAATTACACACAGATTTCATCACCATTTTCTATGCTGCGAAAAGAATTCTTTGTGTTCAGATTTGTATGCTTTAGTAACAAGTTCTTTTTCTTCTTTGAAAATGGTAAGGAATCGGGGATATAAGCTGGCAATTTAAAGCAGTTTGAAAGCTGGGAGATAGCTATTGACCCCATCAGCATGTTCTGACACATCTCCTATATTTGGAATCTCAACTCGAGCTGACAATAATTCAGGTTAACTGTAAGAGTTTCAGGGGGTAAAAGGAAGGGGAAAACTTAAATTCATTCTGTTGCTTTTCTTCTTACTTCCCCATACCTTTGCCAGTTTATTATACTTTAAACTCCCATATGACTAGACACTCAAATGTTAAAGTAGATTTTACCATCATATCCACTAGAATGAGATGACCGAAAGGCAAGCCTTAGTTGTATTTCGGTATCATCGAAGGTTTTTTTATTTGTAGGTTAGTGTCAGAACAAGTGGGTTCTCATATTAATGGAAGCCTAAGTTGAGCGCGAGTCAGCCAGCCAGCATGGTATAGTGGTTAGAGTGGCAGACGAGGATTTGGGAGACCCAGGTTCAAATCCCTATCCTGCCGTGAAAGCTTGATGGGTGACTGTGACCCAGTCCCTCTCTCTCTCCCAGGCTAAACTACCTCACAGGGTTATGGTTGTTGTGAGGATGAAACAGAGGAGAGGATGATGTGAGCTGCTTTGGGTCCTCACTGGGGAGAAGGGCAGGTTACAAATATCTAAATAAAGAAACCGTTTTGTGATGTGGCACAAAAGACCAGGGCAACCGAGTACAACACCTTTTACTTAGAAGAAAGGCGTTAACTTGCAGCAGAATAGTAAAGCAGAGTGCTGAGGTGGTAGAATGGGCCACGCTAGAAACTCCCTAGCATAATAATTATTTACAGGTTTGTTTTTGTTTTTTTTTTAAAAACCCAACATGAAACATCAATTTAAAAGTAACTCTCTCACTTGCAATCTGATGTAGCACAGCCCACTCTACAACGACGAGTCTCTACCATCTCATTCTGCTGCATGTGCAGAGCACACCTGAGGTCTGAGAGCTTCTAGTAGCTTGCGGGTGGAGGTATGGGGGGCACAACATCATGTCCACTGCTCTACGTCACTTCCGGGGGGAAATGCTGAGGCAACATAGGGTAGCTCTAGGAATCACCGGTGATTCCTAGAGCTGCTCTACTTCACACCTAGGTTTTCTCTGGAAGTGATGTAGTGGTGCACATGACACCGATGTTTTTTTAAAAAAACCCTGTCCTGCCACTACTCGATGTGGCAGCAGGCGTGGACAGCTCTTGGCAGGAGGCCTCCCACCGTAGCAAGAGGGCTGGCAGCCCAAGCTTCCACTGAACTTGTCAGTCAGAGCTTGTGTGGATAAATCCTGGTTTCAGATCACTGTTTTCCTTTTTAAAAAATGTACTTGCTATTCACAAGAAGAGCCCTGCGGGATCAGACCAGTGATCCATTTAGTATGACAACCTGCCTCACACAGCAGCCAACCAGTTACCCTGTAGGGCCAACAAATATGGCGTAGAGGCCAAGGCCTTCCCATGATGTTGCTTCCTAGCACTGGGTTTCATTAGGGCAGGGGTGGGCAAACTGTGGCTCGGGAGCCACATGCAGCTCTTTCACATATATTATGTGGCTCCCGGCAGGGCGGCTGGGGAAGCTAAATATCATTAGCAAACAAATATCATTGGACAAATTAGTATCATTATCAATATCTGCTTTTACCCCTTTTGTTATTATTTTTGGCAGTCTCATTTAATGGTAATAAAAAGCAAATCTGCTTATTTTCCAATAAAAGCAGGTAATATTTGTTCGTGTCTTGTGGCTCTCAGACATCTGATGTTGATTCTATGCGGCTCTTACGCTGAGCAAGTTTGCCCACCCCTGTTCTAGGTGGCTCTTACGCTGAGCAAGTTTGGCCACCCCTGCATTAGGGTATCCAGGCCATGCCTGGGAACAAGGGGACCAGGAACAATGGGAGGCAAGTGACAGCATGACATCACATCTAGGAAAAACCCAGAAGTGATGTCGGTTTGCTCATGGAATCACTGGAAAGTCTATAGTTTTACCATAGGTAAAAGTAAAGGTTTCCCTTGCTCGAAAGCCAGCCGAATCCGACTCTAGGGTTGCAGTGCTCATCTCTGTTTCCAAGCTGAAGAGCCAGCGCTGTCTGAAGACATCTCCATGGTCCTGTGGCCAGCATGACTAGACACCGAGGTGCATAGAACAATGTTACCTTCCCACCAAAGCGGTACCTATTTATCTACTTGCAATTTCTTGCTTTTGAACTGCTAGGTTGGCAGGAGCTGGGGCCAGAGACGGGAGCTCACTCCATCACGTGGCACTCGGGTCTCAAACTGCCGAACTACTGACCTTCCGGTCCGCAGTTCAGTGTCTTAACCTCTGAGCCACCATGGCCCAGTTTCACCATAATTTCTGGCAATTTCTAGAGAGGACTTATGTCACTTCTGGGTTTTTCCCAGAAGCAATGTCAGGCTATCACTGACAGCCTTTCAAACAATGTTATTTCTCCCTCCAGCTGCTGGAGTGTCGGTGAGCAATGGGCACTGGGGGCAAGAGATCTCCCATCCCCAGTGGACATTTGGCAACCCTAGGTTTCAGAGATTTATCACCTCTTTATGCACAGGTTCCCTTTACTCACTATGTTTAGTGCCAATTGATGGACTTCATGAATCTAACTCCCTTTTAAAACCATCTGTCCTCATGGCCGTCACTACCTCCACTGACAGTGAATTCCATAATTCAGTAAGATCCTGTTTTTTTTTTCATATGGAGACGTCAGGACTGAAAAAAGATGCGGATACATTAGAAAGAATTCAGAGGCGATTTGCAAAGATGACAAATAGATCGCGAAGGCACGCCACATGAGGTACAGTTAAAAGATGCTGGACATGTTTAGCCTAGAGCAAAGAAGATTAAAAAAGGGATATGTTTACAAAGGAAGAACAATTGCTTCTAATATCTCCAGGGGCTGATTCACATCATGCAATTACATCCTTTGATGCCGATAATTTATCACTACCTTCCACAGAGTTAAACGTGCTAAGAGAATTCACTTAAAAGTATTGTGCGTGGGCTGATAACGAGAGTTCTGTCTGTGATGTTGCATATTTGAACATATAAACATACAAGGCTGTCTTATGCCAAATCTGATAATTAGTCCATCTTGCTCAGTATTGTCTACTCTGATGAGCAACAGCTTTAACTGGAGATGCCTTGGACTGAACCTGGAACGTTCTTATTTCTTTAAAACTCTTGTACCACATGCTTGCCACAACTGTGTGCTTGAGATGCCTTATAACATGGGGGGGCCTCCTGGCCATCCACAAAATCCCCAGTTTAACATCCCCAACAGCCTGAATTCAGAAGGGAAGGGGATTCATGGTCACCTTCTTCTTCTAGTTGGCTCACCTCCCCTGCAGCCTGGTGCCTGTAGGCAGTAGCATCTTCACCAGCCCTCCTCCTGGGCCCTTTTGAAGATGACACAGTGTTCTGCTCCTACTGCAGCTTTGCCCTGCCTCTGCTGAGCCAACCCAATATGCTGTCAATCAGGGTTTTCAACAGCTCTTAGAGTACCTCCCCAATCGCATCCTCTATCCCTCTCTGTGCAGCCACCACCAGAGTCAGAAATGGAGAAATTCCCATCCCTAGACACACTTCCACTTAAAGCAAACAAGGAAATCCATTTGGAAAGTCAAGTAAGTCCGTGAAGCTGCCTTATGCTGGATCTGACCACTGGCCCAGTAAGGTCAGTAGTGTCTGCTCACACTGGCAGTAGCTCTCTAGGGTCTCCAAGGCAGCCGTCTTTCACAGCGTGATCCATTTGGCTGAAGATGACAGGGGCTGTACCAGGGATCTCTTGTATGTTAAGCAGATGCTCAACAACTGGGCCTCAGACCCTCTCCCCAAGCAGCTGAAAACTTTAATAAGAAGCTGGAACAAAATAGGGCATAACCACTACCAGCCCAACATGAGCCAAGAGCCTTCTGTATATAATGCATGTTGCACTACTGCTAACCCATACTCAGGTTATCACCTGTGGTGGTTGTCACTGAGCAATGATCATGATGCCTGAAGAACAGGAAGCAGCAGCGCTGATCTGAAGAATCAGTCAAGTATACATATATACATATGCAGCGGTGGTATTATCATAATAGCAACTCAACAATGGAATAATACACAGGATCACATTTCTTGTAAAGTATCAAATATGAACTGGATAGGCACCTATGGGATATTTTTTAATCAATAGGGTGTCAGAATTTAGGAACGAAGGTTGGAGACGGTAAGCCGCTGGGCCTTTGCCATGATTCCTTGTCTCCAGATGTGCTGGGTTTGAGTTGATCTCATGGTGTTGCCAGGTACTCGCTTCAAATAAGGAAACCACTGCCTGGGCTCAAAAGTATGCAAGCGTATTAACCATGCAAAGCAGGGCCTCCCTTCCCAACCCATGTCAGACAGTCATGAAAAAACGATTATATGATGCAGCAGAGTGTGCCATTCTGTAGCACAGAAGCCATCACAATATGGACTGGGTCTGGAATCCGTTAAAAGACTTCACGGAAAGTAAGTGAAACACATAAATAACTCATCCATTTGGAATTCTGCTTTTAAAAATATTGAACGACATCAGACACAAGCGAGATTAACTGCCTGTAAAATGTGTTTATAAATGAAGCTCTCTTCCCAACCAGAGCTCACAAAAGCAGCATCGAGACCTCAACAAAGAAATGCTTGATTGCTTCTGTTCGGGCATTTCAGACCCAAGATTTAACTCATCTTATTCTGCACGGTTGTGGTTGGAAAGTATGGCATTTTCTCTGGATTCTACTTTTCTTCGGCAACAAAACATTCACAGTGCAATCCTAAACAGTTATACCCTTCAAAGCCCAATGACATCAGTTGTCTTAAAAGGAAGTAGCTCTACCTGGGACTGCACTATGAATAAGATTACAGATGCCCTTTGATGATTCCTCACCATATTTCAGTGTAGGACTAGGCCCTTTATTGCTATCTCCACATTTGCTGAGATAATGAGAAAGCAAGGCAAGGGGACACCTGTGGGGAGAATCAGCAGATACGAGGAAGGCTTCCTTGAATACTTCTGGAGAGTATAGGTATGTCACTGCTTGGATGGCTGATTTCATGGGAACTCTGCACATGCTGCCTTGCCATCTGGCCCTTGACAGCATCCCAAGGGGACACAATCTGAATTCTATCTACCCACTACATTTTTACCCAGCATTCCTCCAAAAAGCCCGAGAGTGGTGCACAAGGTTTTCCCTCCCATTTCACCCTCAAAACTCCTCTGTGAGGTGGGTTATAGACTGAAACAGAATGACTAACCTAGGATTAGTCCAGTGGGCTTTATGGTAGATGGGGTGGATGGGGTTGAATTTGATACTTTTTGGGTAAGGCTGGTCTGAGTTCTCCAGGATTTCTGGGTTCTTTGGACCCAGCTAGTTTCCCCGACAACCACACAGTAACTGTAGGGAATGCCATTTAAAAAATTGCCAGGAGCTGGATTCAGCTTGGAATTGTAAAGTAAGGAGTGAGAAGGGATACCTGACTTTCCCTGGTGCCATCTTCCGGAGCTGAAAGGGGAAGGGAGTTATTTCCGCCATTTGGGGGGGGGGGGGAACTTGCCAAAAACCATATCATGTAGTTTGGCCCAAAGAGAGGCTGGTATGGATATCTATGGCCAGCATAGTGTAGGTCATTCAGAGCTTTTAGCCTCAGGTTTCCACTTATAAAACAAGAAAAGTGGTATGGGCTGGCAGTTTTTAAAGCAATCTACTATAGTAAATCATGCCAAAGCCAAGGCCCAGTCCATATTACTGTTATTTATTTAGAATTTCACTTGTAGGTTTCCTTGCATGACAGAAACCTTCTGACATCAGGTTGGAATAGAAGCCTTATTCTGTCCCTCTGCCTGGCCGCTACATCACTCTGTGAACCTTCACGTTTTTGGGGAAAAGCTCCAGTGTTCTTCCTGCAACAGCAAGCTTTCCAAAAATACGCATGATTGTGCAGACTCAGCAGAAGAATAAACTATCTTGCTGGAATTCTGGATGAGAGAAAACACAATTGGACATTGTGCAAATGGAAGTGTTGAGTTAGTGAACAATGCCACAAATCATGATGATAGGAATGGATCAAGAAGCTTCCTGAATCAGAGAGGCTTAGGAAAGGAAGCCAAAGGCAGGCCTTTTTTCTGCTGGCTGATTTCCCCAAGCACCAACACAAAGGATGCCCTGACTGTGAAAGAAAGTAGGGTGGGTTGTGGCCTAAAGCACCTCCCCCAAAATCCTGTTTTGAAAACTCTTATCTACTTCCCAGACATTTTCAGTTCCCCCCCCCCACAACCATGAAGCTGAAGCTCCTTCTTGTAAGCAGAGCTCTCTCGAGATTCCAAATTCAGTCCCACATCCAAATAAGCTTCCCCCCCCCCCCCCCACAATGAACATAGGTAGCAGGCTAGCCTGATCTCATCAGATCTTGGAAGATAAGAAGGGTTGGCCCTGGCTAGTATTTGGATGGGAGAACACTAAGGAATTCCAGGGTTGCTATGAAGAGGAAGGAAATGACAAACCACCTCTGAATTTCTTTTGCCGTGAAAACCCATGGGGTCGCCCTGAGCCTGCTTTGGTGGGAAGGGCGGGGTATAAATCGAATAAAATAAATAAATAAGTAAGTCAGCTGTGACTTGGTGGCAAAAAAAGGTACCAAATGCTTTGTGCCTATTTTTTCATCCTTGCAGGATGAAGGGTGAGAAGGCTATGGCCCCAAGACTGACAAAGAGCCCACCGGCCTAAGAGTGGTATCACTGTATATAGAACATATAAGAAGGTCAAAGACAGCACAGGAGCATTCTATATTTATTGATTTATACATTTATTTATTTAGAAAAGTTGTATGCTGCCATGCTGCCTAATGAACGTGTCCTCTTCTAAGTGAAGGGAGCCACTATGGATGCTGTGGTGCCCCCAAATTCGTCAGCCGTCACTGCTTCAGCGTAGTTGCAAAGGCCTGAGCTACCCATTTGATATGGCCGCTTCCTTTGCAAGCACACTTAGTGGTACAGCATGGAATGTGCATGGAGACACAAATACAACCAAGTTACCTGGCAACTACATAACACCAAGCTCTTATGAAAAATTAATGCCAAGATATTAAATTTCACACGTGCAACACAGTGTTCCAAAAGACACTTAAAATATTCCCCTCATTAAATTATTCTAATAGTCCCTTATAAATCTTTTGAAAGTCATTAAGACCAAAAAAAATTGCACAAACCCATGCATTATGTATTTATTCTGTGGCACTGATTCAATTAAACCTCAATGATGTGTTTTTAGCTGAAAGGGCTACATATGGAGAGCCGATTAAGCAAAGTGGAATTATTTGGATAAACCAAAGTTCTAATTAACAAACATACATTCACTGGAACAGAATGAATCCATATTCTGTGTCTCAGTGCATCTGCAGGAGGTTTTTTTTTTTGGTTTTTTTAAAACTGTGTATACATTAGAGGATAGTAAAACAAATCTGAAATGGGTAAAACGCCTTAAATAGCGACATTGTACAAACGCTTCCAAAGGCGCTCTGTTTATAATACTTTATAGCCCTAGCCATTTGTAGACTACACAGAGCTGGTGGACTAGTCAACTTCTAGTTTCAGACATATAAACTAAACACATTTGGAGAACACTTTACCATGATAGTTACTAAAAATAAAAAGGCCACACAACAAGTGATTCTATACATCTCCGGGCTATAAAAAGCATCTTAATAGTTACTCTAGTAACAAGCTGTAGAAAACATAAAACAGAGAAGAGCCAAGTGACAGATTCAGGAATTAGCTTTATCAGTCACTGTATATAGAATTTACACAGCATTGACTTCCTGATTGGCTGATGCTAGACACATGACCAGCTCTGCCAATTATTATGTTTTCTGGCTCACAGATTGATCCAGTCTGTTACGTAGAGGGATGATGGGAATATAACACAAGTGCAGCTCTGAGTCAACAAGTCTTAACTTCCAGATGTGGGTTTCACTTAAGGTTGCTAAATTCCTGGAGTTTGGTGGGAGGAGCCTGGAGAGGGCAGAGTTTGGGGAAGGACCTCAGCGATGTATAATGCCATAGAGCCCACCATCCAAGACAGTCATCTCCTCTAGACCCCGCCTGGAGGTTGGCAGCTCTAGTCTCACATCTTCAAATATTCATGCGCAGGCCAACAGGATGCACAGAACTCATTGGAAACAGGTTTTCTGTTCACTGTAGCATTGAATTCTGTACCTCTCATGGTCATTCACATGGCTGCCTCAGTGCTTGGAACCCACAGGTATAAGTAAAAACAGAAGAAGACTGAAAATGGCAGATGCAGTACACAGAGCAGGTAATGAGAATAGGCCCTTGCCTTTAGAATTTAGTTTCGTTTTTAGAGTTTCAATAACCTTTAATGGCATTATTATTATTGATTACATTTGGACTCTGTATTTCTTCCAAGGAACTCAAGGACATATATATATTTATTCCACTGAGTTCTCAGAATGATTTTGTGAGGTAAATTAGGCTGAGAGACAGCAACTGCCCCAAGGTCGCCCAATTGACTGAACAGGGTTTTGAAAGCAGAACATCACAATCCTAGTCAAACACTTAATCCACTGCACCACATTCACTCAAAATGGTTCTCAGCCTTAGCACTGATATCAACACTGCACCAGTAGTACATGGCTGTGCAAATTTAGTGTGTGTATACTATCAATCACGACCAGGCTACACCATTTTCCTGAACTGAAATAGTCCTGGGGGTTGCCTGTTGTGGAAACCCATAAATGGACATGTGGGGTTCCACAATGGGCCAGACAGGGCCCCCTGGGACTCTTTCAGGTCAGGGAAATGGTGTGGGAGGAAAGGCTAAAAACTCATTTTCCCCATGTGCCACATATATGACCTGAACTGGGCACTATGCATGTGGGAACTGAGAGAACCTGCAACTAACATCTGACACATAGGGTGGGGACCTGCAATAGTTTTCTACCTCATTTATCAAAATAAGTTTAAACTATAGCCAGGGTGTGTGTGCATGTGCATGCGCGTTAACAGCTAAGGTGGACCCTGGGTTCTCTTTGTAGTCTTTGTTTTTCTTTGCTTTGATATTATGAAAGAGGAGCTCTTGGTAAAGGGAATTCAGAGAATTCAATGTGGGCCACAGCTGGCTTTATTAAGAGCCTGTCTAAAGCTAACAGGTCAGCATGGATTTGTTTTGAAAACAAAGGTTTGAAGTTATCAGTGTTTTAACAGCTTTCTGCTGAGGAAAGAAGTTGTCTTTATAGTGTTTCTGGGGAGCAGCCGCTATGTGAGAGATCCCTGGGTCTGTCCAAGTCTACAGAGTCTGACAGTGTATAACTTTGCCACAGCACACAATTCATTAACCTCAGCGCAGCTGTCATGATGAAATTGTAAAGCTGCAAGACACATCTGTGGAAAGCCAGAGGTTGTCAAGCTTCATCACGGTGACTGGAACCCCGAAGTACATGTGCCCAGAGATGTTGGAGTGGAAATGAAAATGGAGGGCAAAAGGGAGGAGGGTGTTCTGCTTTGGGTTTTGTAAAGGGATTCTGCCCATTAGCTGCTGTACTTCTCCACTTAGCCCCAAGAGTCAAATTTTAAGATGGATACTCAAATAAATTGATACCATAAGGTACTCGTATTTGTTTAACCCCACTGTCAACTATAACTCTCCCCACACGCAATTATTCATATAAGAAGACCAAAATAGATGACAGGTTTCTTTTTTGATATGGATTTAAAGTAATGCCATATAAAGATTTTTTTTTTACTGTCCATATCATTCCATGAGTGGAGAGGCAGTCTCAAGGGTAACCAAAGGGGGAAAAAAACATATAAGTAAAAAACAGAAAGGCCACTGCACCAAGAAGTTTACACTCTAAATTGTAGGATAGAAAAATGTCAACCTCTGAATTAACTAACTCTTGCTTTGTACAACTATGCCAAGTATACAACAACAATAAACCTTTATTGGCATTATACATTAAGGAGAATACAAGGCCAAGTATAGGAAATGTAAGATTCATTCAGCTACAGGGTGAAAGTTAAGAGTGGTGTAGTGGTTGGAGTATCAGATTAGGATCTGGAAGACCCCAGTGCAAGTCCATGGACACTCACTGGGGGACCTTGGGGCAGTCACACATTCTCGCCCTAACCTCCCTCACAGGATTGTTGTAAGGATAAAATGGAGGAGAAGAGAATGATATAAGCTTCTTTTGGCCACTACTAGGGAGAAAGGCAGGGTATGTATAAACAAACAAACAAATAAAATAGTTGCCTGAGGGGAGAACTAGTTACAAGTCTCTGAAAAGCGTCCATATGACAGGAACCACAGCTTGTTGATAATATAGGCAGCATATGACAATACAATTCATACCGACTCAGACCATTGGTCCATCTAACTCAGTTAGGGCTGCCAAGTCCAACTTGGGAAATATCTGGGGTCTTTGGGGGTGGAGCCAGGAGACTTTGGGGGTGGAGCCAGGAGAAAGGAAGTGACATCATTTTGTGATGTCACATCCTGTGATGTTGCTTCCACATGCTGACACATGAACTCATGAAGTTTCCTAATACTGAATCAGGCCATTGGTCCATCAAGGTCAGTATTGACTACTCAGACTGGTAGTGGCTCTCCAGGGTCTCAGGCTGAGATCTTTAATGTCACCTATTACCTGATCCTTTTTTAGCTGAAGAGGCTGATACCTCCTGCATGTCAAGCAGATGCTCTTATCACTGAGCAACGGCCCTACTGAATCCTTCCTCATCTCAGCAGAATATGAAGCACTAAGTGCTACACAAGTGCTAAATATGATTTTCATATCATAAGAACAGGAGAGAAGCCACAGTGGATCGGCCCATCCAGTACAGCCCATCCAGTACAACACTCTGTGTCACAACAGTGGCCAAAAATACCAGGTGCCCTCAGGAGGTCCAGCAGCGGGGCCAGAACTCCAGAAGCCCTCCCACTGTTGCCCCCCAAGCACCAAGAATGCAGAGCCTCACTGCCCCAGACAAAGGGTTCCATTTAGACCTTGTGGCTAATAATAGCCACTGACAGACCTCTGCTGCATGGGGACAGAGAGGGAGAGAGAGAGAGACAGACAGACAGACAGAAAAAAGAAAGAAAGAGGGAGAGAGAGAGAAGGGGAAAAAACTGGCAGAGGCACTTACTTCCATTTAGACCTTGTGGCTACAATAGCCACTGATAGACCTCTGCTGCATGGGGACAGAGAGAGAGAGAGACAGACAGACAGACAGAAAAAAGAAAGGGAGAGAGAATGAAAAGAGCTGGAAGAGAAACTCACCTTGCCAGCCACATGCAAAAGCAGCTCCTTCAGTCCCTCCTTAATCTCTGGGCGGGGCTCTCTTGCTGTGGAAGAAGCTCTCTTGCTGATTTCTTAAAGGGGAAATGTCTGGCGAGGCTTTTTACTGCAGGGCAGGCTCTCTGCAGACATTCCCTTTTAAGGCAGCCATTTTGTCCCCCCGGTGGCCATCTTTGGAAAAGCGGGAGGTAAGCTCTAAAAATCGGTGTTTCCCCCGCCCAAGCGGGGGACTTGGCAGCCCTAAACTCAGTACTGTCTATTCTGGCCGGAAGTGGCTCTCAAGAGACTCAAGTACTGAAGGAAATTTCCCAACACTTGCTGCCTGAAACCCTTAGGCCATAGATGCTGGGGACTGAGTATATCTCAGTACTGAAGGAAGATTCCTCATGGGCAGATGAGCCCCCATAGTTACCACTATGCCTGAGCCTTCTTGCACCCTACAGCCTCCAGGGGAAACCTTCTCTAACAGTGCAGGCTCCCACTTAACAACCAGTGGGTCTGTAGGCCTCCAGCAGCCCCAGATGCTCTTCCAGGAGCAAACAAAGTAGAGAGCTAGAGCCAAAATGAGGACTAGGCAAGGGAGCACACACCTGGCATCCCACACCCCAGCCTTGTGTAGGATGAGAGCAACACTTTCTTTATGGGACCAGGTCCCAGAACCCAACGGTGGCTACAGGAAGAAGTGGGGTTATCAGCTCCCTATATAAGCCTACACTTGAGCTCTAGCTTTTGCTGGTTCAACAGCTCCTCAATCTGGCTTGTGCTAGTCCTGGACAGCTCCCTGCTATCCAGCTCCTACACCAAACTGGTCCACTCCAACCTGGCCTGTTCTCAGCGGCCCACTGGAGACCTCATACCTCTCCCCTTGATTGGCCAGGTAGAGAATAGGACAACTGGGGACCTTCTGCATGCACAGCAAGTATTCCACTACTGAGTCACTGTCCCAACCTCGGCATCTTCCCTAGACTTCACCGAGCCTGCTGTCTCGAGTCAAAGACATTACTGTGTATTTATACAGATACATGAAAATGCCACAGTGCTTCTGTGGGATATCTCATCCTTAAAACCGAGAAAGGCTGGCTACTCAATTTATGGTGAAAACCCCAAGCTCGCAGCTAAGCAGTCAGTTTAAAGAGTGTTGCATTTCCCGGCATGATACCTACTCTGTTTAATTGGCCAGTTGGCGCTCTTTGTTTTGAATTTAATGAGTTCTTCTAAGAGCCATTTACACTGAGACTGCTATAATGAGAGTGTTCACTCTCAAGGCATCTGACACTTTATTATGCTGCCAACCACAGAATTGTTTTAAGCCAAATGCATCAATGTCTGTAAAGAAACACAAATATTGCATTCATTTTTATCATCCCTAGCAGCCAAGCGCCCTGTCACCATCTACATAACGGACAGCCAATAACCCCAGCTGCACAACACCCTGAAGTTAATTCATCCATTCTGTGGCCCAAAAATGTGCAGAATTCACTGTGATAGCCTGCCTGCATGAAATCCAGAGGGGAAAGCAAAAGTGGATAATAGCTAATCTGAAAATGCCAATTTTTACCCCCGCCTGTTTGGATAAGACGTTGCAAGAATCCTGAGACGAGGTTCAGTACAACTTTCCCTGGGTGTTTTTTCCCCTGCAAAACAGATGAGAAGATGGCTTCAGAGAGATGGCAGAAAATTCCTTTCTGGTATTAAAAAACTAACCTTGCATGCTTCTTTTGGGGATTGTTTTGTGGGAAGCAACTAATTTACACCAGCACTAAGCAGTTCCAAGAAAAGCCTCTGGTAATGCAGTCCAGATAATGCAACCCCCAACCAAGTTTTCAAATGCAACCTGAATATCATGTCTTCAGTACACAGTGGTAGGCAAAGTGCTGGCCAAATATTCTTCTATTTTGATTTTCTGCTCAAAAAATAGCTCTACTGGAAAAAGACAGTGCTAAACTTCTTTAAAAAATCTTGGTGCATGCTATGGTTTCCTATGTCTACCAATGGCGCAATTACTTAAAAATCTAACCACTACATCATTTTCTTTCTGGATTAGAGGCATGGGTGATCTCAGCCAGTCTGGCATAACAGCTTGACACTGCACAACAACCAATACATGACATTACTAAAAGCTAACAAAGCCAACTGTGAGTAAAGGCAATGTTACCTAGATCCGTCACATGGGAGACTCCACTCAGTGTGGGTCAGTCAGTGATTTGGACTCTATATAGCCAATCATATTTGAGTACATGCTGGCATCACAGCAGGGAAACGAGGTCAATTCAAAGTAAGAGCTATATTTTGTACATACAAACACTTTCAAACACTTTCGAAAGAGTCACCAAAACCTACTCTTCTATGCTATTAAAAATATTCATAAAACCAGGGAAGATGTCCAGTCCAGCCCTGGGTAAGAGGGAAGGGGCACAGGATGGTGTCCATGAGTTGCATCAAAAATCTCCATTCCACTGCCCCCCCAGTTCCTCACTCCCAGAATAAGGTGACCTCTTCACCCTGCTTAGAAAGGGATCATCTTCCATGGCCAACAATGGATGAGATCCTGAATTCCTCAAGGCTCACACAGTGTTTTTATATATATTCCATCACATGTGTTTCCTACCAGACAAGACCTCTGCTTCACTGAATCCCTCATATACAGGATCCTCCATTTATTAATCCACATCCACATACCCACATCCCTATAGAAGCAATAACATAGTCCTTATCATCCCTGGAAAGCAGAAGCCACCAGAATATGGTGCTTGCCAAGTATGATACCTCATGCATTCATCTGGGAGACAGAGTTAACAAGTAAGAAGACCCCTGCTGGATCAGACCAGTGGTCTATCTGGTCCAGCATCCTCTTTCACACAGTGGCCAACCACTTGCCTTGGAAGGCTAAAGAAAGAGCCAGTTTGGTGTAGTGGTTAAGTGTGCTGACTCTAATCTGGGAGAACCGGGTTTGATTCCCCACTCCTCCACTTGCATCTGCTAGATGACCTTGGGCAAGCTATAGTTCTGGTACAGCTGTCCTCTCAAGGATAGCTCTGGAAAGAGCTCTCTCAGCCCCACCTACCTCACAGGGTGTCTGCTGTGGGGAGGGGAAGGGAAAGGAGTTTGTAAACTGCTCTGAGACTCCAAGTGAAGGGCAGGTTATAAATCCAATCTCTTCTTCTTCTTTTATAGAGCCCAAGCCTTTCCCCTGATAGTTGCCTTCTATCACTGTGTTTCAGAGGTTTAACACATATGAATGTGGAAGTTCCCGCCTGGAACCAGCAGCCCTGGCCCTGCACCAGCTCCACAAGCGCCCTGGCAGCCAGAAGGAGTGGCAGTACCAAAGCAGGCCAGCCAAGGGCCCCAGGAGGTAACCCAGCAGCCTACAAAGGAAGAGAATTCTCCAGGCAGCCCCTGGAGGAAGCAGAAGCCACAGCAGCATCCACAGCCAAAGGAGGTGTGACAGAAAAAGTCAAACACGGTGGGAGAGGTGGGCAAGAGCCTATGAAGACCAAGCACACAGCCCTTTGAGGCAAACAGTAGGGAGGGTGTGGCAGAAAGCACAGAGGCCTTGGGGAAACAGCCCCTGGCCTTGGGCCCTGTCCTTCCCGGTAGAGCCTGTGGCTGGCCCACCTCCAGGCCATCCTTTAAAAAGCTTTCCATGGGTCGGCCAGGGAGGAAAAGCCAGACCTCTCCAGTGGCTCTCAGAGAGAGAAGGAGGGCAGGTAGAGGGAAAAGACTGGGGTGAAGCCAGTCCCCCCCCCCCCCACTTCTCTCACGCTTCTGAGGCTCATCATAGGCTAAAGTCCCAAAGGAGGCTGGAGAGCAAGCGAGTCCTGGGCTCTGATCCACCAGCAAGGGAGCCTGACAGTTCCCTTTTGTCACTATAGCTAGTAGTGAAAGATGGGCCACTACTCTTTGTATCTACCTTGAGTCCAAATGAGAAAGGTGGACTATAAATAAATAAATAAATCTCCCTAGCCTCCTTTTAAAGCCACCGATGCTTGTGGCCATCACTATATCCTCTGGTAGTAAGTTCCAAAATTTAGTTACTCATAAAGGACATTCTTTTGTCCATCCTGACTCTGTTGCTCATCAACTTCACTGGGCAGCCCTGCATTCTACTATTACGGGAGAGGGAGAAAACTCTGCCTGGACAACTGGGATACGATACCCATCCAACTGACTTCCTTTCCCACCATCAAAGAGTTGGCAATAGTCTTTCCTCTCCCAGAGCAGCATTCAAGCACTGTTACCTCGGAATTCTAGCTCCTTTTGTCAAACCAGTTTACCAGTTGCTCACTGGCTGGTGTTATTCTGCATGATTCACGCATGATTCTGCATGATTAATTTCAGGATCCTGAACACAATGCTTTGATCTGGCAGCCCAGGTTTTGATTATGTACTGTGGAAATGGGGGGGGGGGGGGGGATGAGGTGCATAATTAGTATTCACAATAGTGCAGAAGAGAATGGAACGACATTACTGTGGGCTTGCTGGAATCAAACACCCTTCTTTTGTATAAGCAGCACAAATTTCATCTGGAATGCTACGGTGACTGCTGAACGGATTTGCCAGGAATAGGACAGAGGCAAAATCTGCAACAGACAAGCAAACCCTGCTGTCAAGTACGTAAAAAAAAAAAGCCACAAGAAGATTCTGTTTTGATACCTGTCGGATAATCTCACTACATAAAACATCATTCCTAATGAGAGATCCAACAGCAACATTTACCTGACACGGCTTGTGTCAGACTTCCAACCGAGAGTTTGAAATGACAAAATGGTTCCCCAGTGATCAAAGTGAACCATTTCATAACCAGCCTTGTTTATGGGTAAGCTGCTCTTCCAGTTATTAATAGCACAAAATATCCCATTGGATTATCTCAACAACAAAAAAAGATCTTCGAAATTCACAGAAAAGCATGAAAAGAGGCACACGTCTCCTGCCCACGCTGACAGTACTTAGCTTCATTAAGAACATTATTCCGTTAAGTGACCAAACCAAGGCTTATCATGTGTGCCCACACAGGCAATCAAGTATATAAATTGCCTGCTTTCTGTTAAAATACAACTGTTTGTGAACAAAAGCAGTCTGCTGACAAACATTGTGTAACATAAAATATGATACTAGGTTGATACACTGTTTTATTTATATACTTTTAATTTATGTATAGGGACCCAAAGAGGCTTGTGTTGTTCTCTTCCCCCCCCATTTTATCCTCACACCAAGGTTAGGAGGAGAGTGTGTGGTTCCCCAGCAAGCTTCCATGGCAGACTGGAGATCTGAACCTGGTGTCTTGTGTTATGAAACTGTCAAAGATGGAGATCTAACAAAGATTGCTGGGGTTGGGGACAACACTGAGACATCTTGGAAGAGACACCTCTTGAGTTTCTGAAGAGGTGACTCAATTTTAACCAAGTTTACAGAGAATCCTGCTTAGGGGCTTACTCCCAGGAATTTTTTTTTTAGGCTTGCACTGGCAATTCGGCCAAGAACATCCTGCAATACACAATATTCTGCTTCCCTTCTGAACACTGCTTCTTCTGTTTGTGGTTTCACGCACTGAAGTGCCAAAAGAGAGACAATCTTGTGCAGAAGGTGCAGTGATTGGCTGGGGGAAAGTCTGGATGGACATGTGAGCATTTCCAAGAAACAATAAGGCAAACATTTAGGCAGCAACAACATCTGACTGCCAGAGAAAACTGGATAGATCAGGTTTGGCTACACGGCACCTTTCCACCTATTATTTGCCTTTCGGCCTTTGCAAAAACCAGACAAGAGCAAACTTGAAAGGTTCTTCTCCCAACAGAAAAAAATATCACCCTTCTTTTCTAACATGTAGAAGCCAAACCCATCATTAAAAAGCCTAATGATCCCTGGCCATGCGGCTGGGACTCGCTTTCATTAGAAGCATGTGCTTTGTCATTTCAAGCCTTCTCAAATTCTTGACTTACACTAAAGCATACAAATTTTATCGCTATGACCATTTTAGTTTATGTTAGCCAATTGTGACAGCATCAGTAGACCCTTCCTTGCCATGTCTTAAAATGCAACAATACAATCGGCCAAAAAGTATATTCCTATTTTTGCTGTTCCCAAAGGAGCCAGTTTCTCCAAAATGAACAGCAGTTTGGTATAGGGTTGTTGTTTGTCAACTTCTGGCAGGGGAAGCTCCACTGGCGCTTCGCCCACATCCTCTGTCAGCACTCTATAGGTTGATGAAGGGAAAAAAGGTGGGGTGAAATGGCCATCTTTTGATACCACAATGCCACTTCTGCCTACATAACTGGAAATGATGTCACTGCACCACAAGATGCTCTAGGAGATTCCTGAAACTCAAGAGCTTGTTGTGAATCCTACATTCCCCCCCCCCCCCAACCTGATGATCACTTCTGGTTATGCAGCCAGAATCGATGTCACAGTGATGGAATACTGCTGGTAGGGTATGTTCTGTCCCCACCAGTCTCCCTGATTTCAGCATAACCTTTCATGGATTAGAGCCCCACCTTGTCCATAAACATTTATGCTGGAACAAAACCGCTTAAACTTCGAACTGCCTCGTCTCTTGTTCGATTTCTCCTGAGCAGATTAACACAGCTACCCCTCTGAAATTACACTCAAATGGAAACACTTCATCCACAAGATATCACAAACTCATACCTCATTATAGTTTTTAAGAGATTCATATCAAATTATTTTTTAAAAAATCACTGGTGTTCTTTGAATCCCAAGCATGGCTGCTGTTTCCCAGTGGTTGGTGAGTGCTCAGCATTATGATGGACTGGTCACACCCTTAGAGATGAGAAACTGGACTCAGTTGGTCAGTGTCCTCACGCAATAAGGCTGTTCACATGTGGAGTTGACAGACATTGAAGACCAGTGCCCTGTATGGCCTTTCTGAATACCTTTTTTGGGGTATCATAACACACTACTTGGGGATACCCAGCTTAATTTTAAACTATTTTGCACACTTCTTCCCCACCGATCCAATATTAAGGTATATCACAGATGGCTTTAAACATCTGTTTTAAAATCCTTGAGCTAACTTAAAGCCCTGTGCAATAATATTTTTAAATTCCACACATCAAAGCTATCTATTTTTGGTTTCTGAAAATAGCTCTGGTTTGGCTACATTAACAAGAGGCTCTTAAATCATACAGAACACTGTGACCTCAATGTATATTAAGTGCAAAAGATCAATTACACTCATCATCATCATTACTCTTTTCTTAAAGGAAAAATCTATATAAACCTTCACTAATATTATTTATATCTGACAGGTCTGTGTGAAAATTTAGAATTTTCTGACTGCGCCAGTTAAGGAGTGAGACAGATTTGGAAGGCGGGTGTTAAATGACCATGGACCATGCATTAAACACTTGTTTTCGAAGAATGGTACTGTATGTTTAGATAGGAGTTGGAAGCAGAGAGATAGGGCTGGCTCATACACGGCCGAGAGACCAGGCTTTTTCTGGAGCTCCCTGCCCCCAATTATGGAACAGTCTGTCTGAAGATATAAGCAAAATGTTAAGCATACTGGCCACCAGAAAAGCCTTGAAGGCCTGGCAAACCCAAAGGAACTTCTGTTGACAGTTACTAAACAATTGGGGGCTGGATCCAGACTCAACTGGCAATTTCCACTGAGTTCCCTTCCTGCTTCAGGCCCCTCTCAGGACTTTCCCCAGGCACCCTGCCATCCCTCAGCAGCAGCATTTCAATCGAGATCAGTGGGCTGCAGTGGGAGAGGGGGCAGGAAATTTCCGTTCTGCTGTTGGAAAATTTACTCTGTATCCAGCCCTGGATTCCGAAATATGGTTTTCGTGAGTATTGTTTGTATAGCTGAAAACCACTGTGGTGTAGTTGGGCTGGGATACAAAAGACCCAGGTTATCATTCCCAGGATGCTTAGCACCCTTTCTCTCTGTCTAGCTCACCATGCTCAGGATAAATAAAGGATGGAAGAACTATGCATATGGCCTTGCTGGCTAGGCGGGGTATAAATCTAAATAAATAAATAAACAATACCACTGGGAGCCCCTTGGAAGAAGAACTGGATAAAAGTCTACAAGATAGGTAGATAGGAGACGGAGTTTTAGTTTATGGTCATATACTGAATTGCGGTTGCTGCTTTTCATTTTCATCCTGCTAGCCGATCTGAGGAGAAAGTGTTTTAAACAAACCACACACATTAAAAAATATCTATGACTGAGGACACAGTCAGTAAACTCCACACTAGGGCTGCCAACCTCCAGGTGGTGCTTGGCGTTCTCCTGGAATTACCACTGATCTCTAGCCAACAGAGATCAGTTGCCCTGGAGAAAATGGCTGCTTGGAAGGGTGAACTCTACGACAGTCTATCTCACTGAGGTCCTGCCCTTCCCCAGACCCTGGCTTCTCCAGACTCTACCCCCAAATCTCCAGGTATTTCCCAACCCAGGGTTAGCAAACCAACCCCAAACACTGCCAATGGGGGCCATGCCATAATGACTTTTGGCTGCTGACCTATATAATAAAAGTTGTCTCCATGCATATGACCAATCAATCCATCACTCTCTTTTTTTTGCAGAGGGCAGACTGAGTGAGGCCTCCCAACACAGAAACTGTTACACCTGGGTTCTGTTGCACATTAGATGTTCATTGCATGGTAAGGGAATGCACACAAGCTCCAAGCTTAGTTGTGTGCTCTGCCTTGTACATGTATAGAGATTCTATGTGCACCAGCCCTGGAGCATTTAGACCTTTGCCAGAACACATCACCACTCACGAAACACAGCAGGGCCAATATCCATCTTCACAAAACTGTCAAATGGCTTGTTTTTAACAGGTTGGTACCTGCATGAAGCTCCCTTGGCACTCGTGGTTTCAAAAGGCTAATAGATTACACAGGGAGCCAGAACATATCAGCAAACAGTTTTTATTTGGTCTGCAGGTAAACAACTTTGGTGACTCAGAATGTCCAGGCTGAGCAGAAACCATGGAAGGAACAAAAAGGGGGCACTGTTCATTAGCATATTTTCAACCATCAATGTATCCCAAATGAGAATTCTCTTTTGCTGCATTGCCAAGGCTTACTTTAAAGAGAGAAAGAGAGACAGAGAGACTGAGAAATGGGAATAAGAATCACTGCAACATACCCTTTCTCTTGGTGTTGTACTAAGATAAAAGTGTGTAGCATTATATCCCCCCACACTTAATTTTTATCCCATTAAGTTTGGCATTTGTCACTGTTTTAATGAAAACAGTCTTGTTTTAGAAAAATAAACATTTGTTCTATAGGGAGGGAGAAGTACAAGAGAAACATTACAGAATTAGGAGACTGGATTCAGATGGAGAATTTCTAGAGAAGTACCTATAGGTGCCATGGCACCCAGGGACATGTTTTCTGGCTCCCAGCTGCTTCTTCCCCAAAACATCCAATCCTCAAAGAGCCAATCTTGGCTTTCTTCCACTTCACTGAAGTAGAAGGTGCTTCATTAAAGAACCAAAGTGTATCACAACATTCTCCCTTTCTCCATTTTATTTTCATGACAACCCTGTGAGATAGGTTAGGCTGAGGGTAACTGACTGACTCAAGGTCACCCAGTGAGCTTCCATGGCAGAGTAGGGGCTGATGCTTGGGTCTGTTCTAACAGTTACTCTAACCACTACATTACCATCAAGTTTCCAATGATTCTTAGAGTGTCATCACCTGACAGCACCCCCACCATGCCCCCACCACCTTGACTCTGGCCCATTACCGTCTGCTAGCTGCCAACTTTAACAAGAGATCAGGGTGTTCCTCCCCCAAAATCAATTAGCTCTGCTCTTTCTCACTCTGTATAAGGATGCTGAACATTCACACACAGAGGTGCAAAGGGCTTCCATGGAGCTTCTTCCCACCTTTTCCTCAGAGCAGTGTTCATGCAAGGAAGAATCATGCTCAAAGCATTTAAACCAAAAGAATCTTCAGGATCCTGTACTTCAGGGATACGCATTCGGCTTTGACTGAGCCAAAAAAAACCCCAAAATTCTTTATCAATATTTTTCGGCTATTCTTTCAGCTGGATATAGACTTGGGTATTGTTTTTTGATATCTGAAATGGTCAAGCCCCCCAAATCCTGAAAATATTTAGAATGGATTGATTCTCCATTATATTTTAAACTGATTGTAATTTTAACTTCTGTTGTGAGCTGCTCTGAGCCTGCCTTCTGGTGGAGAGAGCGGGATATAAATTTAATAAATAAATAAATAAATAAACCTACAGGGATCATTGACTATAATGGTCCCCATAGGGTATAATGGAGCTGAACAAATGTGGGATTTCTAAAATATCCTGAATCTGGATACCATACCGGTACTGGGATTCAGGAATATTGGAAAATACCAATATTTTTCGGGTTCAATAAACCCAAACCCAAAAAATGCTGATTTTTTTGTACACCCCTGATTACATTATGTTTTGAGATTTCTCTTGGTATGTTCTGTCGATAGATACTGAATTATTAAATGCCATTTGTGAGGAAAATGTAAAACATAATACAAAAAAGATCATTAGTGTTAAATAACCATTCCAAAGTGACTTCTTAATTACCTAGATAATGGCTAAAGTAGCCTCCTGAGTCTCATTATACATACCCTCAAAAGATTAGCTGGTTGCTTTTAAATTAATTTAAAAGTCTCAGTCACAATGTACACATGAAGGAGCAAGTTATTTTGACCATTAGCTTCAAAATTACAAATTATATAAAGGAAAATAGTTTTTAAATTTAAACACAGTAGTTTTATAATACCTCCAAAGCAACAGTTTGTTGGACCTAAATTTTTGCCAGGATAGAGAGGTTTGGTGAGGTAGGGTAAGCAAGAGGAGTCACAATTCAAAGTGTCAAGTAAAACTGGAATCTGAAATATTTTGTATATTCAAATATAAACCTATTCATTTGGCTTTCTCTGTTCAGCCTGTATCACTTCAGGCATGCCAGATGATCAAGATGACTGCAATCATAAGGACACTTTTCCTGGGAGTCCCACTGGATAACCTGAGACTTACTTTTGAGTAGACCTACTTAGGATCAGCCCCTAAGCCTTCTACAGCCTATGTGAATTCCCTTCTCCTAACAGTTCTGTTCAGAAGAACATTCCCACAATCCCTCATTGATTAGGGCTATTTTTAAAAAATCTATGTTCATCTTTATTTATTTGAAACATTTTTATACCACCTTTCCACCCAGTCAGGGTCCACAAGCTGGCAAACATTTAAAATACAGTTAAAATGTAAAAAATAAATTAAAAACACATAAACACAGAGAACTTGAAGGAGGGACAGTACCATTATTGGGGATATGCCATCTATTGTGTGTATACCCAAACACTGAGGCAAGCTTTGACTTTCTGTTTTATAGTTAAAAAATAATCACAACGCTTTATTAGCCTCAAGCCAAACAATCCTGTGATTAACTTCAACTGTCCTATGATCTCATCCACTGAGGAACGAAGTAAATTGAAGGTATGTGATCTAATGGTTCACTTTCCCAATCAAGGAAGCAACATTCCTGAGGTGTTCAGGGTCCCTGAAGTCTTGGGCAAGTCACTGAATTTCCTCGTCTCAGTTTCTCTAAACATGGAGCTTAAATCACAAAAGATATTTTTTTAAATGTCATTTTGTTTACTTTAATTATCCTTGCTTCTCTTAGGTATTTAAGCCTAAATCAGTGGCTAAAAAAAATTAGTTATTTGTTTAAGAAAGCGGGCATTGGGGTCAATTTTTGGCACAGGGAGAGAGGAAGCCCTGTTAGCGAAATGAATGTTGTGGTTTTCCTCTCAGAGTCAAAGCTACTCTACCGGGCAGATTTAATGCCACAGTTCTCAAACCACTTGAGAAGTACCACCTGCATGCACACTCTAATTAGCTTAACATAGACTTCATGATCTTCTGAGGCCCATATCAATAATTACACCAAGTTTAGAGTCTAGCAAGAAATAAATCTTAGTCGAGGCCAGAATAGGAATTTACTGGGTCAAAGGCTAGAGCTCTGAGAAATAAAAGCCAGTACAGCCCGTAGGTTTAACACAGGAAAAGGAGTACGACAAGGATGTATACTGTCACCCTCCATATTTAATTTATATGCAGAGTACATCATGTGAAATACCAGCCTGGATGAATCACAAACTGGAATTAGATTGCCAAGGAAAACAACAACAACCTCAGATATGCAGACAATACCACTCTAATGGCAGAAAGTGAAGAGGACCTAAAGAGCCTCTCACTCACGATGAAAGAGGAGAGCACAAAAGTTGGCTTGAAACTCAACATCAAAAAAACTAAGATCATGGCATCCAGCCCCATCACTCCTTGGCAAACAGAAGGGGGAAGTCATGGAAGCAGTGACAGACTTCACGTTCCTGGGATCCAAGATCACTGCAGATGGTGACTGCAGCCATGAAATTAAAAGATGCCTGCTCCTTGGGAGGAAAGCGATGGCAAACCTAGACAGCATAATAAAAAGTAGAGACCTCACCCTGCCAACAAAAGTCCGTATGGTCAAAGCAATGGTATTCCCAGTAGTAATATATGGCTGTGAGAGTGCTGAGCACTGAAGAATAGATGTTTTCGAATTATGGTGCTGGAGAAGACTCTTGAGAGTCCCCTGGACTGCAAGGAGATCAAATCAGTCAATCCTAAAGGAAATCAACCCTGACTGTTCCCTGGAAGGTCATATACTGAAGCTGAAGCTCAAATACTTTGGCCACCAAATGAGAAGGGGGCACTCAGTGGAGAAGACCCTGATGTTAGGAATGATTGAAGGTCAAAGAAGAAGGGGATGGCAAAAGATGAGATGGTTAGACAGTGTTATCAATGAATGCAATGAACGTGAAGTTGAGCAAACTCTGGGGGATGGCAGAGGACAAGAGGGCCTGGTGTGAGGTGGTCCATGGGGCTGTGAAAAGCCGGACTTGACTGTGCAACTGAACAACAATAACAACACAGCCCGTATGTTGTACTGATGTGTTTGTATTCCTTTTTTTCAAGAACACTTGATAAAACTTTATACAACCTGGGCCTACAAATATAAATGCCACATCTCATATTGAGATACCAGGTGGACAGTCAGAAAGCTCTGTCAGCCATCAACAGAATGATTCCATAGGAAGTGTGGACATAAATTACTTACTATGAATTTCTGATGGCACATATCACTCCAAGGTTTTTAAGACTGCTTCTAAGGAAGCTAGGATGGTTCTGGATATATGCCAAGATCTCCAGCGTGGGAACTTGCAAACAATGTCTAATCCTGTAGAGAGCATTACATATTTCATAGTGAACCATAAACATTCATTTCTTGGTTCGGCAATGTGAAATTCAAAGGGCTTGGCTGTTCAGGCACACTTTCAGCCCTTGCACTTCAGCCTTACCACAGGCATTCTACCATCTACAGTCAACAAGCACACCACAAAGGCCTAGGCAGATTAGACCGACAAGAGCAGTATTCAAAACCCCGCACTGAAGTTTCCCACAGCAGGCAGAGAAGGGCTACATTCACTATCATGAGACATAAATATGCCCAAGAGCACTCTTCATGTTGACACTGCTTTCCCACCCACCCACCTAGCTTCATCAGATAATTTGCTTTTTTATGCTGCAACAGGCAGGCTTAAACTTCAGAGTTCAAGCCCTTCCTGAGGAAGGCACATTCCAGAAAGGCCTCACAGTTCTGGCTGCTATTTCAAAGGAAGAATAGGAGTAATCTTTCATGGGCCACAGGATCAGGGGCCTACACTGGGGCCAAGAATTTTCATATCCAAAGTGAACTGTTCAATGCCTGACAAGTTGAATGATTTGTGTTTTTCCCCCCCGGTTATAGAGGAACTCAGTGGGGGAATGCAGCATGTAAGAGAAACTGGGTTGCACCACCAGCCCACTATCCTCTACTGGTCAGACCATGATGTTTCAGGAACCAGAATCCTAACACCCCAGCAGCCACAATTAGAGGGCACACCCTTCTAATGGCATTGATTTCAACAGAAGAAGGGTGTAGCTCTATTTAGAATTGCACTGCGAGGGAGAAAATCAATCTTACAGCCTACTCAAAAGTTTCCAGTGTGGTGCCTGTCTCATTTTGGTAGTGGGCAGGTTAACCTTCCCTTGTCCTTCCCCAAGCTGACTCTTCCAACAGATGAGACAGGAAGCAGCACCAGTCCTGGCATGAGAGAATTCCAAGTCTCCACAACTGCATCAAATGCCTTTTCTCCACCAAGACAGGGGCAGGGGGAGGGGAGATAAGATAGTGCACCAGTTTACAGTGACAGGAAAGAGAGAGAAGGGAAACGTTTCTTCTGAAAAGCCTATAAGAGGGGGCAGAGTAAAAACCATGTAAGTTCAGCACACATCCATATGTCAGGGTGCTGAGATTCTGTACTGTTTGTTGTGCTTCTTGGCAGTGGCAGATAAGGTACTTTCCCTGGCTTTACCACCAATAAAAGTAAGCCTGACACACGGAGTTGCCAGATCTCACCTGGCTACTGGGGGGGGGGGGGACTCTCAATCGTTCCTGGACCATAGAGTTTTGCCCAAAACTTAAGAGTGTTGCCCCCAATGTCAGAAATGCAATGATGTCACTCCCGGGTGACGTCATTGTGCCAGCGGTGTCAGGAGGGGGCTTCTTGGGGTGGGGCTTCCCCCGCTGGCCAGTTGGGCCATGGCAGATTGGGGCCCCCCAAAATTGGGGGATCCCTTGGCCCCACCAGGGGAATGGCAACCCTACTGCAACACATATCATGTATTCTGTTCTAAGACAGTACAAACTCTGGCTCTGGTGCTTCTCCACAATATCCTGTAACATTTCACTCTCCCCTCACAATTTTTTTTGTTTGTTTGTATGGAACATACAGTCTCAGGTGAAAAGTTCTGAGGAACGTTGTTGTTTTGTGACACTTTGGTTGGTTCTATTACACAACTGTCGGGTTGTTGTTTTTTGGAATCTTCTCATGAACTAACATGATGACTTCCTACAGTTCTACAATTGCAGGCCTACCGCCAATCTTTGAATATGACACATATTCCATCTGCATATAACACATATTCCACATCCTCTGTTGCAGTTTTCCTCATCTCAGCATGCCTGGTACAACTATTGGAAAATGCATTTGTATCCTTATTTCATCCAGCAGCATGGTATTAAATTTTTAAGGGTGGGCATAATGGGGTATAATTTATGGTACAGCTATGTCTTTGCAGTCCTGTTGAACATGCCAGGGACAGGGAGCATAGGATTTGAAATGTGTAACATCTAAAGCTTCTGAAAAGACTTTGCATCAAATAAAATCCATTGGGTGGTAGAAGAGATGAAAGGCAAGCCTGAACAGGATTCTGGTCAATGTGAGCTATAAGAAACCGGAAAAGTTTACTAGCCATACCTACCTCCCCACCATCAAAAGGATGGTGTGTGCCTTTTCCATAACAAGTATGTGGACAGTTGATGCCTGATAGACGGAAAGTGAACACAACAGGGCGCACTACGATTTGCACAAGTCCGAGCCCTTGCAACTTACTCTTAACTAAGGAGAAGACATTATAATACTTTGTCTGATGGGGCTTATATTTTGCAGCCACCACTCTGAATCTTATTGCACAAACGTCCAATTACACCAATGGTGTTTGCACAGATCATTACAGAGGTCAGGTTATCCCCCCCCCCCCCCCCCGGAAAAAAAAATACCCTTTGACTTTTGATATCTCAGGTCGCATGGAGGAAACATTGTAATCTGTGTGGTGAGATGTTTCACTTGATTGGTTCACCACATCCGTGTGGAGTGACTCTGAGTTGCCACCATTATTGCAAAGTCTTCATGTTAGGGTTGCCAGCTCTGGGTTGGGAAATACCTAGAGATTTGGGGGGTGAAGCCTGAGGAGGGTGGGGTTTGGGGAGGGGAGGGACTTCAGTGGGCTATAATGCTACAGAGTCCACCTTCCAAAGCAGCCATTTTCTCCAGGCTGCTTGGAGATCAGTTGTAATAGCGAGAGATCTCCAGCCACCACCTGGAGTTTGGCAACCTTACTTCATGTTGTGGATATCCTGAAGCAAATTACAGGCTTCCTGGTAACTGCTCAGTGCAGCCCAGGACATACATAATCCCAAGACTTTGATATAGAAGCATCTCAGGGTTTCAGCTTCACAGGCGCAGGACATCAAAGAAAGGGGTCATAAAGATCCCGTTTATTTGCAAGAACTGCCAGAAGTCAGAGTAGGCCTTGCATCTGAAAGCCCCTGATTCATGTCATGTTAGAAAGGAGCCAGTGGCCTACAAGCCTACTGCCAAGCAGGGTCCTTTTTTCTGCTGTTTGTCAAAAGTTTTTTTAAAAAAATAATAACTATATGAATGTTTTTTCTTCCTTTTCTCACTTAAACAAAAAAAAACAACACTGCAGGGTGTGTGTAACTGCGTACATTTTAATCCCGAGAAGACAGATCAGGAAGACATTCAATTAATTAATCCTGCAGGCTCTCTCATGGGGTTCCCACTGTCAGGCACTGAAAGAAAAAGATCAATAGGCAAACCATGCCCATATAAGACGTTGCCAGTCCTATCTGCAGCTGACAGAGGCAAATCACTGCACAGCATCCTTCCCTCACTATTATAACAAAAATATGAATTCCTACACTATTATAGTAACCCTTTTTAAAAAAAAATTATTTGCCTCATGTATGCACCACCTTTTTCCCCAATTGGGACCCAAAGCAATTTACATAGTGTTCCTCTCCTCCATTTTATCCTCACAACAACCCCGTGAAGCAGGTGAGGTTGAGAAGTGTAACGGGCCCAAGATCACCCAGCAAGCATCCATGGCAGAGTGGGGATTTGAGCCTGCATCTCCCCGATCCAGTCAGACTCTCTAACCACTACCCCACACTGTCTTTAATCTAATCCAGGGGTCATTTTGAGCAGGAGCTCGGGGGAGCGCAGCTCCGGGAGTTGGTGCCAGCCCCCCCCCCCCGGCCCGGTGGGGGAATGCCTGCTTGTGTTATGGCTGCAGCAAAATGACCCCGTCCCCTGGAAAGGTCCTTGTTCCTCCGACCAGCCTTCTGAAGGCTTCAGCCACCACTGAAGCTATCCTCCCAGAACAGTGGTATTTCTGAGGCTTGGATTAGTAGCTGTCCCTTCTTTCTTTCTTTCTTTCTTTCTTTCTTTCTTTCTTTCTTTCTTTCTTTCTTTCTTTCTTTCTTTCTTGCCTTCTGACATACTTCTGGTGATGTCAGGTGGTGTAGCATATGCAAATAAGTTATGCTAATGAGTTATGCTAACGAGCTCCTGCACCTCTTTTTCTACGAAATGACCCCTGATCTAATCTAATCTAACCTAATCATTCTTTGGGAGCAGGAGGAGGAGGAGGAGGAGATTGGATTTACACCACACCCCTCACCATCTGAAGGAGTCTCAGAGCAGCTTACAAACTCCTTTCCCTTCCCCTCCCCACAACAGACACCCTGTGAGGCAGGTGGGGCTGAGAGAGCTCTCCCAAGAACTGCTCATGAGAGAACAGCTCTGAGAGAACTTATGGCTGACCCAAGGTCACGCAAACAGCTGCATGTGGCGGAGCGGGGAATCAAACCCGGTTCTCCCAGATGAGAGTCCGCCCTCCTAACCACTACACCAAACTGGCTTTCTATTTAATACGAACTATTTAAGGATTCCATAAATTACTGAGAAGCACAGGGGCTATTGATACTATCCTACTTTCTTCCACTGACTGCAGAGCACAGACAATTCCTGTGTATATGAAGAAGGTAGAGTAGGCCAGCCCAACCTACACGCTCCCCCTTCATATACCAGACAGCAATAGTAGCAGCCCTCCTCCAAAGGCTGCCATCACTGAATGGAAGGTGACAGGGCGGGACTGCCAGAGCCTCTCTTTCTATCCAGTCGCCGTGATGGCTCCTGGCCTCTGCTCCTCTGCATGCAGCAGCAAGTGGCTTGAACTCTCCCACAAGCATGGCACTGCACTGCCCTGGCCAAGTACTTAGGCCACTGGATGCCCACAGGACCACACCTGTAAGCAGGCACATTGTCTTATACTTACCTTGGCAGGAACTTCAACACAGGGAGAGAGCCAATGGCATTCTCTCTTTTTCCGGAAGATCTGGAACCTCAGCATGACCTAAGAGCACTCCCTCACCAAGATCAGCCAAGAGAAGTCCTCCTTGGCTCCCGTCCCAAATATAGAAGGGCGCTCTACCTTATGGGCATGACTTGGCCATGTGACGACACTTCAGCTGGACAATGAGTGATCTCTGCACTCCAAAGCCCTGACTTGCCAAATTGTTTTGCCTCTGGGCTGTACCATGCATTCCGACTTGCATTCATTCTGCTGCACAGAACCTGACTTTGTGTTCATTTTAGGAGTTGCTTGCAGCTAACACAAGGAATAAAATATGTATTATGGCCTGTTGCCTTTAAGAAATGTTTCCAGTGCTTTTATCTTCTCTCTAAACTCTTAGAGAGGTTTCATCTGAGCATCATTCTCCATATTGTGCCCAGAATTTGCTTTACTCAATATTCAGAAGGGATTCTAGAGAACTGTGGGGGGGAAAAACATCGTTGAAATCTACCACTCAGCATCCATTTGTTATATTACTTTGTATATAACTGAACATTATGAGAAGGGCACAGCTGCCACTACAAGCAGCAACCCCTTCCTCTCCCCCGTAACATCTAGTAATCCAGAATATATAACGGGACACAACCACTTGACATGATCAGTTCCCCACTGTGGCCATTCTCTACAAATCTGTCAATGCTCATCTGACATCCACTTTGTGTGAAATTGCGCTGGAGGAGCCACATGTCAATGGACACTATACCACTGAAATAATTTGTCTCCCAGATTTTCCTGTCCACACAGGGAGTGGTTCTGTTCCTGTGTCATGCCACCAACTCCCATTACTGATGTCACTGGAGGTATCTCTAATTTTCTTTTTTTACATATCAGCCATTTTATGCTTTTACTTCATGGAGCTGTCTCACAGCTCTCCATCCTTCCAATGCATCTAGTTTCCAGGGTGCTTCCAATGGATCTTTTTACCACCCACACCTCAGATACTGCATTCCCATTCCATAAATATGTGGAACCATCTTGAAAAATTAGCTGCTGGAAAAATTGGAGCATAACAGGTAAAGAAGAGGAGTATTGTGGATTGTTACCACTATAATCTGATACCAGCATCCTAGCTGTGTGTTTAGCTGATGCTAGGTGCTGTGGTTGAGACACTGAACTGCAGACCGGGAGGTCGCTAGTTCAACAGTTCAAGACCCGAGTGCTACATGACGGAGTGAGCTCCCATCTCTGGTCCCAGCTCCTGCCAACCTAGCAGTTCGAAAGCAAGAAACTGCAAGTAGATAAATAGGTACCACTTCGGTGGGAAGGTAACAGCGTTCCGTGCGCCTCGGCATCTTGTCATGCCAGCCACATGACCACGGAAACATCTTTGGACACCACTGGCTCTTTGGCTTGGAAACAGAGATGAGCACTGCATCCCTAGAGTTGGATTCGACTGGCTTTTGAGCAAGGGAAACGTTTACCTTTACTAGGTACACCACAATTTGACTGGTGTGGGATTAAACAAGTTTTCCTTCCCCAGCATGAGACCTTTTTCTGGATTACTAGACGTTTGGAAGGAGAAAGGGAAGATGATGGTGGGCAGCTAATTTCAGAGGCTGGCAGGCAACTCTTGCAAGACCAAGTTTTGGCCTTCTGTTTCCCACAGTGCCATATTTTCTGTCTGATCGTTTTCGGCCTTGGACTTAACTGAAGTCAAAGACCAACTGCGCCCTAGGCTGAGTGGCAGTTCCATCAAGTTGGGTCTTGCCTTCCAAGCATTCAAGTTAAAAAAGGATGCTGGGAGCAAAACCTATTAAAAACAGAGATGGCCGAGCAGGCCTTCTCCACTGTGTGCTGCTATTTCTGTCTCTAGAATTTCTCTGCAGTGCCTCAGAATTTTAGCCATCCATAAGGGGCTGGATTTCCAACCCACTGCCTTGACAACGTATTTCAAAAGAAGCACCTCCAAAGGCACAGTTCAGACAGAAGATTGTGAAGGAGAGAGAATCAGTTAGTTTGCCCAAGCAGCTCAAATACCTGTAAAAGCTGAAAAGCACAAATGTACCAAGATTTAGAGGTTTTGTCCACACTTTCCCCTTCCCTTTCTCACAAACACACACACACACACAGGCTGCCACTTTTCAACCTGGCTTAGTGGTGTACTTAATGTGCATCATGCAGTCTTTGGCTTCTGATTAAAAGAATGGAACAGACAATTGTGTGCTGCCTTCTGCATTCATAAGAGAATAACTAACAAAGATAATTTATGCACTTTCATTAGCACTCACAAATAGTTCTGTGCTCACCACTGATTTAGAACCTCATTAATTTGATTTACAGCTGTATTGATTTACATTTTGAATCTCATTTGCTCTCCTAATAGATCCTTGCATTATCCGTTTTACAGATAGGTAAATGAAACTCTGCTCCGACCTACTCGTGCACGAGAATGGCAGGGAGACTTTGGTGACCTGACTGCATCTTTTTAAACTGCAAGCTGAGGCTCACATTTTTAATGTAGAGCTGCCCCAAATAGGGCTGCCAAGTCAGCCCGGGGGGCGGGGGATCCCCCGCTATAGGGGTTCCCGATCCGCCGGCTGGCATTCGGCCGGGGGGAAACCCCGCCCCAGAAGTTGTCCGGTGAGGACGACTTCCCCCGTGTAATGACGTCACCCGGAGGTGACGTCATTACGTCGCCATGGCGCGCACGCGCCAGAAGAGCTCCCGGGGGGAGAACAACTCCCCCCCGCCAGTAAGTCGCCGGCACTTGGCAGCCCTAGCCCCAAAACAAAAACCCATTCTACAGCAAGCCAACAGGCGTAACAAGAAGGATGCTAGGAGAGAACCAGCTTTCCTTATATGCTGGCTTTTTAATTACAGGGAGTTTTTACTCAGAGAAATATTTTAAAAAATAATGGTGTTCCCACTGACAATCTCAAATGGAATGGTAAGCTCTTCCTCTTCAGGAGTCTAACACCTCATTCTGTTGCACACGGTGAGAAGACACCATGCTAAAGGTATCCAGGATTTATTTGTTTACTTGATTTATACTCCTCCTTTCTCTCCAGTGGGGACCCAAAGTGGCTGACATTTTTATCCTTCTACTCCTCACAACCACCCTGTGAGCTAGGTCAGGCTAAGCATGTGCGACTGGCCCAAGGTAACCCAGTGAGCTCGGATGGCTGAATGGGGAGTCAAACATGGGTCTCCATGATCCTAATCTGACATTCTAACCACTATGCTACAATGGCTTTATGGAAGCGGCAGGATTTGAACCACCTCTTGTCAAATTGCTGCTCTCTAGTAATTGGACTACACAGATTCTCAGCTCTAAAACATCCTCATTATGGCAGCCAAATTAGTAAACATATTATGGGAACAGATTATACCAGGTGAATTCAGGTGGGTAGCTGTGTTGGTCTGAAACAACAGAACAAAGTTAGAGTCTGGGGCTCCTTTTAGACCAACAAAGTTTAATTATGGGTATAAGCTTTATGAAAGCTTATATTGTTGTTGTTGTTCAGTCGCACAGTCGAGTGTGACTCTTTGTGACCCCATAGACCACATCACGCCAGGCCTTCCGTCCTCCACCACCCTCCAGAGCCTGCTCAACTCCATGCTCATCACATCGATAACACTGTCTAGCCATCTCATCCTTTGCCACCCCCTTCTTCTTTTGTCTTCAATCTTTCCCAGCATCAGGGTCTTCTCCAGTGAATGTTACCTTCTTATCTGATGGCCAAACTATTTGGGCTTCAGCTTCAGGATCTGGCCTTCCAGGGAACAGTCAGGTTTGATTTCTTTTAAGATGGACTGATTTGATCTCCTTGAAGTCCAAGGGACTCTCAAGAGTCTTCTCCAGCACCATAATTCAAAACCATCTATTATTCGGCGCTCAGCCTTCCTTATACTCAGGAGCAACCCTACCACCAAGGGAACTAAACCAAAGGAACCCAGTTAACATGCATACCTAGAGCAGCACAGTTTACTCTGACTCTGCCTGGCACTGGCTTTCCAAGATCCCAAGGGGAAGTCTTTTCCAGCCCCTTGGAGACCATTTTAGCTGAAAATGCCTCCAGCCTTCTGCAAGCAAGGCTTCTGTTCTACCCAGGCCCTGAGCTCTGAATGCACCCTTTTCCTAACTCAGCCCACTTAGGATCGCAGGCCAAGCAATTTGTGCCTGGGTTTTTACAGAATTAATTATTCACGGTTTTCATGCCAGGCACCCACCGACCTTTCCCTGCATCCAATTAAATTACAGAACCACGATTAGTCTCACATCAACTCCAATCAAGACTGGCGGAAAACCACCGGAAAGATAAAGAGGTCACCTTTCATTGCAAACAGCTGTTTACTCATAAACAGCCACATGGACAGGCCCCAAAGGAAAGTCCGTGAGGGAGAAATGACGTTTAACCAGTAGGAGGAAAGAGAAGTGTACCTAAAAGGCTTTCTGGAACTTAAACCTGAGGTCTTGCTGGCAGCAGTCCCAGCTCCTGTTTAATTTTATGTCCTGTGTCAAGTTTTATATACCCTCCTCTTTGAGTTACCCGAACCACATTTTGTTTCCTTGTTCAACTTGTTTTTGAACTACTGTTGCAGCCCTGTTGCTATATAAAACAGGCAAGTCATGACATAGTATTTTACGACTTCCATTTACAGTCAAATAGCAAAAGGTTGTGTGGGTGTTTTTTTTTTTACATTATGATTTCACCAATGAATTGGTGTTTGTCTGCAATACAGGAGAAGAAATAGGGCACGGGTCATCAGATGCAAAGTGGTGCCGGGATCTGCTAATCAGTTTCAGCAAATCTAAAATGATCTTGGGGTATATCGCTGTTAGACAAACATGACTCAAACAAGTGATGCATATCAGCAAAAGCAAATAATATGGAATGAAAATCATGGCCTGTATAAATAATTCTAGTGATCTTTATCATTATAACTGTACTTACTGTATATATAACTACACACACATATAGATATATTTCATTTCATTACTCATGTGCAGTTGCTCTGGGAGACAATGGATTACAAATAATAATTATTATCATTATAGACCCTATCATAGAACAGTACAGAGTTTTTACTATAAGGAATTCATCCTTACAAAAGAAGGGAAAGCACTAGAAAGTAAGCTGATAGTAAGTGAACTCCTCTCCCCAACTTTGAATCCTGTTTGTAGGAATTAAAGAACATGTGAAATGGTTTTCCCACTTACAAGTGGCAGGGATCTACTCTCTATTGTGTATGGGTGCCAAGGCGGGCAAAAAACATTGCTTCTTGCCCTCACTCTGAGGTGGCTTCATAACAACACCATATAGCCAATAAAGTCTGGCTGTGTGCTGATGTCTGAAGTCAAATCAGAATGATGGAAGGAAGCACGGCTGCCTGTCTTCATTCTGACACCTTAACGATAAAATTAAAAACAAACAAAAACAACTCGCAGCAGCAGGGGATGCAATCCCTGTGTTGGGATCTCATGAACAGAAGTAGTACAAATTAGGTGAGCAGTGGCTGCCATTCTGTGACACCTTGTAACCCCAGGACTGAGAGCCAGTTTGGTGTAGTGGTTAGGAGTGTGGACTCCAATCTGGGAGAACCAGGTTTGATTCCCCACTCCTCCATACACCGCTGCTGATGTGACCTTGGGCAGTCATGGCTCTCTCGGAACTGTCCTCTCACAAGAAGTTCTCAAAAGAGCTCTCTCAGCCCCACCTACCTCACAGGGTGTCTATTTTGGGGAGGGAAAGGAAAAGGAGATTGTAAACTGCTCTGAGACTCCTTTGGCAGGGTATAAATCCAATCTCCTCCTCCTCCTTTGCTCAAGACAAAATAGTTCCCCAAACGGCTTTTTGCTCAACATTGCTAGAGATCTGTGGTTTCTTAAAGAGAATCTTAAACCTTAGAATCAGGGGTCATTTTGAGCAGGAGCTCGGGGGAGTGCAGCTCCGGGAGCTGGTGCCAGGCCCCCGCCCCCCATGGGGGAATGCCTGCTTGTGTCATGGCTGCAGCAAAATGACCCCGCCCCCTGGAAAGGTCCTTGTTCCAGCCTTCTGAAGGCTTCAGCCACCACTGACGCTATCCTCCCAGAATAGTGGTATTTCTGAGGCTTGGATTAGTAGCTGTCCCCTCTCTGCCAGCTCGCTCGCTCGCTCGCCCTTCCTTCCTTCCTTCCTTCCTTCCTTCCTTCCGACATACTTCCGGTGATGTCAGGTGGTGTAGCATATGCAAATAAGTTATGCTAATGAGTTATGCTAATGAGCTCCTGCACCTCTTTTTCTACGAAATAACCCCTGCTTAGAATTATTAGTGGGGTCAAGGTTAATTTGAGAAGGAATAAAAAAATATGGGAACAGTTTTAGGTTGCTGCTGTCTGCCTGCAATTCCATACTAATTAATCCCATTGATTCCAATGGCAGTTATGCAAATATATGCATTTTAATGATTGCGTGCTAGTCCTACACTAAACACACTGGCTGCAATCAGTGAACTGTTATTGCAAGCCAAGCCAGCCTCAACAGAATAGGCCTTTAATGACTGATAATGGGATCTGGTCCCACCATGCTGATTAGGTTTGCATTACAAACATGTACTTTCTTCAGTGTAATACTGTGATCCCATTAGAGATTACTTTTAGTATTCCTTTGATTTCAAAATACACCAATACAGTTCTCAAACATACCTCTTAATTCCTATTACATTCTAGAAACAGCATGAACTTAGATCATCTATTTATTTGACAATTCACCCTGCTTTAACCAAAGCTCAAGGTAGCTTTCATGATCAATAAAAAGTAACAGGTAAAAACAATAATCACTACACTCAAATGCCCAGATGAAAAATGAAAATCAAATCACACCAGATCAGAAAGGTAAAGGGTAAAGGTTTCCCTTGCTCGAAAACCATCAAATACGACTCTAGGGATGCAGTGCTCATCTCTGTTTCCAAGCCAAAGAGCCAGTGCTGTCCAAAGACGTTTCCGTGGTCATGTGGCCAGCATAACTAGATGCCAAGGTGCACAGAACGCTGTTACCTTCCCACCAAAGTGGTACCTATTTATCTACTTGCAATTTCTTGCTTTTGAACTGCTAGGTTGGCAGGAGCAGGGACCAGAGACGGGAGCTCACTCCGTCACGTGGCATTCGGGTCTCAAACTGCCAAACTACCGACCTTCTGGTCTGCAGTTCAGTGACTTAACCACTTGAACCACTGTAGCCCTATCAGATCTGAAAATCCCTCCTTAAAAGGGCTATTTTACAGGCCACCGGGAATACGAATACACAAGTGTCTTTCAAGCTGTCCATCACAAAGAATTGGTACCACAATCAATTAAACACAATGTTCACGCCTGGCTAACAGAGAGCACAATCAGCATGGCCTGTGGAATATTTATTTATTTAATTTATATACCACTTTTCCAAAGATATGCTCTAGGTGGCTCCCAAAAGAAAAGAAAATCATTAAAACCAGCATAAGAATTGACAATACTAAACAAACCACAAAAACGCACGCCATTAAAAACAAGAGATAAACTGAGACAGGGGATCAAACAACAGCATAAAACAGCAGCCTAAAATTTATTCATAGAACAGTCATCAGGCTACACGTAGACCATAAAAAGAGCTAAGAATGATGGAACTCCTCAGATAAAAAACTGGGTAAGTATATCTGTTTTGGTTTGGCAGTGTAAGGAGAGGAAGGGGGCACAGGCATACTTCTAGGGTTGCCAGCCTCCAGGTGGGGCCTGGGGATCTCCCACTTTTCCGATCTCCAGCTGACAGAGATCAGCTCCCCTGGAGAAAATGGCTGCTTTGAAGGGTGGACTCTATGGCATTGCACCATGCTAAGGCCCCTCCACTCCCCCAAACCCTGCCTTCTCCCGGCTCTACCCCCAGAGTCTCCAGGTATTTCCCCACCCAGACCTGGCAACCCTGCATACATCTAGGGGGAGGGCATTCCAAAGGTGAAGTGGAAGTGGGGGGGGGATCCATTCAGGTCCTCTTCTTTTTCACTGTCACCTGCTAGGTCACCTATCTCTCAAATGGTCACCTTTTATCCCTCTTCACTTTCTTAAAGCCATCCCTTCCCACCTTGTAGTAATGGAACCAGTCAGGTCAGTGCTTTTATAACGAGAACAAGGTTGTAGTTTCTTGCAGCATTTCTTGGATGTATCAGCTTGTTTTCCTCGCATTGTTTTCTAATTTTTACAATCCAGTTGTTGCATTGTTGGAGGTATGCCCTGTTCTGTTTTTCTTTATTAAAAGCTGCCTTGAGTCTCAACAAGGAAGGCAGACCATAAATAAAGTCAATAAATAAATACAATGGACATCAGCAGGCTAGCTAGTTTGAATATTTACAACCCTCACCCTTTCCAGTTATTCAGGTCTGATCGTTTATCTGGGGGAGTCTATTCTAGTTTCCTCCATATTGGATTCTTGTCATTAGAAACTCAACAAACTAGCTTGTCTCTTGTTGGCTGCAACAGTAAAGGCAAACTGTGCTCCAGGTGCTTCCATCGTTGGCCTTTCGAATCCATTTCAATACTTAATAATGGTGAATTAAGCAACTGGAGCCACCTTGGCATTATTCAATTGCAGCCCACAGAATCAGCTTCTGATTAATGGGTCTAGACAAAGGCAGCTCCTGAGGAACTTAACACCAGGTTAATCATCCCTTGCTTAGGGCAAGAGGACACAGACTATTAAAGACCAAAGCACTGCAGAGAGGCCAATGGACCAGGCAATTAGCCCTGTTTGACCAGAGTAATCAGGCCCGATAATGGCTTGCCTGGAACAAGGTGCCGGAAGGCCACACTGGGAGCTCTGGGTGACAATAGGAGCAGAGGGTCACTTCAATGTCACAGATAAGAAGTTGAAAACTGCAGCTGGACTATCTGGGGCAAATGTACTAACCAACTGTCTTTGCTGTACCCAAACCTGTAATTTCAGGCTATTTTAGGATAAAATAATTAAATATATTGTGGGCAAGGCTACATAACAGAGACAAAGAAATTGATAGGTAGTTGCTGCGGAAGAAACCTATTATTTGGAGTAGCAAAGTGGGATTTTTCCCTTTATGTTTCAAATAACCCATTTCATGATTATGTGGTTTGTCTCTTTTAACAACTGGCTCTTCAGGTTTGACACTTCACTGTTTACTCTTTTTTTATCTTTATGACATATGTCTAAAACATCTACTCAAAACCTCTGTTTGGCTACCCTTATTTGAACATTCCTCAACAGTCAACATATTAACACTGTCGCTTGCCTCCCCGCTCAGGATTTAGGATGAAATCTGGATAAACTGGATTTCATGGTACAGCTATTGCTAGGTGGAACTTAACACATAACATCATCTAGGAAGCCAGTTCAGTGTAGTGGTTAGGAGCGTGGACTCTAATCTGGGAGAACCGGGATTGATTCCCCACGCCTCCACATGTACCTGCTGTTGTGACCTTGGGTCAGTCATAAGTTCTTTCAGAGCAGTTCTCTCAAGGACAGTTCTCGGGAGAGCTCTCTCAGCCCCACCAACCTCACAGAATGTCTGTTGCAGGGAAGGGAAGGGAAGGGAAGGGAAGGGAAGGGAAGGGAAGGGAAGGGAAGGGAAAGGGACTGTAAGCCGCTCTAAGACTCCTTCAGGTAGTGAAGGGCAGGTTATAAATCCAATCTCTTCCTCCTTCTTCTTCACCAGAACGGCTGAGCTGGTATGCTGTGCACCCGCATCCACCACCCACCCAACACACCATTTGGTGCCATGACATTCACTTGCCTTGAAGAGGCCTGCACAAGATGTATTCTAATTCATATGCTTTTATCCAGCCTTTCCCTCCAAGGTGCTCAGAACAAAATATGTGGCTCTTCCAGTATGGTGTAGTGGTCAAGAGTGGCGGACTCTAGTCTGGAGAACTGGGTTTGATTCCCCACATGAAGCCAGCAGGGTGACCTTGGGTCAGTCACCGTTCTCTCAGCCCCACCTACCTCACAAGGTGCCTGTTGTGGGGAGAAGAAGGGAAGGTGATTGTAAGCTGCTTTGAGACTCCTTAAGATAGAGAAAAGCCGGGAAGAAAAACCTACTCTTCTTCTTTCCTAATTTTATCCTCACAACAACCCTATGAGGTGGTTTAACCTATGAGTTTATGAGTAGTCCAAGGTCATCCAGTTAGCTTTATGGGAGAATGGGGATTTGAACCCAGGTGTTCTATATCCTCGGCCAGTGCTCCCCAACCTTTTTGACCCCTTGGGCTCCTTTGGAATTCTGACATAGGGTGGTGGGTGCAACCACAGAATGTCTGCCACAGGAAACTTTCCTCAGAAGTCAGCAGTGACTCATGAGAGCTCCTAGGGTAAAGGTAAAGGTTTCCCTTGCTTGAAAGCCATCAAATATGACTCTAGGGATGCGGTGCTCATCTCCGTTTCCAAGCTGAAGAGCCAGCGCTGTTCAAAGACATTTCCGTGGTCATGTGGCCGGCATGACTAGATGCTGAGGCACACGGCACGCTGTTACCTTCCCACCGAAGTGGTACCTATACCTATTTATCTACTTGCAATTTCTTGCTTTCGAACTGCTAGGTTGGCAGGAGCTGGGACCAGAGACGGGAGCTCACTCCGTCATGCAGCACTCGGGTCTTGAACTGCTGAACTACCAACCTTCCAGTCTGCAGTTCAATGTTTTAACCGTGTCTTAACCAAGTGTCTTAACCAAGACATGGACGAGCTCGGTCTCCTTCCAATCTGTGTCTCATCCCAAAAGTAGTAGGTTGTGGGGCGAGGAGGCAGAACCCCTCTCCGACATTGGTGATGTGTAACGCCAGGTCCATAAATAATAAGACCAGAACCCCCTGTGACTTTCTGTCGGAGCAGGACATGGACCTGGCATGCGTGACCGAGACCTGGGTGCGGGAGAGAGAGACTGTTTCTCTCTCCCAAATGGCACCGCCTGGGTTTTCGATCATTCACCAATCTTGGACTTAGGGGCGGGGGGGGGGGAGGTGTGGCTGTGTTCATCTGGGAGGGTTACACCTTCAGGGCGCTACCGCCACGGAATCTTGCAGGCATGGAGTGTGTCGGTTTTGTTTGGGAAGCCGGGGAGAGTTTGGCTGTTTGGCTGGAGTACCATCCACCCAACGAACCAGCAAGCAGCCTGCCATCCCTGCCGAAGGCCGTATCAGGCTGGGTGCTTGAGCACCCTCGGCTATTAGTCTTGGGTGATTTCAACGTCCATGCTGAGGACACGACCTCCATGCAGGCAATGGACCTGGTGTCGTCCATGGCGGCACTGGGACTTTCCCAGTTTGTTACGACCCCCACACACAGAGCCGGTCATACACTTGACTTGATTTTTGCGGCGGGGGTTATGGTGGACCGGATTACGGCTACGGCTGTACCATGGTCAGACCACCAGACTCTGAAGGCCCGGGTGAACCTGCCTCTCCAACCCTGTTTGGGTGGCAAGAAGATTTTAGCTCGCTCATGGAGCCAAATGGATCTTATTCGATTCCAGGAAGCTCTGTGGGATTCTTTGCCCCCTGGTGGCTCGTTGGATCAGCAGGTCGAAGACTGGCAACATCATCTTTCGGCGGCCATTGAAGAGATCGCTCCCCGGCGTCCTCTGCGGCCCCGTTCCCGACTCGCCCCTTGGTATATGGACGAGTTGAGAGTAATGAAATGGGAACTCAGACAGCTAGAGAGGCGGTGGCGTCGCACTCCCGACGAAGCAGCAAGAACATCTTATAGGACATTTATGAAAGCCTTTGAGATGGCCGTCAGGGCTGTGAAAAAAGCTTTTTATGCGGCCGAGATAGCGTCTGCGAGTTTCTGCCCAGCCCAATTATTGAGGACAATTTAGTCATTGATGACTCTGCCAGTGAGCAGACCAAATGATAGAGAATTGGACATTGGCTGTGAGGCCTTTGGGAACTTTTTCACAGATAAAGTCTTGTCGCTCCGCCGAGACCTTCTTGCCACAGTTGATACAGTAGCAGAACTTGAGGCTCTAAGCTCATCTTCTGGTCATATTTTGGATTATTTCAGTCCACTCTGTCTGGATGAGGTTGACAACTTGCTCTCGCTGGTCCATCCAACCACCTGTAGGCTCGATCCGTGCCCATCATGGCTAATTAAAGCGAGCCATGAAGGGGTACGAGGGGCACTTAGGGAGATCATCAACACATCCCTTGCATGTTCCCTAGTGCTCTAAAGGAGGCTGTGGTACGTCCACTCCTCAAAAAACCATCTTTAGATCCGGCCGATTTAGTTAATTATCAACCGGTTTACCCTATCTGGGTAAGTTAATTGAGAAGGTGGTGGCGGACCAGTTACAGAACTTTTTGGAAGACACCTCTGTGTTAGATCCCTTCCAGTCCGGTTTCCGACCAGGCCACGGGACGGAGACAGTGCTGGTCACTCTCACAGATGACCTCCGGAGGCATCTGGATTGAGGCGGTATGGCAGTGCTGATATTGTTGGACCTGTCGGCGGCATTCGACATGGTCGACCATCAGCTACTGTGCCGCCTCGCCAATATTGGGATCCAGGGGTTAGCTTTACAATGGCTTTCCTCGTTTCTCCAAGATCGGGGACAGAGGGTGGCGGTAGGGGAACAACTCTCCCAAAGATATCCACTGAGTTGCGGTGTTCCACAGGGAGCAGTACTTTTCCCTGTGTTGTTTAACATCTATATGCGCCACCTCGCCCAGATTGCTTGGAGGTTTGGGCTGGGGTGTCATCAGTATGCGGATGATACCCAGCTCTATCTGTTGTTGAGTGGTCAGTTGGCCTCCAGTCCGGGTGATCTGGACCTGGCATTGCAGGCTGTGGCTGGTTGGCTCAGGCAGAGTCGACTGAAATTGAATCCAATGAAGACGGAGATCCTATGCCTGAGTTGGAGTGGACCAGGGTTAGGGATCCCTCTCCCGGCCTTCGAGGGGGTGCCGTTGGTACCAGTGTCGGAGGCTAGGAGTTTGGGAGTGCTTGTGGACCCCTTGTTAACGATAGAGGCCCAGGTAGCAGCCGCTGAGAGGTCAGCCTTTTATCATCTTCGGCTGATCAAGCAGTTGGTTGCCTTCCTTGAATGCAACGAACTGGCGACAGTGATCCATGCTTTGGTCACCTCAAGACTGGACTACTGTAATACCCTCTACATGGGGCTGCCCTTGTGCCAAATCTGGAAGCTGCAGCTGGTGCAGAATGCTGCAGCACGGCTGCTGTTGGGTCTCCCCATGCGGGAACACATCCAGCCCGCCTTAAAAGCACTGCACTGGCTGCCTATAGCGTACCGGGTAAGGTTTAAGGTGCTGGTGCTTACCTATAAAGTCCTATATGGCCTGGGACCTACTTACTTGAAGGACCGCCTCTCTCCATATGTTCCCCAGCGAGCACTTTGGTCTGGATCCCAAAACCATTTGGTTCTACCAGGGCCGAAGGAGACTCGGCTGGCGATTACAAGGGCCAGGGCTTTTTCAGTGGTGGCCCCATATTGGTGGAATGAGCTCCCAGAGAACATCAGGGCCCTGTGGGATCTGTTACAATTCCGCAGGGCCTGCAAGATGGAGCTCTTCCACCAGGCTTTTAAATAGGGGCCGCCTAATGTATACATCTTGGCCCTGGCCCAATTCTATCCGCCAGCCTGTGTGACCGTACATAAGGATTACATCTGAGCGCTGTTCTGATACACTTACTGAAGATATGCTATTTGTATGCTGCTGATCTTGTTGTATAAGTTTAATTGTTTTAATTGATACTGTATGTACTATTATTTGTTTGTTGTTAGCCGCCCTGAGCCCGCTGTTGGCGGGGAGGGCGGGATATAAATCCCATGAAACAAATAAAAATAAACCACTTGAGCCACTGCAGCCCCAGTTGAAAGCTCCTACCCTGCCACAAATGTTGCTGGTCTTTAAGGTGCTCTTGCTCTTTTCTGCTGCAGCAGACAAACACGGCTACCCATATTTATCTATCTTATAGTAACACTTCAGGCAGAAGTTCTGCTTAACAGGATGCCTTTTAAGATTAATGTATTGTCCAAAAATCTTTTCTTGTATACACACAGCTTACCTTGTCACACAATGAAGATCCTTGTGCTGTGGTAGGAGCTGCCACCAAAAACAATGCTTTTTGTTTTTTAAGCTGCTACATCAATTAGATCTCCAATGGCCAATCAGAATCCTTGCTGGGGAAAAGCCCCACCTAGCCCCTCTCATTTAAAAAAAACACTAGGCGGTTGCCTGAAAAGGTATTGGCGAGAGAGAGAAAAATATGATGGTCATTAAAGATGCTTCACATTTCATAGTGTTTTTATTTCACTTTTTATCATACTTTAAGAAACTGATGCCATGATATACAGAACTGCAAGTGGCATGGAACTAACCAGTGTCCAGCTTGAAAGATACTATTAGCATCTGGGCGCCAGGAGCAATATCAGCTGTCATCTGGGTGATCCCCCAGCTCTTTCCTGGCAGGAATTTATCTTATATTGGTCTGGGATTAACCACTGAGCTGCTACTAGTGATTGAATTGTTAGTCACCTCAGTTTTAATCATACTGGATTTATGCTGAGGTTTTAATGGATGATTGCTTTGGATCTTGTTTTTTTTGTTATGATATGCTGTAAGCTACCCTGAGCCCACTTGCAGGGTGGGGGGGGGGTAAAAATCTCAAAAGTAAAATAAAACAGATACTAAACAGCAGTCATCAGACTTGCAGATCAGTGGCAGAACTCACACTGAAGGTCCTCGATTCAGTCCCTGGGATGTCCCAAGTGAGGAAGCTGGCATTGGGAAAGAGCTGTTGCCAATGAGAGGAGATGATACTGAGCTAGATGGACCAATGGTCTGACTCAGTGCAAGGCAGTTCTGTATGTTCACATACGACTTACATGTATAAGGTCCTGGTTGCCACATACCGATTAAGAACCAGTAGGGTGCAGAGGCTAAAGAGGCTAAAGGCTTGGGTGTGGGGATCCCAAGTTCAAATCCTGGCTTAGTGGTGACACATGGGAAGGCCATCTTCTCCAAGCCTCATCAAACAGGGTTGTTAAAAGGCTATTAAATGTAGCAATGAGCTCCATGTAAGATTGGGACAGAATAAGCCCCCAGATTCAGTCCTAAGTAAATCATGTCTCACATCTTGCCTAACATTTCTGGCTGATGTAAGGATGGTTTTTGCTCATATCCCCCAGAGAGAGAGAGAGAGAGAGAGAGAGAGAGAGAGAGAGTGCTCCAGCTACCACCTCATGCTGTCCCTTGGGCCCCCCCCAACCTCAGGACCAGCATGTGGGGGGGGCATTTCAGGCAGCAGCATTAGGTGGGAAGAAGAAAGCCACACTCACAAATGGAAGGATTCCTGTTTGCAGTAATTTTTGGCAGGATCCAATCCAGGAAATTCAATACAATTGCTCTTGAGCAGATACTACTAAACCAGCAATGAAGTTTGTTCCTCCAGCAAGGAAAAGACCAACACTTAACAGTGGTTTTGTTCAGAGGGTCTTAACATTCACCATTTCATTTTTTAAAAGCTATATTTATTTCCCTCCCCAAACAATCCCTGCTGCAGAGATGAAATAAAAACAAATCAATGGGCCAAAAGCTGAAATGGTTTGTCAGACTAAATATAAAGGAGGCTGAGCATAAAATTTCCATTTCCATCAGCGCATGCAGACATAGGCTTGTTTAACATCAGGCTAACAGACTGTCATGCATCTTCCTTTTCTGGAACCTCACACAGCAGAGGGAACAAATGTATCTCCAGATCTGGATACCATCCAGGTATGCTGCTTGAAAAAACCCAAGAACATTGCAATTAGGGTTGCCTGCTTTGGATTGGGAAATACCTGGAGATTTGGGGGGTGGAGCTTGGGGAGCAGAGGGACCTTAGCAGGGTATAAGCCCATACAGTCTACCTTCCAAAGCAGCCTTCCCCGCCCCCCGAGGAATTGTTCCATGTCATCTGGAGACCAGCTGTAACTCCAGATTACCAACCACCTGGAGGCTGGCAACTCTATCTGTAATACATATCCTTCTTGTACTATAAGGGGGAATGTATGAGCCCATTTCAAGCCCAGAACAGCCATTATGGCCCTTGGTGTTCAACCTATAGGCAAGGGTCATGGAGCCCCGCCTTCAGGGTTGTAAAGCTGTCATTCTTACATTCCTCTTTGGAAGACCTGCTAGTAATGGGCATGGGTCGAGAGCACGGGACGCTATGCCTCCTGCCTTTCTTTGCAGACACACTGAGTGGAGTAGGAGGATGGTGAGATGAGGTCACTTAACTGTAGACAGAATTTCTTCTTGGCAAAGGCCAATTCAGAGACTCTAGCTCCTCCTCTTTCTGCCATGTTATATGGCTTCCTGTCCTGTGCTGCCCTCTGGGATCCAGCTCTAGAAAGGCTGAAGACCACAGGCCTAGAGAGGTTGCGGCCAAGATTCAAACCTCCCGAGCCACAGCTCATTCTCATAATTGCTATGATCCATCAGCTCCCAAGCAGGGATGGGCATGAACCAGCCAGTGAACTAGAGTTCATTACAAATTTTGGCCTGTTCAGGGTTCATGAACCAAATTTTGTGAACTGGGACAAACTACCATGAATTTTGGCACAATGCGTGGTGGCTTGTGATGGTTCATGAAGAGCAGAAAGCAGGGATTTATGATAAATCATTTACCCCCACTTTTTCCTCTTCACCAGAAACAGTCAAAGTTTCAGAGTGGTTCAGAGTCATTTAATGGCTCAGAGTCATTTAATGGCTCAGAGTCATTTAATCCCTGCTTTCAGCTCCCTGTAGCTTTTCATGGGGAGCAGAAAGGGTTTAATGGCTCCAAGCCATTTAAATAACGACTGCTTTCTGCTCCCTGTGGCTTTCCAGGGGGAGCAGAAAATAGGGGTTTAAATAGCCATGCTTTCTGCTCCCCGTGAAAGCTGCAGGGAGCTAAAAGCAGGCTTTAAAAGGAAGGGGGAGTACCTTCCAGGGGGCACCTCATCCCCAACTCGGGCTTCCTAGCACCGGCCCTTTAAATGGGCTGCATGAGGGAGCCTGAGACAGCTGAGCTGGAATGGAGATCCTTCTCTGCCCCAGCCCAGCAGTCTTGTGTTCACTTATGCAGCTCAAGCACCCATTTAAAGGGGCTATGCCAGGGAGCCAAAGGCAGCTGCACCAGCAGGGAGAGCCTTTTCTGTGCTGGCCCAGATGTCTCGGGCTCACCCATGCAGCCCATTTAAAGGGGCTATGCTGGGGAGCCAGAGGCAGCTGAGCTGGCTCCCTGGTGTAGCCCCTTTTAAATGGGCTGCTTGAGTGAACCCAAGACAGCTGGGCCCACGGAGAGATCAACTTTCTCCTGGGAGATCCCCCCCCCCCCCCATCAACAGCTGATTAATGCCATCAACTGCACAGGTACAGGTAAAAAGGTTATGTTACATGATATTTAATGTAGCTGGCCTGGAAGAAAACTGATTTTTTTAATCTCTTATTTCACTTTTAGGCACTTATTGAGTCTTAACGTCTTGCCAGTTAAGCAATGGAAGGGCCGAGGGGCACCATCGTTGGGCTGTGCTTGGGGCATCACTTAACCCGGCCCCGCCGACAAGCCAGGAAGCATGCGTGAGCAACAGCAACTAACCAGGCCAGCTGCCATGCTGACCACCACCGCAGTGCAAAACTATTTGAAACACGGCTTAGTCTAAACTGCAAATGAACTATCCCTGGTATCACATGAAGTGCGTGAGAGGGGAGAAAACAGGCACTGCGAAACGAGGTAAGGTAGATTTATGAACAACTGATTTTCAAAAAAAAACCCGAATCTGTCTGGATCCAAAGCTTAGTGACCAAGTAAGGAGGTCACATGAACTTTGATAACAACATATAATTTGTAATGACGTCTCTTTCTTTTTAAGTAGAGTAAGACAGGTTGTTGCTGCTCCTCCTGCTGTTATTACTCCTGAGTGATTATTATAGGCCATCCCATCCCAACAGTAGCGCCACTGTTTAATTCCTGGAACTAGGGGATTTTCTCTCCTCAGGACTTGCCAAAGCACCTGTGTGTGATGCAGCCTCAGTTGAATCCCTTGGAGAGCAATCCTGTACAGAGTTATTCTAGTCTTAGGCCATTGGTTTCAGTAGGCGTAGACTGGATTAACTCTGCACAGGACTGCATGGTCAGTCTACCATCTCTCCTTTTAACTGTACCAAGGTCTACTATGGCCTGTGTTCAACCTGAAAATTCTCATCTTCCCCTGTTCCCTTCCCCACCACACACACACCTGTTACAAACTCATGGGGAAGATCACAAAGAAAGAAGAGAGGGGTGTCCTGCATTTATTTCTTTGTATTTATTTTTTGTACATTAGTGACAAAAAAAAAGGAATGTGGTTCAGGGGTCAGATAAAATCTGCATTCTCTTATTACTATTATTTCTAAGGGCAAAAGAGTGAAGTCTCTTTCAACAGAGTCATTGCAACCCCCTAGAAGTTGCATCAGAAGCCGTTTTATACTATGGAAAGATCAAGTCACCCAGGCTGCAATCTCAAGGACACTTTCCTGGAAGGAATCCCCCACTGAATATCACTGGACTTACATCTGAGTAGACTTGCTAAGGATTGATCCCACAGACCTGCAAGGTGTGTGAAGACTGACTTTTTAAAAAGTGAGATCTGAATCTAATAGCAGTACCTTAGAGACCAAGAAGAGTTTCAGGGAGTCAACACACTCCCTTTGTTAGGCACAGCAAAGTAGTCTCTCGAAAGCTGATACCCTGAAACTCTTCCTGATCTCTAAAAGTACTACTGGACTCAAATCTAACCCTTCTACTGCAGACCAACCCAGCTACCCCCTGACAATCTTTTTTAAAAGCTCTGCTGGGTCATTCCAAAAGGTACATCTAGCCCTGCACCTCGTTCCCCATCATGGGCAGCCAGAAGGACCAGAAATCCCCTTAGCAAGACCAAGACAACAGGCCCTCTTCTACTGTTGCCCAGCCCTCAGCAGCTGGCCATCAGTGGCCCACACTGTCTCAGAATATGGAAGTTCCATTTAGCCCTGATAGTTAACACCCATTGACCTGACCTCCACGGTTCATCTAATATGCTCATCTACTTTGCTCTTCACAAAAAAGTGACTTGTGCCTGACGGCAAACTCAACATTCTGGTATTGTTGATATGGAAAACTAGCAGGTGGCAGCCGGAAGGAAAGAACAAAAGGGATGTACACTTAATTCCTCTATTCTTAGAGCAGAGCATGACGTTCTCTGCTGAAAGGGAAAGATGATCTTTAAAACAGGTGAGCGGGTTCTCCTCATTACCGGTGTGGGAGAATTGTAGCACTTTTGCTAGTCCCAAGGGTAACACAACAAGACCTAAAACTTGCATTCTTTGTCAAAACAACATCTTGTTAAGCACTCATGTGCTTTCATCCCTGTTCCTTCTAATTCTGAAGTTCACGACCGAGTGCCCATTAGTAAAGCAGTAAATAGGGCTACCCACCAACAAGGCCGAGGTTTCTCCATAGCTGGATTACCCAGAAAGATGTGACCTGATAAGGATACAGAGTCCTTGCTGGTCTTGAAGAGCTCCAAAATGTTGAGGGCAGTTGAGTGTTGGTTAAAGAAAAAGAGGAAAATAGAGGGAGGAGGAGAAATTGGCCTGATCAAACCACAAACAGATTATGCTTTTGTGGAGGGGGATATATGGGTATGGGGGGAAATTTCCCAGTTGTTATATCTCCACCCCCAATTTGTGATGTTTCCCAGGCCTCAACATTCCCTTTGATAACAAACTTTCTGATTATGTCTACCACAAGAGTAATGAAATGGGACCACTCACAGACAAGCCAGAGATCTTTGAACATGTTTATTTCGCAGCTATACAGAAAATGTGACTTGGTAAATTTAAGAAAGACCAGCGCTACAACAGCCTGATGAGGACTGAGCATGCTCACTGTCCTCCAGGAATCCAGGAATCCTGAGAGCAGCTGAGAGTTAATTAAAGAGGGGGGAGGAGACTGAGGCTTGATCAAGCAGATAAGTTACAGTAATCTAAAGTGGACACTTTGAGTCTGGGGAAAATGTCCTAATTTTTACCCCAGCCCCAAATGATTCCTCATGAACCTCCAGCTTGTGTTTCATTAATCCTCAACATTTTTGTGGAAAAACACACAAGCCGGTCCCCATGTCCAAAGGATCCAAAGGAAGATTTCATGGAAGAAGTTGATGGAGCTTTCTTCACCTTTCTAAAGCCTCTTGTTGTTTGTTCTAAAAATCCTCTTGAGGGGTCTGGAGAGCCCCCCACGAAGAACACTCATACTATGGGGCACTGCAGCAATGTGGGACAATCAGGTAAGATCATCTCCTTCACTTTTCTCTGCTGATGCATTAAAAGGAAGTGATATTTTCCGATTCCCTCTCTTTGCTGCAGCATGCCTGTACTGCTGTATACATACTTGGTAAAGCTCTCCCAATTAGGGTTGCCAACCTCCAGCTGGTGGCTGGAGATCTGCTATTACAACTGATCTCCAGACAACAGTTCACCTGGAGAAAATGGCCACTTTGTAAGGTGGACTTTATGGCATTATACCCGATTGAAGTCCCTCCCCTTCCCAAACCCCACCCTCCCCAGGCTCCATCTCCAAAATCTCCAGGTATTTCCCAACCCAGAGCTGGCAACCCTTCTCCCAATCCTCCAACAGGATGTTCAGAGGAACAGCAGTCTGCTGGGGAAAGGTACAGACCGGCAACGTGATGTATTGTCCATTTCTTCTGTGGAACCAACTCATAGCTATGAGATGTTTCTTTAATTTCATTTTGGGTACTAAAGCATTACTATTTGTGTGGCTGATCTACTCAACGTATGAGTGAGTCTACAGATTCATGAAGGACAGAGACTGAGAGTCAACAGTGACTGTGAGGCAGGTGGGGCTGAGAGAGCTCTGAGAGAACTGTGACTGACCCAAGGTCACCCAGCTGGCTTCATGTGGAGGAGTGGAGAATCAAACCACCGTGCTTAACCACTACACAGCTAACCCCTCACCTGGTGAGTGCCCTGGAGTATTCGTCTAATCAGGACAGTAGACTACCTTGTTACTATTCAGTCAGGCAATTATTCTGTTCTTATGTACACTAGGACCAGAATACTGGTTTTGCACTTGAACATTGGGGGTTCCAAGTCCAATCTGATCATGAACCCTGGGCAAGTTGTACCCCATCACTCTCAGTTCCTTCTGTACAACGGGCATAACAATAGCCCGCCTCAAAGAATGAATGAATGAATATTACATTATCTATAATAAAACACTGTGCCTACTAATCAAGAGATATGCATTATTCACTGCTATTTACGGACATATTAACAACTCCATTGTAGCAAGCTTAATCAAAATTGCATACACGGTGTCCTGTTTCAAAAGGAGCATATGTTGTTGGAAACCATGTCCTCTGATCTCAAACTCCATTCCACTGTTCATATGTGAGTAATGACAGAATGTGGTCATTGGAGGATAAAGGGAAAAGCACTCCGCAAATGGTCAAAGAAACTGTCTTATTATATCATATGCTCCTGGCCTTAGTTGTCACTGAAAGCAGGTTTAGATTAGATTTTACATCTGTACTAGTTCACAACAGCCCCTCCCCTTTTTACAAGAAGCCCCAGAAATGTTTACAAAACAGAGCTGGCCCTAAAATCTTTCAGACACAGTATCAACAGTAAACAAGAAATGACCTTGCCTGCATAAATTTAAAGTACATTCCTCACCTGTCTACTGTTTTCCACCCCTTCCCAACCTGCTCCACATTCAAAATAAGATTACCATAGCAGATTCACAGTAAATACATTGCACTTTTCATGATAGGATTTCATGTACTTTAAAACAAATACATTTGCCTGTACAACTCCAAAGGAAGAGATGACGTTCAACGGGGCAGACTGTCACTCATTCGCAAATCTCAAAGCTTGGGATTACTACAGATGCCTATAAGAGAAAATATTTCTTAAATACCCAACGTCTAAAATGTTGCCTCAAATAACAATAGTAGCAACAACAATCCCTTTACCACCCAGCCATACTTTAAAGAAATTAACTTCTGCTGCATAATCGAGACACTACATCTGGAGGTTGAGCAACCACGCTACAGGGTTCGAAACAGCCAGAGCCCTGCTGCTGTACCTCGTTCACTTGGTATGTGCCACAGGAACAGCAAAGAGATGAGAAGCTCCTTTTTCTCCGTGGTCCTTTGGGTAGAGAAATGACAGCCTGACCTACATCTGAGTCCATATTCTTGGTCTCTGTAAATTTCTCAAACTTTTTGAGGACACCGGCGGGCACGGCTGAATCATAGATCTCCAGAGATTGCCTTTACACCATGCACGTACCATAGGTGCCTTGAGACGCAGCAGTGAGGAAATGTTCTTGCATGTTTGGGTGTAGATATGATTCACAAATAGAAAAGACTGGTTTTTCACGGCTTGCCTAGTGAGGCTGCCTCTGGGTGTGGCTGAAATGAATCCAGGTGTATGCATTGGACTCTGTCAAACTGCCTCTAGCCAGGAGGAGGACTCTTTTCCCAAAAAGCTGCTTACACAAGCGCTTCTCAAACATGGAAAAGTAGTTGCCCAATGGGGACAAAGAAGGCTGCCCAACATTCTGATAAGGAGCATGCTCACCAGATCATTTCAAGAGGTGTCCTTTCTTTCACTTACAAAGTAAACTATTTTCTGCTTTCCTAGGAGCACCTCAGAGTATGCTGCGTGAGGTTGGATCCAGGTGGCTTTTTTGGTCAATCTCCTTTAATTCCTTTCTTTATTGCAGCCCCCATCTCACATGGCCTGACAACAAGTAGGATTTGGGGGAGGGGCAAGACAGGAGGGTATCCTCGGCAATGGAAACCTGGAAGTTATGTCAGTCCACTCTAGGAATTGTGGGAAAATCTATTGTTCTAGAGCAGACTGACATCACTTCTGGGTTTCCCCCAGAACTAACGTCTTATCATCACTAATGGCTTTTTGAAAAACATTGTATTTCTCCTGCCTGCTGCAGGAGCAGCAGTGGGAAACCAGAGCTGGGGCCATTGGTTGGATCCGACCCCTGGTTTCAGTTCTCTAGTTAAAGGCACTCAGCCATTAACTTTGGTATCCAAGAGAGAACAAATGAGAGGGCCAGACCTCTCAATTTAAAGGGTCACAGTCTTTTAAATATCATAACACATTGAGTGGGATGAAGGAAAACCTCAGGGTATTACAGACTTCACAGGTCAATCTCCCCCCCTCCCCATCCCCAGTTTTCCAGAGGGTTTCTTTTCTTCATGATTAACACTCAGCTCCCCTCAATAATCTTTATGAAAGGCAAAAAAATGCTCTGTGCTAGTCAGATTTTCTTTTCTTTTTTTAAGTATAAACACTTTTAGAAATCCAACATGTTCATGAATTCTAACTCAGCACAACTTTGAAACAATTTCATGAATACGTAATAAAGACAATGGATTTCAGTCACATTACGGGTGTTAAATTAGTTTTGTGCTTTTTACAAAAATCCTGTGCTTATTGCTGCTGTGAACGGTCATGAAATTCAACACCACAATAAATTTGTTTGTCTTCAAAGTGTCACAAGATTCCTCATTGTTTCTACTCCAACCAACTCCTAGAGCAATTTTATGCAGAGTTAGTCCCGAAACTATCCAGTCTAAATCAACTGATTTCAGTGGATTTAGACTGGAATAACTGTGCATAGGATTTGTACTGTAAAATGACTATCAAGTCTTGAATGTGGGCAGTCTCATCCTGCCGCCCTAGTGATAGGCATGGGACTATTAGCATGATTAACAATAACTTTGAAAATGTTTGTGAATGAGTGTTCTATATATTTTATTCAATATTTCAGGGGGGGAAATTAAAGCATGTGTGCCATATTGAAGCCAGCCAAAGTTTCTCACTTTCAATTCCTTCTAGGCTCTACTTTAGAGTCAGGCAATGCACACTATGTACATAATAGGAACCAAAGTGCTGCAGCTGATTTGCATATTCTCTTTGCATAGCATAAAAATAGTTTACATGAACTCAGTAGTGAAATTGCAACACAACAGCTCCAAAAATTTAGAATCAGCCCCCAGACATTGGTTTCATTTCCAGATACTGGGTATCCGTGCTTGTTTCTTATATCTAAAAGAACAAAGAGTCTTGTGGTATCTTAAAGATGAAAAGATTTATTATACCATACAGTTTTATGGCCAGTGCCCACTTAATCAGAGATACATATATCAATTATACCATTCACGATCTTTTCAGAATCATGAGGACCAGAGACTTACATTAAAATAAGAGAAAGCCTTGATTTTTTGAGGTTTTGGTTGGCCAACTCTAACTTTACTTTGCCCAGAAATGGTACAGAAATCACTGTGATCAGCGTTTGCATCCTAAAAAATTATTGTTCCTTGACAGGGGTTGAATGGCAGGTAGTTCAAGGCAGGATACAAAGGCCACAGGCCAGATTCCTGGGACTCAGAGAACCCTGGAAAACCAACTCTGTGCCCTCCAAAGTTTGATTCAGTCCTTTGGTCTGAGCAGCCACAAGATTCATCTCTACATCTCCAAGTGTTCCCTGAATCTGGCATGCCTACGGGCCCCACTGCACCAGGTATTCACGGCCTCTCCACCAGCCATTGGGGTCCAGACACTACAGCATGCGTGCCTGGCCTTAGGATATATCTATCAATACTGTTATCACACCCTTTCTCCAGGAAGCTCAGAACAATGCACATGGTTCTCCCATGTTCCATTATGTCCTCACAACAACCCTGTGAGATGGTCCCAAAACCAGAGATCTTCCCACTGCCCGGTTTATATACTGGTGGTTCCCCCCCCCCCCCGAGCAGTAGCTTTCCATACAATTTCCACAGGGGTCATTTTGTAGAAAAAGAGGTGCAGGAGCTCATTAGCATAACTTATTTGCATATGCTACACTATCTGACATCACCGGAAGTATGTCTGAAGGCAGGCGAGAGAGAGAGAGAAAGAGAGAGAGAGAGAGAGAGAAAGAAAGACAGACAGACAGACAGACAGACAGAAAGAAAGAAAGAAAGAAAGAAAGCTGGCAGAGAGGGGACAGCTATTAATCCAAGCCTCAGAAATACCACTATTCTGGGAGGATAGCTTCAGTGGTGGCTGAAGCCTTCAGAAAGCTGGTCGGAGGAACAAGGACCTTTCCAGGGGGCGGGGTCATTTTGCTGCAGCCATGACACAAGCAGGCATTCCCCCGTTTGGGGGGGGGGGGCTGGCATCAACTCCCGGAGCTGAGCTCCCCCGAGCTCCTGCTCGAAATGACCCCTGAATTCCCAGTCTTTGCTAGGAACCAGAAGCTAAAAGAAAGAAAAGAAAAGCTCATTCTGGTGAAACTACCAGCCTATCAGCAAAACAGATACACTTCCAGATTAGACTCAAGATAGTTGAGGGTTGTGAGGAGACCAGATCTAGCAGCAAAGTGTGAGAAATAGAGTTCTTCATTTCACATGGTTTTTATGGCTTGGGTGAGAGACTGGCTCAAAGTCACCAGCTTCATCTCCCAGCTCCTGGCAGGACATTCTGATCACTCTACCACAACGGCTCCTATCCCTGGTTTTGGGAACACAAAATGGCAACTGTAGCTCGTGGTCCTCCAGCTGAAAGGCTTTGTGATGGGTAAAACCATCTGTGCAGGCTGCAATGGGTCCAACTTCATGCATGGCTCCAATAAAACCCCTTCCTGTGCGTTTACTAAAGAGGTGTCCCCCCACAGAATGACAGTTGATAACACACGTGTGTGTCTGGGGAATGGCACCCCAAGTTAATATTTTTTTTAAAAAAAGACTGCTACCAGGAAAACTCCTGTATCATTTGCAATGCGACCCTTTCAGAAAAGAATGCACTCTGAAAGCCGAAAGCCGAGAGATTAGCATAAAACATCTGTGTGTTGTTTAAGAAGATTCTTTCAAAAGAGCAGAAATGGAAGGATTTGTTCAAATACGTAGAGCCATTCCTAACATACATTTGAAAGCTTTACAATAAGTGGCAGTTGCTAAAGAGCTGCACTTACACTCCCTTGATCACAATCTGACGCGAAAGAGCTTTCTCTGGTAGAGGAAACGGTTCTTCTCCACCCTGCAGTCAAGGGGCAACTTTCTTTCCCCCTTTTCTGCATTACTAACTCAACAACACTTAACTAAACCCAGTTAATGACATTAACCTAGTTATTTATGTAATCTATATAAAAAAGCAATGCTTATTTTAACTTTTTCTAATCAGACTCAAATATTTGTTCCTTGTGTGACTAATTTACTACTAATTACAACAGATGGGTGTATGGCATTCAGCAGCACTAAAAATAGAGTTGGTCTGGAATAACTACTGCTAAAGGAGAATGTTTGCCAACCTCCGTGAGAAGAATATAATGAGGGGACCCAAGTCACTAGATGCAGAATGTACCTGTGGGACCCAAAGCGACTCTGGTCATCCCGCTGACCTGACCGCAAGAACACAAAGCAATCCACACAGGTTCAGTCCACAGCTTCCTTCTCTTGGAGTTATTCCTTTGTTTACATTACTTCTAGTCCACCTTTCTCATGCACTTCAGGCATTTGGGCAACTGACTTAAAAGGGGCTGTGTTCTCTATCCATATACACACCAGAATGAAACTTTCCCTCTGACTGCTTTGTCCATGGAACTCCTAAGTGGTTCTAAAGACATAGGTAAAGATTTCCCTTGCTCGGAAGCCAGTTGAATATGGTTCTAGGGATGCGGTGCTCATCTCCGTTTCCAAGCCGAAGAGCCAGCGCTGTCCAAAGACGTTTCCGTGGTCATGTGGCTGGCATGAATAGACACCGAGGCACACGGAACGCTGTACCTTCCCACCAAAGTGGTACCTATTTATCTACTTGCAATTTCTTGCTTCCGAACTGCTAGATTGGCAGAAGCTGGGACCAGAGACGAGAGCTCACTCCATCATGCAGCACTCGGGTCTCAAACTGTTGAGCTACCGACCTTCCGGCCTGTAGTTCAGCATCTTAACCACTTGAGCCACTGCAGCACCTTCCAAAGACATAAGCAAGGATAAACGCATGACTATTGAGGACCTAGATTGTTATGTGGTCAACTCTCCTGGTTTGTTTGTTTTTTAAGTTAAGAGAGTCGGCTGGCAGCCAATGTTGCGCTAGGGTAGTTGGAGTTAACCTTTCTCCCTATGCCATTTGAAATCCTCCCCCCCAGGTGAAAGTGCTGCTGATCACATGGAGGGAAAAGACAGGTAACTCACACTTCATCACACTGCATCACCCCCTTCTCACTGCTAATAACAGTTCATATGGCCATTTCTATCACTTTGCATATACCACGGGAGGACTGGCCCTTTAACTTACCAGGAGATTTCTCAGAGGGCCACTGGGGGGCCAGGAGCAAGCAGAGCCAAGTGGACTCCACAGTGGAACCGTGCCACAAGGTCCACGTGGCTGGGACGCAGATCATGGTGATGATGGCAACACGTGTAGGATCACTGAGTCAAGAAGCTATTCTGCCAGTGCATTAGGGAACCCTTGGACCCTATTGTTCTGGGTCTGTTTTAAAATCCCAGTCCAGGGGTCCCGGGAGCTTTTACAAAATGGGCCAGGATAGGTGGAGCTTTTGCCCAGCAGGAATTCTGATTGGCTGTGCAAATAAAAAAGCATCTTATTAAACAGAATCTCTGCCTGAAATGTTGAAGAGGTACTATTAAAATCCTATATATATATATATGTAAAAAAATCTAAAATAGTGGCACTTTCCAGCTCTCCCATTGGCTGTGCTGTGCGCTCCATCAGCCTTTGGCCGTCAAGTACCACTCAAGAGTACTCGCATGCCATTGGCTGGGTGCTGCTCCTCTCCCCTGCCCACTGCTGGCTTGGTCATTCTTCCCTGTCAGAAGAAACTGCCAAAACGGTTATCTCTCCTGACAAAGACACTTCTCTTGCTTGGCTCCTCTGTGGCTGGCTGGCTGGCTACTAAGGTGAGCCACCGGCTATCAAACCATTCTCTTCTCCTCCTGATGTGGGGCTCACTTTCCCCTTAGTGGCTGTTGCTAGGCAACCAAACTTGGTTCTATGTTAACAAGGCAAGGGCAGGAGGCCCTTTCCAGGCCTACTTTGGCCTTTGTGGGGAACTCATTGGGGCCAGTCCTGGCTAGGATTGCCAGCTCCAGGTTGGGAAATTCCTGGATATCTTGTGGTGGAGTCTACAGAAGCCAGAGTTTGCGGAGGGGAATAGAATGCCATAGAGTCTCAGCTGAATAGAGCTTCAGATGAATAGAATGCCACAGAGTCCACCCTCCGAAGCAGTTATTTTCTCCAGGGGGAGAGAGATCTGTTGTTTGGAGTTCAGTTGTGATACTAGGCGATCTTCAGGCTCTACCTGGAGGTTTGCTACCCTAGACCTGGCAGCACCCTCTGGGTGACTTGATGACACCTGACTGGCATGACTTAACTGGGCCTGGCAGCTTGCTCCTGTTCACCAGCAGCAGCCCCCCTAGGACAGGCAGTGTGGCATAGCCGTTAGAGCTTCAGTTAGCCAGTTTGGTGTAGTGGTTAAGTGCGCGGACTCTAATTTGGGAGAACCAGGTTTGATTCCCCACTCCTCCACTTGCACCTGCTGGATGACCTTGGGCAAGCCATAGCTCTGTACCAGCTGTTCCCTCAAGGACAGTTGTCTCAGAGCTCTCTCAGCCCCACCTACCTCACAGGGTGTCTGTTGTGGGGGGGGGGAGGAAAGGAGTTTGTAAACCGCTCTGAGACTCCAAGTGAGTGAAGGGCGGGATATAAATCCAATCTCTTCTTCTCTTCTTCTTCTTCTGAGCAGGGTCTGCCAGACCCAGGTTCTTCCTGTAGAAGCTGAGTGGGTGATTTTGGACCTACCTCACAGGGTTGTTGTGTAGTTCAAAAGGGGGAGAGGAGAATGATGTAAGCTGCTTTGGTCCCCACTGCAAAGAAAGACTGTACTTTTCCTAGGTAGAGGCTGCAGGGAGGGGGGAGGAGATGGAAAGCTGAAGTCAGAGTGGCAGATAAAGTTAGGCTGATGGTTGGCTGGGAAGGAGATAGGGTTGCCACCTCCAGGTTGGGAAAATCCTGGAGATTTGAGGGGTGGAGCCTGGAGAGGTTGGGGTTTGAGCATGGATGGGACCTCAGAAAGGTACAATGCCATAGACTCCACCCTCCAAACCAGCCATTTCCAGGAGATCACTCAGAATTACAACTGCTCTTCAGATGGCAGAGATCAGTTCCCCTGGAGAAAACAGTGGACTCTGAGTCACTATACCCTGCTGAGGTTGCCACAGCAGATTGACACTGAGTGCCCAAGGCCAAGGCACCCCCAGAGCCTCTTTCTATAGCCCACTGCATTTATTTCCACAACGGGCCTTATTTCTAGTTATATATAACCTCGCTCCCTGACATTTTGTCATTGGCTTCACCCCCTGTAGCAGCCATTTTTTGATTATGCCCAAAGCACTGTGTCAGAATTCCAAATGTGACTGCAGGCTGAAAGAGGATGGGGACCCAATCCATTTCTAACACACACTCTCTCAAGTGCCATAGTCTGAACCAAATCAGGGCCCCTCTACTGCAACTACTGTTAGCTGCTGAAAAGAGTCAGACGGTCTCCTCCATGATGTGGAGTTTTTACCCAGAGATCAAAACCTAAGAAGAAGGAGAGAAGAGATTGGATTTATACCCCGCCCTTCACTTGGAGTCTCAGAGCAGCTTACAAACTCCTTTCCCTTCCCCTCCCCACAACAGACACCCTGTGAGGTAGGTGGGGCTGAGAGAACTCTTTCCAAGAACAGCTCTGACAGAACTATGGCTTGCCCAAGGTCATCCAGCAGGTGCAAGTGGAGGAGTGGGGAATCAAACCCAGTTCTCCCAGAGTAGAGTCCGCACACTTAACCACTATACCAAACTGGCTCTCTAAGGGATTATCGCTACAGGTCCTTGAAGAGGATGCTAACCCTGTCTTTGGCCTGTGATTGCATCTGCTGGGACAAGTGAATCAAGCTAACCTCAGAGCATTCTGAATGACTGCCCCACAAGAAAATCGTCCTGCATGCTATTCAGCGATGGTAATTAGGGGAGGGGAGGGCGGCCTCGCCCTTGCTTGCTTTTCAGAACACATAGGATTATTCCTCAAGAACATTTGTATCTCCAGCCAGCAACATTTACATCCTGCCTGGAGTGACCGCTGTTATAATCAAGAAAATGGGCTTGTATACAATTATACACAGCTGTGGCACAAATCCCAATATGGTTTTGTTCAAAACTAAGTTTATCTTGTTAATGCTATTTCTACACTAACACTGCGATATAAAAATATCAGCATTAAATGCTTCATCATAGCTTCTAACGAGCAGGCCTCTTGTTTGTCACACACAGAAATCTCTGGTCTCCCACACAGAAATGCGGTTTCTCAGAGTGCCATGCTAGACTTATTAGGGAAGTGCAGTAAGGTCAGTAAAAGGGCAGCGATAGCAGCAAACTATATGTGGGCGTGTGGAAGCCATGCCAAAAAAGAAGAGAGAAAGGGAATTATTCAAGGCAAACGACTTGAGGATTTGCTAGGTGGGCATTACAAGGTACGTGGTGGAGGGTTTGTATCCCACATGGAAGAAGAGTTCAAACAGGGATTTACAAATGGCCGAGAAATCGGATTGTTAATGGACGGAGATGAGCGTATCTCCAAAGAAAGACCACACAGATTGTACACAGCATCTCCCCAGGGGTGCAAACAAACAGTTACTCCCACCCCTCCGGTACATCAAAGCATACGGCCTTTTGTTGTTTGCTATGCCCAGACTTAAAAACTTCCAGTCATGAACGTTACTAGATTAGTGCAATTAATGAGGAAGTGCAGCCTCTGAGTCAGGAGGATGCACACTACAAAACACCCCTACATTCACAAGGGATGACTTCAGGATTTTCTCTCCCTCCTCCTTAGTGAACTTCCAACAAGGGTATTCACCCAAAAAAGAAATGAAACAGAAAACCACTTTCAGTGAGAGATTTGCCAGGGTTGTTTACCTCTATGCTTCTAAACAGAACTCTGGAAAGACTAGATTAAATCCTAGGGATTAAAATTAGACAAAACAACCTGATCAGGTGTGTCTAGTTTAACTCACGTGGTCAGAGAATTACATCGGGCATGTTTACACTGCTAATATCCAACGCTAACACATCATCTAAATTCCACACGGTAAACACAGTGTGGTGACTACTTAATGTACATCCACAAGTATCCTGTGTATAAAGTTAAAAAGGAATACATGACTTTAATCTGCAAATGCCATCAGGAATGTATAGGAGGACCCAAACAAAATCTAATGTATGGGCTCATCTCTTTAATTGAAATGCCCAAGTCTGACAGTACTGTGTTTGAGAACTAACCTTTCTTCCATCTCTGCTACTTTTCAGATGAGAAAGGTCCAAGGTTATTTTTTGTTGGATTTTGCCCTGATAATTTTGGCTAAAAATGTCAATATTTACAAACTTCCATACACCGGGGAAACCTTTTCCAGACTGGAAGTCAAACCAAGCCGTATACGAGCCTTGCATGTGTGTGTTCTGTGGCACATTTTTGAACACATCATTGATCCAGACGAGGAAACCTGGAACGTGCCCCACACTCCCCTCTGGTAACATACTGAAGGGGAGGATTGTTAACAGCAGTCAAGCTGTTTTTAAGGGATACTTGTCACCATGAAAGATCTTTTCATTGAGAAACCCCTGATAAATATCTGAGGATTCTCCAGGTTCCTAAGAACACAATTCAAGCACCATGGCCTCAAGTCACTGCAATAAATATCAGTTCAGAGAGTGGGAAGGGTTGTGGCTCAGTGGTAGAGCATCTGCTTTGCATGCAGAAAGCCCCAGGTTCAATCCTTGGCAGCACAGCTAAAAGGATCAAGAAGTATATTTTGTGAAAGACCTCTGACTGAGATCCTGAAGAGCCAATGACAGTCCAAGTAGTCAGTATCGACACCAACAGGCCAAGAGTCTGATTCATTATAAGGTAGCTTCTTTGTATACTTTCAGATACTTTGATGAACCATAGTTGACGCTAACCACAATCAGAACTGAGACCATGGTCTGAGATTTCAGGCATCAGACAAACTATTTGCTAGACTACTGCTTGCCTGCTTTTGCTTTCCATCCTCTCAGCACTCAGTTTCACCAGTTTACTCCAGTTTCCATAATAGGCCAACCCCTGGTAACAAAATAATGGCTGTGATTAATTCAGGCATCAAGTCAAACCTTAGCTGGCACCTACATGGATTGTACAAATTCTGTTTAGCTGGATGATCGCAAACTGTGGTTTGTCGATTCAGATATCACATCAGATCATAGCAAAGTTTCCTTATGTATGGCCCTTGACACACAAATAAAGTCTAAACTCTAATTGGAGCTTCAGAGATATAAGCTCTTTTCAGACTTTATGTCCATATGTATGGACAGCAACCATGAATATCATGCCACCTACAATCAGTGCTCCCTCTAAGCTGTGGAAGAGGGAACACTGCCTACAATGCACCCAGGGCACATGGTCACCATGCAGTCCAAATGGGGGAGGGGGATGTGCAGACTTCTGCATGTGTGTACAGCTTTGGTACACATGAAATAAATGTGTACCCACACTTCTGCTACATCTAAATTATTAAGGCACATGACCAAATTGTTACCCAGTATTTTAAGATTATGTTGTTTTAACTTGTTTTTAAAGTTGTTTTTAATTGTACTATATTGCATTAATACTGTTGGAACCTGCCCTGAGACTGCTTGCGGGGTAGGGTGGGATACAAGACCAATAAACAAACAAACCCTGGAAAATCCAGTGGTTGGTTTTCACACGCTGAAGCTGTACATGCATGCAAAATACACACACTTCCCTTGCTCAAATACCCTGGTGACCATACATATTGGGAGGATCTGCCCACGGTTACTGGGCTACTAAATCTCATGGACGTAAAGTTTGAACAGAACTATAGAGACAGAACATACCTTGTGATCAACCAGTGCTCTACAGCCATCAGCTACTTTGCCGGATAATCAAACTGAGGTAAAGACCATGAGCCATGTATCAAAAGAAACCCTTCATCCCCTATCAGGTAGAGGAAGATAAAGCACAGAGTCAGAAATAATTCCAAGCCAGACTCAGTGGGACCAGCAAGCAGACTGGTGTGTGTTCAAGTATGCAAGGGAGGATATCCCTTGATAACTGCGGCATTTGAAAAGCAGTGTGACCTCCACTGCAAACTCGCTCAACTTCCCCAAGATTGGACAGACGGTGCACAAGCAGACCAAGTTAGCAACATCCATTGTCCTTGGAGCAATTCTTGTACCTAAAACTGTTCTCCCTCGATAAACATGCCCAGATTAGCTCTTGGCAGGGGCTCCACATTTTCTCAGCACAAGGCTGCAAAAGACTCTCCCAGGCAATGTTTCAAGAAAACCAATACAAAAATTGCTGCTGATATGGGAAGGGACAGAACAAAGCCAAGTCAGGCTAGCTAAAAGCAAAGCATCCTCCATGATGTGAAACACTTTTGTTCTCTTTGGATGGCTCACCTTCAGAAAGTAGGTCCCAAACTCAGGAGCCTTTGGGAGGGCTCTCTGATACAGCATGGGACTCCGTGATTAGAGGCGGGGAAGCAAGACTGACACCCTTTATACGTACAGATACTTATGCCTAATCTTTGCACTTAAGTCCAACATTTAAAAAAATAGTGAACCGGTATTCTGTCTTCCTCAAGGAGCACAAAGTCTTATCTTCCTCCATTTTATGCTCATTTTATGTGAGGTAAGTTAGGCTGAGAACAAGTCAGTGACTGGCTCAAGATCACCCAGTGAGCTTCAGAGAAGAGTGGGGATTTGAACCAGAGCCTAGTCTGACAGACTAACCCAGGAATCCACAATCTTTTTGAGTCTGCGGGCACCTTTGGAATTCTGACACCGCATGGTGGGCACAGGCATAAAATAGCTGTCACAAAATGGCTTCTGCAGGAAGCAGAGGCCGCCACAAAATGGCTGCTAAGGCTTACCCTCAGTCACACAGTAAAGATCCTTGTGTTGTGACTGCAGCTGCTGCCAAAGCAACATTTTAAAAAATCTGCACCCCCAATAAAATCTCCTGTGGCCAATCAGAAACTTCACTGGGCAAAAGCCCAACCTGGGTCTGCCTACTTTCTTAAAAAACTTTGTGGGCACAAAGTAGGGTTGCTAAATCCCGCTGAGAAACCAGGGGGGGAATGAGGGGGAGCAAGAGCGAGGCCAAGGAGTGGGAAGGAGGCCCAGACTACATTACCAGCAACATGAGGATGTCACTTCTGGCGTGCATCAGAAGTGATGTCATCATGTCGTTCCATTGCAGCAATGCTCTCAGGGCTATTTTTGGGCAGGAACACACAGTAACGGAATTCCGGCTGGCTTCTTAGTTGGTCACGCTGACAGCACCCCCCCCCTCGGGTTCCCCAGGTGCCTCGCAAGCCACAGGGCACCTGGGGAAGCCAAGCCGATCCAGAGTGGGAAGGCAGTTTAAACTGCCTCCCCTCCTTGGGTTCACCAGGCACCCCACAGCTGCGGGGAAGCCGATCCTGGGAGGGAGCTGCACGGTCAGGGGTGTGGCCTAATATGCTAATGAGTTTCTGCTATTGGGTGTGGCCTATTGTGCTAATGAGTTCCTGCTGGGCTTTTTCTACAAAAAAAAGCCCTGAATGCTCTGGTATTGGGGCAAAAACTCTATGAGGAAAAATCGCTTCTACCACAGAAGTTTTGTCCAAACATTCTGTATTGTATTGAAAAAATGGACCCTCAGAGTTGCTACGTACGATATTGCAGACCCAGTGGCACGAGGTAGGCTTGCCAATTTCTCAGGGGGGCGGGCGGGCTGGAGCGCTCCTGGATAACAGCTGATCTCCAGACTACACTGGTTGCTTATTTATTTATTATATATTTATATTTTATAAAAACATATAAAACTGCTGGAAGGGCGGGGTAAAAGTTTAATTAAATAAATAAATAAATAAATAAATTATTCCATTTCTCCTGGAGAAAACAGCTGCTTTGGAAGGTAGACGGTATTGCATTACATCCTGCTGAGGTCTCATGCTCCCTAAACCCCGCCTTCCCAGGCTCCAGCCGCAAATCTCCAGGTTTTTCTGAATCCAGAGACGGCAAACCAAAACGAGGGGTGGGGTTGTTTATCTCCTGCTGTACCATATCTAAAGTCACTCCCTCCCTCCAAAGCTTCTATTAGTTCTGTGGAAGGGAGGCAGAGGTACAAATGCTGCAGGTGAGGCACACAGGTACAGTGTCTGCTTCACCCAGAGAAGTCCATGGCTGCCACTTCCTTATTCAGAGTAAAACACGGTTCTTAACAATATCATTGGTGTGGGGAGAAAGAATTCCACTGCTGGGCTGGCCTCCACTGCCAGAGGCCCTGTTAAGGAACGCACTTGCCTTTGGGCACTGCGATGTTGTGTACCCCTTGGAGTCCATACAATATATTGGAGGTCCTTCCTGCTCTGGTCATAATGGCAGTCCTTCACTAGTTAGATATTCATTTATTCAGAATACAAAACAATACTCTTGCTGTATTCAGATGCCATTTTTCTACATATGGTTGCCACCCCAAATTTATTCACCCAATTTTGACACAGACTCATTTTCTCCCTCTCCCTTCCACTCCTCTACTTCATCAAGCGCAATCAGTATGATGAATGCAAATGCACCCGTTTACTTGACACATTGTTCAATACGCCATATTTTAATATTAAAAGCATAACGCATCAGAACTGGTCCTTAACTGAACAAAAAAAACCAGGCACAGAATTAACTTTGTAAATTCCCATTAATAACTAATAGTAGCAATTCATCCATGAGTGTCAAGTCAAATTAGATTTGCAGGGCAACACCAGAAAACAATCACTGAAATGTGTTTTCATTTGTTTCTATTCATTTTGTTAACATTTTGCACTACTGAACTTATTTTATACTGGCATTAGAAACGAAGCACATGTGGAGAGCCATGTAAGAGCCACGTACTTAACTGTAAACTCTTTGGAGGAAGGGTGAGAAAAATGAAGCGGATAATGGGAGAGAAAGGCATGGAAAGCAACAGTTGGGGGTGGGTTGTGGGGGCTGTTTGCTGGAATTATACAGTTTCAAATGATATCTTGGCATGCTTTCATTAATGCTGATCATGTTTTTGTACTCCATTTACATTTCATAGGTGTCTTTAAACTGAATCGGTGACCTTTCTGTTCTTATAGCACTATGCCTGTACACAAATTATTCAGACTTCATCTCTGGCTATTTAAACTTTCTTTTTCATGCTAGGTATCGTACGAGCTTTCTTGCAAGTAGCAAAAAATTAGGGAATTTGCTCCCCAACGGGTCTCCTCGATGCCGTGAACCGAGTACACAAAAAAAGGGTTAACTTGATTCCTTCCCTTCCCAAAGTTTGCTTGTTTCTCATTGCAAGGTGTTCTAAAAGGGGAACATTGCATTTGCAAGTTGCATCAGAAAATGATTTTTTAAAATCCAGCACAATAAAGATCTTCGTGCATTTGCAACCAGGAAACATGCTTTCTTAATTCTCTGGTGATGCTGGAGTTTGATTCTAACAGAAAGCACAGCCCGCCCATCTCCCTTTAAGAATGAATCAAAGAATAAGTAAATCCATTTTCAATTTCTGGTTTCTCCCCTCCAACACACCACAAAGCATGAGTCACTTAATGAGCATAATCCTTCCCCCTTACTTTGATATTATTCAAAATCTGCTGATTGCTCAATCAAAAGATGGGGTGGAGAGGGGGAGGCGGAGAAGGATGGGGTGGAGGGGGGGGGGGCATCCACGCTATACCAGGAAGCCCACTGTACTGATTCAGCTCTGCTATGGAGAAAACAATGCCACAAAGTAGATTTCCACAGCACAATCCTAGTCAAGGGATGATAAAAAAAAAAAGAAAGAAATCTGTTTACCTCAATGCAGGATTCCACAGGCAAGGCAGGAGATAAGCTATAGAATGGTTCCCGTAGATACCAATCCTCTTCCCCCCCTCTTTAGTTTATTATAAACTCTTTTTCAATCCAGGCAAGTAAAAAGCCTTCCATGTCTCCAATGCAATGGCTTTTCCTCTGAGTGAAACTTTCTCATTTGCATAAAAGCCACTTCTAGCCTATGGGACTTTGAACAGCTACTTGGTACATTCGTTGCCTTAACATGCTTTCCGAAGCATGACATCATCAGTCTCCATGGTTACGTTAACCCCACCTGCCTAACATGACAGAACAACCTGTCAGGTTCAGACTGCACAAATACAATTCGACTGTTTTGTCTCAAGTAAATGTTTAACGGCCTGTTCCTTCACATGCTTATAGAACCAGAAGTTAAGTGGCTCTTAAAACATTCATTCATGTTTTATTTGCTTTTGAAGTCAAACTAACTGACAGACTGAATGAGTTTTTTTATATATATATATATTCAAATAATAGTATGTTGTTCAATTATACATATATATATATAATAGAACAACGTACTATTATTTGAATGTCCCTGTCCAACAGTCCCTGCTGGGGAACATTCCCCCCCACCTTAAAAAACAATCAACAACTCCAAACCTATTGTGCTGAAGAGCCACATGTTTTGAGACTTTAATATTACAGCTTCAGTAGCTTCATTGTTTTCCTTTGCTCTCTATTTTTTTACAAAAAGAACCCATAATCCCCTTTGGATGGTAGAACCTGTAAAACAGGTTTCTCCTGTAAGGGTTTCCCTCCCCGTTTTCTTTGGAAGGAATTCAGATATTTTTAACAGCTTTTCAGCACAGGAGTTACTTCAGTCCCCCAACTTGTGAATGGTTCTGTCCCCTTGTTCACTGGCGTCACTCTCCAAGGTAGAAACCACAACTCAGCACAACAATACAGTTCAGCAGACCCACCTGCAGCTCAGAGAATTGGGAGGTCCCTCAGAAGCCGTCTCTCCGAAGTCTTGGTACCTTCCTTTTGAATCCCCCCCTCCTTCCTTTACATTCTCATTTCCTTCTTTTCCATTAACAGTGGGTCTCATTAGTGTTTTGGTTTCACGAGCATTCAGGGATGCCTTGATTAAAAGATGCCGGAAAGCTGGATCCCTCCCCTGCCCCACTGAAAAAAATCTCTTTTGCAATTCCACTCTGTCAACACCTTTTGGAGTTGTGACAATCCTCCTATTATCCCTTTAAAAAAAAATCTGACAAGTCCTGCCCAAATGTGTGGGGGATAGTTCTGCAATAACAGCCACGCCTGCTGGAGTGTATTGTTTGTATCATAATAGTGCCCAGAGGCCTGATGTGTAGATAAGAGTTCTTTCACGAGCCTTGCAGGGAACTTTCACACAGGCAGCAGGGTTCCTGAAGGCTCTCCTCTTAAAAGTCCCCCTGCACACACGACGAAATTAGAGGAACTTCAGGAATGGCCTTTGAAGCAGCTAGCTGGAGGAAAATCCCTGGGAACTTCCAGTGACCATGGAGGAAATCTTATGTATGCTTATGGTGCCTTTGGATCCTATCCAAAACCCATTAGTGAGTGAAACATTCATTAGGGTAAAAGAGGAAACCCTGCTTCTACCTGGCTGCTTCCCCGAAAACTCACAATAGATGGGACTGTGTCCCAATACCAAGTTTAGAGGAAGAAAGGGACGCTTCCCAGAAGAGTTCCCCGATGGCTCCCAAAGCATAAAGCCAGCAAAGTACAAAAACAGGACAGATGCAGCATTTGAACGAGTAACCATCCAGAATCCAGAATTTTATTGTGTATATAGCCAAAGGCCGTCACGATACAGAATGAGGGTAGTAAAAAGAAGATAATTCTAATACATAAGTAAAACAACAATTAAAAGAGTTTTTGCACAAATAAATACTGACCAGTTATAAACAGTAAAACTGTAAAAATAGAAGACCCAGTTAGTCATAAAAAGGTTATAAAAAAGGTTAGTTTTCTGAAGCTGCAGTCTTAGCCCTGATTCCTTTGGCACCCAAGGCAAAAGGGACACTTTGTAACTAACGAGCGGATCAGTGTCAGATAATTGAAAGACCAGCTTGTCAATGTCAGAGGAAAATTTTTGTCCTTAGTAGATTATGAAGAAATTTAGATCTAACTGCTGTATACATAAGACAAAACAGTATATTGAAGAATGTCCTCTGGGACTGAGGCACCGCATATACAGGAACGTAAGACCAATGGTATTTGAGAGTATCTCCCCATGAGTAGAGCCGTCAGCACTGTTTGAAAACGTAAGGAAATAAATGCCTTTCTGAGATTTTGAGATGTAATATTTGCTAAGTAAGGAGTGAAACATTCATAAGAGTAAAAGAGTATGCAGTTCCGCAGGGCCTGCAAGACGGAGCTCTTCCGCCAGGCCTTTGACTAGGAGCCACCACCAATGAGACCATCAACGAGACCATCCATCACGAATATCATCTACGATGTAGTTAGCTCAGTGTAGCCCAGGACCGATGGCAAAAGGCTCTGACCCAACTATGGGGTTGCCATCTGACTTGGAATTTTGATAATCACGAAGCACTTTATGATAAATTATGTAGTGGTATTGTTTTAAATTGGTACTGTTTTAAACTGGTTATTAACTGTTTATTGTATTGAATCGGCTTTATGCCCATGTTAGCTGCCCTGAGCCTGTTCGTGGGGAGGGCGGGATATAAATTTGAAAAATAATAAATAAATAAAAGAGGAAGCTGAAAAAAATATATGAACAGATCCCTACCCTGCTTCTACCTGGATGCTTCCCTGAAGGCTCACAATAGATGGGACTGTGTCCCAATACCACGTTCAGAGGAAGAAAGGGATGCTTCCCAGAAGAGTTCCCCAATGGTTCCAAACACAAAGCCAGCAAAGTACAAAAATGGGACAGATGCAGCATATGAACGAGTAACCAGGAACATCATATTGCAATAGCGCTGATCTGTACTTTTAAATTAGTGAAATGGTAACTCACAGCCTGTTTGCAAAAATTCAAATACAGTAGACCCTTGCTATGCTCCACTTCATGACTTGTGATTTGGGTGATTTGCCATCCCTGGTCCAGTCGCGTGATGTGGTTTCCAGCCTGTTTTTACTCCCACCGTGCCTTGATTGTAATTGTTGCATCATTAAATTTTGCAGGAAATATGGTGGGTTTGTGGGTTTGTGGATTTCACTGTTTGGGGTGATCCCAGGAACAAATTCTCTGCAAATGATGAGAGCCTACTTTATGTGGTCTCCCAACTTTTTTAAAAAAAAATAATATTACCAATTCTGGATGCTGTTGCAGGTTCAGGTTTTAAAACTGGATTGCACTGTGTGTGTAGTCCCTAAACCCCACTTGTTGCTTGCCAACGAGCTCCAGTCTTATCAGCTGCTGGGGTATTTAGCAAGTTTTCTTGGAAATCCAGACTGACTCTGAAACAACAGTCCAGATGAAATTTGCAGTGGTGCTGTGGTTTAGACCAGCCTTGTCTTTTGTGTGGGACTCCCCCAACCCCCTTCCCCTAGAACCCTGTCTGCTTGGATCTGTCTTCCTGGAATTTGTTGTGCTTGACCTGCTTCTTCATGTCTTTCCTTGTCCTGGAGAGACAGCTCATCAAACTGCATTTAGTTCCTGGGAGACCGTTCTGCAAAGACTAGCAGATACGTCTGGCAACTCCGGTTAGTTGCTTGAGGCTGGGTTCCCAGGACTATCTCCAGCCCATGGCTCTCAGAAGCAGACACACCAATTTGCCCAAAACAGAACATGAATTCAGAGGTTTTCATCCTCCCCCCAAAAAGAGAGAGAGGTATATCAGAAAAAATGATTTTTCAAGTTAATCTTCTTGTGATGATTTTTCAAATAAAGTTTCTGCACAGGTTAACTTTTTGTGCTAGTTCGCTCAGTTAATCTTGACATTGGAGCAGTCTATTTCAATGGAAATGGGGGAACAAGAAGAAGAAGAGGAGATTGGATTTATACCCCGCCTTTCACTTGGAGTCTCAGAGCGACTTACAAACTCCTTTCCCTTCCCCTCCCCACAACAGACACCTGTGAGGTAGGTGGGGCTGAGAGAGCTCTGAGACATATGTCCTTGAGAGAACAGCTGGTACAGAGCTATGGCTTGCCCAAGGTCATCCAGCAGGTGCAAGTGGAGGAGTGGGGAATCAAATCCGGTTCTCCCAGATTAGAGTCCGCGCACTTAACCACTACACCAAACTGGCTCTCAAGTCTTCAGAGACTGTATATTGAGGGTTAGCAATTCCATGGAAGGAGACCTCTGTGGGCTCAGCTGGACATCTGCATGAAACCTCAACAGGACACACATAGGGTTCTTTCTCTGCTTCCGGTCTGCATACAGCCCTGTACAGAACGCCTGAGGCAGTTCTATGGTATGTTAACTGAACATGCACGGGTTGGAGTGAGGTCTGCTACTGTGTGATCCTGCTGTTTCTCTACATGTGTTCACTCCTCCTGGCTTCACAGTCTGAACATGGCTAGTGCACTTGCTTGAAGATGGCTTTCCAAATAACACTATGGGGAAAAATTCTCAGCTCCAGTATCTGGCAATAGGCTTTATCCTATTCTCTAGGCTTTATCCAGATAGGAGACTGATTATGCACCATCTAGGGAGGTGAAAATTCCTCACACTAGTGCTATTAACAGGTACTAATGCCTCCACAGTAACTAGAAGCCAGCTGTGAACACACTCAAACTGCAAAATGTACTCACAGTTACTTAACCCTAGAGTGGAATTTAGCACGGGGGGGGGACGGGGGGGGGGGACACACACCATCCCTGATGTTTCAAACTCCATGTGATTTTCTTCCCTTCTCAAGAGCACTGAGCACCTATATTTCTAACCAAATTTCTGGTTCTGCAAACCGAAGATTTACTGTAGTAATAAACTGAAAGGTGGGCCTTTTACTAAGTACTCACCTGAACAGGTACAAATCCCTTTCCCATAAAAGGGTGCTTGATTTGCATTGATAGCATGCTGTAATTATTAGGAGGTATATAATATTAACCATAACAATGCAAATACTTGATTTGATCTTGAATATATCTAAGAACTGGTTAAAAACAAAAACTAAATAGATCTTTCAGTTTAGTTGTTAGAGATATAATGTCCCAGCATCACATACAGATTTGTAACTTGTTTTTTTTTCACCTTGGCTCTGGGCTTATTGTGGAAGCAAGCAGAAACTTAGGTACTTTGATAGGATTTCTGTTAGTATCTGCATTATCAATAAGGTAAGTTGTATAATATAGGCACATAGATATATTTAGTACCACTGAAAAATATATTCCTTGTTACTTTCTTATTAAAGAATATGTAAGAAGGGTGAGCCCAGGAGCCTGGATCTGTGCATCATAGGGCAATGCAAGAAAGGAGGGTGGAGAAAAATAGCTTCAAACTCTTACAGTCTTATGGATTTGCCTTAGACCAGGGGTGGGCAAACTGTGGCTTGGGAGCCGCATCTTTCACATATATTATGTGGCTCCCAGCAGGGCAGCTGGGGAAACTAAATATCATTAACAAACAAATATCATTGGACAAATTAATATCATCATCAATATCTGCTTTTACCCCTTTTGTTATTATTTTTGGCAGTCTCATTTAATGTTAGTAAAAAGCAGATTTGCTTATTTTCCAAGCAGGTAATATTTGTTCATGTCTTGTGGCTCACAAACATCTGATGTTTATTCTATGCGGCTCTTACATTAAGCAAGTTTGGCCACCCCTGTTCTAGGTGGCTCTTACGCTGAGCAAGTTTCCCCACCCCTGCCTTAGACCAAGTCAGACCACCTAACCCAGAATTTATGACTGCTTTGAAAGAAGTGGTCATGAAACTCCTCCTGAAGAAGACATCAACAGAGCCATATTAATCCAGTCATTATTATCCAGTGATTACGTATCACTTTTGGGGGCAAGAGTGTGATGGCTGTACACAGTTCCAGGCATTCTCAGGGGAAATAAACTATTCATGGCCATTTCAGTCCAACTTTAGGTCTAGAGTGGGCTCTGAAGTTGATCATACCAAAAGGCGCTCTTCACCAGGAGAGAGACAGGGAGAATGAGTCCATGTTGCTTTTCTTGGATTTATGGGTGGCTTCTGACACCATAGACCGTACTATCCTTCCAGACCAGTTGACCAGCAAGGGGATTGGGAGTGCTGTGCTTCACTCTGGTGATTTTACTGTTATCTTACTGATAGGTCCAGAAAGTACTGCTGAGGAATGATTGTTTGACCCAGTTGGATCTACATTACAGTGCAGAGTTCTGTCCCCATTCTGTTTAACGTCTATTTAAAGTTGTCTGTGGACTGATGTGCCATCAATATGCAGGAGACACACCCACCTAAGTCATATATCGTTCCAGGCTTTTAAAAATTTCAGTTGTGCCAATTCTTTTGCAGGCACAATTCAAAGTGTTGAGAATAGCGCAACCTAATGAGCAACTACTTCTGTATTAACCTGCCTGCCAACTGAGACCTACTTTGAAGGCCTTACTTACAAGACTCCACCTTCTGGTGAATGGCAGCCAGAGATGGAGCTTTTTTCAGTGGTAGCACCTTGAATATAGAATGTCCGACTCATAGAGATTCATCTGACAGCTGGATTAGGTGCCATGTGATGATGTTTTCATTTGCCAAGGCTTTTTGATTTTACGCTGTTAGATGTTGTATTAACTGCGGAAACAGTTTTACTGAATTTGCTGATTATTGTTTTATTTAAGGAACTATTTCATCTTGACTGTTTTTTTTAATTGCAGTCACAAGTCTTTATAAATAAAACATAATCAATAAAATACTGTGGCAAGTAAATAATGCAGTAAACTGTTTAATCACTATAAAGCCAATCCATACTAGCAGCCAGATAGTATAAGGAGCCACTCTCTCATTGTGTTGCTATTCCAGTTGCTTTTGTGGATCTGCTTTACCATAAATTATTTATTGCACTTATCCTTTATATTTCACAGCTGGTCCCATTCTGCTATAATATTTCTGTTATTTTTACTGTGTTTCATTGAACGTTGCTGTTGGCTTTATGCATGTTAGTTGATTTTAGCCTTTATTGACTCTTGCAAGCTGACTCAGGCATTTGTATGGACAGGCAGTTAATAAAAACCCTTAATAGATACCTGAGCCCATGGAAACGGAGGTGCAAGGGGTTGAGCCTTGAACCTTCTGCACACAAGCCCTTTGCTCCACCACTGAGCTACAGCACTTCCCACACTGGGATAATCATGGATGCCCAAAGGAAGCTCTGGCAACAGAAGTCTCAATATGGCAAGAAGATGAAAATAACCCTTTTTGCTACATTAATATTACACAAGCTGGACTCCTGATGGGAAAGTACCTCTGGCAGTCAGGAGTAACAAAATAACATCTTATGACTTTCATCATCACATGATGTCATCCCTATGATCTTCTCAGGAGGATCTAGTTGGCTACAAGCAATACTAGACTGAATGGAACATTAAACTAATCCCATCATGGGCTTTTGTGTACACTGATCACAGTAAGAAAGGGGGACTTAACCCAAAAAGAATTGAATCAAGAACCAAAAAGGTTAGTTACAAAACAAGTCGAGGGCCAATTACTAAAAACAATATGTATAACCCGAGTAATATCAAAATACATGTCAAAGGATTAAAAACATTTATGGGCCCAACTGTAGCCACATTACAGAATAAAAATACAATATACACAAGTGGGAACTATTGCGACATGACGTGTTTTGGCCCTAATAGGCCTTCCTCAGTGGTCAAGCAATATTAGTACGTATAGGCTCATGATACAATATAAAAACAGTTTACAAATTGATGCAGAACCAAAAAAGGAGTTTTCTAATAAAGATCAATTTACACAAGGCATGAGAATGTTTATGAGGTCTCCTAGAGTCTAGCTTTGTGCCACAGTCAGATGCATACATGGTGGAAATACGTTGCTATAGTATGCCTTCTGATTTTGGCCCAGAAAATACAGATACCAACAACTGATCAGAGCCCATATACCAAAAATGGTGTGCAGTCTGATCACAGTAGACCTGAAGGATGACCTGTTCCCACAAGGACCTGCCCATCGGTTGAGAGATGGGGCTGAATCCAACCAGTTTTTCCACTGGTGAGAAGAGGATGAGAGGGTCCTCTTTGATGACAAAAAAAAGTTTATGCTGAGGATCATGGGACATGAATCACAAAAGTCAAGTGTAATGATAGCGAAAAGGAGGGAAAGTGAGTGAGAGCAAATGAAACTGTTGGCAGGAACCAACCCATTCTGCAGAAGTTCCACTCTGTATACCCATCGCCATCAGAAGAAAGGTAGGTGGCCACCAGGGAATGGCTCTTCTCAGTCCTGGCCTCTCAGCTCGGAAATTCCTGCCCCATCGCCGTTTGCCTAGTACTGACTCCTTTAAACTCTTACGCCAGGAGGAACATTATAATTTTTGGAGGCGATTTCCCACCCCCTCCCCCGGATTCATATATTTTATTTACTATGCTCTACGTTCTTTACTTGTTTTAAAGCAGCTGCTTGGTTTTAATTGTTTTCTCCCTCCTTCTTAAAATTAGATTATTTTTTATCATCTACAGCTGTTTTTAAATTGGATAACATATTGTTTTGGATATTTCATTCTTTCTGTTGACATTTTTTAATGTTCTGCTGCAAGCAGGACCCTCTCGACCCAGGGTAGCATAAAAGCTAAGATACTGAGCTACAACTCAGGGTGTCCTCATTCAAATCTCTCTTCTGCCGTAAGGGCAATAGGCAAATCCACCTCCTTGGCCTCAGCCCCGCCCCCTGCTCTCGTCCACAAAATAATAATACTGACCTACTTTACAGACCTGATGTAAGGACGACTTCAATATGTCTGTGAGATGCTTTAAACACTTAAAGGGACCATATAAACGACAAGCATAATTACTTACACAGAAAAAATGGGCAAAAGTATGATAAATAAATAAATAAATCTGTGAAGCCCAGGGTGCAGGGAGATCGTATGCCTTCCTGGAAGAAAAAGCACTTACAGGCGAGAAAGGTGCTGCCATCTGTATCCGTCCTAGAAACTTTATCCTCCATTCAGGACTATCACAGAGCCTGACTGGTGTTAGACTGATAGTGTTCTCCTGGTCTGAGTTCCATCCTTCTAATCCCACTGATTTCAGTGGATTTAGAAGTGTGCAACTCTGCTTAGAGCTGGACTGCGAGTGGCTTTCCTTGTACCTTGGAGGTAAATTTCCTAACAGATTATTGTGGCAAATATCCTGCTCCTTCCTACCCTTTACAGACTCTGTATCCCTCCTGGGTCTAGCCACATCCATTTTTCTTCTGAGGGTAAATTGCTGTTCTGCTTGTCTTGGTGCCTTATAAGCAGAATTTTAGGAGCCCACTGAGATGCCCAGCCTTCAGCCTTGGAGCAAGCCAAAGTCGCTAGGGACTGTAAATTGCAGGTCATTGCTAGAGAGAAAGAACCAAGTTGTACGAATTCTATCAGATGTTTCCACGAAATAATTTATTCAGAAAGTGAGCAATAATTTTTGACAGATTTGAATGGATCTCTGTTTGGATTACAATAAGGGGGGGATTATTCAAGGCAAAAGCTACAAGGCCTGATCCCCTTTGAGAAATTACACTGTTCAATGGATACTCAGTCATTATATACACAGTTCAGGACAGATTATTACAAACACACAAACAGGAGAGATCCCTTTGATTTTATTCAGGCATGCTTATTTGAAAAGAAGCCCCAACTGAGTTCAGTGAGACTTGTTCCCTAGCAAGTGATCTTAGATCTGTAGCTTTAATAAATCAGCAAGTAGGACACATTTTTAAAAACAAACAGCAAATGCAGTTACTGCATTCCTGCTGTAATTTATTGGCTTCAGAGAGGGATCAAGTTGCAAAACATATAGGATATCCCTGCAGTAGTCTGTTCAAACTTGGCTTGCAAGTATCTACACCACTGGAACTAAATATTTACATGACTCAGGAAAGATCTAATCTCACACGTCTGCTTTATTGTTTTTTTAAAGCAATTTGTGCATTATCTTTACTTACCACCCTGCATTCTCCACACAGATACTATAGTCCATTGCACAGATAACAAGTACGAGCAGTGAAGCAGCAGATGGAGGATTTCAAAGTTTAAGGGGGAAAGGGGTGTGTGGTTAGTCCTTGGCCATTTACAACAGCTGAAGGAAATCAGAACCCTCTTAGGGCAGCTTTACAGGTTGTGACTGCTGTGAGGAACACCAGCAAACATGTAACATGTCTACTTGAAGCACCAGTGGACTCATGTCTGGGATATCTCAGATATACGTACTTCAGTGTTTCTTCCTATCTGGTACTGGATGTCCACATGCTACATTCCTGCTGTAGGAAACATCAGTGTTACAACCAGTGCTTCCTCCAGCAATCATAATATGTAGAAAAGCCATAGACTCGGCTTCCTCGTGGCTCTTTTCACCAGGGACGTTTGCATTCAAGCTTTGCATTTCCTGTGTCTGCAATTTAAATTATATTGGCTAGCGCACTGATTAGAAAATGGCTCTTTTCCACTTTCTACCCTGCAGTGGTATCATTCACAAGAGACAAATTCTAGGCTACAACACAACATTGGAGTCAAGTGTGGAAATTTCCTTTGGCTTTGCATTCTCTGTAGAGAATGGTGTAGGGAAAATGGAAAGAGTCCTAACTTTTAAAATTATTTTCAGCTATATGAAATGAGAGAATCTTTGGATTTGTGCTGGTCAAGAATCTCAGTCCTAATTAAATTATACAGCCTCACATGCCAGACTCTCATAAGGAACAGCTAAGTTTTGGTCCATAAAAGGCCAGATCACATTAAAGGTGGGTGGCAAGTTTTTGCTGGTAAATTAACAAACTAAATCACTGGATTATTCTATCAACAAAACCCCATTTTCATCTCTCTTTTATTGGACAGGATTAGGCTGCTACTTGTAATGGTCAGACTGTGAGGGTTTGTAACGTAAATTGGCTTCACCTTAATAAATCTTTAATTAAGGGGAGCCAATTTTAATCAATGAAATGTTAATAGTGAAACCAAGAGTAAAGCCACTATTTTTGAGGACAGATGTGTTATTGTATCACAGAACAAGAAAAAAAAGTTGACTTTTCTTGCTTATGCATTTTTATTTATATCCTGCTTACCTCCCTAGTTTGGACCCAAAGTGGCTAACAGTGAAGAGGCAGAGCTTGGGCTCCATGGCAGGACCTCTCCTTGGCATGCAGAAGGTCCCAGGTTCAGTCTCCAGCATCTCCAGGTCACAGGTGAAGTGAGACCCTGGAGAGCCACTGCCAGTCAGAGAAGACAATACTGACCAAAAACCTGACTCAGTAAAAGGTAGCATAACCCATTCACCTAATAGCCTCACCAGTGAGAGTTTTGAAGGGTGCAAGACCCAGGCCATCAAAGCTCTTTGAACTGGTGTCAGAAAAATATGGAAAATATATATAAAAATTGGAACACGCGTGTGGATGTGCCTCCTGTGACCCAGCCTCACCAGGACAAAAGCTGAAAAGCTGTTAAGCATCAGCTGTGCGTTGCTGGTCAATAGCAAGGCACATGGCATTCTAAGCATCTACAGTAGTCTAGCCTGAAAGCTGAACACCAGGATCTGTCTTATGCAGGGGCCAAAACAAAGGTCAGCATTGTCTACTCTGACTCACAGCAGGGTCTCGTGCAGAGATCTTTTACAGCCCCCTACCCAATTCTTTCCTTTAACTGAAAATGCTGGGGACTGAACCTAAGACCTTCCACATGCAAAGCACATACCCTGCCATTGAGCCACAGTCCCTCCACATTACAAAGGCAATTGCTAACAGCTGCCAAATCATAAATTTCTGAGAAATTATAGCAGTCCTAATGATGGTTCCACGGCACATCATGAAGTCGCTGAAAAGTGACTGCATTCAGTCCAACAGAAAAGGCACCTCAGAACCCATCCCTGCAAAACAGCAGCTTTTCTGTCATGGTAAGTTGACAAAAGGATGTAAATATTAATTTATTTAGAGAAACCATCAAGTCAAGAAAGGCTAAAAGGAAAGATGAACTGGACTATGCGCACCACTGATAAGCCAGGATGTTCAAGGCAACAGGGTGCTGAAGGCCAGCTGTTCTCACCCCTTATAATCTTGTGGCCCATTGACTCTCATCTTTGAAGCAGTTGCCCCTGACAGTAAACAGTTAAAGACTCAGCTATATACCAGTCTGTTTCACATCTAATAAGAAACCAAGACTTGGCCATTGGTACCTCAGCCTCAGATTCACAAGCCTTCCCCTCTGCCTTCCTAGACCTCTCATTGTACGTTTCCCTTGTAAATTCAGATTCCACACCCACAATTTTCTCTTTCGCAACAAACTGTTACATCAGCAAAGCAAGGCAGGTACAAACTATTGTTTACCAGCAAATCAACAATGGAAGCTGTAGTGTTTCTGATAAGATAAGCCAGTTCGGTGTAGTAGTTAAGAGTGCAGACTAATCTGGGAGAACCAGGTTTGATTCCCCACTCCTTCACATGCAGCTGCTGGTGTGACCTTGGGTCAGTCATAAGTTCTTTCAGAGCTGTTCTCTCAAGGGCAGTTCTGAAGACAGCTCTCTCAGCCCCACCTACCTCACAGGGTGTCTGTTGTGGGGAGGGGAAGGGGAAGGGACTGTAAGCTGCTCTGAAACTCCTTCGGATTCTATCCTTTGAATCTGAGCCAGTGTTTTAGACTGCCATAGTCCACTCCAGGACTTAGTACGGGCAAGAACTGAGAAGAAGGAAGCTGTTGTTACTGCAGAAAGAACCTGACTTATTAAATTGTGCTTTTGTTTAAAACTGTGCTGCTTCCTTATTTGGCATTAAGGACACAGCAGAAGTCACAATGAAACTATGTTTTCCAGTACTGGTTGCAGGCTACTCAATGGTTTGTTCCAGGGGTGGGCAATTGTTTTGGCTCGGGGGCTACTTTGTGGGAGTGGAGGTTAGCGGAGGGCCGCACCTTTTAAAATGATTGCATTCATTAGTTAACTTTGCATTTCAGAGAAGGTATAAACTGTATCATAAAAATCAATAAATATAAATTAAATAAAATAGTGGTAGTTTTATTCAATTTATTTATTGTGCTAATTTCATATCATCTATAGCTGCAAGCACATTTAATTTTAGAATCACTTTAATGAGACAAATGTACCCGATCACACCACGTGGCCAACTGTCTTGGCGGGCTGCAAAAAACTCTGTGGCGGGCCGCATGTGGCCCCCGGGCCGCAATTTGCCCACCCCTGGTTTGTACTAACCTTGACTTTGCTGGTTCTGATGTCATGGTTTGTTTGTTTTTTAAAGAGGAAGTGAGTGAGGGAGGGAGAAATGTACAAGGGAGGAATGTGTAACCTCAGGATGATATGATGCATCCCTTTCTGAGCTGTCCCTCTTCAGACCACAGGTGATGCAATGGCCCAGAGATTACTTGAAAGCATAAGGGCTTCTTTATTGACTTCAGTGTCAGCTACACGAATTCATCTCCATTGTGCATAAAGAGCTTCCTTCAACAACAGCACAGCCCACTTGTATGGAAGCCACATTTGTGTAGAGATATGCACATGGAATCAGAACCATGTTTACAATTTAGATGGCTTTTTGGGACTTTTATACCCTGCTTTTCTCTACCTGAAGGAGTCTCAAAGTGGCTTACAATCACTTTCTCTTTCTCTCCCCACAACAGGCAACTTGTGGGGGTTGGTGGGGCTGAGAGAGTTCTGGGAGAATGGTGGCTAGCCCAAGGTCACCCAACAGACTTCATGTGGAGGAGTGGGGAATCAAACCCGGCGTTCCAGATTCAAGTTTGCTGCTCTTAACCACTACACCACACTGGTTTTTTTAAAAAAACTTTTAAAACAAAGCAGAAATCAAAACCAACCATTTAAACAATTCGATTGACCTTCCATACCTGATCTCTCAGTCTTTCTTGGTGGCCCATGATTGCAGTGGCATGATGGGGGTACTTCTGCTTGAGATGTTCCAGAAAAGCTTCTCTCTTCTTGTCCATATCGGAGGTCTGCATGCCCAGGATTTCTTTGGAACTCCGAGGGCCACCTACGGTGTGTCTCCGAGGAATATTGCGTCCCGGCTTTGAAGTCTGGCTGTTTCCAGTAGCGATGAGTTCCTTAGGCCAGAGACACTCTGCATCATCTAACGAGGCAGAATGCAGACTGCTTTTCCCCTGGTCTGTAAATCAAAAAATGCAAGGCACTGAGAAAAAGGAAAAGGAAAGCATCTGCTCACAGAAGAATAACTTCTAAGCCTGCTTCTAGAAGTAGTACAGAAGGAACAGTTCTGCTTCATTTATATGGAAAGATGTATGCTGTTGAGTTTTAATAAAAGGTGTACTAAAATGGTAGTTTGCATAAGCTATAAAATATAGTACATAATGCTGCATGAAAAATGGATCATTAAGAGAAGTATGTCCTCCATACCGTCTTAAAGGGGGGAAAGGATGAACGAATGGCAAAACACCTTTATTCCTTAAGCAATAAAATCCACAGGAGTATTTCTTTAGAAAAAAATGTGCTTCATAATACGCTGGCACATTTTAATGGGGCTGTAACAAGGCCTCCTTCAAGATCCCAATTGATAAAATTCCTTTCACAAACTGGAATTGAAATCCTTAATCTTTTTTCCAGGGTGTTTTCAGCATGTTCTGAAACGTCTGTGAAAAAGCTAGAGAAGCACTCTTTTTCCCCTCAGCTCCTCCCCCCTCCGCCCCCCACTCCCTGCTTTTTCAGCCCATAGCCTTGGTTTTAAATTTCATGGATCTTGGTTGAATTTTATGCCTCCCCGAGACAGCAGACTGGAAAATATAGTGTCACTTTTTCAATAAACCATTCTTTTGAGAAATGAAATAAAAGCAAGTCTATGTGATAGCGGGAGGGGGGAAATAACGGGGAAAGTCAGATAACTTTTATAACTTTAAAATCCACTGTCGAGGCCTGTCTATTATGAATAGCTTTGAGAAGAGAACACAGGCTAGATGTCAGAGCTAACTTATCTTCAGGTAACTGAGCAACACAAACCCCTCAGGGCCCAAAAAAGAAAATGCAGGTTGAAAGTTTGTTACCTAATACTTATTTGGGGGGGGGGGGATACTTGGTTAGCAAAGAGCAGAAATAAGGAAAGTAATCATTGGAAATATTCCCAAGTAAGCAGCCTTCGTACTCCATCTTAAAAAAGAATTACTTAGGAATTACTTCTTCTTAAAATCAATTACTTGGATCACATTTGGGGTAAAATTATTCTGAGTAATCACATGCATGATTACTGACAAATACCTCTCCCCCCCCCCAGCACAATGGAACATAATTCTGTACATAGGATATGGACAGGGATGACAGCAGCCAGGGCCCCTTCAAGGTATTCCTGTCAGTCAGAGTAAGACAGACTCATTGTCTCCTCCCTGGCTGCTGCTACCCAAGTCTGAAACTCTGAGCCAAGATTGGATCAGACCCAGCTGGTGGCAGTGTGGCTCCAGAAGGTGACTACTGTTGCCTATCGCACTGCAGATCACCAGCAGGAAGCCAAGCCAACCGGGAGCATCTCTTTCTTGTCCTAAGTTGTCACTTGGATGAATTGCCCAGAGACTTGGCCTTGCCAGCAGGGGCTTTTGCAGATGGACTGGATTGGATTGGATAGGGGTGGGTGGGTGGGTAGACAGACAGACAGACATGATACACACACATCCTGGTTTTGTCCCCAGTGGACACCCAAAGCAACTCATGGCGTTGTCCTCCCTTTCTCTGTTTTATCCTTACGACAACATTCCAGGGCAGTAGGTTACTCTGAGAGAATGTGTGACTGGCCCAAGATCTCTCAGCAAGCAGCCATGGAAGAGGGGGGGGGGAGGGGGTGTTCAAACCTTGGTCTCCTAGATCCTGGGGGTTCAAATGTGAATCTCTCAGATCCTGGCCCAACCCTTTAACCACTGCACCATGCTTAAATGCGGCTGTGACAGATGGGATTCAAGCAAACAACACAGGTACTTGTTTTAAGCTCCGGGGGGGGGGGGTGGATTTGAGGTTTGCTATTTTATTTTTTGTTTTTAACTGAAAACGTTGTAAACTATTATTGTAAGCCACCATGGGCTCCAAGGAAATGTGGGATATTAATGTTTTAATAAATAAATAACTCCTAACCACATTTGTTCATAAGGAAGTCCCATCTGATTCAATGAGATTTACCTCCAAATAACAGTGAGATTTGATTGCAGTAGTACTTTAGAGACCTACAACAAACTACCTCCGAGTAAGTGAGCTTAGGATCAGAGTGCCCTGCCCTGCACTCTGTTGTGGGGGGAACAGAGCTGCAGCCTTAAGGCTTCAAAGCTATAGGAGGTTTATGTGAAATGATCTGTCTGTGTGTGATGCTATTACAGAAGTCTTTCTTGGCTTTCATACCACTGCCGGCAGCCCCCGGTGAAACATTTTCCTTTGCTTTTGCCATATTTGGCTATTAGCAGTCTCCTCGACTTTTCTGGTCAACGTTTACATTAACAGACACATCTGCAGGATTTAACATTTGTAATACATAACTAAGAAAGGGCTCCTTTCCCTCCCAGGCAATCCTGAACAGACAGCAGGAAAATCTCTGTCTGGACTGCACAACCTGTGCTGCTATTGCAGTCACTCCTCTTCACTACGTATTCTATACTGCCATGATGACGGGACGGCATACAGTGTGCATCTGACTCTCCAGAGTGACACAGTATGCCTTATATCTCTTCAGTGGTCAAGGAAGAGGGGTCTGTGGCTCAGTGGCAGAGCAACTGCTTGGCATGCAGAAGGTCCCAGGTTCAACCCCCAGTGTCTCCAGTTAAAAGGATCAGGTAGCAGGTGATGTGAAAGACCTCAGTCTGAGAACCTGAAGAGCCACTGCCAGTCTGAATAGATAATACTGACCTTGGTGGTCTGATTCAGTATAAGGCAGTTTTATGTGGGCATGAGTGCCTTAACCTAATCGGGATTCCTTGTTTAGGCTTAACACTGCACAATGACCAAGAGCCAGCAGTGGCTAGAGCAACGGATTTGGACAGCGCTCATTTCGTAGCAGGAGCTCCTTTGCATATTAGGCCACACCCCAATGTAGCCAATCCTCCAAGAGCTTACAGAGCTCTTCTTACAGGGGCTACTGTAAGCTCGGAGGATTGGCTACATCAGGGGTGTGTGGCCTAATATGCAAAGGAGCCCCTGCTACGAAATGAGCCCTGGATTCAGATATGGGAAATACTACTGCAAGTCCCTCATGGACTAAATTCATGGAGGAAGGGGTCGAATGATGTCTATTATCTATTAGCTGTGATACAGCCGCATTCAGAGCCAGTACCTCTCTTAAGTACAAGCTGCTGGGATGAAGCTGGAGAGATAGCCATCAACTTTACACCCATATGTCAAGAAGTATCTGGATGGCCATTGCTACGAACAGGATGGTGGACTGAGTGTCAGACTAGGATCTGGATGATCCAGATTCGAATCCCCACTCTACCATGAAAGCGTGTTGAGCAACGTTGGTCCAGTCACTCTCTCTCAGGGTAACCTACCTCACAAGGTTGTTATTGTAAGAATAAAATGGAGGAGAGGATAATGACATTGTAAGCCACTTTGGATCCTCATTGGAGCGAAAAGCAGATGGAGACACATAAACCTCAGGTGGATTTTTGTCTGATCCATCAGGGCATGCAAAGGAAGTCTTTAATTTTCTATCATTGGCATCGGTCGACATATCAAGAGACCTATAGCTCTAAAATTAATGGACTTAAATATATAGTTCTCTATAATTTCTACAACAGTCTTTCAGTTTACAAACTGCTTTGCAAGTCTCTTCCTGTTTACCACCACCATTTGTGCTCTGCATGATTCATTACCTATTCAGACACGAGTTGTGCTCAAAGAGGAGCAAGGAATTTTGATCTGGTAAAGACTTTAAAAGCCACTCAGCATTCCTGAGGACTCCATATTAAATCCTCATATTGTTAGGGGTTAGAGTACAGCCACACATGCTGAGGGGGCTGTTGGAGAGTGAAATATTTTTCCACGTGTAACTTAATTACAAAACCATCCAATCGCAATAATTTTGAAATAATCCCCTCTGAAAATTCAGGGGAAATTCTTTTACAAGGAATACAGGCTGCTGTTAAAGGGATACACAAAAAGGACACATTATATAGTATTCCTACAAGCAACCAAACTCTGCTCAGGCTATGGAACAGTGACTTGACATAGAAAAAAAGCCTTAAGACCTGATGTATTAATAAGGCTAAATACTGGCCATTTCCCCTTTTCATTGGTTGTGCTTACGCTTCATCAGACCTGTTGGGTAGCTGACAGTTTATCCATTCAAGAACTAGGCTATGTTCTCACCTCCTCTTTTTAGATCACAAAGCAAACAACACATTATGTCAACAAACTGATTGCAGGCCCTTCCTTGAAGCCTTGATTATCTCACAAGCAGAGTTGGATGTTTCCCAGAGACTGCCAAGTCGACCACTTCGACCACACATCTTAGCAAAGTAAATGGTATGAAGCCTCTATGCAGCTAGTATTTCTGTGTAAGGAAAAGTGTCAGGAGTTCACACACAATGGCTCAGCCAAGCAGTATCAATCATGAGTGTCTATTTCACTGTAGCCTTTTCAGGTATTACATTTCTGGCATTCCGACTGCGCATACCAGGAAAGTGAACTAATGTGTAATCATCTCAGTATACCCAATCACTAGTTTGCCTGCAAAGGGAAACATGCATTTTCTGCAGCTTCAGCATGAACTCCCTGAAAATATGCATGCTGCCCTTTTCAGACAAAACCTCAATCAGGCACACCATAGCATACTCTCCCAGTATGCACGATTAGAGCACCAAGAACATACTACCCAACAAAGGCTTGTGTGTGCACAGCTAAACCATGGTTTGGCCACTCATTCCCAAGCTATGGATTTGCATGTGCCCTCTTCCACCTGGTACATTCGGACTCCTTGGCTTCCTCGCTCTTGGTGCAGATGCTGGGGGTGATGGTAGCAGCAAGAGCAACTGCAGCAGCATTCCAGTGGTGCTTTCAGCATCCAAAGCACTTCATTGAGATGACTGCAGAAGTTCTTAAGTGTCTCAGAGTCCCCTTTGCTCCTAGAAAGTCCAATTGAATCAATGCAGAACATAAAACCTACAATATTTGTTTATAAATATTTGATGTTGATTAATAAATATGGCATGCAGAGTCTCAGGAACGAATGGAATAAAGAGCTAGATCACCCTGTTTTGCCAAAGTAATGGGATATGGCCTTAAAGTTTACACCTACTCTCTCCATGGATCTTAGATTGTGACTTATTCAGCAAAAAAAATGTTTAGGATATACTGGACACTACAGTGACTCTTTAGCAAAATGTTTTGTGAAGTGTCCAACTGTTGGCATTGTAACTCACATGATACTTTTCTTTGGGTGTGTCCAGTCATTCTTTTTTTTTGGGGGGGGGGGGGGAGAAGTTATTACTCATATCAACTTTGTGTTAGAATTATTCACTGATTTTTGAGGATGCTTATGTACTTTTAAACTATCTGCCCTTGTTGTCCCCCCCCCTATTTTTAAAGAAATAAATAAAAAAGAACAACATTTGTTACAACAGCCATTTAATATAGGCCAGTATTATTATTGTCTCCCTACTGCCGATAGGATCTGGGGCTCAGAGATGCTTGTTTCAGGCCTCCTTGTGAGTCTGTGATGAGAGCTGAATCAGTGACCTCGAAGGTCATTAAGATCAGCAGATAAGAATATTCTGGTGGTTCCCAGCCCCAAAGATACCCAGCTGGCCTTGACCAGGGCCTTTTTGTCCCTGGCCCCAGCCTGGTGGAACGCTCTGCCAAATGACATCCATGCCCTGACCAATGCTCCCTCTAAGTTGTGGAGTCTTGTGAGTAAAAATTCTACTTTGTGAGCTACTGGCATTAAAGTTGTGAGTGAGTGATTTGGCTCCTGCATAAATTAATCTGCTCTGGAGCCATCCTTCCTGAGCTAAGACAAAAATGTGTGAGCCGGAGGCTAAAAAAAACTGAGCTAGCTCAGACTAATTCAGCTTAGAGGGAACATTGGCCCTGACTGACCTATTAAAGTTTCACAGGGTCTGTAAGGCAAAGATGTTCTGCCAGGCCTTTGGCTGAGGCCAGCAACGGTTCCTTACATCTGCCCGGCACCCTCCCCCTCCTCCCCAATAACTAAATGCTAGATATGCCATCTTGTTCTTAAAATGTATTCAAATATTTGTTAGAATGTTTTTAATACTGCATTTTTATGGTTCTAATTGGTTTTATAATGTATCGAATTTTCTGTTGTAAACCGCCCTGAAAGGTGGGAAAGGGCAGTCAAGAAATCTAATGGAATGAATGAATGTATGACAGCTCAGGCAGCTTCCACGTGGGGATTTTCTCTCCTGCATGGAAAGCAGGGAACTCCCACATTAAAAGAGAGCATCCACATGACTCACTGTGATCCTGGTGCTCTCGTTTTTAAACTGATGGGGGGAAACCCAAACTTATTTTCATTCATCTCCAAGGAGGAATCTCTGGTGTGGCTGTCCACGTGGATACTCCCTCCATGGCCACCACAGGGAGGGTCACGGAACCATGCTCCACTTTCATACTGGTGCAGGGCTGAGCCATTCCCTTCCTTTTAGCCCTTGAAATGGCTTCCCCCCTTTCCCCTGCCAAGCTGCACTGTAGACCTGCAGTGCAGCTCACTAGGAAATGCCAAAAGGAATGTCTGGAGGCAGGGCTGAGTCAGGCCTCCAAATCCCACCAAGCTCCTATAGTTGCAGGATGTGGCTCTCACACTCCAAAGGCCCAAGATCTCAACAGGTGCTAGGACTGTACCAACCCCGACTGGGGCTACCACTGGTACCAAAGGGCCATGAGGGATATGCCCAAGCAGCCGAATGGTAGCCTATTATGGATGCTTGGAGAGAACACGACCCAGAGACTCCAGGGGATGCCTCCCAGTCACTTCCCCAGGCTCAGGTGAGGGAGGAAGATCTCATGAGGACTTTGGGCCTTCTGAAAAAGGAAATTGGGGGGTGGGGGGGTGGAGGAGTTAGGGAATCCCATCCTGAAGCCCCAGCAACCTTAGTCCAAGGAAGACGTGGCTAGGGCTGCTCTGTTCCTGAACAGACATCCAGAGAGACAGAAGGAGTCTAAGGAGCAATCCCAGGGAAGGAGGAGGGTACTGGTGACTCAAAACCACTTCCCCTCTCAGCCTGAGGCATAAGAGTGGTGGTGGCTGGGCATGAGACTTCACTTGTTCAGGGAGTGGTGGTGGCTGGGCATGAGACTTCACTTGTTCAGGGAGTGGTGGTGGCTGGGCATGAGACTTCACTTGTTCAGGGAGAATCCAGTGCACCTTTGCCAGCGACTGCAGGCCCTGACTTGACTGTGCCACAATCTCCTCCTCATGTATGAGGGGGGTTTCAGAGCTGCAACTGCTGTCATACCAGCAGTGATCGGTGTAGGAAGAGAAGAAGAAGAGACTGGATTCAGAGCAGCTTACAAACTCCTTTCCCTTCCCCTCCCCACAACAGACACCCTGTGTGGTAGGTGGGGCTGAGAGAGCTCTGACAGAAACTACCCTTTCAAGGATGACAGAACTGGTCATCCAGCAATCTGCAAATGGAGGAGTGGGGAATCAAACCGGGTTCTCCCAGATTAGAGTCAGCACACTTAACCACTACACCAAACTGGACTCCATTCCTGCCTGCTCCCACACTACTTGTCACTGCTGCTGAAGCATGTATGGAAACAGCCTCAGTCTCACTATGCTGCACCAGTTCCCACTGAGAACTGCAAATCACTGACTGGCAGCTGGTGTAGCATAGTGAGAATGAGACAGCTATGATTTGCAGTTCAGGTTTCCAGGGAATCCATCAGTTTGGTTATTCCAGAACATTTATATCCCACCATTCTCCCACACCCACAGCTTCCTAGCTTACCATGCAACTGTCAAGGGTGGCTGGCCAGCAAACAGGTGGGTGGGTGTGTTGGGTGGACTCTGAGCATGCAAAAGCTGTAGTGCCATCCATGGAGTTTGGTCCATTCACGCATACCAAGCTCCAGCCATCATGGCAAACCAAAGTTCAGCTTCCTTCGCTGTAATTCAGTGAGACAACTAACCGAGCCATTTACACTGATTAAGAAAATACAGCTTGCGTAAGTTATTCTATATTCATCCCCCCCCCCCCCCAAAAAAAAAACTGTTCTGGCAGGCCAGGAAAGAAATATGCTTCTGATTGGTGAGTCATCAGAATACCATAAGGCCACCTTTTCAAGACTGACACAACTCAAGCCACCATTGGAGACCATAGATATTTCTAATTGTGGCATAATATCACTCTCCTTAGCTACACTTTTTCACATGTCAAATAGCCTAATTTGGGGCATGTGCAGTCACAGGAGTTCACTTACTGGCCAAGCCAGAAGTACAGGCCAAGTTGCCCCAAAACAGGTATCACAAGACGCAGGAGATGCTCACACCAAGACAGTGCCTTGTCTAGTCTGCGCAATGTGATTAGTGCATTTCTTTCTGTAAGTGTCCCACAGCAGGTCAGGGGCATGACTCAGGTCAAATGTGGCTTCAGTGGTTTGATGAGTATATTGGACCACCGGGAAAAAACACCATATGCAGCTGCATCCCAGCTACTGCAGTGGTGGGAAATTTGGGTCACCAAATCTTGGCGGGTTTGGTAGAACCCTAAAACTCCTCACTGTTTTCTATAATTAAAACAGCTTTCTGTTACAAGGACTGGTGCAGCTTTGCACATGAATGATGCATACCGATCTAGGAAGCAAGAGTGACTTGCAGTTCCTCGCTGGAATGTCCTAAAAGCCTCTCTCGCTTAAGGATATGATTGAGCAGCCTTGCAAATGAGCCCACAAAAGTCAACAGCCCCCCCTTACATGCAGAGTGGGACACGGATAGCATGGTGGAAAGTGCTATCAAGTTGCAGCTCACTTTATGCGACCCTGTACAGTTTTTAAGGCAAAGGATGAACAGAGGTGGTTTGCCATTGCCTGCCTCTGCACAGCAGCCCTGGGCTTCCTTGGTGGTCTCCCATCCAAGTCCTAACCAGGACTGACCCTGCTTAGCTCCTGAGATCTGGAGAGACTGAGCTAGCCCGGGCCATCCAGGACACAGCAACTGATCGCATGTCTGTTCCTATTTACAAAAACTTCATTTCCTTGTCACCTGAAGATTATCCTTGTTCAGGTTACAACAGGTGAGCAGCTCCTTCCAGAGATCTCAGAACATTCATACATACTTTCCCTGGCTGAGATAACTGCTGCCATTATATTTGCATTCCCCCTGGGCCAAGTTTAGCTCTTTCCCAGGCTTGAGAATGTTTGGACTCAAACACATGTTTGTGTGCCACCCACGCATGAAAGGGAGTAAAAGCTTGAAACTATTTTTTTTTATTATTAAGCTGGCAGGGTGATTGTTCCATCCTTTCTTTTCTTTTTTAAGGTCAGATGCCCTTTCCATCCCACACATAAAACTGGCAGCCGCTTTCTCAGAAAACTCAAATGAGAATTTCAAGTTGACGTTCTCATCGGGAGCTGCGGCAAAAACTTAAAGCACTCCCCCTGTTGCCTCCCTAAAAGTTCCAGCGATGGGCATCAATTCACATCGTGCCATTATCAGGCCAGTAGGCTGCTTGCAGTACTGGTCTGCCCTCTGCCTGGAACTGGGTCCCCCCCCCCCCCCTTAAAAGATGTTTACACAAAAGCAGCCATTGACAGAACAAGAACTTATTTTTAGAACACACTCACTTCTCATCAAGGCAAACCCTGTTAACTATAAAGCTGTACCTGTGGCAAGGTAGTAAAGTCAGTAAAGGGGTAACTTACAACTGAGGTGCCTGGGGCTAGATCCTCCAGGATATCATCACAACCAACACACCGCCACATGTAAATCCACCAGGGGAGGAACCTTGCTCCACCTGAAAATGGTGTAGCCCTACCTAGAGCACACAGTTCAGGCCAAATATATTACATTGATATGAGGCAGCAAAATGATCTGAGAAAATACCTTTGTGAGGTACAGGGCTTTAAAAAAAACTTTGATACACGTGCCACAATTAAGGACCACAGGTAACCTGGAACTAAGAGGATTCTACGCACTGCCCACCAGCTCTCAACAAAGGAAGGATCCAATAAACAGCAAGAAAGGATCTCTTCACACATTACAGAATACACAGTTCAGGTCCAAGTTCCCTATACTGTGTCTGGTAGACCAGACACACATGACTTACAAGTTCTCCTCACTTCCCAGGCGCACAGTGCCCAATTTGCATTGTGACTGCAACATACATAGACAAGGGGATTCAACCTTCCACCCACACAATTGTAACCTAAAATGATTGGGGGGGGGGGGGGTCTGGCACTGTTTGGCTGCTGGAAAACCTACGAGAGTACATATGGGATTCCCCAACAGGACTCATACTGCAACCTCAAGACCTCTGAAGGTTTGGAAAATGGCACTGGAAGGAAGACTGAAGCTCCTTCCTACACACACCATGGCCTCAATGCAAACTGGGCACTGCATAAATGGAGCCTGCGAGAGCCAGCTGAGTGACCTCGGGCCAGTCACAGTTCTCTCAGAACTCTCTCAGCCCCACCTACCTCACAAGGTACCTGTTGCGGGGAGAGGAAGGGAAGGTGATTGTAAGTCGCTTTGAGACTTCTTAAGGTAGAGAAAAACGGGGTATAAAAACCGACTCCTCTTCTTCTGTAAACCATAACTGTTATACTGGACACAAGGCGGGGACTCTGGAGCCAACCTGTGTACTCTGTATTGTATGAAGAGCTGGGGCTCTTTTTTTTTTGAAAAGAAGAAAAAACACCTTCAGGGAACTGACACAGGAACAGCCTCCTTGGGGACTAGATCCTCCCTGATTCTGATATTAGTGCTGCTCACTCCCACATGCAAATTGCCTAGGAGGGTCTGACTCCACCCAAAAGTGAGGCCATCCTATCTAGTGAGCTGACTGAGCTGATTTAGGTCCAGCCCAACAGGAACTCCAAAAACTGATTGGCCCAACCATATTGAAGGGGGAAGGTTTAAACTGTTGGTTTTTTTACTGTTATCTTTATTGAATGCTCAGCCCTCCAGCATGTGCACCAGTGCTACTATGTGGTCACACATCCACAGAAGGGTCTTGTTAATCTGGGCACATGGTGCACCTTTTCTCATAAACCTCCCTCCACGGAACTAATTCAGTCAGATTAAGCAGACAGGAAAAAGTCAGCCCTGTTTTGAAACATTTCCCCCTCCTCCCTCGAACAGTGCCTCGCAAATCAATCCTCACACATTTTAAAATCTTGGTATGTATCCAAACATAGGTAAGAGAGCTTGCGAGTCTACTTATGACAAAGGAAACTGTGGACTCTGGAGAACTATATAATTATACATTCTTCTTATACATTCTTCCAAAGAACTCATTGGATTCTACAGACATCCCATATAACAGATTTAGATTAGGCACGTGTCCTGCCGCCTCAGCTATTTATTCTGAACACAATATTTCTTTAGAAGGAAACAGTTTGCGCTACATTTTAGATAACGCAGAGCGAAACCGGCACACTCGCTGCTAAATCTGACCTTATACGAAAGCCATGTTCATAAAGTTGGGCTGCATTCCAAGACAGACACATGGCGTTCACATGGAGCATAGTAACCCCGGACTGTGAGTCACTGGCATTTAAACTAGGAACTCGAACAGGCAAACTAACCCTCAGCTGCCATAAATGAGGAAGCCGCTTCAACACACCATTGGAGAAAAGACGCTTTTTAAAAAAGACTTCCCTTCCCAGAAGGGATGGGACCCTCCTGTCTCATTGCCTGCTTTGTGTTTCAACAAACATTTGCATTGAACACCCAGTGCTGGTTGGCTGTTCCACACAAAATGCTCTTTTCCTGGGAGAAAAAGTCAGATATAAGAATCAGGCAAAACAGTCAGCCACAGCCTAATAAATAAAGGATCTGCTTCATATATAATCTGTCACTGAGATATAAAAAGCAGCAACGAGGGACATGCGGAATGTAACTTCATCTACCGAGTGATTCTGTTACTCACCCTTCATCTGTCTGCTGTCTCTGGGACAAGCCTGAAGAGGCTCAGATTTCTGGCTTTCGGTTTCCTCCATTGTCCCAGCCTACTTTTCCAAATGGCGCAAGCTTTCAATTCAAAAGTGGGGGAAAAAAACTTACAGCTTTACAAAACTATCCCAGACACTGCCTCCAAGGGGAAACCAAAAGAAAAGAAAGAAACCTCTCCTCTCAACAGCACAAAGTTCCTTTCCAAAGTGAGCTGCGTTCCGGCAGGGAAGGAGTCCTGGTTTTCCAGCAGATTAGTGGGCAGTGCTCTCCAGAGCCTCCCTTGCGCCAGCGGCTGTTGCTGGAAGCGCCCCCCCCCCCCCCCCAGCCTCTATCGGTGAGGCCCCCAACAGGTGATGGATTTGTCTGGGAGAAAAAGCCTAACCTAGTTCTTTTCCCCCTGGCTCAAGAATACAGCTGAGGCTCTCGCCCCCCCCCCCCCCCCCCCCAAGCAGCCATACTGAAGGGGAAAATTTTAACATTTGATGACAGGCCTTAAACTGCTGGAATCCAGCTTCTACATTCACGCACTCATCTGAAAACGAATCCAGCTGAAATCAACGCGGCTTGCTTCCCAGCAAATGCACAGAGGAGGAGACCACAGAAGTCCTCGAAACGGGGGTTCATTGTTATTATTTGGAAATGCTTTTAGCAGTAGCAACTGCACACTGATCATGAGTTCAGGTTTCTTATTCACTGAGATTAGTTAGGATACTTTATGCCCTGGTTTTCTCCCCAGTGGGGGCCCAAAGCAGCTTATCGCATCTCCCTCTCCTCCTCTGTTTTATCCCTACAACAACCTTGCAAAGTAGGTTAGGAAGAAGAAGAAGAAGAAATTGGATTTATACCCCGCTTTTCACTCAGAGTGGCTTACAAACTCCTTTCCCTTCCCTTTCCCACAACAGACACCCTGTGAGGTAGGTGGGGCTGAGAGAGCTCTGACAGAAACTGCTCTTTCAAGAACAGCTCTGACAGAACTATGGCTTGCCCAAGCTCATCCAGCAGGTGCAAGTGGAGGAGTGGGGAATCAAACCCGGTTCTCCCAGATTAGAGTCCACGCACTTAACCACTACACCAAACTGAGAGAGAGAGAGAGAGAGAGAGAGAGAGAGAGAGAGTATAACTTGTCCAAAGAGGTTCCATGACAGAGTGGGAATGTGAACCTGGGCATCCCAGGTCTCAATCCAACACTCTAACCACTACACCAACCTTTAAGGACTCACATCAATTGATCCTCTAAAGACTCGATGAGAAGTAAGACTCACTGAAATCCAGGGGACATTCTGACGTAGTTGGGTGTATGTCTGCAGCCTACCATCTAGGGTTGACAGCTCTGGGGTGAGAAATTCCTGGAAGTTTGGAAGTGGAGCTGGGGGGGGGGGGGGAGGGCTGGGGAAGGAAGGGACCTTAACAGAGCATAATATCACAGAGTCCACCCTCCAAATCAAGCATTTTCCATAGGGGAACCTCTTGCTGTAACATGGATATCACTTGTAATTCTGGGAGATCTCCGGTCCCCACCTGGAAGTTTGGCAGCCCTACTGCCATCTTCAAGACAAGAGCTGCCAATTCACCAGGACAATCACCCTGGTCCCCTCCTGTGCCTTCCTGACAGCAGTCTGGTGTATAGGAATCAGCAAGTGACACTTTTTTTTACAGCATGGAAGTGAATGGTAGGCTGCTGTTAATGTCTACCTGTTAATGTCTTGCAGGTAGACCTAGCAGCTGTTAAAAACACAGGTCATGTAAAAGAAGCCAACAACTCAGTACAGATTACGATGTCAAATTTGAGTGATAGATTTGCTCACAGAAAAGGGGGATCTCTCCCCCAAATGCACCCACCAGATCTCAAGAGTGCGGTTTCACAGACCCACGGCTCAAAATATTAGAGAAACGGCCCAGGAAAACATTCTGCTTTCCACCTATTAGGCCAAACCTCTCCATAAAGCTGTGCACACTTCCACTTTATAGTACTATGAATCCTGAGCACATTAACATTCCCAGAAGAGTGCTCCCCTGTGTTTTATGGCGCACCGTTTCAAATGAAGGCATTATGTAAATCTCCCAAGATTCATTCCCTGTTGGTTATTTTCCCCGCTTAGACACAGAGAATCAGGTTGCTGCCAGTTTCCAGGCTACACAGGGCTCTGGGTGCTTTTCAGAGCACTGTATGGAGGAGGCCTCCTGCAGGTGTGTTTCCATACCACTTTGAAATGGTAGAATTGCACACCTCTGCCAGTGGTTAATGTTTGAGTTCTTGAGAAACGAGAGTCTTATGAAGGGTAACATCTGGCAGTACTGCGAAGAATTAAATTAAGATTTATAATTGCAGCCTTAGTGAAATCTATAAAAGGAGAAGATGCTAAATGATGCCAAGCAATAAACCAGAAGCAAATTAGCCAGGTTGAGATTGCATTGGAAGCTAAAATAGACAAAAGCAGATAAATGAGTATGCTACAGACACAGGCTTGGCAAACTTACTGGGCCACTAGCATAAAGATGATGTTTAAAAGGTAAAGGTTTCCATTGCTCAAAAGCCAATCAGGTCTGACTCTAGGGGGTGGTGCTCATCTCCATTTCCAAGCCGAAGAGCCAGCGCTGTCCGAAGACTTCTCCGTAGTCATGTGGCCAGCATGACTAGATGCCAAGGTGCACGAAACGCTGTTACCTTCCCATCGAAGCTGTGCCCATTTATCTACTTGCAATTTCTTGCTTTCGAACTGCTAGGTTGGCAGGGGCTGGAGCCAGAGACAGGAGCTCACTCCGTCACGTGGCACTCGGGTCTCGAACTGCCGAACTACCAATCTTAAAAAAGATTATGTTTAGGAGGGTGCAATCCAGAATGAGCCAGTGTGGTGTAGTAGTTAGAGTGACAGACTAGGATTCTGGAGATCCAGGTTCTAATCCCCACTTTGCCATGTAAGGTTGCTGGGTGACCTTGGACCAGTGTTACACCCTCTCTACCTAACCTACCTCACAGAGTTTTTGTGAGGATAAAATGGGGGGAAAGAGAATGATATAAGTCACTTTGGGTCCCCACTGGGGAGAAAGTTAAGACAGAAACTAAGTAAATAAATAACTAAATAAAATAAAGTCAATAGCAGCACTCAGGGCTCTTTTTGTAGAAAAAGCCCAGCAGGAACTCATTAGCATAATAGGCCACACCCAACAGCAGAAACTCATTAGCATATTAGGCCACACCCCTGACAGTAAAGCTCCCTCCCAGGATCGGCTTCCCCAGGTGCCCCACAGCTTGTGAGGCACATGGGGAACCTGAGGGAGGCAGTTTAAACTGCCTTCCCTCCCTGGATTGGCTTGGTTTCCCCAGACACCCCATGGCTTGTGAGGTGCCTGGGGAACCTGAGGGGAGGGGAGGCTGTAGGCGTGGCCAACTCAGAAGCCAGCCAGAACTCCGTTCCTGTGCGTTCCTGTCCAAAAATAGCCCTAGCAGCACTTACGGACTGCAACCTAAGCACATTCAATCTTGAATTATGCCTCAGCACAGGACTAGCCGTAAGCAATTTGGCTGGAATGATTCCCCACCCCATATTCTCTGTTAGATTCACTGGTATGGTATAGCCAGGAATCTCTTTTGGGTAGCAGAGTACATGGGGCTTACAGGTAGCAGCAGCTTCTCGGTACAAAGTTACACTGAGCCAATTGTCAGTTTCAAACGAATAAAAGGTTTTTTTTTATTAGAGAACTCCATTCTAGATAGTATAGATGAGAGATAGGGGTAGAATCTACCTAACTAGCTATGACGGATGCAGATGGAGATGCATGTCCTGCAAGCACGGTGCCAAAGATGGAGAGTGTGATTCTTTAGAGACCTATCTGTCTCTAAATCTATGGTGCCGTCTCTGAAGTTTGCATGGCTTCTGCAAAGGGAAGTCCTCCCTCACCAAGCTTTTCGAGTTCTTTGAGAAAGTGAACAAGCACATAGACAATGGTGACCCAGTAGACATTATATACCTGGATTTTCAAAAGGCTTTTGACAAGGTACCTCACCAAAGACTCCTGAGTAAATTTAGCAGCCATGGGGTAAGAGGATGGGTTCTCTTATGGATTAAAAACTAGTTAAATGACAGGAAGCAAAGAGCAGGAACCAATTGTACCACCACTCTTTCCATATCTAGAAGCTGTGTAGAAGCAGGGGGGCGAAGAATCCATTCACAGAATGTCATGACACAACTTGACCAAACAGATGGACCCCCATATTACAATAACAAACTTGTCTGCAGTATTTTTGTGCACTACATGAGGCCACAGTCTGCATGCAGACAGGACCAGTTCAGTTGGAATCATCTATGGACAACAGATGACGATTGCTCCCAATTGCCCAGAGAAGAGGCACAATCACGACACCCCACCACCCCTGTTTGCATGACTGTTTCACATTTCTCAGGTGGCTGTCACACTTGCTGGGGGGGAAGCTCCTGCAGTGCTTCTTGGTGACTCTGGAGAGTACCCCTTGTCCAGAGCAACTATGCAGGCTGAATAGACTCATCGCAGCATGTATACGGTCCGAGTGCATTTAGATCTGGCAGAAACAGCTCCAATCAGCTGCTTGCTTAGCAAAGTCCTGGAAATATTTGCAGTGTGGCATCTGAAACAAGCAGCAGCTGCATTTCCACCGGCAGAATGCTACCCACAGAGCTTTGGTGGAACAAAACAATTCCGAGGGATCACACGGCAGGTCTGCTGATGGGTTGATTTTCTTTTCTAACACACTGCTGGCGCTTAGGCGCTCATGACAGCCCTAAGCCAGCAAAACAACAGATTCCACAGTTGGTTTTGATTGTTTAACCATTAACTGGCTCACTCAGCCTTAAGGTCTCCTATTCACAGCCTGTTAGATGTGTTTATATTGCGCACAACACAATGTTACAACAGCCATTGGCAGGCGTTGGAGATGGGGAGAGAATTTTCCTGGTGGGCAGCGTGTGTATCACATACCATTGGGGTTTGCCAATCTTGATTTAGTACTAATTTTGATATTGTGTTTTACATTGCTGTTGTTTGTTTTGTTCTCTGTGACCACCATGTTTAGAAGAAATGATGGACTGATTCATTCATTCGTTTTCATTTATAGTCCACCTGTCAATACCCCTCCCCTCCCCCAGGGGCTCGCACCCTGTGGCTGTGATGCCCTGACTTCCGAGCAGCGCAGTGCGTTGGCGGGTGGAGAAAAGGGGCGCAGCAGGGCCTCAGAATGGGCAGGGGGTCAGGGTTAATGGCACCCGTAGTCACCTCCCTGCCTCCGGAGTAAAGTCCACGTTCAACTCCGTCATATGCTCTTTCCGTCGTACGCTTCTCTCTCTCTCTCTCTCTCTCTCTCTCCCAGAACTTCCCTCTGGCTCCTCCTCCCCGGCTTCTCCTCCTCTTCCCTCCAGCTCTTCTTCCCTCCGGCTCCTCCTCCCTAGCCCTGCCGTGGCCGCTCCCTTTTATCCTCTCCTCCCCTGCCCAGCACCGCCCCATGGCTAAGCCCCACTCCCTTTGAAAAGCTGAGACACCCGGCCTTCACTCCGGCCGACACCCTCGTCTGCTGCTGTGTTGTGCCGGGGCAGCCATCTGCTGCGGCTGACTCCCTCTGGTGAGGCTCTGTGGTGGCGGCCCTATCGGCAGTTGGGCTTCTGCTGGGGAGTAGCAAGGCCAATGCTGACCCAGCGCGGGCGGTGGGGTGCGCCGTCCAGGCCCTGGCTCTAGCACGGCCTGTTGGCGGTGTGGCTGGGGTGCCGCAGATCCTCTGGCTCCACTTTGGCCCCTGTGGGGGCGCTTCAGCGATGGTCTGTCCCGCCTCCCGGGGCTGCGGCTTGACGTCCAGGTCTCCCTCCGGGCTCAACGATGGTGAATGTGCCCCGCAAGGGGGGGGGCGGGCTGGAGAGGACCCGGGACGGGACACCACCTTTCTCACTGGGACTCAAGGTGGATTATCAGTACGACAGAACTATGCTCTTAATCAATAAGCCAATTACAAAACCTGATAATAGTTGAATAACAACATTTGTGTCTAGATCCATCCAGGTGTGCAGCCCTGTTGGTCTGAAGCAGCAGAAGAAAGTGTGAGTCCAGTGGCACCTTTAAGATGAACAAAGTATTATTCAAGGTATGAGCTTTCATGTGCACACATTGTATCTGAGGAAGTATGCATGCATACAAAAGCTCATACCTTGGATAAAGCTTTGTTGGCCTTAAAGTTGCCACTGGACTCAAACTTTGTTCTAACATTTGTGTCTAATGGGGAAGATTCCTAGTAAAACAACATTATGCAGTGGGGTCACCTTCTGAGCAGATCCATTACATCAGAGCTTTACCCTTCTCCAAGAATGCCCGCCTGAACAATTCTGTTTTGCACATTTTGAAAAATGATAAAAGGATGGGGGCCTTCCTAATAGCTTCGGGTAGACCATTTGCTCCTTAGTGCTCCACTATGGAGAATGCACATGAATGGCCCATTGTCACATTTATCTGATTGCAGTGCGACACCTTCAGAAGGCTTTGCTCTGATGAGTGAAGCTACCACTATGGAAGTTGGCAGGAGAGGCAGTCCTGCAGGTACATGAGTACACTATATCCTCAAAATTAAAACTTAACGCTTGGTCCCTTGATTTCAACACTGTCGAAGTGCAAATATTTCAAATGATTCCTGCTTACATCTCCACACCCAAGGATTCTGGGAAAGAAGAAAAACTCACTCACACACTACTACTGTCGCTCCTCCCCACATCTGCCTCCAAGGGGGAATTTTAACTGCTCATAGAATGGGGACCCTTTGCCTGTAATTCGGCAGCGAGGATCCCTTGGCTCAGGGTACAGTCCTCGAGAGTTTCTTCCAATTGTGCGAGAAAGACATTATCGATGGAAATGCTTTCCTATTGAAATGAACTGTACTGAAGAGATGGGAACACTGCCCAAGACAGAAGACGTCTTGGGGCTATAAACGAATGCTAGGGCAAACCATGGTTTGTACAATGTCTGAACAGAGCCACTGAGTACGGAACGGCTTTCAGATTCCCCCCACCCCATGAAAAATCATAAATCATCTTAGTTATGTTTTAAATTCAGCCTGGGTTTCTCCAAAAGTTTAGAGTAAAAAATGGATTGGGTTGTTTTTACCTAGGCATCAAATCATGAAGATGTGTGTAAAATCCAAGCTTCTAAGTAATAAATTTTCAGTATACGATACACAGAATTTATTTCTTAACTTCTGCTCAAGGAGTAAATACAGTGCTCCTCAAAACAGTGAAAACAGAAACGGAACGTTACTTTACGAAGACCAACTAATACACACCATGTAATGATTGACAATGATCTCGCTGCTAAGACCCATGTTGACATATCTTGTAATTCTCTTTTCCGGCACCACAGAGTAAATGGCCAAGCACACTGGCAATCATCAATCAAGAAGAGAAATAAACCCAGGACTCCGGATTAGAGCACTTGGTTTCTGGGACCTACAAACACCATTCTTCAGGACAGGTCACTGAAATCTGATCTGGTGTTACCAGCATCAAAGCCAAAGGAATGCTCCAGTTAGATCACTGGCAACAAAAAAAGAGTTTCAGTTTTAACGGCATCTAATGGTCTAGAAGGACTTGCATTTTAGTAGCAACTGTAAAAACAGCAATTAATTAATGAACACTGATTGATTGGAAGGAGTGACTTTACGATCGATAGTACTTAAAGAGGTTATGGATACTCAATTTACCTGGAGAGGGATAAAACAAGACATCTCGGATTGCCTCTCACATTAACAAATCTATCAGATTGTTTGTATTGGAAAACGTTGGTAAATGGGGCATTGATGTGAAAGCGGTATAGTCTACGCTGTTCTCTTCTGAGCAATAAAATTCTGCAATTATAAGAATGAACCCTTTTTCCAATGTAGTAAAGACTACACTGTTGGAATTGGGCCAAATCAATTTAAATGTCCTTTAGTTTCTGTTAGCTTAACTCAACCAGAATGTTGACAGTGTGTGCATCCAGTCAGCTGAAAACAGAAAAGTAGATTCAAACATACAGAAGAGGGACAGATCTGACTGCAGAACTCATTGCAACACAATGTTATGATGGAACGATCTGTACATACAGCAGGATGAAGTACTGGAAAGGTGTGTATTACTTCAGGCCGTAGGTAGGACAGAATTTTCAAAATTCTTTACCATGTTAAAAAAACCCTGCAAGTAAAACACTAGCCCTTCAGGGAGCAGGGTTCTGTCCCACCGTCCTCCCTGCTGTGCTAGTCTTCCTGCTTCCAGAATCAGTTATGACCCTGCACAAAACTGAAGAAGTGTTGCAATTACACAGTCAAAGCTATGTTCAGCTCTGCTTTTGCCAGACACAAAATTCATCGTCGCATAGATGAAAATGACCTTTTGTTTAGAAGAGGAGCATCCTTTTGTTCTTGGCAACTGAAGTAAATCAAGAATTGAAGCCAATAAAACAGCTGTTCCCAGGTGGGGAACGAGCGGGAGGGGTGGTTTGAACTGGAGCCTCCAGCATTTGCAAACTGCTTCCCATATCAACTGGCAAATCTCAGGTGTCGGAATGGAAATTCACTTTGAAACCCATCTGCCATATCCTGGAGTTATTCTTCCCTGCAGCATTTAGATTCAGAAACATTAGACCAATGTGTCCGAGGGAGAACTGTTCTGTTTAAATGGCTGTCGTTTCAATAAAACATTCCATGTAATAGCTTTTATTAGGACGGACCCAATGGCACATAAGAGTTGCACAAGCTTCGGAGTCCACCAGAACTCTTCATCAGTCTTTTTTTTTGCCATCAAGTCACAGCTGACTTACGGTGCCCCCCGAGGGGTTTTCAAAGCAAGAGAAATTCAGAGGTGGTTTGCCATTGCCTGCTTCCCTGTCATGACCCTGGGCTTCCCTGGTGGTCTCCCTCCCAAATACTAGCCGGTGCCAACCTGGCTTAGTTTCTGAGAACTGACGGGAGAGATCAGGCTAGCCTGGGCTACGCAGGTCAGGGTGAGATGTTAAAAAATAAAGAAGAGGGGGAAAAGCAGGACCCAGTTTTAAGGCTGCATCATGCCAGCATGTGTTGGAACTTCTGACAAGCCCAATGGTTTTGAGCCCCTGGGGGCCCAAGGCCATAACTTGAATCCGGAATCTTCTTTTCTTGCCAGAAGATCCAACATATGCTGGCATGACATGGTCTTCAAATCATGACCTGAAAAATCTACTTTCCTCCTCTTTTTAAATTTTGTAACATCCAGCCTGATATTGATCTAGCTGAGTTTTGTGGATTTTACTTTTGGACCAGAGAGGCAGCAGATACAAAGCTGCCTTATACTGTCTCAGACCACTGGTCTGTCAAGGTCAGTAAGGTTTACTCGGACTGGCAGCAGCTCTCCAGGGTCTCAGGAACAGATCTTCCACCTCACCTATTATCTGATCCTTTTATCTGGAGATCCTCCAATTTTGGGGGCTCCGGGGAAACCCCCGCCCCTGAACAGCAGTGGCCCCGGTAGTGATATCATCACGCTGGGGCTGTTACACAGCAACACTTTAGCATTTTGGGGGGAAACGCTACGGTTGCCATAAAGTTTCCCCCCCGAATGCTAGACTGTCACCACACAACAGCTCTAGCATGATGACGTCACTACCAGTGAGGTGATCGCACCACACGCAGCAAAAGAGTCCTGGCGAGGAACCAGAAACCCCCCGCCGCGGCAGAGGTGAGACCTGGCAGCCCTACTAGGACCTTCTGCTTACCAAGTACATGTTCTATCACTGAGCCACAGCTCCACCACACAATGCACCATTTTATACATTATCAAGCATGAAAACTGTGTATATCATGTGTGGCGTCTTGTGTGCCAGAGCTTCCAAAAATGCATAATTGAGGCAAACTGTACCACTTACAAACATGACCATTTATATAGCATTTCACCCCATCATCAGGGTCACCAACTTCCAGGTGGGGCCTGGAGATCTCCTGGAACCACAATTAATCTCCAGGCTACAGAAATCAGTTCCCCTGGAGAGTGGACTCGAGAGCATTATACCCTGCTGAGGTCTCACCACTCCGCAAACCCTGCCCTCCCCAGGCTCCACTGGGCAACCCTAGGAATTATTTCCACACAGGGAAAAGTCCCATATCTGAAGGAGTTCATAACAGAGACACATCACAATGTTTCTAAATAGCAAATGGGCATTTTAGCAGAGAAGCAATATTTCACCCTAGGCCTCTGCAGTGATTACAGATGGATTCTGACTCCTGTCTGAAAAGTCAAGGTCCAAACTCAATTCTCTTTGCAAAGCCTTGTTTTGGTTTGGGCTCCCAGGCTGGCCTGAACTCCACCTACAAAAAGAATGGCATTGAAGACCTTCCTCCTACTTGTAAACACAGATACACACAGAGGCTTCACAACTGCTCCCACACTCCCTACCGTTGGTAAACTTCCAAAAGAGAAAGAATGCCTCTTTGATCCTTCCCACACTGTACTGATAATTAAACTGCTTGATTAGGGAGAAAGCAACCACAGCTTGCAATAGATGCAGTCATATCCTGTTCAAATTTACATGAACAAAAGGAGGTGGGGAAAGCTGTCTCCTCCTGTCTTTCACATGCCAACTCATACCTGCTTGAACTAGGCAGGCAGGTTCATCCGGTCAGTGCAATATATCCGGAAGCCTCATGCTTGTGCCAATATTCAGTGCTAACCTATCTCATTTTGTCATTTCTGCAAACACTGATCTTGTGCAAATTGCCCTGCAGTTCTTCTCGCATTCATCTTCGCAACAATCCCCAGAGCTACCTGGGCTTTGCCTAAGGAACTTGGACAGGGAGGGCTGTCAGACACCCGCACACTTACCCACCGATTCTTCATCTGAGACAGGAACTTTAATTCGGGGCTGACTGAACCAAACTGCAGTGCAAACTCATTCACAATGTTCAGTGGACTTACTGGATTGCGGCCTTCAATCTATGATACTGAGAGAAATCCTAAACAAGTCTACTCAGAAGTACATTCCATTTTATTCAATGGGGCTCACACCCAGGAAAGATTGCAGCCATAGTCTCATAGACTGCACCTCGAGGTGTAGCAAATGGCTCAATTATTTCATGTAAAACTTGCAATAGGCTTAGCTATACAAAACAACTATCAAGTGTGTCTTCCATCTGTCAAGGCACTGATCCATCTAGCCCAGTGCCATCCACTCTAACTGGCAGCAGTTCCTCAGGGTCTTGACAAGAAGTCTTCCCTACACCTTTTGCCTGAGATCCTTCAACTGGTAGACTGAACCAAAGACCCTACATGAAAATTACGTGCTATGATACTGAAAGATCACTCCCCTATCAAGGAGTACGCTTGTCATGACATCGATGGAATCATGTTTACCAATGGATATTCTCATGTCTTGGTAATGGGGAAGACATGCAGGAAAACTAACTTTCCAAAACATTTAAAGGGAAGCATGCTAGGATTAGGAATTAGAATTCATTCCATATAAACTACCGGCTGCAATTTCACATTCACACCAATGAACAGGTAACTGGTCTAGAAAAAAAGGTAAAGGTTTCCCTTGCTCAAAAGCCAGTTGAATCCAACTCTAGGGGGCAGTACTCATCTCCGTTTCCAAGCTAAACAGCCAGCACTGTCTGAAGACTTTGCAAATGTCTATAAGAAGCTGGCTGAGGAATGTGTGTGTGTTTAGAAGCCAGAAAAGTAGGCTTGCAACCAGGGGCTGTAGAAAGGCTCCCAAAGGACTGAAAGCCAATTTCGTATTTCCAGTTGAGTGCCCTGAAAACAGGGGTATGTGTCACAAGTGTTTCTGCATTCTCTAGATTTTTGTGGTGTCCAAAATCTCTCTGGCAGGCTGCTCCTAAGCCTCCATTCACAGTTTTTGGAAAGAGCCACATTCTACCTGGCTTCCTTCAGAGGTCAAGGGGCTGCGATATGGGGGAGAAGGCTTTATAAAAAGCAGATTAAGCAGTGATAAGGAGTTTCAGGGCATTATTGAAGGGCCCAGGAGTTTAAATGGAACTGGAAATTGAAATGGACAAGTACTTGAAAATCAGACTTTTAGAACATTCCATATCCGACTAAGGGTTGAAATGCATTTGAAAAAGAGCATGTATTATACATGGCATTCTTTCCCTCTCCTCTGTCTGCAGCTGACACAAGAGCTATAGAACTATGCAATTCCCATCATTCCGCAGCACCTGAAGTGGAACTTCCTACCGAGAAGGGGAAATGAAAGTAGTTTTAGTTTCTCTTGAATAAATAGTAGAGGATATAGTGAATATGGATGTACCCACTTTGTGGCTTCCATTCTGCAAGCGCATTGCATGACACCAGGTAAAAGAAATAAAACAGATAACACTTGTCTAGATGTCTAGCTGTCAGTGGAAAGTCTATTATTGCTAAGCCTCCACACAGAATGATTGGTCTTGCTCCTTGACGGATTGTAACGCATAAATCCAGGACTTGGCAAATTCTGTTCTGCAACACTAGCAGGAGACAGGATCAGAATAGCAGTAATGTTACAAACTCTTGGCCACTGCATACCTGTTGTTATCCCCTTTCTGCGATTTCCTGCTCATAATCCAGAAGAAAAACAGGGCCCTGCTTTCTGTGGTCCATCTGTAGATATACTTGATGAGAAAAGGGGCTGTATGTGTACTGTATTATAATGTACCACGCTGTGGAAACATCAGTGTGGCGATCCCAGCAGAGGTTTCTGCAGACAGAAGGGATTTCCATCTGTGAAGCGGGACCTCCCTACCTCAGCCACAGATGTGCTCTGGAGCAGGGGCGTAGACTTTTGGAAATACCGGGGGGGGGGCTCCTTAGTGCATGTGCGAAGCGCTCGTGCTCGCTGGAGCGATGTTCTCCCCCCCCGAAACCGCTCCGCCTTGCTGGGCCCTTCCGAGGCCCACCAGCCGCTGCTGCCGGTGCCTCTCTCTTCCCCCCCCCCGCCACCCCTTCCCTCTCCCTCTCCAGCAGCGGCGGCCGGGCCTCGGAAGGGCCCGGGGAGGCGCGGCGGCAGGCACTCCGTTTTCCTGGGGGTGGCTCAAGCCCTCGAGCCCCCCCGTACTCTACGCCTATGCTCTGGAGGGACTGGGATGGTCTGCTGCTGGAAGGAGAAAATCACCCTTCCATTTGAACAAATCTCTCCACTGGATCCAAATCTAGATCTGTGCTGGATTCAAGACAGCCAGTGTGGTGTAGTAGTTAAAGTGTCAGTCTAAGATCTAGCAGACCCCAGGTTTGAATCTCCATACTGCTACGGAAGCTTGCTGGGTAGCCTTGGTCCAGTCACACACAAACAGCCTAAGCTACCTCACAAGACTGCTGTGAGGACATAAGAGAAGCCAATGTTGGATCAGGCCAATGGCCCATCCAGTCCAACACTCTGTCACACAGTGGCCAAAAATACCAGGTGCCCTCAGAAGGTCCAGCAGTGGGGGCAGGACTCTAGAAGCCCTCCCACTGTTGCCCCCCTCCCCGTCAAGCACCAAGAATACAGAGCATCACTTGCCCCAGACTGAGAGTTCCTATCTATACCTTGTGGCTAATAGCCACTGATGGACCTCTGCTCCATATCTATATACTAATAGCCCCCATGTGCAGAAAAATCTGAAAAGTTAAAAAAAACTTTGGGGGGATATTTAAATCCCGCCAAAAGTAAAAAAGTGTTTCCTGCACATGTGCAGGGAATGCACTTACCTCCCGGATCTGTAGCTGTTGCTGGTGGCGGGGGCAGGTGAAGAAGCCTTGCTGGGCCTCACCATCACTAGGGGGTGGGGTGGGGGGGCGGGAGGAAGAGCTAGTGGGCCCCGCAGCTGGACGCCCCGCAGGCCTCAGTGTCACTGGAGGGGGCGGGGGGAAGAGCTGACGGGGGAAGAGCTGGCGGGGGGAAGCTGGCGGGCCCTCTGGCTGGACACCACGCAGTCCTCGCTATCACTGGTGGTGGGGGGTGGAGGGAAGAGCTGGCGGGGGGAAGAGCTGGGGGGAAGAGCTGGCAGGCCCCATGGCTGGACACCGTGCAGGCCTTGCGGTCACTGGCGGGGGGAAGAGCTGGCTGGGGGAAGAGCTGGTGGGGGAAGAGCTGGTGGGGTCCATGGCTGGATGCCACATAGGCCTCGCCATCACTGGCAGGGGGACAGTGGGGAGAGCTGGCGGGGGAAAGCTGGCGGGGGGAGAGCTGGCGGGCCCCGTGGCTCTGCACCACACAGGCCTTGCCAGGGCAAGTGAGGGGAGAGAGATCGGCGGGCCTGGGGCTCACCGTCATTGCCCGGGGGAGTGGAGGAAGCCTTACCTTTGCTCCTTCTCTCCCCCCCATCCTGCGGGTCCCGTGGGTCCCGCCTCTTGTGTTTATCTAATTCCCTCTTGAAGCTGTCCATGCTTGTAGCCACCACCACCACCTGTGGCAGTGAATTCCATGTGTTAATCACTCTTTGGGTGAAGAAGTACTTCCTTTTATCTGTTCTAACCCAACTGCTCAGCAATTTCATTGAGTACCCATGAGCTCTTGTATTCTGAGAAAGGGAGAAAAGTACTTTTCTCTACCTGCTCTATCCCATGCATAATCTTGTAAACCTCTATCATATCACCCCTCAGTCGTCATTTCTCCAAGCTAAAGAGCCCCAAGCGCTTTAACCTTTCTTCATAGGGAAAGTGTTCCAACCCTTTTATCATTCTAGTTGCCTTTTCTGCACTTTTCCCAATGCTATATCCTTTCTGAGGTGTGGTGACCAGAACTGCACACAGTATTCCAAATGAGGTTGCATCATCGATTTATACAGGAGCATTACGATAATGGCAGATTTGTTTTCAATTCCCTTCCTAATAATCCCCAGCATAGCGTTGGTCTTTTTTATTGCAGTCGCACACTGTCTCGACATTTTCAGTGAGTTACCATCTACGACTAAGATCTCTCTCTTGGTCATTCCCCGCCAGTTCGGACCCTATCAATGTGGATTTACAGTTAAGATTTTTGGCCCCAATGTGCATCACTTTGCACTTGGCCATATTGAACCCCATTTGCCACGCTGATGCCCACTCGCCCATCCTCAACAGATCCCTCTGGAGTGCCTCACAATCCTTCCTAGTTCTCACCACCCTGAACAACTTTGTGTCATCTGCAAATTTAGCCACTTCACTGCTTACTCCCAACTCCAAATCATTAACAAACAAGTTAAAAAGCATCGGACCCAGTACTGAGCTCTGGGGTAGCTCACTGCTTACCACCCTCCACTGTGAAAATTGTCCATTTATACTCATTCTCTGTTTCCTATTCATCAGCCAGTTTTTGATCCACAAGAGGACTTGTCCTTGTATCCCATGACTATTGAGCTTACTTAGGATCCTTTGATGAGGAACTTTATCAAAAGCTTTCTAGAAATCAAATGGAAGACATATTGGAGGAGAGGAGAACATTGTAAGCCACTTTGAGTCCTCAATGAGGAGAAAGGTGGGGTGAAGAAGAAGAAGAAGAAGAAGAGGAGATTGGATTTATACCCTGCCCTTCACTCGGAGTCTCAGAGCGGCTTACAAACTCCTTTCCCTTCCCCTCCTCACAACAGACACCCTGTGAAGTAGGTGGGGCTGAGAGAGCTCTTTCCAGAACTGTTCTTGAGAGAACAGCTCTGGCAGAACTCTGGCTTGCCCAAGGTCATCCAGCAGCTGCAAGTGGAGGGAATCAAACCCGGTTCTCCCAGATTAGAGTCTGCGCACTTAACCACTACACCAAACAAATAAACACTAAGCCAGTTAAAATAAAAAGTATATACTAAATAAACTAGAGTTCCACAAAATATTTAACTGAGTTAATGAAGCTGCTTCAATAGGATCTCTCTGGAGCACAAATTCAGGGGCTGATTCAGATGGAACACTGATGTCACTTCCTGCTAGCCCGATTTTGGGGAAATGGTAGGTTGCAAATTGTGCCAGGTCCATCCATAGTCTAGCTCCTGGGAAAATTTATGCAGAGCTTACAATCTGACTGTAACCCTTCCACATTTAGGTGTAAGTGACTTCAACAAGACACACATCAGGCGGCTCACAGATTCCATTAATGCAAACTAGTGTATTTTCAGCTCTTTTGCAGGCCTTTGGCAACAGGAGCTTCCCACAGATTTTTACTTGGGAACAGACCAATTTCCACTTAATCTCAAAGGTGCTGTCAGCAGCTATAAAAAAAATCAGGCCATTTTACTCACGGTGTGATAAGAAAATATGAATTAATTTAGGGGGAAGTGGCAACTCAATAAGCCACAGTCATAAATACAGCTGCTTTTATGCAGTTTAAGAATCCCTCATTCACAATCTATTTTCTTTAAAGCATGTAATATATGGATTGAAATTCAAGGCATTACAGAAATTGCCATTCATATTGTTATCTCCTCTCCTGACTCCCGCTGAATATTACCAAGCTGTCACTTAGAGCCCAGTCCTAAGCATATTTATTGAGATACAAGTCTTATTGATTGTAATGGGAGTTACTTCCTGCTAAGCACACACAAGATGGCATCCCCTGCCAAACTGGAGGCCTTGCCATTTTAAAGTCGTACATGGCACTCTGTTTAAGGTAGACTCTGTCACAGGAAGGGGTCCAGAACCTCTTGAGGCAACCATTTGAATAGATACAGCCAAGGAGGAAACTACTGGAGGGAATAGGGTTGCCAATACCTGGAGATTTTGGGGGTGGAGCCTGGGGGAGGTGGGGTATGAGAAATGGAGGGACCTCAGCAGGGTCTAATTCCACAGAGTCCCTCTTCTAAAGCAGCCATTTTCTCCAGGGGGACTGATCTTAGTCACCTGGAGATCTGTTCTAGTAGCAGGAGATCTCCAGGTGCTACATGAAGGTTGGCAACCCTGGGAGGGATCAGCTTCTGGAAATGACAGCTAGCGTTTATGGTTAATGTTTGGTTTCTGTGGGAATGGGGGGAGGGGGTCTATGCATTGGCCATCAACTTTTGTCTGGTTTCATGGGCTTAATCACCACTTTCGGAAAACCACAAAACTCAAATTCAATTTTGAGTTCTTTTCAGGGCCAGCTGAAGAAATGACTTTTAAATGATGGTTTCTGAATTCAGTAAAAGCTGGTATTTGTCTCCAAAGGGCTGTGTATACCACTCACCACAGACAACAGAAAGCCTGGTACAAGCAGGGGGGCTGGCAAAGACTAAGAAATACAGGGCATACTCCCTTATGTTACCCCACACTGCAAAACAGGGAGAAAGTGGCAAACCCTTCATGTAGTACTACACTGAAGGGAATTTGAAATATCCTGCTGAAGAAGGAAAACCATCTGGAGAAACAATCCATTCAAATCCTCATTTCACATGGAAAAACTGCATCTGCTTTTGGATTATGTGCAGATAAAGGGAGCCACCAGTTTGGCAAAGGGTCCACAGGGCATCTCATCTGTAGGTGTGAAGGGCGTGCCTCCCTGAGTTAAGATCTGCATCAGATGCCCCACTCCATTTGCTATCATTGGGCAAGGTCAAGACACCCTCAGCAACCTGTGGGGTTTTCTGGGATGGAAAGGTAGAAAAAGATCTAACAAATTATACATCTGACGACACAAATGTCAGCCAGACATGAGTCTTGGAAGTTGGGAAGCTGAGGTCCACCAGAGTCAGTTATTCAGCCACTTTAGACTGCAGTGACTAAAGCACACAAACTGCTGTCTGTGACAATACTTTTTTGTACTTTGATATTTGCTGCTTGTGGCAATGCTTTTGTGCTGTTTATGTTGTTTTGTGCTGTTTGTTTTATGCTTTTTGTGGCAATGCTTTTCTGTACTTTGATATTTTTAAATTTGTTAACATGGTCATCATTTGTTGTTGGAATCTCTCTCAAGCACAGGATGAGACAGAAAACACATACTTTAAATGAATGAATACACACATGAATGACGGTCCCACTTTCAATCCTTGGACCATCCAGTTAAAAGGAAGTGGAGCTGAGAAGGATCTCTACCTGAAACCTTGGAGAGTCACTCCCTGTTTACGAAGACTAGACTAGACTAGAGGGATTAAGGATGTGAGGAACCCCACATATAATATTAAAAGTATAAACCTTATGAACTTGTTCACACTATCAGCCAGTGTGGTATAGTGGTTGGAGTAAGATCCGGGAGACCCATGGCAGCTTTTGGGGTGACCTTGGGCCAGTCATATACTCTTAGCCAACTTACCTCACAGGGTTGTTGTGAAGACAGAGGACAGGAGGGTGATATAAACCACTTTACATGTCCAGTGGCAAGAAAGGTGGGATAGAAATGAAGTAGATTACAAAGGCACTTCCCTGAAAGTGAGCCCAACTTAGTAAGCTTGAATAGGATTCTGAGTAGACCAACTTAGGGTTGCTCTGTAAATGTTGCATGGTAATGCTTTCCTACCAGCTCTTCTAGAACAGCCAATATTTGGGGGTTCCTGAAATGGAACCTTTAGATTTCTTCAGATCTCTGGGCAGAAAACAATGAGAATCAAGAAAGAAAGACTAGTTACTAAACCTTCAAATCCCAAAGCTAAATTAAATACACCTGGCAGATTTTTACAATGGATGCTCTGGCTTCTGAAAATCTATGGACAAGTCCAAGAGGTTAGAGGAAAAGATGGTGTGTGTGTGTGTGTGTGTGTGTAGACACAGACAAATGAGTCATATGGCTGGCCTAGCCACACATACTTTCTCTCTTATACCCCCCAAAGGCATACAAACATATCACTTTCCAGTATTTTAATTTCACTTGTCTGAGACCATGCAAAATTATACTGTAGAACAAAGGCAAATTTTCACACAATATTTTCCTTTAAAACTTTCTAAATATTGTGTTTCTCCACTCCTAAGATTCCAAGCTCACTCCCAGCCCACCCTCTCAAAACAGGCAGGAACTGTTTGTGTTCATCTGAGATATTTCAAAGTCAAAAGTTATCCCTCACCCCCTTCCCCCCCACACACACACACAACACCCACGCAAAATAAGCAGCTTCTTTCCCTCTCTTTCTCTTGGAGGATGTTGTGGTTGGCTGGCTTAAAAGAGACTTACCCAAAATCTTCTTGTCCTTTCAAAGCACCAAAGAACACCGACTGTAGTTTATTGAGTTTTAACAAGGCACCAACGGAGTAAGAATGCAGATGAAACAAAGCAAACTGCAGCCGGCTAGCTTTGATAAAACCTTCACCTTACAACAAGCAAAGATTGAAAGGAAAGGAAAAGATGAAAAAGTTGCCCACATCATGGGAAATAGTATTTGTGAACCACCAAAATTGTCTTCCAAAGGAGAATGCAGAGAAACTCTTCAAACTTCCCAAAGAAGAAGAAGAAGAGATTGGATTTATACCCCAACCTTCACTTGGAGTCTCAGAGCGGCTTACAAACTTCTTTCCCTTCCCCCCCCTTACAGCTTCTTTCCCTGTGAGGTAGGTGGGGCTGAGAGAGCTCTGATGGAAACTGCTCTTTTTCAAGAACAGCTGTGCCAGAACTACAGCTTGCCCAAGGTCATCCAGCCAGGTGCAAGTGGAGGGGTGGGGAATCAAACCGGTTCTCCCAGATTAGAGTCCGCGCACTTAACCACTACATGAATCTAGTTATCGCAAGGAGATACTTGCTATAACACCTTAAAGTTGTTCAGTCTTTGGTGGGTTTTCACTAGGGTTGCCAGCCTCCAGGTGGGGCCTGGGGATCTCCCGCTTTTACAACTGATCTCCAGCTGACAGAGATCAGCTCCCCTGGAGAAAATGGCTGCTTTGAAGGGTGGATTCTATGGCATTGTACCATGCTGAGGCCCCTCCCCTCCCCAAACCCCACCTTCTCCTGGCTCCATCCCCAAAGTCCCCAGGTATTTTCCAACCCAGACTTGGCAACCCTAGTTTTCACCAGGTCAGCTGGAGGTTAAAGTAAGAGGAAAACCAGGAAAGGCAGCTGCCGGAAGTTCTATGTTGAAACACAGGACAGGATCTAGATACACACAGCACATGCTCTCCTGCTTAAATCCCAGCATGCTCTGGAGTTTCTCCCAATTAAACCTCATGGGCTCAAGAATGAATGAATCACATTCACAGATAGGACACAAGAAGGAATGCAGGAAATGCCGCACTGTACAATACATTGATCCTCACTTTTCCCTCTCTATTACTCTCAATGGTACACATGAATAGAAATCGTACTCAATGTACTTCTTTTATATTCTTTCTTGTCCTTCCCCACAATCACCTACCTTCGATAAACCCAACACTCTTAAATATGGGAATTTCCAATTAATGTTTGCTTTAAAGCTTCCTTTGTGAGCTCAAATAACATTCTAATGAAACTGAAGGGGAAATCAGTCAATGACAGTCTGTTTTAGACCATTCAGGTGGGTCGCCGTGTTGGTCTGAGGCAGTAGAACAAAGTCTTGAGTCCAGTGGCAACTTTAAGACCAACAAAGTTTCATTCAAAGTATAAGCTTTCATGTTTTAGTCCACGTAATAACAAACAAGAGGGAAAACACAGTTATTTTAAGGTTTTTTTAAAGAAATACTTTCCCAGAGATCAAAGATGGTAGAAATGGTAAGGCTTTTCACATAATTACCTGCCATTTTCCTGATGGGCTTTAGGGAAAAACAGCATCACTAATAATACCCCAGAAATTCAGCTCCATCTTTAATGAAATGATTTGTGGATCTGAGCATTACTGCCCTCTGTTGGATTCATGTCTCCTCTTCTTTAGTTTCTGAGAGGGGCTGGGAGCAGATCCCAAATGACCTAAATAATTAAGGCTAAGAAATTAACTTTTATTCTCCGTGGTCAGTAGGATACCACTTACAACTACATGACATGTTATAAAAATAAATTGTAACTGGAGAATTTACAAGTCAATTGTCCATCTGACTGAGTTACTCAGCTAACAACTGAACTCCTGGAATTCTGGTAACAGATTAAACCAGTGGGAAGTCACATCAAGGCCAGACACACAAAAGATGAACAGCCCTGACTTCAAAACCCAGAGACGGGTGAACGTGATAAGCAATGAAAGGAAGTAACCTGTAGGCATAACACCGTATGAACTTATTTTAAAAAAAGTGTTTCTGCTCATTTACCTCAGTGAGTTGACATTATGTTTTGACCATGTATTGAAAGATCAAGAGACAGTTAGAAGTAAGAAAAGTGCAAAAAATGTAAGCTGTAAGTTCCTCACTTGACTGTATCTTTAAGACTTGACTGTATCTTTTCCTATGTTCAGAAAGACTCCTTAAACTTCACTCTAAAGGTCAGAAAGCTCCTGTTTCAGTTCATAAGTAGGACTAGTAAATTGCCTGATATTTGAGTCTAGGGTTCTTTCAACAGCCTCAGCTAACCTCGACTGCTGCTCTGGAGAACTGAGACAGAATCACTCAGGTGTTGGCCTTGACAACACAGGCCTTTCTAAAAGCCAGCCTCCATCTTGATTTTACACACAGGAAACCAAAAAAATGGCCCCAAAGCCACACACAGGCCTTTCCTCCTGAGGTAGCAGCAGCCACAGTGCATTGTGAGTCTAAATGCGAAACATCCTTCACTCAAGGTTAATGCAGCAGCTGCCAAGAAAGGTCAACAAATGCAATGCCAGCCAAGAAAGAAGAATGTGTTCTGGACTACACTGTTTAATTCAGTTCCTGCCAAGTTATTGGGGGAGTGGCTACATATGATGAGGATGGGCAATGACCTCACTACTCATGTCAAAGAACAATCCTAATGCAGAAACAGGTTATGGGAAGACAGCTTTGTCACATGACCTCTGTTTCAGTGTCTGAATTTATCATATATTCATTCCCAAGTCTTGTTGTACATCCAGCTGTACAAACCAAAGGAGCTACTCTTGAAGTTAATATTCAACTATTTTTACTTCTTCCTTTGGTTACTGGAACTCATCACTGGCTGACACTGAAAAACATATAACATAAGGGCAGATATGACATAATGTAAGAGCAATGTTGACTTGCAAGAGCACCCTTCCTTCTATAACTCCTCAATTTTTCTTTCCAGACTTACTTCATCTACTTCTGAAGTCAATGGATATTAGTCCTGGCACAATATCCCAGTTTTGCCACTGGAATGCACAGACATGTACACACATATACACAAAACCCAATGGAAAGTTATGTCTGTTATGTAGAAAAACCTTCAATCTGGCAAACTCTTCATACAAATTAGATAAAGAATGCAGAAAACAGATGCTCCTCCACAGAAGCAGCCAAGATCTTCTAATATCCTGACAACTTGTTAATCAACAAACATATGGTATCACTTTAACAAAACAAACCATCCAGACCACTCTGTTCATATGGTCTTTTCTTAGAAAAGTATTTTCCAGACTCAGCCATGGCTACGGCATGAAATTACAGTGATTTTTCATCCCCATGTTAACATAAACTACTCATTAACTACAAATCAAATTGAGATGCACAGATCACCAGTTCTGAATTTTTAGGCCATAATGGGGAAGGGAAAGGAGAAAGGAAATGGGAAAATTTAGCAAAATTACTTTGTAATAAGTGGCTCACGACTGCAGCCAATTTATAAAAATGCAAACACCCCCCCTCTTTAATCGGTCTTTGCACAGTGCACAAATGGCAGCAATAAAAAGAGTGCTTCCCTTCAGAGAAGATGCCATGGAAAATCAAGATTACTGTGATACTTTCAGATGCAGAGCCTTGAAGAGGAGTTGTTCCATCATTATCTTCCATAGCAAAACAACATACTTCAAATGCATAAAGGAGGCTGAGAAGAAAAGTACACATACAGCCTGAAAAATACTTCAAAATTTTCTTTTTCAGTTTCCAGTAGGATCATGGTTGTGTTCCATTAAACTATGGGTAGTGAAGAGACAGATGCTGCAAATATGTCATGGCGTATCATACATCATGGAGGAATGGAGGAATTGCTCTAAGATATGTGAAGCATTAAGTTTTTGGTAATTTAAAACAGAGATTCATAAATGGCAGAATCAAGTTCAGCTGTGAATGATCTTTCAAAGACCACAGATACAAGGTCAGGTAAGATCAAGATCAACAGGGCAGCAAGCATGTGATGGACAGTTACTCGGGTTGTGATAGTCTTGTGGAGAGGAGATGTAGCATCAAAGTGGAAGTAAAAGAAATTGTCAGTAGGATTCTGGGGGAACACTCAGGGAGCTGACCAGGTATTACACTGGTGTATCCTGGAGTTATGCTGGTGTAATGCTCTGGAGAGGCACCACAGTGGCCCTCAGGACTGGGCTACCCAAGCTGAGAAGAAAGTCCAGGGAAGAAGAAAAATGCAGAAGGTAGGTAGACTAGGAGAGACATGTGATCAACTCCAGAAAATTATTTATATTAGTTTGCAACAGGGGTCCTTTGGGGCCGGAGCGAGGCGGAGCACTGCTCCACCAGCCCAGGAGTGGGCAGTAGGGCAGCCACAGGCCAAATCAGATTCTCTGATCTGATTCAGCCCACCGCCGAATTGCTGCCGAAATTCGGCGGCGGCTTTAAAAGCGGCTGGAGGGGAGGGGGTTTGAGGGAGAGGCTCCAAACTTGCAGGGTAGCTTCTGGGACCTCTCCCCCAAATACCCACCAAGTTTCAAGAAGACTGGACCAGGGGGTCTAATTCTACAGGCCTCCAAACAGGTTGCCCCCATTCCCTCCATTGTTCTCTATGGAGGGGGAAAAAGTAACGTTTTTTTCCCACCATAGAGAACAATGGAGGGGAAGGGGCAACCTGTTTGAGGCCCCATAGAATTGGACCCTGTGGTCCAATCTTCTTGAAACTTGGTGGGTATTTCGGGGAGAGGTTCCAGAAGGTATCCTGTAAGTTTGGAGCCTCTCCCTCAAACCCCCTCTCCTCCAGCTCCTCATATACCCTATGAGTTTTTGCCATTGAGTTCAATGGCCCATAGGGTATAATAGAGCTGAAACTGACATTTGGCCAGTTATGCTAATGAGTTATGCTAATAGGTATGCTAATGAGCTCCTGCACCTCTTTTTCTACGAAAGGACCCCTGGTTTGCAATCATACGCACAATTAAACCCAACATAGGTGCGAATGCCGGGCGGATTTAATGGGAGTGGTCAGACAACAACATCTGGGAAGCACCCCACAGCTGTCGGCAACCTCTTTTGCTCCACCACAGAAGTGGAGTTAAAAGACACTGAGGGAAAAATGGTAGTAAACGGGTTGCCACAGGCAGACTTCCCCCTGTCTGATTGCTCCAGCGTTCTCTCATGGAGTCAGGATGGTCTGATCAGGCCATTCCAACTCCATGCCATTCCCCCCCCCTTCACAGTATGCGCATCATCACAAACTCCATAGGGAGCCCTCAGTGCGGAGGTGCGATTCATCAATCCCTCATTTAAGCACACTGGGGAAAAATGGGACAAAAAAAAGACTCCCCCACAGCCCACAGCTGCAAAGGGAGGTGTGACTGCGCAACTGTGGGTCAAATTCTGCTGGAGGAAATAGCCTCTCTTCCCCACCACTTTATCTCGGGCGTGTGACCGCAACCCTATATTATCAATTTAATTGGGGATCTATTTTTGTAGAGACTGAATTTCTTTACACTGTGCTGTGTGTGTCATGATTTGGAATGGCTGAGGGATCATGGAAACACTGCGGTAGTTCCTTCTGAAAGCCTTTCAGAGAAGTTGGGAGCTCCTCATCATCTGAAAGTTCTACATCAGTTTCTACTATGCCTGATCCCTTGATTTTTATGAACAAATACAAGTGAAAGCAAGCAAAACATCAAAGCTGGGCATACTTTGCATCAACAAATTCTGCACATTAATTATCAATTACCTGAGGAAGGACTTAACTATTTAGAAAAGAAAATTCTGCCACCTCTTCAGAGAACCTGCTCAAGGCAGCTGAGTTGACAAAATGAAAAAAATAATCAAAACACAAAATGTCACAAGTTGTTTACAATTAAAAAACCAGCAGGAAAAACCTTAGCCCGAGCATAAAAGCACCAAGCAGCATAAATAGCCAATACAGTTCAGACTAGAAGCAGGTTAGAAAATTAGAAGAAAGCTCAAAGACAGACCAGGAGGCAAAGTAAAAAGCTGATATTATAGGAAAATGGTGGCTTCTTGTGCAGAGAATGGGTTGGATCCACAGATTCTGTTCCACTAATTACTGTTCTCTGGTGCAAGACTGCCTTTCACCAGCAAAAGGTGCCTAGCCAAAATTAAACCACGTTTAAGCCAGAATGCATGCATTCAGACATCATATGAAACCACAGTCTTAACTGTGGGACTTCATGCGATGCCTGAATGCATGTGGTTTGAAACTGTGTCTGAAACTGTGGTTTCATGTGATGTCTGAATGCATGCATTAAGACTAACTCTGACTAATAAACCAGCTTCATACCCTAACTAACCATGCATTCAGACAACCATTCTAATAAATGATTAATTAAACCGTGGTTCTGAGTGAACCAATGAGTGAGAAACAACCAATCAGGCCAAAGAACAAACACGACAAGCTTCTGCCAAATGGAAACTTGTCACACTGAACAAAGAGCCCGGGAACTACGGGTAGAGTCAGCTCACCGGAACAGTCTCCCTCTCCCCCTAGATAGACTACTCCTTACCAGTGGTTCAAGAATCACCCCGTTTAATAACTTTGTTTTGGGCTGTGTCTGAGCAGACTTTCTGAAGCAGGATGGCAAATGCCACAGCAAGGCACACTGCATCCCGAAGGAACCACCGGGGTTGGGGGGGACAGGCTCAAAATGAACAGACAGCAAATGGAAACCAAACAGCGGCTACATTCAGGCATCATACTCATCAGCAGTGGCATCATGCTGCTTCTAAACTGGCCTAGACTGCTTCTAGACTGATTAAACTGCCAATATTTGTGACATCCAAATGCAGGCCAGCCAACAAAACACCGCTTGTTTTGGTAACACACTGAACAAGATTTCTTATTAATAGTTTTCTAACCATGGTTTTTACTAATTGTGGCTTGATGTTGTGCCCCCACTTCAAAAATCCCCGTTTGTTTGGTACCACTTCCTATATATTTATTTATTTATCTATCGCATTTCTATCCCGCCTTTCCAGTGAACTGGCTTCCTCCTAGAGAGGACAGAACTGAGCAGCTGAAAAAGCATGGGTAGTAAGTACTTTCTCCAAGAGCTTTTGATGGGTATGTGTCCCAAGGTGCCAACTCTACATTTTCTAAAAGGTATCCCTGAGCACAAGGACAGCCAACTTAATTTTCAGACAATAGGCTAATACTGTTCCGTTAAATCACAGCTGTAGAATTCTTTATGTAAGAATCTGTAAGTAGAAAAACAATTTATTTAAAAATATAATGCATTTAGATACACAAATTATGCTCTCAATACGTCTTTATATCACCATCTACATACCATCTATGGTTGGGGTCACACACGCAAGATAAAGTGGGAAGGAAGAGAGGAAGCTGACCCGCAGTTGCGTGATCACACAGTCTTTTGAAGCTGCAGACACAGGTGAGTCAGAGGGGGTTTTTTTGCCATTTGTTTCCATGTGCTTAAATCAGGGATTGATGATTTCCACCTCAGCCCTGAGGGCTCCCTATGGAGTGTGCGATGATGCGCATACTGAGAAAAACACAACCACACAGAGTTGGGATGGCCTGATCAGACCATCCCGACACCATGAGAGCGCACTGGAGTGATCAGACAGGGGAAGCTCTGCCCGTGGCCCGTAGTGACCCATTTGCTACCAGATTTTCCCCAGTGCCTGTTTACTCCCCTTCTGCAGTGGAGCAACATGGGTTGCTGCCGGCCGCAGGACGCTTCCCAGACGTGCATGTCTGATCATGCATGTTAAATCCACCCGGCATTCATGCCTATGTCGGGGCTTATTGTGCGTGTGATTGCAGCCTGTGTGGGGACTGGAATGGGCTTCAAAGACATTGTCTGGCTTCAGTAAAGTTTTACATGAGAGAAACACTAGTTGAGAAGAGTTGAAAATAGCATTGTGGGACCTTCATGGGCCATAGGGTGTACAGCTATTTATGTACATCTCTAAGAAATCTCATTTTGCAGATATTTGATACTGCTATGGATAATGAAGAAAGGTGATAGGAAGAGTATTAAGTTGAAATGTGGTATTGCAGGAGAATGTTATGGATACCATGGACTGCCAAAAAGACAAACAAACAGGTTTCAGATCATCAAGTCTGAACTCTCCCTAAATGACAAAACTGAGGCTATCGTACTTTGGTCACATCATGAGAAGACAAGAGTCACCAGAAAAGACAATGATGCTAGGAACAGCTGAAGGCAGTAGGAAAAGAGGAAGACTCAACATGAGATGGATTGACTCCATAAAAGAGCCTTCAGTTTGAAAGACGTGGACAAGGGGTTAATGACAGGATGTTTTGGAGGTCATTAATTCATAGTCACCAGAAGTGACTTAGTGGCACTTAACACATACACAAGTATATCACAAGCAGTGGTGCTTCTACCATAACTCCTTTAATTCTTTGGGAGGGAGGCAGAACCTGCCATCTGTCTTTAAATTCTACTCCACCCATCTCATGGTTATGAACTAGCAGCCATTTTGGAGGCTACTTTCATTGCTTCCTGTGGTTGGTGCTCCATATGGCAGGACATTAGCTTTCAGCAGTTCACCCATGTGGTGGCAGCAGCTTTCCCACATAACGACAAACGTGTCTTAGCAGCCTGCATGGAGCACAAAGAATGGCTATATCCCCATGGCGGAACAAGCTCGGCAGCCATTACAAGCGGCCAACCAACCAACCAACAAAATAGATGGGTCAGGAATGCCATTCCAAGATTTCAATCTAGAATTGGGTCAGAAACACAAAGGCACACAAACAAGCATTCCCCGCAGGGGTACCTTAGCCTGGAATTCACACTCCCACAGACTTGCCAGAGCCCAGGTCCAGTGACTCCCCGTAAAAAATGGCTTTTAGTGGACAGGTAAGGGTAGGATAGGATAGGTTCAGAGTTAATCAATGACAGTGGAAGTTTTACAAAGGGACAAGGGCTGTAGAATGTGGTACTGCATATTGTGTGGATTTCTTGTTTTTACTGCACTGTTTTCTGATTTCTGCAATCCCATTTTTGCATTTCTTAAGTCATGTCTTATTACTGTTTTATTGTACTGTTTTCTAATTTTGTAATCCATTTTTATTATAGTTTCTTGTATATTTTATTTATTTATTTATTTATTTGCTTGTTCTACTTGTACCCCCGCTGGCTGCGGGATGCTTCTATTTGTACCCCGCCCTCCCCGCTATGCAGGCTCAGGGCGGCTTACAATCAATATATAAATACAGGTCTTATATGCATATACAGGTGTATATATTGTATATGTCATAAAGAGAAGTGGCAGCCCTTCCTTAAGGACAGGCCATCACAGAGAACATCCTCACTGCTGCAGCTGCAGATCTTACCTCCTTTAAAGAGGGAAGAGAGTGCAAACCTTGTTGTGATCATCTTAAGGTCCCTCCAGCGAAGAGAGGCAATTCTTCAAATATTGGGGGCCTGGACCTCACTTTAAACTGCTTGGGTCTCTGCCCAACTTGAAGTCCTTCAGGTATGATTCATTCGAACCAGAGACACTTTCCCTCCAATCCTAATTATACTCTTACTCCCATGACTCTTTTAGCTTCAACATGGTCAGTGCCCTGAAGTTTCTAATAACCTGGACTGTCCGGGTTGCAAATGGATGCCTCACGGTACACAGCTGGAGTCGAGGGATGTGAATGTTGTGGTGTGTTTGCCTATCTATCTCCCCCCCTCCAGGGGACTAGGAGCTATTACAGATTTGAGCAAACCAATTTCTCCTCGCCCTTCAGTATTACTTTTCGAAAACTGATGCTCAGTTGCCTGGGCCTCAGCTTGAAGGGCAACGAACAAGTTTTACATGAAACTGCCTTATCCTGAATCAGACCATTGGTCCATCAAGGTTCGTATTGTCTACTCAGACATGCAGCAGCTCTCCAGGGTCTCAGACAGAAGTCTTTCCAGTCATCTGGTACCGGATCCTTTTTTTTTTTTACTGGAGATGCCCGGGACTGAACCTGGCACCTTCTGCATGCAAAGTAGGTACTCTTCCACAGAGCCACAGCGTCCCCCAGCCTTTGGGAATTAATCATTTTCATGCACATGTGGGAAGTCTCCCCCTTGCAGAAATCTCTACCTTGTCTGCAGGTGGCCTTGTTTCACCGCCCTATTGATAGGGACAGACCATCAAAGCCTGCCTTTAGCAGGAATGATTGCCACTTACCAGCCTTGCCTCATGCATCTTTTATTGTTATGGCTCTGTGTTCCCCCTGCACATAATAAGATTTTCTACATTAAAAAAAACTAGCAAGGAGAGGTGGCATAAATGAATATATTTTGATTTTCTCAGTGTATTCATGAGCCATTCCAAATTTAGAAGCAACAGCTACCAGAAAGAACAGGAGTTCAACAAGTTATTTTGCACAGTAAATTAAGAGGTCCATGAGAAGGGAAGCAACAGGATTTGCTTTTCCCTGTCAGAAAAATCACTGATTAAGGATACCTACCACTTATTACTTAAACTGCAAAGTGCTTCAGCGAGGTTAGTCACTCTCATTCCCACTGAAGCTTAGAGACGCACGCTTATCCAGTGGCAAGAATGGTACCTCAGCCCACATCTGCCAGGTTCGTCCCAGAGATCTCTGATGATGATGTCTGTGAAGTGCTGAGTCACCATAGCACCTAAATAGAAAGTGCTCTGACAACTGGGATACGTAAGTCTTGTAACCCTCACAACTTCGGGGCATCCTTGTCTTAATGGCAGATTCAGATGCTGGGGTGTATTTCATTCGTGTTGCTGCAGATCACCAAACAGACCCATTTTGACTCATCAAAGCATACCACAAGAATCCCCAAAATCTACAAAGGTGGCCAGACTGCCAGTTTACCTTTCATCCCAGTTTCTGGATAATGAAACACATTCCAATTGTCTGAGGCAGTTACAGGGGGAACTCAACTGGATGTCTGATAGTTTGTGCTAGTATTACAGTTAGCACAATAGTCTTTCATTGCTGGACCATAAAACTAGCTCAGCTCAGCAAATTCTACAAACACCATTCATACTCCATAAAACACACAGAAACATGCACACCCTACAGCCTCAGTGACCTATTAACACAAACTTCTATTTTTAAAACAATATTAAGATTGATAATATCTAAATCATAAGCTTCCTTAAATCCCTACCTTCCCCAGGATCAATTAATGCTTATTTAAACTGAAACTGAGAATCAAACTAAATCTTAGTGCAAAAAAAGACACATGCAGCATTAACCGATAATGAGTGTAAGGTAAAAATAAGGCAAGGATTAAAGAACTAAGAGGAAAGGAAAAAGCAGTGGTCCAGAAAGTACAAAGTCATTAGTTCGAGTCTTTGGGGGACTTTTTTGGTTGCATAAGGACTAGGAAAGCCAACTAGATTTGCTAAATAGACTCCTTTGCTTCTTTTCTATATAAGTTTTTATTTCCTTGACAAGTCCAGTAAGTCCCATTAACTGTTCCTCAGGTGTTGTGAGACATTTTGTTGAGCCCCACCGCATTTTAAAGCAGCGAGCTATACGGTGTTTTTCAGTAGTTCTGAAACAAGGCTGTTCTGCAATATACACGGCTTTTCAGACAATAACCAGTGCTGCTTCAGCCATTTAAAGGGCATTGAGAGAATGGAATTTATAAAGTTTATAACGAGGTTTGTAAAAACATGCATGGGGTCCAGAAAACAGAGAATGGTTTTTCGCCATCTCCCATAATCCTCGAATTTGGGAGCACCTGACAAAATTGATGGGCAAGAGGTTCAGAGCAGACAAAAACTCTACTCCACAAGCAATTAAACAGTGGAATTCACTACCAGTGGATGCAGTGATGCCCACGTGCATAGATGGCTTTAAAAGGGAAAACTTAGACATATTCAGAGAGGATAAGTCCATCAATGGCTACTGGCTGTGTGAATTACCTCCATACACAGATGCAGCAAATCCCTGAATACCAGTACCAGGAGACATCGGGGAAGGCCTTGGCCTCTGTGCTGTAGTCGTGGGATCTGGCCACTGCATAAAACAGGATGCTGAACACGATGGACCACAGGTCTGATCCAGCAGTGCTCTTCTTACGCTCTTAAGAATGAAGGACAGGATAGATTTTATTTATTTATTTATGGAGGTGGAGAATGAGCGAAGTGTTCTGATACTTGTAAATAAATAAATAAACCCTGGTTAACCCTAGTAGTGTTTGTGCTGTTCTCTGTCTTGAGAATAATGAAAGAAGTTGTTGTATTCTAGACAAGGTTTTCCTTGCTCGAAAGCTGGTTGAATCCAGCTCTAGGGGGCGGTGCTCATCTCCATTTCCAAGCTGAAGAGTCAGCGCTGTCCGAAGACATCATCGTGGTCATGTGGCCGGCATGACTAAACACCAAGGCACACGAAATGCTGTTACCTTCCCACTGAAGTGGTACTTATGTATCTACTTGCAGTTTCTTGCTTTCAAACTGCTAGGTTGGCAGGAGCTGGGGCCAGAGATGGAAGCTCACTCCATCACATAGCACTAGGGTCTCGAACTGCTGGACTTCAGATCTTCTGGTCTGCAGCTCAGCCTCTTAACCGCTGAGCCACCACGGCCCTTGTATGCTAGATACAAACACCTTAATATAATTATTTAACATCAAGGCTCCATCTCTTACAACCTTCCAGGGTTTTTGTCTTGTAAGCTCCTCTGCCTGTCTTGGAAAAACCTTCCAGCCCCTCTCTCAAAGGAACCATAGCTTCAGTTTGTGTCTGCCATTCCCACAGTGCAACAATTTAACTTTTCAATGTTACTTCCTGTTGTACTATTGCATACCGAACCTCTTGGCAAAGTCTTCATTACATTTCAAAGGTGAACCAATTGTAAAGTGAACAAGCCCACTTTGAGTGCCATCTAGTGGGAAAGAGGGCTATGCATTTAAAATCTAAAGTAATGAATCTGGCACGTGTTCCTCTACAGACAGAAATGGTCCAATACATTTTGGTTTCTACTCCAGACAAAAATGTAAGTGGTGCTCCCTATTGGGTCAAAACGAAAATGATAAACTGAATAACTTATTTGTTGCTGTCTGTGAACCTATAACATTACATATGTGGTGGCCTGCCTCCCCTAGGCTGACAGCAAACATCAATTCGTAATTCCTAAGGAATTCTGGGAATCATAATTGAGAGACATCTCCAAACATTCCAGAGAGTCGCCAACTGCACCAGAGAGGCATAATTCGCTTTCAGCTTCCTGATGTACACAGGCCACAAGTTCTCAGCTATGTGGAGACAAACTTTTCTCCTTTGGGCTATTAAAAGATGAGCACTACAAAACACCAGTGTATACAAGGTAAGTATGTTCTTCACACACTGATCTGACATTTGTTGAGGTAAGTGTTGTTTGAAATCCATTAGGGCTTATAAAGATCAGGACTCATTTGAGATCAAGGCCCTGCGGGATTTATTGCAGTTCCGCAGGGCCTGTAAAACAGAGCTGTTCCGCCAGGCCTTTGGATGAGGCGATGGACCCTCAATCATTCTGGCCTCCCCTGACCATGGCCCCTTTCCCAGAGCCCTTACTGTTCTGGATACTACTTGGGCACCAGAGTTTCTTGGGGTAACAATTCCTGCCTAACATGAGACATGAGTCTGTCATCATCTGTTGCTGGCATCCATTGTTTTATTGCTTCGTGGTTGTATGTTGTAAGCCGTCCTGAGCCCATTTTGGGGGATAGGGTGGGGGGGTATTAATTAATTAATTAAATATTAAAGCCACACTTCCCAAGTTGGAGTGAAAAAGAGAGGGATTCAAATTCAGCAGATTTGCATGTTACAGAGATGCTCTTTCTTAACCGTTGGCTCGAGAATAGTGCCAGTTTCCTGTTTCAGAGGAGGGTATCACAATCTGAACAGGCAACAATTAGAAGCCTAACACTATTCTCGAAAGATTTCAGAAGTAACCCCTAAATGGAAACTGGAAAGTCCTTTCAACACCTCTCTTCCAGAGGCAGGAAAGATCTCTATACAAGCACCCTGCTCCAAGGAAGTGTTGGTTGCACTTTTTCAAGAACTCAACATAACATACATGGACTTCAGACAAGCAGAATGTTACATTTAATTTATTAAATGTGCCATCAAACTCACCACAGTAAGAATGAATTCACTTTGGCAGTTTATTCCTGCCCTTGGAAATATTACTCCCCCCCCCCTCAAGAGCTGGTTCTACTGTGCAGGATGAAAAAGGGCTAGGAATGGGTCACAGCCTTTTAATTCCAGTTTCAATTGGTAAGAACAGTTGAGAAGTATGGACAACCTTCTGAGTTTGGTGGATTTTGCACTGAAGTGGAAGTCCCCACTGCCCAGTATAATGCTATGTTCCCACCAGTCATTAATCCTACCATTCCCCAAGTTTTAGGCAACACTCCCTCTAAGCTGTGGAGTCTTGTGAGCAAAAGTTTTACTTTGTGAGCTACTTGCTTTAAAGTAGCGAGTGAGCGATTTGGCTACTGTATAAATGAGTTTGTTCTGGAGCCATCCTTCCTGAGCTAAGACAAAAATGTGTGAGCCAGAGGCTAAAAAAACGATGAGTTAGCTCACACTAACTCAGCTGAGAGGGAACACTGGTCTTAGGACTGATTCCGTCCAAACAGCCAACCATGTCAATGACCACTTCACATGTAACAGACCAGAGATTCTTTTGCCTAGTGAGTTTTTTGTGTGCAAATGGCTCAGTGTGCAGACTCTCTGGTCTTCAGTACATCTCTGCAAGCTGCCGCCTTTCCAGCCAGGTTCTTTCACAGCAGTGAAAACTAGGTGTTGAAAATTGCTCAAAAATAGTTCCCCTCTCTCTTAAAAATTAAACAGTGAGAATCTGGGAGACCCAGGTTGGAATTCCCACACTGCCATGGAAACTTTGCTGGGCGACCTTCGGCTAGTCACACTCTCAGCCTAACCTACATCACAGGCTTGTTGTGAAGATAAAATGGAGGAGGGGAAAATAATGCCAGCTGCTTTGGGTCCCCACTGAGAAGAAAGGTGGCTATGAATAAAGTAAATAAATAATAAATGATCTATGAGAACCAAATGCATCACATTTTATTTGGTTTCACCCCATCCATCCATGATCTTGGACACAAAGGTCTTTTAAACTAATCCGAGCAGTGAAGACTCTCAGGTCTGTTTTTCCAGACTCCAGAGGGATCTTCCCACTCTTGCCAACCAAGTAATTCATTAAGGAAAGGGGAGGAAGGAAGCGTTCCATCTGGCATAGCTGTATTCTAGAGCTCCACCCTCTGCACTTCAGGCAGATACATAGGAGGTAGAATTGTCTAAGGACTATGGATTAGACAATGGAGAAGACTGGAGAATGTGTGCTCTGCTGTGACTAATGGCTTTTCTCTGGTCCCAGTAAGCAAACAGAATAGCAGAGTGCTCATCAAGTAAAGATGCTAAATGGCCTGCTAAAAAAAGAAACTTGGAAAGAAAGGATGTACAGGAAACCCAGAAAGCACAGCTCTATAATCAGCATGACATTAGTTATTTTATTCATTTCACTGGGAAAGGCATGAAGGAATACAAGAGAGACATTCCCCCACCCTCCCCAATTTGGCAAAGTAAAATAAGAAAGTCATTAAAAACGCAAGAATATAAAACTGATTAGCCTTTTGGGAGAAATAGAAGACAGAGCAAGTTAACAGCATGATAATAGGTGGCAACCTGCCACATAATTAGTAATAAATAGTACCACCAAATGCATGCGATACATAAACATTCATTAATGTTTACAGATATTGTGTTGTGATATCATTAGTGTTTTACTCCGGCAATTATGCTTCCAACAACTCAGGCTGCTTATTCTGGCAATGATTATGATTATGCCACAAAAAGGGCAACTCCTCCAACTGATTTCAGTACAGGGACACTGATTTCCCTTTAATTTAGCTTTAAATGCTAACAAATTACACACTTGGGTTAATCTCATATTTAGATGTAATATGAAGAAGAGCAGAGACATTGTATAACTTCTTTCACATTTCAAATGCAGTTCTATTGCACGATTATGGCACAGAAAGGCTTGGTTTTTACCCTCTTCATTGTGCCTCCCCAAGCGTGCCACTGCTGATTCATGCACAGAATCATGTGGCAGACACTACTGGGGCTTCTGAAGTGATTTCTCACTTTCTGGTGGAAGTGAATGGGCCAGTCATCTCTGATAAGCAGTGGTCGTTGTGGGGTTTGTTTGTTTTTTTACAAAAAAATCTACACTTGAAAAAAAATCTGCACAGCCAATCAGGTTTCCAACAGCCAGTCAGAAGCCCTGCTGGGCAAAAGCCCAGCCTGGTCCCACCCACTCCCGAAAACACTTGATGGGTACCAAAATAGATATTGGCACCACGTTGGGGATGCCTGTCCTAGGTTGCGGCCTTTGCAGATCCTCAGATGTGCTGACTCCTAGTACTGCATTCTTAAAAGATTTGTCCCACACAGTTATTGACATGTAAAGAGAATGCATTTAAGAGAAGTCACATGTGAAAACAGTGAAAAACAGAAAAACAACTGAACCTTAAATCTGTTTTAGAGTATTCAGCATGATTATATTTCTGCAAGGGGAGGAAAAAACAGGAAGGAAAACCTGTGCTTCCTAAGAAAAAATGCTGGTGTCTCTGGCTTTGGAAGATTTCCTTCAGTCTTTCCACTTGAGACACATTATATTTCAATGTGGAATTACCTTTCAAAGAAGATCTAAGGTTTTTTTTTTATTAACCTAAAATCCTGCATATCTCTACTACAGAAGTAATCTCTGGGCAGAAGTAATGTATGCTGTTTTTGGTGACCTATTTGCATTTAAATTTATATCTGCTCATTCTTTTCTCAACTGAGCACTAATATTTATATAAGCATTTAATGTATATTAATATATACATATTATATAAAATATTGATCTCCAGGTATATCAGTGCAATTTTCTTTACACAGTGCTGTTGTAATCATGGCATTCAGAGCTTGTGCACAAGTTTAGTTCACGCAACTTTAAGAAAAGGATTTTTAAAAAAACAGAGATTGGAAATGTCATGTTAAGCTGCATATGTATTACATATATACTCTGCAGAGTAATGTAATTGGTTTCCCATAGCACATTCCTACGAATATGGGTTTCATAACTCACAGAAACATCACAGCCGTACAGATGATATGCGCTCATTAATTCTCATAAGAACTCAGGGAACTATGGAAGTTATTTTTCTTCATCAGAGCCGAGACAATCAACCAAATCCATCTAGAAGGTAAACACATGGAAACAGGTCCCTGCGGATCTCAAGCGGGAAACATGCAGACAGAAGCTGGGTGTACCGTTCCACCCCCAGGTCAGCTGCTGGAGACGTATACACACAGTTTCAGTCAGAAAGGTCAACAGCAGTACCAATCATCTGTGCAGAGGAGGCTGAACTTAGTCTCCCCTCCCCAGTTCAACTAAAAATTAAATTAAATATTATCATGCACACTCTGAACTGCAGCACTCCTACAGCAGGCCAACGTACCATTAAATACCTACCACACAACCAAATCTTATGAATATTAACACAGAAAGAAATCCTATTTGGTAAGTTCCAGTGGTTTCCTTCTGCTGCAGGGGAGTCTTGTATGAAGGGACCCATTGGATCTAACTCAGTAGAAAGAGATTTACAGTGTAATCCTAAACAGAATTACACTATTTTAAGAATATGAGAAAAGCCCTGCGGAATCAGACCAGTGGTCTATCTAATCCAGCATACTATTTCATGCAGTGGCTAGCCAGTTGCCCTGGAGGGCCAACAACTAGGGCAGAGAAGCCAAGGCTTTCTCCTGATGTTCCCTCCAAGCACTGGTATTCAGAGAGCTGCTGTCTGTAAATGTTGAAATTGCCTTTGGTCCCCATGGCTGGTGGCCATCTCTTCTCAGTCTCCTTGCTAAGCAGCCAGCCGGAGAGGAGGGCCTACTAAGAATCTGCAGAGCCAGACCAGAACAACCCTGGATTAGAGTTCTAGAAACACCTTAGTTAAATATTGTTGTTATTCCTTATTCCAATAGCTAAGTTGCCGGCCCTATAATTAACTGTTAATGAAGAAGCCTTCAGCAAAATGGAATTGGGTGTTTGTTGTTCACTCCGCTACACAAAAGGGAAGTAGAGGTTTTAACAGGAGCAGATATTCAGCCCGTAGCTAACGTACTGTTTTTAAGATTCTCTTTGACAGAACACAGCTCAACTCATATTTTCTTTATCGGTTTTCCTTGTGAAAATGTGCATCCAATTTGTTATCTACATTATTTATCCTAGATGCAGCTACATTAGCAACATCTTGAAGGAGAGAAAAAACAGTTCAGGGGGCTCCAGGAAGTGGAGATGAGGAAAAAATGGATAGAGTTTCAGGAAGAAAACCATAAACTGTCTAAATATAAAGGGTACAAAAGGAAGTTCCCGAGGAAAAAGAAACTGATCTCCTATTGTCTTGAGATCCCAGCACAGTAAGTTAAGATGTATACGAAGTCATAATCTTTAAACACACCATTTCCTTCCTACTGTTCCTTAAAGCAAAGAAGCTGATTAAACATCCGGCCACACTCGGCAAGCCCTTGCACGGCATCGCTTGCTTCCAAGACCGAGCAAGGTTGTTCACATGTTAAATTGCTGTTCTCTGCATGACAGCAACAGTGAATCACTAACATCACACTCTGGGAGTTTAAAACCAGCTGTAGAAGCATTGAAACACTAATTCTCAGCTACACATGGTACAGATATATGCATCTTCTTTCAAGGTGCTTGATTTCTATTTTTAGGGCACTGCATCCTCGTATTGTGCATTTGTTTAGCTGTGAACGTCTCTGAGACTCCACCATGTTCTTTTTCTGTTTTCCCACCACCTTTACCCTGGCAGTTTCAGCCATTTTAAGGGTGATAGCTTGTGAGGCTCTTTGTTCACCCCTCCACTGCCAGGTGCCACCTGTTGGTGGGAGAGCCCACAAGACCTCAGAACCACCACACCAGACACCTCTATACTAGCCTTAAGGGCTTTTTTTGTAGAAAAAGCCCAGCAGGAATTCATTAGCATAATAGGCCACACCCAACAGCAGGAACTCATTAGCATATTAGGCCACACCCCTGGCCGTGCAGCACCCTCCCAGGATCAGCTTCCCCAGATGCCCCACGGCTTACGGGGCGCATGGGGAACCTGAGGGAAGGAAGGCAGTTTCTGGATCGGCTTCCCCAGGCACCCCACAGCTGCAGGGTGCCTGGGGAACCCGAGGAGAGGAGGCAGTTTAAACTGCCTTCCCTTCCTGGATGGTCTTGGCTTCCCCAGGTGCCCCATAGCTTGTGAGGCACCTGGGGAACCCGAGGGGGGGGGGCTGTCAGCGTGGCCAACTCAGAAGCCAGCCGGAACTCCATTCCTGTGCGTTCCTGCCCAAAAATAGCCCTGCTAGCCTTAATCATAATGAATGTGAACCTGGTTTCCTTTCAGCCAGGGTTTACCAGCCAGCATTATGCCATGGTTGCAACTGGGACTTTGGTTAACATAAGAACATAAGAAGAGCCCAGCGGGATCAGACCAGCGGGCCATCTAGTTCAGCTACCTGACTCAGACAGTGGCCAACCAGTTCCTCCGGAGGGCCAACAACAGGGCACAGAGGACGAGGTTTTCCCTTGATGTTGCCTCCTGGCTCTGGGATTCAGAGGCTTATGCTTAGAATATGGAGGTTAGAGAACATCTTATTATTTCTGGAAGAATTAAACAATCCTATTCTACCTTTGCACCTAGGTTGGCAGTTCTGGATAGCGTTGCCAGCTCTGGGTTGGAAAATGCCTGGAGACTTTGGAGGTGGATCTGGGGGAGGGGAGGGGCCTCACAATGGTACAATGCCATAGAGGCCACCCTTCAAAGCAGCCATTTTCTCCAGGGGAGCTGATCTCTGTCAGCTGGAGATCAGCTGTAAAAGCAGGAGATCCCCAGGCCCCACCTGGAGGCTGACAACCCTAGTTCTGGATTGGGAAATTTTGGGGGTGGAGCCTGAGGACGGTGGGGTTTGGGGCAGGGAGGGACTTCAATGGGGTAAAATGCCATACAGTCCACCTTCCAAAGCAGCCATTTTTCCCAGGTGAATTAATCTCTGTTGCTTGGAGATTAGTTGTAATCCCAGGAGATCTTCTGCCGCCTAGAGCCGGCCTTGCCGGGGTATTAATTAATTAAATAAATAAATAAGCCACTATATGGAGATGGCAACCCTATTTTTACCTCATTCAGGCTTCCCAAGTGGTTGACTACCAAACAGTAATATATATCGAAAACCAAAATTTTTTTTTTAAAATTCACAGTCCTTGAAAAGAATTCTAAAAATGGCAATCAGATGTCAGCAAAGGCCTGGGGGAAGATAGATATGTTTACCTGGTACCTAAAAGAGAACCATGTAGGTACCTTTCTAAGTTTCTGGGGATGATATTCCAAAGCCAAGGTGCCAACACAGAGATCTCACCACCACTCACTCCTGAAGGTGGAGGCACCTAGGTCTGAGCCTCAGCAGAAGATGTTGATCTAAATGAGCAGAAAATACATTAGACTTAGAAAGGTGTTCACTTGTGTGGGGACACCCTGTACCAACAGGGCAGAATCTGCACTAGTTTCTTTAGCTTTCCAAACAAAATTAAGGATATTAACTTTCAGAAGTTCACATAAAAAATAGTGCTAAATGTCCCTGAGAATGTAGGTGGTGCATTTGTCTGTAAAAGCTTAAAAGCATTTTCACCCAGGATTTTAAACCTATTTAAAAATCTGATTTTTTAAAAGAAAATTACCAAAGTCAAAAAGCAGGAATATGAGACAATGAATACATACAAAAAATACAAACACTTAAAAAGAATACCTAGAACAAGCCATGTCCTCCTAAGAACAAAGTCTGAGTCCGGTGGCACCTTTAAGACCAAAGAAGTTTTATTCAAGGTATGAACTTTCAGGTGCAAGCACACTTCCTCAGTATTGTCCAAGTAAATATCTGAGGAACTGTGCTCGCACATGAAAGTTCACACCTTGAATAAAACTTTGTTGGTCTTAAAGGTGCCACCGGACTCAGACTTTGTTCTGCTGCTTCAGACCAACATAGCTACCCACCTGAATCCATGTCCTCCTAAGATAGTGTGTGGATATACAGACATAGACAGTTATAAAATATATGCAGTACAATACTTTACACAATTTTGCTGCCATAAGCAATTTATTGTTGACTCTAAATGAATGGAATGGATCAAATGGTACCCTTTTGCAAAAATAGTGGATCCTTTCCACTCATATAAAAGGGATCAACACTTTTTGCAGATTTCCCATTGGGAGGGGGGCTCTCCAAGCATCAGGATCGGGTTTTGGGTGTGTGTGTGGGGGGCTTTAGAAAAGATTCAGAGGTGGGAAGGATCCTTCCAGCAGAGGACCTCTTCTCACAGTTCTTTGGACTTAACCCAGTATTATTAAATATATCTTTCAGATAAGATATTGACTTATTCTAGGCTCAGGTGGTACTAATCAGCCCATCATTTCATTAATGAAAGGACGAAACACAGTTCTATTTGAGGACATGTTCAAAAATTGTGCTTGTTCTGAGTGACATATCCAATCTAAATCCACTGTCTGTTTATATATACACTGTAATCTTTGGCCAGCTGAAATTAATTTAAGGGAAACATTAGCCTAGATTCAGTTTTATTTCTCAGCTGAGACTGTACAAGTTAAATCTTTGCTCCACTTCATGGACCTGAAAACAAAAGGTTTGTCTTAGTTCTGTAACAACAAATAAAATTTTTGCTATTAATCCTCTAGAGCTGTGGTTTTTAATGAATAATTTGGACTGCATTTTAGTTCTTACATAACAGCTTCTCAGAGCAACCTGCTTAACGTCTGTCTAATTTGAAAATCCTTGAACCTAGTAGGGACTCATTCCACCCATTGTTGTAGCTACTTCCTCAAATGACAATACATGTCTATTTTTAATAAGAATGTCCGCAATATCTGAAACTTTGTGTCTCCCACGTTGAAAGCTGCAATTGTTTCATCTCTTTCAACTGTTCATTACAATCTGCAGAATGGATTGTTGTAATGTACTCTGTGTGGGGGTCGCCCTTCAAGGTAACTTGGGTCTGATTCACATGTGATGTTGGTGAAGCAAAGGCCTTCCTTGAGTGACTGCAGGCTCAGAGTCTCACTCAAACTGTGTGGCCATCAGTCTAAAGTAAGGTTGCCAGGTCCCTACTGGTCACCAGCTAGGGCTGCTAAGTACCGGCGACTTACCGGCGGGGGGGAGTTGTTCTCCCCCCGGGAGCTCTTCTGGCGCATGCGCTTTGCGCGTGCGCCACGGCGACATAATGACATCACCTGGAGGTGACGTCATTACATGGGGGGGAAGTCGTCCTCACCGGACGACTTCTGGGGCGGGGTTCCCCCGCCCCCCGGGCTGACTTGGCAGCCCTATCACCAGCAGGAGGTGGGGGGGTATGGCCAGTGCTCCCTCTAAACTGTGGGGTCTTGTAAGCAAAAATTCTACTCTGTGAGCTACTGACATTAAAGTTGTGAGCAAGTGATTTGGCTATTGCATTAATTAGTTTGCTCTGGAGCCATCCTTCCTGAACTATGACAAAAATATGTGAGCCAGAGGCTAAAAACTGTGAGCTAGCTCACACTAGCTCAGCTTAGAGGGGACACTGGGTACAGCTGCCAGATCCGGGTGGGGAAACTCCTGGAGATTTGGAGGGGGAGCCTGGGGAGGACAGGGACCTCAGTTGGGTACAATGTGATAGAGTCCACCCTCCACAGCATACATTTTCTCCAGGGGAACTGATCTATGTAGTCTAGACTGGAGATGAGCTGTAATTCTGGGAGATCCCCATGTCCTACCTGGAGGCTGGCATCTGACGAAGAGAGCCGTGTTTCTCAAAAGCTTATGCTACAATAAAGTTTGTTAGTCTTAAAGGTGCTACCGGGCTTTTTACTATTTTGCAGCAACAGGCTAACACCTCCGGATCTAGCCCAAAGCAGCGACACATACTTAATTTGCACACCAGAGATATTGCGGACATTGTGCTGGCATGCTGTCTAAACATATGCAGCTACTTTGCATGGGATCCTACACAGTACGCATGAGATGTTGAGCCTGTCCAAAGCTACAGGGAGAAGGCTCACCACTGCTATATTTAAATCGGACCTTAGAAACTGCTGCAACTGGTATAAAATGCTGTTGCCTGTGGATGTCACTCTTAAAACAGCTTTATGGGTTGCTAATTTGTTTCTGGTCTGAGTTCAAGGTGCTGGTTCTTACTGAAACAGCCCTTCACAATCTGGGACCCCCCCCCCCCCACACACTTGGACCACCTATTCCTGAATAAAGCCTCATATTTCAGTAGCCAAAGTGGCCTGTTTCATCTGTGCCAGCAGCTAGAAGGCAGGCTTACATAAGAACATAAGAAGAGCCCTGCTGGATCAGGTCAGTGGGTCACCTAATCCAGAATCCTGTTTCATACAGCAGCTCTGGAGGACCAACAGACAGGGCATAGCATCCAAGGCCTTATTTTCCTGATGCTGCCTCCCAGCACTGGTATTCAGAGGTTTCTTGCTCTTGTATATGAAGGTTCTTTTACTCACCATGACTAGTAACATGAACACCCTCAGCCAAAATAAAAGGTGTTTGAAGATATAGCCCTGGTTCCAAGGCTGTTCAGAAGGCTTCCTCCCTGCTGTTCTTATGGACACTGTGTAAAGTCAATGTTTTCCAGAAGGAGTTTGTATCCTGCTGACAGTGCTCTCTGATTGTTGTGCTCTTTCACTGAAGTCTTAATTGTTTTAACATGCCCTGAGCCTTGCTATGCAGGGGAGGGAGGGCTAGAAAACAAACAAATACATTGTAAATGGCAGTTTTTCTGTCTTGGATTTTACAGTTACATTCTTTTTTTGGTTACTCTGTGTGTGTGTGTGTGTGTGTGTGTGTGTGTGTGTGTGTGTGCATGTGTGCATGTGCGCACATGCTCCTTGAAGTCATGGTTGACTTCTGGCGACCCCTAGTGGGGCGTTGGCATTTCAGAGAGATGGCTTACTATTGCTTGCCTCTGCATCCCAGCCCTGGTATTCCTTGGAGGTCTCCCTTCCAAGTACTTGCCAGGGCTGGCCCTGATTAGCTTCCAAGTTATTACAAGATTGGGCTTGCCTGAGCTATCCAGGTCAGGCATATCATTACACTCTTAAAGCTTGCATTGATTGGCTGTTAGCCACCCTGAATGTAGGAGAGGTTGCAGGAGAAGCTGAATTTAAACCTTCCAATAAAATAATAAGTGTTCAGGGAGATAATATTAGAGTCAAGGCTGTCGATGAGCTAGAGTACACCAATGGTATCAACATACCCTTTAGAAATTATCCGAAAGCATATTAAAACCCCATCAGACTACTACCTTCATCATTTATGTTGTATGTGAGACCATAGTAACTTGAAATCCAAAACAGCACTGTATCCCCAGCACTTCAAGCCTAGTTTAAAATTTATACTTTTACACTCACACGACCATAAGAAGAGCCCTGCTGGATCAGACCAGCACTCCATCTAGTTCAGCATCCGGTCTTACACAGTGGCCAACCAGTTTCTCTGGATGGCCAACAAGAGGGCATGGAGGCCAATGCCTTCCCCGACAATGCTTCCTGGCTCTGGGATGCAGAGAATTAATGTTTCACACATACAAGATCAAAAAATTTTTTTAATGGAGACGTTTAAAACACACACACAAAAACTGAAAACTAACTCTGGTTAGCATTTACTCCACTTTCTGAGCTGACGTGGTTCTAGTCACACCTAGTAATGACCAGTTAGCTTACCAGCTGGGAAAAAGCCACTCAGAAAGGGCTGCCAAGGAAAACTGGCAAAAATGAGTTTGAACCTGGGACTCTTCCAACACCTACAAACTATCCGATCAACTGGGTTTAGTTTACAAGGTGCTAATGGAGATTTGGTAGGTACTTTACTGAACTCCTGTGCATGAATAATTAGGATAAATCATTGACATTGAGCATAATTTATGGGGAAGACTGGTTTGTTGGAGGCGACATGAATGGATGCTGCAAATAAACTGGAGAAGGCAGGGGAAGCACAGGAGCCAGGTCTGCTCTTCATCATGTGAACATTGACAAGTTCTCTTCATTTTTCTTTCAGCTCCCTCTTCTATAGAAAATAAATTTACTACCTTTTAATAGCTTGATGCTTTAAACTTTTGTGTGGATTATATGGTTCTTAATCTGTCACCCACCTCCGATTCCAGTGGCACAGGAGAAAGGACAGGCTTATAATTGTTTTAAATTAAAATAAGCAAATAACTACATAAATCACTAGAGAAACTTAACATTTCTTCCATTCGCCTTCTCATGTCTTGCATGGTCCCCTTATAAAGTGCAACAATAAACCCATCTGAATTTTGGGATAGTTAATAACAGCTGGAATGAAAGTTCATTTGAGAAAAGAATGGGGCAAATGTATAAATTCACAGCTGCTGGTGCTGAGACCCAGAAGGCTTTACAGTAAAAAGTAAAAGTCAGAAGACATACAGACTCTCCAGACTTGTCCAGTCAAGATGAATTAGAACTTTTTTTTTAAAATGGTGGTGCAGTGTCTATTCTTGCACTAAGCCAATTATACTCACTGATATTTATGTATATGTTTTGTGCCCTAAGGAAAGATGCATATCTCTTTACTACAGCAGATTCTGCTCAATTAGTCGGGCATAGGTTCCATGGAACATATGGCTTAAATCCAAGTTGCCTTTTTTAAAAAAAGGAATTAAAATACATATAGTTATTGCTGCTGCAGCTGTTATTAAGGCAGATTTTATATAAGCAAATCCTAACCTCTAGGGCTGCATCGATTGCATAGTTACCTGTTTGCTGTGGGGCTCAATTCAAAGTGCTGGTTATTACATTTAAAGCCCTCCATGGCCTAGGGCCTTCATACTAATTGAACCTTATCTTTTGGTATACTCCCACATGCCAGTTATGCTCCTCAGACTGTTGGAATATGCAAGGTCTGCTGTGCATAGAGAAGACGACAAGAACATCCTGCAGGGGGCAGCAGAAGGGACAACTAGTTAGCATGGTAAGATTAGGATCTTTCTGCTATTTTCAAATAGTCTCCTTCCTGTCTCCTGATTGGTTCAGTTAGGTCTCCTTCTTGCTCCTGCTGAGAACTCTTAGTCTGCTGACTCTTTCCTAGCTATTTAGACAGTTAGATTTCTCTTTCTCCTTTTTCTTACAAAGTTTGTTCTCTTAATAAACTGACTTTATTCTTTAAAAAGCGTGTGCTCCATATCACTGCACATCTACACCCTGCCAACAGGGTTCTGGGCCCAGCATGAGCACTTCAGCTATGAAAGAAAAAAGTTAGATACTTCATTAGGCAAAAGAAGAAAGAACAAAGATGGTGACTTCCTGTAGTATTCAGCACAGTTACCTACTAGATAGGCTTACAGGAGGCAACTATTTGATATGGAAAGAGAGAATGAAGAGTCACCTGCTTGGGACAGGACTGTGGCACACTGTTCAAACCCTCCGACTGGGAAATGATGATTCAGCAAAGCAAAAGGGCTGGGATGCCGACAACAAGAAGGCAAGAGGAGTCATGATAAAAGGTTTAACTGATAGGGACGTTCTAAGTGTGATTCAAATGCAAATTGTTAAGGCTGTATGATCTGAATTGGTTTCATGTAAATTTGTCTCTGAAAAGCCAGCTCTACATACGAAAAGAGACTGGTTAGCACTAAGATGTCAGAAGGAGGTTAATTTGCATGACCATATAGATGAAATGCTTAGTCTAACTCACTGGTTCCCAAAGTGGGCAAGGTGGGCTGGAACTATCCAGGTGCAGTTCCACAAACTGCATCTTTTTGTCCACTTCTTGAAGGTAGATGTCCTGGGGGGTGCTGAGTAATTTTTTTTCTGAAAAGAAGGCGGTGGGCCGAATAAGTCTGGGAACCTCTGGTCTAACTCTACAGTTAAGAAGCACTGGAAAAGAGATTGCAGACCAGGCCTTGGGTGTGTTGCTGTTAATTAGCCTGCCAAAGTCTTATGAAAATGCTGTGTCTCAAATTGAAGCAAAAGGAAAATGGTCTTTCACAGAAGTAATAAACCAACTTGAGCAGACATACAAACACAGACAATTTGAGGAATTCAACAAGAAAGTTGAACCAAATGTTGATAAAGTAGCTCTAAATGTAAACAGCAAGAGTAAAATAATTTGTCGTTTATGTGGAAAACCAGGGCACATTAAAAGAAATTGCAGTGCTTTTAAGCAAAAAGGTACCTTTACAAAAACAAGAAAAGCAGAGAATTCCAAGGAGCTACTATTGAAAAAGTGTTTTACATTGACTCAAGGAGCTACCAAGAGTCACACTTGGTATTTAGATGGTGCATGCACAATGCACATGTGTGCACATAAAGCCTTCTTTGAGACACTACATGAAGAAAGGAAAGGAGAGAGACATTAAGTGTGGCAGACGGGAGATCTATGACTGCAGAAGGGGTTAGCTCAGAACAGTAAAATGCATGTTCCATATGGACAAATCAGAGAGGTCCTCATTAAAAATTGTCTGTATGTGCCACAATCAGCAGACATGATTTCTATAAGAGTACTTGCAAAAAGAGGAATATTCATATCATTTGGAGAAAAATGTTTTATTTAGCAAAAGGGAGAATGGATTGCATATAAAGCCACCTTCCTACAAGGAGAAATAAAGGAGGATGTTTACCATCAGGATTTGAGCAAGCCAAAGACAGGCACCTAGTATGTAAAAAACAAAACAGCATATATGGACTACAACAAGCTGCAAGGTGCTGGAACTAAAAACTTCATCAGATGCTAACCAGAGAGGGACTTGAGCGAGGCAAAGCTGAGGTATGCCTGTATTCAAGATGCAGAGACAATGGATAGATCTACATTTTTACCTATGTGGATGACTTAAATTTGCTTTCTACACTTCTATACTTCTCTAGAAAAAGTGCTCCAGCCATCCTACTTGTCTCCATTGTTTCCTATGGAGGAAAAAATTCCATGCTTTCTTCAGGGCAAATAAGCCAATAGCACAACATACAAGAGCAACCACTGGTCAAAAGCCTCCAAGTGCAAGCAGAACTCTAAATGCAAACAAGCCCAACACAACCAATGTGAAACCAGAGAAGCCAACTTGGAAATCCACCCCCACACCCCAGAACAAACCCTTTAAAAATTAAAATGCAAGCACTTAAAATTTCTAAAACAAGCCAAGAGAACAGACCCTAACAAAACACCACAAGCCTTTTAAATTCATGAAAAAAATGCAGCAGCAGCAGCAACACATGATGCATCCTCAGTGTGTCTTCTGAAGAGCACAGTAACAGAAGCCAGGCTCCTTTTGAACTCTGACCCTGATATCATTAATGTTTCCCACACTCTTAAGCAAGCTGAAAATTCCCAGAGAATGAGGCCGTAACTGCAGATTTTGCTAGGAGAGAAAATGAAAGATTGAACTCTGCACTTTCACTCTGAGTAACTAAAGAAAAAGAAATGGGTTGAAAATGTTGGCATTTTCTTGCCCCTTTATAATAACTGCAATATTTTATTTTAGCTGGCTGGTGCTGTTTAATTTGATGCTTTTTGCCCATTAGGAGGCATTTCCCTCTATTTACTTGGTCTCTGCGAGTTGCTTCTCTGATATAGCTACACCACAGGAAAATTAAGTGATTTTTGTAAGTTCTTTCACATGATCATTGTTGTGTCATAATAGTGTTAGTACAGTCCTTTTTACCAAGCAAAAAAATAAGGAAACATATTAAAAACCATACTGAGAACTTTCCAGCCATCTGACATTTTTTCACTCCAGGATATATGTAACGTGTAATGCTTTCTTTTATTCTGCAGTATTTTAATAAAATATTTTAACTCACCATGAGTCCTTTTTAGAAGAAAAGCAGCTATATAAGCAGACAGATTTCATACATCCACGATAGGCTATTTGCCTTATACACCAGTTTCTAGCACTTCTTTAGTCATTTTCAGATGTTACATCCAGATATATCAGGAGCCCATAGTATCTCACTATTTTGCACAAAGAGGGCAAAATAGTCACCATTATGCATGAAGAGGGCAAAATAGTCACTATTATGCATGAAGAGGGCAGTACAATATTTTGTACATATACAACTTTGGACTCATGTAGTGAAACTATACTCACATTAAAAAACACACCATGCACCCCCTATTCAGACAAAATGGCTACAACACATGTTGAGAGCATCACAGGTAGCACATGTTTTTGCTTTTGGGCTCCCAGTACACGTAGCTCTAACATCTCTAAAGAACTTTTAAGTCTGTCACATAAGCATGGTTTTTGTATCACACAACTTAAGTCTCATGAATATATCTCTTAACACGACCCTATCTCTGGATAGTTTAATCTGGAGTACGAGGCCATGAACAGACAAGACAAATCTTTCTGCAAACCTGAGAAAAGTCCCAGGTTTGCAGAAAAATCTGAAATCTTAAAAAAAGGTGTATTAACCCCCCAACAGGAGCAGAAACAAAAGCTATCTCAGTGGCAGTTGCTAGGCAACTACAACAGCATTGCCGGCCTTCATGCCTTGGTTTCTGACAGTAAAAGGTAAGGAGGGGGACAGGGCCCTTTGAGGGAAGACTCATGGGGGTCAGGCCTGGCAGCAATCACTGGACGAACAGATTACATGCCTCTTGCACAACTCACCCAGGACTGGTTGCTAGCTACTGTTCAATAGCAGCCAGGCCCATAGCCAGGATTTTGTGGCTTGTGGGGCAATTTTTTTTCTGGTGGGGCTGAAGTTCTCAGTGTAGAAAGAAAAGCCATTTAGCCAATAGAAAGCTGTTACCAGGATAGACTTCTAAATAGCAAGCTGTCAACCATTTTAGATGACAGTTCTCAGCTGCTGCAAGTTAGTCACTTCCACCAGCCTAAGCAACAATTCTGATAGTTGGCAGCAAGAGGAAGTGATGACTTCTATTGTCAAGAGAGCTAACACTTAGGCAGAAAAACTCTCCTAAAGAAGACCAATTTCTTGACAGAGAGTTAGAAGGGATCCTAGAGGTCACCTGCTCCACCCCCTTGCTCAATGCGGAATTAGTCAGCTACAGCACTCTACACTAATTAAAGTAGAGCACAACACACCTTTAAAATGTTTTTAAATGACTGAAAAAAGCATTTACAGGAGAAATTCTTGTGGGGTTGTGCCTTTAAGAAAGGGGGCAGAGCCCCCAAAAGCCCCACCATAGCTATAGGCTTGACAATAGCCATCCCCCAGAAAGCCAGTGTGGTATATTGTTTAGAATTTCAGACTTGGATCTGTAAGATACAGATTTGAATCCTCACTCTGCCATGGAAGCTCACTGGCTGAGCCTGTGCTAGTCACACATTCTCAGCCGAACCTATCTCACAGGGTTGTTGTGAAGATAAAATGGACAGGAAGAAAGTTATGTAGGCTGCTTTGGGTCCCTGTTGGGAAGAAAGGTGGGCTATAAATGAAGTAAATAAAGTAAATAATAAATAGTCTATGAGAATGAAGTGCATCATGTTTTTATTAGCTTTGGATTCCCAGAGTAGAAAAAGGTGGGGTATAAATGAAGTAAGCAAATAAATATAGCCAAAGAATGCAGGTAAATAAACATAGGTTGGCTGGAAGGAAAAAGGGGAATGGGAGAAGATATGGGAGTTGCCAGGGGGAGGGAAGAGGAAATAGTGCAGGGAGGGGAAGACAAGAGAAAGTAAAGTGCCCCCACAAATGCCTGAGGGCTCCCCACTGAGCAACTGCACCCAGCCAGGTGGCCAGCATCATGCAACTGGCCCTGCCCAGTACCACACAGAGTTTTCCCAGGTACAGGCTGCCAGGGGGAGGGAAGGAGGGAAAGCTGAGGACATAGCAGGCAGATAAAAGGCTGGTTGACTGGTGAGTGGCTAAGAAGAAAGCGAAGCAGGAAAAGGGGGAAAGCAACTGGAGCTTTCAGAGAAGGTAGGGGGAAATGAAATCTTCTGCAAGTTCTTGCAGGTCCCCTGCCTGTATTAATACTGTATTTTGTACATTTATTTCCAGTCCCTAATTATTATTCTTATTTATTCAAGGTAGGTTGGGCTGAGAAAGAATAATTGGCCCAATGTTTTATTTATTTAAAACATTTCTTTGCTGCCTTTCTACCTTTCCACCCAAGTAGGGCCGCCAAGACAGTGAACATCAAAACATTCATAGGCGTCAACTACGGGGGGGCTCGAGGCCTCGAGCCACCCCCGAAATTTCCCGGGGGGGGGACTGAGCCCCCCCGGGAAAACGGTGCGCCCTCCGCCGTGCCTCCCTTGGCCCTTCCTAGGGCTGCCGCCGCCACCACCTCTCCCCCCCACCCCGCCTGGCCAGTCCGACCCTCCCTCCCTCCGTCCAGGGGCCAGCTAAGCAAATGCCCAGCTGGCCCCTGGACGGATGGAGGGACGGAAGCAGGAGTGGTCAGGTGGGGGGGAGGCGGCGGGGACATGGTCTCGGCAGGCGCGCGCACGGAAGAGCCCCGCCCCCCTGGGAGTTTTTAAACTCTACGCCCCTGAAAACATTAAAACAACATTTAGAATAAAGTATGTATAAAATAATTCAATAAGAACATATAAATACACATACCACCAAAAACAGGGGAAAGGGCCACTAACAGTTATTTGGGAGTATGTAACAGCATGACTGAAGGGCATGAACAGCATGACTCCAGCTTCCTGGCAGAGTGAAGACTGAGCCCGGGCCCCCCTGTTCTACTTGTCTGACACTCACCACTAAACTATACTGGTTTGCCTCCCAAAGGCTTAAAAACAGTTTTGCATTTCTGCAAAGCAATCAGAACTGCCATAACTAAAATGATGCACCTTGTTACATTTGATTACTGTATTTTCTTCACTGTTTAATTTTCAAATTGTGGATGTTAACACAGGACCAGTCATTGCAACTGTGCTGCACTCTGAAGTTCTGGGTTGGCCTTTTGGTCCCTTTCAACATTCATTTCTGTTTCCTTCTTCTCCTTCTCTGACAGTATCTCCATATTGCTTCTTGGAGATGCTATCATTCAGGTTGATCATCTCTCTGACCCTGTCTTCTGACCCCTTTCTGCTGACCTCCTCCCTTGGCCCCACTCATTGCTTTGGGTGTTCTTTATTTCATCTCCAGTACGAACTTCTGTGTCTCCAATACTTCTGCTGTGGAGCTCTCTCAGCCTCTTCCTTCCTTCCATTTCCTTTAATACTGCACATATCCCAGCATTCCCATTCTCTGGTTTCTGTTCATTCTGTGATTTGCAGTCCACTGATGTAGTGGCTTTTTTAGAAGGTGTTTTCTCTAGTGTCACACTACTTAGACTCTACATGCACCACTGTACATTCATCCCACTCATCAGCTATGGGCTGATCTGGTTCACCCGCCTCCATTTTATTCTTAACTGTGGCATATGTTATACTGAAATAGAGTGAATGGCCCTACAGGTCACTCAGTGAGCTTCATGACAAAGTAGGGACTTGAATCAAGGTCTTCCTAGCTAGAAATTCTTAAGCACTAGACCTTGATGTATATTTCCCACTGTACTACAATGACTCACACCAATTCTTTGAATCCTTGGCACCTTTCTTTACCCTTGAGTGACCCACCACTTCCCCCATTCTCCACCCAATACATAGCCAGGACTGCCTTCCAACAATAACATCTGGAGAGAAGGTGGCAACACTGTCTGGAAAGGACCAAGAAACCCACCAAGTTATGCCTTCAGAACCAGAAAGAACCCCAATGGGTATAAGCAGGGGTTTTTAAAAAAAAAAACCCTCATATTTATACCCAGGGCTATTTTGGGGCAGGAATGCACAGGAACGGAGTTCCGGCTGGCTTCGGAGCTGGCCACACCTACAGCCTCTCCCCCCCCCCCCCGGCTTCCCTAGGCGACTCGAGGAAGCCAATCCAATTCAGGGAGGGAAGGCAGTTTAAACTGCCTCCCTTCCTCAGGTGCCCCAGGTGCCCCACAGCTGTGAGGTGCCTGAGGAAGCCGATCCAGAAACCGCCTTCCTTCCCTCAGGTTCCCCATACACCCTGCAAGCCACGGGGCACTTGGGGAAGCTGATCATGGGAGGGAGCTACGCTGTCAGGGGTGTGGCCTAATATGCTAATGAGTTTCTGCTGTTGGGTGTGGCCTATTATGCTAATGAGTTCCTGCTGGGCTTTTTCTACAGAAAAAGCCCTGTTTATACCACTGTTAGATTCAAGTCCAGTAGACCTTAGACATCAACTAGAATTTTGGGGTATGAGGTTTTGAGAGTCAAAGCTCCCATCACCAATTTTGACTCTCAAGAGCTCATACCTCAAAAAACTTATTGGTCTCTAAGGTGCTACTAAACTTGAATTGAGATGTTCTACTGCAGACCAACACAGCTGCCATCTGAAACCATTTTCAACACAATAAGTAATCACTGTGAGTGTATCAAAAGATTCCCCACACACACACACTACATATCTTGCTGAAAAGGTCGTTACACAACACTGTTCCGAGTAGCCCATGCATGACACAGTTCAGCTAAAACAGATTAGTGTAATTTTATGAAAGAAACATTCAATTACTAGGTTGCACTGTACTGGGAGACTTTGACTCTGATTTATCCTGGAGTTGAAGCCCTGATAATCTATGTGCTAAATTCATCCTGGTGGATAATAGAAAATTCTGCTCCATTTCCTCTGGGACTTCATGCTCATTAGTCACAGCTACCAATTAAAAGCTTTGTTAGAAAACCAGAGGAATGCGACAGAGCACATGTACGGACCAGGAACCTTCTTTCAGACCCAGCATGGATGAGTGGCTTTGTATAGGGCGCCAAGAATCACATTAGTAGGTCGTGTGCATCAGCATGCAAGATCGACAAAAAAAATGAATGCCCTTTTTTAAAGTCAGCACAACTCTTTTATGTACTGACCACTAACAGTTAAAAGATCTTGAATCTCCTAACTAAAACTAAAGTTAATTTTTTTAAGAGAAAGAGAAGAAAGAGGGATATATTCTGATTTAAAAAACTGTAAATCTAACAAACCAGCTTTTCTCTTTGTCTTAGTAGATCTCTTGCCCAACAAAGGTGAAGTTGGGGTTAATGCCTCAGCCAACTGCTGATGAACTAGATCAACAACTATTTTTGCAAGGGATTATTGGCATTATAAAGCAGTGTCAAATGTCCCTAACAGTAACTATTAATTAAGAAAATAATAGGATTCAGCATCTGTGTTCCGATCATGCCGCCAAGTGACTCCATCTCAATCTAAGAACCCATAATGGGGCTCAACAAAACACAAAGACAGTCCTAGGAGAGATTAAAATGTACAATACCCAGCCTCAAAAAACAGAATAGCTGGCAGCAGGTCATTCATTCAGTGAGGCATATTAGTATGGCCACTTTTTAAAAATGATGCCACAATATTATTTTATCGCTTCCCAATGTTAACCTGTTGCTTCCAAAAACTAACTTTTTTATTATGGGTTTAAATTCTCAGATTGCTTTTGCCATGAACTGAAGCAGAAGCAATAATGCCTGCCTTTCAACTTAAATATTCATTTGTGGAAATCAAGTGCAGTCTAATAGCAATGCTTTGGCATATATTCTGCATTACTGAAATATTATTCTCTAACATATCCTATTTCATGACAGATATCATAACAAATCATGAGCATTACCCTGTGGTGGAAGCATTGTGGAAATGTACATGGGAGATAAACAGTCGCTGCAAGAAATAAGGATAGAGGGAAGCTGAAGATGGGCAGAAATTCTACGCACTGTAGACTCTTATAGCTAGTTTTTAATGCACTATTGTTGAAGGGAGGGGTGGTGATGAGTGATAACCCTGGGCCAGTAGGGTTGTCAACTCTGGGTTGGGAAATTCCTGCAGAATTGGGGGGTCCAGACCCGTAGCCATGGTGGGCATTTGGGGGCAATGCCCCACACAGATTAGCACTGCCCCCTTGGACAAAAAATTCAAAAAAATATATTAAAAATATTTTTGAAATGTTAGATGCATGTGGGGTTTCCAAAAAAGACCCCGGCACAGTCAGGAAAGCTTCAGTCTCTTTTTTGTTTTTCTGGGGTAAAAAATAAATAGGGTTTTAAATAAAATAAAATAAAATAACACTGCAAAAATAAAATAAAATTGTAAAATGCAAAAAAAAAAAAAGGAGAGCGTCAGAGATTTCCCCACCCCTCCCCGGCTTACACAGAAAAGCAGCCCAGAATCAAGTCTTTCCAATCAAAAGGACTAAAGGAGGACTCGAGGTCGCAGCGGAGCCGGAGCTGCTGCTGCAAGAGGAGCAGCAAGCGCAGTTGGGGTGCCCCCTCTGGATTTCCCCACACGCCACCAACCAAAATTTTCTGGCTATGCCCTTGGGGGGGGGGTGGAACCTGGGGAGGACCTGAGAACAAAGACCCAGGGGGGCTCAGCTCATCCTAAGGTTCCCAGGTCAAGCTCTAGAAGTCCCTGACAGTGTACAGAACACGGCAGACTTGCCATCTGCTTCTGTGGGAGTCTCCCATGGGATGTAAGCAGAATTACTATTCTGAAAATTCATACCTCAATTCATTTTTCGCAGTTCTAATATTATCATGGTTTGTTGCCGTTTTCAAAAATGTCTTCTTCACAGGCAAAACAGTAAGAACTAGAACTGAGTCAACAAGCAAGTCTGAATTTCAACAACTTTTGCGGAAGGCAAGAGATAATGCATCAGCCTGTTACTGGTACAACTAGGTGACCCTCCCTGACTTGCCACATTGTGCTGGCAATGAAAATGCTGGTATATGGCAAGAAAAGGAGCAGTGGCTCAAGGGTAATATGTGAGAGTAGCCTTGTACATATCTGTGTACATGACCAATGTGCATATATGGAGAGCAGTGAGCAAGTACACTGGTTCCTCCTAATTTCTATACCATTTGCACAATACAGGCTCATTTGAAAAGCAACATTCCTTATTATAGGGATAGAGCTTATATGCACACAACGTGTACCCACATAGGTGCTGTGCCTACAGGTGGAAAACAGATGTGGGTAGGTGCAGTGCAGTCCATTGCATGCAGGCTACCTCCCAATTCTACTCTCTCTTTGTATGTGTTGGCCCAGTACAAATATATGTGTGCATATAAGGCTTACATCTCCATAAGCAAATGAAGCACTGTACAAGTTCTGAACTGTGTGGCGAACTGGCAAGTTTCTGGAGCAGCTTTCCTGGTCATGCCAAGTTGCTCTGGTGTGTGATTACTACTGAAGCACCACAAGAAAGATAGTATGCTGTCACTGCCTCGTGAATAGGCCACCATATCCCCTCATCTCCCCACCCATTCAGAATGAAGCCAACAGGAGGGCTTCATTTACTCTCAGTGCTATCACCATGTAGACAAAATCTGACTACTATGTAGCTCCATGACATCATCACACTACCTGTTGTCACAGATAACCAATATCATGTAATCAGCAGGAAGAAGTAAAAATTTTCTGAAAAGGAAATTGGTTTCAGAGAGGACAAAGAATGGACATTTAAAAGGTATACCGACAGATTTTGGTATTTGGCAATATGAAGGTCAGTATTTTGTGTATACTGATGCAGTGTTACTGATGCAACGAACATGAAATTAAACAAACTCCGGAGCACAACGGAAGACAGAAAGGCCTGGCGTGATGTGGTCCATGGGGTGGCGAAGACGCGACTGTGCAACTGAAGAACAACAACAACAAATTTTGCATATACACACCAGCCCTCGTTCATTACATTTTGGAATGAACCACTGTCTGATAATGCATTGGTTTCATGCAGATATAAATGTGTGTGTATATAAATTGTGTGTGTGTGTGCGCGCATGTACCGCTCAAAATGTCATCTTTAGGATAGGACCTGGCCATCATTTGTCCCCTTTCATGCCCTAATAATTTGCCTGCAAAAACTCTGATGGCGCACTGGCAAAAATACATAAAATAGAAAACACAAGACTGCTGGGAGTTCTGGTGCTCCTGTATAGCTTCTGCATGTACAACCTCCCCTACTGAATTCAATGGTAGGGAAAATGCAAACGGCATGCATGCTCAGAGGTGCCCTGGCAGGTCAGTTAACAAGGAAGCCATGTGTTATGCAACACTGTGCTCTGAACGTTAATTCCTCGGCACATATCTGACTTACCTTTTATACTGTTTGGTTATAACATCTGACACTTTTTGTGCTATGTTAGAAATTCTTATTAGAACATTGAAAGTTGTATAACAATTAATTTAAATTATTCTCTCTCTTTTCAAAGTACAGTAATTGTTCAAAAGGTTTATATGTTTTGGATCAAACTGTTTCTTGTTGACATGTTTTCGTATACATTTACATTGAATAAAATAAAAATATAAATTAAAAAAAAAAACAAGGAAGCCATGTGCAAATTATCTCTTTTAACCAGTGGCTACCATCACATGTCTTTTAGCATCTACTGTGTAAAAAGCGTATGCGGAACAGTAAAGTAAGAATGGAGACTGAGGGTTACTGAGCAGGCCTTTCCTCAGTTTTTATACATCCTTACAAAAGGGCCATAAGGCCCCAAACATACTGAACATTTTATGGAAGCAGAAGGTATCCTTTTTAAACTTGGTTGAACCAAGCAGACTGACAATAAAAACTTTATAGTATACCATATTTGTATATCGCACCTGTTTTCCACAGACTGTATCTTTGCACCTCAGTCAGACTTTATCACAGCAGCTGTAATTTGCACCGACACAGCATAATGTCCCCACCAGAACAGAGGATTGTCTGACATGGCATGTTTTCTCACATTTGTTTTTTCACCTTGTCCAAAGTTTTCCTGAAGATTAATTAGCTCGGGCGGGGAGGGGGGGGGGGATCTGTGGTTCACCAAATATGAAGGACATTTTCACACCTCAGGCTAAGCTTGTTTTTTCTTTAAATTGTTCTATGTAATGCAAATGTAAAACCTAGATGAGTAAGAAAGTACACGAGAGCTCAGTTCAAGCAGAAGTTCTGTGATAAAGGGTGTTTTGCTGCTGTTAGAAAAGGCCTAAAAATACTAGTCACTGAACCACATAGTAGATGTGCTAAATGGAGGCATGCTGAGGACTTTGCGGGGTGGAATCTGTTAAGCAGAAAATATGGTTTGCCTCATGGAGCAGGGTTACGTCAAGACAGTATGATTCTGGTTTGCTTATAATGCGTAAAGATACTGATGGCAAACCTGCTTTGGATATGCCAAAATGTTGATCTATGAGTATGATGACTTCAGAAGTTGTTTTGCTTCATAATGAGGCATAGATCAGGAAGAGATACTTTCTTTCAGAGGAGGTGGAAGAATTTGCTCTTTCTTTAGGGCGCTGAGGGTTGCCCCGCAGTAAGGTTGCCATTTGCCCAGTGGGGGCGGGGGATTCCCTGATTTTGCAGGCTCCTGCCCGCTACTGGCCAGCTAGTTGGCAAGAGGGAATTCTCCCCCATGCAGCAACGTCACACATAGGGTTGCCAGCCTCCAGGTGGGGCCTGGGGATCTCCCGCTTTTACAACCGATCTCCAGCTGACAGCGATCAGCTCCCCTGGAGAAAATGGCTGCTTTGAAGGGTGGACTCTATGGCATTGTACCATGCTGAGGCCCCTCCCCTCCCCAAACCCCACTTCTCCTGGCTCCACCCCCAAAGTCCCCAGACTTGGCAACCCTAGTCACATGTGACATGTCTGCATCACCTGGAAGTGATGTCAGCATGTTGGCAACATGGGTGGTGGTGGTGATGCTTTGGCTTTTGGGCAAAACTCTATGGTTTGATGCCGATTTTACCATAGAGTTTTGCCCCAAATCCAGAGCGCCATGTGCAACGTCACTGTTTCAGGGGGAATGGGGGGTAATGTCACTTCGAACTCCCAGAACGTTCCCCCCAACCCCCGTCAGCCGGCAAAAGGGACCTGGCACCCCTACCAGGAAGTGCCCAGCAACTGCCAGGAGGGTTTTGGGTGGGGATATGGGGGAGCCACAACACTGGATGTGGGGTCACTTCTGGTTAAAAAACCCCCATAGTTTCTAGTGATTCCTAGAGGCTTTTTTTACCAGACGTGACATGGTGCCACAGCTGGCATGGCAGTTTTTTACCCTGGAGTAGGGGGCAGGGGTATGGGACCACTAAGCATGCTTCAAACCCTTGTTCTGATATCAGGGGAATAGAGAGAGACTGCTTAAGCTAGGGTTGCCAGGTCAACTTACCCTGTCAGCGGAGGGTAGGAGGCAGCTTTCTGGGAGTAGAATGAGTGGGGTGACGTTGTTGACACAATAACATCACATGGAAGTGACATCATCACTCCAGGGATGTTGCACAGTGATGTTCTAGAATTTGGTGCAAAACTCTATGGTAACCATAGAGTTCTGCCCCAAGTGCTAGTGTGTCACCACGTGACGTCCCTGGCATGATGATGTCACTTCTGTGTGATGTCATTGTGCCGATTACATTGCCACACAAGGAGGCCAGCGGCATGCTGAAGCCCAGAAAATTGGAGGAAATCCTGCTCAGACCAGGGGTCTGACAACCCTAGCTTCAGCAGGATGGTGCAGCAGAGAGGTTTCTGCTGCACTGTGGCTCAAAAAACAAAGTAAACAGAACGTGTAATTCCTTAGGAGATGGTGACAGTCTCTACGCCTAATGACTTATCTACTACCATTGAGAAATGGATTTGAGGTAGAGAACATGGGAATGAAGCCTAGAGAGAAAGGAAACAGGCATTCTGAACTTTATTTAACCTTTGGATATTTTTGGCATTTTATGAACACTGGATGGACACCACCACAAAATGGCTGCCATGTAGGCTCAGGTTTCTTACAAAATATTGGGAAGTTCCAAGCCAAGCATCTTCCTATCATGGAGCCTGCTGGAGCTTCTGAATCACAAAGCTGATAATGCTTGGCCTCCTTTGAAGCTCTTCATTCTCCAGTGATGTTCAGAAAGGATGGGATTAGCTCTTTGCTTTGTGGGTGAAAGAAGTGGGTGCCAGGAATTCCACATTTGCAGGCACCAAGTTGGGGATCAGTGGAAGAGAGTAACACCACCCTCATGGTTGATTTAGGAAATCCATTGATCTCTGCCTAACCCGCCTACCTACCTGGTTGGGCTGTTCCTGTTCCCAGCAGCTATGGTTCTGGCCATAATTAGTGGTGCATGCTGCCAGTTTGGAAGATAAAGGGCACTCCATGCATTGTTAACACTATACATATGTCTGATGGTTGGCAGAAAACTAGTCCTGAATACATTAATAAGATCTCACATTCAGCAACTTTCTTTCCTAGCTTGGTCATTACAGAAAGAAGGCCCTTGACTATAAAACCCACAGCCTTTATAACAACGCTTGCTTTGTTTATATAACAGAGTCCCCAGAATAACATCTATATTTTTGGCTACCCTTCCAACAAACCAGCCTCACTGCCACTACTCTGACTGCAGAAGCACACCAGTTTCTGAAATGATAGCTACCTTAGATCAGGCCCGTTGCCAAGATTTTTTAACTGGGGGGCTTTTAATTGGGGGGCACCCCACACATACCCCCCCCCCACACACCCAAGCGAGTTCCACAAATAAAATAAAAAATTGGAAGTCGGTGGGACCTGGGCTGGATGGGAAGTTGGAGAGCCTTGGCAGTAAGTTGGGGGGGGGGGGGCAAGATGCCCCACTGTAGCTACAGGCCTGCCTTAGACTGACATGTTCAATTCCATATTTATTTTCATGTGTTTTTGTATGATGCATTAACTGCTCAGCTTTGCACACAGGTTCATCCAATAGTTCCCTGTGCAGAAACAGGACTACTTCTCACTGTGAGAATAACATGGCCTCAAAAATACACACAGTACGTTGGTGGACCCAGATGGCGCCACAATCCTTTTGGTCCAGAGGACTGCAATAATTAATGCTGGAGTTATAAGTCCATGCCCTCTTCATTTGTGAGAACTCTGAAACGATAAAAGTTTGAAGAGGGGCTGCTTTCCCCCATCCTCTCTTTTTTCTAATCTTTTCACCTTGGGAAAACTAGACTTATAGCACAAGGCCTTCTGCTTCCACTGATTTCATACTTAAAACAAAACAGCACAAAATTTGTCTCAATCTTTAAAATTAAATTTTCAGCCTGCAAGCTTCAGGTCTTCTCTATGCTGAAAGCAACACATAAGAGGCAATAGACTTATTTAAAACTGACTGTGTATATACATACATTCAGTGGTTTATTATGCAATACATTAGTAAACTGGACTTTTATTAAGACTTTAATGGAGAATACTGTTTATATTAAGTACATAAAATCAGTTGGTGCACATCAGAATTACCATCACATAAATTTACACAACAGTAAATACCTTTTTAAAAAACTTGCTTGCAATTTGGTGGTAAAATCAGCCAGAATCACTAGTCAGTGCCACGACATAAAGCATCGAAGAACTACATTGCTCAACTCCTTTGGGTGTAGAAGTGTTTCAGGGTTTTTTTACACTCCATTTTTCAAGATACCAAAAACATGTAGCCCTTACTTTTTTAGAAGGCCCTTAAGTGGTGATTGTTGGAAATTCCCCCCCCCCCGCTGAGTATCGTATGGTTGAATATTTGCTCCAGTAGAATCACTGCACTCCTTTTATCTGTAGCCACATTCATCATCACCAGACTTATGTTATGTTACTGCTACATGCAGACATTTGAATCCAAATGAGACAGGCCTCTTTACATTCTGTGCCTTAAAGGAAAACATGTGGAGGATTTCCTGCTGAGGGCTCCCAGCAGAGACACAAATTCAAGGGTGTGTGGAAACTACTTGTCAAAGGCTTCTCTTAGTTTGCATCAACAGTATGCAGTGTGCAGTGAAAGGACGAATTCATTACTACCGCTCTTCAAGATAACCCTCTAATAAATCCCCCGTTCCCTAAGCAATGTTCAGCTCAAACCAATAAGCCAACAAACCAGGGTAAAAGGCTTCCTCTGCGTTCTGTTACCTCTAGCGGAACATTTTCAAAATACCATTGCAAACCCAATACATATGTAGAGACTAAAATGCCAAAACAACGAGAGCTTCCATTTATAAAATAATACGCAGAGCCTTCTCCTCCTAGCCCCTTATCTATAATCCCACTGCAGGTTACACACACAGCACCTTGTAAAACCAGGGTGTGGAAAATTATTTCTTGAAAGGATTAATGGCATTCCCTCCCCTGCCCCTTCTGCTTCCTGGGCTCAGCATGTTTTATTTTACAAAATGATACCAATGATTCTTGGAATCAAGGAGGATTTTGACATTCACAGAAAATACAACTCACATCCACCAGCTTCATACGGGGATAATTTCTCTGCAAATTCTTTCCCCTGTGCAATTTAAAATCACAGTGGATCACTCACATCGAATTAAAAACAGTATCTAATTTTGCATGTCCTGTGCACCCGTTCATTACCTTGTTCAAATGACTTGTGTGAGCTTGGGCTGGAGGATTAAACCTTGTCCAGTAGTACCTCAGAGATCAACAAGATGGCACCTGGTGTTTTTGGCCACTGTGTGGCAGAGTGTTGGACTGGATGGGCCATTGGCCTGTTCCAACATTGGCTTCTCTTATGTTCTTACAAGCAGCACTTCATCAGACTCTACAGTGAAGGCACCGTATCTGACGAAGGGAGCTCAAAGTCTTGAAAGTTTGTACCCTGAAAGGCTCACTGTTCTCCAGGGTGCTCCTGGACTCAAATTTAGCTGTCCATGAAGCTATTTTTACCCCAGAATAGCTCCTGCAACTCTAGACTGGAAATTCACAGAAGGGAGGGATCACACATCTGTCTTTCCCCGAGGTTCATTTTTCTTGTCAAAATCCTCCCCCAAGCTGCTTTTCACCTCCAGATATTCATACCTGTTCTCCCATGGGGCAAAAAAGTGGCTTGGAAGGTAAATAATTCAAAACAGAAAAAAATGGCCCAGAGGGAAAGTCACCAGTGCCCTCACGCCACAGATTTCTGGTCCAGATTGCAGCTTCCACAACTGCTTCGGGGATGAAAACAAAACCAGTCTTAGGGGAAACATTCATAGGACTGAACAATACATGGACTTTAACCCAAAAGCAATAACTGCAGAAATTCCTGTTACTTTACAAGATTCTTCAGCGAAGGCTCTCCTCCAAGCCCCATTGCCTCTCCTCCTATGCGTTCTTCCCCCAGATCTCCGTTAAGCTTTATCATGCATCAAATGGCTTCAAACAGAGCAGGGAGTTCCTTTAAGGCAGAGGTCCCCAACATGGTGTGCCCCACGACACAACATCCTTGACTGCCTTCAGTGTCCAAGCTAAGATTACCATTAGCCAAGTTCTCAGGTCAAGGCACTAAAATAAAGAGGTTTTAGAAAGATCCTGGGCCCAATTCTGTAAAAATGGCCAAGGAACAAAAAAAGGGGCAAATTAGTGCAACAACAACAACAAAATACATTGCACAAGGTGTTTTGATAGAATATATTCCTTAATTGTAAAAACTCTTCGAGTCTTTTTGTTGAATCCAGATTTTTCCTTCGTGTCCCTAAGTCTGCCCTATCTCTTCAAATCCCTGCACAAAATCCAGATTTCCAGAAAAGGCTTTGAATTTTGAAAAGTCTTGCCCATATTGGTGCCATTTTCGTTTGGTCACTGTCTGGGGGTGGCGCCCACACCCCCAACTTACCGGCAGAGAGGGAGACCAAATGGCCACCAGAGCAGGAAATGGGCAGTGGAACTCTGGGGAGTGGGGGGGGGGGGGTTTGCCATCGCCGCCAGGGTATTCCTCACTCAAAGCAGGAGCAAGGCGGTGTGCCCGGTGTTTGCTGAGCCATGGCAGAGCATGGAGGAAGCCGGCAGCAAGGAGGAAGTGGCAGGAAGGAGCTCTAGCAGGGAAGGGAGGCTGGAGGCTGGGCTGGCAGCCCCACCCCACACCGAGGGTAAGAAAAGGATTGGAGCCAGAGAAGAGGTGCCCCTTTGAGCCTGATGGACATCCATTACATGAGCCCCAACGGGGAAGGGGGGATTGGAGAGCCCAGTGGCAGCCCACCCCAAGGGGGAGAACTTAAGCAGCAGGAACAGAGCAGGCCAGGGAGGAAGAGAATGGGCAATACCCAAAGATGCTGAGAGAGCAACTGGGCTACCACAAGCAGGGGAGAGGAAACAGGGTGCATGTAACCCCCCCCTGCACTATCTGAGGCCAGAGCCAAGCCAGCTCGCTGAAAGTCACACCCTAGAGGGCCCTACTTCACCAAACTTGGACCCAGAACCCCCAGTACCTGACAACCACCATCTCACAGCCTCCATTTCCTCCTCTATACTGGCAGAGGTTTTTTTTTTTTAAACAAATCAGTAATTGCTATACCACAATAATGCTATAGTACTATAGCAAGCACCTGTTTTTAATAAGCCCTCAATAAAATGTGCTGTTGGCCTGGAGGGGGCAAAATGAATGGCAAATCATGGCTGACGGAAAAAAGTGTACAGAAGACTCCTGTGTGGTGGCTGCATTCACAGAGGCAGTTAATGCAAAAGGGAGAATCCCCGCTATGCAGATACAGCTGGAGATCTGCATTTGAAGATTGCTGTGATAAATCCTCAGCCTGAAGCTTGCACAGCTGAAGCCCAAATCTTGCGGGGGAAAGTTTTGCTTCTCTGGGTTCTCTTGGTATGCTTTTGGAGGAACTGCTGTTGCTGAAAGGAACCAGATCTGGGAAGAAAAATCTGCTTTCTTATGTCTTGAATTTAGCAATCTTTCTTTAGGAATTTCCCTTCTCCATGGTGCTTTAATAATCTTTTGATTTTATGTCATGCAACATAACAGTTTTCGCAAGAGTCCTGAAGCCAAATAATTACTTGACAAACCTAGACTGCATTTTATTGTTAAATGGTGAGTCCTGAGCCCTTATGATTATTTGGGGAAGGAGGTGGGAGCTTGACATGCCCAGGGGCTGAGCAACAAAGAGGCAAATAAACAGCATCTGAAATGTATTGCTTCTTAAAACGTTTAGTTTAAGCTCTGTTTGGTGCAGAAGGAAGAAGGAGAGAATCTCTGTCTCATCATTCTGGGGTTTAATAATATTGAAAATACATTCCTCCCTCACATAGCCAATAAAAGAGACAGAGTGGCTAATAAAACATTATAAGAGACAGAGAAGGGGAAGGGGAAGGAGGAGGTAGCAGAATGCAAAAGAAGGGAATTAGACTCAGTAGTGGGGAAGGAAAAGGCCATAAGGTCACCACTGTAGGAAAGAATGCAAAGGGAAGGTGACTGTGTGTTGAGCCTTACAGCTTTAGAACAGTTAGATCTGGAAGAAGAAAAAGAAAGTTTGCCTTGATAGTGAGAATGGGGTATAAATCAAATCAATCAATCAATAAATTTATAACCCACAGTTCACTTGGAGTTTCAGAGTGGCTTACAAACTCCTTTCCCTTCCCCTCCCCACAACAGCCACCCTGTGAGGTAAGTGGGGCTGAGAGAGCTCTTTCCAGAACTGTCCTTGAGAGAACAGCTGGTGCAGAGCTATGGCTTGCCCAAGGTCATCCAGCAGCTGCAAGTGGAGGAGTGGGGAATCAAACCCGGTTTTTCAAGATTAGAGTCTGCACACTTAACCACTATACCAAACTGGCACCTTGGAGCCCAACAAGATTTTCAGGGTATAAGCTTCTGAGAAACTGGCAAAGAGAGCGCTGACTCTCAAAAGCATACACCCTGAAAATCTTCTCGATCTCCAAGCTGCTACTGGACTCAAAATCTAGCTGTTCTACTGCAGGCCAACATGGCTGTCCTCTGAAAGCATCTGCAATACTTGCTCTATGGCAGAGTTGCAGCAGTTCAGAATAGCACACGACTCAGCAGAGGCAGGTTGCTTTCCATTTCAGCCTGTAGTTTGTTACAATCCTCTACAGAGCTCAGGAGTGTGCTACTTCTACAGAGCTCAGGAGTGTGCTACTTCCCCTAACGAGAGAACCAGATTTCTCTTTTCTCATCCTAAGTTTTGCCTGGATCCAAGTCTTTGTTTAATAAATATGTCCTTGTGAAGCTCAAGAAGTCTCACTTGTTTTGCTGTTCTCACAACACAACAGCCACTCAACAGAAAAAGAAAAAGACAGGAAAAAGAGAGAAGCCCCCCCCCCCCCCCAAAAAAACCCCAGTACATGGAAGAGAAGACTGAACAATTCAAAAATGTTTACTAATTCAAGGGAGGTGAAACGTAAAGTGATGGGAGTATGTTACCATTTTTTAAAGGTTCATGATCAAACAAGAGACCTGTAAGTGAAGATCACCATCTTCACAAAAGGCTAAACAGGAGGGAAACGGAAAATGTGTACACTTACCGTGGGTACACTTACCCCTGGCCCACCGGAGAATAGGCCATACCCAGCTTTGAGTCTGATTCTCTGCCTCTGCCCAGTCCCATTACTCCATTGCAACATCCAGGTGCTGCATAGGCAGAATTACTTTTCCCACCCAGGGCTTTCCCATATTCTCATTTTACTCACTGGTAAGTTCTTGTTTCTTCTGGGGTTCCTCCCCCCTGTTCCGCACATGTTTTGCTCCCTCTAGTGGTTGATTCAATATCGGACAGGTTTATTTCCAGCATATCTCTCTGTAGTTTAAACCTGAAGGAAGATATGCTGGAAATAAACCTGCCTGACATCAAATCGACCACTAGAGGGAACAAAGCACATGCAGGACAACCCCCCCCCCCCCAAAAAACAGGAACTTACCAGAGAATAAAATGAGAATGCAGAAAAAACCCCAGTTGGGTTGAAAAAGAAGTTTGGCCTGGGCTTACCCATCCTCCCCTTCAGCCAGCTTTTGAGTGGAGGAAGAAGAAAGAACATTCTCAACTGTGGCTGCATGCACACATCACTGGATGCCGCATTGCTCATGCCATGGCGATAATTCAAAACTGGATTTTCCTGTGTGGATAAGTCAATCCAGTTACAAACTATTATTATAGTGCAACATCCAGTGGTGTGCGGGTGCAGCCTGTGACTGCCCTTGCAAATCTTTGGACTGGGCTGCATAAGTACTTGGACTTCCTCAGCTGAGCCAGGAACTGCAAGTGTTTAAGGCCAACAGGCTAAGACAAGTTAAAAATTAACCCCATCTCCCCCTCACCAAAAACCATACTATTAACGGGGGGGGGGGGGGGGGGCTGCTAATAGGCTTCTACCACATGCTTAGCAAACAAAAGGTGAGAGGGGGTACCAAAGGTAGAGCAAAAGTTACCCACTGATATTATCAAAGCAGAAGCTGTTCCATGAACCCACCGTCAGAATAACGGATTAGTGAAAAGTGAATAACCTATTTAAACTATTTTATTTAGTGCTCTCAAAACTCAACAGGACCTGGAGTTTTAAAAGTAGGATTTTTTAAGAGGGTGAGTAAAAAAAGAGAGCGAAAGAAAGAAAGAAAGAAAGAAAGAAAGAAAGAAAAGAAAAGAAAAGAAAAGAAAAGAAAAGAAAAGAAAAGAAAGAAAGAAAGAAAGAAAGAAAGAAAGAAAGAAAGAAAGAAAGAAAGAAAGAAAGAAAGAAACCAGCCAAGCTAAAGTGACATTACAAGATATCGCCTAGGGTGCAGATTTTTTTTTATGCACATCAAAGAAAAGACTGCATTACTGAGCTAGACCAAGAAGTCATTTCTAGCAGAGTCCCTTCATCCTCATTTGAACCATATATCACCGCTGGGGAAGGGGGCAGTTACATTACATAGCCCCACACCTAATCTATTTAGTCCCTTCTACTTCTTTATTAAAAAACCCCATTCTTTAAAAGTAATCAGTTCAGCTACTCATACTAATCATAAAAAGATTACTACAGGAAGCTATTCTTCTGCTTTGCATTTCCGTTACTCTACTAATAGGACAGCCGTAAAGTTTATGTGCCCCATAAGTTGCAAGAAAATACATTTTGCTCTAGATAGCTAGCATAAAAGTAATTACCGTTATAAACACACAGCACAGTAGAGTCGCATTTGGCAAGCCTCCAGATTTTGTGTGAAAAATTAACAGAATGCCAGATGTGGGGAGGGAGGGGAGACTTTCAGATCGGAACAGAAGAGTGATTCAAAACCTATGTCCCTTCGTCTGCATATTCGACATTCTCAGTAATTATTGCTCTCACTTCATATTGCTTACAGTTTAAAGCAACTTTACAAACAGCCATTGATCTCAAATTATCTTTACTAGCGAGGCTGGGAGGAGATGGGGGAAAGCTAATTTTAGAAAGTCACATTATCTTAGACGCAGAATGCATAACTTCTTTTCAAGTATGGTTATGAAGAGTAATGAGTCATTCCTGCTCAGACTTCCAAGAATCTGAAGTGAAAGTCTTCTACACTGATCACGTAAAGAATGAACAAGAGTTTTACAAGCGTACAAATAAAGGAACTATAAACCTCTCTACTTTGACTGAGTGAAAAAAAATCCTGAGAGAATTAAGAGTGATGCGGTTTGGAATGTCAAGTGCAGCACAGGGACACATTAACTTACAGCTCATGTATAATATAAATATTCTGTAGTGGTAACCAACTGAGCACGAGCATGAACGAATTCAGGTTTATTCTTGAGAAAAATGATGAGGAAAGGAGAATGGCGACGGAGAAACTTGATGGGTTTCAGTCACAAAATGTCTCCTTGGTTTTCATACTCAATTTCTAACTCAGCAGTTGACCAAGCTGTTCAAAAATGGTATGACAGTAAAAAGCAAGGCAGTTCCCCCCACAACTCACTTCTAAAGAGGAGAAACTGGAAGGATCTCTTTTGACCACCGAAAAGGTTATGCTGGGGGCCATGGAACCTGCATGGACAAAAGGCCTGTAGGAGGGGACTGTACAAGGAGAGGATTTAAGTGAGACTGTGAAAAAGCTGGCTAGATTTCACCCATAGTAATTTTTGCCTCTATGGTACTCTGTGAGAGAACAAATGATGGAATTTATACCCTTTTTGGTTGTTCAGCTGCACAGTCGAGTCTGACCCTTTGCGACCCCACGGACCACATCACGCCAGGCCCTCCTATCCTCCGCCATCCTCCGGAGTCTGCCCAACTCCATGTTTGTTGCATCGATAACACTGTCTAACCATCTCATCCTTATGGAAGGCTAAAATTGGCCCCAAGTGTATACGCAAGAGGATACGCAAGGATAAGAATGGTGTACATGGGGAGAAATCCTAATTTTGCATATATACTTATGGGCTCTGAATGGGCTGTGACTGACCAGGAGATTTTGGAGCTGTGAGGCTGGATAGCGCTATGAAAAAGTTGACTCAGTATGCGGCAGTGAAAAAGGCAAATTGTACATTAGGGATTATTATTATGATGAAAGGAACTGAAAGTAACAACACCATCCTAAGTAGAGTTACACTCTTCTAAGTCCATGAAAGTCAGTGAGTCAATCTGCTTAGGACATAAAACAGCCAGTATTAAAATCTGAAGGACCATCTCCTTCCCCTTATTCCTCTGTAGCCTAGGGCTTGCTTACTCAGCAGCCTCTGTATTGAGACCCTGATCCTCCCAAACTGTCTGTTTCCTCCCCCACCCCCAGCAGCCAAGCCTGGGCAGAAAACTTGGCTGCCTATCTGCACTCTTGTGGCCACTCTCACACCCTGCCCCTGGCACAGACAACCTGGGCTCACCTAGGGTTGCCATCCCCCGATGGGAGTGGAGATTTCCCTGAGCCCCGCCCCCAAAGAGCCTGGCCACCCTGCTGTGCCCAGTGTCCCCCAGAGGTGACATCATCACACCAGGCATGTCGCATGGGTGACACTCTAGCATTTGGCTAAAAACTCTGTGGTGACCCCAGGGAGCAGCCTGGAGCCCCCCCCCCCCCGCCGGCAGACGGTAAGCATCTGGCAACACTAGACTCACCACATCATCCCACCAGCTAGATGGGCATTGGGCTCACCACCCCAATAAGCCCCCCCCTGGTTGCCAAGTCCTGCCTGGCCACCAGTGGGGGATGAGGGGGGGTAGGGTTGCCAGATCCAGGTTGGGAAACTTCTGGAGATCTGAGGATGGAGTCTGGGGAGGACAGGGACCTCAGTGGGATACAATGCCATAGAGTCCACCCTCCAAAGCATCCATTTTTCTCCAGGGGAACTGATCTCTGTTGTCTGGCAATGAGCTGCAATTCCAAGGGATCCACAGGTCCGATCTAGCCCCCCCCCCCAAGTTGGGCCACTGTCACCTGATGAGTGCCTCCCTTGCTGCTCATATGGCCATGCCTTCTAGTGAGGCTCCATTGGAAGTGCTCAACATATTCTGGCCTCAGGTCAGTGGGATCAGCAACAGGGAGGAGGGCTGGGCCTCACCCACACACTGCATGTGTTTTTGAAGCAACCTCCTTTTGTAATATGTTCTTACTGAATAAGGAACATCTAGATCCCACCAGGGACACAATAACCTGATAGTATCCAGAATACAGTTTATGTTAAGCAGTGCTTCCCACTTAAGTTGGGTCTGGGCAACTTGGCTGATTTTGCTAAAATATATCCTAAGAGTTTGCAGTTGAGCTTTGGCAAGCAGTTCTATCTCAGATAAACCTCCAGATATGTGTTATATAGTAATTAAACAGAAGGTGTAGTGCTCTGACCTGGATGGCCCAGGCGAGCTCAGTCTTGTCAGATCTTGGAAGCTAAGTAAGGTCACCACTGGTTAGCAATTGGATGGGAGACCACCAAGGAACACTAGGATCACTGCACAGAGGCATGCAATGGCAAACCACCTCTGAACGTCTCTTGCCTTGAAAACCCTACAGGGTTGCCATAAGTTGGCTGAGACTTGATGATACTTTCCACCACCACCACCATAGTGACAGCCGTTAAAAAGTGACACCATTAACATTGAGATTAAACCCACCAATAATTGTGCTATTGTTTTGTGGAAAGGGGGTGCTTTCACCTTGTTACAAACCATATACTTTTCCCCACAGAGCTTAATGGGAGCCAAGAACTTGGATCCCAAGAACTATAAACAGAACAAGGAATTTCCCACCTCCTCTTTCCTTTTGTAGCCCTATGCCCTCTCCAAGTTGCTGCTTGATTAGTGTCTTCTCCAGAAGAGTACTTTATACAGTATTGGGAGGGGGAAGGCAGGTCTGCCGCTGTAAGGGAACTGGCCAAAACTCCCTTAGCCTGAGAAGACAATTCAACCTGTGCTAAGGGACATCTGAATACACACCTCCTTGAGTGAAGCCTGCATGAATGACTCTCAAAATGAGGGGAATGAAAACGATCTGACAAAGATCACCCAGTTCACTGATTTTAGCCAATGATGTTCCTAACAAATTTTGAGAAGCCACCTTTAAACTTGCAACATGGCTTTCTGAGCATTATGTTTGAACCATGCAGTTACGGCCATTTTAATACAATCTAGCAAACATTTTCTCCGATTCACTGGTTGCAAAACGGCCTTATATTTTAAGTCATAAAATATCAGATCATCTCCTCGTGTCCATTTTTCTGAGAAAAAAATCATATATATTAACACTGTGGATGTGTCCCAAGAGTGAAATGTCTAACATTTAAGCAGAAAGTATGTTTATTCTAGGACACACAAACAGCCTGTTGACAGCTTTATAAAAATATTACTACTTCCTGTAACAGAAGGTTTGAAATTCTCAATAAAATCTCTGGGTAAACTACTCAGGATAAGAGTACATGAATAAAACAGTGCATAATAGCAATAAAGACCAAGATCAAAGTGTGCATTAAGTTTGCATAGTGTTGCATGATTGTATTGCCAAATGCTCATTACAGGATTATCTGCATACAGTTGCCTGATAAATTTTAAAACTGTGTCAGAGAAACAGAACTACAGCAATGGAAACCTGAACATTCTCTGTCCCTTATCTTTTAGAAATGCAATCACTTCTCAGAAGTTGTGACCACATGTATGGAACGCATGTGCTACGAATGATCCTCCATTTAATGCAACCATCATGTCTTCCGGAAGATGCCATCTGTGAATTTTTTGCCTCAGTAAACACATACCAAAGCTGGAATATACATGTGTTACCTATTCCAGAAAAAACACGGTGCATGGTGTTATCGGGAAGATCTCATGTGGCACATTTCTCCCATATGCATAATCAAACAAAACAAACAAACAGGGCTACATTTTCTTATTAGTACAGGGCATGATCCAGGAGTCCAGCAAAACTGAAGACCAAACAAGATATGACAGGAAAATCCCTATACTGTGCAAGAGGATAGGCAGAAACATGATCAAGACCAAGCAAGGAATTGGAATCCTCACAGCAGTCCATGGCAAAGGTGCGGTGCAAGGTCAAACAGGCAGAGGTCAAGAAGCAGGATTACCAGAGTTAACAACAGTTTTCACACCACAGTTGCTCAAGCCTGAAGACCTCAGCCTGGAGACAGCAGCTTTATACTTCCAGGCTAGGTCATACTTGACTGATCCCAGCAGTTCAGGATTCTTCTACATGAAGCATGTTTTTCAATCAGACATCTTGAGGAAGCCTATGTGATGCAGGCAAGGTTAAACCAGCGCTTTTCTCAGCAGGCCTCAGCACTGGGGTTTGAACTGCCGGACTATGGGTCAAACTGCATGATACATTTGGTCATGAGTTGGGCTGGGGTTCCCCTGACCTGACTTACAGTATTCAGTGCACTCGCAGCCCCCCTGTGGAGTATATAATACCACCGGGGCCATTTCAGCTTAGGAAAATGGCACAGGGGCAAGTCTGAATCCACTCCTCCCCTGGCACCATGGTGCCAATCCCAATAGGGCCCTGTGGTGCTTGGGTAAGTTCCCTGACTCACTGTCATATGTCTTGTGTAGTTTGGCTAGGACTGCCAAGTCAGCCCGGGGGGCGGGGGATCCCCCGCTACAGGGGTTCCCGATCCACCGGCCAGCATTCGGACAACTTTCCCCAACGTAATGACGTCACCCGGAAGTGACGTCATCACGTTGGGGGCGTTGCCAGGGCGACACTCTGGCAATCGCCCCAAAACTCTATGGTACCATAGAGTTAAGGGGCGATTGCCAGAGCGTTGTGGTGATGTCACTTCTGGGTGACATCACCGGGTGCGCGCGCAAAGCGCGTGCACCGAGGGAACTCCCGGGCCAAGGAGGACTCCCCCCCACCATTAGGTAAGTAGGACTTGGCAACCCTAAGTTTGGCCCCCAATATCTTGTACATAGATACAGACCTGAGAGAAGCCTCTATGTTACCAAGGCGGCAACAGGCATACCCAGCCAGAAATGGTAAAGAATACCTTGAACTGGCTCTGGGCTCGACTCTGCCATAGTTTGTTCAGAAGGCCTCATGTTTCTGCCCTGGAGTGCCAGAATCTCTTCCTGCCTGTGACACAGGTTGGCCCCTCACTGTTTACACACCGTATGAGGGGAAAGATGTATCTTCTGCTGTGTCCAGGCAACGGTGTCACAAAGTCTAATAATAAGCCTAATGTTTGTGCTCACACGTTGTAAATTATGTGAAATAACAAGGGTCCTCCCCCCACGAGTTCTAAGAAACAGCACTGGGAGGCTAGACACTAACAGAATCTGTGCAATCTAAAAGGGCTGAAAACCCTAGTTAGACATTATGAGTGATCCATATATATTTGTTCACACGTCTGCACATTCAGAAGGAGGGTTTTTTCCTTTATATATTTAATTCTTGTTCCCTCTCCCACTGAATCTCTGTATTGGTCATTGTTTGAAGCATTTTATTTATTTACTTAGAGAACTCTATCACTCCGGCCAGTCAGGAAATCCCAGGATATTTTCTCCCAGTCTTGCTCACTTTTGGTACTGGATCCAGGCTGTAACAAAAATGCTTCGAACAATGGAAGGCAGCAAGGTAAACTGGTGAAGTGGGCCAAATTTAATTCATCTTGTCAGTGTGTAGTACAAAAATTTTAAATTCCCCTCCACACTGCTTATATGTGAGGAGGTGCACAGTACAGGGCAAGGGTCCCCAATGTGTTGTCCATGGGTGCCATGGCACCCACTGGCACCTTTCCTGGTGCCCACAAAATGCTTTCAAAAAGTCGGCTGAGCCAGGTGGGGCTTTTTCCAACAAGGCTTCTGACTGGCCACTGGGGATCTGATCAGGTTTGTAGATTTTAAAAAATGCTGCTTTGGTAGTAGCTGCCACCAGAGGATAAGAATCTTCATCGCGTCATTGAAGGTAAGCTGTGGTGGCCATTTTGTGGCTAGCTCTGCCTCCTGCAGCAGCCATTTTATGGCAGCCATTTTGAGGCTGCGCCCACCACATTGTATCAGAATTCCAGTGGTGACCACAGGCTCAAAAGGGTTGGGGACCCCGTATCTTTCTTGGACTTGAGGTTTGCTGCAAACCTGTTATCTGAGATTCTTTAACTGGAGATAACACATCCTCGTCCAGTCCATTTTTCCATGCTCAATAGCTTTCTCTTCCAGGGTGAAATATAGACAAAGACAAATGTTACAAATATATCATTGGACAGCAAATGGAAAAGGCCATTTATCCTGCACTGGAGATCAAACAGGAGAGGCCTGAAATCCCTTTAAAAAAATGCTGCCAGGCACTGCCTGCTGGTCCAACAGGCATCATCCTTGAACTTTCAAGATTTCATCCCCTTATGTCTCAGTGTGTGAGCTTAAGAAAACCTAGCCACCCTCTGGGTAGTTCAGGACTGACATAGTCCTTGCTGGTTTTCCCCAGCCCCACCAATTTGTCCTGCATCTGGGAGCAACTACGGGTTCAGTATGGGCTGTGCACTGTGCATGGTCTGCTATAAAATGGCAGCATGAGATATCTTCAGTTGGATCCAGCAATGCTCAAATGGGGAAAAGATACCTACTTAACACAGTTCCATTTGCAGATGAGACTGCACGAGCTCTTGTTCCTAATCCCATCCAAGTCTGGTCATATACACAATGATACACACATGCAAGACCATGTGCATACTATACCCTGGGGAGCCATTATGAGAATGAAGAAACTGCCAGGGTCACTTCCAGAAACCCCAAGGTTGTCTGGTTGGCCAAGATGTTGCACAAGCAGCAACACAAGTGGGGACAGAGTAAGATTGACTTAGCACAAGTGACTGCTGCAGTCTTTTTCTTGCATTTCCACTTAAGCAAGAGCTCAAGTGCAAGCAGAAATTTTGCACTGGATGCTTAAGAACAAGGGGAGCCCTGCCGGATCAGATCAGTGGCTCCAGCATCAGACCTGGATCAGACCAGTGGCTCCAGCATCCTGTCCCACACAATGGCCAACCAATTACTCTAGAGGGCCAACAACAGGGCATAGAGGCCGTGGCCTTCCCCTGACATTGACTCCTAGCCAGTGTTCCCTCTAAACTGAGTTAGTGTGAGCTAGCTCACCGTTTTTTAGCCTCTGGCTCACACCTTTTTGTCTTAGCTCAGGAAGCAAACTAATCTATGCAGTAGCCAAATTGCTCGCTCACAACTTTAATGCCAGAAGCTCACAAAGTAGACATTTTGCTCACAAGACTCCACAGCTTAGAGGGAGCATTGCTCCTAGCCCTGGTATTCATAAGTTTACCACCTCTGAGTGTAGGAGTTCCCTTTAGTCACCATGCAACCAACTGTGTGCAGCTCCCCTAGGAAGTGCTGTTTGTCCTTCTCATTTTTAATGTTACTGTGCCCAACTGAGAACACAGGAAGCTCCTGCAAAGATATACCCAAGGATTAGCTCACAATAGCAATGGCCTTGAGCTCAGTTGTCGGGCATGTAGAGAGCAGGGACTGAGTGAAATGCAATGTGAGACTCTGCTTTCCCAGTGCTCACAGAGATGAAATCAGAAATTCTCTGTGGAGTCTAACAGGCACTGGCTCTAGCCACGGTTGCCGAGGAACAAAGCAGCCTCTCACCACACTTGCTCTTCAAAGCCACACGGAGCATTTCCACCTCAGAGCCTTCAGCTGAACAAGAAACAGCTACCTGTGGAGCTGTGGTGAATTTGGGGAATCTTTGGTGTTCGGACTGACACTGCTTCACCAAGGAAGCATCAGGTTCAGAGAGGGAAGAAAACTGCTTCGCGTCACTGTTGAAGGAGCATGAGATAAGCCATTTTGGGTCCATCTTGGGGAGAAAGGCAGGGTATACATGAAGGAAATAAATGAAAGAACTACGTCAAACCTACAAGTTCTTAGGACGTAATCCCTAGAGGCCTCACCACTTTTAGTGCCATAATACTGTCACTGGGACCCAAGTGGGATTCTCTAATTTACCTGGGGGCAACAAGAACTGGGAGACCAAAACTGACTAGTGTCTTCAATAATTTTGCACTGGGGGAGGGGGGGGGAATTCAACATCCCTTAAGGCTCCAGTTCAGTTACCGTCAGGATCTTTCTAAGATCTCTTCTCTTATCATCATGATCTTACTGAGAGCCGGAGTGGTGCAGTGGTTAAAGTGTTGTACTAGGATCTGGGAAACCCAGGCTGGAACCCACGCCATGGAAGCTTGCTGGGTGACTTTGGGCCAGTCACACACTCCTGGCCTAGCCTACCTTGCTGGGTTGTTGTGAGGATAAAATAGAGGAGAACAGAATGACGTAAACGGCTTAGGGTTCCCGCTGGGGAGAAAAGCAAGATATAAATAAAATAAATAATTTTTTTTTTTTTTAAACTATGATGAGAACCTTTTGCCAGGCCTCAAGACCGAGGTTCTCTGGCCATTCAATGCTCATGCCCAAACTAAGCGCTCCTCCATGGCACTGTGTGTCGCCTGCCATACCAGTGCTTCTCTCTCTCTCACTCCACCTTCCAAAGACATTATTGTGGCCAGACCCCATCATCATCACTTATGAAGCCTAGTCCTACACATGCTTTATTTAGAAATCCCACATTCAGTGATGCTTACTCCCAGATAATTGTGCATTAACAGAATTAACCATGTCCTAAAAATAAATCCCGGGGGGAACTGTGTACATACATTCAGAGAAAGAGAGAGACAGAGAGAGATATTTTCCTCATACATGGCTCTTTATACACATTAAGCACAGACCTTTGCTAATTTTATTTGCCTTATGCATACACAGAATTGAAATTCATAACAGGAATCTAGTCATGCTCTAAAAAGCAAACACAGTACTCCAAATGCTGAAAGCATACACAGCATTTGACTTCAAGCCACTGGGTTGTTGTTCTTCTGCCCCCTCCCCCCCCCCAACAGAAGCCTTAATAGCAAATTTAAAGTGCCAGTCTGTGTAGGTAGCCACAGCTGTTAGTTGCAAAGTATTATGTAGTTCTAGAAACCACTTTAATGGAAACATGCCCCGAGAGCTTCATAAAAGTCACAGCTCCTAAAAGGATCACTTAATATTCTGTAAAACGCCACCAACTTCAGTGTTAAGGCAACATTTAAGGAGGCGCAAGAGATGACATTCTATCTGCATTGCCATTGGCCCAGGTAGGGTTTGGGGGGGGGGGGGGCGGGTAGGATAGAAAGTGTAATGCCACAGAAAGGCACTTGGTCTACTTTGTAATTTGGCTTTGCATTCTACCCCAAAATAAAGCCACAAGTGAATCCATTAAAAAAAAAACCTTACTTTTTCTTTCTCACCTACACTTTCTCAAAGTAAAAGGTTTTTAGTTTCTGATGGACTTTGTCAGATCAAAGAAAAGTTTCCACATTAGCTGCCAAATATGCAAGTTGTTGAGCAAAGGAGGACCATTCGTTTAAAGCCCTCCCAATCTCTCTGCTTCCACCTGCCTTTTATCATAGCCAGAGTGCAGCTAGGACAAGCACATCGTCCATCTCACTGGGTAATATTAAGTGTCATCACCTCACTTCTTCTTGTGTAATAATAAGTCATACAACAGGGAGAGGAAGTGGGGGGGGGACTTCGAAAAACATACTCTGTCGAGAACGGGGGAAATGTATAACCTTTGATACTTTGTGTGCGAAGCAAATGCCTGCAGTTTCAAGTTACAAAAGTCTGTGATTTAAACTGCTACAGGCTTGCAATGGACAAGGAGGTTTTATTGCCATTCTGAACAGCACAACCCCACAACCATGCTTCATTATGATGGAAAGATGAAATCTTGTTCACAATCCAATTAGGAGACTAATGCTCTTCAATCATAATACCTTGCAAATCCTTTTCCAGATTTCATAAACAGAGCTGAAGTCTCTACTTCCCGGCGGCTATAAACTGCTGCCTGATTTCAGCAGCACAGCGATCTGCACCACAGTTTCTCCTGTCCTTTGCTCAGGAGACCAGTGAAGGTGTTAAGGGGGCATTCATCATTCTGCTGCATTTCTTCCCATGTTTGCTCACTCCGTTCAAGCATACACCTTTGGAAATGCATCCATCTATGGCATTTCTTAAGAATGCCTTTCCAGACCTTATTTCTGCTCAGTGTCAGCTAATGCTGCCATCTCCTGCCCGGGAGGTGGGATGTGTAGACCCTTGACGTCAGGACTGTGGAATGTTATATTTCTTGTGGCATACTTATTGCTCTTTGAGCTACTCCGACCTTGAGAGGCTGTTAGTGCCGGCCCATGTATCTCTTCTCCTGTCTGACTCTCGTTCTTCCCCCTTTTCCCCTGGGAATTGCAAACCAGTATTTTAAGCACCTTTTCTCTGACATGATTATTGGTCACCATGAATTACCAGACCCCTTTTTGAATTCTTTATAATTGTCCTGCTTGGGGCTGTGTCAGCCATTACTAACACAAGAGGTGCAGATGCCCGTAACAGACCTTTCTCAATAAAGTACTCCTGTTTAAGGACACTTGTTGCTGACTGACTCTGTAGGACTCTCATACTCAGCATCGGAGGGGGGGGGGCTACTTCCCCCCCTGTCATGCTGCATGAGACATTCCAGCAGAAAACTCCCTGCCCGTGGCCACCTTCCTCCTTCGGCATCACTGCCCACTTCCTGGTCCCCTTCTCAGCATTAATCTCAATCAGAGCCTTGAGAGCTCATATACAACCTATCAGAAGCTGTGCAAAACGATACTGGCTTTAATCAACTTTGCAGATTGCTTAACTTTGTTCAACTCGGAGTTAAAGCACAGAGACGAATTTTTAAAAAGCAAGTCCAAACCCTTGCCGAAGCTACCCAAGCAAAAGCTGGGAGCTCCAGCACAACATCTTCCTCTCGTCCCTTCCTTATACCACCGCCGTCGTTGCTGTAGCGGCTTGTCTTATTTTTCAGAAGCATTACCCCGGGCTCTTCATTTAGGATGGAAAAAGAGAAATTGTTTTACCTTTCAAAAGAGGTGCCCTCTGCAAAAGAAGTACTTCTGGGCTTTGCACTCGCTGCTGCGGCGGCGGCGGCGGCTGCCTTGGCTGCTTAATCAGGTTTCCTTCACTGCCAGCTCTCAGAATCTTTTCACCTAAACTAATTTTCCTCATTCTGCCGTTAAAGTCTTCTTTCCGAGATGGAGGCAGTCTCGATGCCGGGTTAGTAGATAACGGTCTGGCTAGGCGCGATGGCTTGGCCATCATGAATATTCAGGAATGTTACCTGCTGTACACAGACACCCCAAAAAAATTGCTTTAAAAAAACCCACCACCCCCAAAATCTTTCTGTTCTTGCTTTTCAGCAGACTGGCTCCGTAGAAACTGTGCCGTCTGCAGCTGCCTTTAAACAGCAGTGCTGTCAGTTCAGACTGTTTTAAGCAAAAGACATTGGGTGGCACGGAGGAAAATTGACCAGACCCGGAGTATGTGTGTTAGGATACAACAGACAACTGTTCTTCACCGGTGAGTTCTCAGACCCAATAGGGATGAACAGATGCTCCATCAGCAACTGTGAAGGGGAGAAAAAACAGTCTTCTGGCATGTACAGACTAGACACTGGATAGCCAGAATGCAGAGCAAGGCTGCCCCACCTACCAAGGTAAAACAGTGGAAATAATAAACCAGATGTGTGGTTTCTCATCTGACTGAAGAGGATGTCACTGCATTCCATTTCCAGATGTCAGTTTCAAGGGAATGCATTCATGCTTTAGCATGTTTCCTTATCGTGCACCCGCAGTTGGCTAGCCAAGGGCTTCTGTGTTTGTCTACAGCCAACAACACTGGTTTGTGCTACAGCTAAGCGTTAGGCTTGGCTTAATGGGAATGTTCCTATCATCACACAAAACGATGTCCGATCAACTAAAAAGAGAGCAAGAGGGAAGGGAAGGGAGTGAGCATATATTTAAACCTAGTGCAACCCAGTCTTTATTGATAACACAGGTTGAGTCCAGTGGCACCTTTAAGACCAGCAAAGTTTAATTCTGGGTATAAGCTTTCATGTGCACGCACACTTTCCCAGATACACTGAAACAGATTTCCTCAAGCCTTACATACAGGTGGGGGAAGGGTCAGTTGCCAAGAAGGGCTAGTTGAAGTCAAGACGGATAAGTAAGTGGGCAATAAGTTTAACCAAGCTTGGATTAAAGCAGATCTTACCTTGTCCCCCCACTACCTATATGTAAGGCTTGAGGAAATCTGTTTTAATGTATCTGTAGAAGTGTGCATGCATACAACATCTTATATCCAGAATAAAACTTTGTAAGTCTTAAAGGTACCACTGGACTCAAACTTTGTTCTGTTGCTTCAGATCAACACTGCTGCCCACCTGAAGCTATCCTTACTGAAGAGAAGATGAGGAAGAAGAGATTGGATTTATACGTCCCCCTTCACTCAGAGTGGCTTATAATCTCCTCTCCCTTCCACTCACTACAACAAATACCCTGTGAGGTAGGTGGGGCCGAGAGAGCTTTTTCAAGGACTGAGAGAAGAGCTCTGAAACAACTTGTAACTGACCCAAAGTCACACCAGCAGCTGCATATGGAGGAGTGGGGAATCAAACCTGGTTCTCCCAGATTAGAGTCCATGCTCTTAACCACTACACCAAACTGGCTCTCACATACAACATGTAAGCTTGATTCTCTCTGCTTCTTGAGGATATGAGGAGCTATGGGCTCATAATAAGTAATCCATTTAATCCAGAACAATAAGCAGCTCACTGGCGCCTGGGGAGTGAAGAAGAAGAAGAAGAAGAAGAAGAAGAGATTGGATTTATATCCTGCCCTTCACTCACTTGGAGTCTCAAAGTGGTTTACAAGCTCCTTTCCCTTCCCCTTCCCACAACAGACACCCTGTGAGGTAGGTGGGGCTGAGAGAGCTCTGAGACAACTGTCCTTGAGAGAACAGCTGGTACAGAGCTATGGCTTGCCCAAGGTCATCCAGCAGGTGCAAGTGGAGGAGTGGGGAATCACACCCGGTTCTCCTAGATTAGAGTCCACGCACTTAACCACTACACCAAACTGGCTCTCCTATTTTTAGTGCTGCAATAGGAGACCCTAGTCCAGGAGCACCTTAAAGACCAACAAGCTGTTTGGAGTATAAGCTTTCGAGAGTCAAAGCTCCCTTCGCCAGATACCTGACAATGGTGTGTCTGACAAGGGGATCTTTGACTCTTGAAAGCTTCCACCCCCAAAGCCTTGTTAGTCTCTTAAGGTGCTCCTGGACCTGAATCTTGCTCTTTTACTGCAGGCCAACATGGCTTCCTGCCTGAAAATATGAGATCCTCTTATCTAGAGACCTAAAGTATTGTTGAGTCCTTTTAAAACTTCAGAATATTCTGTTTATGAATGTATTTTCTTCCATTTATACTCCGCTTTTTTTGCAGACAGAACTGCCTTCTTGGGTCACATGTCATTGAAAGCATACCTGTGAATGCTAAAGATGACCCCAAGGGAAGGCCATTAAGAGAACATACACTTGATGGCCACTCGTTGTGGGGACCCTCATTACTCAGAGGTCTGATGCCTCTGCTGCAGAGGTTCTGTTCAGCTAATAGCCATCTATTCCTCATTCATCTGTCCAAGGCTTTTTAAAGTCATAACAACTAGTAGCCGCCTCTACATCTTATGGAATTCATTATGGTTATGTGCTGTCAACAATGGCTAAATGACAACCTGTTATGGGCACATGGGACACAGAAGTCTGAGCCACTGTCCCATGAGATTTTTTAAAAAACACCACTTAAATACAGGTTGCTTACCTGTAATTGGAGATCTTCGAGTGGTCATCTGTGCATTCACACCTCTGGGATAAAGTGCGCCTGCGCCGATCCCGATCGGTAATCTTCAAAGCCTAACGGATTTTCGCGCCAGCTCCCCGGTCACGTGCACGCCCCACTGCGCATGACCCGGGGAGAGGCACGAGGATCCCGCCAGTTCCTTCTGACCGCTGCTAACAGCCCCCAAGGAAAAAAGTGAGGGAGACCGAAGCAGAGGGGAAGGAGGGCGGGTGGTGTGAATGCACAGATGACCACTCGAAGATCTCCAATTACAGGTAAGCAACCTGTATATCTTCTTCGTGGTCTCTGTGCATCACACCTCTGGGAGAATAGCGAGCAATAAACACCACATACCTGGAGGTGGGTGCTGGAGGTCTCACATCTGAGCTGCTTGCAGGACTGCACGGCCCACCACAGTACGCTGATGGACACGGACATCTAGGGCGTAGTGCTTCACAAACGTGTGAGGGGACGCCCACGTTGCAGCATTGCAGATGTCTCCCAGGGGAATGCCCTTGAGGAATGCTGTGGAAGTAGCCACGGCTCGAGTGGAGTGTGCCCGGAGGGACGCCGGCAGTGGCCTTTTGGCCAGAAGATAGGCGAGTTTTATCGTCTCAACTATCCACTTCGAGAGTCTTTGAGACGACAGTTTCTGTCCCTGCCTGGGCAAGGCATAAGAAATAAAGAGAGCTGGAGACTTGCGAAAGGATTTTGTCCGGTGCAAGTAGAAAGACAAGGCTCTCTTGACGTCTAAAGTGTGTAGACTACGTTGCGTTGGGTCCTGAGGATCAGGAAAAAATACCGGCAAGGTGATATCTGCCCCTATATGGAAGTCCGACACTATTTTAGGCAGGAAAGCGACATCTGGAGCCAAAGTGACGGCATTATGATGAAACGCGAGGTATGGTGGGTCGCAACGGAACGCCGAGAGCTCACTCACGCGTCGAGTAGACGTGATGGCCACCAAAAATGCAACCTTCCATGACAAAAGCTGAAGACTGCATGAGGCCATGGGTTCGAAGGGTTTTCCCATCAGCTTAGTGAGAACCAGGGGCAAGTCCCATGCTGGGACTGGTGTCCGCACTGGGGGATAGAGGCGATTCATTCCCTTGAGGAATTGTTTCGTTGTTGGGTGGGAAAACACCGAATAGCCATCAATCTTAGGATGATTGACTGAGATGGCTGACAAGTAGACTCGGATAGATGAGTGACACAGTCCCCTGTCCTTACATGACAGGAGGAAACCAAAAACATCCTTAAGTCCAGCGGGGACTGAGGGTCGTCCCACAGACGCCAGGAAAGTTAAAAATTTAGTCCATTTTGACTCATAAGAACGTCGAGTGGAGAGTTTGCGTGAGTTCAGTAGCACTTGAGCAATGCGTGATTCTAACCCTAAGTTTGGATCAGCCACGCTGTCAATTTTAGCTTGGGCACATCGTGGTGCAGTACTCGGCCCCCGCACATCCCGAGGAGGTCCGGGTCCGTCGGGAGATGGAGATACGTCCCTCGTGAGAGGCTGAGGAGCGTGGGGAACCAGGGTTGTCTCGGCCACCATGGGGTGACAAGAATTGCCCACGGTCGCTCTGTCAACAGTTTGTGGACTACTCTCGGAATGAGAGGGATTGGGGGAAATAGGTACAACCGTTTCCCTGTCCACCGGAAGAGGAGACCGTCTCCGAGAGAGGTCGGGTCCGTTCCCGCTCTGGAACAGAATAGATGGCACTTCTTGTTCTCCCGAGAGGCGAATACATCCACGGATGGATGTCCCCAATGGTCGAAGATCGGAGTCAGGTAGAGGGGGTTCAGCTCCCACTCGTGTAGGGATGCTCCTCCTCTGCTTAGGAAGTCCGCTTGGACATTGAGTAGTCCTGGGAGATGAGTCGCCACTAGGTGAATATCTAGCGCCTGGCACTCGTTCCACAGCTCTATCGCTAACCGGCAAAGTCCACGGGAGACCGTCCCGCCCTGGCGGTTGATGTAAAACATAGTGGTGGTGTTGTCCGTAAGGACAATCACCGTTTTCCCCGTTAGGGATTGGCGGAAAGATCTCACTGCGTAGAGAACTGCCAGCAGCTCTAAGAAATTGATATGGTTGTGCGCCACAGAGGGGTGCCACCTGTCTCCCACACCTACACCTTCCAGGTGAGCTCCCCAGCCCCATAGGGATGCGTCCGTGGTGACGGTCGCTGAGGGGGGTGGAAGCCGGAAAGGTGCACCTGAGTGTAAATTCTGGGGCACAAGCCACCAACTCAGGGTCTCCAGGACCTGGGTAGATATCTGGAAACGTTTGGAGAGGGAGTGGAATTTGGGGCGGAAACGCCTCAAGAACCAAAGCTGCAGTGGTCTCATTCGCAATTTGGCGAAGGGAATTACTGCCGTTGTCGCGGCCATCAGGCCTAGCAGGCGAAGGATTTGTTTGGCTGTAGCCTCCTTGGCCTCTTGGATAGCCTGGAGAAGGGAGACTATATCCGCTGCTCTGTTGGGGGGTAGGAATGCCCTGCATTGCAAGGAGTCCAGGATAGCTCTGATAAACTGAACCCGTCTGGAAGGGATAAGCATGGACTTTTTGAGGTTTATAGTCAACCCTAGTAATTCTAGGGTGTGAAGGGTAGTAGAGATGTGGTTCTGTAGTTCCGTCGTAGAAGGGGCGACTAGAAGCCAGTCGTCCAGGTAGGGGTAAAGGTGGACACCTTGGAGTCTCAGATGTGTCGCTACTACTGCCATAAGCTTTGTGAAGACACGAGGAGCTGTAGAGAGGCCGAAGGGTAGGGCCTTGTACTGGAAGTGACGCGGACCGATCGCAAAGCGTAGGTACCGTCTGTGTGACGGGTGGATCGTCACATGAAAGTATGCGTCCTTTAAGTCCAGCGTCACCATCCACACGTTGGCTTCTAGTAGCGGTAGGATGGTCTGTAGAGTGGTCATACGGAATTTCTTGTAAGTGATGAACGCATTGAGGTTTCGCAGATCTAATATGGGACGAAGTCCGCCATCCTTTTTTGGGACCGTGAAGTAGCGGGAGTAGAACCCCCGCTGAAGGTGTTTTGTTGGTACCTGTTCTATGGCATCCTTTAAGAGGAGGGCTTCGACTTCCGACGATAGGGTGTCGGAGGGAGGGGTGGTTACGAAATACGATTCTTGTGGAATCTGGAAAAATTCTATTCTGTAGCCTTCTGCTACAACCGACAGTGCCCATTTGTCTGTCGTGATACGTTGCCATGCTAGTAGGAAGGGGGATAGACGGGTGGGAATATCGGAGCGAATGGGAGAGTCAAAGACTCTGCTTGTTCGGCTTGGGTGGTTTAGCCTTAGAAACGGAAGCGGACGGGAATCGTGGCTTATGGGCATAAGGTTTCTGCTGATAGACCGTAGACGGTGGTCTCTGCCATTGGGGTTCAGTGGGAGATCTTCGCGGTTGCTGTTTGGACCAAGATCTCTGCCATGTTTTCTGCTTCTGTTGTCTCGGTTGTGAGACACCCAAGTTACGAGATGTTTTGATGCTCTTATCTAAATCATGAAGAACTGTGTCCGTCGTGGAGCTGAACAGTCCTTCACCCTCGAAAGGGAGATCTTCCACTAAGGACTTAGTGTCTTGTGGAAGCGAAGTCGACCTCAGCCAGGCGTGGCGACGAAGGGCGACTGCTGAAGTGAGTGTCTTGGACGTGACGTCCGCAGCATGCTTGGATGCGTTAAGCTGATGCTTTGCTAGCACCATGCCTTCCCTCTGGATCTTCCTTGCAAGGCGTTGCCTATCCTCAGGAAGCTGAGCCAGAAGAGGTGTCATCTGTTCCCATAGGGAGTACTGGTACCTGCTCATGCAGGCTGTGTAGTTTGCCGTTTTTATGCCCAATGCACCGGCTGAATAAAATCGTCTTCCGAAAGAATCTAGTTTCCGTCCCTCCTTGTCCAAGGGGGAGGAATGTCCGCTACGTCCCCTAGCCGAGGGGGTCACGACGACTGAGTTGGGCTTGGGGTGGATGAATAGGAATTCTGCCCCTGGCTCTTGGAGCCTATACATGTGGTCCAACCTCTTGTTTGAAATTGGGGTTGAGGAGGGGTGGCCCCAGGATTCTTTGGCAGTGCTCAAGAGCACCGAAATTAGTGGCAACGCTACCGCGGTGGATGTGTCCATCTGTACGATATCGAAGATGGCATCGGTAGCGGTAGGCGTTGGTTGGACCGTGGCAAGCGCCAAGGAATGTGCCATTCGTTTGATAAGTTCTCCATAGGATTTTACGTCCTCGGAGGGGGAGATTGGTAGATTTTCAGCCACATCAGGGGATGGCGACGGCTGGATGGGAGATTCGTCATCGGATGATTCGGGAGATTCGGGCATCGAATGGTCGGAATGTTCGGAGGGAGACATAGGGGTCGACGGATCTAGCTGATAAGGAGGGAGGTCGATATCGGGTGATGTGGGTATCGGCATCATTAGTTTCGGTATCGGTTTCGGTTTCGGTAACGGTATCGGAGTCGGAGGCGGGGCCGGGGGATCTCGGCATCGGGAGACTCTTGATGACGTCGATTGGCGATCCCACTCCGCTGGGTACCATTGTGGAGGTGGCGGGTAGGAGGAACCATACAGGTATCGCCATTGACGGACGTCCCACGGCACCGAAGATGGGGGAAGGCGCCAGTCTCGCTCGCCTCTCAGTGCCGGCATCGGGTCAGGCCCTGTCTCGGGACTGCTGTGAGGGATCTGCGTCAGCTCGATGTCGGGTTCCGAATCTGTGAGCTGGATGGGTCGCGGCATCGGGGAGACGGGGCTGCCCCGGGGTCGCTCGCGCCCAGGAGGGTCAAGCTGTGGAGACCCGTGCTGGGTCATGTCGGACGCAGGATGCGTCGACGAAGCACTCGCGGTTTTGTGCTTCAGCTTGCCCTTACCCTCTTTGCCCTCCTTACGCTTCTTAGCGGGAGTTCGTGGCAGTGAGAGGGGTCTTTTCGATGCCGACTTCTCGGTGCCGGAAGGGCTTCGCATCGGTGGCGACGTCGGGCCCGTCGGTACCGATGGGGATGTTGCCGAGGCGTCGGCTGCGGACATCTTCGGTGACAACGCTGCCTCCAAGAGGGCCACTCGGAGTCGGGCCGCCCGGTTCTTCCGAGTTTGTTTGGAGAACGCGGCGCAACTCGAACAGGAGTCGACGCGATGCGACTCGCCTAGGCACAGCAAGCAGAGGGAGTGCTTGTCTGGGGGGGGGGATTTTACTCCCACACTTAAGGCAGCGTTTGAAGAAACCCCACCGCTGGGCCATAGGCCGGGCGGGGAGTGGAAGGAGGAGAATCCAAAGAGAGTCCAGAAAAACAGTCCGTAGGTCAAGTAAAGTCCAAGGAATCAGTCCGAAAGGCCTTTCCAAAGTTGGAAAAAAAGAAGCGAAAGTTAACTACCGACCGGAGCGGAGAGGGGGTCCTCACGACGCGGCGGTCAGAAGAGAACTGGCGGGATCCTCGTGCCTCTCCCCGGGTCATGCGCAGTGGGGCGTGCACGTGACCGGGGAGCTGGCGCGAAAATCCGTTAGGCTTTGAAGATTACCGATCGGGATCGGCGCAGGTGCACTTTATCCCAGAGGTGTGATGCACAGAGACCACGAAGAAGATCCACAAGTTTTCATTGGCACAACACTCCATAGGTACTGTATGGGCTGACAACCCTAAAAGTATGACCCAAGCCTCTAGCATTACTCCTTACCGGTGTTACCTCTATGCTACTAAGTAAGTGTGAGCTAGCTCACAGTTTTTTAGCCTCCAGCTCACATGTTTTTGTATTAGCTGAGGAAGGATGGCTCCAGAGCAAACTAATTTATGCAGTAGCCAAATTGCTCGCTCACAACTTTAATGCCAGTAGCTTACAAAGTAGGATTTTTGCTCACAGGACTCCACAGCTTAGAGGGAGCATTGAAGAAGTCCCTTCAGCGATACATCTAGGTGTCACAGCACTTATGTCAGCAAGGGGAGGTGATTCCCCATACTGCACTCATTGCCACTGTAAATGCAGCAGTATTCGCAGCCGAAATAGAGCTTCTGCATTGAGGGGGGTTCCTCTGTTTTCCCTTTGTGCCTGCTGTTCCCTGCCCATCCAGTGGGCTTTTTAAAAAAAAACGCAAAAAGGGGGATGGGGTGGGGGGATGGGGTGGGGGAATGGCAGGCATGAAGGGAAATGGCACTGGGTCTAGGCAGGGAGCAGAAACCCACACCTTCCTCAGAGCCCCTTTGTGTACACTATATATCTATATATCTGTTTGATGTTTAACTGCTCTGGTCACTGGCCGTAACAATAAATACTACTCCTACTACTGGGGGTATTGGTAAAGTTCCCCCATCTAATAATGCTCTTTCAGAAAGACATGACTGAAGCAGCTTTGGGGGAACACACAGCGGAGCTGGGGGGAGACTCAGAATAGAGAACAACTGCACAATGACATTCCTCCACATGGAAGCTTGCCAGTGGCTTTCATCAAATGCTGGAATAACACAATACAGGATTAGATGTTGTGTAGTAATCCCTGTGTCTGAACTGGCATTTAATAATTCTGATAAGTATCACCCATTCATTTGCCCCACAAGGCTAAGCATTCCCAACGTATGATTCCATATGGGCTAAGGTTAGTGGACAAACACGGGTGTGCTTGTTTGATCTTCGCGTTTCAGTCAACAGGCTGAGTCAAAGAAGGACACTTTGTTTATCGAGTGTACCTGCATTCTTAGTTAATAGTGAATTTATCATCATCAAACATCACATACTAAACCATATAATGTCCTGACCTGGGTGGCTTGGGCTAGCCCAAACTCATTAGATCTTGGAAGGTAAGCAGGGTTGGCCCTGGTTAGTATTTGGATGGGAGACCACCTAGGTAGGAAATCCAGGGTCACGACGCAGAGGCAAGCAATGGCAAACCACCTCTGAATGTCTCTTGCCTTAAAAACCCTAACGGGTTGCCATAAGTCAGCCTCGACTTGACAGGACTTTTTGTTACCACAAAACTCCGTAATACATGCAATTGCTATTCTATACACATAAGTAGGCTATGTTAACCCCTGAGAGTATTTTGGGAGGGTGCAGGAGAAAGGTCCCAAGTATGGACGGACACAAACAGAACCATGGACCAGAGGCAGGTCTGTCGTCCGTTTGCCCAGTCTGTGGACCCCCACCACAACCCTATCGTCCTCCACCCTCAGTGTCTGTCTGTCTGTCTCTGGGATTTCAGCCACCAACTGTCCCACTTTGTGAAACCCCCTCCTCAAGGTCTGTCTGTCTGTCTGTCTCTGGGCTCTCAAATGGCCACCAACCATCCCACCATGGGAAAAGCCCCCTCAGGGCTGTCTGTCTATCCTGCTCAGGGCTTTCAGCCACCAACTATTCCACTTTTTGGGTAAACTCCTCCTCGGGGCTTGCCTGTCAGTCTCAGGACTTGGAGCCACCACCTGTCCTGGTGCCAGGGCGAGGCACATGGTCTGATGTGCATCCACACCCGCATAATGGGAAATTTTAACACCCCCTCCTCACGAGTTGTGTCTCCCTATGAATCGTTTCAAGCCTGCCCAAGACCTCAGTGGGACTCCAAGTCATAAAAGGAGCTGCACCCCCCCATTGGGATATTGAGTCCTGGACCCCAGTCCATGAGTGTCCTCCTGCTAGAGCCAAGCAGAGGGTCTCAGAAGTTGTCAGGTACAGGGTTCCTCCCTGGACAGCCTGCACCTCCCTCGGTGGGATTTTTAAGAGCCCCTCCCCCCCAGGAAACATCACTTCCAGCCTCCCCCAGTCCACATCTGCCTCCTCATGATTTCCATCCCCCATCAACCTCATGTAGCACTCATCTAATGGACCGACGTCTACCTCATAAAGCCAGTTTGGTGTAGTGGTTAAGTGCACGGACTCTAATCTGGGAGAACCGGGTTTGATTCCCCACTCCTCCATTTGCACCTGGCTGGATGACCTTGGGCAAGCCATAGCTCTGTACCAGCTGTTCTCTCAAGGACAGCTTGGGAAAGAGCTCTCTCAGCCCCACCTACCTCACAGGGTGTTTGTTGTGGGGAGGGGAAGGGAAAGGAGTTTGTAAGCCACTCTGAGACTCCCTTGGGGAGTGAAGGGCGGGGTATAAATCCAATATCATCATCTTCTTCTTCATAGCATGACACCCACCTCATAAACCCAGATCTACCTCACACCACAGCACCTACCTGATTAACCCAGATCTACCTCATAGCACAACACCTACCTTGTGAACTGACATCTACCTCATAGTGCAGCACACCCACCTCATGAACCAAGATCTACCTCTCAGCACAACAACTACCTCATGGAACAATATCCACCTATTCAAGCCTCTACTTGTATGAGCAAGCTTTTTGACCAATCCCAAGGTCATCACGCATCTCTACAGGAACCATGCCCCCAATGAACAGGCAAGAGGGTGACCACCTCCTGGGACAGGGAAGTTTCGGCTGTGATTTATTTCCCCAGAGAGCACTTTCCTGGGGGCAACTGCTTGGGGGCACTATTTGCCCCCAACAATCCTCACCAAACTTGGAGGGCAGCTAGAGGAGCATCCCAGGGAGATCCTCTGCAAGTTTGACACCTCTTGCTTACAAAGGATCCATCTGACACACTCCTGAAACTCCAGCTGTGATTTCCCCAAAGAGCACTTTTCTGGGGGCTCCTGCTTTGGGGGGCTGTAAATCGCCCCCCCATCTAATCTTCACCAAACTTGGAGGGCAAGTACAGCAGAGTCAACTGGAGACTCACAACATGTTTGGTGTCTCTAGCCCCCAGGGGGGCTGTTCTAGCATGTCCCAAAGTAATAAACCTCGCAAACCACAAACCGTTCTGTTAAATGGGAAAGTTCGTGAAAATTTGTGGTCCGTGAAACCCACGAACCTATACAAACCTTAATGTTTGGGTCCGTGGTTATCCCTAGTGCCAAGACTTAAGTTTTGTCCTGGGTTACCTCTCTATGGCCTTGAATTAGCCTGCTGCAATACCACAATTATATTCAAACCAAGTGGGTTTATTCAGACCCATTAAGAGCGAATTACAAATAAGCTTATTGTTCACTCACAAAAATTATACACAGTTGGTACGGCACAGTTCCTGGAGTGCTGAGTTTGGAAAACTACATTTTCGAATATGATGTTCCTCAAGTGTTTTTTTCCTAATTGGGGACACTGTTTAGTAGCCTAACCTACCATACAGGGTGGTGGTTTGGATAAACTGATGCTCTGAGCTCCTCCATGGGCAAAGGACAGGATGCAAATTTTTTAAAAAATACTGTCATCCTTTCCCCCCCCCCCCATGTGCAGTTCATAGACAAATAAAGCAATAAATAAATGAGAAAACTTTTATTAGGTTCAATTATTCACATTTCACAAAGGCTTATTAAATACTCCCAACAGTGCTTTCACAGTCCCCTTTTATGTTATTCTTCTCAAATAAAAGGTATATTTAGTCTGACATTCTATTTTGACTGGCAAGACAAATGACAGTGTTTTGATTCTGGAAATACTTAAAGGCAGCAAGTGAGGAATTCTCTTGAGATTAATATTAGTTACTGCACACTTTCGGAAAATGTATGAGTTAATAACCATGTGTTCCATCTGAGAATGCAGTGCTTTCTATTGTCACTGAACACATCTGTATAACTGAGATCTGAAGCACAGAGATGCAATGAGAGAGAGAGAGAGAGAGAGACAGACAGACAGACAGACAGACAGACAGACCCCAATGCTGTAAGCCTACTGTGAGTCAATCCCGTAGCCAGAAAATCAGTGGTGGGGGGCATACTCCGATGTGCCAGCTGGTGACATCGCTACCAGGAAGCGACCAATGAGACCTTCCTCCTCCCTGCCCGCCCGCTGCCCAAGCACCAGAGCTCACTCGGTACTACCCAGCCTCACCTGGCCCACTGCTGGGTTGGCTGTCTGCGTGGCACTGGTGCTGCTCAAGCACTTCCCTGGGGGCTGCCACAGCAGCACCTTCTGAACGCCAACAGCAGCCAGGAGAAGCCATGCCAGGCCAGGCCAGCCATTCATGGTCCCCTATGGACAGGAGAGCTGCACCATGCCTGCTGGATGGAGCCGCCTTTTAAGGGGTGGCCACAGATGCCCAGAGCTCTGCACACCCTCGCCGGCTGTCTGGGGCATTTCAGAAAAGGCTGTGCTGGGTGGAGGCATGGCTGCTGGAGCTCCAAGCTGAGATAAGGTAGTGCCACTAGTAGCATGGGAGGGGAGGGGAGGGGAGACTGGGGATGCAGGTGCAATGCACATTAGCAAGGGGTTGGTGCACCATCCACACATTCCCTGGCTATGGCCCTGCCATGAGCTCTGTTTTTATATTCATTTCTGTTTCTGTCATATCAGCCAATCAAAAGCTGATGTGTCATTCTTGCTCCTCCCACTTGCTCACCCTGCCTGGGCACTGCTGCTGCTGCTGCTGCCGCCACCTCTTCGCTCCCCAGGAGGGAAACAGAGAGCCACACACTGAGGTGACTGAATCAGGAGGACGCTGCTGTGTTCATATTCCAGGCATCAAGTTGTGGAACGGTCAGTGTTCCAGTGTAGGAGGAGGAGGTGGTGGCAGTAAGCAGGTGAGCCACAAGAGCCTGACAAGACCAACGCACCACCATTCAGTCCACTACTATTCCGAAGTCGGACGACAATATAAAGAGAGGGTGTTTAGAGACTTCTTTCTAGAGTAAATCTGTCTTCAGTCTTTAAAAAGGATTGAGCATCAAGTCCAGCTTCTTCCCTGCACAGAAAGCCCGTTTGTGTTTCAGCTCCAAGCAGATCAAGCCATGTCACCAAGATCAGAGACCACCAGAAAGAAATCGAGAGAAAATGTACTGCATGCCTTAAGAGAGCTCCAGATTACTCAAAGTCAAACCATCTGTGAATATTCATGTTCTCAAAGCACTGGGACTCAGGGTCGTCCAACTGAACTGACTGCAAGAAGTTCAGAACAAATCATTTATGTCCAATTAACGTAAGGAATTCAAGATGTGCAGATGGTTACTAGCAGTACAGATGTTCCTGAATATCTACGGAAGGGTACCTACTAGCTATGCTGTATTAGTGGAACTTCCAAGATCTCAGGCAGTATACCTCAGATTACCAGATTTGCCAACCATCTTGTGTGGCTGTCTCTAATATATGCCATTGGTGAGCTTCCAAGGCAATCTGGTCGGAGAAACAGAGCTAGGCCAGATGGACCTTTTGGCTGATCAGACAATAAAATTCTCCTGCTAATCTTGATCTGATATTTTGCGCCTTCTATTTAATAAACTACTGCACTGTCATAATGTCAAGTCCTCCTCCAGGATTTCCTGTGGTTTCGCTGCAATGCTAAACTAGGATGTACAATATGACCATGTTCCAAACTCTGATTTTTAACACTGTCCTGACAGAAACAAGAAATCACTGTTTCTAAACCTGCAACATGCAAGTCTTTTCTGAGTCTTTCATGGCTGCATAATATCCTCCCAGAAGTCAGGAGAGACTGAGAGCTTTCACACAGCTCTGCATCTCGGCAGCTGCTTTAACTGGAGGGAGCAGAATAATCCCAGTTACCTCTTTTACCGCTGGCCAATGGAAGATAAATACAGCACTGAAAATTATCAGTGGGGTTAAGAGTCCCTGACTAAGATCTGGGAGGCCCAGGTTCGAATCCCCACTCATGCCATGGAAATCTGCTAGGTGATCTTGGGCCAGTCACACACTCTTTTGCCTAACCTACTCCCAAAGGGTTGTTGTGAGGATAAAATTGAGGAGAGGAGAATGATGCAAGCTGCTTGGTCCCAGTGGTCCCCACTGGGAAGAAGAGAAGGGTGATAGGGAATTAAATAAATAAATAAAATAAACAAATGGAATGTTGACTGTAGACCAAAGAAATGTGGGGTTAAACCTTCATTCAGCCAGGATGTCCACTGGATGGCTGTGGGCAAACTGGTACCTCTCAGCTCTGCCTACTATACAGGGGTCAACTTCTTGTGACCTCAGACTAGGGACCCTCGACTCTCATATGCAAGGGATTCCCTCCTGGGTTCCTCCATGGCCACTGTACTTAACCAGTCAGTTCCAATACAATGTCCCCACACCCAGCCCTCATCAACTCTCATAAACCTGAGTGCCTTCCCCTTCTGGCCCCTCCTTTCCCTGGTGCCAATCAATCCCTTGCCCACCATTGCACCCAGGGCTTCTCAGATGTCCCTTCGCTGGTTCCCTTCACTTCCTTCCAGCTTGTGGCCTCTGGTACCTGGACTTCCTGCCTTACTATGATACACCTCTTCCACTTCCCTCCCTCATAGACATGATTTTCCCGCCTTCCCCCCACATCTGACTCAGCCACCCTAGCTATCTGTTTACTTACTAGGATGCACCTCTTCCACTTCCCTCCCTCGTAGATATGATTTTCCCTCCTTCCCCCCACATCTGACTCAGCCACCCTAGCTATCTGTTTTCTTCTTCCCTGAAGGAACTATGGCTGTCCCACCCTGACACAGTCTGATATTTTGCTGGTGGCTCAGCCCAAGAACCCAAGGGAAGGGTCAAGATAACCCCCCTCAGCTTAAACTTGAAATGGCACTCAAGGCTTTTTGAAATTCAAAAATAACAAAGGGGTAACATTTCCGAGGTAACTCAAGAAAGAACTCTGAGATAAATCAGTACATGCACAGACTTCAGTTCATACATTTTAAGCAACTGAGAGTTTCTTAAGCTTTTCACAGTGACTTAGAATCTTTAAGATGAGAGGCTTTTGTTTCAGTGTTTCCTCAATACACCAGTACACTTTCTTTGAGTATTCACTGACTCTTTTGGTTTCCAGAAGACTGGGATTATCCTGTACTCAGACTCCTTCATTAAACACACCAGGACTCTTCTTGGGCTTTACTGACCTTTCCGGTTTCAAAAGGCAGTCTCTACCCACACCAGAACAGGGATCTCTCCACTCTTCAAAGCTATCTCCATGTTTTAACTGGGTAGGGAAATTCTCTAGAGGTTCTATCCCCTTTGTTTGGCCTGACTAGGAGTCTTCATCCACTCTTCTTTGTCCCAGTACTACATCTGTGTTAAACTGCTCTCAGACTGAATTCCTCCTCAGCATTCAGAAGCCTTTCTCTGCTCAGCTGATGCTAACCAATCAGATTCCTTGGAGCAGCCTGTCACTCAAAGCTCTCTGGCTCTGTGAGGAATTAACTCTTCACAGTCCATTACCTGTTAGGGTTGCCAAGTCTGGGTTGGAAAATACCTGGAGACTTTGGGGGTGGAGTCAGGAGAGGGTGGGGTTTGGGGAGGGGAGGGGTTTCAGCATAGTGTAATGCCATAGAGTCAACCCTTCAAAGCAGCCATTTTATCCAGGGGAGCTGATCTCTGTCTGCTGGAGATCAGTTATAAAAGCGGGAGATCCCCAGGCCCCACCTGGGGGCTGGCAACCCTATTACCTGTTTACACAGCACTTATAAGATTTAAAAGTGCAGTCTGTCACACTTGCCCTGCCCCACAGCCTCCTCTTCAGTCCAGCCTCACTTGTCCTGGTCTGCAGCCCCAGATGCTGGCTTTCCCCAGGTGTGGGGTGCATCCCAGAGTCCACTGCTGCCCTGCATTTCAACAGGTTCCTCAGACCTCGCAATCACTACCTGCATCCCTGACTTGGTCTCTTACCTGCTTCTCCCCCCCCCCCCCCCCCTCAGTTCCTGGCTGTCCTGTTTAAAAGCTGCCAATTGGCAGGATGGGCCCTGCTCCTCTGGGGTGGCACATCACTTCCGGCCCAGCCACTTTGAGTTCTGACCAAGCTTGTGGAGATGTCCTGCCACTGTTTATGCCCTGCAGTGCCATCCAGATGGTCCCTACAGGGTTTTTTATGCAGATAATTCCATGTACACACAATCACTTAGGAGAAACACAATACAAAAAGAAATAGAAAATGAATGTTTCAGTGGCTAGGTTTGCCAGGCTACAACTCACATATCCCCCCCATCTATAATTTTTTTACTAAGGTGGGAGGTTTTTCCTTTGTATCCTGCCTAGGGTTGCCAACCTCCAGGTTGGGCCTGGGGATCTTCCAGAATTACAATTTATCTCCAGATTACAGAGATCAGGTTCCCTCGAGAATATGGCAGCTTTGGATAGGGTTGCCAGGTCTGGGATGGGAAACAGCTGGAGACTTTGGGGGGGGGGGATCCGGGAGAGGGCGGGGTTTGGGGAGGGGCTTCAGCAGGATCCAATGCCATGGAGTCATCTCTTCAAAGCAGCCATTTTCTCCAGGGGAGCTCACCTCTGTTGGCTGGAGATCAGTTGGAAAAGCGGGAGATCTCCAGGCTCCACCTGGAGGCTGGCAACCCTAGCTTTGGAGTCTATGGCATTACTGCTGAAATCCCTCCACAGGCCCGATCCCTAAACCTAAACCTCTAGAAATTTCCTAACCTGGTGTTAGCAACCTTACTTCCACCTCCATATTGGCTACCAAACACCAGTGAAAGTCTTTCAGCACTTCTGAATTTCTAACTAAAAAAAACCCCAATCTGCTACGGGAGCGCTGTTATCTCACTAATGGGTCAGAAAGGCAGAGTAACTTCCTGAGCTCCGTATTTTCTGTTCACTGATTCCAAAAGCCTTGCCTCACTTTGTGACTAATTTCCCTTAGGAGATTAATGTTCCTTCCCGGTCCTGTCAGACACACTCACCTTTCCTCCGCTCCTTCGCTTTGTCAGAACAGGTTCTAACAACCCCCCCCCCCCAAGTGTCCGTCTCTCCTTCATCCGCCTGTGAGCTTTTCAAAGCCCCCAGGTGCTTTCCTGAAGTACTCAAAAAGTTTCATTTTTTCCTCCTTGTTGGACCTCAGAGCTATAACCCCCAGCTTGTTATGAAGTACACATCATATTGATGTAACATACCATTAAGCAGCAAAATAGTTCAATTTGTCAGGTTCTTGTGTAGTATTATGGGATGCCTCTACTGCTTTAGATCAATGAACAAGTTCTGTCAGGGCTTTACTTGAAGGAACAATTGGGGGTGGGAATCAGCTATGTTATCCATTAACCAAATGCATAACAACCAGAATTTTTTTTAAGAATACAGTGTGATTTTCATGGACTGCATAAAGCAATGTCCTCTTCCTTTTAAAAATGCAAGTCCTTTTTTTTTTTTTTTTTGCTGGTCTGGAAAATAAATTGCTTCTGAAATATGACAACATGGATTTTCTATAAATTAGCTAGCAGAAGTCATTAAATGGGATATTAAACCACCATTAACTTAAATACATATTTGGGACTCCTGGCTTTAAAAATTAATTTACATGCCATGAATCCAAATGATAACATTTGCCTAAACGCTTAGTTCTCAGCTGAAATCAAAGCAATATTAATCTTATGCTATTGAGTTCACAGCAGAGCTTCACTTAGTTTAAATTATTTTTATCCCGCCTTTCTCCAGTGCATGAAAGGCAGCTTACAAATATTAAAATTCCCATAAGCAAGGAATGGACTAACCCCTTTAAAAACACAGCCATTAGCAAAGGGCCTTTTGAAAATTCAGCCTTGCAAAATTTCTGAAACAAAGTGGAAACCTCCCTAACATGTTCTCAAAGGCTTTTCTACAATAATGGAATAGCTACAGAGGCTGACCTATCTTACCCCTGTATGGGAAAAACCAACAGACTGTGATTGGAAGAGTTGCCTCATGGGTTCACATAAGGAGAGAGGGGTTCTTCAAACCCCTAGGCCAAGAAGACTCTCTAGAAGATTCACTAGAAAAGACAATAATGCAAGGAAAAGTTCAAGGACAAGCAGAAGACCCAGCATGAGATGGTCTGACTCCATGAAGGAAGCCATGGCCTTCAGTTTGCAAGACCTGAGCAAGGCTGTTAATGATAGGATGTTTGGGGGACTGTTAATTCATAGGGTCAACATGAGTCGGAAGCAACTTGACAGGACATCTCTCCATTATATATAATTCTGTTTTTGGGTGGCAACATTCCATGCGCTCCTAAATCAGTTGGCTGTGTGAACTGCCCATCAGAAGGTGTGCCAATCCCTTGGCGGCTGGGTTGTCTGGCCAATCCCCTGGCTTCGTTGGCTGCCTGCGTGCCTGAGTCCTGCCCACAGAAACGGTGGCCAGCGTCTCAGGCTCAGTGCGGTGGGAGCCAATGGACGAGACGGATGTTCCAGTGGCCGAAGGGTAAGGAGGCCGATTGGGAGTGGCAGGAGAGGAAGGACCTCCCTCCCCTCCCCAGGCCAATGGCAGGGCTCCGGCGCAGGGAGGTTTGAAAGGAGGAAGACGGCCACTCTTTGCCAGTTAAAGGCCAGGCCTCGTCTTCATGTGGCTCTGAAGGGTGCATCTTTCTGGAGCCCGTTGTATTGCTGTTACGGTGGGCCTTATTCCTAGTAACAAATACACCAGCACCTTGAACTGAACCTTGAAATGCAGTGGCAGACAATACAGCGTTCTTAAAATAGGCATAGCACGCACTAGAGTAGACCCAGTGTATTCATTGCTCCACTGGCAAAGGACTCACAACAGGGCTGTTCATTCCCCTGCTTTAGGTTAAAATGAGAAACTCAGCAGAAGGAGCCTAGCCTGCAAGTTCTTCCTACATTACTGTCCCCACCCCACCCCCTCAGCCCAGTTTCTACAAGAACTATCCTTGACTCTGGAAGAGCTGTGGTATGGCTACAACCGAAAGTACCAGAGCTTCTTCCATGACTCTGGCAGCACAGGAAGGGACAAGACTGCCACCTGAACTCCAATACAAGGAACAGACTATGCAATTGTATTTTACCATTTACATATTAAAACATTCGTAGCCCACTTCTCTTGCCTACAAGGTGCCTTGTAACACTCTGCTGTTAGGGGTGCAAAGTGCTGTTAGATTTTTAAAAAATATATCCCTTGCTTAATGTTTATTTTATCCCCTCAGTCCCCAGCTGCTCAGGAGAAAGGCGAATATATAAAAATTTAAACAAACACCCTAAATAAACACTAGCCAACAATTCTGTCCTAAGAACACTTTCCTGGGAGCAAGTCCCATTTAATAGACCTGAGTAGGATTCCGAGTAAATCTGTTTAGGATTACACCGCAACCAAGTAAAATACCGACCTTGAAAACCAAGATGGAATAAACATTGGCACGAGGACCGGCAACCTACTTCTCCCCATTCCTCACAGGCATGATAACACGCGCCCCCGCCCCCATGACATCTCAACGTCCATCAGTTTCTTGTGCCTATTCAGGGATTAACGACTGAATATTGTTTGCAGCTACACGAGTTCTGCGCTGAGAAAGCTTACTGGAACAGGTGTCTGAGCAAGCCGGTCTGCAGAAGCGTGACTTTTCATGCTACGTGGATATAAGAATAAGAAAGATCCTGAGAACTTTTTATTGGCAATTGCCCTTTATTTGCACTGGATGATGCTTGAGGTGAAGAGGACCAGGCAGTCTCCTGCAATAGAGAAGAGGACCGTATCATTGGACTGTTCTTATTGTGAAGGATACGTATCTCCATGTGATTTCACAGAAATGTATTAATATTGAATTGAATTGACCTTTCGTAATTATATCACCTTAGTTGTTGTTTATTTTTCATTTACTAATCCCATGATCTCTCTGGCCACTGTTGGCAACCATGCACTTCAGAGGCCAACAATATTGGGAGGGGTATAAGATTTCAAGAGTCAAAGCTCCCTTCGCTAGATAGCCAACATATCTGATGAAGGGAGTTTTGACTCTTGAAAGCGTGTGCGTGTGTGTGTGTAAAAAGGGCTGGCCAGTAGTAGCCAATTTATGGCAACCCCAGCAAGGCGCTTTCAAAGCAAGTGAGAAGCAGAGGTGGTTTGCCATTGAATTCCTCTGCAGAATCCTCCTTGGGGGTCACCTTTCCAAGTACCAACCCCGCTTAGTCTAGAAGGTGCTACTGGACTCGACCCTTGTTATTAGGATGTACTTTCCACATAAAGTATTAAAGTTGCTTTCTGCAGTTATGGTATACCGCTTGTTTTTTTCATGAGTTCTTCTAAAATGAAGAAACCAGTGGTGTTCCTTGAAAGCCCAGGATGCAGCAAGCTGTTCACTGCTTGCACCCCAGAGTGATGTGAGGGTTTCAGGCATGGCATTTTAGGAAGCAGCTTGGATATGAAGATCTCTTCACAAGCTGAATCTCAGAAGATTTTGGAGACCTGTCATCAAGGCATGTTCTTCGACTTGGCCAGGTCAAAAATAAAATTTAGGAAACTGAGGCCCCATCTGAAGAAGGGTTGCGGCTTGCCAAAATCATGAAAGCAGCACACTTTTAACACCTCTTGCAGATTGCCTGTTTTTAAAAAGCTGTCATCTTTTCATAGAACTGAGCAGACAACCAGATGGCATATCATTTTAATGTACAGCAGTCACAGAAAAGAAGAATGAATGAACTTCAGATGCAAATCACAAATGTGTGTGTAATGCAGGGGGGAGGTTAACTCTTCTAGGAAGGTACATTTTCTGCTAACTGAAGCATGTAAAACTATTGACAAACTAATTTTGCAGCTGTTGAAGCTTTCCTATGATTATAGATATGCATCTGAAATGGTTGCCTATTATGTATAATAATACACAGGGTGCTAGCCTGCTCCACATATTACAGATTGGGGGGGGGGGGAATCCTCTTGTAAGCCAAGCGCATCTTGCATTGTGTCACCTTACCAAATGATGATGTTCAGTCCTTCCACAGGCAAACTTAGAAATCTGCACACAACTGGGTACTGTGAAGGGGCGGGTAGAGGACAGAACCGGATGCACATGTATACATGTAGAGCTTTCTCTCCAAAATCCGATACTTCGCCTTTTCAGCCCTACAGGTGTGCACCTTTTCCTTGACTAGGTATCTGCAAAGGCTCTGTGCATTCCTTCAAATGACAAGATGTTGATCAGGGGATGCAGGCTGCCACCACAACTGCTCCCCTCCACAGATACATTCATTTAAACCTGCATCATGGGCTTCACTTTTTAAAAAAAAAAAAAGAAAAGAAGAAAAAAGACAAGAATGTTCATACACAGTCCAATCTCATGTTTGTGCCAAAGTCCCTCTGAGTGCCGTAAAGCCTTCTCCCAAGATTCACAGTGAACTAGATCAGGGTCTAAGGAGCTGTGCACCCAGTTGAACCTGGGACATGGTTTGCTGCATGAGGTCCCACCTGCTGCATGGAAAGCTGCTTTTTAAACCAACAGAAATCTTCCAAGTAGTTTGTGATACAGGTTCACGGGGAACTCTCCAAAGAGGGGGAAAAGATCAGCAGTTCCAGTAGTCTAGCACAAGTCCCTTGCACACACCAAAAGAGCATTCTGGATCATGGCCACAGAGTTCAGTGCAGATACATGCCATTTTGAAAAAACAAGTAATTAATTCTGAATTTTTTAAAAAAAAAAACCCACTAAATTTTGCCCCAAGAAAGCTAGTTTCTGTACCCAAAATAAACTAAGCAAGCTAGCCAAAAAGGAGTGGGAAAGACACATGTAAATGTCTTTGTGTGTTAATAAACTTTCATTTTTGGCTTCCTTCCTTCTGCACCTGATATTTGGAATCTTGGAAAACACTCGTAGTTTTTGGCAAAGTCTGCTGTGGAGGGTATGGGAGAAGCGTATTTACTGCCAATTACAGAGAAACAATTTTTTAAAAAGGAAGACACCCGTGCCAGCCTACCATATGCTAATTCTGAGTTGTCTAACTCTTGCATATGTATTTTGAAGGAACAATTCAGATTTAAAACAGTTTCAAAAATGCTTGCTTTCCAGTGCTGCAATTGGTGGGCATGGTGCTCCTTAGTTGTAGCTATTAGTAAGCCTTGCAAACAACTGGGGGAGCAGCTGTAAACCTCCCACAAATAACAGCTCCCCAAGTACTACCACAGAAGTGTTAGTGGTACCTAAGAAACAATTATAACCTCATCTAAGGGACAAGAGTACTATGCTTGGACTATACAGCCAAGCTGTAGCCTAATTAGCTGTTGTAGTCCTGTGGCTAGGTGTGGGAGCACTGAAATCCTGTTTTCCTTGGCAGTCTCCCATCCAAGTACTAAGTGTTAGCCAAGCCTGCTGAGCTCCCAAGCTGTGACAGGATCAGATTGAGCCAGGCTACCTAAGCTTCTACAAGGCAGAAAAGCAGGGTATAAATATATTTAAAAACAACAGAACACACTAGAGGCCTATATGTTAAATATCATCTCACAAGATACTTGTTTTTTACTGTGGGAACTCTCAGGCTGCAGTCGCACACACTAAAGAATCCACTTTCAATGCCCTTTCCAACTGGATTTTGCCAGTTCACACAGTAAAATCCAGTTGGAAAGGGTACTGAAAGTGGATTGAAGGTGGATTATTTAGTGTGTGTGACCACAGCCTCAGAGGAAGGGGTGTGATAGTGCTACAGTACTATATTTTGTGGGCACCCAATCTTGGCTCTTTAAGCAAATTTGAAGGGGACCAACCTCCTGCAAACTAACTTTTAAAAAAGAATTTAACTCTGCAGGTTATCTTTCCCATTATTACCATTTCTCCATTGTATTTTAAAGACTCCGCTAAAGGCTATTGAATAAAGCAAGGTTGTAATTCTATGCATGTTTACCAAGAAACAACCCAAGATAATTCAGTGAGCCTAACTTCCAAGGAAAGGTGCAGAGGATTCGACTGCATGGGAAGTAAAAATGGCTCTTCTAGCTGATGTATCTCCCAAGATTCACATGGCATGCAGAAGGGATTTCTTTCTCCTCTCCCAATAACTTAAATGAATTTGTCTGGTCAGCAGCCTGTCTAAAAAGTTAATGTTCTAGAAAGCTCTCATTATAGTGCCTTAGTAGCAAGGGCTACACCAGAATTAATGAGACATGAAAAGCCTTATATGATCATCTTTGTACTCATTGTGAGGTTAATTATAAAATTTGGGTTTCAAGTACTATGGAGCGATGGGCTTCAAGTCGTTTTCGAATTACATTTCCATCCTGCCCTTGTCTCCAAGTAGTTCTCCAGAATGGAAGTTTTATTCTCACCAGAGGTCATTTCGTAGAAAAAGAGGTGCAGGACCTCATTAGCATAACTCATTAGCATAACTTATTTGCATATGCCACACCCCCTGACATCACTGGAAGGATGTCAGAAGGCAAGAAAGAAAGAAGAGAAAGAAAGAGAAGAGAGAGAGAGAGAGAAAGAAAAAGAAAGAAAAGAAAGAAAGAAAGAGCTGGCAGAGAGGAGACAGTTACTAATCCAGAAATACCACTGTTCTGGGAGGGTAGCTTCAGTGGTGGCTGAAGCCTTCAGAACGCTGGTCGGAGGAACAAGGACCTTTCCAGGGGACGGGGTCATTTTGCTGCAGCCATGACACAAGCAGGGATTCCCCCGCAGGGGGAAGGAGGGCTGGCACCAACTCCCAGAGCTGCACTCCCCTGAGCTCCTGCTCGAAATGACCCCTGATTCTCACAATGACCCTGTGAGGTAGGTTATCATGAGACAGCCAGTGTAGTATAGGAAAAGAGTGTTAGACTAGGATTGAAGAGACCCAGGTTCCTTTCTCTTTCATGGAGCTCCCTTTCAGCCAGTGAGAGAGTAATCCTAAGAAGACCTTCTCAGAATCCTGCTCAGGTCTGTTCTATGGGGCACACCCTCAAGAAAGTGTTCTTTGGATCGTACTATTAATCTTCCCCACCCCAACCTACCCCACAGGGCTACTGTGAAGATAAAACTGAGGAGGGGAGAAAAATGGAGTATGGGATAAAGCTGTGTGACAGATAGATTGTGACAGACCCAAGGTCTCCCGAAAGCTTCATGGCTGAGTGGAGATCTGAACCCAGATCTCCTTAAGTCCAGCATTCTGTCCATTAAAGTAGTCAGCTGCCCAGCATGAATAATCTACAATAGTCATAATTTGCCTGTTTCTGCTCTTATGATGCTGCTTGTTGTTTTAATTCATTTTGCTCTGCATTTGAATTTACGCTGCTATTTTATAGGAGGTTTTATACTACATTTACAGTGATTACAATACTGCCTTCTTTATGGTGCTTTTGTGGTCTGCTTGTAGATTGTACTATTGTTATATTGTGATTTTATTGGTTTATGTTTTTTTTAAAAAAATGTTAAGCCACCAAGGAGCCTACCAGTTAAAGAGCAGGATAAACATATTGAGAATTAATTTAAATAAAGAAAACAATCTATGGTACCTTTAAAAGAAGATCTCAAGAATGTCAGCAGGTTTCTGATAACAATACATCATTAAAGTTCCAGGTTTGGAGGAATAAAACCGTTCCAGATATGGAATGGAAAAGATTGCCAGTTCCATTGGATGTAGGAGAGATTTCCAAAAACTGATATCATTGTCACATTCTATTGCTTTCTACTCTGGTAAGACATATAAAAGACAACTCCACACACAAACATCAGTTGTGAAGAACACACCTATATATTAACTGTTGCTTGTCCTTTTAAAATGCACAAGGACCTATTCACTGCACCCATGCAATTTAATGGCACAAGACATGCACAGAAACTTTTTATCTGCCAGTAGATGTAAATCTCGCACAATGATATTTTGCCGTCTGCCTATCCTCAGTGTCAAATAGAACTTGCATTAATAAAAGAAACCACATAAAACAAGTACCCAGACATTACACAAGGAAAAATAAATGTTAGTTTCCAAAGATAGTCTTTTGGTGCTGTTGAAGCTTCCTGCGGTTATCTTCCTATCTTATTTTTTAATGTCAGCTATTTAATATTTTTAAAAAACGCAACTGGAAAGAGATCTGACACCAAAGTACCGCAGTATGCAGCAATATGAAAGAACAGACAGTTTCATACAAAACTATATGTGACTTGGCAAAATCTCGCGGCAACCAAACACATCACTCAGAGTAAGGCAAAGAGCATGAGGGGACTTTCACATTTCACAAATCGTAAAAATTATCAACCCAAAGTGGAAGCTGCCAAGGCTGACTGGTACAGAAAGACAGCAAATATCAGCAAGAATGTTAGGCAGATGGTTACCATCATTCTTCCAAGCTACAATCATCACAGCAGCTGAAACACTCAGATGGGGGCAGGAGGCTTAACCCCTCAGTCCTCCTTGTGAATTTTAAGCATTCAGGCTCAAATTTGTCTGCCAGACTCTGCCTCCTGGAGGTCAAAGTCCAGGGTAGCTGTACCCTCCAGCCTCCTCCTTTCTTTAGCCCAACCAACAGAGATCTCAGCAACAGGAGGGAGGGAGGGATGCCAGCCTCCAGGTAGGACCTGAGGATCCCTCAGAATTACAGCTCATCTCCAGACTACAGAGATCAGTTCCCCTGGAGAAAATGGATATGTCGAATGGTGGACCCTATGGCATTGTATCCCACTGAGGTCCCTGTCCTCCCCAGGCTCCATCCTCAAATCTCCAAGTGTTTCCCAACCTGGATCTGGCAACCCTACCCACCTAATGCCTGCCAGCAGCCAGGGGGGATCTGCAAACCTAGGAATGGGGGGGGGGGGTTTACAACATCCTTAGCCCCCTCTCCCCATCTGTTAGGTTTACCCTCTGGTTGCTTAACTGTGGCTGGGCCTGCCCTTCTCTACTGCCTAGGGGTTGCATCTGGAGAGGGCCCCCACTCTGGGCTTTGCCAATGTCTTCCAATTAGGAGTGAGGCTTGGCTCACTTCCAGTTTCTGAGCCACTGGGCCTCACTCCCTAATTGGACCCACCTGACCTGAGGCTACAAAACAACCGGCTACAAGATGACCTCCTGCTGGCTGATGCTGCTCCCAGAAAGTCACCATCCCCTACCTCTGCCTGTTTCCAGGCTACTCCTGTGGCTCCTGCCTCTGGCCTTTCCCACCTCCTTGGCCTTGATGGCTGTGCTGACCTAGCCAACTGTCTTTGGATATGCTGGCAAGGCCTCCGTCCTGCCCCTCCAGCTGCTCCCAGCAGGTTAGTTTTCCCTTCCCTTCCCTGGCTGCTTCTGCTGCTTTGTTGTTATCACAGTCCTCCAATGTTGTTCTGCCAGACCATATGGATGTGGGATGTTTTCTCCTGCCCCACTAGGGTTGCCAGTTCTGGGTTGGGACATACCTGGAGATTCTGGAGGTGGAGCCTGGGGAGGGGAGAGACTTCAGTGGGGTATAATGCGACACAGTCCACCTTTCAAAGCAGCCACTTTCTCTAGGTGAACTGGTCTCTTTTACTTGGAGACCAGTTGTAATTCTGGGAGATCTCCAGCCATCACCTGGAGGCTGGCAAACCTATGCTTCACTGACATTGCTGGTCCTGGTCCTGGAGCTAATGGTGGTGGTAGGAGGTTCCTCAAGCCCTGACATGGTGGCAGCCTCCCGGGCAGCCTCCAAATCAACAGGTAAGTGCACAGAGGGCTTTGCCAGCTCCGGACAGCCTTGTCCATCATTGTTCTAACCCATTCCTGATTTAAGACAGTAAAGAGGTACCAGAACTCCCAGAACCCAACATTCCATGTATTATGTACTGTCGCTTTACAAGGCTCACCCAGAAGCCCTCACTGTAATCAGGAAAGACATATTTCACTTCCCTGCTTATAAGCTGTTGGACTGCTGGGCCTATATAAACTGGGCTTAATGGACAAGAAACAGCTTTTGCTAAGTACTATTGTATTCCTTTCTTTTCATGCCAAGTTATCTGTCCTGAAGTTCCATGTTAAATAGTAAACCATCAAGTTAAAGTAAACTGGGTGTTTGTTGTTGTTCTACTATACAATACCATCCCAAGCGCCGTTTGGTTTGCTCCAAGATGGCAGGGTGGCCTTCGTTATCAGTCTCAGGGTCCATAGCAAGCAGAACCTGAAAGTTTTCACACGCAGTTGATATAATACATCATACAGCTATCTGCTATTTTCACAGCCACAGTCTTGATACCTTCCTTTTATCTCGTTGACTTGACTGTCTACATTTATGATCACATTTGTCTTGCCCTGACTATTTTATTACACATCAGATTTTACTGCGGTTCAGCAAACTGAAAACCCACATTAAAAAGCGACTTCTCTGTTTTACGTCACCGGAGCTGAGGACAGTAAACCTAAGAAATGTCCTGCATTTTAAAATCACAAACACAGGATTAAAGGTAGCCCAGCTGTCAGTGGATTCAGACTTTTTGTACTGAAACAGTCATATCAAGCAGATTGCATGCATCACCTAGATGTCTAAACTAAAAATAGGAGACAGCAAGCAGCATGTGCTAGTGGTTTTATAAAATACAGAAATGAGCAAGAAGAGATATACCTGAGGGAGATCCACTAGAACAACTTTCTGAAAGTGCTTTACCAATGAAATATGCATGCATGGGACAAGCAGGATCATGGCACCAAGCACCACACTCAACCTATGTGAGTTCTTTGGAATATATTAATCGCGTGTACACACCTAGGTCTTTCTCCAAGCATCCAGGGAGTCTGAAAACAACAGGGCTCCAAGTTGCATGGAGGGAACATTCTGTGCATACGTGTTATGCGTTTGTTATAATGAATGGACACAGGTGACAGGCAGAGCCTGCCACTGTGGTCTCATCCACCCAGCCCCACAATCATGGCCAAAGCTGCAATTCAAACATGAGACTCTGTACTAATGAACTGTATATCTCCGTGCCTTGCAGAAAGGTGATCCATATACAGGCTCATTTTATGGTGATACTGGGCATGAGCATACCAAAGGGCAGGCTAGGGTTGCCAGTTCCCGTCATCCTAATACCTGACACTCATTGGGTGAGGGTCCAGCAGTGTCATGGGGTGGGTGGAGCCTGGTGATGTCACAACAGGCAACTGTATTAATACTAGTACTTCCACACATAACTAGGTAAGCACCACAGGACATGTATGTACAGTCACAATCATGTGCCTTTGGAACGATGGGCTATTTACTGGACTAAAATAAAAAGAGGCATGGAAATTACTATGGTCTGAATGTAAAATGTATTTAAGCTTTCAATGACAATTACTACTCCCCTCTCCAATTTACATGTGCAGCAGTGGGAGTCTTAGAGGAAGCCATATAACCGCAGTGTGGCACACCATCAGTTGCCCAGGGGAAAGTTATTTGCTTATAATCGTGTTATGAGTCATGTGTTGCTTTGATCAGTATACTTGGGCCCCATCCACATGAGCAAGATAATCCGGAGGGGAACTGAGGCTTTTTTGCCCCAGAGCAATTTGACCCGCAGTTGCACGATCACACAGCTCTGTGGACCTGCTGGGGCAAACTTCCGCTGCATGATCCGACGCAACTGCGGGCGAGTGGGGTTTTTTTGCGGTGGGTTTCCGAGGCGCTTAAACAGGGGATCAATGAATCGCTGCAAGGGGGGAAGGGGGAATCGATGACTTGCTTGGACAGGGGGGCATCAATGGATTGCTCCTCTCCCCCTACAGGCGTTAGATGATGCGCACACGGGGAAGGGGGATAAAAAAAACCTCGCACGGCGTCGGGATAGCGTGTGATTGTGCTATCTGTGACACCACACTTCCGCGCTGGCACGATCACAGGGGAAAGTCCGGCTGTGGGCCGCGGCAAACCGTTTGCTACCGGTCTTTCACCAGTAGCTTTTTACCCTGCTTCTCTGCTGGATCAAATCAGTTTGCCCCGGCTTGCCGACGGTTGTGGGACACTTCCCAGATGTGGTGGTGTGATCGCGCCAGTTTGATCTGTTGATGAAGCATCCCTCTAGTGTAGCAAATAGGTGCGTCTGGAAGGGACCCTACAGTCTTATCACAAGGGATGCTGCTGGGCATAAGACTGGATTAAGATTCAGAACTTTGTTGAGAAAACTAGGGGGTGGGGGAAGGCAGTAATTAATGAATGTCCTACAGTGCAATCCTACAAAGAGTAGAAAAGAACAAAAGGCCAGTAGCACCTTAAAGACTAACAAAATATGTGGCAGGGTATGAGCTTTCATGAGTCACTGCTCGCTTCTTCAGATACAGCTAGGAGTCGATCTGTCCTATGTGTTGGAAAGTGGAGTGATTTCATATGCCTAATGACATTAGCAGGCAAATGACCATTCCAGTGGACTTAGACTGAGTAACTCTGCATAGGAATGTACTCTTAATCATTAAATGAGAAATTTCTAAGTTTGCGTCTGTTTGCAAATCACTTCCTTCAACCTAGAAGTTATCCCTAATTCCAGATAGATGTATGCATGCGTTTACTGTGTAGTGAGGGGAATGCACTCTGGACATGTGCAGAGTGTTTGCAGTCTTGGCATCCAGAGAATTCATTATTCATGGCACAGCTTTCATTCAGTTCCTCCCAAAGGTCTGATTTTTCTGCAGTGAGAGGTGACAGAGCATAGGACTTCATGGATATTATTGCCCCCTTTAGCAATTTGACTTTCTGCAGTAAATCTGCCTGAGATTTCCATTGTGCTTTGGAACTCTTTACAAAGTGGCTTCTTATTGATTAGTGCCCAGGGATGCTCAGGTAAGATGGCTAAACAAATGTGCATGGCTTAAACTACATCTTCAGAACTTCAAGTAGTTTCATTACAAGGGTTATCTTTGAGAGAGATAAAAAATTAACAGAGCTGTTGATTAGAGGCAGAAGAAACAATTGTTTATTAACAGGAAAGTAAGCCCATTCACAGTATTTTCACCCCATCACTATTAAGAATGCGTCGATATATTTAGATTTACCTGCTGTTGTTTACAATTCAGCCCATTAGCAAATAAGTCAATTTTTTTCCTGCTGCTTCATTACGACTGGCTCACTTAACATAAAGTTAATTAAATGTATGGCGCAATGGTAAATCTCTGCCAAGGATATGGCTGGGAGCTGCTTCACAGCATTGCCCTTGGATCTTTCCTGAAACTTGGGAAAGGAAGATGTGGATTCTTTGTTGGTTGGGGGAGTTTTTCTTTCTGCTTTTCTGCCGTCATGTGAAGTATTTCTCTGACAGACTGCCAGCCAATATCTATGACCTTGTTCACATGTGCTTTGGTTCTGGGTACTTCTGTCCGCGGGAGGGAAGGCAGCATGCCGCGGCCCAGTCTTGTCAGATCTCAGCAGCTAAGCAGGGCTGGTACTTGGATGAGAGTCCACCAAGGAAGACTCTGCAAAGGAAAGTAAAGGCAAACCACCTCTGTTTCTTGCTGGGGTCGCCATACGTTAGTTGTGACTTGATGGTATTTACATATGTACATATTTTGTCCACATGCCTGATTCTGGCCTGGCCACCTGTGAAATCACTTAGAAAGCAGGCCATGTCAGGTGCTAAAAGAAATGCCTGTAAGCAATTTCCCCAAAGTAGCATGCAGAATCCATCTATGCCCCACCTGATGGGAACATCGCATTGTTCCACAAGATCACGTACCAAGGGACATTTGGGATCAAGCCAGCGAGAAGAGCAAACAGCAGGATCCGCGTGTGAAAGAAATGAACCAGCCTTTTGAATCTGGCTGCTTCTCTTCTTGATGCCGGCAACCAAAGCCAAGAGGCAGTCACTGAAATGACTGCACAGCAGCGGTAGTTTTTTAATATGTGAAATGTTAGTTTCACCCCTAGCTGTGTTGCTTTCGATTGATATAAAACCAATAAAAAGTGTTTCTTTTGTCTAAGGGAAAGGAATCTTCCAACAAACATATTGCTTGCCTGAGGCACTGAAGTTAAATTTTAAATGGGAAGTTAATTTTTAAGTCCCTGATGATTAGCTTTATCAAATCTGTAACAAATAGGACCATTTTTGTCTGTTAGCTGATATTAGTGTTCAACAGCCATGGGAAAACAGCAAATTTTTAATATTCAAGTTCCTGGTAGGAGCTTGGGTATTGTACTTCTTTTCTGCAGCTTGTGACACTCCTATCAATATCTGTCAGAAATAGGGTTGCCAAGTCTGGGTTGGGAAATACCTGGAGACTTTGGGGGTGGAGCCAGGAGAGGGCGGGGTTTGGGGGGAGAGGCCTCAGCAGGGTACAATCCCATAGAGTTTACCCTTCAAAGCTGCCATTTTCTCCAGGTGAGCTGCTCTCTGTCAGCTGGAGATCAGTTGTAAAAGCAGGAGATCCCCAGGCTCCACCTGGAGGCTGGCAACCCTAGTCAGAAATGGCTTTCACTGATTTTGAAGGGCTCTGGTTCTTGAAACAGCATGGAATTAATTTCAGTCGAAAGCACAAGGTTACATTTTTCCCTCTAGAAATGTGAGCCCCCCCACCCCCACCCCCGGAAATGATAACCTTTATTTGGATTCAGCCCAGGCCCGTAGCTACAGAGGGGCCTCCCGGAGCATGGCCTCCCAAGGCTTTTGGGGAGAAGCTGGGGGAGGCCACATGCTGCAAATTCGTGCCTTGGAGTGCAGGCCGTGCGGGGCCTCCCCCTGCTTCTCCCTCAAAGCATTTAAAGGGACCCTTTAAATGCTTGTGGGGACTGGAGCAGTGAGCGGGGGGGTGAATTTCAGTGCCCCCAAAACTTAAAAAAATCCTGGCTATGGGCCGGATTCAGCCACTGAGATGAAGGTTTCTGTCTACTAAAGAGAATCACTAGGTCTCTCTACTAAAGAGAATTACTAGGTCTTTCATTGTTTTAGGCTTGTATGTTCTGTATACTTAATATAGTTTCACTGTTGATGCTTCCCACTAAGGAATAATTGAAAATGTAGTCTACTAAACGGCACAGAGTCTAGAGATGCTTGGCAAATTTGCTCCTTCCATGACTGGGAGATAGGCACAGAGACCAGCACCGTGCCATTTTGCTGCTTGGGGCAAAGGGACCACTATAGAGCATATCTCGGTTCTCCTCTGCGGCATGTCATACTTTTCATCCGCTTCAGCTGATACACCAGCTACAGCCATTCCTCGGAAAGTGTGATCTGGCCATGATGACCTATGCTCCAATTAATATCCAGGTTGCTATACAGAGCATCTTGCCAAAGTTTCCAAAACCTAGAACCATCCCTGCCTGCTTAAGAGGCCAGGGATACCCAGCAAAGAACTCTCAGAATTACTGAAAAACAGCAACTCTTAGGTATGGCTATAGCAAGCAATCTATACAGGGTAGGATGGCCACATTTCCAGGTGTGGCTTTAAACAAATGAATGCTTTCCTAATAACAGCAATATCTGTTGCAAAATCCAAAGGCCTGTGTGTATTGTAGTGCACAGAGTTCATTTCTATTTAGTATATTGCTACACCGCCTTTCTACCTGAAGCTGCTCAGTTTTAGAGCCAGTTTGGTGTAGTGGTTAAGTGCGCGGACTCTAATCTGGGAGAACCAGGTCTGATTCCCCACTCCTCCACTTGCACCTGCTGGATGACCTTGGGCAAGCCATAGCTCTGTACCAGCTGTTCTCTCAAGGACAGTTGTCTCAGAGCTCTCTCAGCCCCACCTACCTCACAGGGTGTCTGTTGTGGGGAGGGGAAGGGAAAGGAGTTTGTAAGCCACTCTGAGACTCCAAGTGAGTGAAGGGCGGGATATAAATCCAATCTCTTCTTCTTCTTCTTCTTCTTCTCAGTAGGGTCCAAGGAACTGAATGATCCTTCCAGTTTCAACTATGCAATGCAAGAAGATCAGAAGTGGTCACTGGTGGGGTGGCGAGGGGCAATTCCCACTTCACTGATGGGGATGAAGAAGCAATAACTCCCAACCATGAGTTGAAGCCAAGGATACAACTGGGCAAACTACCCTACAACTGGGAAAACTACCACTTATACGAATAAACTCAACAAATCCCACAATCAGGACTGAATGGGATTATACCACGCAATTGCCATATGTTTTGCTGCAGATTTCCTATGTACTTAAAACAAAACATTTCTATCCTGTCTTGCAACTCAGTTAGGGCCCTGGAGGTGATGAACGCTTTAAAACATTAAAACCAGGGCCCTGGAGGTGATGAACGCTTTAAAACATTAAAACCAACTATATATATAAACAAAATTTAAAACAAACATTAAAAAGGCAGATAAGGAGGAAGGTCAGAAAGGGAATGCCAGACAAAATATTTAAAGGTATTTCTGCACTGGCGGAAGAAAATGACAGAGGGAACTGTGGTTTATCTCAAATACTATAAAATGGCTGCCATGTTTATTATTGTGCAGGCAAAAAGGCCCGTCATATTCTGTCTAAATCACAATATGATGCCATTTGAAACAGTTAAATACAGCAGCCATTTAGCTCTAGTGGTTTGCAAGGCATCGGAGGAGCACTCACATCCCCAACTCTCAAATTCAAAAAGGTAATTTAAAAATAAAATGCTGTTGAAGCATGGGGCAGAGAGGACAGGTAGGGCAAGAGACTGGGCAAGGTCAGGGAATCTGTGCGCACTCCCATGGGGGTGAGGAGTGCTCCAGGCACAAGGGTGCTTTTTAAATAAGGTATGGAAATGCCTAAGGACAGCACTCCAGTCTTAAAGCAGTGCTTTGCCCTCCCTTCCCCCGCCCAATGCACACAGGCCTTTTCCACACACTGTCTTAGTAGCACGAATGCTGCTTAAAATCATGGATGCTTCTCTGCATGATTAGGATAGATAACTACGCCAGGGAAATGCTCCAAAAGCGAACCTCTCTCTCTCTCTGGCATGGTGAAATTGGCACCATCTATAGAAGATCCTGCTCCATTCAAGCAATTTTCTATGTGGGTAGGCACTCACAAAGGCCCCGCATCTATGGCAGCAGTCATGCCACCGCAGAGGCTTCTGAAACATCTCTGTGTGTCCCCCTCCATTATACAGTTTGCAAAGTGGAAAATCCTTTGCTAAAGTCCAGAGGATCCGTCAGAACCTTCTGTTCAAAGCTGTGAGGCTTCTCTTGTGCAACTAAACCGTTTTCTGAAACTGTGGTGAAATATACTGGGCTAAGAGGAGGATCCACAGTGATTCTTTACTTATTCATATTTTTTTTATATGGACAGGATTACTGAGAACCACCACAAGTCTTAAGGCAAAGATTCCTTCTGACCCCCAACATCACACTACCAAGACCCAACCCCAATCATCGGCATAATCTGAAAGCAAATCACATGATTTGCCCAGCTAAATGGGCCTGCAGGGTGCCCAGAACTCCCTGAATTTTCTACCCTACCCTACCCAAGACTGACAGATACAACTTCATCAAGTAGCTCTGGCTTGTAAATCAATGGCAGGGCTAGGACTTTCATGATATACATTATGAACTGTTGTCTATCCACTTGGGGGGGAAGAGATTGTATGCCACATACTGTGTCAGAGTGAATGGAATCTCGAGTGGATGGAAATTTGGGAGTCATTGATTTTTGTGGGGGGGGGAAACCCTCCACATATGCACCATGACTGCTGCTGCGCTATCATTGACTTCTAGCACTTCAATTAGTGGGTTGTAGACCAAATCAAGCCTGAATTCTCCCTAGAAGCTAAAATGACTAAACCAAGGCTGTCATCTTCTCATGATGTGGCCAATGTACAAGACTGACTGGAAAAGACAATGGTGTTAGGAAAAATTGAAGGCAGTAGGAAAACAGGAAGACCCAACATGAGATGGACTGACTCAATAAAGGAAGCCACCGCCTTCAGTTTGCAAGACCTGAACAAGGCTGCCAATGATGGGAACCTCCATAGGTGAGAAGTGACTTGACAGAGCATAACACATACAATTTGTCCGGAGTGGCACCAAACTCAAGTATGGTATCATTGAAACAGCTGCATGATAAGCACTGATATTGGAATAAGCAGCTTGCTGTTAATATACATCATCTAAAGTATATCTTTGTTTCATTATCCAGGCAGTAACAGCTAACCACTAGGACCAGAAACACTCAAGTTCAACATCCTCCTGAAGCATGGTTCATTAGGTAATGCTGGACCAGTCACTTGACCTCAATCTAATTTACCCCACAGAGCTCTTATGAGAATGGATCAAATGGAGTAATTCCCAATCGCTAGCTTCTTGGAGCTAGGGCAGCGTAGTGGAAATAGCGCAAGACTAGGAGTCTAACCAGACATGACATTTTGTCATAAGTATCTCTGCCATAACCATTTGCTTGTGGAAAAACAACTGAGAATTCCCACAGTTCCCTACTTGGCTTTCAAAGAGCTCACTGTACTGAGGGTCTTACACAAGGCTAATATTAAGTGTGCATTAAGTGACATGTCCAGTTGGGGCAACCTAAGAACTGAAGAAACCGGGGTTCAAAGCCCTACTCAGTCATGAATATCAGTGGGTGACTTTGCACCAGTCACTTTCTATCAGATCAATGATTTTACAAGGTTGTTGTAAGGATGAACTGCAGGAGGGAACCGTTACACCCCTCCAAGGTCCTTGAAGTAAAGGAAGAATGAAAGTGTAAGAAAGCGTAACAGCTCAATATTGGTTCTAGGATGACCTACACTAGTTAAACATGACTTGACTTTTTCAAGGGAGGAGAGAACACTAGAAAGCGCTACAGTTATCTGTCTTTAATGGCACTGAATGAAGAAAGTGCTCAGTGGAATGGGGGGGATGAGGCAGGATCCACCCTGGTATCATCCATCTAGGTCTCTTGGGCTAAGATAAGCCTCTCCCTTTGCCAGTAAGTAATAGATACGTACATTAGATAATGTACAAGGCATGAAGTAGTCAGTTTGAACAAAGCTATTGAACGGAACAGTGAGTCCATTCATCCATCCAGGTGAGTAAAAAAAAAAAATCAGCACAGAGGAATTCGATCCTTCTTCCCCAGCCACACAATAGCCAGGAGCCGTCACTGAGAAATACAGACCTTGCACACAGTACAAGAAGTTAATTTATTCTTTGAGGGTGCTCTCAAAATAGAAAGCTTCACATCGGATCTCACACAATGCACCTATGTCTTAGATCCAACAAGCATTCAAGGTGATCAGGCTCCCAGGGTTCTTTTGGGTATCACATATACCCTGCAGCAAAGAAATGTTCGTTCTCAGCAACTTTGGTGGCATTGTACATTTGTGTACGGAAGCTATGCATGCCTTCATTTTAAGGTTAACAAGATTAATATGCAAGAATGTGAAATGGAAACAAGCATGCTGGCCCCACACCTGCTCAAGTGTGCTATCGCCATCCCCTTGCATGCTGAATAATAAGAACATAAAAACATAAGAGAATATAAGAGAAGCCAATGTTGGATCAGGCCAATGGCCCATCCAGTCCAACACTCTGTCACACATGGCCAAAAACACCAGGTGCCCTCAGAAGGTCCAGCAGTGGGGGCAGGAAGCCCTCCCACTGTTGCCCCCCCCAAGCACCAAGAATACAAAGCATCACTTGCCCCAGACTGACAGTTCCTATCTATACTTCTGCTCCATATGTTTATCTAATTCACTCTTGAAGCCGTCCATACTTGTAGCTGCCACCACCTCCTGTGGCAGTGAATTCCACGTGTTAATCACTCTTTGGGTGAAGAAGTACTTCCTTTTATCTGTTCTAACCCAACTGCTCAGCAATTTCATGGAGTTCTTGTATTGTGCCCACGAGTTCTTGTATTGTGAGAAAGGGAGAAAAGGACTTCTTTCTCTACCTGCTCTATGCCATGCATAATCTTATAAACCTCCATCATGTCACCCTTCAGCCATCGTTTCTCCAAGCTAAAGAGCCCCAAGAGCTTCAACCTTTCTTCATAGGGAAAGTGTTCCAACCCTTTTATTATTCTAGTTGCCCTTTTCTGCATTTTTCCAATGCTATATCTTTTTTGAGGTATGGTGACCAGAACTGTACACAGTACTCCAAATGAGGTCGCACCATCGATTTATACAGGGGCATTATGATACTGGCTGATTTGTTTTCAATTCCCTTCCTAATAACCCCCAGCATAGCGTTGGCCTTTTTCATTGCAGTCGCACACTGTCTCGACATTTTCAGTGAGTCATCTGCTATGACTCTTGATCAGTCTTCACCAGTTCAGACCCCATCAACGTGTATTTATAGTTAGGATTTTTGGGTCCAATGTGCATCACTTTGCACTTGGCCACATTAAACCCCATTTGCCACGTTGATGCCCACTCACTCATCCTCAACAGATCCCTTTGGAGTGCCTCACAATCCTCCCTGGTTCTCACCACCCTGAACAACTTTGTGTCATTTGTAAATTTAGCCACTTCACTGCTTACTCCCAACTCCAAATCATTAATAGACAAGTTAAAAAGCATCAGACCGAGTACTGATCCCTGTGGTACCCCACTGCTTACCTCCCTCCACTGAGAAAACTGCCCATTTATACTCATCCTCTGTTTTCTTTTAATTAGCCAGTTTTTGATCCACAAAATAATGCACTTTCAATGTACTTTGCAACTGGATTTTACTGTATGAAATGGCAAAGCCCACTTGCAAACTGTCACTGAAGCATATTGAAAGTGCACTGAAGGTGTGTTATTCAGGTTTACTCAAGAGCATACAAGTTGTGCATACATCAGGTCCACTTCCATAGCTGGAAACAACGATTTCCAAAAATGGACCAAACATGCAAACAGCACATAGTTGCTGTGCACACATTTGGGCAGGGCACTTGCCCTCACTCTACAACTGCTTGCCTTGCTCATGGATATGTCATATACAGGGTTGCTGCATGCTGGAAAGATATACGCATATTCCTACGCCTAAGTGAGCTTTGTGTTGGAAAGACATTGTCCAAGAAGACACCTGATGCCTGTGAACATAATGTGATGTTCATCTAGAAGTCCATTGCTTGACTATTCCGTAATATACATGAAAGATTTTGTTTCCTTTGTGTGTGTTTTTTAAAGACAGTGATCCTATTATAACGGGTGGGGAAAACAGAAGATTCCATGCTATTTGATTAGAACATCACAACTTCCGCCCCTTGTAGAATTCAATAGATATCATCTTATACCTATTGCCTGGAGCAAGAACTGGAAATATGTACAAATTCTGGCTCTTCTTAAAATATGTGTGCGTGGGGGGGAAATATTTACTATGTTTTCAGCATGGCTGTTTTAAACTCATCCTTCAAGCTGGACACCTGTAAATTGGTATTGACAGGTTTGCATCGACATCCATATACCGAAGGCACTAAAAGCCACAACCTGTGGCAGAAAAATTATTGTTTCAGCTAGGAAAAAAAAAGTTATTTTCTCCCAAAGAAACAGGGCTGCTGCTTTGAAGCTGCATGACACAACAGCTGTTAGTTGCAGAGAGGAACTGCACCAGGACCATGCAGAAGCTGCAATGGGATCGGTGATTCGCTTTTGTCCCCTCTCCACCCCACCCCTTAGTCCTCCGGCAGCACCCTAAATGAAGGAAGCAGCAGTGTGTAAGGGGAGGAGTACCTGAAGAACATTTAAGAAGAAGCTCCGCCCCTGGTGATGGACGGCATTGCTCAGCAACTAGGGAGGGGTGTGGGGCCAACTGCAGCTGAAGAGACCAGGCAGCCTTGGCAGCAAGGACAAGACAAGGGCTGGAATGGGGGGCTCCTCAGTTTTGTGGATGTCCCCATCATCCAGCTGTTTTGCAGAGAGGAAAATCAACAGCTCGACTCTACTACAACCCTAATTTTCTACACACACAGTCTTTGGCTTTGTCTATTTTTTTTGCATTAAATTACTTTAGATAATTTTGTCAGCCACTATGGAAGATCAGTATTTAGAGAAGAAAAGAGAGGGGAGAGCTTGGATTTATACCCCGCCCTTCACTACCCAAAGGAGTCTCAGAGCGGTTTACAATCCCTTTCCCTGCCCTTCTCCACAACAGACACCCCGTGAGTTAGGCGGGGCTGAGAGAGCTCTCCCAAGAACTGCTCTTGAGAGAACAGCTTTGAAAAGACTTAGGACTGGCCCAAGGTCACTCCAGCAGCTGCATGTAGCGGACTTGGGGATCAAACCCAGTTTTCCCAGATTAGAGTCCACACTTTTAACTATTACACCAAACTGGCCAACAGAAAAGTGAAATACAAATGTCATTATAAACAAACATTTGTTTCAATATGAATTGTACTGTTTTCCATTTAGTTGGTCAGAGCAGGCTCAGCCTTCCTCCCCCTTTGCCAGAGAGCTCGCTGGGCCTTGGGCTTTGGGCCAGCCACTTTCCCTCAGCCTAACCTCCCTGAGAGGGCTGTTGTGAAAACAGAACAGGGGCTGTGCATGCCACCCTGAACCTCTTGAAGGAAAAGCAGGCCATCAAGCTGACAAATCAATCCCTCTGTGTATTATGAGTATATGGACCAGGCAGGATGGGAAGCGTGGGTCAATAGCGGAGAGCACCCATTCAGATTTCTTGTTTCACAAGGATGTGCTTAATGGCTAGCGCATGCAAGCTGTTTCTTGCGCTCTCAAGCAGCCTTGGCTTGCGTATATGAACATGTGAACATACGTGATATGTGGCGAGGGTAGACTCAGATATGACTGGGAGCAGTTCCTGTAGTCGCGTCATGCCAGAAAAACAGAAATGAAGGAAAGGGAGTTAATACTAGTCATATCCAAGATCATCAATAACAAAAAATTACATCAGAAAATTACATGTACAGGAAAGCCAAGATCCCTCCTTGCAGAGACAAGAAATATATGGTGTGTAAACCCACTACGAAATCTGAGTCACTTTGAATAAAGGCACCTTGAATAAAACTTTGTTGGTCTTAAGGGTGCCACTAGGCTCAACCTTTGTTCTGCTGCTTCAGACCAACATGGCTACCCCGCCTGAATAATACTAAATCTACAGTTTAAAACTCAACTATCCTGAAGTCTGTATGTTTGACTGTAGTCTGATGTTCTTTGATACCTTTCTCCAGTTCATAATTTCAAAAACCTGTACCATCTCTAGGAACCATTGTGGTTCCCCTTACTGTTAAAACTGTTTATAAGAGACACTCTGCCTTCCAGAGGAAGGCCAGGGAGTTACACCATACTTAACCTCCCCCTCCCTTCATAAAGAGAGGATCGAAGCACCTCTGCATTGTTTGGGCTGCTTCCACACAGAGGTTTTTCTCAGCTCTGGCATCCGCATCAGAGCTCTTTTTGAGAGCAGCTACATGATGTTTCGCTGGACTCGTACTCCAGTCATATTTTCCCCACCCACAGGAGACTCTTTTGCAACCAAAGAGTGCAATCCAGCCATTAGGCCATGCCATTAGGGTGGGATGGTCCATGTTTTCAAGAGTCCCGCTCACCGTGGCATCATTTTCCATCTGCCCTTCATGGTTGCCATTTTTCCCACCGGAAAGGCTTTTTCCACTATGCTATAGCCATTACCATTTTTTTAAAAAGAAGCCAGAAAGAGGAGGAGGAAGAGGAGGAGCTTGGATTTATACCCCACCCTTCAGTACCTGAAGGAGCCTCAGAGCGGCTTACAATCTCCTTTCCCTTCCCCTCCCCACAACAGACACCCTGTGAGGTAGGTGGGGCTGAGAGAGCTCTCTTGAGAACTGCACTTGAGAGAACAGCTCTGAAAAAACTTATGACTGGCCCGAGGTCACATGAGCAGCTGCAAGTGGAGGAGTGGGGAATCAAACCCGGTTCTCCCAGATTAGAGTCCACACTTCTAACCACTACACCAAACTGGCTCTCAGTTGTCCGGTGGTTCTGTGCAGTGAGGGGAGACTGAAGGGAAAATGGCAGTGGATAAAGGACAGTTTTTGCAAAGAACTCCCATGTGGAGTTTGCCAGTACCCCTGCATTTGCAGTAGGAATGAATGCAAAACTGAGAGTCCTTGCTGTGTGGATGCAGCTTTGATTAGACCAGAATAAAGGAGAAGCAGAAGGCAAAAGGACTTGACTGTACCGACTAACAGTAACTTGAAAGAAGTTGGGAAGTAGTGCCATCCTTTCTAGGTCTCAGCCATGCATACTAAAGCTCCCCTTTCTTTCTGAGAAGATTGCAAAGTTGCTTCGCATCTGTTGCTACTGGATTAGTAGAACCTGCTGTTTTGGACCCATTTTTCAGACAATGTCACACATTACAATTCTAGCTGTATACCCAAGTTATCTGAAGTTAGGGATGCCAACCTCCAGGTGGGACCTGGGGATCCCAGGAATTACAGCTCATCTCCAGACTACAGAAAATGGCTCCTTTGGATGGTGCACTCTGTGGCATTGTACCCCCCTGAGGTCCCTGTCCTCCCGCCCTGCTCCATCCCCAAATCTTCAGGATTTTCCCAACCTGGATCCAGCAACCCTACCTCCCCATCCCTTACTGGTGGCCAGGGGGGACCTGGCAACCCTATTTTGAAGCACATGTCTACAACCACAAAGTGTGAAAACCACAAGGACATGAGAACACAGCCCAAATCTACTGGAACCTACTGTGTGTGGCAGTCGACAGGATTGCACTTCAGTGCCGTTTCAGTGATAATACTGATCAAAACCAATCTCTACATTAAATACAAAGGGAACACACAAATGCTTTTTCTATAGAAGGGGCAAAGAAATGCAAGGGGGCAATATTCTCTTAAACCTCATCTCCCACTTAGCAATGATTCTGGAAACAGTAACAGGAAAGGAACAAAGGACCACCAACTTGCATTTTCCTCTACACTTTTGAACATTTAACCCTTTGTCCCATTGTTCCCTGTGAACAACTAAATTGTTATGTATTGACCATGCGGTCGCCATGTGCTCTCTTCATTGCGACCGCATGGCCAGAGCACATGGCTCTGGTCTCAAGGTTCGAAAAGACAAGTGCACCCTGGGAGTCTCCTCGGTGACCTTCTTGGGGTTCCAAGTCACCGCAGACGGCATTCACCCTACAAAGGAGAAGGTAGTGGCAATTACAGGTGCACCCCGCCCGTCCTCAAAGGCGGAACTCCAGGCGTTCTTGGGACTTGTGAACTTCTACCACGCCTTCCTTCCGCACAAGGCGGCGGTCGCTGAACCCCTGCATCGTCTCCTGGACAAGGGAGCGGCTTGGGCCTGGGGTCCCAAGCATGATGCAGCCTTCCGGGCCATCAAAGACTTATTAATTTCAAATGCGGTCTTAGCGCATTTCGATGAGAGGCTCCCTGTCATCCTGGCCTGCGACGCATCCCCCTACGGCGTTGGGGCGGTCTTGGGACACCGGCTACCCAACGGAAAGGAGGTACCGGTTGCCTACTACTCCAGGACCCTGTCGTCGGCAGAACGGAACTACGCCCAGATCGACAAGGAGGCCCTAGCAATCGTAGCTGGCGTCAGGAAATTTCACGACTATCTCTACGGACGGTCGTTCACCGTGGCCACAGATCACAAGCCGCTGCTGGGTCTCCTTGCCCCCCACAGGCAGACCCCTCACATGCTGTCCCCGCGGGTCCTGCGGTGGTCAATTTTTTTGTCAGGCTACTCCTACGAATTGGTACATCGCCCGGGGAAGGCGATGGGTCATGCAGACGCCCTCAGCCGTCTTCCCCTCCCATCCTGCGACCCTGATCCGGCTCCCGCTTTCCACGTCGCGCTCCTAGAGGATCTACCGGAGCGCCCCGTACAGGTATCAGATGTGGCCCGTCGCACGCGGCGGGACCGCATCCTTTCCCGTGTCTCGGACTGGGTGGGAAGGGGGTGGCCGGAAAAACCGGGACCAGATTTTGCCGCTTTCACGGCACGCAGGCACGAACTATCGGCCCACAAGGGATGCCTGCTATGGGGATCTCGAGTGGTGATCCCCGGGCCCCTGCGGCCCCGAGTGCTAGAGGCCCTCCACGAGGCTCACCCGGGAATTGTGCGCATGAAAGCTCTGGCCCGGAGTTACGTATGGTGGCCAGGCCTGGACAAAGACATTGAGGGGCGGGTCCAGAAGTGTACCAAATGCCAGGAGTCACGGCCAGATCCGCCACACGCTCCTGTCCGATCCTGGGAATCTACTAACAAGCCCTGGTCCCGCCTGCACCTAGACTTCGCGGGACCGGTCCAGGGCCGGTTGTTTCTTATCGTTGTTGACAGCTACAGCAAGTGGCTTGAGGTAGTGCCGGTAGCTTCGACCTCCACCAACGCTGCCTTAAGAAGTCTCTGGCCGATCTTCGCGACACACGGAATGCCAGAAACTCTCGTGACCGACAACGGGACCGCCTTCACCTCCGGCGAGTTTCAACGGTTTGTGGAAGCCTGCGGTCTGCGCCACATCCGCTCCGCTCCGTTCCACCCCGCAACCAATGGCCAGGCCGAGCGCATGGTGAGGACAACGAAGGACGCGTTAAAGAAGATGGAGCATGGCGACTGGGAAGAGCAGCTGTACAAGTTCCTGTTCTGCCAACGGAACACACCCCACTCAGGGACCGGGCGCCGGCCAGCCGAACTTCTGATGGGAAGACGACTGGGAACCGTCTTGGACCGCCTACATCCTGACCGAGCAATCGAGGGGAACCCGACAACGGAGGACCGGCCAGCTGCCCGAGGATTTGCTCCCGAAGACCCCGTATACGCAAAGAACTTCGCGCGGGGTCCAACATGGCTCCCCGCGAGGATCGTCCGAGTCACAGGGCCTTATTCCTATGAGGTCCTTACGGAAGATGGCGTAGTCTGGAAACGGCACATTGACCAGATTCGACGCCGTACCCAGAACCACGATGATACCCAGGCCCCCGAACTCCCTGCACCAACAGACCGTGACATCGACACGACTCCAGAAGCAGTGCCAGACCCTGATCCGGAGACTGCGGAGATGCCGCTCCTGCCCGCGGACGAAGCAGTCGCACCATCCACACCTGAACAACCCCCGAGCAGACAGGCCCCGCCAGCAGAACAACTACCCACACCGCAACCTGCCGACACTAGCAACACGCCCCGCCTTACAACCCCCCGGCGCTCTGGACGTGAGCGCAGACACCCGGACTATCTCAAAGACTATGTGTGCAGAGGGGTTCTGGACTATGGGGGGAGGGGTGTTATGTATTGACCATGCGGTCGCCATGTGCTCTCTTCATTGCGACCGCATGGCCAGAGCACATGGCCAGAGCATGGCCAGAGCACATGGCCAAGAAACTACCTGAGCTTCAGCCAGGTAGAACAAAGGCCAGGTGGATTCAAACCGGCCACCAATCCTGTACCTAGGTTTCTCCCAGGGAACCTATGAAATGTAAATAGACTTCTAATAGCCTATCAGGCCAGTTGGGTGAGGTCAGGGGATTGTCCCTGACCAGCATAAAAGGAGGGCTTGGAGCCCTGGGTTGTATGCTTCATCCGGACCAGCAATAAAGATCTAGCTGTTTCACTATTCCATGGACTCCCGACTCCAATACTTATCATAAATAGACACCGATTTCACAATGGAAACAACTTTCTTGCTCTATAAAGACACACAGTTCTGATCAAAGATCTCCAGGTTGATATTTGGATGGCTCATATCTTATTTATTTAGACATTTCTACCTTGCTTTTCTCATTGGTAGCAAAATCTCTACGCAGGTTGGCCCAAGTTGACGATTAGCTGATTTCATAAGGACTCTCCATCTCTTGGATAGCAGAGCTAAAGGCTGAGAGTCAAGGGACAAGAGCCCTTTGGTTCTTGCCCTTCTGGTTGTACCAAAGGATTGGGCACAGGTCTCAACCAGCTAGGTGCCACCATCCCAGGCCTATCATCTCCTCATGCCTTTGGACAACCTCAGGCTTTAAAAGGTGCCTGTAAGCAGGATAAGAACCCTGTGGATACCATACACCAACCAAACCCACCTCACCCAACTCCCATAGCAACTCTTTCAAAAGTATTTTCAGATTTTTAAAAAATGCATCTAATGCTGACTAGAAACCAAAAGTAGCATGGTTGATTCTGAAGTAGCATCTGATTTGCTATCATGGAAACTGTGAAGCCACAAGGAGACCAGGTTCACACTAAGAACCTTCCACCATTTCCCTTCTTTTGTGTTCCATCTGCTTTCACCCACAGCTCCCTAATGTCCCAAAGGGGGGGTGGAGAAATCTCTGTGGCACCTTTTAAACAGGAAAAAAGTAACCTCTTTCCTGGCCTTAAATAAAAGTAAATGACTTCCATGGACACCAGTCTGGGACAGCCAACCATGTTCATCAGTGAGTACAGTGGCATCAGTGATCCCCACAGCAAAGAAGTTAAGAACAGCTGACATCAGGTGCACAGTAGAGTCAAGTACTAAATCCAAGTGATCCTGAGTTCCAAGTAAGCCATATCCACCACTGTAAACCAGTCTCTATAATAAGGATTTCAGAAACTACAGTTTTATATGTGCTCCTTCAAGGCTGCAACATATACAAATTCACGCTGCAGTCATAAAATTATCAAACCATACTCATATACCGTCTTTTTCCCCCCGTAAACATTTCTCTTTATTGTTTTTGGCATTTTCCCTCTCTCATACAAGCCAAGCTAGTAAAACAAGGGTAATTCCACCCTGAGATACTGACTTCCCAATACCAAACTCACAAAATTCCCCAATTATATGCACAACTCCAAGTCCCAGTGTGACAGATAACAAACAACCTTATAAAACCTCCCTTCCCCTGAAGCCCTTCTAAGCAACATTAGGAGGTGATGCAAGATTTTTTTGTTTTGTTTGGGTTTACTAGCTAAGGATAAGTACAGGTTATTTTAACAATGTGTTTTAAATGGTGTGATACTGAGACTTACAAATGTTTCATAACGTTTTGCTGGTATTTTGTTTCTATAAAGGTAATGAGGTATCTGTTCTGTGTGCCAAAGAAGAAGCAAGTGTGTTTCTGTGTGCATACCCCCCCTTCTAAATTCTCCCTGAAATTCTTGCCCCCAGCTCATCATCTCCTGATCAGATTCCAGACCCAAGTTTAATTTCACAAACGTAAGACTGGAACTTTGAAGAGGAGAAGAAGAAGAAGAGGAGGAGGAGGAGGAGGAGGAGATTGGATTTATACCTCACCCTTCACTACCCAAGGGAGATTCAGAGTGGTTTACAAACTCCTTTCCCTTTCCCTCCCCACAACAGACACCCTGTGAGGTAGGTGGAGCTGAGAGAGCTCTGACAGAAACTGCTCTTTTTCAAGAACAGCTCTTATCAGGCTTGTTGATCTTGGAAGCTAAGCAGAGTCAGCCTTGGTTAGCACTTGGATGGAAGACTGGCCAGGCTTGCCACGCAGAGGCAGGAAACAGCAGAACACCTCTGTTCGTCTCTTGCCCTGAAAACCCCATGAGGGATCGCCATAGGTCAGTGGTTACTTGACGGCACTTTCCACCCACCACCACATTTTATAACGTCTGCTGTTTTTAGTAAGGGCTTGTATGAGACTTCCCGGGATCTGCTGTTTTAACAGTCTCTTTTGGGGATTTTAGTTATTTATGTTTGGGAGGGTTGGTTTTTTGCTATTGCACCAACTCATTTTTTGTATTGCACCAACTCAGCTGCATATTTTTGGAAGGAAACTGTAGTCTATAAATAAATAAGTAAAAACAAGGGGAGTGAGTTTCAGGAAAGCGAGGCTACTCTCATATAAAGAAATGTGTCCGTCCCCCCCCCCCCCGTCCCAGTCCCCCCGCCAACCCTTAGTTATCAACTAAGAATTATTTTCTTGTGAGGATACATTGGAGCGGTGCTGGATTAATGTCACACATGGCTATTATGTAACATGTCACATGGCACAGAAGAGAAGGAGAGTTGGAAATCTAAATCAATAACAAAACTGTACTGTGGTTTATGTGGAGAGAGAAAGAAACTTGCAAATACCGGCATGAAAAGGCAATTCTGCAGGAACTAGGGCTGCCAAGTCCAACTTGGGAAATATCTGGGGACTTTGGGGGTGGAGCCAGGAGACTTTGGGGGTGGAGCCAGGAGAAAGGAAGTGACATCATTTTGTGATGTCACATCCTGTGATGTTGCTTCCACATGCTGACACATGAACTCATGAAGTTTCCTAATACTGAATCAGGCCATTGGTCCATCAAGGTCAGTATTGACTACTCAGACTGGTAGTGGCTCTCCAGGGTCTCAGGCTGAGATCTTTAATGTCACCTATTACCTGATCCTTTTTTAGCTGAAGAAGCTGATACCTCCTGCATGTCAAGCAGATGCTCTATCACTGAGCAACAGCCCTACTGAATCCTTCCTCATCTCGGCAGAATATGGAGCACTAAGTGCTACACAAGTGCTAAATATGATTTTCATATCATAAGAACAGGAGAGAAGCCACAGTGGATCGGCCCATCCAGTACAGCCCATCCAGTACAACACTCTGTGTCACAACAGTGGCCAAAAATACCAGGTGCCCTCAGGAGGTCCAGCAGCGGGGCCAGAACTCCAGAAGCCCTCCCACTGTTGCCCCCCAAGCACCAAGAATTCAGAGCATCACTGCCCCAGACAAAGGGTTCCATTTAGACCTTGTGGCTAATAATAGCCACTGATAGACCTCTGCTGGATGGGGACATAGAGAGAGACAGACAGACAGACAGACAGAAAAAAGAAAGAAAGGGGGAGAGAGAGAAGGAAAAAAACTGGCAGAGGCACTTACTTCCATTTAGACCTTGTGGCTATAATAGCCACTGATAGACCTCTGCTGGATGGGGACAGAGAGAGAGAGAGACAGACAGACAGACAGAAAAAAGAAAGAGGGAGAGAGAAGGAAAAGAGCTGGAAGACAAACTTACTACAGCAACGTTGCCAGCCACATGCAAAAGCAGCTCCTTCAGTCCCTCCTTAATCTCTGGGCGGACCTCTCTTGCTGTGGAAGCTCTCTTGCTGACTTCTTAAAGGGAAAATGTCTGGTGAGGCTTTTTACTGCAGGGCAGGCTCTCTGCAGACATTTCCCTTTTAAGGCAGCCATTTTGTCCCCCAGTGGCCAACTTTGAAAAAGCGGGGGGAAGCACTAAAAATCGGTGTTTCCCCCGCCCTACCGGGGGGACTTGGCAGCCCTAGCAGGAACTAAGGCAAAAGGGAATGGAAGCGTTCATTTATTCATAAATCAGTGCTCTAGGTAGACCTGATTTGCTCTCAAGAACCATCCTGTTCATGGTGTGATCCCCATGGTTGTCTTCACTTGCCCTCAATGACACGAGCATATAGCAACAATTGACTGGATGCATAGCATCCCGGCACCAACATGTTCACTATTTTAAACCTGACTGGCTGGAATGACTTTAAAGGTGATAAAGGAAACTTCTAAAGCAGGCTAAGAACAGCAACAAACTACCCAAACAGCAACAAACTGAGGAAATACAAGTCAGTGAACAGGGTCTAAAGAATGTTCATATTCTCACAAATGAGAAAACCTGGCGGGGCATATTTTGGCGCCCACAGAAGCATTTTTTTCAACACCAAAAATGAGAGAAGGAAATATTCAGCACAGTCCCAGGGGTCATTTCGTAGAAAAAGAGGTGCAGGAGCTCATTAGCATAACTCATTTGCATATGCCACACCCCCTAACATACCAGAAGTGTGTCAGAAGGCAACACCCACCCCTCAGGCTCCACTCCACAAGTGAGTGAAACTGACCTGCTCTTCCTCCATTCCCTTCCCCATCCAATACTTTGTACAATAAAAATAAGCGTAAAGAACACACCCTCATTCTCTTCCTGCTCCCTTGAAACCACCAGGTTTCAAGTAGACTTGAGATACCCAGGACATGTGCACCACCCATCCCTTTCCCTTCCCTTCCCCTCCCCGCAACAAGACACCCTGTGAGGTAGGTGGGGCTGAGAGAGGTCTTTTGAGAACTGCTCATGAGAGAACAGCTCTGAGAGAACTTGTGGCTGGCCCAAGGTCACACCAGCAGCTGCACGTGGAGGAGTGGGGAATCAAACCCAGTTCTCCCAGATTAGAGTCCAACTCCTGACCACTACACCAAACTGATGGGGTGGAAGCTGCTGAAGGGTTGGGGAAATTACTCCAGTACTTATGTGCCATGTGCCCAGATAAAAAATGGTATACTTAGAAAATGTATATGCCACCTTGTGCAAGTCTCTGGAAAAGAAGCACACAGTCATAAAAGGAACAATGATAAATTATCAATATTAAAACAAAACATTAAAATCAATAAAGACCCTAGCAGGGTTTTCCCCGGGGCGCTGCGCCTCTGCACTGCTCGGAGAAGCCAAGGAGGGGGTGGGGCTTGGTCATGTGCCCGCCCCCTGGGCTCCTCACTCCCGGAGCTGCGCTCCTGTGCGCTCCTGCTCCAACGGACCCCTGTACAGTCCTAATACATGTACAGTCTTTCAAAATACAAGCACACAACTTATAGGCAGTTCACATTTTATTAACTAGATTGCACTGTTTGGCATCTCATATGGACTTGAAACTAACTTGTGTGTGTTTAGTTTACCTTGCTTAAACATCAGCCCTACAATATCTCTTCCTGCCTGCAATAGCATTTTTAATGTAAATTGAAAGTACTTTTTCAATACCAGATTTGGCTGAAAGTTCCTTAGAAATGGCCACAACAAAACAATACGTATTGAAATTTACATCTGGCTGCAGCCATAAATGTCCTGATATCATAATTATTAGGTTAGGACTGCCAAAAGACTCAAAGATAAATTGCTTTTAGAATGAACAACCTAATATGGTATAGAAATTACAGTTTTACGAGTTTCTGCTGAGGCCTGTGGTGGCCCATAAAAATTCCTCCCTTTAACGCATTTGAAGGCATTTCAACGATTGCTCTCTCATGAAAATCCCTCACTCTCAAAAGGACCACTAAGGTCTTCTACTTTCTAATATTTCTGACAAGTGTGCAGGACCATTAAATATATGTAGCAAATATTTTAGCTACTTAAAATCTAGATTCATTGGTCAGCTTTTACAATACCCCTCCCCCCTCAGGTGACCTCTGCCATTTCTCTCAATCTATGAATAATGTTAATCCCTGTTGTGAAGGCATCTGGGATTTCCCATCCTTAAATGAGAAAGGTCATCTTCCTCAGTGCTAAAAGTCTGTACAGGGATCCGTATGGGATTCCTCAGTGCTAAAAGTCCATACAGAGATCAGAGACAAGACCCAAACAGGCCTCCCATCCGAGCAGTACCACCAGGCTCTTGTGTCCAGGCTGGTGTGGCCTTCCTGGCTCAGTGCTTATCCAAACTTAGATATGGAAACTCACTCAAGGTACTTGGGCTCCCACCCACGTGACCAAAGGTATTTTCAATACAATCTCCGGCACCACCAGCAGCCAGGCCCAGGAGAACTTCAGAGGTGCCATCAGTAGCTCTGGAGCCAGCCCTGGAGCTGGGCAGCAGCAGTACAGCCCTTGGATGTGGTGATTACAAGCCTCACCTCTTATCTCCACCCACAGTGCCACCAGCTGGGAGCAAGACAAGCCCAAAAGCATGTCAGCATCTCAGTGGTAGTGATACACTCAAAATGGCTGATTTGGTCATTTGGGCACTGGAACTCACCTTTCAGCCACCTGTCCAGCTCCAGCAGGTAGAACTGCCATTTTATGAATCAGCTTCATAGGATTATGGGGCAGTATCTCAACTGATGACAGGGTACAAGTTTTGACTACTGGCTCTTAAGAAAAGGAGCTGTTCCTGAATTCTCTCTGCTGGAGAGAACCAAGATGGAACATGTCCTGGGGGATCTAATATTCCAGTTGATTTCTTTCCCCTACTTCCCCACAATCCTGAAATATAGTCAGCAGCTTCAGATACTCCTCAAGGTACTCCTTGGGAATTCGCCATCGAACCCAGCCTCAAAAAGACGCACAACCCGTTATGTATTGAGACAGGGCTCCACTGATACCAAACTATAGACAATAATGGGGAGCCTTATTCTCATCACTCGTCTTGGCTGGTCCCCAAGGGCCTCCCTCCTGTGAGGCATCAGCCTATAACTTCACAACTTGTATAGAAACTAACATCAACAACCTCAGAGATGCAGATGATGCCACTCTAATGGCAGAAAGTGAAGAGGACCGAAAGAGCTTCTTGCTCACTATGAAAGAGGAAAACACAAAAGTTGGCTTGAAACTCAGCATCAAAAAAACTAAGATCATGGCATCTGGCTCCATCACTCCTTGGCAAATAGAAGAGGAAGTCATGGAAGCAGTGACAGACTTCACGTTCCTGGGATCCAAGATCACTGCAGACAATGACGGCAGCCACGAAATTAAAAGATGCCTGCTCCAAGTACCTTAAGTGAGTTTCCATATCTAAGTTAGGATAACTTAGGATAAGTTGGGTGGAAAGCGATGGCAAACCTAGACAGCATGATAAAAAGTAGAGACATCACCCTGCCAACAAAAGTCCGTATGGTCAAAGCAATGGTATTCCCAGTAGTAATGTATGGCTGTGAGAGTTGAACAATAAGGAAGGCTGAGCACCGAAGAATAGATTCTTTTGAATTATGGTGCTGGAGAAGAATCTTGAGAGTCCCTTGGACTGCAAGGAGATCAGATCAGTCAATCCTAAAAGAAATCAACCCTGACTGTTTCCTGGAAGGCCAGATACTGAAGCTGAAGCTCAAATACTTTGGCCACCAAATGAGAAGGGAGCACTCACTGGAGAAGACCCTGATGCTGGGAAAGACTGAAGGTAAAAGAAGAAGGGGATGGCAAAGGATGAGATGGCTAGACAGTATTAAGCAAACTCCGGAGCATGATGGGAGGGCCTGGCGTGATGTGGTCCATGGGGTCGTGAAGAGTCAGACTCGACTGTGCGACTGAACAACAACAACAGCATAGAAACTAAGCATGTGAAGCCTATGTGCAGCATCTATATTTATGCCTTCTTACCCTGAAACAATGAACACCTGCCTCCTTTCAGTTGCAAGACTGGATAGGAAGTGGGAAAGAGAGAACTGAACAGGAACTAACAGCAAGATGATTCTATTGTGCACCAATAGCTGGGGCAGGCAACAGCCACTCTGCAGTTCATTGCCATCTAACCTTTGAATGAGTTCATGAAGAAGCAGAAGAAATGGGAGCCATTAACGGCAACAATTTTCTGCTTCAGCAGAATGATGGCAAAAGTGAGGAGCTGCAAGAGCCTTTTCCATGCTAAAGAAGCAGCAGTCAAACCTGGGGGGGGGGGGAGCAAGGAAGTATCTCTTTTAATAGCTTCTGCCAGCACCACACAGGCACTTCCCTTCAATTGGTATGCAATGTACGTGAGGTCTTCTAGGGAGTTGCTCATGATAGTCTTTAAGGTGTCGTAAGCAGGGGTCCTTTCGTAAAAAAAGAGGTGCAGGAGCTCATTAGCATAACTCATTTGCATATACCACACCCCCTGACGTCACCGGAAGTGTCAAAAGGCCACACATCCCTGACGTCATGGGCAGTGTGTCAGAAGGCAAGACGGGAGGGAGGGAGGGGGAAGGAAGGAAGGAAGGGGGGAGAGAAGGAGGAAGGGGGGAAGGAAGGAACAGGAAGGTAGGTAGGTAGTTGGGGGGGAGAGAGAGAAGGAAGAAAGGAAGGAAGGGGGGAGAGAGGGAGGAAGGGGGGGAAGGAAGGAACAGGAAGGTAGGTAGGTAGTTGGGGGGGAGAGAGAGAAGGAAGGAAGGAAGGAAGGAAGGAAGGGAGGGAGGGAGGGAGGAAGGGAGAGGGGAAGGAAGGAACAGGTAGGTAGGTGGGGGGAGAGAGGGAAGGAAGGGAGGGGCGCTTCTCCCCCCCACTGGGGCTGGCATTTCCCCCCCCTTGCTTGGGCCTGAGTGGCGTTAAGCCACTCAGGCCCGGCTTCCCCCTCCCGGGAGGCGGGACAGGGCTTCCTCGGCGGGGCCGGCGGCGGCCAGCCGCGGCACCGCAGAAGGCGACGGGGGCGGGACGGGGCCCCCCCGCCCCCCGGGCCCTTCTCTCCCGGAGCGGTGCTCCGGCTCGCTCCGGCCCCAATGGAGCCCTGGTCGTAAGGTTCCCGTTTCATCAAAACAGATTAACAGGGCAATCCTCCTTTGGAATGATCACAATTGAACTCCTGTGTGAAAATTCATATGCAGGCATTGGAAGTGGCAGTAACAAGTCTCAGGTTCATGTCTAGTCGGACCTCAAGGCCTTAGGCCAAAGCCATGAGTGTGCTGAAAACCCAGAAAGGATTAAATACATTTTTTTAAGTCAACCGTCTTGCATGGGTATCAGTCAGTTCAGAAACCTGACACATACATTTAAAACTGCATTTTTTTTACACATGCACACTCAGTGGGAGAGGGGCTGAAAAGTGCAGGAAGTGGCACATGTTAATCCAGTGTCGGTTGGAAATCGGTGACTTCCAACTGTGTCTCTTGAGCATGGGACTACACGTTCCACAAAAATACATATGGCACAAGCTGATTACCAGCTTTTGCTAGCAATAAGCAAATTTCATAGAGGGTGACTTTGAGCAGGTAAACAGTAAAGGGAAGGATCACTACTTTAACCTATTCAATCAGCCTGGTAGAAAAGAGGCATTAATATCTGGCCCTCAAACACTACCACTATCCCTTTTGTTTTCTGATATGCAGCCTTATACAAGCTCTACAGAACTTGAAAGCTTGTGCACTGTGTTATTTTGGCCCTAATAAAAGGTAATAAAATGTATTAAAAGGACATTTGGTTTTTTGGATTTTACACCCTGTTCTGTAGCAATTACACTCCCCTTCAGCAAGGGCGTTCACTATTTATTACTGTACCAAAAATAGTTCTGCATAGAATTAACTCCTTGTGTCTCCTCAAGCTTTGAGAATTTTCCATAGGAACAAAAGGTGATGTATCTTTTTGACTCTCCCCTAGTCAAAATGATACATCACCTTTCGAGTTAGTATATGTCTCCTCTTCTATCACACTCATCCATTCATAACTTATTCCACTTTAATCTAACGCCACCTGAATGTTTCCTCCTGCCATTGTTCTCTTTCCAGCCAAATGGATCATTCCAAAGGAGACTATTGCAGAATTCTTGCTCAAGTGTGAAGTGACAGAAGCTGAAAGCTGGTACAGAACATGGGTTTGGCAATCTTAAATTTAAAACAGGGTAGCACTCAGTCAAAACTCTACAGGTAAATCACAGAGTTTGGGCCAAATGCTAGACTTTTGCCAGCAATGTGGTAACATCACTTCTGCTCATGCCGGAAGAGATATCACTGCATCACTGGCAATGGCATTACGCTTTCAGTGAGGCCTCTCCCCAAAAGTAATTCTCCCACTGGTGGCCAGCCTTGCGTTTCACAGTCCCTTCACAGCATGAGACCCACCGTACTGGCTTGCAGGCTCAGAGTATCACATTTCAGAAGTCAGGTAGGGTGGGGTCATTCAGTCCAAAGTGAGGGTTCTAGAAGTCAGGCAGGGTGGTGTCCTTCAGTCCAAAGTCAGGGTTCCAGAAGTCAGGCTAGGCATGGTCATAGAGTCCAAGGTCAGACTGCTAAGAATTAGACAAGGAAGAGTAGGTGGCTGAGTATCTACTGTATGTTGTGTCCACGCCTAACAGACTCTATTGGCTGGTTTGTATAACCCCATGCCTAAGGGTCACACTTGCAGCCAGCTGCTCAGAAGTAATCCTGCAACTACTGATCTTTGTCATCAGCAAGCAGCTGGTGTCAGGCCAGGAGGCATGCACTCTGGCTTCTTACCCTTAGTTTTGTTCTCAGCCTCTGTCTGTGGTGCTCTAAGGGTGCAGGAGATACTGGTGGGCTGGCAATGGCTAACTGAGATTCACCTGCTGAATCAGGGTGGGAGGGTGTTGGTGGTTCTGCATCAGCTATTGGCTGTGAATTCTGACTGACCTGCATCTTATTCACTTGCTGATCAACTTCCGTGAATTCAAGGCTGGCTACGTGGGGCTCCTCTTTTCTTGAAGAGTTCTCTTCTCCTGAGGAGTCCTCACTATGGCTGAGCCTTGGCTGACCCACAACACCAACATATCTAAAGGACTTTTTGTCCCCATGCAATAGGTATGACATTCACCTTGACATCTTCTGGAGGTTCCCCCACTAAAGGTAGCCTACCTGACATCAATGACCCATGCTTTCACAGCAGTTGTTTCTATTTTATGGAATCTGCTCCCCATGAAGCTGAGGGGGCTCTATCTTTGGAAAACACCAGGAGGTATTTTATTTATTTATTTGATTAGACCACAAAGAAGATATTGAGGTTTCATTGCTATTTCATGTTTTTAATTATCGATTTATAAACCCCCTAAGTCAAGGGGAAAGGTAGAATATGTTTTAATAAATAAAATCTACTCCAGGGATTTCCAGGGTAGCCATAATTTCTTAGTTCCCCATCTGAAAAGTGAGTGTTGTGTAACTGTACAGACATAAATAAGTGTATACAATTCTTGTCAAAGAATTCAGTGGCGTTCTTCCACTAAAGTCAGTGAGATACAACTGCTTAACTTAGATTAAATCATGCCCATAGCTTTAACCTGTAAAATGTATCACAGGTAATTATGAAGCACAGAAAAATCCATCCTCAACTAATGAGCTGAATGCATGAATAAAAAAAAGAAACTCATAAAAAGGACCGAGAATTCTGCAATTCATTAGGATTCGATCTACACAGCCAAAACACAGTTTCCTTCCAAGACATCAAAAGGTTTCATGTTCTAATCGTACAATCGACACATTTTACCTCCTTATCTCTGGTTTAACTTCACAACCAAGAAGCTGCAATTCTAAATCCAAATATATTTTCATTCTACAGAACTTACTGAATATTTTAACTGAAAGCACCTTGATAAACTAAACAGAATGATTCCAGTTTGAGCCTCCTCCCCCTTCTCCTTCTGTGAAGTATTATAATAGCTTATTATAATTCTTCATATTTAAACATCTCCAAATAGATCTTTGTCTTAAATTGCTACAAAAGAAAAACACTTTTTCTTTTAGTAGCTTATGTGTTACTTAAGAAAACTTTTGGACATATCTTTTAAAAGTATCCAAGAGGTATATGTGCTTATTTCTGTGCTAAACTATATGCACTGATGTAATTACTTAGTGATCTGAATTTCTGCAGCTCTGATCCTGATTTACTCACAGTCTAGAAGCATACAGGGGGAAGAAGTGTGAGCAACCAGACAGACCAAATGAGAAACTCTACCAAATCTAGCTTCAGCCAAGTTGGGCTGCAATAGAACAGCTAGATTTGAGTCCAGTAGCATCTGAGAGACCATCAACATATCTGACAAAGGGAGTTTTGACTCTAAAAAACACCCCCAAAATCTTGTTGCTTTCTAAGGTGCTACTGGACTCGAATCTTGCTCTTCTACCAAATCGAGTAGTGAGTAGGGAACAAACTGGATGATTAGCAGCCTTACACGATGGAGTCTTTTACTTGACTACCTCTTCAGAATGCAGGAAACAGAAGGGCTGTAGGTTTAAACACCTCCCTTGTATTTTTTTTTAAAAACCAACTCCTTGCACATTTGAAACAAGTCAAGAAGATGGCCAGCCAAAAGCCTTCTCCCCAACATGCTGATTTTGAATGGGGGAGTGTTAAATATGAGAGCGCGTTCCCCCACTTGAAGTTTGAAACACAAAGTAACGCAGTTGCCAACCCATCCCAATAACTAATGAAGCCAACTGCACCTTTAGCACTGAAATCCATTAATGCATCCACTTAAAACTCAGGAACAAGACTCTTCAGTGGAAATTCTCAGCTAACGAGTACATCTGAGACAATTCGTGCAACATAACACACCACATGAGTGTGGAGCATAGCGACAGACCACCCACTGTCAGTGCTCAGCACTTTGGCTGAGGTGAAGCTACTCCAGTAACTCCTCCTCTCTCTGCCATGAACCAGTGACTAGAATAGCAGATGTGAGAGAGAAGGACCATCAGTTGCCAGCAGTCAGGGGAGTAAGACAGGATGGAAGAGGCTGGGACCACTTACAAGGCTCTAGTTAAGAACCAGGGCCGGAGTGAATATTGAGAGGGGCTATAGCTCATTGGAAAATATACCTTGCATGGAGAAGATCCCATGTTCCAACATCTTCAGTTTCCAGTTACAGAGGTTGGGAAAGATCTCTGCTTGAGACCTTGAAAAGCAGCTTCCAGTCAGAGAAGAGGTCCTAATCTAGCTGGGTCAGTGGTTTGGCCTTCACAGTAGACCCACAAGCCGAGTCAGAATGAGCTTCGAATGAACTATGTACAAAATGTCCTCTTTATGCTACATATTCCTCCGTTATTTCCTACAGTTACTGGAAGACCATAGTTATTGCACAGGTAACGTACAAAATAATAATGAGGTTATACTAAAGTATGTACATTCCTCAGTGCATCTTGCAGATTATATATTCACCAGAAAATGTACAAAACGCTCTTGACCTTTCCAGAGACCTTCTGGAGAATACACAAATTGATCAGGCAACGTGTATGATTCCCTGTTCAGGGGCAGATGATAAGAAGTTCTCCATGGGCGGTAGTGAATGTGCACAGTTGACAGTTGTCATGTACATCAGCTGCTCAAATCACATTACACCCAACCATTCTGAGCCTGCAGGCATATTAGGAATTTTGGCAGGGGCTGGTGACTGCTATCCCCTCACGTCTCCTGGTGAGAAGGAAACCCCGAAGGAGAAATGGAACCACACATTAAGGAAAGCCCAGGTACTCACCTCCTCATCCTCCAGCAGAAAACTTTCTCATCTGAGTGAGGGCAGCCAGTAACAACCCCTGCCTTACAGTGGCCCCACCCACTTTCTGAAATGCTCGTCAGGCACCAAGGGATGTTCTGGTGGGTGCCATGGTGCCGACAGACCCCAAGTTGAGGAACTCCAACTTAGGTGAAACCAAGATACAAACTTAGCCATTCTTTAACTGTACTGATTCCAAGAATGTAAACATGGTTAAAGCATGTAATCTGCACAAATGATCTCATGAATCTCTCTCTCTCTCTCTCAACTAAAGAGAATAATCTAGAATTTTACAATTGGTGGACACTCGGTGATTTATGTTGTTCTGCTCTGGCTCAGTTTTTAATTCTGGAATGTAATGAACAACTTTAAAGTTTTACAATTTCTTTTTAATTTTTCATTTTGTAAGCCCTCTCAGTCAGGTTCCCTGGAAAGGTTAGCACGAAATTTTTCTAAACAAACAAACCACCCGGGGGGGTGGCATTTTTGCTGGCTCTCATAAGAGTGATTTCTAAAATAAGTTCTGAAATGATAGTAGGGTTAAAAGCCTTTTAATAAATTTACATATTTAGCTTGCTAATGAAAGACTTTAAAATGCAGATTTTAAATTTTATTTTAAACTATATATTCGAAGGGCACCAGCTGCCATTCAAACATTCAGTTACGAACGCTTAAGCCCAGTTTTCATCAACAGAATTTAAGGACACTTGTCTTTGCACAGTACTATTACCAAAAGCTCTAAAAACCAGTAACACCAGCTCCAGAACTGTATATAATTTGTACTCATCTGCAAGATGTTCTCTCATTTATTTAAAAGGCGGAGGAAATTCTGTGTATATGGATCTGCTCACTCCGTGGGAATGGATAGGCAATAATTTTGTACAAGTATTTATAAATACATATAATAGACATAATGGAAGATTTTGCACTGCTTGATTTTCTATGATATTTAATGGCCCAGACAGTTGTTATTCATGCAATTCTCTGCTCTCAGGAATGATTACATAGCTGTTCAATACAAAAAAAGAAAGTAGGTGTAGTTGTAGATACTATCATTCTTATTTAACTTAAGGCAAATGTTAACACCCACTCAATCATCAGTCGTCTAGCTCTCGAGGAGAATTCTGTTGCCTGTAAGAAGCTTCACAAATTGTGTCATTTCTGCAACATAAACACACATCTTCTCAGCAACATCTCAGTTTGCATCTTACCAAAGAGAGCCAGTGAAAAAAATTGTGTCTCAGAACAAAATTATCTGATTAAAGACAAGGAAGATAAAAAAGAACATGATGGGAGGCCTCTCTTCATATTCCTCTGGGAGGGGATGTGACTTTTTTACTATTTATTGCTTATGGTGAAGAATTTGTGTGTGTGTGTGTGCGCGCACACACACACACACGCAAGCATGCGCATGCTGCTCATTATTTAATATTCTTCTCAATTGTCAAGCAGTTGTAATTGTGATACCAAAGGCAAGCTAAGCATACATTTCTAGTATTTTAAAAATAAGCTAGAATTATTCAGCAGTGGGGGGGGGGATTTATTTAAATCAGTATCCTGATCCAGCCCTATTCCAATGATAAGGGACAGGAAACAGAAATCCTAGCCAAACTGGAACCATCTCAGAAGCTTTTGTGGATTAACTTTTTTTTGGAAAACTTCTTAGCCCTGGTAAAATTTCGCTGCTTTCAGTGCCAATGCTTATCAATATCACAGTCTACGAAGAAAAGAGAGTCTATGCTTACTTCAGCCACTCAAATTCTCCCTGAAGTATTCCTGTGTGAAAGCCACTGGAGGAGAGGGAACCACCACTACTTGAACAAGAAAAAGCAGGAGCTGCTGACCCTCTTTGCTGCTCCACTGCCTCTCCACAGAGTGCAGAGAGTGCAGAGGCAGCTGGGCAAGCCAAGGGGTAGAAAGGGGATGGACAGGCGGGCAGGTAGAGCAGTGAGGTGAGCAAGATTTCCCCTCTCCCACAGGTTTCTTGCAGGTCTGTGCAGGTAAAAGGGAGCAGGAGCCCAAGGGTGGATAGGCCAACAAGCAAAGGGGAGAGGACGGCCCTCCCCCTCACAAGTCTTGGGGATATCTCACTTGTCACCCCTCATTAGGCAACTCACTGCTATTTCTATTGTTACAGATTGAGAATGCGGTTGACAGGTGGTGCTATTAAGAGCAAAGCAACAGTGACTCCCAGTCCAATACTTGGAATGTGAAGACAAATGTACAACAATTTAATTCCTAGAATTAATTAATCAGATCTCCTGTTCACATTTCTGAAAGCAGGTCTGAAAAGGCGGGAGACAGAGAGGGAAGAACTGCCCAAATGTCCTATTATGAGAAACCTAAGAGATATTACAGAAAATGATCTAAGCAAAATAACAGTAAGTAGGCTTGAAATGGAAGAATCACTTCGCCAGAGTTCCCCTCAATCCCATTTAACCGTCTCCATCTTATGAATAAAAACATAGGGACCGAGTCTAAACAGTGATATTGACACCTGCATACTCCGAGGTAGGTTACATAACTTAAATTCTCTCTCCTGTACCCTCATCCATCATCTCACAGGAAAATGGGCCTGCCTAACTAGGCAGCTCTCCTAGAGCAATATTCCCATTTGAAACGGAATAATTTTTTATGGAACGCAAGACTCGAAGCATATGCTATACATTATATTATAACAGTAGTCCTTGTCTAGCCAGGCTAGGTCCAGATGTTAATTGGGAATTGACCTCGAGCTGACACATAGACTGTATAGTTACAGATCCGATGCAGTTGTTCTGTAGCTGTTTGCCATTTTTTGCACTTCATTGTATACAAAATTGTGGCACCCAGCAGCTGATGTACCACACGCCCAACTGAGTCAGATTAGACTTATTAGTCACGGCTGGATAAAGTATCACTTCCCAAAGAACAACAATAAGAGCAGAGATAGAGAATATTGACTTCGGGAAATATAAAACCCTCAAGATAGTCAGACAAACGTACATCTGCAACAATATATGTAATACTTGCAATTTTGCTGTGAAAAGGACATGCATGTTTTATAAACATGAAAATATTCTTAGGAACATTTCTTTTAAGTGTTCTAGAATTTGTTAGAATTTTAATCAACTGCAAGAAAGAGCAGCCAAAAAGAAAAGAGGAGCATTTTTCTAACCAAATGTAGGCTCTCGGTAATTATTATTTATAACATTGACGCTGGGTCCAGCAGCAGGGTGTCCTATCTTCTCAACTCCTGCAGTCCAAATGAATTAAGAAAAATTTCCCATGGAGTTCAATGAGACTTACTACAAATAAGCACACATAGGACTGTAGCCTTTATTTCTTTCCCAGTTCAACTGACAAAATTTATGAGAAACAAAAAGATGGCTCCTTTTTTTGAGCAAACGTCATTTTATTGTTCCAGTCAGTTCCCTTCCTTGATCTTCACACACAGATGTATGCATCAGCAAACATGCCATTTGCTATTACAGGGGAATAAATGGCAGACCACTTGCTCCTCATAGGGGATGGGGCCATGGCTCAGTGGTAGAGCTTGTTTTGCACAAAGAAGGTCCCAGGTTCAAATCCCCAGCACCTCCAGTGGACAGCTTGAAGGTGATGTGAAAAACCTCAGGCTGAGACCCTGAAGAGCCCAAAACTAGTCTGAGTAGACAATATTGATCTTGGTAGGCCAAGGGTCTGATGCAGTATAAGGCTGCGGTCAGATGAAGGCTTGGCACAGTCTGGCCACGCCTCTATTTTACCTGGTGTTATTTGTTCCAGAGAGGTTTGTCCAAACATGCCCCATTTATTTCAGGACATTTACTCTTGTGTCAGTCATGGGATACATTCAAACAGCAACTCTGAAACAAAATTTTTTTTAAGTCTCCCTGAATTAGGGATGCCAGCCTCCCCAGGCTCCCTGAAGATATGGGAGCGTAACTAGGGACTATTTCCATGGCTTTCCACCCCCAAGAAATAGGAGAGGGGGGGATTTGTCAGTTAAAAACAACTCCCCCAGGGGCTCCTGATCCTGACAGAATGTTTGGGTGCAGAAATACACAAGAGGTAATTCAAAACCCTGGGGCAAAGATCCGCTTATGTGCACATCACTAACTGAATTTTTAGAAATGTGCAATCTGACTTCCCAAACAGCTTGATTTTGCAAGAGAGAGTTCAGACCTCAGGAAATGCACAGTGAGATCAGTTTAATCCATAAAGATCAGACTTTCTATAGTGTCGGGAAAGTTGGGAATGAGAATGGGGTGCTGACAACTGGGGAATGGGATACAGATGTCACTGTCTGAACAGGCATTTTTAATATAGACAGCTTGTCTGATCGCAGCCATAGGCCAATTGATGCATTTGTTACTTGTGTAGCCCAAAGGCACTGCCTTACTTTTGGGTAGCCCCAACAATAGGGCATCCCACTTCTGACCTGAACCAGAGATCCACAAAATCAGGCCAAGGAAGACACTCTTAGCCTGAGCCACAGAGATAGCCAAAGCTTTGCAAAAAAAAAAAAGTTTCCATTTTAGGTTGCACAAGGCAGCCCTCAAAGCAATCTCCAGTGTCCCCCCCCCCCCACACCTAGCAAAGATATGCATATGAAACAATAGCGAGTTCCACCAGGTACAGTATCTACATTTCTAAAGCTATTCAGTGGCCACCTGGCAAATAACCCTCCTGTCTCCAAACCTGCACATAGTCCCTTGTGTGTGACTCCTATACCTATGTGAAAACTCTTGTCTAAAACAACTGTCCTCCCTGCCCTATCCCACAGGATACCAAGATAAAACTAATAATTAGTTTCATCAGTGACCCTTCCTGATGCCAATCAGGGACCCATTTGTCTAAGCCTTTTGTCTAAGCCTGGGAACCTATTCAACCTGCCTTGGCAGGACCATCAGTGGGAGGGCTTCTGGAGTTCTGACCCCACTGGTGGACCTCCTGGTGGCACCTGGGTTTTAGCCACTGTGTGACACAGAGTGCTGGACTGGATGGGCCTTTGGTCTGATCCAACACAACTTCTCTTATGTTCTGAAGAGGGTGGGGTAGTGGAGGAGAGGGTGAAGGATGACTAGCCTTTTGTCAGGAGAGGGGAATGTAGACACTAGAACAGCAATAAGGAGACCACTACTGCTCAACCACTGGAGGTATTCCTGCCATCTCCCAGACTGCTCACTAAGTAAAGCCTCTCATATGGCAAGCGGGAGCCATAAATTCAAATCCCACCCAAGGTGGCAAAGCACCCTTTCTGGTGAGCAACAGATAATCAACAGCCAAACAAAAGGAAGAGACTGGACTAGAACCCACCGTTCACGTACTCCAAAGCAATCCTCCAATCAAACGCCCCATTGGGCACACAGGAGCAAGAATCAATGTAGGCCATTGGGAATCCCCCAGTAGCATTGCCACGGGCACTAGCAGTACATAGCAGGGCAGACAGGACTATAAAATATTTATATAGTGGGTTGGAGCCATCCAGCTTTTCTCCTCAATTTCACTGCTTCATACAACATCCCATGCACTCCTTGGGAAGGAGAATGCAGTGCTATGCCCCATGTGAGGCGCAGAGACCACAAAGAAGTAACCAGGTAACACACTACATTTATTCATTCAACAGCATACTCAAGCAAGGCTTGAGGACTGCCTGGCTTCATTCAGATAGTACCAAAAAGCCATTGTTCATTTATGATGAGGGTAATCCAGGATGACGTCAAGCTGAAGTACTCCTTCCCATCCAAAATGAGCATTTCAACACACTAAGGTTTAGTTTTTATTTAGACAGCATGATTCTACACTACAGCTCACTAGGGTTGCCAGCCTCCAAGTGGGGCCTGGGCATCCCCCGTTTTTACAACTGATCTCCAGCTGACAGAGATCAGCTCCCCTGGAGAAAATGGCTGCTCTGAAGGGTGGACTCTATGGCATTGTACCATGCTGAGGCCCCTCCCCTCCCCAAACAACGCCTTCTCCTGGCTCCACCTCCAAAGTCCCCAGGTATTTTCCAACCTGGACTTGGCAACCCTACAGCTCACAGATTCAGGAATCTAAAACAGGATTAGAATGCCTGATTTGGACAAGCCAGTGAATTGTAAGTTATTGTGCGAGTGTGTAAAGTGACATCAAGTCACAACTGTCTTATGGTGAGCCCCACAGGGTTTACAAGGCAGGAGACGAACAGAAGTTAGTTAGTTGGCCATTGCCTTCCTCTGCTTAGAAACCCTGGGATTCCTCAGTGATCTCCTATCCAAATACTACCCAGAGCCGACCCTGCTAAGCTTCCAAGATCTGACAAGATCGGGCTATCCTGGGCCATCCAGGTTAGGGCTGTTAACTTATTACATACAGAAATTCTTCAGTCTACATTTGCTGGGGGGAAAGGAGTAGAGTGGTGGCCTGAACCCATGAACCTCCAAGGTACAAACTCATCAGGAACAAGCACCAAAATGTTTTAATGCAGCCTTTGTGTTTGGAAGGAGGCAGGATGTATTGTGTAAATGGACCCTTTGAATTTCAGCAGTCCTCGGGGGCTCCTGTTGATTGATGGGTAGCATATGAGCCGCAATAAGGAAAACAAAGCTTAGCGGATTCCATAGACACATGCTGTAAGCATTAAACAATCACCAGGATCATCTCCAAAATTAAGTACTATTAGTGCTGTGAATATGCATTAGGTGCATTTATTTGAATAATAAATGTGACACTTTATATGTAGCATTCAAATAAGGGTGTGAGTGTGTGTGTGTAGAACCACAAAGTAAGTAGTTCAGAAATGTTTGTACTAAATTTAGCATTGGCTCTTGGACAAAACAGAGAGGCATATCTATTCCATTCATTTCTGTCTTTGATGTTAGTTTTAGAGTCCTCAGGCAGGCATCAGCACATAAGAAATCTTCATAAGCTTTTTTCCCCACTCCTTGCTTCAGGGCAGAGAGGTTTACTTTCCTTTTCTCTTTCTTACTTCTTCTTTTTTTAAGCAGGAAACTAAATCACGTTCCCATTGACCATCTAATTTGCTTTCTATGGCTCATCTGAAATCACTCAAAATAACGGGAGGATATTTCTACCAACTGGATGCATCTCCAATTTAAGATATTCCTGGCTCATTTCGATGCTGTCTTCTTTTCAACTGGAATGCAAGGCAGTTAATTACTTCTAGTCCTATGATTAATTAATTTGGCATATTTCTCATCTAGCTGAACGTCAGGCATTCAAAAGCGGGACCAAAACTGAAAAATGTAATGGCTCAAATTGGTCTGCCTCCCTTTTTTTCCATTCCCGGGATCAAAATCTGAAGGCTCAAAATCTACAGTCCCATAAATTTACGATATCTTGAGATCTGCAGTAAATGCAAACGCATGGCCTTGGGCACTAAAACACCAGCAGGAGTTTAACTCTGATTTTGGGCTATAACAGGGTGTAGTTGCTGCACCAGGAAGTACTCTCATGTCAAGTCTCACCCCCACTACACACTGATTTCACTGGTTTCAGACGAGCCACTCTCTCTTTCTCAGCCTTGGCATGGTTGCATTATAGTATAGGGATATTAATTCTGGTCTGCCTTACTGGGATGTTTCAGAGTTCCACATGCAGGGCTATTTTGGGGCAGGAAGGCACAGGAACGGAGTTCCGGCTGGCTTCCGAGGTGGCCACACCTACAACCTCCCCCCGCCCCCCGGTTCCCCAGGCACCTCACAAGCTGTGGGGTGCCTGGGGAAGCCAAGCCAATCCAGGGAGGGAAGGCAGTTTAATCTGCCTCCCCTCCTCGGGTTCCCCATGCGCCCTGCAAGCCGCAGGGCACCTGGGGAAGCCAATCCTGGGAGGGAGCTGCACTGTCAGGGTGTGGCCTAATGAGTTTCTGCTGTTGGGTGTGGCCTGTTATGCTAATGAGTTCCTGCCGGGCTTTTTCTACAAAAAAAGCCCTGTCCACATGTATTACCAACACTCAGTATGTACTCTACAGCACTATAGACCAGACTTGTCAGAGCTTGAAAGCTAAGCAGGGTCGGCCATGGTCAGTACTTGGATGGGAAACCACCAAGGAAGACCAGGGTTGCCATGCAGAGGAAGGCAACGGGAAACCACCTCTACTCATCTCTCATCTTGAAAAACCCGTGAGGGATTGTCATAAATTGGCTGAGACAGGAAGCCACTTAATTATCATTTTTTAAAATGTCCATAACCTGCAGAACTCATAGGTCTGCCCCCTTTTTTCCAGGTAGGTGGAAATAAACATCGATTGATTCAAAAGTAAGGTCTCGTTTCAACTGCCACAGTGTGCAGGATGGGCAATTCTCTGCAGGCCAGCTGGGTGCAGCTCCTACAGAGTAGGAAGTTGCCACAGGCAAGCCTCACATTTCACCTCTGGCATCTTCCGTTAAAGATCTCATCCTGTGGGGATGGGAAAGACCTCTGCTTGAGAACTCAGGAAAGTTGCTGTTGCCAGGTACAGTAGGAAATACTTGGCTAGATGATGGACCAATAGCAGCTTCATATCTTCAGATTAAGGCTTTTGAACTTCAATCCCAAGGTGGCTTTCCAAATGCGGCAATGTGCAAACACCTGTACAGGACAGTGGTAAACACATGACATGGCTGGCCTCCATCACCATGCCCAATTTTTCATGTGAAATAGTGTTCAGCTAGCATAGATATTTACGCCCTATTTTACTAGAAAATTGAATGGGTTGGTCTTAAGAACACAGGGTGTAAAACTGTATGAATTTCAATTTTAATATTGTTTTTTTCTATGGGGCAGACTTTCAGTATGCCTGAATTGAGGGGGGGGGGGATATTTTTGGAATTATTTTGGGGCATAATTTGGGGGTTCTGGAATTTCAGTACCTGAAAGTATTTCCTGTAGAAAAACCTGTCCTGAAATTAAAATGGAAATCCCCCCCCCCCAATAGCTCCTTAAATGTTTAAAGGAAAAGGGTCAAGGAAGGCATGACTTACCAGCCTGTCCAGGGGTACATTGCAGCGGCTGGTTCTTCCTTCCCTGCAGCTGAGACCTCTCGGGCCCCTGACAGCCAAAACATATCAGCAGACAAACTACTCAGGCATTTTGAAGTTATGATCTCAAACACCTGCAGGTTCTGTTATAATTTGTCAAGGTTTCACAGAGACACTATGAATTTTACAAAATGAATTTTCTCATTACATTGGGAATGTCTGATTTTGTAAGCATCTTGAAAAAACACACTCATTTTCTTCTACAACAGGATGATTCAAGACACATCCAGAAATCAAGTTACCAAAAAAAAAACCCTCAACAACCTCTTGAGATGTACATGATGCTATTATAGAAACTGGGTAGGAAATCAAAACTTCATGGACCCAATACCACAATAGATCAGAAGAGAAATTTATGAAGCTATGTAGATTTTCACAGTGTGCATTACTGAAGCAATGAAGCCATCCAGCAAAAATATTAACTATAAAAGAGTGACTGCTTAAATTCTTTAAGTCATCAGTCATTAAGTATTTTTCATAGTGTTGTCGTGTTGGTCTGCAGAAGAACAGCTAGAGATTCAAGCCCAGTTGCACCTTGGAGATCAAGAAGATTCCCAAGGCATAAGCTTTTGAGAGTCAAAGCTCCCTTCATCAGTTATTTGACAGGTTATACCTTGAAAATCTTGTTGATCTCTAAGGTGCTCCTGCACCCCAATCGAATCAGTCATTATGTATGATCCCCAAATCACGCCACGTCTACTGTTATTTCCTCTTTTGAGATGACTGCTCTAATATACAAGTATTAACAGTGTTATATTGTACTACCCATGCATCTCCCTTTAGCTCCATTTGCCAACACCATTAAAAGGTTAGATACCAACTTTTGCTAAGAAATGCTAAAAAATCCAAGGAAGCAGCAGATTTTTATTACAATTTTTACATTAAATTTTTGTTCAGCAGCCACTAACTTCTGTCTCATTTTTATTTAGTTATTTCTTTCCAGTGTACATGGTTCGTGCTCATTTTATCCTCATAACAGCCATAACAACTAGTAGGGTGAGGGACAGTGACTTGCCAAATATGATCTAGTGAGCTTCATGGCTAAGCAGGGTTTTGAACCGGGGCCTTCCCAGTCATCGTCTATTCACTCTATCACATGGGACAGTTTTGTGTAGGTTCCATGTTCTAAATCTGACTATGCCATGTTTGCACTTCCTTTGTTTAAAAGTTAAAAAAAACCCACCACAATGAAATTCTCACTTCCACCATTCAAGAAGTATGGACTCCTTTGTTTGACCTCAGATCATCAACTGTAAACAATTTTGCTTCAACTGTAATCAAAACTCATTTTCCACATAATAAGCTAACTTTTCCACCCTGTAAAACTTAGATAAATAACCACTTCAAAATGCCAGCCAACAAACTTTTCATCATACGTTACTCAAACCTTGAACAATACAGTCTTTCAAAAGAACCAAACCACATTAAAGAATGAAGCATCAGAGCCCTTCAAAAAGGAATCTTTTTTTTTTTTAAGAAAGTGAACTTATCTTAAGGAAAATAGCTTTCCTATTCTTTCAAATCAGACAATGTAATTTAAATAACTTTCTAAAAAGTAATGTTTTAAAATTATATGTTGAAAGCAACTGTTGTTCCTCATACACTGAAATATAAGGTTCTAAAGAGGCTACAACACAGCAGCTGGAGCTTCCTTCTCCCTTTCCAACCCAAACACACTAGCCCCATACACATGACTCCTCCATGCACTGACTAAACACATGGGGAGGGGCAAGAGCAGGGGTCTGTATGGTGAGGAAGTATCTGGATATATGCACCTTCATCCAGAAAGCAGCACCCACAATCATGGAGGAGAACTATACATACAGATATTTCCTAAATGTGTTTGCACTAGGGATGAGCATGAACCAGGAAAATTGAGGTTTGTCCTGGTTCGTAGTTCGTGAGGTCCCATGAACCAGGATGAAACTCCCCTGCTTCATGAACCAGTTTGGGTTCATGAGGTTCATGGATCTTCCCTCCCTCCTTTCTGCTGGTGGCGGCTCCCCAAAGCCAGCAGAACAGAAGGAGGGGAGATGACTTCTCAGTTAACTTAATAAGTCGTGCTGCTGCCATGGCCCAACTCACAAGTGAACTGAGAAGGCATTTCAGTGCCTTCTTGGATCACTTGCAAGTTGCACAGTCGGGCTTGCAAAAGCCATTTAAAGGAATTTTTAAATGGTTTTTGCAAGCTGCACCACCAAGAAGGCATTTAAAGAGATTTTAAAATGCCAGCCTGTCTGCCAACACAAACCAAACAAGCTAGCTGGGAGGTTCATGGGGGCAGAATGGCATGAACTGGAGGTTCGCGAACTACAAACAATGCCCGGTTCATGACAAATTTCAGTTCGTAATTCATCTTGTGCCCATCCTTAGTTTGCACTGTGCAGATGACCTGGCAATCAGAGGCCGGCCAGCAAATTCATGCTTACTCTCCCTTCCTACACTTAGTTTATTTGCAAAATTTATACCCTGCCTTTCTGCCCTCACCAAGGCAGATTAAAAATATTCACAATAAACACACATTTTAAAAACCATTAAAATAAAAAAATCATTAAAGCAATTAAAATCAAGTTAACGGTCACATACAAAAACATAAAACAATGAAAACATAGGGCAGGAAGGATGGGACTTGTGACTAAACAAAAAGGTCTCTCTTTGCTGGAGGAAGATGGCAAGAGAAAGGGATAGGCAAGTCTCTCTGGGGAGAGAGTTCCAAAGTTTTGGTGCCGTGTCTAAGAAGGTCCTCTCCCACCTACCTAATCTTAGAAGTCAAAGGCACCCAAAGAAGGGCCTCAGAAGATTATAGCAGTAGTCCAGCAGATTCATAAGGGAGATGGCAGTCTGTCAGATATGTTGGCCCAAAGCCATACAGGGCTTTAAAGGTCAACACCACCACCAGCTTGAATTGTACCTGGAAACAAATAGGGAGCTAGTGTAGATTGGCCAAGACTGGAGTGATATGGTCTCTACAACCCACTCCAGTCACATCCTGGCTGAAGCATTCTGCACCAACTGAAGTCTCTAAACACTTCTGGCAGCCCCACACAGTCGACATGTGGAGACGATGGTGTAGAGCAGGGGTGGCCAACCTGTGGCTCGGGAGCCACATGCGGCTCTTTCACACATATTGTGCGGCTCCTGGCAGGGCGGCTGGGGAAGCAAAGGGGAGGCATGCTTTTTCTCTCTTTCTCCCTTCCTTCCTTCCTTCCTTCCTTCCCTCCTCCCTCCCATCTATTTGCTTTCCTAGTTTCTCTCTCTCTCTTTCTTATAACTGGTTTTCCTCGTTTGTTTTTATTTTTGGCAGTCCCATTTAACGTTAATAAAAAAGCAAATTTGCATATTTTTAAAAATAAAAACGTGTGTGTGATATTTGTTCCTGTCTTGCGGCTCTCAGACATCTCTATGTGGCTCTTACGTTTATTCTATGTGGCTCTTACGTTAAGCAAGGTTGGCCACCCCTGGTGTAGAGGGATACTGAGCCACTGTAGTAGTACCAGAGTTTGAATTTCTACTCTGTCATAAAGCTTGTTAAATTGCTTGGTCATAGAGGCTACATTTAGACTGCACCTTATACTAGCATTAAACTGGTCAACAACCTGGGGTTTGTGTAGAACCCAGTTTAATTCCACTCAAGAGTGACACCTGAACACAGACACCCTCTCCATCTAATATCTCAAAGCACTGTGGTGGGGACAAGAACAGAGTTGTCCCAATGCATGCCACCCCAAGTTCCTTTGAAGAACAGTAGAATATCAGTATAAGGAACACACCTCATGCCTCTTTTCTTGGGGATGCAGAGTAGCTCCCTCATGGAATCTGTTCCCATAATGGAAATTATTTCCAATCATAGTATGCAGTTCTGCACTGGGATCTGTAAAATTAGGTAAACAGGAGACCTCACAGGATAAGGGCTTAGACTACATATACACCTACATTCCTCTGTTCTGTTCATGTCATTAAGAATTTACTAGAAGAAAATAATGTTGCCAGAGATATGAAATTTCAGGCCAATATTTATTGGATCATGCATTTATGGTCTCATGTGTTCTGAGGCATTTATATGGAACTGCCACAACTTTGACTCAGTTTCCAAGGAGACCAGAATTGAGTTCATAAGCAAAACCAGGTTCCTCTGAAAGATTAGTTCTGGCTTCCTAAACTAGCTGAAGAGTGTTGCTATGGTACTAAGAGCCATCTGTCTCATCTTGACCAACACTGGGACGTATTTACCTAAGGTTTAAAGTTATAGTCCCAGTGACTACACTTGGTAGGCAGGAAAAGAGTAGCGAATGCACCTTCATGTGATAGAAACAACCATAATCATTCCAGGTAAGAAACTGGTCTAATAAGAAATATCATTTGATAAAGTGTGCATGTACATGAAAGTTCGTACCTTGAATAAACCTTTGTTGGTCTTAAAGGTCTCACTAGACTCTACTTTCCCTCTCTATTATTCATTCATGTTCTAATGACAAAGTATTCATTCACCCAACACTAATTCTCCTGCATCCTTTTTAGAAGACAGCAATTCATACTTTCTGTTTTATTTCACTTTTCTGCCAAATTGGACTTCCAAATCCAAAACCAATATGGATGAGAATTAAAATTCAGTGCAAATGACCCTTGGAGAGGGGATTGGAGACCGCAACTACAGCCTGGTGTGATGAAAGGGTGCCTGTCTTCTTCCTGCCTTCCCTCCAATGACCCCACTGATGGCAAGTGGAAGCTGGAGATATGGGGGTTCTCCACAGCTGTTGAATCTAAGCATGATGGAGGGGTGCCTGGCTGCTGCCAGCCCTGCCTCAGCATTATGTATGCACCAATGGGGACTCAGCAGCTTGTGTTGTTCTCCTCTCCTCCATCTTATCCTCATGACAGCACTGTGAGGCAGGTTACACTGAAAGTGTGTAACTGGCTCAAGGTCCCCCAATAAGCATCCATGGCAGAATGGGGATTCGAACCAGGGTCTTCCAGATCATAGTCTGACATTCTATCCACTACACCTCACTGGCCTCAATATACGATTGATTCTAAACAGCCCCTCTTAATCAGAGTTGGCAACCCAGTGGCAAAGTTGGATTTCAAACTTTGGTTAAGAACAGAAACCACTGCTTGGCATCAGCCATGGAGCACATGCAAACACTGCACTATAATTAAAGCAAACCCCCCCCCCCCCCCGAAGAAAGGCAGAATTTCTGCTGGAGAGAGGAGGAGGAGGAGGAGAAGAAACGTGACCTTCCAAAACTGGCTCCCAATTTGGAAGCTGTGGTTTGCAGAGCACCAGCATTAGGTCTGTACCAGATTAGTCCTCTCTAAAGCAAACAACCCTCAAATAAGCGTGTGTATTATCATACTCATCGCAGTGAGACAGAAGTCATTCAAAACCACATGCTGAAATATTTGCCCTTGTGATGTTACTGACTCGGAGGAGGCCAGCGCACAGCACATCAAAAACGGTACCTTGCTGAACCCTGCCTGTCAATCAGTACCTCTTCTGTCTCACCAAATGCTGAGGAAGCTGGCTGTGATCCTGGAAAGTGATTTAGCCTTTGCTTGAATAAGCACCTCAAGATGAAGCCCGTATTTATATTCATAGGGTAACAAGGGTCCTTCGAAATCAGTCTGTGTTCTGGCATACCTTGAGTGCACAGGGCCAGAGTGCACAGTAGTTTCATATAAACAGAATAAAAGACAGTTACCAGAAAAAAAAGGCTACCGGGGGTGGGGGTGGGGGGACTGCTGAAGATAACCTGCTCTTTTCAGCGCCTAGAACTTTGAAACAGATTTTTTAAAATATTTCCCAGAAGTTTATAAATGGCAAAAGGTACCGGAGAACAAGCAAATGATAAAGAGCTGCTGTTGGGTCAAAAAAGGTAACCCGAGTTCAGGATTGTGCCAAGGGAGGTATGCAAGACAAGAACACACACACACTGCAGCAGCCACAGCCCAAAGGCACAGCAACAAGATACAGTGTCTGTATGCGGCAAATTCTTAGCTATACAACATAAAGAGACGCAGGGAAAAAAATGGATTCCCACAGGGAAATAGAAGCATGTTTAACTTGTTATTTTTTCCCTTACTACAACTCCCAAATTCATAACGAAAAACCAACAGGGAAGATTTTCAAAATACTTTGGTGGGTTGTAGACCTGCTGGCCACTATTACTGTCTCCTCCTGCTGCTGCAGAGCAAACTTCCATGATGTTCTGGGCTCTCAGTCTGGCTCCTGATACTCCAAACACACGGGCAGGAGGCAATGATGGAGGAGCTATCCCCATCCAAACCCAAGCAGCTATGCCAAGATTTCCCTCCACCAAACTATCCCCTTTCCTTTCACCAGTGAAAATGCAATTCATCTATGAAATCAATCTATTTATTTATTTATTTGATTCATTTATACCCCTTGGTATGGTCCCAAAGTGGCTTACAATGCTCACCAAGAAAAGGACCTGAAAACAGAGGTTGGTCAAGAAGCCGAGCTGAACCCGCACTTTTGTTTGTTTCTTGGTAGTTTTGTGTCTTTTGTACTTTTGTGAATAGCAAAGGGCACAGAGGTAACCTGTCTCCTGTGTGCCATTCCACAGTTTTGCTTGCCTTCTCCATAAATGCAGAGATCCAAGCAAGCCACCCCATCATACAGAAAGCAAAAGACAGAACCACGAGCAAAGTCATGACAATTCACCCAAGGTAACAAATTGCACCAAACATCTAGACTATCAGAGCGGTTCTGTAAATTAACCAACACAAATCATATGGATAAGTCTAGAGCCAGTTTGGTGTAGTGGTTAAGTGCACGGACTCTAATCTGGGAGAACTGGGTTTGATTCCCCACTCCTCCACTTGCACCTGGCTGGATGACCTTGGGCAAGCCATAGCTCTGTACCAGCTGTTCCCTTAAGGACAGCTTGGGAAAGAGCTCTCTTAGCCCCACCTACCTCACAGGGTGTCTGTTGTGGGGAGGGGAAGGGAAAGGAGTTTGTAAGCCGCTCTGAGACTCCCTTGGGGAGTGGAGGGCGGGGTATAAATCCAATCTCTTCTCTTCTTCTTCTTCTTCTAGAGGGCTGGAACTAATTTACACGTACCACTTAGGTGAATTTTTGTGTTGGGTTTTTGGTTGTTGGGTTTTTTTTTTACTCTTCTTCTGCTGTTAATATGGATGCCTGGAAAACAGAAAGGCTGGCTGAATGTGCTTGCACTGGGTTTCTGAATAAACTGATTCCCATGTTGAATGGTTGATTTACAACTGCATGACAAGTTCATCCTACACTTTACGATGCACGTGTGATCCGTCCTCAGGCCTACTGTAGTGGTTAAGACAAACAGCTTGAATCTGAGTTCACTGAACGGTATTTGTAATTTACAAACTGTAAATATATTCTCTACAGGGTTGCCACAGGTTGCCCCTGGCCATGCTGGGTGGGTGGTAGGGTTGCCAGATCCAAGTTGGGAAACTCCTGGAGATTTGGGAATGGAGCCTGGGGAGGACAGGGACCTCAGTGGGGTGCAATGCCTCAGAGTCCACCCTCCAAAGCATCCGTTTTCTCCAGGGGAACTGAACTCTGTAGTCTGGAGATGAGCTGTAATTCCAGGGGGTCTCCAGGTCCCACTCGGAGGCTAGCACCCCTAATTCTCGATTAGCTTTTATAGGGGAGGCAGCATGGCATAGCCCGATCTCGTCAGATCTCAGAAGCTAAGCAGAGCTGGCTACTTGGGAGGGAGACCACCGAGGCAGACTCTGCAGAAGAAGGCGATACAAAACCACCTCTGCTTCTCTCTTGCCTTGAAAGTCCCTTGTTAGGGTTGCCATAAGACAGCTGCGACTTGACAGCACTTTACACGCACATTAGCATTGGGCCTCCAAGTGCCTTGTGAGTTAAAAAAAAATCTGATTGTGATAAATGATTGGGTGCCTATTTATACACATCCGAACAAACCACACAAGTTTATCCCCTTGGGAGATGTTAAAATTGATGGCAGATGGCTAGATGCACAAGCTGAACATTCTGTGGATGCTGGTTAGCACTTCAGAAGTTAGGACAACAGGCCTGGGGTGCACATGGAGCAGAAAGGCATTTCCCCATCAGAGGAGATACAAACCACTTTATTTATTTAGATATTTATGCCTCACTTTCCCTCCCTAATGGGGACCCAAAGCTGCTTACAACATTACTATTTTATCCTCACCACAAACCTTCGAGCCAGGTTAAGCCAAAAGACAGAGAGGGGTCCCATGCCACCCAATGAGCTTTCATGGCAGACTGAGAATTGGCACATCGGTCTCCCAGATCCTTGAGTAACATTCTAATAGGGCTGCCAGGTCTCCCATATTGGTGGAAGACCTCCCATGGGCAACTCTCTGCCCCCATTGCAGCTTGGTGAGCCAGCATGTGTGTTTTGGGGGGGGGGGGGGAACAAGGGCAAAGGACTGGTGACGCAGTGACATCACCTCTGGCATGACCCAGAAGTGACATCACTGCATGGGGCAATGCTCTACCATTCACCCGAAACACTATGTGTTTGAGGCAGACTGCTAAAGCCAGTTTGGTGTAGTGGTTAAGTGTGCGGACTCTAATCTGGGAGAACCGGGTTTGATTCCCCACTCCTCCACTTGCACCTGCTGGATGACCTTGGGCGAGCCATAGCTCTGTACCAGCTTGGGAAAGAACTCTCTCAGCCCCACGTACCTCACAGGGTGTCTGTTGTGGGGAGGGGAAGGGAAAGGAGATTGTAAGCCGCTCTGAGACTCCAAATGAGTGAAGGGCAGGATATAAATCCAATCTCTTCTCTTCTCCTTCTTCTTCTTCTAAAGTGTTGACCCTGTGTGATAATGTCATTTCCTGCATGATCCAGAACTGACATCACCATGTTACCAGTGATGTCATAATGTTGCTGAAAACCCCTCCCTCACACACCCTAGGATGTCTTGGGCTGGCAACCCTACACTCTCACCAGTACACCACGGGGGCTCTACTTCTACATTTTACAACACTCCGAGTTTAAAAGAAAATTCCCAACAAGAAAAAAAAAACACAAGCACAGCAGAGAGACGATTCTTGCTTAGCTTCCTGTGCTCCTTTTCTACTTGCAGGGAACTTTTCATACAAGAGAACATTAAACAATGCGATCCCCTCCACTTGAAATTCATCGCACCACCTGTGGATCCAACTTTGTTAAATGGCAATGCCAAATGCCTGAGCATTCTAGAGTAAATTATACCAAAACTATACCACCAGTGACATCTGCTAGAGCTTAAAAGTCAAACACCTGCTTCAGCTCTTAATGAATTATTTACATTTGTTGGAAATCTCTAAGGATCAGTGTGGATTACAGCGATGGGAAGAATGTCAGAAGATGCAGCATGTGAAGCAAGTACCAATATTGCTAACATCTTTTCCTTTGCAAGAGGCCAAGGGACAAATTTATTTGAAAACATCTATAACTCACCTATTTCCAAAGGACTCACCTATCTCCAAAGCTGGACACATGGGCTGCAAAGCACTTACAAGTGAGCAAGCAGGGAAATGGCATGGGGGTTTTGGCAACAGTGGGGCCTGCCAGAAGCCCTGGGCACTGGCAGCTGCCCCATCTGAGAGTATGCTGATGCTAGCCTTGGCTCAAGCAAGCATCACCTCTTCCATCACCATCCAAACATTGCCAGTGCTTGCAAAACAGCAGCTTTGTGTAGAAATGTAATTGCAACAGGGTTAGCAAAACATGGACACAACCAGTTCGCCCATGTTAGGAGGTGTGATTATTGTGAGATGTGTTAACTGGCTGCTTTATTTTGCTGGCTATCCTCACACAACAGTACTAAGAACAAAAAGCATCTGCTGACTCCTCTGTCTGGGAATTTACAACAAGATGAAGTCAGACGAACTCAATAGCACACGATCAAACTGTTGAGCAACTTTGCACAGAGGTCACTTATAATGTATCCAACTAATTCCACCTGAATAGGGGGCAAAATGCTAATCTAAATGTTTTTCAAGCATCCCTTTTTAAAAAGTGAGAATCTAAATGTATCCAGTGGCCATTGTTTTTGAAAAAAAATTCACCTCCAGGCAATTTCTCTTTTCCTCCAATTAAAAGTTTAAAATGAATTAAAATAATTGGCCACTGAACCTCTGCTCAAATGGACTTAATTAGCTATCAGATTTCTGCCTCACTTTCCTGGAACTTCTGATAGCTTACAATGAGATCAATTTAAGACAAATTCAACACACACATCCAAAACAATAAAAATCCAAACAAGCAGCAGAGATAGGACACAATAAAAGTGGCACACAAAAGGAAAGGGAGCAGCCTGTCGCATACAAAAGGAAAGCATATGAGAAGAATCAATGCTGGGGAAGCAGCAGCAACAACAAAAATAAGTATGTTTCACCAAAAGAACAGACTTAATAGCTTGAAAACCAGCTGCCTAGCAAGGTACAGAGTAAGAGGTCGGGATCTAGCCCCTTTTTCACTCAGCCCTGCCCAATTACCCTCTCTGTTACAGCTCCTCTCACGCATGGCTTCTGTCCATGCAGGTCCTCATGAGTCCCAACACATGGCTTTTTTAATGGTCAAAGGGGACTGCCCTCCTGTTTTCACTACCAGAACAGCTGGTTGGATCCAACTCAAGCACTAGGCATTTGGATGTACCTGACCAAAAATATACCCCCAAAATACCTTATCAGTGGTTTTTTGGGTATATTTCAGTATCTGAAAGGTATCTGGGATTTTTTGGGAGAACTAGACAAATTCACGAATATATTCAGGAATTAATGGCAAACTCCAAAAAACAGCTGAATGGCTGGAGGAGACTGATCTTGCCACTCAGCTAATTTTTAGGATTTCTTCTGCAGTCCATTTAAACAAGGAGTGTTTAAAAGGATTGCAGAAGACAGCCTGCAAAAAAGCCGAGGGGAGCACTTTTTAAACTGGACTACCCAAGGGAGCCCCAGCTGAGCTGCCAGGGAGAGTCTCCCCATGGGCACAGTCACTTCATGGGCTCTCTTGGGCAGTCTCTTTAAACCAGATTGCCCAAAAGAGCCCTAGCTGAGCTGCATGTCAGCTGTTTTTTGTGGATTTACCACTGCTCCCCCCCCCCCCCATTTTTAATTCTTGGGTCTATAGGACCCAAAAAAAGTTAGGATTTCTGAAAAATCCCAGATCCAAATACTTTACTGGTATTGGGCTTTTTCAGGGATTCCAATTTTTTTCCAGCTCCAATAGTCCCAAACCAAACAACACTGAGAGAAAAAAATTGCAAACCCCTATCAAACACCAAGCCGGCCTTTCTGGGAGGGGAATTCCACAAAGTATATCTCCTAACACCTATCTCCCTAACAATACAAGCAGTCAAATACAAGGGACACAGTAAAGCGTACTGCTTAGAGAGCAGGTTAAAATATGCATGAAAGATCAGAAGAGGCTACAAATATTATGTCTTCCACCTGCAAACTTTCATCAGGAGAGGGGCAACAGCTTTATAGCTTCCAAACAGTATTCAAAGGACTGTCCTAAATGGAACAGAGAGATCACCTCATGGAAGTAATTAAGTTACTTAATGCTGAGGGTGAAGTTAAATGTATGCAGACCCACTTAGTTACAGGTTCTCTAGTGGCCTTTTGAGGATTTAAGTAATGTAGGTAAGAATTGTGAAATGTAAAGCATTCCCTTCTGCTGAGCAATGCAGTTACAAGAGTTTTCCTCACATAGACATAAACTGAACCCAAGAAAGTGATATTTAGTCTATATGAAGCCATCTGTCTACTAATGAAGTCTGCCAGATAAGACATAGCTGTGCCAGCAGTACAGTATATATAATACAGCTGAACAAGAGTGTCTTTTCACAAAGCATGCACATTAGACCTGTTAGCCAGTAAATCTAGCCATTAAAACTTTGGAGTTGAAGCTTGTCTTATCACCCCTCTTTATGTGGAGGATATGGGTAGCATATTGTTTCCAAGGAACAGGCTCTAGTGAGGCCAAAACACAAACAGTGAAGAGGTGGAGAATAAATTTAGTTCACTAGCACCTCTTCTGTATCAACACTGACAGTCAACAGATCTGATGGGAGTTCACAGCCTTCATCTGCATTGGTTGGGGACAAACCCAGAACAAATTGGATTTCCTCATGCACTGTCTACATTTCACCCACCACAGCTCATCCCCAAAGTTTTTGATTTGATAGTAGGGATGACTTCCAGGCTTTAGAAGGAACTTTTCCTTTTGTCCACCAATTAACAGCTTTGTTGCAAGCCCTGTTCTCTGTGCCCAACAGAGGCAAGGTAGACATCAACCAGAGACTTACCTCATTGTTAGACTGCCCTTTCCTGGGAGTTCATCTGGCATCCTATTTGTTCCAACTGAGAAGCCTGCTCAGGCAAATCTTCCTTCTCCTGGCTTTTAATAAAGTAGCACAAGAGAAGGCCTTGATGCAAAAGAGACAATGCTTAACCTTGATCTCAGCGTAAGAAAAGCTCTTTTTTAATGTGAAGGATTGCGGAATTTTGTATAGCAAGGAAATAGCAATGACAACTATAAAATCACATCAGAATCATGAAGTCACTGAATATAGTATTTTTCTCATTACCTAGAAGCGAAACCATTTGCTGACAATATGACTCACTTTATATAACAGCCAGTCTCCGGCATCTCCAACATGGGCCCAGAAATTTATATCACATGCAGAGACAAGAGCTTCAGGAGGGTTAGGCAAGTATGTTGTCAGCACTCAGAGTCCAGTTAGAAGCAAAGGGATTCAACCCTGCAATAAAATCACTGATCCTATACTTAGAGTTAGAAATTTATGGGGGGGGGGGCATCAGCCCACTGGAAATTCCCTTGTGATTATAATACCCTGTCCACCCCCAATAGTAAAACTGAGCCTCAACTTGCATGCTCTCTTTTCCGCTGCCTTGCTCTTTAAATGTATATGGTTTGAAGCTATCCCGTATTTAAGAAACTGATCATTTGAAATCCTGAAAAAGGCTACCACCTGCATGTGCCGATATATTATATAGCCCAAACCTCATCTATTAAGTAGAAAACCAAAGAATTAACTAAAATATTAAATGTGGTATGCTTGAGCAGGTATACGTACACACAAAAACACACACGGGAAAACAGCTGGACAAATAGCACAGAGAGCCCCCCCCCCCCCCCTTTTCCTTAACACTCTGGTCTTCAAGCTCAGATAATAAGATGCTTGGAGATTAGATTGCCAGTTTAGTAGAGAAGGAACCTTTCTGAACACACCCTTTTTGCTCAGATATCCGAAAACTGCAGTCCTTTCCTGGAAGTCCCACCTACCTGCAATTTGGTGATGCTGGTATTCTCCTGGTGGAGTGTTATATTTTGGAAGTGCTGATGCCGCACTGAAACTAGCACCAGCTGTGCTCGCCGCTGCACACCTACCACTTTTCTCCCAACCTGTAAGCGTGGAGGTAAAACAGATTCCACTGCAAGTCTCTTGTACTCTCTCCTTCAAAGGCATATGACCCTACAAGGCCTATACTGAGCTTTTTCAAAACTGTGTATAAAGAACAGAAGACAGAGCCACGGGTTTTTTTTTTCCAACCAAGAGCAAGTTCCCTATTACATTTTTTCCAGAATACATTGCCTTTTTTCTTCCATTTGACATCCGTCTTTGAGAAATGGCTATTACTCTCTTATGAGTTTCATTTTCATATTTTAAATTTGTTTTCTATATATCCATTTTATTTGATAGAATGGCTATAAAAAGGATCCTCCCCGTTATGCTCTGTCACTCTGAATAATGTCCTCCTTCCAGAACACGAGATGAGAACGAATAACTCACATTTCTACAATCTAAATGCAGAGACTCTGATCTCCTACTCTCACACTTTCTATCTGGGGCACCAGCAACTCAGTTTGAAGACCAGTCCCATGGCCCAGAAAGGCTAAGAAACCATGGTGGCACAGCTGCTACTGAAACACTTCAGCTACACTGACTGTAGTCAAACATAAAGAACCAAGTAAGCATTTGAGCAAAAGGCCAGAGAAGGTATAGCAGTTACCATGGTGGTGTAATTCCAGGAGCAGTAGGTATTAGAACTTGCAGAATTTTAACTTGGAACCTAACTACTGACGGTCTACCACTCTTATCCCCCATGTACTTCTAGAGGTAAAGGTTTCTCTTGCTTGAAAGCCAGTTGAATCCGACTCTAGGGGGGGGGGTACTCATCTCTGTTTCCAAGCCAAAGAGCCAGAGCTGTCTGAAGACTTTTCTGTGGTCATGCGGCCAGCATGACTAAAGACCGAGGCACACGGAACACTGTTACCTTCCCACCAAAGCGGCACCTATTTATCTACTTGCAATTTCTTGGTTTTGAACTGCTAGGTTGGCAGGAGCTAGGGCCAGAGACAGGAGCTCACTCTGTCATGCGGCACTCGGATCTCGAACTGCCGAGCTACTGACCTTCCGGTCTGCAGCTCAGCGTCTTCACCTCTGAGCCACCATGGCCCTTTACATGTACTTCTACAAACTAACAAAAGCAAGGTGAATGCTACTGTTTTTCTGGGCCTGAAGCACCAGTATTCATATGTCCTTTTAGTCCTGGCAGCTGCTGCAGTGCCCATCAACATGCCAGAATATACTGAAAGCATATTTTACTTCTAGCAACAAGTGGCATCTCTCAGATGGAACCTGCATGCATAAGGAAGTTTGCAAGCAACCCAGGAGCCCCTCACAGCCCAGATGGAGTGTTTTGAGCTCTACTGAGATCAAAGGCACCTACTCACATTACATACGTGTCCTACAATATTTGCCAAAATTGCATCTTTATGGGGATGAAACACGGAGTATTCATCAATCCTGTTTCCCCAGAGAATCTTTTAACACAGGCTAGACAGACAGCGTTACCATCATAGCCCTTATTACTGATACTCCCTTCAAATGTAAGCAGAACATCTCAACTATATATGCTCTAGACCAGGGGTGTCAAACATGCGGCCCCGGGGCTGGATCAGGCCCCCGGAGGGCTTTTATCAGGCCCACACTGGAACTTGCCATCTCCTGCTTCCAATTCAGTTGCTGCTGCTGCTGCTGCTGCTGCTGCTGCATCATAGCTTGCTTCACCAAACTCTTTCAATTGCCCAGCCATTTCATGTTTTCCCCCGGGTCCTAGACTCAGAACTCTGAGCAAGAGATTTCTGTGATGAATGTCAATAAATCAAAAGTAGGTTTGCGTGTTACTTTTTAAATTCTAAATTCTTTGATTTGTAATTTTCTTCACTTGTTTCCTATTGTATGTATATCTTAGTGAAATAAAAAAAATGTTATTTAAAAAAAGTAGGTTTGCAGCTTAAAGATACACACCTGAACAGCATGCTCAAGATTGCAACAGCACAGACATTTTCATGCAATAATTCAGAGCAAGAGGTGTCAGTTATCAGATACTGTTAAAGAAACAAAATATAGAGTGCTGTTTTAAGCATGTTTTTGTTTTAAGTAAAAAAAATCTTTGTGTTTGTGTCCTTTATAAAGTTTATATCTCCGCTACCTGGCATTACATTTTATGACACACATGGTCCGGCCCAACAAGGTCTCATTTATGTCAGATCCGGCCCTCATAACAAATGAGTTCGACACCCCTGCTCTAGACCTAAGGTGAATGCCAGGTTGAACATTCAGACTAGGTTGGTGGTGTTGATTGTTCCCAAGAGCTCCGATTTGGAACCATGAATAAGTTAAGTAAGGCCGAAGCTAAGAGGCTGTATATGTAGGATGTCTTTCATGTAGACAACCAGCATACCAAGAACTGGCCTATATGCAGTTCGAGAAGAGTTGTTCTCAACAGTCTGTATTCATGAGGTTGTTCATTCTCAGTTCTGTTACAGGGAATTCTCAACAACTCTCCTTAAACTGCACATGGTATATTTCCTGTTGATGGGTAGAGATTTTTTCTAAAAATGGGAGGTCCTTTGAACACACAAGGCTCAAACTGCAACCAGAATTAGCACAGTCCTAGTAACCCAACTTAGTGGTATCGGAGCACAACTGAGCATTTGATATCTGGCAATATAAAGAATGACACAATACTTTATGCAACGATTTACTAGCTGCAAGCAATCAACACTCCATCAATATACTAGTGAAAACTTATTGGGTACTCTGGCAGACACAAGCACTGCCTAAAAAGCTTAAACCCAATGGGAGCAGAAACAGCACACATTGCCATAAGATGGGCTTGTTCCTCTTTCCTTGCATAGGCTTCCATTTAGATACAAGAAGACAGGGCATTGCATAATGCTGTTGCAACATATTTTAATGTTCCAGGTGTCAGATAACTGACAATGTTCACGCATCGTTAAATTATCATAAAATGTCATTCTGTTTCAACATGATCACCAGACTCCTTCATATGGCATATTTTGGATTGCTAAACATAGTCAGTGGGAAGATTAGTTGACCTTAAATTTTCATTTAAAAAATGGGACGAATTAGCTGATTTCAATGGGATTTGAGCATTACCAACTTGGTTTAATACCAGGTCAAGATACTGGAATAAAAAAATCAGCCTGGAATGCAGTGATGAGCCATCTGTGAATTGCAATGTTACAATTTAAATAATGATGCACTGTAGAAAGAAGTAATTCTTGTGATGAGGCCCTTTGTTGACAAAAATAGGCTTGCTGCTTATTAAAATAATCATTTAATTACTGTGTGGGTGGAGAGAGAAATTAAGAGAGAGAGAGAGTATTAGTGGCAGTCTTGGTCAGGTTTTTCCTTATCCATCTCACTTAGAAGTCACAAACAACGAGCATTTCTAGTATAGAAGGTTCCTCATAATCTATTACAGACAGTATTCCCTATCAATGTCAGCCTTTCCCAAGTTAACAGTAAAGCCTTTTGTAAAAAATAAAAGGGTTCAGGCATTTGCTCCCCAGATGCACTTTGCAGGATAAGGAATTTGTTACCAAAAGGGAGAAAAATCCAGCCTTTGGGTATCATTTTTCATGCTGTATTAAAAATGAGTTGGATCCTCCCACTCTACTCAGTTAAGCACCAAATCATCCTCTGGTGCCTCCTTCACCATGGGAAAGGGCCACACACAGTTGACCAAAGCGGTAGAGCCCAGTCTAATAGACGAGAGTAGAGTTGGCACAGGGCAACAAGAACAAATATTTCTACAAGCTGAGCCACAGCTGAAAACCAACACAAGTCAGATATGGAAACTTTAGAAATATCTGAAGCTCGCAAAGCTTATCTAAGCTTTCCTCCAGACCAAGCATTCCAGTAGCTGCGGGAGTACTGGGAGCAAAAAGCATTTCATGTCCAAGCAGCTGATGCTGGGGCAATGCCCAAATCACTCTTGTTGCCAGTACCAACTATAAGGAACCTTTTATCTCCAAGAGAAAAATGCTAACAAGGATGCAAAAAAAAATTTACTCACCTTCTGAAATTTTAAAAAGTGGAATATTGCATTTTCACTCTGTCTCCACTTGGCACAGCATTTTAGTCATGCACTTTCCTTAATGGAACTCAGAAACCTAAGTCGATGAAGAAAAGGAAGGCACCAGCACAAGCAAATTAGCTGTGCAACCATACCTGTTTCTATCATCTGCAATGCTGATGCATTTTTCTTTGCTGGTATTCTACTTATTTGGTGATATTTATGGGTTTATCATTACCCCCTGTGGCCAGCTCAGTGACTCAGGCTCAAGAGTCCTCAGAAGAAGAGCCCAAAGCCACCAGCTGAGGAGGACCAGGGAGTGCCTAACATGGCCAAGATGCATATTGAGAATGGTCCAGCGACATCAGAAGCTGTCCTGACTAAATCTGCAATGGAGGCTTTACCACCAGCCCCTGAAACAGACACCAGGGCTCTACTGGGCAGGAGCTGGGCCCATAACCCCCCAGGGGACACTCTCACTCTGCAGGAACCATGACAGCAGAAGGCCCATGCAGAGGTGGCCTGAAGGAGGTAAAGTGCTCGACTGGCTGCACACAACCCCATCCCAGAGGCAGAAAATGAGAAGAACAATTCTTTGCAGGATTCTGGCCCAACCACAGTGCAGCTGCAGGAGCTCAGCATCTGCTAGCGGGGCAGCTGAACCTGATTACTTCCCAGCGTATTTAAGCCAAGGCTTAGGAAAGCTGCCTTGCTGGATCAACCTGCTCATGAGGCACAAGCCTGACTGCCAGCTCCAGACTGCCTATTAACATTCCCAACCCTTGCTATCTAGACCTGAGAGCACTGCTCAGAGAAGACCTGATCGGGCTAGCCTGCAAAGCACAGGACAGGGTTGGATCTACACCCACAGTGTTTGCACAGAAAGGTACTTCTACTTGTCCAAAGAAGGAGGCAGCTTGTGACAACTTCCCCTTCCCATTAACGTCCCCCCTACCCCACATCATACACTGTTCCCAAGTACCACCCCCCAGACCTTTAGGACTGGCTTAACACCAATTATGGCACTTTGGACTCAACCCTATCATTTACTGTCATCAGCCGTGTTGGAATTCCCAGGATATGAAGGCAAAATAAAAACATTTTCACAAGTAAAACACATTTGTTTCAGACAACTACAGTTTTGCAGAACTAGGGTTTTCCTTCATTGTGATTAGACTCAAAGAAAACAGCAGGTTAGCTGTATTGCAAGTTGAGCTGCCCTGCCTTGCTACCTGTTCGCGGAGGACACAAAAGAGACGCTGGGCTAGAACTTGTGCGCAGCTCCTGCTTATTGCATTGAGAGTTGTGCTGGATAGCTACTGATGTTTTTTGACTGCAGTGCAGAGATATATCTGCTGTTAAGAATATGATCTCAGCTCTCCATCTTGAAGTGCCTAGAGAAGCACCTGGAAGATTTATGCATTCCTTTATCTCACTGGACACTGTAACTAAAAGCAACAGGGGCTGGCATGTTCTCTCTCTGCTGCACTCTAGTGAGCAAGTGGAATACTTTGGAATATTCAAAAAGGATCTTACAAGACTTGCAATCTTTTTTTTTTAAGTGAGATCCTTGCATGTTCTCTAAAAATACACTTTACAGTTCACCACATGTTACCAAAAAAAAGTTTTAGCACCATGATCTACAATGCGTACAATGGCTATTCATTAAAATATCTTTCTGTAATGACAAGATGTGGTGCCTTGCAACCCAACAGAAATGGAGTAACACTACGACAACATCAGGGAATGTGACAAAGCAGGGAGAGACAGGAGCCCAAGTGATTTACCCCCTTCCCTGTGTCTGTTGCAATTTGTGAATCAGGTCTTGCTCTAAAATCCTGTGTCCCACTTTCTACCATACTGAAGGTAACCAGTAGAGTCACATATGTTTTGCCCCATTTTTAGATGATGTGTGAGCCAGCTGAAAGACTAAAGGTTTGGTGGACTCTGCTGGTTCCATGATGGCTTAGATCCAATGAAGCTTGTGATGGATTGGAAAAGATTCCACCCTCTTTTCTCCCCATTCTGAATGGACCAATCAGATTCAAACCGGCTGAGTGGAATGCTGAAGAAAAAATAACATATGGGGAGGTTGAGTTTTGGAGGGAGAAGAGATAGGAGGTATCCTGGACTAGGCAGGGAGTCCAGTTGTTATCCAAAGAGGCAGTCTCCTATTTAATTGGGGGAATTAGCTTAAGGAGACAGAGTGAGAGGCAGGTAACTGGGATCTCCACCGAAGTTTACGGGGATTTTCCCCTTAAGAGAACTCTTGAAATAAACCCGGCAGATGTTCCACAAGTAAGGTTTTTATTGAACAGAAATAGAAATAAGCAAAACACACAAAAACACATACAAGCTAGCTGAGAGGAAAACGGGGAGGAGGTGGGAGGGGGCGATTTTGGGGAGACAATAATTACCAGTCCTGAAGAAAGAGGTCCATGGAAGCAGCAGCCATGTGAACAGCATTTCAGGAAGCGAGAGAGGAGAGGGCCCACACACAAGTGGGGGTGTGCAGAGAGTCCAAGAACACATAGGAAAAATGTTCCCTGGGGCAGTCTGACATGTGTGACCCCAAAACAATACCTTGATGGGCTTTCCGAAGGTAAACAATGATTTGGGAGAACCTTGATGGGTTTACTTGAGGTGGGCTATAGGTGTTAATAATTCTTGATGATCCACTTACCACTGGAGAAGAAGAAGAAGAAGAAGAGAGAAGAGATTGGATTTATACCCCGCCCTTCACTCACTTGGAGTCTCAGAGCGGCTTACAAACTCCTTTCCCTTTCCCTCCCCACAACAGACACCCTGTGAGGTAGGTGGGGCTGAGAGAGCTCTTTCCCAATCTGTCCTTGAGAGAACAGCTGTGCCAGAGCTATCCAGCCAGGTGCAAGTGGAGGAGTGGGATATCAAACCCGGTTCTCCCAGATTAGAGTCCGTGCACTTAACCACTACACCAAACTGGAGGGAGAACTACCAGGTTTGGTGAATGGTGTTGTGTTGTATAATTAAGGTAAATGGGAGAGGGGAGAAAGGCTGGACAGTTGTCCAGATTAGCACAATGTGAGGCAATAGTTTCTTGGGAGACTCATTGTTCCTAGATTATGCATCTCCGTGGGGTGGAGAGAGGGTTGTTAGGCAGCCAGCTTCCAAAAATGTTTCCCAGGCTTGTCTCTGGCTCGGGTTGCCAGCTATGGGTTGGGAAATACATGGAGTCTTTGGGGGTGGAGCCTGGGGAGGGCAAGGTTTGGGGAGGGGAGGGACCTCAGTAGGGTATAATGCTATAGAGCCCATCCTCCAAAGCAGCCATTTCTGCTAGTGGAACTGATCTTGGTTGTCTGGAGATCAACTGTAATAGCGAGAGATCCCCAGGTGCCACCTGGAGGCTGGGATGGGAAGCTGATCTCTGGCTGGAATCCATTTTGTGTCATTTTAGGCCAAGCAGTGTCTTACATTTATGATTTTTGGAGGTGATATATGTATCTCTCTAAGCGCTAAGCTGCCCCCTGTGGGAGGAGAGATCTGACAGCTAACACAGCAGGGATTGCAATAACTGATTTTAACAGGCAGTGTTTGGATGCTGCTCCCAGATAAAAACAGTGACATTTTTCAAGTAGTCTATTTATTGCATTTAAGTCATAACTCCCAAAAGGACAAATGTTATACTTAAAAGGTACAGGGAACCTCCCAACTCCAGTAAGTATGTCAGCTAGCTGGAAGGAGTGGAAGAAACGACAAGTCACACTTCCAGCTAAATGAACTTTTTTGTTTTTGTTATAGATGACTCCTGTGTTATCCTCAGCCCAGCTGACCCACTACACACTTTGTAGGGTCCAAGGTGCACTTTGGTACAGGGTTAAGGAATTCTGTATATATGTGAAAGGAAATGCCCCAATTTACTGAAAATACACTTTACCTCATGCACCTAAGGTTGACAGGGGGCCTGGAATAGTAACCATAACAGGACGGTGTGGGGGGTGAGGTGGTATGCCTGAGGGACTTGTTATTGGTAAATAGGTCTAAAATAAAATAACAAGAGAAAGGGCACTGTCTTTTGGAGCACTGGGGAAAGACAGTATATGGATACAAGGAGGAATGAGAGAAAGAAAATTCTAAAGTCATGCATCTCTCTTTGTCACACCAGTGTGTGATAAAACAATTTTGGGATTTTTTTTTCCAGTTCTGGCCCCATACTTTATCCCCTAATTTCTGCACACTTTTTGTGCTTTTAAGCTTTCACTTCAGGGGTTTTCCCAGTTCTGTTGAGACCACTTCTACCCTGGTCCTTTTTCTGGAAGCTGATTTTGAGTTGCCTTTTCCCTCATTTTAATATTTCTGTCAGGGCAGGAAGGCAGCATGGTCTTGTCCAATCTCGGAAGCTAAGCAGGGTCACCCCTTGAAGAGGAAACCACCAAGGAAGACTTTGCAGAGGAAGGCAGTGGCAAACCACTTCTGCTTCTCATGTGCCTTGAAAGCCCCTTGCTGGGGTCGCCATAAGTCAGCTACGACTTGATGGCACTTTACACACACACAATGTTTCTGTCAGCTTTCTTTGTCCCAACCAATCCCCCCCCCCACACTCACGTCAATAACTGGAATGTTTTCATCAAACCACTCCGTCTCCTCCCCTCCCGCCCTAAAGATGAGTAATTACGTTTTTTATTTCATTTTTTTTTTTTTAAGCAGAGAGGGTAGGGAAAGCTGGGAATTCAGAGAACCTGCTAAAACCTATCATTACAACAATATATCAATATATTGATATTTTAGTGCCTTTTTAAAGAAATGCAGCTGTGATATCGATATACCGATATAAACATGTGCAAAAAATTAAAAGAGGGTGCTATGATGTCACCAGTGGCGACAGCACTCTCCATTGAAAATCCTGACACACGCGAAAGAAAATTAACTGACTCTACAACAGTGAAAATGCAGAAGAAGGGCAGATGTATAGAAGAACCATGCCCAAACTAATTAAAATATTTGTGGATTGGCTGCCAAGAAAATCAGGAGTAAGTTGAACATGTGGAAAAACCTAATGTCTATGTCACAACAAAAAGCATTGACACAGCATTTTCAGGGCCCAAAGTGCTTCACACACATCGGCCTGTTGTGATCCTTACAACAAACCTGGAAAGTAAGCTAGCATTGTTACCTCCACATTGCCTAAGACTTCCTCGTGAGTTTGTGGCAGAGTAGAGTTCTTAACCAAGCACCATCCAGACCATAGCTCATTCTCTTGGACTGCGCAACACTGCAGATGGAAAGGAAGAAGGCTGCTGAGTCCTGATGCTGGATCTGGACCACAAATTCCACCCTCCTACCCCAACAGCAGCGTACGAAATCTCTATTTGAGGGTTGCCACCTATACAGCTGATGGAAGAAAGTGGGGAAGGTCTTGCCCTTGTATGAGCTCAAATTAGGCAATGGTGCTGCCAAAAACCATGGGGAGAGACAGACCCCCCATCCCAATGAGCTTATACAAAACAATAAATCTCACTCCTTCTCCAAAACAAACAGCATTTCACCACTGCATACACATTACAGAACCCACCTTGGAAATGCAGTGCATACACGGAAAGAATCAAGCTGAGCACTAAGAGTTCCACTCGTGACGCATCTACTTCATTTGCTTTATCATTGGGGAGGAAAGCCCTTCTCAGGCAAAGGATTCCCAAAACTGAAGCCAGTGGGGCAGCCCCCACCTGTGCAAAGATGCATGTGAGCATCAGAGCTATTCACACCTGAGTATTGCAGCTCAACTATTTTGATTTCTAAAGCAAAATTTTCTTCTAGTAGTGAGTAAAATAACACTGGGGGCATATTTGTAAACTCAAAGCACGTGAGGCTGGAGATTTGGGTTGGGTTGGATACAGGAGAACTACATTTTCTCATTCTATGCCTTTATCATTGTTTTAATGTATCTTTCTTGCAAAGATTAAACAGATGGTAAAAAGCAGCTAATGCCAGCCAAACTTTCCATCTGGGTAATATTCTCACCGGCTCATCAGATCCCTTGTTCCGTCTCAAATCCTTCATAATTCATTTTCATCTCTACACATATCTCCATAACAGACTTAATAATGCAAACTACAAACCATAACATCAGAGTTCACATGGAGCATAATCATGACTTTTTAACTAAACATACCATTAGAAAATTGATCAGACTGAGCTAAGTACTAAAAAGCTCTGTTTGCAACATGTTCAGTTTTCTTCCAACAGATTGTCTTCTTTGCGGAAAGAGGTGGAATAAGGGGCGCCCACACCAACAGCTATTTTGCAGCAAGATAATATGTAGAGGGTTCTGAACTTTCTTTTTTAAAAGCAATCAAGCAAAAATATACTTGGAAACTAGCTATAGCTAGAGGAATGGCCTTGATGGGCCACTACTCTTAGGACAGCTTTGGTGTGTGGGTAAGGACGCTGAAGGAGCAGCTTGGCTATCAGCCTGTTCTTAGAACCAGGGCGGGATTGCACAATTGCTGGACAAACCTACTGGAAAGCCTCTTAAATTACCCACACTAACTGGGGTTGCTGAAGGTTTTACCACTTACAGTCTAGCTGTTAAAATTAAAAAGTCAAAAGTATGTCTGGTGTAGGTATATATGCAATTTGAAACTATTTTAACATCTAGAAGCTTCCTTGTATTACATATATATTTATATATACTAGCTACTCTGAGATCCCAGAAAGTAATAAGAATGACAGACCTACCCACAAAATGAGAACTGTGTCAGAGGGGCAAGAGACAGTTATTTGGAGCAATGGGAAAGGAAGATGTGGAGTTACTATTTGGTTGGATAGGTTTTTTGGTTCAGAGTATTAAAACAACTTCCAACGCAAGCAAGAAGTGGGTCCTGAACAAATAGTTAATTCCTTTGGTGGATAAAGCGCTTGGAAGTTGCAAGTTCATGTGCTAAAATAGGAATGTTTGGACACAGCTACAGATTATCATCATCATCATCGATAGCCCACTGAGACTGGAGGCATACAGATACCACGTGGAAGCCCCTTCAAAGAGTTCCATTTGAAAGAGGTCTCCAGGGCTTACATTGTTTGTGTGCAACGGATGTCTACACAGACTAGGCCATTTTTCTTCACACTGCTCCAACCACGGGGTCATCCCTATCCCAGAAAGGTTTTGAGAGTTGTAGATCATCCCCACCTCAGAAGTGGCTTGTTACAAGGAGTGCTTTAAAGCTGTCAGCCTGGGTTGCCCACAAGCCTTCCAAGAAGCCTGGCAAATATTAATGAGTTTATGTTGCTTTGGGATATGCTGCAGATAAATTTGCTCCCGTGGCATTTAAAAGGAAAACAGCACGTAATTTCCTCTGACCAGCTTTGTGACATTTCAAAAGATAGAGGCTCCTGTCCACGCTAATATAGGCAGCTATGACATAGCAGGAAATGTACTCAGGATTAATGCTTCAAATGTCAAGATCAGATTTCTTGTATCCAATCATTATTGGCTGGCTGTTTCCATCCTGCTATTTTAAGGATATTATACTATGAGTGAACAAGAATGAAATCAAAGGTACAGTTTCAATATTGTGGAATACATGCAGCGCATTCCTGCAGACTGTCATGTGAGACAGATTTCATTCATTCTCACAGCCACCTTACAATGCTTGAAGCCACTGCCCACGCTTTACACAATGCCAGCATCAGGATAAACTTGGTTGGGTACCTTCTGGGGCCCACTGCTGTTGACTAGAAATGCTAGGCCCATCCACTCCCATGAGGAAATGAGGGATCACACCCTAGAGGCCTGAAAGACAGTGTCTTGATGGGAAGGGTGGTTGAAGGGTGGTTTGGCATAGCTCTTCCACATTTTTTTCTCCTTTTTTGCCAGTTGACTTTTGGTGACCCCCAGTGGGGTTTGGAGGCAAGGGATGTTCAGAGGTGGCTTGCCATCACCTGCCTCTGCATCATGACCCTGCTATTCCTTGGCAGTCTCCCATACAAGTACTAGCCAGGGCCAGCCCTACTTAGTGTCCAAGACCTTACAAGATCGGGCTTGCCTGAGGTATCCAAGTCAGGGCACTCTTCCATCTTTTTGAAGCTCCAATAGTGCCAGCAAGGCCAAAAGGTTCACAGGAGAGTCAGAGCTCCACATTATCCAGGAGGAAGCAGAAAAACTTATTTTGAGACCGATTTCCCACAGCCGCTGCTCTGCCCCCACTCCTCCCTTTGCCCCGATCGTAAGTGTCAATTTCCCACTATTTGCCATGTGGCAGCATTTTGCCCCGGAGCTTCGCTTGATTTCCGCCGCATCTACTCAATCCTGTTTTTTGAGGATCGAGTATACCTGACCTGGTATAAATCCAATCTCTTCTTCTTCTCTTCTCAAGCCAGCCTCTCAAGAAAGCCTCCCCAACTACTACTAGGCCCACCATGGGTGAATGTACGGGAAAGTGCTCACATATGTGTAAAAAAAGCAAGAACGAAAGAGCTAAGCCTTGCCTCATACCCTGCTAGGGTTACCAGGTCCCCCCATCCACTGGTGGGGAATGGGGTTGCCAGCTCCAGGTTGGGAAACTCCTGGAGATTTGGGAAGGGAGCCTGGGGAGGACAGGGACCTCAGTGGGGTACAATGCCACAGAATCCACTCTTCAGAACATCCATTTTCTCCAGGGGAACTGATCTCTGTAGACTGGAAATGACCTGTAATTCTGGGGGATCCCCAAAAGGCCTGTATCCCTATTCCCTGCCTGACTTCCATGTTAATGTTCTGGGGAAAATGTATTGGTTGACTGAAATATTTCTATGTCATTTTTCCCCAAAGAGACCCTAAGTGAGTTAGAGAAATTTACAAATTAAACAATTTAAATCAAGACAAAAGCAAACAACATAAACATATCCTGGGCAGGTTCCATTCAGTGGACGGGCTGAAGGGCTGAGAGCACTTTGGCTTCCACCCAAAGGGCTTTTGCCTCTGGTCAAGCCCAGACTTAAATACCTGCGGGCAGAGGGAAAAAACAAAGTCAGCCAGATGTAAGTTTAGCTGCTGCTAGCAGGCTCTTCCCAACTTCCTCCTCTGTTTTAGGAAACTTTAATCTGGAACTACTACAAAAAAATAAAATTCCTGCAAGTTAAAATTAAGACTGGAAAGCCATGTAACAGTTTAATGGAAGATTACTCAGCTGTGGACTATAAAGGTGGGGGGAGGAGCCTGTTACACACAAATAGATTTTAGAAGCCTGCTGTTATCTTTCTGCAGGCAGTTTATTCTTTCCCAATTTCCTTCCTAATCTGCAGTTAATTAGTAGGCACCAACAAGTTATTAGAAAAACATTTCTCTAAGAAACAATTATTTCATATGCATTACATACCCACATTTATTACAATATTGTAAAACGTAGACTTAAAAATAAGTTACAGACACGTTATGGCATTTATTTACTTCTAACAAATATGAAATTGCATGGTTTTAGGGACATTTTCATTACAGCTGAAGAATCTGCAGCTCTAATGACAATACTGCCTACAGCAAAGCTTAATCTTTATTCGTTTTTGTTCATGCAGAAAATTGACATTTGAATGGTTTGTTTTTAAAGGCAGTGTATGCTCACTGTATTAAAAAACACATCTCCACTCTTCAACAAGTACCTGCAAAAACTGTCTGAAAATCTGGTAAATGTGATTATGTGTACATTAAACATCTGTACAATGCTTCTATATCACAGGCCAAGGGAAAGCTGGGCAATGGATATCTTCTAAGCCCAACTCTGCCTGGTCAATCAGCAGTATTTCTTAAGGGGAAAAAATTCAATTAAAATGGTGGTGATTCAGCATTAGAGCAAGAGAGAAGGCATTGCTTTCAGCCAACCAACAGAAAGTGCAGGAGTGGCTACAGCACCAAAGGACAGGAAGTCTGGCCATCCAATTCATCCATCGAGCCAACAGGTCATGGGGGGGGGGAGAAAAGCTGCCACATTTGTTGACCCTGAACACAAAAAAGAAATGATTTTCTGTACTAAGCAGAGATTGTATTTATAGTGTCTTTAACGCCGATTCTTCATTGACCTTTCGGAGGAGACAAACCTACACAAACACTTTGCCAGCAGCCTTCTAACCTTGCACCTTTTCCACACTCCCCGCTGGCAAGGGCAGCACAGCATGGCCTGTTGAGCTCTTTCTAGTTTGTCAGCAAAGGTGAGAGATCAACAAACTGACCATGTTTGTGAATGGCTGGTACTCACAGGCTGCTGCCTTAGGAGCTTATTAATTCACAAAACCAACAGGAGTAAAGTTCTACATATTAGTGTATCTCTTAAATACCTTTAAAAATGTATATGCTTTAATATACACAGCACATCAAAATGCATCAAGATTTACATTACCTGCGCTATGTTTTAAGTTCCTGTGTAATTAATTTGGATCTTTTATGCCTGTTGGACTCTTGACAGCATAAACCAAGGGGAAAAAAACATTAACAATATACAAATAAAACCACTCAGCAGACAGTGTTCTATCCCACAGCTTAGAAGTCAATGGAATTGCTTTTTATAAATGCATACAGGACTGTCTACCCGTCTTTTCTATCCACCTGAGAGTGTCATGGAATCCTCAGTGCAATCCTAAGAATGCTGTCCTGGGAGAAAGCCCCATCAGACTTGCGTAGGATTGCACTTTCTATGACCCCTGGGCTTCTCATAGTGGCAGATTTAGTCAGAGGGTTTAACCAGATCTTCTCTTCCACCCTCCCCATGGACGAAGGGCACATATTCTTTGCTCTCATCCTCAAGCTCATCAAAATCCCAGCCGTGTAACATATCTGGGGGTATGAACAAAGGGGATCAGGACTGTGTCTGCCTCCTTGTGCCTCCTGCTATCTTAATGCACTAATCCATATGTTCATTCCAACATAGGGAAGCCAGGTGCAATCTTGCTTCCCTATTCACACATTCATGTTACCAGAAGAGTCGTGTGAAATGGACTATAAACAGTCGAAGAAATGGGCTGGTCAGAGGAAACAGGGTGTATGTGTGTGAAATGCCGCTAGTGGACACAACACTGTTTTCCTATCCCACCATTTGGTCTAAGACCACAATCCTAAACAGTTTAGGATGGTGACTATACACTGGCTTGAAGCTCTGATGGTGCTGGTATAACCCCCAGTGCTTCATGGGGAAGGACTCAGCGAGGAATGCGCTTCTTCCAGTGAAGGATGCCACATTTGTTCCCTCTCTTGAAGTGACATCCATACAGTGTTTTGATGTCAAGGAGCTGTGGCCACATCAACATGCTTCAGTGGCCTTCTGTCATGGGGGCATCAGTGGTGTTCTGCTTCACTATTGGAGATTGTAGCATGGTTGCTATGGTCTCCAGAGCATGGTGACAGTGACAGGCTGGGATTTTAGCACTAGGTGGCATGTCTACAGTCCTTTAAACTCTTACTTGTACATCCCAATGAATTCAGAGATATTTGCTTTCAAGTAATCATGCCTAGAGGACTGGGCTGTGAAAACTACAAGGTATGACTTGGTTAGCAGAGCTTGGTAGCTTGTATCCCAGTTCTTGTTGCCTGAATTTATGGTTCTGAGGAGGGAATGAAACTCAAACCCATAATTAAATTTCCTTTAAACAAATATCTTAATTTATTTAATGCACTGGAAATGTATTAGCATATTTGCACTTTGCCAAGTACTAATAATGCAATAGTTTCTCCTTTTAAAATAAATTCCCAAGTTGCCATAATAATTGATTTCCACTACATTTTTTTTTGCTATCACAGACAATTCATTCCATATGCTAAACCCCACACAAAGACACTTCCCCCAAAGTAACTGTATCCTGCTTTGTTTCCTTAATGTTATTGTTCATGTGTTTTTTTCCAGTAAAAAAGTAATTATTTTTACATATGTACATATTTTTACCTCAGCAATTAAACTCAGAATATTTCTGTGAGAAATTCACACACAAACATTTTATGGACATGTAAAAGTGAAAACCAGGAAGCAATTTCATATACGCACATGTACCCAGGCAGCCAACATATTATGGCTTTATATAATTTACTTTTTGAAAATGTCTGTAATAAGAGAAGTCTTAAAAAATGCCTAATATGTACAAGGATTGGCCTGGTTATGTTTGGAAAGCCATGTACTTGCATAACTGTGCAATAAAATTCCTTAGGTCTGAAGAAATAATAGCCACAAGGGTCTGTGGTTTACTTTACAGTTAGCCAATGGCAGGAAAACCAGAATAAAATATAAATGTTGGTTTTCCTTTGCTTTCCCAAATGTTCCATTATTAACATGCTTCACAGACATTCATGGATTAACTTTCCATCCCAGAAAAAACTATCTGCCTTGTTAAAACTGCTTTAAAGTTCTTCCTAAATAATACTTCCAGAGCAGACAGCAGGACTGGACTAGAGTTACCAAAAAGGTGTACCCAGTGACTTAAAGACAGTCTGGTATATCAGATGGATTCGGAAAACCTGGATTCAAATCTCAACTCACTCACCCTTGATGTTCACTGGGGGACTTTGGGCCAGACACACACTCTAAGCCTGAACTATCGCAAAAGGTTGCTGTGAAGATAACATGAAAGAGGTGATCAGCATCAATAACTAACCATGCAAAGTAGATGACAGGGAGTGGAGATTGGGGGGGGGGGGAGTTCCTGGGGAGTCGTAACAAGCCCCACAGATGCAGTGGAGGGATGGGCTACATCATGGGAATGTGCTAATCAAAATGACTGGAGTGTTGGGTGGCCCATGAGCAGCCCACCCTCGATGACTGAGTCTGCTGGTGCAATATTTGAGATGTGCATCCTGGATAACATCTAATTGCCTTAGAACCTGTAAGAACTGTATTCAGGTGATCAGAAACATAACAGCTTTGGGGGAGGTGTGGGTTCCCCCCTCTTTTTAGGCTATAAATGGCTAATATATGTGTAGAAGGACAATTAGACAAAGTGTATAGAGGCTGGTGATATCTGTAAGCTGCCTTCCAAGGCTGTTTCACTGTGCAATTTCTTTGGATTAGCATTTGCTGCAGTAAACTGAAATGAATTATGGGAAATGTTCGCTATTCACCACAGAATTGTGAAAGACAGCTGAACAGAAAGTACAAGCCAGCTATAAAAAACAGTTCTGAACTATTTGTTCTAGAGTTTTAAATGGTATTATTCTTAAAATCTTCTCTTGCCCATAGATTATATCCACAGATAAATTAACACTTTCTTTTCTAAAATCATGCTGACAGTGTCTTCATTACGCGGCTTCCTTAGTATCCTCCTGTATGGCCAGTTAAAAATAATGTTAATGCTTTTCTTATGAGCTGAGTCCCTTTAATTTCCTCATATTTCCTGAGACTGAATCTTAAAGCAATGGCTTATAATGATTCCTTCCGAAGAAGGTCTCCATAATATGTATTTTTAAAGGTCAGGGCCAACTGCACATTGCCAAATTCTGACAAGGAAGGCCCATTAAGGTAGGAATTAGCACATAATCAAAGTGATATTCTCTCACACACACACATGCACACACAAATGGTACTGCTTCTACATGCAGTGGGAAACTAAAAATGAATGGCCCTTGCCACACTCCAGAAGCCGGTTCAGCTAAACACCACACATCACCACTGTTAGTACAAGCCTCAGAACTCACCTCACACACTTACTTGCTGGCCATGACATAATGGAGGTGGCCCCAATTTCTATTGAGGTGCCACTGCAGGATGGGGAGTGGAAATAAGCAGGGCCTTTTTGGTAGAAAAAGCCCAGCAGGAACTCATTAGCATAATAGGCCACACCCAACAGCAGGAACTCATTAGCATATTAGGCCACACCTCTGACAGCGCAGCTCCCTTCCAGGATTGGCTTCTCCAGGTGTCCTGCGGCTTGCAGGGCGCATGGGAAACCCGAGGGAAGGAAGTTTCTAGACTGGCTTCCCCAGGTGCCCTGCAGCTGCAGGGGGCCTGGGGAACCCACGAAGATGAGGCAGTTTAAACTGCCTTCCCTTCCTGGATCAGCTTGGCTTCCCCAGATGCCCCACAGCTTGCGAGGTGCCTGGGGAACCCGAGGGGGGGGAGACTGTAGGTGTGGCCAACTCAGAAGACAGCCGGAACTCCATTCCTGTGCATTCCTGCCCCAAAATAGCCCTGGAAATAAGTGAAATAAGTGAAAGACACCACAAACCGAGACTAGATTAGAACTACAACTGTCCAAAACTTAGACAGAGCATGGCATGGTAAGTAAACTGTGAAGATGACTGTGGAAGGGTAACTATAACCCTTCCAGCTGAGATGTCAATGAGAAACTGGCTTGGACAACCCACCCATAATGCAGTTCATCCTGGATTTGCAGACAAATGAAAGTGCTGCCCTAGCAGCAAGAGACAGGTATTATACAGATTCCCCACTGCCTTTGACTGCAGTCCTGTTAGTTGAAACCTACCTTGCCACCAGACTTATGAAGTGTTTGACAGAGAGGCAGCCCACTGGGGCACCTTTTCTATTCTGTCCCTCACACTGGTGTCCTGCAGATACAACTGGGACAAAAAGCCAATAGCCAGATCAAAAACACATAAGAAATCCAACCCATGAGAAGGAATATTTAAGGAAAGGGAACAAACATTCTCAACAGCCAATAAGGGCTAAAAAAAATTGCTCCCAACTCCCTTAAAGAGCAGCTGATCAAAGCCCAGTGCTCTCCTCCGCCCAAGTGAATGTGGGGCACTCCCTGCCAGTCTGGATGGTCAACTTGGGTAGGAGCAGAGCCTTTCTTAAGACCAGCTCCCGCTTCGAGATGAAGTCTCACAAGACCTTGGGCGACACACCATTTTACTTTCCTCAGATGAGGAGGGCTGCTGGCCCAGTAAATCTAGGAACCAGGCCAGAGTCTCATTCCAAGCGACAATACAGCGAAGAGGAACACTAAAGACATCCAAGGAAGTTTTCACCAGATTAGAAATGTATACTGTCTCACCGGAGTAGGAACAAGACATGGCTTTTTGTACCAGTTATCATCTCTTATCATCTTTCATTACCATCTGACCCTATAGAGCTTCAGTCACAAGTGACATATACCAGCGACTCTGCTCATCTGCCCACTTTCAAAAGAGCCTGGCAGTACAGAGTTTTACGCTCTTTGATAAAAGGCCAAGTTAATTTCAAAACATCAGAGAGAAAATTGGTTTCTTACGTGTAACATTTGAGAAGCAGAAGGCAGCAAGTTCAATACCGAGCTCTCCTCGAGGACTAAACCTTTTTTGCAGACCGACCGAAAGGTTGATTGCTTACCCAATCTGTACTACATAAAAACTTCTACATGAATGGGCAGGAAGGTCAGAAGGGACCACTTCAGTCTTCCTGGTTAATCTCCTGCATAGACCAGGCTTCAGAATTTCATGTAGAATTACAAAATAATTGCACAACCGGCACGGGATGAGTGACAGAAAACCACTATTCTCTGGAACGGCACTCTGAGACCAATCCTGTGCTCAGATCCCAATGACCACAAAAGGGCTTCAGCAGCAGTCTTACGTGATATGATAGACCTTCAGCGCCAACTCTATTGGTATCAACTTGGTACCATATTTTAGAATACCTTAATAAGCAACAAAATATACCCAGAGCAATGCAACAATAATGGTTATGGTAAGACGTCACCAATTACCTTACAGGTACTTTCATTGAAACCTACAATACTGGGACTTTAGATTTGATTTATTGTTGTAATAGTAAACAATACCTGTACATATATGTCATTTACTGTACTGATATTGAAGATGTTAGTTTTGTTACTTGCAGACTGATGTAACGTAACAAAAAAATTTCTACAATTTTGTACTATCAACCAGTGTTCCCTCTAAGCTGAGTTAGTGTGAGCTAGCACACTTTTTTTAGCCTCTGGCTCACACATTTTTGTCTTAGCTCAGGAAGGATGACTTTGGAGCAAACTAATTTTTGCAGTAGCCAAATCGCTCGCTCACAACTTTAAGCCTGATAGCTCACAAAGTAGAATTTTTGCTCACAAGACTCCACAGCCTAGAGGGAACATTGCTATCAACAAACAAGTCTTATCAACATCTGGTTTATATGTTATCATGTTGACTATTGTACTCAATAAAATTTTATTGTAAAAAAAGGGCGGGGGGGCTTCAGCAGCAACCTAGGTACAGGATTACAGTCCAGATCGTCAGCATGCTACAATTTCTTTTCCTGATGACTAAATCACACTTATTTAACAGACTAATTGTTAATTTATAGCAATGGGACTTTTTTGACGCTGTTGCTTAGAGGGGAACACATGCACACTTTGCAAAGGCCAAACCTCTCATTAATGGTTAAGCGATTCACTAAATATCATTGTATTTCTGCAAGGCAACTATAATATTACCATAGAGGATGGAATGTAAATGAAAAATTTAAGCACAGGTAAGCGTCTGATTTTTTTTTTTAATGAAGAAAACAGACACATGAAATGATCCCTTGAAGCCAAGATCCAGAAACTGACAAAGTTACTTTAAAATATGAGAGAAACTAATATTTCCAGGACAGCACATTGATACCTGCTTTTGTCACCAACCATGAGCAGAAAGGAGAGCTTTCCTCCCCTCTTTTCCCCACAACACCCTTCCAAAATGCCACAGACCACTACAAGGAAGAGAAGGAAATCAGGTGACAACAGTCCCACTTGCCTCTTGCACAAGCAGAACTTCTACTGGCAGAAGAGTAAGGAGGGACAATGTTGTCCAATTGACCTCCTTCGCTGTGCCCCATAGTATTTTGTCTATAAGGCCTTCATAACTCCTAGCATTTGCCTTTCTGAAATCTCAGGGGGAAGCGGGAGGAAAAGAAGCAGGAAATGTTTACATCCATGCATTAGGGTTGCTAGGTTGCCAGGTCCCCCCTGGCCATCAGCAGGGGATGTGGGGGTAGGATTGCTAGATCCAGGTTGAGAAAGTCTTGGGGATGGAGCCTGGAGAGGACAGGGATCACACAGTGGGGTACAATGCCATAGAGTCCACCCTCCAAAGTATTTATCTTCTCCGGGTAAAGTGATCTCTACAGTCTGGAGATCAGTTGTAATTCAGGGGATCCCCAGGTCCCACCTGGAGGCTGGCATCCCTATGTCACACCCACATAAGATACAACAAATAATTGGACAGCTTTTTGGTAGGACTTGAATTCTTTTTCTCTTCAAGAAAGGGAAGGTTCTCATATTGCTTGCAGTTTTAGCTTATTTGTAGTGGAAATAGGGGTCAGCAATACAGATGGACATGAATCAAAACACAAAGCAAAACTGGTCATCAATTTTGCCCTGTTTGTGGTTCACAAACTAAAGTTTGTGATGAGTCTACCATCATGAACTTCCATGAACTTTTAAAGCAGTTTGTGGTGGTTCGTGAACAGAGACCCTTTAAACTCCTGCTTTCTGTTCCCTGCGAAAGCCACTAAAACAGCTGAGCTGTTTTTTCAGGCTGTCTTCTGCAGTCCCTTTAAAGTTTTAAAGGGACTGCACAAGACGGCCAGGAACAGCACCAACACAAATCACATTTTCCCATCCAGTTTTTTTTCTGATCCTGAAAAAACACTTTGGGTATCAGTTAATATCTCGTTCCTATAGGAAAGCAAAATCCAAATACACACCCTTCTGAGATAACCATTCTGGAGTCACTGCAAATGAATAAAGCGTTCAGGCCTGGTTCCCTGTTTAATCATTCACTTTAGGCAACAGATTATGGATTCCATTAAAAAGGAGGTAACTTGTTGTTTTATTCTGTTTATTCTATTAGGAGGGGGCACAATTTGGATTTTCTACATTAGAAGTGCCCTGACCTGGCTAGCCCAGGCTAGCCTGATCTCATCAGATCTCAGAAGCTAAGCAGGGTCAGCCCTGGTCAGTGTTTGGAAGGAAGACCACCAAGGAAGTCCAGAGTCACATACAGAGGCAGGTAATAGCAAACCACCTCTTGCCTTGAAAACCGCATGGGGTGGACATAAGTCACCTGTGATATGATGGCAAAAACAAAGAACAAAAGAAACACAAGCTTCTTGAACCAAGCCTGGACACTCTAACTGCCCCATATCCTGGAGCTGTAGATCATAACAGATTTTACAGAAATTAAAACTTGCTTAGCTTACGTTACAAGAATCCTGTTGAATAAGGAAGGTACAAGAGGTGATATTATTAAATCCTGATGAACCTAATGTGAAATGCATAGGAAATGCAATATAAAAATCTTTCTTCTCATTGAAATACATTTGGCAGCCGTGTTCTTCCAAACTTCATCCCATTCTTCAATAGTAAAGCAATATTATGCACCCAGTACAATGGATAAGCAAGTTGAAATGATAAACAGTAAATTATTAGCAAACAGTTGCTACTGATCTAAACACGCATTCAGGCTCTGTATAATACCACATCAGCCAAAAAGTAAAATAGAAACCCAGCTAGAAAACAACTCAAATGCTACCCTGGTCTGCTCTCTTCATAATACAAAATTTCTCTTTATCCTCCCAGAACTATTAAACCAAACTCTTGCCCATCAAGCCATCTCTAAACCATGTGCCTGAAGCACAAATTACAATTTAGCAAGATGCCACTGTACATGTGAACTGAAGCTTATGTGTGAAGCAAATGGTTCAGGCGACCTATTTACCACTAACATGGTTGACAGAGACAGACAGCTGTCTTTTCACAACTAGGGCCTGATGAAACTCAAATCCCTGCTGAGCCAGAAAATTCATTTGGGCAGCCTTGGGCAAGTCATTAGTTATGTTCATACAACTAAATAGTTTTGGTGGTACAGCATCAGCTTTGTATGAAGAAGATTCCAGTTTCAATCTCCAGTTGAAAAAATCAGGCAGCAGGTGATGCAGAAGACCTTACCAGTGTTCCCGCTAAACTGAGTTAGTGCGAGCTAGCACAGAGTTTTTTAGCCTCCAGCTTGTACATTTTTGTCTTAGCTCAGGAAGGATGGCTCCAGAGCAAACTAATTTATGCAGTGGCCAAATTGCTTGCTCACAACTTTAATGCCAGTAGCTCACCAGAGTAGAGTTTCTGCTCACAAGACTACACAGCTTAAGAGGGAGCATTACTCGAGACCCTAGAGGAAACACTGATTTCAAAGCCCAGTGGTCCAACTCAGTATAAGACCACTTCATGCATTGATGAAAACCTACACCAGGACACCAGGACCAAACTGTTAAATACAAAAAATAAGTTGTTTTATAGTCAGTCATTCAGGAGATTCTTTAAAGGGTGCACTAACTTAATGGTCTTGGACCCTCATACCTATGGGACCACCTCTCCAATGACAACCCCCCCCCCAAATTCCCTTCCGTCATCCCTTAGAGCACTCTGGCAGGCGCCTGGCCCCAGGATGGCTTGATTAGCTGTCACTAGGGGAAGGGCCTTCTCAGTTGTGGCCCCTATCCTGTGGAATGCACTCTCAGATTACACCTGTGCCCTGCTGGACTTGTTTTTGTTTCTGCAGGGCATTCAAAGTCCAAATTCTTTAGTTTGGCCTTTGGAATGTAACCACATATTTGGGCTGTTTTTATTAATAATATGGTGATAGTCATGTATTTTAATATTTAATATTTGTTATTTATTTTTATGTTATATTTACCTTACGGGTTTTAACTCTGTAAATCCCCGCAAGACGTTTGGGTAAGCAGTGACTAAAAAAAAAATCTAATCTAATAAATAAATATATGTGGTGAATACATTTTCCAGTGAGCTCTCTGAAAACCAGACAAAGAATTAGTCGGAGAAGCTGGGCCTCAAGCAGGGCATCAGAGCAGGGGATGCTGCAAACTTCCACCACAAAGACATCCAACTGTCGAACTTACCATATCCAAAGACAGCAGTCAGGTGTGACCCAGTCACTCTGTCTGTCCAGTTTGTGCTGAGCAGCCACAAACACCCACCAAGCTACTTTGCATGATGTTGACCCAAAAGTGCACATGCATGAAGATGCTGCTGTCAAACTGATCAACAGCCATTAACTGCACTAAGGCGCTCAGCTGTAATTCTGGGAGAACTCCAGATAAGGGTGCCAGCTCCCCCAGGTGGGAGAGGGGGATCCTCTGATTTCATGAGCTCCTGCCTGCTGCCAGCCAGCTACCCAGAGAGTTTTGTCCAAAATACCACAGCGTGATGTCATCACAGTGGGGACGTCACCCCACCCCCCACTCCCAGAAAGCTCCCTCCCATTCCCTGCCGTTGATAGCGCAGGACCTGGCAGCCCTAATCTCATACCTCACCTGGAGGCTGACAATCTTATATCCAAACCACATGTGAAGGTTACAGGGGGGGGGGGGGAAGAGGAGGAGAAGGCTTGATTTATACCCATCCTTAACTACCCAAGGGAGTCTCAGAGCAGCTTACAATCTCCTTTCCCTTCCCCTCCCCACAACAGACACCCTGTGAGGTAGGTGGGGCTGAGAGAGTTCTCTTGAGAACTGCTCCTGAGAGAACAGCTCTGAAAGACCTTGTAACCGACCCAAGGTCACACCAGCAGGTGCATGTGGAGGAGTGGGGAATCAAACCTGGTTCTCCTGAATTCGAGTCCATGCTCCAAACCACTACACCAAACTGGCTCTGAACCACAACTAAACTGAAGAGTTAAAAACAACACCACTGCCAAACCTGAACAGGAACCAAGCCCCAATTTTTTGTGGTTTGACTTCTTGATCAGAAGTATAGAAATGCCTATGCATAGCCACCGATTTTTATTTCAACTGCCAAACAGTGCTATTGTAACTCATTTAGAAATCCATTTGCATCTGCATTTCTCCTCCAGAGATGGTACAGAAGTGGCAGAATACATATTGCACTGATCACACTCATGGCCTTAAGCTATTGCAAGAAACCAAATAGCTACGTATGAGCCAAGCTGTTCGTATCAGCAGAGCTAGGCACAACATAAATACAGCATTTATTCTCTATGTGCTATAAATTGTGAACATCCATCATGACCTCCAAACAATTTGCTTTGCAAAGCCAAAGTTATCCAGAAAGTAATCTAATCTGAACAAGCTTGGAAGCACCACTTCCTGAGTCTATTAATAGGCTTACCTAGTAAAGCAACAGACAGGTGTAACCTTAGCTGATGCTCCTGTTCAGACTGAGTGGCTTCAGAACAAGACAAAGAGAAACTAGTACAGTTGAGATAGTGGCAAAATCTTTGGCTTCTTATGCATATCACGGGAGGTCAACTGCTTTGTGCATCACAGAACTCTTCAAAGAGTGTGATGCTGCTTTTAAAGCCGACCGTTCTTGGAAATATTTAACAGAAACTATGTTTAGCGCACTGTGTTGAAAGCCTCTGAAGTTCTATAACATTCTGCGGGGCTTTATTTTCCTCCTGTTTGCATTTTATTGAAAAGTGTTTGTGAAAAACAAAATATATGTTAGCCATAATAATTCTAGACGTCCTGTATTGCCAACAGGACAAGAGCCAGAACATCCCGTTCATCATTTTCACTGGGACACTAACTCCTCTCCAAAAACTGTTGAAATGTTTTCCAAAAGACAGCCTGCATTCAGACGTTTGCCTGTGACAGGCTTCTCACTGAGATGTGGAACTAATTAGCGCTTTCAGGAGCATGGTGTGCCACAGTGGGGAGATGGGTTTAGACGTAACATGAAAACGTGGTTTAAATCAAATAACCATTGATCGTCAAGATCAATGCCACTATATTAACTAAGGTGCTTCAGACCAGGATATAAAGCCCAGCACCATGAAGTAGGTATCAGACAGGTCAGCTCTGGCAGGGATACAGGGTGAAAAGAACAATGATGATGAAACCAGAAACCGGCAACACAAATCAACAACTGAAGATCATGTGCAGGTCGGTCCCTGGCTTTCCAAACTAACCATAGTTAAACTATGGTTTTGTGTTATGTCTGAACCAACTGTGTGTCCCCTCGTCTATTGTGGAAAAAGAAAGAGAGAACCACAGCTGCTTGGACTAGAGAAGCGACGAAAGGGAGGCTGTGCAAAAGAGGGCTAATCAGAGACAAGACCAATATTGTAAAGTATCTGTATATTCTAATAAACGATAATAGTACAAAAAGTTGTCTAGTATCCATAGTGTCTCATAATAACATATACAAAACCATTTACAAAAGTGGAATCAAATTGGAACGAGGGTCCAAAGTCTTCTAACGAAGATTCTGGATAATATGTCCGTTTCATAAATTTTCTTCAGGGAAGGACCAATACATAAGTGCAATAACTATATTTTCTTAGTGCTTCATAGGACAATCGGAGTACAATTATCAATCATTGTTCTTCATACTGGAAAGATTATTTAATTATACAAAGCATGTTGAGAATCTGTAAAAGGGCCACCTTATTCACTGTAAAGAATTCTAAGTGTAGCCTCCTCTTCTATTGTGGACACGTTTTCTATATCTGCTATGATGCCACTATTTTGCAATCACAGTTCACACTGCAATTCACAAGTGTCCAAGAGTCGGTGCCCTTTTCTTACATTGCTCTTTAAAACAACTCCATAAAAGCAGCACAGGTCTCAACAGAGTCTCATAACTTGGTATTCCAATTTGACTAGGCAGTAATAAGACACTGTGCTTTTCCCCATGGCTGAAATATTTTAAAACCATACATATTAAAGAAAAAAATGTCCTTGTGTCACTTCTGCTTTGAGAAAATTGAAACCTCCAATAAGTAAATGCCTCTGAAAGGAAAAGTCCTTGAGGGACACCGTGTGTGTCTGATTCCTGAACTCTGCAGATTAAGAACTCAGACGTGCATAATGTCCTTCCAGGAAATAGAAGACCTTCCTTATTATTTATTACATTGGCCACTATATAAAGATGTTTGGGAGTGTAGCCTTTGTCCTTTATAGGTACACTGGGAAACTCCTGATAATGACTGAGGAAAATTAAGCACCAGTGAGAAGGCGGAGTGAACAGAATAACTACCGCAAGTTATATTATACACAGAAGCGAAAGCTCAAAATCTTTTCTTAAAGGCATCTGCTTTTAGGCAAGGTACATCTGGCCTCCAAGGAGAGGTATAAAAAGCTCCTTTCTTGACTAGACTTCAAGGTTTTGCAAGCCATATTATTCCAAAGAGCTTTGGGCTGGATTCCTGAGCTCCCAGCCTTTTATTGTTCTTGATTTGTGGCCAACAGCTGCTGTCTTCAAATGAGATGCATTGAGTGGACTGAATCTGTACTTTGAAGTTTATCTGGGTAATGAACTTTGATCTTTGACCTGTTATTGTTATTTGGCTTTGCAATTGTTTTTATGTTTTCTATTGAAAACCACATTAAGCAAATATGAGAAGCAGGGTTTAAGCTTTTAACAAATATTTACTTCTTGCATGATGGTTGTATACAAAGATCAGCCCAGAAGATCCTCTCGGCTGCACGAATCATGCACCAAGCCTGAACCACATGGGCAATCTGTGTTTGCTGCACAATAATGGAATCTTTCCTCTCATGTGAGTTTGTGAAAACCTAGATATGTTTTGCCAAGTGCATCAAAGCCCTCTTAGGCCCTATAGGCCTTATATACCACTTCACATAAGATGAGAGTCCCCACTCCTCCACATGTAGCTGCTGGTGTGACCTGGGGTCAGTCATAAGTTCTTTCAGAGCTGTTCTCTTAAGAGCAGTTCTTGAGAGAGCTCTCTCAGCCCCACCTACCTCACAGGGTGTCTGCTGTGGGGAGGGGAAGGGAAAGGGATTGTAAGCTGCTCTAAGACCCCCTCAGGTATTGAAGGGCAGGGTATAAATCCAGTCTCTCCTCTCTTCATAAAGCCTACTACAATTCCAAGCAGGAGGGTTGCCAACTCCAGGTTACGAAATTCCTGAAGCTGGGGGGGGGGAGCCTTGGGAAGGTAGGATTTCACGAGGGGAGGGAACTCAGCAGGGATGTGATACCAGAGTCCATCCTACAAAGCAGCCATTTTCTCCAGGAGAATTATCTCTGTAGTCTCAGTTGTATTTGCAGGAGATCTTCAGGTCCCCCCTGGAGGTTGGCAACTCTACATATCATTCATCAGTATCATTACTGGAATGAATGGACATGCAACTCTTTCCTGTTTATATATCGTGCTTTGGCTCCCTTTGGGGAGTAAAGTGGCATATACTTCCATTTTAAAATAAAATTCAAAATCAGAACAGTAGAAAATTAGAGAAGGCAAGACTTACTGGGAAAGACAATAAAATCAGGAACAGTCGAAGCCAACTCAGCAGGGATGTGATACCAGAGTCCATCCTACAAAGCAGCCATTTTCTCCAGGAGAATTATCTCTGTACTCTCAGTTGTATTTGCAGGAGATCTTCAGGTCCCCCCTGGAGGTTGGCAACTCTACATATCATTCATCAGTATCATTACTGGAATGAATGGACATGCAACTCTTTCCTGTTTATATATCGTGCTTTGGCTCCCTTTGGGGAGTAAAGTGGCATATACTTCCATTTTAAAATAAAATTCAAAATCAGAACAGTAGAAAATTAGAGAAGGCAAGACTTACTGGGAAAGACAATAAAATCAGGAACAGTCGAAGGCAATAGGAAAAGAGGAAACCCCAGCATGAGATGGACAGATTCGATAAAGGAAGCCATGGCCTTCAGTTTGCAAGACCTGAGCCAGTTTGCAAGCCAGTTTGCAAGACATGACAGGACCTTTTGGAAGTCACTAATTCGTAGGGCCGCTATTAAGTCAGAAGCAACTTGATGGCACACAACACACGCACACACAGAGAAAATGCATTCACTTATATCGAAAAGATGCTGTTTTACTGTATAGGAACTAATAAAGCTCAAAATATTAGAAGCTGTATCCTGATCACAGCATCCAAATCAACTGGTATGGGGAGGGAGGGGAACAACTGGGCAGGTATACAAAGTTAACATCCAGCAGACACCGTCAGAAACTCCCTTTTCAGATGGCATTTCCTGGAGGGAGTGGGAACATGGAAGCAGTCTTTGCCTCTAATCCTCACACACTCATTTTGAGAAACAGGGAGAAAAAAAGAACCAGGTGGGTTCGGCCATGTTGGTCTGAAGCAACAGAACAAAGTTTGAGTCCAGTGGCACCTTTAAGGCCAACGAAGTTTTATTCAAGGTGTGAGCTTTCGTGTGCACGCACACTTCCTAAAAGGTGAGTGTAAAGACTGCTCTGTGTGTTCAGGAATCCTGAAAAAGCAGAGCTAGAGCTAGTCTAAAAAGGAAAACGAAGCATCTTTCTAGGAGAGCAGAAAAGGATTACGCTGCATTCACTAGAAGAAAAGAGATAACATTGTAATAAATGTATGATAAGTACGCAATTTAATGCTTCACAGGTGGCTTCATTACCGTGTCTGCGCTTCACATCCCTATGGTAAAGATTATTTTCTTTTGATATTTCTATGCCGTAAATACAAAGACATTCAGAAACGTTCATTATTGTGCATCTCAAGTTTATAGCAGCAAAAATAAACAGAGCATTTAGGAATCTAACCCATTTTCTGTAGTACTAATTTTAAAGAAAAGGAATGTTAAATTTTTTCCAAGTTATTAAGCTCTCTAAAACTGTTTCTATCTTATGACAGAGGTACACTTATTTTCAAAAAATGGAACCAGGAAAAGTTACAGGGATTTCTCACCTTGTGGTGAGAATTTCGTAAGTTATCATCTTGCCAACTCACCTGTTCAGGTAATTTCAAATGTTAAAGAATCTTTCAAAAGATAAAGAATCTCATGTCTTAACCGGTTTCAAAAGAGGAACTGGCACACAATCCACAAAGTCTCATTTGTGATACTGCATAGCAGGGGTCCTTTCGTAAAAAAAGAGGTGCAGGAGCTCATTAGCATAACTCATTTGCATATGCCACACCCCCTGACGTCACCGGAAGTGTCAAAAGGCCACACATCCCTGACGTCATGGGCAGTGTGTCAGAAGGCAAGAAGGGAGGGAGGGAGGGGGAAGGAAGGAAGGAAGGAAAGTAGGTGGGGGAGAGAGAAAGAAAGAAAGAAAGAAAGAAAGAAAGAAAGAAAGAAAGAAAGAAAGAAAGAAAGAAAGAAAGAAAGAAAGAAAGAAAGAAAGAAAGAAAGGGAGGGGGGAAGGAAGAAAGGAAGGAAGGAGGGAGGAAGAAAGGGGGGAAGGAAGGAAGAAAGGAACAGTAAGGTAGGTAGGTAGTTGGGGGAGAGAAGAGAAGGAAGGAAGGGGGGAGGAAGGGAGGAAGGAAGGAACAGGAAGGTAGGTAGGTGGGGGCAGAGAGAGAGAAGAAAGGAAGGAAGGAGGGAGGAAGGGAGAGGGGAAGGAAGGGAGGGGGGAAGGAAGAAAGGAAGGAAGGAGGGAGGAAGAAAGGGGGGAAGGAAGGAAGGAAGAAAGAAACAGTAAGGTAGGTAGGTAGTTGGGGGAGAGAAGAGAAGGAAGGAAGGGGGAGGAAGGGAGGAAGGAAGGAACAGGAAGGTAGGTAGGTAGGTGGGGCAGAGAGAGAGAAGAAAGGAAGGAAGGAAGGAGGGAGGAAGGGAGAGGGGAAGGAAGGGGAAAAGGAAGGAACAGGAAGGTAGGTAGGTAGGTGGGGGGAGAGAGAAGAAAAAAAGAAAGAAAGAAAGAAGGAAGGAAGGAAGGAAGGAAGGAAAGAAAGGGAGGGAGGGAGGGAGGGGGGAAGAAAGAAAGGAAGGAAGGAGGGAGGAAGAAAGGGGGAAAGAAAGAAAGGAACAGTAAGGTAGGTAGGTAGTTGGGGGAGAAAGAGAGAAGAAAGGAAGGAAGGAAGGGGAGAGGGAGGGAGGAAGGGAGAAGGGAAGGAAGGGGGAAAGGAAGGAACAGGTAGGTAGGTAGGTAGGTGGGGGGAGAGAGGGAAGGAAGGGAGGGAGGGAGGGAGGGGCGCTTCTCCCCCCACTAGGGCTGGCGTTTCCCCCCTCCCCTTGCTTGGGCCTGAGTGGCGTTAAGCCACTCAGGCCCGGCTTCTCCCTCCCTTGGGCCCGGGAAACTGTTGAGTGGGTGGGGGGTTCTTCCCTGGGCCGGCAGCCAGCCGCGGCCCCGGGTAAGGTGACTGGGCGAGGGAGGGGGCTCTCCAGCGGGGCCAGTGGCCAGCCGCGCCCCGGGAAGGCGACTGGGCGAGGGAGGGGGCGAGGGAAGGCAACTGGGCGAGGGAGGGGGCGAGGGACAGGGCGAGGGAAGGCGACTGGGCGAGGGAGCGAGGGAAGGCGACTGGGCGAGGGAGGGGGCTCTCCAGTGGGGCCGACGGCCAGCTGCGGCCCCGGGAAGGCGACTGGGTGAGGGAGGGGGCGAGGGACGGGGCGAGGGAAGGCGACGGGGCGAGGGACGGGGCGAGGGAGGGGGCGAGGGAAGGCGACGGGGCGAGGGAGGGGGTGAGGGACGGGGCGAGAGAAGGCGACGGGGCGAGGGACGAGGGAAGGCGACGGGGCGAGGGAGGGGGCGAGAGAAGGCGACGGGGCGAGGGGCGAGGGAAGGTGACTGGGCGAGGGAGGGGGCGAGGGACGGGGCGAGGGAAGACGACTGGGCGAGGGACGGGGCGAGGGAAGGCGACAGGGCGAGGGAGGCGACTGGGCAAGGGACGGGGTGAGGGAAGGCGACAGGGCGAGGGACGAGGGAAGGCGACTGGGCGAGGGACGAGACGAGGGAAGGCGACTGGGCGAGGGACGGGGCGAGAGAAGGCGAGGGGGCGAGGGAGGGGGCGAGGGAAGGCGACTGGGCCAGGGACGAGGTGAGGGAGGGGGCGACGGGGCGAGGGACGAGGGAAGGCGACAGGGCGAGGGACGGGGCGAGGAAGGGGGCGAGGGAAGACGACTGGGCGAGGGACGGGGCGAGGGAAGGCGACGGGGCGAGGGAGGCGACGGGGCGAGGGAAGGCGACAGGGCGAGGGACGAGGGAAGGCGACTGGGCGAGGGACGGGACGAGGGAAGGCGACTGGGCGAGGGACGGGGCGAGAGAAGGCGAGGGGGCGAGGGAGGGGGCGAGGGAAGGCGACTGGGCGAGGGACGAGGCGAGGGAGGGGGCGACGGGGCGAGGGGCGAGGGAAGGCGACGGGGCGAGGGACGGGGCGAGGGAGGGGGCGAGGGAAGACGACTGGGCGAGGGACGGGGCGAGGGAAGGCGACTGGGCGAGGGATGGGGCGAGGGAAGGCGACAGGGCGAGGGACGGGGCGAGGGAAGGCGACAGGGCGAGGGACGGGGAGAGAGAAGGCGAGGGGGCGAGGGAGGGGGCGAGGGAAGGCGACTGGGCGAGGGACGGGGCGAGGGAGGGGGCTCTCCAGCGGGGCCATTGGCCAGCCGCGGCCCCAGGGCTGGTGACTGGCGGTGGGAGGGGGCTCTTCGCCGGGGCCGGCGGCCAGCCGCGGCCCCGGGGACGGTGATTGGGGGAGGGAGGGGGTGAACGGGGGAGGCCCGCCCCCCGGCCCCTTCTCTCCCGGAGCGGCGCTCCGGCGCGCTCCGGCCCCAACGGAGCCCTGCTGCATAGGCAACAGTCCTGTCTGGGGGTAAACCCAGATTCGGCACCCCCGTCCTTAACCCAGGGGGTCCCCACGAGGACTGAAGCCATGTTGGGGGGCCAGCTGGATGGCAGGGGGGCAGGAGACTGAGACAGCACAGAGAGCAGGATAGGTCACGGTAGGGAAAGAAAGAAGCAGCAACTGAGATCAGACAGGACCTACCTGGGATCAGACAGAGTCAAGGCAGCTGAAGGGGGGAAAGGAAATAGGGGCTCCTGACCACCAACCTCACATCCCACCCCATAGAGTCGGCACTGGGAAGGGAGGTAGAAGAGGATGGGTAACCCACTCCACCCAAAGCCCAGGAAGAAGAGAAGGGGAGGGGTTGGGCATAGATGTGGGGATTTGGGACCAGGAAAGCCCTTTGGCCTCACTCTTGAGATGGGGAGAAGAGAGTGGGCAAGGACGGAGTAGTTGGGCTGGGGGCAGGTGATTTAAAGGGAAGCAGAGTGACCGGCCAGTGAGGAAGAACTTGAGACTCTATGAGATCTTGGAGGATGCCAGAGGGAGAGGGAGCTTCCAAGAAATAGAGCCTGAGGGTGGCAAAGTGGGAAATGGGTGAGTTACACACACACCCTCCTCACAGAGTTCTGAGGCCACATCCACCGTTTTCCAAGAAGGAATCACCACCCTGGAGCAGGACACCCTTCCACCCAGGGAAGCCAGGGCCTGACAAGTCCCTACACAGTAAAATACATATATACAGCCATCACAATGACATTAGCTACAGAAGGGTTAATGCTGACTCCTATACAGGAATTTTCCCTATGAGAAATTTTTGTAACTTTTGACCAAGCCCTAGTAGTTAACTGGAATGTTAGGATGAACCAGCACATTGAAGATACCGGTGTGAGATTATTCTCAGGTGCCATTTGTACTGACAGAAAAGGAAGTTGGGGGAGGAACAGTTTTAAGTGAGAAACATTAACGTACCTTTGAATTCAACCCCTGATTTTCAGGTGTCCCATTCTGCAACGGGCTGATCATGTGAAGACGGAGACAGTCAACTTTAGTTATTTACTTCATTTATCGCTCACCTTTCTCATGGAGCCTCAAGGCGGATTACAAAACGTGAAAAACAATCAGACAGCAGAAGACATTCAATAAACACTGCAACTGGTTAAGGATTATAGAAATAGGAAACAATGCAAACAGAACACTGTCTAAGGCAAGATATACCATAGCCCATGTAGAGAGCAAAGGCGGAAGACAGTGGGTCCAAAGGTGCACCATCATCCCTGGACATGCCATCAGAAGACTAGCAAACATGAATAAGAACTGAAAACATGTGTTGCTTCTGCTTCTTTAAACTGACTAATCTTCAGGGAGTTGTCCATGGAAAGGCCGAACAACAACTAACACACCAGCCATGGATACTGCCGCTGCAACAGTTGTAAACAAGTGCGTATACCAACTTTCATGTTCTGCCAGCACTGCAGGTCTACAGCACATGCTAGACTATTGCCAGTGACTAGGTCCTCACCTCTGGGCTCCCTTCCTGACCTGTATCCTTTTTTATCCATACAGGGCATCCTTACTTAAATGTCAGCCCAACACATACAAACAACCAGCACTCTCTTCTCCTGACCTGTATTAGCTCAGAAAACAAATGGAAAGCAGGCTTGCAATCTCGTCATGTTGAGACAGTATACAGCAAGCCTACTGCTGTGCATAACTAAGTGCTTGAACAACTCATTATTTGTTAGCCTCCCTCAAAGTCAAAAGCTGTGACAAGTTCAAGTTGAAGTTTCCCAGCCCAGTATTGTCAGTGACCAGATTTTATTTGCAGCCTCGACCTAACCATTTTCATGGGTGAGTCTGCCAATGCAACATGGCTACAAAGCCGATGTAGCTTGGAATTTTGCAGCTGCACTGGCTTACCTGTTGAGTGCCACCCACCCACCTATCCTGAACATGTGCATGTCACTCAAATTTCTTAGTACTCACAAATGAATCCGTCCCATTGCTCAAAAAACTAATGGCACTGGTGAGTGAAGGAACATTGCCCTTAAACAATACCCTCATTTACTTTGCTCTCCGTTTAAGGGTACTTCTGGTATGACTTTAAAAGGGATTTTACCCCCACAGAGAGAGAGTGGCCAGGGGCCAGCAACTGGAAAAATACAGTGTCCAGGGCCAGCAACCTAGCTAACAGAATGTCAAAGAATGGCACCTGAAACACTAAGATCCAATGTTGTAGTGGTTAAGGTGCGGACTCTAATCTGGGAGAACCGGGTTTGATTCCCCACTCTTCCACATGCAGCTGCTGGTGTGACCTTGGGTCAGTCCCAAGTTCTTTCAGAGCTATGCTCTCAACAGCAGTCCTCAAAAGAGCTCTCTCAGCCCCACCTACCTCACAGGGTGTCTGTTGTGGGGAGAGTAAGGGAAAGGAGATTGTAAGCTGCTCTGACTCCAAGTGAAGGGTGGGGTATAAATCCAATCTCTCCTCTTCTAAAAGAAAAGAGGAGTTTTTGCTGCCCCTCTGTTTGAGCCTGCAGAGCTTTTTAATTGCCGGGGTTCAGCAGCTCGAGAGAGGATGTCAGTTTGGCTCTGCCAGAGCTTGAGTAGCTGTTCTGACTCTGGCCACGACCCCAGCCAGTCAGCAGAACTTCCACCAAAACCAACAGCTGCCCTTTGGCTGGCTGGCTGCCTTCAGGAGCCTCCCTGAAGCTGATCCAACCACAGCGGAGGAAGCTGGGAGCAGAGTTGCTGAGGAAGAAACGCCTGCACACACACCTACCCAAAAGATACAGAGACTACACAGAAGCATTGGAGGAGGTCCCAAGTCCACATCCAGAGCAAAAGTGTTTGAATTATGATGCACTATTTATTGTAAGATGCTGTAACTGTGCAGAAGAAGAGAAGTAAACCTGCTCAGTATCCCCAATTCGTGCAGTGTGCATGCACACACACACACACAAAATGCGGTCTAGGTCCATGCTGATTCCCTGTGCGCCTGCCTGGAGGTGGAATAGCACAGATGGTGTGATCTGTGTCTAATTTCCAGCACCAGCACTCACGGCTTCTCCGAGCAGCTTTCTGCAGCTGGCTGGGTACTGGAGCCCCTAAATAAGAGCGAAGCCAAGTGCCATGCAAACACATGGAGGTTTCACTGAGCCATACTTGCTGGGGGGGGGGGGGGGAAGCACCCTCTGTGTTCAAGACAGGCCGGCACTTTTTCTCAGGAAGAGCTCTACCTCTTTGGATAAGGCCTCCCCGCTTCCCATCCAAATTGGATCACTGCTTTCAGTGACCATTTCCCTATGCAGACAAACTTGCACGTAATCACACAGTGGCGGGGAAGGGGTGGAGCTGGTGCTTGTATGCCCACCCTCCCTCCCCACATGGTGAGTGTTGTTTAGAATATGAAGCAGTAATAGCTTGAAAAGGGCTCTGGTATCCTAAAGCTCCAATTCCTATTGGCTGATTAATAAAGACTCCCATTGGTCCTGAAGCCAATCTAGATACCCAATCACTGAGCCCTGCTTGGGTCCAATAGTATTGCTTGTATATAGTTACACTGTTGAAAGTTATTTGTTGGAACAGTATAAATGAAAGTGCTGCTCTCAAAGAGTTGTCTTTTGAGCTGAACAATGTCACTGAATAAAAGCCTGTTTGTTTGAATTCATTGCCTCCTGCTCAATACTTAAAAGTGAGTGAACACATAGACAAGTTGTCTGCTTCTCATGTACCAAATAGAGCTGTTATCTTCCTTCAGATTCTCTCTCTCCTCAAATGAAACTTCATTCATCACGACTGGTAGTTCTGTGGGCCAATAAGAGGCATCTTACATGGGATCTTGACTAGCTTAGGAGCCGGCTATTAATGCTATACCAGTTGCCCTTCTGAAGACGGCCTTAACATTCAAAAAGAAAAATATTATTGCTTTATGCAATAGACAGCTTCCTCATTCTGGTTTTCTGTTGTTGTTTTTTCCTCTCTTAAGAAATACTGAACTTCTAGAATAAATTTTATAGCCAAAAACTACTTCCATACTAGGTTTTTGTACCTATTGCAAAGGTATGTTAGCAAATATGACTTGTCACCAAAATCCTTGTTTGCATTCACTTTATTAAGAATTAAATTTGAATTCATTCATGGACACCTGCTTTTAATTCTGGGGGGGGGGAGTCAATAATTCTTATCAGCTGGTTACGTTAAACTCTCATATTGTAGCTTTACGGAATTAATGTCCACAACATAACTGTTGGAAGTGACCTTATGCTGCCAATACCTCAGGTCTCCTTTAGGTGTCAGTATACCACAATAGGATATAAAGGCGATGTCTACCGTTACTTGAAGGCCTCAGAAAATTTCAGTTGGGATTTAGGCTATATCTTCACAGAAGCTTCTAAAATAAATATCTTTCATACTTCTATTTGCTTAAGCAACAGTCCAGTCTTGAGTGCAGGGCTGTATGATTATGTGAGAAAGGGAATACTAAAAATTGATAATGTGATGAAGAGGCAAAGCGGAACTAGCTAAACCTAGGTTTAAATTCCCAGCCTAGTATGATGCTCCTAGGTGGCCTGAGGCCGGTCATGTTCTCTCTGTCTAACCTACAGAGTTATTGTGAGGATAAATTAGAAAACCAGAGGTGGGAGATGGGGAAGGCAAGTACTTACTGCAGGTTTCCACAGAGTGTCTAGGTGAATGCTAGAGCGTTGGCCCATCTGGTGCTTCTGGGCTGTGCTGGAATCAATATTACTATGCAGTAATAAAGATTTCCTTCCCCCCGTTTTGCCAGCCTGCTTCACTTGCCAACCAGATGGGCGTCAGCAGGCATCAGAAACAATTACCAGGAGTTTACCCACCATTAGCAGGCATCTGGTCAGCCTAGTGCAGAAGAATGACACGTGGACAATATGGAAGAGATGAGAACGATACAAAAACGGACCAGCCAAGAGCAGTGTTCCCTCTAAGCTGAGTTAGTGTGAGCTAGCTCACAGTTTTTTAGCCTCCGGCTCACACATTTCTGTCTTCGCTCAGGAAGGATGACTCCATAGCAAACTAATTTATGCAGTAGCCAAATTGCTCACTCACAACTTCAACGCCAGTAGCTCATGAAGTAAAATTTTTACTCACAAGACTCCACTGCTTAGAGGGAGCATTGGCCAAGAGACATAATGTCAGAAGACAGAACACCATTCACATAGAATTTACTCACCCATCACTCAATTAAAAGTACGTCCAGATGGGAAAGAAATATAAGGGGCAACTATAGGAAGTCAAGCCTGTGTAAGAATCAGCCGCAGCTCCGGTCATCACTATTTTTTTTGTTTCGTTTTAGTTACTTCATGTATAGTCTGCCTGACTCACTGAGACTCAAGGCAGATTACAAAACTTCAAAAAAACCAATTCAAACAAACAGCTAAGGCCTCCAATCAACAATGCAGTTGGGCAGAGATTACAGAATGGGGGGGGGGGGATGCAAACAATGAACAGTCTACAGAAACAAAAAACTGATTCAGGTATGGCATACCAGAATGCAGGGTTGTAATAATTCTAGATTTGCTGCAAACTTTCTTCCATGGTTTCCTTTCTCACCAAAGAGCAGCACAGCTGCCTGCCCACATGTCCCTCAACTCTGAAACACCTCACCTCATCCCAGGGACATACTCCTAAAACAGTGCGATGACTAGGCTCAATCCAGGCCAGCACCCAAATCATTATACCCTTCAGATGGTTTAGACATACACCTCTGGAAGAAACTCTGGTTAGCATCAACCATGTTTGTTATCTGTACAGAAGACACAACCAACTATGGTTAAAGTCACCATGGGAAGGGCAGAAGGAATTCACAAAGGGCTGCTTGGGGAGGGTGGGGTTTGGAGAAGAGAGGGATCTCAGAATGGTATAATGCCACAGAGTCCACTCTCCAAAGCAGCCCTGTTCTCCAGGGGACCTGGTCTCTGGAGATCAGCTGTAATCCTGGGGTATCTTCAACCTCCACCTGGAGGCTGGCAACCTTATGTACAAGAGAGGAGGGCACAAGCAATGCCATAGCCCACTCCCCAGGTCAGGGAAGGACACTTTACACCTGAACCGATAACCTTTTAACATTTTCCCATAAACACCGTAACTAAGTTGGAGCATCTCGATTTCATCTGTTACTTAAGGGAAGGCAGCTTGGTGCAATGGGTGAAAAATTCCCATCGATTTCAAAACAGATAAGCATTCCTGGCCTTCAGTTTCAGAAAGAAATGGGTTCCCCAGTGTAAAAGATGAATTTCAATAGCTTTTCCATTTTTAAAAAAATTATACTTAAATTCTGCTTTATGTCAACTAGTTTCCCCAATCAAGAATTTAAAAACAAAACTCAAAAAGAACTTCTATAAAGCTAGAAACTCTTTCTATATTTACAGCATGCAAACGATGTGCTAAAATGCATTGTGGAACGGTTGGAGGAAATCTGCTTTTATTGCACTAAAATTTTTTCCAAAACTGGACTGATACAGTTCATTCCCACTGGTAAGCCTGATAAGCCACATTCCTATTTTTAACCATTTTTAAGTGTTATAAATGTTTTTCCTTCTTGATCTATAAAGACAAAAATTAAACAAAATGCATTACAAACATCTTCTGCAGTAAAAGAGGGTGGAATTTTAGTTAGCTTTCAAGGTTTTTGAAAACAGAAGAATTCTACACTACTGTAACAGCCGGTCCAGGGTTGATAACAAAAAAAAAAGGGCCCTGGTTGGGAGATTAAAAACCCAATTTATCATCTGGTCAAGCAGTTATGGATTTAGAATTCTTTTATCCAAAATATGCACTCTATCCTTGTGCCGCAGTCACAGAGTTTGGCTTTTGGTCACTGGAAGAGAAAGTGTATAGCTGAATAAAGATACAACAGAACTACTGCTGAAGTTACACTGCTAAGAATGAGGAAGGGTGGGGAAATACAGGAAAGCACAAAGACGGCATATTTGTTCATTTTAAAAAGATACTCTAAAAGAAAGGCAGACTATAAATAATGCAAATAAAAAATAACAATTTTTCAGGATGAAAATGGGATTCAGGTATTGCTTGAGCTAGGGCACAAGGATCGTTGTAAGATCCTCCAGGGACTTTGCAGGTGGACATCAAGGTGGACAAACAATATCCCCACAACATTCAAAAGTCACATCAACTTTAAGTCACTTATGTATTCCATATACACACTGTAGAGAAAAATAATTGGCTTTCCGTGGCATATTCCTACTGTACAGGTTTCACACTTCACAGAAACATCACAGCCATTTAGAGCAGATGATAAGTACTTATTAATTCCCATAAGATGTAAAACATGGAAGTTATTTTTCTTCTTTGGAACCAAGACAGTCAGTCAAATCCATCTAGAAGGCATACAACATGGAAGCAGGTTCTGGCCTATCCCAGGCGGGATAGAACAGAAGCAGAACTCAAGCCCAACTGCTGGAAATATACAGGCACAGACTCAGACAGAAAAGTCAATACCAGCACCAATCATCTGTGCACTGGAAGCTGAACAAAGTCTCTCCCCTCCTGCCCCCCACCCCGTCCAAACTTCTGATGGACATCTGCCCTGCACTATGCATGTCAGTTGCTATATCTGAGCCAGCAGCTGGGGATTCCAAACCAGTAACTCTTCCCATTCTGGACAATGTTCCAAGACATTAGAACAGGGCAAGGTATATAAAGCTAATACCATTTTACATTCTGTCAGCGCAATTTTTTTGCACAAAATCTTTCTGGGGGGAAAACAGCAACAAGAAGTCTCTCCGGTCTCTCTCAAAGCAAGGTATTTGATTGGTATGCACACGGGCATGTACATGAATGTATTATTTAATAGTTATAAAACCAACCAGCCTACAGGGAAAATCAGGAGTTATTGGAGTACATAGAAAGTGTACCTTAGCAATTGTAAACAATACTCATTAACCATTATTATGAGCTTGAACAGCTAGTCCCAGGCGAGCACTTTGGATTAGTTCTTCATTCCATCTGGTACTTTCGATAATCCTGTACAATGTTTTTTTTTTTCACGTTTAGTTACAGAAAAATCGTAGCATGTTTCAAGGCATTGACAATTTCCTGGGAATTGCTGTCAATATGCCTCAGTCTTGAGTTAGACAGGCAATTTCCAAGAGGCTGGTTTCCCTGAACTCATTCCAGTCTTGGTTTTGCTGTCAAGACAACTGACAAGGATCCTAATTATTTCCAATTGCATTAAGACTTAGTCACACAACTAACCGCTCACCATGAACATAGACCATGCCCAAATCTAATTTCAAACGGCTCAATGGACAGGCGTGAAGATGCTGGCTTTCATCCACTGCCAACCTCTCTCAGAAAACAAAATGACTTTCCATTTCAGTATGGGCAACAGAGCCATTCCTTCTTCACCAGGCCAAGGCCCATCTCAGGCATGCAAGAGGTCTGCTAAATGTGTTTTGAATCTTTCCTGGATAAAAAGTTGAGCTGCCTCTGAAAACTGTGCAAACAAACCGAATGCTGAATGCCATAACGCCGCCCCCCCCCCCCCAAAAAAAAACTGGATTGGATACCTTTACGTGACAATGGGTAAACGATTTTCTGGAGACAGTGAGGTTTAGTTGTTAAAGCAGAGTTCCCCAATATGGTGCCCGTGGGAGTCGTGATGCCTGCCAACATCTTTTCTAGTACCCGCCAAGTATATTTAGGATGTCGGTGGAGCCAGGTAGGGCTTTTGCCCAGCAAGGCTTCTGATTGTCTACTGGAGATTTAATTGGCTATGCAGATTTTCTAAAATGTTGCTTTGACAGCAGCTGCCAGCACAGCACAAGGATCTACCCTATGTTACTGAAATTAAGCTGTGGCAATCATTTTGTGGTTGGCTCTGCCTCTTGCGACAGCCATTTTGCAGCAGCCATTTTGTAGCTGTGGCCACTGGGCCATATCAGAATTCCAAATATGCCCACAGGCTCAAAAAAATTGGGGACCCCTGAGTTAGAGTGTTGGAATAGAATCTGGTAGGCCCAGGTTCAAATCTCCATGCTGCCATGGAAACTCACTGGGTCCTAGGGTTGCGAAGTCCCCTGGGGGGCAGGAAAAACCCCACTCAATTGGCCCACTCCCCACCAGCCTGGATTGGGCCACTGGGGGAACCCCATCCCCAAATTGCTGGGCTGCGGAGATGTGCCCGGCGTGATGACGTTACCCAGAGGTGATGTCATTGTGTTGGGCACTTTTCGGGGGGGATGCTATATCATTCAAGGAATAACTCTATGGTTTTCCCTTGAATTATAGAGGCCCCACCCCTAACATGCCTGACATGATGACGTCACTTCCGGCTGATGTCATTGTGGCACGCACACTTTGTGCGCAAGCCAGAAGACTCCCAAAGACAGCCAGGACACCCCCCACTAAAACAAAGGTAAGACTTGGCAACCCTACTGGATCCAGTCATTCTCTCTCAGCCTAACTAATGGGGTTGTTGTGAGGATAAATAGAGAGCATCTTCATTGCTGGAGATGTGGTATGTTTAATGCTGACCTGAAACACATTTTTTTTTCTTGTTCAAAAAATCAACCTTTTTAGCAGTATGTTGTTCAATTTGTTAATCAAATGCTAGGAAGTCATATTACTTTAGATCCAAAAGTGCAGGGCTCCGTTGGGGCCGGGGCGCGCCGGAGCGCCGCTCCGGGAGACGGGAAGCTGGGGGGCGGGCACATGATAAAGCCCCGCCCCCCAGCTCGCTTTCCCAGCCCGCACTTCGGCGCGGAGCCGGAAAAAAGCCTCCTCCCCCGCTCATCCTTCCCGGCCGGCGGCAAGCACCGCCAGCCTGGGGAGAAGGCCCTTCCTTCCCACCCCCCCAGCAGATCTTTCCTGGCCGCGCGGCAAGCGCCGCCGGCCTGGGAGAAGCCCCTTCCCTCCCCCCCCAGCAGACCCTTCCCGGGTGCGCCCTTCACCCCCCCTTGATCTTTCCCGGGCCTGCCCGGGAGAAGCCCCTCGCCCGCCCCCCCCAGATCTTTCCCGGGCCTGGTGGCAAGCACCGCCAGCCCGGGAGAAGCCCCTCAGCCCCCCCCCTTGATCTTTCCCGGGCCTGCCCGGGAGAAGCCCCTCGCCCGCCCGCCCCCTGATCTTTCCCGGGCCTGGCGGCAAGCGCCGCCAGCCCGGTAGAAGCCCCTCGCCCTCCCCTAGATCTTTCCCGGGAGAGAAGCCCCTCGCCCCCCCTTGATCTTTCCCCCACCAACCCCGGACGTGGAGCCCGGGTGCGCTGATTCGTTCTTGCACCGGGCCTGTGGCCCGGTGTGGCTTGGTTTGCCTCACCCCCCCTGTTCCTCCTGTAGTCGGGGCATGGATGCACCGCTGTCAGCTGCCTCCATTCCCAGTCCCCAGGTCCACCCCCACAGCCCGCCCGTGGATGGCCCGGGGAAGCTCTCCCCCCTCCTCCCCATGTTCTGCTGTCGGCCTCGGAACCCGGCACCGGAGTTGCTGCGCCCTCCTCGGCGGCGCCTGCTGCGGCATCCACCGCTGGCCGTGGAGCTTGGGCGGGCTTCTGCTCTTCTTCCCACTTGACGCCTCGACGTCTGCCGCTGTGGGTTGCCACTTCTCGGCTCTCCTGCTCCTTGGTGAGTTTTGGGGGGGGGGGTGTTGCGGCCCACGGAGGGGCTGGTGAGGGGTCAGCAGGGCAGCCCTATGGACCCTAGAGTTTTGTGTGCGTGTGTGTACACACGTTTTTCCCTTAGATACACAGCCCACAGGGTTACTCAAGAAAAGAAAACTTCCATTTATGATATGAAGAAAATACTGAAATACAAGTAACAACATTGCCCTTCCACTGAACTTTTGAACTAAGTTCCTGTTCCTGCAACTGAGATCCTTTGGTTCCAATTTGACTATTTTCAGCCTGCTCTAACCAGCTCTTCTCTTACAGAGCCTACTTTGTCAGAAATTCTTCTTTTGTTTTCTCCTCAGCTCCTAAACTATCAATTCTTCCTATAGGCTCCTCCTACTTTAGGCTGCAGTCACACACACTAAATAATCCACTTGGAATCCACTTTCAATGCACTTTTGAATTGGATTTTGCCAGTTCACACAGTAAAAATCCAGTTGGAAAGTGCATTGAAAGTGGATTGAAAGTGGATTATTTAGCATGTGTGACCACAGCCTTGGATTGGTCAAGGGTCTGACTCAGTATATGGCAATTTCATGTGTTCATATGTTCATGGCAAAGAGCCTAAAAGCAGGCCCTGGCGCAGCTAGACTCCATTTCAGAGAGAGGTTCAGAGGGCATGCACTGCTGGCTTGGCTGCAGCTACTGCTCTGAGACTCTGGGGATCCCCCCCCCCTTGATCTTTCCCGGGCCTGGCGGCAAGCAACGCCAGCCCGGGAGAAACCCCTTCCCTCCCCCACTCACTGAAGCCTCCTCCCTCCCCCACTCACCTGTTCCCGGGGCGCAAGGGAGGGAGAAGCCGGGCCTGAGTGGCTTAATGTCACTCAGGCCCAAGCAAGGGGGGGGAGGGAGGGAAACCCCAGCCCCAGTGAGGGGAGAAGTGCCCCCCTCCCTCCCTCCACCTACCTACCTACCTACCTTCCTGTTCCTTCCTTTCCCCCTTCCTTCCCCTTCCTTCCTTCCTTCTCTCTCTCTCCCCCCACCTACCTACCTACCTCCCTTCCTCCCTCTCTCCCCCCTTCCTTCCTTTCTTCTCTCTCTCTCCCCACAACTACCTACCTACCTTACTGTTCCTTTCTTCCTTCCTTCACTCCTTTCTTCCTCCCTCCTTCCTTCGTCCCTCTCTTTCTTTCCCCCTCCCTTTCTTTCTTTCTTTCTTTCTTTCTTTCTTTCTTTCTTTCTTCTCTCTCTCTCCCCCACCTACCTACCTACCTTCCTGTTCCTTTCCTTCCTTCCTTCTTTCCCCCTCCCTCACTCCCTCCCTTCTTGCCTTCTGACACACTGCCCATGACGTCAGGGATGTGTGACCTATTGACACTTCCGGTGACATCAGGGGGTGTGGCATATGCAAATAAGTTATGCTAATGAGCTCCTGCACCTCTTTTTTTAGGAAAGGACCCCTGCAAAAGTGATTTGGTTAGATCTGCTGAAAGACTACATAACCTCCTCAGATATAGAATTGGCCTTAAGCTTGGCAACCACAGCAAAAATGGCCATAGCTGCTAACTGAAAAAAGAAGAAACCCCACCTAATAACGACTGGTTTATTTTGTATATGGCAGATTGCATTGGTGACAAAACTGACATTATCAGAAATTTGTAAAGAACAATTGGCAGAATTCAGAGACATTCATTGAACGGCTGGCACTACTTGTCATGCTCTGGAATGATGAAGTTTGTTGCCTGCAGCCATACCACCCTGAACACATCTCATCTTGTCAGATCTCAGAAACTAAGCAGGGTCAGGCCTGGTTAGTACTTGGATGAGAGACTGCCTGGGAATACCAGTTGCAGTAGGCTAATGAAGCTGTTGTTTTATTAGTTTTGCCAAGGTGCTTTGGGTTATGTAGGTGCCCTGATTTTAAAAGAGGAACAGGATAAAGTTTGTGATAAAATTTTGTCTTCTGCATCTATGAGTTACTGTAATGGTGATGTTGTTCATATCTTCCATTAGAATAATTTACTGTTTTATCTTTAGTCTGATTTATAGGATTAATCTATTCAGGAGTCTATATACACATTACTTGAAGTATACCTGGTATACATTTACAGTCCTCTTATCTCACTGAATCTTCCAAATGTAATTCACAGTTATACACGGATACATCAAAAATCAAATCTAGGTAAGCTATATCAATTGACTTGTTTATAATCTGATAGTCTCATAAGATATGTAATCTTATTGATGAATAAATAAAATGATAATAAAATTTAAAAAACAACATAAGCTGTTTGGGGTTTCTACTTGGGAGAAAGGCAGGGTATAAATGATATAAATGCCCTGAGCCGGATGGTAGATTTTGGAAGCTAAGTGGGGGGGTCGGCCCAGGTTAGTACTTGGATGGGAGACCACTTAAGAAGTCCAGGTTGCTATGCAGAGGCAGGCAATGGCAAATCACCTCCATTTGTCTCTTAACCTGAAAACCCTGTAGGTTTGGCATAACTCGGCTACAGATTGACAGCACTGTCCACCATCAAATAAATAAACTGGGCAAGAGCCTTCCTGTCCACGAGCTGCACAGCAGAACACAACACACATCCCAGACTATCTTAAGGACTCAAAACATTCCCCTTTGGGATGCTGTCAGTTTTCTGGAGTCATAGTAGATAACTCACTGAAAATATCGAGACAGTGTGCGACTGCAATGAAAAAGGCCAGCGCTATGCTGGAGATTATTAGGAAGGTAACTGAAAACAAATCAGCCAGTATCATAATGCCCCTGTATAAATCAATGGTGCAACCTCATTTGGAAAACTGTGTACAGTTCAGGTCACCACACCTCAGAAAGGATATTATAGCATTGGAAAAAGTGCAGAAAAGGACAACTAGAATGATAAAAGTGTTGGAACACTTTCCCTATGAAGAAAGGTTGAAGTGCTTGGGGCTCTTTAGCTTGGAGAAACAGCGGCTGAGGGGTGACATGATTGAGGTTTATAAGATTATGCATGGGATAGAGCAGGTAGAGAAAGAGGTACTTTTCTCCCTTTCTCACAATACAAGAACTCATGGGCACTCAAATGCAATTGCTGAGCAGTCAGGTTAGAACAGATAAAAGGAAGTACTTCTTCACCCAAAGAGTGATTCACACGTGGAATTCTCTGCCACAGGAGGTGGTAGCGGCTACAAGCATGGACGGCTTCAAGAGGGAATTGGATAAACATATGGAGCAGAGGTCCATCAGTGGCTATTAGCCACAAGGTACAGACAGGAACTCTCATTCTGGGGAAGTGATACACTGTATTCTTGGTGTTTGCGGGGGGCAACAGTGGGAGGGCTTCTAGTGTCCTGGCCCCACGGGTGGACCTCCTGAGGGCACCTGGTATTTTTGGCCACTGTGTGACAGAGTGTTGGACTGGATGGGCTATCGGCCTGATCCAACATTGGCCTCTCTTATGTTCTTAACAGCTGGTTATAAACCAGAGAATTCTGAAATCTGGCATTTCTATTAGAAAAAGACAGATGTGTTAAAATGGAGAAACTAGAATGACTGTGATTTTCTTTCTTGTTAGATCTTCGTACACTTTGTATTATAAAGGGGAAGTACAGCTGAGAGGAAGGAGGCTTACCAAGACTATCCACAGCAAACTTATATGAGAGAAGAAATTTAAACCCAAATCCCAGATCCAGATCTGTATAATCTATACCACTTTTGCTTTTTTGATGTAGCCTCTATTCTCACTAAGTGCTCAGATGTGGAAAAGTATATACACGGCGGATGAAGAGTATTCTTCTTTAACACTGCCAATCTCAATAGGATCCAAGTTCTCTCTCTTTGGAGAGGTCTTTATTTTAAAGCATATGAAGTTTCAGCAATCCTCAGTGGACAGAATATAGAAACAGTTGACACAACTGCGTCCATTGTATGTCCATCCAATACTGGTTCTGTTCTTGCCATGCATTTAAGGTGTGCACTGTCTCATTCCTATATTATAAAAACCTACAAATTTAGTTACACATAATGAAAATGTGGAATGCACCAAGCATATCCACAATTCCTGAAAAGAGCATGTAATGTGCAGGAAATTGCTATCTTTAAATGAGCCTGAACGAAATAAGGCAGATGAACATTGATTTACCCATAACATCCCTTTAAAGTCAATGGAACCTATGCATCTATGACTAAGCACAGGAATGAAACCAGTCTCTTGTTTCATGTGTCTTTGGGAAGGGGTATATTTTCTTCATTAGCATCTTTGAACCATGAGATTAAGGAAATGCTAGTTTAAACTCCAGAAGTTTAAAAGACTAATTCTTTGGAATACTTAATCTGCCCTCTCAAACCTCCTGCAGCATCCAGCTGTATTTCACAACCATTGCCATAAATTAGAGGGAGGGGGATCATTCCAAACATGCCAGTTTGCATCTAGCTGCAGACCACAGCAATGACAGCAAGATGAATTTTTCTGGTTCATGTCTAGTCTCATGCAGTCATTGCAGTTTCCAATTGAGATGATTCTACATATGAAAATCCCCCCCACACACAAAAAAAGACAGTAAGAATGGCTACCAAAATATGCATAGGTAGCAGACAGAATCTGGATAAAGAAACCCACAGCTCCGCTTCATGACCTTGAGCAAATGGCAAAGACAGCCTTGATCGCCAATACCCCGTCACTACAAACAGACCAGCAACCAGTACCATGCAAGCAAATGGGCTCCATTTCCCTACAACAATCCCATCAACAGCCTAATTCTTTTTAAGGCCCAGAACACTGTTAACTGCAAATAGCACCATATATTAACCTGTTGCTACGCAACAATGGAGATTTGTATATTTCTTAGATGGAGAAAATTGGACTGGGGATCCTGACTGACTGATTATTATGGCTGCATTGCCTTAGTATGATTTGAATTAAAACTTGCAGAAGGAAGAGGACAGGTTATAGTCTTTGGCAGGCTGGTTTTAGAATCTGGGCACCGGTCCAATGTAATTCCTCCGTTTAATATTTAATTTGTTTCTGAGCATGACCTGTCCTTTAATTTGAAGAGAAACCATCCAAGTCTTTCATCCGCCTATATAAAAATCATTCTGCTTCAGAACTGTTCCCACAATATTAGCCGTATCTTGTAGATATATTACATTTTATGGTTATAGATGTTAGCATACATGACAGAAAGAATCAAAATTAAGTGTGGATGATAACAACATACCAAATAGGAGAGAATAGAATGTCTCACGACAATGAAGAAAAATAATCTTTCTTTCAGTACAAGCAAGGGCTTGTCTCCATATCTGGGTAGATACAGAACTCTTTGCCCAATGCGTGGTAACATATTCCTTATCTATTTGCAGCATAAGTCAGACAACCAAGCTACCCCCAGCACCAAGGGGCAGCGGCTATGTGCCTACATTGTGTCAATCCATATGCCCCACAGCTGCCTCATGAGGCCTCCCCCACACCCAGACCACCATATGAGGTGGAAACTTTTCCATGTGCTGCTCTTGTGACCTGTTCAGTCACAATACATACAGAAGGAGGGGGGGAACAATTCTCAGATTTAGGGTTGCCAGGTCTGGGTTGGAAAATACCTGGGGATTTTGGGGGTGGAGCCAGGAGAGGGCGGGGTTTAGGGAGGGGAGGGGCCTCAGCATGGTATAGTGCCATAGAGTCCACCCTTCAAAGCAGCCATTTTCTCCAGGGGAGCTGATCTCTGTCAGCTGGAGATCAGTTGTAAAAGCGGGAGATCCCCAAGCCCCACCTGGAGGCTGGCAACCCTACTCAGGTTAGAGAAGGGGCCTTGGCTTAGTGGCACAGTACACAGTGGCTTTGCATGTAGAATATCACAGGTCTGATTCATGGGATCTCCAGTAGAAACCTGAATAACCCAGAGCAGACTGGCTCGACCCTGTATGGGAAACCACCAAGGAAGTCCAGGATTACTATGCAGAGGCAGGCAATGGCAAACCACCTCTGAAATCTCGTGCCTTGAAAAATCCCACAAGGGGTTGCTATGAGTCAGTTCTGACTTGATAGTGCTTAAATATTAATACACTAGGAATAAGGCCCATTGTGGAAATAAATACAATGGCCTCTAGAAAGAGGCTCTGGACAAGTGCCCTGGCCTTGGGTACTCAGCATCAATTTGCTGTGGTGACCTCAGCAGAGTATAATGACATAGAGTCTACCATTTTCTCCAGGGGAACTGATCTCTGCCATCTGAAGAGCAGCTGTAATTGAGTTATCTCCAGCCCTTACCTGGAGATTGGCAACAATGGTTCCCCATGCGGAAATGGCTGGTTTGGAGGGTGGAGCCTATGGCATTGTATCTGTTTGAGGTCCCACCCCTCTTCAAACCCCACCTTCTCCAGACTCCACCCCTCAAATTTCCAGTAATTTCCCAACCTAGAAGTGGCAATCCGATCTTCTTCCCAGCTAACCATCAACATACTGTTATCTGCCCCTCTGACTTCAGCTTTCCATCTCCTCCTCCCCTCCCTGCAGCCTCTGCCTGGGAAAAGTACAGTCTTTCTCCACAGTTGGGACCAAAGCAGCTCACATCATTCTACTCACCCCTTTTGATCTGCACAACAACCCTGTGAGGTAAGTTAAGTTGAAAGTCTGTGAGTGGTCTGAAATCACCCACTCATCTTCCACAGGAAGAACCTGGGTCTGGCAGACCCTGCTCTGAAATGCTAACGGCTACGTCACACTGGCTGTCATGGGGGGGGGGCCTCAGCAGGGTATAAAGACTCAGAGTCTGCCATTTTCTCCATGGGAACTGATCTCTGCCAGAGAACTGTTGTAATTCTGAGTGATCTCCAGCCCTTACCTGGAGATTGGCAACAACAGTTCCACAGGAGGAAATGGCTGGTTTGGAGGGTGGAGTCTATGGCTGTGTACCTGTCTGAGGACCCACCCACTCTAGGCTCTACCCCTCAAATCTCCAGGAATTTCCCAACCTGGAGGTGGCAACCCTATCTCCTTCCCAGCCAACTATCAACCTACCTTTATCTGCCCCTCTGACTTCAGCTTTCCATCTCCCCCCCACACCTACAGCCTCTACCTAGGAAAAGTACAGTCTTTCTCCACAGTGAGGACCAAAGCAGGAGGAAAGTGACCTCAGCAGAGTATGACACAGTGTTCACCCTGCCAAGCAGCCATTTTCTCCAAGGTATCTGATCTCTGCCATCTGGACAGCAGCTGTAATTCTGAGTGATCTCCAGCCCTCACTTGGAGATTGGCAGCAATAGCTCCCCAGGAGAAAATAACTGCTTTGGAGGGTGGACTCTATGGCATTCTGTTCAGCTGAGGCCTCTCCCCACCCCAAACTCTGGCTTCCATAGACTCCACCACAAAATCTCCAGGAACTTCCCAACCTGGAGCTGGCAAACCTCATCAGGACTGGCTCCAATGAGTTCCCTACAAAGGCCAAAGTAGGCCTGGAAAGGGCCTCCTGCCTTTGTCTTTTTACTGGCAGAACCAAGCTTGGTTGCCTAGCAACAGACACTGAGGGAAAAGTTAGCCCCACAGCAGGAGGAGAAGAGAATGATTTGATGGCCAATGGCCCATCTCAGTAGTCAGCCAGCCAGCCACAGAGGAGCCAAGCAGGAGAAACTTCTTCGTCAGGAGAGACAGCTGTTTTGGCAGTTTATTCTGTCAGGGGAAAGCAACCAGGCTGGCAGTGGACAGAAGAGAGGAACGGATCCAACACCCAGCCAATGGCATACGAATACTCTTGAGTGGCAGTTGATGGGCCAATGGCTGATGGAGTGCACAGCACAGCCAATGGGAGAGCGGAAAGTGTCAATACGCTGGGCTTTTTATATAGATAGGATTATTATCCCCAGCAGCAGATCTTAGGATAGGATTCTCTCTCTCTCTCTCTCTCTACGTGAGGTGCTTAAGAACTGCTGCCAGCTGGATCAGACAACACCAGGCCAGCTGGGCCACTGATCTGACGAAAGACTGTGGGCTCAGGGACAGAGCATGTCAGAAGGCCCCAGGTTCAATCCCCTGCATATGCGGTCTAAGAATCATAGGAAGAGGGAATTTTTTATAAAGCCTCCCTCTCCCTAGGACAAATGCCAATCTAAATAGACAGACAGATACTGCCAGTCAAAGAAAACAATTCTGAACTAGGTGGACAATACAAGGAAGCTTTGTATGTTGGTATGTGTCAGATTTTCACTTCAAAGTTATTTGACAATCTTTCATTTGACACCAGTTTGGGTCATTCAGGTTTGCAAAATAAAACTCCACAGGCTCATGGAAATTAGGGTGGCCAGGTCCCCCCTGGCCACCAGCAGGGGAATGGGGGGGGGGGGGGAAATAGAGTTGCCAAATTCAGGTTAGGAAACTCCTGGAGATTTGTGGGTTGAGCCTGGGGGATGACAGGGACCTCCATGGGGTACAATGCTGTAGAGTTCATCCTCCAAAGTATCCATTTTCTCCAGGGGAACTGATTTCTGTAGTGTAGAGATGAGCTGTAATTCTGGGGCATCCCCAGGTCCCACCTGGAGGCTGGCATCCCTAATGTAAAATCAGGTTGCATAAATTGGGGAATTGCTCTGAACTGAAACAATTTCAGGACCTTCTTTGAACATACCTAACCTATGATATTACGGCTAATTAAAAGGGGGCCAAGAAAACTTCCATGTAGTCAAACTTTGAACCCAAAAAGATCACTGGAAAAAATAAATATGATTTATCACCTTTATTAAATATTCCTTTAAAATATTAGAGCACTTTTTCATTTTAAATGTAGTGCAATACGGAAGTGAAAATAAAGCTGATTTTAATGCTATTTTCATTGTCTTGCAGTGAACATACTATACAGGGCCTAGTCTTGCAAGCATTTCACATTAAGGAATCCTCTTGAAATCAGAAGCACTAATATTTGTTTATTGATTCCATGATAAAAGCCAAGGATCACTTAAAAGTCAAAGTCTCCCCCCCCCACACACACAGATACACTCCAGTCCCACCAGTCCCCATAGTGTAAAAGCATAGGATTGGGTCGCCTTTCCAACTGGTTTGAGCATGAGAGCTTAAGCCTAATTATGTTTAATAATTATACTTCCTTAAGTCAGCTTGGTTGAGCAATGAACAAGACCTAAAAAGATGCCCATAAAGCAATAAAACAAAAGCATCCAATAACTGCCAGACTAAAGTTTGTAACATAAATTGCTGCAGGCCCTGCCGGTACCACTGCTATATGAGAAAATTCTTTTTTTTAGAAGAGAACATGGGGAAACAGAGAACAGCCTTCTCCCCGCACCTTTTCTGTTGTGTACCGGGGGAGGGGAGCTAAGTATTTTAGACATTTCCAAATCAATTCAGTATTATTTCAGGGAGTACCAAGCAATTACCTCCATGAAATCTAATACACTCTTCTTCCTTTTTTTTTTAGAGTGGCACATATTGCCTTTCCACCAAGACAACAGCTATTTCTGATTTTGGGAGGACAGAGGAAGCCTACCTCCTTCCACCTGCCTCCTCTCCCAGACTTTATTTTCTCATTTACCAGAGCTTTCATCACAGTACCGTGGAAGACACAATCCTGAGCGAGTGTCACTACTACGGGAAGAGATCTGAGAAATGAAACCTGATAGTCTCCAAGTATTTTGCCTTGCTTAATACCTTAGAATGCTGCTCCTATGTATGAGATGACAACTTGAGTTAGCACAGCCATCAGAAGGGTCTCCTTCCTCTGCACCAAAACAGATTTAGCCAAACTCCATTCAGCTGCTAAAGACTAGGAAAGGATGATAAAGAATGGAAGGGGCTGCCTAGCAACCACTTGCCATACATCTGGGAGGGGCCGTGCCTCAGTAGTAATACAGTGTTCCCTCTAAGCTAAGTTAGTGTGAGCTGGCTCACAGTTTTTTAGCCTCTGGCTCACACTCTTTTGTTGAAGGTTAGGAAGGAGGGCTCCAGAGCAAACTAATATATGCAGTACCCAAATCGCTCGCTCGCAACTTTAATGCCAGTAGCTCACAAAGTAGAATTTTTGCTCACTAGACCCTACAGCTTAGAGAGAGCATTGTACTAGTAAACCACATGTTTTGTATGCTAAAGGTCCTAGTTTCAGTCCTTGGCATCTCCAGTTAGAGGAACTTGGGTTTCAAGCACTGGAAAAGACTCTCCTCTCAGAGATGCTGGAGATCCAGTAAGACCAGATAACAGCAAGCTAGATGGACTGTATATAAAGCAACTAAGGCTGGTTTTACATCTGCCTTTCCTGCTGGAATCATTCTACTTCCAAAAAAACTCGCCCACATCTCTTTCAAGTGTGAATCTGCATTCCTTCTCAACTGTCCATATCTGCTAATTGTCCTCTAGCTCTCAAGCTGGCTTCACACCTCTGTAAACAAATCCTGTTCTTAACAGCACTTCAAAAGAATGACCCCTTTCACTCCAGTTCAATCAGATGTGGGCATTCCCCTACAACAGCTTTGACACCAATGTGTTACCGGTGCAGGGAGCGCTGGAATTAAGCTGTTACAAAAATGCACATGTAAAATCAGCCTTAGTGTCACCTGCAAATTCACAAAGTGATGACTGAAATCACTTTAGGAGCTAACCTTTTACAGCATCCAACCACAAAGGAGTCCATTTTTACTTCTCCCTTCAACAAATAAAGAGCTACCCTCTCTGGATGGCTGAAAGCCAGCTGATTGGTTTAAATATAGTAATCTTCTCTGAAGCTTAGGCGAACGATCACCCATATGTTGTTTTAAATATATCAGAATGTGCACTATGGGTCAGTGATTACCTTGTCATTAACTTAAAAACTGCAACCAACTTTGAAAATAATTGGAATAAGTTTTTGCTAGTATCTCCATAGACATCAACACCACAAGTTCAGGGCTCACCTTCCAACCAACGCACACCCCACGCTTGGACTTATGCATAGCACTGACAGACCAACAGGAGAGAGAATAAACATGTGCCACTTCAGACTGTGGCTCACACACTGGAATGGGTCCTCTCTCATACAGAGATTTCTGGATGACTTGGACTATTAAAAGAGTGTTAGGGTGAGTTCAGACGGTGTGCTGGAGCCAGCTCAAATCGCCCTGCTTCAATGCGGCTTTCTTTTACTCCAGACAATTGCGATCACACAGAAGTGTATGCTGTTTTTTTGGTTTGTTTTTTTCTAACTTTGTGCATGCACATAGGCACTGATCTGGAGATCTGAAAAAATAAAACTTTGCGCATGTGCAAAAGCAGTAGAGCAAATCCTGCCACAGTTCCACAAGCGCCGTGATTTCACTGCCCTGAGAGAACACGTCCCTTTAAACTTTTCACCTGAAACTGGCCTCCTTGGGATCCTGAACTCAAAACTAGTGGCCATTTAATTTTTTTTATAGATGCGTGGGCAGAGAAGTGCTTATGCGCATATCGCCGATGCAAAAATAAAAATGGCAGGCGAAAAGCAGAAGCCAGAGGCTTCTGCGGCGGCGGGGGGGGGGGGGGTTGGTGTTAAAGACTCAGAAGTGGCTCGAAGACAGTGGAGCGATCACACACGGGAAAATGCGCTTTCAACCAGGAGAGCACAGAAAACACCACTTAAGGACCTGGTATCAAAATACTACGCTTTGCTCTGGAATTTGCTACGATAAGCAACGGCTGGGGACGGGAGGCAGCTGCTGCTGTCTGAATGCACACATTTGATCTATTTTCAAAGTGCGTTGAAGCCGGAACATCTGAATGCACCCTTAGTGTCAGAGTCCCTAGATATCAGAAACCAACAATGTTCCTTAGGCAGGATCAGTTTATTGATTACAGTATTCTGTATTACTCCAAATACTTCTCGTGTTAAGACTGCCGGTACAAAGGAGGGAAGGGTTAGATATACCAGGTTCAAACAAGGGTTGTCTGGTGGATACAAGCCAATAAGCAACAAGTTACGTTCTCGCTAAAACTAACAGCTTTTCGTTCCCAGCGGTAAAGCAGTGAGCGTCTCTAGAGTCTCCAAGGTCAAGCCTTGTCAGTGTGGAAGATAAAGAATCCTGGAGAATCGAAACTTAGAATACCAGAGGCGGAGGCTGAGCAATTCCCACCCCCCCCCTTTATGGCAGCATAGCTGACGGTTAGTAGCCAAGGTTCCTGTTGGCACCTAAACTGAAAACTTTGTAGCCACTAAACCAGGCTTCCCCAACATGGAGCACATGGGTGCCATGTTGCCCTCCAGCATCTTTCCTGGTGCCCACCAAGCGTTTATAGAAAGTGGGCTCCACCAGGTGGGGCTTGTACCCAGCTGGGCTTCTGATTGTCCGCTGGAGATCTGACTGGCCGTGCAGATTAAAATGCATCCTGTTGATCAGAGCTTCTGCCTTGAAGAGTTTCTATAAGAGTCGTGCATAACCTTGCTCCCTGACCTTTTGTGGTTGCCACCAACTCCAGTGGCAGCCATTTTGTTGTTATGCCTACCACCATATGTCAGAATTCCAAAGGTGCTCACCAACTCAAAAAGGTTAGGGACCCCTGCACTAAACTATGAAGTAAAAACAAGATAGACACACAGGTATAACTAGAGGCAGCAAGGAATTTATGGGCTGCTTTCATGACCCAACACAAAGGCTTTCAATCTTCCTGAGTCTATTCATGAAGACTCCTGTATATTATTTCATTCTAAACAACCACAAAGACTTATGGCTATAGATGCTGAAATAAGAACCTGCACAGTTTAACAAGGAGAGGGAAAGATGAAATCAAGCGCAAGCAAAAGAAATAAAACAATTCATTAATTAGTGTATAGTATTGTGGGTAGATAGCCAGGAAATCCTAAGATTGTCTGGAAGCCATAAGTTTTAGCTCTTTTAGCATTATGCACCACTAGGTGGCGAACTAGACTTGTTTTTAAGGAAAGAGATGTTTCAGAGAGGGTTTGCCATTGCCTGCCTCTGTGTTGCAGCCCTGATATTCCTTGGAGGTCACCCTTCCAAATACTAGCCAAGGCTGATCCTACTTAGTTTCTGAGATCTGACAGAATCAGGCTAGCCTGGGCTATCCAGATCAGGTCAATAAAACAGTGATGAATACTAGTTGATCAGTGCCCTGACTTTTCCATTCTTGGACTACAGAAGGCAAGGTACAACACTCACAGTTAATTTTTTAGAAGAAATGTATTCATTTTAAGCAATACTTAGGGTAGTACACTGTGGCTTAGTTCCCACAGGCCAAAGAATTAGCATCAGCTCAGTGTAACTTTCTTGCTTCGCCTGCTTACTGCAGTCCAAGATGCCTCAAAATGCTGCTTCTTAGAAATAGGGACCCCGGAAATAGCAGAAAAGGTAGTCAAAAGTCTGCACCCACCCCTGAAAAAATTGTTCAGTGGGACTGAACACTTTGGATTTACCAAACATGAACACAAAGGAAAGAACAGACAAAATTTCAGAGAGGCAGTGGCCTTTTGGGTTCAATATGGACAAATGGAAATACTACTTTACATAGTGATTACATAGTGATTCACTGTCAGAGAATGTCATGATGGCCACAGGAATAAACAGCTTTAAAGGGGAATTAGAGAGATTCACGGAGGATAAGTCTATCAGTGGCTACTAGCCATAGTGACTGAAGGGAACCTCCACATTCAGAGGCACTAATCCTCTGAATCCAGGAGGCAATGTCAGGGGAAGGCCTCAGCATCTGCGCCCTGTTGTTGACTGTCCAGAGGAACTGATTGGCCACTGTATGATACGGGTTGCCGGACTAGATGAACTATTGGTCTGATCCAGCACAGCTCCTCTTATGTTCTTATGAACTAACCCTCATAATCAGACAGTTTCTAGAAATTAATTCTGCTACTAAATTTAAGAACAACATGCTAGCCATGCGACCAAGAAAGAGCATTTACCCAGTTTGGGCTCATTTGCATTTGTTAAAAAAAACCCTGCAGATTTGTCCTGAGGGAAGTTTCTAGAACAGCTATGAACAGAGGGAGAAAACAAGGGGCAGTCAGGTCCAATATTCGAAAAACAGTGAACTGGTTTGCATGGAAACCCACCAGATGTGAGTACAGAAATCATAGCAATACTTTGGGAGTGAGAGTATCGACAATCCAGCAAAATTCTATACCCAACACAACATTTTTTTATCCGTATGTGTCATCAGAAGCATTCATTTTAGCACATTCTACATAACGTGTGCGCAATCAATATGTGTAGATAAAATCTTCTCTGTAGGAGAATATCCCAAAAGCAGATGGAACACAGCAAAGAATGTCAGCTCTGTGTGTTGGAGTCTATCTGAAGAACATTTAGCCACTGTTCTTCAACCACTGAGAATTCTTTGTGGACTCAAGTATCATTTTCAATAAAGCTACTGTTTCAACGAAATAAAGGGGGGGAGCAGAGGGAAGAAGGGAGATGAGGAGGAAACCCAGACAGTGTAAAACACTGCTCAAGCTCTTTCACACACAGCAGCTGTTTTTGCTTCATGTTTTCCTGAAATAACTGGATGCAGATGCTACCATTCATTGCTTTTAAAATTCCTATTCAGCAGTTGGGAGGTTACATTTCTCCTTGTCCTCACTGTTTTCCACGCAGGGTAAGCGTGAGCTACTAGTTCTCAAAAGGCAGGCAGAATCTGTTTTCACAGCAAGCCAACAGCCCCTGGTTGTCTGAGGGAGGCACAAACCTGATCTGTCTCCCTTCCCTCAGCTGGGGGACCATCTTCCAGAGCTGCTTTTGTCTCCCAGTCCACCAAAGGGACCAGTATGATTTCGAGTGCAAAAGCTGAAACCAGCTGAATAGCTCGTTGTATCCAACTCCTACAGTGAGCCAAGGATTCCTCTGCTATAAACAAAATGGCACCTTTGGAGCCAACTACCACCATCTTCCCATCTTTTAAACCTTCCTTAAAAGGACAAATGATCCAGAACAGCAAACTACTGGTTCGTCATATCGCCTTCCATTATAGTACCTTCTTAACAGCGCCAATAATGTTTAGACTCAAGATAATTTTTTTGAGAGTATTTTGTTTGTGTGTATGTGCTTGCGTGCCTGGAAGCCATGATGACTTCTGGTGACCCTTAGTGGGGCTTGGATGTTTCAAAGAAGTGGCTTGCTATTGCCTGTGTCCCAGCCCCGGTAATCCTTGGAGGTCTCCCTTCCAAGTACTTGCCAGGGTCATCCCTGCTTAGCTTCCTAGATGTGACAAGACCGGGCTTGCCTGGGCTATCCAGGTCAGAGGCCAGACACAACAGGCGTGACAGTCCACCCAACCAAGAAGTCACATGATTTCCAGGACAGACAGCCAGACACCAAGGGACTGAACTTGCACAATGTTTTACCTGCCCCACTTCTTACCCTTTTGATTCAATACTGTAGTTCAAACACTAGAAGAACAAAAGCTGCTGAATGACATCAGTTGAACCTCAAGGACCAGTAGTCATGTCAAGACACCAACAAAGGGATCCCAATATAGTTGTTCAGTGATATGGAAACACTTTGCTTTCAAATCTCAAACATTTGCCAAGCTCAGACCACTTTTCTACAAGGTCTAAAAGGACATTCTGCAAATCACAAAACCTAACCCACAAGACTCCAAAATGACATTTTTTGATACTTAATGGCATATGGTTATACTTACCCAGCGTCCCATAAGGGAAGTCCACGCTCCAGCCAGATTGCCTGGTAGCTCTGACATCAAGGCAGGATGCATGATGGGGCATCATAACAGAGTAGCATCTTGCAAGTTGTGACTTTGGGAGATCTGAAATGGGGATATTTGAGTTTGCAGTTAAAGTGAGAAATGACTTTATATCTTATGGAACCCTTACAAGTCACAGTAGTAAGATTATTCATTTGGCAGACAATTCTGTTTGTGACCTAACACGAAACCAAGGTTTGGATCCAGCACAGCAGTATTGTGGGCAGAAGAATTTCCACCAATGAAGCCCAACTTTCTCACCTCCCCCTTCCCAATGTAGCTGCAGGCATAAATCCTTCATCTGCAGAGACACTGTGCTGGATCCAAGCCCTTCTATATATAAAGTACTATATATATATAAAGCATTGATACAGTTTTGACATCGGGTGGACAGGGAGGCATCATAACACAAGCTAATCATGAGGATTACATTAAGGCTGTAAAAGACAGTAAAATCTATTGTTTACCCAGGCCAACATTTTGTTGAGTCAGAAGACAATTCTTACAAAAACAATTATGAATCCTAATTAAGAAACCATATTAAAAGGCATATGTGAGAAAGCGCCAGCAGAATTTTGATACCGTTTCCCACCCAAGATATTAGGTCTCTCGCTTTTTCAGCCAGGTAAGCATTTTACAGAACCTCTGACTCAACAACAGAAAATAAGTGTTGCCAGCAAAATTAAGTAGATGATCTGATATGGTACTGCAGCAGAACTGTCAAGCCCAAGTTACTAATCTGTACAGCTAGAATAGCCAATGCTAGAAGACAGGAAGAACATTCTTTCCATATATGCAAGAATAGCTAAGTTATTATCTGGGAGGAGTATGAATAAGCTTAACTATTAATGTGATAGTTATATGCCTACCTTTAAAAAAAATTAAGAAAATTATTTATTATTCTAAGGCATAGACCAAACCAAGAAAGCATTATTCAACATCATGTTGTCTCTGTATTACAAAAAATTACTATTTAACTATGAAAAGAAAGTGTATAGAAATGTACAAAAATACCGAAGGAAGGTGGCATGGTATAGCCCAGTCTTGTCAGATCTCAGAAGCTAAGCAGGGTCGGTACTTGGAAGGGAGACCTCCAAGGGAGACTCTGAAGAGGAAGGCAATGGCAACCCACCTCTGCTTCTCACTTGCCTTAAAAGCCCCTTGCTTGAGTCACCATAAGTCAGCTGTTATTTGATGATACTTTATACACACACACATACCCCACTAAACTAAGCTGAATTATCAAGCCAATCTAGCCTGCCATCCATACATGGTGTCATAATGAGTCAGCCAGGGCTTAGCAATAGCAAGGACTCTTCAGGAGAAGAGGAGCTCCATGTAGCCAGCCTTGAGTTAACAGAAGCTGACCAGCAAGAAAATGACCTGCAGGCTTGTCAGGATTCACAGCCAACAGCTGGTGCAGAACCAACAACACTCTCCAGCTCTGATTCAGCAGGTGAAGCTCAGTTGGCCATTCCTTAGAACACCACAGGTGGAGGCTGAGAACAGAGCTACAAACAAGACGGCAAAATGCACACCTCCTGGCCCGATGCCAGCTGCTTGTTGATTATGAAGATGAGTAGTTGTAGGACTGCTTCTGAGCAACTGGTTGCAAGCATGATCCTTAGGCGTGGGGCTATAAAACCAGACAAGAGAGTCTGTTAGGCATGGATGCAACATGCATGATAGGCGCTAAGCCACTGACTCTGCCTTGCCTGGCTTCTGAACCTCTGACCTTTGAGTGAACTAAGTCTTGCCTGACTTTTGGCACCTGATACTCTGAGCCTGCAAGCCCATACACTCTGAGGGGACCCAAATACCAAAGGATGAAATCACGATTCCTGACAGTTTTTTTGCAGGCTCCTGTGAAATCTATTGTGCATTTCTTTACCTGTTCCTTTGCAAATTATATTAAACAGTACAATTCTATGCAGTTCGCTCAGGGTAAATCCCTTTATTTCAACAGGCTTTCACTGGAGTAACTTTGCACTATAAATTCAGCAAATCACAACATATTTTCTCCTACAAATCATTACTGTGAGGACAGTTTGAGAGGTTTCATTTACATATACCTGGAGAAATTATAGCTGGGAGACCTAGGTTTGAATCCCCACTCTGCAACGGAAGGTTTCAGTTGTACAGATAAAAGGAAGATGGGAAGAACAGTGTTGTAAGCCATTCTGAGTTTCCAAACTCTGCCATCATTGTTCAAACCCTGCATGCTTCTGCAAAGGTCAGTATGACACTGCCCCATTTCTGCTGGTACACATAACCATTGTGAGTGAGGACAGACTGTGTGATGGGTTGAAACAGATCCAATAACCAAATACTAACCAAGAATTTTTAAAAAAACACTTGAAAGTCTCTTTGTGAGTTTCTAAAAAGAACGTAAGAACATAAGAGAAGCCAATGTTTGATCAGGCCAGTGGCCCATCCAGTCCAACACTCTGTCACACAGTGGCCAAAAACACCAGGTGCCCTCAGGAGGTCCACCAGTGGGGCCAGGACACTAGAAGCCCTCCCACTGTTGCCCCCCCCCCAGCACCAAGAATACAGAGCATCACTTGCCCCAGACTGAGAGTTCTTATCTATACTTTGTGGCTAATAGCCACTGACCTCTGCTCCATATGTTTATCCAATTCTCTCTTGAAGCCGTCCATGCTTGTAGCCGCCACCACCTCCTGTGGCCGTGGATTCCATGTGTTAATCAATTAACCAACAGATCTATTTATGCTCACTACAAGAAAAAAATAACTTTTTTTGTGCAGCAATTAAAAATTAATTCATTACAGTCTCTTAAAAAGTTATAACACCTTTTAACAAGATTAAGCAAAATTCCTATAAATATCACTGGTTCACTGAACAATTATTCTGTTAGCCTACAGTTTCAAAAATCTCAAAACATGAAATAAGAACAGAAATAAAGTAGTCAGCAACTACCAAAAAAAACCCAAAAGCCAATTTTGGAGGCAAAATAAAACAGGAGTCCAGTGGCAACAAAATTTATTCCAGCAGATGCTTTGGTGAGTTAAAACCCACTTCATCGGAGGTCACTGATGTTTACACCCCTGGGGTCAGTGCTTTTAGATTCACAACAGAAAGGTGAGGGGAAGGGGAAGAGATGCCACAAAGATGCCATTTTGAAACTGGATCCAGCAGCACAATTAGTTTACTCAGAATCTCCAACTTCCTGCATAAAATAAAGCAGATGCACAGGAAGTTTCAGAGGGGGTGAATGGGGGGTGGTGGTTAAAATAATCTTGATCTTGTTATTGAATTCAACAGCTTCACGTTGGACTCTTGGGAGCTTTGATTCTTGAAGCTTATTCCAGAAAATCTAAGGTGCTACTGGACTCAAATCTAGCCCCTCTACAGCAGACAGACAAGGCTCCCCTCCTGAAACTGTCTGAGAGCAGTCGCATTTAGATCAGCAACAAAAGAACAGCTTATATGCCAGCACACGTTTTAATAGTCTTTTTTCCCAATGAATTTTTTATTGTTTTCAATGTAATTACATAAGAAAAATACATCTTTTGAAAATACAGTATTTTAAGAGTTGCCCTTACAATCTTAACATATAACAGTAAAAATCTGCACATTACTACTAACGATATTACATTTCATTTAGCTCACGTGAGTTGAGTTATTTAACCTACACTGGAATTTTCTAGGAGGAACACAACAACAAGAACACAGTGAAGTGTACATAAGATGAGCATTACAACATTTTGCCTACCCACGTATATGCGCATGGGCGCAGCAGCTGTAACAGCGGTTTCACATTACTGGCGCCGCTTGATGCACGGTTTCTTTACGTCCACACTGCCAGGAAGCGGGATGAACACACACACAGACAACTTAACACCAGTTTCCCCAGGTACCTTTTTAACGCAGGATGAAAGCGCTTCGGGACCGGGTGAGTGCGGCACAGCAATGCCAGTCAGCGGCAGCTGTCTGAACGGGCTCTCTTAATCCACTTCAAAAGTGGACCTATATCGGGCCAAAATGCCAGTCTGTCCTCGGCCAATGTGTAGCAATGACAGTTTTAGCTGCAAATAGCATTATTGAGACCCCTTCAATGATGGTGCTAGAAGAGCAGTTTTCAGCCCATCCGTTCAAAAGCAAGTGCTCCGGCACAGGTTGAATTTCTAATCCATTTATGAGCTTTATTCGGTTCAGAATTTCTTTCCAAAAAGGAAGAACTTGCAGGCAGTATATCCAGCAATGGAGATAATCTCCAATATTACCACAGTTCTTCCAGCAATATAGAGTATGCCTCGGGCTTATGCGAGCCAATTTGTGTGGTGTAATATACCAATGAGATAAGATTTTGAAAGTTTGCAATTTCATTGCTGTGATTTTTGTGTGAAACGGTGGGGACAACCAGATTTGGCTCCATGACTCACCTGATAGGACTATACTGCAGTCTTTATGCCACAAATTTTGATAAGTTAAAGTCTTAGAACTTTCTAGAGACAAGAAAACTTTATGTATTTTGGATACAAGACCCTTACGTGTAATGCTTGCTGTACTAATTATTGTTTCCAGTGCTGTGAGTGGTTGTTTAAGAATGTTGGTACGTTTGATATGAGAGCACATATTTCTGATCTGGAAGTACTGTATCCACGGTATTTTGTCTTCAATTCTAAATCTGACTTGGGCAAAAGTTGCTGCTTGGAGGAAAGGTCTTGAAGTGTTTTAACCTTAGTTTGTTTCCATTTTTTGAAAGCTGGATTATTCATGCCAGGTAGAAACCATATTTGGTTAAGAAAGGGCTGATGTCTAGATACTGCTGGTAGTAATTTAGGACACAAGCAGTCCCAAGTCTCTAATGCTGCCAAGAGTAAGGGGCTCTGTCTAACTTGTTTAGGCCCAGTCGAAGGGGCTTGCCCTACGCATTCATGAACTTCAAACGGTGCAGTGTGATGGGCAAACTGTTGCACTTGGTCATACATGTCATATGTATACAGTAATTTGATTACTTGTGAGAGATGGATGGCCTTGTAGTAAATTTGTATGTTAGCAAAATTTATCCCTCCTGTCTTGCTGTCTCTATATAAAGTAGTATTTTTAATTCTGTGATGCTTGTAGGACCAAAAAAAGCGTAATAGCATTTTTTGCCATTTTTGCAGATGAAATGATGTTTTATTAGTCTTTAAGGTGCCGCTGGACTCCTGTTGCTGCTGCAGGCTAACATGGCAAATCATTGGGAATTACCCTTTTTAAAGGCAGTTGCGCTGAAGTAGGCATCAGGCTGCATTCTTAGCAGGAGGCCAGCAAGAGAAGCGTCACCCAACTGGCCACAGAACACTGCAAGGCTATGGGGTCAAGCGGCCCTCTCTCCTGCCCTTGCCAGTAAGGGACATCATAATGGCATTAAAGAATTATACTGCCGGACAGGGACATTCTTGGCTTTATGAAATATCTGACTGCCAATAACAGGCAGCCAGTTGACCAGCTAGGGATGCCAGCCTCCAGGTGGGACCTGGAGATCCCCCGGAATTACAGTTTATCTTCAGACTACAGAGATCAGTTCCCCTGGAGAAAATTGTATGCTTTGGAGGGTGGACCTGATGGCATTGTACCCCACTGAGGTCCCTGTCCGCCCCAGGCTCCACCCCCAAATCTCCAGGCATTTCCCAACCTGCCACTGCCCGGGCAGGGGGGGACCTGGCAACCCTATGACCAGCACGCCAACCTAACTACAGCCAGGTGCCCTCAAAGCAGACTGGGCATCATCAAAACACTACACCCTTCATTTATACCGCACCACTAATGGGGACCCAAAGTGACTTTATCCTCACAACAGCCCTGTAAGGTAGGGTAGGCTGGAAGAGAATGACTGGCCTGGCCTAACTTCTCCCAGCAAGTCTCCATGGCAGAGTGAGGATTAGAACCTGGGTCTCCCAGATCCTCATCTGTCACCCTAACTACTATGCCACAGTGTTTCTTTCTCATGAGAAGGATAGTGTAGAAAGAATCCAGCAGCCAGGAAACCAAATGCTGGAGCAAGTAGGTGCTCCAAAAAAAGAAGCAGAAATAGTAGGTGCTTACCAAAAAGCAAGTAAGGGCTACAAAAAAGGAAACAGAAAGAAATGGCAAACCAGAAGGAAAATAACCAAGCAAGTGCTGTAAGAAGCATGTACTCCATTTAAAAAATCACATTAATTGAGCATCAACTTGGAGAGTCATCTCTCCTCCTCTGTTCCTGGAGAAATGAAAGTGAACAGGAAGTTTGCCTCAATCTTTTACATTTGGAGAGAGAGTGATTGCTTGCATGGGGAGGGAGGGAGGGGGAATCTGTAAGCCTGGAGAAAAACAGATCCAGAAGATGGGGGGGGGGGTTGCCGATACGAATTGCTAGAGCAATTTTGATTAGAAGGGGGGCTGTGTGGGGGCCGGGGAAGGTAAGACCGCAAGACAGACTATGGAATTAGGAAAATGGGTACTGGCAGACAAGCTAGGGTAAAGAGATGGATTATCATTAAACCAGACACTGTGGACCACTACCAGGGCAATCCTCAGCAAAGTTATGTCCGTCTAAATCCACTGAAGACAATGGCCTAGAAGGGCAACAATTCTGCTTAGGACAGCACAGCATATGGCAGCAAGCATGGCTGAAAAGAAGGACTGAGCCAGAGAGAGAGAGAGAGAGAGAGAGAGAGAGAGAGAGAGAGAGAGACATGGGGGAGGGGGGAGAATGAGACTGAGGCAGCATAGCCTGGCAGAAAGACAGAGGCATGGCTTTGGAAAACAGAAGAAGGATCATCAATATTTGTCTGGGAGCCAGGGGCTGAGGGTTGAACTGAACAAGCAGCAAATATGCCAGAGAACAAGTAAGGTCAAAATAAGTTTTCCATGAAATGTAAGAACTACCTATTACAGTCCACTAGGGTCACTGATCTCTGTAATCTGGAGATCAGTTGTAAAAACAGGTCTCCAGGCCCCACCTGGAGGCTGGCAACCCCAGGAAGCATCCAGTCTAATCGCGCCTCAAACATCCTTTCCCTGTTCCCCTGAAATGCTACCTGTTTTTCTGCTATCTTTTTGGGAACAGCTCAGTCCAAATGTGTTATCAGATGGTCTGGATGGAAACATGAACTCTCAAGAAAAGGCCCACTGCATCCAACAACCATCAAGCATCTCTCCTTATATATAATTGTGTTTTGGGGTGGCAACGTTCCATGTGCTCCCAAATCAGTTGGCTGCCTGCACTGCCAATCAGAAAGTGTCCCTATGCATTGGCTATGTTGCCTGAATCCCACCCACAGAAACAGCCCCTGCCAGAATTTACCTCAGACTGTGCCAGCTCCCTCAGAAGATGGAGACTCCAGCCCTACCACTTCACCCAGGCCCCTCAGAAGATGGAGACTCCCTGCCACTTTACTCTGCCGCTACCCGGCCTGGCCTCAGCCTGCCGCCACTCCAGGTAGTTGCCGCTGCCAAGCAGCCTGCCGGGGACAAGCAGCTAGTGGGTGGGAGGCCAAGTTAGGAAGGGCAGGGGGGCTCTGCTGGGCTTCTCTGGCTCACCCGCTTCAGCAGCCAGGCAAGGGAAGCCTCGGGGAATGCTTCCCTGCACCCTCCCACCTCTTTTCTGGCTCAACCGCCTCGGTGGCTGAGCCAGGAAGGGTGGGGGGCCTCTGCTGGGTTTCTCCAGCTTGCCTGCTTCTGCGGCTGGGCCGGGGGAGCCTCGGGGAGGCAATTAAATGCTTCTCTGCACCCTCCCAGGTCTTGCACATCTTCTACAGCCCATTGTATTACTTCTACAACGGGCTTTACTGCTATGTTACTGCATCATATACAATAAATACGAATAAATTATCTAGTACACTAACCATTCTATCCTAAATTGTCTAAGCTCATTGAAGTCAACAGGCTAGTTTCAGTGGGTGTCACCCAATTTAGGATTGCAGCATAAAATACATGTCAGTGGATAAAGCAAAAGCGCAACAAAGAGATACAGCATATTGTAGCAATGAGTGCTGCTATATAGAAATCTGTTAAAACAGCTATTTACACAGCAGCAATATATACCATTGCAATAAACAACAGGAAATAAATCATACAAGAAACATGACAACTGGATGCCAACTGACATTTTTTTAAATGTCTTCGCATAGAACCAAAGCAACAACAGAGACTGCACCAAGGCAAGCCTCCTGGGGGAAACTATACCACAAATGTGACACCGCCATCAAAAAGACCCTGCCCCAAGTCCCCACCTGCCTCCACTCAACTGTGAGGGGCACCCAAAGAAAGGCCTCTGATAAAAATCACAGGAACCAACAGGACTACATGAAGGCACAGATCCTTCCCTGTTCCCTAACTGTAAAGGGCCTCAGTTTTGGACCAGATGAAAGTTCTGAGGTCCTCAAAAGCACAGTAAACTAAACCTCAACATGAACAGGGTACAGATAACTGAAGATAGAGCATTCCTTTCCAGGAAAGCACAGTCTTAGGTGGGGTGGGATCTACAGGGGTGCCTAGTGCCATGCCAGCAGCAATAAGCATCATTTTAGCCAGTCACTTTCCCTCCTCAACTATCCTACAAATTATGCCACCCACAGCAGCCCTTGAATTACTAACCTTCCCCAGAGGCCGCTGGAACCCAGTGCTAGACGACAGCCCTCCTAGGACTGGTTGTCTGGTCAGTCCAGAAACAAATAAATTTAGCCCACTGATTGGTCAAATATTAGTAAATGACCCAGTCTTTTTAAACAAACACAATTACAATAAAAGCAAAGCAAAAAGAAGCCAAACAGCAACAGCTAAAAAGCAAAAAGTGCTTTTAAAACCAGCTGTCACTAACCAATGATGTTATAATGAAATTTAAAAAAAATAAGTTGCCACACAGCAGCATTCACGGAGTATTTTACTGTATCTGACCAGGGTCAAAAAGAAGGTCATCAATTGACTGCTCAATTGACCAAAGTTGCCCGGATGACTGATTGGGGCGCCCACCAGAATGAAGACACCGGAGAGACAGAAAAGCAGTGGACAAAAGGTTATCTTCCATCAAAAGCTCTTCCAGAAACCTTCGCTGTGCTTGCAGCCAGTAGACGAGCTCGAGAAGGAAGAAGCTGGTGCATAAAATGGGAACTCAAGATTAAAAGATAAATTGATTTTCAACTCCATGGGCAGCATTACATGATGGATAATGGGCAAAAGGCCATGTTTAAGAGTGCTCGACATCAAGTTAACATAAAAAGGAAGCCGTACATTTACCATGTCAGCAGCATGCCCTCCCAGTAAAGTTAGCACATTATCACTTTGATATATATATATCTCAGTTTATATATAAAATCAGCAGTTCTTGTGAAACATGCATTATTCCTCACAGATGAGTATTTATGTCCATTTCCTCCCAGGTGAAAGGTTATCTGTGGACATATTAGCCAACAGCTGCTTATGATTTTTGGTTGCATGTTATTCTTGGAAAATGAACAGCATATAAGGCATGCTAAACATAACCATGTGTTCTTGATATTCTAGGTCCAGTGTGTCAAAAGTTCAAACAATAAATATGCTTCAGAGGTAGTTTGTGTTGGGGGGGGGGGATGGGGATGGGGGGAAACCATTAGCACAATCCACAAATAGCACAGATTAATCAAAGAAAAGGGCAATTTTGGCACTTTGAAAAAGGAAGTACATTTCATTGCTAATTATTCCTTGTTTTAGATACAAGATACGCTTACTCAGGGATGACCATGAGCTTAGTGTAAACTTTAAAGCAATATATTAATGTATTTAATGATGTGTATCCACCTTCACATCTGACATAGTGGAATTCATACAGATCCCAGTTTCTCCAAAGGCAGGCACTCAAGCACGTGGCAACATGGTTCAACTACATTCACAGCCTCTGTAGAGGAGATTCTCAGAGCCTCTTCAAATGTCCCAAAAGAATCACTTCCCTTCCCCCCCACTCGCAAAGGTCCTTTGCAACACCTAAAGCTGCTCTCAGAATTTACCATTTCTCTTTCCGATTACAGAGCACCCGATTACAACCACAGGACATATAGAAAGTGCTCTAGTCTGAACCAGTGTTCCCTCTAAACTGAGTTAGTGTGAGCTGGCTCACAGTTTTTTTTAGCCTCCGGCTCACACATTTTTGTCTTAGCTCAGGACAGATGGCTCCAGAGCAAACTAATGTATGCAGTAGCCAAATTGCTCACTCACAACTTTAATGCCAGAAGCTCACAAAGCAGAATTTTTGCTCACAAGACTCCACAGCTTAGAGGGAACATTGGTCTGAACCCTCGAAAGTGCTAACCAAATGGGAAGTGTTGGATAGTAAAAGCTGCCTTCCGCCATGTCAAACAATTGGTCCATCTAGCTTCCTTGCAAAAACACCACAAGGTCTTGACTTGAGCTCTGTTCCAGGCATGCTGCCTCAGGCACTTGGAGCATGTGGTCCCTCATGTGCACAAAGGGTTGGATTCTCTGGACTAGGTACTTCCAGGAAACCACGAAAGAATAGCAGAGTGCTCAAAGGCTTTAACGCAGCAGAGCTTGGGGCTAGGTGTGGCAACAGACTTACAAAGTTACACGGATGTCAGCAGTCAATTCTAAAACTAATAAGTAACTTTTATTAAAGGAAACACATGTTTGAGAGTGCAGGTAAGAGATAGATATGGATTACCTATTCTAGCTAACTAGATGGTGTTGGATGCTGGACACATCTCCAGCCTCCATGGTGGAAGATGGAGACCATGCACCTTCTTTTCTTATGTGCATGCAAGAGAGAAGAAAGTGAACCAACACAAAGGACCCTCCCCTGAACAATGGGGATACATTTCTACCTGAATAGAAAGAGAAATCATTCATGGGAGACATTTCAGGGAAACTGGTAAAGCAGGTATAGGTCTGCTGCCAAGAGGTGGTTTTGCCCAAAAACCAGAATGCCACCCCCAATGTCACCAACATGTCTTTGTCACATCTGGGTGACGTAAGCATGTCACCCGCCCCCAATGTGCCTACATTACTACCGGACGATGCAGGAACATCACTTTGGGGTGCTAACTCTCTCCTGCCGGCCAGCTGGCTGGCATGGGGGGCGGGACTGGAAACTGGGGGATCCCCCATGCGCTGGGGGGACCTGGCAGTCCTACTTCATTTGCACATATTAGGTACTGGAAGCAAACATTTGTCTTTGTTGAACACCATATAGCTTTCCTTCAGCTTCATTTCTCTGTACTGTAAAATCATCCTTATTTTCCTTATGCAGAGGGATTCTAACTGTTAGTGGGGGAAACAGTTTTGTTCATACAATGGCCTCTTTTTGCTACTGTCCAGCAGCTCATACGAAGTCTGCTCTTCTGCTGACAACTTTCTTTGTCCATCTTTTTTTTTTCAGGGGAAAGAGGTCTTGTATTCCACAATTTTGCCTTGTTTTCTTTTAAATTCTAAACAAGTATTAGTCAAGGACACTAATTTAGGTTAAGCTTGTTCAAGTGTATATCAGATGGACAAGTGTGATGTGACAAAATATTAATGTAGGGCTGCATTTTTATCTTTATCGCCCTCACTGGTTTTGATAACTCCAACATTAAGTAGGAATAATCCCAAAGGAGTATTTGACAAATATATCTTTGGAGTTAGTAAGCAGATTTTATGATTGCTTAAGCTTTGGAGTGACTTGTAGTAAGTAACAGAATTTTTTTTAAAAAGTTTGATTTTTTTGGTTTTTTTTAAAAAACAATGTTTGTGCTTAAGGAGATTTAAGGTATTTTCCATGCTATCCTAGCCAGAGATACTGTAGTCTAAGACCACTTAAATCAATGGCCTTAGATAAGACTAATTCTGCAAAGGATAGCACTGGTTAAATATGGGTAAAGCCTATTATGTACTGGAGAAGCCTCTCTTAACCATGTGCAGTTTTTTTGGCCAGTTCCCGATCTCTTACCCATGGTTGAGAGGTCTTGATCAGTGTTCCCTCTAAGCTGAGTTTGTGTGAGCTAGCTCACAGTTTTTTAGCCTCCGGCTCACACATGTTTGTCTTCGCTCAGGAAGGATGGCTCCAGAGCAAACTAGTTTTTATGCAGCAGCCAAATTGCTTGCTTAAAACTTTGATGCCAGTAGCTCAAAAAAGTAGACTTTTTACTCACAGGACTCCACAGCTTAGAGGGAGCATTGGTCTTGATCCAGTGTAGATTTGTTTATTTTATTTAAGACATATTTACTTATCTCCATGGGATATGGACACAAAGTGGCTTTGTGTACATGCAAAATGTATACATGCAAAATGTACAAAAGGCAATCAAATTTCACAAATATGCAAAATGAGCAAATTTTGCATTTAGTACTTTCCATTAAGAAACTAGTTCATGGGTGGCAACAGCTCTGCCCTTGATGAAACAGTCTCTCTTCAACAGGCAGACCCTCACTTCCTTCCCTCCTTCTAAAAGGCAGCTTCCTTATAGACCCAGGAGCTGAGGGGGAGTCTCCCCTGAAGCAGGCACGCATTCACTCTCCCTCTTCTAGAAGGCAGCTTTTGTCATAGGGCCCTTTCTGCACCCGTATTTTGCCTGCACCCAGAAGTGGCATAGGCACAGCATGCTTCTTCCCTCCCCTCTCCCAGAATATCCCCAGGAGTCCCCTGCTGGCTTGTCATTCGAATCTGGCAACCCTAAAATGAAGGATAGGAGAGACGTCTGACCTACACAGTCTGAGCTCTAGCAATGGGGCGATACAGAAAGAGAGGTATTGAACTGCTCCTACAGCCATAGGGATACAGCAGAAAGAAGATGTTAGTCATCTTGTACTGTTGCACAACTCCTCAAATCAACTTCATCCATTTCTAATGCCCATATCAATGATTGCTTGGAGATCCAGCTCTTTTAATACAAAATTCTAAGTGGCCATTTGAACGAGTACATCGGGACGCAAAAACATTTGTTAAAGAAGTAACTAGAAGGAAATATTTCTTCCCTGTACTTCTATCTCTCAGGAATGGCAGCAGATGCTCTGTTTATATAAACTGCTGCTAAAAAGAGGAAAGAAGGAACAAAGTAACTGAAAATTTGGACTTGGACTCCACGTTAGCAGCAACAGAATCATAGAATCATAGAGCTGGAAGGGACCTCCAGGGTCATCTAGTCCAACCCTCTGCACAATGCAGGAAATTCACGAATAGCTCCCCTCCACACACACACACACACACACAGTGACTGATGTTCCAAGCCCAGAAAATGACAAAAACCAAACTGGCCTAGAGAAAAATTGTTTCTTGACTCCAATTAGGTGGTCCCAGGATGTTGATTTGTCCAGTTGTGTGGGATACCTTTCAGATTGCCCAGTCTGAGGATGTGGTCAGGATTCTGGGAAGTCTGAGACCTACCAACTGTTTGTACAACCCTTGCCTCTCCTGGTTGCTTAAATATGTCAGAGGGGGGACCTGGCAGACTGGGTCCAGGAGACAGTAAATGCCTCCCTGAGTGATGGGTGATCACTCCTGTCTTGAAGCAGCCAGTGGTTGCTCCACTCCTAAAGAAACCTGTTCTGGACCAAGGAGAGCTGAGTAACTTCCATCCAGGCTCAAATTCACCATTCTTGAGCAAGGTGACGGAATTAGTGGAGGACGGCCAACTTTAGAGATTCATTAATGAAGCAGATTGTTTGGATCCATTCCAGTCTGGTTCCAGACCTGGTTACATGAATGAAACATCCTTCGTTGTCCTGGTGGATGACATGCAGCTGGAGATGGACAGGGGGAATACAACCCTGTTAATTCTCCTGGACCTCTTGGTGGCTTTTGAGACCATCAGTTATGGTATCCTTCTGGATTGCCTTTCAAGGCTGGGAGGTACTATTCTGTAGTGGTTCTGCTCCTACTTCAAGAGGGGGCTGCTGCTCAGCTTCTTGGCCTTTGGGGTTCTCCAAGGCTCTTGCCCCCCATGCTTTTCAATATCTATGTAAAGCTGCTGGGAGAGCTCATCTGGAGATTTGGGCTGAACTGCCACCAATGTGCAGATGACATTTAGGACTATCTTGTGCTACCAGCAAATCCCAGAGAGGGTGTGGAAACTGAACAGGCACCTGGAGGCAGTTCTGGAATGGATGAGGGCTAACAAGTTGAAACTTAATCCTGACAAAATGGAGGTGCTACTGGTGAAAGAAGGTCTGAGCTGGGAAATGTGTTATCCCCTATTCTGGATAAGGTTGTACTCCCATTAAATGAGCAGGTTCATCAGTTGGGGGTGCTCCTGGACCCAGGCCTCATGCTAGATATACAGGACACAGCAGTGGCCAGGGGTGCCTTTCAGCAGCTGTGTTGGTGAGCCAGCTGTGGACCTTCTGGGACAAAAAAGATCTTGCCGCTGTGGTGCCCCCTGGTAACATCTAGATTAGATTACTGCAATGCGCTCAGTGTGGGGATACCCTTGAAGACTGCCCGGAAGCTACCATTGGTACAGAATGCTGCTGCCAGAGTGTTGACTGGAGTGGGTTGTAGGGACCATATAACTCCAGTCTTGTTTCACCAACAGCGGCTTCTAATTTGCTTCCAGGCTCAAGTTAAGGTGCTGTTATTGACCTTTAAAGCCCTGTGTGGCCTGGGACCAAATACCTTCAGGACCATCTTCTCCCATATGAACCTACCCACTCACTCTGGTCATCCTCAGAGGCCTGTGCTAGGAGCTAGACAGGTGGCAAACCCCAGAAATGGCCTTCTCTATGGTGGCACCAAAACTGTAGAACTCCCTCCACAGGGATATTTGTCTGTCTCCCTCTATTGGTGTCTTTCACCAGCAGGTGAAGACTTTTTTGGTTTTGTCTGGCATACCCCCAATAACAGGTTTTGGCCCTCCATCTAGTGTTGGTTGTTTATCTTTTAACTGAACTTTATATGTGAGCTGGATTTTAATTTTTTTCAATGTTTTTATGTTTGCTCCCTATTGGACCCTGATGGTGTGGAAAGGTGGCATAAAAATATTTTAAATAAATATAAATAAAGGCAAAAAGACAGTCAAGGAGTTTAACTGCCCTATGACCACACTAGGGCTAAGCCTAGAATTTGTGGGGCTCACATTTCACAGCAAGAGGTAACACTTTGGGAAGCAATGCTCCCCTGTGGGGAGAAACACACCTCCCCTCTCGGAAAAAAAACCAAGGTCCCTTCCCCTGCTGGACTCCGCATACCACTGCAGACCATACATAAACTAACTGCAGCAAACACACAACGAAAAGCAATCTCCAGCAGTAGAACAGACAGATCACGCTCCAGATCTTTATAATATTAATATTCCACTTTCAGGCTAATTGGGTCCACAAAGCTGCTTATGCACAACTAAGCCCCACAAAACAGTAACCAAGTTTTAAAAAAAAAAACCCCACCACCAGCAGCAATCGAAAAGATTAAAACAGAGGGCATAATAAGCACAGAAACCCAACAGAGAAAAGGAAAGCTTCAAACACATAAATCACAGCTCACAGCCGGGCAATTGTAAATTAGTTTCAAAAGCCCAGCAAAATACAGTTGTTCTGATTAGGCAAGACTGGCACCCTAAGGTGGGGCGGGGAAGAGTACCACAACCTCCAGACCACCAGTGAGAAAATTCCTTTCCCAGTAACCACTCGCTGAACCCCAGAGTTGGAAAAACACAGAGCAGGGCTTCCGTAGATGCCCTAAACATATGAGCATATTCCTACAAGGTGATGTGCACTCCGATACATCCAGCCTGAATATATACCTGGAAAATGCCTTATCAGTATTTCCAAGTGTATTTGAGTATTCGGAGCAGTGTTCAGGATTCTCTGGTGTCCACATCTCCTATTTCCAGGAATATCTGGAAATATCCAGAGCTAGTATTTTAAGGATCCCAGGCCTATGTTGGCTTCCTCTAACAGGTTTCCCCGGGCAATGGGCAGGCAGCTCCCACAGGCATGACTCTTGACTGGTCCAGTGAAGGAAGCTCCTGGCCAGAATCAGCCAAGCACAGGGGCCAGCAGAGCTGCCGTTCTAGCCGACTCCTTCCCCTTTCCTCCCTCCTTTAGGGGGAGCATGGCCCTTCTCTAGGCATTTTTTCTTCCCAGTCCACACTCTCCTACAAGTAGGATGGCTGGGGGCACCTTGTTTAGGAGCCCATAGAATCGGACACCTTGGTCCAGTTCGCTTGAAACTTCGGAGGGGTCTTTCATGGATAAGCAGCACTAACTCCCCTGTAATTTCAGGATCATTTTTTATTTAAAAAAAAACAACCAGCCACTCCAGCTCTCCCCCACAAAGTCCCCCTCACAGGGAACAATGGAACCCAAGTAATTTATTTGTTTGTTGGTTAGTTTTTCGAATTTCTGCTCCGCCCACCCAGCCAGGGCAGCTGACATAAAAACAGATGTGACATTAAAACATAAGTTACAATTAAAACAATTCTAAAATCATAATAAAGTGCTAGTAGTTGTTGTTGTTCATATGACGGTAGCAGCCATTATTCAGTATTCCCAGCTCTCAGTCAGCTCACAGCGTTCATTTTGCTTGTCCTTGCAGCGCTTGATGTTCTTTAGACTGCTGGTGGCAATTTCCGGAATCCAGGGCCCTCTCACATTCAACCATCCGTTGTTCATCATTGGTGGTGGCAGCAGCTCCCAAAAACCTGGTGGAAGAACTCTGTTTTACAGGCCCTGCAGAACTGTAAAAGGTCCCGCAGGACCCTGATCTCCTCCAGGAGCTCATTCCACCAGGATGGGGCCACTGAGAAAGCTCTGGCCCTGGTCATCAACAGCCTAGCCTCCTTAAGACCCAGGAGGGCCAGCCAGCTCTCAGCCCCTGATTGCAGTGCTCTCTGGGGGAATTTTCTGGAATCCCAGAAAATCCCAAACCCCGAAACTGTACCAGGGGGCCAGAATACCATCAAATAGTGGTATTTATACCCTTCATGAAATCCAGATCCAAAAAAACACACCCCTTTTTCCAGCTGTACATCCCTAGTCCACACATGAGCAGGGGATTCCTGATGTATTCTGGTCATTTTGAGCTCTTCAAAAAGTCCAGACCAAAGATGCTGACAAAGCTATACTCTGTGCGCTTGTGAATACCAGTGTTGGCATATCATGATGCTCAACACATGCTTACATGAAGGTGAGCATTTCAGCCCTGTATTCTGCTCTGGTTAACATTAATATAGCCCAGTGGTACACAATCCATGGCACACACAGAGTTTCATTTGCAATTACCATCAACCTGAAGAGTTGCATCACTCCTGCATGCTTTTTTCTTTTCCATCCCACCAAATACACACATACGACAAGATAAACGTTAATATTAAATTTATACCAATAAAAATCACGAGAGCATGTCTGACTGAGGACGTAGGGTAGTCTTTCCCCACCACTGCTGCAGCTTAGCTAAACCCTTGTGTTACATGGAGTAAGGGGAAGGGCTTGCAAGTTATGTCACAAAACAGGGTGCAAGCTTTTGAGTACTCCAGAACTCTTGATGAGGCTGAATGTTAAAAGGTAACTTCTGCCTTATATCAGGCTGAACCCTCATGCTGCAAGAAACATGGTTAGGGTCTCTCTGTGCCACACGGGAACCCCCAGTCAGTCACAATGCCCACAAGGCAGTATCTTTACACACTTTCCCGAAGCACAGAACAGGTGCCATGTTGGGGAACGATACTCAGAAGAGCCACACGCTGTCATTGCCAGAATTTGTCTAAATGAAGGTCTACCCAGTTCAGTATGCTACTAACAGTGGGCAGTCACTCACAGGCAAGGAAAAAGAGCACCCCACCTATTTTCCCTCCAGCAACTGGCCATCAACCATGTAGATTCCATTTCCAGATTTCCTGGCTGACTAGCGATAGATCTGTCCTCCATAATCCCTCTGCTAGCCTTTGTTATACCACGCGACAAAACAAAACAATCTGTCAGATTCCATAGGCTAATTTATATACAGTGAATCATTTATATCTTCGTACCTAGCACTCCACTTGTAAGCTTCTCATGCTCTTCTCCATCGGTATTTTTTGAAGTCTACAGAGATCTTTACTACTTAAGCCTCTCTTCAGAGAAGTAACGCAAACTGAAGAAAATAATCTCTTACAGGATACTACAGGCTTTGTGAGGGTCTTCCATTCAAGCAAGCCACTTTACACAATGAGGCAGACAGATAACTACTGAGGATTGGAGTTGTGCTAATATAAAGACCTTGAAGCCTAAGTGATTTCCCTCCCTGAGAGGGAATTTGCATACATAATAATATACTTGATCTAGCAGGAGAATAGTTGGGATCAAGTTTAAGCCACCTGGGTTATGACAATATAATAACCACTGCCTGAGTTATATTGCCTCACTCTGCTTTCAGCTTTACGCATTGACATAGTACATGAGAGAGCTTCATGCTGCAAGACTCAAATTGAAAAAGACCGGCCCAGCGATCCTAGTTAAAAGTATGTTTGCTGGACAAATTGGCTGCATGTGGGTGTTACCAAGAATGAGCCCAGAAATTCTCAAGTTAAGAACATAAGAACATAAGAGAAGCCAATGTTGGATCAGGCCAGTGGCCCATCCAGTCCAACACTCTGTGTCCTCTTGAGGACACACCAGGTGTCCTCAGGAGGTCCACCAGTGGGGCCAGGACAATAGAAGCCCTCCCACTGTTACCCCCACCCCCATCCCAAGCACCAAGAATACAGAGCATCACTTGCCCCAGACTGAGAGTTCCTATCTATACCTTGTGGCTAATAGCCACTGATGGACCTCTGCTCCATATGTTTATCTAATTCCCTCTTGAAGCCATCCATGCTTGTAGCCACCACCACCTCCTATGGCAGTGAATTCCACATGTTAATCACTCTTTGGGTGAAGAAGTACTTCCTTTTATCTGTTAACCCTACTGTTCAGCAATTTCATGGAGTGCCCATGAGTTCTTGTATTGTGAGAAAGGGAGAAAAGTACTTCTTTCTCTACCTGCTCTATCCCATGCATAATCTTATAAACCTCAATCATGTCACCCCTCAACCATTGTTTCTCCAAGTTAAATAGCCCCAGGCATTTCAACCTTTCTTCATAGGGAAAGTATTCCAACCATTTTATCACTCTAGTGGCCCTTTTCTGCTCTTTTTCCAATGCTATAATATCCTTTTTGAGGTGTGGTGACCAGAACTGTACACAGTTTTTCAAATGAGGTTGCACCATCGATTTATACAGGGGCATTATGATACTGGCTGATTTGTTTTCAGTTCCCTTCCTAATAACCCCCAGCATAGTGTTGGTCTTTTTCATTGAAGTCGCACACTGTCTCAACATTTTCATTGAGTTATCTACTACAACTCCAAGAGCTCTCTCTTGGTCAGTCTCTGCCAGTTCGGACCCCATCAACGTATATTTATAGGTAGGATTTTTGGCTCCAATGTGCATCACTTTGCACTTGGCCACATTGAACCCCATTTGCCACATTGATGCCCACTCGCCCATCCTCGACAGATCCCTTTAAAGTGCCTCACAATCCTCCCTGGTTCTCACCACCCTGAACAACTTTGTGTCATCTGCAAATTTAGCCACTTCACTGCTTACTCCCAACTCCAAATCATTAATAAACAAGTTAAAAAGCATCAGACCAAGTACTGATCCCTGGGGTACCCTGCTGCTTACCTCCCTCCACTGAGAAAATTGCCCATTTATACTCACTCTCTGTTTCCTTTTAATTAGCCAGTTTTTGATCCACAAAAGAACTTGTCCTTTTATCCCATGACTATGGAGCTTACTTAGGAGCCTTTGATGAGGAACTTTATCAAAAGCTTTCTGGAAGTCACAGTAAACAACATCTATTGGGTCCCCCTTGTCCAAATGTTTGTTTACTCCCTCAAAGAACACTAACAGGTTAGTGAGACCTATGAGTTAGTGAGTTAGTTAGTAAGATCTTCCCTTACAGAACCCATGCTGAGTCTTCCTCAAGAGATTTTGTTCATCAATGTGCCTACTAATTTTTTCCTTAATAACAGTTTCCACCAACTTACCCAGTATTGATAGCAGACTGACTGGCCTGTAATTTCCCGGATCTCCTCTGGAACCCTTTTTAAAGATGAGAGTGACATTCGGTACCTTCCAGTCCTCAGGAATGGAGGCAGATTTTAAGGAAATATTACATTTTTTTGTCAGGAGATTTGCATCTGAGTTCTTTCAGAACTCTTGGATGTATGCCATCCAGGCCCGGTGATTTATTTGTTTTTAAGTTGTCTATCAGTCGTAGAACCTCCTCTTTCGTCACCTCAATCTGACTCAGGTCTTTCAACACCCTTCCCAAAATCAGTGGTTCTGGAGTGGGCAAACACTTCTCATCTTCCACAGTGAAGACAGAGGCAAAAAATGCATTCAGCTTCTCAGCCATTTTCCTATCATCCTTCACTACACCTTTTACCCCTTGGTCATCCAAGGGCCCCACTGCCTCCCTGGCTGGTTTCCTACTTCTAATGTATTTGAAGAAAGTTTTATTGTTGGTCTTTATGTTTTTTGCGATATGCTCTTCATATTCCCTTTTTGCCTGCCTGATCACAGACTTGCATGTTATTTCCCACAGCCTGTGTTCCATCACTCGTCTCCCTTCCCCTTACATGCTGTACCAAGCTTGAAAATGTAGTTTAAGTACCATCACAGGTTGTCAAACATCCAAACTGAGTGGATTAGCAAACTGAATTAGTTTTTTTTTTTACTTACCTACGAACCGAGATACTAAACCTGTCCACAGACAAGAAAAACTGAAATTTGTCAAACCATCAAATTTGAACATTATAGCAAACTGTGTTTACTTCTAAACCAGGAAACTCAGTCTTGGCACAGTACATGAGCCTCAGGACTTCCTGCATCAATTTAGCTAGATAAACAAATCACACCATAGATGTATTAACTCTTAGAAAGCACTAACCAAACCCCTGGTAACAGCTGGGCCATAGTTTCTATGCTTTGGCGCGTGTGTTGCTTTTCAAGCACAATAACTATACATTCATAAATTCAAGCTGGAAGCTGTCACAGACCATGCTCAATCTACTACTAAAAAGAAAATTTAGAGCCACCTTTTAAACTATAAGCATGGTGGCCTACTCCTCTGCTCCATTACCCTACGGTCAGGGAACTCAGTGACTTCCCTTCTGGGTTCTACTACCCCTTCTGCTTCTATCCAAATAATCCCAGAACACTGTCTCCCTAGCACAGCTTTGGAAGAGGCTACTCCTGAAAGGTAAAGGTTCTAAAGCTAAGAAAGCCTGACGTTAACAGCCTTGTAGCAGTGCTAAAAAAACTTCATTCTCTGACTCATAATAAAAGGCCTTCAAGCGGTCTGTCTAGGGCTGCTGTATTTTTCAAAGCATTGCCAAATGGAGACTGAACAAAGAGTCCTCTGTCTTGTTCCTTGACTTAGGGCTGCAAAGAGTCAGTTAACTTTTAAAGCTGTAGGAAAGAATGGCTGCACCATGTCTTGAATAAATGAGTGCATGGCAGCACTATGGTAGCAGCATGTAATCCCAATGATCCTACTGACAGAAAGCAATTTTACCTGGCCACTGGAAACCAGACAAATGGTTAAGCGTGACTTTGGATTCCTTAAATGCTACATGTATAGGATTTGAAACGAAGGACAGTCTCAGCCAGTAGGTAACAGGGGAAGTTCTCCTGGGCCCCTGCTAAGGAGAGGTCTGACCACCCATGGCCCCTCCAAAGGAGGGAGGAAAGAAGAAGAACAGACTCCTGCCATTGCTTTCACCTGCCCAACCCGGGGCTCAGGCAGCAGTGGCTCCTGTTCACCTTGCGTGGGGTGAGGGCCACCCCCCATGTGGCACCAGCAGTAGGGCAGTGATTCTGGGGTCCCATCATGGACTTTTGCCCACGGCTCCAGCATCACTAAGAGAGCCCCTGTTTGAAATTAAGAAGACTCACAGCTGCAGCGTGTCCTTTGCCTCGATAGTTCCTGCTGTCCTGTGGGTGTCTCACATCATTCTGAAGATCTTGTTGAGATGCTAGAAAGACCTGCTAGAAAGACCTGTCAGCCTCCAATTGCAGAAGAGAACCTCAAGCAAGTTTAGTCCACAAAAATGCATTTGCAGAATTAAGACAACACAGACATACCTGTGTATCATAGTGAAATTTACGCTATCCTATGCTTAGTTTTGTGTTTGTGGGTCCGTTTTCAACTTAGTTGAGTAGCGAGGCCCAAAAGAATCAAAGCAATGCTATTTTTTACTCTGAATTAACCCAAATGAAAATTTCCATACAATAAGTTTGCTTATGTAAATCTCTTGCATAGTTAAGACAGCATCTTATCCCATTTGTTGATCCTACAAAACGATATGTATTAAGTACCTCTCTGACCAGCAAATGATGTGTAATTACTAGCTTGCTGCATGCGAATTCAAAGAAGTCACACAGGAAATGCAAACATAAAAGGAAAAAAACTACACCTAGAAGAAGAGCTGACCACTTTCAACTTAATCCCTGGTTAATATTGTGCATTAATAAGCAGGAAAATGAAAGTTTAGATGAGTTACAATTTCTATGCAGCAACAGCTACAGCAATTAAATAAACTGAGGATGGCTTAATTGCTTTCATAGAGATTAGCTGTTACTGTGTTCTTCAACAGCTATTTCTCAAATGATAATCACCTAAAACTTTTAAAAGAGGGAGTAAATTCCAACAACCAAACTCTCTCCACAATGGGTATTAACTTTTTACAATCCTGAAATTGGTGCAGTTTACCACTTAGACATGCTGAGTGGTGGGGTTATGGTGTTCTTCATCAATTTAATCTCTTCAGACAACCTATTTCCATTTGGTGACTGCAAAATTCTGCTGTCCGGGGCAAAAGGGGGATGGCCACATGAATCTACTATAGCATCATTTACAGTAGGATTTTACAAAAGGTATTCTGCTGAAATCACCATGAAACATTCGTCTTCACCAGGTCTATTTTTGGGCAGGAACACAAAGGAACGGAGTTCCAGCTGGCTTCTGAGTTGGCCACGCCTACAGCCTCCCCCTCTTGGGTTCCCCAGGTGCCCCGCAAGCCCCGCCTGGAGAAGCCAAGCCGATCCAGGGAGGGAAAGCAGTTTAAACTGCCTCCCCTCCCTGGGTTCTCCAGGCACCCCACAAGCCATGGGGCACCTGGAGAAGCCAATCCTGGGAGGGAGCTGTGCTGTCAGGGGTGTGGCCTAATACGCTAATACATTTCTGCTGTTGGGTGTGGCCTATTATGCTAATGAGTTCCTGCTGGGCTTTTTCTACAAAAAAAAGCCCTGGTCTTCACACACACAAAGTTGTCTTGGGCTGAGGTCAGAGGACAGGCTTGGTGCAGACTGGCAGTGCCTCTATTTTATACTGTGTTGTTTGTTTCAGAGAGGTTTGTCCAGACATGCCACTCTTAACCTGCCTCACGGTGTACTCACTCTGTGGTTGACTGTTCAGACTACTGCTGCGCGGTAACCACAGAGTGGGCAGTCGGGCGGCATCCTTTCTTAAAAATTGTCTTTTATGCATGTGCAGAAGCATTCATTCAAAGCACGACTCCACTGTGACAGCTCCACAATCCCTCTGCCAAGTACTGCAGCCCCTCTCAGTCTCCTTTGCTTTGCCTCTCTTCCTTGAAATACAGTGGGGGGGGGATGTAAGCATCATGCAGATTTACATGAGTAGCCCCACTGACTTCAGTACATTTACTCTTGTGTCAATCAGAGGATGCTCTCCAACAGCAACTCTGAAGCAGAAACCCCTTTTTCTGCTAACACAGTTTGTATGGAGGGGGGAGTGGGATGGGGAGCAGGGTTGCCAGCTCCAGGCAGGGAAACTCCTAGAGATTTGGGGATGGAATCAAGGGAGGACAGGGACCTCAGTGGGAAACAATGCCATAAAGTGCACCTTCCAAAGCATTCTTTTTCCCCAGGGGAACTGATCTCTGTAGTCTGGTTAACTTTAGCCAAGGTCCATGCCCAGAAAGTCCTGCACACATCTTTGGGGCAGATATTCAGCCCAAGTTTACTTGGAAGCAAGGCTGCCTGGATTTTTAAATTTTTTCGACTCTACCAGAGTCTCCCAGAATTAGGGATGGCAGCCTCCGCAGGCTCCCTGCCAATATGGGAACCTAACTAGGCTTTACAACTCCAAGAAATAGAAAATAGGGGGTTTGGGGGGGGATTTGTCACTCAAAAACAACTCCCCTGAGGGGTTCCCGATCCCGACAGAATGTTTGGGTGCAGAAATGCACAAGCAGTGATTCAAAACTCTGGGGCAAAAATCCGCTTATGCGCACATCACTAATTGAATAATGGAAGACACACAGAAGTGTGTGTCTGTGTAATGGAAGATCTGTGTAATGGAAGATCACACAGAAGTGTGTGATCTGACTGCCCAAATGGCTTGATTCCGCAAGAAAGAGTTCAGACATCAGGAAATGTGCAGTGAGACCAGTTTAATCCGTAAAGATCAGACTTTCTCAGGTGCTGGGAAAGTCAGGGGTGAGAATGGGACACTGACAAGTGGGAAATGTATACAGATGTCACTGTCCGAACAAGCATTTTTAATCCAGAGGGGAGAAGCAATGACATTGGATCAAACCGCTCATCTGATTGCAGCCTTATACTGAACCAGATCATTGTTCCATCAACATCAGTATTGTCTGCTCAGACTGGCAGCAGCTCTCCAAGGTCTCAGGTGGAGGTCTTTCACATCACCTCCTGCCTGGTCCTTTTCAGCTGGAGTTGCTTGGGATTGAAACTGGGACCTTCTGCATGCAAAGCAGAGGCTCTACCAGGTAGCCATGGCCCCTCCCAAGCTCCCTCCCCTCTTCGACTAAGGTATTCAACTCCCAATAGTAATGAATTGTCCAATCTCAGGCCAAATCCTGACAGGATTCATCCAGTTACAAGGGCAGTCGCTATAACACGTCAGGAAATGTCTAACTACTTAGGAAACACAAGCCCTTTTCAGATGTTACATGCATGCATAACAGGAGCCCAGCACATGGAGCCCAGGAGCTCCACCATATTGTCTGAACAAGGACAATGCACATACGGCTCTGGAATGTGCAAACCAGAAACCTGGAAAATCCAGTGGTTCAATTGCACATACAGAAGTTGCACACGCATGCAAAATACGCACATCACCCCTGTTCGTACAGTACAGTGATGATGTGTATTGGGAGGACCCACATGCGGTTGCTGACCTGCCTTGGGCTAAATTATGCAGTTTTTGCCAACCAAATGAAAGTCAGTTTGGCTGGGCCAAAACAAGGCCTAGGGGCAGAAGCAACTTTGTGCCACCGTCAGGTATAAGAGAGAAGATCATGACTGCCAAATAGATAAAGACGCTAAAAACAGACAGCTCAACAGAAGGCAGCATCAAGGATTGGCATCCTAAAGTCCAGAAGCACAAAATTAGTGGGGCTGAAACAAATGGCTGAAATAACGACTAGAGAGAATACAGAATGGGATAGGCTGAGGAAAGACTGGGGGCACTCATACTTGAGGGAAAGATGGCCAAGGAACTGGGATGTCAAAGAGAAAGAAGAATTGTGGGAAGCCTCATATTAGACCTTGAGGTAGAAAGGATGACTTACAGCAGCCAGCGAGAGAGAGCCAACAGGCAGGTCTGCAGGCTACAGAGCCAAGTAAGCAACAAGGCCAAAGAAATGAATGTCACATTTGATTTGAATTATGCCTTTAGCTACAGATCTATGGTTCTTTTTCCCAATTTACAAGGTATTATTCATTTTCTTATTTAGATTTTTATGCCCCACTTGTCTCCCCACTCCCCCAAACAGCTTGTAATACCATTCTCCTTATCTCCATTTTATCCTAACGACTCTGTGAGCCGGGTTAGGTTGAGAGTGTGAAGGTGTGACTGGCCCAAGATCACCCAGCAAGCTTCCACGGCAGAGCGGGGCTTCAAACCTGGGTTTTCCAGACCCTAGTTGGACCCTCTACCATGTCCGATCTGAGAGATATGCAGAAACAGGACAGACTTGCTCAGGACCAGTTTGCAAACTTCACCAACAATCAGTTACGTTTCTTACTGGGGTTTTTTATTCAAAAGTCTTGAACAGATCAAAATCCAGCCCTCTCACAGGCAATTACCACTGCTAAATATTTAGCAACTGCAAAGGCAGTTTTCCGATCCTCATCTCCTAGGAAAAACTGGACTTTTTTTTTTAGATGGTAAATTCACATAATCTAATAAGAGGGAGCAGGGCTCATTTCGTAGCAGGAGCTCCTCTGCATATTAGGCCACACACCCCTGATGTAGCCAGTCCTCCAAGAGCAGTGATGGCGAACCTTTTAGAGACCAAGTGCCCAAACTGCAACCCAAAACCCCACTTATTTATCGCAAAGTGCCAGCACGACAATTTAACTTGAATACTGAGCTTTTAGTTTAGAAAAAAGAACTCATACATTAACATCTTTTGTCTTAAAAGAAAAACACAATAACAGAGCTTTCAATTATACAAACAACTTTTTATTGAAAGGTAAAAGTTTGCATTTGGCATGCTTTTGAACAATTAATGTGATTTTTGCTGTTGTATGCATGCTGATAATTTGTCTAACCTTGGCTCATACTTTGTAAGTTTGAGAGCAGCCCAGCCTTGAGTCTGTGTCGTCTTTTTCCTTTTAGAGACTAAGTGCCCAAACTGCGTGCATGCCCACAGAGAGGGCTCTGAGTGCCGCCTCTGGCACGCGTGCCATAGGTTTGCCACCACTGTCCAAGAGCTTACAGTAGCCCCTGTAAGAAGAGCTCTGTAAGCTCTTGGAGGATTGGCTACCTCAGTGGTGTGTGGCCTAATATGCAAAGGAGCTCCTGCTACGAAATGAGCCCTGAGAGGGAGAATCAGTTATGTTAAGCTGGCTCTGCTGTCCCTATACCAAACACTCTGTTCAGCTCACCACATTTGCCCTGGTCTTGGATTTTACATAAAGTATGCTAATTTCCATGTACTTGCATGAGATCCATTGCAGTAAGTTTTCCAACTCTTGCCACAGAGAGCAGGGAAATGAGCACCAAACTATCCCAGGAGCATGCAACTTACAGCTTCCTCACAGCTGAGTATGCTTTTCAAATATAGTACAGCCTCCAGGTTGAAAGTCTAAGCTTCCTGAACCATTTCTCTCGAACCGAGGTAAGCAAGGTAAGACAGACCAAAGAAAGAGCCAAAGCTGTTACATCACAGCGGAAGCACGGATGCAAGAACGATGAAAGCAAAGTCGTTAATACCGATGTAGCCCATAGGTCTAAAAAGCTCAGGCACAAACCAAGCCACAGTTCAGTTCAATAAGTTAAGTGTTTCTTCAGGCAAAGATGGTTCCTGTGTTGTGTACTGTACTGTCGAAAGCTTTTACGCTACTTAAGTGGCTCCTGGATTCACTCTCCAACACATCCTACGATGCACTCAAGAGCTTCTTCCGTCTAGATGCTCTGCACGATATTTCCTAAAGCAATTAATAAATGCCTAAGTATTAATATGGCCCCATTTTACCATCCTCATGTTAGCTCTAAATTATGTAACAGTTCTGCTACTTGTGCAGCACCACTCCAACAGAAATGGTACTTTCGTTGGTCCAACTACAGTTATTACTGCAGTTTCTAGCACTGGCCACCAACTAAAAATACCTGGTGGAAGTTATTTCCACTGTGTTAAGAAGTGTGAGTCTCTTTTCATACCTGGGGGCTCCAGGGACTTGCTAAAGTATACGGATGAAGCATAATAAAACTGAAGAATGTTTCAAGTATGCAGATAGGACAGAAGGAAGTATTTTTAGATACAAAGAGAAGAGGAAGGTTTTCCTTTGACATCAACCTTTTTTATTCCAGACCAGTTCCGCTTCATGGAGGTAATTGCCTCTTCCCAGATCGGTCCCCAGTGATGCCAGTTCTCCTTGGAAATTACAGTTAACTTGACTCTAAACTGGTGATCTCCTTATAGGTGGCAATGAACTGGGAGCCAGCTTAGCGATATTATTTTGGCAAGAGCCAGTCTGGTGTGGTGGTTAAGAGCAGTGGACTGTAATCTGGAGAACCGGGTTTGATTTCCCACTTCTCCATATGAAGCCATCTGGGTGACCCTGGGTCAGTCACAAGTTCTTTTGGAGCTGTTCTCTTGACAGCAGTTCTTGAAAGAGCACTCTCAGCCCCACCTACCTCACAGGGCATCTGTTGTGGGGAGAGGAAGGGAAAGTGGTTGAAAGCTGCTCTGAGACTCAGAGTGAAGGGTGGGGTATAAACCCAGCTCCTCCTCCTCCTCCTCTTATTCTTCCTTCTTTCCTTCTCCAACAATTTCCCTCTTCAGAGCAAATTCCTTCCTTACCTCTGTTAGAAGGAAAAAATCAACACCAGGCTTAACAGCACTCAGCACGAGATAATGCTCCCACTTAACCAGGATCTGGAAAACGGGGGATCTGGCTCTATCTCTCTAAACTAGCACATACACTATCACGACTTGTGGAAATTAAAAAGAAAACACAATTATTCCCTGTAAGAAATAGCATTCTGGAACCTACAAGAAGAAAGTTACATGGGATGTCCTTTAGTTTATACGGAGAGAGAAAAACATCTCCATCTACTCTGTGCACCATTATGACGTGTATAAATCCATCATACCCATCTTTAGTCTTCATACCCATCTTTTTGGTAACTAAGCTAACAAGCCAGTTTGCTCAGCTTTTCTTCTAAGGGAAGAGGCTCCAATCTTTCAGACCATTTCTGTTGTCCTTTATGGCTCCTCTCCAGATCCACAATATCCTCTTTGAGACAGACAAGCAGAACCGTACACAATGCCACTCAATTCCCTCCTGTGCAAAGGTTATGGGGACAGGATTTGCTGGTACTCCATGAAAGGGAGCGGGTGGGCATTGGGTACATGCATAGCATGGGGGGGGGGGCGGGATGGCAAAGTAGAAAGCTCTGTAAGATACCACTGCACTGTCCCCCTCCTCTTTGACCCACCTCGTGCGTAGATCATGCACATGGTTTCATCTCCTTGCTGTGGTTGTGGGCAGCATCCCTCACAACCCCAGCGTGGAGATGAGACCACATGCATGAGCCACCTGCTACGTATCAGTTATCTGCGCCCCAAGTCCACAATCCTGGATAACAGCCAGTTTAGACACACAGCATATATGCAAAGTTGGGTCAGGTTGTGCCTATGTGCACAGCAGCAACATTAAGGAGCAATTTGCTTGTGAATGCTTCTTGGATTTCTTCAAAATGCTTCCATTTAAAGGAAGCTATTTAGCTCAGGGAGCTGAGAGCAGAGTAAAAGATGCTTTCATATGCAGGCCAGGCATGCTGCTTCATATTAACAAGTAAGAGCATTCTCTCTCTCTCTCTCTCTCTCTTCCCTCCATCCCTCCCTGCCATTCAACAGCATCAAATGAAGAAAGTATAGTTCTTGCATTTCAGCCTCCAAAGGACAGGCGTCTACAACATACAAACACCCCATGTGGCACAGTGTTCCGACACAAGAATTGATTCAGAGCCATGTAACAGACTTCACAATGTCTCTCTATAAACCTGTTGCCATAAATGAAGGCTTCTCCAAAAGGGCCCATGCACATAAAAACTTAGAAAAAATAATTCTGAAATTCCAGTGCGTTTTTCTTGTTCAATAGGGTACAACTGTCTTCCTATAATTTCTGTGTCTCAATCCATTTTCCTCATCACCAGTCTTCTCACATCCTGACTCAGGCCCTTTCCTGTTCCGCTTGTCTTCCAGAGGCCCATTCTGTGAAGCAGCAAAAGGTCCCCAGGAACATCTGAGCAAAGGTCATCGCTGGTCAAGCCACAGCAAGCAGTGACCCGTAACAGCCAGTAAGAACAGGCCAGGAAACTCCCACAACATGATGCCAGCCAATCCCAGAAAGAGATTCAGTGGGAAGGAACAGGCTCCTGCCTACTGGGATGGAATTCCCATAGAGTGCAAGAGGGCTCACCTGGGAGCTCACAGGAGGCTAGAACTAGCCATGGGGGAAAGCTCAGTGACAGTGCCACATAAATCCAGGAAGGTACACTGCTAGCTAGAGGGCAGGTGGGATGGTATGACCCGAGCTCTTCAGAACTTGGAAGCTAAGCAGGGTCAATATTTGGATGGGAGACCTCCAAGAAAGACTCTGCAGAGGGAGGCAACAGCAAACCATCTCAGCTTCTCACTTGCCCTGAAAGCCCCTTATTGGGGTCGCCATAAGTCAGTTGTGACTTGACAGCACTTACATACATAAGGAACTAGCTGAACAGGGTCCCCTTCCTTTCTTTAGGGTGGCTGATAAGTATTGGAGTCGGGAGTCCATGGAGTAGTGAAACAGCTAGATCTTTATTGCTGGTCTGGATGAAGCATACATCCCAGGGCTCCAAGCCCTCCTTTTATGCTGGTCAGGGACAATCCCCTGACCTCACCCAACTGGCCTGATAGGCTATTAGAAATCTATTTACATTTCATAGGTTCCCTGGGAGAAACCTAGGTACAGGATTGGTGGCCGGTTTGAATCCACCTGGCCTTTGTTCTACCTGGCTGAAGCTCAGGTAGTTTCTTGGCCATGTGCTCTGGCCATGCTCTGGCCATGTGCTCTGGCCATGCGGTCGCAATGAAGAGAGCACATGGCGACCGCATGGTCAATACATAACACCCCTCCCCCCATAGTCCAGAACCCCTCTGCACACATAGTCTTTGAGATAGTCCGGGCGTCTGCGCTCACGTCCAGAGCGCCGGGGGGTTGTAAGGCGGGGTGTGTTGCTAGTGTCGGCAGGTTGCGGTGTGGGTAGTTGTTCTGCTGGCGGGGCCTGTCTGCTCGGGGGTTGTTCAGGTGTGGATGGTGCGACTGCTTCGTCCGCGGGCAGGAGCGGCATCTCCGCAGTCTCCGGATCAGGGTCTGGCGCTGCTTCTGGAGTCGTGTCGATGTCACGGTCTGTTGGTGCAGGGAGTTCGGGGGCCTGGGTATCATCGTGGTTCTGGGTACGGCGTCGAATCTGGTCAATGTGCCGTTTCCAGACTACGCCATCTTCCGTAAGGACCTCATAGGAATAAGGCCCTGTGACTCGGACGATCCTCGCGGGGAGCCATGTTGGACCCCGCGCGAAGTTCTTTGCGTATACGGGGTCTTCGGGAGCAAATCCTCGGGCAGCTGGCCGGTCCTCCATTGTTGGGTTCCCCTCGATTGCTCGGTCGGGATGTAGGCGGTCCAAGACGGTTCCCAGTCGTCTTCCCATCAGAAGTTCGGCTGGCCGGCGCCCGGTCCCTGAGTGGGGTGTGTTCCGTTGGCAGAACAGGAACTTGTACAGCTGCTCTTCCCAGTCGCCATGCTCCATCTTCTTTAACGCGTCCTTCGTTGTCCTCACCATGCGCTCGGCCTGGCCATTGGTTGCGGGGTGGAACGGAGCGGAGCGGATGTGGCGCAGACCGCAGGCTTCCACAAACCGTTGAAACTTGCCGGAGGTGAAGGCGGTCCCGTTGTCGGTCACGAGAGTTTCTGGCATTCCGTGTGTCGCGAAGATCGGCCAGAGACTTCTTAAGGCAGCGTTGGTGGAGGTCGAAGCTACCGGCACTACCTCAAGCCACTTGCTGTAGCTGTCAACAACGATAAGAAACAACCGGCCCTGGACTGGTCCCGCGAAGTCTAGGTGCAGGCGGGACCAGGGCTTGTTAGTAGATTCCCAGGATCGGACAGGAGCGTGTGGCGGATCTGGCCGTGACTCCTGGCATTTGGTACACTTCTGGACCCGCCCCTCAATGTCTTTGTCCAGGCCTGGCCACCATACGTAACTCCGGGCCAGAGCTTTCATGCGCACAATTCCCGGGTGAGCCTCGTGGAGGGCCTCTAGCACTCGGGGCCGCAGGGGCCCGGGGATCACCACTCGAGATCCCCATAGCAGGCATCCCTTGTGGGCCGATAGTTCGTGCCTGCGTGCCGTGAAAGCGGCAAAATCTGGTCCCGGTTTTTCTGGCCACCCCCTTCCCACCCAGTCCGAGACACGGGAAAGGATGCGGTCCCGCCGCGTGCGACGGGCCACATCTGATACCTGTACGGGGCGCTCCGGTAGATCCTCTAGGAGCGCGACGTGGAAAGCGGGAGCCGGATCAGGGTCGCAGGACGGGAGGGGAAGACGGCTGAGGGCGTCTGCATGACCCATCGCCTTCCCCGGGCGATGTACCAATTCGTAGGAGTAGCCTGACAAAAAAATTGACCACCGCAGGACCCGCGGGGACAGCATGTGAGGGGTCTGCCTGTGGGGGGCAAGGAGACCCAGCAGCGGCTTGTGATCCGTGGCCACGGTGAACGACCGTCCGTAGAGATAGTCGTGAAATTTCCTGACGCCAGCTACGATTGCTAGGGCCTCCTTGTCGATCTGGGCGTAGTTCCGTTCTGCCGACGACAGGGTCCTGGAGTAGTAGGCAACCGGTACCTCCTTTCCGTTGGGTAGCCGGTGTCCCAAGACCGCCCCAACGCCGTAGGGGGATGCGTCGCAGGCCAGGATGACAGGGAGCCTCTCATCGAAATGCGCTAAGACCGCATTTGAAATTAATAAGTCTTTGACGGCCCGGAAGGCTGCATCATGCTTGGGACCCCAGGCCCAAGCCGCTCCCTTGTCCAGGAGACGATGCAGGGGTTCAGCGACCGCCGCCTTGTGCGGAAGGAAGGCGTGGTAGAAGTTCACAAGTCCCAAGAACGCCTGGAGTTCCGCCTTTGAGGACGGGCGGGGTGCACCTGTAATTGCCACTACCTTCTCCTTTGTAGGGTGAATGCCGTCTGCGGTGACTTGGAACCCCAAGAAGGTCACCGAGGAGACTCCCAGGGTGCACTTGTCTTTTCGAACCTTGAGACCCGCGTCCTGGAACCTTTGCAGCACCATCCGGAGGCGAGCTGCGAACGTGTCGGCGTCCGGGGCAGCGATGAGGACGTCGTCGAAAAACGGCTTCACTCCTGGAACATCTTTTAGGAGAGAATCCATTAGATTTTGAAAGATTCCGGGTGCTACGCTGACCCCAAATTGGAGGCGTTTTACCTTGAACGCTCCCTTGTGAGTCACAATCGTTTGTGCCTCGGCCGTTGCTTCGTCTACGGGAAGCTGCTGATAGGCTTGGGCCAAGTCTAATTTTCCAAATATTTTGGCACCCGCGAGGGAGGCCAGAACATGGCTGACCACCGGTACCGGGTACGCATGGTCCTGTAATGCCTTATTAATTGTACATTTGTAATCCGCGCAGATGCGGACTTCCCCGTTAGCTTTGAGGGGGGTCACAATGGGAGTCTCCCACTTGGCGTGGGAGACCGGCTCGAGCACCCCTTGTGCCACGAGCTTTTCCAACTCTGCCTCCACTTTGGGCTGGAAGGCGAGTGGTGGCCGGCGGACGGCCACGCGGATGGGCCGGACTGCCGGGTCCAGGTCGAAGGAAACCGGGGGTCCTTTGTAGCAGCCCAATGAGCCATCGAAAACGGCGGGAAATTCCTCGCAGATGGATGAGAAGTCAGTAGAGCCCATGCGGTGTATTCCGGTCCACTGCACTCCGAGCGGCTTGAACCAGGCGCGACCTAGGAGACTGGTTAGATTGCGCTCCACCACGAGAAGGTCCAGCAGGCCATTAAAGGCATGGTACTGGACCCGGACCCTGGCTAGCCCCTTAATAGCCACTGGGTTTTTCTGGAAGTCCCGGAGGACCAACCCAGCCGGCAGCCGCAGCCAGCGTGCCCCCTTCGGGCAGAGGCGGCGGAACGTAGCTGCGGACACAATTGAATATGCTGACCCTGAGTCCAGTTCCATGGAGCAAGGAACTCCCTCTATTCGGAGAGACACGGAAATTGCGCCCGGGATGGGCTGAGGCAAGTTCATTACCGTGGCCGTGGGAACGACACTACCCACTTCTTCGAAGTTCACTGCTGGGGCACGGTGGCTGTTCCTCAGGCGGCAGGCCCGGGCGAGATGTCCTGCTTTCCTGCAGGCGCGGCAGATGGCATCACGGAAGCGGCATGTCCGTCTGTCGTGGGGGTCCCCACAGCTGGCGCACGTTGGGGCCTGCCTGTTGAGGGAAGCAGGAGAGGGAACAGAGACAGATGCTGGGCGCCGGCCCTTGGGCCTGGGGACGCCGGGCTCACCCTTCTTCGAGCGTGGTTGCATCCGGTGGACGTCCTCTTCTTCGCTTGAGTCGGGTTCGGGAGGAGCCGCCTGGTGGACTTTGGTGGCTGCCTTGTCCTTTTGCGTTGTCTCGAAGGCTGCCGCAGTTTCGAGCATCTTCTCCAAGGTTGGCTCCGGCATTGCAATGAGGCGCCGGCGGAGCTTGGCTTCCCGGACCCCTCCCATGAAGGCGGTCTCCACGTGGTCATCCATGTGGCGGAATTCGCAGCCCACGGCTAGTCGACGGAGTTCAGCCAGGAAAGTGGCGGCTGACTCCCCCGGCTGCTGCTGGCGCTGTATGAACTCCCAGCGCCTGGCCAGTTTTGATGGCTTCGGGGCGAAGTAATCGCCGAGGGTCTTGGTGAGCACATCGTAAGACACCTCGGTGGGGTCTTGCGGGGCTAGTAGGTTCTGGGCCACCCGCATGACCTCCACCCCTCCGGAACTCAAGAGCCAGGCACTCTTCAGGTCCGCATCTGTGATTCCGCGGACCTTAAAGGCACAACCCAGCGTCTTGAGCCAGGACTCCCACGTCTCGGGGCGAGACGTATTGAAAGGGGTAATTGGTCCCGGAGCGTTTGCCATATTTACCAGAGCAGGAGCGGCGGCGGCTGTTTGAGCGATGTCCTCGTGTCTTGCGGCGGTGCCGGGGAGTGCTGAGGCTTGGCGCTGGCTAGTGCCGGAGGATTGGGCTCAGAGCGGCTTGCGGCGAGGCGTTGGAGCGCTGGAGCTCGGAGATGCCTGCAGCCGGCGGGACGGAGCTCGCTGTGCTGCTGTGGTCTGCTGGAGAGTTGCTCATCGGGATCCCACCTTCGTCGCCACTGATAAGTATTGGAGTCGGGAGTCCATGGAGTAGTGAAACAGCTAGATCTTTATTGCTGGTCTGGATGAAGCATACATCCCAGGGCTCCAAGCCCTCCTTTTATGCTGGTCAGGGACAATCCCCTGACCTCACCCAACTGGCCTGATAGGCTATTAGAAATCTATTTACATTTCATAGGTTCCCTGGGAGAAACCTAGGTACAGGATTGGTGGCCGGTTTGAATCCACCTGGCCTTTGTTCTACCTGGCTGAAGCTCAGGTAGTTTCTTGGCCATGTGCTCTGGCCATGCTCTGGCCATGTGCTCTGGCCATGCGGTCGCAATGAAGAGAGCACATGGCGACCGCATGGTCAATACATAACAGTGGCCATTCCCAAAGGGTTAGGATAATGCCAGTTAACCAACCCGGCCTCACTGGATTCCAGCTTCTCCCACCCATGTTGCCTCCAGAGTCTTCCCCTTCTGTACTGCAGGATGACTGTGCAACACACGCTTAAGTAGACAAGTCCTATTCCCAGGTTGCAAAAGTACTCAAGCCAATCTACGGGCAATACCAAACATGCAGGCAGCATGTTCCCACCCAGTGCCACATTTCCTCTGGATCTAATGCTTTGCAAACAAAAATTCTTGCAACAATGAGCTGGGAAAGGGGGGGGGGGAGGGAGAGAGGGAGGGAGAGAGTGATTGACCAAGGTCAAGATCAAAAAACTGAAAGCAGAGAGGAAAGATTTCCTTGGGTCTGCATCCGCCAGTCAGCCCCCATGCGACCAGCAGCGGCAACTGAACTGCTGACACCGAATACTGTTCCACATGGGTGGACATCTTTTGCAGGCCTCTGCCCTCGGCCTACCAAACTATATTGCTTCACACAATCCTGTAATATTGAACTGTCTCTTTTTGCAGGCAGAGGTGACCTTAGCCACTCAGCGGGCGAGAGAGTTGGGTGAGAGTCGAGGGGAGCTTGCAAAGTCCACGGCATCATCATCCCAAACGACCTCGGCAATTGCCCCTCGCACCTCCCAATGCCACATTTGACGCAGTCATCTTTCCCTGCCGCTTTGTCTTGAAGTTACAGTCGCAAGAGCAATTTTAACTTAATGCCATCAAGGAAGGGAGGCTTGGTCTTAAGCAGAGAAATATGCAGCAGGAGCATATGCTCTTCAGGCACAAATACTTCCTAACAAAGAAAACACAAAGCAAAGACAGAAATATCCATAAAACACAGCCTATATAAAATAGCAAACCTTCCAGACATATGCTAACTGCAGAGTGGATTTTTTTTTTTTGGTAATTCAATTTTTTTTCAAAACCTGCATGACAATTTGACAGAACAGGCAAGCAATCGGAAGTAAAACAAATTAGAAGAACCATTTAAAAACACACGCACATCTGCAAAAGTATTTTCTTTTAGGCATTCTGTCACTGGAACATACCAGAGAAAGCCAAACCCTGCAATGATACAGCAGCCTCCTCTGAAACATCCCGTGGAAAATGAGATACTTTAAAAAACAGATCTAACATTTTATAGCCACTCCAATCCTTCCGTTCTATTATCAACGAAGTTTTTAGGAGTTCAAAGAATGCCTTATCAGCACCAACGGGGGGGGGGGGGTTCCATTCGGCGCAAGGAATTAAACATGTTCATCCTGAGTATGCCATTATGTGGGGGCACAGATGAACCATAAATCATCAAAGGCCAAGAGGTGAATTTAAATGAAAGCCTCATCCCTCAAGCTTTCGTGTTTATTTTACGGAAGCAATTTTAAGGAGTGGGGTAAAGACTGAATGCATTTAAATCATGGGAACTGTCTTTTCAGAGCGTTAGGAAATAAGATGGGAACTGGAGAGAACAGACAGAAGTATGTATGTAACAGATAGATGTACTGGAAGAGGATGCCCAGGGAACATTAGACATGCTTTGCCAGCTCAATCTAGGGTCCATCTAGTTGACTGATTCCACCAGCAGCTGGACAGATGCCTAGGAGCTCACAAGCAAAGCACAATAGCCACTCTTGTGGGTCTGGTGTATCAAAGGTATACTGCTTATGCACATGGAGGTTCCATTTAGCTATCACAACTCGCAGCACTTGATAAACTCAACCTCAATTAAATAGGCTAATCCCATTTTAAGGCTAAAATAGCAGCCATCACCATATCCTGTGACAGCAGATTTGGGGAAATCACTCAGATAAGCATGGTGAAAGAGCAAGGGGGAGAAAAACATTTTCTGCCCAGCCTTTTGCCACACACATTTGTAATTTTATATTCTCCTCCCTCCCACAAGCCCACTTTTTGACTAATTGTTCAATAAGAAAGTAGGCAGGCAGCTTTTGTCTTGACATTATGAACAGATGCAATTAGGTGGTATTTTTGTTTTATTTGGAATGAAAGCCTTTTGAACCGAGAAGAAGAAGAGAGATTGGATTTATATCCCACCCTTCACTCGGAGTCTCAGAGCGGCTTACAAACTCCTTTCCCTTCCCCTCCCCACAACAGACAACCTGTGAGATGGGTGGGGCTGAGAGAGCTCTTTCCAGAGATGTCCTTGAGAGAACAGCTCTGACAGAACTATGGCTTGACCAAGGTCATCCAGCAGCTGCAAGTGGAGGAGTGGGGAATCAAACCCGGTTCTCCCAGAATAGAGTACACGCGCTTAACCACTACACCAAACATTGGGGAAAGTGAAAAAGTGCTAAAATAACACAAAGCCAAACCACAAAGGGTCTTTCCATGTAGGCCCCGAGATTTCCAAGGCTCCTTCCTGAACATACCCCCCAAAGCCATTTGCCAAACATGAAGGACTCTCTTACAGTGGCTTGTCTCTTTCCTCCAAGATCGGGGACAGAGAGTGGTGCTGGGGGAGCAGACGTCCCAAAGGCACCCACTGGTATGTGGTGTGCCCCAAGGGGTGGTGCTATCCCCGATGCTGTTCAACATCTATATGTGCCCTCTCGCCCAGATTGGCCGGAGGCACAGACTGGGCTGTCACCAGTATGCGGATGACACCCAGCTGTATCTGCTGTTGGGCGGCCAGTCTGGAACCACCCCAGATGACCTGGAGCGGGCGCTTCAGGACGTGGCGGGCTGGTTTAGGCTGAGCCGATTGAAATTGAATCCAACGAAGATGGAGGTCCTGTGCCTGGGTTGGAGCGGGTCAGGGGTAGGGACCCCATTGCTGGCCTTCGGGGGGACACCAGTGGTGCCAGCGCCGAGGGTTTGGAGTTTGGAAGTGCTCCTGGATGCTTCCTTAACCATGGAGGCCCAGGTAGCAGCCACTGCCAAGGCAGCCTTCTATCATCTGAGGCTGGTTAGGCAGCTGGTTCCCTTCCTTGAACGCAATGACCTGGCAACAGTGATCCACGCTATGGTCACCTCGAGACTTGACTATTGTAACGCTCTCTACATGGGGCTGCCTTTGTCCCAGCTCTGGTGGCTGCAGCTAGTGCAGAATGCCGCGGCCAGGCTATTGATGGGTCTCTCTGTGAGGAACCATGTCCAGCCTGTGCTGAAGGCGCTGCACTGGCTGCCTGTAGCATACCGGATCCGGTTCAGGGTGCTGGTTTTAACCTTTAAAGCCCTATATGGTTAGGGGCCTGTTTACCTAAGCGACCGCCTTTCCCCGTATATACCCCAGAGGGCGCTGCAGTCAGGCACACAACATCGCCTGGCCCTCCCCGGCCCGAGAGAAGCCAGGTTGGCGACCACCAGGAACAGAGCTTTCTCAGTGGCAGCCCCCCACTGGTGGAATGAGCTCCCGGAAGACATCAGGGCCCTGCGGGACCTTTTGCAGTTCCGCAGGGCCTGCAAGACGGAGCTCTTCTGCCAGGCTTTTGGGGCTGCCACTGGGGGAAATGGCCACAGGTAACTGGCCAGTTAAGTACTCGTATAACTGTAGGTGGTTGCCTCCTGGCTGTGGGGAATGTAGTTGCTGCCCTAGCGCTGGATTTGTAATTTGCCGCCATTTCTTAGTGGTTTGTGGTTTTATTGTAATTTATTATATTCTGTATGTACTGATTTTAACTGTTGTGAGCCGCCCAGAGCCGCCTGTGCTAGGCGGGATATAAATCCAAATAAATAAATAAATAACCAGCATCCAATGAACTGCAAGAAGAAAATGTTGGCACATATGAACATTTGTGTTATTTGTTATACCCAGGGCTTTTTTTGTAAAAAAAAGCCCAGCAGGAACTCATTAGCATAATAGGCCGCACCCAACAGCAGAAACTCATTAGCATATTAGGCCACACTCCTGACAGCACAACTCATTAGCATATTAGGGGGGGGGCTGGGAAAGCACAGGGCAGCCATGGAAGCTTGCTTCTTTCCCCCGCTGAGCTTCTCCGCTCCACTTCAGCATCGCCTTTCTAGTCTACCCCCCCTCCAAAACAGATGGCCAGGGAAAGGTGCTTCAGCATTGCCTTTCTAGTCTCCTACCCCCACCCCCGAACCAGACAACCGGGGAAAGGCAGTGCTGAAGTGGCTGGGATCTAAAAGATCCCAGGAACTTCAGCATCACCTTTCTAGTCTCCTACCCTCCCCCCCCCCCCCCCGAAAGATCAGGAAGGGAAGCAAGCATGTTTGCCTGGCTGCCCTCGGTATCCCCAGCCAGCTCGCCAAGACGCGCAGGCTGGGGAGATGGAGGGCAGCCAGGCAAACATGCCCCATTCCTTCCCTGAGCCTCTCTGCTTTTGTGGAGAAACTCAGGGAAGTGCGGGGGGACATGGGTAGTAAATGCCTTCATCTCCCTCCCCCAGATCTGGGAGGGAAAGAAAGGCATTTTCAACGTGCCTGGGTTCCCTGCCTGTCCTTTCCCAGCTGGGACATGTCAGCTAGAGAAGGGGAGGCAGAGAGAAGCTTTTCCTTGTCAATTTCACTCTCAGGGGACTGGTGGGGAGTGAAATTGACAAGGAAATCGGAAAGGGCTCCCCAGAGGGAAAGAGGCATCTTAACATGCCGCCTTTCCCTCTTGTGTGTAACGTGGGGAGGGCAGCGTGCTCTGTAGCCACGCATGCCAGAGGTTTTGGTTGTAAGTGTGGCCAACTCAGGAGCCAGCCGGAACTCCGTTCCTGTGCGTTCCTGCCCAAAAATAGCCCTGTGATGCATACACAGAATCCTAGCTTAGAAGATCACCCACTTTTTCAAAAGTAAATAACTTTTTAAAAAAAATACCATCAGAAGAAATGTCAAGAGCTTTAACCAACCTGAAAATTATTTTAAATGGTCATCTAGTGCCAATTGTTGTGCAAATAAACATAATACGATTGTATTGTCGCAACTGATGAGTAGCTGTTGTTAAGAGGATTGCTTCCTCCTAGTCAGGGATGATCAGCTTACATTTCTTCAGCAGAAACTATTGGTGGGGATGCTTTCCTTCATGTTTTGTAGGGTATTTTGTAGGGTGGGATCCCCGATTAGTTTTCAGAGTGGCTATAAAAAGAAAAGAAGGCAACTGCCATGCTGGATCCGCTAAGAGACAGAAAATCCGATGCATTCACTTAGGGTTGCCAGCTCCGGGTTGGGAAATACCTGGAGATTTGTGGGGGTGGAGCCTGAGGAAGGCAGGGTTTGGGGAAGGGAGTGACTTCAGTGGGCTATAATGCCACCTTCCAAAGCAGCCATTTTCTGCAAGGGAACTGATCTCTGTCACCTGGAGATCAGTTGTAATCCCAGGAGATCTCCAGCCACCACCCGGAGGATGGCAACCCTAGTTCAGCTGCGGTTGGCTGAAAGTGAGGGGAAGAGTTGCTTTTAAAGGAACTGAAGCAGGATTAGCCTTGACGTCACTCTGGTGCGGGGGTCTGCCTGCTTCCTAAGTACTCTAGTTGCCTGAGTGAAAGCCCAGAGATGTTACAGAGATCTTTCAACGCTCTCTCATCCAAAGGAAACTAACCCCTGCAGCGCTTCTTCCCCTGAACGGCTCACCACTGGCGGAAGCAAAGAGTGCACAGAATATATTACACTGCGACGGCTGGCGTATAATTAATGCATTGTGCCCAACTGAATGTAACCAGCCTCTCAACTCATGTGTCGTACGACTGCCTAAAATCCAACGGATGGTCCTGCTTCCCCCGACTCCCTGCCCCTCCCACCTCAGATTCCCCTCACTTTGACTGCACCCCCCCCCTTCACAACCTACCTTGCTCCATCTCCTTCTCCACCAAGTTGTTAACTCCTTGCTCACTCCACACACACCCCGCCCCCCCCAATCTCTCACCAAATAATCGAACACTTGAACTGGCTCCATTATCCTCTCTGCCACGCAACTGTTAAAAGGCAAGATTTAAAAGAAACAGCAGATGTGATAATGGACCACTTAATATAACACAGTTGTGCCTGAAGTATCCATTCACAGAGGAAAGCATTCTTGAAGTCAAAGGCAACAATACGCACTCTGGGTCTAGCAGGGAAATGGAGATTGCTTGGCTTTCGTCGCTGCCAAATATCAGCTCGTTTGTGCTTTTTTTTAAAAAAGGAGGGAGGTTCTAATTCCTACTATAAGCTTCACTATTGCTTTGAAGTTTTCACTGTTGTGAGCAAGGGCTTCTAAGAAACTGCCCGTGTGCCCGCCACCACTGCAGGCATTGAGCAGAGAGCCAACAAAATGCTCAGAACTTGTGCCCCATTGCTTGTACTCAAGCTGCCCCATGGACAACTAGCTGCTAAAGGGGGCCTTTGCTGTCTTGAGGGGGGCAATATTCAGAAAGAAACATTGTATCTTTGGCATATTTGTAAATATGAAATTGAAAATATTTGTGCATGCTAGCCAGAGTCCTGGAGGTACAGCAGGATACAAGCATAAGGAGCAAAAATACAAAGAGTGAGAATCTACAGTTCCTTTCCACTAGTGGAATGCCTATCCACCAAGTTATCTCTCAACTGTGGGAAGTCTTTCTCCATCGAAAGAAGCCAGGGCAGAAGGGAGTCATAAGATCCAGTCCACGTGCTCCAATTCTTCACAATGTATAATGTTGCCACTAAAAGCAGGACCTGTCTGCCTGCATTTATTTAGGGCCAATCATGAACGAGGGGCAGGGCTTTTTCTGTGGTGGCCCCCTGTTCTTTGGAAACCCCCCTTCCTTTAGCAATTCAGCAAGCACAGTATCCCCTTTCTTTTCAAAGGGAAATGAAAACTTGGCCTGTTTCATTGAAACTTCTGATATTAGATCAGGCCATTTATCCTTGCTGTTTGGGGACGGGATGGGACGGGGGTTGTCCTTAGTCTCATGATAATGACTGTGCTTTTTGCCTGCTGATTTTTATTTTTAGGACTACTTTGATTTGTTTTTACTGTAAAACCACCTTAGGGAGCTGTTACAGCTGAAAGACAGTCTATAAATATAGTTAATAAATGATCAAATAAACAAATAGCCTTTGGGAATCATTGCGCCTGCAACGGAGGCTGGGGTTTGTCCGCACCACACTACAATTCCCAGGATTATCCAGGGAGAAGCTAAGGCAGTTACACCCACACACACTACCCAGGTCTGCTGGTGTAGATGCCCCCGGATAAGCAGGCGTCTCTTCCCACCCAGCCTTGCCCAAGGAAAAGTGGCTCCTTATTTTGCTGGTGCTTAGCAGCCGACACCTCCTTACAGCCCTTCAAAGAAAAGTGTAGTTTTGCCCAATGAAATATTTATGATTAGCGCCTTCCCACTGTGATCCATAAATGCAAAGGAGACCTGAAGGGTTATTGTTTATTAAATGTTAAAGAAGAAATTAAGAGGGTCTAAAATTACAGGCAAGGAGTCACTGGGGCATGAACAGTCATCCAATCAAAAGGGCAAAGCATTATGTCACTCCCCCCCCTTTCCAGGAACCGCCTGAACCCAGCCCCTCTGCCCAGCGATTAACCTACTCGAGTTAATTAAAACAGCGCTAATCTCAGGGGTAACTAAATTACCTCTCAGTCCCCAAAGGCTGCCTCGAACCAAAGGTTACATTTCCCATCACTCAGGCAACTACTCCCCCTGCATTAGAAACCGAGCAGATTATCTGCCAATGCAAACCACTGCTGTAGCAGGTCCTTCTGCAGAGCTCAGCGGATATTCACAGGGGCAAGAAGGAGCAGAGCCTTTGCTCACTGCAGCAGTAGCCCCCAACCAACCACTGAGCACAAGCTGCAAAGAAGTTTGCGCCAGCAGAAGTTTCATCAACTTAATACAAAACCCACAGCTCAAGGGCAGCATTTGCAATACACAGCGTGGAAAGAGCACAAAAGCAGGGGGCGGGAGAAGAGAGAATCCCTTGCCTTCGGTGGCGAGGAAGGGCAGGTTTGTGTCCAACTCCGGCACAGTGTAAGAAACCCACATGGCCACAGCTGTCTAAATTCTGCCTGAAGCAGGAACACTGCAGTTTAGAAACAGGAGCCCAGCTAGAGCGAGGGTGGCTCCAAGGTCACCAGCTCCCCAATTGGACTGGGAGGGATGGATGGATGGATGCAGAGGGGAGGGTGGAAATATGGAGAAAAGCAGTCAGCTGATAGGGAAGAAACTCTGCATGCTGGGGGGGGGGCGGCAAAAAAAGTTGGCATCACACTGGAATAGTGTCAGGAAGGGACAGGGGTGAACTGTGGGAAGGAGGGATGCCAAAGCCAATGAGGGATCCTGGTTACCTTCCAAAAAGGATGATACATCCCGATTCCCCCAAATCCTTGCCTTTCAAATCCAGCCCTTTCCAGGGACTTCGCTATTGGCTGTAAACTTTGCCATGTCAGGGAGCTGGTGAGTTTTTTAAGCAGCACCCAGTGTGGCCGGCTCTCACAGTCCCTGGGTCATACCTCCAGCCAGGAGTGCGTCCCCAGGCCGATGCCCCACCGCCTTGCAGGCGATTTGGGGAGAGATGGCATGACACAGAGAATAACCGCTTCTCTCAGCTTCCTCGTCCCATGGGGCTTGCGGGAGGGGGCAAGCCATTTACCCACACCACCCCAAAGCCTCCTGGAAAGAGCGCGTCCTCATGCTCTCCACACCCGCCCCGGACCGAGGAAGCCCCCGACACTCGCTCGACACATCGACCCCTCCGGAAGCCACAGCATAGCGACTCTTTGCACTCCATCCCTACTGGGGTGTTGTCGGGGCGGGCAAACCCCGAGCACTGAGACGCTCAACTCACTCTCCAACCTAATGCGGAGCAGCAAAGGATGCAGCTGCCTCTGAAACGGGCTTCCTGGAACGCGCCCCTGGGATCGCTACCCAGGGCATCGACTGAGTGAAGCAGTAGCCCCGGGACATGTGCAGAGTGCCCTCCGCGAAGCCTAAGCTTCGCCACACCAGGGCTCCCAGCCTCCAGTACGAGTGTCCCGCCCCGCCCCCATCCCAAGCCCGAACCGGGGGTGGGGAGGTGACGCTTACTTGCACGCTTCAGGCTGCCGGTCCTGCCCGCGCCGTCGAGGTCTCTGGCCAACGGGGAGCCCCGCGCCGCAGACATGCCCTCGCTGGGCGCCTCCCCTGGGGCGGGCGCCTCCTGGCTGCCGGGACAGCGCAGCCGCCGGAGCGCCGCTTTGCAGGCGGGAGGCGCGCGTGTGGCCCGGCTCCTCCGCGGCTCGCTCCTCCGGTGCCAGGACTGCAGCGGGGAGCGGCGGCGGCGGCGGCGGCAGCGAGTGCCGTGTCCTTCCCTCCCCGCCAACGACTTTCAATTCACCTGCAAGCGGCGGCGCGGGCTGGAGCGGCGGCGCAGGGCTTTGCTGATAGGCAGCCGCTCAGCGGCTCGGCCGGCGGGGGCGGGACTCACCCGCGCCTCCCTCTGGCCCGGGGGGGGAGCGCGCCCTCGGCTCGGCCCGCCGCTGCGCAGCTCTCCTCGGGATTGCAGCAGGCATTGCGTCACCTCCCTCGCCGCCCCACCCCCACCCTCGCCGCGGGGGGGGGGGGGGGTCCCCTTGGGAGCCGCGCAGCTCCAGCCCGGGTGCGCCTTTTCGCGGGAGTCGGTCCCGGAAAGTGCGCAGAGGCGCCGCGGAGGATTCGCCGCCGGCGGCGGGGGTGGAATGCTGTGACGTGTGGCCAGGTGTCTCGGGGGAGGGGGACGCTTCCCCGCGGCAGGTTGGCTGGAGGGGGCAGCTCTGAACTTGGCTGGGGGGCACCTCTCCAGAATCCCTCGGGCGACCTGGTTGTCTTACCACACGCGTGCCAGGCAGGACCGAGGAGATGCCCAGGAGAGGGTTGGAGGGAGAGAGTGGGAATCAGAGACCGGCAGTGGCCCACGGGGATGGCCGAGTGGTGGCCGGGGGGCTTAGCCCCCACTCCTTTACCAGGTTCACTCCAAAGTTAAGAGTCACCGGAATACACTCACGGTCCTTCCACAATAGGGCCGTGGTGGCTCAGAGGTTAAGACACTGAACTGCTGACCGGAAGGTCGGTAGTTCGGCAGTTCCAGACCGGAGTGCCGCGTGATGGAGTGAGCTCCCATCTCTGGTCCCTGCTCCTGTCAGCCTAGCAGTTCAAAAGCAAGAAATTGCAAGTCGATAAACAGGTACAGCTTTGGTGGGAAGGTAACAGCGATTCCTGCGCCTTGGCATCCAGTCATGCTGGCCACATGACCACAGAAACGTCTTCCGACAGCGCTGGCTCCTTGGCTTGGAAACGGAAATGAGCAGGGCAACCCTAGAGTCGGATTTGACTGGCTTTCGAGCAAGGGAAACCTTTACCTACTTTCCACAATACAACTTCACAGTGACACTCCAGCCTGAAATGGGGAAACTGGGATGTATTTCGAGACTGAACACTACTGCCCAGCCCTCTAGGGTTGCTAGGTCCCCTCTGGCCACCAGCAGGTGAAGTAGGGTTGCCAGATCCAGGCTGGGAAACTCCTGGCGATTTGGGGATGGAGCCTGGGGAGGACAGGAACCTCAGTGGGGTGCAGTGCCACAGAGTCCATCCTCCAAAGCATCCATTTTTTACAGAGGAACTGATCTCTATAGTCTGGAGATGAGCTGTAAATCTGGGGGATCCCCAGGTGCCACCTGGAGGCTGGCATCCCCATTGTCCGCCCTTTGAACTGGAATTCAGGATCTTTAATCTTTGTAACTCTGATTGTCTTAACAAAAGCTGGAACTCCCTGTCCACTATGGGTGTTAACTAGCTCAGTATTAACTAGTGAACAGTGTTTGTTGTTCCTGATTAGATTTGAATTTTGCATAATTGCATTTCACTGTGGACTTCCTGCATGTTATGGCCCGCTGACAGTGATGTCCCCCCCCCCACACACACACACACGTGTTATGAGGATCCACTCACTGCATCTGAATAAGTGGGCTCTAGTCCACAAAAGCTTATGCTGGCATAAAATTTGGTTAGGTTTTTAAGGTGCGATGCAGGACTCTTGTTTACTTTTGCATGCAGTGGAGAATATTCCCCCCTGAATATATATGGATTGTAGGCAGAGCCATTCATGGGGACTGAAATCGATTGACAGTGCAATGATTTGTGGTGTTAGTCCCTTCTAAACCCACTGAAATCATTGGGTTTAGACTGGAGCACTCCCCCGTGAGTCTTTGTCCTCCCCCAGTGTATGACCTTTGAGATTCCAAACCCTTCGCTGAAAGCTAAGAATGAAATTTTATTCAGGTATTCTGAAGTAATCTACCGTTTAATGTCTTCAGCTGCCTGGCAGTGTTTACAATGAATTCAAACGCACCAGCAATGCTGACCACTTCTAAATAGAAAATATTGCAAGTGGAGCAATGATGTTTTCAGTTTGGTGTATTAGTTATTGTTGTTTGGATCTGGAGAATCTTGTTGCCTCTTTATACATTACTGCTTGGGGTGATTCCTGAACAGTATTGGTTGCAGTCTCATATTCGGCATCTATTTTAACAACTCCTGTCGATTTCAGAGTGGGCAAGTTTGATCACAGGCAATGGCACCAACTTCGAGAGACTTGCTGTCAAGTTCCAGGCAAGCAGCTGCTCTGTCCTAACTTCGCTTTGTAGTCTTGGTCTGGTCTTTCTGCAAGGACAGCCCAATCGCAAAGCCTCCAGTCCAAAGTTGGAAGAGGCCTCTGGTCTAACCCCCTGCTCAGTGCAGGAAAACCACAACTAGGTAGTCACCCTGGGGAAAAAAATAGCTATCCAGTCTCTAGTTGAGCACCTCTGGTGAGAGAAAATCAACGTCTACCCCTGGGTAATCAGTTCCACTGATCTTATCACTGAGGATTTTTTTCATAATGTCAATGGAAGTCTACTCTCCTGCATGAACCCGATAATTTTTGTCTTGCCCTCTGGAACAGCAGAGAACAAGACCTTGCCGTCAAGTCGTAGCCTGTAGGTCTTTCAAGGCAAGAGATGTTCAGAGGTGGTTGGCCATTGCCTGCCTCTGCGGGGCAACGCTGGACTTCCTGGGTAGTCTCCCATCCAAATACTAACCAGGGCCAACCCTGCTTAGCAGCGAAGAACTGACAAGATCAGGCTAGCCTGGGTCACCCAGGTCAGGGCTTTGGGTGCTTGTACAATACAGTCACGTCTTCTCCTTAGTCTCCCCTTCTGCAGGTTAAACATGCCCAGTGCATTCATCCACTCTTTGCAGTACTTGACTTTCAGACCCCTGATCATCTTGGTTGCCCTCTTCTGTACTGGTCTACATCTGTCCTAAAGCATGGGTGTTTGGCTGTGACAGGTAAACATCCTGTGAGGTCAACAGTGTGACAGCACTGGCTTTTGTACTAGCATGAACATTATCATTTAGGGGGCAAACTTTTTAAAAGGCAAGAATTTATCCAGCTTTAAACAGGTTGGACTTAGGCCTTCATTTGGGAATAGTGATTGAGATGGCTTGTGACCTTCACATGCTCATTAAATATTTGTACCACATCTTTTCTAGAGTTTCAGAGATCCTAACAATTCAACGATAATGCAATGAACCTGAATAAATGTCAGCACTGTAACCCTACTTTGGTTTGCCATTTGGTGTAGTGGTTAAGTGCGCCAGTTTGGTGTAGCCCCAGTTTGGTGTAGTGGTTAAGTATGCAGACTCTCATCTGGGAGAACCGAGTTTAATTCCCCACTCTTCCACTTGCAGCTGCTGGATGACCTTGGGCAAGCCATAGTTCTGTCAGAGCTGTCCTTGAAAGAGTAGTTCTCTCAGAGCTCTCAGCCCCACCTGCCTCACAGGGTGTCTGTTGTGGGGAGGGGAAGGGAAAGGAGTATGTAAGCCACTCTGAGACTCTGAGTGAAAGGCGCGGTATCAATCCAATTTCTCCTTCTCTTCCTCTCTTCTGTCTAAAGATCAACCGGCAAACTCAAAAGGCCAGTTTATGTGAAAACATTTTGAAGGACCTTCCACAATCCAATGGCCATCAAAGTCACTGTATAAGGAAACTGAACAAAGCTGGGGAGGGGAGTCACTGTATAAGGAAACTGTGGTTTAGCGGTAGAGCATCTGCTTGGCCTACAGAAGGTCCCAGGCTCAATCCACAGCATCTCCAGTTAATTGGTTCATGTAGTCAGTGGTGTGGAAGGCCTTCAGCTGAGTCCCTGGAGAACTGCTCCAACTCAGAATGAACAATACTGACCTTAATAGACCGATGATCTGACTCCATATAAGGCAGCTTCATGTGTCCAGACAGTGTTGTAGGGGCAAAAAGAAGCACTTCATGGATTTTGGGGGGATGGTTTTATTTATTTAAAAATTCTCTTTAATGCTGCAAGTTGCTTTGGTTTTACTCAAAGAAATATTTGTGATTCAAATAACCCATCGACATTTTAAGAAGTGGATGTGAACGCACACCGCATATCTTGTTTCAAGTACAGCTGTCAGTCAATGAAAGCACCCAGTCAATTAACTGGCAGAGTTTTAATTAATTAATCTCTTACACATTTGCATATAAATGCATTCTACATTTCTAGTGAAAAAAATTACTTCAAAAAAAGAAAAGCTAGGTCTCCGCAGACTAGTTTGGGGCAGCTTCCATTCTGTTTGAGTGGCGATTTTTTTCTCTAGCTTCTCAGTATTTGTCATAGTGTGGAATGTCAGCATTTTGATACAGGCACACCAAGTGACACTGGTTAAATTCTTTTCCCTCAGCCATGCTAGAAAGCCAGTTCACAGGCATAGCATGAAAAACTGGACAATTTTTGGAGGTGCCAAATTCACATAACCTACTGAGAGGGAGGAGAAATACCATTTTCTCAAATCAGACTGGATTTCACACACCAATAAAATGCGTTCTAAGAAGATGACCAGATTCATATTTACAGACTCTGCCCAGATTTGTAAATGTGGATCTGGTTCACCTGAGTACTTAGAACGTATTTTATTGGTGTGTAAAATCCAGTCTGATTTGAAAGAAATGCTGTGTGCCTTCCCTCTGAATAGGTCATGTGAATTTATCATCTGAAAAAATCGTCCAGTTTTTCCTTGTAGATGAGGATCAGTAAGCTACCTTAGGTAAAGGAAAAGGTTTCCCTTGCTTGAAAGTTAGTCGAATCCGACTCTAGGGGGCAATGCTCATCTCCCTTTCCAAGCCGAAGAGCCAGTGCTGTCTGAGGAGGTCTTCGTGGCCATGTGGCTGTCATGACTAGATGCTGAGGCGCACAGAACTACCTTGGCAGCCACTAAATATTTAGCAGAAGTGATTGCCTGTGAGAGGGTTGGATCTTGATCTGTTCAAGACCTTTGAGTAAAGAGAACAGTAAGATAAGAAACAAGCAACACCAAAATGAAACAAATACCGTTGCCTCAGTTGAAGGCACATCTAGACAATCACCAGGTTGGCCAATTTGGGCTTGTCTCTGCTATGCTAAGCATCAGAGCGACTTGAACAGCTGCCTTCAAGCAGGCTTTCTGGGCCCTTCCAGCACTCAGCATGAAGTCAATTAGTTCCCCCACCTTTCTTCCAATCCAAGAGAAGGGTGAGGGAATAGAGATGTCAGATTTCCAGAAATTTTGAAGCCATGGACAAAAAATTTGGGGAGGAAACATAACAGTGGGGGGAAATAGAACTATATGCAATACTTACTCTCTTTATCAAGCCTGAATTTATTTTATTGCCTTAACAACAGAAAATGCATTATTTATGACTTTGCATGCAAAATTGTACTGTTAGGCATTTTTACGAAACTTAAAGAGTATAAGTGCCTTAGTTTTTTATGAACAAAACTACAAATACACCCAGTACTAAAGAGAGCAAATTGCTGTATCATATGCTGCCTTAGCACTTATATCTGAGGTTTTACTCTCTGTGAGGAAGTGGATGGGGGAGCTGAAAATAGAAAACGCAAAGAAATTGTGTGACTTGGATAGAAAATGGCCTCATATGGTCATAATAGGATTAGCCACATATTTGCATATCAAGTTAAAGTTTAACAGTGAAAACACTGGACTCTTTAGGAGTGAGTTATCACCATGTACATAACAACATATAAATTGTGGACTGGTGGTGGAAAGTGCTGCCAAGTTGCAACTGATTCATGGTGACCCTGCTGGGTTTTCAAGGCTAGAGACGTTCAGAGATGGTTTGCTGTTGCCTGCCTCTGTGTTGCAACTCTGGACTTCTTTAGTGGTCTCCCATCCATGTCCTATGCAGGGCTGACCCTGCTTAGTTTCCAGGATCTGATGAGATCGGGCTAACTTGGGCTATCCAGGTCAGGGTGTGAACAAAACTAGACACATTTTAAAAAAACAAACATATCCTTGAATTACTAGCATTGCCTCCAGCAAGTCAGAGCAATGGGAGCTCAAGATACTGGTGGTCAGCTACAAAGTCCTTCATGGACTTGGACCCATATCCCTGCAGCATCACCTCTCCTAGAATGTTCCTCCAGGAGAGCTTTGGTCATCTGAGCAGTGCCTTCTGAGGGTGTCACCCTGCAAAATGTGTAAGACTGGCAAAGACATGGACATCTGTGTTCTTTGTTGTGGCTTTAAGGCATTAAGAGAAAACTGGTACAAGATGTTCTTCCAATGATATTTTACTCCAATGGATATCCACAAAATGGACAAGAACTACAAAGCAATTTGGAGTTGTCAACCCTATCTCCTTTCCAGCCAACCATCAACCTGCCTTTATCTGCCCCTCTGACTTCAGCTTTCCACCCCCACCACCCTCCCTGTAGCCTCTACCTAAGAAAAGTACAGTCTTTCTTCACAGTGGAGACCCAAGCAGGAGGGAAGCAACCTCAACAGGGTATAATGACACAGAGTCCACCCTGCAAAGCAGCCATTTTCTCCAGGGGATCTGATCTCTGCCATCTGGAGAGCAGTTTTAATTCTGAGTGATCTCCAGCCCTCATGTGGAGATTGGCAGGAATAGTTCCTCAGGAGGAAATGGCTGGTTTGGAGGGTGGAGTCCATGGCATTGTATCTGTCTGAGGTCCCTCCTCTCCTCAAACCCCACCCTCTCCAGGCTCCACCTCTCAAATCTCCAGGAATTTCCCAACCTGGAGGTGGCAACCCTATCTCCATCCCAGCCAACCACCAACCTACCTTTATCTGCCATTCTGACTTCAGCTTTCCATCTCCTCCACCCTCCCTGCAGCCTCTACCAAGAAAAAGTACAGTCTTTCTCTGCAGTGGAGACCAAAGGAGCTCACATCATTCTCCTCTCCCTGTTTTTATCTACACAACAACCCTGTGAGGTAGGTTATGCTGAAAGTCTGTGACTGGTCTGTAATTACCCACTCAGCTTCCACAGGAAGAACCTGGGTCTGGCACACCCTGCTCTGAAGCGCTAAATGCTATGCCACATTGGCTGTCCTGGGGGGCTGCTACTGGTGAACAGAAGCAAGTAGCCATGTGTAGTTAAGTTATGCCAGTCAGGTGTCATCAAGTCACCCAGAGGGTGCTGCCAGGTCTAGGATATCCAACCCCCAGGTGGAGCCTGAAGATTGCCTGGTATCACAACTGAACTCCAGACAACAGATCTCTCTCCCCCTGGAGAAAATAACTGCTTTAAAGAGTGGGCTCTATGGCATTCTATTCAGTTGAAGCCTCTCCCCTCCCCAAACTCTGGCTTCCATAGACTCCACCACAAAATCTCTAGGAATTCCCCAACCTGGAGCTGGCAACTCTAGTCAGGACTGGCCCCAATGAGTTCCCCACAAAGGCCAAAGTAGGCCTGGAAAGGGCCTCCTGCCTCCTGCCTTTTTACTGACAGAACCAAGCTTGGTTGCCTAGCAACAGCCACTGAGGGGAAAGTGAGCCCCACAGCAGAGAATGGTTTGACAGCTAGTGGCTCACCTCAGTAGCCAGCCAGCCAGCCTCAGAGGAGGCTGTGTCTTTGTCAGGAGAGACAGCCATTTTGCAGTTTATTCTAACAGGGAAGAGTGGCCAAACACCAGGTGGGCAGGGGAGAGAAGCGGACCTAGCACCCAGCCAATGTCACACAAGTACTCTTGAGTGGTGGTTCACGGGCCAACGACTGATGGAGCGCACAGCACAGCCAAAGGGAGAGCTGGAATGTGCCAATATGCTAGGGGATATATATATATATGGGGAGAGAGAGAGAGAGAGAGAGGATATGTTAACAGCAGCAAGAATACAGTTAGCATCTATTTAGAAGACAGAAGATTGTCCAGTTTAAGAATCCAGGGATGATAAATTAGTAGAATACGTTGTAATGGCAAAGTTAACGAACCTAGTAAACAAAAGACCAATTGAAGAATTTCAGCAGAAATGGAAAGCATATTACTCATATCATGGTCAAGGTTAATAAATGATGATAAGTCTGTACTAACTGATACAAACAGCTGGCAAGACAGGAAGATATATAGACATTATTAATGTATATTTTTAAAAAAAGTTTTTTATATATGTCACAAACAAACAAAAAGTTTAAAATATTACTAAGTAAGCAATATATAGGGGATACCTAAAGAAAAAGAGTTATAAATGTTACTTTAAAATCATTATCCTAAATTGTTCATAATTGGCCATGCTTTGGTTTGATTCTAAAAAGAAAAAGTACATTGATATACTGAGAAATTATTGTAATTGAGTTGAGAAGATATCCTACTCTTGTTCTATGTATTAAATATCAGAATTGTGTCTTCAACAAAGGTAAAATGTTAAAACTGCTGATGATTAATAACTTTCTGATTTCTTGATACCCCCCTTTTTCTTTTCAGTACCCTTTTAACTATATAATAAAATATATACATTTTTTTTAAAGGGTGGTGGACTATAATCTGGAGAACCAGGTTTGAGTCCCCACTTCTCCACATGTAGCCAGCTGAGTGACCTTGGGTCAGTCACTGTTCTCTCAGAGTTGTTCTCTCAACAGCAGTTCTCTCAGAGCTCTCTCAGCCCCATCTGCCTCACAGGGTGTCTGTTGTAGGGAGAGGAAGGGAAAGAGATTGTAAGCCACTCTGAGACTACGAGTGAAGGGCGGGGTATGAATCCAACTCTTCTTCAGTCGTCATTTCTCCAAGCTAGTAAGAATATACATAAGAACAGTTCTCCAGTGTACTAATTGAAGAGACTTTGGCATAGAAGTTTTAAATAGATACGTCTGTTTCCAGCTCTCCACCCCTTGCCTTGCCCTCCACACCGGTAGTTATTCTGCTCTCATATAAGGGTAAATGCTGAGCATGCCCTTCCTTTAATCACAGCAAAGACAAGCTGTCAATTGCATGTGTCAGTTACAGGATGGGAGCTCTTTTTGGCAATCAAATTCAAAGCCTCCTTGATTTCCCCCCTCCCAATTGAGATTCTGGTGGGCTTTAACTGGCAGCTGATTTTTAGGAATGAACACTGACAATTGCCCTATGTCTTGCCTATCGTTCAACTTGCCATGCAGATATGAAAAATTAGAACCTTATGTGCCATTTGAACAAAAATAAACCTACTGTAAGTCGTAGGCAAACCAGGCGGGTGTCTTTGAATGATATGTGCAGGGGACCTCTGTGTATGTGCCACGTGTCTTTATTCCATGTTCCATATCTACTGTAGAGGCAGGTGTCAAGCTGGAAAGCATTAGTGCATTATCACAGAGAGGTATATAGTAATCATCTAGAAGAGACATGTTAATATTATTTACTCCACATATTGGTTGCTTAAGGCCCTTGGGATTTACATCAAAAGGCCTTTTCTTTAGCCTTTCTGTTATAAAAATATCAACCTAATAGATGTACCAGGAAAGCAGCATGTTATTGCCCAATCTTACCAAATCTCAGAAGTTAAGCAGAGTCAGTAATTGGGAGACCACTAAAGAAAACTGCAGAGGAAGAGAAGTGGAAAACTATCTCTGCTTCTCACTATCTTTGAAAGCCCCTTGCTGAGATCTCCATAAGTCAATGGCAACTTGAAAGTACTTACATGTATAACAGATGCTTCAGTGCCTCTGATGCTTTCAGCACTTCTAATGAAGCAAGTTCTGACTCATGGCAACTCGTGCTAGAATTTCTATTTCTGTTTTTTTCAAAAAATTGTTCTTTAGGTGCCACTGGACTCTTGTTTTATTTTGACCCACAGGTGAATCACCACATGGGGCAGCATAGGCTGGTGAAAAGGACTTGGAGAATAAAGATTTAATATAAACTACTTAGTGCATTTCACTGTTCTTTAAGGATCTTAACTGTTACATAAACAGACACAAAATACATTTCTTGGTAGTAAGCTGGAGATGAGCTGTTTCTTGAAGCATAACTATGACGTAGGGCCATGGCTCAGTGGTAGAGCATCTGCTTTGTGTGCAGAAAGTGCCAGGTTCACACTTCAGCATCTCCAGGTGAACAAGGATCAAATACCAGGTGATGTGAAAGACCTTCACCTGAGAGCCATTGCCAATCAAGAGTAGACTATACTGACTTTGATAAACCAATGATCCAACTGAAGGTGCTGATGAGACAGCTTCGTGGGTTTACTTTGGATTTCCTAAGTCAAATTCCAAAAACATGTTTTAATGGAAAAAAACACCCTTTCTTTTCTGGGCCTTTTCAGGACTATGAAAGCAACAAACAACAACAACAACAACTATTATTATTATTATTATTGCCATTTGCTATACCAGGACTTGCACACTTGGGCCGACAAATATTTAAAAGTTCAGGCAGTGACACACGGGCATCAATAGCTGTCTTGCAAAATGCAGGAAACTGAGATTTGGCACAAAGATCAGTCATCACTTTAGGTGCTCAGATCAGATTTTATTGTGCAACAAATATTGAGCGAGGCACTCCAGAGATTCTGGCATGGTGGATGGTTTAGTCTGTTATTTAGATTTTGCAAACACTGAGTAGCGACGTTCTGAGTACAGCAGCTAACAACCTGTTTTACAGCCTGCTTGTGGGGGGAATACTATCACTGCATCCATGTTGATTTTAAATACAGAGACAGTAATTATGGGTTAGGACAGACATTACTTCTAACTGACATTACACCAGGAGGGGCATGAGCAGGGCTTGCTACAGAGCTCAGGTGGCTGCCTCAGTACTCCCTCCTTCCCCCTTCCTTCGAGCACAGAGTTTTTCACCTTTAAACACTTTTAAACAGCACACCTTCCATACATTACAGCATTAGTTCCTCACCAAAATTACACAAGATGGATAGCCTTGTGAGTCTGTCTGTAGCAGTAGAAAAGAGCAAGAGTCCAGGAGCATCAAAAGAAGTGAGCAGTAACTCACGAAAGCTCATACCTGCCACCAATTTTGTTAGTCTTTAAATTGCTACACAGTAATTTTAAACAAGGAAAGGCAGGAGAGAAGGAGGGAACAGCCTTTGGGCCCAATAACAAGCCAAATTCATGGATGTATCAGGGCCAGACTGCCCATTTAGTTTACAGGAAACGTTCCTGGAGGACCACCAGCAACCAGAAGCAAGCAGAACCAAGCCACAATAGCTCTGCCAGCACTATGGGAGGCTACTCAGCTCAGACCTGGTGCCAGCGCAGGAGGAGGTAACAAAGGCCATGCATGTACCAGCACAAGATCCATTCCACTTCACTTGCTTCTGGGCCATGTTAACAAGCCCGTCTGCTCCCATCTCAGCTTAACACTGGTTACAAGTGAAAGTGCAAAGCAGTCCGTCCTACGGATTGGAACCGAGAACCTGGCTAGAAGCATAGACAGTGCTGTCTTTGTTAAATTTGTGAACGTGTGTTGTAGGCAAATAGTTCCCAAACAACACTGCTTCCAGGTTTCAGTTGGAGAACTGACATCATCTATGATGCAAATGTTGCCATACTGAAAGCATCAACATCCGCATAAATGTTAACTCGGCGTGGGTGAGCCTTCTGCTCAGCAGCCTTATAAGCAGCCTGCGGTATAATCAGGCTGCACAACTCTTCCCCTTTCCCCGTCCTGCTCTCAAATTATAATTTCAAGGACTTACTTTTCTTGGATGGAGGCACTCGGTGCAGCACCCTCACAGAAGAACAAAATGTTGCTTAAACAGCCTGTGCCTCAATTCACTTGGCGCCATATCTACTCTCTGTTATTTCCCCTTAAAAGTTTGGTTCCTTTTGGCATTTCCTTAATTGTTAAGCTCATTTTGCGGTTGTCATATAGGGTAAAAATCAGTGCAAGTTTTAAATCAGATTGAAGTAATGAAGAAGCAGCAAGGAAAGGGGGGATTTCGAATTTTCATATGTTAAGGAATAACTTTTGTAAAGTACGTAATATGACTAAAAATACTGCTGTACTAAACTCTGATCTTACTTATTCCTTATCATTTCGAACTGTGCATTCTCTTTCAGACATACAAAGAAGTCACACTTTGAATTTCATGATGGGATTTGCCTCCTTCTTCCCTACGCAGTGAATCTACACTTGAAAGACTCATGACTGAAACAACCCTCTGCCTCCCCCTACCTTGTAACCTGCCACATAAGAAAGATTTGATTTCCATACGTATCTGAAGAAGCGAGCAGGGACTCATGAAAGCCCCTGCTGAAATAAATCTTGTTAGTCTTAACGACTAAGCAGGATCGGCCCTGGTTAGTACTTGGATGGGAGACCACTAAGGAAGTCCAGAGCTGCAATGCAAAGGCAGGCAATGGCAAGTTACCCTTTAAAGTGTTTTGCCTTGAAAACCTCACAGGGTCACCATACATCAGCTGTGACTTGGTAGCACTTCCCAGCACCAGGCAAGCTGGGGAGGTGGGAAGACGGCCATGTCCTTCTTGCCCCAGGCAGCAGGGTGAGCTCTGGTGGTGGCCTGCACTGGCACCCACCTTCCTCACCTCCTTCCACACCACAGGAACAGGGGGGAGGCAGGAAGACCTCACTCATCATCCTTTCCTCCACTAGTGGGGCTACAGCCGGCAACGACCCTCTTTGCCTCCCCCGCATCAAGAGGAGGTGGGAAGATGCCACCTGTTCTCCTCTCCCCTTGGGGCTAGCACACACCCTCTGCATCTCCCCTGGCAAGGAGAGGGAGCAGGCTTCCTGTGGCCAACCAGCCACTAGGTCCAGGGTACACCGCCCTGATGCTTCATCTGGGTGGGAGTTTGGGAGCGATGGCTTGTCTGTTTGGCATCCCTCTGTGTTTGGCAATGATGGCTAGAGGCTCCCGAGTGCACAGGCCAACTTTGCCTGGGATATAACTGTCCCCTCAAAAGGCATCTGCTCCAAGATTCAGAACTGAATTACTCCAGCCTGAGAAAGTTCAGCTTTGTTTTAAAAAGCTAATCTCTCTTCAACAGGATCTCCCATTAATGACCTCATTGATCCTGGTCTGGATAAAGTTCCAAAGCTGCAGCGCTCCCGCAGAATCTAAAAGTGCATACCCGGGAGGATTCCGAGGAGTTGGATTTGCATCTGGAAGACCTGAGTTGAAGTCCCATGTCCAGCACCCGCACTGACATTTTTGTCACTCATTTTCCCCTAGAACTTGGAAGTCCACAAAAGTACAGTTACCTTTGGGGGCAGGGGTACTGTAGCATTCCTTGTTTTTTTACCAAATGTAGTGTTTATTTTCATTCATAGAAGTTTGGGCTTATTATAATCATGCAAGATTTTTGTGAATGGTTGTCAGACACAATAGTTACTCCCCCACCCCAGCTGTCACGAAATGATCCTGGGCAATGATTTCTCTTGACTAACTGAATTGATTAAAATACAGTATATTTATATATTGCACTGCTGCAGAATTACTTAGCAAAGGCACCATTCCCAGAAAGCACTCTGGCATTTGCAGCAAGGCAGATTCGCTGCAACACAGCAAAAAAAGGCTTGCCTAGGAAGAAGGATTCCAGCTGTGAGCCAGAATGATTCCCCAGATAAGCAGAGTCAGTAGATACACAGAAGCCTTCCTTACATGCATTCTCCAGACAGCAGGGTCCATTATGCCCCAAATAACTCCTGGGATTCCCACCTTCCTCCCCCCACTACCACCACTAAGCATGCCAAAAATCAAAGCCCCATGCATGAAGCTGCATCTTCAGTGATGTACGAAAGGAACACTCACAAGTATGACTCTTTTAAAAATACATCCTTTCACTACAGCTCCAAGCAAAAGACAGCAGATGTGTAGCATGCAGGCAGCTCAGTCCCAGAGCCCAGTACAGATGGCCATCATTAGACCAATGGAGCTAGCTGGGATTCCCCAGTTGGTGTTCCATCAAAAGTGCAATAATTGCAGTGGGGAGCAGGGAGAGCTTACATAGCACAAATAAGAGTCTTGTGGAAATCCTGGTAGCTATGTTGCTACCCACCAATCACAATGATGTTCACAGAGGACATTCTATATTAACCATACATGGAAGGTGTCAGTTCATTACACACAGTAATGGCATGACAGCAATGCCATGATGTCATCAGGAAGCCCAGTTGACAACCATTCCCATACATAAATGCACAAATGGGATGTCATGAATGGAGAACAGTGCCTCTTCTTCTAGCCCATGGCTCAGTGCTTAGGAAACCAGCATGCACGGAAGAAAGCAAAATAACACGAGCAGCTCTTTGCAGGCACTGTACCTCAATGCTATTACTGCACCTGTTGCCTGCACCTGTTTGCCAGCAATTATAAAAAGCATGGGAGGGAAATGATACTGTTCTATTTAAGAAAATCTGGCTTTGCACTGACATTGCGGTTGCTGTTGGTCTCCTTTCTGTTCTGCATGGCATGGGGGCATGGACGAAAGAGAAAGACAAGGTGTCATGGTAGATACTGTCTCTGAAATCATGGGCAGTTTTCATTACATAGTATACTGGTTTTGTTGCATTGTTCTTCGGGGGTGAAGGGTTGTTGCAACCCTGCTTTTTTAAAAGCATTATATGTTTTTTTCTAGCGCATTCTCTAATTTTGTAATCCTGTTTTTATGGTATCATGTGTTATATGTAACGTCAGGAGGGCAGCGTGCTCTGTAGCCATGCATGCCAGAGGTTTTGGTTGTAGGCGTGGCCAACTCAGGAGCCAGACAGAACTCCATTCCTGTTCATTCCTGCCCAAAAATAGCCCTGGCTGAGACAGTTTGAACACAGACAGGAAACTTGGGGAAAGTTTGGCAAGGAAGTGTGGGTAGTAGAGAAAACACTCATTCAAGCCTAAGGAAAGGGGATAGATCTTCTAGAGCAGAGGTGTCAAAGTCATTTGTTACAAGGGCCAGATCTGACATAAATGTCACTTTGTCGGGCCATGCCATGTGGGCCATAAAATGTAACACAAGGTAACAGAGATATAAACTTTATAAAGGTTATTTCAGATGCTGAATGGCAATAGCAGGCATGATTGGATTAGGTGTGATATGCAGAGGGGTGGAGATATCAGTATTGGTATGATATACAGAGGCATGGATATATCAGCATTGGTAATGAGATAGGAAACCTAAGTCTCAGTTTGGTACAGGAGGATTCAGTCCAGAAGGATGCAAAGAATAAATGGATAAAAGTCTGAAGAAGTGAGCAGTGACTCACAAAAACACATACCCTACCACAATTTTGTTAGTCTTTAAAGGTGCTACTGGACTCTTTCTACTACTATTAGAAACCACAACATTCAAAAACCAGTGGGGGGCATTTTAACCTTCCAGGGCATTCAGTTGCTGACTTAAGAGTAGCAGTTCTCTTACAAAGGAATTTCAAAGGGAGATTAGAAAGAGAGACTGCTGAATTGCAACTGATCATGAAGCTCAAGACAATGCAAACTCCTGGACTGAACTGATATCTAGGTTTCTTCTCTCATTTGTGGAACACCAGTGTCTGCTATTGTAATTTGGTGTCTGAAATCATTTCACTCTCCAAGATCTAAGGACAGATGGACTCTCATTCCAGCTGTATCTGAAGAAGTGAACAGTGATTCATGAAAGCTCATGCCCTGCCACAAATTTTGTAATCATTAAAGTGCTGCTGTACTCTTGCTCCCTTTCACTAATAAGGAATGTAAGCTGTGCTGTCAGGTTCCCCCCCATCTGTTAGAAATGGAAAGGGGGATCTCTCTAAGTCCCATGGGACTCTCTCCCCCTCCCCCTCTCTCTGGCATGCTCTCTCTAGGTCTTTCCTCCCCCCCTCCCTCTCTGATGAAGTGTGATTGCCCACAAAATCTTATACCTGGAATAAAAAATTGCTGGTCTTCTTAAAAGTCCCATGAGATGCCATCCCCACCCCCCAGCTCTTTCCCTTCAGCCTTCAGCCAATTGAGGGAAGGCTTTCTTCCTCTCCTCTGAAGCAGAAAATAGGAGAGACTGGCTAAAAGGAGCTGCAATGTTAGAAACAGGAAGCAAGACATAGTACAGAGTCAGTTGCTCTCGGGACAGATTGGAGGCTTGCAGGGGCCGGATCTGGCCTGTGGGCCGTATGTTTGACAACCCTGTTCTAGAGAGAGAAGATTCCCTACCCAGTTTAAACAGGGAGAGTTATCTCTGAGAACTACAGAATTCCCTGATATGGTGAGATTAGAAACTACCTGTAGAGACCTTAAAAGTCAGTGAACAACTCAAGAAGAGCACTGGTGTTCCAAAGAGAGGGGGTTTGTGTACTGGGAAGAGAGTACCAGCCTTCTGGGCACCAAAAGAGTCAGCGATCACTCTAATAAAGTGAACTAGAGTATTTGGGAAAACACTGGAACAAAAGCCTCTCACTATAAAGATCTAAGTAACTGTGAATAATTTAAGAACACTAGCCTGATATTTAAGAACAAAAGTCTGTGCTTGAACTAGTTTTACCTCAGTAATTTCAGCCCCTGATTTCACCTGACCTCTCCCCTTAATGTTAAATAAAACCTTTTGTTATTTTTAAATTTTAAAAGCATCTTAAGTGCCATTTTCAAGGGTTTTAGTTAAGGGGCAATCCTATCACTTCCATCAGGTTTCTGGGCTGAACAAATAATCATAATATATCCTACTGACAGGGTGGGACAGCCAACATTTCTTCAGGGGAGAAGAAAACATGTTACCAGGGCTGCTCAGTCAGTGAAGGAACAGAAAAATGGCTGGGGAATTGTGCCTCTGAGGAAGGAAAGGGGGGAGCTTCATAGAGATCTATATATTTTTAGCCAAACACATTCTCCATACAAGTCATCCAAATCAACACATATTAGGGCATTCAGCTATTATATCTGGCATTCCACTGATTTAAAACTACTAAGTTGAAACAGAATGTTGCTATTTTCCCTTAACATTTTGTATGTGCAACACTGAAATCACTTGTGCATGGATTATCAGCGATCTTCTGATAGAAATAACATTTCTTAGAAACACTGGGGAAATGGTTTTATCATTGGTTACTGCTGTTGCGGATGATCACAATGCAGTTCTTGCATACTCTTGAGGCTTATGTTAAAATATTGCAGCCAAAATCCCTTGCATTTGACCCTGCTGCTTACATTTGTTCTGTTATAATCATGTCTGTCTGTCTGAGCTCTGAGCCATGCTTCATGCATCTGGTTAACTGGGCTGTAATCCATAAAAGCCTACACTGCAATAAATCTGTTATTCTTTAAGATGCCACAAGACTCTAGAGAATCTGCTGACACAGTGTTACAGGGTACTAGGAGACTACCGTTTCTTAGGTTTGCTAGCGCCCAGGACAATCAGCTGACATTTCATCAATGGAGGGTACTGGCAGGAGATTTCAACAAATCATAGTGATAGATCAAGATGGGTAGCCGTGTTAGTCTGTTTGTAGCAGCAGAAAAGAGCAAGAGTCCAGTAGTACCTTAAAGACTAACAAAATTTGTGTCAAGGTAGAAGCTTTCATGAGTATCTGAAGAAGTGAGCAGTGACTCATGAAAGCTTCTACCCTGCCACAAATTTTGTTAGTCTTTAAGGGGTGTTGTGTACTAGTCACGAAATGGCGACCGCCATGTGGTCAGAGCACATGGCCCGATTCTACCTGAGCTTCAGCCAGGTAGAACAATAGACAGTCGGATCCAAAACGACCACAAATAGCCAGCCTAGGTCTTCCGCGGGGGACCTATGAACTACAACTTAAGACCTAAGGCCCTATCAGAACTATGCGCATATGCTAAGCCCCTATCAGGTATTTTGGGTGCGGCCAGAGGTGGGGCTCCGGCCGGCATATAAACAGGGCCCTGGAGCCCTGGCAGCATGCTTGATCTGACCATCTCCTGAACATGCTGATTCACTTAATAAAGTCTTTGCTATGATCATCCTACAACTCGCCTCCCGACTCCAGTACTTTCCAAGGGGCTACTGGACTCTTGCTCTTTTCTGCTGCTACAAATCCCTAGTATGGGGAATATAATACCCTTCAGAGGTTGGGAAGCCTTCAGCCAGCAGATGTGGGCAGATTTTTAAAAAGTTTGCAGCCAAGTTTGCAGTGTAAATTAGAAGAGAGGGAGGGAGAGAAAGAGAAAGGGAGTTAGTTCTAGGTGAAGTCAGCCGAAACTGGTGTGCTGCCTTTGGCAGCAAAGTACGAGTTGCTGTCTGAGAATCCAGTGTTGGGCATCGGAAGTGCTGCTTGTTGTAGGAGTGCCTGTTTGTTTCTAATATGCTCTGCTTGTTCATTTGTAAATGAAATAAATACTACAGAGACATCAACAACATCCAGTGTTCTCTCATACAAAGGAAGCAAAACCCTTTAGCCTTTCCACTGGAACTCATCAGTGGCTGGAGAAGGGGGGGGGGCACTGACATAGGAGTCTTATGGCACCGTAGGGACTAACAGGACTGTATTTCATCATAAGCAAGTTTTCATGAACCAAAAGCCTCTTCTGCAAATGCACTGAGTGGATCCCCAATAAGCTAAGATTTTATGTAAAAGGTAAAGGTTTCCCTTGCTTGAAAGCCAGTTGAATTAGACTCTAGGGGGCAGTGCTCATCTCTGTTTCCAAGCCGAAGAGCCAGCGCTGTCCGAAGACGTTTCTGTGGTCATGTGGCCGGCATGCCTAGACACCGAGGCACATAGAACGCTGTTACCTTACCACTGAAGCAATACCTATTTATCTACTTGCAATTTCTTGCTTTCGAACTGCGAGGTTGGCCGGGAAGATTTTATGGAGGACACTTTTAAAAAAACAAACATGATCAAGGGGCCATCAAAACCAAGTCTGTAGACTTTAATGTTTCCACAAGATACCTGATTACTTTTGCTGCAATGTATCAACATGGCTACCCTCCTGGAATTATTAATCTGGAGGGTTTATTGACAACTGACTTGTTTTAAATGATTTTATGTGGATTTATGGTACCTATTTACTGACTACTATAAGCCTCCCTGAGCCTGCTTGCAGGGAGGACGGGGTACAAATTGAATGAATGAATGAATGAACAAACGAACTCTGTAAAAACCTTTCATACAATAAATAGACATGAGAGTGAAATGCATTCTCCTGGTGGCAGGGTATGAGCTTTCATGAGTATTCTCCTGATTTCGATTCACGCTGAATGTTCACAGTTTGCAAAGCTTCTTTCGACAAGTACAAGATTAGCGCTACTTATCGGGCATCCATGCTCCAAGCACTTTTATTTACATCTTTATTTTAAGACATTTCTAGCCCCTCTCAACACAGAGAGATCCCCAAGGCAGCTGCCAAGTTTGCAACAAAAATCATTAATGTCACCCACACAAAAACGCTGGAAACAAAGTCAAATAAACCAATAATGCAACAGTCAAACAGCAGACATACGGGCGGTATGCAGCAGCCATCCTGAAGACCAATATAAAAGCCATTTCTTTAAATGCCATCAGAAACAGTCTGTAAAAAAGTTGCTGTTGCCCCCAGCCCCGAGCCTCTGTTGTTGTAAATCTGTAAACATTTCAAAACCAAAAGTTGACAGTTAAAAAAAAAAAAAGTACATCAGGAGCAGGGCCGTAATTTACCTTCATTGCTAGATGAGGCTGCCATACTTTTAGGTGGGATTCATGAATGGGAAACCAGTAATTTCTACAAAACAGACACTACTTTCTATTACCCTTTTGTCGAGTTCAAGCTACGTACCTGTACAGCCATTCTTCAACGAAGCAAGGTGAGGCAGTTGCCTCAAGTGGTGGTTTGGGAGGGGGGCTTTGTTGCCATGACTGCTGTTGCATCCTCCTGCTACCCTGCAGCCACCCTCAAGAGCTGGAGCAGCTAGTGTAGTGGTTAAATGCACAGACTCTAATCTGGGAGAACCGGGTTTGATTCCCCACTCCTCCACTTGCACCTGGCTGGATGACCTTGGGCAAGCCACAGTTCTGGCACAGCTGCTCTCTCAAGGACAGTTTCTGTCAGAGCTCTCTCAGCCCCACCTACCTCACAGGGTGTCTGTTATGGGGAGGGAAAGGAGTTTGTAAGCCACTCTGAGACTTCAAGTGAAGGGCGGGGTATGAATCCAAGCTCTTCTTCTTCATTGTCTTCCCTCCTCGTTCCTTAGGCATCTCGAAAGACAGCAGCAACAGCTACTCAGCCTTCAGGCATGCTTTTGGAGCAAGGAAGGGAAGGAGTTTCAAAAGCCTTAGTTCCTGGGCAAGACTGGCAAGGTAACGGGGGGGGGGGGAGTGTCGAGAGGTGGAGGCAACGAGAGACAGGAGTCACAAGGGGTGGCGGCCTCAAGTGGCATCCCCTGCTGAGCTGCCATTTTGTGTGCCTTTCAATATCTGGGAATGAAGCTCAGAAATTAATTACAGTGAATTTTTTACACTCCAGCCTTCTGTTTGCATATGATCAGCACCTTTCTTAAGTGGACAGTAACTCCCTTTGCCACCCTCGCAGCATCCTATTATGTGCACAGTCATAGGAGCTAGTGGGAGATTTTATTTGTTTGGCTCACTTAAATATATTGGGTGGCAATGATTTTACAAAGCCTATCCTGGTTAGGAGACTCTTGGGTGAACTGTGGTGGACAACTCTTGGTGGTTTGGAGTGCTACCACTCTTGAGGGCACCCATGTGCATGCTTGTTAAAGGCATCTTTGTTGCGCTGATGACAAACCTGTTTTTGAAAACTGCTTAGATGCAGCAAATCCGTGTTTCAGACAGCGTGGGGTATTTACCGGTCCCACCTTGGCTATGGTCCTGGTTAACAGTTAGTAAGAGTTAACAAGAAAAAATAAATAATTCAAGCAAAGTCTAGGGGCTTTCTTGGGGCCTAAAAGCAAGCAGCCCCATAGCACAAGGTGAACAGCTGGGGCAAGGAACTCACAGAATCACAGTGCCACAGCAAAGGAAGGAAGGAAGGAAGTTGAAGCACAGTCAGATCATCCTGTTCAGAACTTCCACCTGCTTCAGTTCACTCACAGGGATGGGACACTCTATGACACTCTACCCAAGAGAGAATCGGGCAGCCCACAGATTTGTCTGCCTCTAGAACTAGCATACGGCAACACTCTCTCTCCTGACAACTTCATCTTCTAAGCACCAGTGTATATTCACCCTGCGCAAAAAGTCATTAACTCCGGCTGCCAAGGTTGAATACCTTCCACTTCAGGAGCAGAGCCTACTTTCTCCCCCCTCTCCCCTGACCAGTCAAAGGGAGATGACGCCTTGGGAAAGTTTTAACAAGAAACATGTAAATTGGTTTTGCATTCCTCATTTCTGCAAAATGAAAGGGGAGAAAATACTCCTTCAAATTAATCACTCGAGGTTAGCTACCACCAGGATACCACTAGCATAGATTGCTTTTCAAAGGATTAGGCAAAGTCCTGGATGGTGAAGCTCTATTAGCCAGGATAGTTCAGTGGAGACTGTGATGTTCCCTTTTACTTGAAGGTCAGGATTACGGTACGCACTCAGGTTCCTGCTCTGAGGTTCAAAACAACACCCATTCATCGACAGAGATACAGAAACGAAAGGAACTGGCCCCAGAACAAGGGAAATCATATTGCCTGCATTTCCAGCTAACCAACGGAACCAACTAAGCAGAGACTCCACCCCCTGAGACTAAACTAACTCATACAAATATCAGACAGGGGAAACAGACTGCTCAATTGTAATGCATACAAATGATAAATATACTACAGAGACTCCACATTCAGAGGCAGTGCCCCTCATAATACACATGGTGAGCAGAAACAGAGCGGTTTCTCAGTGGAACAGGCTTCCATGGGAAGTGGTGGGCTCTCCTTCTTTGGAGGTTTATAAGCAGGGGCTAGATGGCCATCTGACAGCAGTGCTGATTCTGTGAACTTAGGCAGATCATGAGAGGGAGGGCAGGAAGGGATGAGCCAGGGCTCGGCTCTTGTGGCCCTTTCTTATGTGCCCAGGGTAATGCCAATCACCAGGCCAGATTGGCCCAGAGATCCTGGAGGGTTTTTTTTTTTTGCCTTTCTCTGGGCATAGAGCAGGGGTCACTGAGGGAGTGGGGGGGGAGGTAGTTACTAGCCATGGTGACTGAGGAGAACCTCCACATTCAGAGGCACTAAACCTCTGGATCCCAGAGCCAGGAGGCAATATCAGGGGAAGGTCTTGGCCTCCATGCCCTGTTGTTGGCCCTCCAGATGAACTGGTTAGCCCCTATGTGAGACACAACACTGGACTGGGTGGTCTGATCCAGCAGAGCTCTTTTGTGTTCTTATATTAATATGTAGCTCTGAGTTTCCTGCCTTGTGCAGAGGGTTTGGCTACTTGATGTCCCTTCCAGCTCTATGCTTCTAAACCATGCTGAGGTGGGTTAATGTTTTCTCCCTGCTTGTATGTGTTCTAGAAGCACTGGAAGGGTTGGCATTCGAAAGAGAGAGCAAAACGAGATGGAGAGCTCTTCTTGCATCCTAATTAATTTTATTTTGTATTCGTTTGTCCCCAGTGGGGACCCAAAGAAATGAACCTTGTTCTCCTCCCCTTCTTTGTCTTTACAATAACAACCTTGTGAGTAGGGTTGCCAGCCTTTAGTTTGGAAAATACCTGGAAACTTTGGGGGTAGCTCCAGGAGGAGGTTTGGAGAGGGGAGGGGCCTCAGCATGGTACAATGCCATAGAGTCCACCCTTCAAAGTAGCCACTTTCTCCAGGGGAGCTGATCTCTCTCAGCTGGGGATCAGTTGTGAAAGCGGGAGATCCCCAGGCCCCACCTGGAGACTGGCAACTCTCAGCAAAATTATAAGTGCATTTTATTCAAAGTAAGCCCTACTGAGTTCAATGTGAGTTATTTCCGAGCAAGGAGGCATAGGATCGCAATCTTAGGCCTATGTGTTAACCCCTGGTCAGCAAAGTATCTCAGTAACCCCCACCCCCACCACCCCATTAACCAACTCTGTCTTTGCAAAGAGTAGTGCCAGGTAAGTTATGTTCTTATCTTACTTAACAGAAGAACTGAAGCACAAAGAGTTATAGCACAGTGGGTCAGAGTACAGAGAAGCTGCCCTCACTCTATAATTAACATTTCAAGAAGATGCATGCTCAGGACAAGCCTGATTTTTGTCCTCCTAAAATCTGTCTGACAAGGACACAGCAGCCTCAGAAGGAATAACGAGATCCAGTGGAGTCAGAGACAAATTCTGCACAAGTCTGATGTGGATCAAGGGCACAGAGACTGGAGGATGCGTTGCCGGTAGCACCAAAGTGAACAAAGCTGCCCCGGATTCCCTAAGTCTATAGCAGAGGAGTGTGAATTCGTTCCCAGAAATTCTTTGTGAGTTTTGCTGTCTGATATTTTTCAGGTAGTCTCTGCATGTTTATACGTCCCCTGATCTGAGTTTGGTGCTGGATACCTGACAGCCGAGATTTGGCAATATTTGATAGTTAATGTGCAATGTTGTTGCTGTTGTTGTTCAGTCGCACAGTCGAGTCTGACTCTTCGTGACCCCACAGACCACATCGTGCCAGGCCCTCCTGTCTTCTGCCGTCCTCCGGAGTTTGCTCAATTTCATGATCATTGCATTGATGACACTGTCTAACCATCTCATCCTTTGCCGTCCCCTTATTCTTTGACCTTCAATCTTTCCCAGCATCAGGGTCTTCTCCAGTGAGTGCTCCCTTCTCATTTGGTGGCCAAAGTATTTGAGCTTCATCTTCAGTATCTGTCCTTCCAGGGAACAGTCAGGGTTGATTTCCTTTAGGATTGACTGATTTGATCTCTTTGCAGTCCAAGGAACTCCCAAGAGTTTTCTCCAGCACCATAATTCGAAAGCATCTATTCTTCAGAGCTCGGCCTTCCTTATGGCCCACCTCTCGCAGGCATGTGCATGTGCAATAGTGTTTGGTATTTCAGCTTTTTCAGTCAATCTCACCTAATTACTCTTCTTACTACTAAGCCCTCATCCAAGATGTTTTTTGTCCATTTTGGGGTGCTTGGAAGGGACCATTCATTCCTTTTTGTCCAGCAGAAGAACTGGTTAGATCCAACCCAGTAACCCAACTTTTTACATCCACGTTGGTGTCTGCCACAGAAACCTTGCACAGCTCACATTCAGTAGCATGTTCTGGGGAATATACTTCCCTTAGAGGAGCCCTATGAGGAAAGGCTGAGAGACTTAGGAATGTTTAGTCTGGAGAAGAGGAGGTTGAGGGGGGACATGATTGCTTTCTTGAAATATTTGAAGAGCTGTCACTTAGAGGAGGGCAGCAATCACAATAATGGGTTTAAATTAAGGGCTGGAAGGTACCGGCAGGATATTAGGAACCCTTTTTACAGTAACAGTTGTGTAACAGTAGAATCAGCTGCCTAGGGAGGCAGTAAGCTCCCCCTCACTGGCGGTCTTGAAGCAGCGGCTAGACAGACACTGGTTACGGATGCTCAAGGCTGATCTTGCACTGAGCAGGGGGTTGGACTCGATGGCCTGTATGGCCCCTTCCAACTCTGTGATTCAATGATTATCTGCCAAACCATTGTACATTGTGAACTGTGTCCTAAAATATACCAAAGATTCCCATGTGAGTGGACAATGCAGTGAAAAATCAGTTGTAATGTGCATGCAAGCTCTTGTTTAGATTCAGGTGGGTAGCCATGTTAGTCTGAAGCAACAGAACAAAGTTTGAGTCCTATATGTAATGGCTGGTGACTTCTGTTTCAATGTATCTGAAGAAGGGTGCATGCATACGAAATAAATAAAACTTTGTTGGTCTTAAAGATTCCACTGGACTCAAGCTCTCGGTTAGTTAGTCATATTGTGGAATCCCAGATAAGCATTTAAAGAGCCTAAGGTTCTCAAGAAAACAGATTCCAAACTTTGGTGTAGTACATTTGACATTATTGGATGGGTGGCTTGGAATAATATTCGATCAAACAAACAGGAGTGTTGTGGTAACCTGCAGACTAACACATACTTATTGTCATGTAGAGATCACCACTAGAGGTGTCAGAGATCACCACCACCATCAGAGGTGGATCCTCCACTGCAAGATATACAAAAAGACTTGCAAGATATACATTGCAAGATATACAAAAAGTCCAGTGGCACCTTAAAAATTAACAAAAGTTATTCCAGTATGAGCTTTCATCAGTCAGGACTCACTTCATCAGATGAATTGAGAGTACATCCATAGGAGACATATTTATTGACAGCTAAGAAAGCAACTGGTTTCACCTGGTTAACTGGCCTGTCCCTGTAATGTCTCCCCACTCCTTCCTTTCTATTGCTTGTAATTTCGAGTATAAATATGTCACCTAAGGATGTACACTCCAATGCATCTGATGAAGTGAGCTCTGACTAGGGAAGCCAGCTCTGTGTTGGGAAACAGCTGAAGATTTGGGGGATGGACCATGGGGAGGGGAGGGACCTCAGCAGGGTATAAAGCCAAAGTGTCCACCCTCCAAAGCAGCCATTTTCTCCAGGGGAATTGATCGTGGTCATCTGGAGATCAATCGTAAAACTCATGCTGGAATAGATGTTATTACTCTTTAAGGTGCCCCTGGACTTTGGCTGGAGCAGACTAACTATTACTTCTATGGATAAGGTTATGAAGAAAGAAATGGGATGGATCCTTCTTCTGGCTTAAGGGGCCCTCCAGTGATGCCAGGGGTTCTTGCCCTTGTGCTGGTGGATGGCTACTTGCACCAGAGAAAACGCCACTGTCCTGGGAACAGATTTGTAGGATCCAAGCCAGTGTCATCAGTGTCATAAGGTCATATGATTCTAGAACTGCAGGATATGCCGTGGTTGTATAAAACTGAAACGTAATCAAGGTAAGTACAGGGACTGTTCACAAAAGCAGCAATCTGCTCTGGTTCCCGTGTGGGGATGTCAGCTGGGCAGTTGGCGGGTGGGCAGACAGCTGGTGGGCTGGTTGGATGAGAGCCGGTGGAAGGGAAGGTTGTGCGCCTGTGTGTAAAGTGCCATCCAGTCCCAGCTGACTTAGGGCGACCCCACAGGGGTTTCAAGGCAAGAGTCTAACAGAGGTGGTTTGCTGTTGCCTGCCTCTGTGAAGCAACCTGTCAGAGTCCCCAGTTATCAGAAACCAACAACGTTCCTTAAACAGGATCAGTTTATTGATTCAGTATACTGCATTGCTCTAAACACTTTTCGTGTTAAGACTACAGTTACAAGGGTGGGAAGGGGTAGATATACTAGGTTCAAACAAGGGTCTTCTGATGGATACAAGCCAATAAGCAGCAGGTTACATTAGCACTAAAACTAACAGCTTTCAGTTCCCAGTGGGAAAGCAGTGGACATCTCCCAAGCCTCCAAGGTCAGACCTTGTCAGTGCAGGAGAATCGAAACTTAGAATACCAGAGGCGAACTCCCCCTCCCACATTCTCCATGGCAGCATAGCTGACACAACTGTGGAATTCCTTGGAGGTCTCCCATCCAATTACTGGCCAGGGCCACCCCTGCTTAGCTTCTGAGATCTAAAGAGGTTACCTTAGCCTGAGCCATCCAGGTCAGAACAAACTTCCTCCAGAAATCTGCCACTTGAGACAATTGCCTCTAGCCGCCTCATTATAACAGACCCAGGAGGTATGTTAACCTTCACTGTTGCCCCTTCCCTTAAATGTTCAGTGTTCCAATGGTCTCTTTTTAATTTCACAAGTTAACCCTCTACTTGTATCAAAAATTCTACACATACCTAACCAGCTGGGAGTTGGGGGGTGGCAGCAATGTGTAACCAGCAGCACAGACCCAGCATCTGGGGTGGTCTTTCGTGAGAGAGAGACACCCCAAAGCGACCTCTGAACCTCCATAAGCAGTGCCCTATGAAGCCAGGCTTGGCTTAAACAGTGGCTTTTGCTGGGAGGCTAGAAGAACCACATTTTGGCCCCACTCTTCTCTCCTGTCAGCTGTAGTTCAAAAAGGACTAAGAATGGGTAAGTCTCTGCCCTTGCCTCAGGCATCTTCTGCTGACCAAATGGCTAGTCTTTTGTCTATCAAATATACAGGCAGGCAGGGACAAAAAGCCTCTGGTCTGTGCTATTGTCATGAATGAAGTACGTTGCATGTTTCCACCCCCCTCTCCTGTTTCACCTATGTCAGGAAGTATCTTTGGAATAATCCTGTCATCCCTGTCTCCATGTATTTGTCTAAGATATCTGCATTCTTACACCTATTCCAGACCCATCAAGGTAAACATTAACTCTCCATGTATAGTGGATGGTCACCCATTCAGGATCATTCTGCCACACATTAAGAAACATAACTCCTTTTGTCTGGCACCAGGGAAACGCCAGACTACTCTATTGTTCCACAATGGACACCCCCAGCACCATCATCCAACACCTGGTTTCTATTGTTAAAGGCTGACTCTGCCCCCTTTGAAAGCTCATTGGCCACATCTAGGCCTTGCCCATCCTGATGTCACACACCTCCTGGGATCCCTGATTGGCCCAGGTAATCTTTTGTTCTCACCTGAGACCAGCCCCCAAGACCTTCCATTGGTCTGTATTGTTCTCCAGTGCCTTTAACCATCTAGGTCCATGGCCTCAGACGGTGTGTTTTCTGCCCTGATGACAACTGGGAGACCACCCCTTTACCCTCTGGGTTTAGGCCATAATCCTTTCCTCATGGACCTCTGCACATCTGGACAGGTAGTATCACCCCATAACTCACCCCCTCTATTCCCTATCAATCACCTCTACTTCCTTAGTTCTGTATTGTATGTCTGAATGTTTGATTAAACTTTATAAGTTTAAGAATCCTTCAGTAAAGAGATCACTGCTTTAGTTATCTAGTCTCTGCATCTATTTCTGTGACCTGGATAAAGTGGGACTCTGGTATATAAAGGCCATGATTCTGTAGTTATGCCAATTGCACATTAATATCATAATTCCCCAACCTTTTATTAAAGCAAACAGAGCAATTTGGCTAACAAATGTGTAGGCAACATCATGGCTGCAAGGCAAAAGGTTTCGCATACAGCTTTCCCAGATCAACCCAAACCACACTGCAGACCTGAAGAACATTTGTTTCCACAGAATTCAACCCAGGATGAAATAAAAACAATGCAAGGACAGCAAAGCTCTACAGAGACTCTACCATTTTAAAGATTTTGCCTGCCTTTTCATCTGATGTGAGAGACAACAACCCAACAAGAATGAGAAAGGAAGAAGAAGGGGGGGGGGGTGAGGAGGAAGAGGAGGAGAGATTGGATTTATACCCCACTTCTAGCTTGGAGTCTCAGACTGGCTTATAAACTGCCTCCCTTCCTCTTCCCACAACAGACACCCTGTGAGGTAGGTGGGTCAGAGTGCTCTGAGAGAACTGCTCTTGAGAGAACAGCTCTGAGAGAATTTGTGACTGACCCAAGGTCACCCAGCTGGCTGCACGTGGAGGAGCGGGGAATCAAACCTGGTTCTCCAGATTGGAGTCCGCCGCTCTTAACCACTACACCAAACTGGAACTAACCTCCCAAAATCAAACCCATTTTAGAATCATACTATTGGAAAAGGTCCAAAGGCCCTGTAGTCTCGTCCCTAGGCAAGGCAAGGCTTTCCATCCAGCACCCCACAAACCAGTTTACATAACCTAGACCATTGATCCCTACCAACATTTCTACCAGTGCATGCCTTCTTTGCCACAGCATCTCTTCCCTAGAGCAAAGAGACAGTTTTGGTTTTCCTCTGCCTCCTTGGTGCTTCAGAAGAATATAGGAAGCATCACCTTTATGTCTCCACTAGCCTGATACCCCTGCTTTGCTATGGTATTTAAGTTCCGTAAAGCCAGTTATAGTACTGATGATGTGAAGTCTGAAATGTAAGATTTGTTGTAGGAATTCTAATGGAGAAGATTGTAGTGTAAAAAATGAAGTGAGACATATGTACTGGGTTCCCTCCCCCACCCCCGCTGAAGGACCTCTCTGTGTTTGCCATGCTGCCTGTTATGAGAAATGTCTATTCAGGGGTCTTGAATTGCTGATTCCTGTAACTGTCCTCAACGGTCTGCAGTCTCTTTTAACTGAGTTTTTACCTCAGAACACTAAGATCCACAGCTGAACAATCAGAGGGAGGTGGGTGCAAGCAGGCAGGTTTTACTTCAGAACTCTGAGCTACACAGTTGACCATTCGAGGGGGCAAGGAGGCAGCAGCCTGCCAAGCACATAGAAAACAATTGAGGGAACACATTTTGCCCCCCTTTTACCCCCTAAGGGGTCGTGTTTCTCAGAAATCTCTTTGTAGTGGGGGTTGACATCATGGAAGGAATGCACTCCCCTTATTTTGGTTTTCTTGATGCAGGGGTTTGGCCTGGGCATTGAATTGGGGAGGCATACCCCCGTGTTTTTTTTACAAAACTGCCTCTCATTTATGTTACATTTAAGAAGTGTGACATAACTACATATTCAAAACACCATCTAAGCAATCAGGTATTAAGCAAGTTCATATGAACCAATTTTCTAGAACCCACATTGTGAGAAGTTAAATACCGCCGTGAGCCACCGTGAGGCAGGGAGGGCGGGGTAAAAATCTAAAAACTAAAAATAAATAAATAAACCTAATAAAGGAAACCAGTTTTCTACAGATTTGGGGTATATTTCCATTGTGAGTGGGAGTGTGGCTAAGCTGGGACAGCAGCATTGCTAAGGTGATCCTGCTGGGGCAGCATGCCTGATGAATTAAAGTACCCTGGTCCTGCTCCTGCACCTGACAGACACCGGCCTGTCTGGTGTTGGGGGTATTATGTTTAAAGGCATCAGGGAGGCTGGACCAGCAGCAGGGCTAAGGCAGTCCTGGTGAGCAAAGCTCCCTAGTGGCTGTAAGCATCCCACCTCCTCTCCTACACCTGTCCTGTCCAGTATAGGAGGGAGAGGGGGGATGAGTATTAGAAACCACTGTGGAGGTGGGGCCAGCAGGATCACTCAGGTGTTACTGCTGGGGTGAGCTCCTTTGTGGCTTTAAGCACCTTGCAACCACTGCTGCACCTGACAGACAACCGCCTGTCGGGCATAGGAAGTGGTGGGAGTGTGTTGGAAGCCATCAGAGAGGCTGGGCCAGCAGTATTACTGCACCTCACAGGTGGTTGTTGGCCATTCCTATTTTCCTCAACTGCCATTAGCTTTCTGCAATCTTCTGTAACTGTTTTTTTTTACCTCAGAATGCTGAGCCCTGCAGCTGACCAATCAGAGAGTGGGGGGTGCAAGTAGGCAGCAGCCTGGGAGCCACATAGGAATTAATAAGGGGAGCACATTTCCCCCCTTTTGATCCCCTTAGGGGTCAAATTTCTAATAATCCTTTCTTTGTGAGCACCTATGCCATGGTAGGAGCTCTCTCCCCAAATTTGGTGTTTCTAGGTCCAGCAGTTTGGCATGGGCATTGATTTTACAGTGAGGGGACTTTCTTATATATATATATAGATAAGAAGATGGAGCACCCATTCAGAAACAACTGACTCCATGATATAGGGATACTAGGGCTAGAACCTGACAATGCTGTACAAGTGATCCCAGCTACTATGGCAGCTACCTTGTCTTTTGCTGTGTCCCCCTCACCAGTAGTAGTAGCAGTGCCCTCTATCTGGTCTCAAAAATCCCACAGTGCACATAAGCGCAATGAGGTTGCACACCCCTGATCCAGACCACAGCATGCCCAAAGAGGAGCCCAGGTGTCCCACGCAAAGGAGCTTGCAGAGAAAACAGCTTCAGTGGAATCATGCAAGTGAGTCATTTATTAATTATCCATTACTTATCTACTACAGCAGCTCTGTTGAAAGCCAGCCTCTCCTTTGCATATGAATTCACAAGAACAGTTGGAAAATATCTGTTTAGAGACTTCATTCCCCCCGCCGATTTATTCATAAACAGTGGAAGAAATTGACTGAAGTATAATAATATTAGGGGAACAGACAGCTTGGCGCTGGTTCATTCTATGTAGGAAAGAGATTTGGGTTAGAGTTCATGGTACTCCCCTAAAACTGGATGGCTCTGAGGGCGGCTGAACAACCCAGGAGTCAGAGAAGCTGTTGAAGCATAAACTATTCATCCTGACACTGCTACAGGACAACAATGATTGAGGCAAATGCCTTTGTCTAGTTCAATAAGAACAAGGGTATACGAACTGCACTTTTCATTTCAGAGTAAGTGAATCTATCTGCAGTGGCTGAGGAGTCTGGCCCAGATGCCTTCTTGCCTCGCAAGTCCTGTTGCTGAATAAATGGAAAATATTTAAGATGAGGTCTAGCTGTTGCAGAAAAATATATAACAGGCTCTGTTGCTTGGCAGTCTTGATTATTATTAGGGGGGAAATCCCAGAAAAGATAGTTACTAACGACAATGAAAACTGTTCGCAGTAACCCCTGCTGGTGACTCTTTGAAAAAAAGAACTGCAAAAGTCTTCACATTAAGAATATCAGAAGAGCCCTGCTGGTTCAGACCAGTGGTCCATCTAGTCCAGCATCCCGTCTCATACAGTGGCCAACCAGTTCCTCTGGAGTGCCACCAACAGGGCATAGGGGCCAAAGCCTTCCCCTGATGTTGCCTCCTGGCTCTGGGAATCAGAGGATTGGTGCCTCTGAATGTGGAGGTTCCCCTCAGTCACCATGGCTAGCAGCCATTGATAGACTTATCCTCCATGAATCTATCTAATCCCCCTTTAAAGCTGTTTATTCCTGTGGCCATCACTACATCCTCTGGCAGCAAATTCCACATTTTAATCACTCTCTGTGTAAAGTAGTATTTCCTTTTGTCCATCCGGAATCTGCTGCCCATCAGCTCCATTGGATGCCCATTCTGTTGAATTAGCCCTGGTTAGTATTTGGATGGGAGGCCACCAAGAAAGTCTGGAGTTGCTATGCAGAGGCAGGCAGTGGCAAACCACCTCTGTTAGTCTCCTGCCTTGAAACCCCTATGGGGTCACCGTAAGTCAGCTGTGACTTGATAGTACTTTACACACACACTTTACACACACACCCCTTACCAGAGCTACCAGAAGTCAGGTGCAACTTGATGGCACTTTCTGCCACCACTACTTGGCATACATAAATTACTAAGTACTTCAGGATATAGTTTGGGGAAACCTGGCCCAGTTTGATTTAGTCTGAAACTTTTTGATTTTTAGTCTGAAACTTTTTGAAGAAGTGAGCGCAAAAGCACATACCCTGCCACAAATTTTGTTAGTCTTTAAGGTGCTACTGGACCCTCGCTCTTTTCTAGTCTGAAGCTAACCATCAGTTCCTTTTAAATAGCTGATCTGAGAAAGCAAATATTATGAGTTGTGGGCCCTTGAATCAAATAGGCAAATGCATGAACCAGTTCTCAATTGTTTATGTATTCTTGACAATTCACTGATCTGACATTCTTTCAAGTGAGTTGTTCACCATTTTCCATAAATCTAATTAGGTTTTGATAGATTCATTCGTTTCCACTGGAATTTTTTTTCTTCCCAGTGAATCAGTTCCTGCTGTGCTTTGGCATCCAGCTAACTGATCATATGCCTGTTTAATCCACTCATGGGATATTTAACAAATTGTTAGCTATTTCACTGTGCACTCAAGTATAGCTGTAACTATTCTTCCTCTCTGTCACGCCACAGAGCCGTCAAGACTGCTCTCAGCATGATTTATTTTGTAGAATAAATTTGAAGAGTTTCAAAAACAACTCTACATCATCATCCCTACCCAAACTGTAATAAGGTCAAAGACACACTCAGGTTTGGGGAAGCAGAACCGCCAAGGCCTTTTCCGTTGATTTATGGGCTGTGCTTTGTCTTCCATTTTGGGGACGTGGCTCAGCTGCAGAGACAGACATATGTCTTGGGGAAAATGGTGCGATAATTCATTTTAGCCATCCAGAATGAGCACTGAGGAAAAAGTGGTTGGCATGTTTACCAGATGTTTGATGAAGTTCAGCTCACGTGATAAAACAGCTTAATTCTGTGAGGACCCAGCTTCTGTTCAGTCATATATAATTTTGAAACAATTTGATTTACAAATCGAAGAAGGTTTTAATAGCTGTCTGTGCATACATGCCAAATTTTAAAAGATCTTTCCACACATCCAGAATTACAATTCTGAGGGACCCCTGAGTCTATCTTGACAACTGGTCCACAGATCACTTGGGGAGGATCTTGACTACTGGAGGAGTGGTGGGATAAAAACAGATAGATAGATGTAGAGCACATGTTTTGCATGAAGAAAGCCCACATCAAGTCCTTGATTACTTAAGAGCCTTCGGGCCTCAACAGATGTGAGAGTATCCTCATGCAAACCTAGGGTTGTCAGCAGATGGCTGGCAATCAGCAGAAGACCAAGAGGCAGGAACATGGATCGCACCAGCATTATGTCAGTTCCAGGGGAAACCACAGAGTTTCCAATGATTCTAGGGTGATGTGGCAATGCTGCCAAATATTTTTCTTCCCACTTCCCAAAGGAGCTGCAGCAGGAAGAAAGGTTTGCTATGGAGAGTCTTCTACCATAGTGAGAACTCTGGCAACCCTATGAAAGCCAGTCTTTTAGGGTTACCAGTCTTCAGGGGGGGCCTGCAGTTCTCTCACGATTGCAACAGAGATCAGGTTCTCTGGAGAAAATGGTAATTTTGGAGGGCAGTCTCTGTGGCATCATGTCCCTGGTGAGCTCCCTCCCTTCCCCAGATCCCATCCTTCCCATACACTGCCCCCAAATCTCCAGGACACCTACCATTGATCCCCACATGCCTTTGTTTGTTTGTGCAAATAAGAGACAGGCTGCTCTGGTCACATTTTCAGTTATCTTCATGGTCTTTGCCCAACACACATGCGTTTGTGGTGGTGCCATGGTTTCTCATCACCCATGATTCGTTTCAGTTTGGATCATGCTCTTTACTTCTTTCAAGATAAGGAGCTAATTAATTAATTATTGTATGGCAGTGGGTGTAATATGGCCAGGAGATCTGGACATTGTCTGGCAGCCTGAAACTCTAGCTCTTTTTGTGGCAAGCTAGGTTTATTTTTTGGGCTAAGAGAACTGTGACTGGCCTAAGGTCACCCAGCTGGCTTCATGTGGAGGAGTGGAGAATTGAACCCGGTTCTCCAGAATAGAGTCCGACACTCTGAATCACTACACCAAGCGGGCTGTCTTAGATAAGGAGCTTGTTACTTTTGACATCACCAGATGGCCGCAAGATGGCATCAGTAATAATGTCTAATTACATGTTTGAAGGAAATCTTGAATATGTTTTTAACCTAACCTGAAACATCCGAATATTCAGTAAATAATCGTGTGTAGGTTTGAATGTCTGTAGGGCTGTATAAGGAATGCTGAGCGCTGAAGAACAGATTCTTTTGAATTACGGTGCTGGAGAAGACTCTTGAGAGTCCTTGGACTGCAAGGAGATCAAATCAGTCAATCCTAAAAGAAATCAACCCTGATTGTTCCCTGGAAGTCCAGATACTGAAACTGAAGCTCAAATACTTTGGCCACCAAATGAGAAGGGAGCACTCACTGGAGAAGACCCTGATGCCGGGAAAGATGGAAGGTAAAAGAAGGAGGGGATAGCAAAGGATGAGATGGTTAGGCAGCGTTATTGATGCAACAAACATGAAACTAAGCAAACTCTGGAGCACGACGGAAGACAGGAGGGCCTGGCGTGATGTAGTCCATGGGGTTGCGAAGAGTTGGACTCGACTGTGCGACTGAACAACAACAAGGGCTGAATATAGGTTGACAGTGGCAGATCACATGTCTTACATGCAGAAATCTCCTGGTTCAGTCCTTGATAACTTAAAAGACCTTACAATAAATGTTGGGGAAAATCTTTCTCTGCTTGAGACTCTGGATGGCTGTTGCCAGTCAGAGGAGATGACACTGAGTTAGATACACCAATGGATGAAACTGGCATAGATCATCTCAGAATTCTCTTCCCCTGTTCCCCTTGATCTGATGTGAAGCCTGCTGCCCTATAGGGTTGCCAACAGTGGCTCCGTCAGTACTCTGCCTATAGATTTGTAAATAAAGCAAATATTATAAAAACGCCATAAGATTCCAATGTTCATTCCTCCAAGGGGAACCAGTCTATGGAGACACTGCCCTAGAACTTCTCACCACTCAGGCAAGTTGGGAGTATGTAACAATATTATACTTCTATGATTTGAGCCTTGCATTGGTTTTTATGACTGGGCAAACATTTATAGACAGGTGGGATAAAAGTAGTCTAAATAAATCAATAAACATGAATTTAAAAAGGGAGCTGTCTCAGAGAGCTTCTCAGCTGGTTCAACCACTGGGTCCACTTTTGTAATCTGTGGCAGTTACGGTGCCTTTATCCACCCTGGAATGCTGTAAGGAGTCCATGATTTGACAACCGACACAGAGTTGTAGGTTTACAGAATTCTTCTGCCTTTTCTATTTAGTGATGAGAAAACCTGATCAAATATCTGACGAGAGCAATCAGCAGTTCGTTGAACTTCTAGTCTAAGATTCACTGCCGTGACCTGCACTGGGCCATTAGCTTGTCGGAAAAAATCATCACATAAAAATTTTATATAAGGTCACATTTATATTCTGATTTCAGTGCACATCCCTCCTCCGAGGCGGCCAAAATAGGAGTTTTGTTTAATTAAAGAGAGCCCTCAGCATGCTAATGACCATTTGATTGAGTTCGAGACATTTTTACAATCCTGACATTTCTGTTTCACTAGTAAAAAGTCAATCCGAGAGGGGACCTCTTCTAATGCCTGGCCATTCAAAAGAAGCAAACATGCAGAGAACAGTATTCACGTTGTTAAAAATGACGACAGTAAATTGTTTCATTTGGTAAAGGAATGAAGAGGAATCGGGGATAAGAAAATATCCACAGGGAGTCTAACATGGCTTTCTTGACGGTAATTTAATGGGAGCTGAATTTATGGCAGAGGAGACAAAATGTTAGCTTTATTCATTCCTACCGAAGCCGAACAAAGGAGGAGAAATAAAGCAAAGACCTTCATTCTACTCAGGGGTCATTTCGTAGAAAAAGAGGCGCAGGAGCTCATTAGCATAACTCATTAGCATAACTTATTTGCATATGCTACACCACCTGACATCACTGGAAGTATGTCAGAAGGCAAGAAAAAAAGATGAGAGAGAGAAAGAAAGAAAGAAAGGAAGGAAGGAAGGAAGGAAGGAAGGAAGGAAGGAAGGAAGGAAGGAAGCTAGCTAGCTAGCTAGCTAGCTAGCTGGCAGAGAGGGGACCGCTACTAATCCAAGCCTCAGAAATACCACTATTCTGGGAGGATAGCTTCAGTGGTGGCTGAAGCCTTCAGGAGGCTGGTCGGAGGAACAAAGACCTTTCCAGGGGACGGGGTCATTTTGCTGCAGCCATGACACAAGCAGGCATTTCCACGGGGGGTGGGGGGGCTGGCACCAACTCCCGGAGCTGCGCTCCCCCAAGCTCCTGCTCGAAATGACCCCTGATTCTACTTGATGCACAACAATGGGTTGCAGACTTGCTTCTCTGCCAAGGTACTCCTAGATGCCTTCCATAGAATTCCTGAGGATTACAAAGGATTCTGAGGCATATTTCTGGATGCCTATCCAGTTCAGGCTCAGGGCAAACCTGTTTGTCTCTTTGCATCACCGTGTATGAACTGGGAATCCATGCAACACCATACCCAATGCTACCCTGTAACTGTATTTTGTTGTAGCAGAATAACAGTAGGGACAGGCAAACGGTCCTCATTTTTTACGCATCTGAACCATTTATGTACCATTTTTTCCAAAATTAGCTCCAAATACTTTATAGGTAAAGGTTTCCCTTGCTCAAAAGCCAGTCAGATCGGACTCTAGGGGGCGGTGCTCATTTCCGTTTCCAAGCCAAAGAGCCAGTGCTGTCTGAAGACTTTTGCTGTGGTCATGTGGCCAGCATGACTAAATGCCGAGGCACACAGAACGCTGTTACCTTCCCACCAAAGTGGTACCCAGGGCTATTTTCGGGCAGGAACTCACAGGAATGGAGTTCTGGCTGGCTTCTGAGTTGGCCACACCTACAGCCTCCCCCCCCCAAGGCCCTTCACAAGCCATGGGCGCCTGGGGAAGCCAAGCCGATCCAGGGAGGGAAGGCAGTTTAAACTGCCTCCCCGCCTCAGCTTCCCCAGGTGCCCCACAAGCCATGGGGCACCTTGCAAAGCCAGTCCTGGGAGGGAGCTGTGCTGTCAGGGGTGTGGCCTAATATGCTAATAAGTTTCTGCTGTTGGGTGTGGTCTATTATGCTAATGAGTTCCTGCTGGGCTTTTTCGACAACAAAAAGCCCTGGTGGTACCTATTTATCTACTTGCAATTTCCTGCTTTCAAACTGCTAGGTTGGCAGGAGCTGGGGCCAGAGACAGGAGCTCACTCCGTCACGTAGCACTCAGGTCTCGAACTGCCAAGCTACCAATCTTCTGGTCTACAGCTCAGTGTCTTAACCTCTGAGCCACCACTGCCTTTCCAAATACTTTACTATACTGCTGATACGTGTGTGTGTGTAAAGCACTGTCATGTCGCAGCCAGTTCATGGCATCCCCACTCCCATGGGGTTTTCCAGGAAAGAGATGTACAGAGGTAGTTTGTCATTGCCTTCCTCTGCATAGGAAACCTGGACTTCCTTAGTGGTCTCCAGTGTTCCCTCTAAGCTGAGTTAGTGTGAGCTAGCTCACAGTTTTTTAGCCTCCAGCTCACAGATTTTTTGTCTTAGCTCAGGAAGGATGGCTCCAGAGCCAACTGATTTATGTAGCAGCCAAATCGCTCACTCACAGCTTTAATGCCAGTAGCTCACAAAGTAGAATTTTTGCTCACAAGACCCCGTAGCTTAGAGGGAGCATCCCATCCCAGTACTAACCAAGACCAACCCTGCTTAGCTTCTGAGATGTGATTAAATCAGGCTAGCCTGAGGCCATCCAGGTCAGGGCACTAACATATATACTAACTAAAAAAAATTTATTTTTTTTTAAAGAAAGGATCATGAATAAAAAGAATGGGAAAACAGGAAAGCTCCACCAACAGTAAAGAGCCAGCTTTGCCAAATGCAGTTGTAAAGGAGAAGTATTTGTTTAGGTATTTATACCCCACTTTCTCCCCAATGAGGACCCAAGGTGGCATACAACATTTCCCCGCCTTTCATTTTACTGTCACAACAACAAACCTGTGCAGTAGGTTAGGCTGAGAGGGAGCGATCAGCCCCTGGTCACCCCAGTGACCTTCCATGGCAAAGTGGAGATTTGTATTCGGGTCTCCCAGCTCCTCCTCCAACAACTATGCTGGCAGCCTTTTCTGACCCTGACCTTCTAGTGTCTTCCTGGTGGGGCTCAAAGTTCAGGAGTCTTATCAAGCTGTCTTACACCAAACCCCAAGCCATAGGTCCAGCTACTTATTATTGTCTACTCTGACAGGCGAGGGCAATCAAGGAGTTCAAACAGAGGAAAGCTTTCCCCAATACTTGCTGACTGAAATCCTTTAAGCTGGGTGATAGCAGATATTGAATGTGGAATTCTCTGCATGCAAAGCATGTCTTTATCACTGAGCTCCAGGCTTTCCGAAGCCATTACTGTAAATGCCCTATGTCAAGCTGTAACTATTCTAAAGAGTCATGAAGACCTAGCAGCAAACATTAAGGAAGCTCATCTGCCCTTACTGATCTTCTCATGGAAGAACTCCTGATCAGCTTCTGAGGAACCCCTGGAGACTTAAAAGGCTTAAGCCCTGGTTCAGACATGCAGCAGAACAAGATAGTTATAAGGGCTGAGGTGGCAGGGTGGACTGTACCACTTCAGATTGCTAAGGGAGGGATTGCATTTTTTTTTGAAGTGCCTCTATGTTAGTGATTTCCTAAAAGTGGAAAACCGTGAAATTTACTGGTAGTTTGGATTGAGTACATCCATTGATATCTTTGGCTATGGTTGCCAGGTCCACTTACCTGGCTGGCGGGGGACTCCCAACGTCCTTCTGGGAGACCAGAAGTGATGTCTGGTAAAACCAGGTGACGTCATCACATCGGGGCCTGCACTTCCAGTTTTATCTGAAGTCCCCTGGGAAGGTCAGCTGGGGGCAGGATTTCCCCATGCCGGCCAACTGGCCTGTGGTGAGCAAGAGTCCACGAAAGTAGGGGTTCCCTGCCTCCACTGGGGGACTGGAAACTCATTTTTGGCCCAAACAGATATATATTGGATCATTTGTATGATTACAGACTGATAATTGACCTGTTCGAGTATACCTGTTGAATTGTACATGGTTAAATATTTTTGTCATGGCCAGATTTGATATGTAACATCTTGTGGAACTGTTATATCAATGTTTGCTATATTTATGGTTGTCAGTGTAATATATGTATATAGATGGCTTATATGGTTCGATAATTCCATGTGTTTTGTACTAGTGAGGGTATCCTAGGGATGCCAGCCTCCAGTTGGGACCTGGGGATCCCCTGGAATTACAACTAATCTCTAGACTACAGAAATCAGTTCCCCTGGAGAAAATGAATGCTTTGGAGGTTGGAATCAGCGGCTTTGTACCCCACTGAAGTCCCTATCCTCCCCAGGCTCCATCCCCAAATCTCCAGGAATTTCCCAACCTGGATCTGGCAACCCTACCTTCCAATCCCCTGCCAGTGGCCAGGGGAAACCTGGCAACCAGTGGGATTAAAATGTAATGAATGTCAGAAAGATGCAGGCACTAGCTAAACTTTACACAGTTCTTAATTACTGGTGAAGATCTTGGTGCAAAGAACTGCAGAGAGGCAGAAAGACACAACACCTTCCCCCCCCCCCCTCTTGTGGTTCTCTTTGGTTTTCAATTGAGAGAGGAAGAGGAAATTAAAAGGAATTGATTTCTGCATGTTTGCATCTCCACAGACACATACGGAAAATTGATGCAAGTTCACTTTTGTCTGAAGAGCTCATAAACTTCCAGACAAGAAATGGTTATATGTGGCTCTTATTTTTGTACACCCATAGCTGAAAACATTTGGGTAGTCAACACAATCCACTATCAGTGTAATTTCACAATGTCATTGCACATGCTCCCCCCCCCCCCCCCCGGAATATTGCAGGGCTTTGGGAGGCGAAAATATTTCGGATAATTCTGAAAGTCAGTAGTACATAAACTCTGAAAGATTATTACATTGGTCACCAGTGTAGTATATTTCACACACACAAAAAATCATATGATGGCATATATTTTCAAAAATAAAGATTCTATGAGGTGCGTTGCTCATACTGATGGGTTCCATAATAGGATGATCCACTATTTAGGATATAGTGTATCAACTGAGCAATGGTCTAAGATATGGAGAGGGGTAAAATACATGAAAGCAGTGAATTTTAAAGAAAATATATATAAAGTCTTCTATTGCTGGTATTGGCCACCTGATAAATTAAGTAAATGTTATTCAAATGTGTCGAATCGCTGTTGGATTTGTAATAAGAGTATGGGAACTTTCTTTCATTTATGGTGGGTGTGTAAGGGGATGCAAAAATTTTGGTATGATATTAGGGGAATGCTTAAGGAAATCTTAGATTTGGAGGTAGCATGGGACCCAGAGATATATTTGTTAAATATGGTACCGGAAGGAATGCTAGAAGATCAGAAACTTGTTAGTTTCAATTTTGACTGCAGCTCGAATAATCAGAGCTAAATATTGGAAATCCTCGAAAGTGCCCGGAAAAGAAGAGATAATTGATAAGTTGTTGGAGCTGGCTGAACTGGATAAATTAAGTTATTTGATGAATATGGACAAATGTAGAGATTCGACAACTATATGGTCCAGGTTTTATATTTGGTTGGATCAATCTAAGGGCTCATAACCATGTACTGATAGGAGGCCTGTAACTTTTATTTTGGTGGAAAACGAATAAAGTATTTCAAAACATAATAGGGTGATCCAGTTTATGTTCTCCATCTCTAACCATGTGAGGTCCTCTTGGAAGCTTATCACAGGACCTTCAATAACAAAGGACAAGTTTTCCTGAAAGAGAAAGAGCTTACCCATCCATCTCTAATCTTACCCTGCAATGCATAGCAGTGTGTGGTTTCTGTGTGTGAGAGAGAGTGAGTGAATAAAATACTATCAAGTCACAGTGGATTTATGGTGACTCTAGAGCTTTCAGGCAAGACATGAACTGAGATGATTTGCCATTGCCTGCAATCCTGGACTTCCTTGGTGGTCTCCCTCCTGAGTACTAACCAGGGCCAACCCTGCTTAGTTTCTGAGATCTGATGGGACTGGGCTAGCCAGGGCCATCCAGGTTAGGGCACACAGCAGCATAGTATATTGTCATATATATTCTCTATTCATGTAGTCCTCTAGTTCCACCTTTATTAACCACTTATGGTTCTCTCCTCCTACTTCTTATATGCTCTGGGGGAAAAGCAAACAACGTAAGATTTATTGATATTGTTAAAAATGGAATAAGATGCAGTAAATTGCAATTAGAATCTAAAATCCAGGAGACAATCCCCTGGATAGAATATGTCCAATTACAGCACTTATGCAACACACCAGAGATTTAAGAAAGATTTGCTAAAACCTGTCACCCCCTTTGAAAAATTGCTTAGTACTTCATTGACTTCTTCAAAAGGCTTGATTTCAAACATTTATAATATTTTAATTTGCTACGGCAGATCCATTTCATTATCTTTTCGTAAAGCCTGGATGCGTGATTGTGAGAATTCTTTAACAAATCAAACTTGGGATGTCTTTGGTCCTCTTATTCTTTCCATAAAAAAGAAAAGGTAAAGGTTTCCCTTGCTCAAAAGCCAGTCGAATCCGACTCTAGCGGGCGGTGCTTATCTCCATTTCCAAGCCGAAAAGCCAGCACTGTCCAAAGACATTTCTGTGGTCATGTGGCCGGCATGACTAGATGCCAAGGCACACGGAATGCTGTTACCTTCCCACCGAAGTGGTACCTATTTATCTACTTGCAATTTCTTGCTTTCAAACTGCAAGGCTGGCAGGAGCTGGGGCCAGAGACAGGAGCTCACTCCATCATGCGGCACTTGGATCTTGAACTGCTGGATCTTGAACCAACCTTCCAATCTTAAACTCAGCGTCTTTAAACTTTTATACCAGACATATAAACTTATCACCTGATGGTACTCCACACCAACTAAAATAGTACATATAAACTCAAGATACAGTTCTCATCCTGATGAGGATGTGGAGGGGAAGGAACATACATTCATTGTTACTGGCTTTGCCCAATAGTTCTTAAGTTTTGAAAAGATATTGCACAACCAATATATTATTGGACATACAATTCCTTTTACGATATACTCAATACTGTTGAATGTTTGGCCTGACTTAGACATTCCCGACATACAAAAAAAAAATTAATTGCAACACTATTATTGGTAGCTAAAAAAGTAATTGCCTCTCATTGGAAGGCCTCTCAGCTACCTGGGTTAAAGGAGTGGTATATGTGTCTGTGAGACCATATAATTTTTGATAAAATAATGGATGTTAAGAAAGCAAATGAGTATCCTATGTTTGAGTCAAACTTCCTGAATAAGTGGTACCTGGTATTGGAGAAGCTTTTAAAGAATATAGATTCCCTGTATTCCTTTAGCAATCATCACTATTTCAAATTTATTTTGTTAATGTAACAATTAAGTTTTGTATGAGGTAGTATTGAAGTCTGCCTTGTAGTGTAGATTTTCAACTCTGTTGTTGATGTTTTGTTGATGTTCTGTTACTGGTTGATGTTTTGTCACTGACTGATGTTATTTTTGAATACTTTTCTTAATAAAATATTTAATTTTCTTTTAAAGTGTAGAACTGCAGTGAGGCTCAGAACCAAGCCAGTGGCCACATGGTGTGTACGAGTCCTACAGCATGCCCCAGAATTAATACCCAGAAAATTCTGGCATTAAACATGTAACACAATGCCATGTTAGATTGGCAAATTATATCTGGTTTCAAATTTTCTCAATAGTTTAAACTGCTTAAAAGGGACCATAATAGAGCCTCCCATTTGTCTTGCATTACATTTTATAAATCTCAGTTAGCTTATTTACTTTCAAACCACATTAAGAGCCATGCTAACTGGCTAATATAATCAAATACCTGTGGTTATTGAACTCTGGAACTAGAGGATCTCCCGTGTTCTGTTTTGTATTGCCCTCCCTGCTCTGAACCCAGATAATTTCTTGAGGGTTTTTAAAACTTGTTTAAACTTAAGTTCAGAGACAGAGAAATAATCTATATATCTAATTCCCAAGGTGCCCCCTGCGTGCAGATATCTAAATCTGCGTGGGGGGGGCACCTGGGGGCAGGGAGATTTTTCTACACACATGGGGGACTGCCCATGTGTGCAGAAAAATCCTAAAAGTTTAAAAAACTTTCAGGGGGATATTTAAATCCCCTCAAAAGTAAAAGACCATCCCCTGCGCATGCACAGGGAATGCTCTGGGAACTGCGACGGCCGGCGGTTGGGAGGCCTCACTGCTTATGCCGGGGGGGCGGGAGGGAGAAGCGGCAGCCTGAGCCGCTGTCAACTTCTCCCCCCCCCCCGCGAGTATCGCAGGTCTCCCCTTCTTGTTTATTTATAATTGACATAGACCTCCCATGTAACTCGCTTGGTTTATCTCTATGCATTGGCAGCTAAGAAAATTCAGGCCAAATATGTCTCTGGCCTAATAGTAAATTGCCTAAGTTCATTGCAGTTCAGTTTTTTTATTGGATAGAACCTTGAATTTGATTGTTGTTTTATTATAAATGTATACATATTAGGATCTGCTTGATTCTTGTCTTTTTTCATTCTGTATTACCTTTGTTATTCCTTATGTTAAGATCGCAATGGCCTTTGGCTCTCAGCAATAAAATAAAATAAACTCCCCTTAACCAGAAGACACATAGAAGTTACTCACCAGGCGAGTTGATGTGCCAAAGGTGCCCTGAAGATATAAAGCTTGAAAAACAGTGTGTTTAACAGGAAGGTGGATGGAGCTGAGGCTGGATCAATCCAGCTGATTTTTACACATCTTAAACTGACAAGAGGGATCTATAAGCCACTCCAACTGAGAGCAAGTATGGTACATTGTTTGTTCTAGGGGTACCCATTGAGCCTGTCAGCACTTTTTAATTTTGAGGCCATTGGTGCCGCCACAAAATGGCCACCACAACTACAAAACGGCTCGTGGAACTCACACGGTGTTGGGAGGTTTCAAGCAATGATGGAGTGAACTGTTTCTGAACAGGGGGTCCCTGTAGTTCCTGGGGTCTTCTGAAGCACCTCTTGTCCAAATGAGGTGGAGGAAAGCCAAGATTGGCTCTTTGCTTTAGGGTAAAGATACTTTGGGGAAGAAGGAAGTAGGTACCAGGAAACACAACTGTGGCTACCTTGACACCCAGGGCCATCAATTTTTGGACTAAATTTTACAGCCGCAACAGGTTGTTATGGCAGGTTGCCAGCTCCCAGTTGGGAAACACCTGGAGATTGGGGGGGGTGGAGCCTGAGGAGGGCAGGGTTCAGGGTGGGGAGGGACTTCAGTGTTGGTATTTGAGACTCTCAGTCTTCATGCACTGAGCTGGCAGATCTGCAGGATCTAATTGATAGCCAGCCGGAGTCATGTGACTGGGACAGAGGCAGTAGAACTTGTACAGACTGGTTAAGACTTGTTCCTCTGTGTGACAGTGATGGATGGGAACTACATGACTCAGCACTAACCTGATTGGTTACTGACTTGTATATATGTAGTCAATGTACAGAAGTATTTCTCTCTTCTTGTTGTATGATTACCTGGCGAAGCACTTTGTCTCTTGATTTAATAATTGCACTGTAAAATAAACTGTAAATACACTAACACTGGTGTAGTGCAGTTTCATGTGCAGAGGGGTCTGGAGGACTTGGGTCTCTTAACGTTGGCACAGTGTGGTATAACACATAACAGACATCACGACATTCAATGGGGTATAATACCACAGAGTTCACCTTCCAAAGCAGCCATTTTGTCCAGGTGAACTGATCTCTATTGCCTGGAGATAGTGGGAGATCTCCAGCCACCATCTGGAGACTGGCAGCCTTATGTTATGAGGATAAAATAGGAAACAGCATGTATGCTGCCCTGAGTTCCCTGCAGGAAGCGCTGGATAAATATGTAAGAAGTACATCACTTTTAAGAATAAGTGACAGAAGGTTCGGTTTTTAGTTAATGTATCAATTAATAGGGAAATACATTCCAACTAGAGTGAGGCATATTTTGCTTTGGGGCAAGATTATCCTTTAATTGTCCATAGCAGTGCATTAAGGGAAACAAACACCGACAATAGGCTATGGCAAATTGAGCACTGAAGCCCATGTTCAGCATAAAGAGGCCTTCTAACTACAGCTGTGCCTTTGAAACATATCCCCCTGTCTACCCACTAGCGATAATGCTGTTTTCATTCTAGCTTTGAAAATTGCCACATTTCAATTGATTTAAGCGTAGATCAACTTTGTAGACGAGGTTCCGATTACACAGCAAGCCTGAAAACTGCATTAGGAATTAAGAAGGTTAGTCCTAATGTTGCAATTTCACTCCCATATCTAACTTATTAGGAACTGCTCTCCCTTGTAAAATATTGCTTTATAAAATATCAAACGCCTGGAGCTGATAGCACAAATGAGCACAGAAGAGATGGAGTTGGTACTGGAGTCTGTACTGAGAAGTTTCTGGCGAGCAGTAATCTGTACCAGTGTATTGCTTACGCTGTAGCTAAAATCAGCTATATTTGTAGGACAGAAGTGATCCAACGGCACAGCAGAGAGGATGTTTTGATGGCTGAAAGAATCTATCTTGGGCTACTTGCCTCACTCATAGCTGTTAAAAAATAGCAGATGGCTGATCAAGCATAGAAGGAACTTCTTATCTGACTGTCTGTGAAATGCAGGAAATAAAGATTTTGCTTTTTGTTATTATGCTTGCACTTAAGCCCTGGACCTGCCTGCATTGTTCACAGGGATAAGATCAGAGTGCTGAAGCAAGTTAGGCTGATTATAAATAATGTGGACTCTCTACATGTGGTTCTGCTCGAAATAAACATTTTGTGATCAAGTGTACCATTATGCACTACAGATAAAATTTATATGCATGCATACAACGTGCATAGAGAGACATGTAACTATGAATAATCGGGCCAAAAGGCCACGAAAATGCAAGTGGTCAAGAACTACTTGCAAAGTAAGGATACATTTCATGCTTCTGAGGACCTAAGTTCCAGTTCACAGAAGCTTAAGTCACAATAAATCTGTTGAAGTTCGATTCAGGTGGGTATAGGGTTGCCAAGTCTTGCTTGGAAAATACCTGGGGACTTTGGGGGTGGAGCCAGGAGAGGGTGGGGTTTGGGGAGGGGAGAGGCCTCAGCATGGTACAATGCCATAGAGTCTACCTCCAAAGCAGCCATTTTCTCCAGGGGAGCTGATCTCTGTCAGCTGGGGATCAGTTGTAAAAGCAGGAGATCCCCAGGCCCCACCTGGAGGCTGGCAACCCTATGTGGGTAGCCGTGTTGGTCTGAAGCAACAGAACAAAGTCTGAGTCTAGTGGACACCTTTGGGACCAACAAAGTTTAATTCTGGGTTTATGCTTTTGGGTACATGCACAATTCATCAGATAACATCAGGTACCTGATGAAGTGTGCATGCACACGAAAGCTTATACCGGGAATTAAACTTTGTTGGACTTAAAGGTGCCCGCTAGACTCAAACTTCGTGCAATAAATCTGTTGGTCTTTGAGTTGCCACAAGATGACTTCTTTTATTTTTATCTTTTGACTTCTTTCTATGTGCCCTCCCGGATTCCATTTCGAATTACAGCAGGAACTCAAAAGTGCTTCAACATACCTCAGTACCACAAGTCTTGAACAGGTATCAGTCCTATTCTTAAAATATCTGATGCAATAAAAAGACGTACCTAATAAAAAGAGTACACGTAATAGGTGCAAGGGGAGCACGTCTATCCAAACCATCAAAACCTTCTGAAATAAAGAAATCTGTCTCTTGCACATTTTGGTTTATTTTCTACACAGCCCTCAACCACAACGAGCCTAATCTGAAACTATCTCTATTTTGTTGGGAGGCCATTAGTTTCACCACGGTGTAGGTCTCTCTTATTTTCATCAGCCAGTCATGCATTTTGGGAAACAGGTATCAGTTCCTCAGAATCAATTCAGAAAGTCCAGCTGGTGCAGAACACTGTGGCTCGGCTATTACTGGGAGCTAGATGGAGCATGCATATTACTTCTATTCTACCGTCACGCCACTGGCTGCGCATCAGTTACCAGGCTCAGTTTAAAGTATTGTCTATTACATACAAAGCCATTTATGGCCTTGGACCCTCGTATTTGCGAGACTGCCCCTCCCCCTATGGACTGCCATGCTTTGTCCATCTGAGCATGGTCTTCTGCAACCTGCAAATGGGCAAAATCAACAACTGCCCATACACATGCCTTCTCTGTGGTGGCCCCCACCTTATGGAATGGCCTGCCTGTGGAGGTCAGGAAGGCTCTCAGTCTCCTGGCTTTCCACAAACTGCAAACTGATGTCACTTCCTGGTCACACCAGAAGTTATGTCAGTGTGATGTCACAAAGTCACCAGCAAGGTGACCAGTAAGTCTCCCAACAATTGCCACTCTTGGGCTGATAACCCTAGTGCTAGGGTTGCCAGCCTCCAGGTGAGGTCTGGAGATCTCCTGGAATTACAAGCGATCTCCAGAAGACCGAAATCAGTTCCCCTGCAGAAAACAGCAGCTTCAGAGGATGGACTCTGTGGCATTATACTCTGCTCCTCCAAAGGCTCCACCCCGAAACCTCCAGTAATTTCCCAACCATGAACTGGCAACCCTAGTAGTCTCCCCAGGCATGGCCTCCAAAACTCCAGGAATTCCCTAAGCCAGAGTTAGCAGCCCTAAGCTTGATGTAGAGTTCTGGGAAACAAACAAAAAAAGCCTGCAGGCCATTTTGTAATTGTTGGGGGGATCCAAGGTCCAGGAAATTGCCTGGGACTCCCACTAATGTTCAGTGAGCTGGATTGAAACTGGCAAGAGAGATTTCACAGAGAGAGATAAACAAGACAGTGGCTTCACCTCAGAAATTATTGAGTCTTGAAAACCATAATGTGGCATACAGAATCAATCAAATACCTAAACAGAGTGTACTGTAGTTCTATAGAGGATATATCCTGGTTGTTCTGTCAAAACTCAAAGGAGGGTGGTTGCCCAGAACAACACTGAACACAGAAATCACCACCATTAAATACCTTTTGCAATCCATAAAAGCCAATAGCTGTCATTTTAGGCCTGCGATGGACATCTGACGCATTTGACAAATTCCACCCCCTCTTATACAGCTAGTATGAACTTTGCCTGTTATTCAGGTAGTATCTGTGAGGGCATGAAGGCCCAGACTATTCTGGCACCTCTTCAAATGACAATCTGTATGTTATCGGTGGGTCAGGGAGCTCTAGTCATGTATCACGTCAAGGATCTCTAAGGAGCTTTATAATCTACATTTAGGCTCAGAGACTGGTACCATGAACTCAGAAAAATATAAACTGTTTTCTGGGACAGAGTGTTTCAGAGAATCCACTCTTGCTTGGAGAAATACAGCACTTAGACTCAAAGCCTTAGAGAAGGAGGAGGAAGAAGAAGAGGAGAAGGAGGAACAGGAGGAGGAGATTGGATTTATACCCTGCTCTTCACTACCCAAAGGAGTCTCAGAGTGGCTTACAATCCCTTTTTTTTCCCCTCACCACAACAGACACCCTGTGAGGTAGGCGTGGCTGAGAGAGCACTTGAGAACTCCCCTTGAGAGAAAAAGCTCTGAAAGACCTTGTAACTGGCCCAAGGTCACACCAGCAGCTGCATGTGGAGGAGTTGGGGAATCAAACTTGGTTCTCCCAGTTTACAGTCTGCGCTCTTAACCACTACACCAAACTGAACCAAAGAGAGAGGTATAAACTAAGTTAAACTACTATACAGAAGTGGCTACCATACAGAAATGGCCCAGTCTTGTTTAGAATTCTGCCACAGTAATATTTTGGTTGGTCCTTTTTAAAAAAAAATATGATATTGGGGGGGGTGTCTAGGGACCAACACAGCTAATCAGGGCGTAGACTTTTAGAAATTCTGGGGGGGGCTCCTTAGCGCGCACGCAAAGCACGCGCACTCGCTGGGGCGATATTCTCCCCCCCCGGGAAACCGCTGCACCTCCCCGGGCCCTTCCGAAGCCTGCCAGCCGCTGCTGTCAGTGCCTCTCCCCCCCCCCGGCCACCCCTTCCCTCTCCCTCTCCAGCAGCAGTGGCCGGGCCTCAGAAGGACCCGGGGATGCGCGGCACAGGCTGAGCCCCGCCCCGGGAAATTTCGGGGGTGGCTCGAGCCCTCAAGCCCCCCCCCCCCGTACTCTACGCCTATGCAGCTACTTACAATATTTATGTATTTAAAAATTTGTAGCCCCTCCTTAACCCAGGAAGTGGGACCCAAAGCAGGTAACAATCATAATAACCACCACCTACATGACAGATAAACATGACCAACAATGTCAGAAACATTAAAAGAAACAACACAGGAGACAATGAAATCCCTAAACTAAAGATACAATATGCATAAGAGGACTGAACCCTACAGGGAGAATGGAGAACAGCAGGGTATGACAATCTTAGGAGGAGGAGGAGGAGGTGGTGGAAGAGGAGGAAGAGGACTCTTCGTAGATATTGAAGTCCCCCAAGACTATCATCCTGGGGGTCTGCCGAAGGAAATTCCTGGAGGTTTGGGGGTGAGGCCTGGAGACGGCAGGGTTTGGGAGTGGGGGAACCTCAGGAGGGCATGATGACATACAGTCCACCCTCCAAAGCAGCCATTTTCTCCAGGGGAAACTGATCTCTGTAGTCTGGAGATCACCTGTAATTCCAGGAGGTCTCCAGGCCCCATCTGGAGGTTGGCAACCCTAGCTACAGCCAACCACCACCTCCACCAGCTCAGACATGACAGACACTAAATCAAAACAATACCCTGTCTTTCCATGGATTCCAGCATGAGGTATATGCACTAAATGCCAGCAATATTTTGCATTGACAAATCTACTAGAGGATAATGACTCCCAGAGGATGGTGGCAAACCCTCCCTTCCCTTTCCCAGTTTGAGGTGATAGAGGATAGCATACCCAGCTGGAGTCAATGGCAGACTCAGTCAACAAAAGCCTCCACCACCAAGTTGTGAAGTATGGAAATTCTGCTCTTGACAGAACTGGCATTGTACACCGAAGCCCTCAAACCCGTGTCCCTGAGGATGGGATGGAGACTGAACAGAACAGAAAACATAAATACAACTTCCAGTTTTTCTCACAGACTCAACACCCACCACCATGGCTCTCTCCCCCACACAGCATCCCAGTCTCAGACATACCCTGAGGGGACAAATCCTACCCGCTTAATACTACCTGGCAAAACAACAGAATTAATCTTAGGAGTATTTCTTCAGGCAAAGTGTCTCTTGATGCTTAATATTTCATTTTAAATGAAAGCATATTCCGTAGCACTCACTCTTCTTTCTCAGTTGTACAGAGCTAGGTGTGGGGGTTTGTTTGTTTTTTTGCAGTTCTTTGAGTTTCAAAGAATTCGCCCAGCTCTTAGCAACCAAGTTCTGATTTACTTACTTGTTTATTTTTAAGCCAAAGCAATTTTTTGTGCACCGCTTCAACTAAGTTCTAATTAGCACCATAGAAATTAGTTGTGATAGTTTTGCATGTAATTATTTGCTAATCAAAAAGATGAGCGCATTTTGATAATCAATCATTCAACTTGTATTGCAGCATAACAGGACAGAGGCAAAGAAATCAAACGCAACATTCTCTGAATTTCTAGACTGCGCAGCTGAACCCAGATTTCATTCCAGGTATTTTATAAGAGTAAATGACAAAGGCGGAAGGTCAAAAATGGTGTTATCAGTGGCATTAGTACCTTGAGCAAACAGTAGCAGCCTCAAGCCCTGGTGAATGGACTCGGACTCCCTTCTCTTGACCCATCCTAGATGAGCATACCTCCCTTGCAGGTTATAATTGGGAATGCTAGAGTACCATAGTTTGGGAAGAATGAGAATAACAGAACCAAGAGCTCCAGCGGATATTGTAAGCAGATCTAACCTCAGTTGGTGGGTTCTGTGGGGCAGAACTTGGAATTAATGTTGCAATAATTCAGAGAGAATAAAACATTTCCACTTTTCACTTAACCTCATACCATATAACAAAAACATAGATGCTAGTAACACAACAGAACAGTGATCTTTTTTAGTACAATTAACTTTTCCCTCCTCCACTGCTTGCCACCCCCATAGTCCATCTCTTTTCCTTTTGCTGGTAGCCCAAGAAGTCTCCAGCTGAACCCTCTGTGCACCGGCTTCGAAGAGGAGGGTCCCAAATGAACTCCCCATTAGGCAACACAGCCCTGGAACAATAATTCTAAAATTACAATTTAGAACAAAAGTCTCCCTCCCTTACCAGTTTCCGTACATAAATCATAGTGACCTTAAGCAAGGTGTTAAGAACCTACGGCTGAGGTTTAAGCTCCCCAGCAGGGTAGTCCGGCTTCCCTCCGCTGCTTTCCACACATCCTGCACCCTTCTGCACCTAGAGGCTCCACCCCTTCCTGGCTCATTCCGTTCCTAGCTACGGGGTTACACAGACCGCTGTTAAATGTCTAGGAGCCCAGCCAAAGACAAAGTGCTATCTCAACCTAAATACGATTTAAATGTATGGGAATTCTTAATGGGGAGAACAGTAGCACATGTGTGTAAAATGTTCTCAAATCACAGCTGACTTTGTGGCAACCCCATAAAGTTTGCAAGGCAAGAGACGATCAGAGGTGGTTTGCCATTGCTGGCCTCTGGACAGCAACCCTTCCTTGGTGGTCTCCCATCCTTGTACTAACCAGGGCCGATTCTGCACAGCTTCCAAGATCTGATGAAATTGGACTAACCCGGGTCGTCCAAGGTCAGGGCAACTGTAGCCTAGCGATGCATCAAGTGATGGATCTTCCAAAGCAAAATTCATTTCACCGTAAACCAAGCCTTCGGTTTCTCGTTCTCTAGTTCACATAAATTCATATGCAAAGATGTTCACCAGTAGAAATTTGTATGGGTTAAAGGCTAAATTTCCCCCCAGAAATATGCATTAACTTACACCTATAAGTTCAGCAATTACTTAAACAGCTGGGGGGGGAATCTTTAGTTATCATCTTGCATTTAACGTAAGAAATGCAAAAGAAGCACTTCAAACACTAAGAAAACGCTAGGCATGTGAGGTAATTGTAAAAATTACAGGTGTCTGTTTTATGCACATACAATTACCATTTACTTCAAAGAAAATCCTGTGCTTTTATCTCATGGCAAATTGGTCTGAAGAGGTAAGTAGGAACATGTTATGTAATTACTGGATTTTTAAAAAAACATTGCACATTATGCATATCAAAAAAATGATCTGTTCTGCTATACATTCGGTAGCATCTGCTGGTAAAGTTCCACATTTCGTAATCCAGTTGCGGTTAAATAGCAGCGGCATAATATACTGTGCTCTCCTCTATGTGGCATATTAGCAGTGGAGAGAGAAAGGAAGGAAGGAAGGAAGGAAGGAAGGAAGGAAGGAAGGAAGGAAGGAACTTTTTTGACCAGTCACTATCCTTCCAATGGGGGTGGCTGTTTCAGCTGTTCCATAGCTGCAATACCCCTTTCAGCCATCTGCAGTGGTGGTGCTGTAGCACAGCAGAGAGAAAAACAACACACCATTCCTCTGACAAGAAAATAAACTACCGAGGTCCTGCTGCAAGAAGAGTCCCTACTTGAAAACCTCTGGTGCCTTCTATTTTTGCCTGTCTATCAGCTTCCTAAGCTCATGTCCCTCCTACTATATCTAGCCGTGGTCTTCCTGGTCATGAACACATGAAGGTGCTTTATACTGAATCAAACCCTTAGTCCATCAAGGTCAGTATTGCCTACTCAGACTGGCAGTGGCTTTCTTTGGTCTCACGCAGAGGTCTTTCACATCACCTCCTACCTGTTCCTTTTTTAACTGGAGATGACGGGGATTGAACCTGGGACCTTGCATACAAAGGAGATGCTCTACCACTAAGCCACGCCCCTTCCCTACCCAGTTTGGATATATTTGAATCCCTTCCAATGCTACATTGTTGTCATCCCTACACGTTCATCCAAAGGAGGGTCAGATGTGCAAAGTCCCTTGACTAGTATCCTCCTCATCTCTGTGTCTTCCTACAAACATACCCACATCATACATATTACGGACACAGGTATATTCCCAATATTCCAGGCATCCTATACCACTATGACAAGCTAGATACCTCACTTAGGGAAACATTGCACTAAAGCAAATGCTAAAAAAACTAAATTTATGTTCATCTAGAGGTAAAACTCAGCTGCAGCAGCTATTACAAGCAATTCCATTTCTGTTCTGCAAAACACAGTATGCTTCTATTGACGCAAGCTTTATATTCCTTTAATGAACACCATATGCCCCCAAAAACTTTGCTGAAATTAAATGGGAGTTTTATGCAAATGCTTGCAAACTTTTCATGTTTATGAACTCTAAGAGACTTCTCAGGTTCCATGTTTACACAAAACGTTAGCTGTCTTATGTATAGTTCTTGGTTTATACACATATATTGCCAGGTGTAGATGCTATCGTTTTATCATTCAAAAGGCATGTTTAATGTTTTGAACTTTTAATCATCTTTATCCCAACAGTAGCGCTGTAGACTTGGTCAGTCTTTCATGTTTTAGATAAGGCTACCAAGACCCATGATGGGACTAGAACCAAGGGACTTCTGGCATCATGCACATGTTCCATCCAAGCAAACCCCAGCTTCAGCCTGGATCCATTTACTATGCTCCCAATGGACTTCAGTCTGATATGAAATGGATTTAGGAGGGGGACTGAGCCCCCAAATCTACTCAAGAATTTGGGTGGCCCCAGATTTCAGCAGTGTTTTTAGGTTTTAATTGGTATGGATCAGTATATCCATCATCCACGTGGACTCGCCCTTACAAATCGTGAGACCATTCAGCTATCTGTGGCCGGTTTGTACCAACACCAGGATTATTTCCTGTTTCTCTGAGCTTGATTCCTCCAGCACAACAGCAGCTTCATTTGCTGAGCCACTTTCACTTTGTCAAAGGTCCCCAAGAATCTGGGTCATAGCCTGTTCACCTTTAGCCTTCCATTTAGGCAATTTATCCAGAACAATTTCTGTTTGCGACTCACTTCTGCTCTGATATTGATCCACTCTACTGGATATAGCTCTCAAAGATACGTTTCCTGTCCAAGTCAAATGTTTTCGGGCCGTGGAATGAACAGCTAATACTGTCCACTTTTGATCTGACCTTGGACCTCAAACATTGACAGGGTCTCTCAGCCATTTTCTTTATGTTCAGCTTTGCAGCAGTTTTCAACATTTTGGGGCAGCAAGAGAGAAAGACACCTTTCTGCTACAATTTGAGGTAGTGAGGAGAGAACTATGCTCAACAGCAAAGATAAGTAATTATTTCTTTACATTTTTATAAAGCAAACATGATCCTATTATTCTTGCATTGTTTATTGTATGTTTTTATTGCATTGTCTTCTCATTCTGTAACCCACTTTAATCTGAATAAACAAAGTAAATAAGCAAGAAAATTTAAACATTCGAAGTGATGCCCAGAATCTTGAATATAAGTGGGTTTTTTCTCCTAGTTATTAGTATCTGCTGTAGTAGTCTCAGCTTTCTGTCTGAGTCTCGCTTTATCTTGACCAACCTTCTAATTCATTCTATATGAAATGTACTTTATCACCCCTTGTGGTGGCCTGAGAGAATGCACTCCTAGCTTGTTCCACTCATTAGCACTCACATCACAGTATGAACATCTGGCTCTAAGCCACATCCTGGTACTGAAATATCTTCACATATTAAAAAGAAGTAAATTATTCTTGCTTATTTCCTCAATGCGTGTGTGTTAGTGTTGCCAGCTTTGGGTTGGGAAACTCTTGGAAATTTTGGGGGCGGAAGCTGGTTTGGGCTAGGGAGGGAGGTCAGCAGGGTATAATGCCATTGAGTCCAGCCTCCAAAGCAGCCATTTTCTCCAGGGGTGCTGATGTGATTCTGGGAGATCTCCAGGCCCCACCTGGAGTTTAGCAAGACTAATGTACATACAATGTCATGTATGAACTATATCAGAGAGTACTAAATATATGGGGATTGCTGGGGCTATAATTGCGAGAAGTAACAATGGCTGACAGTGAGCTGAAGGGCACAAAGTCTATGGTGAGAAGAAGCCACCTTGCGGATGAAGCAAGATGTTATTTTCATAGAGATGAGACAGCATACAGGAGCAGGGCTGTGTAGAGCTGCCAATCTCCAGTTGGTGACTGGAGATCTCCCAGAATTACGACTGATCTCCAGACTAAAGAAAGCAGTCCCCTTGGAGAAAATGGCTCATTTGGAAGATGGACTCGATGGCATTATACCCCACTGAGGTCCCACCCATCCCCCAAACCTGCCCTTCCCCAGGCTCCACCCACAAAATCTCCAGGTATTCCCCAAGCCAGAGATGGCAACCCTAAACAAGCAGTCGCTTTGAAAAAACAGAGGGGCAATTCTTAAAACTGGATTCTGTTGTGCATCTAAAGCTACAGACAATCCCAGAGGTGATATAGGACACCAGCAGCAGCAGCAGTGCAAGCAGCCGAACTGTAACCTAATCATTAGATAGTGAAGGTTAAGAAAACCATAAAAGATAATTGCAATAGCTCAGTCAAGAAGTGATTAAGACAAGAATATGGAACTCAGCCAAACCAGAGACCAGTTAAGGATCAGTCCTGGCCTGGTTTGGGGTGTCATGGCTACAGAGGTAACAAAACCAGGTGATTCTAGATTTTCTATCTAGAAAAGGACATTGTAGCTCAGAAATTCTGCTGAAGCAGAACAAACTAGAGACACTTCAAGGAAGCTGTAAAGAAGCCCTGGACAACTTGGGACCTAGGGGGCCAAACCCACCATGCATGGCTTGTGGGTAGTGTTCCCTCTAACCTGAGTTAGTATGAGCTAGGTCACAGTATTTTAGCCTCCAGCTCACACATTTTTTGTCTTAGCTCAGGAAGAATAACTCCAGAGCAAACTAATTTACGCAGTAGCCAGATCGCTCGCTCAAAACTTTAATGCCAGTAGCTCACAAAGTAGAATTTTTGCTCGCAACATTCCACAGCTTAGAGGAAACATTGCTCATGGGCTATGTTTTTCTTAGAGGTAGGATTGCCAGCAACCTGGAGGGGGGGGAAATGCTCCATCCCCTTAATATGAGAAGCTTTATGGGCTGCTATTTACCTTGATGCCATGAACAACTTCAGCTGCTCATTTCCATACATTAAGCCTTCATTAAAGGGACAGGACATTTCCCACCCAGGGTGTTGGCAATACAGTTGCCAGCCTCCAGATGGGGCCTGGAGATCTCTCAGAATTACCAGTGATCTCCATATTACAGAGGTCAGTTCCCCTTGGGGAAATGGCAGCTTTGGAGGAAGGGCTTATTATGGTATACAATAGAGTCTAGGAGAAAGTCCTAGAGCGACATCCCATGCCTGCCGAGCTGTCTCCCCTCCCCAAACTCCACCCTCCCCAGGCTTCACCCCCAAATCTCCAGACATTTCCCAACCCACAGTTTGCAATCCTAGCTGGCAACCTTACTTGAAGGCCCACCTGTTTTGGCCTGTTTAGGGGCATGCAGAGAGCAAACATTGGATGGATGGATGCCTCCATTTTTCTTTCCAATGAGATTTCTTTTGTAGCTACCTTCATAGTAACTCCAAATGTAGTGAAATTTTCGGGCTACATTTGGAACACAGGGAAACAGAACAAGACAGCCCAGCTTGACTTTCAAACGCCCCTTCCATGCTGGCCTTTTTAAAGAACACAAGAGAAGCCAATGTTGGGTCAGACCAATGGCCCATCCAGTCCAACACTCTGTCACACAGTGGCCAAAAATACCAGATGCCATCAGGAGGTCCAGCAATGGGGCCAGGACACTAGAAGCCCTTCCACTGTTGCCCCACCTCCAGGCACCAAGAATACAGAGCATCACTTGCCCCAGACCAAGAGTTCCTATCTGCACTTTTTGTATGGGCTAGAAGTTAGATTGCCAATAGACCTGGCAAAAAATGCCCTGTCCCTTTTAGTAGAGGCTTAAAGTGTGGAAATGGGCAGGTGAAACTTTTCATGACATGGAGGTAAATCGCATTCTCCAGACAGTTGGCCAGACTAGCTGGGATTTAAAAGGGATCCAAAATATTTTCACTTAGGGAGAAATGTTAATATTTTTTCTCACCACAAGGTGGAAATGTTGTCATGCTTTGTCTGATTATGGCTTTTTAAAACAATCTGAACACCCATTTGATCCCACTTGGCTCCACAAGCAGTTGTTTGAGGTCCATCTGGTTATTATAATAGTAAGCAAGATATGCATTAACAAAACTGAGTCATGGCAATATCCTGCAGGATCAAAGAATGAGTTGCACATCTCCAGAATGATGACTTCTGTTGTTTCTTTACAGCATACACAGATATGAGTATGGATTGACTGCGATCCCTCGAGGTCGTAGGGCTTGCTAATGTCTCTGTCTCTGATACCAACTGCAAAGCTGGGTCAAAGAGCTTGACCTGTGTGGACCCTCCACACTACAGGATGGCACAGTTGACAAGAAGCTAAAAAGCTGTTGTTGGTGCTCTAAAGCAGAGGCGTCAAACTCATTTGTTACGACGGCCGGATTTGACATAAAGGTCGCTTTGTCGTGCCGAGCCATGCGTGCTGTAAAATGTAACATAAGATACTGGAAGTATAAGGGTGATTTCAGATGCCGAATGGCAATAGCAGATGAATGACAATAGCAGACTTGATTAGGTGTGATATATAAAGAGGTAGTAGTGCTAGTATTTATAAGCCACTGGTGGTGGGGAATCTGCTTAAGGAAAGTTTTGCAGTGCCCCAAAACTAGGGTGGCCAACCTCCAGGTGATGGCTGGAGATCTCCAGGGATTACAAATGATCTCCAGGTGACAGAGATCAGTTCACTTGGAGAAAATGGCCACTTTGGAAGGTGGACTCTGTGGCATTATACCCCACTGAAGTCTCTCTCCTCTCCAAACCCTGCCCTCCTCAGGCTCCACACCCCCAAAAATCTCCAGGCCAAGCCCCACTCACAAACTTCAGAGTTAACATGCAAGAGTAAGGCTGTTTAATATGCCAAACAATAAAGCCCAAAGCTGAGAAATTCCTTCCCTCAGCAACGATCCCAGGAAACTTAATTCTGCACTGTAAGGCAAGGGAAAATCAACAACAAGCAGCAGCTCAAAGCCAACTGAATGTTATTACAAAGGAGTTTTCAGCTGCCTGAAATACAACTTTGTTGGTCTTAAAGGTGCCATGGGACCCAAAGGGCGAGGGGGAGCAGCCAATGGAGGAAAGGGAAGTTGGTTTTTATCTCTCCCACAGGACTGAGAGAGCCAGGCTGCAACACAGCAGCCACCCCAGAGAAGACATATATATGCATGCAAGCAAAAGCTTATACCTGGAATAAAACTTTGTTGGTCTCTTAAGGGTGCCGTGGAACGACTTGGATTTTGCTCCCTCTTAAGCCCGCTGTGCTGTTTCCACGGAGCTTACACACTGGAGCAATAGATGTAGTCCAGAATCAGAGTCAACAAACAGAGCCAAAGGTCAGAGAGCTGGGGATTCCTTCCAAGGTTGCAGGGTTCAGGAACAAGGAGCAGTTGCTATGCATGCAGAAGCAGGTATGGAATATGCAGAGTTGCTACCGCACTGAGGCAGGTGTGTGAAGTGCTTATCAGGAGGTTCTCCCTTCCCAGGGAGTGGAGTCTGCCAAGGCTTACAACTCCTCTCGTTGCCTTTGCAGGAGCTGCAGTCTTGCACTCCTTCGCTCCTGCATAATCAGCCTTTGGTGTGCCCTACGTCTGGGGCATTCAGGAGAACTGGGTGGGGAATCTGGCCTTGGGGGGGCTGCAACTGGGGGTGCTGGTCCAGGCTCAGGATCGGTCTCCCCTTGTGGCTGCACCTCCTGTGCAGCAGCTGGGGACTCTTCCTCCTCAGGTACTGTGGAAGGTTCTTCCTCTGGGTTGACTCCCGGAGGAGGCTGGGTTGCTCCCTGTCTCTTCCTTATCTAAGGAGGAGTCAGCCTCAGCAGAGCCAGTACCTATGACACCCGCTCTCTCACACACTCTTTCCCTCCCTAAAGGAGGGGGGAGGAGACAGCCAGCAGTAGCAGCTCCAGAGAAGAAAGCAGGAGAGAGCTAGTTGCTTGTGGGCCGGATACAAGCCCTGCATGGGCCAGTTCTGACCCATTGGCTGTATATTTGACATCCCTGCTCTAAAGAAAAAGACAGCAGTTTTACTGAACAGTTGCTGGGGAAACAGCAGATCTCAAGCACAGCTGTTTTCATTAGTGGGCCACCAATGGCTTGAACAGAGGCAAAATGTTCAGAACAAGACGGTTCCATTCCAAAGAGAAGGAATGTAGCGAGCCTCACCTACAAATTGTTCAGAAACAAGCAGACCCAGGCTCCAAAAACAGAAGCTGAATCAGATTGCTGGATCTTTGCGGGGGGAGGGGGGAAGTTCCTGTACCAACGGACTGGTTAAAGCTGCAGCTCTTCCACCAACTCTTTTGACTGTTTTTTTCCCCCTTCTCCTCTTTTGGGGAAGCTTACTGGGTGACCTTGGGCCAGTGTAGTGTTGCAGTTAGACTAACACCCGGGAGACCCCCCGGTTCCAATCCCCACTCTGCCATGGAAGCTTGCTGCTTGAATTTGCGGCCGTCACACCCTCTCATCTCAACCTGCCTTCACTGGGTGGTTGTGAGGATAAAATGGAGGAGAGGAGAACAAGGGAAGTTGCTTTGGGCCCTCGTTCTGGGCAAAGGCGGGGTATAAATAAAGTAAACAAAATAAAATATCTCTCTGACCTATTTCACAGAGCTTTTGTTATGTGGCTAAATGGGGAAGAGGGGGGAATGATGTTGGAAGCAGCTCTGGAGAGAGATGGGGGTATCAATAAATGCAGTAATAGCAGAGAAAGGGAGAGAGAAAGTAAATGGCTGTTTCTTGCCAGCCTCCTTCTGAAAGGCCATCAGCCCTTGCTTGCCTACTCCCAAAGGCAGGCAGGGGAAGTGAATAATCAGGCAGGAGCATTTTCCCTCTTTGCTCCCCAAGGAGGGGTTGGCATGATGCTAAGGATGAGGCTGGCCCGGGGTGTGTGTGTGTCCAATGTAAGGAACAGCGCTGGTGAAGTCAGTAGGAGTGCTGTAAGGTCCTTTGGAACAACACCTCACATATCATGTGAGGCTGTCTCACTGGATCTGTCAAGGTTGGCATTGTCTACTCTAGCTGCAGCTCTTCAGGGTCTCAGTCCGAGTTCTTTCACAGCACTGACTATCTGAAATTCTTCAGCTTAGAGGTGCTGGGGATTGAACTTGGGACCTTGTGCATATGAAGCTGGTGTTCTGCCACTGAGTCACAGCCCCTCCTGGACGGAGGTCACAAACATTCCCAGGTTAAGTCGCCTCTTCGGGAATGGGCCTGCAAATGGCGAGCAGATAGGAAATTTTAATGTGATAGAAAGTGTCCGTGCCTTCTAATGTAGGTTCAGAGATCTGATTCCTTTGATAAGCATCGGCTGGAATGACAGACAAAAAGGAAACTACTTTGATGTAAGATTCCCATTTTAAAGAAACCTAAAATTTTCTGCCATCTATTTTATGTACTGAATGCAGCTTGCAGCTTGCTGAGCAGATCAGTAATTAGCTTTGCGTTCCGGGTTTAAGAGGATATGTGACAGATTACCAGGATGACCTTTCCACAAAAACTGTGATACCCTCACCACCAGTGTTCCCTCTAAGCTGAGTTAGTGTGAGCTAGCTCACAGTTTTTTAGCCTCCAGCTCACACACTTTTGTCTTAGCACAGAAGGATGGCTCCAGAGCAAATTGATTTATGCAGCAGCCAAAGTGCTCACTCACAACTTTAATGCCAGTAGCTCACAAAAGTAGAATTTTTGCTCACAAGACTCCACAGCTTAGAGGGAGCATTGCCAATATCGTGCTCTTTGAAAACATGGCTTCAGAAGGAAACAGTTACTGTGGGGTCTCAGACATGGTTGCTCTGATTATAGCTGTGACCGAGCCCAGTAAGTACATGCTGTCAGGAAGCACCTCAAACAGTCCATAGCAACCGTAACCAAGAATGGCTCCTCCCACTGTAACTGTATGGTAATGATAAATACAAACAACCGTGTAGCACAAAAAATAAAGCACTTTGTCTAATTTATACCTAATGTATCTTTTTACCTCCAATTCATACACAATACAATGTAACTGCATTTCCATTTCGTATCAACTATAGTATACAACAATGAACCTTGAAACATTGGTAAACATTGGACACAGTTCACACATATCACTGAAACTCCCACAAGGGAGAAAAAACTTTGGAATCAAGCCTAGATCAGCCATCCAAAGGGCTTGGCATCAGAAAACACAGTCTTTTAAGCCACCCGGGCTTGCTATAAATGATGATATTTAACATAGTCATTCAAACAGCCATGACGCTGATCCCAGATTTGGCCAACATTTCAAATCTTCATCAGACCACACTTTTATAAGCTGGTATTTTCCAGGGTAATTATACAGGCAATATTCAACGAAGCATCAGTCTATAAACTTGACAATAGTTCAATGGTTTCTGTAGCTGGTATTTCTTATCCTATATATGTGTGAACTGTTTCTAATGTTTACCAGGGTTTCAAGGGCTCTGGGCAATTTACAACAGGTTCAAAACATACAAAAAATACAGACTAAAATTGGCAGATCAGTTATTCCTAATCTGATCATCTCCAGGTGGCATCCATAATTTAATTTAAAACCTACTCTGGACTGTTCTTCTGTCTTGTGGGCAGGTTAAGGAGGAGGCCGAAGTGGGCAAGATGGAAGAAAAGAGGAGAGTGCCAGCTATGGTGGGAAACTGTTGCTAACTTCAACCAAAAGCCTGGCAGAACATCTTTGCCTTACAGGCCCTGTGGAAGTGCATTAAGTCTTGCAGGGCCCTGATGGAAGTTGGCAGAGAGTTCCAGCTGGTCAGAGCCAGGGCCAAGAAAGCCCTGGCTCTGGTCGAGGACAGCCGGGTATCTATGGGGCCAGGGATCACCAGCAGTTTGCTCTCAGCAGAGCATAACACTCTCCCAGGGACATACCAGAGGAGACAGTTCATATGAAATGGAAATTCAATAAATAAATTAAATAAATAAAATAAAATAAAATAAAAATATAGTTGCATTGTATTGTGTATGAACTGAAGGTAAAAAGATACATTAGACATAAATTAGACAAAGTGCTTTATTTTTTGTGCTACATGGTTGTTTATATTTACCATTGGTTATTGTTAGAAAACTGTGGATTCTTGGATAGTAACTGTATGGTTGGCCGGCCAGCAGAGCTCCAGATCCTTCAGCTTATCCCAGAGGCTTTTACTGTGCCTTGCCGATCAGCTTGCCTGCCTGTGCTGTGTGTTAAATGCCATCAGGTCACTTCTGACTTGTGGCGATGGTATGTGAACGTCCTCCGAAACGTCCTATCATTAACAGCCTTGCTCAAGCCTTGCCAACTGAGCGCCGTGGCTTCCTTGACTGAGTGCATCCCTCTCTCGTTGAGTCTTCCTCTTTTCCTGCTGTCTTCAGCATTTTCTAGCACTGTTGTGTTTTCTGGTGACTCTTGTCTACCCATAATGTGACCAAAGTACAACAGGCCAGGGCCATAGCCAGGATTTTTCAGTTTGTGGGGCAATTTTTTTTCTTACAGGGCACCCATTATGCATTTTTTTTTCTTGTGGGGCACACCTACATCCACTCTTCAGTCAGATTAAACACTGCCTCTTCCGTTCCCAAACAGTTTGTCAGCACATAGGCCTCCAAACCAAATGCAGAACAAACACAAGGACTCTGTTCTCTTCCTCTCACTGTCGGGGGCCCTGGGGTGGATGGGAAGTCGGGGGGCCTTAGCAGTAAGTCGGGGGGCCAGGCCCCAAGAAGTCTCACTGTTGCTGCAGGCCTGCGATAGGCTCGGTTTAGTCATTTTAGCATCTAGGGAGAGAGTTCAGGCTTGCAACTTGCCTGCAGTCAGGGGTAAATTTGTTACATGGACACTCTGATAGTGGACTTATGAGTGGTAGTGAAAGGTCTTTGGTGCAGTTGGTGCTGATAGAGAACACAAATACACACACTATAACACACTGTCACACACACCACTCCCAGCATATGCACTCTCAGCCTCCATAGATAAATTAAGTGAGCAGGCCTGGTCTGCTCAGAAGCAAGTCCTGTTTTATTCAGTGGGGCTTACTCCTGGGTAAATGTTCTTAGGGTTGTAGCCTAAGTATATTTGTTTTACCCTTCCCTGAAATTATGGTGTTGAGACAGTCATCTTCCTCCTCCGCCAGAAACTGCAGCTTGCCCCCATGAGGGAAAATGTACAGGTTCACTTGTATTTCCTTCTTTCAAGCCAACTCAGTCCCCAAGGCAGCGAGCGTCAAAATACTTCAAACATTAAAACAGTGTTGAAAATACAAATGTATATAAAATATTTAAAGCAATTAATAAAACATGTAAACCCACAACCAGGGAAGAGAGCTAATAAAAATTAGTGCGAGAACACCAAACCAAACAAAAATGTCTTCACCTGGTGGAGGAAGACAGTGATAGAGACAGACAAATCTCGATAGGGAGGGATTTGGTACGTTTTGGTACTTTTGGTACCTTATGTTTCCTCCACAGGGAATAACAGCTGAGTGGGAGGGATTCATACTGGGAAAAGAAGACAAGAAGAAGACATTGGATTTATGTCCTGCTCTTCACTACCCAAAGGAGTCTCAGAGAGGCTTACAATCTTCTTTCCCTTCCCCTCCCCACAACAGACACCCTGTGAGGTAGGTGGGGCTGAGAGAACTCTTTCTAGAATTGCTCATGAGAAAACAGCTCTGAAAGAATTTATGACTGACCCAAGGTCACACCAGCGGCTGCATGTGGAGGAATCATAGAATCCCAGAGTTGGAAGGGGCCATACAGACCATCTGGTCCAACCCCCTGCCCAGTGCAGGACCAGCCTAAAGCATCTCTGACAAATATTCATCCAGTCTGTTCTTGAAAGCTCCCAGTGAGGGGGAGCTTACAACCTCCCTAGGAAGCTGATTCCACCTTTGAAATACTCTGACCATGGAAAAGTTTTTCCTAATATCCAGCCGATACCTTTCTGCATGTAATTTAAATCCGTTGCTTTGGGTCCTATCCTCTGCTGCCAACAGGAACAGCTCCTTGCCCTCTTCCAAATGACAGCCTTTCAAATATTTAATATTTGATATTTAGTATTTAGGAATGGGGAATCAAACCCAATGCTCCCGGATTAGAGTCTGCACTCTTAACCACCATACCAAACTGGCTCTCCCTTCATTCTTCAGATCTGCTTTTAAGCCATTAGAAAGGTGTGTTTTGAAGCCACATACTAGTGCTGCATAATGGGTACTACACTGATCTAGGACTGGGGAGGCCCGTGCTCAAATCTCTGCCCAGCCATGAAGCTCACTAGGGCTAGTTGCAGTCACTCAGACTAACTCACCCCACAAGTCTGTTGTGAGGATAAAATGCAAAGAGCCGCAGATGTCCCCATAAGGAAGGGCAAGACAGAGATGTGACCGTTCATGGCTTAGTTCTCAGAGCTCCTGTCCTTGTGTCTGGCTTGGCTCTTCCTTGAACAGCTGCGAGAGAAATGGTTGGAAGTCTTGTCCATTTGCATTCTGCATCTGTTTTCGTTCACATTACATTCTGCATCACATTGCATTCTGCATCTGTTTTCGTTAAGTGTCACAAAATCAAATGGGCTGGGGGAGAAACATCCACACTATTACTCGGCTTCTAACCCAAATAAAGTTAAATATTTGGATAGATTTGTGTGACAGCGTTTCATTTATCTTCTCAACAATTCCTTTTTGTTCTAATTTACTGCCAGCCCCGTTGCATTTTATTTATCTTGCGCTCACTTTGAGACAGGCCTTAGATACACACGGAACAGATTGTTTCAGATGCCTGACTGATCCGTATTGATTTTATGGAAGAAATATAATTATTGTTGTCCATGAAAAATAACCACCAGACTACAAATAAAACATTGATTGTGCCTGAACAGGACACTCAGGGCTGTGCTATATTTCAGTTTGCTTTAGCAAACCATTTCTGTGTGCAACTTTTTTCTATAGCAGTTAAGTTTATTTATGGTGTTGTGCAGTTTATGGCTTCGGGTCTAACTTTCCATTACAGGTGGCTTTAGAGCAGGGACTCATATTGTACAGCAAACCCATCTTTACCTGAATATTGCATATCGACAGACCACATCCCCTGACAGATGCCTGCAGTCACGACAGCCGCTGTTGCTCAGCCTTTCTCTTTTTTGCAGGCTCCTTGAAATAGATCTGAGGTGATATTTTCTTCCACTGAAGAGGAATTAACATTTTTTTTTGCTGATTTATGCAAGGTCATAATCTACTAGTGATGCCTTTACAGAAGCCCAGTAAATCCAAAGAGACTAAAGTGGCTACAGCGGGTAGTAGGCCCAAGAATGTGGCAAAGTCTATGAAAGTTCATCAAAACCCTGCTCTGCCACCCTTTCTGATGGCAATTCTATACCACAAAGTTACATCAGTTTTATCCCAGTTTAACTGTCCTGGCTTCTCAAAAAGAATCCTGGGAACTGCAGTTTGGTCAGCGTGCTGAGACTCCTTGACGTACACAACCTTCACAGAACTACAGTTTTTGTGGCTCTTTGGAGAGAAGGCATTAAGCAATTTAAGGCAGCAATCCTAAGCAAATTTACTAGGGAATCAGTCACACTGAACTTAGTGATTTCTGAGCAGACATGCCTATATGTCACGTGAGCTGAAACTCTTGTCTTCAGCTGTGCTCAAACACTGGGGGTCCCCACTCTTGTTGAACCCGCAGGCATTTTTAGAATGTTAAGAACAAAGAGTAGGCACCACAATAAAATGGCTGCCATCGGGAGGTCCCAATCACAGAATGTTGGGAAGTTCCACAACATTCCAAGCCAAGCATCTTCCTGTGATGTAGCAGTGTTCCCTCTAAGTTGAGTTAGTGTGAGCTAGCTCACGGGGTTTTATTTATTTATTTATATTTATATTTCACATTTATACCCTGCCCTCCCCGCGAACAGGCTCAAGGCGGCTTACAAGGGCACATAGTGCCTACTAATTCCATATAAAACATTTAACATTTAAAATACAGCAGCATAATATAATAAAACAGTTATAATAAGTTAAAGATAAAATGCTTCCAATCATAGTGGTCGTCCTTCAGATGGCTTTCTATCAGGTTGGGGTCCAGTCCTTCATGGTTGCCACGCCTGGGCTGCATACAGGGTCGGGCCTCCTCACTGATGTTATTTGAGGTATGCTAGTGCTCACAGTGGTGGCTCCTATCCAAAGTCCTGGCGGAAGAGCTCCATCTTGCAGGCCCTGCGGAACTGCATGAGATCCCACAGGGCCCTGATGTCCTCCGGGAGCTCATTCCACCAGACAGGAGCCGCCACCAAAAAGGCCCTGGCCCTGGTTCCAGCGAGACTGGCCTCCCTAGGGCCTGGGACACAAAGCCGATGGTGCGACCCCGACCGAAGTGCTAGCTGGGATATATATGAGGAAAGGTGATCCCTCAGGTTTGTTGGACCCTGGCCATTTAGGGCTTTAAAGGTAAGCATCAGCACCTTGAAGCGAACCCGGTATGCTATAGGCAGCCAGTGCAGCACCGCCAGCACAGGCTGGATATAGTCCCTCTTCATGAGACCCATCAATAGCCTGGCTGTGGCATTCTGCACCAGCTGCAGCTTCTGGATTTGCACCAAGGGCAGCCCCATGTAGAGAGCATTACAGTAATCCACCCTCGAGGTAACCGTCGCATGGATCACTGTAGCTAGGTCATCACGGTCGAGGAAGGGAACCAACTGCCAAGTCAGCCGAAGATGGTAAAAGGCCAACTTGGCAGTGGCTGCCACCTGGGCCTCCATCGTCAAGGAGGGATCCAGGAGCACTCCCAAACTCCTTACCCCTAATGCAGGCACCAACGGCACCCTGTCAAAGCTCGGGCGTGGGATCCCTCGCCCCGGACCACCCCGACCCAGACACAGGACCTCCGTCTTCGCCAGATTCAATTTCAGCCAGCTTAGCCTCTGGCTCACACTTTTTTGTTTTAGCTCAGGAAGGATGGCTCCAGAGTAAACTTATTTATGCAGTAGCCAAATCGCTCACTCACAACTTTAATGCCAGTAGCTCACAAAGTAGAATTTTTGCTCACAAGACTCCACAGCTTAGAGGGAGCATTGGTAGGCAGCTGTTTCCTAACACATGTTCCCTGCAGACATAAATGAGATGCCTACTAGACTCTTCTGAAGAATCTTCTGATCCAGTAAAAGCAGAGGAAAGGCTCTCTGCTTTGGGAGAGAAATATCTGGCCACCAGGAAAAACACGATAGCACACATTTTGGGGATGGCTCCCCGGGGGGATGGGTTTCTGCACAACCACTTCTTGGCACGGTGGTAGATGCATATTGGTTACTAATTTATTCTGCACCATCCACATTTCTTAGCTCAAAGTGGCACTACTAACACCTGGGAAAATGAATATGTAAAGATGAATATATAAACGAAAAGTAAAAGAAAATATAAGAATGTCCTTAAAAGAAGAAATCTCTAGGGAAAGCAGGATAAAAGTTCCAAAGAAAACAAGGAAAGGGAAACTGGAAAGAAAAAGAAAGTCGACAGAATAATCAAACCTGATTTGGCCATCTTCTTCTGCCTTTTTGGTAGTACACTCCAGGAAAGCAATATTTGCTTCAGAAATCTCCAGCAGCAGAATATGCATATTCCCCTAGTGCCACCTTCAGTTCTTGTTGGCCTTCTTGGTAAGTAAACGACTGCAGCCTTACACATGCTTACCCTACACTAAGCCCCACTGAACACAGTGAAGCTTCCTCCTAAGAAAATACTTATAGCATCTTTCGGCACAAACACCATCTGCAGGAATGTTCCTCTGTGCAATCTTCATCGAAGCTGCACAAGAGCACAACAGGTTCTTGTTTTCCTTTGGAAACCATTATCCCAGCTTGTTTTCTCCCCGAACCTTCTGCAGTTGTATCCCCCACATGATCTGGTAGCCTGAATGACTGTTATGTCCTGGACGCAGTTCCACAGACAACCAGGCTGCGATTCTCTATGTGTACATTTGTACGATTCATTGATGTGACCAAACATGTAATGGTGCCAGCCATGCGGTCTGACCGCATGGCCCGCAAGCTTGAGGTAAAAGAACAATAGCACCCAGGCTCCTAAAGATCCACCTATCATGTAATACCATGTAATCTCTGGTGGGAAGATTAACCTATCCCGCAGTGTGGGTGTGGACGGGGACGAAGCTTTTCTGTGCATATAAGCTGATCCCGGGCCACCTCAGGTATGCTTGTTCCTGACCTACGATAAACTTGATCATGCTGAAACTCACTCCACTGGCCTCCAAACTCCAGTACTTTTCAGTGACGCAGGATGTCATTCCTTCCCATCAAGTTGGATCTCCTTTGCTACAGCTTCTGATCAAGTGGTTGCAGTGATCTGCACCCCAGTGTGAGGAATGATGACATGTGGTGATTGTGTGGTCACAGGATTGTAACAGCAGGCTTTGCACCTATTGCCATCGCCAGGGTGAGACCAAAGTTACATAGAACAATTCTGATGCTAAAGTGACTGTGCAGCATAAGCTGTATTCGGGCTGGAAAGATGCAGGCAGTCAAACACTTTTCTACATTCAGGTGCCCAGAGAACGATGTCAGATTCGGAGACATTGAGAAAAGCCAAGCATCTGGGATCCAGCTTCATCAAAGAATGAGAAGGAATAAACGATCTGGACTTTTGCTTTAAATACTCTGTAGGTTCGACTGAGAATTTAGATTGGATGGTTGCAATGCGACATGTTAGCTCTGAGTTTAATATTTAGTCAATATTTGCCATTGTGGAGTTAACTCTATTTTTCATTCTCATGATGTTCTGATTATTGGATTTGGAGTGCATACTGCAGGAGTTTGCGTCTTCTGAAACAATGCCTTTAAGCAATTAAACGGCCTTCTTTGCCTTGAGGCAATGTTCCCTCTAAGCTGTGGAGTCTTGTGAGCAAAAATTCTACTTTGGGAGCTGCTGACATTAACGTTGTGAGGAAGAGATTTGGCTGCTGCATAAATTAGTTTGCTCTGGAGCCATCCTTCCTGAGCCAAGACAAAAAGGTGTGAGCCAGAGGCTAAAAAACTGTGAGCTAGCTCACACTAACTCAGCTCAGAGGGAACACTGCCTTGAGGTATGTATAACAGGCATGAAATTGTGGTACAAGGAGATGCAGAGTTGGTTTTTATACCTCACTTTTCTCTACCGTAAGGAATTTCAAAGTGGCTTACAATCGCCTTCCCTTCCTCTCCCCACAACAGGCACCTTGTGAGGTAGGTGGGACTAAGAGAGTTCTGAGCCTTGGTTCTGAGATAACTGAGACTGGCTCAAGGTCACCCAGCAGGCTTCATATGGAGGGGAATCAAATCCATTTCTCCAGATTAGACTCGGCTGCTCTTAACCACCATGCCATGCTGGCTTTAAAACTTACTATATATCAATATGACTACAAGAGCTGTGAAGACCACAATTCGTTAGCACAAAGCTGCATTTGGACAGAGTGTAGGAATATCACAGCTATATCCCTTTATGCACAGCTATAGGACTATTCAGTGCAATTTTTATAATTAAAAAGTGCTAGTGCTCATATATAAGGTTGCACTGATTTCCACTAGTTGCCCCTGTCAGGACTTGGGAAAGCCCCCCCCCCAACCTGGGAGGTGCCAGTACCCAGTGGTGAGTACAACCACAAAGGATGCCCTGGGATTGGTGCCTGCTAAGATCAATCACTGTGCAGTAGCTTCCAAGCATCAACCTTAACAGCAATTTATTTGTAATTCCCGATTCATAAATCTATGTAAGAAATATATTTCCCCATGAGTCTTTTTGAAATTTTAACTCATACCTTATTTCTTTTGAGTAGTACAAAACCAGAGATTAAAAATGCTTCTGCAAAACATTCATTTCATTTGTCATGTTCCTAATATATAATTCTACTCATATATGTGCTGTGTTTACTCATCATTACAGCTGTGATTAAACATTCTCATTTGCGCTGCTAATTTTATCAGCCTTGGATATTGTTAAAATTTGTCAGTTGCCATGTATCATTTGAAAGTCTTCAACAAACGTAAGGACAGCCAGTTTGGTGTAGTGCTGAAAGTGTGGGACTAGGATCTGGGAGACCCAGGTTCGAATCCCTACTCTGCCACAGAATCTTGCTGGGTGACCTTGGGCCAGTCACACACTCAGCCTAACCTACCTCACAGGATTGCTGTGGGAATAAAATGGAGTATGGGGAGAGCTGTGTGGGCTGCCTTGAGTACCCACTGAAGCGAAATGCAGGGTATGAATGAAGTAAATAAAAATAAACCCTACGCAGAAAACAATGTGTGAGGCAGTCATATGAGAAAAATCATATTGCTAATATTGCTATGTTTGCCGCACTTCTTGAAGCTGGGAGGCGTTCCGGGGTTAGCATTTACCTGGAGTGGTTGCCTTTAGAGGAGGGGGCACTAGAGATTTCTGGTTTTGCACCACAAGTAACATCATGTGCTGCTGTGATGCCAAGTTTCTTGTCCCTGCCCTCTGATTTCTCTCCCTGGAGTGCCAGCTAAATCTGTCAACTGTACCCTTCAGCTGGATAGGAGGTTATCTCCCCCATACCCTGACTGGTACTTGAAGGAAGCAATTCCGAACACCAGTTTGGTGTAGAGAGCCAGTTTGGTGCAGTGGTTAAGTGTGCAGACTCTAACCTGGGAGAACTGGGTTTGATTCCCCACTCCTCCACTTGCACCTGGTGGATGACCTTGAGCAAGCCATAGCTCTGGCACAGCTGTTCTTGAAAAAGAGCAGTTTCTGTCAGAGCTCTCTCAGCCCCACCTACCTCACAGGGTGTCTGTTGTGGGGAGGTGAGGGGAAGGGAAAGGAGTTTGTAAGTTGCTCTGAGACTCCAAGTGAAGGGCGGGGTATAAATCCAATCTCTTCTTCTTCTTCTTCTTCTTCTTCTTCTTCTAACAAGGCTCACTGAGGAGATATCTACAATTGTTAGGAGCCTGGGCCTGTTGCCCAGAGTCAGAAGCTGAAGATTAGTTTGGTCCGGCTGAAGCTGGATAAGGCATAAAATGCTACCTTTTCATCTGGAGTAGCACAGTAAAGTACTCTTTGCCTTCTTAAGAGTAGGGAATCATATGTATTTATTCAAAGTGGATTTCGTTCCAAGGCATAGTCTGCTGAAACTATACTGAAAAGGGGAGAAACCTGGCCAAAATGTTTTTTTTAAGGAAATAAAGCCCTCTGAGGCAGAAAGTTGAGAGAACATTCGCAGAGAGATGCTGCTACTGTAGCGGTCCACGAGAACTGAGTAGAAGGTTTGCAACCCAACCCTTGAGCCCTGTACAGATCATCACTCGCCTCCGTTGCAAGAAGAGGCTTGTGGAGCTAGGATATTGCAGATAAGGACTGCGGAAACATGGGCCCAATCTGCCTCTAGCATTTGCTCCGTTGTTTTACCAAACCCACTGGAACAGAAAAAGATGCGGCTCAAAACCACATTCAGATACTCCAGGCCAAAGCTGTACTGACTGCGGAGTCACCCCTGAAAGGCCATAAAACAGCCACAAATCTATGCAGACAGCCACCATAAAACTGAGAGATCAAACAAAGTGAAAGCGGCATGCAGTCTGGACACTGCCATAAAATCCGACAATCAATCAAAGTGAAAGTGGTCATGCAATGCAGAGGGGAATTTCTGTTCCAGTGTGGGTTTGGTAAGACAGCGGAGCAAATGCTAGATGCAGACTGGGCCATGGATTCAAATCCCCACAGGGCTGAACTACTTGTGATGCTGGGACTTCTGTGAATGGTGCTCCCAGAGTCTTCAGGAGGTTGATGCAGATCTCCCAGGATTACAACTGGTTTCCAGGTTATAGAGATCAGTTCCTCTGGAGGAAAATGTCTGGTTTGGAGGGTGGATTCTATGGCACTGTATCCCACTGAGTTTCCACCCATCCCCAAACCCCTGCTCTCCCCGGGTTCCCTCCCCCCCAAAAAATCTCCAGGTATTTCCCAACCCAGAGCTGGCAACCCTAATGTGAGGACAGAGGAAGTTTGAAACCTTCCCACTCACAGCAGTTCCCCACTCTGGAACTGCCCTGTGGAGCTTCCATAATAGACTGTCAGGTTTCTATTGAGAGACTTAGTGTTGTGGTTAAAGGGAGACTCAGGTTCAAATCCCCTGGGTGCCATTGATCACCCCCACAGCCAGAAGAAGAAGAGGAGGAGGAGGAGTTGGATTTATACCCCACCCTTCACTTGGAATCTCCCCCTCCCTTCCTCTTTCCACAACAGACACCCTGTAAGGTAGGTGGGGCTGAGAGAGCTCTGAGAAAACTGTGACTGATCCAAGGTCACCCAGCTGGCTTCATGAGGAGGAGCAGGGAATCAAATCCGGTTCTCCAGATTAGAGTCTGCCACTCTTAACCACTGCACCAAACCGCTAAGCTACTACATAGGGCTGTTGTGAGGGTCAAATGGATGAGGGGAGGCTGATGTATGCCACCCTGAGCTCCTTGGAAGACAGATGGAACAAAAGTGTACTAGATAAACAGTCCAGAACTGCTTCCACGTAGACATATACGGAACTGAACAGAGAGCATGAAGAATGAAGCCTCCCATTAAAAGAGCTTTAAAAAAAATCCTTGCTAACTTATTGCCAAATAGTATATAAAAACATTAGGCTGTAAATATTATTCAAATAAGACTGGGATGGGACTTCACCTTCCCCCCCCCCCCCCCATCTGTAGTTAGACACAACAGAGTTTGTTCTCAAGAGGAGACCAGATGTGTTTTTAAAATCAAGGTTACATAACAGGTTCCTTTATACTATTTTAACTCTTTGAGAAGAGGCAGACAAATGAACAACATGTTCTGACTGTTCATCATTATTTTATTAACAAGTCAGAAGACATAAGGCTCTCTTTGATTTTGCCAGATTCTCAGTTAAGAGGAATGCTGGAAAAATAGGCGATCCGAGTGCAAACAGAAGAAATTAAAGAGAAAACAACACTTCCTGCCAGAGTGTGAAAACCTGTTCTTACATAAGAGGTATCACTCGCCCAACAAAGGAATGTGAAGCATTTGATGAAGCAAACCCTGCTGAGATCTGTAAATAAAGCATATAGGCCAAAGAATCAAGGGATGGGGAACAGACTAAAAGAGGTAGCAGTGGTTTTAGCAGCATGAACACCACGTTAAACTTTTAAAAATTATTTGTTCCGAAAGCTTCTAACATGACTTTGCCTTCCACACCCCGTTGAGGAAAAACAGTTCCCAAACCAACACTTTCCATAAAGAAGGAATATTACTTGCCCAACAAAGGAATGTGAAGTATTTGATAAAGACCAGAATCTGGCATGGCCTGTACAATTTGTTTCAAGTTAAGATCAAGTGATAAGCAGAGCTGCAGTACAGCCGGCTCCCATGAAACTGGTTTCACCTGCAAAGAGGAAGGGGCTGCAATTTGCAGAAAGGCCCACAGCTGCACCAGCACAGTCCTCGGACCATCAGACCTGCTTTCCGTGGGGCAGCCCTTGAAAACAACCCAGAAATGACAACTGGTCCAGGATGCAACAGCCAACTATTGCTAGGGGCTAGCTGCTGGGAACATATGTTGCCCATTTTGAAACAGCTACATTGGCTGCCAGTCGGTTTCCGAGTTCAATTTAAGCTGCTGGTTATGACTTTTAAAACTCTTCGCAACCTGGAGCTCCCCCCCCCCCCGAACTTTTCCAGGACATGCTGAGCCTCCCCCCGGAGACAATGGCCTGTAATGTCTCTTGCCCAGCCCCTGCCTGCTTGCCAGGGCTTTGAACAGCAAGTGTCTTTGAAGGGGGAGGAGAGATTTGGGGATTGCTATAATCAAGGAAGCCAGGGCCCTCAGTTGGCAAGACCTGAGCAAGGCTGTTAACCACAGGGCATTTGGGAGAACACTAATTTCATTGGGTTGTCATGAGTCAGAAGTGGCTTGTCAGCACTTAACATGCACACTCAATTTTATTCTTGGTTTTCACTGAAAATGTTTTTCACTATTATTGTAAGCAACCTTGGATGAGGAAAGGTAGGATATAAATATATTAATTAATTAATTGGTTGATTGGTGGCACACTCAATTTCATTGAAAATGATTTTACTTCATTTATACTCCACCTTTCTACTCAGTGGGGACCCAAAACAGCAGACATTGTTCTCCTGGCCCCTGAGCTCTATAGAGAAGGATGGAAAAGTAAATGCAATTAGGTATTATCATTCCTCTTCTGGTCTGTTTCTGCTTTCCCATTATCTGGTATTCCATCATGGCTGGCCAAAGAGCTTAAAATTAAAGGTTAAATGTGACACTGATGGCTCCTCGTTGTCTTGGGATGAGCTCGTAACTGTCTCATTTCCACATCCACAGAATATGGCAACCATTTCCACACCATCTTTCCCTATATATTAATGTTCCCACTCTCAGATACGGTGGTGATAATGAGTTAGCTAACCTTTTTGGCAGCTGCTTTGCAGAAAAGCTCTCAACCCCATTGCACATAAGGTCTTAATAAGAGATGAAAATATAAAATGCTGGGCATAGAATTGTACCTTCCCAATCCTGTGGGTTAGTAGAGTGTTTTGTATATGGCAACTCTCTTATTATAATTTTTTCCAACAATTTTCGAGCTCCAACATCAGTCATAAGATCACTGCTTTGGAATAATTCCACAAGAAATGTTAGGAAGTGCACTGGAGGTTTACTGAACCAAGTCAATGTGGTTAAGGAAGGGAGACAAATTGCAGCATCAGAGGTGGTCACAGTGTCATCTCCAAGCATGGGGTGCTCCTTGCAGCCTCATGACTGGCAGCTGCAGCATTGAGGTCATGATAATCATGATGCTGTCATGGGTCAGCTTGACCAGTCGGAACTCAGCCTGGAGGAAGACTCCTCAAGTGTCACAGAACCTGGGCCCAGCTCACAAGAAACAGCTGAGGAAAGACAGGAGCTCCAAGATTCAGTACTGACAGCTGACCCTGACTCCTCCAGGTAGACTAGGGGAGGGAATGATCAAGACCAGCTGGGGCAGGACTACTCTGATTCCCCCTCAGCAGCAGATCAACACTGGGAGTGATCTCACTCGCAACTTACTGAGAGAAGGCACAGTGCATGTCTCTTGGCTCAACACCGGCGTTTGGCCGACAGCAGCCCTGAGTGATTGCTTTGCGGACTGCTCTGGCACTGTCTCTCTGCTCGGGTGCCTGTTGTGCCTGCTAGCTGGGACAGATGCTCTATGTGCAATACTGTACAGGCCACCCATCTCATTTCACCTAGATTGCTGTGTGTGCAACGTCAGCATGTCACTTTGAGTCCCTCCTCCATTTCTTGCATGCTAATATTCCATTAGCAGTCTTAATGCCAGTTTGGCGTAGTGGTTAAGTGCGCAGACTGTAATCTGGGAGAACCGGGTTTGATTCCCCACGCCTCCACTTGCACCTGCTGGATGACCTTGGGCAAGCCATAGTTCTGGCATAGCTGTTCTAGAAAAAGAGCAGTTTCTGTCAGAGCTCTCTCAGCCCCACCTACCTCACAGGGTGTCTGTTGTGGGGTGGGGAAGGGAAAGGAGTTTGTAAACCGCTCTGAGACTCCAAGTGAGTGAAGGGCGGGATATAAATCCAATCTCTTCTTCTTCTTCTTAATAGCCCAGACGAACCCAAACTTGTCAGAGCTTGGAAACTAAGCATGGCTGACCATGGCCAATACTTGGATGGGAGACTGCCCAAGAAGAACAGGGCTGCTACGCAGAGGCAGGCAATGGCAAACCACCTGTGCTTATCTCTAGCCTTGAAAACCCTGTGAGGGGTCCCTGCAACTTGACATCAGCTGCAACTTGACGGCATTTAATTATTATCATTAACATTGCATCTGTAGGGGCCAAGAGCCCAGTCTAAAGGAAGAGCTGGCTATTTGCAAAATCATCCTGCTGGAGTCCTTCTTGCTAACATGTTACCAGGTCTCAACTGGGCCTTGGATTTCAGTGGTGTGGGAGGAAGGAGAGACTGCAGTAGGAAAGGGACAAGATTGTCCATAAGGTTTGAATCAAATGGTGCAGGCACAAAACCAAAGCTGTTAAAACAGACTTTTGTAGCACTTTTAAATTTGCTTTTCCTATACAGACATAAGCCGCCTCTCTGAAAAACCTGAAAAGGATCACTCAAGAATATATTCAGGATCAAATTTACAAACATTTTTATATACCAGAAAACAACATTTGCACCTTACCCTTTAAAAATGGAACCGGATAATTATGCAGAGGCTCATGTAATTGTTCATAACAATGGGGACCAGCCATGCCTCAGTGGTAGAGCCTCTGCTTGGCATGCAGCATCTCCAGTTCAAAGGATCAGGCAGCAGGTGATGTGAGGGACCTTTGCCTGAGACCAGTGTTCCCTCTAAGCGGAGTTAGTGTGAGCTAGCTCAGAGTTTTTTAGCCTCCGGCTCACAGATTTTTGTCTCAGCTCAAGAAGGATGGCTCCAGAGCAAACTGATTTATGCAGTAGCCAAGTCACGCGCTCACCGCTTTAATGCCAGCAGCTCACAAAGCAGAATTTTTGCTCACAAGACTCCACAGCTTAGAGGGAGCATTGCCTGAGATCCTGGCGAGCTGCTGCCAGTCTGAGTAGTCCTGACCTTGAAGGATTCAGTGGTCGGATTCAGTAAAAGACAGCTTCCTGCATTGCGAGTTCCACAAATTGCTCTTTGGGGAACAAGCGTGCATGGTGCGAACTCTGCCGTGTGTGGAGCTCCCCAAAGCCACCCCCAATGACTTCCTTGAGCAACATGACAGTTCTATCCAGGGGCATGGAAGTGATGCTGGGAAAGATAGGAAACACCTCCCTTACCCACGCCCATTTTAGGGAAGGCCACCGTTTAAATGGCATGTCTCACTCCAACCTGGGCTGCAGGCACAGAGAGGAGGCAACCATCCGATTGCATTCACAGGCTGAAAATATGAAAGTGAATTAAATTCTACCAAGGGAGGAGAGGTTCAGTTCAACTTCTGACATGAAAATGGAAATGACAGTTTGGTTCAGGAGTAGCCTGAGGCATTTTGACAGCTCACTGTGGAAAATTCAGATAGCGTTTTCCCCACTGCTGCATATGGGGTAAAAATGTATTTACTTATTTATTTAAAATATTTCTATGTCATCTTTCCACCCAAAATGTGTCCCCAAGGTGGGGAACAACAAACTAGCAATGTGATGCATTTTAGTCCTACCCTGCTGCCTGGAACATCACATCTTACTCTGTGGAACAGCAGCGGGCCAGACCTGACTTGGTTCTTATGCTGATTTATGGCCACCGGAGAAATAAACAAACAGGGACAGAAAGAGTTCGGCCAGAAAACGTTTACTCTGAAAACTCCGTCATCTTGTTGAAAATTAGTCTCCTTTTGATCATCCAGAATAATAATAGAAAATGGCAGTTATTCTTTCCACTTTGATAAGCCAGCTCTATTTGAGTTTTTAAAATCCTGTTTCAACCTTCTCTGAGGATATAAGCCTTCCTCCAGAAAGAGAGAAATTTGGATTTTCTTCAGCTAGTCATATGGTTTTATCGAGGGTGTGTCAACTGTTTTAGTTCCTCCCGATCAAATGAATGGCTTCATTTGTATGTGTGTGAAGTGCTGTCAAGCCGCTTCCAACTGCGACCCTATGAATTAGTGTCCTCCAAAATTTCCAATCTTTAACAGCCATTCTCAGGTCTTGCAAAGGGACTTGTTCGGACGTATATCCAGTCCTGCCCTGTACATTCAGGCTTCCCTGGTGGAGTCAATCCATTCTATGCTGAGTCTTCCTCTTTCCTGCTGCCTTCAGCCCTTCGTGGCATTATTGTCTTTTCCAGTGACTCTCATCTTCTCATGATGTCAGCAAACTACGATAGCCTCCGTTTAGTCATTTTAGCTCGTAGGGAAGAGCTCAGGCTTCATTTATAGAGCCACGTCTTTCAACTTCGTGTATGATCTCTTATTATGTTATCCTTGTCAAGAATTGGGCCAACCAACTGGTGTGATGGGAGAGATCAGAGTTTGCATGACTGAGCCTGAGTATGCAACACCTGTAGGTTGGGATCAGGGGAACAGGATCAAACCAGTCAAAGTATTCAACCAGGGATTTGAAGAGGATTATTACTTTTCAGTTTCCATCTAACCGTCTAATCTCATTTCACAGGGATGAGATTATGGATAGAAAAGAGAAAGAAGGAAGTATTAAAATATTGGCAAGGACCCTGAATGTACAGGGCAGGACTGGATATACGCTCGAACAAGTAATTCACTTATTCCAATGTTATTTTCCTTGCCTATGTGTTACTGGCATGCAAGTAGATCAGTGGGCTAGCATGTCTGAATAGACCACACCCATGGACATAGCACAACAGAACAAACCTGGGTATTGCCTCAAATAGTGTTTTTCAAGAGTCAGCTCGTGTCCTCAGCAGCCTCGCATCAAGAGTGTAACATTTATTTACTTCATCTATACCTAGCCTTTCCCCCAACAGCTTATACCATCCTCCTCTCCTCCATCTTACCCTCACAACAACCCTGTGAGGTAGGTTAGGCTGAGAGCGTATGACTGGAGCAAGGTCACTCAGAAAGCTTCCATGGCAGAGTGGGGATTCGAACATGGGTCTCCTAGATCCTAGGTCCAACACTCCAACTGCTACACCACACTGGCTCTCTCTAATCATCAATATATTCAAATCTGCAGCTCGGGGCCACAAAGACAGAAAGGAGATGGCTTGTTCTCCCCCTGCCCACAGCAATTCACACTGATCTCCACGTATCCATATAATAAACATACTACCTGCTCGCAGAAAATCAGGCCTGCTTGAACCAGATGGCTGGTTAGCTGCTGAGGGGTGGGAGCTGACGATTTAGATTGACTCTACAGTTGCAGCACCAGACCCTGTTCTTAGTGATGGGGATGTAAATCTATAATACATAAAGGTATTCCATTACCTGAATTATTCTACAAGTGATTTATGCCTGGAGATAGCCAAGCAAGGGCTAGACAGATAAAGCGACGTCAGTCAAAGCCGGTTGATTTAGGAGCAGAATCCTGCACGCAGCATTCAAGTTACCGATGCTGGTTTTGCTGCTCTTGCTCTCCGTGGTATTAGTCCAGGGTTCAATGAGCAGGGGCACGCTGACTTCTTCAAACAGGAAAGCCTGATGTTCCTACCCTGCCAGTGCTTCCGTGTATGCCAAAACACTTGTTTTCATAATCCCTTGATGAAATTGGCATCATTTCTTCCCACTCACTGTTTTGGCAACAACCCGTTCCACCTCCCCATTAGATAACATTTTTTTTTTACAGTGCTTTATAGAATTTGGTTCAAGTGAACAGTCTGACGTCATCATCCATCCTCCTATTATACACAATGCTTTGCACAAAGCAATGAAAAACAATTAGTTCCTTCTATAATCCTATGATGGCTTGGTACACCTGACCGCTAAGCTGTGTGACTTTCTCCTCTCCCACACGTTTCCGACTTGGAAACAATGCATGATGATTTGTTCCAAACCAGAATGATGAAAACTGTCTCCTACTAAAAGTTCAGATTGTAATACCCAAACCATTTGCACAGATGTAAGTCTTTCAGGTGCATTGGATCGCCACCTTGATCTGACAAGGAACACTATGCAGTACGGGGGGGATGGGACGACACACAAATTGCTTTATTTTAACAAGCCCTAATAATTCTAACATTTGTATTAGGTCCCGGGCCCTAGGGAGGCCAGGCTCACAGGAACCAGGGCCAGGGCCTTTTCAGTGGCGGCTCCCCTCTGGTGGAACGAGCTCCCGGAAGAGATCAGGGCCCTGCGGGACCTTATGCAGTTCCGCAGGGCCTGAAAGACGGAGCTCTTCCACCAGGCCTTCAATTAGGAGCCACCACCACATACCACCAAATACCACCAACCATCACTAGGAACATCAGTGATGAGAGTAGGCCCTGAAAGAAGCCCGGGCCGGGTCGTGAGCCAGAATATGATCCTGATGCTGGCACAAGAGCACCATTAGGAAGCCATCTGAATGCCCAGGAATAACACCTCTGCAAGCACTTGTGCAATTTATATTGCAGATAGGTTGTATTGTACTGTGTTGTTACTGCTAGTTTTATATTTTAAAATGTTTTAAATTGTTTTATCTTGATCTGGCACTGTGTGCCGCACTGTAAGCCGCCCTGAGCCCGCTTGAGGGGAGGGCGGGGTAAAAATGTAAAATAATAAATAAATTATATATATTAGCAAGAACTCACCAGTTTAGTTTGAGCAAATAATAAAAGTATTCATGATAAGATCGACTCCACAAGATAGATGTTTCTATGACTCTAACATGCACATTTCTGCACACATACTTACCTCCTCCCCATCCCACACAACAAAACATTATCAACATCATACATTTTCAGCTAGTTCAACCCATCTGCTACTGAGGATGCAAAGTCAATTGGTTTTACAGCCATCTACTAGCTGCAGGTTGGATTCCAGGCACAGTGCAAGGTGCCAAAGTTTGCCTATAAATCCCTACATGAACCGGATTGTGTGCACCTACAGCTTGGTCTAGTGGTCTACACATCCCAGATCCAGGATTCACCTTGAACTTCTGCCTGCCACAGTGGTATCCGACTGAGCAACCATGGGCCTGTCCTCAAAGACAGAAGTCTAACCAAGCTGAAATCAAAGCTCCACCAGCTTTACTTTTAACATTTCTGTAGTTTCTTCTCAGCAGAAATCTTTTGAAAAAGTCTGGAGGCAACCTTTCTCAGTCCTTAGCCCATTTCAGCCTTGAAGATTTTGCTGGTCAATTTATAGTGATTCTATGATTTGGAATAAAAGCGCTCCTACATTTTAGATAATGAAATAGAAATCATAATGTGGTATGGGCAAAGAGGGAACTGTGTCAGTTTTCACTATCCCCTTCCATGCTGGGTTCATTTTAAGGTACCCATTATCGCCAACAAAGGCCTTTACGGCTTTGGAGCCACGTACCTGGCAGGATTGCCTCCCCTGCTGTGCTCCATCATGACAGCTTAGCTCACATGCATAAAGCCTTCTAGAGGGGCCACCTTGCAGATGATTACGATCTGCAACTGCCCATTCACACACATACCCTGTTGCGGGTCCCGCCTTGAAGAATAGCCTGCCTGAGGTCAGGAAGGCTCCTGCCCCTCCTGCGCAGAGCAGAAATTTTCAGGAGAGTATTTTATGGAAGGGAATAGGGCTGTAGTAAAATGAAACTGTTCAGGAGGGAATTCTTATAATGCAAGGGGATTGTAGCCTCCTGTAATATTTATGCATCACCTGGCTTTTACTGCATTGTTTTCTGCCTTAGTAATGCACCTTCCACCCCGTCCATGGTATATCATGCCCTAGATAGATTTTTTTTTGCTTGCACTTTTTCTTAATTCAGTAAATCCTAGTCCTATTGCTTTATCGATTGGATGTTTTATGCTGTCTGGTTACATTTCTAAAAATATATGTATATAATTTGCCTTGAGGCTTGGCAAGAAAGGTAGTCTATAAAGTAAATAAATAAATACAAGTTGTGCAAATGCATTGCGCTTAGCAATTTTGACAATGTACAATCTGCGGCAAAAATAATTATTTTCCAGCACAAAACCATTTGAATACTGGGCAAATGCCATTTCTCCCAAAGGAAGACAACTGAGCAATGAAATACAAAGAGGTATCAGATGTCCCTTTTAGACTCTAAACGGATTATCTGGAAAGGCCCTCAGGAACTGGCTACTGGTGTGGTTCTCCAGGCAAGCTCAAACGGGTTACTCAGAACTTCCAAAGCCTCTTTCCACTAATGGAAAAAGATGGAATACTGAGTTCTCCATTAAAATTGCTTCTCGCTGTTATGAACTTGGCATACTACTTGTATACTAGTAGTGGCATACTACTTGCATACTAGTAGCTTGGCATACTACTAGCATAATTTCTACCTAACACTGCAGTTGGAATTTTCCATTTGTTAGAGTCACAGTTTAGTACATTTGTGATTCTGAAGGATCTTTAGACCGAGCAACCTTTATGAATAGATAACAATGTTGTTTTAATCATGGACCTGGCAACAATGAAATCATGGCAATGTCTGAATCTAGAATAGTAAAAAGCTGTTTGTTGGACCCAGTAGCTCCTTTAATCATCTGGACTAAGGACGGCGCAAAGGTGCAGCTGTCTGTACATGCCCTCATCCCTGTTGGACTCACTAGACAATCTGCACTTTTTAAAAAGGAAAATACCAATTATTACAGGTGTAGACATACTATGAAGCGGCAGCAGCTTCTGCAAAAGATCACCAAGAATCTACCTCCTCTCCTGGAGGAGGATTCTTCCTTCACAAGCCTTGGGGGCGGGGCGCTGTCCTTGCTTATGGAAGTCAGTTCCCCAGCCTGAAGCAACTACTCACGGCTTCTCCACATGTTGGGGGTTTTTTGTTGGTTGTCCCATACTGCTTCAGTTTATCTGAATTTCCACATGCATTTTTGTACCTTAAATTCCCCCTGCTTTTGTTGTTGATGTTGTCCTTGTTGTCCTCCCCCATTCTTTTCTGGCTCTTTTGAGACCACTTTCACCCCAATGTTTTTTCTGGATGCCAATTTTGAGTCGGCTTTTTCCTAGTGCATAATGTTTCTCTCGGTTTTCTTTGTTCCACCCACCTCCAGCCCACTTTTCAATGGATTGTCATAATTGTTAAACCACTCCCCCTGAATGATTTCATTGAAAACAAACAGCCCTTAAAATAGAGATATAACACTGTGGCACTCTAGTGACAGTTTAAGCAGGTTTCCTGAATTCTCAGCTTTCATTTTCTAAAAAAAAAAAAGTCTCTAGCTTCTTCTCATATGGATTTAAGGGGAAAGGTGTATTTCCGCAAAGGAAGAAGCTAGAGATTTACTTTCTTTAATGAATGCTGGGAATTTAGAAAACTTGCTTAAACTGTCATTGCAACAGTACAGCATTATATCTCTATTTTAGCACCATTTAAAAAAAATTAAGGGGGGGGGGTTGTTCTGATGCCATCGTAACGACTGATGACAAGAGCATCCACCCTTAAAAATTCTCAATAATTTAGCCACGTGCAAAAAACCTCAAACTGACTCCATAACTAAAAATGCACTGGAGGACGGAAGACATGTGAAAGACCAAATCAATTCCAATGCTTGTGGATTGACTCCCAAGAAAATCAGGAGTAACTCAAGCTTTTAGAAAAGGTCTTACTAGAAACAACAGAACTCACCCATGGCAAACAGAAACGTGGGTACTGAAGTGAACTTCAGTGTCAACTCTGCCACTGTATTCTCTCAACAGGTACAATCCCCAAAGGGACACAAATAACACATGCAAAGTGGAACCATTCAGAAACCCATAGGTAAGCATTTCAACATCCTTGAACATTCAGGTACATATCCGAAAGTTGCCATATTTCAGCAAAAAAAAGGTTTCAAGGGTGGCTCCATCATACAGCTGGCACACTAGAATTTATATGAAAATCTGGAACTTTCAGTCTTGGTCTCACTTAGTCTTGAGAGTAGCTAGATCACTACAGAAACCTTTCCTGGGGTTTATGTACCAATCCATTTGAATTACTAATTCATCACCAGTTGGAACCAGTACACACCACACAAGCAGGACCATTTATTCTTTTGACTGGGTGTCTGGTTTTTGTGTGTGTGTGTGTGTGAGAGAGAGTGAGTGAGTGTGGCTGGAACAACTCCCCCCCCCCCCGTGCCACCCTCTGTCCCCAGTCTTGGAGAAAGGAGGCCAGCCACTGTAAGGTTGGTGAGGTGGTGGGTCAACAGTTCATGGTCGACCATATTGAACGCCGCTGACAGATTTAAAAGAATCAGCAGCGCTGAGCCAACTCGGTCCAGATGTCTCTGGAAGTCATCCACCAAGGCAACAAACACTGTCTCCATCCCATGAGCAGGGCAAAAGCTGGACTGGAAGGGATTTAGGACGTTAGTATCCTCCAAGAAAGCCTGGAGCTCTGTCACCATTGCCTTCTCTACTACCTTGCCCAGAAATGATAAGCTGGATAGTGGGTGGTAGTTGTTAAGGACTTTAAGGTCCAAAGATGGTTTCTTTAGGAGAGGGTGGACCACTGCCTCCTTTAAACTCCCTGGGAAGGTCCCTGTTGACAGGGATACGTTGATGATCTCCCTAAAGGGAGTCCCTACTGCATTGCCGCAAACTTTTAATTAGCCATCATGGGCAAGGATATACAGGTTGCTTACCTGTAATTGGAGATCTTCGAGTGGTCATCTGTGCATTCACACCTCTGGGATAAAGTGCGCCTGCGCCGATCCCGATCGGTAATCTTCAAAGCCTAACGGATTTTCGCGCCAGCTCCCCGGTCACGTGCACGCCCACTGCGCATGACCCGGGGAGAGGCACGAGGATCCCGCCAGTTCCTTCTGACCGCTGCTAACAGCCCCCAAGGAAAAAGGTGAGGGAGACCGAAAGCAGAGGGGAAGGAGGGCGGGTGGTGTGAATGCACAGATGACCACTCGAAGATCTCCAATTACAGGTAAGCAACCTGTATATCTTCTTCGTGGTCTCTGTGCATCACACCTCTGGGAGAATAGCGAGCAATAAACACCACATACCTGGAGGTGGGTGCTGGAGGTCTCACATCTGAGCTGCTTGCAGGACTGCACGGCCCACCACAGTACGCTGATGGACGCGGACATCTAGGGCGTAGTGCTTCACAAACGTGTGAGGGGACGCCCACGTTGCAGCATTGCAGATGTCTCCCAGGGGAATGCCCTTGAGGAATGCTGTGGAAGTAGCCACGGCTCGAGTGGAGTGTGCCCGGAGGGACGCCGGCAGTGGCCTTTTGGCCAGAAGATAGGCGAGTTTTATCGTCTCAACTATCCACTTCGAGAGTCTTTGAGACGACAGTTTCTGTCCCTGCCTGGGCAAGGCATAAGAAATGAAGAGAGCTGGAGACTTGCGAAAGGATTTTGTCCGGTGCAAGTAGAAAGACAAGGCTCTCTTGACATCTAAAGTATGCAGACTACGCTGCGTTGGGTCCTGGGGATCAGGAAAAAATACCGGCAAGGTGATATCTGCCCCTATATGAAAGTCCGACACTATTTTAGGCAGGAAAGCGACATCTGGAGCCAAAGTGACGGCATTATGATGAAACGTGAGGTATGGTGGGTCGCAACGGAACGCCGAGAGCTCACTCACGCGTCGAGTAGACGTGATGGCCACTAAAAATGCAACCTTCCATGACAAAAGCTGAAGACTGCATGAGGCCATGGGTTCGAAGGGTTTTCCCATCAGCTTAGTGAGAACCAGGGGCAAGTCCCATGCCGGGACTGGTGTCCGCACTGGGGGATAGAGGCGATTCATTCCCTTGAGGAATTGTTTCGTTGTTGGGTGGGAAAACACTGAATAGCCATCAATCTTAGGATGATTGACTGAGATGGCCGACAAGTAGACTCGGATAGATGAGTGACACAGTCCCCTGTCCTGACATGACAGGAGGAAACCAAAAACATCTTTAAGTCCAGCGGGGACTGAGGGTCGTCCCACAGACGCCAGGAAAGTTAAAAATTTAGTCCATTTTGACTCATATGAACGTCGAGTGGAGAGTTTGCGTGAGTTCAGTAGCACTTGAGCAATGCGTGATTCTAACCCTAAGTTAGGATCAGCCACGCTGTCAATTTTAGCCTGGGCACATCGTGGTGCAGTACTCGGCCCCCGCACATCCCGAGGAGATCCGGGTCCGTCGGGAGATGGAGATACGTCTCTCGTGAGAGGCTGAGGAGCGTGGGGAACCAGGGTTGTCTCGGCCACCATGGGGTGACAAGAATTGCCCACGGTCGCTCTGTCAACAGTTTGTGGACTACTCTCGGAATGAGAGGGATTGGGGGAAATAGGTACACCCGTTTCCCTGTCCACGGGAAGAGGAGACCGTCTCCGAGAGAGGTCGGGTCCGTTCCCGCTCTGGAACAGAATAGATGGCACTTCTTGTTCTCCCGAGAGGCGAATACATCCACGGATGGATGTCCCCAATGGTCGAAGATCGGAGTCAGGTAGAGGGGGTTCAGTTCCCACTCGTGTAGGGATGCTCCTCCTCTGCTTAGGAAGTCCGCTTGGACGTTGAGTAGTCCTGGGAGATGAGTCGCCACCAGGTGAATATTTAGCGCCTGGCACTCGTTCCACAGCTCTATTGCTAACCGGCAAAGTCCACGGGAGACCGTCCCGCCCTGGCGGTTGATGTAAAACATAGTGGTGGTGTTGTCTGTAAGGACAGTCACCGTTTTCCCCGTTAGGGATTGGCGGAAAGACCTCACTGCGTAGAGAACTGCCAGCAGCTCTAAGAAATTGATATGGTTGTGTGCCACAGAGGGGTGCCACCTGTCTCCCACACCTACACCTTCCAGGTGAGCTCCCCAGCCCCATAGGGATGCATCCGTGGTGACGGTCGCTGAGGGGGGTGGAAGCCGGAAAGGTGCACCTGAGTGTAAATTCTGGGGCACAAGCCACCAACTCAGGGTCTCCAGGACCTGGGTAGATATCTGGAAACGTTTGGAGAGGGAGTGGAGTTTGGGGCGGAAACGCCTCAAGAACCAAAGCTGCAGTGGTCTCATTCGCAATTTGGCGAAGGGAATCACTGCCGTTGTTGCGGCCATCAAGCCTAGCAGGCGAAGGATTTGTTTGGCTGTAGCCTCCTTGGTCTCTTGGATAGCCTGGAGAAGGGAGACTATATCCGCTGCTCTGTTGGGGGGTAGGAACGCCCTGCATTGCAAGGAGTCCAGGATAGCTCCGATAAACTGAACCCGTCTGGAAGGGATAAGCATGGACTTTTTGAGGTTTATAGTCAACCCTAGTAATTCTAGGGTGTGAAGGGTAGTAGAGATGTGGTTCTGTAATTCCGTCATAGAAGGGGCGACTAGAAGCCAGTCGTCCAGGTAGGGGTAGAGGTGGACACCTTGGAGTCTCAGATGTGCCGCTACTACTGCCATAAGCTTCGTGAAGACACGAGGAGCTGTAGAGAGGCCGAAGGGTAGGGCCTTGTACTGGAAGTGACGCGGACCGATCGCAAAACGTAAGTACTGTCTGTGTGACGGGTGGATCGTCACATGAAAGTATGCGTCCTTTAAGTCCAGCGTCACCATCCACGCGTTGGCTTCTAGTAGCGGTAGGATGGTCTGTAGAGTGGTCATACGGAATTTCTTGTAGGTGATGAACGCATTGAGGTTCCGCAGATCTAATATGGGACGAAGTCCGCCATCCTTTTTTGGGACCGTGAAGTAGCGGGAGTAGAACCCCCGCTGAAGGTGTTTTGTTGGTACCTGTTCTATGGCGTCTTTTAACAGGAGGGCTTCGACTTCCGACGATAAGGTGTCGGAGGGAGGGGTGGTTACGAAGTACGATTCTTGTGGAATCTGGAAAAATTCTATTCTGTAGCCCTCTGCTACAACCGACAGTGCCCATTTGTCTGTCGTGATACGTTGCCATGCTAGTAGGAAGGGGGATAGACGGGTGGGAATATCGGAGCGAATGGGAGAGTCAAAGACTCTGCTTGTTCGGCTTGGGTGGTTTAGCCTTAGAAGCGGAAGCAGGCGGGAATCGTGGCTTATGGCCATAAGGTTTCTGCTGATAGACAGTAGACGGTGGTCTCTGCCATTGGGGTTCAGTGGGAGATCTTCGCGGTTGCTGTTTGGACCAAGATCTCTGCCATGTTTTCTGCTTCTGTTGTCTCGGTTGTGAGACACCCAAGTTACGAGATGTTTTGATACTCTTATCTAAATCATGAAGAACTGTGTCCGTCGTGGAGCTGAACAGTCCTTCACCCTCGAAAGGGAGGTCTTCCACTAAGGACTTAGTGTCTTGTGGAAGCGAAGTCGACCTCAGCCAGGCGTGGCGACGAAGGGCGACTGCTGAAGTGAGTGTCTTGGACGTGACGTCCGCAGCATGCTTGGATGCGTTAAGCTGATGCTTTGCTAGCACCATGCCTTCCCTCTGGATCTTCCTAGCGAGGCGTTGCTTATCCTCAGGAAGCTGAGCCAGAAGAGGTGTCATCTGTTCCCATAGGGAATACTGGTACCTGCTCATGCAGGCTGTGTAATTTGCCGTTTTTATGCCCAATGCACCGGCTGAATAAAATCGTCTTCCGAAAGAATCTAGTTTCCGTCCCTCCTTGTCCAAGGGGGAGGAATGTCTGCTACGTCCCCTAGCCGAGGGGGTCACGACTACTGAGTTGGGTTTGGGGTGGATGAATAGGAATTCTGCCCCTGGCTCTTGGAGCCTATACATGTGGTCCAACCTTTTGTTGGAAATTGGGGTTGAGGAGGGGTGGCCCCAGGATTCTTTGGCAGTGCTCAAGAGCACCGAAATTAGTGGCAACGCTACCGCGGTGGATGTGTCCATCTGTACGATATCGAAGATGGCATCGGTAGCGGTAGGAGTTGGTTGGACCGTGGCAAGCGCCAAGGAATGTGCCATTCGTTTGATAAGTTCTCCATAGGATTTCACGTCTTCGGAGGGGGAGATTGGTAAATTTTCAGCCACATCAGGGGATGGTGACGGCTGGATGGGAGATTCGTCATCGGATGATTCGGGAGATTCGGGCATCGAATGGTCGGAATGTTCGGAAGGAGACATAGGGGTCGACGGGTCTGGCTGATAAGGAGGGAGGTCGATATCGGGTGATGTGGGCATCGGTATCGTTAGTTTCGGTATTTTCGGTTTCGGTTGCGGCATCGGTATCGGAGTCGGAGGCGGGGCCGGGGGATCTCGGCATCGGGAGACTCTTGACGACATCGATTGGCGATCCCACTCCGCTGGGTACCATTGTGGAGGTGGCGGGTAGGAGGAACCATACAGGTATCGCCATTGACGGACGTCCCACGGCACCGAAGATGAGGGAAGGCGCCAGTCTCGCTCGCCTCTCGGTGCCGGCATCGGGTCAGGCCCTGTCTCGGGACTGCTGTGAGGGATCTGCGTCAGCTCGATGTCGGGTTCCGAATCCGTGAGCTGGATGGGTCGCGGCATCGGGGAGACGGGGCTGCCCCGGGGTCGCTCGCGCCCAGGAGGGTCAAGCTGTGGAGACCCATGCTGGGTCATGTCGGACGCGGGATGCGTCGACGAAGCACTCGAGGTCTTGTGCTTCAGCTTGCCCTTACCCTCTTTGCCCTCCTTACGCTTCTTAGCGGGAGTTCGTGGCAGTGAGAGGGGTCTTTTCGATGCCGACTTCTCGGTGCCGGAAGGGCTTCGCATCGGTGGCGACGTCGGGCCCGTCGGTATCGATGGGGACGTTGCCGAGGCGTCGGCTGCGGACATCTTCGGTGACAACGCTGCCTCCAAGAGAGCCACTCGGAGTCGGGCCGCTCGGTTCTTACGAGTTTGTTTGGAGAACGCGGCGCAGCTCGAACAGGAGTCGACGCGATGCGACTCGCCTAGGCACAGCAAGCAGAGGGAGTGCTTGTCTGGGGGGGGGATTTTACTCCCACACTTAAGGCAGCGTTTAAAGAAACCCCACCGCTGGGCCATAGGCCGGGCGGGGAGTAGAAGGAGGAGAATCCAAAAGAGAGTCCAGGAAAACAGTCCGTAGGTCAGTAAGAGGTCTAAGAATCAGTCCGAAAGGCCTTTCCAAGTTGGAAAAGAAGAAACGAAAGTTAACTACCGACCGGAGCGGAGAGGGGGTCCTCACGACGCGGCGGTCAGAAGAGAACTGGCGGGATCCTCGTGCCTCTCCCCGGGTCATGCGCAGTGGGCGTGCACGTGACCGGGGAGCTGGCGCGAAAATCCGTTAGGCTTTGAAGATTACCGATCGGGATCGGCGCAGGCGCACTTTATCCCAGAGGTGTGATGCACAGAGACCACGAAGAAGATCCAGAGGGCAAGTGGTGGATTTCATAGCTGCCAAAGTCTTGTCAACTACATCCTGGGTGAGCAGACTGAAATGGTCCAGGACTGGACCCATAGATGGACAAGGGGCTTCCAGTTCCCTTATTGTATCAAGTGTGGCTAGGAGGTCGCGGCAGAGCATCAAGACTTTTATCTGCAAAATGGCTTGGAAATGCTTCACAGCCAATCGTCAATTCCCTAGCATTTGGAATGCCCTGAGGAAAGAGTCAATGACTGAATTAATTTAAATAATTAGGCCAGGCGTGAGCTTGCAGACGCGATGGAGGCTGCATAGAAATCCTTCTTAGAGGCCTTCACCGCCATCTCATAGGTTTTCATAAACGACCTATAGGATGTTTTTGTAGCTTTGTTGTGGGCTCGTCACCATCTTCTCTCTAGTTGTATTACCTCCCGTTTCATCCGTCTCAGCTCCAGGGAATACCACGGAGCCAGTTTGGAATGGGGGTGAAGAGGGCGCCAGGGAGCAATCACATTGATGGCTTCAGAAAGACAGTTTTGCCAATCTTCCACTAGCCCAGCGGTTCTTAACCTTGTTGGAGGTACCGAACCCCACCAGTTTCATATGCGCATTCACCGAACCCTTCTTTAGTGAAAAATAATTCTTAGTACTTAGTAATAGTACTAAGTTGGAGGCCCCACCGAACCCGAGACTGACTCACCGAACCCCTAGTGTTCGATCGAACCCAGGTTAAGAACCACTGCACTAGCCCATTCAGTGAGTTGCCAGGGAGAATGAGATTCTGCAGAGCTTCCTGAAAACTACGACTCCATAGGTGAGCATAAATCCGCTTGCCACCCAAACAGGAGGGGTTAGGAGCACTTAGTCAGGACTTCAGGGCAAAGTGGTCCAGTCATGGTACTGCAACAACAGTAATCCGGTCCACTGTAATCCCCAAGGCAAAGATAAGATCCAGCGTGTGGCCTGCTTGATGTGTGGGAGCTGAAACAAACTGGTTGAGTCCCAGTGCTACCGTGGATGACACTAGGTCCGTGGCCTGATAGGATGCCGTGTCATCAACTTGAATGCTGAAGTCCTCCAAGACCAGAAGTCTGGGTTACTCCAATGCCCAGCCCAATATGGCCTCCAACAGGCCCGGCAGGGCATTTGCTGGTGCGTTGAGTAGACGGTACACCAGCCAAATGCCAAACTCTTCTCAGCATCCCACACCAGACCCACACATTCAATGCCAGCAATCTCAGAGAGTGCCCTGAAGGAGAAAATCTCCCGAATAACCAGTGCCACTCCCGCCTATTAGTCCGAAACTGGTGAAAGACCGAGAAACTTGGGGGGCAGGGGAGTTGACTCAGGGTGACAGTTTCGCCCTCCTGCACCCAGGTCTTGGTCATGCACGCCAGGTTTACCGCCTGCTCTACCAGATAGTTCTGAAGGATGGTGGGCTTATGATTGATAGACCTGGTGTTACATATCCCCTAGACCTGGTGTTACATAACACCAGTGTCCGAGAAGGGTGTTTCTTCCTATCCCCACAGCCAGCATCTCTTGAGATGGGACAAAGGTTGGAAGGAGACTTGAGCATTCCTGTATCTCCCTCTCCTTCCCATCATTTGCCTTTTCCCACCGCCATACTTCTCCATCATCACTGGAATCTCTGACTCATTAGGCATCTGGGGGCGATGATGGCGACTTGCTAACTAATATCTACTAAACTCTGTTGACTTCTCATATATTAATTTAGCCATCCCTACTCCTCCCTCTCTCAGTTAAACAACCAGCCCTTTCTGGCATCATTTTGTAATCAGCTCCCCCACCCCCTTTGCCACTCCACCCTACCATTGAGGACCATACTTCACAAACCTGATGAAGTGGCTATGACTCACAAATGCTTACAGTATGATACATTTGTTAGCTTTTAGACACTTTCATTTTGGCTGATGCTAGAAATGGTGAAACTGAATGGCTGCATGTTGAAGCAACAATTTCTCCCACTTTCACAAGGCAACAGAAATGGTCCAAAACATCCCAGATCCATTTAGTCCTCTACCCAAGGCGGGGGGGGATTAAGCTGCAAATCTATACACACTTACTATATCTATACCCACTGTAGTAATCCCTATTGATTTGGATGGGGTTTCTGAGTAAGTCATGCAGTTGCAAAATAACTGATTTGTCCACCTGTGATATTGCTCAAACTCTGCCAAAGACAACTGCCAGCACCAGCAAACCTAATGAATGGAATCTGTATTTTCTTTGATTAGATTTATATTTCACAGCTCCTTGACTCTTCTGTTCTCCTCCCCCCCCTTCTTATCACCCAACAGGTCTGCCTGGTGAAGATCCACTCATTTACCAGAAGCAGGTTTAAAAGTTTACTCCAGAATAAAGTCTTGCAGCATCTTAAAGATTAACAAAACTTATTCCTGCTTCAAACAGACTAGGACAGCTACCACTCTGGAATTATCCCCTCATTCTGTTTAGTGGAAGGGCTAGCCTTGGCAGCCAGGTGTTTATATGTGCAAGCCACTGTCAAGAAAAGCTGAAATTTAACAATATGGGAAAACACTGGTTTTCCTGTGATTTCTTTGACAGGATAGGTTTTCGTATCTCCACAATGAATAACTTGATAAAATTGCATTCAAAGCCACCAACTGCAAATTTCACTAGTGCAAAAATACGGTTTGGCTATAATTTGTGGGTACAAGCAATACATAAAATCAAGTTTAAATATGCTTATATTTAATTTCTGAATCCACTAACAACCCTCCAGTTTTCCTGTGCTTTACAATGCATATGCGATTTCAGTCTCAAACCACCAAAGAGGTAACATTTTAAGATTATATTTCTGTAACTGGTACAGTCATTTTTTTAGCTCTTATGTGAAGAGTGTATATGCAAATCACTTTGACTGACAGCTATCATATAATCAAAAGAAATCTTAGTTGATTACTTGTATGACTATTCTGCACAAGTCTGCACAGGAATAAAAACTTTTAAAGAAAAACACATGCCCTTTATTTTATAAAACCTGTTGAAGGCATCCTCTTGGAATAATCATTTCCCTCTACTACATTTGAACTTAGCCAAAAGTTTGAGAAGTGCTGGTTCATGCAGGTGGTTACAGATTACCACAAATAGCACCTAACTTAATTTTTGAAAAGCAAGACAAGTTAATTGAACATAAATCACAAACATTTTAAGTGGAATTCCTGTGTTGAGTTGTAGCATCAGTTCTCAATGATTCTGTAAACAAATAATGGAATGCCTTTGATTTTACCTGTGGAGTTCTTAAAGGCTGCCTAGCATTAAAGTTCAGAAACTACTGTGTCATCCTGAGTGACACTGGTCAACCAATTAACCTTCAAGCAATACTCTAAAACTGACTTCCTTTCTTTGTACTAGTAAAGTGAGCACCTCTTACAGAAGTGCTGAGATCACGGCAAAAGACAGCAGGACAAAAACAGAGAAACAAATGAGAAATGAAAACAAAATATTTCTTCTAAAATATGACCTTCAGTTGGTGTGAACAGAGCCCCACACAGCGTTTAGCAATACTGTTATAAAAAAGGACAAAAATGTAGGGTCCAGCTTGGAGTTTGGGAGAAATGGAGACCTAAGAATCATTCTCTCTTAGTTGCAATATTCTGGTTAGAGCTACATGGAAGCCAGGGTTCCCAAATGCACTAGCATTTTAGAGTAAAAGAGAAGGTGTACTTCTGAATGAACTAAAAAGCAACATGATCCAACAACAGTCCTCCTCAGTCCCTCAGGTATCCCAGCCAGGTTTGAAGCCAGAAATATCTCCTGCCTATTTCCTCCCACCTTCTTCACAAAAGCAAGCCAGATGGTGAGAGACCAAGCCTCACTCTCTTCCCACTCAGAGGAGCCTGATCAAAGAGCCCAAAAGAGCCCAACTACCAAGAGTTTTGAACCCCTCTTGTTACAGTATCATCCTAAGCAGAGCTATGTATTTCTAAGCCCACTGAATTAATTAATTGCCATTAATGGGTACATACTGGAGTCATTCTGCACAGCATTGCACAGTGTACCTTATCTTTTCAGGTTAGGACTACACTGTTAACTGCTTAAGTTTCTTTATTAAGTTCAAATACTGAACTCTCAAATAAGAACTACAAATTAAAATTCAAGCAAAACTATACATTTATTTCAGTATAGCTAAGAATATTCCTATTATACAAATACAGTATAAATTCAAAAGGTCACAAAATAAAAAAAGTACAAACTCCATTACTTAATAAATATATCTAGCAATTTCATTTTACTTGGAAATTAAAGAGGGTAGTTTTTATCTTGGAAACCTTGAATGTTTGACCCAGCAAACCATACAAACCCTTAGTATAAATACATTTTTACATAATACCAGAGTAAGCCCATTATTAGTGATTAGAAAACAACTAACAAATAGTGTGTGATAAGATAAACCTGCTGGTACACTGTTAGAAAGCAGGCATGGATCATGTATTAAAAAAAGAACAAGACCACACATCAAGTCTTTTCTTAAATAGCTATTTCATTATGTCATAACATTCCAAGTCAGACTTTGTTTTGTAAGTCAATACTTAAAAGGGGGAAAATGGCACCAACCAGGTGAAGAAGTGAAAAGCCAGCTTACTCTAGACAGCAACTGCACACAGAAGAGTCACAACTGCTGTCTGTAACATCTCTGGAATAGCCTTGTTGTGCTCCCAACTGTCTAAAGAAAAGAAATCCTGCTCTGCAAAGTTGTCAAAGCATCTTAGAAGTAACCACTTCAAAGTTAACTGCATATTTTAAATTAAAAGAAATACACAGCAGCTGAAAGTTACTTGTTTTACTCAAATAAAGGGGGACAAAAGAACACACATTTTTAATTTTTTTGTTTGTTTGATTGAGTTAAGATGATAGGTTTCAAGTTGCAGTATAAAACAGCTGTTAGGCCACAAGCCATATTAGCACAAAAACCAGTAAGTCTTATTCACTTATTTTTTTTGGCAGCAGACTTGAAAAGCCAGGTGCCAAAGCAAAATATAAGAGACAGAGGTAACAAGATAAAGAAACTGTTGTGCAAAGAAAGGAAAGCCCCTTATAGAAAAAGAGAAAGGGGTACTAGAAAAAGAAAAAAACAAACACATACAAAACGAACAGAATGACCAATCAGCCAGGATGTGACAGTATATACAAGTGCTCGGTACAAATATCAGTCTTTGTTCCCCTTGAGTTCTGTGCTCAGCCCAGGGCAGGGCAGCTTGTGTGGAGAACGATTAAGGCACCAAGGCAGCGGACCACCAACAGCGGCAGGGTCCCATTTCAGGAGCAGGCATTCTGCTCGATGTACATCTTGGACAAAGAGACTGCCATGGATCTGGCCAGCTCCTCGTCCCTCCTGCGCTGCACCTGAGTCTGCCTGCACCATTCCTCGTACTCCGGATTGGGGCACTGGCGGTCCAGCACAGCGTCGTAGTGCCCGTTACTGAGCCAGCTCAGCCAGATGCTGCGCCGGTTCGGGTCCTCGGGCCCCAGGTAGTGGACCATGGTGGAGACGGTGGGGCTCTCGGGTCTGCCGCCCGTGGTCAGGTGGATGTTGACGTCCAGCATCTGTCCCATGGCCAAGAGCTCCGGGTAGCCGGCCCAGGCGCCGTCCTGGGCGGCGTTGATGAGGAACTCGCCCACGTCGCCTTCGATGATGGGGCTGAAGTGGTCCAGGTGGTCGGCAATGTAGTGGACCGTCTGCTCGCGGAGCTCGCCGTGCAGCCGCTGGTCGCCGTTGATGGCCTTGCAGACGGCCCGGTACAGGCAGTTGCCGTCGGGGATGATGTGGAAGCGGTAGCGGCCCTTGTGCCGCAGGTACTTGTCCTGCTTCTCCACCTCCGCCAGGTACAGGGCCAGCTTCTCGCTGCGCTCCGCGGGGCGCACCGGCCCGTCTTCCTCGGCGGCCTCGAGTTCAGCTTCGCCGCCGCCGGCCGGCGCTTGGCAAGCGGGCTGGGGCTCTGCGGAGAGGCCCGGGTAGCTGCTGGGGCCGGCCGTGGCCGCTTGCAGGGCCTGGCAGTGCTCGCTGAAGCGGAGGCCGCGGTTGCTGGGCTCCTCCGGGCGCGCCTGGGCGGCCATCAAGTCGCCCCCGTGGCCCTCCACCAGCAGCCAAGAATGGGCTGGAGGCGCCGCCGCCGCCGCCGGGCCCAGCTCGCCCGCCATGACCACGGCCTCCGGGCGCTGCACCAGGCGGACAGGCACGACCCTCTCCAAGGGCCTGCGACGGATCATCGGAGCGGCGACGCCGCCGTAGCATTGCGGCGGCTTCCTCTGGACGGCGCCGGTCGGAGGCAACAGCTCTAGGCAAGAGAAGGCGGGCATGGCGGTGGCTGCTCCTACTGCGGCCGAGGTTCCTCCTCCGCCCGCGTCGCTCTCGACTCCCACGGGGCTGGGGCCCGCCGGGTCCGGAGACGGAGAGACCTTGAAGACGACGCCCGGGCTGCCGGCTGAGGCGCTGCTCGCCGCCGATGCGGTCGCTGCCGGGTAGTGGGTGACGATGGTGCTGTAGAGCTGCATCCTCGGCCCTTTATGGGCTGCTGCCGCGGCCGCCTGACGAAGGCCCCTGGGGCCGGGCCAGGGAGCGACCGCGGGGGCCGCCGCCCCTCCTCACCGGCAGCCAGAAAGGATGAGGCGCCCGAGTAAAAATAAACACGGGCATCACCTTCGCCCGTCACTGCCGCCGCCGCCCCCCGCCGCTCTCCTCGCACCGGGCGCGGATCAAGGGCGCTCCCGCCGCCCTCCCCAGGTCGCGCCGGAGCGGGAATTCCTGCTGCGCCACAGCTGAGGGTGGTTCCCGCCTCCCTTTCTAGTCGCTTCTAGGCCAAAGCCTCTGGAAGGTGCTGGAGGCCTGGCGGGAGGGGGAGGGGGAGGGGGAGGGGGAGCGAGGGCCGGGCCTTGTTTACTTCCCGCCCTCAGCACGCCGGAGAGGACACGTTCAAGGCGGATAGGCTGGGTGACCTCATCGCGGCCCCGCCTGACGGGCTTCAAACCTCTTCTCCCTCCGCCCCCCTCCCGCCATTTTCCCCTCTGCAGCCGTTGGCGGATGCGGGGGGGGGGGGGGGGCGCCTGCTTTAAACCACGTCTGGTATCTGCTATAGTAATAAGGAGAAACAGCAACTTTCGAATCCAGTTGCAAGTTAGAGGCTAATAAGGTTTTCGGAGCAGAAGCTAGTGTTGCCATCCTCCCGGTAGGACCTGCAGATCGCCCGGAATTGCATCTGATCCCCAGGCGACAGAGCAGCCCCCCCCCCCCGGGAAAAATGGCTGCTTTGGAGCGTGGACTTTATGGCATTGTCGCCCACTGAGGTCCCTGCCCTCCTCAGACCCCATCCTCCCCAGGCTGCACCCCCGGAATCTTCAGGAATTCCCCAACAGTGTTGGCAACCTTAATAGTAATACAGATGGAAATAAAGAGAATAGTGATCAGTGATAGTAATAAAGAAGATAATGCTTTTTAGATGTACAGAGTGCCAGCCCGCCAGTCGCCCTGGGAGATGGGAACTTGTCTGCTCCTCTCCTTGAGTATTCCCAGGACTGCCACAGCCCCCCTTCAGCCAGATGCCTTCTTTTTACCGTTTGGATCTAATTTATCATTCCTATGAAGACAAATTGTGTGACTTGCCTTCTTCCATGCCCCCCTTCCAGGGACTGGAATTTTGTCTGCTAAACCCTGCTTTCTGCAACCCTGTACATTCCAGGCCCCTCTTGCTTTCTGGGAATATTTGTGTATTAAAAATACACATACCCTGAGTACTGTCCCCTTTGGCTGCCAACTGTGGGTTGGGAGATTCCTGGAGATTTTGGAGGTGGAGCCTGGGAGGGGTGGGGTACCAAACTATAGAGTCTGTCCTCTAAAGCAGCCACTTCCTCCAGGGAAACTGATCTCTGTAGCCTGGAGATTAGGTGTAATTATGAGAGATCGTGAGGCTCCGCCTGGAGGTTGGTAATCTGAGCCTGCGTAGCAGAATCACACCTGCTTCAACAATGGAATTCCAAGAACATTCACCCAGCCGTTCATTGAAGAACATTTTTAAAAAACCCAAAGTTGACCCTGCCCCCCTTCATTGATAGTTTATGCTATGATAAGGAAAAATGAACAAATTGTAAGATGCGAACCTCATCCCATCTTCCGGTATGTACATACACACAGTCATTACATGTGGAGATTATGGATGTGTCTATTTTTGTCTCGACAGTCTTTGTAAAGTTCTAATTGGCCTCGAGTTCCTGGTGTGCACGCACATGCACAAGTAGGCTCTACACCCATGTGGTGCGCCAGCCAGACTCCTATAGTAACTTCCCAAGTTCTTTGTGCCAGGTTTATCTTTGACTTTCCCAGCCTGATGAAGATCTGCAGAAATGTGAAGAAGCAGGGCCAGTTTCTGTGGAAACTCAGCCCAAGTGTGAATCAGCACACAGTTGCATGTATCTTTCCCCCAAATTTGTTGTAACTAAAAGCAGCCCTAAGAGGGAGTGAGAGAGAAAAAGAATCAGTGCTGTTAAGAGATGTCTCTGGCCATTTCCCCAGCAACTCCCCCCCCCATTTGTTTTTATCCTTTCTGAGGAACAGATAAGAATACCTATCCCACAATTACTGTTTAATAACCCTCCATACCACTGCCTACACCGTAAATATCACTGCCTGTCCTGTACATAAAAATACTTCCAAAGTTCACATACAGAACTAGACTATCTACCCATGAATTCTTAACTGTGGCAACAACTCTCCAGGGGACAGGCAAAGAACCTTCCTAGCCTCAGTGGTGAAAGTAATATAAAGAAAATAGGACAAAGATGGAGAGTCCATCCATTAAGGACTAGCTGATGGTTCTAAAATCTTATATATCCAATGAGATACTAAATAAAAGTGAAAGCTATCTGAACCTACAAAAGATGCAATTCGATCCCTTGATCTGTTGGCTACCAGATCAGGGATTAATCTGAACTTCAACTCAAGATCCGTGACAACACTGGAGTGAAAATAGCTTGGATACTTAGGTTTCCCTCAGTAATGATTCATAGATGGCTTAGCTGTGTCTATGTTGTCCACTAATCAAGTTACAACTTTTTACACACTGATGTATTAATAGACATCTATCTAACAGAAACTGATGCCATACATAAAGGCTGATTTTGCTGTGACAAATTAGCTGGCCTGTAATTTCTGGCTCTCAGTGGGATCCACTGTTGACACAAACATTCTAATCTCATCAGTTCCAGAATTAAAATCTGATACTGGAATATATCAATACTTTCTGAAAGACATTGACATAGGACCCTTATCTGGATAGCCCAGGCAAGCCCAATCTTGTCAGATTTTGAAAGCTAAGCAGGGCTGGCCTTGGTAAGTACTTGGAAGGCCGACATTCAAGGAATACCAGGGCCAGGATGTAGAGGCAGGTCGTATCAAGCCCCACCGCTCTGAAATGTCCTGGCCCCAGTAGGGGTCACCAGAAGTCACCATGACTTCCAGGTTCACAAGCACACACACACAAACACACAATACTCGGCAAAAAAATTATCTGAAAAAAAGAGACTGACATAGTGTTGAGTCGTTCATCACAAATATAGAGGGTTCCCATCTGTACTAGAAGAGTTTAGAGGGCTGAGAAGGAAAAAGACTTAATTTGAAACCACCATCATCATTAAAACTCATAAATTCACCCTTATTCATCTTTCAACCCTATACATATTGTGTAGAAGCAAGCCTCTAAGTATGCTGTTAACAACTTCTAGAGGAGTAGCTATGTTGGTACGTTGAAGCAAAACACAAAGAATTTAACAGCACGTTAAAGATCAACACATCTATTGGGCTACAGCCCACTTAATCAGAGACATTAAATGTTATATCTTTGTTGTTTATTTGTATTTCTTTATTCGTTTAAATCCTGCCCTTTGTCCCCAAATATGGACTCTCTAGGCAGCTCATATTCTCCCTCCCCCCCTTCTCTCTGTCTCTCTCTCTCTCTCACACACATGAATATACAGAATGTAAACTGTAAAATTTTCCATATGTTCATATCTTTTTTCTTCATATGCATCACTATATCTAATAGTAAACTGGTTGGCCCCTGATCACCACAAAACCAGACCGCTCAGAGACAAGGTTATCGGCCTTCTTATGAGGACTCCTCAGATATACAGATTAATTTTGTAAATCAAATGAACATAAAAGAACCCCCCAAAATGACATGATGAGGCCCAATGCATTATCCAGGAGGGACAGAATGCTGAGAGTCAAGCCCTTAAGTGGAGGCAAGTTTTGGCTCTGATATTTCAATCTAGTACCCCGAGAAGGAGCTCCAACAGCTGACTTTCAGGATCAAAGCCCAAGATCTGGCAAACTGTGCATGAGGGCAATACTAAGTCAACTTGACACAGCAGAAATCAAAATAAAGCTGATTCATTGAAAGATTAAACCATGCATTTATTTACATTTAACTTGATTTTAAATCTTGGCAGTTCATGTAGGACCAACAGGATGATCACTGAATGATATGAGATGTACAATACCATCCCATAGAACATCATCTGGTGAAACCATTTTTGTACCTTTTTGTTAATCATGTTCCATCCAGTGAGACAAGAGGCCTCTCAACAGTCTACAGCAGGGGCATCAAACATATGGCTCGGGCACTGGAACCAGCCCATCCAGGGCTCTTATCCAGCCCACAAGCAACTGGGAAGGCAGGAGGCTGGGGGGGGGGGGGAGTGGGTATACATGGTGAGGTGTGTGTGTTGTGTGCGTGGTTGAAGCTGTCAAGAAATAGAAGGGAAATTGCTCTGGGCCGGGCTACGAGGCTGCGGTAAAATCGTGGGGGAGAAATGGCAGTGAAGACGTAGAAAGAGGAGACATGGTGTTTTTTCCCTCCCGCCTCCTCCGACCGCAGCTCAGAGAGGATGGGCAAAGCCACTGCAGGAAGAGGCGGAACCGAAATTATGCTTTTAAACTTTTGGCATGGTGTTAATATTCTTGCAACCGAGAAAGAATTAGTAGCAATATTGTGTGCAGCAGCAAGAGCTGTTATAGCAACTCAATGGAAAAGCACAAAGCCTTTAACAACTAAAGCGTGGTACAAAAAAATATGGGAAGTTTTGGAAATGGAAAAGGTTGCTCTTCAACTTGAACAATCAAATCCAGAAAAAGCACTTTCCTTCTTTATAGCAGTATGGTATCCTCTAATAGATTATATATCGAAAAATGTTGACTCATTTAATTTTTTGTCATCCTTTGATATTTTAAGAATATAAAAAATTGGATATCCTTTTTCCTCCTGCGTGTAAAGCTAGAAACAATTTAGTGATGCAAGATATTGTTCTTAACCATACTGTTGACTTATTTTGAACAAGTAATGTACTGTAATGCTTTAACTGAAATCTGCTCGATTTGTATTACTAGTTTTACATACTGCTGTAATTTGCTGAAATTCAATACAATTTTTAAAAAAGAAAAAAAAAGAAAAAAACAGTGACCGTGAGGGGGGTTGCAGAGAGCAGGTGTGTGGAATGACGGTTTTGCCTACGAAGGGATGGCACCAGCAGGGGAGAGAAGAGGAGGAGGAGGGGTGGCATGTGGACTGGGAGGCAACTGGGCTGTCTTGTGTGTGCCACTTTGAGGGGAAAGATATTCCAGTCTCAGAAGCCAGTGGAGGAGCGAAAGGAAAAAGGGGGCACCGCTGTTACTGCAGCATGTTTGAATAGCCACAGAACTGGGAGGCAGAATGAATGTCAGGGCAGGTGGGGGACGGCAACCTCCTTTCTCCCTAGGGTTGCCAGCCTCCAGGTGGGGCCTGGGGATCTCCCGCTTTTACAACTGATTTCCAGCTGACACAGATCAGCTCCCCTGGATAAAATGGCTGCTTTGAATGGTGGACTCTATGACATTGCACCCTCTATGACATTGCTGAGGCTCCTCCCCTCCCCTCCCCAAATCCCACCCTCTCCTGACTCCACCCCCAAAGTCTCCAGTTATTTTCCCACCCAGACCTGGCAACCCTATTTCTCCCCTACCCCTATTCTCAGCCCATGAAGGAAAAGAAGTCCTTTCTCCCCTACACCTGTTCTCAGCCCATAAAGAACAACCCCTCCCCCCAAAGTTTTTGGAAACAGCCTCTCCATCAGGCTTTCCTATCAGCTCCACCACTTCTGTGGGAAACGCAGGAGGGATGAAAACTGGGGGTGCAGGATCTTGGAGAGCCAGATTCAGACCTTTCTTCTTCCTGAGCCAGGACCCTGGGTCACTCAGGGCCAATTGCTCAGTCTGGCCCACCTCACAGGGTTGTTAGTGGTGGTGGGGTGGGGCAGTGGAGGGCGGGGGAGTCCAGTGTGCCTCCTTGAGATTCTCAGAGGTAGGACGGAGGAAGAGAGGAAACAAATAGCAAAAGACAGATCGTAGCTGTGCTCCGCAGTTGAGGCTGGGCGTGGGGGGGGGAGGTGTTCAAATTACCTTTTTTACTTGCAAGGAAGATGATCTGTCTCCTAAAAGTGCTATATATACACAAATAGAAACTAATTTGTATGGAAATGTAAGATTCCTCCCCACACACACACTTTTATGATATCCCTTAGGAAAAAACCTTAGTCTTGTATATGATTAAATGCATTTATTTCTGTATTTAAATTCGGTTTATACCCCGCCCTTCCTACCGAGGCGGGCTCAGGGTGGCTTACATAGCGTTTCATATAGAATAAAATTAAAACCTATCATAGACACATAAACATAACTGAGGCTTTTGGGAATCCCCCGTAAATCAATTGCTCTCTCTTAGGAATCAATTGCTTTTGTTTGTATTTTGAGTAAAAACTAAAATTGTTAATTGGGTTTGTCATTTTTAAAGTTTGTATCTCCAGCAATGCTCCCTCTAAGCTGTTGAGTCTTGTGAGCTAAAATTCTACTTTGTGAGCTACTGGCATTAAAGTTGTGAGCGAGCGATTTGGCTACTGCCTAAATTAGTTTGCTATGGAGCCCTTTTTCCTGAGCTAAGACAAAAATGTGTGAGCCGGAGGCTAAAAACCTGTGAGCTAGCTCACACTAACTCAGCTTAGAGGGAACACTGACCTCCAGTACCAGGCATTACATTTCACGCACCTGGTTCAGCCTGAAAAAGTAACATAGCCCCACTGGTGGACCTCCTGATGGCCCCTGGTATTTTTGGCCACTATGTGACTGGATGGGCCTTTGGCTTGATCCAACATTGGCTTCCCTTATGTTCTTAACATTTATGTCAGATCCAGCCCTCGTAACAAATGAGTTTGACACCCCTGTTCTATCGAATGACTGATGTAGAAATAGGGTGCGTTCAGAAACGCAGATTTGAGCCGGTTTGAAACGCTTTGAGCCGGCTCAAATCTGTGTGTTCAGACAGCCACAGCTGCCTCCCGTCCCCAGCCGTCACCTACTGGACCAAATGCCGTCTCAAAGCGTCGCATTTTTGAGACCAGGTCCCAAGATGGTTTCTCCTGTCCTCTTCTGGCTCAAGCCGCCTTCTCCCCGTGTGATCGCGGAGCCATCGCCAAGCTACTTCTGAGTCTTTAAGGGCCTCTGGCTTCTGCTTTTTGACCGCCATTTTTTTTTACCGTCGGCGATATGCGCATGAGCACTTCTACACCTTTACAAAAAATAAATGTTTTTAAAAATGACCACTACTTCTCCGTTCCGGATGCCACAGAGACCAGTTTTGGGGTAAAAGTTTAAAGGGAAGTGTTCTCTCAGTGCAAGGAAGTCATGGAGCTTGGGTGAGTGAGAGGCTTTGCTCTTCTGCTTTTGCATATGTGCTAGACTGTATTTTCGGGTGATTGCTTATGCACATGCGCAAGCAGCGGGGGAGAAAAAAGCCCAATGCATGCATGCCCGTGTAGACGCCGGGGAGCTGCTTGCGTGCGCTTCGCGCCGGTCCAGAGTGGGGCATTTCGAGCCGGCTCCAGCACACCGTCTGAACGCACCCATAGATAAGCTGCTATAGTAATTTTAACCCAGCTTGTCCACAGGAATTTCAACAGAAGATGAACTTTGGATTCTGGTTACTTTGGTTACCAAAATTCTTTGAGCAAAGGTAAATAATGACTCACAGGAAGATTGTGAAATTTAAAAATTATTACAAATTCCAATGAGGTAACCCATATTAGTCTGTTGCAACAAGGGGGGGGGGAGTTCAAGGTACTTCAAGTTAATTCAGTAATGTGAAGCAATTTAAGGCTTATCATGACTAAGAAATGTACCTGCATTTACATTTTTAGTATTTGTAGTTTTTTAAAAAAAGTTACCCATTTAGGAAACATGAATACCTTTGTTACATTTAAGGTATTCAAAGTAGTTCTTGATGTCCCTTCATAGAAAATGTACTCTGATGACATTCTGTTCCCCTTTGGTTATCATTTTGAATGATTCAATGTAAAAGTAATCCTCAACATTCCTTGGTCTCCTAACAACCACGGTGACTGACTGGCGTAGCTGGAAAAGTGATACTTTCCGAATGAGTGGCAATGACATGACGTCAAAAGGATTCGGGAGAACTAGACACCCTCCTCTTTCTTTTAAAGTGGGAGGCTTACTGTGCTTGCTTCAGTTCCCAAAGAAGAGCTAGAACAGAAAGTGTGCAGAAGTTATTCTTGTGAGTTTTGCATAAATTCAGGAAGTCTGAAAAAAAAAAAAAAGAGAACCCACTCATCACCTCTGCCGGACAACGCATGCAGGGCCGGTGCCAGATTTTTTTTGCGCCCTAGGCAAGGCTAACTACTTGCCTGCCACCCCCCCCCCCCCACTGCTAACCAAATTTCAAAAATAGATGAATTCTAGGAAAAATTAAAAGCGCAAAAATTGACATTGCTAATTTTTCAAAAAAAATTGTGAGAATACGTAAAATGACAACCTTTGGTTTTCTTTCTCAAACAGAAAACAGTTTTAGCACACAATTTACTGATCATTTTGAATAATCTTGTGAACTGTGATGTCAAAAATTAAGGCTCTTGAATGTTTCCATTTCAGGCACATCGAAATCTCATTTTGTGTGCCTTTTCCTTTGCAAATTTTGTCACCAATTCCTCTAGGTCAAGTGCTGATGCTTCAGTGTGTTCAACTGATATAACTGCCAAACCAAATAGTCTCTTTTGCAGCAGTAGTTCTCCTAGAGTTTTCTCAGTTTTGCGATTCTTGATGTCAGATTTGTGTCCCTTTACCCTGTGGTGTAGGGTTTGACCTGTTTGTCCTATGCAGAGAACTGCAATTTACACATCCTACTGTATTGTTATTCCAGTCTTGCTGTTTTTATTGCTCAGTTACTTATTCATCTTGACTCTAATCATCTCTTCCTGACAACTAACTCCCCCTACCTGCATGTAATACTTGAGGAAATCTGTTTCAGTGTATGTGAAGAAGTGTGCGCGTGCTAAGAACATAAGAACGTAAGAGATCAGAATGTTGGATCAGGCCAATGGCCCATCCAGTCCAACACTCTGTCACACAGTGGCCAAAAACACCAGGTGCCCTCAGGAGGTCCAGCAGTGGGGCCAGGACACTAGAAGCCCTCCCACTGTTCCCCCACCCCCAGCACCAAGAATACAGAGCATCATTCGCCCCAGACTAAGAGTTCCTATGTGCCTTGTGGCTAATAGCCAATGATGGACCATATGTTTATCCAATTCCCTCCTGAAGCCATCCATGCTTGTAGCCGCCACCAGCTCTTGTGGCAATGAATTCCATGCATTAATCACTCTTTGGGTGAAGAAATGCTTCCTTTTATCCGTTCTAACCCGACTTCTCAGCAATTTCATGAAGTGCCCACGAGTTCTTACATTGTGAGAAAGGAAGAAAAGTACTTTTTCTCTGCTGCTGTATCCCATGCATAATCTTGTAAACCTCGATCATGTCACCCCTCAGTCATTGTTTCTCCAAGCTAAAGATCCCCAAGCGCTTTAACTTTTCATCATGCTGAGGGGTTGGGGAAGGCAAGACTGAAGGGGCTTGGATCCGAGAGATCCAAACCCCTGCAGTCTTGCCCTCAGCTCCCGCAGGCTTGGGTGGGCGGGGGGGAGGCAGGCACTGAGCCTCTGGGCTGCCTTCACCCTCTAATTGCCCTCATTTAGCTTTAGGGCCAGGAGGGTCGCTCACCTCTCCCTCCCCGGCCACCGGGAAATCTCCCAAGCCAGGTGTGCTCAGCAGTTTCTTGTCTGGTCTCGCACTTCCCAGGGCTCATGGCTGAGGAGTGCAGGCGAGCCAGAGCTGCTGCTGCTGCAGCAACCCCCACAACTGCCCGGAGGAGGAAAAGCACGGGAGAGCCGGGGCTGGTTACTGAGTGTGAGAGTCTGCGGCCAGTTGAAGGGATGCTGATTGTCTGTTCTGCGCTCCTCTCAGGTCTGCACCCTAAGCGGTCGCCTAACTTGGCCTAATGGTAGCACCGGCCATAAATGACTCCTCCCCCCCCTAATTTTACAGAATCAGAAAAACAGGAAGTTCAGCTTACCTGTGCTTTCTACCTTGGCACCTTCTGAAATACACAAAAGCACTCTGTATTTCACTTTACTGTCAGATAATCTCTTTTACCATCAGCTGAATGCTTTCCTTTGTAAATGAAGTAGGAGTGCCAGTGAAGTTCGATGCAATAACAGGCCAAAATACTTTGCCACCTGAGTGGAAAAACACAAATGGTACTTCTTCTTTCTGTTGAGAGAGAGACTAAATTCCAGACAATTTGCTATCCATTAACATTGTCCAAGATCTGCAGCCCATATGCCTTTTTTAACACTGTCAAATCTTCAGGCTGAAGAGTTAGTTAGCTGTGTAGCCCTGGGTTCAAATCCCAGCTCAGTCTCACTTGAAAGCCTTAAGCTAACTACTGTCTTCCCATCTGCAGCTACATGGGAACAACAGCCATTTGTTTACAGGCAAGTGAGGGAAGATTTGAGGACATTAAAATGTGCTATAGAAAAGCAAACATGTTCTAAATCAATGGCAACAGCTATTCTGCCTTTGGCAAACACATGGCGGCTACAAGCATGGACGGCTTCAAGAGGGAACTGGATAAATAGACGGAGCAGAGGTCCATCAGTGGCTATTAGCCACAAGGTATAGATAGGAACTCTCGGCCTGGGGCAAGTGATGCTCTGTATTCTTGGTGCTTTGGGGGGAGGGGGGGTTAACAGTGGGAGGGCTTCTAGTGTCCTGGCCCCACTGATGGACCTCCTGATGGCACCTGGTATTTTTGGCCACTGTGTGACAGAGTGTTGGACTGGATGGGCCATTGGCCTGATCCAACATTGGCTTCTCTTATGTTCTTATTGTTTTTGAAAATTCCAGCCCCCCTTTCAACATAGGAGTAAACTTACAAATAAAACTCCTTTCTGCATCATTCATTTCAAGAATAAATTACTAGTGCAAGAATTAGGTGAAGGGGATATTTTTATCGTAACAAAATCTCACTTTTTAGAGAGATAAAGAAAAGACAAGAATGGATCTTATGAACTGCCATTAAAAATTCTTTCTTGTTAAGCTTTTTAGCCAACACTACATACCGAGTCCTCCTATGCCCTTTCAGGTGGGGAGAACATCAATAAAGGTCAAATGCAGCCTGTTCCAAATTAAGAGTGGAAGAGGTCTGTCCGGATTCTTAATCTCATTCCTGACACATATGGACTCCCATCCTTTAGTCCTGGAGACAGCAGTTTAACTGCTAGCACTGAAAGTCTTTTGGTTTTGTTTGTAAATAAGAGCAAGCCCAACACACATCTGTGTGTGCATGCGTGTAATTGACATAGGCCTAGTGCAGAGGGGAAAGGCAGGTGGGGACCAATATGGAACAGGGCACATGGACCACCAAGGGACGGATGTACATCCAATCCTCTTTGAAGTTCCAAAAGCAAAACCCTAAATGAAATTGGCCTATGGGGTGGAGGGGAGGAGACAGGAAGGGACTCAGTGAGTACCATGCCAATGATATATTACTGAATTTGCGCCAGCCATTCTGAATGACATTGCAAGCGTACTGTGTGTATCTTTAGAACTGATGTAACGTGAGCACCTAGCCAGCCAAGTAAGAAGAAGAGGAGATTGCATTTATACCCCACCCTTCACTCGGAGTCTCAGAGCAGCTTACAATCTCCTTTCCCTTCCTCTCCCCACAACAGACACCCTGTGAGGTAGGTGGGCTGAGAGAGCTCTGAGAGAACTGCTCTTGAGAGGACAGCCCCGAGAGAACTGTGACTGACCCAAGGTTACCCAGCAGCTGCATGTAAAGGAGTGGGGAATCAAACCTGGTTCTCCCAGATTAGAGTCCACGCTCTTAACTACCACACTAAACATAGAAGATGGTGATTTACAATGTACAGAAGGAGTTTTTTCCATTTCTAAAAAGAAATAAACTTAATTTTCGGTGCCGTTTAGGTGCAATAAAGATAATACAAGGATTGGACAAGACCTTTATCAGGTTTCAAAATATCAGCATCAGAGGGCTTTAGGCAAAGAGAATTTTTTTAAAAATCTGATTTTCTGAGGCATGTCAACTTTTCCCCTCACCTTACAAACTTCTGGCAGAAAGCAGGCCCCTCTTCTGTAGAATGGGAAAGAAAGACTATCATGTGTAGGCACAGTCTATCACTCTCCTAATGAAGAAAACTGGCTCTCACACAGAAAGTTTCCACTGGCATAGTAATCACTGATTACTGGGCACATTCCAGGGAGCGTTCAGATTATACAAGAGACAAACCACAACTGCGCAAACTAATCTGGCAAAACATTGGTATCCAATGACGTCAGACTAGATGCTCCACTAAGACCTACTTTACTAGATACACAACTGATAAAACACTGGAGCCGGAACATTTGTAAGCAGAGAGGCAAAGGGATATTTTGCTTTGTTTTGTCTGCCCCGTTGCTGAATTTCTGTCAAACTCACCAGTCTCTTGCTAGTTTTTCCTTTCCCTTTGTAAACCCATCATAAATGGTCTGATCACATTCAGGTTAGATACTGCAACATACTCCACAATGGAGTAGGCCTTAAGAATTGGACGTTCCTGTCAGCTGAAAATGCAGCAGACAAGGTTACTGTCCTGACACTGATTCCAGGGATAAGATTTGCCAACACTCAAAGAACTATACTGGCTACGAGTCTGTCTGCAGGCCCAATTCAAAGTGCTGGCTCTCACCTTTCGTGTCTTGAAACAGGGGTCCCCGACATGGTGCCCATGGACATGATGGTGCCTGCCAGCACCTTTTCTGGTGCCTATCAAGTATTCTTGAAAGTGGGTGGAGCCAGGTGGGGCTTTTGTCCAGCAAGGCTTCTGATTGGCCAATGGAGATTTGATTGGCTGTACAGATTTCTGGCAGCAGCTGCTACCACAGCACAAGGATCTTCACTGTGTGATTGAAAGTAAGACGCAACAATCATTTAATGTTGTTCTCTAAGGTGCTTTCTGGACTCGAATCTAACTGCTCTACTACAGACCAACGTGACTGCCCTCTGAAGCAATCCCTATCTAGAAGGCACTAAGCCTCCAAATACCACTGCTAGGAGGCAATGCCAGGGCCTCTATGCCTTCTTTGTGGCCCTCCAGGACTACTGATTGGCCAGTGTGTGAAACAAGGTGCTGGACTAGATGGGCCACTGGTATTTCCCAGGAGGGCTCTTCTTGTGTTCTTATTAAGCCTCAACCAGTGTAAAAAGATTCTGTGCCATGTAGCTAGTGGTGATGTCAAGGAAGGCAGAGACTTTGTGAGGTCAGAGCCTTAGGGATGATAGATACGTACAGAGGACTTTAAGGACACTGTTTCCTAAGTAACAAGGACAACAGCAAGAGCCAAGGGCATCAGTAGCCGTAAGTAAATGATGACTTCATTGACAGCAAGCAGTTATAAGCTATAATTAACTATGTCATGTAGAAGCATGCTTCTTCACGTCCTTTTATGTTTTTTTACCACCCACATTTCATCAACATTCCTGATGAAAATACTCAATAAAATATAAGTGGCTGCATGCAAATACAAGTATGAGCCAATCAAACATATGCTTTAATCATCCCCATTCAATTCAAGAACCATTTACAAAGACTTAACTTTGACTAAGGCTGCGGTCAGATGACAAGCTTGGCGCACTCTGGGTGTGCTGCGAATTGTACCGGTTTAAATTGTAGCGGGAAAGTTTGACCAGATATCACACCCAGAAGCAGCTTCCTCGCACATTCGTCCCATGGTCAAACATCCACATTACTGCTGCACCTCAACCACGGAGTGTGGCGTCTGGTCACTTTTAAAAAACACATGGAATCATGTGTGCATATGAGCTTATTGCCAATGGCTCCACATACAATAAGGTGGAAACGGATCTGATGGTTCACACGTCCCAGCCAGCTTCAGTTTGCCACAGGGAAGTTTGGACATCCGGAGATGCAGGTTGAAAGCACTGACATCTGTAAAGACTGGACTTTCCCCAGTGCCTGATTACTCCGCTTCCAAGTCAGGTCAGAACAGGGTGGCAACAACTGGTGCACAGAAGGCAGATGTTGCTGTCTGATCATGCTCTTTAAATCCACAACGGTACCGCAACAATATCACCACAAACTGCCCATCTGACCACAGATTAATTTTTTTTTAAAACAATAATTTTGGTTCATGGGGGAAGGAGCTATTACTCACTGGTAGAGCATATATCACATGCCAAGACACCCAAGTTCAATTCCCAACCGTAGCAAATTGGGAAAGACATCTGACTGAAACATGACAATTGTTGTCAGCCAGAATACACAACATTGAGCCTAAGGAGCCAATGACCTAGATCATTACAAAGTAGCGTCAAGTGGGTAGCCATGCTGATCTGCACTAGAAGGGGCAAGATTCAAGTCCAGTAGCACCTTAAAAGACCAGCCAGCTTTCCATAGTATGAGCTTTTGAGAGTCAAGGCTCCTGGCATCTGACCAAGGGTCCTTTTGACTCTCAAAAACTCATACCTGGAAAACATATTAATTTTTAAGGTGCTACTGGGCTTATTACATATGTCCATGAATGCAGTCCTAGAGTTTAATTTTAATTCTTTCCCATGATCCAATTTACTTTCTTTCAGCCTTCCAGAAACCCAGCAATGATGCTATAAAAATATTATATGATTCCAAAAATCTTAAGTTGACAAATGGCAGCATTTACCAACCTGTTTCCTGGTTATGGCTATACTTTAAAATGTACTTACTTTAACTAACAAAGAAAACCATGTGCTTAATTATCTGATTAAACACAAGAATGACTAGGAGAACAAGGCTCCTTGCCTTTTTTTACCCGTCAGGTCACAGCTGTGGGGTTTTCCAGGCAAGAGATGTTCAGAAGTGGTCTGCCATTGCCTGCCTCTGTGTGGCAACCTTGGACTTCCCTAGTGGTCTCCCCTCCAAATACACACTAGGGCTGACTCTGCTTAGCTTCCCTGATCGGAGGAGATGGGGCTAGCTTAGTCTATCCTGGTAAGGGCTGAACTTTCTTAGGTATATAGAAGAGGGAGCTTCAGCTAATATATCTTGGCATATCACGGAGCTGCAAGTGAGAGAAGCTGGCCAAACAGAAATTCTGTCTTGGACTTAATTCTTTCCACTAAAGAGTAACCTCTTCTTATTTCATGAACTCTTGCATGCTATTTGAATACTTAAAAAAAACAACTAGGAGAAATTAACACAGTTAAGTTTGGAAATTAAAGGTATGGGAGCTCTATCCTGCAATGAATTTCTCCCTTGCAGACAGAGTGTCTCCCCCCCCCCCCCAGCGAAAGCTATGTATCTCACACCTGCTGGGGAACATATTCCAACAAGCTGTCTTTCAAGTATGCCTCTGTCAGTCATCATAGAGGAAACGCACACCACTATGGAATTTGGCTAGGCCTACGCCACAAGTGTGAATGACGCTACTCAGAGAAATGAGCTCATCCGTTTTAAAGACAGGTTCCTCAACATAAATCAGGACACAAACAAAGGTGCTTTACCTTGCTGTTCCATACAAAATATAATAGCTTTGTGTTGTATCAGGAAAAGCACAGTGAGGCCACTCAGATGGACATGGCTTGTAAGTAGCAGAACAATATACAGTGCCTCCACCAAGAATGGCAGCAGGCACAACCCTTACAGCACAATCTAATGCGGAGTTATTCTAGTCTAAGCCTCTTCCTTTTAATAGCCTTAGACTGGAGTAATTCTGCACAGGGTTGAACTGTTATTCTCCTGGTCAGCAAATAGTTTTCAAGGAAGGCCCCCTTAATCACACCCTGATCTGGGTAGCCCAGGCTAGCACTAAGGTTGCCAAATGACTTACCTTCCACAGCGGGGGAGAGTTGGTCCCATTCCACCCCGTGCATGGTTTGCGTGCGCACAGCGCGATGATGTCACCCAGAAGTGACATTATCACGTTGAGCACGCTGCTGGCCAACGCTCTAGCAATCAGCCTGGAAATTCTATGGTATCGTAGAGTTGTCAGGCTGGTTGCTAGAGTGTCGGCCGGTGGCATGCCCAGTGCTATAACGTCACTTCTGGGTGACGTCATTGTGCCGGGCACATCGGCCTGAACCAGGCACTTTGGGGGCGGGGTTCCCCCCACCGACCTGATCTGGACCAGCAGATTGGGGGCCATTTCGGCAGGAAAAACCCCGCCCCTCTGGGGGACCTGGCATCCCTAGCTAGCACAGTCCCATCAGATCTCAGGAGCTATACAGGGTTGACCCTGGCTAGTATTTGGATAGGAGACCTCCAAGGAATACCAGCGGCGTCATGATGTAGAGCCAGGCAATGGCAAATCACCTCTGAATGTCCCTTGCATTGAAAACTCTATGGGGTCACCATAAGTCAGCTGTGACTTGACAGCACTTTTCACTGCTACCCTTAATCAGAAAGTTTGTATATTGCTAGGAGGTATGTGTAGCTAAAATCCAAGACAGGTGAGCATGCATTCTTATACAGTGTACTAGTGTAACTCCCCATCCAGCATGAAAACTAAACTTTTATTGTTGCTGATGCAAAATGTACTCCCTACATTTCACTCCAATCATTTACACTTAGGCTGTGGTTACACACACTAAATAATCCACTTTCGATCCATTTTCAGTGCACTTTCCAACTGGATTTTACCATGTGAACTGGCAAAATCCAGTTGGAAAGTGGATTGAAAGTGGATTATTTAGTATGTGTGTCCACAGCCTTAGAGCCATCTTTCTTTCTCTTTTTAAAAAAAAAATATTTTTATTTCAATTATATAAAACAAACAAAAAACAGACAAACCTAGATACACATAAAGGGGAGATCTTTCCATACGACTGTCTACACAGACTTGTAATATTACTTGCAAACGAAAATAAATGGGTAACATTACAAATGGCAAAATTTATTGTCTTAGTTATAAAGATCCAATCAATGCCCTCTGATGCCAGTATGGTCGATGATACCCCCTGCTCATGTTGGATCTTTCTGTGCTATTATAGGATCAGTAGTCATAAAATTAATGTCTGTTAATTATATATGTTTTTAGATTTTTAATGGGTATTTTATGGATTCTGATGTGGTGATTGCTTTATGCTATGATTCACTATTTTTCTTAATATTATTTGCTATGGCTCGGAGCTAATGCAATAAACTTGACTTGACTATGACTGTCTTGGATCACTATAATGAGATATGTGTTGGATTAGCTAGTTCTGTTCAGGTGTCATATTCCATACAATAATTCAATATTAACGTAGCATATATCATACCCAGCAAATGTTACAGCTCAGCTGAATCCTCTTGCTGCATCTGATTTTGCATTACAGGTAGACCGATGATGCTAAAACCTGTGGTATCTACAGAAGTTCATGAAGGTGCTAGATGGAAGTAGAGGGGGATCACTATCCCTCAAGGTATAGTAACTCAGTACTTTCTTCTTATTACAAGCTGCTGGGTCTAACGTTGGGCCTGCCCTTTCAGCTTCCGGTGCCAGCTTACACTGTTGTAGGCAACCACATTCATCGACAAAGGTTACCCTGCAATCCTATGCAGAGTTGCTCCAGTCTGAGGCCAATGAAATGAGTAGGCTCAAACAGGAGAAACTCTGCATAGGATTGCATTGACAAGATTCAGTCAAAACTCTCCACCATTGCTCCATCACAACCTGGCATGGAGGAGTTGGCTGAAAAATCTGTCAATCTGCTCTAGAAACAAGAGTTCATCTTTGGGGCTTATAAAAGTACGACCTTTTCAAATAAGGATCTATCTACAGGTTTTTAAAAGTCAGTTTCTAAAATTATGTTCTCATATACACTTACACTCAGAGTCAGGAACTATCACCCATTACAGCTGCTGCTGGCTTCACGTTTGCTTGTGCTGCATATCTCCTTTGCGAGAAATACAAAAATAATAACGGCACTTGGCTGAATCACCCGCCCCCACAGACAAAATTAAACATTTTCCCGGAAATAACATATTTAATATTAGTACAAACCAAGAAACTGCATCAAGTCATTAATTCTATTTTTTCCAGTGCCATTTCAGGCATGTGTATCCCACTGTGCACTGTAAAAGTACTGCCTCATACTGACTTACCTCAAACTAAGGAAAGTTTACAGTAAGGGGTGGATCATCAAAGATAAACCTGAATAGTGTTTTTAGGGGGCTACTATTCAAGCATGGAATAAGAAGCCCTTGTGTGATCTGCTTTCTTCCTTCTGCCTTACCCTTCATTGACTACAACCAGCCCTTGACATCAAAAGTTGTATTTATTTATTTAAAATATTTTTATGCTGCCTTTCCACCCAATCACAGTCCCCGAGTCAGCAAACACAGAAACATTAAAACACTTGAAAATTTTTTAAAAAGCATTTAGAATTATAAAATAATTCAATAAAAACACATCAACAAGCACATATATATTGTGTATCCGAGTAGGCACAGAACCAATGTTCATTGAGTTGAGGAAATTCCTCTCATGGAGCAATCCTCAGCAAGTCTGATCGAAGTCTCAAGCTATTCAGTGGGACTTAAACCCAGGGAAGTGTTCTTACAATTGCACACAGACTGCATACAGAGTGCCTTTCCCTTGAATACTCAAAACAGATATGGCAGATCTGGGATTAGGTACAAAATGGGCTTCTAGGTGGCTATCAGCACCAGACCACCTTTCCCCATACAAATTTAAACTCATTAATGGCTGGTCCTGGTCCTGTTTCTTATCCCCCCCTCCCCCTTCAGAGGTTAGGTAGCACTGTGCCTGCTTCAGGTCTTTTGATCAGAAGGCCCCCAATTACAATTGACTTTCCCAGGTAAATTAACCTTGCATCTACACTATCTTTTAAGTAGCCGCCAGGAGGCCATTTTATTCTTTTAGCAAAACCTAGTTATTCGATCTCTTTAGGATTTCACCGCTATACCACGGATACTAACGGGACGCAAATCTTGCTGGTTTCAGCGTAATTGCTAACAGTTTTTAACCTTGTCACTTTTTTGTAACCTGTATTGGTGGCCCCCCTGTGCTGTTAGGAAGGAACGCAATCGTTTAAATATTTTTTTAAAAACAAAAAACCCGAAAAATGTATACCATTAAAGCGTATTGCATGCATCCACGAGAATAAGGAAGGTACCCGTTCGGTCCTTCCCCTTTCTTACTCCAGGAGCAGAAGGAACGGGAAAGCCTTGAATGGGGCGCGAGGGAGGGAGGGAAGGAGGAGCCAGGGCAGGAATTCATGTCACCGCCTCTTCCTCCAATGAAGAGCAGCCTCCGTGCTCCGGGGGCGGGCGGCTTGTTGCCATGGTGCTCGCACGCTTGGCTTCCTGGCCCGCTGCGTCCCCGAGACGCAGGAGGCGGAGCAGGATGGCTAAGGCGGCCGTCCTCCCCAAAGAGCGAGAGGCGAGCTTCGCGGAGCGAGCCCGGTCCATGCTGGCCGCGCGCAGGCTGAGCATCTCCCCGCACATCCTAGAGCTCTTGACGTTGCCCTCTTTAGAGGACCTGGAGGCTGATTACCGGTAACGCGGCAAGCCCACCTGTAGAGGGCGATAGGGGGACCCGCAAAGAGATCGAAAGCGAAAGCGAAGGGGTAGTGGAAGGATTCGGCCGGGCGCGGTGGGTTGCGTTCAGCGAGCGTCCGGATATATGCGCGCCCCCCCCCCCCCCCCCCGCCGTCAAAGTCACACCTGCATGCTTATCACACGATCGCTGCTCGATCAAAGCCCCCTATATAGCATTATTTGAAGCCCTGTGGAGAGTTCATCCAATGCGAACACAAGGAACGTAAGAAGAGCTCTGCTGGCTCAGACCTGTCGGTCCATCTAGTCCAGCATCCTGCCTCACACAGGAGCCAGCCAGTTTCTCTGGAGGGCCGGAGGCCAAAGCCTTCCCCTGATGTTGACTCCAGCAGTGGTATTGGTCACAGAGCTTGTACTACAATTTGCAACCAGCCGTTTGCAACCATTGCTGGTACTGCAGTTTGCAGCCAGTCATTCCTGGTACCAACCAGCGTGTCACATTCTTTATGAATAACTTCTATGGTGCAGTGTAACATAAGATGAATTTTATTAACTGTTTACATTTCAATCACACTGTGTAAAGAAGTATTTTCTTCTGTCTGTCTTGAATCTGCTGCCCATTAGCTTCATTGAATGCCCTCAAATTCTAGTAGTTTGGGAGAGTGAAAAAAAATTCTCTGTCAGCTCGCTGCACCCCACACATAATTTTATTAATCTGTTACGTCTGCCCTTAGTTGTCTCTTTTCTCAAGTGAAAAGTTCCAGACTCTTCTGCCTTTCTCATAGGGAAGGTGCTCCAACCCCCTAAACCTTTTGATTGCCTCCGTGTGTACTTTTCCTAGCTGTATGATGTCTTTTTTGAGATATGGTGACCAGAACTGCACACAGTATTCCAAATAGGTGGTAGAGCTCGAGGTGGCCCTGCCCATGGTCTTTACATGTAGAACGGAAGGTCTGAAAGGAGCTGACTAAGTGCCTAGGCTCTTCCGTGTGTTTGGGGATGCAATTCCCAGTTGCCTAGAAGAACCTGTGTTCAATTGTTCAGTTTGGACACTGAATGGAACAAGCAAAGTGCCTGTCCGATGATACACCTAATGCACACCTATTTCACAAATATCTTTAGACTTCCCTTCAAAGTTAAATGCCTTTCTTAGACAGCTCTTGTGCATCAGAGTACTCCATCCACACAGAAAATATGTTTATATTTCTACAGGGCGTCATTTCGAGCAGGAGCTCGGGGGAGCTCAGCTCCGGGAGTTGGTGCCAGCCCCCCTCCCCCTGCGTGGGAATGCCTGCTTGTGTCATGGCTGCAGCAAAATGACTCCGCCCCCTGGAAAGGTCCTTGTTCCTCTGACCAGCCTTCTGAAGGCTTCAGCCACCACTGAAGCTATCCTCCCAGAATAGTGGTATTTCTGAGGCTTGGATTAGTAGCTGTCCCCTCTCTGCCAGCTCTTTCTTTCTTTCTTTCTCCCTCCCTCTTCTTTCTTGCCTTCTGACATACTTCCGGTGATGTCAGGTGTTGTTGCATATACAAATAAGTTATGCTAATGAGCTCCTGCACCTCTTTTTCTACAAAATGACCCCTGTATTTCTATCCTGGCTTTCTCCACAATGAGCACCCAAAGTGGCTTACCACACACTGGTCTTCCCTCCTCCATTTCCCTCTCATAACAGCAGTTCTCCTCAAGTAGCTTAGGCCAACTGTGTGTGACTGGCCGCAGGTCAACCAACCAGCTTCCATGACAGAGAAAGGATTTGATCTTGGGTCTCCCAACCACTAGTCTAATCATTATGCCGGTGTGTGTGTGTGTGGGGGGGGTGGCACTTAGGGTTGCCACCCCCCAGGTGGGGCCTGGACATCTGGAATTACACTGGATCTGTACTGTATAGAGATCAGTTCCTCTGGAGAAAATGGCAGTTTTGGAGGGCAAACTCTATGGCTTCATACACCTGTTAGGCTTCTTCCTCAGGCTCTACTATTCATCTCCAGGACTGTCCCACCACAGAGTTGGCAACCTTGGGCACCTTAGAGTTAAATTTCTTGGAAACTTTTCTTTCTGTCTTTACCTCAGTGCTTGATTACATTTGGGACTTATGCAAGAGATGTTTCCAAGGCACTGTATTGAATGGAGGCTGGGTTAAAATTGAAATGCATCTCTAACCCTCTTCTGGAACTAGGAAATGCCCCTATAGCTGTAAATGTGGATGTTAAAACTTTCCATGTGGCTATTTAAAAACCTTTCAGATGTGACAAGGTTAACATATGACAGCAGTCCTGTATGCAAGAAACAATCTGGGGAATTATTACGGGAGATGCTAACGTAGAAGGTTATTTACAGTCCTTCTGGCATTTGTTCCAGACTTGTCTTCTCATAGTTTCGTGAGAAGAGTTCCCTCTGTGAAAAAGCTAAGTTTAGCTTGGTGACGTAAATGTTGACTCATGTCTTCTTCCCCCAGCCAAAGGCCTGAGCAGTTGCCACTTGCACCTGTTCTCTGGAGTATGAAAATCAAGTCAGATTTAGAATAGCAGCCACCCCCAGGTTATGAGTTATGTGTTCGCCCACAGAAATTTTTTGTTAATGTAGAAGCAAGTCTTCTCAAGTGATATGGCAGTGGAAATCAAAGGAGGGACTCTCCTGACTGAGGGCTCATGAATGGGGTCGCCAACTGCCTGGAGAAAAGAGTCCTGCCCCTTTAATGGGATATTATTTATTTGGTGATGTTATTTACCTCCGTGTTGTAAAAAGCTTCCACTACCCATTTCCACATATTAAGCCTCTGTTAAAGGAACAGAATACTTTTCTCCAAACCTGTTGGCAGTCCTATGCAAGATGCTTGAAATTGCTCCATGTAACTTACAGGTGTGGTCATGAACACATGAAGCTGCCCTATACTGAATCAGACCATGAGTCTATCAAAGTCAGTACACTGTCTACTTAGACTGGCAGTGACTGTCCAGGATCTCAGGCAGAGGTCTTTCACATCACCTACTGCCTGGTCCTTTTCACTGGAGATGTCAGGGATTGAATTTAGGACCTTGTGCATGCCAAGCAGATGCTCTACCACTGAGCCACAGCCCCTCCCCTAAGCCACTATGGTGACCCACTTGTGTGCAAGAGGGTTCCCCCGAAATGTTGTATGGCCCTGTATTGGGGTTACATTGTTAAATCTATTCAGATCTTGGCCTGGTCAGCCAGCACTAGAGGCTGCCCAAGAATCCTGTGTAAGCTGTGTCAAACTTCTGAAAAAAGTTTACTTGTTTATTTAGATACTTATACCTTGCTTTTTCCCCAGTGGGGACCCAACATCATTCACTCATCTTCCATTTTATCCTTGAAACAACCCTGTGAGGTAGGTCAGGCTGACGGGAACTGGGGATTTCCCAGAATTACAGCTCATCTCCAGATTACAGAGAAAATGGATGCTTTGGAGGGTGGACTCTGTGGCATTGTACCTCACTGGAATCCCTGCCCTCCCCTGGCTCTGTCCCCAAATCTCCAGGAGTTTCCCAACCTGGATCTGGCAACCCTACCCTCCACTCCCCGCCAGCGGCCGGGTGGGACCTGGCCACCCTAGACTCACCCAAGGTCACCCAGCAACAGTGACAGAGTGGGGATTTGACTCTGGATCTTCCAGAGCCTAATTGGACAGCTCTAACTAGAATGTCAGGGTAGTTCCCACCCACCCCTGAAGCTCACTGAATGACCTTGGCCCAATGTCTCTTAGCTTTACTTACTTGAGAGAGTTGCTGTAAAGACAAAATGGAGGAGGGAGAAATCATGTATGCCACCCTAAGCGCTTCTGAGAAAAAATGGGATAAACATATAATAGCAATAGGAGAGAAAAAATGGAAGAGAAGGATTGATGGGAAATAAATAAGACTGTGCCATCTTCTTCATGTCACAACATAATAAGGCCCCCTCAAAAGTGTTTGATAACATTGGGGGTGGGGGTGGGGGGGCGGGAACCACCCAGTCAGCATGGTGAGCTTTTGCATGCCACCTGATAAAACTCTTTAAAGTGATTTCCACAGAGCCTGTGTTCTTGGGATTGTGACGTGATGAAGCCTGAGCCCGCTTGCAGGGAGGGCGGGGTAAAAATGTGAATGAATGAATGAATAAAATAGTTCTATCTCGGGTGCGGACATTAGTGCTGAACAAAATCAGGAGTAGACAAGTTCCCAGTTTGTAACTGAAGACCCTCACTACTGGTGCAGAGATGAAAGGGAAGTTCCTTTGGACTCCCTTTTTGGTCACTTAGTACAAGAAATAGAGGAAATACTGGAATTCTATCTCCCAAGCTACCAGGAAGGTATGATTGGTTTTATTGGCATGGTGGTATCTAGGTTTTGTTCACTGTCAAAGCATCAATAATGCACAGTAGTGTCTTAGTACTTCCAAGTTGGCTTGCACCACCAATCATGGCTGGGCTCTAGCACCATATTGTGCCACTAGGGTTGCTAACAGGACTGGAGAAAGATTATCTTTTCCTTTAATAGAGGCTTTTAATGTATGTGTGATGGAAATGGGCAGCTGAAGCTGTTCATGCTGTGGAGTGAAAGAATATCACCTGGTAAATTACTTCCCATTACACCTCTTAATAAAAGTGACAGGACATTCTTTTGCTCCAGGTGGCCCAACGTGCCAATTTTTTTGCTTTTGAGAGGAGGGCCTCCCTGCTGCCCAAGTAGGAAGAGATTGATGTATTTCCCAAATCAAACTGGAAACCGAGGAGCATCTGTAAGCCTAGTATTTCTGTCTCTGTGCTGATTTCCATCTGCTACATTCAGATCCTGCCCTGAACCTCAAGGCAATACCATGGTGGTAGTCCAGTCAAATAGGTTTGATAACACTGCCGCTACCTCCTAGCCATCTAAACCTCCCATTTGAGTTTTTTTGTTTCTGAGCCACAATGCAGCAGGAAGCTTTCTGGCACACTATCAATTTAAGCGGACTTCCTAAAACTAGTAGTCCTGTTGTCCCAGGCACGTGGTCTGGACAGACAGACAGACACACACACACACACACACACACCTAGCATAAAAAGGCTTTGGCAGGAGTGTCTTCTAAGTAACTGCCCATATTTCTTTAAGGAAGCAGACCTCACGATTTGAAAATCATGGATTTCAAACCATTATATACCTTTAGTTTTTTAGATATAAAAATGAATATGACAAACCATAGAGTGGGTCCTGATTGGCTTCTGCTCCATGCTGTGGTTACTTATGACAGCAAACATGTCCTTGATGCCTTGTGGTCTAAAGACATAGCCATCTTTAATGATCAGGGTTTCCAGGTGTCTTCTACCTGCCAGTGGGGGGGATTGGGGGGGCGTTCAAAGGGTGGGCAGGGATGTTGGCAATGTGCTGACATCACTTCTGGAAGTGACGTCATCGTGCTAGTGACATCCAGGGCAATGCTGTCCTTTTTGGGCAAAACTCTATGGTAAAAACAGCCACAAACCATAGAGTTTTGCCCTAAAAGTAGAGCGTTGCCCCTGATGTTGCTGGCACGATGATGTCATTTCCAGAACTGACATCAGCATGTCACTGATGATGCATGGGGATGGCTGTTTGGGGGCTGGGTTTCCCCCACCAGCCAGCTGGGGACTGACAAACCTACAACCAGTGTGGGATGGGGGGAAAACTTATGAGGAGAAAGAGAGGCCTAGGCCTCATTGCCGGCATGACGCAGGAAGTGATGTCATCATGCCAGCAATGTCTGAGTGACACTCTGGTATTTGAGCACAGACTCTAAGGTAACACTTGCTTAGAGTTTTTGTGAAAATGTCAGAGCATCACCCAGGCATCCCTGGCATGATGATGTCACTTCTGATGTGATGTTGGCCACAAGGCCTAGGCCTTCTCCTTTCTCCTTGTCAGCCTTCCCCCCCATCAGCCAGCTGATCAGTGGCTGGAGGTGGGGCCTGTGGGTGGACCCCACTTCCACTGGGGGGGTCTGGTAACCCTATTGATGATATAATTTTCATTTTTGCTTCATGTTGTTCAAAATGTTTTATATAGGTTCAGTAATCCTTCAAGAATCCTGTAAACTAGGACAGTATTATCCTTTATCTTGGAAAAATCATAAATGTAGATTCTGTGTTGGTAATATGCTTTAGAAGAAGGACTGACTTTAGTATGCATAGCTCAAAAACAAAGGGTAATGTACACAGTCATTTGGAAGTAAATTGCATTGAAATGAATGGGATTTGCAAGTGAATGTATTTCATACTGAAGCATATGTAAATAAAAGATAAATGTTTGGCTGACTAGGTACTTAATCTTAATATTTACTTAAGCACATTATACCTGCTGTTTTGAGAAGCTGTCCTTTAAACATATATTTTTTAATAGGCCTAGAATTTCAGAAGACCTAAAAATAGGTTTTGCTATCTCAGACTGTGCCACTCAGACTGAGGGAAGTGAAATAACAGATCTGAAAGAGTTTACAGTGACAACAAAGACTCTGACAGAGGTAAGCGATTTTCCATAGTAATTCAGGCAGAGCTTTGTTTGAATACTCATAAAAGAGTGGGCTTTTTCAGTGGTGGCACCTAACCTTTGGAATGATCTCCCTCTTGAGACTTACCTGGCACCTAGCCTAGGCTTGCTTGGTGCCTACCTAGGCTTGCCAGCCCCCTGCTGGAGGCAGGAGAAGCATGCCCCACTCCTATTGCTGATCAGCTGGCTAGTGAGGGGATTTACCAGGAGCAGAAGGGATCCCCAGTCTACATCTCTGGTGGCATGACGTCACTTCTGGTGTGTACCGGAAGTGATGTCATCACATTGCACCATCACCTGTGAAGCTCTGGTTTGGGGGCAGAAACTCTATGGTAGAAGCCATTTTTACCATAGAGTTACCATATTTGGCCAAATACCAGAATGTCTCCACGAAATCGCAACGTGATGATGTCACATCCAGTACATGCTGGTAGTGATGTTGCCACATTGCCAGTGACATAACCTAGGCCTCCCTCCTGGTAAGTTCTCCCAGCCCTCACTGGTTGCTAGGAAGGGCCTGGCAACCCTACGCCTACCCTACTCTCTTTTATTTATTTATATTTGTATCCTGCCCTCCCTGCCAAGGCAGGCTCAGGCTAAAATACTGTTCTTTACCTAGGCTTGGGGTTCTAACCTTTTTATAACCTGTTTTCCAGTCTGTGACTGTTTAATCAACATTGCTACCCTATTTTAAGCACTTTTATACTTTGGGTTGCTTTAATTGGATGTTTTATTGGCAACGTTTTGATTGCCGTTTTATTTATTAACAATTTATACCCAGCCTTTCCACCCTTATCAGGGCCATCAAGGCAGCTAACAAATTAAAAAACATACCTAATTTTAAAAAATCTTAAAAACTATTAAAACTGAACTGTGAAGACCCCAGGGTCAGTGGCCACATCTGACTGAGGAGGTGCAGTCTTTTACTCCACGTTGTCAAAGACAAGTCAACACCCCAGTTCTGTGCAATATGTACTTTAATGGCATAATTCCTTTACATTGCCAACTCCAGAGGTTGACAACATTACATCACCCTGTGGCCAGGCCAGCTTGCCTCTGTCTGTCTACCCCTTGCTGCTAGGGCTACCTTCACTAACCTGGGTCACCTTCCCTACCTGGGTCTTTTCTGCCCTGTTTCTGCCCTGGCTACTGCACCCTTCCTGCAGCGTTAAACCAGGTCTGAGACAGATTTGCAGAGTTCCTTCTGGCTGCCCTTGGGTCCAGAAATATTGACTTCGGAGACTTCAGGGGATGTGGTGCCTGCCTGCATAGGTTCCAAGCCGGAAGGCCACAGTCTTCTCCCAGCCTTCAGTCAGCTGTCTTTCCTGCCTTCAGCTGGGGCCCTTTATTGCTCTTCCCCGGCCACTCTTAGTTCTTATTCCCCTGCTCCTGTTCTCAAGCCTCTTGAGGAGGCTTTTACCTGAGAGGAGTCCTATTTCCTTGCTCCTACTTCCAAGCAAGCCCTTTCTCTCAAGGAGGCCTTCACACCAGAGGAGTCCTTTGCTCCACAGGGAGCTAGTGCTGGTGGGTCTCCCTTCTGATGGCTGCTCCCTTGCTGTGACCACCCTGCCTGGCTCTCTTCCCAGCCCTGTCACTGGGCTGCTGCACTCCTTAGACCTATTCCTCCACTCCACTCCTCCCCCAGTGGTAGGGAGCCTTGGGCAGTGACACAAACAAAAGCGCATCATTACCACAATTAAAACCAACCTAAAATTCACATACAAATACATTAAAAAATGACAAAACATTGGGGAGGAAGGAGGGATCACTGAACAGCAAATGCCTAATGAAAGAAGTCTTTACCTTCTGGCGAAGGGGCTGAGCAGCAGTTCCACAGCAGTACTTTCTGGGATCTACCCTCCAAGTAGGAGCAGAACCACCACCAAATGTTGTCTGCTAGTCCCAGCCTAGAGAAGTAGTGCAGAAGGTTACCGTGACCCACAGAGAAGTCCAGAAGCATCAACAGAGTCATGCTCATCTCCTGGTGCAGTTCATCTACTGAAACACCCAAGCCTGTATCACTCCTAAAAACAGACTAGAAAGGATCCATTGATTTAGGGGTTTGGTTTTTATTTGTTCTTACAAGTTTTTTATTGTTTTTATCATTTTACTTGTGTGTGGCCTCGAGCAGGTCTGGAGAGATGGCATAAAACTTTATAAATAAGTCCATTAAATAAGGCAGTGTGGTCATTTATGTGAATGGCTAACAATGCAATCCTGTGCCGAGCTGTACCTTTCTAAAGCCATTGAAGTCAGTGTACCTCTGTTTCAGACACCACTATAATTTTTATGAAGGGATTATGTGCAAGTACTTTAGTTTAGCATCTGTACTCTTTTCCCTTTGTAAGTCATCTATTTTCAGACTGTAGAAAACATGACTAATAGCTTCATTGGTCTTTAAATTCCTTGTTTCCCAACTTTATATAGCACTTTAGAAATGTCAGCAGCCCAATAAGTCCAGTTTGGCCCATTTGTCAGGGCTTGGGACCTAAGCAGGGTCAGCAGTGGTGAGTACTTGGATGGGAGACCACCAGAGAAGACGGGTTGCTATGGGGAAGAAGGCAATGGCAAACTAATTCTGCTCATCTGACGTCTGAAATCCCCAGTGGAAGGGGTTGCCATAAATTGATTGTTACTCAACAGCACATTCTTCTTAGAAATTTCACACAGTCTCTTAATCTTTATAGTTTGGTGTAATGGTTAAGTGCGCAGACTCTAATCTGGGAGAACCGGGTTTGATTCCCACTCCTCCACTTACAGCTGCTGGATGACCTTGGGCAAGCCATAGCTCTGTAGCAGCTGTTCTCTCAAGGGCAGTTGTCTCAGAGCTCTCTCAGCCCCACCGACCTCACTGGGTGTCTGCTCTGGGGAGGGGAAGGGAAAGGAGTTTGTAAGCTGCTCTGAGACTCCCTTGGGTAGTGAAGGGCGGGGTATAAATCCAATCTCTTCTTCTACATCAGTTCTGTAAGGGAGACATGTATTCTCACAGGTAGCTATGAGAGAACAGGGGCTTGCCTCAGCTGCATAGTGAGTTCCTGGCCAGGGTGCCATCTGAACTCCAACTTTCCCAACTCAGAGTTCATATTGTCATCTGCTGAACTGGTACGTGTGAAGCCTATCCAGGTCTATGGGAAGACACTGGGAAGAGCCCAAGTGATTAAAATTGTCTATCATACGTTTTCAGAATTTACATTTCTGTCAGTGCAATTCTATGCAGAGCTACTCCACTCTAAGGCTGCGGTCACACACACTAAATAATCCACTTTCAGTCTACTTTCAGTGCACTTTCCAACTGGATTTTACTGTGTGAACTGGCAAAATCCAGTTGGAAAGTGCACTGAAAGTGAATTGAAAGTGGATTATTTAATGTGTGTGAACACAGTGTAAATCCATGAACTTTAATGGACTTAGACTGGAGTAATGCTGCATAGGATTGCACTGTATGTGAGTTATTGCCACTGGGTTGCATTTTTGCATGTCTGCTGGGAGTTTTAATTCTTAAATTTACTTATTTATTTGCTTCATTTGTATCTCTCCCCAATGGGGGCCTGGAGCAGCTTATATCATTCTCCTCTCCATTTTATCTCCACAACAGCCTTGGGAGGTAGGTTCGGCTGAGTGTGTGAGCAGTCCAAGGTCACCCAGCAGGCTTCCATGGCTCAAGTGGGGATTCAAACCTGGGGCTCCCAAATCCTATTCCAGCCCTCTAACCATTACGCCACACTTCTGTTCCTATGGGAGCCAATCGTACAGTATCACAGTTACCAGTGGACTAACCGGGATTGACACCTCTCCTGTCTAGCTGATATGAATCTTTGGCATAGCAGCAACTTCACGATCCTTCCACTAGAAATCCACATCTACAAGTTGTTCTATTGAATATGTCAAACATGAGTCTTTTTGCATTTTCAGTTCACGAACTCCATGTACGATGACTTCATGAAGTATAAAACTTTCCTTCAAACACAATATGAAGACAAAATAAAGGAGCATGCATTCAGTCTCTGGGAAGAAATAAACGACAGACTGGACTACATTGAGAAGTTTTATAAGGAGGTGCTTTCCTGATTCCTCTGTAGCATCAACATACCATTCCTAATTTATTCTATTGGTGTAAAATTGTTGTGGGGGATAGATTTTTTTCTATGCATATATGTGATATCTAAGTCTTAGCAGCTAGCATAACAAGCTCGCTATAAACTGAAAATAATGATTCCCAGAAAATCTGAGTCATTGTAATTCTGGGAGGAACAGCTAGGAATCTCTCAACAGAAAATGTTCAAGATGGGTAGCCATGTTAGTCTGGAGTTTTTCATGACACGGAGGTGAATAGGATTGCCTGCTTAATAATATCCCCATTAAACCGCTTTAAAAGGACAGGACATATTTTCTCCAGGCATTCGGCAACCCTAGTCTTCACTCTAGCCGTCATATAATATGCTAGTTTTGACACAACAGGAATATTCCAGATTCAGTAAAGCCACACTTGCCATTGTGGGACAGTAGCAGCATGCGTACTCTAATTAAGCAGTGCACCTCTGTTCTTTACCTGAGTGGGCCTAAAAGACACCTTTGGTTGGGAGCCCATGGTGACCCTCAGCTGCCTTCTGTCACCTACCTTAAGAGCTGCCAACAGCCGGGTGATGTTATTTACTTCCATATCATGGAAAACTTCAGCTGCCCATTTCCACACATTAAGTTTCTACTATTTATTTCTTCAAATATTTATACCCCGCTTTTTTTTTGGCCCTGGGCGGCTTACAAATAACTATTGAAATATTACAAATACTCCCCATCCCCAAGATGCCTGCTGTTCATATCCCATCAAAAGTCCTAGCAAACAAAGAAACCCTTGCTGTGTCTCCTGAAGATTTCTAATAACCCCGTCCCACCTCTTCAGAGAACCCATTCAGCAGGGACCACAGTGGAAAAGGGCCCGACTCTGGTTGATACCAAGTGGGCCACTTGGGGGGACAGTCAGCAAGTGGTAGCCTGAAGACTATAATTGGTGCACGGGAACATAAGGGAAAAGATTGTCCTTTAGATATGTGAACCCCATGCCATGAAGGACATTAAAGGCCATAACCCACACCTTGAGTTGAATTCAGAAATAAACTGGCAGCCAACGTAGCTGATTTACGATGTGCCAGATATGTTCCCAGTGGCTAGTGCCTGACAATAATTGGACTTCTGCAATCTGGGCCAACTGCAGTTTCCAGGATGTACTCAAAGGCAGCCCAACATGGTGCTCCTGTTGAGTATATTAATCTGCTCTCCAAAACCCAACTCCACTCCATCCAAGACATGTGGATCCAAACTTTAGAATATCAGTCTCCCTGTCCAGCATTACCTCTGTCTTGTCTGGATTTAGCTTCAACTTGTTCTGCCTTAGCCACCTGGCCACGGCCTTGAGGCCCTGGTTCAGAATCAAGAACCAAGCACCTGGAGGATGACGAAACAGAGAACTAAGTGTCGTCTGCATATTGGTGACACTCTGTCCTACATCTGTCCTCTATCCTAAAGCTCATTTGTTGGCCTTATATATAGATAAATAAATGAGGCCTCATATGCTGGGCATAAATTAGGCCTATATATGCTCCCTTAAATAAATAAATTCTCTCTCTCTCTCCGTCTACTATCTCGATAGATGATAATGGAGAGAGAGAGAGAGAGTGCACATGTGAGAGAACAGAGCCCTATGGAATGCCACAGGACAAATCACAACCTGAGGATATAAAGGGACGGGGCATTGTTTTCCAGAGTTGTTAGCTCCCTGCCTTCCTTAAATGGTGGAAGCATATAACAGGGCTTCCTAGGAAGATCTCTCATATGGAAGGACAGACCTTAGGATATTTTGAACCCAGACCACTTAGAGCTTTAAAGTATATAAACAGCATTTTGTGAGTAACACAGTGGAATATTTAGATTCTGTGGGGTAGATTGTGTGCCGATAGGGAATGTTAAAAACACCCATATTATTGCATTTCAATGTAATTATTTACTATAATTTCCACATACCACTGCATTTCTGTATGGTAGTGTGCATACTGATAGTAAATAAATACATATTAACAGGGGTCCGTTGGGGCCGGAGCGAGGCGGAGCAAAGCTTCGCCAGCTCAGGACTGGCCAGTAGGGCAGCCACGGGCTGAATCAGATTCTCTAATCTGATTCAGCTCGCTGTCAAATTGCCGCCGAAATTCGGCGGCAGCTTTAAAAGCCACTGGAGGGGAGGGGGTTTGAGGGAGAGGCTCCAAACTTGCAGGGTAGCTGCTGGGGCCTCTCCTCGAAATGCCCACCAAGTTTCAAGAAGACTGGACCAGGGGGTCCAATTCTACAGGCCCCCAAACAGGTTGCCCCCATTCCCTCCATTGTTCTCTATGGTAGGAAAAAAGTTAACATTTTTTCCCTCCATAGAGAACAATGGAGGGGATGGGACAATCTGTTTGGGGGCCCATAGAATTGGACCCCGTGGTCCAATCTTCTTGAAACTTAGTGGGTATTTCGAGGAGAGGCTCCAGCAGCTACCCTGCAAGTTTGGAGCCTCTCCCTCAAACCCCCTCTCCTCCAGCCCCTCATATACCCTATGAGTTTTTGCCATTGATTTCAATGGCCCATAGGATATAATGGGGCTGAAACTGACATTCCCTTTCTGACACACTTCTGGTGATGTCAGGGGATGTGGCATATGCTAATGAGTTATGCTAATGAGCTATGTTAATGAGCTCCTGCACCTCTTTTTCTACGAAAGGACACCTGCATATTAATGATGTTCTTCAGTATACCATCCCTATTTTTTTTTTAAAAGTTCAACCTTTATTGTTTCTTAACAAAGTTGTTGCAGCATTCCAGTTTCACAAACCCTGCATTATTTCAAAAGATCAACAGTGCAATCTATTACAGAACTGCACCCTTCTGAGCCCATTGACTTCAATGAACTTTGAAGGATGTAACTGAGATTGTACTGTGAGGCAACTGTTGTGGTTGTGTGCTACAGTGTTATTTTACAAAGCCTGGGCATAATTACCTTGTGGTTGAAGGCTGTGAGAGGTCACGTGACAGCCACTGGCACTTCGAGGCATTGGACAGTTATATACAAATACATGAACTTGTCATTATACAGCCTTAGATCACTGGTCCCTCTAATTCAGTGCTGTGTGACTGGCAGCAGCTCTCCAGGGCCTTCCCAACACTTGCTACCTGAGATCCATTAACTGGAAATGATGGGGCTAGAACCTGGGATTTTCTGCGTGCCAGGAATGTGATCTGGGACTAAGCCACAGCCCCGCCATGGCACTGTCACAGGAAGCTGGGCCAGTGGAAAGGAGAACATCTCATGTCTCTTGAATGCAAGCTGTTGCCATTTCTTTAACAAGTCACAGCTCCGTCCTGGGTCATTTCAAGGTTGTTGGGCTGAGTAGCTTCCAGACCAGACCTCTGTGCCTGGGGTTTCCAGGGCCTGAGTGTGCTGGAAGAGGGAGTGCAGCTGAGGCCAGGCCTGTAGCTACAGTGGGGCATCTTGAGGCTAGGCCCCTTGACTTACAAGCAAGACCCCACAACTTTCCATCCAGCCCAGGGCCCCCAAGAGGCAGCAGGTGTGGGGAGGGGGCCAGGTGTTCCTTTAATTCAATTAGCCAGTGCCCCCTAAGAAATTTAAAAATCCTGGCTATGGGCCTGGCTGAGACATTGGTGAATTGTGCTTTGATCTTGTTTGTTTTTTTAAGCAGAGGAATGAATGGCAACGTTTTCTGGGGATCAAAATCATGGTATAGTTTGGATGATTGCCAGTTTTTCAGATAGTTTCCATAATTTCTAAAAAAAAAATGTAAACTTTTCTCCCATTTTGTGATTATAGAAGGAAGCCAAAATGAGGCACAGCTACCAGCAACAATTGTGTGATGCACTTGCAATCCTCAGAATAAACTATTCAGTGAGTTTCTTATTCATTTATTTATTAAAACATTTAGATCCTGCCTTTCTTCTTGGCTAAAACAGCTAAAACCAAAGATAAAATAGCAAGCCCCAAATCTCTCCCCCTGTTCCAAGATGCCTGCCATTTAAACCACCTCAAAAGCCCTGGCAGGCAGGCCTTGCAGCACCTCCTGAAAATCTCCAGAGCCTCTGCCTGGCCTCTGCTCAATGCTAGATGGGCTACTCCAACCATAGCTGGCATACAGGGACATATGGGAGGAGACAGTCCTTCAGATATGTGGGTCCCAGTTTGTGAAGGGCTTTAAAGGTCATAACCAGAACCTTGAATTGAACTTGGAAACAGACTGGCTGCCAAGGTAGCTCTTTCCAAATGGGCAATATATGTTCCAGGCAGCTAGTCCCTGACAGTAGTTGGACTGCTGCATTCTGAACCAGTTGTAGTTTCTGGATTGTCTTCAAGGGCAGCCCCATGTGGAGCTTGCTGCAGTAATCCAGCTGTGAGGTTACAGAAGCATGGATCAGTGTGGCCAGATCAGCTCAGTTTAGGTAGTGAGAAAGCTAGCAAGTCAGATGCAGCTGATAGAAGGTGCTCCTCGCCACCATGCCAACCTGTTTTTCAAACAGCAAGGTAGTGTCCCTGAGCATTCCCAAGCTCTTAACCTGCACTGGAAAAGCCAGTGTTACTCCATCTAGAACAAGTAGATTCAGTCCCTCTAGAATATCCTTCCCAACCAGCATTACCTCTGTCTTGTCTAGGTTCAGCTTTAGTTTGTTCTGCCTTAGGCACCTGACCACAGCCTCAAAGCGCCAGTTCAGAACCCTGATGGATGCATCTGGGGGCTTGGATAATTTAATATAGAACTGGGTGTCTCATACATATGTTGTGGTTATTAGAATGGTGCTGGGTGGGGGCACATCTCAGCAAGATTTGCCCTGTCATCTGTCTGGCATTTGCCAGTATTCTGAGTTGACCTCCCTGACTAGCTGCCTGACCCTATGCGCTGATGCAAAAGCGCAACAGCTCCTTGAATCTCGGTCAGGACAGAGCACCAATATAAAGGTCCAGATGAGATTCTTGGGCTGGCTCTGGCTTTCAGCCCTACCACTGATGGACCAGCAATACAGGAATATGCAACTACTGCTGCAAAAACCTGTACTGCAGTGCTTCCTTGCTTCTCTCCCCTCCCTTTCCTACTCAAGCACAATAAAAAAGACGATTCGCTGACCTTCTTACTTGCTGGTGTGCATTGGGTTACCCTAACAGAACTGTTCTCTGATTGATTATGTTATTGATAATAATTTAATTTTTTTTCTATACTTTTCTCAAGAGGCTTAGGGTGGCGCAGCACCTGTACTACCCCCAGTGCAATCGATTTGGCTGAGTTATAGTGAGGGGCCCAGGATTCCATAGCAAGCAGGTCTTTCTCTCCTGCATTATGGTCTTGCTCCCCAAGGAACTTAAAGCAGTACATAATAGTTCTCCCATATTCCATGTGATCATCACAGTAGACTAGACTGAAAAAGAATGTGACGGGCCCAGGGTCCCTCAGCTGCACAGATGGAGTAGGGATTTGAACTCCAGGTCTTGGACCAGTGCTCCATCTGCTAAACTGCTGGCTTTCTTGGCAATGCCAAGCCAGGGACTGTTTTGCTTCAGCTGTAGAGTTGGTCATAAGAACATAAGGGAAGCCAATGTTGGATCAGGCCAGTGGCCCATCCGGTCCAACACTCTTGTCACACAGTGGCCAGAAATACCAGTTGCCATCAGGTGATCCACCAGTGGGGCCAGGACACTAGAAGCCCTCCCACTGTTGCCCTCTGTTGTCATTTTTAACACAGCCATGTGATTTGGGTTAGAAAAAAGATCCAGTGGTCATAAGCCGTTGCTTCCATACCCCTGTGAGGCTCTCTCACTTGGAACAACTTCTTGCTTCAACAGAAGTATTTCCCTACTGGCAAAGGTCTGCCTGGAGAAGAGGATGAACCGTTCGCCACAAGGTTTGAGAGGCTGAGAGAGAGCCTTGAAGAGAAGGATGCTATAATTGCAGATTTAGAAGAAGAAATAGCAGCCTGTAAAGTGAGGGAAAGTAAGAAGGTAGGCGGTCTGAACACACATTTTTTCAAAATACTGCAAGGGGAATAGGCCAGGAAGCCTGCATAGGATTCAGCTGACAGTTGGGTGCGCTTCATTTGCATGACTTTGTCCGTCATAGGTACTGTTTGTGTGTTATAGCATGTGCACATTTCTCATACGTGAAAGTTGTCTTGGTTTTTATTTTAGCATGTGTGAGCTCCAGAGAGCTACTCTAGGTATATACATATACCCAATGGGATTTTTTATTCTGTGACTTTGGCTGCAAGTATCCGTCTATACCTTCATACTAAGCAGGTACTGCAGCTGACACCCAATGCCAATCTGATTATATTTATTGATTGCAGTGGTGGCCCCCCAGAATTGGCAAGAAAATCACTTCATGCCACCCAAAAAAATACCCCTTGCCTTCCAAGAGGTGCAGAAATAAGACAGAAGAAGAGGACCTCCAGAGGTGCCAGGAAGTAGTTTATTCAAAAATCTAGAAGTAATTCTGGGTGTATTGCCTCCAAGGCTAACACTTTAAGGCTTGCTTTTTTCAGTGGGACAGTTAAGCACACAATTATCCCTCTCTTATTGAATCAGTGGGAGTTGTGCTTAACTTTGGCCAGACCAGCACTCCTGTGATGAAACCTGCACGTGTTGGAAGAAAGTACTGTGTAAACTGGCCGTAAGAATAATGGCTTTCATGACAGTCTGAAATACAGTGAAACCACTTGGGCCTTTCTGCAAAACAATACCGTTCCCATGGTAGACCCTACCACTTGAAGCAAGGATTATTTTAGCACCATCACTGCGACTGAGCAAAATAAAGCTTTTAAAAAACCCAGTAAACCGAAATGAATATCCTCCTCTTGCAGTTTTCGCTCGTTGCTCATTTAACAGCACACTTAGTACAAGTGCCCCCTCTTGTGGATTTAGATTACAGAGATGAACTCAGTATTTCAAGAGCTGGTTTCCAGGCAATGTTTTGCTACCCTATGGGACTGCAAAAGCGACACGGATTTTGCAGGAAAGAGCCATCAGCCAGAGCAGACAGGGTCAGAGCTTCATTCATACATCTTCCATTTGGATTTTGCATTCTGAGATAGCTTCATACACAGATAATCCTTTATGAGAAAAGGATACTCTTGGAACCAGAAGCTGGGTTCAGATGTTGCAGTAAACGGTTAATTTATTTGAACTACTTACTGTTTGTACAACAAATTCTGGTTAGTCTACAGATGCAAGAAGCAAATCCCAGTTTGTGAGTAAGCGCCAGTATGTCTGCTTCTTGTCTCCTCTGCCTTCAAGCAGAGAGGACATCTTCTGTGTAATCATCATCTCTGTGACCATATATCCACAAGGAGCAGCACTGTACAACAAGCTGTGGTTTGTGAATTCTGACATCAAAACAAACCACAAATACTACAAACTAATTAAGAAACCAGCTACTTTGAAGTCTCAGATTGAAGTCTCAGTGTTCATATGTCACAACTAAGTGGGATTGGATCAAACCGTGACTTATTGTGATGTCTGAATGCAACTAGACCATGAAACGATTTGAGTGACAAGGAAATACAATAATTTAGATTCACCTTCTATAGGCAGTTTCTTGCTATTTGGTTTTGCTCTTGCACATGGGTATTCCCATGTGCTGTCCATCACACACTTGCATGGAGAAATTTAACCTGTGATCTGGAGCAGTGTGTATATTCAGTGCTGATTCCTGTAGTTGTGGTGAATGGGAGAACATGGTTGTGACTACAAAAATGTTGGCAGCTGTACTCATGTTCTAATTGTTCACATATTTCCTGTGAGCGTGACTATGTTTGTTGTGTAGGATATCTTGGGAGCACTCTTGCGTTGCAGGAAAGTATTGTGTAAACTAGCCTAATAATAATGGTTTCCATAACAATCTGGAATGTTAGCCAAATCTTAAGGACCTTTCTCCAAAAATATATCATTCTTGTTTTAGATCATATTTATACTTGTTTGGACAACATAGAAATAATTATAGTTAGGAAATATTCTCCCACATTTCCTCCCAAATACTAAATAACATTAGATTTTAAGTCTGATGTATGCATAAATAATGGAATGCTAAACATAAAGCCCTGCTGTTGAAATACAGCCATAGGGATTTATAAAGCTAAGTCAGTTCTCTCATTAGAGATTTAATTGGTTTTTTAAAAATAAGATTTTGCTTTTAAAGTCACAGATCTGTGCATGTTATTTGACAATGAGAGTGGAACTAGGTGTGTGTAGTTCCATGATTCTTTGAACTTTTTTCTTTCATTTTTTAAAACAGAATATCACCACTGGGGCTATTATTTGAAAGGTGAGACTGGCTTTCTCCTAATCTCCCCACCCACGCAGCTGTTTTTGGCTGTACTTTAGAAAAATTGATGTATTATCATTTAAGTATATATATAATATGTATTACATATGTGCCTGTGTATATATATGTATATATAATATGTATGACATATGTAATCATTTAAATATATATGTAATATTAAATATTTATTTATTTAATAATTAAATAAATTTCTATACCGCCCTCCCCACAGAGCGGGCTTAGAGCAGTGTAGAACAATCTAACATAAAAGAATATTAAAATGATCCGATATACAAGTCATACAGTTATAAAATCAGAAACCTACATGGCCCCACAACAAAATACTTGACCCCCATAAGCATTGATGTGGTGGGGAGGAGAGTGAAGAGGAAACTGATAAATCGATTGCTGTTTAAAAAAAGTTGCTGGCCTCAACCATATGCTTGGCAGAACTTCTCTGCCTTACAGGCCCTGTGGAATTGTAACAAGTCCCACAGGGCCCTGATGTCATTTGGCAGAGAGTTCCACCAAGTCGGAGCCAGGACTGAGAAGGCCCTGGCTCTGGTTGAGGACAGCCAGACATTCCTTGGGCCAGGGAATTCCAGTAGATGTTGTTCTCCTGAGCATAATGCCCTTTAAGGGACATACTGGGAGAGGTGGTCCTACGGGTACATTGGTCCCTGACTGTTTAGGGCTTTGAAGGTCAAGACCAAAACCTTGAACTTAATCCAGTATTCAACCTGGAACCAGTGCAGCTGGCAAAGCACAGGTTGAATATGAGCTGTTAGCAGCGGTCCCCATATGGACCCGGGCCACTGCACTCTGGACAAGCTGTAACTTCCGGATCAGCTTCAAGGGCAGCCCTGTGCAGAGCAAGTTACAATAATCAAGCCTAGAGGTGACTGTTGCATGGACTACTGTGGCTAGGTTAGGGTGAGACAGGGGGCCAATTGCCTGATCTGGCGCAGCTGGAAAAACACCAGTCTGCCCTGAGCCCGTTCGCGCGGAGGGCAGGGTATAAATCGAAGAAATAAATAAATAATAAATAAATTCATGATCTGGGCCTCCATTGATAAAGAGGCAACCAGAAGCATGCCCAAGCTCTCGACCATCTGCACTGGCACATGGTCAAGAGCCAGAAGTTGGCATCTCAAACCTGAATCTTCCCCACCCAGCCAGAGAACCTTGGTCTTTGCTGGATTCAGTTTCAGTTGGCTCTGCTTCAATCACTGCACCATGTCTTCCAAACCCTTGGTCAAATTTCTTGGGGTGGTGTTCGTCCGTCTGTCCATCAGCAGGTACATCTGGGTGTCATCAGTATACTGATGGCATCCCAGCCTGAAACTGCACACCATCTGGACGAGAGGGCACATATAGATGTTAAAAAACATCAGGGAGAGGTTAGACCCCTGAGGGACCCCGCAAGCCACAGACCCACTCTCCCAACACTATCCTCTGTCTGTGACCACGGTGAAATGAGACAACACACCTCACCGTCCAGCGACAGTGAGGCAGTAAGCCAGCAGATTATGATTGACTGTGTTGAACGCTGCTGTTGTCAAGCCAACCAGACCTGTCTGTGAGGGTGACCGGCACAGTTTCCATCCCATGTTCGGGGCGGAAGCCAGACTGGAAGGGGTCTAGTGCTGATGTGTCCTCCAGGAAGCTGAGGAGCTGCTCAGCTGCCACTGTCTCAGTTATCTTACCCGGGAATGAAATATTCGAAACTGGGTGGTAATTGGAAGGATCAGAACCATCAGCGATGGTTTCTTCAAGAGCAGTATTACCACTGCCTCTTTTAAGCCCTCTGGATAGACCGCTATGCTGACTGCAAAGTACTGGAGTCGGAGATGCGTTGTAGTGAAATCAGCAAGCATGTTTATTAGCGGGTCAGATGGTGCATAACAACCCGGGCTCAGGGGCCCTCTTTTATTCTGGCTGGAGCCACACCTCCAGCCTCGCCCAATTGTCCCAATGGGACCTTAAGGTTGTGGTTACAGGTCATAGGCTTCCTGGAGGAACCTAGGCGCTAGATTGGTGGCAAGTTACGATCCAACCATCTATTGTCCTTCCTGATCCAAGCTCAGGTCACTGGCCTGGCCGTGTGCGTTTGGCCACGTGGCGGTTGCCATTACAGTGAGCACATGGCTACCACCATTAACATACATTACACTGAGGGACAGATTGATAATCTCCATCTGAGGGCCCCGTATACCCTCACCGCCAACCTGCACCAGCCACAAAGGATACAGGTCCAAGAGGCAAGTGGTTGGCTTCGTAGCATTCAGGATCCTGTCAACATCAGCCTCAGAGAGCTGGCTGAATGCAAAGGCAGCCAAGGGGCCTCTAGTTCACATACTGTATCAAAATTGGCAGGCCGGTCGAGGTGGAGCGACAGGACTTTCTCCACAAAAAAGCTGGCAAATGCCTCACAGTTTATGGCTGAATTACTAGACTTTTTTGTTCTCTCTGTGAGAGAAGTTAAGGTTTTAATGACTCTAAACAGTTGTGCCAGGTGAGAGCTAGCAGATGCGATGAAGGCTGCATAGAATTCCCTCTTGACAGTCTTCACTGCCATCTCATAGGATTTCATGAAAGCCCTATAAAATAGAAGAGAAGAGATTGGATTTATACCCCGCCCTTCACTACCCAAAGGAGTTTCAGAGTGCCTTACAAACTCCTTTCCCTTCCCCTCCCCACAAAAGACACCCTGTGAGGTAGGTGGGGCTGAGAGAGCTCTGACAGAAACTGCTGTTTTTCAAGAACAGCTGTGCCAGAACTGTGTCTTGCCCAAGGTCATCCAGCAGGTGCAAGTGGAGGAGTGGGGAATCAAACCCGGTTTTCCCAGATTAGAGTCCGCGCACTTAACCACCACACCAAACTGGCTCTCGAAGCTTTGTTGTGAGACCGTCTCCAAACTCGCTCTAGTTGTCCAAGTTCCTGCTTCATCCCTCTGAGCTCTGTGGTGTACCACGGGGCAACTTGGGGCTGGAGTGAGGAGGATGCCATCGATGGCTTCAGAGAGACGGGAATTCCAGTCTATCAGAACATCCCAATGAGTCACCCGGGGGGGGGGGGGGAACGGCATCTTGTAGAGTATTCTGAAACCTAATTGAGTTCATTGGTCTCCACAGCCGAGCATAAATGCATATATGTATTATCATTTGATATATATTTATTATATGTATTATCATGTGTGTCTGTGTATACTAGTTTTCAGAAGCCAAGAACTGTGGGGGAGTGGTTCCAGCAGAGAAACAAGAAAAGGGTCCAGGGTCCTTGTCCCCTCATCCCTGTACTAGTCTTCCCTTTCAATTTGAAATTGGACTCTGTAAAAAAGAAACAGGTCTGTTAAAAGGGTAATGTAAACATGTGCCACCCCACCCTAACTCCCTTTAGATTCAGTAGGACCAAATAAGTGTGTAGGATCAAGCTGCAAACTGAAGCTTGTCAGCTGGAAGGTTATCTCTAGGACTGTTGTGCGGTAAATACTATCCCTTGTGACTGTCTGCTTAATCCACCACTTCTGCATTGACACATCTGCAAGGGATGCCAGCAGGGATGGAGCAAGCTCATCTGGTCTAGGATGCTAGAATGGCTGGCTTTCTCACTCATATTCCAAAGAGAGAAATCTGTAAATAATTTGCCCGTATTCCCTCCATTCAAAGGATACCACAATTTATATCCTCAAAATAAAATGTAAGCACTAGGGTTTGGATCTGGAATAATTTTTCCGCTAACAGGAACAGTTTCTGATGATTACCCATCCCATGACAGATACCCCTCATGTGGTTCCTTAGGGTCCTCTATTCTCCTGGAGCAGCATTTTGTGGGCATCAGCGGTCTGCAGTGTGTATATGTGGGGGGGGGGGAGGGAGAGACAGGAAAGTTTCATTCTACTGATGGAAGATTTCAGTGTGGCTCCAACCCCAAGTCACATCATATATTTAACAACAGATTTGTTGCAGAATGAAACTGGCAAGCCAGTAATTGCATTAAGTGACAGGGCATTAAGCCTTCTGAAGTTTATTAACTACGTTTTGATTGCTACCCATTTTCTTCAGTCGGTATTTAAATCCTCTGGGTCAGCAAGCAAAACACTTTCCTGCGGGTAGAGGGTAGCAAGAAGCCACAGTGCAAAACCTGCCACTGTAACTGTTGCTGCAGAAAACCATCTCTTTATTAATCTCGCTGATTAATAAAGTGCAAGAGGAGCCCCAAGTGGTTCATTATTCTCTCTGCAATTCTTGGTTTATAACAGATGGTGGAGCTGAAGGTTAACCATGCCAGAAACCACATAATGAGAATTGATGCAGAGTAACCATACTGGGTATCGATGCTGCTTTCAAAAAATAGGCCTATATCTCTATTTTTAAACCACTAGTTTGAAAATGTTACTCTTCCATTCACTTGATTAGTTCCACTTATTTATGATCAGGATGGCTGCTGGCCCAGTAAGCTATTGATGCCAAATTCCTCCAGAGCAAAGGAACTGTGCTTAAGCCTGTTAAGGCCATCAACAGTTCTTTAAATAGTCCTTTGAAAATGTGGATTTGTTCTGTAACCACATAGAGTTGAATAATATCACAGGAGAATATTGATTAATCACTTCTTTGTTACCGTTTGATATTTGTTAACCCCCTCCGGCAGGTCTTTATTAAAGACTTCCTAGAAGATTTTCAGGATTTTGATCTTAACAACAATCCCCCCCCCCAAGCAGTTCATGCCTAATCCAACCAAATAACTAGTAAGAATACATAATGAGTTTTATGCATGGGAAACATTACTTTGAAGTGTCTTTCACTGGGCACGCGTAATTTGAAGGATTATCATTTAATTGTAATCATTCCTAGTAGTTTATTTTTTTCCAAATAATTGCTGCATAATAAAAATAGCCAAATAATTGTTGCAAACAATTTATTCACTGAAGAAGAAAAGCTGCCAACTTATATAATGCACAGCTTCTCACGTCACTGTACTGCCTGATAGTCACTGATTGTCAAAATGGCATCAAATGGGTGTTTTAGTATAAGCACCATGCTCGTCATAATCTCTAATGCCCTTACCCTGAAGCAGCTTCTTTGACTTCAGCAGGATTTATTCAGGAGTAATGTTTTGTTTGCATGTATGTCCCACTAACAGCCTTCTCTTAAAAATGTTTTACTTGGAAATAAATCCCACCAAGTTCAGTAGTGCTTGCTTCCAAGCAAACGTGCTGAACTTAACTTACTTAGATCAAAGCTGGTTTACATTGCAGCAGGTCTACTGCAGGTGTGTTACACAAATCCATGTGTAAGAATGCAAAATATTAATGGAGATGTCACACATGGAGGGGTCTGCTTTGATAGGGGTAGCTCTTTGTGCATGTGTGGAGTTTACTCCTGCCCTAAATTGAACTGAATGGGATGGATGCTCATATTCAAACTCTGTGTACAGAACTTTATATTGGGGTGGCAATTCATGATGGAGGGAAGGCGGCATAGTATAGCCTGATCTTGTCAGATCTTGGAAGCTAAGCGGGGTCAATGCTTGGAAGGGAGACAATCAAGGGAGATGCTGCAGAGGAAAGCAATGGCAAATCACCCTCTGCTTCTCACTTGCCTTGAAAGCCCCTTGCTGGTAAAATATCTGCTACTTGATGGCACTTTACACACATAATTCAATAAACGATGAATTAGTCTTTCAAATTAGTGGGTGCCATTGCTTACAAAGGAAAGCATGCACAAGAAGCATCTGTGAGACCTGCACATGTTCATCAAATTACAGGACTGCAGACCTAAAACAACAACAACACTTGTATAGTTTAACTGAGCCAAAATTTCTGAGATCATTCAAATAACTGTCTCCGCCTATGTAGACTTCCAGCCACTCTGTTGTGGTCTGAGCTGCTTCCATTCCTGATGCCATCTTTGACAGAAAAGGCCTGCTCTGACTTATAGACCCTGTTCTGTCAGCCTTCTCCTTGGCTTGTGCCAATTCCTGGAGAGTGCTATTCCACTTCCTTCCACTAGGGTACCGCTGCCACCACTGTCCTTTTGGGGTCTTCCTGCCAGGAGGGACAGACTCCTGACACCCCTTCTCAAACTGAGGCCCTGCCTCTGGTCTCCTGCTGCCCAGCTCCTGCTTAACACAGGGACCAAATTCCTTCTTCGGGGTCCCCCTGGAGGATTGGCAATGGGTGCATTGATTGCTTGCCTTTTCCCTTCCTGGGACTCCCCTCTTACAGTAGCATGGTCTAAGGCATTTGGGGGAACTGTGTGGTCCAGAGAACACTACCAGCTTCAAAAGGTAATATATTTATTAAAAAGAGAAAAAGGGTACAAGCATATTTTCATTACAGCGCCAGATCTGCAACCAGAAAGACAAATGAAAATCAGTCATAATCACATCCCTAGTTCTAAAACATACTCTAGCTAGAGATGTTGAAGTAGAGTAGGCAATTCCAAGCTTAGAAAGTTACAAAATGTTCTAAGGATGTTTCATTACCTCTGGCAACTTGGTTCCAGCCAGACTGCCAGGTCTAGCCTCATGTTCAAGATGGCCACCAGCCTGCTGACCAAGAATCAGAATCAAGAGACAAAAGCCAAGAGAGACCCTCCCTCCTGGGAGCAACCACTTTTATTAAGGCTCTGACTCCACCCATTCCACATCACACGCTCGCCCCCCTGTGACCTGGTCCGCCCAGGTCACACAAGTGGACCCTAGGCCACGCAGTTGCATCCTGGGAGCCCTCCTTGCAGGCATTCTGGGAAATCTCCAGGAGTCACCTTGAGATTCCTAACACCAAATGCCTCAGTTCCTTTGGGAGCTGAGCCATTTATATAACTATGACAGGTAACTGACCTTACTTCCTGTTGTTCCAGGGAGAAGGGAAGGGGGGAAAAACAGGAACATTCTAAAAACTCAGGCCGATTCCGCACCAATGGTTTGTTTTCTGTTCCCCCTGGTCTAATTGGCCCGATTCTGTTGAGGAAGTTCCACATTTGTCGCCTTGCCCCAAATCTAGCATTACCTTCCCTCTCTTCCTCAAGTGTGATTTCCCCTCCCTTTCCCGCCCTGGCATGAGCAGGGGGGTTTTTTGTCCCCCCCCCCCCGTCATTGCGTTACGACATCCTGACACAACACTGATCTGTTGTTGTGTCATGGTGTCGTAACGCAACAATGGGGGGGACAAAAAAAACCCTGCTCACGCCAGGGCGGGAAAAGGAGAGGAGAGGTGGGAAAGGGGAGGGAAAGAAGCAGAGGGGTGTCAAAGAAGTGGAACAAGAAACCCTGATTTGAGAGTTCCCCACTAGAATCCCCCGACTTCAACCCCGTGGCAAAAAAAGAAACCTGAAAATCCCTGAAACAGAAGATCTGGGGGGAACGAGGATTAGATTCGGGCCAACTGCTGACCCGGGGCAACAAGTGGGGAACTGTTGATCTGCCGTGGATTTTATTGGGGGACGACACTGGGGCAACCACTGATGTGGAATCAGCCTCAGAGTACTAACGGGGTGTTTCTCCACACCATCATACGCCGAACTCTGCATAAACTTTTAGCACCCAGTCATGTGCTCAGTTCAGTAGTATTTAATCAGCGTGGATATAACGGGTTCTATCTGTGGGAGGATTGACTGAAAGTAATGGCTGTCTTGGGCTGAAACAGGCATATGGAAAAGGCCCGAAGCCAGGGGTGGGCAATTGTTTTGGCTCAGGGGCCACTTTGTGGGAGCGGAGGTTAGTGGAGGGCCGCACCTTTTAAAATAATTGCATTCATTAGTTAATTTTGCATTTCAAAAAAGGTATAAATTGTATCATAAAAATCAATAAATATAAATTAAATAAAATAGTGGTAGTTTTATTCAATTTATTTATTGTGCTAATTTCATATCATCTATAGCTGCAAGCACATTTAATTTTAGAATCAGTTTAATGAGACAAATGTACCCTATCACACTTTTCTACAGTTTTTTGAAATCAGGAGTGAGATTGCTTGTTGAGATTCTCATCAGCTGCAGCGGCACCACCAAGTTTCGGGGCGGGGAGGAGGGGAATAAGCCCCAATGAGAGACACACAGGGGAACATAGGGACAGAGAGGAAGACACACAGAGAGACGGACAGAGAGAGACAGACAGACAGAGACAGAGAGAGACACACAGGGAACATAGGGAGAGAGAGAGAGAGAGAGAGGAAGACAAACAGAGAGACGGACACAGAGAGAGAGACAGACAGAGACACAAGGGGAACATAGGGAGAGAGAGAGAGAGGAAGACACACACAGAGAGGGACACAGAGAGACAGACAGACAAACAGAGACAGACTCAGAGAGACAGAGAGAGACACACAGGGGAACATAGGGACAGAGAGAGGGGGGGGGGACACAGAGACACACACACATGCAGAGAGAGTCAGAGAGAGAGAGAGACGGACAGAGAGAGAGATTGCCGAAAGCAGCTGCCTGCCTGCTGCGCCTCCGTGCAACCCGGGGAAGGCGAGGGTGGGGGCGGGCAGGGCTTCCCCGGAGCGCTGCGCTTTGGCGCGGCCCAGGGAAGGCAAGGGTGGGGGCGGGCAGGGCTTCCCCGGAGCTCTGCGCTTTGGCGCGGCCTGGGGAAGGCAAGGGTAGGGGCGGGCAGGGCTTCCCCAGAGCTCTGCGGCCCCGGGAAGAGGAGAATGGGGGAGGGAAGGTAACTTACCTTCCTCCTTCTGCCTCCTCGTCGCCCAACAGGGCTGCTGGGAGCAGGGGGTGGGGCTTGGTAATGTGCCCGCCCCTGGACACTTCACTCCCAGAGCGCCGCTTCTCTGTGCTCCGGGCCCAACGGAAGCCTGACTGAAACCACGTGGCCGACTGTCTTGGCCGCAAAAAATTCTGTGGCGGGCCGCATGTGGCCTGTGGGCCGCAATTTGCCCACCCCTGCCCTAAGCAGTTCTAATACTAAGTGTCTGTTGATGTGAAGTTATAATCAGTGGGACTCAGACAAAGCCCAAGCGTCCTTGTGCAAGGCATAATGCACCACCCTCCACAGTGCCAGAAAATGAGCCCACTCACAGCTCTGATAACATGTAAAGAAGCAAAATCTAGGAGCACAGTGGGAGCTCTGCCATTATGGCCTGTGGAGAGACTGGCTATTGTAGGTCTGTGCCTTCCCCAGCTGACTATGAGAGTAGGCACATGCATGTTTCACCAGGTCCAGTGTTCTGGGAGTGTAAATGGGGCGGTTTTGCCCCACTGGCCTAGGATAGAAGCACAGTAGTCCTAGGATAGGATAGTCCAGGCAAAAGTCAGGTCTGATACAGCAACAGTAGGTCCCAAGGCCCAGAGGCAGAAGGCACACTCAGCAAGCCAAGCCTAATTCCTAACAGCAAGTGACTAGGCCTGAAGAGCCAAGCCTGAGGAAGAGTTTATAGAGCCTTATCCTTGTTCTGATTGGCTCTCCCAGTCACATGCCACTGCTGGGCTGGCACAGACAGTAATTCCTTAGTGCTGTGGCTCTCTTCAGGCTGAGACAGTGGCTTTCATATGGCTGCAGTGGTACAAGGAGTAAAGTGCTGGGCCCTGGCTCCCAGCATCCCGGGTTTGAGACCCCAGGCACCTTACAGGTAGAAGCCACAAAGGTAGGGCTGCCAAGTCCAACTTGGGAAATATCTGGGGACTTTGGGGGTGGAGCCAGGAGACTTTGGGGGTGGAGCCAGGAGAAAGGAAGTGACATCATTTTGTGATGTCACATCCTGTGATGTTCCTTCCACATGCTGACACATGAACTCATGAAGTTTCCTAATACTGAATAAGGCCATTAGTCCATCAAGGTCAGTATTGACTACTCAGACTGGTAGTGGCTCTCCAGGGTCTCAGGCTGAGATCTTTAATGTCACCTATTACCTGATCCTTTTTTAGCTGAAGAGGCTGATACCTCCTGCATGTCAAGCAGATGCTCTATCACTGAGCAACGGCCCTACTGAATCCTTCCTCATCTCGGCAGAATATGAAGCACTGCTACACAAGTGCTAAATATGATTTTCATATCATAAGAACAGGAGAGAAGCCACAGTGGATCGGGCCAACAGCCCATCCAGTACAACACTCTGTGTCACAACAGTGGCCAAAAATACCAGGTGCCCTCAGGAGGTCCAGCAGCGGGGCCAGAACTCCAGAAGCCCTCCCACTGTTGCCCCCCAAGCACCAAGAATTCAGAGCATCACTGCCCCAGACAAAGGGTTCCATTTAGACCTTGTGGCTAATAATAGCCACTGACAGACCTCTGCTGGATGGGGACAGAGACAGACAGACAGACAGACAGACAGAAAAACGAAAGAAGGAGAGAGAGAGAAGGAAAAGAGCTGGCACAGGCACTTACTTCCATTTAGACCTTGTGGCTAATAATAGCCACTGACAGACCTCTGCTGGATGGGGACAGAGAGAGAGAGAGAGACAGAAAAAAGAAAGGGAGGGGGAGGGGGAGAGAGAGAGAAGGAAAAGAGCTGGCAGATGGACTTACCCCAGGCCCAGCAGCAGCAACCTTTCAATCTTACACCAGCCGCATGCAAAAGCAGGCCCTTCAGTAAGAGCTTAGTCCCTCGTTAATCTCTGGGCGGGGCTCTCTTGCTAACTCTTAAAGGGGAAATGTCTGGTGAGGCTTTTCACTGCAGGCTCTTCAGACATTTCCCTTTAAGAGGCCTGGAAGGGAGAGGGCCCGGCAGGCTCCCACGTTCCCCTCCTGTTGGCAGCCATTGCCTCCCCCCAGTGGCCAGTTTTGAAAAAGCGGGGGGGAAGCATGAAAAATCGGTGTTTCCCCCGCCCTACCGGGGGACTTGGCAGCCCTACACAAAGGAGAGAAAGATGCTGCATTCAAGTGTCACAATCTCTGTCTGCAGTGGGCATGAACACAGCTTGTTGTGCTTACATGGTCCTTCCGCCTCTTCCCCTCGCATGCGAGCACCATTGAAGGCTTTGGAAAGCCTTGAATCAAGCTCCAAACGAAGGTTCTTGGAAAAGTGAAAGCTTGTTTTCTCCCACAAACTGAGTTTCTGAACTAGAGTTAAACTGGAGTTTAAAATTCTGTGTAAGGGAAGGAAATAAACTTCAGTCAGTCTTGTGCAGGAGAATTTCCCAGGGGATTGTGTACCACGTTAAGTAGTCAGATAGGGTTCCATTTTGGATTTTCCATTTCAAACAATCTAAGTCTTGGCCTGGCCCAACTTATTGAATTGGGCTATAAGAAGGTACAAAAGCCAAAGAGTTTTATAGCAAAACAACATAACTTTCGAAACAGTTGGGATGTATGTTCCGAAACACCTCTCGGTATAAGTGTGCTAAAAACCCAGATTTCAATTCCAAGGTTTTTCTTACTTCTTTATCTTCAAATGATCTAGGAGGAAAACCCATTTTCAAATGCCAAGTAAATCTAAGTATAATGTTGCTTATTTCCTTGTAATAATTGTTTGAATGACTAAACGGTAATGTTTATTAGATTTTATTAAACAGTCACTTCAGAATCCAGTATGATGTTCTTGGGCCATTGCAAAGCTTTTCTGCTGAGAGCTCTCTGAGATCGTTTCCAAAGAAATATACGCAGTAAAATCTCGACAGCCATTTGACAATCTATGCAAATGCCTTCAATCGCTTTGAAGCAGAGGAGAAGAAAGAATAGCTCTCCAAATAAGCTTGGATGCATACGAAAGTCTTTTCCATAATGAACGTGGCAAGATTTTAACAAAGGGCATGCATAATAAAAATGTAAATGAGTTTGCTTTACTAAAAGTATAACTTTAAAGTCTTTTGTTGCTTGCTGTCCTGGAACTTTCCTACAAGGTTATCACTGTTTTGCATGGAGATTTAAACCAGAGTCTTCAATGGTGCTTTAAAAGAGAGAGAGAGAGAGAGAGAGAGAGCCTGAACGGCCCATGTGTGATGTGCATGCAAAGCTATCTTAATGCTCGGAATATGAATTGCCTCTGGGTGGCTCCGGCACCAAGCAGAAAGCCAACTGTGTCGGTATCAGGCAGCCTGATGGACTCCATGTGGCTCCCAGCCTGAAAATTTCACCACTTTTGACATGTGATGTGCCCCTCGTAGCAACAGCAGCACTGTCGCCGAGTAAGCGGCACAAAGGTGACGAGTCCCCCTTCTCCTGAGCCGTGCTCTTTGCAACCCCCTGGAGCTGGCCTGCCCGTGGGTTTCTCCTGCCCGCCTAGTTACAGAGAGCACTTCATAAACACGGAGGCCAGTGTGGGTGGATAGGCCCCAGCTGCCTTCCTGGACGTAGCTGCCACAATACATTGGCCTGAATGATGAGGGCAAACAAACCGTGTGATAGGCATTATTCCTGTCAATAACCCATCCCCATGTGTTACGGTCTTTGTACTTAGGGTGCTGCAGCCTTTCTTCCGTCATCTCCCATTTAGACTCCTGGTTTTCCCTCCATTCATATTGTAACTAATATGACAGGATTCAGAAAATTATATGATAGCTTGTATTGTGTAATTATTGTGCTCCCGCAGACGCATATTTACATTTCCCCCGCACACTCCTTATGCATTAGAAACAGACAGCTTCTTGATTTTATTTTTGTCAGGTTCCACATGAGGAAGACAACGAATTTGAAAAAGAATTTCTTCAGCAAGAAAACAAGGAGATGCGGGAAGAAATTGCTTCCCTGAATGGAAAAGTTGTGCGCCTTCAAGAAGTGGTGAAACGAAAAGAGAAAGAGCAGGTTGAATTAGGTAAACTTTCTTATGGGACAAGTAACAGGTGGCTGTCTATATAGGCATAGTATTAGGAAAATCTAAGATCCACTAACAAAAAATGTGGCAGGCAAACTTGGTGAGTATGTTTACTGAGAAGGAAGGTCCGGTGCGTTAATTGGGGGTTATTCCAAAGGAAGTGTGGATACGCTCACATCGCTTTCCTGGAATTTTATCATTTGCCTCCGAACTTTGAGATGGTCCAGAGCTTTTCAAACTTTGGAGGCTATAACCTTGTTTTACACTATGTTTTCCTTGTGTTTACTGCTGGGGAAAGGAAGTTTGTTATCCTCTGGAATGCTGAGACTGAGTTAAAAGTGAGAATGCACAGTCCTATAAAATTCTACCTAAACCTACAATGCATTGCATTTTATACTAATGGCAACTCATCAGCTTTTAGATAGTGATCCATTGATGATGAAGTATAGCAAGAAATTGATATAAATTAAGTATAGGTGATACATACAGGACGATATGTAATCCATTTTGAGTCTCAGTGAGAGAGGGTGACTATAAATAGCATGCATGCATGCATGCATAAATAAATAAATACAATGTGTGTATGCTGGGCAAGATAGTGTGCAAGATGTCTAGAGAGGTCAAATGCATCCCAGAAACTTGATTCTGAATATATTTTGCTGATTTTTATTTTTACAATGCTGGGGTTTGTGGCATTTGCAAACTGGTGTGTGGAATAATGCCAAATCCTAATATATCCAGACAAATATGTCTAAGGCTATAATCTCACTTAACTTGGAGTGAATCCCATTAAATTTAGTGGGACTTAACCTCTGTTCACATTGGACTGGGCTGTTAGAGAAATTGTTGGTTGGTTAGTTAAAAGTATTAGTATGTCACCTTTCCACAATGCCCAAGATTACTCCATATTTTCCTAGTAACAATGGAAAGTAACAAAAATGTGCAGCTACAGATAATTTCTGTCTCTGTAAATCTTTTATGGTTTTTGTTGTTGTTGTTGTTTCCACCCTACTCTCTGGCCCTCTAGAGGCACCCTTGAAGCAGCTCATACCAGCTTTACCTCAGTACAATCCCCGTCACACTATTTAATGGTTAAAATCTTTGAAACAAAGTTGTACTAACAGCCTCCCTGAGCATAACAAACCAGTTATGAAATCATTATAGCTTTTGTAGGAACAAGATTGTGAGGGGGAGGGGTTATGCCAAAACAATAACCTTTGGGCAAGGATATGAATTTAACATGAAGCCGGCATTCTGCTGTTTTACCACCTCGCGCAATGGTGCTTGCCCCATCCCACCCATCCCCACCCCCAGGGATGGGGGACATCAGAAACTCGGTGTGATAGCCATAAAGAACCACCTGCTAAAAAGACTTTGTATTAGCTGTGACTAAAGAGCAAGGATGTCCAAGGCCAGTCTTAATGAAAAGCTTGGGATGCTTGGACACACTTGGCTCTTGAACTTATTTCTTAATCTCTGTCTCTCTGACTGGCCAGCTGAACAGCAGGAAGAGGGCTGTGAATGTCAAGGGCAGTTGTGAAGGTCACCGGTCTGCCATGGGCTCCATCCACCACGCATACCAGTGGGTTTACAGGCTGGCCTGTGGAGTACAATATGAATCTCTTTAAATAGCCGTGTAATTTCATGGTCTGCTCCCTCCTCCCCTTCTTCTCCCACTTCTTTTAGATACTGAAATTAAACAATTGCAGGACAAAAGAGAAAGGGATCTGAAGACAATCGAAAAGGTACTGTATTTTTCTTCCCCCTGACAGTGATGAATTACTAATCCCAGGGGCACAAAAGCTTCGGTGTTAGCATCCTGCAATCAAAAGCTGGCCAGTCTTCTCAGTGTCCCAGCCTTTATTTTAAATTTTATGGAACCCACTATCTTTTATAGCCCAAACAAGCTGGCGTTCTTAACTTGTGGAGAATATGGTTATTAGGACTAGTGGTCTGTGGGGGTTTTAATGGGGAATGTTTAGGGAGGCTCAGTGACAGAGCGAACACTTTGCAGGTAGTGGGTCTCAGGTTGACTCTCTGGCACCACCAGCTTAAAGGTTCTGGTAAGTAGGTGATGGGATAGTGGTTAGGAGCACGGACTCTAACCTGGGAGAGCCAGGTTTGGTTTCCCACTCCTCCACATGCAGCTGCTGGCATGACCTTGGGTCAGTTACAAGTTATTTCAGAGCTGTTCTCTCAAGGGCAGTTCTCGAAAGAGCTCTCTCAGCCCCACCAACCTCACAGGGTGTCTGTTGTGGGGAGGAGAAGGGAAAGGAGATTGTAAGCTGCTCTGAGACTCCTTCAGGTAGTGAAGGGTGGGGTATAAATCCAATCTCCTCCTCCTCCTTCTTGACCTGCGTCACTGCAGAGCCACTACCAGTCAGGGTAGACAGTGCTGAGCTTGACAGACCAGTGGTCTGCCTCAATATAAAACAGTTTCATATATATGACCCAGGAGGCGCTCATGAAGTGTGAAACATCCATCCCAGCAGATGGCAGGCAGTATGAAGCTGTAGGCCTGTAGTGAGAGCACTTAAGAGTCTGTCCTTTGCTTGACCGACAGAAAGTGTTTCTAGCTCCAGTGGTTGACCTTGGGAACCTTGCTGGAGAGCTCACCCTCTGCGTCTGGAGACACAGCTGTGGGCAGGCTGGCCCTTTGACTTACCAGGAAAGTTCATGGTGGGCTACTGCCCTGGAGAAGTGCTTAACAACCTCTGCTGTCATCAAGTGCAGCCAATTTCCCTTCTGACAATTTCATTTTGAATTTTAGCTATTGAACACACAGGAAATGCTAAAGCTGGAAGTTGAGAGAGAGAAGCAGAGAGTTCTGTCGAAAGCTCGGGTGAGTTACGGTAATATTAACGTTACAGATTAAGCTTACTGTTTTGACAGACCTGATCTCAGACACGGCATTTCAATGTCTTTTACGCCTTTCCTTCCCCTTCTTCAGATAAAATAGATGCAGGGGTTGAGCTGGTGTAAAAATTCAAGTGGAGAAGCACATCATCAGTGTACGTGACAGCTAGACAAGATGCGAGAAACCCATGACTAGTGCTTGTGGTGTTTATATTTTTTTCCTTTAAGCAGTTGTGGAGGGTGCTGAATTGGTTTGGGTCCATGGTGCTGTAGAGCAAGGGGTTACCTTTTAAGATTTTTTTTTTTAAACAGGTGGTCCTTAGTATTCAAATGCAATACAATCGGTGGTGGAAAGGGCCATCAAGTCACAGCCGACTTATGGTTATTCTAGCAGGGGTGTCAAACATAAGGCCCGGGGGCCTGAAACCGGGCCATCTTATGCGGCCCACGTGCAACTAGTGCAAGGGAGGGAACAGGAGACTGCTTGGGGAGGGGAGTGGGCCTTTCCGATTGTGGCTTCAGCATGGCGGAACTAAAGATGTGAAGGCCTGGAAAAAACCCAGAAAAATTCAGGAAAAAATTGGAAAAAGAAAAGAAATTTATTATGGAACATTTTATTTTAACATGATGAATAAAATATTTTAAGACAAGGTGTTCAAATATTTTCCAAATCATTTCTAAAAAATATGTATGGTATCAGATTAATCTAATTTCTGTTTCAATCCAGGCAAAACCTTCAGTTTTTAGAGGTCCATAATAACTGTGACAATGACAAACACAACAGAGTAGCTGCAGAAGCAGAGACTGAAACTGATAATTACAGCTCAGAAAATGATTCTGATTAAATTTCATGCCTATTCATTGAAACTTAGCTCCAGGAGTTGGTGCCAGCCCCCCCCCCCCCCCCCCCCCGCGGGGGAATGCCTGCTTGTGTCATGGCTGCAGCAAAATGATCCCATTCCCTGGAAAGGTCCTTGTTCCTCCGACCAGCCTTCTGAAGGCTTCAGCCACCACTGACGCTATCCTCCCAGAATAGTGGTATTTCTGAGGCTTGGATTAGTAGCTGTCCCCTCTCTGCCAGCTCTCTCTCTCTCTCTTTCTTTCTTTCTTTCTTTCTTTCTTTCTTTCTCTTTCTTTCTTTCTTTCTTTCTTTCTTTCTTACCTTTTTACATACTTCCGGTGATGTCAGGTGGTTTAGCATATGCAAATAAGTTATGCTAATAAATTATGCTAATGAGCTCCTGCACCTCTTTTTCTACGAAACGACCCCTGGTCCCACACTTCTTCTATACACTTCCCCCCTTTTCAATTCTTTTTATGAAAATGGTTTTTTTATTTTTATTTAATACTGTGGAAAGGAAATATGAATAATTGTTACTTCTGGATTTTTAAAAATTGTTTTGTGGAGGGTTTTTTGTCTGTTCCACATAAACTAGTAAACAGTTCAGGAGATTGTTGCTCCATTTATTACAATTACAAATAAATATTATTTAAAAGGTGAATTCCGTTCGTAATAATTGTTTGCATACACTGTATTTTTAATATGCTAGTTGTGATAATTTCATGCCAAGTAAAATTGTCCCTAGTCATATTTTATGTTCCTAAAGTAACAGAATGACTTTCAATCTGGAAAAGAAAAAAAAAAGGCTAATGTGGCATTTTTAAAAAAATTTCCAAAAATTTCCGTTTTTTCCCGGGGGGAAAACAGAAAAAAACAGGGTTTTTTCAGAGCTTCAAAATTTCTGGAAATTTTACATCTCTAGGCAGAACTACCTTGTCTGCAGCAATCAAGCAGCATGGGAGCGTCTGCCCAGTGCTGCACTGCTGGGTCTCCAGTCCATCTATAAGGGTTTTCCTTTGCGCACACCCCCTCACAACCAATGCTCCCTCTAAGCTGTGGAGTCTTGTGAGCAAAAATTCTACATTGTGAGCTACTGGCATTAAAGCTGTGAGCAAACAATTTAGCTGCTGAATAAATTAGTTTGCTCTGGAGCCCTCCTTCCTGAGCTAGGACAAAATTGTGTGAGCTGGAGGCTAAAAAACTGTGAGCTAGCTCACACTAACTCAGCTTAGAGGGAACATTGCTCACAACCCATGAGGCCTTGCAGTGAGCATACAACAACTTGGAGCTTACCAGCTGCTGCTTTATACAGTTTCTATTTCTGGTACCTGGCATTACATTTAATGGTACACATGGCCCTGCCCGACAAAGTGACGTTTATGTCAGATCCAGCCCTTGTAACAAATGAGTTTGACACCTCTGGTTTTCAAGGCAAGAGCTGTTTAGAGGTGGTTGGCTACTGCCTGTCTTAGTATAGTGACCCTGGACTTCCTGGGCATCTGGGGTGGCTCCAGGTGCCAGCGGGGGCCATAGGGTGCTCCTGCTGTCTGTCGGGGTTTCCGGGATTGTCAGGGCAAGCTCCACAGGGCCCGAGTTCATCCTCTGACCTCAGACATATTTTCCTTCCTCAGAAGACCCCACAGAAGTGCTGTTGCCCCGTGGAGCAAACATACCAGATATAGGACAAGAGGTCTAAGTTGAGACAAATAGCGGCTCTGTGGCACTGGTTCAGATAGGGAAAATGGCACAAGGGGGCAAGGCTTAAATTTCCCTGCACCTTGTGCCATAGCCCAGTCAAAATTGGAAATCTGTGTCTCTGCAATTAAAAAAAAATAGTCTTTTGAAGTTCTGTATGCAGAACTCCCAGTGTTTCCTCTGGTTTGGCTCAGCCCCCAGGAGTTTTGATTTATGGAGATTTTGCTGCTGCTACTGACGACAGGTTCATAAAGGGCCCCTGTATTGGATGTTTGAGCATTCTGTATGGATCTCATCAAAGCGGTGGGCACAATCCACCATCATTTCATAGAGGCATCTGTAAGAGACATTCCCAGTGGCCTTTTGAAAGGAGGCAAGAACTTTCCAGATGGCTGCCCCTTTATTTTATCATTTGACTCTTGGGGAGGGAAGGGGAGGGGGGACTTGGTTTCACACTGGCCACCACCGGTAGGTTTTTGTTACAGTAAGCTGAGTGGGTTTATTATATGAAAAAAATAAAACACAGCTTGACTTGCTTTTTCTAAATGTGCCAGAGAAGAATGATGCAGTTCAGAAGAGAAAGGCGTTGTGAATAGCAAATCAATACCACTTGAGCTATTTAAATATTCACTTTTTTTTCCTGCAGCTTGTCACAGTTTGTGCCAAGTTATAGCTGCTCTGCTTATTTTGTTTTGTTAGTCTCAGCACCACGCGTCATGCGCTCTCGCATAGAGGGCCATATCCTGCGGGCTCTTCAGCCAGCTTCTGAGCACATAGTGGAAACAGCTCTGGGTCTGCATACGCTGCAAACTCAGCAGGGTTAGGGCTGAAAACATCGGCCTAAATAAAATTCAGTTGTATTTTTCAGACAAGGTCCAGAACTTTTGAGCTGCTGCCCTGTAACTCTGTAGGCTTTACCAGATAGGCTTGCTTTGAAATCAGAAGCGTGGAATAACAGGACTGTCCACAGTTACTCAGGGCTTTTTTTGTTTTTTGGAAAAAGAAGTGCTGGAACTTTCAAGAGGGATATGATGAAGTTTTCAACCTGTAAACTGAAAACTCATGAACTTTTAAACATTTTGTCGAAGAGGTTCCAGAACTCTGTTCTGGCATGTTCCCCCAGAAAAAAAAGCTTTGTTCAGAAGTAAACCTCACAAATCTCTAACCTGCAGTCCTATGCAGAGTTACTTGAGAATACAACCTATTGAAATCTTTTGTGCATACCTTCGAGTAAACTGTCTCTCTATACATTTTTATCTTACCCTTCCTGCAGGGAGCTCAGCATGGTTCTCTCGTTCACAATGTCGTCTTCACACACACACACCTTTTGAGGCTGAAAAAAGAGTGACTGGCCCAAAGCAGAGCTGCCAAGCCCCCACTAAGGGCAAGGAATACCCCACCCTCTGTTCTGTTGCCCACTGCTACTCTGAGTGACACTGGGAGGGAAAAAGTTAAACTCATGATGCTGGCTGCAGCATCATGTAATTTTTGTTAAAAACCTGAAGTGACATACCGTATTTTTTGCTCCACAAGACTCACTTTTTCTCCCCCAAAAAGTGTGTGTGGGGGAAATGTGTGCGTCTTAAACCCCCCTCACCTTTCCCAAGCCACGGCACCGAGCAGAGCTAGGTGCGTCTTATGGTCAGGTCTGTCTTATGGAGCGAAAAATACGGTACATAAGGTAGCTCTAGGAATCATCGGAAACTCTGTGGTAAAACCATAAGGTTTCCAGTGATTCCTAGAGCTACCTATGTCACTTCTGGTTTTTTTCTGGAAGTGACATGACACCTGTCACGGCTCAGGTAGGGTGTCACCTGATGCTGCCACCACTCTGGTTTTAGGATCCCTTGAGAAGGCCCAGAGCACCCTCCCAAGACTTTCAGACCTCCCTTATTTGGCCGAATAATATGCATGAGGACCAGGCAGAGTAAGCAACAAATAAAAGGTTTATTTTTACAGGAGGTCAGCCCAATATGGGAAACAAATAAGGAGTGAGAACAAGAACAATAAGTGGGTGAAAGGAAAAGAAATCAAATGCCCTAATGCAACTAGACTCACAGTCCCTAGTTCATTGTCTCAGTTGGGCTTGAGTCTACTCACCCGTCCTCTCAGGGTGAGGGTCTCTCCCAGCAACAGCCTTCCCTCTGGCCCTGCTCTCTTGGAAGAAAGAACAGCTCTTCTTCTGTACCTGCTTTTTTATTGTAAATCCCCTTTCTCTGTGATTGGCTAAAATTGGCACCAAAACCTCTCAGGGAAATCTAGGAGTTGTAGGCCTGGCCTCCTCCTCCTGCTACTCAGGCTCCCTGGGCCTGCTAGGCCTTTACTTGTACAGCCCAGATCATGACAACACCACAGCCAGTGTTGCAGCCCTCAGTATCTGTGCCCACAGCCCTCCCACTGATTGCTAGGCATTGCCTGGCAACCCTAGCCCAAAGTCACCCAATGACCCTAGCCCAGGGGTGGGCAATTGTTTTGGCTCAGGGGCCACTTTGTGGGAGCGGAGGTTAGCGGAGGGCCGCACCTTTTAAAATGATTGCATTCATTACTTAACTTTGCATTTCAGAAAAGGTATAAATTGTATAGTAAAAATCAATAAATATAAATTAAATAAAAAAGTGGTAGTTTTATTCAATTTATTTATTGTGCTAATTTCATATCATCTATAGCTGCAAGCACATTTAATTTTAAAATCTGTTTAATGAGACAAATGTACCCTATCACACTTTTCTACAATTTTTTTGAAATCAGGAGTGAGATTGCTTGTTGAGATTCTCATCACAGCCTGCAAGTTAATGTCTGTCAAAGAGCATCTATATTTACTCTTGTTAATATTCGTGTCTTGGCGGGCCGCAAAAAACTCTGTGGCGGGCCGCGTGTGGCCCGCGGGCCACCATTTGCCCACCCCTGCCCTAGCCCAAAGCCACCCAAACTGGTTCTCCTCAAAGGGTGATGTTGGCATTCTGTAGTTGGAACTTCCAGGCGTAAGTCCATAAGAAGCGCTCAGCTGTATCAGAGCAGTGGTCCATCACATGCAACATCTTGTTTTCCATGATGACCTGTCCGTTTAGTAGAGGCTCAATGTGTGGAAATGGGCAGTTAAAGCTTTTTTAAGGCAGGGGGGTAAATAACATCACCTGGTACTAAATATCATCCCCTTAAGCCTCTGTTAAAGACATGTGTAGTCCTAAGAACGCTTTCCTGGGAGTAAGCCCCCTTGAACAGACCTGAGGAGGATTCTGAGTAGATCCATTTAGGATTGCTCTGTTAATTAATAAAAGTAGCTTCTAATCCAGGACCTTTTATCAATAGAGTTTTGCTTGTTTATGAAAACATTCATATGCCGCCTTTTCTTTTGGTTCAAGGTGTACTCATTTTCACTGTGTTATTTTTTTAAGGAATTCAGAGAAGCACAGGAAATGGTGGCAAGATTAACTGAAAAAGCAGCAAAATCAGAAGTGGAAGCTGTAGCGGCAGCAAAGGTGAGTTAGTTTCTTTGCTCTGTCAGTTGTTGGATGGCCAAAAGCCTGGAGAACAAATGTCTTGCCCCTTGAATAATGTTCGGAAGCGAGGAGGTGAAGCTTTTCATGGTACAGAGGTAAATAATATCACCAGGTAAATAACATCCCATTAAGCATCTATTAAAGGGACAAGGCATTTTTTTTCTCCAGGCAGTTGGCAACCCTGATCTGATGGTCAGTGCTTGCTGCTCCTCATATTGTATGTAGCAAGTTGTTTTGGGTTCCACCTGCTAAGTATTTTGCACAACTTCAGTGGGGCTCTTTAGCCCAGCCAGTGACATGGTACATCTGGAGACATCCTTATATGATGTTTGCAACCAGTGATGTGTTATGAATACTCTCTAATTTTGTAACCTTGCTTTATTTTATTGTTCATTACATGTATGTATATATTTCAGATGGCGACCCACTCTACTTGTGGGGGTATCTTTTCCCCCTCTTTACTTATTTTACCCCTGAAACCAGCACTGGGCCCACTGTGGCTCCTGCCTCACCCACCACCACTATCACTGGTGAACCCAGTGCAGCTTCTGGTCTCCGCCACCAGACCCACCGTGGCTGCCTCCCCCCCATATTGCTGCCACTGAGCCTGGCATAGCTCCTAAGCTCTGCAGCCGTCCCTGCTACAGCTCCCTGCCTCCCACCGTCACCGAAAGTGGTAGGCTTGTTGTCTGCGCATGCACAGACAACCCTTTTATTTGGGGAGGGGAGGATTTTAACCCCCCCAATGTATTTTTTTTTTAATTTTCAGATTATTCTGCAAACCTGGGGAGTACCTAGGTTTGGAGAAATATCTGGTTTATGTCAAGGTGGGCCCAATCTGTGAATTTAAGTATTCTTGATTGCTTTCATTGTATTGTTAAATTGCATGAGCTGCCTTGAGTTTCTGTGAGAAAGGCAGACTAAAACTGAAGTAAGTAAATAAGTAAGAAGAGCTCTACTGAATCTGACCAAGGATCCACCTAGCCCAGCATCCTGTTTCTCACATTGGTGAGCTAGATGGTCCCAGGAAGTCCAAAGGCAGCAACAGTCTTCCTCAGAATATGGGGGTTCCATTCAGCTATCATGGGTAGTAGACAAATTAGAAAACATCATTTTGAAATAATAAATAATAGTTAGAACACTAGGCATGGTGCAAGTAGTAAAAAAGAGCAAGTTGATAAATTTACCATGTAAAAAACAACCAGCTATTATCAGTATATCTAATTCTAATCTGGTATTAGTTCAAAACCTGTAAATCCTGTTTAAGCAGGGGGGAAAGCATCTCAGACCACTTTCTATTGTCTTAAGAACTACTGTCTGTTTCCATCTTCACTTTCAGCCAATTAGCAATCAGGCTGGATTGTTCAGCTTTCCAAAATCAACTTTCGTGAGGCTTCCCAAACAAGATACATTTCTTTCACTGGGTCTCGTGAAAGAAAGATTTCCAAGAATTTTCAGAACTCAGCATTCTTACACATTGTGTCTCATTCCTTCTTTACCGCTGGCCCTTCCCCCCCCCCCCAGTTTTGACAAGCTGAATGCCAAAATAATACAGGATTGTTTTTGTATGCCTTTCCAAAGATAGATGGACGTTAGAGCTGATAAACATGGCTAAAGGTCACACTTTTCCTATATCTTCCTCCAACTTTAAATAGTGGCATACAACAAGCCAGTACTCTGAAGTTAAAAGGGCTAAATTCATGCCCAACTCTCCTTGACTCTTTGAAGTTGAATTGCTTACAACAGGTATTTGACGTTATTAATCAAACATATTTGGAAAACTGTGACGTTTGGTGAGAAAGCAACATATGCTGAGATTAGTACTATTCCAGAAAAAGGGCATAAATGGGACCAGTTAATTATAATGGGTAAATAGTTCCCAAATATTTGTAGTTTGTACTGAGATATGAAATGCAATCAGTTATCAAGATGCTGGTGTTTACTACACTTTAAGGAGGCAGTCCAATAACCCGTATATCACTGTCAGTGAGGTGCAGTGGTTATGTAGGGTCGTACTAGAATTTGGGAGAACCAGGCTCAGATCCCTGTTCTGCCATGGAAGCTTGCGGGGTAACCTTGGGCTCAATCACATTTTCTCTGCCTAGACTATCTAACAGAGTTGTTGTCGGGGGTCATTTTGTAGAAAAAGAGGTGCAGGAGCTCATTAGCATAACTCATTAGCATAACCTATATATAGCATATACTACACCACCTGACATCACCGGAAGTATGTAAAAAGGCAAGAAAGAAAGAAGAGAGAGAGAGCTGACAGAGAGGGGACAGCTACTAATCCAAGCCTCAGAAATACCACTCTTCTGGGAGGATAGCTTCAGTGGTGGCTGAAGCCTTCAGAAGGCTGGTCGAAGGAACAAGGACCTTTCCAGGGGACGGGGTCATTTTGCTGCAGCCATGACACAAGCAGGCATTCCCCCATGGGGGGTGGGGGGCTGGCACCAACTCCCGGAGCTCCCCCGAGCTCCTGCTTGAAATGACCCCTGGTTGTTGTGAGGATGAAGTGGAGGAGAGGAGAATAATGTGAACCACTTTGCTTCTCTATTGGAAAAGTTACCAAAATAATTGCTTAAAACTATTCTTTACTATTCTACTATATCCAAAAGCCCCTAAGGCTATAATCCTAAGAACACTTTCCTAGGAGTAAGCCCACTGGAATAAAATGGGGCCTACTTCTGGAGAGACCTGTTTAGGGGCTAGGATCGGGGAGATCCAGATCTGAATCCTGACTTCTGCCCCTGGACTCTCATGTGGTGATCGTGGGCCAGTCACCCACTCTCAGCCTAACCTACCCCACAAGGCTGTGAGGATAAAATGGAGGAGAGGAGAACGATGCAAGCCACTTTGGGTCCCCGCTGGGGTCAAAGGTGGGATACGACTAAAGTAAATAAAATGATACATAATAAATAAATTGATATTTATTAAATAAATAGATACTTAATAAATAGATCAGAGAAGCTCATAAAATGAAGCATCATTAAATTTCTTGGGATTGAGATCAACATGTTTTGCTGAATTTTTCAAATTTAAAATTGCTATATCATTGTCAGCATTCGGCATGGATGTAGTTAACATTGCAGCCACTCTAAATGAACTGGGCTTCAGCGATCCTTTCTTCTCTCGCCCCTGCACCCCCTTCCCAGTTGCCAAATGTGTCCAAGTCAACTTTTCCCTTTATGTGAATCAGTCAGTAAACAGAAATATCTGGGTATCGGGGGCTGGTATTCAGAAGCTTATGGGAGGGTGTACAGTGGGGTTCATAAAGCAGACATAAAAGAAAACAACATAATTACTGTTCAGTACATATGCACACTGTACTTTGTTGAACATGTTATCTGCTGACACTGGTTTGGTGGAGTAGCTTGTAGATACAGTGGCGGACACCTGCAGCCATTTCAAAAGATTTCCAGAGCCTTATATTTGTATATATCTGAACTGTGTTTGCATAAGATTTCTTTTTCCTCCGTAAAGAGACAAAACACAACAGGATTCCTGTGTTTCAGTGAAGCGATAGGCAGGTCTCACGAAGATCATATTTTTCACTTGCTAATGAAAATAGATATAAAATTTGTGTGTGTGTATATGAAAAAGGTTTAAAATTAGAAATGTAATGTGAAATGTCATTCTTATGCTGCATGATTATTGCCTTTCTTTATAATTAAAAGCCGCAGCATTCTGTCTAACCCACTGTATAGGAAAGAGTAGCATATAGATCTGGCCAAAACATAAACTTATTGCAATATTTAAACAGCTCATCCTGTTCATGCAATTAATATTTAGTTGCTTGAAAATAACATGGACAGATGAGTTACTGATATGTTGTAATGCATCTATAAATGGCTAGAAATTGGTATGTATATCTAAAAATTTGGACCATGCCAGGCATGTTCTGACTTTCCTCCTTATTTAGTTGTTTATTTTAAAACGTTTCTCTTTTTCAAAAACCACACAGGGTAGCTTACAGAGAATACACCATCTTGTTAAGTGGCTTACAGTGCCATCCTAAACAGAGATACACCCTTCTAAATTCATTGACTTTAGTGGGCTTATAAACTCTGTTTAGGATTATGCTGTAAATGAAATAGAAAAAATCACTTTGCTTGCACAGTCCATATGACCCAAGCTAATGAGTCTGAATATTATGGGATATGTGGTGTGTGTGTTACACTATATACTTACCTGGGAGTATGAATGTGAGGGATGTATTTGTGATTGTTAAGGTACTGAAGAAACCAAAATGTCAAAATACACAGAGCATTTAGGCAGAGCTGGTTTGTGGTATTTTGTCACCACAGGGAAGGTGTGCCTTGGATACCCTAGACCAGGGGTGTCAAACATGCAGCCCGGGGGGGCAGATCAGGCCCCTGGAGGGCTTCTATCGGGCCCACAGTGGAACTGGCTGGCTTCTGCTTCTTCTTCCAGTTCTGCTGCTGCTGCATCATCGTAGGTTTGCAGCTTACAGATACACACCTGCAATAATTCAGAGCAAGAGGCATCAGTTATCAGAAACTCTTAAATAAATAAAATATTGCAAGTGTGCTAATGTTTAAGCATGTTTTTATTTTAAGTATAAAAAAAACCCTTTGTGTCTGTGTCCTTTATAAAATTTATATCTCCGCTACATGGCATTACATTTTATGACACACATGGCCCGGCCCAACAACGTCTCATTTATGTCAGATCCTGCCCTACATTACAAATGAGTTCGACACCCCTGCCCTAGACAGAGAACCAGCACTGTGATTTTATGCACCTTCTTTAAAGACATCACTGTTGAGCAATTGATGGGTATTTGTGGTGCAGACTGACAAGAAGAATGTGGGTTTGGCGGGGGGGGGGGCATTTGTACCAGAAGAATATTTTACAGTTGATAGTAACTGTGTGATTTTGCATAGATTGATACACTCATTCTTTGGGGAAGTTTCTCCCACCTGGTCACATCCATGCCACCAACAGTCATCACCAGCCCCTCTCATGTGCTCCACCTCTTTCACAGTGCCACCCTAAGCAGAGTAATGCCCTTTTAAGTCAATGGGCTGAGAAGGGTGTCACACTGCTTCTAGGGTTGTCAACCCCCAGGTGGGAGCTGAAGATCTCCCAGAATTACAACTGATCTCCAGACTACATAAATTATTCATTCATTCATTCCACTTCTCCTGGAGAAAGCTGCTGCTTGGGAAGGTGGACTGCATGGCATTATACCAAGGTCCCTCCCCTCCCTAGTCTCCACTCTCCCAGGCTCCACCCTCAAATCGCTGGGTATTTCGAAACCTGGAGTTGGCAACCGTGTCTGCTTCAGACGACACTGTGAAAGAACTAGAGCACATGGGAGGGCCCACTGGTGATGGCTGTCCCTTTCTGAGCTATAGGAATGGTTTTACATCAATTCTATAACTCCTTGGAGTTGAGGAGTTGATCCATACCTTATGCAGGTAATAATGGTGTGGCTGAACTAGGCGATTTCATTCTTGGATAAGTTTGCAGGCAACATGGTTGACCCTACTGGCCTGTTGTGTGCCTAACAGATGGCAAATGGGTGCAGGCACAGCCAGGTCTGCAACCCTTTACGATTAAAGAGCCAAACTGCGTGAAAATTCAGAGCAAGAGATCAACAAAGAACCTGTATAAGAAAGCCCATTTGCATCACTTCAGCTATAAAACTTGGTGTTACTGATAGTTAACATGTTGGTTCATAATCTATAACGTTTTCACAGCCCAAGCACTGGTTGTTGTGAGTCCTCTATTAGGAAGTGGGAGAAACAACATCTCTCAATCAGTAATATATGCTAGAGCACCCTGTCCCATTGCAATGGCATCAATCTGCGCTTGATTCACACTTGGATTCTGGGCAGCTCTTCACCTCCATCCTTTCCCTTTCTGCGAAGCATCACAAAAAAGCCCTCTAGTTCCATAAAAAAAAATCTTAACCTGTTATTCCCTTCACATACTGGTTATTCCAGCATCCCATCTACTCCTCCAAACTCTTTACCCAACAATTTCATTTTTTAAATCTAAAGGACCACATTTGATTCTGTACTGAGCCACATTTGGCTCTGGAAACATAAGATGTAGGCCTCAGAGATATAGGGTAGTTTTCCACAGACAATTCTGTGGTTTTCACTCTGGACCTACAAGTACTAGTGTGAGGACTCAGCTCTGGCCTGTACCCATTGGTAAGACCCATTGGTCTATATCTCAGGGTCCCTGAGGCCAGCAGCTTAAAGTTCAGAACACAACAAGCAGAAGACACTGCTTTGCTGACCAGGAAAGGGGAGAAACCAAGGTCAATACTTGTCAATGGGTAAAGGGTGTTACTGCGTACCCCAGCCCCTCTTGTGCCCCAGTCTTGCTCCCAGCTGGCCCATGAGATTCACTTGCTCCTAACCTCAGATCCTGTTCAGTCCCCAGGGTCACTGATCATTTGCCCCACTGGTTCCAACTCCATTTTCAGTCCTTCGCTTTTGGTCACCTTATAATAAGCACGCTACTGTGTTTCCCCAAAGCGCCAGGTCCATTGATTTGTGATTTTTGTTGTGTGTGTTTTTTTCCTTCCCCTAGGCACATGTGGTCCAGCAACACAAACAAGAAAAGAAGTCGGCCAAAGAGCTAAAAGAAGCGGCAGACAGAGAAGCAGCAGCCAGAGACGCGGCCGAGAGAGCAGCAACAGAGAGAAAAGTAGCCGCAGCACGAGAAGCTGCAGAGCTCGACATTTTGTTTGGATCTCAGCAGGAATTGCTGGCATCTCTCTATCAAGGCGACAAGGTAGGAAGTCTTTCTTTCATGCCTAAAGGGTCTCTGAGAATAAACGTGAGGTCGTGTGGCCCGTCTTGTGACTAGTGTCCCCTCTAAGCTGAGTTAGTGTGAGCTAGCTCACAGATTTTCAGCCTCCGGCTCACACATTTCAGCCTTGGCTCAGGAAGGATGGCTCCAGAGCAAACTAATTTGTGCAGCAGCTGAATCGCCTGCTCACAACTTTAATGCCAGTAGCTCACAAAGTAGCATTTTTTCTCACGAGTCTCCACAGCTTAGAGGGAGCATCGCTTGTGACTATCATTGCAATAGGAAGACAGTCTAAAGCTGTATCTCCTGTTGCTGTTTTCCCAAGGATGTGTTCCCCTCCCCTCCCCAACAAAAGCCTTTAATGTGCACCTTCTCCTCCTACTTTCCCTAGTTAGGATACCCATTCCCAGGTGTTATTTTCTTTAGGAAAATGAGTACACCTTTTTTAATTTGTTTGTTTGTTTGTTCATTTTGTCATCAAATTGCAACCAACTTATGGTGACCCTGTAGGGTTTTCAAGGCAAGAGACATTCAGAGGTGGTTTGCCATAGCCTGCCTCTGTGTTTTCCCAAGGATGTGTTCCCCTGAGCTATCTAGGTCAGGGCACACTAGGGCTGCCAGCCCCCAGGTGGGGCCTGGGGATCTCCTGCTTTTACAACTGATCCCCAGCTGGCAGAGATCAGCTACCCTGGAGAAAATGGCTGCTTTGAAGGGTTGACTCTATGGCTTTGTACCATGCTGAGGCCCCTCCCCTCCCCAACTCCACCTTCTCCTGGCTCCACCCCCAAAGTCCCCAGGTATTTTCCAACCTGGACTTGGCAACCCTAGGGCACCCCTTTAATGGGGCCTTCTGAATTGTGGATAGGGGCCGCAGTGGCTCAGTGGTTAAGATGCTGAACTGCAGACCGGAAGGTCAGTAGTTCGGCAGTTCGAGGCCCGAGTGCCGCGTGACGCAGCGAGCTCCCGTCTCTGGCCCCAGCTCCTGCCAACCTAGCAGTTCAAAAGCAAGAAACTGCATGCAGATAAATAGGTACCACTGTGGTGGGAAGGTTACAGTGTTCTGTGCACCTCGGTGTCTAGTCATGTCGGCCACATGACCACGGAAACGTCTTCGGACAGCACTGGCTCTTCGGCTTGGAAATGGAGATGAGCACCGTCTCCTAGAATTGGATTCGACAGGCTTTCAAGCAAGGGAAACCTTTACCTTTTTCTGAATTGTGGAGTGGTGATTAGAGTGCTGGATGGGCATCTGGGGGAGACCCAGGTGGTTGTGAGATTCACTGCCTCTCTGACTTGGGGCCAGTCACTGTCTCTCAACACAACCCATCTCACCAGCTTATTGTGAGGATCAAAGAGAAAAGGAGAGAGAACCACGTGTGCCTCCCTGAACCCGTCAGTGGAAGCTGGGGTGAAAGTATACTAGATGAGTTGCAGTAAAGAACATATCCGTTGTTTCAGGGGGGTAGCCATGCTGGTCTGCAGTCGAAGAGCAAGATTCGAGTCCTTAAAATCCATCAAGATCTTCCAGGATATAAACTTTTGAGAGTCAAAACTCGCTTTGTCCAGATACCATCAGATAGTTATTGCCCCCTTCCTCCAAGGAAAAGAGTGGAATATACAGGGTTTTTTCCTTCCTTCCTTCCTTCCGAGTATTTTGTGTGTGTGTGTGTGTGTGTGCGCATGCATGCCTGGAAGTCATGGTTGACTTCTGGCAACCCCTACTGGGGCCTGGACGTTTCAGAGAGGTGACTGTCTATTGCCTGCCTCTGCGTCCCAGCCCTGGTATTCCTTGGTATTCCCATCCAAGTACTTGCCAGGGTCAGCCCTACTTAGCTTCTACAATCTGATGAGATCAGGCTTGCCTGGGCTATCTAGGGCAGGGCTCTCACAATTTTTTCTTGACAAGACAGACATAGGTTAGGCTAAGAGACAGTGACTGATCCGAGGACGCCCAGTCACTCTGTACTAAAATATGGATTGGGACCCAGATCTTGCTGCTCTTAGTGTGTCTTTAACACTGCTCCATACCAGCTATTGAAGTAGCCTCTATCCAACCAACTGTGGATAGAACATAGAGTTTCCCTGTGTTTCTCTCTACTCCTTCCTCCCCTTCCACTCAGAAAGGTCATTCCTGGGGTTATAGGGCCCATGTGATATGGTGGAATAGCTGTATAAGTCAGCAGACTGGAGTGAGGAGGGTCATGAGAGGGAATCCGTCCCACTCCTGTAAGCACAGCTACCCTGTCCTTCCTGAGGCCACCCCTACCCCCAAACCACATGACCTGTGATCTTGGGATCAGCCTTTCTGTGGGATGGAAAATGCTGCAGGAATGAAGAAGAATGATGTATGCTTTCCTTGCACCCCTTGCACCCCAATGGGGATGCTCACATCATTCCCCTGTCCTCCATTTTATCTTCACAACCACCCTGTGAGGTAGGTTAGGTTCAGTGTGCAACTGGCCCAAAGTCACCCAGCGAGCTTCCGTGGGGATTCGAACCTGGTTTTGCCGGATTCTGGTTCTGACACTCTAGGCACTGCACCACACTTGCTTGACAGAAGAGGTAGATAAATCGATGATTTACAAATATGCTAAGACCCATCCTTTCTTTCTGACATATATAGCCAAATATACCTGTTGCAGTGTTATGCATTTAACATAGAACAATGAGTAATGGATGGCTCTGTTTTGTAACACATGCTTCACATGTAAAGGAGGCTGCAGGCAAAGCACTACTAAGTGAGGTGACAAGGCTTAAGAAATCTGAACGCGAAGCAAGGGAGCGTGTAAAGAGGTAGGTACACAAGAATTTTCTTGGTATGCAAGGATTGTAAAAAGCCATATTTGTTTCATGATTGCCGAATGCACTCATACTGTTTTGCCTTTCAGGCTAGAACTGGAAATACTTCAATTAAATCAAGCCTGGGAACTGAAGTTTCAGATTCTGAAGAAAAGGTACTGCATTACTCTATCTGTCTGTCTGTCTGTCTGTCTGTCTGTCTGTCTGTCTATCAACATAAGAGAAGCCAATGTTAGAGCAGGCCAGTGGCCTATCCAGTCCAATACTCTGTCACACAGTGGCCAAAAACACCAGGTGCCCTCAGGAGGTCCAGCAGTGGGGCCAGGACACTAGAAACCCTCCCACTGACCCCTCCCCCCAAGCACCAAGAATACAGAGCATCACTTGCCCCAAACTGAGAGTTCCTATCTAGCTAATAGCCACTGATGGACCTCCGCTCTGTATGTTTATCTAATTCCTTATTGAAGCCATCCATGCTTGTAGCCGCCACGACCTCCTGTGGTAGTGAATTCCAGGTGTTAATCACTCTTTGGGTGAAGAAGTACTTCCTTTTATCTGTTCTAACCCGACCGCTCAGCAATTTCATAAAGTGCCCACAAGTTCTTGTACTGCCTTCTTCTTTCTCTACCTGCTCTATTCCATGCATAATTTTATAAACCTTGATCATGTAACCCCTCAGCCGTCGTTTCTCCAAGCTAAAGAGCCCCAAGCGCTTCAACCTTTCTTCACAGGGAAAATTTTCCAACCCTTTTATCATTCTAGTTGTCCTTTTCTGCACTTTTTCCAATGCTATAATATCCTTTTTGAGGTGTAGCGACCAGAACTGTACACAGTACTCCAAATGTGGTCGCACCATCGATTTTACAGGGGCATTATGATACTGGCTGATTTGTTTTCAGTTCCCTTCCTAATAACCCCCAGCATAACATTGGCCTTTTTCATTGCAGTCGCACACTGTCTCGACATTTTCATTGAGTTATCTACTACGACTCCAAGATCTCTCTCTTGGTCAGTCTCCGCCAGTTCAGACCCCATCAACGTGTATTTATAGGTAGGATTTTTGGCTGGTGTGCATCACTTTGCACTTGGCCACATTGAACCCCATTTGCCACGTTGATACCAACCGCCCATCCTCGACAGATACCTTTGGAGTGCCTCACAATCCTCCCTGGTTCTCACCACCCTGAACAACTTTGTGTCATCTGCAAATTTAGCCACTTCCCTGCTTACTCTCAACTCCAAATCATTAACAAACAAGTTAAAAACTATTGGACCAAGCACTGATCCCTGCGGTACCCCACTGCTTACCTCCCTCCACTGGGAAAATTGCCCATTTATACTCACTTTCTGTTTCCTTTTAATTAGCCAATTTTTGATCCACAAAAGGACTTGTCCTTTTATCCCAAGACTATTGAGCTTACTAAGGAGCCTTTGATGAGGAACTTTATCAAAAGCTTTCTGGAAGTCCAGGTAAACAACATCTATTGGGTCCCCCTTGTCCACAGGTTTGTTTACTCCCTCAAAGAACACTAACAGATTAGTGTGACACGATCTTCCCTTACAGAACCCATGCTGAGTCTTCCTCAAGAGATTTTGTTCATCAGTGTGCTTACTAATTTTTTCCTTAACAGTTTCCACCAACTTATCTGGTATTGACGTCAGACTGACTGGCCTGTAATTTCCCGGATCTCCTCAGGAACCCTTTTAAAAGATTGGAGTGACATTCGCTACCTTCCAGTCCTCAGGAATGGCAGCAGCTTTTAATGAAAGATTACATATTTTTGTCAGGAGATCCACAAGTTCACATTTGAGTTCTTCCAGAACTCTCGGATGTATGCCATCTGGGCCTAGTAATTTATTTGTTTTTAAGTTGTCTATCAGTCATAGGACCTTCTCTCCTCACCTCAATCTGACTCAGGTCTTTCAGCACCCCTCCCAAAATCAGCGGTTCTGGAGTGGGCAAGCACTTTTCATCTTCCACAGTGAAGACAGAGGCAAAAAATGCATTCAGCTTCTCAGCCATTTCCCTATCATTCTTCACTACACCTTTTACCCCTTGGTCATCCAAGGGCCCCACTGCTTCCTGGCTGATTTTCTACTTCTAATGTATTTGAAGAAAGTTTTATTGTTGGTCTCTATGTTTTTTGTGATATGCTCCTCATATTCCCTTTTTGCCTGCCTGATCACAGACTTGCATTTTATTTGCCACAGTCTGTGTTCCCTTTTATCGGCCTCACTGAGACTAGCTTTCCACTGCTTAAAGGAATCCTTCTTACCTTTTACCGCTTCCATTACTTTGTTTGTTAACCATGCAGGCTTTTTTCTATACCTATTTGTGCCTTTCCTAACCTGTAGTATATATTTTCTCTGAGCCTCTAGGATTCTAATTTTAAATAGTCTCCAAGCTTCCCCAATGGTTTTGACCCTTTCTACTTTTCCTTTCAGTTTTCTCCTCACATGTCCCCTCATATCAGAGAAGTTACCCCTTTTAAAGTTAAAAGTGGTTGTGTCAGGTTTTTTGGGCAACTCCCTATTTAAACAAATGCTGAACTCAGTAACATTATGGTCACTGTTCCCAAGTGGTGCAATCACTTTAACATCTCTCACCAGGTTTTGGGTGTTACTTAGGACCAAATCCAGGATCGCCTCTCCCCTGGTAGGTTCTGTGACCATCTGCTCCATAGCACAGTCATTGAATGTGTCTAGAAACTTAATCTCTTTTTCCCGACTTGAACACATATTGACCCAATCAATGTGTGGGTAGTTAAAGTCACCTATTATGACACAGTTATTTCGTCTAGCCGCTATCTTTAATTCATTCATCATTTTATAATCTGTCTTTTGATCTGGTAGGCAATAACAAACTCCCAATGTTAAGCTTCCTTTTGGGCCCACTAATTCAACCCACAGCATTTCCAGAAGGGAATCCAATTCTACTACCCTCTCAGTCTTACTGGACTGTATATCCTCTCTGACATACAGAGCCACCCCACCTCCAACTTCCCCCCGCATCCTTCTGATATAATATATAACCAGGAATCACCGTATCCCACTGATTTTCCTCATCCCACCAAGTTTCTGAAATACCCACAGTGTCGTATGTTTTCCCCCAACACCAAAAATTCCAACTCCCTGATTTTACCTCAGACACTTCTAGCATTAGTATGTAAACATCTATAGTTTCCCATACATGTTAGGCCTACAACCTTCCTCTTGCTGTCTCGAGACCTTGCCAGGCAGTCCCTATCATTAGCCACAGTGTCAGTGGAGAATTCTAATCCATTTCCTTGTAGGAAAGTAACAGCTACCCCTTCATCTCTTTGAGATGAACCATCCCGAACCAGAAATTTTTCATCTCCTGTCAGCTTTCCCCCAATATTCAGTTTAAAAACTGCTCTGCCACCTTTTTGATTTTAAGCGCCAGCAGCCTGGATTCTTCTCGGGACAAGTGGAGACCATCCCTCTTGTTCCAAAAAGCATTCCAGTGCCTGACAAACTCGAACCCTGCCCCTCACACCATCGTCTCATCCATGCATTGAGACTCCTGATCTGGGCCTGTCTCTCCGGCCGTGTGCGTGGAACAGATAGCACTTCTGAGAAGGCTACCTTGGAGATCCTGGCCTTGAGCCTAAATTTTTCCTCCAGGACCTCACGACTGCATTTCCCCACATTGTTGGTGCCAATATGTGCCATGACCACTGGCTCCTCCCCAGCACTATCTACCAGCCTATCTAAAACACATGTAATGTCCACTACCTTCTCACCAGGCAGGCAAGTCACCATCCAGTCAATACGTGGTTTCGTCACCCATATGTCTACCTGCCTAAGGATCGAATCACCAACTACCAAGAGCCCCCCTCCCTGCCCAGGGATGGTTCCTTGGTACGAAAGGATACCAGTTCACCAGCTGTAGAAAGGTCCCTTCTGAGGGCACATTCCCCTTATCCACAGCACGGTGCCCTGTTCCCTCTTGACCCCAGGTGCTGCCTTAAATAGAAGCCTCCCCCAGCAGAGGGTGTGGCTAGCTGCTATTCAGATGCACCCAGGCACTCAATTGCCGCCAAACAATGGCCCTTTCTGACCCTATCTCAAGCAGCCAGCATTCTGCAACAACTCAAAACTCACTCACACACTTCCAAACACAGTCCCCACACACAGTCCCCTGAACTAAATCACCTCAGCTGAAAGCAAATTAAAAAAAACACTCACCCCTCTTGCAGCACTATCTCCTGCCGCCTTCCAGCATATAGGTGCAATGTTGCCACAGCTGAGCATTTTAAGGCCCACGGATTTCAGCTGGAGAGCTATGAACAAGCTGGTCTTCCAGTTGAATTCAGTGGGGCAGTTTATCACCTTTGCTAAAGGCTGTGGCACACACTTTAAATAATACATATTATCACTATTATTTACTAAGTAAGATGGGAAGCGAAGCGAAGTAAAGTGAAAGCTGATGAAACTGACCAAGCATAGCTGCCATGTTACCTTCATACATTTCAATAGACCTGGCCCCAAAAGATAATGGGGGACACAGGTTGGTGAGTTCCAGAGGTTTCTCAAAGTATTGGTCGCAGATAGGACAGAAGTTAGCCTTGAAACCTCCAGCTGCCGTGTTGAATGACTCTGCTATCATATGCCCATCACAGCTATGCAAACTGCAGCAGCATCTCTGCCTATGACATCATCCTGAGGGATGCACTGGGAATCCCTCCCAGAGACTCGACTCATTGGGCAAAAGGAAAGGAGGCAATATTAACTGGGCTCTCCTGCCCTGGGGAGGAGGAGGATGCCTGCCCGATGTTGTCAGAGGGAGGGGAGGGGTTTGTGGCTCAGTGGCAGAGCATCTGCTGGGCATGCAGAAAGTCCACAATTCAACCCCTGGCATCTCCAGTTAAAGAATCTGGAAAAGGTGACATGGGAGACCTCTGGCTGAGATCCTGGATTGCTGCTGCCAGTCTGAGTAGACAATACTGGCTATATCTTCTGAATTATAAGGGAAAGGTGCCTCCAGCTTTAATCAAGGGAGAGAGAAAGAGTGTGTGAAAGAGAGAGATCTGTGCCCTAGATATTCAAAATTTGGAGAAATCTGCTGTGCTCCACCAAACGTAACATGGAAGGATGGTAATTTAACATCATTGGAATCCTCCAGATGTAGGCAACATGTGTAATTCAAGCCATGTCATATTTACTATGAAAACTCTTTGAACATTGAGGATGGCAAAGCAATAGAGTCTTCTCTCCTACCACTTTCCCGTAAATCAACTATTACCAGTACACCACATTTTATGTTCCTAAGCAGAGCTACACCCTTTTCAGCCCATTGAAGTCAATGGGCCTAGAGAGACACAACTCTCTCTAAGATTGGACTGTAAAAAAATTGATATTGTATTTGTTTTGCTCTGCATATAGGGAGATATGATAAGAAAATAGGAGCACTGGTAGCATATTGTACAAATGAACAAATCGTACATATGCCTAAACGGGTTGTTCTTCTAGCTTCTACTTGTCCTCAGACAGCTCAGCTCAAATTTCTTTTGGAAATGTACATATTTGTTCATTAGACATTAATAACGCTAATAAAAAGCTAAAGAATAAAGCTAATATTTTCAGTATGCAGTGAATGGTCTGTAATTTTCTGAGTTCAGCCAAAGAGCTGGTTCCAGTTCTTTTGCGAGCTTTGTTAGTTTGTTAGTTAGTTTTGATCAGCCACTCCTTGATTGCTGGAATCACAGACCAATAAGGCCCCCTATTTTGTAGCAGCCAATGAAAGGTTAATCACAAGAAGTCAGGCTACACTAAGAACGCTTCCATCCCAGAGGTTCAATAATACTGCCACTGATTCATTCCATTCAGATTCTTGTTCTGCTTTTCTTATTGAGAAAAAGGTTGAAGCAATTTGTGTAATAGGTGGTTTGTTATATTTTCAGAACAATGGTGTTATAGAGCTGTGGCCTTGGGCTTGGATTCTGCTGTTCTTTCTCTCTCTCTCTCTCTCTCTCTCTCTCTCTCACACACACACACACACACACACACACACAATGTTTGTGTTTATGGGGAATTATGGGGGCCCTCTTGTGGTCGACATCTGATACATTTACAAGAATGGGAATGGGAAAACCGTGGCTTGGATCCTACCAGCTGCAGCTGTTTCCCCACCTTTGCCTTCCTGCAGCAGCTCCCTTTGATCCTTGATAGATATCTAGGGAGCTGTGTGGATTCAAAAAAACAAAGCAGGATGGTGGGAGATGCTACGGTTCACAAGGGGATCAGGCAAGATCGCCCCTCTTCCCTCCTGTGCCAGCAGCAAGTGGGTAGGAAGGAGCCAGCCCTTTGTTTCCAAGTGCGTTGACGTCTTCCAGAAAGTCAGAATCGTCAGATAAGGATGTGTGATAAGATCATCCTTCTGTTCAGTGAGAGTCAGAGCACAATAGCTTCTGTATCGCAGTTTATTGTACATTGCTCAAGAACAGCATCTTATTGCACATAAGATTACAATATACTTCTCTATGCTGAGCTCTTTTCCTTGGGTTGTTAGCTCTGGTGAGTCAGATCTTAGCAGGGCACGGTTGGCCTTAGGCATTAGATTATTAATCGCCATTAACTTTTTTATAGCACTTACAGCGTTTACATAGCACTTTTAGTGCACAAAATGCTTCATGTGCTATGCAGAGGGGTCACGTTGTTTTCTGGGAGACCAAAATTCAAGTCTCCACTCAGCCATGAAACTCAGCCAAAAACTCTCAGCTGAACCTGTCTCACTGGGTGGTTGTTAGGTTACAGTGGAGGCAGAGAAAACCGTGTACCCCCTTCCTGAGCTCCTAGGAGGAAGGGTGGGATAATTACTGTACTAAATTAAAATAAAATCTTTACAGTAACTCTGTAAGAAAGGCCACGGGGTTGGGTTCTGCCCCTCCACTCAATGGGGTGCAGAGCCTTCCACCAGAGGAAACATCTCTTCCACTGGAGGAGGTTTCTTGGGAGGGAAGGAGGGAGGTTCCTCACATAGCTGAACAGAGTAGTAAGGTACAATCCATTATCATTATCCCCATATTGCAGGTGAGATGGCTGAGGCTAGAGAGAGGGACTTGCCCAAAGTTAGTGGTGAGTTCATAACACAAGCAAAAGTTGAGTGGTGGCCCTCTCAGATCTCAGGTCATCAAGAAGAAGAAGAAGAAGAGATTGGATTTATACCCCGCCCTCCACTCCCCAAGGGAGTCTCAGAGCGGTTTACAAACTCCTTTTCCCTTCCCCTCCCCACAACAGACACCCTGTGAGGTAGGTGGGGCTGAGAGAGCTCTTTCCCAAGCTGTCCTTGAGGGAACAGCTGGTACAGAGCTATGGCTTGCCCAAGGTCATCCAGCCAGGTGCAAGTGGAGGAGTGGGGAATCAAACCCGGTTCTCCCAGATTAGAGTCCGCGCACTTAACCACTACACCAAACTGGCTCTCCAATCAAGACAATGCCAGCTCTCTAAACGTTCCCACTGCTGTTGCAGCCAGTCACCCCCAGGGAATTTGACTTTACTTCTTCATTTAGAAAAATCAGGTCCCGCCTCTCCAGAGTCCTTCTTGAGGCAGCTCACAGAAGCAAAAATAAAGTTAATAAAAATAATTAAAAAACCGGCAGCATGAAAATTATCAGTATTAAGTTAATGCCTTAAAGGACATTCAGCAGCCTAAAACGATATTGATAAAGCAGCCCTTGGGCTATAAGCAGACCATGAAAACCGCTTAAAAGATGGAGCTCCTCAGTTAAAAGTCTCAGTGAAAATAAATGTTTTGGCTTGGTTCCTAAAGGAGAGTAAAGTGAGTGCCCAGCAAGCCGCACAGGGGAGGGCATTCCAAAGCGAGGTGCCGCCACTGAAAAAGCCCTGTTCCTGCCCACTTCACCTCTGCCAGCGGAAGCACAGAGAGCGAGACTGAGAAGAGTGTGGAAGGAGGCAGTTGACTGTAGGAGAAGTCAGTATCACAATACATCTCCCTTTCCCACAATTGTTCATGGGCTTCTCTCAAGGGCAAAGCTGGACACTCCAGGGTTTTCCTTTACACAGAACACTTTAGATCTAGATATGCATGAGGATTCTATACTCTGCTGTACACAGCCGCTTATTATGCATAAGATTTAGCAAAAGGCAGCATTTTTTTCCTTTTCTGTCCTGCTGTTGTGTCACAGCCCTGTTTTCTGGAGCCCAGCTATGCCATCCTGCTTGGAGGAGCCCCTGCACGGAGCCCCTCTGCCATGCAAAGTGCTCCAGTTGTCAGGAAGAGGGGTGTAATCCCAAGCCAAAGGAAGCAGACACCCCTCCCTTGCTAGGACCGAGTGCTGTGCTGCCCTTGCAACGGTGGGGATATCAAGGATTAGGGATTTGCACAGGTGCGAATGGGCATGTCCTTAGGGACTAGGGGACTGAGCTATCTACTGAGAAAATAAGAATGAAGTCAGAGGTCACACTTTAAGTATGTTGGCAATAGTTTGCTTGTATTTTCTCTGCCCTGACAACGTATGTTCAGGAAGCAGCAAATGTCTGTTTGAATCAATTTGGCCACGGTGGTAATGTCTTTCTTCTTCCAAAGGCACAGATCTGAACAGATGAAAAAAGCTATTTCACTGCTCTTATTAGAAGCAGCATCCTAAAATGAGGAAGCTTTCCCTGCCTGTACAGCCCTGTGGAGAGTTATTTCCATCTAATTCCACTTAAGTCAATGAGCCTAGAAGGCTGCAGCTCTGCTTAGGATTCTGCTGTAGGTGTTAGGAATCCCAGCATGAATAAAGACACAGTTTCATTCTTGAAAGAAAGGGGACGTGCTTAGGCATGTGTGTTCAGATATATCCGAACCAAATATGTATCCGAAAAACACCTTGTTGGAACCTTGTTCAGGGTCCATAGAATTGGACGTCTTGGTCCAATGGGCTTGAAATTCGGGGTTAGTTAAAGGACAGGCACCAGTAGCTCTGCTGCAATTTTGGTGCCAGTAGTTTTAAAAACAGCCCCCCTGAAAGGGAATAATGGAGCCAAAAAATATAGGAATCCTTGTGGGGGGGGGGGGGGGGACTGGCTCTGAATATCAAACCAGTATTTGGAACCAGGGAAGCCAGGAATACTGATACTTTTTGGCTCCTGGTATCCGGATCAGAAAAAAATACCCCGGTTTTTTTGAGCAGCACATGCTTGTATTTTTGGGGATTCGGCCATTCTTCCTCTGTATCCAGAAGTGTACTTTAAATGGAATTGCCTTTGCCATTTTTTCCTAATTCTCTGCCCTGTGCATTTAGCAGTGTACAATGCCTGGGGGTGGGGTTTCCAAGGAGAAGAATGCTGGTTTCCAAGATTCGTTTTACTGGATGTGAACAAGTGGTTTATCTATTATTTATTGTATTCATTTGCTTCATTTCCATCCAGCTTCTATCCCCAGTGGGCACCCAAAGTAAATTACATTATTCTCCTCTCCTCCCTTTATCCTCACAACATGACTATGAAGCAGGTGACGCTGAGAGCCTGTGCTTGGCTCCAAAGTCACCCTGCAAGCTTCCCTGGAAGAGTGGAGATTTGTAGCCGGGTCTACCAGATCCTAGTCTGACACTCAAACCCAGTGAACCCAGCTTGACAACTCGGGGAGAGTCACATTCACAATTACCATCAACCAGAACAGCCATATTTCTTTCCATCTCTGACACGAGGCCTGCACCGAAGGGAGGCTCGCAGCTTAACTGTTCCTGTGGTGGCAGCTGTTTCAAGGTGGAAAGCACCTGCCAACCACTAGCCCCGCCAGGCAAGGGCCTTGCCCAGTTTCCTGAAACATGGAGCAGGTGCCACATGGAGGAAGAGCCACAGGTGGCATGTCAAAGAACCCCATGTGGCTCCTAAGCCACTGAGTGAGCCAATTGCTGCTTTAACCACTGCACCACGCTGGCTCTCTACAGGGAGTGCAAATAGAGAACACCAGCATGAAACAGAGAGGGTGATTGGAAAGAGATTTGATTATTTCTTTACCTGTGTCTCTCAGGAGGAGCTGCGGATCAAAACATGAAGATGCAGACGCTGGGAGAGTAGTTGGTCATCACAGGGATCAATATACCTCAGTTTTGCTGTGTTTCTCTAGTTCACATTTTATAAGTTTAAACGCTAGGCCAGGGTCCAAAGACCTGTGCAGTCCGCTCCATTAGCCCCCTGGCTTTGAGGCTGTCTTTCTCAAACAGCAGCCCCCTCTCACTCCGCTCTCCGGCATGCCTCATAGCACACTGCCTTTGAAACGGTGAGGAGTTCCAAAATCGGTTTATGATATGGTGAGGGGAGGTCAGCTGTTTAAATAAAATAATCCCAACTCCCACCAGGCGCATGATCCCAGCTTCACGCTTCTAAAATAAAGGCTAAAGAATCTCTGTTGGCCAATTACACAGTCTCAAGAATTGAATTTAATCGTGTCCATTTATTTTTCAGCTTACATGCCATTAAGGATGAGATGTTTCTTAGACAATCGTTGCGTCAGGCAGCAAAATTTAGACGCTCGTCGCTTGTTGATCGGGTATGTACAGACAAGAAACTCTTTGTTGGGGACATTAACCAGGCAAGCAGCAACTTTTTTTTTCTTTGCAAACTTAGAGACTAATGAGATTTTCTAATAGGCAAACAGGAAGGCAGAACTGGGCTCATTTGGGTTGGCATGGCTGCAGGCAGATCACAGGGAAAACCTGCTTCCAGACCTCAGCACCAACTCAGATGACGTTCACCAGGCCTGGCTTTTTAGGTGCCAACAGTTACTCAGCATCTGGGTTTTGTTTATGCCACCAGTATTAGTTCTGCTGAAATGAGTTAAAACAACTTAAGTCCAAAGTCAAACACATCGGGAGGAGGATAAAATTCTGTGCTTTTTATCTTTTATCTTACTCTGTCTTGCCTCCCTGTATGCAGAGTGTGGTCCTGTGTAGCTATGTTAAAGTCCAGGGCAGTCATATCACTTGCTGTCTTCAACTTCAGTCTGTTGCTTTGTCAGCAACAAAACACGGTTTTTTAACTGGTATTCTCTGTACTCTTTCCAGAGCGTTCGTCCTCTTTTTATACAGCATCCTCTACATAAAAACACTCCAAGTACTTTATATATCCAGCGTCCACCTCTGGTATGTAGGGGTTTTGTTTGTTTGTTTGAATTAGTGTAACATCTCCACCCACACTCCAAATATTTGTTCAGTCAGTGCCGGCAGGGCTTGTTTCAGCACCACGTGCTCAGTCCAGACGAACATGATGAATCTGGGCCGTATCTCTTCAATAGGATTTTCTTATTTGGAAACTGATTTATTTAGAGGGAATAGCAGGGGTCCCACAACTCATAAAATACTTGTGCACTAGGGCATTTTTCATGCAAAAATGTCTGAGACCATATGAGTATGCTTTAGTGAACTGAGTCCTGGCTCAGTACTGCAGCCTTCCAGAGTCTCAACCAGAAGTCTTGCCTAGCGCTGCTACTGTGAAGTTCCTTCTAAGAGGAGAGGCCAGGGATAGGATGTGGAGAGCCTTCTGCCTGTGAAGCACGGGCTCTGCCACAGAGCTATGGGGTAGATCATCCCTGCTGTTCCAAGTCAACCAGTGTTGGTTTATTTATAAGAAATTCTGCTACCAAATACAGTTTGGAAGATTTCATCAGTGAAAGCAAAGGCAAGGTCCTAAAATTCTATGGGCCTTTTCTCACTAGCTTTCCCCCGCGGTTTACACCGAAGCTAGCACCGGAGCTTCTGGTCAGTTTCCCACCATTTGCTCCGTGCTCACAATTTCCTCCAGAGTATCACTGTACTGCTCCGGAGCTTCCCTGGAGCAAGAAAACCGCGGGGGAAAGCTAGTGAGAAAACGCCCTATGAGATAACGTAAAAACTGTTTCATTTGCAGCGCTGGTTTTTTGTTTGTTTGTTTCTTCAAGGCTGATATCCCCATTGTTCTCCGCTGATATGCTTTACTCTCTGCATCAATGTCATCATCACAATGAGCCACGAGTATTCACTGGTGCACTTTAGTACATTCCCTGAAATTGAATTGTGCAGTGGTCTTTGAGTGGTTTTAACAGGAATGTTTTTTTATGTTCAGCCTGAGATAAATTCTCAAGAAGTTGCAGAGATGGATAAAAAAGGATCGAGTGGCACAAAAACTCCAGTCACAGTAGAAATTCCCAGCGTATTGGAAGGTGGTAAGTAATGACGTTTCTCAGAAGAAATCGAACAGGGGTCCCCAACTATGGGCACTGTGGTGCCTGCTGAGACCTTTCCTGGTGCCCACCAAATGCTTTTAGAAAATGGGAGGGACTAGGTGGGGCATTTGCCCAGCATGGCTTCTGATTGGCTGTGCAGAGTAAATGGGATCTTGTTAAATAAGGCTTCTGCCTGAAATGTCAAATTGCTACTATTAGAGTGATGTATAACCACACTTCCGAACATTTTGTGGTCCTCCTGCAGCAGCCATTTTGTGATTCTCCACCTCCCATGTGGCAGCCATTTTGTGATTGTTCCAACTGCCGTGTGTCAGAATTCTGAAAGCGTTGGCAGGCCCAAAAAGGTTAGGGACCCCTGAAGCAGAACATACATTAATTATATGTGGCATAAGCTATCTATCTTGGGTACAGTTAAATGTTGTAGTATTTTGTTGTTTCTCTTGTTAACACAATTGAATTAAAGGTGCTTCACCTAGAGGGGTAATGTCCAGAATTACATAGTGGGGGCCTTATGTAAAGGATCTGGTCCATTAGCAGAGATGTTTTCCATCAGGGAAAGAAGCCTTCTCCCTTTGCATGGTGCTTTCCCAACCCAGAGATCTTGTGTTTGCCTATTTTTTATCTCCATTATTTCTCGCCTGCCTTTCACACTGAGACTCCAAGAGGATTACACAGTGTTAGTCAGTGCAGGCAACAGGATGGGGCATCCAATAAGCAGCATAAAAGGATTAGGCCTGCAGAAATCTGAAACCAAGCAGAAATTTGAAATGAAGCTGAAACAAAGCATACGTGCTGACATGACATGTTAAATGATGCAGCAAATACATAGTAGGATAATACGTACAACAACAAATGGAATGTGCTATACGGCTCCTTCCTCTAGTTGAAAGCATCTTTCTGAACCTTTCCATTATAGTAGAGCCCTATTACCTGTGTAAAAATGCCCTCTTGAATAATTACTTTTTGCATAGATTATGGAAACGAGAGCTGGAACCTTCCTTACATAATCAGGCAGGCTGTTCTGTAATGTGGGAGCCACAACAGAGGATGCACATGGAAGGGCAGTTGTTGATCTTACCCATTGGCTTGGTGGAACCTGCAGAGGGCTGTGCTCAGATGAGCATCTGTCGTGGCAGAGCACAGGAGGAGAGGCAGTCCTGAAGATATGAGGGCCCAAGGCTATGAACAGCTTTGTATGTGATAGCCAATATCTTTAATTGAGCCTAGCAGCTGATATATGCAGACAGTGAAGTGATTGTGGAATGGGATTAGTATGCATATTCTGCCTAGCTCTGCAACATTCTGTACCAACTGGAGTCTCCAAGTTGATTTTGAGATTACAGTAGTCTAGTCTTGATGTTACCATGGCATAGATGCAGGTGGCCAGATCAATCAAATCAAAGTAGAGGACCATCTTCCAAGCTAAACTGAGATGGAAGGAAGTGTTTTCTTGCTTCTTGAAGAGTACTGGACTCAGGAGACCAGGAACGGTGAAATCATGAAGCCTTTATTGAGTGATTCAGCATGGCAGTAGATGGTCAGAACAAGCATACTTCCAGGACTCCAGGGCCCTCATTATATGCTGGCCAGAGCCACACCTCCGGCCGCACCCAAAAGACCTGATAGGGGCTTAACATATGCGCATGTTTGTCATAGGTTCCCTGGAGGAGCCTTTGATTGCATTGGCTCTCCAGGGAGAACCTAGGTCCTACATTGGTGGAGGCTTTGAATCCGGACGTCTATTGTTCCTCAAGATTCAAGCTCCCCTCTCTGCCTGACCATGTGCTCTGGCCATGCGGCGGGCGCCATTACCTGGGAGCACATGGCAGGCTGGTTAGTCCACAGAGCATACTACATTACACTTCTCCAATAGTAATGCTGGGTCCAAGGTAACCCCGAGGCTCTTAACCAAGGCAGCAAGGGTCAGCTGCACCTCACTGAAGGTGAGAAGCACAATGTCCTTCAAGATATCTTCCTTCCCACCCATTGTTTCTTCTTATCTTGTTTAAAAATATCTGTCAATCCTGCTTTCTCATGAGTAGTACAGAAACATGTACAGAAATGTTTTAGCAATTCACAAGCTCGTCAAAAAAAGGGTGGGGTTTTTTTTCCTTCAAAAAAAGCACTATTAAGGCTGCAGTCCTAACCGGTGGAATTTGAAAAGTGTGCATGCACACAAACGCTCATACCTTGAATAAAACTTCGTGGGTCTTAAAGGTGCCACTGGACTCTAAATAGCCGCCCTCATCCTGCCTTTTGGTGGGGAGGTCGGGATATAAATCCCAATAAATAAATAAATAAATAAATAAATAATTTGTTCCACTGCTTCAGACCAACATGGCTGCCCACCTGGATCTACCTTCAGTGGGATTCAGTGAGACTTTCCTCTGAGTAAGCATGCCTAAAATCAGGCTTCAGAAGACCCAAACAACTCATCAGAAGATTTGTTAATAGATAAGGAAACGAGATAAGACGATTAAAACCAAGCAGTAAGCAGGAGGGGGACAGTGAAAGCTGAGCAGAGACAGCAATCTGTAGAGCAAACCCCAGTTCCGATCACCCAGGGTCAAGGCCTCCTGGGTGAAGATGGTTCTGACCCAGGACTACCTCCCTTGTGACCAGCAAGCTGAAGGTCACCTAACAGCCACGTACGGCAGCCATAAATAGGCTGGTTTTGCTCTCTGTACAGAAATGCAGAAAGGGGAGTTATTAAGCGCCTGGCAGCAGCCTGAATCATCCCTCTTGGCCTGAGCTCACCAGTGCTGAGAAGATAAGCAGGGTGGCTGGCCATGGTTAGTACTTGGATGGGAGACCACCAGTGGAGACCAGGGCTGCTCTCCAGAGGAAGGCAAACAAACCACCTCCGCTGAGCTCTTGCCTTAAAAACCCTGGGGTTGTGGGGCTGAGACTTGATGGCACATATTCATTCATGCACCTGGCAAATCAGTGTGCCTGTTAACGTGGGTCAGATTCTAACAGCCTTGTGTCCTGTGCATGTCGATCTCACTGTGTTTGGTGGATTTGCGCCCAAGTAACTGTGTCTGGGATTACAGCTGCACCTGCAGAGACATGCCCAGTGGACTTGATTGTAAGTCGCTCCCTTCCTTGCTGGGCCTTCTTGTTCAGGATCTCTGGATGAGCAGTGATAAAACAGGATGATTGAGAGAGCAGGTCAGCCTCTCATTGGGCAACGGGAACCCCGGTTCCAGTCTATGTACTCAAGAGGACTTTTCTCACAGTCCGCCCAGCGAGACGTTATTTGCACTGTAATCTTTAGATACAGTCTTAATGAGCAAGAAAGACACGGATCCTGAAGATAAAAGGGCCGAGCAACAGTGACTCTTTACGGCAGCTGGTCAATAAGAGAAAGCACAAACAGAAGTATCTGATGCACAGAAGCAGCACTAATTATTCTGTCAGATTACTTTGTTTGTTTCTATTCCAAATAACTTTGTCAGCCCACGAAGAAGGGGTTAAGAGGAAGGTCAGACCCGACAGACAGCTCCAAGCCGTGACAAGGAAGTTTTAATAAATTTGAAATCCATATCCCATTTGTTATTGTTAACCTCTTCGGAGCATGAAGCCAAGAAACATCGTGTCTACGATTTAGCTATTGGTCTTTCCTTAAGATCTGTAGAAAGTTTTAATGGAAAAGACTGTCGTACTGGGGGAAAGTACACCCTAGATTTATATCCAAGCCAAAGTTAGCAAATTTTAAATCCCAGTAATATCTGCTGGAGAGTTCAGTGCACGCTTAACTCTTCCCATTGGAGTCAGTGAGACTTTCGAGTGGCTGGATCATGACCTGGGCAGGGGGGGGGGGTGTCCCCTAAATGTTTTGTAAGGCTGCCTAGGCCGTTGCGAACCAGCTGTGCCCCTTGAACTGCTGTCGAAGCCGATACCGTATGGTGACAGGGGCTCATCAGTGGTGACCTCTTTCCTCAGAGCCACTGCCAGACAGCCAAGTTCTTTCAGACTCCAAGGTCTACATCTTTATCATTCTTTTAATAGGAATGGGTGTGAATCTGGTAGACAAGAAAGGGAAATGAGTGATGACCTGCGTGAACAAAAAAGAAACTTACTCTCCGCCGGCTGAATGATATCAGATTAAGTGCCGCTCTCCCTGTCCTGAGCACTGTACTGTTTTTCTCCTCTGCTGGGGCCTTTCTCTCTTGTGGACACGGCTGTAGGTCATGGGTGTTGGGAAGCATTTGTGCTGGATGTCTGGCCTGCCTGGTCTGCCCTGTGCAGCTCATCTGGCTTCCTGTCATCTGTCCTGAGACCTGGTGGTGGTGTTGCCCCTAAATCTATAGGATTTAGGAAGGGGAGGAAGGAAGGAAGGAAGGAAGGAAGGAAATAAATTAAGAAATGAAGAGAAAGAATAGGTAAAAAGAAAGAAAGAGAAATAAGTAAGAGGGAGAAAAAGACGGTAGTCAGATGCCTATGAGCTAATGGAACTCCATGAGCTTTCCTACTCAAAGAAACCCATAAACCTCTGCCAAACAGATGTGTACAGATTTGGGAGCAACAGCAGATTTAATGCTTGGAGGGATAATTTCCCAGCTTCGACAACTCAGTATAGAAGTGTGGCTGGGTGGAGATTATGTAAACTGGATATTGGTAACTAACCTGTAGGCGAAGCCACATGTATCCTTTTTCTTCTCTGTCCCTGCTTCCTGATGCTTGCCCATCAAATATGGGCTTTATTTGGTTTGATTATCCCTTGCACTATTGCAGAAATTCATACGGTAACCCCATTAGCCTCTGTGAAGAATAATGAAAAAAATAGAACATTGCTTCTGATAACTGCCTGCAAATGGACACATGCTGGTTCTTGTCAAGCTTCATCATCACCACCACCACCACCATCATCATCATTATTTCAGAAGGACCCAATAAAAGTAGAAGCAGGAAATCTTGGCCCTAGCTATAGCCCTGTTTCCCCAGAAAAAGCATTTTAATGTGGACATCAGATGTATTTCTATTAGGTAAAGGTAAAGGTTTCCCTTGCTCGAAAGCCAGTCGAATCCAACTCTAGGGATGCGGTGCTCATCTCCATTTCCAAGCCGAAGAGCCAGCACTGCCCGAAGACATTTCTGTGGTCATGTGGCTGGCGTGACTGGACACCGAGGCCCACGGAACGCTGTTACCTTCCCACCAAAGCGGAACCTATTTATCTACTTGCAATTTCTTGCTTTTGAACTGCTAGGTTGGCAAGAGCTGGGGCCGAAGATAGGAGCTCACTCCATCACGCAGCACTAGGGTCTCGAGCTGCCAAACTTCCGGTCTGCAGCTCAGCATCTTAACCTCTGAGCCACCGTGGCTCCCTATTTCTATGAGAGGACATTGTCAATAGTATCCAGGGGTCCTTTCGTAGGAAAAGAGGTGCAGGAGCTCATTAGCATAACTCATTAGCATAACTCATTAGCATATGCCACGTCCCCTGACATCACCAGAAGTGTGTCAGAAAGGGAATGTCAGTTTCAGCCCCATTATATCCTATGGGCCATTGAAATCAATGGCAAAAACTCATAGGGTATATGAGGGGCTGGAGGAAAGGGGGTTTGAGGAAGAGGCTCCAAACTTGCAGGGTAGCTGCTGGGGCCTCTCCTCAAAATACCCACTAAGTTTCAGGAAGATTGAACCACAGGGTCCAATTCTACGGGCCCCCAAACAGATTGTCCCATCCCCTCCATTGTTCTCTATGGAGGGGGAAAAAATTAACTTTTTTCCTACCATAGAGAACAATGGAGGGAATGGGGGCAACCTGCTTGGGGGCCTGTAGAATTGGACCCCATGGTCCAGTCTTCTTGAAATTTGGTGGGCATTTCGAGGAGAGACCCCAGCAGCTACCCTGCAAGTTTGGAGCCTCTCCCTCAAACCCCCTCCCCTCCAGTGGCTTTTAAAGTTGCCATGAGCAATTTGGCGGTGAGCTGAATCAGATTAGAGAATCTGATTCAGCCCGTGGCTGCCCTACTGGCCAGTCCTGAGCTGGCGGAGCTTTGCTCCGCCTCGCTCCGGCCCCAACGGACCCCTGATAGTATCTATAAGAGAGAAGTCTGTGTGAGCGACACAGACCAATAGAAGTGAGTCAACTTGAAGTGTATGTACGGCTAACCCCTTTGGTAGTTAGCACCCTGCTCTTGAATCTATCGCTGCAGACGCAGGTAGACCTGGCAATAACAACCCCAGTCCTTTTGGAGGGGCATCCTGTACTCGCCCCTGCCTGCCAAAAGAGTGGAGGTGCACTGCCCTTCCTCCTCTCTGGTCCATGCAGAGTCATAGTGCCAGTCACATCAATAGGGGCCTAGTGATTAAAAGCAGGTAACCAGCTTCCTCGAGACCAGGCACCAAAGTTGCCATCACATTTACAGTCGAGCAATACAGAAAAGCTGCTGTGTCTTTCAGCCAGAACAGCCCATTCCGTCAGCTGTCCAGCTGCTTCACAGAACTTTGAAGCTCATGGCTATAGATGGAAGTCATAAATGCCTAAGACCCCATTCCAGGGCTGATTCTAGGTTCTGAGGGGCCATGGGCAGAGTTCCCAGGGCACCCCTCCCTTCTCCCATCCCACCAGCCACTCCACAAGCCCTCCTTCCCCTGACTGCATGGGAGCTCTCCCAGGGCCCATGCTCTCCACTTCTTGCAGGCCTTTCCCCAGTGGCACTGGGCAGTGAGGGCACCTGGGAGCCCTGTGCAGAGCCAGCACAGACGTGAGTGGGGTGGGGAGATGGACAGCAGCGGGCCCTGCCACAAAACCTGGGCCCCGGTAGCTGCCCCACCACAGAGTGTGCTGACAGCAGCTCTGCCCCATTCTCACAAAGCAAGAGGGCATCTTTTCAAAGAGGCTGGTATGGCATCATCCTGAGTCTTTAAACTGTAACGAGAGACAGTGCTACTAAGGGAGTTCATTGACAGTTGTGTGCAGTTCTTGAGAGAGGCATTCATTAGTCCGGTTTATCTTCTGTAGGGCATCCATTTCCTTCTGACTGAAAGTATTATTTGGAAATGTACTGTCCACCCTGTTCATCCCTGAAGCCACCATCAGAATGAAGAAGAAAGGGCCCTGTTGCTGGTGACCATGTCGCCCAGTGTCGGGGGTGGTGTCTGGGTTTTGTCTGTCCCAACCCAGAATTGCAGCAATTTATTTTTCCCCATAAGAATGAATTGCAGCTGAGATGCAGACCTGAAGGTCGATAGCTCGGCAGTTCGAGACCCGAGTGCCGCGTAACAGAGTGAGCTCCCGTCTCTGGCTCCAGCCAACCTAGCAGTTTGAAAGCAAGAAATTGCAAGTAGATAAATAGGCACTACTTTGGTGGGAAGGTAACAGCGTTCTGTGCGCCTCAGCATTTAGTCATGCCGGCCACATAACCACAAAAAAGTCTTCAGACAGCGCTGGGTCTTCGGCTTGGAAACGGAGATGAGCACCGCCCCCTAGAGTCAGATTTGACAGGCTTTCGAGCAAGGGAAACGTTTACCTTTACCTTACTTATAGGAGGACAGTAAAGGCATACATACTGGGATGGCACCAGGGCAGTGTTGAAACCTGCCTTGGTCCCTGATTATTCGTGGCTCTGACGTGAGAAACTAGGCCTTACCCATACTCCCCTGCCTGTCTCACACTGCCACTCATTTTGCTGAGAACTGAGTGGAATCCACTAAGAACAAAGCTGGTCCCTATTTCTGTAGCTCTGCCATAATTTCTGTTTTTTGATCATTTGGAGAACTGGCTTTTTAATATATTGGCTTATTCTTTTATTGTGGCTTATTAGAAGCAATAGTGTTGATCTCAGCTAAGTAATTATCATCCTCAGAGTCTCTATTTTCAGCATTAGAATCGTAATTTGCATTAGAATAATTAGTCCATATGTACATATGAACTGGCAGTGTTGGTATAAGGGAAATAAGTGTTGGCAATCCACCTTTTGATTTTAACCACTGTAATAGTAGGGGGTTCCAGAATGTTATGGAATAGCCAGCTGGCATTGAGTGTGTACTCTTAGAAAGGTTCTCCGTGAGTGTTTGGCCAGAGTACTCCACCTGAGCATGCCTCAGTGAGCTTTATTATTTAATCATTTTATTTATTTACATTATTTATAGTCTGTCTTTCTCACAGAAGCTCAAGGCGGATTACGCAGTGTAAGTCAAATACAGTCAACTGGGTGGAATATTCAGTAAACAATGCACAATAACAATAAAGAATTGCAGAGGTCTGGAACCAACCAGCTATCTGAAAGATAGAACTGAAGCATAGCAAAGTACTAACATGACACGTTAAGCCATACAAAAATTACATAATAGGATCCAACTTACAATAAGCAATACCCAGCAGTCTGGACCACAAACCCTAATCATTTATCCAAGTAAGTCTGTAAACTAGTGTGTACAGTGCAACCCTATCACCTGTGCAGAAAGGCCCTCTTGAAAAATTCTGGTTTGCATCGTTTGCAGAAAGCCACCAGTTACCAGAATCGACTCAGTATCCTTTCATGAAGATATCTGTACCAGCAAACCAAAAGATGACTTTATATGTCAGAATAAGCCCTTATGCATTACCAAAGTACATAAGATTGGTTATTGCAAATAATATTCTATTCCGCACTGTAACCACTGCCTAGTTTTTTTAAAAATAAATAAATAAATAACTTGACATTTAATTAGTGAAGTCTCAGTCACGATTAAATTTCAGCAGAGGCTGCCCGTCCTGACATGACAGCATCATCAAGACAGGAGGATTTATGGAGCTTTGGCTTCCAATTATTCTTCCGCAGAGCTTATTTATTAAGTAAACCAGTCTCCTGTGCTGCTTTCAGCAGAAGGCACAGGAATGCCAAATCGGAGAGCTGCAGTGACAGTATCTTATTGAAACATTACAGTGATAACTTTATCAGTGGTATGTGACACGGGGTGCCGCAGAGCTGCTTTGTGGGTCTTCATTGGAGGTGTCTTGAAACGTTTCAGATAAATTGTTTGTTCATTTTGAAAAGAAGGCCAGTGTTCCCCTAGCTCTTACATCTGCATCATTCTTGAATTTAACTTTTAAAATATATATGTATATTTCCCCCAGTGTTTTGAATTTGCTGGGGGCTAAATGACCAAACTCCTGCATTAACATGAGTAGTGACACTTTAAATGGAATTTTTCATTCAGACTTTGACATTAAACTAGAAAGGCCCTTTGGCTGTGACCATACAAGCATAATAAATTGTGTATGTTTGCGATGCTGAATGAATCTGGCCCATATGCTGCGCGGCAAGGCTACATGAATGAAGCATTTACCAAATCAGGCCCACCACATTAAACAGAAAAAACAATCTTTATTCATGGTAACTTATCAGTTTCAATTAATCAACCTCAACAATGGAAATTCTGATGTGTTCAAGCAACTTGAAAGCAATAGGTCATCTCCAGGGCAGCCATGTTGTGTCTTTGTGCCTACGCCTTCAAACAAAGCGACATCTCCAATAAATGTCCATACACAATTCCATATTGCCGGCTTGGCCACTTTTAAACATCTAAGCACACCTCCGTCTCTAATGCGTCCCGGTCTGCAGAGATGTCTAGGGTTTGCTTGCGGTTTTGCCATCCCAGATATAATTGTTTGCTAGTATTTTGGAGCTCTGTTAAGTTCAGACAAAGGAAAAGACATTTCCATTGGATGACCATCCTTTCAGTTTCTCTGCTGCTATGTGAATAAGCATTGTGCAGACCATTCCAATGGCATTGAAAGGGGGTAACCATTGGTTTGATTTGGTTACACGGTTTCGTAAAGCGCTCCCTCCCACTGCCTTAGGGTCTGTGAAAGGTCCGTGACCTGTTTAGAACTGCCAAGTGAAATGTCATGTCGCCCCTCCCAAATGGGAGTATCTGCATTCATTTGATCAGTATAAAAAATGATTGGGGATGGCGAGATCAGCGCTTTTGAATTGCAATTTATAGCAGTTTACAAAAATGCACATTGTTGGAAAAGAAAACATGGAAGTGTTTCTTTCTAAATTGCATTACCTGTGAAATGTCATTAGTCTTTTTAGGATATTTGCATCCAATTTTTGCTATGAAACTGAAGGAAAGGCTTGAATGGAAGAAACTGACTCCCCCCCCCCCCCCTTGTGTTAATTCTTACTGTCATCGTTGTTATTCTGTATTTAGTTTTGGCATCAGAGTTTCTGGGGAGTTGAGTTTCACCTTTTTTGCAGATTTCAGTTCTATTGAGACTTTAAAAAAAAAAAGACAATTGCATCTCCAGTGACGTCTCCAGAATGATAATTTTTCCTATTTTTGGTGAAATTATTTTTAGATGTATTTCCATTGGAACTCTTGCATATATTTTGACAGGTGGGAATTTGTCGTGTGGCTAGATTTTGTCTTTTGCACAAGTCAGCCCTCTCCAATCCTCCCCCCCCCCCCACCGCACTTAAAAAGACTTCCAAAATATTTAGCCATTTTGTAAAAAGAATGTATTGCATTAGGACCTCTGAACAATGTCTCTTTGCAAAAGGAGAATGTAGTACTTGAAATAGTTTGGGATCACATGGGTGGTTAGGAACAGTCCTTCTGCTCATTCCTCCTGATTTGTAAACTATACATTTCTGAATGAATTGTGTATGTTAATATGATCTGTGACTTTTCCTAAACCGGGTGGGAGGGCCAGCGTTGCAGATGTGCAGGCAACCAGCAAGTTCCGAACGGGCTAGCTGAGGTCGTTCAGCGGGAGGCACACTGTGGCTGGTTTTCCTGCCAAAGAATAAGGAACTGGCTTGTCTCACCTCCCAACCGAGGTTATTTATAGGGATTCCCTTGGGGACTCTGTGGGCACCTGCCTCCCAAACTCTGGAAGGTTCAAAGTAGGAGAAGTAGTATTTCATGAACTGCGGCATTGCTGGTGTCTCCTGATTAACTGCTAAGCCTGAAGACATCCCTTGCCGCACAAACAGGGATGTGCGGAGAACAATGAGCAGTTTGCACAGCAGCTGGAATAGGAACTGGCATGTAAATGAATGCAGCATGTGAAAGGAGAACATCAGACTCCTTTCTGCGGTGCTCCCCTCTGCCTGAGAGTTTTAAGCTGGATCCACAATAGACTTGACGCTTTTTTTCTTTTCTTTTCCAGACCAAAGTTTCTGTGCTTTTAATAGCTGCATCTGGCAGAAATGCAACAAGTGCAACTTTTCCCAGCGAGGAGTGCGGAGGTGGGGAGGGGGGCTGCACCTGCTGGATTTCTGCCCATCATGCAACTCTTAAAGACAGGCGATCGCTGCATCTGTTGAAACTCTCTGCCATCTGTCCTACTTTAAGGACCATTTCACTCAGTGCGAAATTCCAGCACAGAAGTGTGGGGTTGGTCTCTTCTGTTTTCCTCCAACGGAAGGAGCCTTCCCCTGTTGCGAGACACACCTCTTGCATCAGTAGAATGTGCCTTTTAGTGGAGGAATGCACTTCCAGGGGCAGAATGGATCTCTGGTGCCCAGCCCTAGGTGAAGATATTCTACTTAAGTGAACTTCCCTCACATCTTAAATATGTTACTGATACTCATTCCAGTGGGGTAGTCATTTTAGTCTGTTGCTGCAGAAATAAACATGGGGCTTGCGGCACCCGGAAGACTAACGCAATATTATTCCGGCATAAACTTCAGATGCTATGAATGGATGCTTGGGCAGGCACTCATTGCGCGGTTATTTTGTAAACCAGCAGATTCAAAGAGCCATGGAATGAAAGAAGTACAGGAAATACAGCATAACTGCTGAATGTTCTCTGTGTGTTTTTTTCTTGATTTACATTGGAATTTGCACAGTTATATTTCACTCTCTACTTCCTGCATTTCATGGCCCCTTGACACATTTCTCCACCACCACCACATTTTTCATTGGCTAACCTTGGGCCAGTACCATCTCTCAGCCTAGCTTACTCTACAGGGTCATTGTGCAAATAAAAAATGGATAACACGGTGTATTTGTGCTCTCTGGAGAAAAGTGCCTGTGTTAGGTAGCACACAGACAGGTGTGTGTGTGGGTGTTTAAAAGGGGCTAAAATGTTTTAAAAGGATCCAGGGGAATCCCAAGGCTTTTATTATTAATTTTTAATGTAGAAAAGGGTGCCATATTCTCTTTACATGATGCAACTGAAAACCACCTTCTAAGATTTTAAAGGGAAAAAATCACCTGAAATAAACTTTGAATCGACCCCAGTCAATAAACTCATATAACTGCAGACACCATCTTATATTATGAATAAAATGCAAGAGTAAAAGAAAACAGTTTATCCTGAGAAAGATTTCAGGAACATTCAGTGTAAAAGCAACATTGCTGAGGGCCAGTTCACATGGGACCAAGGGCATAGCCAGAAAATTTTGGGTGGTGGGGCATTGGGAAATCTGTAGGGGTGGGGGAGAGAGACCCCTCAGTGGGGAATAAACCAAATGAATAAATAAATCCCGTCGGCAAGCAAGCAGGCAGGCAGGCAAAGAAGAGAAGGGTCTGGGGCCTGCCTGCCTGAGGGATCGCCTTTCCCTGCATTTGTTGTAGTGGTTAAGTGTGCGGACTCTAATCTGGGAGAACCGGGTTCGATTCCCCACTCCTCTACTTGCACCTGCTGGATGACCTTGGGCAAGCCATAGCTCTGGCACAGTTGTTCTCTCAAGGGCAGCTCTGGAAAGAGCTCTCTCAGCCCCACCTACCTCACAGGGTGTCTGTTGTGGGGAGGGGAAAGGAAAGGAGTTTGTAATCCGCTCTGAGACTCCCTTGGGTAGTGAAGGGTGGGGTATAAATCCAATCTCTTCTTCTTTATGTTTCCCAGAGAGCACTGAGGTTGGGATCACTGAACCGTCTGGCCCTCCCTGGACCGAAAGACACCAGGGCCTTTTCAGTGGCGGATCCACACTGGTGGAATGAGCTCCCAGAAGACATGGGGGCCCTGCAGGACCTTTTGCTGTTCTGCAGGGCCTGTAAAACAGAGCTCTTCCACCATGCCTTCAATTAGAAGCCACCACTAATAACTACTCAGGCCAACAACAACAACTAAGATCCTTTACTAACGCCTCAGCCTGTGATACCTTGGACTTCAAATGTGGCCACATTCTACTATTATTCCAACACTAGTAGAACGTACCGCCACCAGCATTTTATCAGCATTTATCAGCACTTTATCTTAAACTGTGAGCTGTTTATGTTATGAGTTTTATCGTACAATATTGTGTTTTAACGTAATTATTGTAAAGTATTTTCGCTTTTGTTGTAAGCCGCCCTGAGCCTGCCTTGGCGGGGAGGGCAGGACATAAATTAAACTAATAAATAAATAATACCTGCTGACCACACTCATTCACCTCGGCCACTACAGGAGAAGGAGAGCAGGCTGGCCGGTGCAGTTAATACTCCGCGAGTGTGTGCTCTCTGCATGACTGCAGTGCCTGCCTCATCTGCCCGCTCGCTCAGCCTGAGAGGGGGAGAGCCAGTGGGCCAGCGTGATTAATACTTGGGGAATATGTACTCTGTGCTACAGCAGTGGCAGGCCTTACCTGCCCGTTAATGAAATGTTGCTTTGTATTGATAACATGTTGTTACCCGCCCTGAGCCCACACTCATGGGAAGGGCGGGCTATAAATATGAATAAATAAATAAATCACACTGGCTGGCTGGCTCTCCCTTCTCCTGTAGCAGTCGAGGCGAACGAATGCGGTCAGCAGGTAGGGGCAGGGGCAGTGGGAGTTGTTGGTCACGGGCCACAAGTGAGGGGGCATCACCCCAAATGCCCCACTGTGGCTACGGACTGGCATGAGACGGACTCATGGACTGTCAGTTAGATGTGTAATGAGAGTTCCATGCTCAGAACTACATTTGCAGGCATGCATGATCACAATTCAGGTTGGGCCAATGTTTATAACCCAGAACAGCTCCAGGGAGCCCCTATTTGCCCCATTTTGGAAACTTGCATATACTGAGTGCTACACGTAAGCTTCGGACCCAAAGGGGCAAATAGATATTGGGTTGCCAACGAGCCTGGAGAAAAAATGCCCTATCTTTTTAATACAAGTTGAATGTGTGGACATGGGCAGCTGAAGCATTTCATGGCAGGAACATAAATAACATCAGCTAGTAAATAATGTCCCACTAAGCCTCTGTTAAAAGGACGGGACACTTTTTCTCCAAGCTTGTTGGCCACCCTAGTTAGGTGGCAAGTGCAAAGGCTCATGGGACTGGTGGGATTCTCTCAAACTAATAGGCAGAAAAATGGCAGTGGGGGGGGCCTAAAGATGCACTGGGGAACCATCATTAGAGGGAATTAGATAAACATCTGGAGCAGAAGGTCCATCAGTGGCTATGAGCCACGAAGTATAGATAGGAACTCTCAGTCTGGGGCAAGTGATGCTCTGTATTCTTGGTGCTTGACGGGGAGGGGGGCAACAGTGGGAGGGCTTCTAGTGTCCTGGCCCCACCGGTAGACCTGATGGCACCTGGTGTTTTTGGCCACTGTGTGACAGAGTGTTGGACTGGATGGCCCACTGGCCTGATCCAACACTGGCTTCTCTTACATTCTTATGCTCTCTTATGTTCTTATCATAGATAAATGCCCAACACAAAAAGCTGATCGGTTTACATTAAACGTATTATTTCCATTGTTTTTAATAAAATAAGAGTAGAGTGCCAAATGCCCACTGATTTGCTTTCAAGCCACTGTGGCAGGCCATCAAATAAAGCAGTTATGCCTACTGGAGGAGAATTAGAGCTACGATTGATCAGGGACATAACTCCTGCCCCCTCTCCCTTCATAAGTACATGCGGTAGATCTCTCTGCAAATTAAAGGGTTAGTCAGGTGCAAATTGGTCCGATGCATGTGTTTTTGGAGCAAGTCTCACTACATTGGGGGGGGGGGGGGCTTAATCCTAAGAAAGCACAATTATGGTTGTAGATTTTGTAGATTTTTTTTTGTTTTAAGGAAAGGGAGCACAAGTAAAACCAAACACACAGAACAAATGCAAGAAAGAAAAGATTTAGAAGGAATGGAGCCAAAAGGGCCGTACCTGCAGCCACTGTGAGAATTATAATGGGGAGCAATGCTCCCTCTAAGCTATGGAGTCTTGTGAGCAGAAATTCCACTTTGTGAGCTACTGGCATTAAAGTTGTGAGCGAGCGATTGAGCTACGGCATAAATTAGTTTGTTCTGGAGCCATCCTGCCTGAGTGAAGGCAAAAATGTGTGAGCCGGAGGCTAAAAAATTATGAACTAGCTCACACTAACTCAGCTTAGAGGGAACACTGGGAGTGGGGTGAAGTGCTGTGTCCAGAGGCAGTTCACCCGTTAGCCTCTCACCCTGTCCTCCTGCCAAGGAACAGCACGTGTGGTTCAGCCCTTGGCCATGTTAACCTTCACAATAGCCATGCCAGGTAGGCCAGGCTGAGAGGAAGTAGTTGGGCCAAGACCACCAGTCAGCTTCCTGGCTGAGTGAGGGTTTCAGCCCTGGTCTCCCCCACGGCACGGTAACCCCTCCATGACACAAACTCTCCGACCACCTGAGGGACCATCCAGGTCTTGGTCCGCAGTGCCGGATTTGTGCCTCGGCCAATCTGTAGGTGCTGCTGCTGCTGACTTTCCTAGGCGATGAAGTCCACTCACCCCAAGCACAGTGAAAGGGAAGAGAAGAATGCTTGTGTCGTGCTATTCAGCAGTGGAGAACTACCTGACCCCCACCCCACCCCAAGGAGTACACCATATTGGCTCAGAGGTTACACGTTTCAGGTACTTAAGATCTTTCTTTTCCTTTTCGCAGCTTCAGATTCTGAGGAGGAAATGGAGGAAGTGGAGGAACCGCCTTTCCCACCATCACCACTTTCTTCACCCCAGTGGTGGGGCAGAGCCACAAGTGCAGGGGGGAAGAGCAAGTGAGGGGTGGGCTGATGGAATCTACCTTGTCGTTTGGTCTCTTGCAAGAGGGTCTTCCTCCCGGTATAGGGAGCCTGGATGCTTCCATTCTCTGGCTGACCTCTATGGGCATCTGAGCAAAGCAGGCTGCGTAGGAGCCTTTCCTGGTGAAGTGTTCTAGTGATTGGGGGATGGATGGTCAAGATCCCCCTGTCTTTGCTAGTAGTTTGTCTATTTCCATCAGTAAATAGCGCTGAGCTACTTTTGTAGTTGGAATGTGTTGGTCCTGAATATAGAGGTTTACTTCAACCACAGCCCTGACCTGAATAGCCCAGGCTAGCTGGACCTAGTCAGATCTTGGAAGCTAAACAGAGTCACCCCTGGCTAGTATTTGGATGGGCAACCTCCAAGGAATACCAGGGGCATGACGCAGAGGCAGGCAATAGCAAACCCCCTCTGAAATGTCTCTTGCCTGAAAAAAAACTCGTCTCCCTCACCACCTAATGGTGCATAACACTAAAAGAGCTAGAACTTTTGGCTGCCAGACAACCTTAGGATCTCCTGGCTATACTACACACGCTGCCATATGATAATTATTATAACTTCAACCACCCATCAGGTCTATCCCTCTGAGGCAGCTGCTATAAAGCTGTTTCAGGCCTGCCAGAAGCCTTTAGAAAACATCCCTCTAGCCCCTCCCCACATTACCCCGGGGCCCAACGAGTCACGTGACTTGCTGTTTGTGCAGTATTTGTTCTTGATACATTTATTTATGTTTGTGATTCATATGTACCCTGCCTTTCTCCCCAGTGGGAACCCAAAGTGGCTTACATCTCCTCTGCTCCATTTCATCTTCACAACAACCCTGTGAGGTAGGTCAGGCTGAGCAAATGGGACTGCCCAAAGTCACCCAGCAGGCTTCCATGGCACAAGCGGAGATTCGAACCTGACTCTCCCAGATCCTAGTCTGACATTCCTAACTGCCACACCACACTGGCCCTCTCCACTGAGACGGTACAGGCACCATACATTTGTCCAGGGGTCCATTGGAGCAGGAGCGCACAGGAACGCGGCTCCGGGAGTGAGGAGCCCAGGGGGCAGGCACATGACCAAGCCCCGCCCCCTCCTCGGCTTCCCTGAGCAGTGCAGAGGTGCAGTGCCCCGGGGAAAGCCCTGCTAGGGTCTTTATTGTTTTTAATGTTTTGTTTTAATATTGATAATTTTATCATTGTTCCTTTTTTGACTGTGTGCTGCTTTTCCAGAAACTTGCTCAAGGTGGCATATAAATTTTCTGAGTATACCATTTTTTATCTGGGCACATGGCACATAAGTACTGGAGAAATTTCACCAACCCTTCAGCAGCTTCCACCCCATCAGTTTGGGGTAGTGGTCAGGAGTTGGACTCTAATCTGGGAGAACCAGGTTTGATTCCCCACTCCTCCACATGCAGCTGCTGGTGTGACCTTGGGCCAGTCACAAGTTCTCTCAGAGCTGTTCTCTCATGAGCAGTTCTCAAAAGACCTCTCTCAGCCCCACCTACCTCACAGGGTGTCTTGTTGTGGGGAGGGGAAGGGAAAGGGATGGGTGGTGCGCATGTCCTGGGTATCTCAAGTCTACTTGAAACCTGGTGGTTTCAAGGGAGCAGGAAGAGAATGAGGGTGTGTTCTTTATGCTTATTTTTATTGCACAAAGTATTGGGTGGGGAAGGGAATGAAGGAAGAGCAGGTCAGTTTCACTCACCTGTGGAGTGGAGCCTGAGGGGGGGGGTGTTGCCTTCTGACACACTTCTGGTATGTTAGGGGGTGTGGCATATGCAAATGAGTTATGCTAATGAGCTCCTGCACCTCTTTTTCTACGAAATGATCCCTGCATTTGTCTCATGCTTCATGTTGGTATTTTACCTCGTCCTTTAAGGAGCTTAGCCCAGTGTGTGGGATCCTCTCTCTTATCTTCAAAATAACCCTCTGATGGAAGTGAGGATAAGACTCCAAGATGCTTCCCCCTCCCCTCCAGCTCAGTCAAGGGGCCACTGGGTTTATCATTGCACCCCAGTGGCACTTTGACCAGGGTAACCAGGATCCCTGGGATTGGCTCACCCTACCCCCTACCCCCTATCACATTTTTGGAACCTTAAAGTGAATTTGGTAAATCCAGTTTTTGAAAGCTCTTGCTACCAATCAGTTTTGCAGCAGGAAAAAATCCCTCTGCAGTAGCTGTTTTGGCAGTCTGCATGGCTGCTGTGACATGTAAATCCAGGGCGGGTTCTTATGCACACGTTCATCCCTTGAGCTTTGAAAGTGACTAAGTCAGGACTGGGAGTTGAATGAGTATGAAAAGACCATCAAAAAGTTGATTTGAAAGTTCTCTTGGTCATGGTTAGGGCTACCAGCAGGCCCGGAGAAAAAACGTCCCTTTTATAGAAGCTCAGTGTATGGAAATGGGCAGGTGAAGGTTTTCCATCGGATGGAGGGATGTGTCAACTGGTAAATCCCATTAAGCAAATATGAAAGCAACAAGGCCGGGGTTTTTTCCCCACACGCAAGTTCGCAGCAACTCTAGTGATGGTGTGTTGTCAGTGGGCCAGAGCCATACAATCACTGAATGTTGCACGTCATCACGCTTGTTTGCATTGGGCCCCATTTTCATCAGCTTGCACACACGGTGACCTCATGCATGTTGAGAATAGTTAATTACTAACCCTCAATAGCACCGGAGGCAAGATTTTTGTCAACATTTCCTCCAGTGGTTACCTGGGCAGAACCAAAGACACGGTGGATAATTTCATTCGTTATGGGGGTTATAAAAAAGTATCTCTGTGTGTTATCATAGCATTCTCTTAAAAGGTGACTGGTTTTAATGTACTTTTAATTTAACAGATCCAAGTGTTACTGTTTCTAGCCAGGGTTTCAGTTATTTCAGGGTTTAACTTCAAAACTTCTGTTCAGTGCAAACTCTGATTCACAGTCATATAACGTGACAATGAACTAACTGTGTGCTGTGGCTTTCCTTCACCACTGACAAAGATTATAGGTAGCCTTGCTCCAAACAAACTTTCCCAAACCAGCAGCCAAATTAAAACCTTTCTATGTGGATTATTCAGAATGACACAAAGTTAGAAGAAGAGTAGCTGCCCATTTCCAGGGACTGAGCTTCTATTAAAGGGACAGGACATCCCCCCCCTCCACATCTGTTGGCAACCCTAAGGACCATTCTAAAATGAGGTCCTCCAACTGCAGTTGGAACTAGTAGCACAATTTATTCTTGACGGATTCTCTGGTTTTAGTAGAGTCAGTAATCACATGGTAGCAGAGTGCATTAGGCATTTCCACACAGCAGAACTTTGGTACTGAGTGTGCTAGCAAGCTTACAAAGTTACACAGAGCCAGTAGTCAGATTCAAAACTAATAAGAGTTCTGTATTATATGGAACTCCATTCTAGACAGTATAGATGAGACAGAGATGGAATTTATTCTAACTACCTAGGATGGGTATGGATACAGGCAAGAGTGCCCCTGCATCCATTTTTCAAAGATGGAGAGAAAACGTGCTCCTTCTTTGTGTGTGTGAGAGAGGAAGTGTGTGAGAGAGAGAGGGGTCAAGCTGCAAGGAAACTCATCCCTAAGAATAGCATTCTACTTCAAAGGCGATAGGATCAGATAACAGGAAAGAAATGATGCTGTGCATGTCCTGACCTGTCTATCTGACTAAATCTATGGTGACCTCCTGAAGACTGAGACAAAAGTCCTTCTCTTCCAACAATTCAATCATCTCAGGTCTCAGTTACTTCATTGCCACCTCATTCCCTTGCATGTGTGAACTTGGCCTTAACGGGATCAATCAGGTGGCGTTTGGGGCACAACAGGTTTCAAATGCACTAAGGACCTCTAGGATGAACAACAACAAAAAGCAGCCATACTCCTTTTGAGAACAGAAATAAATCCAGGGGTCTCCAGCCTTTCTGAGCCTGCGGACACATTCGGAATTCTGGCACAGCAACAAGATGGCTGCCGCAGGAGGCGAAGCCAGCCACAAAATGATTACGACAGCTTGACTTCAGTCACACAGTGCAGATCCTTGTGCTGTGTTGGTAGCTGCTGCCCAAGCAATATGTTAAAAAAAACCCTGCACATCCAATCAAATATCCAGTGGCCAGTGAGAAGCCTTGCTGGGCAAAAGCCCCACCTGGCCCCCTCCACTTCCTAAAAACACTTGGTGGTGGGCACCAATGCTCCCTCTGAACTGCAGAGTCTTGTGAGAAAAATTCTACTTTGTGAGCTACTGGCCTTAAAGTTGTGAGAGAGATCTGGCTGCTGCATAAATTAGGTAGCTCACACTAACTCAGCTTAGAGGGAACCCCGGTGAGCACCAAGTCGGGGGACCCTGGAGCCGGTCAGTACTGATTGAACCGCAGCTGTTCCACCAACATTTCTGAGAAGTGGGATATGGACTTGCAGGCAAAGCTTGGGCACCTCCAATTTGAGAAATTGTTTATTCAGTCCCCCCTTTAAAAAAAAAATATCAATTTTGCATTGTTTCCCACCTGCCCCAGATACAAAATGTTTTTTTAAAAAATCCCCTTCCTTCTACTGCCCTATATTTAATCACAGTGAGAACTGATGGGCTCAAGGGTTGCCGACAACAACCTGAAGGAAACAATTGTCCCATCTCCTTGATAGAAGCTTGATGGGATGCTGTTCACCTCCATGCCACCTAAAGCTTTACCTGCCCATTTCGAAATATGAAGCCTACATTAAAGGGGTTTCATAGAATCATATTGTTGGAAGGGGCCATTCAGACCATCTAGCCCAACCCCTTGCCCAATGCAGGACCAGCCTAAAGCATCTCCGACTAATCTCCGACATTCCCCCCCCCCCCCCCACCTCCAGGTCTGTTGGCAACCCTGCACAGCAACAGATCCTGAGCTATGAAGGCGGGCATCGGGGAAGTGCTCAAAGGCTGTGTTTGGGAGAAGCGTCCCCCCCCCCCCCCCACGCCGGTCCACACACAATGGTCTGCTGTAAGGCTGCCATTCTTCAGCCGGCAGCTCCCGCTCTGTGTGCCACCGGCACTTCCAAAGGATTGTTGCCCTAGAAACTTGGTTTCTATCTCCTGCTATATATCAACAACCTTGTTTTAGCAGTCCCCTGGCTGAATTACAGTGACACAGTTTGGCGCTTCTTTCAAATTTCCTCCCAGCACTTGGGCCAAAGAAAGGAATTTTTCTCCTTTAGAAATGAATTGGCTTAATTAGTAGGTAGATTAATGGCAATGGCTGGTGAGTTGGTTTCCAGCAGAGTTTCACCAGAGAGGGTTAATCGGAGTCAGGGCTGGAATCTTTCCCAGAACTGGCTGCCAGCCATTTTCCACCAACCAATCAACCCCAGAAAACAAACGTCCTCGCAATACCTACGGGAGAAAGGGAGCTGATGGGTTTGCTGGGGGAAACAGCAAAGCTGCCCAAAGAAGCGGCTGATCCGCTGCAGGGCCACTCAAGCGACGCCTGGAGTCTTTATCTAACACGAAGGCAATTCCTTAAAAAGTTGGATGTGGAGCTGGGTTCAAAACGCAGTTCATTAGGGCGCCCAGGGCAGGTCATTTTTGTTGTTGTTGTTGTTCCTTTAAAAAAATACTTCTCACCCCTTTTGTGAAACGGGTCGGAATGACTTATCTCACAAGGCCATTGTGAAGACTGGCGACATCTTTGTCCCTGACCTAAACAGAATTTAGAATATGTGCGTCCAAAGATTGTAACACCTCTGTTGCAAGGGCACTCCTTAAGCATACTTTATATGCCGAAGTCAAAGTCCTAGGGACTTAAAAAGACCTTAAGAGGTGATTCAGACGTGCATGTAAATCAGAGGCGGTCCCGCTCAGCACTGCTTTGATCAGCACGCAACTACCCGCTGGTGTTCGTGAATTCTCCCAGTCGACAAACATGGCATTCAAGGTGGTGTCAGCTGATACAAAAGTTTCCCCGTCATATTTGATCTGTCATGATCGTGCATGATCTGTTCCCCACGTGCAAGCCATCCTTTGCCAGCAACTATAGATAACATGAGCTCACATGGGTACACTCAGCCTTATATTCATGCAGTCATGTTTATAGGTTTGTGCAGGAGGCTTAAAAACTGCTGCCAAAGTGTGGGATTGTGGCTAAACGATAGAAAAACCTAGCTGCTGGCTTTAGTAAAGTCCAGCTTTTCATAGAAACTTGGCTTGGTAAATCAGTGGCTGTGGTCACACACATTAAATAATCCACTTTCAGTGCACTTTTGCAACTAGATTTTACTGCGTGAACTGGCAAAATCCAGTTGGAAGGTGGATTGAAAGTGGATTATTTAGTATGTGTGACCACAGCCAATGTGTTTGTTATATCTGAGAAAGGCGAAACTACACTAAAATCAGAAACTCCAAGTTCTGACAGATAAAGGTTGTGATCTTACAAGACGAAGTAAGGCTTTTTAAAAAGATTTTTAAACTTGACTACAAAACTCCAAGTTCCCCCTTAGATGAAACAAGAACTTTTAAACAAGAGCATACATTGGTTCTTATGTTCTCCCTCCCCCCATAGTGATAAAAATGCATTCATAGTTTACCTAGCAGCTGCAAAAAAATAAAAGTCTTGCACAATAATCCCTGCTGAGAAATGCATATAATAGGAAAACAGATCGCCTGGACAGCAGCGTAATTAATGCCAGAAAAGGCCAAGCCGGTTTCATAGTTTGTCTTTTGAGGATATCAAAACGAGACCTAGTGAAAAATGACGCATGCTTGAGCATTTCAGAAAGCTGGCAACTGGCAGAAGTTCTGCCCCCCCCCCCCCCCTTCACACTCCCCCCTCCTTTTCTCTTTAACTTTCTGCCTCTGAACAAAGAGGTCGGCAAGAACTAGCTAGGTTGTAATGAGTTCTGTGTCCCTAGCCCATTAAGGGCATCATGGAAACATATTGTATCGAAATAGTTTGGAGGAGAATACTGGGGATGAAAGAGAATGGGTGCTTTGATCAGCTCCCTGGGGTCCTGAGTGCGCACAGACCGGCTTGCAAGGCCTTATTCAGCTCCAGCGAGACACACTTACAAGACCATTCAATGTGATTTGCATATCTGTAATTTATCACATTGGGTCCTCCGAACATTTTTTTCCCTTTGCAAGGTAAATAAAAGTTGGACTGAATAACATAAGTATCAATCATCTCAGAGCAGGGGGGAAACAAGTCGATGGAACCCAGAGTAACCCTGAAGAAGTCTGCAAAGTGGCAAAAGAAAACGTTTAAGGCAAAGTGAAATGCAAAGAATTCCTTTAGACAACAGGTTCAAGGCTAGTAAAAAACAAACAAAAAAAACCCCAAGCCTGTGGCAACAGTTGCTATCCGTCGCTGTCCCGCCGCAAACAAGTGTTTGGGAATCCAACTCGTAAAAAGGAATCGCCCTAGGGCACGTGGGGAGGAAAGATACGGCGGGTGTGTGTGTGCGCCAAGCCCAAAATCAACTTCGGCACCTTGTTACGGGGAAAATGTGTCTCTGTCTTACGACACACAGGGGGCCTTTTTTAGCCTCCTTGGATCTTCCTTAATTTCAGGCATTCCTGTTATTTAACTGGCAATTCTTTCTGAAGAGCGCAAGAAGAGATAAAAATCGCTTCCCCTTATTCCCTGTCCCTGGAGAGGAAAAGCGTTGCGGGGATTCAATCCCAGGACAAGAGGCAAGCTAACAGGCCGGCATTGTTCGACTCTTTAACAAACTTTAGTTAAACAGCAAACAAGAATCTTCAACTTGACCTTGGAAAAGGGCTCCGACGCCTCCAGCTAATCTATCAAGCCACCCCCGGTGACAATGATGCATTTCCAAGTATTGTCAGATCATGAAAAGATTGATAAATTCGCCTCTCTGCACACTGAGACGGAAGGCTCCTTTTGGAAACAAGCTTGCTGTAAAAAGTGCGCCGCCTTATCCCCAGGTCTTGTGGGGCTGGGAGGGGGCAGAGAAAACGGGGGGGGGGGGGGGGGGGAGGTGGCAAAGAAGAGAAACGAGCTGCCTTAAATCAGAGCGGTCATATTTCTTGGAGGAGCACGAGAAAGCTGGGGACAATCCTTCTCATATTAAACGCAATATTTCTTGGCTTTGGCGAGGAACAAAAGTCATAGCAAGACGTCTTTGTGACTAATTCAGTCAAAGGGCCGGCTCTGGTTCCCCCTGCAGAAAGGTCACTGGCGTTGTGTATGGTCCACCAAGGGGGGGTTTTCACAGGGAAAACGGAGCCAGCTGTCCCTGTCACACTCTGGGGACAGGGGGAGCACACACCGTGCATGGTTGTTAACGTCATTCTACACCTGCAAAATCTACCAATTTCCAAGACTTTTCAAGGGTGGTTTTTTTTTCTTTCGGAACCCCCTCTTCTTCTCTCTTTTTTTTTGCCTCCTCCACTTTGACAACGACTATTCAAGTTTGCCTTGAAAGCGCCGGGGAGGGAAGGGGGCCGCTTTCTCCGCTTCGGGTGGGTGCCCACTGAGCGCCTAGCCAAAGGACCTGCCTGCCACAAAACAAAGTTTGACAAAGTCCCAAATACTTTGCGCCAACGTGGAAACGGCCTGTTGCTAACGGAAGTGCCCTCTAGCCAAAACTCGGTCTGTAGGCAAAGGGCCGCCGACCAGGCCAGGCCCCTTCTTCCCTCGCCAAGGGCCGCTCTCCTCCTCGTCTGTTTGCAGTTCTTCGTCTCTTGGCCGGAGTCACAAAAGGAGGCTCCCTCTCCTCCCCACCCCCACCCCGGGGGGGGGCCGTCCCTCCTCTTCGTCTCTGACCCGGAGAACCCCCCGCCAACTCCCCGCGCCATGAGGCTGCCTCGGGGGCTCCTGAGAAGAGCTCGCGCTATTCAGAGGCGATCGCTTTAATTGGGAGGGCATTTGACGGCCTTCCAAGGGGCCACGTTGACTCCGGCGGTGTGCGCCTGTCCCGAGGCCACGAGGGGCCTTGGCGAGGGACCCAGGCCGGCTGGAGCCGCAGGGAGGTTGCCCGGGGGCGGAGGAGGGCCAAGTTGGCGCCCGCCCCAGCACGCGCGGGGCCTAGTCGCCTCGGTCGCTTCGTAATCCCGCCCAGCTCTCCGACCGTCCCCGGCGAGAGAGCGGCTCTGGGCCTGGCGAGGCGCCTGGGCCCTCTCAACGGGGCTAGGGAAAGGGCGCTCCCCGGGGCCCTTCGCCGACCCGGACGGCCAGTTTTGGGCCGGGACTGGCCACGGCTGCATGCCTCAGCCGCCCTGGGAGCGGGAAAGCACCGCCCTGGCAGCGTGACAGGCGCCCGGCGCAACAAGTGGCCTCAGAGCAGGTGCGCCGGAAGGAAGGCGAGGGGGGAAGGAGCTGTTGGCGCGGCCCGCGAGGGAGGCCGGCGGCTGCCAGAGCCCCGCGGGGGCGCCTGGGTCTGGGCGAAGGTCAAGGAGGGGCCTCCCGGCTCCGGGGCGCCTGCGGCCCGCGAGCCGAGGGACCTTGGGGCAGGGCTGGGCGCAGAGGCAGCGGCGAGCGCCGGCGACACAGTTCTTGCCAGGGGCACCCGGCTCTTCTCCCCGGGGCGGCCGGCCGGGGGGCGGGTCACGGTGGTCTGGCGAGATGCGCCCCTTCGCCGCCCCCTCGGGGTGCCCGCAGCCGCCGGCCCGCCTTTCCCCCGCGCGCCCAGGCCTCAGTCCGGCCCGCCTTGGCAGGGCCCCTCTTGGAGACCTCCATGCGCAACGAGGCCAGGCCGGGTGGCGGAGAGCCTTTCTTGGCGGCCCTTCCGCAGCCTCTCAGGCCCTCCGGGCCCAGCCGAAGAGCGCCTAGGCTCCAGCAAGGGGTCCTCCCCGCTCCGGGGTTCCCCGAGGGGGCACTTCGCCGGCTCCCCAGAGCCCCGGGGGTTGAGGAGAGAGGCAGGGCGCGTGCGCGTCTCCAGCCGGAGACCCTCCCCAGACGCTCGCGCCAGAGTTTGGGGAGAGTTTGGCCAGACTGGCCCGAGAGCTGCTTCCCGCCCGAGCGCCGGTCTGTAGGCCCTCCGAGGCCGGCCGAAGGCCTCCGGGGGGGCTCCCCAGACGGGGCTGCGGGTGGACTGGGGCGGCTGGGGGGGCGAGGAGCGAGGCTTCGAGGCGGCCCGGGGAGGCCCCTGCGCACCAAGCTGGCGGCGCGCTCTGCCGAGGAGGGCCGCTCTCTTATGCAGCCGCGCGCGCCTCATTCGCCGCGCCAACCACTCAGCCGCCCTCCGCCCCCGCCCCTTTGTTCGCCTTAAAAGTAATGCTGCGCATTAAAAGACATGACAATGTTTCCCCCTCTGCTCACAAGTCCCCGAGAAGGGCCCTTGAGCTTGGCAAAAATCAGGCGAATCATTCAGCGTGCCACCTCGCACCTGTGATCTTGGCATTGAAAACCCCGCAGACCTATTCCCTATTAAACTTAATTATTCCCCCCAGGCACACAATGGTTGAAATGGAGCAGGTTGGAGTCTGTTTATTGGTCGTAAATGTTTTTCTGAAGATCTTCTGAATCTCATTGTTAGCTCGTTGTTTGAGGCTGCCCTCTTTCTTTCAGCCTAGAGTAGCCTTGGACTTTTCAATTTTCAATCGTAACATCTGCTTAATCGTACGGATCAAAATATGGAGACACAAAACATATGTAATGGTGGATTTGTTAAATCCTGGTAATGAGTTATTAACAAGGGAAAACAATAGGCCAGGATGGTGAGAGCCTTATGGTAACAGAGTCACTTTATGCAACGCTTGACGTTCCCCTTCTTGATAAATGGAACTAAGGTCTGAACACCAGGTGATAGCAAGAAAATCAATGTCTTTAGAGGCCAGCACGGAGACTTTTTTTTCTGTGTGAAAAATTAGGAGACATAAAATTTAATTGGCTGATCAGAGAAAGGGTGGGAAAGCAGCGGTCTTAAGTTTAATTGCCAGTTGAAGGCTGAGACAAAAAAAAATAAAACAAAACTTGGGCCTGTTTGTTTGCTTGCATCCCAGCTCCCCTTGCAAGTGCATCATTGAAAATGTGTTTTATTATAACACATGTCATGCTTTACAGTTCCCATATTGTGTCAAGACAATGCTTAATGGTACATTAAAGACAAGCAAACCATGCCAACACGTCTTGGAGACATTGTAAGGGCCTCTCTCCCTCTTTGCTTGTTTTAGGCAGCTGCAGCCGCAGCACCCAGAGACACAAAAAGAACAAGTTTGAAATACCAGGTGCATCCGAGAGAAACCCGACAGGGATTGATATGTTATAGCCCAGGACATGAACCTAGCAATAAAGATATCATTTCGATTGTCTGCGGCTTCCACGCCATGTAAAAAGCAAGAGGCGCCCGGGCAGCCCGCTTTTTGCCGCAGCGACGCTGGCCCTCCCTGGGTTTCCCTATCTGCCTCAGCCAAATCCGAACACCTGTTGGCCAGACCGCACATCCCGTCGTGGGAATCGTTGCCTCCCAGTGCTTCCAGATCTCGAAAATGCAATTTGTTGTGGAATGAGCGCGGGCCCATTCCCACAGGCCGGGCGGAGGGGGGGAGCGAGGGGGTGGAAGAGGGAGATTTACCAGGGACACTCAACTGGTGTTTGTTCATCCTGGCAGCTGGTCCCCGATGCCCCTGCAAAAGAGACCTTAATGAAAATGGGATGAGTTCATGCCTAGCCGGGGTTTCACACCCCATATATTACAGGGGCCTTAATCCGAATATTGGCAGGCGAGGCGGCCTGGGAATCCCGAGGGAGCAGGTTCCCAAGTCCCCTCTGCGCCCTGCCTGGGCTGGCGGGAGAACCCTTCCCTTTCCCATACCTTCCCCACGTTTTAGGGCCGGGGGAGATTGATGTGTTGGGGTTTTAACAGCCTTCCTTTCTCTCCGCTGGGGTTTTGTATGGCTCAGTCGCCTTTTCAATGGGATCTAAGGGGCATCACAAATGCCATTTGGTCTCAAGGGCGAGGACGGTCTGATGAAACCAAGCAGGGGGAAGCAGAAGTCAGGGAGGCTCCCCCTGAAGATGTCAGCGGCCCTGGGGTGGCGCTTGGCTTTTTGTGTTTTCGCCTTTTGACATAAATCACAGGGTCTGCTGCAGACAGGGCGGTGGGGCACGTTTCCACTCGCAGGAGGGGAGGGGCCCGGGCAAAGGCGGGGGGGCCAGGCCCCTCGGGAGCTGCGACCGGCAGCCCTGCCAGGCTGGGAAGGCAGCTCAGCAGCCCGAGGGATGGAGCAGCCAAGAGAGTGGAGTTATTTTGCATCATAAGCCTGCCCTTTCCCCTGCCAGGCTAGGGGGCTACTTTGAAAAGACTTTCAGGGATCCCCTCGAGCTGGTGGTTTTGGGTCCACGAGATCGCGGTCGTTTTCTGAAGCCCGACTTCTTAGCTGGGTTGTTTTTAAGAGTAGGAAAAGATGGTGCAGATCTTTTCTCTTTTTTTAAAAAGTGCTACTTTACTTCCGATCAGGCTGCAGAAGGGGAGGGGCAGAGCGGGGATGCATTATTCATCGCTGTATAACCCACGAGCCGGGAGGGAGGGAGGGAGGGAGGGAGCCTGTCTATGAATATTGTTATTGTTGTTCGGGGGGGGGGGGGGTGCGGGAGAAGAGAGAGAAGGCTGATTTCAAAGACCTGAATAGCTGTCAATCATGCGAGCCCACACGCTGGTTCTTCCAGTGCCAAGCAATATTACATACACACACGCACACACACACACACACAGCCCTCCCCAAACTGCTGCCGCCTTTCTCGGGATCTTTCCCTCCTGCCTCCTCCAGGCATTCCCCACAAGTGGCTGGGGTCTCCTCCAGGAGGACCGGCCACCCCCCCCCCCCCCCCGAACAATGCAAAGGCCGGATCGTGGCTGCAGGCGTGGCTGCAGGCGTTTCTCTCTCAAGGGCTGAATGGGGGCTGCGCGAGGACAGGCGAAACGAGCCCGTCAGTCTCTTTGAAGGTCGCCTTTTAAAGGGACTTGCCAAGCCAAGACAGGAGAGTGACAAGATAGAGACCCTGGCGTTTCCCAGGCGAGGCGAGGCTCTTCCGCTTGATCTGCACCGCACTAAAGGACGCGAGGAGGCATTGAAGGACACACACACACACAAACCCCATAAGAACCCCCACACCACCGCGCGCCCGCGCACACACACACACACACCCCAAAGTGGCACGGCAGAAGACAAGGTGCCCCCAGCACAACGCCTGCAGTGTCTGGAGTGAGCAGTGGCACCGGACCACGTCCAATCGAGGAGGAGGGCGCCCCAGACGCGCCCGCCCGCCCGCTCAGAGGCGCCCTCCCCAGGCGAACCCGGGCTGGCCCGGCCCCCTCCGGCCCGCGACCATGTGCCTTTCTAAGGAAGGGGAAGGCGACGATAGGCCTCCCGCCAGCCCGGGTGCCCAGGCGGCGGTTCACGAGGCCCTGATGCGGGACGGAATCGAATTAGAACCCGCCACCTCTTCTCGCTTTCCCCTCCGGCTCCCCCCCCCCCCGCGATTAGTCTTGAGAGCAGCGGCGCATGCCTCCCTCCTAACCCCCCCCCCTCCCTCCGCCGCGCATTTTTTTTGTCTCCGGGTGGGGGGGGGGGGGCGCGTGGGTTTTTCTGCTTCACCGAAGGTGGGGGGAGGACGGAGCCGTGAGCATTACTACCGGGGGGGGGCGTCCCTCTCGTGCGGGAGCCTAACTAGGTTAATGCAATTAGCCCGCGACCGGGCGAGCACCAGATTGCCCCCCGAAAGTAGCCCCCTCACAGACACACACCCTCCTGCAGTTCCCAGCCCGCCTGGGCACCCCTGGCCGGGCAGCTCGGAAGGGCGCCGGAGCAGAGCTGGGCATCTGGGCTCCTCCCGGGGGACCCGCCCGGTCCCTGACGTCTGAGAAGCGGCGGGTACCACGGGAAAATCCGCACCTGTGGCCTTGGCCGGCAGCAGGCGCAGAAGCTGCAGTAGCAGCCCCGGGACATGCTCTCGGCCACCCCCCAGCTCCCCGCGGAAAGGCGCGTGGGGATGGAGAAACCAGCGCTCCCCCCCCCCCCCCCCAGTATCCCCAAGCAAGCGTTAACCCCTCCATCGCCAGGCTCACAGGTGCAGAGGGAAGCTTGTGTGCAGTGCAGGGCTAGCCAGAGTCTCGCCCTTCCAAGCCCCTCGACTGTCCAGCGGATTTAGAAGGCTGTGACTCTGATTAGGATTGCGCTGTGAATGGCCTCTCTCATGCTGCCCACCCCCCACCCCCGTCCGAAGCTTCCTTTTCCAGTAGGTTAGACGAAGTCACTGCCCCCCTCCCAGTCATCCTTCTCAGCAGTCTGTTGATCACCCTCAAATCTCCACCAGTGCTGCGGAGAAAAAGGGATTGCTGTTTGTGCCGATACCGGCCACAGAGGAGCTGGCCTCGGGAGGAACACAAGCCCCCCCCCCCCCTTTAGACGAAGGAGAATGCAGAACTTCTCCTTTGCTGTCGGTAAGATTTTGTTGGGAGGAACTGGTCAGTGAGTCCAGTATCCCTTCTCAACTTAGCAGAGTGCACCTTGGCCACATGCAGTAGAAGCCCTTCGTTCTCAAGTGTGCTAGCAGAGTTACAAAGTTAGACAGAGCCACTTTTTCAGTTTCAAGAAGACTAATACTAGTCCTTTTATTTAGGAACTACATTCTAGGCAGTGAAGCTCAAGAGATAGAGACAGAACTAACCTAAAGTACCTTGGATGGGTCTGGATGCAGAGAGGCATCCAGGCTCCATCGTGGATGTGTGCAAGAGAAGAGAGCCAGAGGGCAGAATGGAAGGAAGGCAGACCATTTCTTTGTAATCTATCAGTCTACTTCAAAGAACAGTGACAGGAGAAGAAGAGAAGAGATTAGATTTATACCCTGCCCTTCACTCACTTGGAGTCTCAGAGCAGCTTACAAACTCCTTTCCCTTCCCCACAACAGACACCCTGTGAGGTAGGTGGGGCTAAGAGAGATCTGAGACAACTGCCCTTGAGAGAACAGCTGGTACAGAGCTATGGCTTGCCCAAGGTCATCCAGCAGGTGCAAGTGGAGGAGTGGGGAATCAAACCTGGTTCTCCCAGATTAGAGTCCACACACTTAACCACTACACCAAACTGGCTCTCAGACCTAGACAAGTTTGTCTGTCTGTCTCATTGGCTTGTTTTTGTGCACACGCACGCGCATGCGCGCGCGCACACACACACACACAGAGTCCTTGGAGGCTAAGGCTTGACACAGCACCTAGGCCTTAGGTTCCAACAGATTTCTCTGTTGCTCGTTTCTCCCGCGGGAGGACAGAGTGTGCAGGCATCTCTCACCATCCTCACAACCGCCCTCTAAGGCAGAGCGGCATGAATCCCATTTTACGGGTAGAAAGCTGAGGCCAACAATGAATGGCCAAATCATGCTGTGAATCAAGGCAGGAAGAGAGGGGTCTCCTAGGTCTAGTTTCCTCAAGAACCGCACCAAGCTGTTTCAGGTTGTGTGGGGGCAGGAATTATGATGATTTACTTTTCAGTGCATTCACTTCTAGCCATCCTGAAGCATCTCTTAAAAGCTATCGTAATTATTACTTTTTTCTCAGTTAGAATTTTGGACTACAAAATTATTTTTATTACAGTATGACATCAAAGCCAAAGTGGTGTTTAAAAAACCAAGACCTATCAGTACTGTAGAAGATCCAAGTTAAGGTCTGCCCCGCATTAAACTGAACACAGGGATGAAAGTTTGTTGTCCCTATTGTCCATGAGTTCTGAATGACCGCATGTTTTCAGCCCCATAGCTTCATGGGGGTGACTATCAATGTTCCCTCTAAGCTGAGTTAGTGTGAGCTAGCTCACGGTTTTTTAGCCTCCAGCTCAGACATTTTTGTCTTAGCTCGGGAAGGATGGCTCCAAGAGCAAACTAATTTATGCAGTAGCCAAATCACTCGCTCACAACTTTAAATGCCAGTAGCTCACAAAGCAGAGTTTTTGCTCACAAGCCTCCACAGCTTAGGGGGAGCATTGGTGATTATGTGTCGCCACCACAATCTCGATTAGCTGGATATGAGTCCAAGAGCACCAGCAAGACTTTCAGGGTATGAGCTTTGGAGAGTCAACACTCCCTTGGTCAGGTACAAGGTTCAAGTTCCTATCAGACTAAGTGAGCTTTGACTCTGCAAAGCTCCTACCCTGAACATTATTGTTGGTCTCTAAGGCGCTACTGAACTCATACATAACTGTTCTACCACAGACCAGCAGGGTGACCCACCTGAAACCCACCAGGACGTTTCCTGGTATTGTGTGCCACGTGCTAGAAGTGCCACCCCATTTGGACAAAAGTGTACATGAATCTTTTGAAACTGGTCCTTCCAGCAGAGTTCATGCAAATACTAGGACAAACTCACTGCTATAACAAAGAACCTAGAGAAAAAGTTTTCCTTGCAGTGGACAAAACCCCGGGTTCAGAGGAAAGTAGTTCAAATGAGGCAGAATAAAGGGAGAAGTTCTGCTGCCTAGGACCATCACGCGCCAAACAGTTCCAGAAGGGGACATTTGATAGGTAGAGCTGTAATACATAAAGCCTATATAGCAGAGTTACCTGGGGCTCTGCTCTTTAAAAGCCCTCTCCCCCGCGCACCACCACCCCATGTAGCTGTGAAACATTTTTTGCCAGGAAGGTGACATCCCTATAATGTAACTAAAATGGGATGAGTCCAGTGGCACCTGTCAGACCAACAAAGTTTCGTTCTGAGTATAAGCTTTCCTGTGCATGTGCATGTGCTGCATGTGCATGTGCATGCACATGCACAGGAAAGCTTATACCCAGAATGAAACTTTGTTGGTCTTACAGGTGCCACTGGACTCAAACTTGGTTGTGTTGCTTCAGATCAACCCGGCTACCCAACTGAATCTAAAACGGGATGAGGATTTGCTGAGGGGGAGGCGAGGGGCACAGATCTGATGAGAAAGCAGGAGTATGCACTCTAAGCCAATTCCATTTGAACCCTCTTGTGAGTCAAGAAATGTTCTCTTTGAGTCTGTGGACACCCCCAAGATCTTTACGCCTAGAGTGCAATCCTATGCAGTTAACCCCACTCTAAGCCCATTCATTTCAGTGGGTTTAGACTGGAGTAACTTTGCATTGGATTGCACTGATGAGCCTTGTCCCCTCCTCTGGGCATTCTTCCACTTCCCGTGTCTTCGCACATGCGCGCTTCCTCCAAAGGAATCACCTTTGATTGAATCAGAGTTTATTATAATAATATAATTGGCATATTCATCACATGGTAATAAATTATCTTCACAGTTTCTGGGAAATGTTTCCTTTTCCCAGCAAAAAAGATTTGCCTGAAAAGTCCTGCCGGAAAAACTAAAATTATTGCATATTTTATCATTAATATAAATTATATAAATTATACATTCAAAAAGACAGTTCTGTTTCAGAAAATCTAAGTAATAAATAGATAAATAAAATGTTGATTGCCATTAGAAGACTTTTTTTGTATTGAGTACCTTTAAAAATAAAAGTCTCTAGGTACAAATGTACTGGTATAAAGAGCATCATATTTACAGGAGAAAAGCATTCACATTTCAGGAGAGGAAGTCAAACGGGGGCTCATTTTCTATGTTGTTGAGGGAGGGCTGTTTGTTTAACTTCCTGGGGTCTTCTGGGGTCCACACTTTAGCAGTTCTAATAATATTTTGTTCCTTGAGCTGTTTTTCGTCAGTCCAGGATAGGGAGTGTCCAGCCAGAGGAGGCAGCCCATAATCTGGGTCGCTAGGAGAAGGTGATCCTGGTGGGAACAGAGCAAAGAAAAAGGCAGGCTGTCAGTATTCACGCCAAGCGCTCAAAGGACCAACCCAAGCCGCGCTCCTCTCGCTTGGCTGCTGCGGCGCTGTAGCACAGCCCTCCAACTAACCCCAGCCTTCAGCGCCTGTTGCATGGCGCAGGAACCAGAAACCCGCCGCCCCCTCCGTTATCCATCTATCTACACACACCCCTCCCCCAATCAGCGAGGCAATCTAATCTCTGGCACCGAGAAAGGACTGCGTCACCGTCCGGGGGGTTGCGGAATGCTACTTCAGAGACCGCAGGCAGAAAAGCGCGCTCCTTTGGGGACTCTTGGTTTGGGTCGCCGGCGTCTCTGCTGAACTAGCGCCAAACTATACTTACAGGACGACGCTCAGGGACGCCTAGGAGTATCCGTGGAGAAGAAGGGCGGATGTGTCCGGCCCTGCGCCTGATCTAACCTCTTGGGCTGCCTACGGGCCTTAAATGCGCGCGCGGGGGCGCTAGCTGCTCTGGAGAACTCCCCCGTTCCTGTCCCTCGCTGACTAGGGGTGCAGAACACCTGGGCGCGCGGAGCAGGTCGGAGAGCGCCAAGAACGTAGAGCTGTGGCCCTCCGGTCTTCTTCGTCTCTATTCCTGCCTGACTGGCTGGATAGGCGCCCTATGTCCTGCAGGACCCTCCCTGGGGGTTGTGGGCGTCTCTTGACGCGCACAATGGGTGAAAAGGGAGAGGAGGAGGGGATCTGGGTGCGATGGGGTATGCATCTCTGGGCGCAGGACTCAGGCGTGCGCCACGGGTGCGGGCGTGCCAGTGTGCTTGAGAGCGCGGGAGGCTTGGAAAGGTGAGGCTGGCACCTTGGAAAGGTGAGGCAAGGCACCGGCTCCCCCGGAGCTTTAGGGCGCTTTCTCACCCGCTGAATAATGCGCTTTCGATCCACTTTGCGCGGAGGCTGGTTTCAGCTGGGCTGGCTGCCTCTCCTACAAACCACCGGCTGTGCCGCAGGGGTCAGTCAGTCGGTCTGCAGGAGCGGCAGCTCGGCTGAAGCCAGGGCCCGTGAGGAGGCCAAGTTCTGCGGGTGAGAGCAGCCGGCCTCAGCCTCGCCAGCCCGGCCTTCCGGGTGATTGGGGAGGTGGGAGAGCGGCGCTCGCGCGTGCCGGGCTGGGACCCCGCAGGGTTAGCGCGCTTGCCCCCGATCGTGCCCGCCTCCCCCGGCGCGTCTCCTGCCCGGCTGCTAAGCTTACTTGTGCCGCGGTGGCAGATGATGACCTTCTTGGGCTGGCAGGGGCTCTGGCTGCCGGCGCTGCGCAGGGGCAAGTCGGACCGGACGAGCTCGCTGAGGAAGTTGATGTAGCCGATGGCCAGGCGCAGCGTGTCCACCTTGGAGAGGCGCTTTTCATAGGGCAGCGTGGGGATGTGGGAGCGCAGGCCCTCGAAGGCATCGTTGATGGACTGCATGCGCCGCCGCTCCCGTACGTTGGCCGCCTGGCGCAGCTGCTGCAGCTCCGCCTCCGAGCGCACCCGCCGCCGCCGCCGCCCCGCGCTCAGCGCCTTCCCCGCCGCCCGCCCGCAGCTCTCGAAGGCCAGGCTGGAGGGCGAGGAGGGTGGCGAGAAGGCGGCGTCGGCCGGGCAGCAGAAGGCGCCGTCGGGCGGGCCCCCCTGGTCGGGCCCTGCCGGCCGGCAGCACTGGTGGTGGTGGTGGTGGTGGTGGCACTGGGGGGCCAGGAAGTCCACCTCGTCGCCCTCCAGCAGCTCGTCGCCGTCCAGCGGGTCGCCGGAGGAGTGGTCGGTGAAGAACTCCTCGTCGTCAAAGTAGGGCGCCCCCGGGAAGGAGTCCAGCCCGGCCGGGAAGTGCTCCAGCAGCACCGCCTCCATGCCGGCCTCTGGCCCCTGCCCCCCGCCGCCGCGGGGACCGGCCTTCCTCCCTCGGCTGCTGCGGCTGCTGCCGTTCGGGCTCTCCGCCCCCCGCGTGGGGCTCCTGCGGCGCCGGGACTGGCGGCTGCCCCTTCGCCTCGGTGCTGCCTGGGCGCGCGCGCGCTCACTCCCCGGAGGGAGGCTGGGGACGCACCGGAGCGGAGGGCTGGCACGCGAGGACTCTTATAAGGACAACCCCGGGCGCGTGCCGGGAACCAGCGGCGCCAGCCAATCAGGGAGCCCGCGCGGAGACCGGCCCGGGGAGGGGGGGGGGATAACACGGGAAAGGAGGGGGAGGCACACCTAGGCGGCTTCTGGAGGAGGGGGCGGGGCCGGAGGCCAGAGCAGCCGGCTGCGCCCCCCCCCCTCCTCCTTGACCGGCCGGCGCTGGGCGTCCCAGAGGAGGCTCGTTGCCGAGGAGCTACAGGTGCAAAGCCGAGAAGCCGGCGCGGCGCAGGGGTGGAGTGCGGGCAGCAGCCGGAGCAGCGCAAACAGCCCCGGGCCTCTCTCGCGCGCTGTCGGGAAAGGAAGCCACTGTAGTGCTGACCAACGGGCCCACCCCGTCCAAACCCCTCCCGGGCCAGGGTTCCCTCCAAGCTGAGTCAGTGTGAGCTAGCTCACAGTTTTTTAGCCTCTGGCTCACACGCTTTTGTCTTAGCTCAGAAAGGATGGTTCCAGAGAAAACTACTTTATGCAGTACCCTAATCGCTGGCTCACAACTTTCATGCCAGTAGACACACACGTAGAATTTTTGCTCACAAGACTCCACAGCTTAGCGGGAACACGCCCGGTCCTAAAGCCAGTTCTCTCCAGGGATCTTCATGAGACCACAGGGGCCAGTGGGTAATTAGGGAGCCGGCAGTTGTCCTTATTGCCATTACTCTGCAGAGTTCCTCCAGCCAATGCTCCCTCTGAGCTGTGGAGTCCTGTGAGCAAAAATTCCACCTTGGGAGCTCCTGGCATGAAAGTTGTGAGCGAGCGATTCAGCTGCTGCACAAATTAGTCTGCTCTGGAGCCATCCTTCCTGAGCTAAGGCAAAAATGTGTGAGCCGGAGGCTAAAAAACTGTGAGCTAACTCAGCTTAGAGGGAACACTGCCTCCAGTGTAGGACAGTTAGACCTGAGTCTTCCATTGCCCTGGGGACCTCGACATTTGGATCCAGTCGTGAAAAACTGAGTGGTTCCAGGCAAGGACTCTCCCACCCACCACTTCAGGTTCCCGCCTGTTGCCAGCAGGGCTGTTGTGGGGAGCAAGGGAGACGGCGTGGGGCTTGCTGTTAAGCAAATGTGATGAGAATTGGGGGCTCAGGGTCACACAGCCGGAGCCCCCCCCCCCTGCTCTCTAGGAGGATCGATGATTAGGCTTGAGGGTGGGGCAGAACCGGGGAGGGTGGGTGGCGCTGCGCTATCTGAACGCGAAACGAGGCTAGCACCAGAAGGGTAATGAATGACCAGACTTCAAAGCCCTTCGGGACCTGCCATGATAACAGGGAAAATAAGGCGAACACCAGCCGGGGAACAAAGGCTTGATTCTTGGGCCACCCTGGCTTGCGATCAAGCCATTCTAAAGAGGAGAGGAAGTCAAAAAACAGGGCGAGGGTGAAGGCGAATGACTCGATCCCTTCATGCCTCACGGACTGGCTGTATCCACTGCAGTTGGAGCTGCTGCTCCTGCCTCCAGATCATTTGGTAGACAATCCAAGAGCATCTTTGGGTAGAGACGATGCCTTGGAGTTTATTCAGCAAGTAAAGCATTGCCTGTTCCCCTTGTGGCCAGGCTCACTGCCCTGAGCTACCTGTTTTGAACCAGCCTCGCTTGGTTTGTGGAACGTAGCGAACCACGTTACATGCATGGTTAGTTTGAGGGGGGCTTTAAAACGAGAAGTGCTGGGATTCCGGCCACCCTGGTAGTCCTTCCTTTACTCTTGAAACTTACTCCAAATCCCAGAGGTGGCGAAACGGTCGTGGCTCTTGAGGAGGACAAATATGCAGAATTCCTTGCACTTGAAAACCTCTTTCCAGCTCAGTTTCCCATCCATAAAAGTGGACGTAATAGAGATTTGCTCCATATAAGTTGTAGCACTGAACATCGGAAAGATGGTTAAGGGGTGGGTGTGTGATTCAATCAAATGGCTGTGAAAACGCTAAACGGTTGCAATGGCCTTACTTCTAGAGCAAGTTACTGACCTTAAAAACAGGTTCCAGGTTCAAATTAAGCTCTGGGCCCCAGAAGGTTCTTTGGTTTGTTGAAAATCCTGCCTCGACAAGGACTGGTTTGGGGGCCTTTTCATATAAACGTGCTGAAAATATGGTGGGGAAACGTGTTCCTGAGCTCTGTCTCACTGTAAGCAGCAGTATTCCAGGCACAAAGAGGGCTAGGATCACTTACCGCAGTGGCCCCCATCTTCCCCGCCTCGCTGCTTGACCACCATGACCAGTGGATGACCAAAGCGTGATGAACAAGCCGTGGATATTGCGCCTCGGCAGCATATCCGCCTTCTTGACTCTGAACAGCAGCGGCAGACACAGAACAGAAATCAGGGTGAATTCTGGGTTATTCCAGGCTAATCGATTAAAAAGTCATTGCACAACTAAATCGGGGGAAGGAATCTGGCTTTATTGTGCCTGAACACTTACAAAAGTGACTTGGACAATCTTAGTGCTTCCCCACTTCCGCTGCTGGCCTCCACTTACCCTCCACCGTAGAGGGAAAACGTTTGGGGTTTGCCTGCAACAAAACCAAATCCGTAATGACATAAGAACATAAGAGAAGCCAATGCTGGATCAGGCCAATGGCTCATCCAGTCCAACACTCTGTCACACAGTGGCCAAAAATACCAGGAGCCATCAGGAGGTCCCCCAGTGGGGCCAGGACACTAGAAGCCCAAAAACCGGAGCTGGACTAAGCAGAAGACAAAGCCAAGCATCTCCAGGCTCTTCTAGTGGCCTCCATGCTGCACACTGCCCCTGCGCTCATCCAGGGTGTGTTTCGTCCCACAGACCCTCGATGGAGGGTCCTCTCTCTTTGATGCTCTGTATAATTAAACATCTGAAAATCACACTGAAAGTGCCATAATGGATGTTGTCTGGAAAAGAAGGAGTGGGTAGAAAGGATGCTGGGCAGAGTGCGAAGAGCGTATTGGTTTTGAATTGACTCAGGTGGGAAAGAAGATTGTGTGTCACCTGACAGTTTCCCCTGCTGCTAAATAACGGGTCTGAATAGCGAGATCAGGCTAGGGGAGGGCTGATCAGAAATCTGTGGGAGTTTCGCCCTCAAAATAAAGCAGTCCATGATTCAAAGATGTTGCTTATCTGTGGAAGGGGCGCTTGCATTTTTTAATCCCAACCTTCCTCTAACGAGTTTAGGGCAGTGTGCATCTGTCTCACTGTTGAGTATAACAAGTTTAAAACACTTCAGTATTTACAGGGTTAATGTTGTTTGTATTAGTCAACAGGAAGTCACATGTTTGTTTGTAACCAATCCGTTTATGCAACAGAATCCCCAGGAACTTTGTTAGAACCTTCGATGTCTGATTGGGAAAACCAGGTCTCAGCTATTTAGCATTTTATGGTTTCTCCTTCCTGCCGCTTTGTTCTTGCTTAGAGAAGGAGACGCCATTCCAGTTTTATCTCTCTAGCTGTAAAGATGTAGGAATCTAGTTCTGTTGTTATTTTGTATCCCGTTTAGCTTTTCCCATGTTAGGTTTATAGTAAAATTTAACCTTTTAAATACACATGGACTCATCCTCTCAATCTGTACTCTGCTGATGCTTAACAATTTTACTCTGCTTAAATATATTCTTACCAAGAATAACCAACAGATATTCATGAATTTAGGAAGTCAGATGTTGGTCAAATGTGATGTTCAACAGGTGTTTTGTATGTGGTTGGATTAACACACTGCAGGAAGCCTTTTCCTTGTGAAATTTCAATTCATGAAGGAAATCCATGACAAAATACCCCTTTGACCCTCACCTCCAGTGCTGGATTTAAAAGGAGTTAAGCTGCAATGCGTGTGTGTGGTGGTCACACTCTATCCATGATTGTTATTGTTAATGTCATTTATATACCACCTTTCTCACTGAGACTCAAGGCAGGTTACTAAACATGATAAAAAGAGTTTAAACAGTAAATATCTCTAATGAATAAAACAATGCAGTGAGGCTAGAACTGAAATATTGAGAATCAATGCAAACAGAAACAACAACAAAAACACTAAGGTAACAAAAAAGGTAAATATAGCCCAGGGGTTCCCAGTCTTTTGCAGCCCATTGGATAAATTATAGGCAATTTGGGTTAGTTCTGTCTCTGTCTCCTGAGCTTCACTATCTAGAATGTAGTCTTGCATGTGTTTCACATACTTACATTGGAGTGCGATGGTCTTACTCTTAGATTTGGTGCCGTCACCTTTGTAGATAGCGATACAAGCTTGATTGTCTTCAAACAGAATTATTGGTTTTGGTTCATCTATTCCAAAGTCCTTCAGTAGATGAATAATCCAGTATAGTTCATAACTGGCACTTTTCGCTGATACACATTCTGCTTCCACTGTAGAAAGAGCCACGACAGATAGCTTTTGACTAGTCCATTTAGTCTTGGGTCATCACAGGCTGAGATTTTAAGTTTGTAGTCCAAAGTTCCTTTCAGATATCTCGGCAGTCTCTTTATAACTTTCCAGTCATGGACACTTGGTGAACTGGTCTTTCTGCATAAGAGTCCAACAGCTGAAGTTATATCTGGTCTGCAGATTGTGCTCAAGTATAAGAGCTTTCCAATTGTGGATCTGTACTCATGGTTATCTTTGAGTAGTTCTCCATCTGTGTACTTTAGGTAGTCTTTTTCAAGTGGAGTGCTTACTGGTTTGGAATGTTGCATTCCCACAGATTCAATAAAGTCCATAATCTTTTGTTTTTGGCTCAAAAGAAAATTTCCATCCTCAGTTCTTTCAGTTTGTATTCCTAGGTAGTACTTTATGGTTCCTAATTGTTTCACTTCAACTTCTTTGTTCAGTTCATCTGCTATTTCTTGTACATCTCCTTGGTCTTGACAACAAATAATCAAGTCATCAATGTAAACAAGTATGTATTGATAATGTCCATTTTTAATGTCCATTTAAGTCTTGAGAACAAGCAAGGTTCTGCAATTCCTTGTTGAAAGTTCTGTTTTTGTAACAGCTTAGTCAGTTTGTCATTCCATGCTTTCGCTGCTTGTTTTAATCCATAAACTTACTTGCTGAGTTTGCACACTAGGCCTTCTTGTCCTTCTGCTGAAAAACCTTCTGGTTGATCCATATAGATCTCTTCAGTCTGGTCTCCATTGAGAAATGCAGTTTTGATGTGCAAATGTTCAAGATGAATGCCCCTTCAGGCAGCTGTACTTAGAAGTGTCCTGAAGGATGTGTAGCTTACAACAGGTGCAAAAGTATCAGAAAAGTCCATTCCAAATTTATGTGAGAATCCTTTTGCAACTAGACGTGCCTTGTACCTGTCCACCTTGCCATCAGGGTCATACTTCACTTTGTACACCCACTTACAGCCGATGGTTTTTCTTTCAGAAGACAATTTCAGAAGGCAATTCAGAAGAGTCCAAACTTGTTTCTCTTGTAAAGATCCAAATTCTTCTTCCATTGCTTCCATCCACTTGCTTCTCTCTGATGCAGGTAGTCGACTGACTTCCTTCCAGTTACAAGGTTCCTTCACTGGTAGTACACTTGCACAAATTCTGAGTCTTGGTGGTGGTATTCCTTTGTTACTTCTTGCTGATTGTCTCACAGTGGTTGTCTCTCCTTCTCTTGGCGTAGGCTCTCCTGGTTCCCGTTTTGAGCGAGAACTCTCTTGTGGAGATGGACCTGCCTGTTCACAGGTGGTCCCTGCAGATTGCCAAGTGAACAAGTAATTGAAGAAGACTTCTGTAGATTTCTGAGTAGGTTGCACTGTGGACTCAGCTTGCTTAGAAGTTTGTAGGATGTTGCTTTCATCAACATGTACCCCATTGTATTCCTTGACTATCCAAGTTTAAGGGTCTAGGATTCTGTACCCTTTTCCTCCAAGAGCGTATCCCACAAGGATACCAGGTTCTGCTCTTGGGTCGGGTTTGTCCCTTCTCTCCTTTGGTACATGGGCATAGACTTTAGATCCAAAGGCTTTTATGTGTTTAAGTCCAGGCACTTTATTATACCATAATTCAAAAGGACTTTTGTTTGTAACTTTTGATGGAATTCTATTATGAAGGTAGAGAGCTGTATTTACTGCTTCAGCCCACAGGGTTTCTGAAAGTCCAGACTGCATTAGCATAGAACGCGCCACAGCGCCATTTCTTGAATGGTTCTGTTTAAGCGTTCTGTTTCCATTTTGTTGTGGTGAATAAGGAATTGTAGTCTTATGTTCAATTCCTTCTTGTTGCATGAATCTTTGGAACTTATCGCCGCAGTACCCTGTACCATTATCTCTAAATAGTACCTCTGGCGCTTTGCCAAACTTGTTTTTAACAGCTGCAACGTATCATTTAAACTTGTCAATCACTCAACAAGGTCTGAGTACACAATCTCTAGAAACTTTGTATTTTGTTTAGGAGATTGGCCCTTGTAGCTAGGAGCTGTGCCTTTTGCTTTCAAGCACATTTCACAACCATTTTTCATCACATCACATTCAACAGCATTGCTATCACAGTCCCTCAACAGCTTCTGCACACTTTGCACATGCCTATGAGCAAATTTTACATGCCATGCATAAAAACAGTCCTTGTGATCACATGCAGGTGATCTTGTATGGCACACTGGTGCATTAGTTTCCATTTTATCATCATTAGCAACAGCAATGTCTCTCAGGTAATGAAAACCATCATATTCCTCAACCATTAGACCAATTCCATCTTCATGCCAAATTTTGCCTTGGCCCTGTTCAAGATTAACTTTAAAACCAGTCTGTATGATTCTCTTAGTAGATATGAGGCAGTTAGTGGCCTCAGGAATAAAGATGCAGTCTCTGAGTATAACTTCCTCAATTTCACCATATGCATTCAAAACTCTTAGCACAACAGTTCCAGTTCCTTCCACAGACAATGCTTGACCATTGACTTGTTTTAAACTGGGCTTTTTCTCTCTATCCAGATCAATAAAATAGTCCACTGAGTTTGCTATATGTGAGAAACTTCCTGAGTCAATCAGCCACAAGTCTTTAGCATCAAAATATCTGCCATCCACAGAATTCACTGTATACACATTTCCACTCTGGTTCTCTACAGCATCTGGCTTTGTTTCAGTAAGATAGAATATAGGCCTCCTCCCAGTCTGTTTGCTGGCATTTGGCCTTCCTCTCCCATGCCCCCTAAAGGGTCTTGTTTCAGCGGGAGTCTGTGTGGTGCAGTCCCTCTCATCTTGCATGGGTTTAAATCTACCTTGTTTTGCGAGGTGACCAGTTTTTGCACATATGAAACATTTAACATCTTTCTTTACATATCCCCTTTGATATCCAGGCTTTACATTAAGTACAGATAGGCTATGACTTAATTGAGATATCTCCCTTCTATTTCCTTCTTCTTCCAAATAAGAAAGTACATATTCAAGAGTCAAATCCTTAGTTCCCTTTAAAACAGCAACTTCATGTGCATAGTCTTTTGTTAATGAGCCCAAAATCAAAGCAACAACAGTACTATCAATTGGTGGGCTTCTTATTGTTTTTAGTTCAGCAAAAGTATCCATTATCCTATTCAAATGCACAGTTAGCAAATCTCCATCTCTCATCTTTGCATTATATAAGCATTGGTGAAGAAAAACCTCATTTGCTTTGCTTTTGCTATCGTATTTCATATTTAGCATGTCAATCATGCCTTCTGCAGTAGTGCACGTTAAAAGTTTTTGATTATCACTTGCAATTACACTTCCCAGGATCAGGGATTTTGCCAAGCTATCCTTTTCTCTAAATTTGTCTTTTGCAACCCCTTCTGTGGGTGTGTCCTGTGTAAGGACATGTGAGGCAGAATTAGACTCCAAAGCACATTCAATTGACCCTTTCCATCATGAATAATTTGTTTTAGATAAGGGCGGAATATTTAAGAAAGAAAAGTTCCTTGAAGAAGCCATATTTTGGTTTGTATACGTTACCAATCCTTTGACAGATTAAGCAGCAACAGGTGATCAGGTCAGGTGGAGTTGAAAAGATGCTTCTTTTTGTTCTCCCTCTGGCAGCACGATTCAGCGTCAGGGATCTTTCCCCTTTGATGTCCTCGTGATAGGGAAAAAACAGTGAGCCGTTCCCTCTCCTCTCTGTTCTGCAACCATGCAGCTAGTACAGACTCAAGAGATTGGAAAAAAGGAAAAAAAACTTCTCTCTGCTTCCACTAATCCAGTGTGAGGTGAAAGTTTCAAAAAACTGTTGCAAGTTTCAAAAAATTGCCTGTGCTATTCTTAAAGCTTCTGAGTAAACTCAGCACATACACACATGGTCAGCTCTTCAATACTGATGCGCAGAAAGGAACGGATCGGGGCTCCCATAACCTTTTTGTTGGTTATTCTTAGTAAGAATATATCTAAGCAGAGTAAAATTGTTAAGCATCAGCAGAGTACAGATTGAGAGACTGAGTCCATGTATATTTAAAAGGTAAAAGTTTACTATAAGCCTAGCATGGGAAAAGCTAAACGGGATACAAAATAACAACAGAACTAGATTCTACATCAGGGGTCCTCAAACTTTTTAAACAGGGGGCCAGTTCACTGTCTCTCAGACCGTTGGAGGGCCGGACTATAGTTTAAAAAAAAAAACTATGAACAAATTCCGATGCACACTGCACATATCTTATTTTGAAGTAAAAAAACAAAATGGGAACAAATACAGTATTTAAAATGAAGAACAAGTAAAGTTAAATCAACAATCTTACCAGTATTTCAATGGGAACTACGGGCCTGCTTTTGGCTAATGAGATGGTCAATGTCCAGTTCCATATTTGTCGTAACAAGTCGTAACAAGTGATGCAAGTGAGCATCAGTTAGTCTAGATCTGGTTGGAGATTTCAGATGTTATTTTGCGGGTAGGGAAGGCGCATGGGGGGGGGGGGTGCGCGCGCAAGCAAGGCACCCTTGACGGGGCTGTTTTCTTTCCCTCTCCGAAGAAACAAAGAACTCGGCATCCTCACAAACTTTTTAAGGCAGCAAGCCCCCAGCTGCTTCTCCCTGAAACTCCACTACTGCAGGCATCATGATGGGAAAGAGAAACCTCTCTCTCTCTCTGATTCCCAGCAGCACAAAAAGCCTCGAAAAAGACCCCCGCCCGGCTCTTGGGACTGGCGCAGATCTCCTAGCAGGCCGAGAGGCCTCTCAGCCACTAGGAGACTTGGGGCCAGCCGAAGCGTCTGCCACCCCACACTTACCCTCTTCCAGTCTTCCTTTTGCCTCCTCCTGGCTGACTGGAAGCAAGGGGGGGCGGGGCTTTGTCATGTGGCCCAGGACGAGTCGGCTGCAATTTTTCCGCTGCTTTGTGTGCTGCTGGGAATTGGAGGACAGGCAGCAGCACACCCGGCGGGCCAGAAAAATGCCCTTGGCAGGCCGCATGTGGCCCCCGGGCCGTAGTTTGAGGACCCCTGTTCTACATCTTTACAGCTAGAGAGATAAAACTGGAACGGCGTCTCCTTCTCTAAGCAAGAACAAAGTGGCAGGAAGGAGAAACCATCAAATGCTAAATAGCTGATACATGGTTTTTCCAATCAGCGAGCAAAGGTTCTAACAAAGTTCCCGGGCATTCTATTGTGTAAACAGATTGGTTACAAACAAACATGTGACTTTCTGTTGACCAATACAAACAACATTAACCCTGTAAATACTGAAGTGTTTTAAACTTGTTATACCCAACAACATCCCATGCACTGTTGTTACATCATGTACCTGTCTATATGCAGCCCTAAGTTTCCCTCCTCCACACAGGAACTGCCTGGTGTAAAAAATTTCAAGCCTGAAACAGCTCAGAGGGAAATAGATAGGTCTGGTGTCCCAGTGCACTTACAGGACAGTGTACTTCATTCGCCATTCTCTTACTCTCACAACAACCTTGTGAGGTAGAATAGGCTGAAAGAGTGTGACTGCCCCAAGGTTTACCTAACAATACTTCATAGTAAAGGGATGATTTGAACTTGGTTCTATGCCTCTATCAAATCCTAGTCCCAAATCCTAAGGATCACTCCAGACGGCCAGAGTCTTCCTCAACCCCTGCTGGTTCGTCTATAGCGGAGCATTGGCACTTAGAAAAAAGATCACATTGTCACTTTTTGTCACTCATTTGACCCTAGTGCTTCAGGGTGTCTCCTCCCCCCCCCCCCCCATGTGTATTGCCCTCTCTAGTAGTCCCAGAGGGAGCAAAACACATATAGAAAAGGGGAAAGTGAGTGACAAACGTGACAGTGCGGAACAGCCCTTAGTCTGGGCTGCAGGCCGAGGAGGTTATGCGCCACACGGGCCATATTTGAGCCCCCATCGCCAGACCCTCTCAGTCTGTTCACCAGGGGCTGAGGGAAACCCCGCCCGCCTCGCTCAGCGGCTTCCACGCTGCTCTTCCTTCACCGGCTCTGGGGAAAAACGGCGGGTGGGCGAGCAAAGCCCATCCATTACGCGCTCGGGCGTCTCCAGCTCTGCGGGGCTGGAGTGGTCGCCGAGGGGGGCTGAAGGAGGCACAAAGGAGGCCAGAACCCCACAAAGGCGCCCAGGCGGCCACTTGGCCGGCGCACCTGCAGCCACGGGCCTAGCGCGGCGCGGCGCGCCTTCGGCGAGGAGCTGGTACCTGAGCAGCCCTCGGCGGGTAATGCGCCATAAAGAGCCTCTTTTCAAGGCCTTTCAAGCCGGGGTCGCCGTCTCTGGCGCTCCCCCCCCCCCCTTCCCCAGTGCCAGGCTGCCGAGCAGGCCGAGTCCATGGGAATCCCGCCACTTGTGCGCTCCGCGAGGGAGGGCCTTTCAGCCCCTCTTTCCACAGAGGAGTGGAACAAATGGGCCGCCATCGATTGGGAGGCGCTGAGGCAAAGCAAATGACCGGGGAGGGGGCAGGGAAGACGAGCGAGTGACCGGGGGGGGGGGGGGCGGGAGGAATCCAGGCCAGCGCCCGCCGTGACTGAGGCGCTAAACGGGAGTGAGGCCTGGGCGTCTGCGGCCTCCTGCGCGCTTTAGCGTCTCGCCTGGGGGCTTCTGGGCGGCAAACAGGCCTTGTCCTCCGGCGAGGGCCTTCTGGGCCAGGCCCAAGCACCGTTTCTCAGGCGTGGGCTCCTCTTCCCCACACCCATTCCCGTGCCTACAAGAAGAACACTCCGGCTGTCTGAAGGGCTCGGGAAAGATCGCCGCCCGCCCGGCCTTGCAGCCCCCGTCGGGGGGGGTGTGTGTGTGTCTGCCCCCCGCTCTCCACTCCTGGGCCGGGCTTTCCTCCCGGGGTTATTTTCGGCCTCTTCCCGCCTTCGCCTCCCCCTTAAGCGCCAAAGGCTAGCCGGGAACCAGCATTTAGTCCCAGGTTCTTCCTTTTGGAACAAGCTCTAATGAAGGCGAAAAGCTGTCTCTGGGCATGTGCAGATCGCCTTTCCCTCAAGGGGCGGGAGCACTGCGCCGCCCATCTCCGCAGCGGTTAAAGTGCCGTCCCACTCTGCCACGGCCAGTTGACGGCTGTCCTCGGGCCAGTCACCCTCTTTCAACCTGACCTGCCTGACAAGGTTGTTGTTGGAAGGACAAAGGGGAGAAGGATGTTGTCGGCTGCCAGAAAAGCGGAGTGTAAAGGAGGAGCGCGCACGGTCCCTGCCATCACCAAAGCCAGGGATGGGAGCAGAGGGTGTTATTAGCCACCCTTCGCCCCCTCTTCGGGGCTTGATTCATTTAATAATTATTGGGGGTGGGGGGAGTTCCAGTTCTCACGCAGCAGGTCTGTGCTGAGCGGGACTAGCCCAGAGCAAAGCGCTTTGAGGGTCTTAGCCGGCTAGGGCCCTCCCTTTTGCAGCTCTTGGGTCAGGACGTCAGGTTTTCAATGAAGGGGAGAAATGATCAAGGCAGGATCGTCAAGGTCCCGGGAGGAGTCGGAGAGTCCTGCTGAGATTTCAGCGAAGAAGAGCCGTGCCACTGCCACGAGAGAGTCCCCAAACCACCCGGCCTCCTTGCAGCTCCGCGGGGACCAAAGGAGCGCGCTCTCTTGAGCCGTCCAAAACCTCTCAGTCTGGGAAACCGGCCGAGAAACGCGGGGGGAGGGCAGATGCCGGCAAGATCAACAGGATCGTATTGGGGAAAGCCCTTCCTCTCCCTTCGATCCCTTTAAAAACCCAACCTCGTCTCTCAACCCTAGCGTCCCTCTCGCCTGCACAGAGGCGAAGCGTCCGCCTTGGAGAGCGCTCGCAACAGGTTCCTTTTGCTCGTACCGGCGCTCGTCAACTCGCTTCCCGGTATAGCACGGCGCGCCACCTGCCGGCATTAGCGAGGCATTGCGTCCTCCCTCACCTGAGACCGTCTCGGGGCTCTGGCCATGGAGCTCTGCGAGCCGCATCTCCCTGCTTGCCCCGCGGCTGCTCTCTCTGGCAGCAAAGAGGCCTCTCCCTTCCCCTTCCCCCCGCTGCCGCCGCCGCCCGTGCCCGTGCGCGCACAGGCTCTTCAGAAGTGAACAGCGGCAGACAGGCAGCTAGCTCCAAGGGGGTCGGGGGGGAGAGGGGGGCGCTTTTGAAAAGGCAGCACCTGCAAGGGCTGCGGGTTGCGAGGGGATGCAGCGGGGAGGGGGGCGAGCTCAAGCGGCGAGGGGCTCGTACCTGCGCGACCCTCTTGTGTCTCTCGCGCCGCCTCCCCCCACCCCGCCCCCGAGCCCGGAGCCATTCAGGCGCCCCTCCTCCCCGCCCCTCCCGCCCGGCGGCTTGGGAAAGAAGGGGGGGCGGGGGGAGGGAGCCGGGGCTTGCCAAGCTGCGAGCCGGGCTGGTCCATGGGAATCTGGCCACTTGTGCGCTCCGCAGCCGGGCGGGGGGCCGCGCTTCCCTCACAAAAAGAGACACAATTAAGCAAAATGCTCAATGCCCATTATAAATGATGGGCGATCGCTTCGCAGATTGCCCAGCAAATCAAATTATATATGGTCGCTCACGGGTGATTTCCAGGCGCTTTACAAGCCGAACAGGTATCTTTGTGCAGCGCGTTTGTCTGGCTCCGTCTCCGTCTCCTGCCTCGCCCCGGGATGCTCCAAACAGGCCCTTTTTTCCTCCAAAGACAAAAATCAGCCCCGGACACGCAAGGGGGGGGGGGGGCTTGACAAGCAGTCCTTTCAGCCTTCGCACCCCCTTTCCTCTCCCCACCTTTGTTTGCGACTGGGGTTCACACGGGCGCAGGGGGCGGGGGGGGGGGGGCCGGCGGTGCCGCGACACTTTTCCTCGCGAAAGTTTGGCCAATGGCTGGCCCGAGCAGCCCGGAGGCACCTGCGCCTCGCCAGGAGCGGAGAGCTCGCCCGCCTCCCCACCGCAGGAGGAGGGCGCTCAATTGGAGCGCTCCACAAACGTGCTCGGGGAACGAAAGGACCTGGGGGAGACCTCGGCGATCGGCGCGACCCCGACAAGGAAAGCCGCGGGGGAGAGGACGGCGAGTTAGGGGGAGACCAGAGAGGCGAGGAGGGCTTGGTGGGTCTCCCTTCCTGGAACGGTTCTTCGACCCCCCCCCCCCCCCCGGTTAAGAGCCACTTTCTCCCCTTCAGCTTGGCGAGGCACAGAGAGAAGCCCGCGTCCGGGGCGGGCAGGTAAGTCGGCGGGTAGCAGGTTGTTCGCCTTTGGCTCCCCGAGAGAAAGGGACGAAAAGGAAAAGGCTGGGCCTCGGGGGGGGGGGGAGTTCGGGGGTCCTGGAAGAACGACTTGGGACGTTCTCGGAATTCAGCATCTTTTCCGCCGTCTCCCTAACCCGGGAGGCAGTGGCTTGAACGCAAAGGAGGCGCTTCACGCAGGCAGCCTGCGGAACTCCTGGCTGCAGGATGCTGCCAGAGCCACTACCATAAATGTTTAACATTAAAAAAAGAATAAACACGGAAAGAAAATTAAACGGAACGTTAGACAACGAGGGAAAGAGGTCTGTGGGAAGCTACTGTCCATGACAGCCCAATCCTTCCTCGCTAAAGAGGGCAGCAGTTTACAGCACGGCTGCCTGCTCCCAGTTTGGTGTAGTGGTTAGGAGCGTGGACTCTAATCTGGGAGAACCGGGTTTGATTCCCTGCTCCTCCACTTGCAGCTGCTGGATGACCTTGGGCAAGCCATAGTTCTGGCACAGCTGTTCTTGAAAAAAAAGAACAGTTTCTGTCAGAGCTCTCTCAGCCCCACCTACCTCACAGGGTGACTGTTGTGGGGAGGGGAGGGGAAGGGAAAGGAGTTCGTAAACTGCCCTGAGACCCCTTCGAGTAGTGAAGGGTGGGGTATAAATCCAATCTCCTCTCCTTCTCCTTCTCCATTTATCCTCACAACAGCCCTGTGAGGTAGGTTAGGAAGAGAGAGGGAGAGACAGAAGCCCTGGCTCAAGACCACTCGGAGAGCTTCCAGAGCACAGCGGGGATTTGGCGCTGGCTCTCCCAGATGCGACTGGATGGTCCACTCGCTGGATGGTCCCTCGCTGGCTCTTGGATGATGTGGAGCCCCCGAGAACAGCTGGAGAGATCGTCCACCATGACACTCATCGAATCCTTCACTGGGCGGGATTTCCCTCCTCTCCCAACCGCCTGAGCCATTAGCGAGCTTCCCCACCTGTCCGGAACACCAGCTTGGCTCGCGAGGAAGGCGAGGGCAAGGACTTGGGTGCCGCTTTGCGTGAGGGATGGGACAGAGATGTTCGACTGTGTGACTCCTCCAAAGTGAAGTCCTCCAGTGGGCTCCGCCGAGCATCGGTCGCTGACTAGGCGGGTCGCTGGAAATCCCCCCGGGCCCGCTGCCTGTCTAGAGGGATGCGGTTTTGACTCCGGGCCTGTGCTGTCCGTTCAGGCTCAACCTCCCACTCCAGCCTGAGGCGCATGAATTGGCCCGGGGCAAGTAACGTAGCCTCAGTTGCTCATCTGTAAAACCGGAGTGCTGAAACAGAGACGGCTTGTTGTGGACCGCGTATTTGAAAGTTTGGTACTATTAATAATCAGCCCAACACTTCATAGAAATATAAGTATTTCTTAATCTCAGGAATTCTGAGGACATTTAGCTGTCCGCCCTAAAACAGGCAGTGAATGGCAGATCCGCCCAGGACATCCCCTCCCCCGCCCGCCCCAGTTTTCTTTTCCCACCTCTCTCCAGTATCCAATTTGCACGAATGAGAATCCACGGAGAGCATGAGAGTCGGTCTCTGGACCTACAGGGGGCGCTCGAGAGGAGACTATAATCTGGAGGCTCCTCTGGTTGGGTTCTCGTCCGCTCACCGGCGAGGGGATTTCGAGAAGACCCGCTGGTCTCCGGTAAATGAAGGTCGTGGGTTGAGGTGCAGCCTTTGAACCAATCAGATTCTATCCTGTTTGCTGAAGGTAATTTGCAGTCCCATCTGAACTGTTATCTTGCTCAGGTGAAACGCCAAGGTTGCCATTCGAAGAAGACTCACCGCACCGGGCGTTCCAGGCCAAAGACAAGAAGAGAGGGGTTGCTGTTGCCTTGCTTTTCTTCACAACCCCTAGCTTCTTTGGTGAGCTACCCACTGTGGCCCATGCTGCTTAGGAACCCTGGATGAAATGCCCTATTTGGGCTGTGAATTGTAATGAAAGGTACAGTTTTTAGTTACCTCTCCCCCTTTAAAAATGAAAAAGTCATGGGGAAATGTACAGAAAAATAAGAGGGTCCTTTTTCTGTTTCTTCTTTTAATGAAAGGCTGTGTTATCAAAGCCAGGGACTGCACTAAGTGTAGTGTGGACAGCACTGTTGCTACCTGCCAGATGGTAAATGAATGTGTGAAAAAACCACGTGCCAACGGAGATGGCTTCAGAGGGTAGCATGTTGGGAAGCTTCTCCCCTGGAACTCTTGTTGGTCTCTAAGGGGCTACTGGACCCGAGTCGAAGTGTGCCAATGGGGCTCCGAAACAAATGTACTTGGGAGGTTATTATGGTACCAGTGATAAGGAGCTGGTGCACATTCGCAGAGGGTCTGTTCCTTGCGTGGTCTCGAGAGAGAAACCACCGCTGAGCTTCTTTATGAGATCAGTAACCTGAGAATGAGGGCTGCCCGGATTGTGAGCCAAGCTGAAGGTCCTTTGGGGTGCAGTTTAAGGACAGCAACGTGTGCCACCCCCTGGGCCTTTAACCACAGCATCCCCCACATCAGGTGAGAGTGGAGAAGGAAGGAGGAAGGCCTCCCCAAAGGCAATGAGCATACACGCGGTGTGCAGATGTTCTGGAGTGGTTAGGGTTCCTTCAGTGCCGAGTGAGTGGCGGTTTCCTTTTCTTCTTCCTGTGTCTAAGAGAGATCCTGGCCAACAGGTGGAGGAGGAGACTTGAGCAGGGGAGAGTAGCTCTTTGCGCTGGAGACGGCAAAAAGATGAACAGCACAGTCCTAAGGTGAGTTACACCCTTCTGAGCCCATCGACTTCAATGGATTTGTGTGTACGTGTGTGAGAGGTGCCATCAAGTCACTTCTGAATTATGGCGACCCTATGAATTAGTGACCTCCAAATGTCCTGTCATTAACAGTCCTGCTCAGGCCTTGCAGACTGAGGGCCTTTGTGGCTTCCTTGATCTAGGCAATCCATCCCATGTTGGGTCTTCCTCTTTTCTTGCTGTCTTCAACTTTTCCTAGCATTATTGTCTTTGACTTTTGTTTTCATATAATGTGACTAAACTACAATAGCCTCAGTTTAGTCATTTTAGCTTCTAGGGAGAGTTCAGGCTTGATTTGGTATAGAGCCCACTTGTTTGTCTTCTTGGCAGTCCATGGTATCCTTAAAATTCTCCTCCAGCACCACATTTTAGATGAATGCATGGAGTTAGGAAGGGTGTGATTCCGCGTGGAGTGGCCCTGTACAGCTGCCCTGACCGGTTGTTGTGCCCTGCACTGTTTGCTGGGAGGGCAAAGACTGCAGAACCCTTTTTTTCCCCTGTGTAGATTCGCAATTCCTCCTCAGTGGGTTTAAGACCAATTAAAATCCAATGTAAACAAATATCCAGTGTCATCAGAGGGTAATGAAAGCTTGGTGAAAGAGCCTCTGCTTTGCATGCAAAAGGTCCCAAGTTCAATCCCCCCCAGCCTCTCCAGTTGAAAGGATCAGGTAGGAGGTGTTGTGAAAGACCTCTGCCCAAGACCCTGAAGAGCTGTTGCCAGCCCGCATACACAGTACTGGCCTTGATGGGCCAAGGGTCTGATTCCATATAAGGCAGCTTTGTGTGTTCAGAACAGATGTGCACGCTGCTGAAATAGTCTCATGCACTGGAAGAAACTGGCCAAAAGAAAAATGCTCCAGGTAGGGCTTTGCTGATTCTCCATAGCATTCCATCAGGTGACTGGCCCAAAGGCAGCTGATTCCAGAAGAACACAGGTACTGCTGCTTTCAAAAACTAGGCGAGGCTGCTGCCCAAAATGAGAGTGGTTGGCACATGATCAGTCCTTCTCTCCTTTTTCTCCAGGATCATGGAGCAAGGCAGTCCAGAAAGCCTCCCCAGACCCTCTGCCTGTTCTGGTCACTAGGGCAAAAAAAAATGTCTGTTCATTCTTTGAGATTTAAGAGCCCTGCTGGATCAGACCAAAGGCTCATCTAGTCCAGCACTCTGTTCACACAGCGGCCAACCAGCTGCCTCCAGGAAGCCCACAAGTAGGACGACTACAACAGCATCCTCCCGCCTGGGCTCCTCAGCAACTGATTTAAAGAGGCCTACTGCCTCTGGGACTGGAGGGAGTAGATCTCCATCATGGCTAATAGCCATTGACAGCCCCACCCTCCATGGATTTGTTCACTCCCCTTTTAAAGCCTTCAAAGTTGGGGTCTGTTCCTGCTCCAAGGCTAGCTGGAAGCTGAGCCCCTGATGCGAGTGAGTGATCATCGCCAGTCTACTAGGCTTAAATCGTTTTGGCTCCTCATGCATTCAAAAGATCAATAACTTATGATCTAGATGCTGAATAAATGACAGAGTTCATCTTTAGTGATAAGCGGCCATTTGTATGACTTTAATGAAAAAGAGATGATTCTGTGCATTTCGTCACCACTAGTGATCTCTAACAAAGAAGGAGGAGGAGATTGGATTTATACCCCACCCTTCACTACCCGAAGGAGTCTCAGAGCAGTTCACAATCTCCTTCCCTTCCCCACAACAGAACCCCTGTGAGGTAGGTGAGGCTGAGAGAGCTCTTCTGAGGACTGCTAGTGAGAGAACAGCTCTGCAAAAATTTGTAACTGACCCAAGGTCACCCTAGCAGCTGTATGTGGAGGAGCTGGGAATCAGACTTGGTTCTCCCAGATTAGAGTCTGCGCTCCTAACCACTACACTAAAGGCCAATAAAATGGTTTGGCGGGCTCCCTAGCTACCAGAAGATTACCTAGGTATAACTAATAAGGAAGGCTATCTCAGAACATCTGACCTAAGGGGTCAATATATTATGATTCCCACCATACATTAGTTTATAGGTAAAGAAATTATTTTCTTGCTCTGATGTAATACTGCTTACGATGCTTTACTATGCCCTGCACAGGGGCCATCACCACATCCTGTGGCAACAAATTCCACAGTTTAACTATGTGCTGTTTAATAGTTGTTGGTAGGCAGTCAACTCCAAAACATGGTCCCTTATTTAATGGGCAATCTGTGAAATGGCTTCATGATACTTCTGAAAATGTCCTTTAAAACTAATCCACAGTTTAATTCAGCTAAAGGACTAGAGCCAGTTTTTGCATTGTTCATATTTGCATTCCATCTTTCCTGTAAAAAAAAACACAAAAAGAAAACCAAACGCAAGGGGCATCCCACATTTTGTTCCATCCACTGCTGACTAGGCCAAACCTCGCTTAGAGCTTGCCCATTTAAGGGGAATTTCAATATTTCAGTATCCAAAGTTTTCCGTAACTAATGATGAATCTCAAATGTTCCATTCTTTGAACAAGGTGCCTGAACAGGTGGTGGCTGGACAACTTCAAGCATTCCTAGATTAAAGGGATTGGTTGGTGTTATGTCCACTGGCGGCCACTGGGTGCCAGCGGCATACAGTTAGAGCTTGACTCCGAGAGACAATGGGGTCAAGGATCCTAGATCACCACTAGCCCTCCAATAAGAACTCTGGTGGGAAATTCAAACCCGCCAATAGGACTTTTGGGTGTGTCCTAGGAGTTGTATATAGTTGGCCTTCTCAGCCAGTACTGCATGCTGTTGTGTACTCAATAAATCTATGCTGATCACTACGTTGTGGTCCGGGCTTCCCATGCATCGAACCCAGTACACAGTAGTTGGATCCTTTCCAATCTGGCTTTAGGCCTGGTTATGGGACTGAAGAAGCCGTGGTTGCCCTGGTGGATGACCTGCACTGAGAGATGGACAGAGGGAGTGTGCATTGATTCTTCTGGACCTCTCAGCAGCTTTTGATACTGTTGATCATGGTATCTATCCTGCTCCAGCTACCTTTCCTGGCTGGGGCTGGGAGCTGCTGTTTTGCAGTGGTTCCAGTCCTGCCTGGTGGGTGGGTTTTAGGAGCTGGGTCTGGGGGAGGGACTGCTGCTCAGTCCTATATCTTTTGGCCTGTGGGTGTAGCCCAGAGGTGCTGCCTTACTCACGGGTAGCCTTAAATAGCAGGGCACTTCACTTCTAACCCGAACCAGAGACCCACAAAGTCAAGCCAAGGAAGGCACATTGACATGAAACACAGAGCAAGCCAAAGCTCTGGAAAAAGGGTCTCCATTTTCAGGTGGCACAAGGCAGCCCTCCAAGGCAATCTCTAACCTCCTCCTCTACCCACGAGGTAAAGTATCTACATTTTTAAAGGCTATTCAGAGGCCACCTGGCAAATAGGCCTTCTGTCTCCAGAACTTCACCTAGCCCTTTTGTGTGCATCTATGTCTACGTGAGAATCCTTTATTTCCACAACTGTCTTTCCTGCTCCATCCCTCAGGATACTGAGATAAACATTTGAATGTATGATTGGTTTAGCGATCATTCCTGACACTAATCATGGACCCATTTCCCACCTTTTGTCTAAACCTAGGAACCTATTCAATCTGCCCTGGCAGGACCATTAGTGGTCATCAAACCCATTCATCTAGCCCCAGTACAACCACCCAGCACCTGGCTAATCCTATCCATGCTATTTGTGAATCCAGACCCTGCCCCCCTGAAACCTCATTGGTCACAGTCTGGCCCCTCCTGATGCCGCATACCCTGGGACCCCTTATTTGTCCAGGTAATATTTTGTCTTCACCTGAGACAAGCCCTTCAAGACCTCCTATTGGTCTGCATTGTATTCCAGTGCCTATATCCATCCACACTCATGGCCATCAAGGTGTGCATTCAGGATGGCACCCATACTTTGAGTACACCCCCAGTACACTTTGGGCCTTTCCCATAGCGCATAACGCTGGCTGTTGGCGCTGTTCTCTTCAAGGACCTCTGCATGTCTGGACAGGTGGTATTACCCTGTAACGGATCCCTCTATTCTCTATCAATCACCTCTGCTTTCTTAGTTCTGTATTGCTTGCTCTTGCTTGAATGCATAGTGCGCTTGTAATTAGGGAAACTTTTAAATAAAAACTAATTTACTCTTCATATCTGGAGTCTTCCTATTGTACCGGGCCTTGGTATAAACTGGTGTGTGATCCCTGATACCCCTCTGGCCTCCCCTGCTAATATCCCCAACAACGAGGCAGGCCATTGGTGGTAACATGGAGTCACACAAAGATTGTCCTCTATCCTTTTCAACATCCATATGAAACTTCTGGGTGAGTTCATCTGGAGATCTGGGCTGGGTTGTCACCAAAATGTGGATGACACTCAGCTTGAACTCGTGCTTCTGGCCAATCACAGGGAGGCTGTAGAAACCCTTAACTGGTGTTGCCTGGAGACAGTTTTAGAGCAGATGGTGGCTAATAAACTGAAGCTTAATCCCAAGAAAATGGAAAGTGAGCAAAAGTTTTGACCTGGGACTTAAAGCACCACCTGTTCTGGATGGGGATTGCACTTCCATTGAAGGAACAAGACTGTAGTTCGAGGGTGCTCTTGGATCCAGGCCTGCTGCTGGATAAGCAGGTGGCAGCTGTGGCCAGGAGTGCCTTCTACCAACTTTGACTGGCTAGCCAGCTGCAGCCTTTCCTGTGCAGGAAAAGATCTGGCCACTGAATTGGATACCCTGGTTATATCTAGATTAGATTACTGCAATGCACTGTATGTGGGACTGCCCTTGAAAAGTGTTCAGAAACTTCAAATGTAGCAGAATGCTGCAGCCAGGATGTTGACTGGCATGGGTCATAGGGACCATACAACTCTAGTCTTGGTCCATGTGCAGTGTCTCTCAACCTGTACCCAGGTACCATTCAAGGTGGTGGTGTTGACCTTTAAGGCCCTATGTGGTTTGGGACCAACATACCTGAAGGACTGCCTGCTCCTGTATGAATCTACCCGGTCACTATGGTCATCTTTGGAGGCCCTGCTTGGGGTGTCCGTGCCTTCTGAGATTAGGCAGGCAGCAACCTGAGAGAGGGCCTTCTGAGTCATGGCACCACAACTCTGGAATTCTCTTTCCAGGAAGCTTTGCCTGTCCCCTTCTGTCATCAGCGGGTGAAGACTTTTCTGTTCTGTTTGGCATTCCCTCAGTGATCCCTCCTTCCTGTCCTATATTTTAATTATTGTGCTTATGGTTTTTAGCTTTGGTTTAATTGTTTTAGCAGTGTGCTTTTCTTTGGTTTTAGTGGGTTTTTAAGATGTGTCTTTATTGTGTGTGTGTTTAATTCTGTTAGCCACCTTGGTGGCCCTGTTGAGGGCAGAAAGGCAGGGCACAAATGTTGCAAATAAATAAAGAGACTGCACTGCTTGTGATGTGTCTTGTTCCTTTATTGGAAATGGCACTCACACACACTCATCCTGTGTCACACTGCAAGATGTTTTCTTTTTTTTTAAAAAAAACCCTCCCCCATTCAAAAAGTAATATGGGATGCTGTGCATGTGTTGAGGGAACAGGCTGCTGCCCAGGGTAGGGCAAAACAGGGCAGAGAGGTCGAAAAGCTCCTATGCGTTGTACGAATGAAGAGCACTGCCTACCCCCAGCCAATAGGATTAAAGCAGGCGTTTTAGTCTGTCTGCCTGACTGCTTAAGTCTCTTAGTTGGTGATCTGTCACACAAAATCCACCAAATTCAACTTGTTGAATGTTGGGCTTCCCTTAAAAAAACCTTGGAAACTGCAACTGATTTGAAATGAAGCAGGCCAGTTATTGTCAGCAGCTAGCCAATGGGGACACATCTTGCTTGCTTTAAAACTGACACATTGACTACCAGTCTGTTTCCAAGTGCTGGTTATGACATATAGAACCTTTCATGGTCTAAGGCTCACACATCGGAAGGACCGTCTTTCCCCGGCATGTCCCTATGGGCCAACAACAGTGTTCAGGTTGCCACCTACTGGTTGTTCCCCTGCTTAAACTAGCCTGCCTGATATCTACTAGAGCCGGTGTTTTTGATATAGTAGCTCCCACCCTGGGAGGGAAAGTGGCATAGTGTAGCTTGATCCCCTCTGATCTTGCAAGCTAAGCAGGGTCAGAACTTGGATGGGAGACTGCCTGGGAATTTTTCTGCAGGGGAAGGCAGTGGCAAACCACCTCTGCTTCTCACTTGCCTTGAAAACCCTTTGCTGGGTTCACCTTAAGTTAGTTGCGACTTAAGGGTACTTGCATGTTTAAGTAGTTCCCACTCTATGAAACATGATCCTTGAGGTGTCTTTGTTTGCTCCGGCTTAAAAGCAGAGTAAACTGCCGGGGATTTCTTAAGAAGGGGTTTATTAAGGTTTTATTTTATTTGGTAAACTTTCAAATTTGGGATAGTAAGCTACCTTGAGCCACAAGTGACAGGGTGTGCACAGGGTGTGCGTGTAAATATTTTAACAAATAAAATAATAAGAACAGCTTGTCTGCCCCTTATTTCTGGTGTTCTCTGCAGCAGTGGTTATCTTTCCACATAACTAGGGCTGGCTAAATAATACTGTAGTATATTCTCTACCAAAACGGGGAACACGAAATCCTATGGCTGGCAGAATTATCCTGTGCCACCTGTCTCTGATTAACAGGATGAGTGGCACAGCGGCAGGATTTAATGCTTGTTTATTCTCCTTTGTCCCCTCATGTTGTTGTTTGGGTGGGGCTGCACCTGTTCCTGAGGACTGTGTGGCATGAGAAGCAAGGGCAAGCCTTCTGAGCTGGCATATGAAGACTTAGGGAACGGGAGTGAATCCAGTGCCCTCCTGGTATGGTGCCAATGTGCATCCCCGATGCTGCGCTGGTCTGTACAGCTTGTGTCCTAATTTATTGCCCTTCTGCTGGGTATTTCTCACACTGAGTTTTCCTTTCCTTTTGGAACAATGCCACGGCTGCCCGGCACCGTTAAGTCAGATGGCTGGCATGTTTCTGTCTGGTACACGGTGAGAATTTGTTGTTGGGGAAATCTCATCAACACATCCTAGGTTGAAGAACCACCAGTGCAGGTTTGGGCTTAATTTTGAACCCAAACTAGCGGAAATATTGAAAAGATTAGCAAGCGGACTTTCCCAGTAGCTTCAGATGAAACGTTTGGGCTTTAGACGCAACACTTGATCCAAAATTGGAACTGCTCCAAGGGCTGGCTCAGATTCATGTTTTGTTTTGGGTTTTTGTTTGTTTATTTATTCATTACATTTTTACCCTGCCCTCCCCGCAAGCGGGTTCAGGGCGGCTTACAAAGTGGCACAGTGCCAAGTTAAAATAAAACAGTTAAAACAATTTAAAACAACGTTGTAACAATACAGCAATAACTTTCAATAAAATGCTCGCGATGATGGTAATTGACATAAGTCAAGATAGCGTCCTGCAATTCCTCTTGGTGGCCTAGTGTGTGTTCCTTCGGGTCAGCCCTCATCTCCGATGATGATGGAGATGGTCAGTGGTCGGTGGGATTGTGAGAATTAGGACAGAACAATAATTTGCTGATTCAGTTTTAAATGCTCTGATGTAGAAGAGTCACACGTCATCATAAGATCAGCTGTGCCACAAGGGGGCCCATCCACCTGGCCCAACACTGGCAGGTCCCAGATGGTTAAATAGCAGTGGACCTATCTTCACTATTTGGTTGATTATTTGGATTTCAGATGTTGTACACTGCAGCATAAGAGGTGCCCTGCTGGATTGCACCTGTGGACTGTTTAGTCCAGGGTCCTGTTTCTCACAGTGACCAGTCAGTTGACTCAAAGAGCCAACAAACAGGGCGTAAAGGCTGACGCCTCTCCTTGATGTTTACTGCCCACTGGATATGGAGGTTCCCTTTAGTCATTATGGCCCACAGCCACTGAGGGGCCTCTCCTCCATGAATCCGTCTAATCTCCTTTTGAAGCCATCACCATTTACTGACCTACCTCATGGCATTCTTGTGAGGATAAAATGTTGGGGACCATACATGCTACCTTGAGCACTTTAAATGAAGAGTGGGGTTAAAAAATCAAGTAGATAAGACCAGTGGTATCTTTAAGAGACACCCCCCCCCATTTATACCACTGTAGGTACTTCATCTATACCCAGCAAAGAGCTCTGTCAAGCACAGAAGCTTTTCTGTCAAGCACCCAGTACAGAAGAGGGCATTATTTTGGCCCAGTTTATTTATTTATTTACATTCTGGAACCAGCACTCCGAGGACCATTTTCTTTAGCTCACTGTAACAAACCTTCTCAGAATGAAAATTAAAAACAAACAAACAAGTAACTGTGGGGCTAAACTGGTTCTTTGGTGCCATCTTGTGTGCTAAAATGGAATTAATGCCTCTGAAGGACAGGTCTAAGCAGCAAATATTTACATTTCCCCAAAGTAAACCAGTAAAGAGCTTGCCTGGATATTTCAGACTAAGGTGACCTGACCCACCATTTATGATGTTCTACTCTTCTTGTCCATTTCATGGGGAGGGGAGGGGACTGGGTCTGCTCATGCAGCCGCCTGAAGTGATAAAACCCTGAGGTGGAAAAGCAGGCAGTGCCACTTCATGGTGCGAGCAGGAGGCTCACCGTAAGCAGCATGGAAGGTGACGGACATAACTGCTAGGGCTGTGCTGCCCACAGGTGAGTCCAAGCCAAGTCCCTGTGACTGTGCCAGAAGGGTTTAGCTGGGGCTCAGCAGTGGAAGAGTGGGCCCAGGAGGGGGATGCTGGGGGCAACAAAGCCCTTGAATAGGGATTGGTTCTTAACATGAGGAAGATTTTTTTGTATGTGATTCCCCTTACCTGTAGCCCTGCCCATGATAACTAAGTGAAACCTCCATGTTTGGAGGTAGAAAATACAAAAGTGAAGTCATGCCCTACCTAGAATTCATATTACCCCACACACCCTCTTGATGCATGCTACCTTTAACAACCCCATGGAAAACCGAGGAACATATAGAGCCCAATTTTAGAGTCACATGCACTGGATCTAGGGTTGCCAACCTCCAGGAAAGAATCTGTTTTCATTGACGTGGGAAGAAAGTGGAGCGTTAATTCACGGATTAGAATTGTGTATGTAATTTTAATCTTGTGGTAGGCATTATGGAGTCTGCATGCTAGTATTAGTGACAACATAAGATGCTTATTTGATTGTAATTATTTTTCCCTCTCTTTTCAGTGATGTGTAAACTAATGTTACTTACGCAGCACACTTAGGAAAAGCTGTCATGTGAAACGGTAGTATATGCAGATCCCATTGTGTGTATGCGTACATCTTTATCACATGTTGAAGAAATACAACTCGCTGTTTTATGCCAATAAAGGTATTGTAATTGTAATTGTAATTGTAAACTCGCTGCATAAGCGCAGTCGAAGTATATTTTCATAGTACTGCATCACGGTTGTTTTTCACCATTGTTTGCATCCTTCCCGTGATCTCTCTATTGTTTCGACATACAACCTCCAGGTGGTGGCCGGAAATCTCCCAGAATTACAGCTGGTCGTTCCCCTGGAGAAAACGGCTACTTTGGAAGGTGGACTCTATGGCATCGTACTCTGCTGAGGTCTCTCCCTTCCTCAAACCCTGCCCCCCCCAAGCTCCACCCCTCAAATCTCCAGGTATTTCCAAAACCAGAACTGGCAACCCTAACTGGATCCCAAAATCCCAGAGGGTAGCAACTTCAAATAATCTCACAAAATCCTCTTCTTTCGTTACACATGGTGAAAAACTGATTGAAACAAGCATCAGCTCTAAGCACACTATTAATTGCATAATATGTATTATTATAATATTGAAACATATATCATTTTAATTTTAAAAAATGACTCTGAAATCCAAAAGTGCCAGAGTGCATCACCCAGAGAAACCTGGAATCAGAACATGAGAACAGTTTTATAGAGAGACCTACTGGATAACTTAGGGTGGCAGGTAGGGCTTTCCCTCAAACTACTGTGGGAGAATAACATTGTAAATTAAAAGAAGTCCCCCAAAGCTCCATTTGTATAAATTCACATCACCCTAGCCAGTCTAGATCGGGGTCTTACAGCACTTTTTAAAGAACTATAAAAGCTTTCAAAATGGTGTCTAAAAAGTACTGGAGTCGGGAGGCTGGTGGTAGTGATTTCAGCATAGCAAGTTTATTTCAGGTCCAGAAGAAGCACAAAAACGTAAGTCAGGGGGCCTGCTTATATACACAGGTAAGCCACACCCCTAACATCGCTCAAACAAAGCAATTGGATAAGGTAGTTGAATAAGTTTCAAGGTAATTGAATAAGTTTCAAGGTAATTGGATAAGTCTCGAGGTAATTGAATAATCACAGATTTAATCACAGAACATAACAGTGTCAATGGCCACAGGTTGCACCCTCTCTCTTGTATTTTTTTCCATAGAATGCATACAAAAAAGAATGAGTGCAGTTCCCCACTTCACCACTCACATTACATATGACTGAGGGTTGCCAGCCCTGCCCTGACAGCTGGTGGGAACCTTTGAGGCATGGGGACATCTGCAATGTCGCTTCTGGTGCAAGCACAGAAGTTAGGGTTATCAGCTCCAGGCTGGAAAATTCTGGAAGATTTGGGGGTGGAGCCTGGGGAGGGCAGGGCTTGAGAAGGGAAAGCAATTTAGTGGTGTAATAATACCACAGAATTTGCCCTTCAAAGCAGCCGTTTTTGCCAAGGTAACTAATCTCTGTGGTCTGGAGATCTTTGGAATGAGCTTATGATTGCTTCACAAATTACTAACTGGGCACTTAGCCATTCAATCCACACTCTTAGGAGGAATTTGAAGAGATGTTGAACAGTCAGTACTCCATATCTCTTTGTGGTAATGAGAGCCAGTGTGGTGTGGTGGTTAAGAGTGGTAGACTCTAATCTGGAGAGCCGGGTTTAAGAACATAAGAGAACATAAGAGAAGCCAGTGTTGGATCAGGCCAGTGGCCCATCCAATCCAACACTCTGTCACACAGTGGCCAAAAACACCAGGTGTCCTCAGGAGGTCCATCAGTGGGGCCAGGACACTAGAAGCCCTCCCACTGTTGCTCCCCTCCCCCCCCCAAGCACCAAGAATACAGAGCATCGCTTACCCCAGACTGAGAGTTCCTATTTATATCTTGTGGCCAATAGCCACTGATGGACCTCTGCTCCATATGTTTATCCAATTCCCTCTTGAAGCTGTCCATGCTTGTAGCCGTCACCATCTCCTGTGGCAGCTGTCGTTTCTCCAAGCTAAAGAGCCCCAAGTGCTTCAACCTTTCTTCATAGGGAAAGTGCTCCAATGCTTTTAGCATTCTTTTATCAGTGGGTTTGATTCCTCACTCTTCCACATGCAGCCAGCTGGGTGACCTTGGGTCAGTCACAGCTCTCTCAGAACTCTCTCAGTCTCACCTACCTCACAGGGGGTCTTTTGTGGCAAGAGGAAGGGAAGGCGATTGTAAGCCACTCTGAGACTCCTTTGGGTAGTGAAGGGCAAGGTATACAACCAGCCCTTCTTCTTCCCCACAAGACATGACATGACTTTACTCTGATGCCCTTGGCCTATGATTTATGATGGGGGGGGGAGACCACTGCACAGTGTAATGACATCGTATGATGGGTATCCTTAGCGGTGTCACCCTTTTAGTCTTAAAAGGCCAGGTTAATGGTCACAGAATTGTGGCTGCTCCATTGAAAACCTGAACACACTTAAACAAATAACTTTTATTGAAGGTGGGGAAAACAACAGGTTCAGAACTGGAAGTGAGATCAGTGTGTTGGTGACATCAGGAGCGACACTCTGCTTTTGGGGCAAAAATCTATGGTAAAAGCAACTTCAAACCACAGAGTTTTGCCTAAAAAGTAGAGCATCACACACACATACACACACACACCCCGACATTGCCAATGCTCTGACCTCACATCCAGGTGAGTCGGCGCATCATGCAGGACGATGCAGTTTTTTGAGGGGGATTTCCTCTCACCAGCCAGGTGGTCCAAGGCAGGCAGGAGCCTGCAAAAGTGGGGGATTCCCTGCCCTGCCCTGGGGAATGGCAAACCTAATCTAGCTGTATGTACATCAGAGTTTGTGTTGCAGGCTACAGGAAATACAGTCTTCAGTCCAGCCACTGAGGTCTCCTGATTGCTCCATGAATCGATGTTTCCCTTCCCCCTTCCATGCTTTTTTCCCACTGAAGGTTCCAACCCCCCCCTTTCCAAAAACAAACAAACAAAACCAGCCCTGTGCCTCCCAGAACTTGTTCAGTTGCCACAAAGACAAGCAGGACTGACTGAACCTGACAGCCTAAGCAGCTTTATGATGATACCTGGCAGCGTGTGTGTGTGTGTGGGAGTGTTTGCCCCTTCCAGGAAATGGGGGGTGTCTTCAGCCCCAGTGCCCCACCCCATAGATTATGCCCCTGGTCTGAAGTAGTACAGTCCATTTGGCCATGCTAACCTCATGTCCAACCAGTTCTGTGGCATGTCTAGGCCATGTGGGGAAGGGAAGGGGAACGGAAAGGAGTTTGTTTATAAGCTGCTCTGAGACTCCTTCAGGTAGTAATGGGTGGGGTATAAATCCATTTCTTCTTCTTCTTCCTCCTCCTCCTCCTCTTCTAGCCTCAGACAGTATGAGAAGTGTGAATACTTGGTTTCACTAGTCTGTTTTCCCACACATTCACTGGAGTCTAGAGAGTGACTTGTGCCATACAGATGACGAGGAATCTTATTTATTGATTTAAAAGACAACTGTCTTGCTTTGTAACAAAGTCTGAGTCCAGTGGCACCTTTAAGACCAACAATGTTTGATTCTGGGTACAAGCTTTTGTGTTCGTGCACGCTTCTTCAGGTAACAAACTTTGTTGGTCTTAATGGTGCCACTGGACTCAAACTTTGTTCTGTTTATTCAGATCAACATGTGACTGGCCCCAGGTTGCCCCGCAAGCTTCCATGGCAGGGTGGGGTCTTCCAGATCGGAGTGTAACACTCTGACCACCATATACATGTGTGGTGAGTGATCTCTCACTATCATTCCTAAGGGGAACTGGCTGTCTCATCTAGTTTTGCAGGTCAGAAGCCTTGCTAAGGCAGCTGACAGGAGAAATAATTTTTTGTGTTTCAAGCTGTGTTTCATAACAGAGGGATCTCTTTTAATACATGACTTCATGGGAATAAGAAATGCATTAAATCTACCAACCAGACACTGAAAATTGTTTTCATTATTCCTGGGGGCTGAAGAGACAGAGAGAACTAGTTGGATGTATTGACTTTGCCATGCTGCCCCTTCAGACGCTTGCTGGTTGCTTCCTGGCATCATTCCAGGTTGAGTGGAGGTTGTGCCATCCTGAGTTGGCATGATGCCTCTCTTCAAGCTGCCATTCTCTGCCCTAAGTGTCAAGCTGGTACCAGTTAGCTAGGCCAGATAATGAATACCAATTTTTACTATGAATACTTCCCTGTGAATAGATCTAAAGAGTCCTTACTTTGGAACCCTGCCTCCAAATAGTTCACCTGGTGCTCAGGGACTTCCTTATTAGGAGGGAGGCACCTGTTCACATCCTGTCCCCTTTGCTGCCCTCTCCCAAATCACACAGGCTGCCATGGGTTCTGCATCACATGTGGCATGCAAATCAGGGCCCGGCAGCCCACACCTCCTTTGAACCTGTCACTAATAGCAGCACGGGGGATAATCAGAGTTGAGAGCCAGCTGTAGGCGAGTTCAGATGACAAATAAGAGATTCGGATATAAGACTGATAGCAATTAGATTGCCACCTGCTATGTAGCTTTAATCTGTAACCCTGAAGTCCAATTGTTTGCAGAGGTTGCTGGCACAGGAACAAACAGGGACTGGCTTGAAGTGCCAATGATATGAAGACCCTATCCGAAGAACAGTTCAGGATGGCATTCGTGCCAACCTTGTGATAGAGCCTCTACTGCGTTCAGGGCTCTGCAAGCCCCTTCACTTTTAACTGTAATAATTTCTATGGCACCTTTAAATGTGTCGAGTGCTTCGCCCCAGCTGTGAGACAGGATTACCATTTTATAGGCGGGGAACAGAGGCCAGGATTTAGTGGCATGCACAAGACATACGCAAAAGGTGCAGACATCATAAAAGAGCTCTCCTATTAATTACCCTGGGGCAGAATTCTGTTTTGAAGCAATATTGTGCCTACAGGTTGAACTTTCCATTTACTAAGCTGTAGTCATCCCCGTTCCAATTTACCACAAATAGGCTTCAGAGAAAGCTGGATCAAGGATTGCAGATTCCTATTTCTAAGTGACTGAAATTTCTAAGTGACTGACTTTTATTAAATCAAGCTCATTCCCCTTCGCCCCCCCCCCAGGACTTTTTGCTGCTTTGCTTTGATTTCCTTCATGAAAGGCCCTTTCCACACTTTTGATTTTCACTTGAGTCTGTATACAGCTCCATCTCCACATTACAAAGTCCTAGTGTCATTCTCCCACATTCATAAGGAGTTTGTAATACATGGAGATAGATTCAGGTGGGGTAGCCGTGTTGGTCTAAAGCAGCAAAACGTTTGAGCCCCGTGGCGCCTTTAAGACCAACAGAGTTTTATTCTGTACATGGAGACTGTATCTTTCTAATTCTTACACTCCTTTGTGTTCAAGAAAGATGAGGGTGTAAAAACCGGTGGAGAGCTGAAAGAAATTTGCTTGCAGTTTGGAGCAGCTGGGATCAACGTTCTGATGCCCTGAAGCAATGCACCCTCTAAGCTGTGGAGTCCTGTGACCAAAAATTCTACTTTGTGAGCTACTGGCGTTAAAATTGTGAGCAAGCAATCTGGCTGCTGCTGCATAAATTAGTTTGCTCTGGAGCCATCCTTCCTGAGCTGAGACAAAAATGTGTGAGCTGGAGGCTAAAAAACTGTGAGCTAGCTCACACTAACTCAGCTTAGAGGGAACACAGTCCTGAAGAGCAAGAACCTTGCTCACAGCAATCCCGGAGAGCAGAGGACTGATCTCCAGGAAGGTTGCATACGCTCACATGGTTTGCTGCACCAAGCAGTAGTGTTGGCCAGCAAGGCACCCTTGGGTGCTCTTATGGATTTTTATCCATAAGTTTGAACTCTGTGTCGCCAGCAGTGGAAGGGACTTGCGCTTTCTTCTCCACATAGGAGCCAGCTCCAGCCCAAGCCAGGAGGCTGACACCCCAAGCAGTTCACCCAAGACAAGGACAAAGGATTCCTCTTGCCATGAGGCCTCCTTCTGTCAGACATCCGCTGGTTAACCCCCATTCCTCAATATACATCTGAATAAGTTATGCTAACAAGACTGCCTAGCACCTACTGTGCCAGCCATCAGATACTTGGCTAAAACCATCAACTGACAATAGGTTGGCCCGGTGAGTCATCGGACCCCAGACTCAGTGTCTGTTTCCTGGTGAAGTCATACTTTTGCAACACTGACCAAACCCCTGGACCTCCTCCCTTTGTTCACCTTTAACCTATAGCAAGGTCCAACAGGGACGGACCGCCTAGTAGGTGTGTTAGTGGGTTGCGGTCTGCAGACCCCGCCCCAAGACCCCCAATAAAAGGCCAAACCCAGAGTCACTCGGCCTCTTGAGCCATCGCCCTCTATCTTACCTATTGACCCTTCAGTCCAGCTTTCTGTCCCCAACCCTTGCCTCCATCTTTAAACCCCTTTTTCTCTCTCTGGACTCGCGATCCAGGAGAACCACGTGGTCTTGCCGGTTCAAGCCTCGTGGCCCCATAGCTTTTATACCTTTCTTCCCAAATCCAACTCATCTTGACATCGGACAACGCATCTAAGGTAACGTGCTTTCCCCACCAACGAAACCTGCTCATGCAACAGTGCTATTTTCTCTCTTTATTTTATTAGTCCTGTAAGAGTGTGTGTATGATTACGATTTTTGTATGCTTGATTACATGATCCAGTAAACAACATTGAACTTGGAACTCGCCTCACGTGCCTCTTTCCTTGAGATCTCCCGGGAGGGGTGGGACCCTGGTATAGTTGGCAAGAACCCGTGTATTTTGCTGATTGCTAAAGGTAAATTAAAGCAATTCGGCTAACAGAATTGGGGGCTCGTCCGGGATTGCCCTGAGGGTTAAACTTCGCGCCATAGTCGACAGGCGTGTCTTTAACCCACAGACGTAAGGGAAAAACCACTTCCGGAGCTCTTGGAGAGGCTGTATGATTGGTTTCTGTCTGCGTGCCTGGCTCTAGTGAGCAACCTATCGTGGGTGGCTTCCCCCTCTTTCTCTCTCTCTTTGAACCCCAGGTCAAACTGTGTGACCGTCCGCGCGTCTATTTTGTGGGAAGGGACCCCAAAGAAGACCAGAGTAGGGCGCTAGGCCAGTTGCACCAACACTACATACACTACATACACACGCTGAGTCCGAAAAAGAACTTTTTCCTTGAACACATCCTTGCTCTTCCCTTGCCTTACTTCGCTCAGCGAAGCGGAAATAAGTAATTTAGGTTCGGGGTTACCCTGAGAGGCACATTGTCTGGAAACCCTACTGGCTAGAGAAAGTCCAGTGCTCAGTGAGTCCGCCATAGCTCACTATTTTCCGAGTCCGCCATAGCTCGTAGTTGTGTTGAGCCCGCCATAGCTCAGTGAGTCCGCCATAGCTCACTATTTTCCGAGTCCGCCATAACTCGTTGTTGTGTTGAGCCCGCCATAGCTCAGTGAGTCCGCCATAGCTCACTATTTTCCGAGTCCGCCATAGCTCGTTGTTGTGTTGAGCCCGCCATAGCTCAGTGAGTCCGCCATAGCTCACTATAGACTGAGTCCGCCATAGCTCAGGTCTGTGGTTAAAGGTAATCCAGAAAGGCTAGGAGAAGCCTAGAAACCTTATAATACGGGTTAGGAGGTAATCCCGTCAGAGAAGCGAGGCTTGGCCACCCCGTTCTCGAAACCCCAAAGTTAAGAGGTAGAGGAACCTCGGAGACAAAGGAGTCTCTTTGGGTTGGAGGCACCCGGAGTCTGAAGGAACGGATATTCCTCAGCTTCAAACGCCAGGTTTTTGGGTTAAAAAGTAATCCCTGAGTGTCGCGGGGTGAGAGTCCCCCGGCCCTAAAAACTGCATAGAAAGTGTGCTAATTAATAGTAACGTTAGCCTCCTTGTGCTAACAAAAGCAGCTTTGAGATCTAAGAGAAGCGGAAGAGACAACTTCCCAGTCTTTGCCCCTGTTGTAAGTGGAAGCAGGAGAACTCCTTGAAAGATGTTTCGCTCTAAGAGTGACGAGCCCAAACTTGAGAAATGGTTGATCAAGAAAGGTGCGTCGCCTTGGAAGGAAGGATCTTTCAAAGGCCCCGATCCCTTAAATTTAGTACAAAACGCTTTCCAAGACTATTGCAAGGAGCAAAAACCAGGCTCCGCGGCTAAGGATCAGGCCGCCAGTTGGGCTTTGTATACAGCTGTGCGGGACGCCGCTGCTGTAATCAAACGCCTTCAGGAGGACGTAGAGAAACAAGAAGAATTAGTCCGGCAACGTGAATCTGACCTGACTAGAGAAATAGACCGGTTTGAGAAATTGGAATCCAAATATTTAGAAGCTAAAGAGGAACTGAGTGGTATTAAAAGTAAACATGAACAGGATCTCACGTTCCAGCGTACAAATTATGAGGAACTTATGGCCAATAAGCAAGATGAGCTAGAACAAGAAATTAACCAGCTGAAAGTAGCCCATGAGGACGAGGAGCATAGGCTGAGGACCGAGAAACTAAATGTAATTCTGGCAAACCAGAGTCTTACTATTGCTGTCCAAGATGCTAATAAAAAGATAGAGGGCCTAAACCGTAAAGTAGAACTGACAGAGAGCGCACTAACTCAAGCGAGGGAAGAGATAAATACTTCCAAGGCTGCGGCAAAATTCCTAGTGGAACAGAACCAAATTAAAATACAGCAAGCCAACCACGAGGCTTGTCAAAGGGAAATTGCCACCCTAAAGAAGCAAGTGGGAATACAGAATGCGGTAATCTCCACTGTACACCCCGGAAGCATGATAAACCTCTCCGAAATCTCGGCCATTGAACCCAGTGCCCCTATGCACCCCATTAGCACGAAACATACGGTGATCACAGAAGGCGATGATACATCTACACAGGTTGTGACCGAGACCAGACTCTGGAAACCCGATGAGGTTAAAGCAGTAGCTGAACAATTGGGCCCTCTTACTAGGGAAAATTCCGTACAATGGATGGCTAATGTAGATATGATTTACAACTCCGCTAGCGGAGAAGACCTCACATTGGTGGCCCGTCAGTGCGTAGCAGCTCCCCAGCTTCCAACTCTCAATGCAGCCATTGCGAGTGGCAACTTAACTGCAGCTTCAAAGACGAAGTGGATGCAGGACGTCCTTAAATATCTAAATCCCAACACTACTCTACTTGCTCTCTATGTGTTGGAAAGACAGAGCCCCAATGAAGATCCAGAGACATATATGGCTAGGAAACAACTATTAGCTGTCCTAGCAGACCAAGTTGCTATAAAACCTACCACTGGTGCGCCTGACTATGAGGAGGACGATTTCAAGGAAGCCCTTGTAAGTGGCCTCCAAACCCAAGCCCAACTGTCTTTAAACATAGCAGATGGTGCATCAACTACTTGGACAGATCTGGAGAAGAAGATTAAAAGAATAGCCTCTCTTCTCCGAGGTGCTGGAGCACTAAAACCCCACAAAGGCAAGAAATTAAAGGATAGGGAGGATGACGAACCCATACAGGCGATAACCTACGCCAACCATGGGCCCCATTCGCAGTTCCAACCATCTGGAAAGTATGAGCCCAGAAATGACCGATACCCTAGACAGGACCGGTATGAGAGAGGCAAACCTTGGCAGAACAATTATCAGAGAGGAGGAGGAAATTTCAGAGGAAAAAGGGAGTATCGAGACTACCGCAGCAATCCTGCCCAAGCACACCTCCAGCCTTCCGCACCACCTCCTCAAAACTATCAGGGCCCCCCTCAAGGCCAATACGGGCAGCCACAAGGCCAACCAAACCAGCCACAGGCGTATCAGCCGTCGGCACCTGAACCGAACCCCAGCTATCAGCCTCCGGAAACGTCCGATACCTTGAGGAGGCAGGTATGGATGCAGCTTAGGGAAAGGGGATACGAGATGGAAAGATTCCACAAGCAGCCTAATAGTGTTCTGCTTCGTGCCTTGGCGGAGAGTGAGGAGAAGGCACAGGCACCAGGTCAGCCCATCTACCCAGTACTTAGTAAGGAACTGTCGGAACTCACGAAGCACAGCTAGGGCTGCCCGGAGTCCCAAGCTCTCCCCAATGGCGTTGTGGCTCCCTTGAAGCCCGATACCTGGGGGAGACCGACCGTGAAAGCAGGGGTCGGGACTCCAGGGAACAGTAAACCTGCTACTCTTCTCATCGACACCGGAGCCGCTCTTAATGTATTAAGTCCATATCTAGCTGCCCACGGTCAACCCACTCAGGAGGCCATTATGCTCGCCGGTTTTGCTGGAGGCGCACACAGAGCCACGGTCTGGAAAGACGTTCCTTTAACTGTAGGAACTCTTTCTACCCTCGTGTCTGCCTGCGACAATCAAGGTGAGGATGCTGGCATCCTAGGGGTCCCCTTTTTCCAAGAACATGGCTTGACTATTGATCTAGCAAACGGCTTCCTCTGGCAAATTCCAGAGGGCCCTCGCGAAATCAATGCAATCCATAGATGCGCTGCCCTCAAAGCTCCTCTCCCTCTGGCCCCAATTGAGCCTAGTGATCCCTGGATCCGAGATTTTCCTGAGGTCTGGATCAAGGACAAGGCAGAATGTGGGACAGTGAGAGATGCCTGTGTTCTCATAGAAGGCCAAGATCCTCCACCTCAGAAACAATATAAATACCCTGCAGAAGCTGAAAATGGAATAGCCAAAACCATAGAAGGCCTTTTACAATGGGACGTAATCCTCCCCATGCAGTCTATATGCAATGCCCCTCTGTGGCCAGTCCTAAAGGCTGACGGTGTAACCTGGAGAATGACTGTGGACTTCCGAGCTCTGAATGCTGTAACCCCACCAGTAGCGCCTGTAGTAGCCAAATACCACGAGATCCTTGCAGCCATTGCCGCCGGATCTCGATACTATAGTGTGATTGATCTGGCTAACGCGTTCCACTCGATCAAGCTACACGAGTCTTGCTGGTATAAATTCGCGTTCACTTTTCGCGGCCAGCAATATGCATTCAAAAGAACACCACAAGGCTTCCATTCTAGTCCCAGCATTTGCCACGCACATGTGGTCCGTATGTGGGATCGTCTCGACCCCTCCTCCAAGGAACACGTGTTGTCGTATGTGGACGACATCTTGGTCCACGCCCCCACTGAGGAAGAAACCATGGAAGTCACTAGAGAAGTCCTCCACCTTCTAAAAGCTGATGGCTTCAAGGCCAGTAGGGACAAAGCACAGCTGGTTCAAACCAATGTAAAATACCTCGGCCTAGCACTAGGACCCGACGGCAGGACGCCCGACTCACAGAGAATGGCCGTAATCGCCAAGCTCCCCGCCCCAACAGATGTGCCTTCCCTCCGTGCTCTCCTAGGAACCTTCAATTTTTCCAGGGATTTCATGGAAGGGTTCGCTGACAAAGCCCGGCCACTCTATGCTCTCCTTAAGAGGGACGCTCCATGGGTCTGGGGACCTGACCAACAATATGCATTTGCCAGCCTGAAGCAAGCGCTTGCCTCAGCTCCTGCCTTAGCTCACCCGGATCCAACTAAGCCCTTTTACATTCAGTTAGCCCACACGGAGAAAAGTATCGGGGCCACGCTCATCCAGCATCATGCCGGGGCCCCCAGGATTGTGGCCTATGCCTCCAGGAATCTTTCTTCCGTCGAAATAAAGTTCACCCCGTGTGAAAAGATATGTCTAGCCCTAGTCTGGAGCCTTACGCATTGGGAGTTTATAATCGGGGGAGCCAAAGTCATTGTGCAAACAACACACACTCCCCTTAAGTATATCCTCTCAGGGAAGATCCAGGACGGTCAGGTATCCAATGCCCGCATTGCCCAGTGGACGCTTGCCCTGGTCAATAAGGGGATTGAATATAAGAAAGAACAAAAGGAGCAACCGGCCCCGTACGGTCTGCTCATCACTGGGGACGAGCATGAATGCCCCCTTCCAGATGTGGAACATCTGCCTTGGCCCGCTATATGGGGAGTGCCATTAGAAGAAGCCAAGCAAAAAGGGTTTAATTGCTGGTTCTGTGATGGCTCATCCTTCCATATAGCTGGCACCCCACATACAGGATATGGCGCAGTCCGGGTCCACGACAATTACACCCTGCAAGCGGCTGTCCGTCCCCACTCTAGTCAAGCCGCAGAGGTCGCTGCCCTTAAGGCTGTTCTTGAGTTTGAACCTTCAGACTGCCCCGTAGCCATCTTCACGGACTCGGACTGGACGGCCAAGGCCGCCACCGTCTGGCTCCCACACTGGGAAAGACAGCAATGGGTCAATGCGGAAGGAAAGCCAGTAGCTCATTTAATATTGTGGAGAGAAGTCGTGCGGCTCCTCCATAAACGCTCGGCAGAGACACAAATTTCCCATGTCAAAGGCCACCAAAAGGCAGACACCGAAGTAGCTTACTGGAATGATCAAGCAGATCTCTTAGCCAAGGAAGCGGCACGTTTTAACTCATCCTCAGATCAACCCGCTTGCCCGGTAAACCCAGTAGTGACTAGAAGCAAGGCAAACACCTTCCACGACCGTCCTGCCATTCCCCCTGTATTTATAGATCTCGGGGAACTCCAAGCAAATGATGCCGATGTTCAGGATCTCCTCTCCAAGGGCAAAGATCCCACTGGGAGATACACCATCAGGGAAGAAGAGGGAGTTATTTGGGCTTTTGACACCACAGGGACCCGGCACTGGGTTGTCCCTGTCGAAGTCCGGGCTGATTTACTTCAATTTATACATGAGCAAGGACACCGGGGTAAAGAACCGACTCTGGAACGGGTCAGGGACGCGGGCTGGTGGCCAAACATCCGCAAAGACGTGGCACAATGGGTGGATAATTGCCTATCATGTGCCATGGTTAACGCGGACTCTTCAGGTCCCAAAGCCCCCATTCAGCACCAGAGGGTAGAAGGACCCTGGGCTCGGGTTCAAATTGATTTTATCGGACCTCTGCCTAAGACTCGCAGAGGGAACAAATATTGTTTGACTGTGATTGATCCATTCTCGAAATGGGTCGAAGCATTCCCCTGCCACAATAACACGGCCTCCACTACGGCCCAACTGCTTTTTAATAACCTCTTTTCCCGTTGGGGTATCCCTAAGGTCATCGATTCCGACCGCGGACCCCATTTTTTAGGTGAGGTCACCCAGGAGCTCTGTAAAGCTCTCGGCATTAAGCAGCGGTTCCACGTTGCTGCTCACCCTCAATCTTCAGGGGCAATTGAACGCACAAACCGCACCCTCAAGGAAGCTCTGGCCAAGATAGTCACTTCTACAGGTCGCACCTGGGACGAAAAACTGCCCATAGTTCTCATGGCAATACGAGGGACTACAGCCAGACATGGTTACTCCCCTCATATGGTCATGACCGGGAGAAAGATGCGCATGCCTGAAGCCTTTTGGCTCCAACATGACATGCCAGGCGATCTGGAAACGCAAGTGGCACACGATATCTGGGTTAAGACCCTTATCCGAGACTTACTGGTCATTCACCTCCAAGTGGCTAACGAATTAGGGCAAAGCCAACTGGCAGTGGATAAAAAGCTCGGCTGGGTGCGCAATCCTCAGCTTTGGGAACCCGGACAGCAGGTTCTATACCGGAAATTTAGCAGGCATCAGCATGCTCTCATGGCCAAATGGGCTGGCCCGGTCCCCATTGTGGATCGCGTAAGCCCTGCGGTCTACAAGCTTGCCATTCCCAGGAAGCATGGTCAGACGTGGTACAAGTTCTTCCATTCCTCTCAGCTCAAGCTGTGGAAGGGGAATCCAGTTCCACAACCTCCTGACCTCACTCCGGATCCCGGGGGAACTTCGCAGCCTCTTGCCGCTGTTACCTTCGGACCTCACTTGCCCACGGATGTTTTTGATCTTGTGCCACTTTTCTCCCTTGGAGAGACCTGCCTTGCCTTTTAAATGCTTCCTCACGGCTTTAGTTGCCTTTTCGGAAGCAAGGGGGGGAGACCATGGTGTATAAACAGTGTTCCCTTTTAAGTGAAGCCGCGGGAGCGTGCAGTACAAATCGCACCGGGCTTACACATGGGAACCACTACACTCACCCCCAGCCTTAGGTAAAGGGAACCATACTGTGACTGCTTGGGTATGTCGACCACAGTATGGAAGTTCAGGAATTTCACTCACACACCCCTCAAACATTATATTACAGAATGCATCCAGGATCTTCCACCCCAGCAGCAGACAAATTGGTAAGATCATTAAAACTTGTATTCTTATTTGGATTGTCCTTGTTTTGTTATACCTCAGCAACACAAATAGCCAACCATACGGTAGTCTTGACCAAATGGAGATGCGTGGGAATAAACATGCCTTTTAGAATTTTTACCTGTGTAACAGGACGGCATGACAGAGCAGTCACACTTACACCTATAGATTGATGTCCACCACAGCAGCTCACACATTGCATCCACAGTCGCACCGGAGAAAAGGTGACTCTATGCACCTCCGGGAAATATTCTATGGATGAAATGGAAGTGGTCCTGTGTAAACAGTCACAAGCCAAAACCAACACCTCCACCATTGAATATACTGCTCCTACCCCCATCTCCCTATACACAGACATAGCTGTAATATCAGCTGCCGTATGGGACATTGGCGATCCTTTAAAAGTAATCATTTCCATTGGCTCCCGACACTTCCATAACGATACAGAGGTCCCAATAACGCTCACGGACCCATTTGGCGAAGACATAGACCTAGAGCCATTGGCATGGGGCAAGCTCAATTGGCATTTTAACTGCTCTGCGTTAAAGCAGCAAGGTCCCCCAGACTGGACCCTACTTTTAAACACGTCTGTCTGCCTCAATGCCACCGATACTGTAAACCTTACAGCTATCGGAACAACAATTCTACAGCTCACTCATCAGGAAGGGAATTATACTTTAATAATTGGTGATACAAATCACACACTAAATTTGGATCCACTTATCCAAAATGTAGACGCACTGGCCTCATTGGACTACCCAGTAGTGGGGGCACACACTTTAAAATTTAATCATCAAGAAACAGTCTTGATGCAACCACAAATTTCAGTCAAAAGAGTCAATGTCAGCTTAAATGGGCTCGGTACTTCTTTCAGCCATGCCCTCTGTGACTCTTACTTACACACGACCCAGCAAGGTTGGGACAATTGGATCTTAATGTGGCGTAAAGGAGAGCTCTCTAGAAGGACTAAACGCGATCTTTCTGATTGGGTCGCACCCGTAGGAGCGGGCATGGCAGCCATAGATGCTGCAAACATAGAAGTGATAGCGAATAAAGCCTCCAAGGTTTCATTCGACATCTCTCAAATGAGCCTCCCTCTCACGCAATCATTGGATTCCCTTGCCCACGTGGAACGCTCCACCAATCCAGTGCTGATTACTTGGGAACAAATCATGGAAAAAGATTTTACCAATCTCCTTGATGACATTCAGTCTTTACAAAACAATATCTCATTGGCTCTTGCTTGTACTCAAGCACAAACTCTTAATGTAGTCACTGCCATGACTATAATCAAACAAGCTATGGCTGGAGTTATACCTTTAGAAATAAGGGAATTGATTAAAGGAAATCTAACTGCCGGTGAAATCTCTCTCGAGCACTGGTGGTCGTTGGCAAACGCCTCTTTTGATGCAATAACCCAGACCTTGCACTTGATTATAACCACAGTGACCGCGAAAGAAATCTTCCACATCTATCCAGTAGTTCCACTGGGTATTCAAGTTGATTCGGACACCGTATTATATGCCAGGAACAGTGACAGATGGGCTAAAGTAAGCGCATCAAGCTGGCATATGATCAATCTAGACGGATGTACCCATAAGGAAAACTTAGGCTTCATCTGTGATGACGAAGCCCTAGAAAAACATCACCCATGCCTAGTTCCCAAGAAACACGCCATCTCTCACTGTCAATTTGACGCAGTCAGTGAGACCGGATCCACTATTATATACATAGGCAAAGCTTGTGTCTGTCTCAGAACTACCTGCGAACACATTCACCTCAATACGCTATACTACCAACAAATGTTGCCTGGAATAAACAGATGCTTTTGTAATGTTACCTCCATAAGAGGGTGTGATTTTTATTTTGAAACCCCCATTTGGACACAACAAGAAATGGCCCTATCCCCAGAATTATATGACTCTATTGCTCCAGTGCCTTTGGGGTTAGGACTGGAAGCCCTACGGAAATTGCTCTCTCACCCAGACCTCCAAGAACGCCTGGCTCAGCTAAAGAAAGCGGGAGATAAAGCCGCCTTAAACGTTTCCCATAATGGTGCCAGAATTAAGGAACTGGCTGTGGAAATAAAAGAGGCTGGCAAACATAGCTGGTGGGAATCTCTTCTTGGTTGGTCGCCGACAACGACGGGATATTTAAATTTAATGCTCCACCCCATAGTCGTCATTTTGGCCTTCCAAATTATTTTGATAGTGGCGCTAATTACAATGACTTGTTGGGTGAGAAGACAAATCCACAAATTGGAAACTCAATCTAAAGCCACGGACTTCCAAGCCTTGATGCACGTTGCATCTAAGGTTTCGAATTCTTAGCCCCTCCTTTCCAGCCTCTGGCATACCTTTACTGTTGCCCTTTTCCCTATGTTTGTCTGTCTTCCTCCATTTCCAGACCCTTATGTGTGTTTGTGTTTCTATTCTTTAACCGTTATTGGGTGGGTCTCTTAGACGAGACCCATGAGGTAGGAAAATTGGCCTTTAGCAGCAGTCTATCGAACCCAAGGGAACATCAGCGAGACTACAAATGCAGCCGAAAGCGGTTCAGTCTCCTGCACATACTCAGAAGACCTAAATCTTGCTGCCTTTTTGATTCCTCTGTAGCATCGCTGGCACCAAAAAAAACCATATTGTCAAGCCGCCAAGAAGCCAGTGGAGCTTTCTCAGGATGACTGAGATCCATTGTGGCAATATGGTCACGTTTGGAGGCCAGCGCGACGGAGCAGGCCAAGAAAGGGAGTGCAAATGTGCAGGTCCTACTGGAAAACCAGTGGGAGAAATGCAATCCTTTCAAAAAGGTTAAGGCAAGCCCCGATCTTTTTGGGCAAGCCCTCCCCTGGCAAGGACTTTTTCGATTATAGGACATAAAAATATTGAATCACTTTTACCCCTGGGTTCCCAATTTGAAACCTCCTAAAGTATTTTTAATTGTGACATTGGCAGTTTTCAAAATAACAACTTATTGAACAAAAATCCGGCCTTCAGAAATTAAGAACCAGCGTGCTTTGCGGCAGCTCTATTTTGCATACGCCCAGACACGTGGATCTTAAAATTAGTTCTCTCAAAATGTGTGCTATTACGTTGTATATCTTTTGACCGTTCCAATCCGTGCCCCGGACTTCTTTATTTTTGGTTTCACTTTTGCAAAAAGTCTCCCACCAATGTCAGTACACCCTTTTTACGGTTCATAACCAGCCACATCTTGGGATTATCACAAGCCTCTGCTTGTTCCCAAGAATTTTCCTTTTTGTTGTTTCTATTCTTTAACCAGTATTGGGCGGGCCGAAGCCCTAACGAACCGTAGGGAGCAATGAGAGAAAGAAAAGGGAGATAGGGGGTGGGAGGACCGAAAGCATTTCTTCATGGGAGATCAGAAGAGCCGGGGGCGCATTCAAAGATGCCGTCGACAAAAGCTCCGTAGTTGCATTTGTGGCTAGCACGAATGTCAAGCTGAGTAGGCGGCTTCTCCCGGTGGTGCGCACAGAAGTTGGGGTCGGAAGTTACTCCGATCCTCCACCTCTCTCGCCCCATCTCCACCAGGCGTGCAATCCGATCGCCACTCGAGGCAGCGACGGGTGCCTGGGGAAAGGCCCCAAGGTTAGCCCGCTCCAGCCAGAGCCTCCCCGGACACATATTTCTGCATCTCTTTATGTTAGAGTGACCTCCTCCCTAACTATCTGCCCAAGCGATCCTCAACCCCAAAACACTCGGCCATCTCGGGGTGAGCTTCTTATTCAACCCTTGAGTTTCTAAAATATATTTCGCTCATGATATCTTTTCTCCCAGCATGCCTTTACTGACGCCCAATCTGCATAATACGTCAATCATCATTAACTTATTTAGTCTTCATATGTACTTTCCCTTATTTATTTTATTTTTATGAGCATGTAGCCTCATCCACAAACTTTGTACTGTGTGCACAGTTTTGTTTTTTTCTCCGCCTCTTTGTTTTTGTGCACTCTACGGGCAAGAAATAAACCGTTTTGTTTGCAAACCAAGTCTTCTGTTTGCAAAACAAAACCGGTTGCTTGCCAAAACACTTTTGCTCTGCGCTTGCTTTTCTATTCTTTACCAGTGTTGGGAGGGCCGAGGCCCAGACGAACCGTGGGGAGTCATTAGTGAGCAGGACAACAAGCACAAGGAGGACATGGAAGCCCGAGAGACGGCTCAGGAGGAAGAAGTAGGACAAACGAGTCCTTTGTCTCCCTCTGCCATGCGGCCCCTCCAAGCCGAAATGATCTGGAGGACATGCAGAAGTTGGGTTCGGAATTTAAATCCGGCCCATGCTCTCTTTCACCAGGCGTGCAAGCTCTCCCTGCACGAAGCAGTGGAGAGTGCCTGGGAAGGACTCCCCGGTTAGATCAGAACCTCGGACCAAGACCCCTGTCCCCTCTTTTTAACATCTTTCTAAGTTAAAGGGAGATTTTCGCCAGCTCTATCCCCGAAGTGCCTACAAGCTAAAACGTATCCTCGCTCCAACACTGGTGTCCAATTCGATTGTTTATGATTTTTAATAAATTTGTTTTCCTTGAAATGTTTGTGTATCCCAGAATGCCCAAACAATCCTCTCATTTGCATACGCAACGACCTCCAGCCGTAACATATACAGCCAAGTCCGAAACACGCGATCTTTGAGGGGTTCTGCCTAGTGACTAGCTGCCCAGTCCGCTCCTCATTGGATATGGGACGGTACCACTGGGATCAGGCTTAAGGGGGAAAGATTGTTCTATTTTTATACAGTATTAGGGGAGGGCCCCCCGAAGGGAGCCCTCCAAGCTAAAACGGGTACGCAGCTAATGGCGTCCCCGCGGAGCCACCCGGCTCCAGATAAAAAGGTCAGAGTCGACCGGACGCAACTCCCGAACCCAGCTTTTGCACGCCCTGCCTGTGAGTGTGTGCGCGTCTGAGCCACACAGCTCACAAATGCTCCCCAGGGTTCGGGAGGCGTGCCCGGAGACTCCGCCAACCCCGAAGGGTGAATACCTTGCCTGTGATTATTCCAGCCAGGACCCCAAGATGATGTGTCTTTCATAATACAACGATTCCAGATGTATGACCTGTTTTGACCTTTTCCGTATTTCTTGAATGCCTTTAGACACTCTGCTTGCGAGATCATTAAACTATGTTTTATTTTAATATCCTTTTTCCTTAATTTAAGTAGATACCCATGATGCTTTTAGATAGCAAGGGGGGGCGACTCCTCAATATGCAAACCGGTCTCCTCCTTCCCGGCCGAACTGACTCGTGTCCGTGCCGAGGAAGGACGGGCGTAGCCGAGAGCTTCATGAGCTATTGATTAAGACCCGAGTGGCTTCCGAAGAGCCGAAGACATACGAGTCCTGGTGTTCCATTAGATACAATGTAAAACGCGCCTCTCTCCTGTTCAAACAGCACCAGTTGCCCTGCTCCAGCAAAAAAGCCTTGCCGCTCAGGAGAGATGGACGAAGAATTGTTTGTAACCATTTTATTTCCTTGTACATTCCTTGTGGAGTATTTTTATTGATACAAATGTGTGCACTTCCGCTATAAGTATTAAATGCTTTATGTATAGATACTATAAGAACTTTATAATGTTTTTCACAATGAATTTAAAGTAAGCAATTTTTAGAATTACTCTTTATATTTCAGTTAAAGATGTTTCTCTAATTAAAGAATGAAATATTTCTACGTAGGCTCCCTTGGTGGTCTAATGCACAAAGCCTTGTTTTTATGTCCGCCCCAGCAACAATTTGGCATTTTTATTGCGATAGATTTTTGTCATCTTCTGGGTCCGTCCCTTGCCAACCCTTTCTTCCAGGGTCACCATCATGCAGTCTGTCTCAGTTTTCATCATCGTATCGCTCATATTCGGAGACCTTCACCTGACGCCTTCAGGTCTCCGAGGGGGGGAAATGTTGGCCAGCAAGGCACCCTTGGGTGCTCTTATGGATTTTTATCCATAAGTTTGAACTCTGTGTCGCCAGCAGTGGAAGGGACTTGCGCTTTCTTCTCCACATAGGAGCCAGCTCCAGCCCAAGCCAGGAGGCTGACACCCCAAGCAGTTCACCCAAGACAAGGACAAAGGATTCCTCTTGCCATGAGGCCTCCTTCTGTCAGACATCCGCTGGTTAACCCCCATTCCTCAATATACATCTGAATAAGTTATGCTAACAAGACTGCCTAGCACCTACTGTGCCAGCCATCAGATACTTGGCTAAAACCATCAACTGACAATAGGTTGGCCCGGTGAGTCATCGGACCCCAGACTCAGTGTCTGTTTCCTGGTGAAGTCATACTTTTGCAACACTGACCAAACCCCTGGACCTCCTCCCTTTGTTCACCTTTAACCTATAGCAAGGTCCAACAGGGACGGACCGCCTAGTAGGTGTGTTAGTGGGTTGCGGTCTGCAGACCCCGCCCCAAGACCCCCAATAAAAGGCCAAACCCAGAGTCACTCGGCCTCTTGAGCCATCGCCCTCTATCTTACCTATTGACCCTTCAGTCCAGCTTTCTGTCCCCAACCCTTGCCTCCATCTTTAAACCCCTTTTTCTCTCTCTGGACTCGCGATCCAGGAGAACCACGTGGTCTTGCCGGTTCAAGCCTCGTGGCCCCATAGCTTTTATACCTTTCTTCCCAAATCCAACTCATCTTGACATCGGACAACGCATCTAAGGTAACGTGCTTTCCCCACCAACGAAACCTGCTCATGCAACAGTGCTATTTTCTCTCTTTATTTTATTAGTCCTGTAAGAGTGTGTGTATGATTACGATTTTTGTATGCTTGATTACATGATCCAGTAAACAACATTGAACTTGGAACTCGCCTCACGTGCCTCTTTCCTTGAGATCTCCCGGGAGGGGTGGGACCCTGGTATAGTTGGCAAGAACCCGTGTATTTTGCTGATTGCTAAAGGTAAATTAAAGCAATTCGGCTAACAGTAGTGCCACCCCCCCCCCCTCCAGATCTTTGGCCCCAGGGAGTCCTGCTTGCGGGGAAATGGGATGGGATAGAAGTTGAAGGAATAAACAAACAAGTGCAAAAAGGGACTAGCTGTCCTCATACTTCTGCTGGCGTTTGGACCCCAGCAGCACATGCTGTGTCTCTTCCTCCTCCTCTGCTCTCCACGTACTGTTAGTTTGTTTAAAACATTTCTAGGTCACCTTTCTACCCAACTCAGGGTCCCCAACGTGGCAAGCATTCACACATTTTAGGGTTGCCAGCCTTCAGGTGGGGGATAGAGATCTCCTGAAATTACTACAGATGAAGAAAATGGCCGCTTTGAAGGGTGAACTCTATGGTATTATACCTTATGGAGGTCTCTAACCCCTCAAACCCCACCCTCTCCAGGCTTCATCCCCAAACTGCCAGAAATTCCCCAGCCCAGAGTTGGCAACTGTATTTCAAACATTCAAACTCTTCAAACAATTAATTAGATAGACAGACAGACAGACAGACAGACAATGTTTAAAAAGCATACATGAACACACATACAGGGAAGGGAGCTAATAAGAGTTAGTAAGGGAATGACAAACTAAAACAAAATTCTTCACCTGCTGCTGGAAGATGATGACACAGAGGGAGACAGACAGATCTCCTTGGAGAGGGAGTTCCAAAGTTTTGGCACACCAAATTAGGAGTGTATTTCCAGTGTCTTTTGCAGGCTTTAAAAGCCATCCTTCCTAAGCCATTCCTATCCCCTCCTCCTTCCAGATCTCCCCCATCCGTACATGGTCCAGAGTTATGTTCAGAATAACATATAAAGATAGCCAATACTTTGAAGTGTGCCCAGAAATAAATTGGCAGCCACTAAAAATGCTGTAGAAGCGCCAAGACTTAACTTATATCAGTCAGCAACCTTAATAAGAGCTGGATCTTCTTGGCAGTCTTCAAGGCCAGCCTCACACAGAGAGAGCATCACAGTAGTCCATCCTGACCATAATCAGCATATGGATGGATGTGGGCAAATTTTTGAGCAAAACTGCCCAAACTTGACTCTTGAAGAACAGGCACAGCTGGTATACCAGTCAAAGCTTGTTAAAGGTGCTACTCCGAGGAGGTCTGTGCCTCTATTTGCAACCCCAAGCAACCCCATCCAGAACAGACCGAATCAGGTCCATAGCTACAGTGGGGCATCTCGGGGCTAGGCCCCTCGACTTACTGGCAAGGCCCCCCCCACTTCCCATCCAGCCCAGAGCGTCATGGCCTTCTCCTCCAGATTAATTTGATTAGCCAGTGCCCCCTAAGAAATTTAAATGCCCCCCGACTTTAAAAATCCTGGCTACGGGCCTGGGCTGAATCAACAAACCCTGACCAGTTTTACTATGAACGACCAGTACTTCAGTCGGGTGTTGCTGTTATGTCTTTTAGTCTCCAGATAATCAAAAAGTAGGAGCACTCATACAGATTGTGGAAATCAGAACCCGAACATGTCAGGTTATTGACTTATAAAACAGAGAAGCCCAACATGGAGTTTAATACTTAATCGAAAATTGAATTTAAAACAGGAGGCTGAAAGGGCCATAGAACTGCATCCCATAATACTAGGGAGAACGTAACCCTTTCCCCAGTATTTTGTTTGGTGGATGCTTATCTCCTAGAGTCAGGACCCCAGAGCAGTAATACAATCGTTTCATTTGTTTCAGTGGGTGTCAGTGGAAATCATTACAGCTTTTATACGTTAATCATAAAACAGGAAGGATGAATGCCAGGGCAAAACCAGTATTTTAATAGCCAGCTATGGAAGAAGATAAATTTTTTGCAACCTGAGAGAAGGACAAAGGGAAAACATTTACCCCCCTGGTCCTAACTGAGGAACATTCATTGTGACATGAGGTCATAGAAAGTTATATGTGGTCCATTTTTCTTTTCTTTCTTTTTTTAAGCCTTCTTGTTAGAATCTGATTTGAATATTGCCAAATGGAATGGAGGGCCTTTCTCTCTCCCCCCGCATCTCCCCCTTTGGTGGGGAGAACCTGAAACGATGTGGTGTACATGCTGCTAGTTATATTGTACATGGAAAAGGACTGAGACCATGACCTTTTGCTTATAATAGAACCCCAGCACAAATACCGAAATGTATTCAAGAAGAGATCCATTATAGCGATACAATGCCAAGCTTGAATCAGAAAGGAACTGTTTTGCTGTGGATTGGGCAAGGTCATGGCTGGGGCAGGGGACCTGTGACGCATTCACGATACATCTGGCACACTGATAACAGAGAACGCTTCTTCCTGCTCCCTTATACTCCAGAAAGAGCACCTCAGGCTCTGACTCTGTTTCTAATACAGCGGCAAGGCTGTCTTCTTGGGGATGTGAGCCCTTGTCCTGCAGTTCTAATCCCTCGAAAAAGGCATGTCATTCCAACCAGAGGTCACTAGAAATCAAAGCTCTCTGGTTCTCTGCAGACTTCTGCTTTCTTTCAGCTGTACAACAAAGTTAGAGTCCAGCGGCACTTTTAAGAAGAAGAAGAGATTGGGTTGATATCCCGCCCTTCACTCACTTGGAGTCTCAGAGCGGCTTACAAACTCCTCTCCCTTCCCCTCCCCACAACAGACACCCTGTGATGTAGGTGGGGCTGAGAGAGCTCTTTCCCAAGCTGTCCTTGAGAGAACAGCTGGTACAGAGCTATGGCTTGCCCAAGGTCATCCAGCCAGGTGCAAGTGGAGGAGTGGGGAATCAAACCCGGTTCTCCCAGATTAGAGTCTGCGCACTTAACCACTATACCAAACTGGCTTTAAGACCAACAAAGGTTTATTCACAGTATGAGCTTTCATGTGCACGCACACTTCCTCATGAAATGGATGGTAACAATTCATTAATATACAGGGGTCATTTCGAGCAGAAGCTCGGGGGAGCGCAGCTCTGGGTGTTGGTGCCAGCCCCACCCCCCCGGCGGGGGAATGCCTGCTTGTGTCATGGCTGCAGTAAAATGACCCCGTCCCCTGAAAAGGTCCTTGTTCCTCCGACCAGCCTTCTGAAGGCTTCAGCCACCACTGAAGCTATCCTCCCAGAATAGTGGTATTTCTGAGGCTTGGATTAGTAGCTGTCCCCTCTTTGCCAGCTCTTCCTTCCTTCCTTCCTTGCCTTCTGACATACTTCTGGTAATGTCAGGTGGTGTGGCATATGCAAATAAGTTATGCTAATGAAGTCCTGCACCTCTTTTTCTACGAAACGACCCCTGTTGATATATGTATCTGAGGAAGTGTGTGTGCACACAAAAGCTCATACCTTGAATGAATCTTTGTTGGTCTTAAAGGTGCCACTGGACTCTAAATTTGTTCTGTTGCAAGTTCACACCAACACGGCGGACCACCTGGAATTACAGCTGTATGTTCAGTTGGATAGCTGCAAGATGGGAACAGCCCTGAAAGCAGTGAGAGGGATGCGTGTGCTGGGTGAGATTTTGGGTCTGCCTTACAAAATTCAGCCCCTCCCCTTTGGTTTCCTTATATGCCCAGGGTTACGCCGCTTGCCACTTTGGGGTCAGGAAGGAATTTTCCTCCAGGCCGGATTGGTACAGGGATCCTGGTTTGTTTGATTCTTTTGCGTTCCTCAGGGGTCACTGGGGGAGTGGGGGGGGGGATAGCTGTGAATTTCCTGCATTGTGTTGGACTCCCAGCTCTATGTTTCTATGTTTCCTGCTGGCTTGTTGGGTGACCTTGGTCAGTTACTCTCTCAGCCTAATCAACCTGCTAAGTTTGGTGTGAGGATCAAATATGAGCAGAGAACCCAGGATTGCTGCCCTTGGAGGAAAGGCAAGGGAAATAAATACCATACCTGACAGTGGTACGCCAGAGCCTGGAGCTGAAGTCCTTCCCAATGCCGCTATCCCAGACATTTTGGATAGAGAGGCCAGACTTTGAACCTACAGGTGCGTGTCTCACTTCTTTGAGCTGTGCAGAGTCCCATGGGCTAGCACTTACCCAGACTGGTTTGCTTTGAAGGGAGGGGACACTGGGGGCTGATGATGCTCAGGATTTACTTTATTTGCAACTGCACCGGTAATGCATGCAGAAGGACAAAGAAGTACTCTTCCAGGGCAACAAGTCTGCAACACAGCATAAAATCTGGTGGGGGGGAGGCGGGGGACAAAAAAAAATCTATTGGGAGAGTTTGCCCCGTCATAGAAGCATGATACTGAGTGCAGTAAATAAACCTCCCTAAAGGCATACTGCAACAAAGGTAAACTTACATTTATTCAAGTAGAAACATTTCACATTCAGGCTGCAGTCGAAAGGAGAGAAAGAAGCCTAACCTAAAGAGAACTTTCCCTGTCACAAGCGGCCAGCATCATGTGTGTGGGCGTAGGAGGGCATTGTAGCTGCAGGAGAGACCTGCATCTCCATGGAAGGCTATGTGAACAGAGAGAGAAAAGGGAGAAAGGAGGGGTCAGAGGACAGATCCCAGGTTAAGAGAGGCATCCCATTCAAGGAGACAACACCTGTACACTGTCAGATTGATGTTACGCCTCCCACTGCCCAGGCACGCTAAGTTGTTTCCAACTCTGTCCATGGTTAAATATTGGGAGCAACTAAAAAAAACCCATACCTTTTTGGCTGCTTTTACTTTGGAACTTTGGAATAGGTGTTAACTATTCATTGTTCCTTCCTTGTGAACCCTCATATCTTTGAATAATTGGAAACCTATACCTTTGAGTAACTGTAACATTTATATTGTTGGAATCTCATATGCTATATGATAGTAACCTCCAGGTGGTGGCTGGAGATCCCAGGTGGTGGCGGCTGGATTACAACTGATCTCCAGATGAAAGAAATCAGTTCACCTGGAGAAAATGGCTGCCATGGAAGGTAGACTCTATGGCAGGGGTGTCAAACATGCAGCCCGCGGGCTGTATGCGGCCCACAGAGGGCTCAAAACTTGCTCCTGAGCAACTTCCTTCTCCTGCTTCCTTTCCCAGGGCCGCTGCTACAGCCACACTGTAGCTTGTTTTCCCCTGAGCTCCCTTGTGGCTTTTTGCTTTCTGCTTCTTATTTCCTGCCTCTAGCCTCCCCCCCCCCCACAGAGGCATACAGAGAGCTCTATGGCTGCTTCCTGCTTCATGCCAGAGAGATATAAAGACACATCAATCACTCTCTCACTCTCTCTCACTCACTCACTTACTTGCACACACAGAGAGCTTCTGCTTCCTTCTCTGGGGCTGCTCCTCCTCTTTTGGGGAGGGAGGGGATGAGAGAGAAAAAACAAAGTTGGAATCCCATTGTAGCTTGAAGACCAACAATGTTTTATTCCAGGTATAAACTTTTGTGTGCAAGCACACTTCTGGGAAGGGAGGGAGCAGGTTCTTCTAACAAGTTCAATGTACATTGAGGAAATTATTTTGGCTTATTCTGAAAAGTTGTTTTTTAAAAAAAAGATTAAATTTCTCTGCTACTACCTGGATTTAATTTTTTTCCCAAAAAAGAACCTGACTAGGAATTAGAACACTTGGATTAGTTCTTATATATTGCAGAGTGGAGTGATTTCAGATGCCAAATGATAACAGCACGCATTGGTAGTGAGACAGGAAAACTAGCTCTCAATTCAGCCCAGGAAGATGCATTGTCTTGAGCTTCATTATCAATTGCATCTCTGCATATCTCTTATTTCTCTATTTCTAATCTCCCTTTAAAATTCCTTTGTAAGAGCGCTGCTACCCAGGGGCGTAGAGTTTTGTAAATTCCGGGGGGGGGGGGGCTCTTTAGCACATGCACTTTGCGCACACGCTCGCTGGAGCAATCCCCCCCTTGCCGGGAAACCTCTGCGCCTCCCCCGGCCCTTCTGAGGCCCACCAGCTGCTGCTGCCGGAGCCTCTCTCTCTCCCCCCACTCCTTCCCTCTCCCTTCGCCGGAAAAAGAGGGAGGGAGAAGGAAGGATGGAACAGTGGCCAGGTGGGGGGGGAGAGGCACCGACAGCAGTAGCTGCCGACCTCGGAAGGACCCCAGGAGATGCAGCGTCAGGTGCTACGTTTCCCCGGGGGGGCTCAGTCCCCCCCGGGAAATTTCGGGGGAGGCCGAGCCCTCGAGCCCCCCCATAGTCTATGCCTATGCTGCTACTCTTAGGTCAGCAACTCAATATTGTAGTTTTTAATGTCAGACTTATTTCCATTTATTCTTTGCATCCTCCTGACTGAATCCTCCTGGATGGAATTGAGACCTAGGTTTCCTGTCTCATTACCAGTGCTGGTATCTCCACACCAACTACCCCTCTGCATATCACACCTAATCTAATTATGCCTGCTATTGACATTCACCTGCTATTGCCATCTGACATCTGGAATCACCTTTATAAGGTTTGTATCACCGGTACCTCACGTTACATTTTATGGCATGCATGGCCCGGCCCAATAAAGTGACATTTATGTCAGATCCAGCCCTCATGACAAATGAGTTCAGCACTTCTTCTCTGTGGCATTATACCTTTTTGAAGGCCCTCTTTTCCTGAAACCCTGCCCTCCTAAAGCTCCACCCCTCCAGGTATTTCCCAACCTGGAGCTGGCAACCCTGCTAGTAGCAGCAGGGATGGGGTTAGCATAGGGGAGCTTGAAAACAAAATACCCCCCCCCCCCCGAACCCTCCTAATTATGATTACTGTCCCCACAATGGTTGCTTTTTACAGCTAAAAACATGTGTTGGGAGATCTGATTGCAGCTCCCTCATGTAGCAAAGACATCAGTGGTTTTGTGGCAGGACATTTGCCAGTTCCAGTGAGGGTTAGAAGGCAGAAAATGCCCTTCTATCATCATCAGTGTCAGATGAGGTAAAACAAATAATTGAGAGCAGAGAAGAAAAACATCTTTGGTGAATGGGTGGTGGCCATAGCAATCCATGTAAATACACGATGGTGCTGTTGGCTTGCAGAGAACAGAAACTAGTTATCAGGGGAAGAATCCACAGACCATTGGCAACTTTCTTTCTGTCCTGGGACCAGCTTGGACATTCTCTAGGAGGTTTCCTTCTTCCACAACAATATGATGTTCTCCACTGCACTGAAAGGGAAGAATTCCAAGTAGGTGCCAAACCTTTCCCCTCAAAATGTCCCTGAGCTGAACTACAAGAGAGGAAGCAACACTTTGCTCTGTCATTCTTGTGGGAAATTCATGGCAATGCCTAGGAAAAGCAAGCTGCTCAGTCATCTCCAGCCATCTCCTTCAACATTCAAGCTGCTTGAAAGGGAACGCCGGTTCATTTTGGACTGTGTGGCTGTGGACAGGATAGCCAAAGACTACAGCCGTGCTTTGCCAAAGCTGGGCTCTGTCATTCCTCTCTATGATGCTCAACAGGATCCACATGCGATGGCCTATTTTGCAAGCAAGCCTGTGCTTCTTTTATTCCGACGAATGGGGCAGGTAAGTCCTGATGCGAGAAATGGGAACCAGGATTCTGCTACATGGCTGCCAAAGGGGCATTGTCAGAACTGAGTTGGATTGAGTATTGTGCCCACTAATATTCATGTAGCTTCCAATCACAAGTTTGGTGTAATGGTTAAGTGCACGGACTCTAATCTGGGAGAACCGGGTTTGATTCCCCACTCCTCCACTTGCACCTGCTGGATGACCTTGGGCAAGCCATAGTTCTGGCACAGCTGTTCTTGAAAAAGGGCAGTTTCTGTCAGAGCTCTCTCAGCCCCACCTACCTCACAGGGTGTCTGTTGTGGGGAGGGGAGGGGAAGGGAAAGGAGTTTGTAAGCCGCTCTGAGACTCCTTTGGGTAGTGAAGGGCGGGGTATAAATCCAATCTCTCCTTCTTCTTCTTCATCCAACCAGCGATACAACACCAGGAGCAAGGCATGTGGCCTCCATGAGCAGTTGGGTGACCCAAACTGCTGATCTTGCATCGAATTCCCAAAGGGAGCAGGATGTGCTTCGATCCCTTCCTCTGGCAACCCGTCCCCTTCAGGGTCCACCTAAACTCCCAGTTCTTTGCATCTGATTCTTGACACACCCTCTCTCTTTCTCCAGATTCAAATGCATAAACTGTATCTTTGACATTCCAATTAGGTATGATCCGGGTAGCATCCCAAAGAGCGGGGTTTCCAAGCCATTAAGAAAAACATTCCTGCTTCAAGGACATTCTTTGTTAGGTCTCTGACTAGCAGTTCATCCATCAGGCAAAGCCATAAAAATAGGCCCATATATGCAAATTAAAGCAGCAACATTTATAACTCAGGTTTTAAAAGGCATAGCGAGCCAGTGTGACCCAGTGTGTCCCGCCACACACACCCCAGTCCAGTCCAGGTCTTGCTTCATTGCACATTCAATAGGACCCAAGCATGCATCATGATGCGAAGGTGAGTCTGAATGAATACACCTGGGCATCAGCTGGGGACGTTGATGTCTCTTGCAGGATGAAACTAAGCCGCTTTTGGGTCAGGCTTGGCTGGGTGCAACAAGTCCGTCCTGGCCTCCTTGTGTGGCCCTGGGCTCCTCCAATGGAAAAAAACCCAGACTCATGCTGACTGACCACAGTGGGTTATTCTAAGGATGAATGCAGTAAATCCTGAAAGTCAGCCAGGATGGGTTAAAATGCTGTACAAACAACCGGGCACTTGTAAGTCCTACTGATTTCAGCAGGAGTCTTAAGCACATGCTGAACTACTACTCCCTCCCTCCAGTTATAATAGAGGGGCAGGACTGTGCCCAAAGTGAGTGGTAAAGTTTTCTCTCTCCTCTGAAATGTTGCAATTCCTCTGGCATGTCACCCAAGCAAGGCTGAGGGGTGAGATCAAACTGGCATTGTCTCCCCTCGGAGCAACACTGGAGGGGGGTATTTTGGCTGCAGCAGGAGGTGGGGGGGGTTGATACAGTCGTGAGCCATGGGTGGAAATCCTTCTGCCCATGGAAACCCTCTGCTTGATCCAAAGAGGAGGGAGGCCAGAAGCCGTTATGTTTGCTTGAGGGCCAGTACACGAAAGAGTAACACCAATGGGATGCTTTGAAAATTCACAGGCAAACAGACGGTCATCGAGTTACGAAAAACTTGTGCAGTGTTTCCAGTGCAGAGGAGATGCGGCTCTGTATTTGTGGAACAGGAACAAAGTAGGAGCAGGTACTTGGCAAAAGCCACCTCTCTCTGCAGAGAAGCACTGCAGTCCTTGGGGGTTGCTTCCCGATTTTGGGGGGGGGGGGGTTGTGCTTGTCTATAGAAGCAGAATAAAAGGGGAGTCTAGGGCAGGGGTCCCCAGCGTGGTGCCTGGGGCCCCACCAAGCATTTTCAGAAAGTGGGAGGGGACAGGTGGTGATTCTGGCTAGCAAGGCTTCTGATCGGCCGTTGGAGATTTGCTTGGCTGTGCCGATTTTTAAAAACGTTGCTTTGGCGGCAGCAGCCACCACAGTGCAAGGATCTTCACTGTGTGGCTGAAGGTAAGATGTGGTTGCCGTCTTGTGGCTGGCTGCACCTCCTGCGGCAGCCATTTTGTGTCAGCCATTTTGTGCCTGCAGCCACCATGCTATGTCAGAACTCCAAAGGGGCCTGCCATCTCAAGAAGGTTGGGGGAGCCTGGGTCTAGGGGCACCTTAAGAGACTGTCGTGTGTTTCAGCAAAAACTTTGCTAGATTTTTGTTAGCTTTTGAAGTGCCACTGGACTCCTGTTCTATTATACCTCTGTGTGATGCTGTCCACTAGTTGTATCACTCTTTTGTGTTACAAGTGTTGTGAGGTCTCGGTACAGATCCAGACTCTGTGTGTGTGGGCATGGATGTATAATTTGTGTCAGCAGATGTGTCTCCTGTTGCTTCCACACAAGGTTCCTTGGCCTGCTGAAGGACTCCTCTCCCACAATAAGCTGGAAGTGGAATTATTGCCAGCACTCCACACAACGCTTAACGTTGCATTATTATAACTCTGCAATGTCCCATTCCCATGCAGCAAAACCCTAATCATGTTCACTCAGGAGCACATCCCCTTCGACATGATGGGATGGAATGAACGGCGGTTCACCCTTGGATCAATCCTTTCCAGGGCAATTTTAGGCAGCTCTGGAGCTCTTTGCTTTTTATTTTATTTTAAAAAACAGGTGTAAATTGCTTCATTCCACTATTCCACAACGGATGGAACTGAAACATACAAGCACTTACCAACTTCGCTGGGGCTGCCTGATGCCCTTCCTGGACACCCTCTGCTACTCTTCTTCCACCAACCCCACCAACCAGCAGCAGCAGCTACCCAACCATCCCGCTTCCTCCCAAGTTATCAGGCACACTCCTGTATTCTGTTTATTTAGTACATTTTTATCTTACCTTTCCTTCAAGGAGCTCTGGGTGGCATACCTCCACTGTTTTCCAGAGGGGATTTGAACCTGGGTTTCCCAGTTCATAGTCTGGAGATCTAACTACACACTGGGTCTGTATGTCGTCTTCCCAGTGCTGTCTGCCTCTCCTTCCCCCATGAGTTAATGTCAGAGTCCTACTCCTTGCTTTACTGTCCTGGAGGGGAGCAAGATGAAGGGCTCCCATGACAGCAGGGCTAAGGGGGGCAGCTACAGCTATATCTAGCAAGGACCCATGTGTGTTCAAAAATAGGGGGGGGAATCACCAAAAACCAACACTTTAAAAAGACAGGAGGATATCAGGGAAAACACTGGACTGAAAAGTTTTATAACATTTCTGGATTTGCTGTGATCAGATAAATAATAGCAACATTGGAGAAAAGGGCTAATATGGGAACAATCCTGGTTCTAGCCAAGAATAAACCCCAGTATAACAAGTTGGAATGCTCGATCCTATGCATCTACCTTTCATGGTTTTCTAGAAAAAATAATAGGGCACAACCCTGCTCATATTAATGACCTAATTCATTTGAGTGAGGTTGGCAGAGCTTCCCATTGGATTGTTCCTTAAACTTGGGGAATGATATCTAAACCTCAGTACTGGAAGGTGAATTATTGTTAAAGATTGTTAGTAGTAATTACATCTTTTACTACATCAAGAACAGACACCTTCTCCTTAAAGGGTAGATGTTTAGTAAACTAATGCTCAACACAAGTTATACAGCTATTTTATATATGCGCTACAGAGAGAGAAGATTTATACCACATTTGTATCAATTATAATGCACCATTTGTTCTTCTAAAAATGGATTCGCCTAAACCTTGGTCTGTATTGGTGTTTTCCCCAGGTCATTCTACAGAACAGGTGAGAGGGCACCAGCTCTTTCTCAGCTCCAATAAACCTGTGCTTGGCTACAATGGAGCCTATGGCTACCGAAGGAACACCCCATCCCTGCGCAGGCAGCCCTCGCCGTTTGGGAGAGTCACCAACTTGCCACTGCACTAGACCTTTCCCTCTAGCCACTCTCCCCCTTCCCCTCCACTGCACAGCCAGTCACCCACCGGAATAAAAGCCAAATTCATGCGGGCTGCATGGAGCATTTTGATCAGCAACCGCAACTGACAAATTAATGCTGTGGGATTTCTCTGTGTATTATGGTACAGCGCCATAACTGAAGTTCGGCCAGAGGTGGGTGGGGGAAGAATTCTGATTTTGACAGGTACTTCCCACTAATGGAAAGTCTGGACGAGCCATTTGCCAGAGTGAAGGAAGTCCATGGCATGCAACCTGAGGGCTTCCATGTTTTGGAACCAGTTTCACCTGTGCTAGCCCTGGGGCCGTGGAAAACAATCCATGCTCTTGGGTAAGGCAGGACTTTCTGCGGACGTGTCCGAGAGTGGTAGGCATACAGGGCCAGGACCTCTGGCTCATTCTGTGCTTTATTTCCAATGTATTTGTTTGAGAAGCGGTCAGTTTTGGTTGAGCTGCGATGAAGATTTATGTTTGAAAGTTGCCAGGTGATTTCTCAGAAGGTCAAGCCTTGTGCTGACAGATCAGACAAAGGTGGGATCCCTGTTCATTTTGGGCAAATAAAGCATTTCAAGGGCTATACACACATCACAGGTGCCAAGATGACTTTGTCCTAGACCTTTCATTTAGTCTTCAAGGCTTGCAAACATTAAGTTCAAAAACATGCACACATCTTTTCTCCAATTCATGGGCAGTACTGAAATTGTCAGGCATACCATTGTACAGGACACACACAGTGTTACTGGCTCCCTTTGACTTTTGTATTTCAAGGTGAAAGCACACTCCCAGTCCGAATAAGAGTTAAGTATGCTTAAAGCCAGCAAATTCTGGGGGTACGTATTTGCCTAATTTTGCTTTGAATGTAGATGGTGACCTTTCTAGGAATAAAAATAACGGGCAACTGAAAAATCTATGGGAACGTCCCAAAGGCACACCGATCCAGTAAGTGAGATCAGAGCATATTACTAACGTGCACCTGTGCTCTTCTCCAGGGGCTCACGTCCATCCAAGCCCTTCTGACCTGACTAGACGCACCTTTGGAAGAGAAGGGGCATTCACAGGTGTGGCCTCTAGTTTTTACATGGGACCAGCTGCCTGCAACTTGCAGGGGAATCAGGGTTTGGGGAGCAAAATTTGTTTGTACATCTTTTTGGTGCTGTTGCAGTGGGGCATCTTCTATACATCAATGTCCCCAAATGATAAAAAAACCCAAACACCGACGTTTTCTTCTGACAATGCCAAGTAACGTTTTTTATAATATAAGTTGTGTCACAGTTAATAGACGATCACAGTACATCAACATTTAAATTCTGAAAATGTTGGCTTGGGTCCCTGCTGAAAACAGGACTTCCATCAGTGACTAACAGCTTTCTTATCTCCCACTCCCAGTGCAGCCCCAAATACCCCTCGGGATTGCACAGGGGGCCGACCCCCCCCCCTTCCCAGGAAGACCACTGGGAAAAGAATTTGATTGCTGTGGACAGGTCCAGCACTAGGTGAATTCTCTGCTCCCCCTGACAAAACCTGCACAACAAAACGCGTAGGGGCTTTGTATGATAATAAACCAGTCACCAATCACCCGACGTTTTCCCCTTTTGTTCTACTGACACATGGCTGGGCATAGCCCAGTTTTTCCTCATCCTTGGATTTACCAATGAAAACTAGACAATCAGGTAAAAACAACCTTTAATTGGTTGATGAATGCAGCATGTGCATTCTTTTGTCCGTGTGGACCTGCAGCCTCACCTGGTTTTAATGCGCACAAGGGCTCTGGGCGCATGCCAATAAGAATGCAACTCAGGCTGTTTCAGGGCAACACAGTACATCTCACATCAATGGCCTGGCACCCACCACAAGCAGGCTAATTGTTTTTAACTAATATGTTCATGAAATAAGCACATTATCTATGGCCCGCCGGCTCCTAATGAATTTCCTGGGTGGTTCTCTGCGGTGAACAAGATCTGAGCATTAAAGCAATGTCGATGTGCCGGTTGTAAAGAGGCATGCCTCAGTGGCTTGAGCTTGGCTTAAATGTCAATGAAACGCTGTTGATGCAGAACCTCTGCCCCGATGGCTCAGGACCGTCACTGAACACGTGGCCCAGGTGAGCATCGCACTGCAAGAGAAGGACAGACTTGATCGCAAGGCTGGCTTCTCTAACAGAAGCACATCAACATAAACTGAACAGAGATCGATTTCATCCCTAAAGGGGCCCATTACCTCTGCAACTCCATATAATCATGATTTCCCATATTTAATACCAGCTTCTGCCCACCTGCCCCCAGACTGTACATTTTGGCTACATCCGGGTAAACCAGGCAGTCAGTGCAATTTCTCCTGGGTAAACTTCTTTGTGGAAGAAAACAACCCTCAGCTCCAATTAGGTGGCTTCCTATGTCAAAAGGAGTTGTAGAGAAGAGCCCACTTTGAACCAGCTCAAAACAAATGAAGCAGAGATGGGAAAGAATATCCCTTCTGTTTTCAATCTGTGTCCCACTATTTTATTAATCGCATTTCCGTAAGTTGGAAATCAGTGCTGATGCCTGGTGTATATGCATCAACCAATGGGGAGACAGTTACATTTCCCATCTTTTTTCTCTTTTTAATGTCAGCTTGCCCAGCCATTCATCACGTTTAATTTTTTTGAAAATTTTACACAGTACAAGATTGGTCCCAGAAGTTCCTACATATGGTTCACCTGGGACCAATTACATTATATGTGGAAGTATCTTTATTTATTGCATTTTTAACCCTTCTTTCCTCCAAGGAGCTCTGGGTGGTGTCTTTAGATGGATTCATGCAATTAAAGAAATAAATGTGTTCCCCCCCACACACTTTTGTATCAGACAATGATAAGACAACAGAATGCCACATTTACTGATTACATTATTTGCTTCCTTCCATGCAAATATGCCACAAAGAATAAGAGTGCGACAGACTCCTATGAATCACCCAAGCAGATCCACACAGTCTCTTAAGATTTGGGAGAACCATTAAAATAAAACTTTCCCCTCTGTTGTTCCCCTCAGGTGCAAAGTTGTAGTTGGTGTGGTGGGGATAAAGGCTTTGGGTGTGCTGCCGTGAGGTAAGTTTTGTGGTGAGAAGAACGCAGGGATCACTGAGGCAGGAATTGTACGGAAACAACAAAGATTTATTCATGTACACATTGTTTTAAAAGTACAGTTCAGCAGCCCAGGTCTCCTGCAGTTACAGGAGAAGGCTGACTGAGGCACTTAAGTTCGTTATGGCTTCAGACTGGGATTTGAAATTCCCTTTCATGCTTGCAGTTACGACCAGGCTTTTACTGCTTAGCCACCAGGTTGTATTCTTACACACACCCACAGGATTCTACCCACACTGGTCTGCCCTTTCCCAAGAGTCAAACTAAAGAGGACTGGGTCTGCTCATCTCCCAAGACAAGCCTCACAACTGGGTACTCTGCACCCACCACCCTGCCTGGCAGAGTTACCCTTCAATCTTCCCGCTCTTTTCCTGAGGCAGACCCAAACCGCGACTGCGCCCTCCCTGAGGCAGACCTCAACTAACTCCCGCTGTGCTTCCCTCCAACATTCCCATAGGCTTAGTTGGTGGGCTGTTTTACCTTTCAGGGGTAGGACAGCCTCCTGTCCATCACCAATAGCATAGTGAAGTTTGAAGTGGGGTTCAGATCCCTGTGGGGGCCACACAACCTACTTGGGTGGGTCAGCCTACGTGACCTCAGAGAGTTTTGAGGGGGGGGAATGGGAGAGCCCCTTCCACGGACACCATCCTAAGCTCCTTGGAGGCAGGGTGGGATATAAATGTGATGAGTACCTGTTTGCAAAGGACTTCTGTGCTGGTTGATCCGAGCGAGTTATCAGGACGCCTCAGGATATTAGTGTTGCTTTCATCGGCCCCACGCGTCCCATGTGCCTCTGAAAAGGAAGGCCATCCAGTGCCAGAATCATACTTCTTCACCGAGCTATTAATGACGACAAAACTGGATATTAATGGCTCCACTTTGATCTATATAAACATGTCCCATAATGTTAACAAGGACCATGATTACTCCCGACTACATTGCTTAATCATTCCCTTCCCCAGGGGCCTTTCCCACTGGACTCCTGATATTTATCCTCCTAACTGGAGAATAAATTTTGTGCTCAAAAATGCAATACTAAAAACCTTGCATGAAAGGAAATCCAGCTAACACAGTGGGTGTTCTTTCCGCTTGGTGCACGTAGGATTAGGAAAAGGGTTAAATCCAGCTGTTCTGGCCCAACTGGGTTATAGTCAGAGCTACCCATCGGTGGCTATTTTATTTTATTTATTCCCTCCATTCACGTGTGTATAAAGTGCCATCACATCACAGCTGACTTATGGGCGACCCTGTAGGGTTTTCAAGGCAAGAGACATTCAGAGGTAGTTTGCCAGTGCCTGCCTCTGTGTAGAGACCCCGGACTTTTTTGGCAGTCTCCCATCCAAGTACTAACCAAGGCCGGCCCTGCTTAGCTTCCCAGAGCTGACAAAAGCCACCTAGCCTGGGCCATCCAGGTCAGGGCATTTGATTATTCCCCATTTATATCCATGCCTTCCTCCCCAGTGGGATCCCAAAGTGGCTGACATCATTCCCCTCTCCTACCATTTTATCCTCACAACAACCCTTGCAGACCAGAAGCTAAGAACAAAGGAGTATTCACACTTTTAATTCAACTTTGCTTTTTCATTACAGTAGAAGGTAGAAATAAGAATGTTTGGAACTGTTCTAGAGATCAAAGGTTGACTAAAATGTTGCTGAAGACAAGCGGAAGATGGCAACTCTTGCTTCTCTGGCAGGAGGTTTCACAGCAGCACCCGCCCCAATCTCTATTCTTTAGCGCCACCTAGTGGTGGACAGGCATGCTGACAACCACAAATTACAGACTTGAAAAGCACATCTCCCCCCACAAATCTTCCTGAATGGCAGAGGAACAGCAAGGAGAGGGGGCCCTGGCTACCCATCTATCGACTACATTTTTTACACTGTCCAAACAGTTCAGGCTGCTGGACGTGGATCTCCCCCTGCCCAAGTCCTTGTAACAAACCTGCATGAGACCAGTGAGGCTGGAAAACTGAGTGGCCCAAGGTCAGCAGGGAGATTTTTGGACTGGAAACCAGGCGTCCCAGCCTGACATTACGTCAAACTGATCTTAACTTAGTACACTTTTATCCCACCCTTCCTCTAAACAACTCAGTACAACCTTTTAATTCTCACAACAACCCTGCAAGGTAGACTAGACTGAGAGAGAATGACTGGACCAAGATCATGCAGCAAGTTTCCATAGCAGAGTGGGGATCTGAACTTGGATCTCCCGGATGCTAACCCAACACTCTGTTATACAGCACTGGCTGTATATGTAATCTTCACCTGCAGAGCCAGAAGTTGTTTGTGCAATCACATGTGCACACATCGTTCATTTTCCACTGATAACACAACCAGAACAGTCTGTATTGATCAACTGTTAGTGATCGGACCAAGTCTTCTCCTTGTACGTTGCCAGAACGAACAGCACGGATTCTGTCTTTGGCACGTAAGTACCACAGAATCATCACGCACATCAGGGTGGACAGCCCTCCATAGCACAAGAAGATCTCTGGTTTGAGACCAACGTGATTCTGTTGAGTCTGAGAACCAACACTGTGTCTTTCTAGTTCCCTGAGTCTTTCCACATCCGTATTTACTTACTGGAGAAACCCCTTGCCAATGTTGCGGCCTATTAAAGCAGCCTTCAACCATAACTGTCTCTGAGTGGTTTATTAATAGGTAGATGGCTTAGATTCTCTGCTAGAAACCTTTCAGGAGCCACAAGAAGACCACTATTCAAAATTCTATTTGTCCTTTGAAGTATTTCGCCAGAGCATTTATGGATAAGTGGGCATTCCCCAAACATGTGCTTCAGATTAGCCTTCAATACACCATACCTTCAGCATATGTCATGTGCTTTGATCTCCATTTTAACTGTCCTGAATCAAGTCAAAGATAATTTTAAGAAGTACAACTCTCGGTTGTAATTTTATGACTGGACCAAGGTTTAACTTTCCATTAAAGTCCTGTAATTTGTTATCTAGAATAGCAGAAGCCAGCGTTGCATGTAGTCCTAATCCTCTGTATTTTCTAGCAGAGAACAGGAAGTTCTCTGGACACTTTGCAGTTTGCATGGAAAAAATATTGGGACACTTCTAACAAACAGTTTTGCATACTGCTCAGCAGTAAACATGAATAATTACTGGTGTTATTCAACTGGATTGTGAAAACTGGGTCTAAGGGCCATTCCCCTACCTGCCGTGGATGACACTGACATGTCACACTCAACATCTTGAACCAGATCCTGAAACTCATAAGATGCAGCTGGGCAAGAATTGATTGAGTTGCTTATGGCTGTCCAAAGGCAGACGTCTACTCTGACTGAAGTTTCTGGATCAGCTTCAGAGCAAACGCTTGCTGGGGACATGACAGCAGACAGATCTCTCTCCTCCTGGAAAAGGGTTATCAGCTTGGAATGATCATGCAGCAGAAACATGTACCCATTTCTCTGTCAAACACTGGAAAGAATGCTTCAATAATATAGGCCTGAACAGCGGGTTCCTATTTTTTAAAATCTGGTTCTCATATACAAGTTTTACCTTCTTGAAAGGAAATTAGTTCCCTGGGAGTCTCCCATAGGGAGAAAGCATCTGAATTCCAAGGTAGCATTTTAAAAAGAGTATGCACCAAGAGTCTTTCCAGTCTGCTTTTCAGAGTATCTTTCTCTTCCACCACGTACGGTGGTGTGATGGAGATTGCCACTGGATGCGTTCATTGGTCATGAGCAATTCTTGGCTTTTTCTTGATGAGAACGATGGAGGGTTCCAAGCAGGTCTACTCAGAGTCCTACTCAGGTCTATTCAGTGGGGCTTACTCCCAGGACAGTGCTCTTGGGATTGCACTGTGAGCCAGGAAGGGCTCAGGGGCTCCCTCCTCCCTCACCCTGAGCCCAGCCCAAAGAATCCAAGCCTCCAGGCTTCAACCAAAGGCGATTTGTTATGCTGTCCAAGCCAGGAAAGAAACACAAAAGTTGTGGTTTGTTCTCTTACCTGCAAACCAGGATGTGATTTAGGATCTTGGTCTCTAGGCAACAGAACAAGAACCAAGTTTGTTGTTTCACCTGGTCTGGGCATCACAACAAACTGCAGCTCGCTCCATACCAAAAATCTTAATTCTTGGGGGTTCCATGTGTAGGAAAGAAGGGGGGGGCAGTGGGCACACACTCCCAATGATGTCCTCCCTCAGTCCTGTCACAACTGAACCAAGGTTTGTTTGTGACCTTTGAGTCCAATCACTGCCTCACTAGCTGATGCTGACCCAGCACTCTCTCTCCAAGCTTAAACTGCCTCACTGGGTTGTTCTGAGGTTAACATGAGGAGAACGCCATGTTCCTAAGCTCCTGAAGAGAAAAGAGGGATACATAAAAATATAATGGATTACAGTTGAGGGCCTACCTGAACAGAGGGGCATCGCAACATACGCAGTGGTACATCCCCGGCTCCGTGTTAGACAGATAGAGTCCACTGAAAGGCTTCAAACATGTACATTAAGGTTCTAATTCAAAAGCCAACCCACCTCTTCAAAGCTACCTTGCTGTGCTGAACTTCAGCCCGGGTTTCTGTGGCAGCTGGGCGGACCTGCATTCCTAGCTGCAAGCTCGGCGTGGCACCCTGCCGCCATGTCCCACCCCCACCTTACACTCTTTCCGAACCACGAGGGTCAGACAAGGTGTTTTCTCATTCATGTTTAAAAACAGGTTAAAAGATTATTGGCAGTAAGTTCAGGACAGATGAAATATAAAACAACACAGAAAGGAAATTTGCAAAGCTGCCTTTATCTGAGTCAGCCAGTCAGGTATCTTCTTTCATTCTGAACAGTGGCAACTGCCCAAGGTCTCTGGTAAAGAAGTCTTTCCTAGTCCTGGGAGTTTAAAGTGGAGATGCCGGGAACTCTATGCCCTGAGCCATCGAAGGGAGGGGGGTCGGTCTGTACCTGAAAAGGCAGGGATGGACAAGAGCCAATCCAGATCAGGGCCTCACAGCAATATTTAAAGAACTACAGCTGCTTCTAAAATGGCGCCAGTGACCACGGGATGGACCCATGCTGACCACTGAAACATTTAGTCTAGCTTTCTTTACATGCTAACATACGGTCTGCTGCTGAGCCAGGGGCCCTTCCTACACTTGCTGTGTCAGGACTTGAACTCTTTTCTCCTGTTTCTCATCTCAGTTCTTCTTCCTGCTGTCCTCTTGGAGAAGTTAGTACTGGGGAGGTCAGGTATTCACACATTTATGCAAGTTACCATCATAGGGTGGCTTACAAAGGATAAGCTGAGCATGAAGGACAGGCATGGCAGCAGCCACTACCATGCTGACTAAAGCTTTGGGCATTGATTTGCTTTACATAATAGTCAAGCATGGTCCCATCCTCTTTGCTGGTATTAATGAGAGCAAAAAAGGAGTCTACAACCCATCTGGGGAATACCTAGATCAGAGGCAGGCAATTCATATCCTGGAGGCCACATCTGGCCCACAGGAGCTTTTCATCGGACTCTCAAGCTGCTCAGCAGTCTCTCAGGGACACCGGGCCACAAGACAAAGGCTTCAGCTGACAAATACTCAGATGGCTCAAGGACCAAGTGCCACTAAGCACAGCCAAGCAAGAGACTGACAATGGGGGTCTCTGCCCGCCTTTGAGGGATCCAAGCTGTATGCCAGATCTTCCTGTTTCCTGCGCCATCAGCGATGCAAACAGGAAGGACCAGCAGCCAACCTGGGGCCCTCAAAAGTGGGTGGAGACCTAGATGTGGTCCTTGGACCAAAAATATTCCCCATTCCCCAGCTCCCCTATGCGGCTGTCTAGAGAAAGCATAACCTTCTTTGTCCTCCTCCATTAAGCAAGTCATTATGGTTCCCACATTCAAGGAATAGGTGATGACATGCCGAAGTCTTTATACAGTAACTTTTATCCTTGTTTCCTTAGGAGATAACTTGATTTGTGGGAGAGACTCCCCGACTACAATACGTGATTGACTGAAAACAAAACCATATTGGGGGGTGGGGGGGAACTGTATTGTTGGACTTGGTCTTTGTGACAGAATGGGAAACAGCATGCCAGGTTTGCTGTACTAAATCAGAAGGGATGTCTATTAATACGGCATCTCATTTCTGCCATCAGCCACAGAATTACGGGTTCACTATATGAAATGGCTATGGGAGAGACTACATGTACGCTAGGCTAAAAATCTAGGGAAAGTTGCATTCTGCAGCCTGCGTATATCATGCAAATTAAGGCAGTGCAAAAATATTGGCTTAGGGAATAGGAAGCTTTTCAGAAGCAGACTGTGCACACGAATAAGCCTTGCAAATAAGTTATTAACTTTGTAATTTGCTTGTACGTATCAAATGTGATCATGGGGACTATTACAAGTTGGTCCCAGACCCTGAGAAATTATGCTCGAGCCCTTGAGGTGTGATTTAAACACCGAAGGGGCCAGGACTGAATGAGTTCACCCACTATGGGCAGCTTCATCACAGTATCTCCAGAGGTCATTTCCTCCATCTGTGCTGCAATATCAGAAACAGTCCTGACTCATACACACGCAACAACAAGGCGGTAGAATGGACAGCTCTACTTCCAATGGCAGGCGGAAGATCAGGGAGGTGCGTGTTTTGAAGTCCTTCCTCACTCCATGGCCCATTCGGCATCTAGCATTCGCTCTGCTGTTTTACCAAACCCACGCAGGAACAGGAATTCCCCTCTGCATTGTGTGCCACTTTCACTTTCTTTGATTGTCGGATTTTATTGTAGCCTCCACGCTGCATGCTGGTTTCAGTCCCTTTGAACTCTCGTTTTATAGTACCGTCTGCGTAGATTTATGCCATTTTATGGCCATTCAGGGTTGGCTCTGCAGTCAATATGCACATCTTTTTCTGTTCCAGTGTGGGTTTGGTAAAACAACGGAGTGAATGCCAGATGCAGAATGGGCCCATGCTGAAACACACACAGAGAAAACAAGCACGGCAAACAGAGAGAAGGGAGAACTGCTCCCCTTGCTGCGTTTTCTGTCTGCACTTATTTTTATTATGCAAAGGAGCTGCCAGAGCTGGGATCCACCCCTTGCGGTCCAAAGTGGTCCATTTTACCGTTTCACAGCTCTGCTAGATGTATGAACCAGGCCTGAGCCCAGCTTTGGGAGAAGCAGCTATTGGGAGAGTCTGCAGAGAGAAATGTTGGGCGGGAAGTGTTCTGCATCCTTCATTAAATCATACTCCCCAAAGCCCAGCTTCACACATTTAATGACACAGGCCTGCCACAGTCGCTTGGAGTTTGGCCCTAAAAGAGACATTTCCTAATAGAGAGGGAATGAAAAACTGCATACGCTATATTTCTATATCATACAAAACACATAACCTGCTGCATTGAAAACTGTTACATCTCTTTGACTTACCAATTCAGTTCCTTTTTCCCTTGTGACATGGAATTGCTCAGGTGTCAGTTTCTTTTGCCAGTCGGTGGTGCCGTGTGATGCGTCATATCTCGTCAGAGAGCCTGTGTCTTTATCTGGAAAGGTGGGAGAGTGAGAGGCACGTTTGAATGTGCTGAAATGCAATCCACAGATATGTGGCCCACGATACACTGAACAGGCGTTCACGTGCCAGACTGGAGGCTATGCATGCACCAGATGTAACAATATGATTACAACCAGAGCCCGGGAGAGGCAATGTAGCTGCAGCCCTCTCTGCACCTGGCAGGGTGCAGAAAGATCCGGCCCTCAGAACAGCTGCCGAGAAGTGGGTTTCCCACCACAGCAGCGGAATTTACTAGTAGGAAACTGTCAACGGCTCATTTTCATGTTGAAGTTTAACAAGGCCTCGAGTGCAATAAATAGGGATTGTGTACCGTTCCTAAAAAACACCATAAAGAAAGGAAATGGTTTCAAAAAGACACCCTCTTGCTCCCTGCCCCTAGCCCTTCTCTCAAGCTCCAGCATAGAAGTTGCTCTGCTCCCGAGACCGGTATCTTCCCTCTTCTTAGCACTCAAAAATAACCATGTAGAGCCAAGCCATTGGCACTGATGGTGCTGTGTTCAGCCAATCAGTGCAACTGGCTGAGCAGCTAAACATCCTAAGCTGCCTTAGGCCAAGTCAGATTGTTGGCCTATCTAGACCAGGACCAGTTTCACACCAGGTGCTGCTTCGCCATCGCTCTTCCCTTTGCCCCGATTGTATGCTTCAATTTCTCACTATTTTCCGTGGGGTGCATTTTGACCTGCGGCTTCACCTGATTTCCTCCGTGGCTTCAGTGATCCTCAAAAAACAGGATCACTGAAGCCACGGGGAAAATCGTGCGAAGCCACGGGTCAAAATGTGCCCCATGGCAAATAGTGAGAAATTGAAGCACGCAATCGGGGCAAAGGGAAGAGCGACAGCAAAGCAGCGCCTGGTGAGAAATCAGTCCAGTACTGACTCCAATGCTCCAGGCAGAGGCCTTTCCCGTCCCTTATACTGAAGAATATTTTCACCTAGAGATGCCACGGTTTGAATTTGGGACCGTGCTCCATCACTCAATAATGACTTCTTCCTAAAACCTTTTCTAGGGTGCCAGACCACCTTTTCATTCAGCTGTGGCAACTCTGCGATGATTTGCAGGGCCATCCTAAGCAGTGTTTCCTCTAAGCTGAGTTAGTGTGAGCTAGCTCACAGTTTTTTAGCTTCCAGCTCACACATTTTTGTCTCAGCTTAGGAAGGATGGCTCCAGAGCAAACTAATTTATGCAGTAGCCAAATCGCCCGCTCACAACTTTAATGCCAGGAGCCCACAAAGTAGAATTTTTGCTCATAAGACTCCACTGCTGAGAAGGGAGTATTGGTCTAAGCAGCCCACTGATGTCAACAGACTTAGAAGGATGCAACCCTGCTCAGGATGGCACAGTCAAACGCACAATCCCATGAGCATAAACACAGCAAAAACTGAGGGCCTAAACTATCAAGCCCTACTTTGTGAGACTTAGGCCCCGTCCACACTGTCACTTTTGTTGCTCATTTCTCCCTATTGCTTCAGGTTCTCCCATCCCCCATATGTTTTGTTCTCTCTAGTAGTCCCAGAGGGAGCAAAACACATGTGGAAAAGGGGGAGGAACCCAAAGCAATAGGGAGAAATGAGTGCCAAAAGTGACAGTGTGGATGGGGCCCTAGACTAGTCCTGAGGTTACTGTCACACAAACAGTTCCTTTAATGGCATTTCACAGAAGTGAAAACATAATATCTGAGGCATAAGATTCAGTTTCTGCATAAAATACAATTCCCATTAAAACACCCTGCGTTAAACACTTACAAAATTTTACTGCCTATAGAGGCAGCAGCCAGTAAAAACTTTGCCATAGGTTCAATTATGTTTTCCTCAGTGCTATTTAACAGAAATAATAGTTTGTTCAGTCTGTAAAACACTACCCAAAATTGCTGACAAAATACATTGCCTAATACCAGAATAACAATATTTAAACAGCACATGGTACACTGTTTCGATAGTTTCACCTGTACAAGGGCAAAGTCTGTTGGCTACCCTGGAATCTTCCAAATAAAATTGCCAAGGGTAACACATTAAGCTTGGCCAGCGAAAAAAAATCTGCGCAATCTTGGGAAACTCAAGTTGGAAAAAATAACTGGGCAGGCGTCCAACAGTGGGAAATATCCCATGGTTCAGAGGAGAGCAAGTCTTACTGGCTGCATTATACATGTTCCACAACTCTATCTCCAGTAATCTTCTTATTTTGTGAAACACCTCCCTTTCTTAGAGCATCAACATAGATTCAAGAGGGATATTCAAGGATCTCTAGGGGTTTTTTTCTATGATGGCAGACCAGGGTGAACTGTCATGCCCGATGTGGGAAGAGATACCAGTGGGATGATAATAAAAGGCCAGGAAACAAAACCATTATGGCTCGTTTAGCCTGCACACATTAGCATATGAGCCAAAAAATAAAATAGAGAAAGTAGAAGTCTTTTTTGAGCCTTTGAATTAAGAATACAGCCATATGCACCATACAATGTGCATCAGTCCCATAATCCTAATATTCTGCAGCACGCAGCAGTCGAAATTTGTCATCATCCTTGGCCTAAGGGGACCAAATCCTGAAAGAATGTTTGCTCAACTCCCTTCAAAGTCTCCGGGCTGATGCACTGTTTTGTGAACACCATTCTGCTATGATGTTTAGTTACTGAACGGGAGGATGTAGAAACAAAAGATGGAGGCAATGGAGCTATGCCTATGCCAATCTTCATCCCACCTCCTTCTCAGGCAAAGAGAAAATGGGCAGTGCACCCCACACAGGGGCTATGCAACCACCATTAATTCAAAGGGACAGCATGTCGCACAGAGTACTGGCATTTCACAGACTAGAACACTAAGGAAGAAGGTGAGGGTCATGTATCCTTTATCAACTGTAAACAAGAATCTGTAAAATGCTTGTATTGGCCAAGTTGCTTGTTCTCAACACAGAAAAGGAAATAATTCTACCCATTTTACAGATGGAAAAACTGAGTCTTAAAAAAAGAAGAGCGACTTGCCCCAGTGAGTTCATGGCCCATTTGGGAATTTCAGCCAGGCCTCTAAGGCCCATATCCAGCGCTTCAGTAACTGGAACATTCTGGCTTTCTCTTATTTCCATCCAGAGCAAAACCAACAGACTCCAGCCCAGTGAAAAGTGACTGCAACTGCCCGCTTTTAAACCACTTGGGAAAACTTTTGGATGTAAGCAGAGCTTCTTTTATTTTTAACTCTTGACTAGCACCTAATTATTTGGGGTGCCTGGTCAATGATTAAGGTAGCCATGCCTTCTTATTTCAGTGGGGTTTAGCTAAGGCTCAGTTTAGCTGGATCGGAGCCACTCCTTCCATTTCCGATTCTCCCAGTCCAGTGTGACACCTTCACACACAACAAGCAGGATTGGTTCACAGGGCTGGTTTATGACCACAACTTAGAACCCAGGCCAAACACAGAAAAGAATGATGGAAAGTACTCCCTTTGAACTCCTTATTTTGCCAAGACAGACCAGCCCCAATTTATGAGATAATTTCTGTATATGCAGCTTCTCATTCCAGCACCGCAGACAATGAAATGAAAAACCCGCGCCCATTGACAGGTCTGGACTCGGAACGATACAAGAGAAGATGAAGTCAGCTCTGCGTCAAGAAACCTTGTGCTGGAATAAAACCTCACCGTCTTCAAAATGCCCCTCTTTGGCGGCCCTGTGCCAACAGTCCACCAGGGCTGCTACCCCCTCCGGAATTACCGAGAAAACGGGCACCAATAAAGCCGGAGGGTTTTATCACAGAGGCGCAGAAGAGGATGTTTTTTTGGTCAGCTGAGCCGCGAGAGGAGGGAGGGCGAGGGACCCTGCGCTCCTCCCTCCACACCACGGCCTCCTTGGCCACCCACCTGCACGAAGAGAGGAGAGAGACCCAACAGGTCGCTGCCTACGACTGAGCGCTGTCCTAAGCGGGTCTACTCAGAAATCAGTCCCGTGTTATCCAGCGGCGCTTACTGCCTGCCGGGAAAGTGTCCTCACGGTGGCCAAGAACGATTTCCTTAGCGGCAAGCCCCGCTGCCTCCTGTGGGGTAGACCTGCTAAGGATTGCGCCTTATCCGGGACAGGGAAACAAACCTTCGCAACTGCTGGCCCGGCGCTGACCCAACCACGACGCGGGAAACCAGGCGCAGCCCCCCCCCCCGGCCCGGTTCCCTCGCCCGCTCGGAGCAGCTACCCGGGTCGGAGTGAGCCGCGCGGGAGCCCAGCCAGGCGCTGCTGCTGCCGCCGCCAGCTCGGGGCGCCTGCATGAGCAGCAGCTGCACCCCGGGGAATCTTCTGAGCAGCCGGGCCATGGCCTCCCAGGAGCCGCAGGGCGCAGAGCGGCTTTCCCGCGGCGCCTCCCTCCAGGAGTCCTCCTCTCTGCGGCCGGAGAGAAGAACAATGCCGCGCCTCGGCCTTCGCCGCCACCAGGCCCCGCCTGGCCCAGCTCTGCCGCTGCCTGGCTGGCGCCTTATCTCTGACACGCGGCGCGGGAGTTGGCCCAAGCGAAGCTGGTGCTGTGGGCGGCCCCCCTGCCTGCGAATGGGCTGCAGCAGCCCCCTGGCCGGGGTGGTTGACTAGGGTGGAGTAGCCGCTGAAAGACTAACAACATTTGTGGCAGGGGAGGAGCTTTCGCGAGTCACAGCTCACTTCTTCAGAGCTTTTTAGGCTTTTAAGCTGCTACTGGACTCTTGCTCTTTTCTACTGCTACAGACAGCCTAAGAGGGTTACTCATCTTGCTCTTACTGGTATGCATGTTGCTGGAATAGGATCACTAATGCATCTCGCCCCATAGCTGCGGAACGGCCTGAAGTCTGATCAGGACTACGGTCCAAATGCACTGGAGATGATGGTGATGACGAGGACAGGAGCCACATTTCTCTACCTGCCCCCCCCCCTCAAAAAAAACATGCAGTGAATCCACAGTTGAAAGACTCGCAAGGAGTTAATTCTCCTCTGTAACCCCTGCCTTGCTACCTCCCCCACAAAGGATTCTTTCTGTTTTATTTTCCTAACTATCTGAAGAAGTGAGCGGTGGGTCATGAAAATTCATATTGAAATAAATGTTATCCTTTAAGAACTCTTATTTTCGTCCACTACTAGTAGGCCAGAGGGCCACGGTGGCTCAGAGGTTAAGACGCTGAACTGCAGACCGGAAGGCTGGTAGTTCGGCAGTTTGAGACCTGAGTGCTGCATGACGGAGTGAGCTCCCTTCTCTGGCCCCAGCCCCTGACAGCCTAGCAGTTCAATAGTGTTCCGTGCGCCTTGGCGTCTAGTCACGCAGGCCACATGATCACAGAGATGTCTTCGGACAGCACTGGCTCTTCGGCTTGGAAATGGAGATGAGCACCGCCTTCTAGAGTTGGATTCAACTGGCTTTCGAGCAAGGGAAACCTTTACCTTTACTAGTAGGTCAGAAGAGGGAAAAAGAGACAGTCCTCTCCTCCGCTTTCTCTTTCCAAAGCTAATAACAATTGGTGTGTGTGATCTTGATGGGTGTGAAGCTTAAGTCCTCCTGCTTCCCGGCTCCAAACTGGGACCTTGGGCAGCTATTATTGCCCTAAAATAAAAAGTGTTCTGAGGATCCCTCAACCATCTCCCAGCCCCTCCTCTGTTTTGGACTGTGAAGGTGAAACGTCATTCCTTTGAATGTGGAGGGGGTGCAGACAGAGCAGGATCACAAGCCCTCGTTCCCAGCCTCCTGAAACCTTATGTAGGTTCTGTGTGACTGGAAAATTTGTATTAAAGAAAACACAGGTAGTAGTAGAAGAAGAAGAGATTGGATTTATACCCCGCCCTTCACTTGTAGTCTCAGAGTGGCTTACAAACTCCTTTCCCTCCCCCTCCCCACAACAGACACCCTGTGAGGTAGGTGGGGCTGAGAGAGCTCTGAGGCAAGTGCCCTTGAGAGAACAAACAGCTGGTACAGAGCTATGGCTTGCCCGAGGTCATCCAGCCAGGTGCAAGTGGAGGAGTGGGGACTCAAACCCGGTTCTCCCAGATTAGAGTCCGCACACTTAACCACTACACCAAACTGGCTCTGCAGTTGATGTGAGCTGTGCCCTGACCTGGATAGTTCAGGCTAGCCTGATATCATGAGATCTTGGAAGCTAAGCAGGGTTGGCCCTGGCTAGTATTAGGGTGGGAGACCACCCAGGAAGTTTGTGGTCGCAATGCAGAGGCAGGCAATGGCAAACCACCTCTGAACATCCCTTGCCTTGAAAACCCTAGAAGGGATTGCCACAGTTCAGCTGTGACTTGACCGCAAAAAAAGGTGAGATGCATTTTTGTGTGGAGAACAGACCACGTGAAGACTGTCTCTGCGCATATGGTTTGTATGCGTGTATGCTGTGTGCAGAAGTTTAGATGAGGAGGGCGAGAACAGCAGATCCCGTTCTGACCCATTAGCAATGGATTTTGATTGCCTACTGTTCAAATGTGTTCAGATGGATTGTCTGCAAAGAATCTGCAGGAAGTGATGCTGTGCCCAACTCCTAAGGTTCTGATTAGACGATATGTTCAACATGAGTTGGGTTGGGTACCCAGGGCCAGCACCCACCTTACAAAATTGTGATGGGGGGGGGACAAATTGGCTTTTGAATGCAGTGGCAGGTGGGGCTTTATCATCCCTTTCGCTAGCAGAAAAATGTCAGCAGTGAGACAAAAAAGCCCCCCCCCCTTTCCTGCTACCAAAAGCACGCCAGGTGGCTGGGAGGGAATGATGAGGCCACCGTGCCACGCTCAGGAGTTAAGGCCCCCCCCTTCTTATTTTTTATTTATCCATTTTTAAATTTTATTTATCCGTTATAAGATCATTACATGCTTTACAGTTTTACAAAACAATACTCAACTTAAAAGCCTGCTGTCATACATTCATTTTTAAGTTACCACACTATTTTATGCTCTGACTTTTAGCAACCATTCTTTCTTATTAGGAAGTACATAGCGAAAATAATTCTTGTCACCATTAATAAATTAGCACCAGTTCCTTATGAACAACCGGAATTATTTCAGTGCAATTAAGTAAAAAAAGCAACACAACACTTATGGCTTCATTGGAAGAATAACATTCCAAATTTCATAACTTTATGAATCATTTTCAAGAAAACAAGACCCTGCACCACATATGTTTGAAAGTCTGCTTTTTTCCCCAACAGGCAAAACTAGCATGTATTATTTACCCTACTGCTAATTTTAGATAACCTCAAAGATGTTGTATACCATCAATTAATCATTTAAAAACAATTCTGTCTTAACAGGATGATCACAGACTAATGATCCTTTTGTATGGATAAATCTGCATTTCTCAGCATTTAATTTAAAGCCAGAAGACTTCAACCATTTTTATTGTGTTTGTTATTATTACTGCACAATAAATTTAGATATCTTCTGACCTCCGTGTTTTCCCAGTTCTTGCAGTTTTGATGTCAGTGTTCTGAGCAAATTCTTTGTTTCCAATAATGGATGCTAGCTAAGAATTGGCAGGGGACAAGTTCTTACTACATCTGTTCCAAACCTCTATCAATAGTCTTAATTTTTAAAGTGAGAGCCAGGTCACACATTAAATGCAAATTGGTTTGGGGTTTCCTGCAAACCACACTCACATTTAACATATTGTCTAATCAGACCTTAACTGTAACACTTTTAACATTTCAGGCAGAAGCTCTGCTTAACAGAATGCCTTTTTAAGTGTACATATTGTTTTTTTTAAAAAAAAAATCCCTTACATAAACACAGTTTACCTTCAGTTATGCAATGAAGATCTTTGTGCTGTGGTGGCAGCTGATACCAAAAGCAATATTGTTTTGCATCTCTCAGCCAATCAGATCTCCAGGGGCCCGTCAGAAGCCCATCTGGCCCCTTTTCACTTCTTAAAAACATTTGGCGGGAGCCAGGAAAGTTGTTAGTGGGCTGGAGAGCCCTGGGTTAGAGTGTCTGTCTAGTATCTGAGAGATCCCAGTTGAAATCCCCATTCTGCTGTGGAGGCTTGCTGGGTGATCTTGGCCCAGTGACACACTTTTAGCCTAACCTACCTTACGGGGCTGTTGTGAGGATAAAATGGAAAAAGGAAGCATATTGTAAGCCTCTTAGGGTCTCCAATGGAGAGCAAGGCAGGGCATAAATGAAGTAAATAAACAGAAGTGGGCTCAGCTGTGAGAAAAGCATTGGCTGAGGGGAGAGACGTTTTCGCACATGCCATTAGCCTCTCATTTCCTCCTCATTTCCCCCTGTGAGACTCCTCCTGAGCAACCGTCTCCAATTTTCCACTACAGCAATCAGCTCCTCTTCCCCCCCCCCCCCCGCAGTTTTCTGTTCACAGTAGTGGCTGCTACGAGGCTTTCTGCTGCTGCCCCGTCCATTTCCCCTCCCCTTCCCTCCCCCCTGCTCCTCCCTCGTTCCCCGCTTTTCCTTTTTTTTTTTAAACGCATGCATGCTAACGTTATAACGTCATAGTGGAATGACGACAGTGCATCACCCGCCTTCCTCTTCCCAGAATTCATCAAGTCCCTCCTCAGTACTCAAATTTTCCTGCCGGTCTGGGTTGAAGCAAAACGATTGGCAGGCTACACGGACTTCCAATGTCACTGGAGGACCCCCCCCCCCCATGGGTGGATTCTCCAATGTGAACTGAAATGTCGTGTGCTTAACCCGATCAAGGCAACAAAATGGAGGATGGGCAACATGGCGTCAGCTGGCCCGTGTAAAGCAAATAAATAAATAAATAAATGGTGGTGGTGGTGGCGGCAGCTGAGGAGGAGCAGCATGACACACAGACCAGTCTCCCCACTCCGCAGGAGTAGTTATAGCTCCTAGAAAACAGTTCAACCCATTTCTGAGACTTTTCTGCAAAGAAGCGTGCCCAGCCTGCTCTGCAGGGGCTGCTGCTGGGGCCCAATGGCACCCGGCTCCCAAATGGCCAATGGAACGCTACCAATAAATGGCAAATTAACCCCCCCCCCATAATAGATGTGAACGTGTGTGTATTATATAAAGACAACAATTGTGCCATCTTCCCTTGCTGCATCAAAATTTCATTATGATGTTATAATGTTATAAGGGCCTTTTCTGAAAAAAAAAAAGGAGGGGGGGAAATGTTGCTTCAGGATCGTGGGACTGCACACAGGGAGCGGAAAGGAAGGCAAGCGTCCCCGGCCAGCCCCCCCGCTTGCTTCCCGCGGCTTCTCTGCAGGTTTCTGGAGGAAAGCACCCACTGCCAGCTCTGCAGGGGCTGTTGCCGGAGCAGCCCAAACACAGGGCAGCGCTCATCTGCAAGCACGGGGAGCTCTCGGGCCAATGGCACCCGGCTCCTGCTACCAAGAAACAGCAAATCCACCTCGCCAACGCAGTCCCTGTGGTGGGATCTTGCCTCCCTGCCTCCTTATTTCGATATAACGTTAGGAGGGCTCATTTAAAAAAAAAAAATTCAAGAAACGCCCACCACGGGGCGGGCCACATGGAGGGCGGGCGAGTGGGTGTGTTCTCATCTAGGCTTCTCCACCGGAGTAAACAGGAAACACCACTAGGAACAGGATTTTCTTGCTCCAGGGAAGCTCCGGAGCAGTGCAGTGATACTCTGGAGGAAATTGTGAGCACGGAGCAAATGGTGGGAAACTGACCAGAAGCTCCGGTGCTAGCTTCGGTGTAAACCGCGGGGAAAAGCTAGTGAGAAAACGCCCCATGAGAAGGTAAGCATTGGTTGTGTGGAATTCAGGTTCCCACATCTGTGTGCCATTTTTGCTTTAAAAAATGGACATCACTCCTCTACTTTATACATGGATCAAACCTAGATCTGCTGTCATCATATGTCCTCTGAACTTCTCACTATGGTTGTTCCAATCCTGTATTTTGTCTCCAACAGAAGCCAGGTAGATAGTTTGAGGGAACAACTGGGATACGATGGTAATAATTATCTACATGGGCTCCCAGCATTTGAACATTGCAAGTACACTGTCTCTAAACATGGAGGTTCAGTTTAGTTGGTATGTTTTGATTAATTTAAGTATGTATATTCTGCTTTCCTTTCAAGGGGATCCAAAATAACCTGGAATACATAACTAAAGCAGTGCATAGTAAACAAGTTCATCTCAAGCCATTCCTGGATTCAGTGGTTAACTTGATGGAAGACATGGTCCAAGAGCCTTTGGTCACACCCAAGCGTTATGAGATTCCTGAGACAGGAAAGGGGGAAACAGTTCTTAGCAAAGACATTACACAGCTGGCAGAGATGGTCCTTGTTGGTAGTTAATCTTCAGCACTCAGATCAGCAGGATCTAGCTGACCGCTATCTGTCAGTTGGTAGCTGTGCAGGACAAGTCCCAACCGGTTATGACTGGCACTGAAGTAAGGTCAGTCATCATGACTCAGCATGAAGCTGATTGGTTGAGATATGTATATATGGAATTGTACAGTATCGATGTATCCTCTTTCTCTTGTATCACGGTACTGGCAGAGCATTTTGTTGGTGTAAATAATAAATCCTGTATATAGTTTACCACTGGACTGTGTAATTGTGGTTGCTATAAGGAGCTTCAGCAGGAGTGAATGCTGGGGAGAGCTGGGGAGAGCTGAAGTGCTGAATTGCTGGAGTAGCTGGAAAAGTCCTAGGGGCTGAAGGGGTGTTCCCTTTCTTCCAACTCCCTTTCTCCTTTTATTAGTGTTATGAGTTATCTGGGGTACTCCGGTTGAAAAGCAGGATGCAAATTTAATGTAGGATTATTTTCCTTCAGGCATGTTTTATACTGAGAGCCAGTTTGGTGTAATGGTTAAGTGTATGGTCTGTAATCTGGGAGAACCAGGTTTGATTCCCCACTCCTCCACTTGCAGCTGCTGGATGACCCTGGGCAAGCCGTAGTTCTGTCAGAGCTGTTCTCTCAAGGACAGTTCTGGAAAGAGCTCTCTCAGCCCCCCCTTCCTCACAGGGTGTCTGTTGTGGGGAGGGGAAGGGAAAGGAGTTTGTAAGCTGCTCTGAGACTCCAAGTGAGTGAAGGGCGGGGTATAAATCCAATCTCTTCCTCCTCCTCCTCCTTCTGTCATGGCCATTTATGAACATATGAGAACGTAAGAAGAGCCCTACTGAATCAGACCAGTGGTCCATCTGATCCAGCATCCTGTTTCACACTGAAGCCAGTTTAGTGGCTCTGAATATGGAGGTTTCCTTTTAGTCACCATGGCTTGTAGCCATCGATGGACTTGCACTCCATCTGTCTAATCCCCTCTTAAAGACATCTGTGCTCTTGGCCATCAGTACCTTCGCTGGCAGTGAATTCCACAACTTAATTACTTGTTGAGTGAAGAATCGTTGCCTTTTGTCTGGCCTGAACCTATTGCCCATCAACTTCATTTGGTGCCCCTGAGCTCTGTTCTTATGGGAGAAGGAGAAACAGTTTATCCCCTTTTTCCATCCTGTACGTAATGCATATAAAACTGCCTTATTTTGGGTCAGACTAATAGGCTACCCAACTGATTGCTGTCTACTTGGATTGGCAGCAGATCTTCAGTGCTCTCAGGTATTTTCTCCCATCCCTGTTACCTGAGTTCTTTCTATAACTGTAAATGGCAGGGACGGTAGTAAAGGTAAAGGTTTCCCTTGCTCAAAAGCCAGTCGAATCTGACTCTAGGGTTGTGGTGCTCATCTCTGCTTCCAAGCCGAAGAGCCAGCGCTGTCCAAAGACGTCTCCGTGGTCATGTGGCTGGCATGACTAGACACCAAGATGCATGGAACGCTGTTGCCTTCCCACTGAAGTGGTACCTATTTATCTACTTGCAATTTCTTGCTTTCAAACTGCTAGGTTGGCAGGATCTGGGACCAGAGACGAGAGCTCACTCCGTCACGTGGCCCTCGGGTCTCGAACTGCCAACCAACGTTCCAGTCTGCAGTTCAGTGTCTTAACCACTGAGCCACCGTGGCTGCAGGGATGGTACCTGCTTGCAAATCGTGGGGGTCATAACAGAGCTATAGCCTTTCTCCATGGGCTATGATCAGGGTTCGTTTTGCAAAAATATCATCAAGATTGGATTTCCAAAACCAACAGACTGGAACTTTTCATACCTCAGTTACTGATTCAGCATTCAAGCTGGCAGAGTATGTGAGTACCTGCCGCCTCAGTCCACAGCAAAATCCATAAACAGAAGCCATGTAGCATCCCCAAGAGGGATTTTATGTTTTAGATTTAAACTTTTTATTTATGCTTGTTCCAGTTAACTTACTTGTACAGCAACAGAGTAACACAAAAAGGAGGATTCAGGTGGGGTAGCCGTGCTGGTCTGAAGCAGCAGAACAAAGTTTTGAGTCCAATGGCACCTTGAAGACCAACAAAGTTTTACGGTATAAGCTTTCGTGTGCAGGTGAAAGCACCCAAAAGCTTATACCGTAAGTAAAACTTTGTTGGTCTTCAAGGTGCCGCTGGAAGCAAACCTGGTACAACAAGGGGGAGAGAGGCAAAAAAGACAGGTAATGAAATGATTGTACAATTTGTTTTACGACTGAATAAAATGTTTAAGTCTAAAGAAATTAGGAACATTATTCAAGTTATAGTGACATCTTTCAGTAGATTCCTTGTGCTTGGTATTTATATATTTTATTTCTATACCTGCCTTTCTCCTGTGCATTTCAAAACCCCTGGCAGAGGGGTGAAGAGTTAAATAAGTATTGATAAAAGAAATGAATGGGTTCCATATCTTGAAGAGGGTGTTAGCACTTTCTAGGATTTTTGTTAATGTGGTTGGTGAGCTGGTTGCTGTAACAGAGCTGTTTTCCAAAGATATGCACACCGTATGCTAATTGTTATTTTTTTTAGTCATAGATTTCCCGAGATACGATGGGTCTTATTGCTAACAAGAAATTTTCAGTGATGGTGTGGGTGTCCGGCCTCCCAAGTGGTACTATTTAATACACCAAATAGATGGTTAGATGGATCGCAGCAGGTAGAATGATGCTTTAAGCTAAACCGTATCTGAAAACACAGTATCAATTTCATCGGTCCTTGCGGGTTGCCAATGAACATTGCCAAGAATAATGGAAATGAGTGTTAATACTTAACATTTTTAATAAAAAAGGATAACAGTAATCATACTTTATATGAGAGGTGAATTATAAAGATAGCCATTGTCCTGAACAAATCTGTACCTCCTCTTGGAAAGATTTAACCTTTTTTTAAGAAAAATTGCTGCTACTTGGTCATTTGTACCTGACATAAATCATTTGTGTGCTAAGAACAGGTGCTAAGTTCAGAAGAAGGTGAGGACACTCAGCAGATCACATTATTAAGCCCATCAATTGCTGTCTAATCTTGAGTCAAAGTTCATGAAAACTATGCAGTGAAAGAGGCCCGGCACTAAAGTTTAATTAATGATTAAATCCAATCACTTCAGTGAGCAGAAGGAGTGCGCAGTTAATTATGGGCATAATGATTTTTTTTTTATAAATGTAGTGGGGAGGAGGGAATCCATGCTGTACTGCCAACAACTGCAGGAGAGACTGTGATTCTCTAAAATATAAAGAATGAACACGTATGGTAAAGGAGATGGGTGTGTGTGTGTGTGCACATGTGCACTGGCAGATATGTTAGCTAGCAGTGATGCCCACAAACATAGCTTTGACCCTTTCTTTCCCATCGAAGAGGCAACCGTCAAACAAGGCTCAATTTATACATGAAGTTTACTATACGGAAATTGTTTGACACACCCCTGGGCTGCTGACTTATAACCTTGGCACATAGTACATAGTCATCCCTCCTTGTACTTCCACACCACATGGAAAGTAGATGTTCCCCAGTAGCAGTTTATGTTCCCTGCAGCAGCTAATGTTAACACGGTGCATCCCCATGTGACAACTCAGTTCTGAAGAGCTCTGAGTGTTACAACAGTGGCAGGATTAAATCAACACCTGGAAGCCACTCCAAGCTATCTCCACATAATCCGTAATTTGCAGATTTGCCAAGAAGGAAGAAGGAGGAGGAGGAGGAAGAGGAGGAGGAGGTGGTGGTGGTTAATTAACTATTAGGTTTGGAACTAGCTGAAGGTCCTCCATCCTTACATGATGTGAAGGTGGACTCCATGGCAGCATTATTATTTTTCTCTGTACAAAGGGGCATTTCGAGTCTTAAGTGTCAGAGCTGGCTGAAGAATAGTGATCCCCTCAAGATTTTAGCCAAGGAGGTTTATTTCTCTTTGTTTTCCACATCCTGCCCAACACTGTTCACCACAATGAACTGGCCCAGAACATGTGATTACATATAGACATGAGCTGATGCTTGGCTGCATCAATAATGGGCACATGGTTGCATTTTCCAAGTTTTAATGTCAGTCTTTTAAACTGTATTTTCCATCCTGAGAGATTGTAGAGCTAGATAAGAGAGCTATGAACTGATGTGGCCAGCCTTTTCATGAATGGTAAATGGCAACCTTGGGGCATGGAGGATGCTTTAAATCAAGAAGGCGGTGCAGGAGGAGAGGATGTGACTTTTCCCACCCCCATGGCTTTACCACTTGGAGCTGGCCTGTGCCTCCACACTGTTGCTTGCCCTGGAAGGGACACAAGACAGGCTTTGCCTTTCCCTTTCTAGGGCTAATAGCACAGGGTGGATGGGCTAGATTAGAAAGGGGAAACCTCCCCCCATGTCAAAACCCTGGTCCAACCCCCCCCCCTCCAAATCTGATCCAACACCTTTAAAAAAACCACGGTGTGTGTGTGACCAACAAGTTCACAAGTGTAGACAAGAATAATAGATGCTAAAGCCTACAATTCATTTCACAGCAAGCACAAAACTACAGTCAGTGTCAGCAGCTGCCTTAAAATACCTTCCTAAATAAAGGTTTTCTCTGCAGAAACAGAGAGAGATGGGGAGGGGCTCTGTTGGTGGGGATCTCTGGAAAGTCAGCCTGACTGCTAATGTGGAAACTGTCTGGTTTTGTTAACACATAAGCAATAACAACTGTGCATTCATTTTGCTACAAATGTGTTATCTGGGAAGGCCTTTCAGCATCACAGTCTGAATCCAGAGACGGATTACTTGTCAGAGCCGTGCTTGTTAACCATGCAGGGGGGAGGAGGAAGGAGAGAGGAGGGAAAAGGGAGCAAATGGTTGGATTTTCCAGGATTTTTACTCCTGGGCTGCAGCAGGAGGAATAACAGCCTGTGGGTGGGCGGGTGTATGAGAGAGTAGGTGGTCGGTGGCGGCAATCACATCCATTTGGCAATCCCTCCCTCCCATCTCATGGTATCGGTATCTCAGCACAGCCGGCTTGGCAGGTTTGAAGGGCAAGTGGGTCGTCACACAGATTTATGCCGGCAGATGCTGTGCCGGATAATTCAGCCCAGCAGGTGAGTCATATGGAAGCGGGAATAACGTTTTGCAAGCGAAGCTCTCAGCAGTTTATGGACAAAGATTCTGGAGTCTGTACTTGATTGCAAACTACTTTCATGTCAGGTTCTTTCTCCCTTCCTGGTTACATGGGCACCCCAGATCATGGCCAACAACCCGCATTTGGCAAGGTCAGGAAGTTGTTTGGGGACCATGGGAAGCTTGGAGGGGAGTCCTCAGCCCACCTGAGAGTCCAAATCCAGCCTCTCAGCTGATCTTTCATTATTTGGGAGAGCAACAGGGATGATGGATGCAGGGTAACAAGAGAGAGAACTTGATATAGAATGCACTGCAGCTCTCTTACTTGGGAGACTTCATTTATTTGGATATTTGTACCCCGCTTTTCTCCTCCATGGTGACCCAATGTGGCTACATTGTTCTCCCCTCCTCCATTTTATCCTCACAACAACCCTGTGAGGTAGGTTTCAGCTGAGATGGTGACTAGCTTCAAGTCACCCAGCAGGATTCTGTGGCAGAAGGGGGAATCAAACCTGGGTTTCCCAGATCCTAGACCAACACTCTAACCACTACACCATTCAGGCAGAACCCTGTTATGCGGTCATTTTCCACATTCTTCCTCAGTGAGCAGAGCACCTGGACATTGCAGCTTCATTTGTAGGGATCTCAAGTCTGCAAAAAGGGCTGGCTCCCTGGGCTGGAAGCCACGATAAATCCCTCTAGATGTGATAGTGCCACAATGCAGAGCAGGAAAGCAGGTGGTGGCTGATCCTTGCTGCCACTAGGTTTTGTGTTATCTGCCCGGACAACTGAGCAGTCAGGGTCACTAGCAGTGCTAGAAGGTACACTCCCTTGCCCTCTTGCTCCAAGTGGTAGCCACTGCAGCCTAAAGTTCAGGCAGCCGAGCAAACTGCTGCTGGCCCTCTTATCAGTCTGGCGGAGAAAGAGGGGAGGAGGAAGAGAATGGCCCCCTCCTCTTGTGGAGGCAGCATGATGACCAAGCACACACAAAGCTGCTTTCTACTGAGTCACTCCATTGGGGCTCTCATATTGTCTCTTCTAACTAGCAGTGGCTCCCCAGGGTCTCGGGCAAAGTTTCTTCACAACACCTGCTCCCTGGTCCTTTTTCTACTGGAGATGCAGGGAGAGAACGTGGGACCCTTCACATGCTAAACAGATGCTGGGCCACTGAGCCATGACACTCCTTCTAGGAGGGCTCAGTGCCTCCATGGCAAACACCCCCCCCCCCCCGAGGAAGGGCCCACTGTAACCATTGCCCTGGGGCCTTGGCAACTTCCCAGTGCTACCAACCCGATTCCATCCCTGTCTGCAAACTCTTTGGATAAGGTCACTGTGCATAAGGATTCTGTAAACATCCTCGTTCTTTCTGTCTCTCTGCATGTTCGCACTCGTTTTGGGACAGGACAGGACAGGACAGGTCAGGACACACATTTAATGAAAAATAAAACAAATCTGTGCCTACAGCTTTGGCACAGAAAGACTTTGGTTTTAGTACATATGTGTTGGCTTCATGCCCGGTGGTCAGAGGACAAAGAGATGAGTGGCAGCAGCAGCCAAGCAGGGCCAAGAACTGGATGAGAACATGGCAGGAAGCAGCAGGTGTTAGGAGTGAAAGGGTCCAAGGGCGGCCAACCCAGGGCTCAGACGTTTCCTGCTTCATGATGAGCCATTCTGTTCACCAGCAGAGGGTGCCTGAAACATCAACCACCCACCCAAACCAGGTACCTCAGTTTCTTGTCCGAAGGAAGCTGTTGAAGACAGGGTTTGCCTCTAAAATAAATTATCTTTGTGATTCCGTGGTAACACCAGACACCAGTACTGGACACAAAGTTCAGTATCCTAAGACTCACACCCTTTTAAGAAAAGCAATCCCCTAGTAGTGGTTAGAGCAGGGGTGTCGAACTCATTTGTTATGAGGGCTGGATCTGACATAAATGAGCCGTTGTTGGGCTGGGCCAGGCCACGTGTGTCATGACATGTAATGCCAGGTAGTGGAGATATAAACTCTATAAAGGACACCCAACACAAAGGGGTTTTTTTAAACTGAAAATAAAAACATGCTTAAAACATTAGCAATCATGCAATATTTTGTTTATTTAACAGTATCTGATACCTCTTGCTCTGAATTATTGCATCAAAATGTCTGTGCTGTTGCAATCCTGAGTATGCTGTTCAAGTGTGTATCTGTAAGCTGCAAGCCTTCTTTTGATGTATTGACATTCACCACAGAAATCTCATGCTCAGAGTTCTGAGTCTAGGACCCAGAGGAAAACATGAAATGGCTGAGCGATTGAGAGGGTCTGGCAAAGCAAGCTGTGATGCTGCAGCAGCAACAGAACTAAAAGCAGGAGATGGCCAGTTCCAGTGCGGGCCTGATAGAAGCCCTTTGGGGGCCTGATCCAGCCCCCGGGCCACATGTTTGACAGCCCTGGGCTAGAGTGTGGGTGTAAGGGTCGGTTTGAGTCTCTGTGCTTCTGTGGAAGCTTGCTGCGTGACCTTGGGCCAGTCACACCAATCTCAGCTTTCCCTACCCCATGGGGTTGTTGTGAGGATAAAATGGAGGAGACTGTTGCGAGTCACCTCAGGTCCCCGTTGGGGAGAAAAGTGGGGTATCCATGAAGTCAATAAAATATATGAAGGTAACGTGTTTTAGCAATGCTTTACATCTCAGAGGAGGCCACAGGGGACTGAGAAAGCTTTCCGACGGGCTGAGTGTCAAGTGCCTAAACATATTCTTTTGATTCTTTTCATGACAAGCTAAACTAATCTGCACGTGTTATGCAGTTCCTAGTATTTGGCTTTCCTTGGAGCAGAACGCTTTGGTGCAGAGTTTACATTTTTACACACAAAGCTAGTCTTTAAACAAATGGCTGGGAATCTTAATATGGGAGTGCCTTCTCTGACAGACGGGCCCACTTGGCTCTACCAACTTAGCCATTCATCCATTTGCCTCTAAGTGAGATGGTGCTGGTCACAGCTACTGTATTTCCATCTCTCTACAAGGACTCCCCAAAAGGCTTTTGTGCCACCCTGGCCTGTTCTAGGAGCTCCAGCGCAAGCTCCATGGTAGGGAGCACAGATCTTGAACAAAGTGTTGGGCAAATCATGTTTTGCCTGCAGCAGCTTCCTGGAGGTTATTTTAATGGATTTATCACCCCAAACTAAGCCCAGGCCATCTGTTACATCCTCTAATTATGAATGCAGAAAGAGCTAATTCACAACTGCATCATAAAAAAGTAAAATAGAAATGATTTAAGTATGGGCGTATGTCATGTTTCACGCGCCAATCGGAGGCAAATGGCCCTTTCGCCCAACTGGCTGACTTCTTTTATAATAGAAAGTATCCTGTTCCTCACGGCAGGGAATCTGGAGTACCATTCTTGGCTGTTTGCTATGAATGGACAGGAATAAAATGCTTCATTATGGTTAATTCCCCCCCTCCTTTCTCCTTCAGTATGAATTGGAAAAAATGGAGAATGACTTTAAAAAAAAATCAAAATCTTCCTCATTAGGGGTGAGGTGGGAGTTGGGCACACGGAACTACTGCTTTCCCCAAACTCTCCAAGTCTTCTGGGGCTTCATCCATCTTGCAATTAACAAAAATGACACTTCTGACTAATTAAAACATACACAAGATTATGTTGCTGCTGATTTATTAGCGGAGGTCGAGCTCTTTCATTAACACTACGCTTTCTTCCTTTCTCCTCTCCGGGTGTTTTCCCTGGGGGTTGGAATGGGGGGGGGGAGGGGAAGAAGGGGGGAGTGTTTATGGTCCAAGCCCACAATGATATTTCAAGGCCCCATTTCCGAATCACTTTGAAGTGACAATATTTGATCAAATAGAAGCTGTGGAATGTCAGTAATGATTTTAGATCCCCATTTGCATTTTATATTCTTCCTCGTCGCAGAAAGTGGATTAAGCCTCATATGAATATTTAATCCAACTGTTTGTCCTGGCTCTCTCCTGAGATTCCCTAATTTAAAACACTGATGCAGCTGAAGGGGTCCAGTCTGAGAGTGCAAACACTAATATCATAAAGGACGAGTTCAGCTGCCTGTACTTTTTTGTAGATTAGGTCCTTCCGCTCGCTGTTTGTGCAGAGCTTTTTAATAGACTTGCTCCACCAACAGAGAGGCATGAGATGCCAACCAATTAGGGGCAGGCATGGCCGAGTGGTGTCCAAAGGAAGTTGCTACAACAAGCCATTTCCTGGGACTGTGGGTGCTTATGGAAGGCCAGGAAGCGTCTCTTCCTCCTGGATTACACCAGAATTCCCTCTCTGGAGTTGCTTTCTTCCGGAGATTTGTCCATGCCCCAAAGTCTAGGAGTTGTCCTGGTGAAATGTAATTTCAAAAATTGTTTTAATATTATGTCGTCCTTTTAACAACGATCAAACTGAACTCCCAAGGCAGCCCACTTCCTGACTGCTTTGGGTCCAGTTCTTGGAGAAAAGTAGCAAATATTTTGCCTCATTAAATCCCCAGCACCCCAAGAAGACACAACAGGAGGGCTTCTTTGGGTCACTGTCACAAAATTCTGGCTGATTTTGCACTAGCGTTTGCTCCAGGTTTGCCCTCATGCTTGCACCGGAGCTTCTGGTCAATTTCACACCAGTTGCTCTGGGCTCACGTTTTGCTCTGGAGTATCGCCCTGCTGCACCGGAGTTTCCCTGGAGCAAACAAATCCTGTTTTTAGAGGATTTTCCTGTTTGCTCCAGGGGAGAACCCAAAACGAAAACACGCCCACTCGCCTGCCTTTCATCAGGGCTGCCCCATTGTGGGAGTTTCTAAAAATTTTTTGGAGAAAACCCTTTGTCATGGTATATTGAAAGGGCTGAGGTTCCAAGTAGGAAAATGAAAATTCTCCGGAGGAAACTGGGAGGGGAAATTCTGGAGAGAACGAGAGGCAACTGGCCAGTGCGAAATCGGCCTCTGTGTTGGTGAGGAAGCAGAACTACGACTTGCTTGGTCCCAGTGCTGGCACATTGGACTCCCTGCCAGAAAAGATGTTTCAGTCTTTCCCTGAAAATTCTGAAGGGAAACAATGTCCATGGAAGTTTTATAATTTCAGGGTAACGTTTACTTTTATATTGCTTAGTTATGTCACTTATGTGGCAGGCAGGAAGGATATAATTGCTGGAAATAATGGATAAACTGCAGCTGTGTGTGGGGGAAATATCCCTGCCTCCCATGCCCCCAGGGTGATACATGCAATGTTCCTACACTACATGCCTCAGCCTTGACTGATGGCCAATGCTGTCAGCTGGGAGCGGGAGGCGACCACTCATGGCCAGTTTCATACCCTTCCATGGCATATAAATGCAAGGCGAGTTTGGCTATGGGAACACATCTCCTGCACATGCACATCCTCCTCTACCTCCCGCAGTGTGCAGAATGTCACAAGTGACCTGGATGAAGAGAACGAGAGGTTGGATTTATACCCCGCCCTTCACTACTTGAAGGAGTCTCAGAGCTTCCCCTCCCCACAACAGACACCCTGTGAGGTAGGTGGGGCTGAGAGAGCTCTTCCAAGGACAACTCGCGAGAGAACAGCTCTGAAAGAGCTTGTGACTGACCCAAGGTCACACCAGAAGCTGCATGTGGAGCAGTGGGGAATCAAATCCGGTTCTCCCAGATTAGAGTCTGAGCTCTTAACCACTGCACCAAATTGGCTGATGCTTATACATCTTATTTTGTGATAGATCACATGTGACACTCTACACATCGCATGTATGGGGGGAGGGGGAGGCATATGCCTCAGATTTATTCTCATGCTTTTCTGCATATGGAGTCTACATGTCTGCATCCATTGAAATTCCCGTAAGTGTTCTTACTTCAATGGTGAAATGTAGAAACATAACATATTCATAAATGAATCTCGTTCTATATTTATTATTTAAATGAATGGACTCAGACACTGATAATCACTGCTACCCCCACTGCTTCATTTACTCTGTAGGAACTTCGAAATGAGAGGTGATTCTATGGTGGCAGTCCAGGAGAAAATCAGTCTGGCATTCTGCAAGCAACTGGTACAAGTCTGTGCGTTACCATGTGCATTCCTGAATGCTTGAATTCATTCATTCATCTAGAGTATTTCTGAGTACCTTTCCTGGGCTGAGGACAGACTGGCAACCTGCCCCACGAGAGCTTCACTTGGGAAGCGGGGGAAGGGATCCCGTTCAGACATCCGCAGCTGTCCCTCGGCTCCCTTCCGTACTTACGCGCTTTGAAGCTGGTTTCCTCTCACTTTAGAAGGACACCGGGAGAAACTGGTGTCTGGAGGCCGTCGGCCGCTTGCATCCCGCTTCTGTGCAGTGTGAACTGGAAGAAGGCGGGATTCAAGTGGAGGCGGCAGTGTGAACGTGGCGTTTTGCCAATGTGTGCATAAGCGCACATGCACACATGCGCTCATGCGCACATTGCCAAAACAGCCCTGCCACGAGCTGCGGAGGTCGGCCCACCTGGAGCCGCTCCGCAGCAGTCTGAACGCTCCGGTCTGGTATGCTAACGCAGGAGTCTGGCCAGTGTGAATGGCCAGCTCTGCAGCATTTTCCCCCCGCAGCTTTTGCCTCCGGATTCCTCCCGCTCCAGGTTGTCAGTCTGTCCTCAGCCCTAGATAGGTACCCAGTGACATATGCAAGACAAGACACGTGAACAATTTTTTTTTTTGCCATCAGGTCACAGCCGACTTGTGGGGACCCCGTAGGGTTTTCACGGCAAGAGACATTCAGAGGTGGTTTGCCATTGCCTGCCTCTGCGTAGCAACCCTGATGTTCCTTGGTGGTCTTCCCTCCAAATACTGACCAGGGCCAATCCTGCTTAATTACTGGGATTTGACAAGATCAGGCTAGCCTGGACTGTCTAGGCCCAGGCACTTAAACATTACAATAAACAAAATCCTTAAATGGAAGGAAAGCAAAGACCGGAAATACAGACCGGTGTGACATCACCCCTAGAAAAAGCTGCCTGCCTGTTGATAAAAGCTGGCCAGAATAACTAGCGGGAGTAGATTTCCCTTGAGAACAAGTTCCACATGGCAGACGCCTCCTCAGACTTTGATCTGGCTATACTAAGTTTGTAATATAATGCAGCCCCCCCCCCCCCAAATGGTGGTGGCTTCCAATAAGACAATGAGTTTTGCTTCAGATTGCTGGTATTTTCAAGCCACCAGTAAAACTAAGAACATTTTTCACTATAAAATTTCACTATAAAATAACAAACAGCTCTGAGTCATCCATGTTAGTAAATGTGCACAAACGTTTCCTTCCCTATCCAATCCAAGCTGTTGGCAGTAACCTTGACAGTGCTAATCTTCTGTCTCCTTTCAGTACAGCAAACTGAACTTTTTCCTGTCAAGCCTTATTGAAAATGGATGGATATATGGTTGGTGACCAAGGTGGCTACCCTGTGAAAACTTGGACATTTTAAAAGCACAGGTTATACAGGCTTCTGATATCTGAGTTTTATTTTAAATGGACCAAAAATATAAACTGGGTCAGAGACTCTGATGCCTTTCTCATGGTCTCAGGTTAGGATTTCGGCCCCTCCCATAAACAAACAACAGACCCAGAAGCCCATCTGGATCCTTCAGTCCTCATCAAAGACCTTCACTTGGGCTACCCCACCCGACTCTACCTTTGCAAAGAACTTGTACAAGCCCCTGGCCTGCAAAATTAATAAAGCTCATTGACAAGCAGCTCTTAGGACAGTCCTGGAAAGAGAGTTAAATCCGTCTGTAGCGATCTGCCTCCGCAGTTCCTTCTTTCATCAGGTAGCCTGGCTGGAACATGAGGTCAACAATAAACACTTGAGGTGGAATCAGAAGGCCAGGGATCCCCAAGGGAGACTCGTCAACCAATTTCACTTCATTCCATGCTCTGGTGTACTCTCCACGGACTAAGGTGCAACCAATGCCGATTCTGTCTGCTAAAACCTACGGAAGGAAGCAACCGCACAGCAGAGTCTGTTACCTTCCGTCCCAAGGGCTGATCGCTGTACACAGGAGAGGCACCTGGTACAGCCCCCTGTCACGGCAGCCTATCAGATTGGCAGGTGGCTGACCAGTGAGCTACCATATGCCGGAAGTGGAATTACAGCTGTGGTTTGAAACCAGCTTTGCTTAGATGCCGCAGTGCCACGTGGCTCTGGAACCTGGAAATGATTGATTTAAATGCCCTTGGAGGAAAGCTTGTGCTTTTAACCACAAAAGGTTAAGTGTAAAGGAGGAATCTCCCTTTCTCCCCCAATGCCTTTGTCATTGTCTGGGCTCTGGGTTGAGGCTGAATGGCAGTGATTTGCCCAGGGCCATCCACTGAACATGTGAACACGGGATTTCCCAACTTGCAGATTAGGGTCAAACCAGACATTATGGGGGCCACAGGTTTGCCCTGAGGCCGCCACCACCATTTTCGGGAAGAATTTGTGGGATTTTTTAAATGATCAGATTCTTCCCTAAAATTCCAGTGGCAGCCACAGGTGGAACCCATGGCTGCCGTCATGTCTCATTTGGCACTCAGTTTCGATCATTCAGCTTCACATTTAGTCTTATTTTACCTTCAGATGAGTGCTGTGCAAACATCACTCACTTCTTCCCACTAACAATCTTCAGCACTGTGTATAACTAGAATGCCTACAGAAAAGCACCCCACCCAGCTCTTTGCATGACTGGAAACTGATACTGAGTAAACTCAAAATGCTTTAAATACTTCAGCAATTAAGGCTCAAACAGCTGCAAGATAATATCACTGTTTAAGCCAGTATATTGAAGCATAGGCAAAATGTTTCATTTTTTTTTTTAAAAAAAAACTGCGATGGCAACATTTTTTTCCATTTAAAAAACTGGCTGACTAATCGCATTTACCTTGAAAAGCAAAGCCCGGTGGTAGAAGGTCCCTTTGTTGATCTTTCCAATAGGCACAACGTTACATTTAAGTTCAAATTCAATTTCACTTATGTGAAGTTCCCAGCTGAATTCATGTAGCTTGTCTCTTTCAATCACACCACCCAACTTGTCTGCAACAAACCTGTTTTAAAATCCACCAAGGAAAATTTAAAACCGTGTTCATAACTTTAGTCCAGTGTTCCGTAGTAAACAGTCCCCCAGCCCACATAACATCACTACCTATGTACAGCTTACAGTGGATCAGTTTCATGATCCTAGCTGGTACAGAAGTGGTCTCTCTCTGAATACCACGGATGATGCAACTACACCAGAGAGCCAGACTGCAGCCAGCCTCTCTTGCTTCTCTGTTTTCATTCACAGTTCTTAACAGACCAGAAATGCAGAGGTAGTTAAAAAAAAGAAAAAAAAGAACTGGGTGGGCTGCTGAGAGCGACTGAGGATCCCAAAGATGCCATATCACCCAGCCCCAGCCAAACATAACAACAACAACAATAATAATAATAATAATTATTATTTATACCCCCCTCCCCGCTGAGAGGCTCAGGGCAGCTTACATGAACAGTAAATACATAAATAACAGTTAAATTATCATAAAATCATCTAAAACCAGTTCATTATAAAACAGTTCAGTATCATAAAGTGCTAGCAGTGTGGGTTTAATTTCTTAGTGATGGAGCACTCTAGAATTTTGCCTCCTTAGTTCTCTCCACTGCAACAGCATTGAACTGGGGCGAATGGCTTTGGCCCTTTGTTTGTAGGTGATGTAACTTGAGACACTGAATTTTCCAGACTATTTGACCTTTTAATCAGTGCTTACTTCTAACGGACAGATCATGTTGCACCTAAATAGTATAGAGACGGAGTGCTTCTACTTGGCTGTTTCCCACTCCAGTCACACCTGTAGGAAGTAATCACATGGACAGGTGATGTAGTTGCTCTCCAGCATCCTTAACGCAGCCAAACAGAAGCAACTACCCTGTTGGTATTGCACAAACCAGCCCCTTAAGACTCTCAGTATGCTAAATCTGCAGGGCAAATAAAAACGTACTGCTATCATCATAGCTTTCTAATTCTTATTATCCTGGTTCTTTGAGTATGCTGAATGTTGCTGGACAAATTAAAATGCTAATGCTGCTTTTTGTAGGTCATCTATTTACATTATCTTTATAGGCCAAGCTCTTTCTAGAAATTATTCCAAAGTGCAGCAATCAAACTGCAAACCATAAAATATGTTTTTTAATCTGCCAAGTGGTCTCCTCTATGCTAGCAGCTCACATCCGGAAGAGACAGCGTGTGAGACATGAAAACATTGTATTGCCTCTGGTTCCCTGAACCTGTTCACCAGAAAATATGTATGGGGGTGGGAGATGAACAGCCCGAGCCAAAGAGCACCTCTGCTGTGGTGAGCATTTGGGCTAGGATAAGGCAGCCACTCCCCCAGTGCAGCCAGTGAAACTGCAATGGGATGATGAGTTCATCCACGCTCGTGAACTTATCATACTTATGCTACAATGAGGGGCTGATCTTTTGTAAGAGTCACCACTGCTGACTGCGGCAAAGTAGCTTCCAAACAGTGGTTCCACTTGTCATGGAAATGGATCATGGACAAGAGGGGACAGCAGAGCATGATGAGAGGAGGGGGGGACTGAAGATGGAGCAATGATGTGACATACCAAGTTCATGTGGCCATGGAGAATAAGCTACACTAAAGACATCCTATTTGGCTACAATTTAGAGGCAATTTACTGTGATGAGATGGCAATCACAAGGCAGCGCAACAGGGTGGGCAAACTCCACTTACCAAATGCAGAGGGTGCTGCAGCTACTTTGACAATATCTATCTATCTGTCTGTCTGTCTGTCTATCTGATAGATAGATAGATAGATAGATAGATAGATAGATAGATAGATAGAGAGAGAGAGAGAGAGAGAGAGAGAGAGAGATCTGCCACTTTGCAAATATATAGGATCATAAGGTGGGCAGGGTTCAAGTGGCAGAGTGCATGAGCACTTTTAGCCCATGCCCAGCTTGGCACGCACAAGCCCACTGAAACCAGTAAGGGAGACCTACAGTAAAACGACCTACCTGGAAAAGAGCCAGAGTCCAGTAGCACCTTAAAGACTAACAGAAATTTGTGGCAGGGTAGGAGCTTTCGTGAGTCACCGCTCACTTCTTCAGATACCATGAGGATCTACCTGGATTTCAAGTGTCTAAAGCATTGCTCACTCTACATAATATTGGGCTTTCATAATTTCTTTCTTACTTAGTTTCGCTTTTTCTACAGTCCAGCACAATTTATGGCCAATAAAATTTTATGAAAATTTAAAACTCATTATATGTGTTAAATTCTCTGATCTTCCATAACTCCCTTCAGTGCTCTCCTCCATACGTGCCACAGAGGTCCACATTTCCCTTCTGGTTTCCAGAACCACAAGTAGTCCAGGGTTTTCCTCTGTACATTTTCCCTAGACAGTGCGTTTGTGGCAGAGCCTATGCTTGTCTCACTTTTTGTGCAATGCAGAACTCATTTTAAGAGCTTACAAGTGAGAGACCCATGAGGACTTGGGGGAGAGCTCATGTCCTCACTCCCTCTTGCTTTTCTTCTCCCCTCTCAAAAGTGTCTACAACCTCTCCTCACTCCAACCTACCTTTTTTCTCTCCTCCCATCTTCAGCTTTCCCTCCATTGGCAGTCCTTCCCCTTCTTTCTATCCCATCTGCCTATACATCTTGTACTGTTTCTTTCTCCCTCCATTTTCCTCTTCCTTTTCCTTCATCTTTATCTTTCTCCTTTTTTGCTCCTCCCCCTCCATCTTTACCTTCAACTTCCTCCTATCTTTTACCATTTTTAGTCTGTCTCTCCCTCCCCCGGCACTGACACTAAACTGAGGCTTGAAAGCCTTGGCAGTTATAGTTGGGGGTTGCCTAGCAACCCCCAAATGGCCACAGTGACTAAACTGAAATCCGACAAGATGGAAGTGATGCTGGCTGGGAAGGAAGTGCTAATGAGGATTCTGGTCAACACGTTTCTAAAGCTGAACATAGTCTCTAAGTTTTCCCACCAGCATGGGGACCTGGAGATCTCCTGGAATTACAACTGTTTTCCAGGCTACAGAGAGACCAGTTCCCCTGGATAAAATGGCTGCCTTGGAGGATGGAATCTATGCCATTATTCCCTGCTTAGGTGCCTCCCCTCCCTAAACCTTGCCTTCCCAGGCACCACCCTTCAATCTCCAGGAACTTCCCAACCTGGAGTTGACAACCCTATAATCTCACATGAATTTACAACACTAGTATTCTGGTACTCACTGTGCAAGTGCTACAACCTGTTCTTTGGTGGATGCTAGCGGTAGAATTGCTTTGGAAGCCTCAGTGATGCAGTCCAGTAAGATGGGGTCAAAGGGGGGAAGCCATACAGCCTTTTCAGGAACCTCTTCGACTACTTTATGCGCATGATCCGCTTCTTCTTCCTTTGGTTTCTCTTCTTCTTTTTTTCCTTTCCCTTTTCTTTTATTAGAAAAATGACAAATCTGTGAGGAATCTTTGTGTTTCCAAAGCCCTGATTCTAGCTGTAGAGACAGCACTGACAGGCTTGCCTGCTTGCTTCTGGAGAGAACATTTTTTCTTATTACATGCACTTCAATCTCTTTCAGAATTCCCTGTCTCTTTACAATACATTGCACAAGCTTCTGGTGTCCCTGTGCTCCTTGAAATAACATACCTACTGTTTTCTAGTGCCAGGATGCCAGCTCAGAAAGGGAAATCCGAAAAGAGCTCAGATCCTGTTGGAGATGTGCAAGTTTATTTAAAGAAACAAGTAAATATCTATCAGATTATTTCCCCTTACAAGTGAGAACTCCTAAGCCATTTTTGAAACATGCTGGTGAGGTAAATGGCAGTATGATCTGAACAGTATATGATGAACAGTGCCAGCGGGTGTTCTGATGATTGCAGGGATGTAGAGTTTTAAAATCAGGGGGGGGGGGCTCTTGTGTGTGCGCTCACTTTGTGCACGTGCACGCCGGAACCATGTCGCAGCCATTGCCGCCCCCCCCACCTGGCCACTCCTGCCTCCCTCCCTTCGTCTGGTGCCATAGAGTTTCGGGGCAATTGCTAGAGTGTCACCCTGGCAACGTGTCCAGCATGATAGCATCACTTCCGGGTGACGCCATCACATTGGGCATTTGCCCAGCTGGCCGCCGGACAGAGGGAGGGAGGGAGGAACAGAGGGACTGAGGGAGGGAGAGGGAAGGAGGCAGGAGTGGCCAGGTGGAGGGGGAGAGAGGCAGCAGCGGCGGGTGGGCCTAGGAAGGGACCGGGGAGGCGCGGTGGCAGGCGCTCCGTTGTGCCGGGGCGGCTCAGTCCCCCCGGGAAATTTCGGGGGTGGCTCGAGCCCCCCTGTAGTTGATGCCAACTAGAGAAATTACGGCCAGTATTGCAAACACTGCTGCCACTTTGGTCTCTCCACCATATAAGAACATAAGAGAAGCCAATGTTGGATCAGGCCAGTGGCCCATCCAGTCCAACACTCTTTCACACAGTGGCCAAAAACACCAGGTGCCCTCAGAAGGTCCAGCAGTGGGGGCAGGAAGCCCTCCCACTGCTGCCCCCCCAAACACCAAGAATACAGAGCATCACTTGCCCCAGGCTGAGAGTTCCTATCTATACTTTGTGGCCACTGATGGACTTCTGCTCCATATGTTTATCTAATTCTCTCTTGAAGCCGTCCATGCTTGTAGCCGCCACCACTTCCTGTGGCAGTGAATTCCACATGTTAATCACTCTTTGGGTGAAGAAGTACTTCCTTTTATCTGTTCTAACCTGACTGCTCAGCAATTTCATGGAGTGCCCACGAGTTCTTGTATTGTGAGAAAGGGAGAAAAGGACTTCTTTCTCTACCTGCTCTATCCCATGCATAATCTTATAAATCTCAATCATGTCACCCCTCAGCCATCGTTTCTCCAAGCTAAAGAGCCCCAAGCACTTCAACTTTTCTTCAGAGGAAAAGTGTTCCAACCCTTTTATCATTCTAGTTGCCCTTTTCTGCACTTTTTCCAATGCTATAACATTTTTTTTTGAGGTGTGGCAACCAGAACTGTACACAGTACTCCAAATGAGGTCGTACCATCGATTTATACAGGGGCATTATGATACTACATATGGGTCACATGTCAAGACGCATAAGGCCTAAGATGGTTTGGATCTATTCATATGTAGGGGAAAATACTGTATGGACCAGCTCTGTCATAGTCACATCATTCATTTTCAAAATTGCTGGTGTATACTATGGCAACTATAAAAAACTATTTTAAAAAACCCTATAAAAAGAGGACAAAATGTGTTCCTCAGGCCTCTTGTGGAAATACTCTTATCATCGGTGCCTCAGTACAACATTGGTTTCATGGGAGCTAAGAAACAGGCAATATGGAGGGTGTTCTCCAGTGGGTCTTGAACTGTGAGAGAAAGCCAACGTAATATAGTTAATGGTTATTAGATTAAAAACTGTGGGAGAGCAGGATTAGATATGTTGTCTGCCATGAAGCTTAATGCTCAAGGGCCGTTCATTCACCTAAACTATCCCACAAGGTTGTTTAGAAGAGAATTTGGTAAGGGGAGAACCACACAGAGGAATTAAACTCCCTGGGGGCGAAGGGTGGCATAGAAATGTATACGCAGAAATGTACAGATGGATTCACTTATCTATAACCCTTGAGATGTCCACTGAGTTTATTCTGACAGTCCTTTTGCAGGTGAGGGTAATCTGCATTACCATACCTGCAAAGAAATGCTACACTCATGAATCCATATAATGTGGCTTTTATAGTATTGATGGTGGAACAAGCTATAGAAGCATGGCTGTGAAAGAAACACAACTTGGTGCTCTGTATACTTGGTCACTTAAAAAGCAAGCAAAAAACCAAAAAGAACAAGAAAGCCTTCAAAGCTACTCAGCTGGGCCAATGTGAAAACAAGCTGCTCCTAACTATTTCAGTATATGCCCTACTGATGTTCTGAATTAAATCTTTGAAAATTATGGATGTTTCACTGCAAAGCTTGCCTTCCCAATTCCCTCCGTTTAAGTTCTGTATCATACTAGTGAGTTAGTTAGTGAGTCTTCTATTCCTAGCCTATATGAAGATGGGAGTCCTGCATAAATAACAGGTAACTTTTCTACATCGGGGTGGAACATCACTTGTAACATGTGGGGATGGCATCCAAAGTTTTTTTTAAAAAATAGGTAATTTGCCCTATTGCAGCTCCGCAGTAGTGTCCAGCCAGTACCTTCCATTTAAATCCTCATGGTTCAAGTTTTGTGCATGCACTTTAGTGTTACTACTAAGAGAACACAGGCAAGGGGGGAAAACCCATTGTTGAAACTGACCAGACTTTTTCTGAAACTGACAAGCAGCTGTGAAGTCCCATTTTCCAATTGCCGAGCACTAAGGGATTCTCTGCTGTGTTATCGGCCATTGTGAAAAATGGGAAAGAGTCACATGATTTCATAATATGGGGGAATATGTTGCATGTACAGAATACATGGTAGAACCCACTGACACTGCAAGCTGTGATCGTTGGCAACATGTGTGTGTGTGTGTATGTGCACATGCATGCACCTATGCAAAGTCGACTGCAACTCCACCACGCTTTGCATAGGGCTGCAATTTGTAAAGGGGAGGAATCCTCTTGAAGAAGCTCCAGAGAGCTTTTTTAGTCTTGTGCCACTAAATTGAAAAAAATGGGGGTGGTATTTTTGCTGATGCCCTAGCACAGTTGCACAGTAATGCTAATTCCCTGCCCTTCCTTGCAAATTTGCATGTTTTCTTCTTTGTGATTCTCTAATTTGATCCTGAACACTGGTTGTGATATTGACAGTTTTTTAAAGCAGATTGCACTCTTCCTCCAAATGGATTGATCCCAAGCAATTTTTAAGTTCGGCAGTTCATAGAAGGTCCATCTGGCTCAGCGACCATTTTAACTTTAGGCTTCCAGAGACTACCAAAATGGTTCCCCCATAAAACTTTGTTCACTAAAGTATTAAAGGGAAAAATGTTTTCAAAGTTTTAGGCTTCCCATCCCAGTCTCTCTCTCTTTACATCTCATGTCGATTTCATTTCACCTCATGTCAATTTCATTCTGCGCTGACAATCCCCCCCTCCTTATTTTGTTTGCATGCAGCACTGAAATCCCACCCCCCTTTTTGCACTGGAGACGCTGCCATTTGCCTCCTCTCCAATTCCTCTTTCAAGTCAGTACCAGCAGGGAACTATATCTTGTGCAGCTCCTTTTAAACTTGCCCCCATTGATTTAATTTTTTTATTCAGCAATCTGAGACTAGCGATAGTCTTATATAGCTAGACTCATTCCGCTTGTTAAAAAAAAAACCCTAAAAATTTTAAAACAAGGGGGGAATGGAGCTTGTACACCGATAAAGGGGGGAGGACGGCAGAAGGTGCAGAATGGGTGGAATGACCTCAGTGTGGGCAGGGAGTGACCGTCGAGGGCTGGCAAAAGGGTGGCGGGGGGAAAGAGAAATCCGAGGGAATCTGTACGCTTTTGAATTAACTTTGGCTTGGAAGTGAAACAAGGGGGAATTCGGCACTAAAGCACTCTCAGAAAACTTGGGAAAACAGTAACTAGAAAGCAAACTGAGTGCTGAAGGGAAGAAAATCAATGCAGAATGACAAAGAAAACCCAACAGACATGCATGGTGAAAGCAAAGGAAAACACCCGTGCATAATAGGCCATAGTCAGAGGTTACCATCAACTACTTCTTCATCTGATAAAAATGCCACAGTGTAAGCTTTTAAGAAGCTCATATGTGGCCCCAGGTGACCTGAATCCATCAAATTATGGGATATGTGAACCGGGTTTAATATCATTTGGCCATATTTACTGAATACTAAGAAGCCATAATTGAGGGAAAAAAATCTTGATGCAACTAAAAGCCCCCAAATGGGTTTCAGGCAGATTAGCAAAATTGGCTCTTGTAGAAAAGACAGCTAATTTTTTAAAAAAGAGCCATGCATACAATTCAACTAAAACAGATAGGTGGTTTGCTGTAATTAATACTGTTCTCCAAGGCTGCTGCTGATATGCACTTACATACAGCAAGGTTATGACATCAGTCAAGCAATGGCCCTCTGCCTAGATTTATACAGGCAGTTTGGAATTGTATTGTATGCTTTAATTCACCGAGAATGTTACTATGTTCAGAAACATTCTGGTCCTTCTGGAGCACAAACCTATGTTTGCAGGCTCTTTGTTTCTCTGATTCCATGAAGACTGAACCGCGTGGCATTTTGGTTGGGCACCAGTACTCCCAGTGATCAAACCGCACCTATGCAAAGTAGGACTTCCAGGGCTACAGAGGAATATAACAGAGACACAAAGCGCCTCTCAGCATTGCCGTATTCCATCTTGCTGATCATCATTCCTGCTCACAGCTTGAGGCACAGTAGTGGATAGCAAGGACAGATGTTTTAGGCATTTGAGGAACTAACTAGCAGCTGCCACCTTTGGCTCAGCCAGTTCAAGACATTTTGATTTGAAGCCTGGGTAGAGGAGGGAAGCATAACAAGAGTCTATTCCACTGGCAACCATCGGAGAAGCAGGGCCTCCCTGTCTCAGAGTTGAGTTTCAGCTTCATAACATGGCAGCTGTCCCTTACAGAGCCCTTTCTTTGAGCAAAAAGTAAAGCAATTGCCTCAAAAATATATCTGGGCTCTGCGCAAATCAGAAGTGAGGCATTTCAAGGCAGTAACGAACAAGAATTGGTATACAGTCTTTCTAGGTAGAGACAAGACCCAAACCATTTCTCTGGGCCTGGTACTAATGTATAACATGACGAAAAAAACCCAAACCCCAACACAATTCCATCCCAGACACACAATCTCATAAGTAATGAAAAGGGACATTTATTTATTAGCAAAATGACAAAACTAGGCTGTTTCATGAACGGCCTTGTAGCCTGGGCTGGCAGCCCCTGGACCGCTGGAAGAACATAGTAATTTCCTCCCCTCTCCATATTTGGGCCCTGGGTATCACTCTATACTTCCATTTCAACATGTACCCTAAGCATTCAGGGTGTGGCCTCACAATAAATGATTAATATGCTGTATCCAGCTGATGTTCCGCTTACAGAAGAGGGGGAGGGTGAATTCATCTGATTCCCCGCCTCACTGCAGGGTTTTATCCACAAGGGTCTCATGAAGACAACCAACAGCTATTCAGGGGTCACAGAGTGCTGCTGGGGGATAAACAGAAAGTGGGGACTGACCTGCTTCTGGCACCAGAAAACCGACAGGATCCAACTCGTAAAAGATAATAAATATAAACAATAATAAAATGGAATGCAAAACATGATGGTCAGTTGCCTGAATGTCCTGGCAAAATCAAGACCATCAGCCTTCTTATCTCAACTTGATGGGAGAACTTTGGAGCATACACTTCCCACTCCTAAACCCCCCATCACTTCATGAAACTGAAAATGTTCCATTGAACAGAGTGGCTTCACGCATGATACATTTCCTATAGACATTAGCACTTCTGTGTAGGAAAAAATGCCCATATTGTATTCATCATGAATGACCACTTTGAATGACTTTGGTTTACAGTGTATAAATCTTCTACACACAGACTGGAAAGCTACCAGTTGTGGCTTCCTATCATGTATACGCATGGGTCATCTGGGGCCAGAGCAAGGCGGAGTGGTGCTCTGCCAGGCCAGGAGTGGAAACTAGGGCAGCCACGGGCCGAATCAGATTCGGTGGTGGCTTAAAAAGTTGGACGGGAGGGGATTTGAGAGAGAGCCTCCAAACTTACAGGGTAGCTGCTGGAGCCTCTCCCCCAAATACCCACCAAGTTTCAAGTAATGTTTTTTCCCACCATAGAGAACAATGGAGGGGATGGGGCAACCTGTTTGGGGGCCCATAGAATTGGACCCTGAGGTCCAATCTTCTTGAAACTTGGTATTTCAGGGTGAGGCCCCAGCAGCTACCCTGCAAGTTTGGAGTCTCTCCCTCAAACCCCCTCTCCTCCAGCCCCTCATATACCTTATGAGTTTTTGCCATTGACTTCAACGGTCCATAGGGTCTAAAGGGGCTGAAACTGACATTTGGCTGGTGGAATGTCTCCCAAATTGGCTTGCATTGCTGAAACTGACATGCGGGGGGTCATTGGGCAGCCAGAACAGATGTGGCTTAATTTGGCCCGATCTGAATCGGGCAAATTTTTTTTTCATTTGCACACCCCTAGTAGGCACAAATGGCAGTGATGGCAAGCCCCTCCCCCAGCGGGCCTGTGGAGGAAGCAAAGCAAGAAGGGGTTTAAAGTTTAAACCGCTTCTGTTTAGAGTCGCGCAGCAGCAGTGGCACGATCTTTTCACTGTATTCTATGAGGCTCTTCTTGCTTCACTCCCCCTCCCCCGCCGCCTGCCTTGGCAGGCCAGCTGGGGAAGGGGAGGGGAGGCTTTTAAAGATGCCCCCCTTTTGCTTTCCTTTCTGACACACTTCCGGTTTTGCCAGGGGGCGTGGCACATGCTAATGAGTTATGCTAATAGGTATGCTAATGAGCTCCTGCCCCTCTTTTTCTGCGAAATGACTCCTGTGTATACGCACAGAAAAACATAACTGCATGTGATCCTCAAACACAGGCAGTTTTCTGTATGTGTTTACCTAGGTTAACCACGTAGGAAAGTTGCCATGTTTGCTCTAGTTTCTGCCTGCCTTCAGAATCAGAGAGGGTTGAAGCACACAGCCATCTTGAATGCATATACAAGCCTGATTTAGAAATGGTTGCATTTATTAAACTGTTAACTTTTTGCCCTCCAGCTCTAAATAAGAATAAAGTGAGATCATTCAAATTATAGTACCTTGATCCTTTCTCTCTACTGCTCCCTTTGCTGAGTGAAGAAGACCGTCCCGGAGAGTCCGGCTTTTCCTCTGCTGGGCTATCAAAATTACAAAGTAATTCCCCATTTCTCCTTGATTTCATTAGAAATTCTTAAGGGGTTTATGTACACATTATGCAGAGGTCAATGTTAGTGGTACTGTGAGTTCGTAGCACATTCCCAGCAAAATCCATGGCAAAATAAAGGCAGTCATAAAGTGGGTCTCACTAGCTTTCAGATAATGTATCAGACACAACCCCACATTTTCATCAAATACCATCATAATTACCAGTCAAATAACATGACATTACAATAGTGCCTTTGTACTTCAGCTGTGCTGACACTGTCACAGGATAAACTGTCCCGCAATAGAATACACTTTCTTAAAATGAGAAATTGACGGGGATTGTCCAACATCAGAATCACCCTTTGGTGCTCTGGGGGAACCAACACCATACTTGACTCTACTGTACAAGTAGGTGTCAACTGATGCATAGCCCAGTATAAAATGGGCATATTGTATGCACACTGGTGTACTTTGGATTCACCATGGGAACTGGCCATGACTCAGTCGGTGACTCGGTACAGCACACTCTTTGATGGAGAGTGTCCCAAGGCTCCTCCCCGGCATCTCCCGTCAAAGGGTTTCAAGAAAGCAGCAAGTTCTGGGAGAGACCTTTTTCTGTGACCTTGGGGAGCTGTTGCCAGTCAGAGTAGGGCCACTGGCTTGATATGATATGAGGCAGATTCATACATATTGCCAGATGCAATCAGGTCCTAGTGCTTCTCAACACCAGTACTGAGAGAGAAAAAAATATCCTGTCTAGCTATTTTTTCTTGTTTTCCTAAAAAACACCAAGGTTTCTATTCTGTCCAGTCCACAGTGAAGAGTAGCCAGAGGAAATCCCTCTGACTATGGAACATTACTGATTATCCTTTCTATTATATAATAGACGTCTCATGGAAAGTACTTAGCTATAGAGGGTAAGGAATGTGTTCAAGGTTGCCAGCACTAATAATTTAACATAGTGGCAACTAGATCTTGGAGGCAGCAAGAACACAGTTAACCAAATATGTACATGTACTATAATTTAACAGCTGTATTACTGAAAGGTCTATTGGCTGTATAATAAATTTGATGAGGAGCATAATGGCAACGAACCCCGTTGTCAATAAAAGTTTTCTTCTTGCACTTATCATTATTTCCACATTTCTTAAATGCCAGCCAAATAAAGCCACAGTTAATAGCAGCAGCAGCAGAAGAATAAATCCTTACTTACTATTCATTTCCCAGGGAATTACCCCCTCCCCCCCAAAATAACTGGCTTTATACAATGGAAGAATATGAGACAGGACAGGGAAAAAAAATAGATGCAGCTGGTAAAATAAGATGCAAAAATAAATGATAAGAACGGCCAATTCAATGCATGTTAAACTTGAATGCAGATGCGCAACTGGGGGAAATGTACAAATAAAGGGTTGTTGGCAGCATTATTATTTCACAGTTCTTTTATCCTGATTTCCATTTCTATGTTTATGATTCCTATTCTACATATAACTCATATTTCTGAGATGCCAAAGTACTACATTAGGAAAAAGTAAAACAACAGAAATAAAACAGCGGTCTGGGGGTGGGGTTAACTTTTCTCCTGTCCTTCATGCCATTTTTCTGGGCAAACGCCATCCAACTGCTAACACACCCAACATGGGGGGGGGGGGGGAGAAGAAAGGCACCACATTGTGCCCGTCTGTTTTGTCTTACCAGGACTAATACCACCTCCTCTGGGGAGATGTATAATTTCATTTATGAACCCTTCCAGCTAAAATAAATCTTTATCTTTTTAGCTGTTCTTTTGTCTGCTTCAGGCTGAGGTTTGTTTCATGGTTATTTCTGTCCTGTTTTTATGTTCCTGACATTTTTTTAATGGCTTGTTTTGTTTTTATGTTGATAATGTAGGATGATTTTGTTGCTGCATTGTTTTTAGTTGTAAGTCACCTCTAGCACAATTCAAGAGAGCTGGCATAATTTTATCCTAAACAAAATAAATAGTCAATGAATTTATGAAGGTGGCACAGGAACCAAAATCAGCCAGGCAGGGAAAGAAAAAACAACACTGGCTTGTCCCAGGAGATCCTTTCCTTTTGGAAAGGCCGTTGCTATTGAAAAACAGGGCTCCTTCTTAATGCAGCCTCAGCGATCAGAAGATGGCTACAGATAGACAGACAGATTTATCTGTGAAGTGTAAGCCCAGAAAACCTGTAAAGTAAATCTGTAAATTGCAGGACTGCCTTGGGTCCTGAGATGCTGGGGAGAAAGGTGAGCATACAAATATTTTAAACAAACAAATCTGTAAATTATCTGTAAAATACACGCCTGACAAATTAGCCTAATGCACACTAAAAGCTGCAGGATAAACAAGCCCTGAATACAATGCGCTTTAGCGTTAGAGAATACTGTGAAACTGCTGTCAGGAGCAGACTGGGGAGGGAAAAAGGCCCAGCACAAGGGTCCTGCCCCCTGGCCTCTCCAAGCCTGCCCTCAGAAAGGAGGTGTTGGAGTATCTGCAAGTTCTCTCCCTGTGGTTATGAAAGAGTTAACATGTTTGTTTGCTACACTAATTGGTAGTTAAATAGCTAGGACCAATGGGGCATCGAACAGAAGTTCTCAGGCTAGAAGGGGAAGGTCTATGCATAATGAACTGACCTTTAGCCTGGTTATTGGTCAGTTTGTAACTGGGAGATATCACCTGAGTTTTGGCATGTAGGCATTTTGGGTTTTCTTCTCCCTTTCTTTGTTTAGAGTTCAGTAGCCGAAGTCTCCATCTTGGAGTTAACATCAGCTAGAAAGATGCAGCTTAATCAGCTAGACCGTTTATTGTTTTATTCCTCCATATAACCCTTCCTATTCTTTAGTAAATTTTATTTCAGTTAATTTACACATGTCTGCTGCATTATTGTTTTTATGTGCCAACAGAAGGAAGGGAAAGAAGGAGAGCCAGCCAGACCCATACTTTGCATGGGTTGGCTGGACATCTCCTGCAGCTCTCCCAGACCTGGGCTTGGCCATCCGCAAGCTGTGCCTGGCTTGCCCAGGTTGGGAGCAGCATTTCCTGTGACTTCTTTCTTGGGCTGGATGGCTGCCAGGTGAGAGGGGAGGCTATTGGCCCACCAGGCAATTCCCCAGTGGCTATAAGGGCTGGTCTGCCCTGACTGATGTCCTTGGAGTAGATTTGGACTGAAGTGACACACCTGGCTGAAGTCAGGGCCTATCTCAAAAGAATGTTGATGTTCGGCTGCTGTCTGGCTGTCAAGTCAATGGCCTTGTTAGCTGAATGGACTTGAAGCACCAGCTGATATATCCTGAACGGCTGATAATCATTAGGAGGTGGTGAGATCTCCCAGTCGAGGAGAGCAAGAAGCAGTGGTGTGTGTGTGTGCATATGTGCGTGAGGAAATGGTGATTTTGGAGTCTGAAACAGAAACCGAGAGAGAGAACAGGCAGACAGCATGTCTGTGCTGCCTTAAGGGGCTCTCTAGAGGTGTAAGATCAGTCTCTCCTTCTCTTAGGGTGCGTTCAGACGGCTCTTTTGAGCCACGCCAGGCATGAGTGCCTGGTGAATTTAAAGTGCACATCCAGACCCCAACATCTGGGTATCGTGCCGCTTTTGTTAGTATCCTGTTGATCCCAGTTGGGGATCCGTACTTAAAAGATAGTGCTTAAAGTCCGGTCTAAAGCTGGCTGACAGGCCAATGCCGGACTTTCCACAGTCAGGTCATTCCACCAGGGTGCAATCACCCCTAGGGATGGTCTCCAGACCATCCCAAACAGCCGCCATTAAAAAAAACTCTTAGCGATGCGCGCATAACCGCTTAAACATGCAACATCCACAGACAGTGAGGCACATATGCATATGCACAAACAGGATTTTTTTTTTTAAAAAGCCACTGCACGGCCCCTTAAGGTGGATGCCGTCTAGACAATCCACCACGGAGTCACGCGCAGTAAAGCAATTCACGGGGGAGCTGTCTGGTCGTGCAATGCTGGATTAAAAAGATCTAGATTAAATTACAACCGGGCCAATGGTGGGATTAACTGCCCATCTGAACGCACCCTTAGAGGACAGAAGATCTGCTTCCTTGTCGGGAATAAAGCAAATACTCCAGTGCTCTCTCCTTCGGAGGGACTAGGGTTACCGGGTCCCCCTGGCCACCTGAAGGGACCAAACCAAGGTAGCACTGCCTTGGAACTTCACCACTCAGGAAGGCAGGGAGACTGTAACAGTAGTTGTCTAATGTTAATTCTTCAGTCTGCTTTCAGATGCTACTCTATCATCTCCTAGAAGGTTTCAAAAAGATTTTTCATTGAATTCTGAACAACTTTCTTCACATTTAAAATCTGACACAGTTGCAGAGACAGAGTGATAGTACATACCTGGCTTTTTCTTTACTAGTTTTTCTGAAGGTACTGGTGCTTCGGGCATGAAGTTCATGTGCTTTTTCCTCCGTTGTGGCAGGGCCTTCACTGAAATGAATCAGGACACGTGGCTGTCACACAATACAGTGTCAGACAAATGGACAGTGAGCTTACATAACAGAATAAATTCCTCTGCAGGAACAAATATGTAAGTGTAGTGGGGAGGGATAGTTATGTTTTTGAGTCAACAGAGAGGGGAAGGCTTGGTCCCAGGCATATTAAGAAAAGTTTTTGGCTCATTGTGCAGGAAGCCAAATACCTTCCAAAGGAATGGACTAAGAACTTATTGAACCTTGAAGTCCATTGGTGTGCAGTCTTTTAAAAGAGATGTAACACTGGAGATTATGAAACCATCTGGGACTCCTTTGGCGTCATGCATTATAGCCACCGCTTCTGTTCTTTTCCCTCTTTTATTATTTTTTGTGTTTCTTCTTCTTCTCCCCATCTCTCTCTATTTGTATGTCTAAGTCTGTGCATGTCTTGTATGTCTTCTTTTATTTCCATAACGTGAACGCTTTAGTTTAGTTTAGTTCCTGTAAATTTTGATATGAAGTTGATGCAAATAACCAGATAGAAGCAATGAGACAGTCTGGCCAGGTTACGGTCAGCAGTGGAAGAAAGCAACCTGAGTCAGGGAGGGACAAAGAAAAGGTTCTGAAGGTCAACTGAAGGACTTAGGACATAGTTGACAAGGCTGGGAGGTGTCTTAGTTGCTTCTGGCCACAGCAGTAATAGAAAGAGGAGATGCTTGCAAACGGCAGAAGCCTACGTTGTAGAGGAGAAGAGCCTCTGTCTAGTTTGGGTTGTGTTAGAGGTTGTGAAAGAAGCTGAGGGACACCTCTGGAGCCTTCTTCTTGAGGCCGAGGTCTTATCAATCCATTTCAGGAAGGGGACAGGTGTTAAAATCCCTGTTATAGAAATCAGTAGGTGTCAACAAGGCTGGTGCCAGGCTTTTTTCGCACACTAGGCGAGGCTATCGTCTGCCCCCCCCCCCCATGTGCTCACCAATTTTCAAACATAAATGCATTTTAGGAAGAATGAAAAACACAAAGACGAGGATTCCTGCTTGTAGTCAGGGCTGCTCTCTCCATCGTCCTCACCCCGCTTGCTGGCCTCTGTGCTCGTCAGGGTTCTGCGCCCCTAGGTGGCCGCCTAACCTCGCCTTATGGTAGCACCAGCCCTGGGTGTCAAAACACAGGGATGCTACAACTGATCTCAGTATTCTAAAGTCCAAACAACACATGGTGATTGGGATTTGTGTTCAGTTTTTTTTAAAAATATAGTGGTATTATACATATACAAAAACAAAATACATAATGCTTGGCTGGATGCATGCCCCCTGAAAATCCCAAACATTTGGCTACTGGAAATGAATTAAGAGATAAGTATGAAGTCTCAGTAAGCAAAACAGAATTCTTGCCATGAAGGAGGAAACTTTGATTGACCTAAAGAACTTGGGGCCTATGTCCTTCTAAGAAAGTTTCCCTTCCTGCCTTATGCCCTCTTTCATCGTGGAGCCTAAGGTGGCATATTTGGGGTTCCGAGGAAGTATTCCATCCAATGAATGATCAGACCTAGTCCTGTTTAGCTTTAGTAGGGTTGCAGTATCATGTACTTCCCCACTATACCATGATACATCATGATAACTAGAGTCTTTTACAGTGTTTTTCAGTTGGCAAGATAAAACATCAAGAGTAGAGAGGGAGATAATCTTTGTAGAGCAACTTTTCTTCAAAGGTCCGACAAGTCCAGAACATCTTCCACAAATTCTTTTTCTCTTTGGGCAGGCCTTTGGTGATCAGAGATGAGCAAAGATGTTTTCATCACTATTTGTTTTAATAATCCTGTTATGTGATCTATTCTTATTTTATCTACGGTGAGCCTTGGTGTGGGGAGAAATGGGGAGAAGGGGGTGGCTTAGAATGGTAAATAATCAAGGGACAATATCTGGCTATAACAGGGTTGGGCAGCTGAACTAGTATAGTGAGTAGGGTGTCAGACGGAGACTTGGACTTGAGAGAACTGAGTTCAAATCCCACTCAGTCATGAAGCTAGCTGGACCAACGTAACCTATTTCACAGGATCATTAAACAGTCACACCTTAGAAGGAAGACAGAACATTAAAAGTAACAAACAACATACCTAAATAAAATGGCTTACTGGTAAAATACATCATCTCTGTGTAGAAGATCCTTGGTTTAACCCCAAGCATTTGTGATTAAAAAGGATCTTGGGTAGTAAGCCTGGGAATGGGATTGTCAGATCCCTGGCATCCCAAACCCTGAGACTCATGGGAGCGGGATTTTCTGATGCCACAGTGAATAAAAATACTAACGGCAGTATTTCTATACACAGCTAGAAACTGTACCATACATGAATCTGTGTAGCCACAACTGTGTGGCTTTGAAGAGAAGTACTGTTTATCACAACAGATAAATAACTATAGAATGGAAATGAACTACATGCCAAATGTAAAATGCAACTGACCTCTTAGTGCTAGATTCTTGGCTCCAATCTTGTGTGTGTGTGTGTGTGTGTGTGTGTGTGTGTGTGTGTGTGTAGTAGTATTTACCAAGAGCAAGCATGTGTAGAAGTATTAAAAGAAGCCCTTTAAACTGTGGATGAGCCCTAAATCCTAAGACTTGGCAATGTAGTCATTACTGGGTTTTGGCCTGCCCAGTTTAAGTCAGCTCTGTGTATATTTTAAATAAAAATTGTTAAATTAATTTTATTGTTTTATAATGCCTATGGCATTGTTAGCCACCCTGAGCCTGCAGGGTGGGGTATAAATCAAATCAATCAATCAATCACTCAATCAGAAGAGTGCTTAGCAGACTCACGCTTCTGGTGGTTTAGCATTCACTAAGATTATAGCACGACGGTCATTGAGTTCCTGGGCACTGAGTTCCTCCAGAGACAATAGTTTTACACCCCGTTTTACCTGTGGAGTGATTAGAAGAAAGCATACCATGTATTAAGTTCAGGTCCCACTTGAGCTGTTATCCGCAGCAGGTGAAAAGCAAAATGTTAACAGAAACAGTGAATTTTGTCACGTAAAATGTTTTTGTACAACGAAACAAACTCTTAAACTTTATTTAAAGGTTTGAATTAAATATTATTTTAAATTTCAGCAATAGAAAAATGCATTTAAAAAAATGCTTTCTTGCTGCTAAATCCATTGTTCAATTTTTCAATAAAAAGACACACAAACTTGGTGTGTCCCTGTCTAGTAAAAAGTAAGGCACAAGAGAATGGTGTGGTTTTAAAAGCCTATTTGTTTTCTTTATATTTAAATATATATATACACACACACACACACACACATACACATACAATCAGTAATGTACATATTGAATAGCATGGCAGTCCAGAAAAGCAAAGCAAAAGTAATATTTCCAAAATGCAAATCCCTGCCTATAATCCAGGCCAAGTCCATGGCCATGGTGGGGCATTTTGTTGCGATGCCCCCCCCACCAAATTAGCCCTGCCCCATCACTTCCTATCCCTCCTGGTCCCCCCTCCCCCCCCCCGGAGCTCCCATGAGCTCCCATACCTCTCCGACAGTTTGAAAGTCACTGGGGGGGGGAGTCTTCTTCCTGCTTCCGCAGCCAACTTTGGCTATAGAAGCAAGAAGAATATCCGAGCCTGCACCTCTCCAACAATCAGAGAGGTGTGGGGGGAGGTCTTCTTCCTGCTTCTCAAACAACATTGGATGCAGAAGCAGGAAGAAACCCCAGCAAGCCTGCACCTCTCCAAAAGTCAGAGAGGTGCAGGAGGGGCGGTTTCTTCCTACTTCCACACCCAAAGTTGGCTGCAGAAGCAGGAAGAAACTCCAGCAAGCCAGCACCTCGCCAGCACTCAGAGAGCTGTGGGCAGAGGTCTTCTTGCTTCCACAGCCGACTTCTGTCTGCAGAAGCAGGAAGAATACCTAACGAGCTGACTTTGGCTGCAGAAAGGATCTCTCTTCCCCCCATCCCCCCCCCCCCCCCATTTCCCAGCAACACACCATTTTCTGGCTATGGCTGTGATCCAGGCTCACCAGGATTCACCACTTCAAGAAAAACAATACATACTAAGAAGACACAGTGCTGTTGGATGCTTTCTTTCCCAGCAGCATCAGGAGATGATAAAGTGAGAAGGGTCAGACTGGGAAGGAGAGCACCCCACAGTCAAATTTCTGTGATCAAGGCAATGCAGACTCTTCCATTGTGCAACTGTCTATCAGGAAGTCCATCATCACCCAACAGAAGGAAGGGGAGAAGGTGGCAGTGAGGGACATCAACTGGTTCCAGTGGGCTTAGACTGGAGCAACTCCACGTAGGATTGTGATAGAAGAATGATAAGCAATGCCCCAGGAAGTGTGAGAAGGAATAAGCTGTTGTCTGGATGTGGAATCTTGCCTTGATATCACTTCTCTGAGCACTGCTGATCCAAACCCACTTTTTTGCCTAGGTAAGAAGAAGCAGATACTTAAAGCATTTTACCTGTCCGTAATCATAGAACCCATCCAAAATTATATTATTGGATGCTAAATACCCCATTTGACTGTATTTTTGGGGAAGATTGTGGTCGAGTATTTTCTCCAAAGCCACTTCACTGAAGTTATTTTTTCGCCCAATTGACAAGTTAATTTCTTCAAGAATGTCTAAAGCGCTATTAGAAGGAAAAGAAAAAAAGAGAAGAAACATTATTCTACATACTCTAACCAATTTACTGCAAAAAAAACCCAACAACAACCGATGTGCCAAATATAATACCAAATATGTATGTATGGGCTGCCAAACTGCTACCGACTTATCGCGACCCCAGCAAGGGGTTTCCAAGGCAAGTGAGAAGCAGAGGTGGCTTGCCAGTGCTTTCCTCTGCGGGGTCTTCCTTTTGGTGGCCTCCCTTTCCAGATACCAGCCCTGCTTAGCTTCTGAGACCTGATGAGATCAGGCTATACTTTACCACCTTCCTCCCACATAATACTATATAGGGACACTATTAAGGAGAACAGTGTCCCTATATGGTTTTGTATTCAGTACGTGGGAATTACATTGACTTCTGTCTCAGTCTCAGACTTTAATCATGTAGACCAAGGCCACTCTACGATACAGGAAACTCATGTTCGTTTCTTTAACTGCTGCAGCCTAGAAATCCAAGCAGACGAAAGGACTGCAACCATCTGTTCAGTACAAAGTGCTGGCTATTACCCACAAAATCCTTATCACCTGGGACCCACATAGCTACTGGAGACCAACGCTCCCAGTATACTCTACTAAGGTCACTCTGCTCAGCTGATTAATCATTGTTAAAATGTCCATCTTGCCCACAAATTACATCTGTAACTTAGGGGCCGATTCCACACAAGTGCTTTGCTTCCCTTTCCTCCCAGGTTTAATTGGTCCGAATCGGTGTGCGCGTTTCCGCGTTACATGAATCTGACCCGGGCTGATGCCGGTTCTTCATTTCTGCATCTGTCCTTGCCCCGAATCTTGAGCCCCCCTGTCTCCCCCCCTTTTTAATGTAGGCAGAGTTGCGTTATGACGTCATGACGCAACAAAGCCATAATTGGCCATCTGAGCTTCCAAGCCCGCGAAAATCATCCGTGTAAGGAAAAAAAGCTTGCGCCAGGGCTGGAGGGGAAATGGAGGGTGGGAAAGGGATGGGAAATGGAGGGGGAACATACAACACTAACACATGTGACCCCTGCAAAAATTGTGTTCACACCACCACGCCACCCGCAATTGGCCCCGCAAAAAATGTTAACCACACAACAATGGATCAATGTCATGTCATGATGTTGTAATGCAACGGGCGGGGGGGGGGGGGGGAGACAGCTCGCGCTGCGCCTCAAAGCCATCAATACATATTTTTATAGTGGCATGACTCATGCACGACTTTTGTACAAAAGATGCAACACAGAAATGTGGAGACATCAACAACAAAAGTACATTTTTAAAAAGACATTTAAATGCCAGTCAACGGTGGATCAATGTCGTGTCGTGTTGTTGTAATGCAACAAAGCAGGGAACAAAGAAACCCCGCTTGTGCCAGAGTGGGAAAGGAAAGGGAACGGGGAGAGAAAGAAGCAGAGGGGCGTTAAAGGGGTGGAGCAAGAAACCCCGATTTTGGAGTTCCCCACTTGACTTCACTCCCGTGGCAAAAAAAAAACCCATGAAAATCCTGGAAACGGAAGATCCGGGGGAAACAATGATTACATTCAGGCCAACTGCAGACCCGGAGCAACAAGTGGGGAACTGTTGCTCTGCCCTGGATTTTATCGGGGAGTGATGCCGGGGCAACAACTAGTGCAGAATCAGCCAGGAAGAACCTTTTCTGTGGTGGCCCCCACCAGGTGGCGCAGCCTGCCGGACGCTGTCAGAGAGGTACCTACCCTGATGATTTTTCAGAGGCAAAGTAAAGCTGAATGATTTCAAACAGGATTTTGCTGGTGAGCTGGGCAAGAGCCTGGGCCAGAAGGGCTTATAAGAATTCTGGATTTGGCATGATATTGCTGCCTGAGTTGAGTAGTTTAATTCTGTTTGCTGCTGTATTTTATGTAATGTTGTAACCCGCTCTGGCATCTTTGGTTCGGGGCTAAACATGTTATGAATGAATGAATGAATGATCCATTATCTGGGATGATCACAAAACTTCACCAGTGATCTGCTGCAAGAACCCGGTGAGTGCACATGCACTTTTGCGCAGAACCACATTCACACTTACAAGACGGAAGCAAGAGAGAGTTCTGCAGCAGCCGGGATGCTATGAGTTTAAAAGGAAATTGATCTGGAAAGAAAGGCTTAAATGCACAGCTACAAGTAACTGTCTACTCATATCAGGAAGCAGAATGATCAAAATACAGTGGTACACCTGAAACTCTGTGACTGACCACCTTCAATAAACAAGGGGAGTGGGAGATGAGATAATATTTGACTCTGGAATCAGTGCCCAGAAATGAACCAAGGATCTCTCTTCTCCAAGAGTAGGAAGCACCTCTTGAATTAGGTCATGTAGCCAGGATGTTGAGCTCTCACCCAGATTCCACTACTGCAGTCAAATGAGTGGCTTTCAAGACATGCCAAATACCAGCCATTTTATACATTCCTGCAATTACTTCTGTTCTGCTGGAAATGAATACTGCCAGTTCTCCGTATACTAAATACTACTATACTGGTGCAAAAGTCTGGCAAAATTAAACACTGATTTTTTTCTAGCCAGGAAACCTTTTCTCTTAAACTCTATTTACAGAAATGTTAAATAAAATGAAAATTCACCTGCACAGACATTCATAAATGCAAACTATGCCATTCAAACCATCCACTCCTGCCCTTTGTTTCCACAGCACTTCTACTCACCCGAGCCTTGTCATTTCTGCTGCTGTTGGCTCATCACTGGCACAAACCATAACGGCCCAGCAAGCATTCCTTCGAACTTCATCATTCTTTGAATGGAGGAGTTTAATAAGAGGCTCGAGCCCACCCATGTTCCGTAACTATGAAGACAAACAAAAAAACTGCTTGCCAAAATCTACCTTCGTTCAGGTTGGAAGATCATGTACTTCAGTTTGATGTGAGAGCCAGTTTGGTGTAGTGGTTAAGAGCGTGGACTCTAATTTGGGAGAACCGGGTTTGATGCCCCATTCCTCCACTTGCACCTGCTGGTATGACCCTGGGTCAGTCACAAGTTCTTTCAGAGCTGTTCTCTCAGGAGCAGTTCTTGGAAGAGCTCTCTCAGCCCCGCCCACCTCACAGGGTGTCTGTTGTGGGGAGGGGAAGGGAAAGGAGTTTGTAAGCCGCTCTGAGACTCCAAGCGAGTGAAAGGCAAGATATAAATCCAATCTCTTCTCTTCTTCTCTTCTTCTACTAAGTACTTGGCAACAATCAAGGCCAAGCTATTGAAGCTGTGTCTGTGGCGCAGGGTCCACACATACGTCTGTTCTGCATAAGAACACATCTTCCCCTCTTTGCACAGAACAACGCTGGGATGACGGGCGAGTGCCCTGCCCTAGTCTGCCAGGAGCAGATTGGAATGCTTTCTTGTGCAAAACCCACCAGTGAGGAAGTGCTCCAGCTGGCTACCAGATATAGCTAACTTCTAAGCACTCTTTCCATCACCAAGGTAATTTGTTCATGAACCAACTGCCCTGTAAGCTGGTACGTCAGCATGCGTTACTATCTACTGTTAACCTTGCACTGCACACCACAGGGCTGGGTGTACACGGTTCAGTGCAATGTGCTTTTCTTAATTAGCTGTCTAATTTTTTAACTTGATAATCTTATTTTTTTCCCTTTCTCCTAATGCCTCGCTTCCCAGTCCTTATTGCAGCATTTGTCTGTGGTTCTTCACTGTCACAGCCTTACCACTCCCAGCTAATTTTGATTCCTTACTTGCTTGCTTCCATGCTTCTGCTGCATCCTATACCTGATCCACACCACAGCACAACTCTCTGGGCTCCCAAATGCCTCTGGAGTCTACACACAACTGAACCCAAGAGCTAACCAACAGTGGGGACTTCCATTCTGGCTTTGGTTCAGCTTTAAAAGTAATTCATGTGCTATCCTTTGTCATTTGATTCCACATGATATACGTACATATAAAAATTCACCTCGATGTGTATGTTTGGGAAGTTGGAGTTTACGTGATTTAAAAAAAAATATTCCCCACAAAAATGTTCATATGCTATAATATTTGAGCCCTTGTTTTTATTCAGTATACCAGTTCACAGTACATTAAAAAAATCCTGCTCATGGCTTAAACTTTCCACCTTTCCCAAATGTGGCTGACAGATAAGACTGCATTTCTGCTCTTCCTAGGGCTTGTTATAAACTGACCTACGCACATATAATAAAGAGCTACAAGTGAATAGACCTTTCCCAGACAGACATGATAAAATGCATTCATTCAAGACAGACTCAGAACAGAAAACAAATCAAGGTTTTGTAATTAAATAATTCTAAATGGACAATGTTTTGTATATACTTCACCTCAGCTCTTGCGTCGGCATCGCAACCGACTGCAGCCACCGTGAGGGCCGCAGTCCTTTGTACAAGGCTGTTGGAGGAATGGAGCGGTTCGACAATCGCACTCATAATGCCATGGCTCTGGATGCTGAGGCGCAATGGCTCCTGGGTGGCCAGGTTTGTGAGAACTGTGGCAGCACTAGCCACAGCCCCATCTCTCCTGGAACTGAGAACACTGATCAAGGGCTCAATGCCGTCAGCTTCAGCAACAGCACTAGAAAAGTGGACAAAAGCCAAGCATCTGTTAATTTGAACCCCAGGAAAACACCTCAAAAGTATTCATTTATAAATCATATCAATGGCTGTACCTTTTCCAAACCAGATAAAGGAAATGATTGAATAACTTTTTATTCAACATCCATTGAAATCAGTGAGCTTAGAAGCATGCAACTCTGCTTAGGATTTCACTCAAAACACAACAATAACCATGTGTAACACCTTAACAAATTCACACTGAACTTATAAATAAATAATGAATTAATAAAACATTGCTGTGTTTTTTTTTATAAATTTCCTATGCATTTGAAAAATTTACCCATATAAATTATTATGGCTTACCTAATACAGCAGCAAACAAACATTCAACATCAACATTACAAAAAGACGGCACCATTACAGAAAGAGTCAAGCCCCAGAGTCATTACCAGAGGAGTTATCCGGAAAACACAGACAGAAGGGCCAAGGGTCATGCTCAAACAGGGGGTTCACAAAGCCAAAAGTCAGAGCCGGTCCAAGTTCACACAGGTGAGAGAGGTCCAGGAGCTGTAGTTGCTGAGTCTAGCAGAGTGATCTGTCACTTCCACAAACAAGCAGATTCCCTCAGCTGGTTTTATAGGCATCCATGAACAAGCCTTGTTAGCAGCCAGCTGCTGAAGCATAGCTCTGCAACTACTCCGAGAGTTATCAGCAAGCAGTTGGTGACAGGCCAGGAGCTGAGCACTCTGTTATCTTTCTTGCAGTTCCTTCTTAGCTGCTGCCTTTGGTGCTCAAAGGGTGGAGGTGAGCCTAGTCAACAGCTAATGCTTAACTGAGGTTCACCTGCTGCATCAGGGCTGGGTGCTGGTGGCTCTGAGTCAACTGCTGATTTTGAGCCTTGATGAGCCTGCAGCTCCTCTTCCAGCTTGTCTTCTGCTGGCTCAGAGCTGGCCACATGAAGCTCCTCTTCCCCTAAGGAGTCAGCTTCTCCTGAGGACTGAAGTCCCTGCTACTGCTGAGCTCCAGCTGACCTACTTCTCCTGAGGAGTTCCTGATGCTGCTGAGCTCTGGCTGGCCCATGACACCCCCTTGGGTGCTAGTGCTGAGTGGTCCCTCAGTGACATTAAGTGCCATCTCTGTGCCTTTCCTGCCATCAAAGTGCAAGGCTTTACACTCTTAAGTGTGACACAGTGTCTGGTGCCATGGGCCCTACCTACTGAATGATGGAGCATCCTGGATGGGGTTTGTGTAGTGGTGGGAGGCTGAGGTTGCTTGCAAGGAAGGGGTTTGACCACTACTGGGGACGGGGTGGTTGGCTGCTGGTATCCTGTGTTATATTGGGGCTTATGAGCAGGGACACACCTATGGGAGCCATTTTGCCTTTTCCATTGTATGGGCACCTATGGGCTATGCCATGGGTATTGATGGCATAATTTTCTATTGGTTCTAGAGGGTGTTCTTGGGCTGGGATGCCTCAGGGAGCCCTGGGTTTACTGCTTTCCCCACTGATGCAGCAACTTGCACCAATATTGTTTCATACCATTGCCGCACTGACACCTGGCTAGGGTGCAATGTTGCTCAGGTGCTCTGCTGGTCCATCTCAGAAAAACACCAGCTTCTATGTGAGATATGCCCTGTGTGCTTCCCCCTCCTGAACTGTGCTGTCAGGGAGTTGCTTCTTTGATACATGAATGTGCTGTTCACCAAATATAAAGCCACAGCACCTTTTATACATAGACTATTATTTGACATTTTTAACGCCCCCTCTTCAGGGAACCTCTTGAGATGATTAACAAAATAAAAAAATAAATATACAGGCACTGAAAGCTATTAATTAACATCCAACATTACAGACAGCTAGAGTCGAATCCACTAGCACCTTATAGACCAACATGAATTTTGGGGCATAAGCTTTCGAGTCAAAGCTCCCTCTGACAAAGTGAACTCTGACTCTCAGAAGCTTATACCCAGAAAACCGTGTTGGTCTTGCAGTTTCTGCTGGACTCGAATCTAGTTGTTCTACTGCAGACCACCACAGCTACCCTCTGAAACATTACAGATAGTAGACGGATTTCTAATTCTCCCACAACTTCAGTTTGGACTGCTGTAATAGCAGCATGGGGACTGTGGTGGCTCAGTGGTTAAGACGCTGAACAGCAGACTGGAAGATCGGTAGTTTGGCAGTTCGAGACCCAAGTGTCACATGACGGAGTGAGCTCCCGTCTCTGGCCCCAGCTCCTGCCAAGCTAGCCGTTCGAAAGCAAGAAATTGCAAGTAGATAAATAGGGACCGCTTCGGTGGGAAGGTAACAGCGTTCCTTGTGCCTCAGCATCTCGTCATGCCGGCCACATGACCATGGAAACATCTTCAGACAGCGCTGGCTCTTCGGCTTGGAAATGGAGATGAGCACCGCCCCCCTAGAGTTGGATTCGACTAGCTTTCAAGCAAGGGAAACCTTTACCTTTAATAGCAGCATGCACCAGTGAAACCACCTCTTTCCAGTGGAGTTCTTCTATATGCCTTCATAATGTTGTTCTTGTAAACAACATGAGGCATATGCCCAACTGACTAGCATTTCATAGTGATTTTATACCAGGCTCATCTGTTTGTTAAACAAAACTTGGCAGAGCTGTTAGCACAGGAAATATACAGATGGAAATCTCAGTTGCCCATGTGCTTTCTTATTTATAACCGTGCTTTAAAGTATTTTTGTCTTTATCCCTAACTGGGGGCAGGGGGGGAGAACCCTGGCTACTACTATTTCCCATTTTAAATAATGGTTTTTAAAAAGCTGTAATATTTATCCACTTACTTATTACATGTCTCCACTCTTCATCTGGGGTGCCTGAAGTTTGGTTCCCAGGTGGTCTCCCATTAAGCCTACAGGGGCAGGCCTGCTTACATTCCCTACTGTCTCGTGTGCCCTTCAGAGAAGGGTATGGACAACAAAGCATCATGGTTCAAATCCAAGAGCCTCATGCACAGGAGACACTGTGTGCCCATGTGGAAGAGGGACTGTGGCTCAGTGGCAGAGCACATGCTTTGCATACACAAGGCCCTAGGTTCAATGTCTAGTTAAAGGGTTTCAGGTAGCAGGTACTGGGGAAGAGTCCTCCTCTGTCTGAGATCCTGGAGAATGACTATCAGTCAGAGTAGGAGATATTGAGCTTGATGACCTACAGTGCCACCCTAAGCCTAGCTACGCCTTTTTCCAAGAGCTTAGAAGGGTGTAATGTTGCTTCGGTGCAGGGAGGAGGAGGGGGAGGAGGATTTATTCCCCACCCTTCACTCGGAGTCTCAGAGCAGCTTACAATCTCCTTCCCTTCCCCACAACAAACACCCTGTGAGGTAGGTGGGGCTGAGAGAGCTCTGAGAGAACAGCTCTGAGAGAACTGTGACTGACTCAAGATCACCCAGCTGGCTGCACATGAAGGAGTGGGGAATCAAACCCAGTTCTCCAGATTAGAGTCCGCCACTCTTAACCACTACACCAAACTGGCATCTGATGGTGTAGGCCAACTTCCAACTTTGGTACATGAAGATCAGTCCCCTGCTTTCATCAGCTAGATGTAAAGGTAAACATATGGACCTCTCATAGATATATTTTTTTCCACTGGACTATTTCCCGCAACACTTCTGGTGATATTAAAAAGTCTTTGGGAAGTTATTTCCTGTCAGTTTTATGTCTCATTATTTTAATGTTTTAACTTGCGAGCTGTTTTGATTATTTTTATATTGCATTTTATATCATTTGACTATTTCATTTTAACCTTGCTGTTAAAGGCTGCCTTTGACACCCCATTTAAGAAATCCTCTCCCAAATCATTGCTTGCAAAGTCAGAATGTGTTGATCGACAACCTTAGGTGCTGACACCACAACAGTACTGATGATTAAATATTCAGACTATTCTGGATGCCCGAGCACAAAGAGCAGGAAAAAGCATTTCAGGACTAAGGACTAAGCATTTTAGGACTAAGACGGGCCAGTCTGTGTCAGCCTCTGGATTCGCAGTCTGATTAAGTGACCTTCAAGCGACAGCCCAGTGGAAAGTATCTAGGTGAGGATAAGGGAAGGAAGGACAAATAATATTGTGGTTGGAGTCTGCTATAGACCTCCTGACCAGGATGAAGAGGTGGATGCTGCCCTCCTTGAATGGCTTGGCAGGGTATCCAAACAGCATGACCTGGTAGTTATGGGTGACTTCAACTTCCCTTATGTGTGCTGGGAGACAAACTCCGCAAAGTATCCACAGTTACATACATTCCTGACTTGTCTGGCTGACAATTTCCTTCATCAAATGGTAGAGAAGGCTACGAAGGGCTCGGCCATACTCAACTTGGGGTACGGGTGGATCAAAAATTAAATATGAGCAGTTAGTGTGATGTGGCAATAAAAAAGGCTAATACAATCTTGGGATGTATCAACAGAGGGACAATATCCAAATCACAAGATGTCACAGTCCCACTGTACACTGCATTGGTCAGGCCGCACCTGGAGTATAGTGTGCAGTTCTGGAGGCCTCACTTCGAAAAAGGACATGGACAGAATAAAGTGGGTGCAGAGGAGAGCGATGAGTTGATCGGGGGCCTGGAGACCAAGCCTCATGAGGAAAGGCTGAGGGCTTGTTTAGTCTGGAGAAGAGGTGGTTGAGGGGGGACATGATTGCTCTCTTTAAGTATCTGAAGGGTTGTCACTTAGAGGAGGGCGGGAAGCTGTTCTTGTTGGCAGCAGGGGAGAGGAGTTGCAATAATGGGTTTAAATTAAGGGCAGGATGGTACCAGCTGGATATTGGGGAAAACTTTTTTACCGTAAGTGTTGTGCAACAGTGTAATCAGCTGCCTAGGGAGGTGGTAAGCTCCCCTCACTGGCAGTCTGTAAGCAGCAGCTGGACAAACATGGCAGGGATGCTCTAGGCTAATCCTGCATTGAGCAGGGGGTTGGACTAGATGCCCTCTCTGGCTCCTTCCAACACTGTGATTCTATGATTCTATAAGCTTTATTTTAGATGCAAGTCCCAACAGTTTAGGAATTCTCTTTACTGAAAGGTGTACACAGGATTGAAGTCTATACAAAAAGGTCCATTTCAATATCAGGATTCATGCTCCAGCATCCAGAGGCAAGGCAGCTTCTCTATTGTTTAAAAAACCAGAATGTTATAGAAACAAGAAGTACCCACCTCAATAGGTGAAGTAAATTTCTGGTGATGTAGAGTTAATTGGTGCTCTGTTAAGTCACAATATCTGTAGGAGGCATGAATGCCAAGAAGCCAGTCTTGGTACCTCCTCATATGTCACAGAATGCAGGTGGCTGCATTGGTCCAAAACAAAATGCAAAACTAAAATTCATTTAACATTTTTTGATTAGGACCAACCAAAATAACATAAAACAACATGTAAGCTTCCAAAAAAAAATTCAGCACAGGATGGAGATAAGAGACCTTAAAGAAGAGAGCCGGAAACATTTCTTACTGCTGCTACTACTCACCTCCCCTTAACATCCAGCCTGATAAAGAGATAAGAAGAACATGAAAGATGGTAAGCTGTTTTGTGCTATTTTGTTTATTCCTAATGAAAGCTATTGTATACCTTTTGTTTCCAGACACAGATATTCATGTTCCATGTAACAGAATTCATATTTAGAGGCTAAATCCTTACTGCGTAATTACTTGAAAATAATGGCATCTGCTTCCAAAACGCTTAAGAATATAAAACTGGTTGCTTTCATGTGGTCTTTGTATAATACCACATACAGGGCTGCTCATAGACAGGCCAGAATACAGGAATGTTCAAGTGCCTTGTGCTGGTCTTTTCCTCTTGTGAAGATTACAGTTAAAAAGGGCTCAGGCTTCTGAGAACAGCCCTACAAAGAATTACCCTCCCGTACCAAGATTTGAGTCCAATAGTAGATTTGTACTGAGGTCTACTACAATCATTACTACAATCATACATACCGGAGAAAGTTCCGCAGGCTGTCACTAGGGGCCAGTGTTAAGTCACTTTACAACAACAAAGGCTAGCTAGTTTATTCTAGAAAAATTATTTAAACCCATCTAACCTATGAAAAACATTTGTACTTTTATTAATGAGCTCCAATTTTAAATCAGACTCAGCAGAACATTTACAATGTGTGCATAAATTCAGTCAATATGTGCATATTTTGTGTTTTTGTACACAAGGCTTATGTGCCGCTCTGCAAACAATATTCTTTGTGCAAGCACTCCCCCCGCCCCCACCCCGGCAGGGTCTTGTTGGTGGATTTTTACAAGCAAAATGCCACCTGTGGTCTTGCTTATCAGAGAAGACCTAATTTTGCTTTTTTGTGCCTATACTTGGGTGATGATACTCATACAGCATTTCGTGAAATCTCTTGAGTGTGTTCCAGGATGTCTGATGAATTACGTCTACAGAACTAATGTAATTCCTGGAATAGCTAAAGAATCCTCAGACCAGCTACCCTTTGCCCAATGCATTTCTGCAACAGAACTGAAGCATCATGGTATAACAGAAGAAAAAGAGTGTTTACCTTGACCCATTACATCTAATTATTTTGAAGAAATCTCAGTTTCAACTAGTACAAATGCCTGCTCAAAAACGGCTCGTGAAGGTTCATGCCATCTTTTTCCCTTGAATGCATATGGAATGCCAAACAATTTCTTGTCCATTGCTAACAGCAGATGGCTCCAAGAAATTACAGCAGTAAAAAGATTTCAGCAGTTGCATTGAGGACTGTCATTCCTCAAATCCACTTGACACTGAAAGATGTTTGGTTTCTGGTTCCAGAATTACACCGTAGGGCGTTTGAAGGCTGTGCTCCATTCTCGGGGCTTTTATCTTTATTTATTTAAGTCCTATTTTTTATCAATTTCCCTTGTAATTTCAATGTATTGTGTATTCTGCTGTTGTCATGTTTGGTGGTTTTAAAGTGAGCGCTGCTTTCCTCCTTGTTAATTGGGCTGTTGGGAGGATGAGATATTTCTCAGTAAGGGAGAGTTTTAAGTGCTTGGCTGAAGGCTGATTAATATTTTAATACTCCTATTTATTATTGGTAGTTAGGGCAGTGTTCCCTCTAAGCTGAGTTAGTGTGAGCTAGCTCACAGTTTTTTAGCCTCAGGCTCACACATTTTTGTCTTAGCTGAGGAAGGATGGCTCCAGAGCAAACTAATTTATGCAGTAGCCAAATCACTCGCTCACAACTTTAATGCCAGTCGCTCACAAAGTAGAATTTTTGCTCACAAGACTCCACAGCTTAGAGGGAGCATTAGTTAGGAGTTGGTGATTCAGTTCAGCCAGGTTATTTACAACTCGTGTGGATTTGTGTGTGTGTGCATGTGTGTGTAGCCTCCCTTAAATACCTCCTTTAAAATTCTGGTGAAGGCTGTTCAGAGGAAGTTATTTTATTTTATTTGATCTATTACAACGGGGAAACTGAGTGTGGTTGGTTGGTTTATGTTCCTGATTCATGGGATGGTTTATGATCTTGTATATTTGGTATTTGAAATTTTTGATAATTTACATAGATAGTAATTAAAGCTATTAGAGATTTGAACATTTGGGGAATTAATTGGCTGAAACAAATTAATTAGTTTATTGACTAGATTTTGGATTTGTACTGAAAGATATTTGTCTTGAAACAGCAACAGTTCCTACTGTGTTGCATTTGGCATGAGACATTCTGCTGGACTCGACTGATCCCAAGGAACCCATTTTCAGTTAAGTTCAGACCTATGTGGTGTTTTCATGAACATTTTATGACATAAACGGTGAAATTGTAAACATGAAAAAACCTTTGTTCCAGGAGGGAGATACTGACAGACTGAAAACTGTACATAGTTCAGATGTGTTAGTGGTTGGCCAAAGTGATCCCAATACTGCAAATATAAATAGAATACAATAAGACAAAAAGGCAATTTAAATACCTCCAAATAATGCTAGATACAAGATATAGTAAAATCCTGGTCCTGTGGTCACTTCACTCTTGCTTTTCTAGAAGATAAATATGCCTATAGATCTCCTGATGTGTTCAGTCCAGGACAAGTGGGTCCTCCAGTTCTACCATTCCCAGCCATTCTAAGTGAGTCATGCTGTCTTCTAAATCTACTGACTTCAATGGACATAGAAGGGTATAATCCTGTTTAGGACTGCACTATGCGTCTTTTAGATGAGAATATCCATTCTCTTGCTACCCTTTTTGCACAAATCTCATTCCTGAGCACAATTCCACTGCTTTTTTCCCCTTTAAATTCCTTCTTCAAGTCCTACCTTTTCTGTGAAGCCTTTGGTTTAACTTCTTGGCACCTGTTCTTGATGTTTTAGATTAAAATGAAGCCTTTGGCTTAACTTCTTGGCACCTGTTCTTGATGTTTTAGATTAAAATGAAGCCTACATACGTTTAACTGTATTTGCTCCCATTCATCTTTTGCTGTCTTTGGCTACTTCCACGTGGGGAGTTTTCCCTGCATGGAAAGTAGGAAACCCTCCAGTAAAAGAGTGTCCAGACAACATTGTGTTCAATTTTTGCATGACTTTTTTGGCTCCCATTTTTTTCTCCTTTACTCCAGAGAAAAGAATGAAGTTTGAGTCCAGTGGCACCTTTAAGACCAACAGTTTTATTCAAGGTATAAACTTTCGTGTGCACGCACACTTCTTCAGATACACACACAAAAGCTTATACTTTGAATAAAACTTTGCTGGTCTTAAATGTGCCACTGGACTCAAACTTTGTTCTGCTGCTTCAGACCAACACGGCTACTCACCAGGAATCTATCTCCAGAGAAAACAGAAACCTCAGTTTCTCCAAAGTAAACAGGAAACTGCAAGAAGACTGCAGATGGAACATCCCAGGTTGCCACTATGGGGGAGGGGGCAGAGCTAAGCTCTGCCTTCAGAATGACCGTGCTAAGTTCCACAGACATGCCCTGCCTTTCATCCCTTTAAAGAGCTTTTTCCTTTTCCCTCCCAAGGCACACTGTAGTGCTACAGCATGGATAAATAAGGAAAATGGAAGTGAAGGGAAAAGGAAAGTCTCTGGGGTAGGGAAGAGGTTCCCAGTGAAACCACTGTTACATTTGTCCATAGGTGTGATGGGAAAAGGGAAAGCAGCAGGGTAGGGCAAGTGGCAGAAGTGATCAGCTAGGGAGCAGGGGTGTAGACACCCCTTCCTGCACCCCTTGCTGCTGTAGTGGTGGGAAAATGTTCACACACCCCATGTGGATTCAGTCTTCATTTTTCGCCCCTCCTTAAGTTGCCTTTCTTAAAGCCAGCATTTATATTGTAAATTCTGCAAGCAAAAACTTTGATTTCGTTGTTTTATTGACTAAAATAATATTGTCTTTCCTCTTGGCTCAAGGAGACTCTTTTTGCCTACGAAACCCTGTAAAACACTATGTTTCTCTGTAAAGCACACGTTACACTTCTAATATTAAAGTGGCTGGCCTCCACAATAGTCATGGCAGCAGCAAAACCAGACACCTACAAACAAGTAAAGCTCTCTGCATACTTGGAAGGACACAGAAAGAAAAAAGACTCTCAAAGATAGCCTGATGAGGACCGAACATGCCCAGAAGGCACTCAACATTGAACATACGAGTCTGATAAAGTGTGTGGGGGGGAATTAACCTGCTTGAGCCCCTGAGAGTTTAGAGAATGCTGACACTTTTTTAAAAAATTAACAATTTTTCAACTTACATAGCGTAAGTTTACCATAGCTTCTTACAAATAATAACACAACATCATTATACATAGAACTGTAAACCAGAATACTATTCAAACATAAATTATTTTTTGATATTATTATCCAGGATAATTTCTTTCCCTAACATAAAACTTATAACAGGATACCATATAGCTACAACATTTTTTGTTATACTTTACTGATGATGCATTTGTTAAATTAAATGAAATCTTTTGTAGAATAAAATGTTCCCATATTTTATTGTACCACTGCATAAGTGATTGGGGGGGGGGGGGGTTTGTCTATCCACTTGAGAGTAATAAGACTATGAGCACTTCCTAACAGATTAGCTATTAATTCTTCATTGTGCGTGTTTCTTCTAGGGTTTGGCCATTTTTCCAACAAAAGAAGTTCTGGGGAGAGAGGTAAGTCCACTGTAGTAATTTCCTTTATTTTTGTGTTTATTTCTGTCCAAAATTGTATAATAACCGGGCAATGCCACCAACAATGCATAAAATCCGCTATTTTTCTACAATTCTTTTTGCATTTAGGACTATAGGTCTGATATATTCTGTGCAGTTTAGTAGGTGGAATGTACCATCTCATAATCATTTTAACCATTTGGAGATGTACTGATATAGTATTTAATTTTCTAGTAGTTGATTCCCATATTGATTGCCAATCCTCATCTGTTAAAACTGTATCTAGGTCCATCTTCCATTGTTTTTGGTATAATGTTTCTGCTTCCTCTTTGCTCCGGTTAATTTGCCTATAAATTGTGGAAATAACATTTTTGTCTTCTTGTTTGGTCCAAAATTTGTTCTAGTGGTGTCATTGATCTATGCCTAGTAAGAATCAAAGCAGGGGATTCAAGTTAAGTGTTTAACTTGCAGGTATTTGTAGCAGTGTATCGGGTGTTTTATTTTGTCTTCTAACTCTGCTTTTGTGAGTATTTCTTGCTTATCTAAAAAATGAGCTATTCTTGTGATACCTGCCTTTTGCCATGTGTGGTACTCTTTCCATTCTTGACCTGGGCCAAATCATTCCTGTCTTAAATAGGTCGATTGTCCAGAGATACCTGTAGCAAGACTATCTTTCCACTTATACCATATTTTAAGAGCATTGTGTAAGAAAGGGTTGTGTGTTTTCCTACAAAGTTTTTAGTATCTTATAATTCCAGAGCATTTCATAAAGCGTGAGAGGTGCTAAGGAATCAGTTTCTATTTCTGTCCACTTTGGAATTTGTTCAGCTGTTGCAGCAATAATCAAATTACTTATATTGATAGCCTCATAGTACCATAATAGATTAGGAACATCTAAACCACCTTGGTCTTGCATTAGTGTGGACGCTTTTACTCTAGGTTTTTCCCTAGCCCATATAAATTTATTTAGATCTGATTGCCATTCCTGCAATTTTTTCCTTTCTACAGGGGAAGGAAGTCTTCTATACAGGTAAATATATTTAAGCAGAACAAAGCATTTAATTAGATTAATCCTTTCCATCCAAGTAAGTGCTTTTGCATCCCAGTGTTTCAAGGTATTTTATATTTCTGTGTGTAACCTATAAAAAATCTGTTTATTTAACTAGTTTAGTTGTAGAGAATGCTGACACAACAAACCAATCAAAAAAACAAATATTCTGGCAAGTCCCATGTAGTGAAGAACACACAGCGGTAACTTGTTACCAGGAATAATTGATATTTGTGGCGGTAATTTAAACCTTGTATAACTTTAATATTCATTTCATAGTAGCTGTTTCTGCTAGCAAAGGTTTTGGAGCTTGTTAAAATATAAATAATGTTAATGACGCCGCTGCTTTTGTCATTTTACATTAAACTGCTTGTACAACACTTACATATATCCTGAATTCATAAAAGGTTTAACACCTGACTGCCGGCCCCCCCATAAAATAGCGCACCAGCAAGAGAGAGTGGAACAATGACCAATAGATGGCAGTGCTGCTGTAAATTAATACCAGCTAGGAACACAGTGACTTGCCTGTTAAACCAGTAATCTGAACATTTACCTTGAAGGCCAGGTATTGCTTTGATTATTTTGTAATTGGATTCATGGGGAATAAACCAGTACAGAGCCAAGACTGCTAAAGAGACATGTACATGCTCTACAGGTGTGAAAGAGTCTCCTTAGAGATAGATTTTCAGTCAAGCTTGGAATGTACCTCTGAGCCTTGCTGCTGCATGCTCACTGTTCCACTTGTGGCGGGGGGGGGTCTGCTCTTCGTTTTGCAGGTTGTAACCTGGTCCAGCATTCGTCAAAGAAATCTGGTTCTGACTGTTCCCTCAAATACTTGGATCTTGTCTGTTTATAGCAACTTTTTATATACAGTCTTTCTTCCACCATGGCTATCAAAGTAGAGTATCTTACACAGAACTCCTGTGTCTCCCATCTAGGCAATGACCAGACCCAGGCCTCTTTTGCTTCAGCAGAAGCCCTGTTCAGGTGTTGATTCTGGCAATCCACCCGCGCATAAGGGAAGACTGTGCTATGCGTGATCCTGTTGATATACACAATTGCCATTTTGTGTGACTAGGATAGCACATCTATTTTCCAGCTTCAGTACATGCATCCATGTATCCTCACAAGTATGGGTTTCTGATCATCCACACCAAAGCTGAAAAAATACACAGGTTGCCTTATTCACACAAAATGGTGACTGCTTATATCAAGAGGACCATGCATAGCACAATATCCCCTTACATATAGTTGGATCACCAAAATTGTTAACAACTGGACAGGGATAGAGTTGCTACATCAGGTGCCTTTAAGTTATGCTGTGGAACCACAAGTTGTATCTTGTGTTGTAAATGAAGCATCAGTTTATATTCAGAGACATGTTGCTGGATACAGAGGTTCTATTTGACTATGTCAGTTACTGATGGCCATGACTTCCATGAATTGGTCTATTCTCTTTTTAAAGCCATCTAAATGAGTTACCTGTATAGCCCAGGCTAGCCAAATCTCATCAGATCTCAGACTAAGTAGGATCAGTACCATGATGGGAGACCACCAAGGAAGTCCAGGGTTGCTATGCAGTGGCAGGCAATGGCAAACCACCTCTGCCTTGTCTCTTGCCTTGAAAACCAAAAGGGGCTGTCATAAGTTGGCTGCAACTTGATGGCAAAACAACAACAATAATAAAAAAAAACTAGCAACCATCACTATATCCATTACAAATGAATTCCCCAAATGAATTTTGTATTCCGGGAAGTAATACTTCCTTTTGCCTGCCCTGAATCCACCATCCCTATGCAGTAGATCAAAAAGAGGCATTTTCAAACTAGATTAATGATGCAAATCTTTTTTAAAGACCCATACTTTCCAACATAAACACTGTTTATATCCCATTATACAGGGAAAAAGCATAACACTTCATTCAGACCATTCAAGCCTGATGCATAAAATGTATTGCTCTGACTAGTGTGTATATATACTTCTAACAAGACCACATATTGTGGTCAAGTAGGTTAGTGACCCATCAAAATGATTTGTAAAAAAAAAATCAGTCTTCCTCAAATTAAGTTAGCTACTATATGTTCTTGTCATAAAAAGATTTATCAGTTTTCTGGTGGCTCCATGGTTAAGAATACAGAATCTACTGGATAAGAGATCTAATATGCTTATAATAAAGTGATTATATTCTGAATGTTCCCATTCAGGAGCAGAATATCCCAAATGTCATTTTAACTGCAGATCTGCACCATTATAAAGTATACAACTCTTACTATTCCAGAGCAGGGCTAGTTTGAAGTAAGATACGATCCAAGTATTCCACGAAGCATGACACATTTATAATTCTTTCCAAATCAAAAGTTATTTTGTAGCTAATGCTTTACACACTGTTATGGAAGCAACCCTAAACAGATCTATTCAGAAGTAAGTTCCACTTTATTAAATGGGGCTTACTCCCAAGAAAGTGTATTTAGGATTGCAGCATATAAGGCAATTCTGCCCTCAAGAGCTCTGATGATATCACTGTATCTGTTTTCTAACAGTTGTGTAAATGAGCTACTCATATTGACCTCCTTCAGCCTCTATGGTAGAATTTGGGGGGGGGGGATATTTGGGCATATTAAAATTGTGCTGGATATGGAGACAAAATAGCTTTATTTTCATGTGGACTGACCTTGAAGCACATGTGATGACTGCTGCCAGTTACCTGTTATCTGGATCCCTTGAGCATACCTGTGTAAGACTTACACAGGCAGCCCAGTCTCCTGAACGCAACATGATCCTTCAGCAGTTTCTGCCACTATCTACAGATGTTCAGCATAGTCACTGGCTGCTCTATGCCAACCCATAACTCTCCTCCCAAAGACAGTCTGGGTGCATTTGTGAGACACGGAAAAGGATCTCCCATCCCTTTGTCTCATTTCGTTTGCAGACTGCACCTGAGCAGCAGGCTTCTGAGGGAAAATAATTCAGACAGTCTCACCGATTCAAAGAACCAATGGAAAAATACAGTTGTGTCCCACATCCACACAAATAAGCAAACAGGGAAATGCCCAGTGAACTATTTCCCCAGGATCATAGGCTTCTTGGTACTCAGTACCTATAGTTCAGAGTGCAAAGGAACCAGGGGAGCCGCAGAAAGAATTAACGTGTGTCAGACCAGAGGAAACTCTTCATTGACCTCTCCTCCTTTTTGTAATTGTGACAGATGGCCAGGTGTGACATTTTTCTACTGATTTCCTTCTGTTCCGGGTCATGCTTATTTGCTTTTGCTCAGATCAGCTGAAAATTCCACACAGGACTTGGCTTGTTTCCCCCAAAATATCATAGGAGAAGAAGAATAATTTCCTACAAGGTGAATATGCTCAGGACCTCGAGACTCAGTACAACGCTCAAGGATCACTGGAACCCAGGACCAAATTCACCACTGTCCTCCAACCTGAGCTGCAGAAAGGGGTCCTAGAGAGCAACTATACTTCTCTTGAGAGTTAGCTTGTATGGGAAAAGCCTGAAATCAATTTTACGATTGCTTTTCACCTTGAGTGTGGAGCGGAGCAAAGCAATTCCAGCAGGGCTGGGCCCCAGAGGCCAATAGCTAGTTCTTTATATGTGAGCCTAGCTACAATTGACATTAACTGAAGAGCCACAAGAAAGAAGTATCAGAGTCAATATCCACTGCATTCTTTCAAGGGAAAGAATAGCAGGCAGAACAATGTCTACACATGATAAATGGTGTTTCATCTGGTAATGTTAAATTAATGTCAGTGGCTATTAGAGCCGAGTGAATAATTTTGTGACATAAAATGAATCTGATGAATTACATCTCTTTCTCCTCATGGAATATCTATGAACCAATCTTTCCCTCCAGTTTTATTTATTATTTGAGATACTTCACGAAACTTTTTGCAAATGCCATTGCTTTATGTCCTCTAATATCTGAACCACCTTGCTCATTTATTCATGTAAATCACATATGGTTTTATTTCTGAATGAATAGCCAGGATGCCAGTGGAAATAAATGGGAGAATTAAAAAAGGAAACATGTGCATAAGTATGCTTACAGTTTGTCTCAACAAACTTTTATGCTTAACCACACAAATGTTCAATACCACCACAGCTAAACAAGTAATTGCTATTTATGCTACCTCCCTATTATTTTTATGCAGCTTTTAATGTGCAATTAATAGTGTAATCCTAAGAAGAATTATAAGTCCATGGAAGTCAAGCGGCTCAGAAGGGCGTTCAGGACGGGAGGGTAAGAACGCTGGCTCACATTTTTAAGACACTCACTGAAATTGCTACTGAAAGCTTTCTCTGTTTTTTGTTTTGTTTTGGTTTCCACTGCTTTGAAACTTGTAACTCTTATGGATTTATTAATTGTGTTTGGGGGGGAGGGTTTAAATTATTATTTTAATATATTTAGTTCTACTGTACTTTTAACTGCTTTGTGAATCTCTGGCTAAAAATGCAGGGTTAAAATCCTTAAAATAAATAAAGGTCAGATACCTAAATCTTGATCTATCAATTGGCCCACTGCAGGAGTTGCTATCAGTTCCCCAGATAAAATTAACTATGTTCCAATAAAAAAAAATCAGTTTTGTGTCAACCAGTGCAGAAATCTATGGCTCTGACTGGCTCTCCTGTCCCCTTGTAGTGCTTTACTGGCTTCAGATATTCATAGTGAGGGCAATGATAAGGTAAAACTTTAACAATGGTAGGTTAATTCGGTTGGATCCAAACATCACTTTCCCCCAACAGGAGGCACTTTGATCAGCAGAATGTAACTTCTTGCTTTTTCTCCCTCCAGCTGCAGCCCCCTGAGCTCCCCAAAATTCTGCTTGGGACTGCACAGACAGCATAAGGAGAGAATGATAAGGGAGAATCAGCAAAATTCACTCCTCCCTTTCCCAATGGGAGGAAATGATGCTGGATACAGCCCACTGAGTGAGATCTGAAGCAACAGTGTAATGAGCCAGAACACATGTAAAGTGCACACAGGTGAAAAGGTGTCCAACAATCCTCCTAAGAACATCAGAAAAGCCCTACTGGATCAGCCCAGTGGTCCATCTAGTCCAGCATCCTATCTTACACAGTGGCCAATACGTTCCTCTGGAGGGCCAACAACAGGGCATAGAGGCCGAGGCCATCTCCTGACGTTGCCTTCTGGCTCTGGTATTCAGAGGTTTACTGCCTCTGAAATCCTCCATTCATCTTACACTCACCTTGCATTGCCAAGATGGGCTGTTGTCAGATTAACTAGAGCTGTAGCGGCAGCTTCTTTTACCTCTTCATTGTCGCTGCTTAGCAACTGAACTAGCTGGGGAATTCCTTTAGGGGAGCAAAAGAAATAATTGTACCTATGCAGTTTTAAATTAGCTAGAGTAAAACTGCACACTGGTAAACAGAACGTAACACTGCTTAACAGACCATGGTTCTATCCTCCTCCATAACTGACTTACCGAGAGTTCCAGTAGTTTGTTTGCTAGCTAAATTCTCACACATAGCAGAGATTGCTTGAGCAGCAGCTATTTTAGTTCCTTCATTATCTGTTCCCAAAAGGGATACAAGACATTTTTCAACTTCTTCTTCATGCAGGATTTTTCTATTTTCAGCTGCATATAAAAACAACAACAATACCCAATAAATTATGGCAAATAGGTTAAAGAGAAAATAAAATGTCAAGTTTCCATAGAGATGATGGTGTTAGCATTTTTTTGGGGGGGGGGGGGAGGTTGCTTTTGTCTAATACAGAAAAAAGACATAAGGTGCACTAGTACGGTGTGCAAAATCTGAATCAAGCTTGATGTGAAATCTGCAAAAAATATGCAAGTCTTAGGAGCAGGTCGAAAGGATACGTTCTAATTACCAGCTTTATGCAAATAGGAACTAACAATATTACAGATTATGCCCCCCTTTAAAAAAACCCGCTTAATTCTAGAGAAATCAGGGATGCACATGCCTCCCCCTTCCTTCCTCAGCCTATCCTCACTAAGACATAATGCCTTTCCTCAATTAGCGCTAATAGGAGCCGTGTACATGAAAATTAAAAGGTCACTTTTCCAGCAAAGATGCAATGTACTTGACAGTTGCTGTACAAATCAAATTAATGCTCAGGCTAGCTCTGGTGAGTGGCAAGTTAAAAATGCACTCAATGCCTCTTCCACATAGGTGTTCAGATGAAAATAAAGAAAGGAGAAAGCTGCGCAAGCACTATTTCCTCACCTAGGGCAGGGCTGTCAAGAGTCACCGTGGACACTTTTGGGCCTAAACCCTTCCCACATCACTGGGACCCAAATAAAATATCATATAAAAACAAATTACATGATTTGCTGTTAGCAGGGACAGACTAATAATAAAGCACCATACTTCCCCCCTCCCAATACATTCCTCCCTTTTATATTCTACCCATCTCCCAAGGAGTTCAGGCACTGTAAACAGTGTTTCCAGTGTCAGGTAGTGGTCAGAGTGTTGGACTAGGATCTGGGAGCCAAGTTCAAATCCCCACTCTGCCATAGAAGCTTGCTAAGTGACCTTGGGCCATACACACCCTCCCAGTTTAACCTACCTTACAAGTTGTTGGGAGGATAAAATGGAGAAGAGGCAAAATGATGTAAGCTGCTGTGGGTCCCCCACTGGGGAGAACGGCAGAGTATAAATGAAATAAATAAATAATTTCCTGCAAGGCCACTCTTCCACTTCACTTCACTGAAAAGGCCACTGAATGTACGGGCATTTACTAGTGGCATATTTTCCATCAACTTGGGCCTCCTGAGAAACTGGGTCCCCTGGAATTTTGTCCTCTTTGTTCCCCTCTTAGCAGCTGTGATTGGAGGGCCAATGGTGGTACTTCACAGTTTGACGCCACTACGATACAAACCTACGTGCCCACAATAAAGTCATGCCCACAGATGCCTCTGCTCTTCATGCACGGTCAGCTGTGACTGAAGTGGCATTTTAATCTGATAGTCACAACATATAAAATCTGTCATTTAGTCACGGTGTAAAATTACTGCACAAATAGGACAACCGGAGGTACACCAAAGAAATATTCCAGAATGCATTTCATCAAGCTGCCTAAGGAAAAGCAGTGATTTATACATTGCTTCTCTCCCTTTCACTTTTAATTCTGAGGTACAGGTTCAAGGAGAACTTTACCCCCCACTGACATGTAGCTAAAAGGATCAGAGCTTAGATTTAATCTAACACTTATTTCAGAAAGGGAAGATGTCACTTTTAAACTGTTTTCATCCAAAAATTAAACCACTGCTTCTGTCTCATTGTATTTTACTTCACATTTTTATACAATTAATATAATTAAGCCAATAGAAAAGGTGGGGTATAAATATTTTAATAAATAAAAACTAATAAAGACAGTAATGAAAATTCAGTGTACAGCAAAGCACACTTGATGGTTTAAAGATCCAAGAGTGGAACATACGTGTGTATATACTGATTAAATGTTTAGGAGATTAATTCCAAAATTTGATTTCAAATAAAGCTCATTATCAGATCGTCTAGCTGTTTCACATTCCAAGATACCCCTTTTCATCGTTTTCTACACAAGTTAAACCTCTCTGGCGGAATATTGAGAAAACGCAGAAATAAGTTTTGTCACATCAGCGGTATGTCTCTCCAGACACTCTAGAGATGGCACTAACTGCGATTACCGACCAGTTTGACACATAATGGACTATTGCCTCTGGCCTGATGCTGGCCAAACATGTCTGGAATCTGGGCAACAGTCTCTAGAGGGTCTTCATCTTCAGCAATTTGTTTTTGACACTATTTGTTCCTTGTTACCTAAAAGTGTTCCTCATTTTTTCTAAACTGCAGTTATAATAAATCATATTTTAAAATTGTAAACATGAGACTGTATAGAAAGAAGTCATAAAACAAACATTTGCTTTAACTGTTGGGAGAAATAAATGAAAGCCATTTGAAAGCCTAGCTGAACTGCATTTCGTTTTCTAGTAAAGGCATTGGTCAAACGACATTGGTTCAAAATTCAAATGCTCATAGTGCTATACTAAGAACTGGCTCCCACTGAGCTCATGTTGAATTTACTGCTGAGTAAATATGGATAGGCTGCACATCTCTCAATACTGGAATCGCATTGGAAGTTGTGATGTCAGAACATTCTCCAGGAGACCAATGACACCAACGTGGGAACTTCCAACAAGATCTGCCCACCCAACATTTGAATGTTATAGGAGTGGTGTGGGATCTAATCACAAAAAAGCAGAAACCTCACTGTCATCAAGTCTGCCAAGGGGGTGGGGTGGGGGGGTAACTGAACTACATATTTTCTGGAAAAGCAAAATATATTTTAAAAATTGCTACTATCACTGCACCCTGAAAGAATAAACCCTATAGCAGCTACTGAGAGGAGTAATTCAAAACAAAGAAATCTAATCCCACTGTGCGGATGACTGTTACAATAACAGCAGACACGCCATTTTTCATTCCAATGTAGAGAAATAATTAACAATCATCATTTCTCAGTTCTGCTAGAAAAATACTCAAAACAGTGTTTATCAAACCTGGAAAAGACAAACTATTTTGAAATCACAACACATATTATGACCAATCAACACTGTAATTCACAGCCTGATCCGAAATGTGCTAGTTGGAAGTAAGCCCCATCAATATATATTTATTTTCATATACATAAGCTTAAGCCTGCAGCTTTAGAGCTACAATGTACTAGACTGGGTTTTTTTAAAAACTTCCTATATACTTCAAGTTGAAAAACAATTAAACTTCATACCATACTTAGCCCACCGCTGATTTAATCAACATTAATTGTCTGGAAGAAAGGTGGCATATTAATATTTTTATATATAAGGAGCCCCCTTGAGGGGCATCAACATATAAATACTGCAATCAGTCGAAAGTCTTGGTGAATAAGATGACCTTCTCCTGGTGCCCAGAGGAAGGCAAAGAAGGTGCCATAAAGGGAGCCTCACCTCAGAGAAAACCTTACCCACCTGAAGATGGGCGCCCCCAGCAAAGCGCCTCCTAAGCTTATCTTAACTGATTGGGCAGGTTTGCACAAGGGGAAATGGTTCAGAGAGCTGTGGTCCCAAATCATATAAAAGTTATAAAGCAGATGTTAAGAGAAAAATAAGAAGAGCAAGAATACAAAACAAACAGCATAAAAATCTCACTGAGCACCAATTAAAAGCTTGGTGTCATTTTTTTTTAAAGGTATTTCTCTCACATTTGAAAGGTCAAAATGGATTTATCAGGTTGGCCTGTCTAGAAAGGTTTACCTTAAGATATGGGGGAACCAGCCCAGTGGCATCAGAATCCTGTTGGATTTTATACAGACAAGAGGTGAGATGGGGTTTGTAGCCATGACAATTGTAAAATGTAAGCAAAATTCTAAAAAAACCAAGATATGGCAAGAAATAAGAAGCTTTTCAGCCTTAGAAACTGATTCTGAATATTCATAAATTAAAGTAATAGTTCTCAAGATGTTAGAAATCTAATAATGCATAGATGCTAGAAAAAAGAAAATTTAAGATTTCTGTCACAGCTTATGTCACCAAAAACCCTTGAGGGATTCAGAATCCTATTATGGACAAGAAAAACATTATTCTTTATATTATTACATTTTGTCACATGTTACTGCTGTTCTTTGATTGCGACTTGACAAATCACTATATGGTCAGAATTTTGAGACACATTTCAACAGTGTTCTTTCACCAAGTGCAAGCTGTGGGCATCCAGCGGGCTTACTTCAGAATTACACGGTGAAGCTGATACAGAAGACGCCCATTCTATTACTCATGTAAACAAAGAATAATAAAATGCAAAATTATTTTTAAAAATGAAGTGGTGAATCCACTGGACAGAGTAATCTAAGTAGTACTTTAAAGCCCGCTAAATCTTTGCAAGAAAAAAACCTGTCTCCAAGCACCCTGAGATCTACATGGCAAAGCCTAAGACCCTGTTATTGTTCTTTGAATGTATCACTGGGAATGAAAATACTTGCTGGGGGGAAACCTAAGATCACAGTGGCTCAAATAAAAGAGAAACACATAAGATTAAGGTTTGAGATACCAATATCTTCTGTGAGATTTTTCTTACTTACATGCTGTGCCTTACAAATGGATGGAGGAGGGGCAACATCTTAGCAAGTGCATGACTACAGGCAGGGCTGTCAAGACTGGGGCGGGGGGGGGGAGACTAGGTGTACAAAATTCTCAGGGCCTGGGTTGTCCTCGAGGGGCTTTTTCCTGCTCTGCCCAGTAGCCCCCCCCCCCCCCCGCATTTGCCATTGTGAAAGCATGTAATGAACAAGTAAATCCTACTGAGTTCAGATTTACATATTTCACTTTTCTCACTGTTTGCACACACACTTCCCCCTCACTTTATAAGAGCAAGCCCAGGAGGAATCTTTGACTGGGCCCTGTGGTGGATCTCAGCCCTTACCACAGGGTTCCATTTCACGGTATTACAACAATTTCTGAAAAGGGCAGAAGAAAGATCTGGTCAAGGCACAAAGGATGTATTCAAGATTAAGGCTGCAATCCAATGCATGCTTAAACCCTATTTAAACCTACTTCTGAGTCAACTCCCATAACATCAGAATGTATACTGCAAAAAACAAACCATAGGGTATTTGGGGTGTATTTCTGGTAGTTACTCTTATATATTTCCTAATAACCAGAGATGGAGGGCTCCTGAGGAATAAGTACATAGGTCTGAAATGCAGAAGCAAAGGGACATGTCTCCTAGCCTAAACCCTTAAATAGCACTCCTGTATTGATCTTTAACCCAATTACAAACATTTGCACTTCAGAACCACAGGCTACATTCTGTCATCGTAGGCAAATAGATCCTAACCATGACAATGAACTGAGTTGCCACAAACATGCACTAAAGACTTTTCTTAAGAAATGTGATATGAATTTCCGCAGTGACCTACGATCGTAAGCTGATTTAGCAATGGCTTTTGCTGCATTCTTCTGGAAATCAGTAAGTGTGGAAACTTCAGTGAAAGCGAGTAGTTTTCTGAGACCTCCTGTCTCCTGAATCAATTGCACAGTATCCGCATCCTCAAGACAGTTTGCCACCACTCCAAGGGCTTCCACATGCAAATCATTAAATTCCTTACAATCAAGAAATAAGGATGAGAAAGAGCTTTCAAAGTGCAAAAAAGCTGCTGTCATTTTAAAAATATTTTATTACTTTTCTAAAAAAGATGAAAACAAGCACAAACGTAAGCACAAAAAAAGAGTAAGACATAGTTCCACGCAAAAAGTTATACATATGAATGAATAAACAAGAGTATTAAATCACTGCTGAATAAATCATACAGAATACAGCTCTATGCATTGAGCCATTACCTAAATTTAAAATAAGAAATAAAAATCACTTGACATTTCCAGCTAACTAATAACAGTATCTGCCTCAAATGAGTTTCCCTTTCAAGTAAGTCAGTACTCACTTGACTGCATATTATGATACAAAACATGCCATCCATTGGGCCTCTCTTTAAAAAATGTATGTTCAAAGCATAAGGCTATATGGAGATTCTTTAAGCCTATACAAAATGTGTTATTGTTCTCTCTGAGACAATTAAAAACAGAAGAGAAAGTATTCCACCAACTCTCGAATGATTCTGAATACTAACCCTGTAAAAACTGGCATTTTACCAATTTCCAACAGATTTAAAATTAATTTTGTTTCACAATTTTCCTTTGAGACAAGTAAACATGACACATATTTTATAAAACTGTCTAATAGAGACAGAAGCTTTGTTTCATTCCAGTTACAGCCTAGTATACTTTGCTTTGAAACTAAAACTTAGATTATTCTCCCCTATATTGTGTTGTTGATAGCTGCTGATAGCATCAGCATCCCGATTACTAAAAAAAAAAAGAGCATACATTGCAAGGTATTTGCCAGGATTCATTCTCTTCTGTTGGATCTCAGAAGCCTGCCTACATAGCATCTTGAGCTGTATCCATGGTTGCTTGTCTGGGGCTGCACATGCAGTTGAACAGATGGTTAGTGCTGTCTACTGTGGCAACATTTAGTGTTGATCACCTGAGGGTTTTATGGGGAAGGGAGTGGTGGACTGATCCAAATCATATCTTTCCCAGCAACTGGTAAATAACACGGTCCATCTGTTCAATAGGAACATTATCTTCGGTTTAGACCATTAAACCTCAATATTTCATAAAGCCAGAAAGAACAAACTAAAGAAGTTCAGTAAACATTTTGCAAGAAGGTAAAAATGACAAATGTTTACAGCAAGCATTTTAAAACGTAGGTTCCCAGTTTGAAATGGTACCTTAGTTTCCAGTATCTTAAAAAGGTGATCTAGTCCTTGGTTCTCTCGTAGCATCACTCTGGTTTCTCTATCTATGGTAATTATACCTAAGGTTTTGAGAGCTAACAACTGAATAACTGGGTAGTCAGACTTCAGAAGTTCCAACAAAGGTGGAATCATATTTTGTTCACGAACTGCAGCACGACTCTGAAAATCCTGCAGTTAAAATACCAAACAAACTATTGGAAAGAGGTTCTGCAAAACAGGCACACATGAACACAAATGCAGTTAAATGAGTTGTTATTTTGAAGATTTTGGCTGCCTACGCTCCTGATATTTACAGTTATACACAGAATAATACTCAGCAATTGTATATAATTTAATACATATTCTCAATGAGTAACATTCATGTCAACTTAAAAATACTTCTGAATAAGGGAGCTAAAAAAGTTGAAACACCACATTATTTTTAAATGGCTCAATTCAATGCAATTTTGATGAATTTAGCTAAATGTGAAGATATTTACACACTTTACAGCACTTTCACAGCCCAGTTTTCTCTCTCCCCTTTTTAAAATAATTGATTAAGGTTGAAACTGTGTTACTAACTCTTTCAACCTTTTATAGCATACAACTCCCCACAAAAGAATGGCTGCTATGCAGTACTAAAATGGTAAAAATAAGAAAAGCTGTAAGTTAAAACAGCATTCTGCATGTTTTGCTGTTCAATTTCCTTTATCATTCTGAGCAAGCACCAGGTGCAGTTGTCCAGATACCTTACAACAAAGACAGCTAGCTAGCAAAAGAAGGGAAACAGCAAAATGTGATTCAGAATAAAGACATGCTCCGATGCCCTAGAAAAGATTGAGCTGTGAATTGAATTCATTACCAAGCTGATTCACTTACAGCCCGATCCACAATGCAGTTAAACTGGAGTGTTTGGATTTAAGCCAATTTGGGTCCATTGAAGTAAATGTAGCTAAATCGACTTAAATCCTAGTATTTCCTCTTAACTGGATTGTGGATCAGGCTGTTAGTCTAATAAAAGAACTCCTATACAAATGCACTATTCTGTTGCTAACCAGCATATGGTGACATTAACACTGATTGTGAGAGTAACAAATTACAATAACCCTCCTTCTCTCATGAAAAGGAGCTGTCAAAAGCATTTTCCTTAGAGTTACAAAGATGTGTAAAATCATGGTGTGCTATGCAAGAATAAGGCAAAAAAACAATTTCTGACCCCACCACAAGGACAGACATTTTCACAGCCCCCTTTCGCATGGGTCAAACAATTTTTCCACACAATGGAGAGATGATTGACTTTATGCATTCTAGTATTGAAGATTATTTCTTTTATATGCATGCAAATAGGGGTCATTACAGCCCTGATAACATATTTAATTGAAACTAAATTCCAATGGAATCAGTGGGATGTACTTTTAAGTAAACTGCTCCAACCCAGTGCAAAAGATACACAAATTACTAGCCCTCCATGGATGTGAAACAATATTGTATGATGGCCCTAATAATCTTTTAGGCAGCGCTGGAGAAGGGGAATCATACTCCTTTCCTTCCTCTTGCTTAATATGTGATGAGCATATCTGTGATCCAAGATGATTCTGCTATCACCTGTTAGGTTTACATGGACAGGAGAAGAGTGGGAGCTACAACCTTCTTCAGCACATCCAGTTCCAAGATGGGGTGGAGGTGTTTGGTGGAGACTGAAGCAGCAGGGGGGAAAAATGGTGTAAATGAAATTAGAGCCATGCTCCGAGCAATAACTAATTCTCCAAGCAATAACTAATTCTGAACTAATTCTGAATGAAGATTAATTGGCAAGAAAAGGTATACTTCTTTGTAATCAGCAATGGGGGGAAAGTCATCACCTGTACCATGCTATAGATGCATTCAATGCTGTTCTTCTTAACATCTGGATCAGGGCTGTTTAGCAGTCTGATAAGCGGTTCTAGTCCACCTTGCTCAAATATTTGCACTTTGCTGTTGTATTCAACCGCCATATGCACTAGACAAAGGCTAGCAAACTCATGGATGACTACATCTTCTACGGAATAAAAATTAAGTAGCACAATTAGAAAGTAAACAGTGCAGGAAGTGCTCACTTTATCAAAATGTGATCTGAAACTCCGTAAGCAGTCACTGTTAATCTCATTCTACTTGGATGTACTCATGGACAACAGCACCAATAAATACATTCATTAAAAATGCTTCAGTAGACCACAGTATTTTTAAAGAGTGTTATCGAACAGCAAAAATGAAGTTCCCACAAACAAGCACGGCAAGTTACCTTCTGGTGCCAAGCGAGCGATGAATGCATGGGTGGCATCTAGCTGCCTTAATGATTTTTTCACATCATCTACAAAGAAGCAAATATAGATATGAAACTATATATCTTGTTAATTGAAGAAATCTACCCTACAATCAGAACTGCCGAGGCATGGTTAATACCATTCTTTAGTCCTCCAGGGGTAAAAGATATCTCTGATTAGACTAGGAGCAATATCAATGTTGGAGCACACTTCTCTGAAAGAAGACAGGAGAACCATATTATGTAAATCCAAAACACTAAAAAGCAACCAACTACCAAACATTTTAGACTTTCAGTGCAATCCTATGCAGAGTCACTCCAGTCTAAGTCCACTGCTTTCAGTGGGTTTAGAGTAGAGTAACTATGCATAGGACTGCACTATTTGTTTGCCAGACAACATCAAATATACAATGTTCCATCAAAGACTGAAGAAAACTGTCAAATAAACCCTATTAGAGTACGATTTTGGCAACACTTCTGCAAAAGCTTTCATGATGGAATCTACCAAAAAAGAGTTTTTGTATGAATTATGAATTTATTTTCATTTTTTAAAATAGTTATCTTTTTAAAATTAGGTTCATGTCCACTTATGGAAGTTATACTGAAATGCTGTGATTTCAGTGATCCTTTCAAAACTTCTTCGCTTAAATGTTCTTCACCAACTTATTTAGCCTATTTCAGATTATAGTCTCTCCTACTTTCTTCCTGTTTGGGGGATGAACAGTAGCTTAAAAAAAAGAGAGAGCATACACTTTCCCACCCAATAAACCACTCTCAACTATGACACCCTGGATGTCCATGCAAGGATGTGGCAACTAGAATAGGGTACACACACATAAAATCCAGCATGTATAAACTCAAAATGCCAAGTCCATCCTTCCCCAACCAAAATTTGGGGATCAACAATGTAATTTGGTATTCTGCACACACATGCTGTTCTTCAAGCATTATTGCCCGGGAGTGCTGGAGGTGGGACAAGCAGGCTTTCACTGTCCTATCACACAAAGGGAGATGGTGGGGGAGACAGTTATCTATATCACAAATCCTGAGTTCCGATGTGGGTGAAAGCATTTGATTTCTTGTGATGTTCTCATCTCCATTTCACACTTATGGATTGCTTCCTCAGTGTGACAAATCCCAGTTGTGCAGTTATTGTCACAATGAGCATAGACGCATTCACAGTGGCAACAGATGGGAGGATTTCTGTACCTTCCTTGGTGGCCCCTTCTGGCCACCAATGGGCTTTTTGCTGGCTTAAAAAGAAATAATACTACTACCAGTCTATAAAGGCCTGGGGGGAAGAGACAACTAGGGGGGATGCAGTGGTAGAAAAGGAGACGAGTGTCAGAGTGAGGAGGGGGGAACAGAAGGAGGTGGAAGTAGCGGAGAAAGGGAGGAGGAGGAGGACTGGAAGAAACAGTAAAGGAATACGTCAGCAGCACGAAGTGGAAGGAGGGAATGAAGCGGGCCAAGCACAAGTACAGCACTGAGCAGGAGAGCCCAGGAAGATTTCAGTAGTGCCTGGACGAAGGAAACTGTGGACAGCTGAGCCTGATGTGTGGCAATAAAGGTGCTTTCCTGGACTCCTCTGACAAAGAGCGAGTTTGTGATGCCAGGGAAGGTGCCTTCAATGTACCCCTTCTTCACAGGAGGGGCTGACATGCAGTAAGAGGCATGTTGTGGCTCAAAGCTAGATACTTTTAAGGTCTTTTTCATGTGAATAGTCTGCGAAGGGGAAACAAAGAACACTTATGAACCCCAGTTTCTATGCATTTGTCAAGGTCTCCCAAATGGAAATCTAAAAGATTTCCTGCTATGAGAGAGAACTAACTCTTAGGAAGAAGTTATACCGTAAGAGACAGGCAGACCAGCTCTGGTTTACAAAATGGATTACTTAACAGTGAAACAATTGCAGCACACTTTAAAAACATGACACTGTGTCATTTGTCTAAGCCAGACATGCGCTGTCTGTGAGATAACAGCCAAATACAATCTACCAGCCACGTGTTGTATGCTGCCAGGTACTTGACAGTCCTCCTATTTTTGCTGTCTCCAGGCGGCAGACAAGAAAAACAGAAGCTTTACTCAAGCTCCTGGTGACCTGCCAAACATGGCTGCTAAGCTGCATTTGGCATGGTAGGTAAAAAGCTGTGCAAGTCAAACCTGGGCTCAACCGCCATCCATAAGCTCTAGGTTATTTCTCTGTATGGCCCCTCCACTTCCACATTTCCTGTAGAAGAAATGCCGTGGACAGGGAAGTTACCTCTACTTTAGCCAATGGGATTACTCCAACTCCACAATGCTAAATGGAGACAAATTGTTCTACAGTCATTCCTCTGGAATTCAAGATACTGTGATCTCACCGGCTGCATCAGTGTAATACTGCTGTCAGACACAACTGCAAGAAACCAAGTATATAAAAGGAAGATTCTTAACTGTGAGAAGCCATGATCCCAAGTACCATGGTGGCGTTCCTGCGGACAACAGGGTCCTCATGTGTAACTAATTTAAATAAAGGTTCCACGGCTCCAAGCTCAAGAAGAGTCAGCTTGTTCTCGTCACCTAAAAATATGAATATAGTAACATGACTTTTAATTTCAGCTACAAAATAGAGAACTGTACCGATTAATATAAACTTTTTATGAATGCACCAGAGTCCTAGAACACCAATATGACAACATTCCTCTTCCTTTCACTTTTCAAGCTTAAGCCTTAGAGTAGATTCTTTACAAGCTCCAGCAGACATTTTGTGGCTTTGCATTTGAAAGTGGTGAGCATGTGAGTATGTCTCCCTTGTATGAAACTTAAAGAGGAAAAGAGTTTTGCAGCTCTACAGCAGTGCTTTGCTGCAAGAATCAATTCAAATATACACCTTTGCACCTGGCACAGTCCTCTCATGGAGGGGGCAGTGTATTTGAAAATGATGTATCAAAATCTCTCTGTGCTTGGAGAGTAAACACAGTAAAAACTTCTTATGTGGAAGGAGGATTATGTTCTATGCCTTTTCCAAAGAAACAATCCTCCGTGTGCCTTCTAAGGTGGCACAGTCCCACAAAAAGGTCTCACCAGCAGATGTCTAAATCAACAGCCTGGAGAAGACAATGAGGACAGGACCTGTATCAGTCAGTGCCCTGTACCTTCAATATTGTTGATATAATGGTAGCAATATAAATTGACGATGGGATTTTTGTACAAAACAAATTTATTAGAGACTAGAAATATTTTTGAAAATGTTGTGAGAGTTGATTATTCAAAGACCAACCTTTTGCCGCAAATTTATAGAGAGATTCACATGCTTTAGACACAACTTCCTCTTCTGGGGAACTGAGCATCAGCACCACTGTTGCAGCTTTCTTGCTTTCAACTGATAAAGGATCAAACTAGAAAACAAAATGATAAAGATTACCCAAAAAAAGGGCAAATCGTATTGATCCTTGCTGCTTATTTTGGCAGCTCATAACAACTGACAAAGAAGTTAGATATTGAGCAGCCTTGTAATAAATAACTGGGAAATGCACATTCCAGTGCTGGACATGGGGAGGGTTTCTGTAAAAGAACAGAGAAAGAAATGAGAAAACACTCTGTGAATTGCTTCATTCCTCTCACCTTCCCAAAGTCAGTTCCCAAACTTTTGATTCTCTATTAACTCTCCAGCATGAAACTAGTATACTAGAGTTGGACAAAAGACACATGATGTTAACAGCTTGTTACTACAAACATAAATGAGTGATCTGGAAAGAGCTGGCAATGAATTACCCTGTGGGATGTTATTGACTTAGGACCCACACAGAAGTTTATGATTTGCCCAGCAGGATACCAATATTTTAGTCTCTTACAAGATTGTAGCCACTAATCATGTGTAAAGTTGACAGCCTCCTATGATAGATCTGAACAAACTGTGAATTCAAGACCCTTAAAATATAATGAACACAGACGGTTTTTTTTTTTAAAAACCCTGAATTACAGTATTGCCACTTTTGTCTTCTTACTCAAACAAGGTATCTCAGGCTCCCACACAAAAGGTCGGGAAAGGCATGAATAGAGATCATTATGAACTGTTCATTGAAGAGATCCGTTCAGCATGCAGGTGCAATCAAATGGCAAACAGGGATATAAAGAGGATGGCAAAGAAAAGGAAGGAAAATACAGAACGAGTCTGATGTCGTGACACAAACCTACAGTTCACCCTCACCTGGAATCCATGCACAATACTGGTAAAGTTATTCCACAAAGAGGAAGGATACTAAGAATAAGATTTAGTATTTGAAGACATAGCACTGTTTTTGTAGATGAATAAAAGCAGCCTGGATAAGACAACACAATACAATTATATTCGTAAGCAGAACAGAAGCTGTCATTTCCATTATCTCATCATAAAGCAAAGCTGAAACAAGACGTAAGTGAAAGAGTAGCCAGGTGTCAAATTTGTTTTAACAAGGTATGATTCGGGGGGGGGGGGGGGGGACAGATGGGCATGATTCAATTAAACCACTATCTTCCTCAACTCTAGTAGTAATTGTTAGTACTCTCATTGCTAGAGCAGTGATATATAGCAAGACACAGACATTCTAGATGATCTCACTAGTGTTTCAGACCAGCCAAGTGAGATATGACTCAGAAAGTAAAACACAAATAGTTCAGGCATTGCTAATTGTGAAAGTAGCAGAGTATAAACAGAACTCAACTAGATAGCTGACTGATGCATTTCCTATTAGTCCTGCTTCTTCTTGCGTCCTTAAGACTCTGGATGCCCTTGAATGATTACATAGAACTTTGGAACATCATATATCTACCTGTTTCTTACTACAAACTCTCCAAAGTCCTCTAGCCAATGTCCAAGTCAATATGAAGCCTCCTGTGAATTTACCATGTTGTTCCTTTGTCATATGACAGAGCTGGTGGCTCATAACCTCAAGTTCCAATTTCACAAAGTTTCTCGCCTGCCTTTTCGCACCTTTCCGTGAGCTCAGGCTATACTGCTGCTGACTGGAGCTTAGTATGTTCAGTGGGGTTTTTGCTCAGCTCTCTACACCGTTCCCTTGAAATGGGTAGAAATTATACAGGGTAAGTGCTCGGTGGATTGCATTCATCATGTCAAATGGGGATTAAGAAGGTTCTCCATACATTATGAATAAAGCTGGGAAAGTGTTGCAAGTCCCTTGGGGATCCAAAACATTCTTCAGGCAACAGGAATTACTTAATTGTTCTATACAAGGCAAGGCTCCAAGAAATTGTTGGCAACCTCTCTGTGTTGTTCTGATCACTGAATAGCCAGCAAAGCATTCTCTCTAGAAAATAATTCCAGCAAAGCAAGGCAGCCAGTTTGGTCAAGGATAGTAGCAGACTTTGGCTGTACGTGACACATTCTGCACTGCTACAGCGGATTTTAAAAACAGAACGGCCCTTCTTGTGCTGTCTTCACATAGGTTCAGATCTCAAACGCCAGCTCTCCATGGGGCTGAACTGGTCAAAGCACTGTCATGACAGGATTCCTGTTCAGCCAGCTGGAAGTGAGCCAAATATTCATTTCCATTTCTGACCTTTCTCAAACAGAGAACATGGCGCTACGAAATCCAGCTGCTCTGACCCTATTTAAGAGACTGTTTGAAACTGACATAGCATGAGAAAGGGCAAAACCTTGTCAAAGGCTTTTGCTCTTTATTTAGAATCAAACGGGTGAATGTAAAACTTTCCCAAAATAAGCCGTAAATTGAGTACTTCATTCTGCTCACTTTTTAAAAAAATGTTTCTTCAGTTTGAACCCTCTGCTTTTTATGACACATCATATCCAAGGACTATATTTGCAGGCACTATGCTGCATGTTACTACTGATTTCAATCTTGTTGTGCCTCATTCTACAATACACTGAAGCTTTTTAAGATGCATATGAAGCACTTATAATCATACATTATTGATCACATACTATTATAGTTAGTATGTAACTCTCTGTCATGTCTTAAGCAAGTAACTTTGCTCTGGTAGATACTTGTAAAATGCTGCTCAATTGGCCTCCCTGTAAATGGGGTAGCTTTTGCTGTCAGCCCACAGAAGGGAGCCACTGGGTGAAGGCTGACAAGCTTATTCTGTAGTAGGATTTTCCACCTAAAGGTACATAGCAAGCTTTGTGAAGTTTTTTTAATCATTTATTTTTGGTGCTTTTCAGAGGTTTTTTAAAATGCGAAACTAACTATCTCTGATATTATATTTGTTCATGTGTTATGTGCTGGAATTGGATTTAGTTTGTACACTTATTTTGTTTGTAATTTATAAATTTAGGAGGGATTGTTTTCCTTTTTTTTCATTTTACAGAGATAATGCTCATATGCATACAACAAAACTATCTCTTTAGAGAAGAAAAGAACTATCCACTGTAATAAAAAGATGTGTACAGACAATGTTTGTGAAAAATTCAAATGATGAAGAATAATGGCTTGTTTTAATCTCGCACCCAACCTCTTATTGCTATAAACAAAAACAGCAGGAAATAATGACAAAATGCATGAAGTGATAGGCAGAACTAACATCTTTATTCCATGGCAACAGAATGAGTCAGTAACTGGGGTGGAGCAACCATGGAATGTTCTAGAGCTAGCCATGGTCATCCTCAGCACTGCCGGACTTTACCACGAGTTTAAGAAGTGCACAGACCACCACAGATTTCCATATGGTAAACTAGTCATCTGTATTCATCCCCAGTGTAAAGAAATCAATGTTAAGCTGCTATATTGATTATTGATATTAAGTAAGATAGCCTATTTTGATACCTTTTCAAATTTACAAATATACTAGAATGCTGAGACTGCCAAACAACACCAAACCCTGAATTCAGCGTGATTTACACAGAGGCAGGCTGGCCCTTTAACTGACTGGGAAGGTTCCTGATAGGCTGCTGCCTAGGCACAAGCTAGCGCTAGCAATGACAAGCACAGGCTCAGCTGCTCCCACCACCCATGACTGGGGCAGTATGCGAGGAACTGACATGCAAACCTGCATGGCCAGCAAGGTCTGAGCCAAAAAGCAGTCCCTGTACAGAGGCTGCTTGGTTCGGGCCAGTGACAGCACGAGAGGAGGAGATAGGCATGCCTGTACCCATCATTGCTGCTGGCTGGGTATGAACCAAGCATGTGCCCCCCACAGAAGCACAGTCGGACATACTTCAGGGTCCCATCTGCCCCTGCTGGCCCACACAAGTAAAAAACACAGGCCAAAACTGCATGGCCAGATCAAGTGACAGGGATAGCACAGCTGTCAATACTGTATGTGTACTGGCTTCAGAATGGTTTTCTAATAAGAGTTTTGAATACACAGAAGCATACCCACTGATTTGAGGAGGTAAGAGGACACAACTGGGTGAATTCAAAAACTTTTGCACACACCTTATTTCTTAACACATCAGTCATTGGAGCAAGGTAGTGAAGTAAAAATGTACATGGGACTTTCTTTATCCTACACCCCCAAAAAATCTGCTCTCCAGATAATTTTGTGTCCCCCCCTTCTGCCTATGAGGTGGCCAGGCAGTCCAGAATGGGGGGGGGGGGATTTCAGTTTGCCATCTGGAGTTTTCATTTATCTACTGGTATTAATGTATTTTGTTTTTATAGTGATGTTTTTATTCATTGTTGTACTGCCCAGAGCCCTGCAGTGGCAGGGATGGGCGATTTAGAAATCTAATAAATACCCAGTCAAGAAAGACAGGGTATACCTAAAGGTTGCGGGGGGGGGGGGGGGGGATGATGTGATATACAAATGATGACCTATTCACTTGTGTGCACAAAACACTACACAGATAATATAACAATTTAAGAACAGAATGCAAACATCCACAGGCAACGAGACATAACAAAGTGTCCTATGTGTTTCGGCCAAGCAGCCTTCATCAGAGGCTGCCACGAAGGCTATTTGCCAAAACACCTATGGCACTTTGTTTATATTGTATTTGTATATTGCATTTTTTCAGTCTTTTGGTTTACTCCATTTTTTATACTAAACATGAATAGGCTGTCATTTGGGTCCAATCACACGCAGCATTAGCCGTGTGATAGGCCCGAACGCCGGCCGGATTTTAAGGGTACGATCACACGGAAACATCTGGCAAGCGTCCCGCACCCATATCGCCCCGCCGAAGAAGCGGAGTAAAAAAACACTGGGGAAAGTCCAGTAGCAAATGGGTTGCTACTGGTCACAGATGGACTTTCCCCTGTGTGATCGCTACGGTGCGCACTCATGGCGTTGGGGATAGTCTGCTCAGGCTATCCCAATGCCATGCCATTGTTTTTTCCCCCTTCTCAGTATGCGCATCATCACATACTGCCATAGGAAGCCCTCAGGGTGGAGATGTGATTCATCGATCCCCCGTTTAAGCGAATCGGAAAAAAATGGCAATCCCCCTCCCCGACTCACCCGCGGATGCATCTGATTATGCAGTGGTGGGCTGTGCCCACATCTACACAAGTCAATTTCCTCTGGTGCAAAAAGCCTCACTTCCCCCCCGGATTATCTCGCTCGAGTGACCGGGCTCATTTGATAGTTTTGTTTATTGAGGTTCACGGGTGGGGGCAAGAGTTGCTTAGTTTCAGCTTCATTGTTCATAGGCCTTAAATTCTTGTGGGTAACTTTAATGAAAACAAAAATTTTAAAAAACTTCCTAGAAGACAAAATTTTGGTTGCAACAACCCAGGGTGTTTATTTTTTTTCTTTTTGGAAAAAGAGGTTCCTGAACTGTCAAGAGAGAAATGAAATTTTCTATATATACACTGAGCCTGCTTTGGCAGGGAGGGCAGGATATATATTGAATAAAATAAAATAAATAAAAACTCACAAACTTTTAAGCATTTTTAAAAGAACTTTATTGAAGAGGTTCTGGTGCGTTCCCCCAGAAAAAAAGCCCTGCAAAACACTGTATTTCAGTGTTGGGCCGGAAAGGATCAGGTGTTGCAAACTATGAGCTCAATCCCCCAAGATCACTGTGATGAATTTTCCCCTATGCTAGCTATCTTAAAAGATCATGGAAGTAGCCGGACTTGTTCGCTTTTCACATTTCTGGCTAGTACTCTTCAGGTTCTTTTTAGCTCTCCAGGGAAACCTCCTGATCAGCCAGGAACTTTATATAAATGTTCTATCTCTGAGAAACACGCAGCCTTCCAGCTAACTGCTGCCTGCAAGCCAAAATTTTGTTCCTCTTCTCTGCCCAAGCTTGCGTGATATGCTTGTTACGCTGTACTACTGTCTGCTTTTTTGGATACCAAAAAAATCAACCTATCCAACCATACAGTTTGTTTTGTTCTTGAAACTCAGATCTAGATGCAACTCAGCTTGGATTAATTTTTAAAAAATGAGATACTGCCAATTGGCTACGCTTTGGAGAGCAAAAGTTGAAAGTGAAGTCCTCAAGCATGGAAAATGTCTCCTTGCAAAGCACAAATGGAAGACGGTGCCTCCTCCTCAGAAGAAGCCATGTTCAAGGGCAGGAGTGGATCTTTGGCTAGCAGAACCATGCGCAAAATCCCAGCAAACCTCAACCCTTAACTCGTCAGAGAAACCGGACCTCAGGCTTTCTGTCCATGAGTGCCAGAAGAAAGTGCCTTATATATAAGGCTGTTTGTCAAGCTGCTGGAAAAAAGAATAACTGAGATTTATGATGCTGACACACAGGGATGGGACTAAATCATATTTTTTAATGATAATCTCAGCAGTTTAGCAAGGTTGGCTGTATTAGACACACAGAAATATCAGGTGTGGAGCTGAGTAATGCACACAGCTTTTGAGAAGTGTTCTTACACAGTATGCTGCCAGGCCTATAAAGAACGAGAGTCTACAGGACCTACTGTGGGATCAGTAGGTGGTTATAGGGCAATAAAACAGTCAGTCTTGACAAAAGAAAGAGCAAACAGAATTTGTCCGAGTAGCTGACATGCTCAGCATTTGTACTAGGGCTTCTTTGTTTAACATATAAATGTATGGTACATAGAAAAGGGTGGTGTGTGCAGGTGATAAAATAATTTATGCCTGCTAAAACCACAGAAGACTGAAAGGGGCAACTTCAAAAGGTCAAAACTACCAAACACTGATGGCTGACCAATAAAAATGATCTAAAATTCAGTTCTGATAGCGTCAAAATCCTGTGAATGAAAGTAATCGTAATGACACAGGTTTCACCTTCCGAGGTAGAACAGATTAGCCCAGTACTTGACCACCCTCTTTATCTTCTTGGCATTAGGCACCACTCAGTGGGACTTTTGTTTCCTCCCTAGCGCTGCACAGATGAAGGCAGCACTAAAAGAATTAAGAGATGCCCTGCCAGATTCCTTGAATAGTTTCGGCTCAATATTCCAAATATCGTTTATGGATTATTTCATTAACACTGCAAGACAGGCAGAATAGTCTTTTTAATCAGTCTTTTTAAAAGAATCAGTCTTTTTTTTTAAAAACTTTTTAAAAGAATCAGTCTTTTTTTAAAAAAACAATTTTATTTTTTAAAGTAGACCAAAAAACCCACAAACATAGATACATACAAAGTTTGGGGGGGTTCCATTTACATCATTATTTTGTCTGTTAAGTTACCTCATACATTATCTAACTGTATTTTTAATTGTTTCCATCATGTATTTTTATGCAAATCTTTGCTTATAGTTAAAACTATAGTTCAAATTTTCTTCTAATCTGGTTGATAATCATCAGTCTTTTGTTATTAAAAACACATTCTTATCTTTTCCAAAAGTAACAGCATTAGAAATGCTAACCACAGTTGATGACAACTACTCACTTTCTTCCAGTTAGATATGTTGAATGAGTAATTAAATATTTAAAATATGAACAGAATACCCAAATCAGTGGTAAAAGATGGATTTTGGAAATGAATGTACATGTCTACTTAACTGGATGGCACCACAGTTGAAAGGAAAGGCAGAGGGGAAAGAGTGTTTCCCCTTTGCATACACAGCACCATATGTTTTATATTAGAATTGATAGGTCAATCTGTTCCTACACCAGACTGCTTCTTTCCGCTGCTTCTATAGTGGTGAAAAACTTAATGCGAAGGTCCTCAGTCAACTTCACAACATAAGAAACAAACACTATGGGAAATGGAGGGGCATCCCGACACCACCTGATCTTGGGAGTTTTTCAGAAGAATTCCACAATGACCATGAAAAGGAATTCGATCCCACATTTATTCTGCAGTTCTCTGTTTGGATCATTCCAAATTCTAATATTAATTGATGGCAAGACTCTTCATGCCTCAACATTCACACAGATCAACTGCGGCAGTCCTACATTTAACAACTGAAATAACGTCAACATTCAATAAATTAACACATTATCACTAACACCTGAGACCTAAAAGCATTCAGTGGTAGAAATATTAATTCTCTCCATTTCAATGGCACTTATGTCCATGTACTGATAAGAACATAAGAAGAGCTTTACTGGACAGGCCAATGGGTCATCTAGTCCAGCATCCTGTCCCAGTTCCTCTGGACAGCCAACAACAGGGCACAGGGGCCAAGGCCTTCCCTTGATGTTGCCTCCTGGCTGTGTGGTTCAGGCGATTAGTGCCTTTAAATGTGTTGGTTCCCCTCAGTCACCATAGCTAGTAGCCACTGACAGACTTATCCTCCATTAATCTATCCTTAGCGATTAGGCCCCTTGAGAGCCAGTTTGGTGCAGTGGTTGAGAGTGGCAGGCTCTAATCTGGAGAACCAGGTTTGATTCCCCATTCCACCACATGCATCCAGCTGGGTGACCTTGGGTCAGTCACAGTTCTCTCGGAGCTGATCTCTCAAAAGCACTTCTCTTAAAGCTCTCTTGGCCCCACCTACCTCACGTGGTGTCTGCTGTGGGGAGAGGAAGGGAAGGAGATTGTAAGCCACTCTGAGATTCCAAGTGGACGGGGTATAAATCCAACTCTTCTTCTTTTTCTTCACACTTACGTAAGGAGCTACTGTATATGGACTGTGTAGTTTACTTCTGCTGATAAACTTCTTTCTGTTGCACTGTAAACTTCTTTGGCATAAATGTCTTTTTTAAAGAATACCTATTGCTCAAACAAATATTCCTCTCCACTTCTGGATAGGGTTGCCAACTCTGGGCTGGAAAATTCCTGGAGATTTGGGTGTGCAGCCTGGAGAAGGCAGGTTTTGGGGAGAGGAGGGACCTCAGCGGGGTATAATGTCACAGAGTCAACCGTTCCAAGCAGCCATTTTCTCCAGGGGAACTAATCTCTGTAGTTTGGAGATTCCAGGAAATTGTAATTCCAGGAAATCTTTGGGCCCCACCTGGAGATGGGCAACACTACCTTCTGGATGAGGATCTGTGTGCTTAAGATGGGACTATAAACCTACAAACATAATTCAAGATTCTATTAAAGAGTCAGATGCTTTGTTGACACGGTCAAGATTCACAAATAATCAGATGAGATGTATAGTTCAAGCCTACTAAACTATGCCCCACGAAGAAGCATAGTATCCAGATTTTAAAAACGAGATTATGCATTACTTTCCCTTCATTTTCCTTTTACAGCTGAAATATATATGCTCCTGGATTGTTTTATACATTTGCAAAGTGGAGAGGGACAAGGCCTACAGACAAGATTTTATAAAATTATTGTGACTGGTTGCTCTGTTTATGCACATATTCCAAACAAAACAAAAAAGAGATTATTTCTGCAAGGGACAAGGGAAGGCAAGTGGGAGTAAAAGCCTGAAGGAAGACAGAAAATTTGGAGGATATAATTGTGGAACTGCTGCATTCTTAAAACAGGCTATATTTTATAAACTTACCACATCCTTAGGAGGAGGCTCCACTTCCTTTTTAATTTTTTTACCCATTCTAAAAACAAACAAAAGAGGAGAAGATGAACAAATTACAACTTTTTTAAAAAAGAAAAGGCTCTCTGAAAATAGAAAACTAGGATTCAGGAAGCAGGCTGGTCTAAACCTTTTCCCCCAATAAGGTAGTTTCTTTACTTGCATGGAATATTTTACATGAGAGAACATTCAAAAATGGCACCTGTCTTTTGCAGTCTAGAATAGTCCGTTATACTTGCTTGGGTTGGGGGAGAACACATTCAGGTCGGGTTGCCAGGTCCCCTCATCGATCTGGTGCGGGGATTTGGGTGGTGTTATGGGAGTGGGTGAGGATGCCCCAAGCCCCGCTCCCAAGAATGACCACCCACCTGGCCACCCCTCCCCTCCTGCCCGATTTAAAGGGCTTCAGCTGATTGGAAGGGACCACATGGCCCGCAGACCAGCTGGAGGGCCCTTTAAATCTAGCGGGGGGCAGTCACTGGATGGCCCTTTAAATCTAGCAGGAAGAAGGGAGAGGGGCAGACTTGTGAGATGACCCCCACTGGGGGGGGGGGGCTTTTGATCAGACAGCATTTTGATTTCATCCTAATTTATTTCTGTTCAAAATTTTAGAGTAAGTCAGGCATAGTAACAATATGTTTCTGTAGTTTTTCTGGATGCTTGTGGGACAGATCATTCATAAGGCATGTACAATGCACTGCAGTTATCCGACAAATGTGTCAAAAATCTGTACTATTCCTTGGCATGTAATAGCAATGCTATGAGAACAAAATGAACTCTGAAAATAGCATACTGGATATGAAGGGAACATCTGGGGAAATAATTCTGAATCTGAACTCAAATACATTTGGAACCAAAGTTCTTTGTTTCAGTGCTGAATGGAAGAGCAGCTCTTTATGATGGGGGCCAAAATGGGGCCTATCTACTGTCTGCTTTTCCCCACCTTAATAAAAGCCACTCACATTAGCTGTGAAAACCTCCCCCTTACTCTTATGCAGAACACAGAATGGAGTTCAGAGCCAGTTATCAGTAACAAGTGTTTTGAAAAGATCGTATTTCTTCCTTTATTAAACAATTTCATAATTTACAGATAGGAATTGTGTTTGGCCTACATTAAACATATTTATTAAAACAGGTAAATGGAAAACTGAAAAGAAAGCAAGCTGATGGTCATTATAGAATATGATCAAGACAATGAAAGCACCTAGAAGACTGATGAATATGGATCACTGCCAATTAAAAAAAGTACTTTGAAAATATAATCATAGGCTGAAGACAGACTGGTAGTCTGCCGCGCCTCCGGGGCACAGCAGACTAAGGCAAGGGGAATTTCCCCTGCGGTGCGGCGTTCACACGCCACTGGAAGGAAGCCACCTGCAGCGTTCAGACTGCGGGCAGCTTCCTATGGCGGCATGTGGACGCCGCGCGGCTCCCCCTCCCGGCGTGCGTTCACACCCGCTCTGGCAGGTGGAACGCGCACCGCAGCAGCCGAGCACCACTTTGAAGTGGTGCTCGGCTGCTGCGGGAGGAGCGCGGCGCATCCTCCGCTTTTGAAGCGGAGGCAGAGCGGCCGAGACTGCCAGTCTGTCCTCAGCCATAGAAATAACTGTAGATCATGAAATAAAACTGAAGCAAAAATTGGGATCTACTACTGTAATTCACAGGCTGATTTTCATACTATACATCCGGGGTCCCCAATGTGGGTGCCACAACACCAAGCCAGCACCTTTCCTGGTGCCCCACCTATTGTTTTCAGAAAGTGAGCAAGGCCAAGTGGGGCTTTTGCCCCACATGTATTCTGATTGGTCACTGGAGATCTGATTGGTTGTGCAGATTTATTTTAAAGCTACTTTGGCAGCCACTGCACAAGGATCACCACAGCACAAAGATCTTCACTGTGTGACTAAAGGCAAGGTTTGTATATGCAAGAGAGTATTTTTAAACAATATGTTCATTTAAAAGCCATCCTGTTAAGCTGATCTTCTGCTTGAAATGTTCAAGAGTTTAATATTTGAGTTATGCATGACCTCACTTCCTGACATTTTGTGGTGGGCTCTACCTCTTGTGGCAGTCATTCTGTGGTTGGCTCTACGTCCTGCAGCAACCTGTGGTTGCATCTACCACCTCGTGTCAAAATTCCAACGGTACCTATAGGTTCAAAAAGGGTGGAGACCTCTACTGCATATAATCATGCTGTGTGACTACTAAAACCACTGTAACCCGATCAATCCAGCATAACATACACATTAATAATGACATAAAGACAGGCATCAGATTAGGAAAGTGTGAGTGGTGTAACTGAGGATCACAGTAGAAAACAGTGTTTTGAATTAAGGATATGGAGTCATTTTTCTAAGCAGTTAAACTCAACTGCGCTCCCATAACAGAAATGCATGTACAGTAACTTATTACAAATTATGTTTGAACACATACACACACAACCAGACTGTGGGTAGACCTACATTATGAGTGATATATGGATTTCCCAACCAGTGTTTGCAGAGGAGACTCAAGAGGAGGGAAGGGGATGTTTAACCTTCTAGAATCTCCTGATTCTTCTCCCTACAGATCTTGCAAAATTCCTAAACAAAAGCGTTCAGGCTTCCCACATAAAAAGCGATTTACCATACTGATTTTATTTTGTCTGTGATTCTATGCACTGAGCTTAACAATATATGCTCCTTAAGTGTGCCATCATATATTTATAACATAAATGGAGTAACGTCATCGTTTTGCCTCTGGGAGAACAAAGGGTATCCAAATAGCTTCAACGACAGGAAACAAAATGAACCAATGTGTATAGGGTACTTATTTTAAAATCACTGAATTGATTCTACAGGGCTGTTAACCTTGCCCTCCGATTTATGACAGTGTTAAGTGAGTATCCAACCTCGCCATCTTGAACTGATCAGACGTTTTCCTCCCTGCGAGTTGTGACTACACAAGCTTCGTGGTGTTGGAGAATCAAATTTTCACCTTGGGATTCACTTAAAATGTTTTTGAAGCATGAACCTTCCAAATGTGCTGCTTTTGTATATTAAAAATGCATTTTGAATTCAATAACAACAATTAAAAGCACTAAGATTTGTGAAGAACAAGCATTCATATGAAGCAATTATGAGGTTATTGGGCTAACAGCCTTTTGGCCTCACTTCAGAAACTTAATTACCTCCTTTATTGTGGCGCCTACAAAGAGGATTCAAATAAATTCTGCCTTTCCCAACAAGTACAGCTAGTTCATTGCTTCATTCTCAAAGCAGAATAAAACAAGTGATGTTTTTGCATATTAGCAACCTAAAAAGCGAACACATTGTTCTATTTAAGGAGAATTATCTCTCCTAGATGACCCAGGCTAGGCTGATTGTGTCAGATCTCAGAAGATAAAAAGGATCAGTCCTGGTTAGTATTTGAATGGGAGACCATCAAAGAAGTCCAGGGTCACTGCACAAAGGCAGGCAATGACAAACCACCGCTGTTCATCTGTAGCCTTGAACACCCTGGCTGCAACTTGACGGCACTTTCCACCACCAGTCACAACCATGTACACAGATGTTGAGCAATTAAGGAACAAGTGCCCTTTTGCTCTCAGTTATGCAAATAGATGGTTGATTAGCTTACACAACTGCTACAGAGTGATATAATCATTACCACTTTGAGCCAATACTTTCCTGCTTTTATTCATAAAAGCCTCATTCTTCCCAAACTGTGTTCCCCACATGAACAGAGTAAACCATATTTAATATACAGCAACAGAGGTTATTTAAAAGACAGTACTCATACGTGGACAAAAAGGAAGTGGATGACAGACTCCTCTGTCATGTTGTGGCTGCACCTCACAAAATTTCCACTTAGGCTGAGGACAGACTGGCAGTCTCGAAAAGTGGAGGCAGAGCAGCCGTTCAGACGGCCGCATCTGCCCCGAGGAGGTGCCGTGCTCCTCCCGCAGCAGCCGAGCACCACTTCAAAGTGGTGCTTGGCTGCTGTGGCGTGCGTTCCACCCGCCGGAGCGAGTGTGAACGCGCGCCGGGAGGGGGAGCCGTGCGATGTCCGCATGCCGCTGTAGGAAGCCGCCCGCAGTATGAACGCTGCGGGTGGCTTCCTTCAGGCAGCGTGTGAACGCCGCGCCATGGGGGAAATTCCCCCCGCCTTAGTCTGCCATGCCGCGGAGGCGCGGCAGACTGTCAGTCTGTCCACAGCCTTACTGTATGAAAGAAGGAGAGGGAAAATGAGTTACCGTTTTTTAGCTTGCAGAGTAATTAAGGCTGGAGTAAACATGAAGAAGGCAGTCCTGTTGTCTACTCCATCCATGTATAAAGCCGGGTCTATGCAGAGGATCTATTTTTTTACAAAAGGTTGCCCAGGAATGGGGCAAACAGAACCCCCAGCTTCACTAAAACCCATCTCACTGTGCTCTATCACTGCAGGTACTTTTCTTCTTGCCTGACTCCAGCGGCAAGTCAGGAGAGAGTGAGCAAAGTGCCTGAAACAGCAGCACGGGGAGTTAAAGCAGCTCAGGGTTCAGCTCCGATCACCTACATACACCTTTGGCTGCAAAAATTAGACTCCCCCCCCCCCCCATTCATCATGAACGGAGGGGAAATCACTTAAGTAAATAACATGGTTGCTCCGAATCCTACAGTTTCTGGGACATTCTCCCTTCTCCTTATTATACTATCCATCTGTCAAGGCCCCAAGCCTGGCTCCACTGGGTCACCACTCCTTTTTACGTGAGCAGCACCCAGCCCTGTGGGTCTTTGAAGTTAAATGCACACAAATAAAGCAGACCTTTGTAAAAATATATAAAGGCTTATTGAACAATTTTTTTAAAAAATGAGTTATCACTATGCAGTATAGTCTCTACTGCTTAGCAGCAAGAAATAAAAAGGCTAACTTTCTGTCTAACCCTTAATACCTGGTATTAGATGGCACACCTTCTTGCAGCATAGAAGTCCAAGCTGTAGCCTAAAGCGTTCTATACATCGTGGTCCATCATGATGTAGCATAACATATCAAAGCGTACCAGCATGGCACAAGCATAAAGTTAGTATGGCTTCCCTCTGGTCTATAGCCTTTTGCCCTCTGGCACCAGGTGGTTTCTTGGATCCAATCAGGGATCTCACTTGATGGAACTAGGATGCTTTGCCTCACACCATCTGATTCCAAATAGAGACAAAGGACAAAATGCCAAAAATGCTGATTCTGTCCATTGACACCACCATTCCCCCTGCCCAGGTTCCCACAGTCGCCAGATCTGTTTTTTTCCATCTTAGGCAGATTAGGTTACTGAGATCCTATTTTTCTCCCCAGGACTTAGATACAGTGACCCATGCAAAGGTCACTTCCAGGACCGATTACTGCAGTTTGCTCTACATAGGCTTACCCTTGAGGCTGACCCAGAAGTTACAGTTGGTACAAAATGCGGCAGCATGACTTCTGACAGCGATGCCTGTGTGGGCTCACGTTCAGCAGGTGCTCTGCCAATTGCATTGGTTGCTGGTTGAGTTCTGGATTCACTTCAAGGTGTTGGTAGTAACCTTCAAAGCCTTATATGGCCTGGGGCCAACATATCTGAGGAACCACCTTTTCCCATATACGCCCAAAGAGTGTTACACTTTATGGATCAACATCTCCTTGTGGTCCCTGGCCCGCAAGGTGTCCGTCTCGCCTCGACCGGGGCCAAGCCCTGGCCCCAGCCTGGTGGAACATGCTCCCTACTGAGATCAGGGCCCTGCGGGATCTTCTTCAGTTCCGCAGGGCCTATAAGACAGAGCTGTTCTGTGAGGCCTTCAGCTGAGGTGGCGTACATCCATATATGACCTCCCTGAGGTCTCTGTCTCCCATCCAATAATACCTGGCTATATCCATCCACACCAACAGGCCAGGGACCTCTCACAACCAGCGAATTTCTGTCGTTGGGCTGTGACTACCAATTTTAATGTTATACTATTGTGTTTTAATATTTTAATTATATTTATTGTACTGCTATTATGTTGTTACCCGCCCTGAGCCTGCTTGCAGGAAGGGTAAGCTATAAATGCTAAAAATAAAATAAACAATAATAAATAAAAACATCTGAGCAATTAAAGACACATTTAAAATTACAATTCAGTTACAATACATGAACAAACTATACCAGAAGGAAGGCCAGTAACTGTAACTGGGAGCAGGGCTATTTTTGGGCAGGAACGCACAGGAACGGAGTTCCAGATGGCTTCTAAGTTGGCCACACCTACAGCCTCCCCCCCCCCCCCCCGAGTTGCCCAGGCACCTCGCAAGCCACAGGGCATCTGGGGAAGCCGATCCTGCAAGGGAGCTGCGCTGTCATGGGTGTGGCCTAATATGCTAATGTGTTCCTGCGGTTGGGTGTGGCCTATTATGCTAATGAGTTCCTGCTGGGTGAAGAAAGAAATTGCAAAACTAATTTTATTGCCTTAGTAAGCTAATTCTTTGGAACCGCAAGGCCAGCACAGATACAAACATGCAAAAAGAATTACATTGTATGTTTGCGCTTCAGCAAAATGCCTATACAGAAGCTTATTGTTCCAAAGTTGCAACTACTTACAATGGCTTATTATTCCTAGCACATTCTAGCTTAGAGAAGATGCATGAGAAAGTATACCGATTTGCAACAATGTTTAACTTAACATTCCTGATTCCTTTCCTGTAATTGACACGCACAAGAATGAAATAGAATACCTTTGCTTACAAAAATAGTCAAATGTGTAGAGATGACACTAGTTCCATCCTACTGAAATTCTCCGCCTCCTTAGTATAAAAGATTAAGCCCAACTGTAAACGGGGCTCACTTGTATCTGAAACTGTTATTCAGATTGAGCCTTATGGTACCATACATTTTTGGCTTTTTCTATTCCTGGTGTCTGTGTGCCTTCTTCCTGATCGGATCTGGTTTTTGGGCTTACTGCTTCACTGGGCTTTTTCTACAAAAAAAAGCCCTGACTGGGAGTATGGCCAGACAAAACAAAAACTCCTTGCTTGCTGGTACAAGACACCGACAGAGGGAGACAGATGAATATTCCTGCAGAGGGAATTTCAAAGTTTTGGTGATAAATCAGAGAAGGCTCTTTCTTGGGTTGCCACCCATCTAGCCTCAGATGGCAGGGGCAACCAAAGCAGGGCATCCAGATATGACCAGAGTGTACAAGTAGGCTCATATGGGAGAAGGCAGTCCTTTTTAACCTGCCCCTCTTCCAAGAAGCTAAGGGGTGGGGGGTATATATAATTCTCCCTTTTCCATTTTATTATAACAATCCTATGAGGCAGGTTAGGCCCAAAGTCACCCACCAAGCTTTGTGGCAGAATGGAGATTTGAATGGAAGTCTCTCAGGTCCTCATCCGACATGCAGCCTGCTACGTCACACCAGCTCACAAGATAATACCAATATACCAATTTGTGAATCTTTAACAGACTTACAAGGCTACTCCTCCTGGAATATCCAATTTAAAATGTACTATTGGTGAACAATTTAAAAATCTGCATATGTCATGTGGCTAATTCCCTGAAGGATCACAGGAACAACCAGCTTCAACAATAAGCTAGAAATATATGTTACAAGGAAGGCACATACAAGGTACTACACAATGATGTGTGACTGGTGAATTCATGATGTAAAAATGGACCAAAGAGAGAAAACAGAAAGCTGAACATAAATAGTTTCTCAGCTGATAGCCATACATTGGTAGAAATTCTCAAAGGCAAAAATTGCCTTTGAAAGTCAAAGATGAAGCTAGCATTATAGCACCAATCAGAAGAATACTCCCCTCTAAGGGTAATATTTTGCAACAGGCATTGCAAAATAACTCTGCCCAAACATTTGTATGACCTACGAATGGGGCCCAGTTTGCAATTCTCACTCTGACTACAGAAAATGTTCTCTCTTATCTGCAAGACTCCAACGTATTTTTGCACCCCATAGATGTGCCTTGATTGATGCACAAGGCATCTACTTTCAATATCAGACCCAAAACACAATGTCTGTAATCATTTTAAAAGCAAAAGCACAGCTTGTGACAAGGCTGAATAGCTACCCTTACAAAACCCTAACTTCTTTCCTTACTTCCCATGAGTCTCTAAAAGCATGGATGACAGAAGGAAAAAACAGCCACATTTTATGTTTTGCCTACTGAGCACAACATAAATGAAAGCACCACCAGATATGCTACTTACGGTACCTTTTTATCAAAGAATCAGAGGTCATTTTTGAGGGCAATTACCTCCTCCAGGGAACAGGCAGCAAGAGGAAGATGTAAGCTACAGAGCTACAGAGCAGTCATTATTACTTGATCTGCCTATGGAACCAACACTATCTTTCACTAGGAAAGATCATAGCTGAGTCTCTAGGATCTTGCAAATCCTTTTCAGCAGCTACTGGAAATTCATTGGCAAAGTGTTAACCAGCACAACTGATTTCAGCTGGGATGGCGGTAGCAACCTATTTTTATATCTCAGATAAATTTAATGATTTGAAGACTTTTTGTTGTATTTTATTATTTTATTAAAGCTGCCTTCAGTTTCCCACCAGCTTGAAAGCCAAATAAAACATAAGCAATACAGATCAAGGAAGGAGATTTTTTTTTTCATGAACAGTGGTTGGATGAGATCACTATATCCTCTATAAGATGCCTCCTGCAACCACCACAATATTAACAGTCCTGTAAAGTAGGGCCACAGTGGTTCAGAGGTTAAGATGCCAAGCTGCAGACTGGAAGGTCTGTAGTTCGGCAGTTTGAGACCCTAGTGCCATGTGAAAGAGTGAGCTCCCATCTCTGGCCCCAGCTCCGGCCAACCTAGCAGTTCGAAAGCAAGTAATTGCAAGTAGATAAGCAGGTATCACTGTGGTGGGAAGGTAACAGTGTTCCGTGTGCCTCGGCATTTAGTCATGCTGACCACATGACCAGGGAAATGCTTTTGGATAGCTCTGGTTCTTCAGCTTGGAAACAGAGATAAGCACCACCCCCTAGAGTCGGATACAACTGGCTTTTGAGCAAGGGAAAACTTTACCTTTACTAAAGTAGGTCAGCCCAAGAGGCCAAAATGACTAAACTGATTATTTACATCCTGCCTTTCTCCCCAGTGTGCCCCAAAATGGCTTACATCCAGTGTTCCCTCTAAGCTGAGTTAGCGTGAGCTAGCTCAGTGTTTTAGCCTCCAGCTCACAGATTTTTGTCTTAGCTCAGGAAGGATGGCTCCAGAGCAAACTAATTTATGCAGTAGCCAGATCACTTTAATGCCAGTAGCTCACAAAGCAGAATTTTTGCTCATAAGACTCCACAGCTTAGAGGGAGCATTGGATGTACATCACTCACCTCTTTTCCATGTTATCCTCTTGACAATCCTGTGAGGTAAGTTAGGCTGAGAGAGTGTGACTGGCCCAAGGTTACCCAGCAAGTTTCCTGGCACAAATGGGGATTCAAATCTGGGTCTTCTAGATCCTAGTTCGATACTCTTCACCATTACACCACACTAGCTCTCAGACCATCACATTAATTTTCCACAAATTTTACAACAAAGATCTTACCATATATGGAACGAGAAATGCCAGCTGTCCAATAGTTACTGGAGCATACCAGAGAATATCAGAAGAAAATTAGTTGCTGTTTCATAGATTACAGCAAAGCTTTCAACTGTTTGGATCATGAAAAGCTATGGACAGTTTTAAAAAAACTGGGAGTGCCACAACATCTGATTGTTTTGATGCACAACTGTACTCTGGACAAGAACCTACTGTTAGGACTGAATATGAAGAAAGAGAATGGTTTCCAGTTGGCAAATGAGTCAGACAAGGATGTATTTTATCTCCTTATCTCTTCAAGCTATCTGCAGAACATATAAGGAAAACCGAATTCGATTTAGATGACAGTGGAGGGAAAATTGGAGGAAAGAACATTAATAATTTGAGATATGCAGATGATACAACATTACTGAAAGAAAACAGTAAAGACTTGAAATCACTACTGATGAAGGTTAAAGCAGAAAATGCCAAAGCAAGGTTATAGCTGAATGTCAAGTAGACAAAAGTAATGACTACTGAGGAATTACACGATTTTAAGGTGGACAATGAAGAAACTGAAATTGTTAAAGAGTTTCTATTCTGTGGCTTGATTGTTAACCAAAAGGAAGACAAATATATGGGTTCTAGATCAAATCAAGCCTAGAGGCTAAAATGACTAAACAGTGGCTATCATACTTTGGTCACATTGTGAGAAGCTAAGACTCAATGGGAAAGACAATAATGCTAGGAATAGTTGAAGTCAGTAAGAAGAGAGGAAGACCCAACATGAGATGAATTGACTCAGTAAAGGAAGCCACGGCCTTCAGTTTGCAAGACCTGAGCAAAGCTGTTCATAATAGGACGTTTTGGAGATCATTAATTCATAGGGTCACCACAAGTCAGAAGAGACTTGATCGTATATTTATTTATTAAATTAGGGATTTTTTTTAACTGCCCTCCCCTGTGGAACAAGGCGGTGTACATCAACTAAAAAACATTCACATAATAATTCACAGCTAAAATAATAAAATTCACAATCTACATTAATTCACAATCTACATTAAAATTCACAATTAATAAGATACAGTGGTCAGAATGTGCCACTGCCTCACTGGGGGAAGGCACAAAAACAGGAGTGCCGGGCGGATGGGAAACCATCGCTGTCCTCAACCAAATGCCTGGCAGAACATCTCTGCCTCACATGGCCTGCAGAACTGCATTAAGTTCTGTAGAGCACAGATGTTATTCAGCAGAGAGTTCCACCAGGTTGGGGCCAGGGCAGAAAACATCGTGGCTTTGGTCGAGGACAGCCAGATGTCTTGTCTACTGATTCTTATCTACTGAGCATAATGTCCTTTGGGGGGGTATATATACAACACACAAACATTTCTATTTTTAATATAACTTTGTTTCAGATTATCAAAACAAATCTTTACTCAATTTTTTTCCACTTGCTTCAAACCTTGGCTCATGTGGAATCCCATCTGGCATTAAAAATGGTTAAGGATGGAGCCATCATAAGTGATAATGATGCTTAAGGTCACTATGGGAAATTCACACCAGAGAGTTAAGGGGCTGGGGAGAAGAAGTTTGTATTTCATGTTTAACCACAGTAAATTGCAAGCATATGAATGCAGTGACCTATAGCGTTATAGTTGCCCAGGCCTTCGGGTCAATTTACTCCAGTTTTAACCAAAAGAGAAGACAGACTGCAAGATCAACTCTCAGTTGAGAACACTAGGAACCAAACCCTGGGCATATTGTCAAATTACTCTGGAAAGGAAACATATTTCCCTGTGTATTGTACAATTCTCAGTGTAGTCAATAGACACTCATTTGTGTAATTAAAGGAGACAAACAACAAAACATGATAAAGTCTATCCCATCTCTGCAATCAGAGGGTTCTTTAGGCAGAAACCAGATTTCTCGATGAAGCTACTCTAGCAATCCCTTGGAGGGAATGCAAGCTGTGACAAACAATCTGAATGAAAAAAGCTTCTAAAAATTATGTGTGAGATTTCAAATGTCTTGCTGAGATGCACAGAAAAATCCTTCCTCCCAAGAGGGACAGACTGTAGGAAAAAGCATTTTAATATGAACCTAAAAGAAATGGGACATGGCAGCTCCTCCATCAGTTCTTTTAGATGAACAGCAGGGCATTTTTATCAAGAAAATTAGGAGGACCTCCCTCAAAAGCTAATCGTATCAAAAGGGTTATAAATTAAAGTGCTTCTTAAGAAAGTATCAGTATAATTAGATTAAGTTCTGTTTTCCATTTCTAACCTTAAAAATGCTGTGCGTTCAGAGTGAGTACATTAGTTCATGTTTGCTATATAATAAGCAGGCGACACCTAATTAAGCTGAGGCTGGAAATGTTGATTTAATGTTGTTAGATCAATTAGTACATCCAAATACATTTACCAACCACATTTTTATCCCACCCTTTTTATCCTCACAGCAGCCTTGCATGGTTGGTTGGGTTGAGAGAGACGGACTGGCCCTAGGTCATCCAGTGCGCTTCATAATTTAGGGGGCGATTTAAACCTGGGTCTCTCCAGCATGGCACTCTAACAAAATCACTATATCTCAATGGCTGTTTCCACTCATTCCCACTATGCAGAAGGCATGCCAATTCAATATTCTAAGGTAGTGATTCCTGTGGTGGTACTAAGGGTGCCATGGTGCCTGCTAGTTTGTTTCCTGGCTCCCACTTCCATCTTTCTTCCTTCTCTGGATACCTCTTTTAGGCTGTTTTTACATCTGACTTTCCCGCTGGAATCATTCTAGTTCCAAAAAAACCTGCCCACACCTCTGTGCGGTGTGAAACCGTGCTGCTACTGAAATGTCCACATCTACTAATTGCCCTCCTGTGGTCAAGCTAGTATTCAACCGGCTTGATTCTGCTTTAAACAATTGCTGTTGATTAGTGCACTTAGACCCCCTGGAGTGAAATTTCACACCACTGTGAAATCAGCACAGGAAAAGACAGCAGTCAAACTACTTTAGAGGGGAGGTGTAAAATGAAATTACAACAGCAGCCTTGAGTCCCTAAAGATGACATTATGAAATTCTAGCAATTATGACCTCCAATGATTTGTTAGGAACTTGAAAGATGCATACTCCAGAGAGGCATTGTTTCCTAAAGCCCTAAAATCCTCTCACAAAAGTCAGTATCTGCTCTGCTTCTTTTCCTCATAGTACTTGCTAAATTGCTTAAGCCAAGGCTCATTATGCTGTTATAGGAGAGACATTCCCTGAGAGACAGAACCCTTAGCCATCCCTAGCTGTGATGTTGGCAAGAAGAATATTAACTTTGGGATCTAAACAAGGAAATTTACTGATGTAAATAGAGAGCAAACAACAAGAGCACAGATTGTTCAGCTGTGACACAGTAAGTCCTCTGGAGTCAAGGGGTGGGCAGGAGGCACTAGCCAAAGTATGAACAAAATTAAACTAGCAGAACAAACTTAGAGTCCAGTGGCACCTTTAAGACCAACAAAGGTTTATTCAAGGTATGAGCTTTCATGTGCATGCACACTTTTTCAAATACACTGGAATGGACGGTAGAGTTCAAACTTATAGACAGAAGCTGAACAGCAAATTAACATGTAACATGATAAAGATGTTTTAAGATATGCAAAGACAAAACTATGCAAAGACAAGCTAAGATTATAAGGTCAACAGTTGTTTTGATTTAATTAAGGGGGGAAAGAACAGCAAAGCAATAAATATGTCAAAATAGGGGATAAATGCATAAAGGCATCTTTCCTTTTTTCTTTTTTCTTTTTGCTCCCACGAATTAATTATTGCAGTACTGCTTTCATTGCTTCATCTCAGACCACCCTTAAAAATGCAGGCTGACAAAGAAGGCTTGGCACAGGAAGGTCTCCTGGAGTCTGAACCTTCTTAGGGAAACTGACCAAATATTCTGAGGTATAATTAGGATGAAACTTTTATTGCGCCTCAATAGCTAGGCTGTATTTACACCACATCCTAGCATATGTTTGTGGGGAAAGCAACTTGGGAACTGAAGATCAAAAATGTATCAGTGCATAGTAAGAAACATGGAAAATAACAGGCCCCTATGCACACTTTTAGAAAATTAGCTGTATTGATCAGTTCAGGTGGTGCTGATGGGGGAATCAGCCAAAAACATCTCCAGTGGTAGCATACTGGGGGAAGATTCAGCTCCAGTAATCTGAGTTCCCCTTCTATGTTTGAGCTCATTAGTTTCCCGATCTCCCACGTTGTATATGCAAACAACATGAAGGACAAGCAGGCATAGTTATGTCTAGTTTGGCTCTTTCTTCTGAATAAACATGCTGATGATTGCACTACAGAGCTATATTAGTACCTACACTATTCTAAAGCAGAACTGCACAAGGGCAAAGTTAAATTGTAAAGGAAAGAAAAGTTGGGAGAAGAGTTTATGTTGCAAGTTTACTGGGGATGGGGAAGGAGGATATGCATTTGGAAACAGCCCTCAAGGAATATAAGGATACCATATTGTGGATTTTAATTTGTGGGTCTGACTCGTATACCTGTGTTCAGATTGTACACCTGCATCCTACCATACTGCTAGGAAGTAGCACTACCACTCCAGCAGCAAAAGTGTTAATGATGAAATTACATTTTGCTTTGTAATAACGATCGCTAACTTATACCACTGTGTTTGCGCACATTAATTCATTTGTCCTTCCCTCCTCTCTCTCCCTCATTGACTGTTTTAGACTGGAAGCTCCTACACGGCAAACACCTATCTTTGCCCATGAAACTGAGAAGGCACCAGTGTTCCCTCTAAGCTGAGTTATTGTGAGCTAGCCCACAGTTTTTTAGCCTCCAGCTCACACATTTCTGTCTTAGCTCAAGAAGGATGGCTCCAGAGCAAACTAATTTATGCAGCAGCCAAATCGCTCGTTCACAACTTTAAGGCCAGGAGCTCACAAGGTAGAATGTTGGCTCAGAAGATTCCACAGCTTAGAGGGAGCATTGGAAGGCACCCTGGACACTGCATAAACACATGACGACAAACAGTTCCAAAAGTGCAGCGAGAACCAATGCTCTGCACCCTCACACAATTCTTTGGCACCCACCCAGCATCTCCATCCACAGCAGCCAGGGGTGGAGGGGCTATGTATTTTACGGGGAGAGAAATCTGCGTGGGGTGCTGCCCAGAGCGCACTCCCACCCACCCCCCGGGTCTGGAGAAGACCACTGGGGCCCCCAGCTTCGCCTGAGCACCGTGGGGGGTGGCGAGCGAGGAGAGACTGGGAACAGCGGCGGCGGCGCCACCCCCTGGGTTCACTGGGCTGACCTGGGCCCGGCAAGGAAGGAAAGACAGCAGCGGCACCAGTGCTTTCTCTCCAGCCGAGAGGACCAGTCAGAGGACCGAGGCAGGCAGGCAGGACCCTTTCCCAGGTCCGCTTTGGCCTCCCAGCCCTCTTCCCACCCACCGGGACAGACTTCTGAGACCTGCGCGCCTCCCAAAGCCTTCACTCACGCTGAGGACTCTGTTTACACGTGTAGAGGCGTTTTGAAGACCTCCTAGCGTCTCTCCCGGCACTACGTCTAGGCTTTGCCGGTTGCTAGGTTACGCCGCCGAAGGCGAAGCCCAAGGGCGCATGCGTCGTGAAAGCTTCCTGGGTCCTGGAGAGCCGGCGCAGGGGCTCCTTCAGTCATGCGCGGCGGCTGCTGCTCCCGGGTCCAGCCTGTGCGAGGCAGCCGCTGTTGTTTTTTTATTTACGCTCCCTCTCTTTCCTTGGAAACCTGCTTCGCTGCCTCACGCCTACGCTGCAGCAGTACAGGGGTGCCGTAAATCAGAAGTATGATCCAATATTGAGCCTTCACACCCACGTCCCTTCTGGTGCTGGAAGGAAGGGATCGCTTTCTTGTGTTGTTTTTGCAGGGCGACAGCTAGTTCCCGGACTGCTGGGCTTGGAAGGATCCAGTTACTAGCTACGCGGCGATCCTGGGTTTGGGTGCTGAAGGGAGCAGGCATTTTTACCAACGTTTCTTGCGTAATGCGCGCCCGCAACCGCTCGGCTTGTTCCAGTCCTCTCAGGCGGAATTAATTGCGAATAACATCCGTTTGTTTTCTGTTTACACAGTTACTAGCGTATAGTAGAATCTCTCGCGGCTCAGAACCAGTACGTCGGAAGTGAGCACAATTCGCCCGTTTACAACCCTTTGTTCTTTTTTCCTAAACCGAACACACACCTTTATACCTTGAATAAACCTTTGTTGGTCTTAAAGGTGCCACTGGACTCTAAATTTGTTCTACACAGAGAGACGGTTAAAATTGGTCCTGCTGAAACGGGGCGTAAAGAGAGATACCGAGGCATTTCTTTGTGTCCATAGTAAGAGGCTAGGATGTTCGTGAATATTCAGCATTATCCCTTGTCAGCTTTCCTCCAATGGTTCTTCCCTCTTCTCCTATCAATTGTATTTAGCTGATAATGAAATGTAGATGGTAGACTGGGGCAGGTGCCTGTTTGCCCCTCCAGCCTTACTTTGTATTTAAAGAGGGTATTGGAGAAGCAGTTTAAATCTGCCTGACCTGAGTTCAAATCCCAGCTCTGGGTGACTGGAAATTCATAGCACCTTTAAGACCAACAAAGTTTTATTCAAGATACAAGCTTTTGTGTGCATGCATGCTTCTTCAGATACAATGAAATCGAAATTACCAGTCCATACATACAGGTAGAGGGTGAGCAGTAAATTAGTTTAACAGATTCAAGGATCAAACAGGAAAAGGTTACAATACTAATATCAGAGAACTTAACAATCCTATTCCCTTCTCCAAGTAGGTAAGCTTCCCCCCCCTGCAATTCAAACTCCTTTACTAGTCTTTTGGATATTATACATTCCAAGGAAATGCACTGTTCTTAGTAATAGTAGGTCAAGATAATAGCAGTAGTAATAGTAGTAGGGTTATATATTTATTAGGAGCAGGTGAGAGGTTAAGATGCTGTCTTGCAGACTGGAAGGTTTGTAGCTTGGCAGTTCGAGACCCAGTGCCACATGATGGAGTGAGCTCCCGTCTCTGGCCCCAGCTCCTGCAACCCAACAGTTCAAAAGCAAGAAATTGCAAGTAGATAAATAGGTGCCACTTCAGTGGGAAGGTAACAGCATTCCACGAGCCTTGGCATTTAGTCATGCCGGCCAGAAGACCACAGAAAAGCGCTGGCTTTTTGGCTTGGAAATGGAGATGAGCACCACCCCCTAGAGTCAGAGTTGACTGGCTTTCAAGCAAAGGAAACCTTTACCTTTTAAAAACACCACAAAGTAACAGGCAAGTTTTTGAGTTTAGTAGAACTATCTCTGGGCTGGATCAGAAGAGGGGAGGAGATATAGCCACACATGATAAAAACACCTCAGTACACAAAAATAGGCTTAAAATGGAGCAAGGAAGGTGTTGCATGGATTTATTTAGGTTAGATTGTCCTGGATGCAAAAAAAAAAAGTTTTGGGTGGCACTAAAGGTTACTGGTACAGAGGAGGGATGGCTGCTGTTCCTCGGGAAATGCAAATGTCAGCAGTTATTCAGATCTGCCTCCAACACTCATCCGAAGATCCTTCTTGTACTAAGTGCTGCCTAACCAAATCAAGGCTATAGAATGTCTTCACCCTGTTTTAAGTCTGTTTCAGACTACAAAATAAGATTTTTCATTCTGTCTAATTACATCAGTTTCTGGCCATATCTCTTTTTTGCTTAGTGTGCACCCTGAAGAAGAGTTATAGAGAACTCAAAAGCTTGCACGTTTACCTTTAAAAACACCACATTTACATAGATAAGTGCTGTCAAGTTGCAGCTGACTTATGGTGACCCCAACAAGGGGCTTTCAAGGTAAGGGAGACGCAGAGGTGAGTGGCCATTGCCTTCCTCTGCAGAGCCTTTTTTGGGTGGTCTCCCATCCAAGGATCAACACTGCTTAGCTTCCAAGAACAGATGAGACTGGGCTATAGATAGATCCTAATGATCTATCACCTGGCTGTAATAAAGGCATTGCCTTACTTGTTTTTCTAGTGGACCAGCATAGCTCCTTGCAATGTTTGTCTGTTATGGCGGATTTCCCATAGTGATACTTGTTTCCCAGATAGTAGAGTAAATATGTATGAACAATTTTGGGTCAGATTATCCCACCAGTACACATACAATTTATACGTTGCTGGATACTTCTGTCCTGGAAATGAAGGGGGTTAATGTGTCTGATCTAAAAGATGTATTGAATCAAGGGCTAACAGTTTGCAGGAGGTAGGTGAAAACCTGGGGGTAATGATTCAAAATAAAATGATCAAAGTCCATTCTGATGTTTGTCTTGATACTGACATTTGGTGTGAATAATATTATTAAGAATGTTTGCTAGCAATTATGATTTGACAAGCAGGGAGGTGGAAATCCCACCCCCAACTAGTCCCCTCCACAGCTTTCTTCCCCTCAGTCCTCTTGGAGTCTGTACTTCCCCAAGGCCTCTGCTGCTACCTGCCTGGCTAACTTGTTCATCAACTAATACAAACAACCATGATCTAGTTACTAAGATCTTATTTTATGTACATTCCTCTTATATTACTTAGACCTCTGAAGTCCTTTAATAATAGATACTAAAGAATTTTACAGTACATGTACTTCTTCTATATTGAATAAAGTGCTTAGGTTGAATACCAGTCCATATAGTCACTCTGAATTTCCAATTGTCAACTTCTTCATCAGTTCAAAGTTCTATGTGACAGTCCCTCCTATCTACGTTGTAAGCGTCAGTCAAAGACATTCTTCTCTTATAGCACATCCATGGCATCCCATGCCAACAGGATGGCTCAAAAACCCGTTTCCACTCTTCTTCAGGGCAGATTCCACAGCCGAGGGGTCTCGTAAATCCTCTGTTTGACAATTTAGTAAACTCCGCTCTGTGAAGTGATTCCGTCAGTAGCTTTCAGACTTGTTCGCCTGCCCAATGATGACAGCGGTGGCACCCATCTCCTACCTGCCTGTCTGCATCCAATTTCCTTCCCTGCTACTTCTTCTGTCACTTATGTTCTGCAATTACAATTAATCTCCCTAGAGATCAGTTCCTCCAGAGAAAGTGGCTGCTTTGGAGTTGGATTCTATGAAATTACTGTCCCTAAACTATGCCCTCCGCAGCCGCCACTCCAAATCTCCAGAAATTTCCCAAGCCATTGTTGGAAACCCAATTGCTGCCTTGCTAGCCAACAAACTCAACTGTGCCACCTCCTCCCTTGCTGCCTTTACCTTCACTGCCAACTGCCTGGCTTGCTTGTTCACTCATCCAGCAGCAGTGCCTCTCTCATCCTGTCTACCACCTCGTTGTTCCTCCCAGCTGCCTTGCTTGCCCATGCCTCCTTCCCCCCACATCTGCCTGTCTCACCTAGTGGTGGCGCCTCATCCTGTCTTGTGTTGCCTATTTAAAGCGTTGCTAAGCAATCCTCAAAATGGTGGCTAAGACTCTGTGGCATTGTGTAAGTTCTGTAAGTTGAGGTTCGGGGGATTTTTAAAAGTCCTCTTTTTATTTATGGATATTTATACAAATGCGGGTTAAAAAAAAAAGGAAAATCCTATTCTATGTACATGGCCCAATTGTGTTGATTTTTTAATCTGCATTGTGGGGCCATATTCAGAATTATATACATTTTGAGCTTACTACTTCTCTCTGGGTTTCATTTTTACAGATACGAACAGTATTAGTATGAGCCTTGGTATTTGGAGAGAACTGGGCTATCTGAAGAATTGTTCAACTCCCATAATGAACCTGCTTGAGGATTAAGATCTTTTCTCAAAGGCCCCCACTTTCAACAGTGATCTGGGTTGCTACCAAAGGCAGGGTCTTTTTGGTGACAGTGGTGCTACCTCGCATGTGGAATCCCCTATTTCTCTTCACTTTCAGTGATACCTTTCATGTATCAGATAGGCAGGTTCTTTTCTTAGGTTTTTAATAGTTCTTTAATAGCTGCAGTGGTTTCTAATATATTAACAGGATATTTTAATGGGTAGCTAGTATGTTTTGTTTTATGGGTTGTTGGTTTGTCAATGTATTTTTAGTTTTGTTGTACACTACCTTGAAATGCCAGCTATAGATATTCTAAACGATTTTTTAAAAAAACACCTTGAAATTTTGCAATCTCCTTTTAGAATTCCTTGAGTGAAAATCTTTTTCTGTCTCTTCCTTTCATGGAGGGAGGGGGCGGGAAAGAATGTTTTATGAAATAGCCAGCTAGTTCCCCCTGCCCAAGAATCTATTAAATAAGAACTTGAGGGAAAGAAAACATCCTGGTTCTCATCCCATTCCTCTGAGGTGACTGTTCAGAATTTGTGTTTGACCTGATGCTGTTGACAAATTAGTAGCCTGAGTCAGTTTGTATTAGGCAAAAGGATTTGTTGCATTTTCTCACAGTAGAGTCATATTGCTGTGTGTGCCAACAGAGGAAAACAACACATGATTTGTATGACTGGCTTTGTTGCATATACTATGCACATACACTACTAGCACAACACTACAAGACACACAAACAATAAGGAGCCTGTGTCTGCTTAAAATCTAGTATTGAATCAACTGCAACATCTGATAACTGGCAAAGTGTCCTGTTAACAGTGGGAAATATCTAAGATTAAGTTGGTGACATCAATAACATGCTTCTGCTGTAGCAAGCTACATTGGTATACATTTGTACTGCTACTTTTGCAAGGGGAGAGGGGGAAGCCTTGGCTTATGTGGGTACAGGATTCTTTCTGGATCAATGGAACAATGTAGAGCAGGGGTGGTCCAACTTGCTTAACGTAAGAGCCACACAGAATAAATGTCAGATGTTTGAGAGCTGCAAGACATGAATGAATATTACATGTTTTTACTTGGAAATATGCAAATTGGCCTTTTATTAACATTAAATGAAACTGCCAAAAATAATAACAAAAGCCATAAAAGCAGATATTGATAATGATATTTATTTGTCCAATGATATTTGTTTGCTAATGATACTTAGCTTCCGCAGCTGCCCTGCCAGGAGCCACACGATATGTGTGAAAGAGCCACATGCGGCTCCCAAGCCACAGTTTGGCCACTCCTGATGTAGAGGAAGGAAGCCCTTTACAGATCATCCCTAGGGCTGCTGACTCTGGCTTGGAAATTCCTGGAGATTTGGGGGCACTTCTTGGGGAAAGACGAGTAAGAACAGATGATGGATGGCACCTTCATTTTAGATGATGAAATTCAAGGGGGCCCATACAAGTTCTTGCTTACCTGTTGTTGTGGCTGGGTGACCATAACAACACCCATCATTCAAACCACCCCCCCAACAGGGAGTCAGGCCTGTCATCCTGATTTGCCATTCTCTGAACACTACTTTAGCTTCAGTCACCTTTTAGGATTGGGTGGCCCATCACATCATGTTTCATGTGCAGGTGAGAAAAAGGTAGTTTTCAACGTATTTGTTTGCAACATGGAAATGCTGGGATAAGGCTTTATTTAAGAAGTCCTCTGCTGGGAATGCCATAATTCAGTTCTGATCTGTTTCTCATCTGAAAACTACAGAAACCCAAACTGATACCCCAGAGAGCATTAGGAGAAAAACATACACAAAGCCCAGGTCAGATGCTGCAGCTATGAGGACTGCTTTCACTGGAAACATATTTCATTGTTTTCCCCAGTTAAATGCAAGGTAAAATCTGAGACGACAGTGTTTTCTGTAAGCAATTATGTTTCCATTTGGATAGAAATGCCCATATTGCATATACTACTCAGACCATGTTGCAGGCTGCTAGTAAATGAACAGCCAAACTTCTTTCACATGGTGAAAATTTTCCATGTTCCTTCTGTTGCCAGTGCAAATGAAGAGGCATTTGTAGCAGCAATGGATCACACGTGCACTTTCCATGTCTCAGTCCCCTACATCCGCCATCCCCCACACATACCACTGGAGGACTTTTCTGGATTTTAAAAGAAAACCAGTAATTGACATATCACTATAGCAATATATCAATTAGCAATTTTTTAAAAATCTTTAAAAATGGGGGGCGGGGAGAGCTGTAGAAGAAACACAAAGCTGCCTTATACTGAATCCATCAAAGTCAGTATCGTCTACTCAGACTGGCAGCAGTTCTCCGGGGTTCTCTGGATGAAGTCCTTCTCAACACTGAGCACTACCTGATCCTTTTAATTACCAGAGATTGAACTAAGGGCCTTCTGCATGTCAATCTACCTCTGAGCCACGTGCCCACCACCACCACCACGGCAAGGAAAAGGATGGTAATGCAGGCAGGAGCTATGTAGCTGCCCTTCCACATGGCATGCAAATGCACTTTGACTGCAGTCTTGTCCCAAAAATCACACCAGGATTGGGAAAGATCTTAGTAAAGTAAGGAAAAACATGGAAGGCAGAGCAAAACATGGAAGCAGCTGATGTCTTGTGTGACATAAATGTTATGTTACCACTTAGCAAAAACTTTTTCATAACGTGGCTTCTCTTCTTGTATTATTTCTCGGAAGTCCATTTTAAAGCAATTTTGGAGTGCCTTGGATCATCACTGAATGCCACAACAAAACAAGAAAACTGCATTGAAAACTGATGTTCCATTGTAAGTAACCAAACAGCAGGAGTTCCTTCTTGAAATCGTTATGAAGGGTAAACCAGCATGTTAATCCTGTTTAGTGAATGTTCGGTTGAGGATGAAGTGAATTTTCCCCTTATTAATAACCTTAATGCTCAGCTTTCATATCATGATTCTGAACATTCAAAATGTTCTCGTATATTATCTTCTTGTAATCCTTTCAACAACCCTAAGAGAGGTCAGTTTTACCACCCCCATTTTACAGATGATGGTTTGAGACCAGGAGGCAGAAGCTTGCCTAACAGAACCTAAAGCATTTGAGGGAGAAGATATGTTCAAACTGTTGGCAAAGTGTAGATATGCAGTAAAGCGGAGCACAAGCTGTTTAAAAAATACAATCAGTTTATTAAGAACAGAACAAACTTTCTAAGAAAGAGGAGCGAGCAGAAGAACTCTAACTGTCTAACTAGCTAGGAGAGAGTCAGTAGTGAAGAGATCTCAGCAGGAGCAGGAAAAACCCCAACTGAGCCTATCAGGAGACAGAAAGAGACTATTTGAAAATAGTAGGAAGTCCCTAATCTCACTATGCTAACTAGCTGCCCCCTGTATTGCCCCCTGTAAGGTGTTCTTGTCATTTTCTTTATCTATACACAATAGACCAGGGGTGTCGAACTCATTTGTTATGAGGGCCGGATCTGACATAAATGAGACCTTGTTGGGCTGGGCCATGTGTGTCATAAAATGTAACGCCAGGTAGCAGAGATATAAACTTTATAAAGGATGCAAACACAAAGGGTTTTTTAAACTTAAAAGAAAAACATGCTTAAAACATTAGCACTCATTCAATATTTTATTTATTTAACAGTCTCTGCTAACTGACACCTCTTGCTCTGAATTATTGCATCAAAATGTCTGTGCTGTTGCAATCTTGAGTATGCTGTTCAGGTGTGTATCTGTAAGCTGCAAACCTACTTTTGATTTATTGACATTCACCACAGAAATCTCATGCTCAGAGTCCTGAGTCTAGGCCCCAGGGGAAAACATGAAATGGCTGAGCGATTGAGAGAGTCTGGTGAAGCAAGCTATGATGCAGCAGCAACAACAGAACTGGAAGCAGGAGATGGCCAGTTCCAGTGCAGGCCTGATAGAAGCCCTCTGGGGACCTGATCTGGCCCCCGGGCCACATATTTGACACCCCTGCTCTAGCCTTTTCATATTCCAACACAAACCAAGTAATGTTTTCCTGTTGTGAGTGCAAGGGGGCCATGTGGGATTGTCAAAGGTGGGAGTCCTCTACCAGGCGCCCTTCCAACCCCAAAAGAGGACAATTTCATCAGTTTGAGGATGGACACCAACAAAAGAGGACATGTCCTCTAAAAAGAGGACATCTGGTAACCCTAGCATACATCAGGGTTTTTTTTTCTCAGCATCCTTCTCTGTGAAAGTTGATTGTAAATATACACTGTCTCAGAGATTGTTGTCTGACATTCATTTTTATTTGATTTCAACAATTGGTACTGGAATATTTGTTATACTTAATATATGACATGCAGGGCTATTATTAAAAACTATGCAATTTGATCACACACGTTCAGACTACTGAATAGTATCTGGTATTTGACTTCCAAGATTTCATTTTATATTTAACAGTCAATATGTATTTGCTGTTTTATAAATATTTGATAGCTGATATTCAATATTAGTAAAAGTATTCTCTGTCTTTGAAAATTACACAGTGCCAAATACTAATATTAGTCTTAGATGCCTAGACACCACACCCTATGAACTGGATTATCGGGGATTAATCCTGATTCCTATGTGCAGGAAGGGATGTAGCTCACTGGCAGAGCACACATGCTTTTAATAGGATTGCCAACTCCAGTTTGGGAAATTTCTGGAGATTTGGTGGCGGTGTCTGGAGACGATAGAATTTAGGGAGGGGAGGGACCTCAGCAGGAATGTGACATCACATCTTGTGTTGTCACATCCAGGTCAAAGGTTGGCTCCACCAACTCTTCCTGTGAGGTTATTTCCTTGCAGCCCAAAAATTATCAAATTTTAATTTTAAATGTCCTTCTACATAATACTTCCTAAAAAACCCTCTGAAAATCTCCTGTTTTTTCTCAGTATTGAGAAAAATCCAGTCTGAAGACCTATAGGAAGGTGCTAGCCAACAGCAGTCTCACTTGTCACTGTGCCCAATTAAGAAGACCACAAACAAGAAAATAGGGAAGTGCCAAAGGAAAAAAGTTATGGGGTAGCAGCTGAAAATAAATTTGGACAGGAAGGAGCTAACCAACTCTGCTCCAGTATCTTGCTGCTTCCCATCCCCCAATTCCTTACAAGACTATCTTGACAAAAACTACTTGCATATTTTTAGAGCTATTTTTACAACAAAAAGGCATTCTAGGATCTCTGAAGGGGTATTGCCCTCATATGCTTCCCTATTAATATGGGCCAGATGTAACTGTGCTCTTTAACTTAACTACAAATGCGGTGGTTTTGTTGCAAATTAACATAGCTCAAACTAATATATAATTGGCAAGAAGAAGCATTCTTATGAGTGCTGAACGTTCTGCCTAGATTGATTCAACCCAGACTAATGTGAATTTTGAGAATATCCAAACCCCTAGTAATTTGGAACATCATCTTTCATCTTCATTTTATAAATGCATTTAAAAAGCAAAATCTCTGTGTACAGCAAAGCCCAAGACATTTGAAAGATTTACGCTGTAGAACATTTGTGTACTTTGGGTTCCTGAAATAGTCTTTCCCAGTGCAGGGAAAGCAACCCACTGAAGAAGCCATTTTTCATTCCCATCAAACTGCCTTTGTATTCTGTTTTAGTAACTGGTTGCTAATGGATTCTTTCTGTCATTTCAGACAGACCCATTTTAGTAACTGGCTGCTAATGGAATTTATTTACCTATTCATACAAACCCACTTGCGTCAGTTAGCAAAGTGTGGTTGAGCTACTGTTGAGTGAAACTGCTTTCTTCCATTTTCAACCCCTTCATTACACTTCTGAATCACTGTGGTGTGCTGTTTAAAATGTCCATCGTGCTTTCTACAATGCCAATTTTTCCCACCCTTTTTTGCCACATGATCTTTCTCAAACTTTTAAAAAACAGTCTAAGGTGAGCGCTATAGCACTTCATTCAATCAGTCATAAGCTTTATTGCATTACCTCACGGCCTTTGGCTATGGAACTTCAACAGTCAATGCATCTCAATGGTGCCATTATAGTGCTGAAGTGCTATAGTGGTTTAGCGCTGTAGTGCTCACTTTAGAATGTTAAAAAAAGTCCAAGAAAGATCATGCGGCGAAAAAGGGCAGGAAAAAACTGGCACTGTTTGAAATGACCATAGTGCTTCAGAAACAGCTCATTAATGGAAGGAAATTAGCTGTATGAAACCCCCATCCCTGTATCGCTTTACTTGAAATCGGGCCAACAACAAATAACATCAGGTTTAGGACAGTAATGTGAACTGGGCCTTAATTATCTGTGCAGATTGCATATTTGAGACAAGTTCTGTTTGCTTTTTTGGAAGCAATTACTTTATATTGTATGATATGCTATAAATTATAAAGATTATTTACTAACATTGTGCTGTATTTATTGTATATGCTGCAATGGAACAGTCTGATTCCCCCCTCCCCGATATTTGTGTGAGTGGTTTAGTGTCATGGGGTGGAGGTGGGGCTGCTAGTCTCCCAGTGGAGGCAGGAGATTTCTTCTCTCAAAATTTCAGTTCCCCCCCCCCCCCCATGGCTGTCAGGTGGATATTGTGATATAACTAATGAGAAAAAATAGCCAGAAGTGGTGTCACAACTCTAGGAATCGCCAGAAATTGTAGGTAAAACCATAGAGATTCTAGCAGTTCATTGAAAGGTATGACATCACTTAAATTTTTTCCCATATGTGACACCATACTGTCACTGACAGCCACCCCCCCCCCCCAATATCCCAACCAGTCTCCCACTCGAAACCCTAGCTGCAGTGTCCACTGGGCTCTGTTTGTTAGAATTGTAGTCAGCATGAGCTCCCTTGACATGAAACCAGTTGCTCCCATCTCTGTGTCTCCTTGCTAATAAAGTGATGTTGTTTTGACCAAATGTGACACCTGCTGTGTGTACCTAAGACCAGGAACCAAGTGAGTACCCTATTTCTGCTTTGCAAGTGTAATCCTTTTCTCCGCTAGGAAGCTAAAGAGTTGAGTTATTTCATATAATGTGTGTGTGTGTGTGTGAGAGCGTGAAATTTTCCTCAAGTGATTGGAGGACCTGAAGTAACAGGCAGCTTGCTTCAGGAGGACTCCAGCTTGTCTGTAAAATTATACATTAATATTTTAGGGACTACAAGAAATTCTTGGAGAGGAAGAGGACGGACAACACACCAAGGTAGAGCAGAGCTGCAGGGGCATTCAGCTCCAAGGGACTGGCTTGATTAAAGTCATGTGAGACCCTGAGTCTACTTGGGCACATCAGGCCAGAACTGTTTCATGTTAATTATTGTTCAAGTGTATCTTGTCATTTAAGTCTTATATGAAAAAAGAAGAAAGTCTTTAAAGGCTGCTTATTGTTATTGTGAGGCTCCCTCACTTCCAAGACTGGCTCCCGGCCTTCTGCCATCGTGCCACCAAAGATGGCGTCTAGGCCACCAACCTCAGAATTGGAAAGGAGAAGGGGTTCCGGCATCTAGGTCTTCTTCCTTCCCCAGACTGGCTCTCCACCCATGCATCCATCCACCCTCCCTCCCTCTCTCTCAGGTCTGAGCTCAGTCTGTTGCTTCCCTCTTGACTGAGTGTGGTGCCTTCCCTTTAATGGACCCACTCCCACCCAGCCTGTATCCAGTTCCCTTTTACCTGCTCCACTTGCAAGACTCCACTTGCAAGGAAAAGAAAGCCTTCTTTGTCTCTACTCTCTCCTGCTTGTCTGCCTGCCCTGCTCCTTCCCCTTGCTGCTCAGTCCTGCCTCTTAGCCTCTCCCGTCCTGGCCTTCCCCAAGTCTGGGCTCAGACTTGCCTTCTGACCACTTCCCTTCCTTCTGCTGGATTGTATTATTCTGTACCATATGGACTTGTTTGCTTATAACCTATAGGTCTGTGAGCATGAAGTACAGAATAAAGGAATAAAGGAAGTATAGCAGGCAGCTTCTAGCTTTGTTCTCAGCTGTGTCAGAGTGATCTACCTGGGTCCTCCTGGCCACCTTCTTCTACCAACCTTCCTTGCTTGGGGGAGTCTGACCCACGGTTTCCCTCTACTCAGGTGGCTGGGGCAGGAGTGAACAGGGACTGGGCGTCAGCTCCGGAGAGTTATTTTCTTTAATGTAAGTATCGCAAGGTGGGATCGCACTGTTCAAATACTTGATTTCCCCCATTCTTTAATTGAGGAAGGATTTCTCCTGAGATCCCTATCTGAATTTGAATTAAGTGGAAGTTACCCAAGCGAAAGGGAACATCATAAAGGCATTGTACAAACACTTCCTCATTCACCTGTCTTAATCATATTGGTAATAAAGAACTTCTTTGCTGTTCTAACTGACATGTTTAAAGACTGAATGTACAACTTTTCATGAAGACAGGTACACTACTTCATTGAAACAGCTAGTATTATGAGAATAACCCTGAATCTTCCTGCATAAAGAAAACTGGAAAAAATATGGTTGTGATCACACACACAAGTAGCCCCACCATAGGCACAAATGCCAGGCGGATTTGAAGGGTGCGATCAGATGCAAACATCTGGCAAGCGCCCTGCAGCTGTTTTGCTCTGCCGGAGAAACAGAGTAAAAAAACACAAGTGAAAATCCAGTAGCAAATGGGTTGCTAGGGGCCACAGACGGACTTTTCCATGTGATCACTCCAGCATGCACTCGTGTCATCGGGATAGTCTGATCAGGCTATCCTGATGCCATGCCATTGTTTTATTCCCCTTCTCAGTATGCACATCATCACATACCGCCATAGGAAGCCCTCAGGGTGGAGATAGGATTCATTGATCCCGTTTAAGCGAATTGGAAAAAAACGGCAACCCCCCTGACTCATCTGCGGTTGCATCTGATTACGCAGTGGCGGGCTCTGCCTGCATCTACAAAACTCTGCGATTGTGCAACTGCGGGTCAATTCCCTCTGGAGGAAATAGCCTCGCTTCCCCCCCCCCCCCCCGCTTTAATTCACATGTGTGACCGCCACCACAGTTAACTTCCAAAGTGTACTCTGCGATATAAGACTTCCAAAAATACCCATGTATACAATTGTGATTGTGCTGAAAATTACTGTTGAAGTGGAGTCATGTCCTCTTACCTTAGAGCAGCTAATCTTTTGGGTATTGAGAGGCAGGAGACGATCTTCAAATAACAAGGCTTTTATTCAGGACATTACTCAGCTCTAATCAGAGTCTGCTAAGAGTGGCACCCAAGTTTATACTGTTCCATAACTGAAATATATACAATGTAGCTATTTACATTAGGTCTGATTGGACCTAAGCGGAGCTTCGTGATAGGATACGCCGTATGGCTTTAGGACCAATAGAAGGTCTTTATTAGTCATCCAATCACAATACAGGGAGCTAGGATACCCTAGCTAACCCATAACCAAACAGCTTAGAAATAACTCAGAACATAACAGTCTATTAACATGAATCTGAGAATTAGGGAAACACAGTTTTTCTCTTGCAACAAGGCCTGGGGCTGTGTGCAATTTTCGGGGAAGAAGCAGCAGTCTGAGGAGATGTTCAGTCCTTCCTTATGCAACGCCATCCCTGACGCATTGCCTTGTCAAGTGGGGAAAACAGCATATGCACCAGGGGGGAAGGGTAAGTGGAGAAAGGGTTGAATATCCCTACTTGTCACTTCTTCACTGCCAGTTTTACCCTTGCTGCCCCTCTTTGGAGTGGAGAAAGAGGTGTCAATAACGGGGAAGTCATGGACAATCTAGTTAAGTTTTAGGGGGACAACATTTAATAGAGTTTGAGAAATGCTGACAAATGGAGAGAAGCTGTTCTAAACATAATACCCTTGTGTCCTCTTGCCTGATTACAAGGATTGGTCAACTGGTTTTGTGGGCAGCACTCGAACATTTGATGTTCGACACATTGCCTTCATGGGCCCATATCCTTCTCCCTCTTTAGAGTTCTCTTTTGTTCTTTCCTTGATGCTTCTATCCTGCTTGATCCTACCCCTTCAGCTTCATGAGGGGTACAGTATCAAGCTGTACCCATTCTTGTTTCTGAGTATCTCTCAGGAGTGTAAGCCATAGATCCAGGGGGTTATGTACAGGGGCCTAGTCCACTGGTGTACTTCCCAACAATGCTCCCTCTAAGCTGTGGAGTCTTGTGAGCAAAAATTCTACTTTGTGAGCTCCTGGCATTAAAGTTGTGACCAAGTGATTTGGCTACTGCATAAATTAGTTTGCTCTGGAGTCATCCTTCCTGAGCTAAGACAAAAATGTGTGTGCCAGAGGCTCAAAAACTGTGAGCTAGCTCACCCTAATTCAGCTTAGAGGGAACACTGCTTCCCAGGACTTTGAATCTGTGTATACAGACTGGAGAGATATTCCCCCAAGAAAGGAAAGATGTACTTACATTTAGCTGGGGTTATTTTTATTTACTACAAAGGTGATAAAGAGAAGAAAGGCCATTTCAGTTACTGTGACACAGGCAACCTGATTTTGGAAACAGTCTATTTTGGGATGATTTGTAAAGTAGCCATGAGCAATGACTGGGCCATAAGCAAACTATTTTAGTATGTTTTGTTGGTAAATATGTTTCCAGCTAGAAGCCTGAGTCACACACATGGTCATCTGCAGTGCAAGTCCTCTCAATCCATTAAGATCTGGGCCCTGTAAATGAGCCATTTGGGGTAAAAAAACAGCAGATCTCCAGCAATGTTCTCATAATTCAAGTAAAGAGACTTAAAAGAGGCAGAGAAAACTGTGCGGAAACAATATGCCTGACGAAACAGGGGTTCCTTATTTTATAGGAACAGGCTGGATCCTCTTCAAATGTCTTACAATGGTGATTTTTAAAAGCAAACTATACTCAACAGCAGTAATTTATATGCTGCTAGCCATGCATTCTTTTCCTTCCGAAATCTTTTGGTTCTGTTACTGAAAGCCAAAGTAAACAAACTGTTTGTTTTGAGTTTGGTTTTTCTCTAAGCCCCCTCTAAATTACATTGTTTATTTTTAATATGTACTTGTAAGCTGATAAAGTGTTGCTTACATGCACTTCTAATTTGGATAAGCAAGCAGGTAAGATGTGCTTAAAAGAACTTTGGCTTTACCCTCTATATAATTTGCTATTACTGGAAGCTAGTTGACATGATTACGGGGATTTGAGGTTCCCCAACTATCTATTATGCCAGAATTCAAAAAGCAGCAGGTAGCCATACACATTACTGTTGACTAATTGGGTCAAGTATGGGTCACGCTATGGCTCTTTTATTTGCAAATACTTCTAAAAGCCTCTCCTTGCTTTATTGACAATATTTGCTTCCATATCTCATAATTGGTTAGAATTGTCTTCTCTGGAAGGAAATAAAACATTGCAAAATATCAGGTAGTAGGTAGCACTTTAGGGCCAGTTCTTACGCTCCTGTATATCACTTAATCACTTATTGCCTGATGACTTGCAGATGAATGTGTGAGCTGACTCACAAGAACGGCTGCCTCAAACTGAGGTTCCATATGGTCTAACATTCTGTCTCCAGCAGCAACTGGCAATATGCTAAGATGTAATAAGTACCCATGTTCTGTTTTTTATTTTTATTTATTATTGAATTTCTGTCCGGCCCTACCCCCACAAAGCATGGCTTAGGGTGGGTTACATCAGAAATATGCAGTACGTTTAGCAATAATTTAGTAGTTAAAACATGATCACAGATGTAAAACCCAGACTAAACTAGATGGCGATCAGCACAATTTATGAGTTCTTGAAGGACTTTAGTATGAACGCACACTAAGACCAGTCCTAGGCAAGTGGACAAACCGCGGGCGGCAGCACAAAATAGGCAGTGCTTGGCAGAAGCAGGGGAGGCTGGTGTAATAGGACATCCGCCACCTCAACTGTAGGCCCAGCAGAACATCTCTGTTTTATAGACCCTGCGGAACTGTAACAAGCCCCGCAGGGCCATGATCTCATTTGGGAGAGTTCCACCAGGCCAGAGCCAAAAAGGCCTTGGTTCTGGTCGAGCCTAATTGATTGTCCTTTGGGACGGGCATCGCCAGCAGATGTTGACCTGCAGAGCGTAAAGCAGTCCAGCAATCAGATGCACTGCCTTTAAACGAAGGACACTTGAACACATGAAACCATTTTATACCGAGAGACCACTAGTCTATCCATGTCTTTAGTTTTATAATTAAAGAGCTAAACTACATGGAAATTCAGAACAAGATATCAACGAATATAAATATAGTATTATAGTATATTTTATAGTATAGCTAGTCCATTTGCACAACTGAAAATATAGAATTTAGCATTACTGGTAACTGACATGTTGATCCATAAAGTTTTCTCCCACTGGTTGTTGTGAGTTTTTTTATTAGGAGATAGTACACACAGGATCTCACAATAATTAATAAATATACAAAGGTTCATCATGGGTGGCTATTTTCGTGCAGCGGCATAAATCTCTGCATGGTTCACACTTGGATTCCTGGCAACTGTTCCCTGAGAGTTGGCGATCTGTAGGTTTCAGAATCCTGACTGCATACTCCTGGTCTACTCTGACTGGTAGTGGCTCTCCAGTTTCAGGAAAAGATCTCTCTTATCACATACTACATGGTTCTTTTAACTGGACATTGCCAGAAACTGAGATTGGGGCTTCCTTGTTTTGGGGTTTTTTTGTTGTTGTTGTTGCATTTGTGTGTGTGTGTGTGTGTGTGTGTGTGTGTGTGTGTGTGTGTGTGTGTGCGCCCATGCCTGGAAGTCATGGCGACCTCTGGTGACTCCTGCTGGAACACCAAGAACATTCAAAGAGGTGGTTTGATAGCCTGCCTCTGGCCTCCTGGCCCTGGTATTCTCTGGAGGTCTCCCATCCAATGCTTCCTCTAAGCTGTGGAGTCTTGTGAGCAAAAAATCTACTTTGTGAGCAGCTGGCATTGTGAGCAAGTGCCCCCACTGCTGGACCTTCTGAGGGCACCTGGTATTTTTGGCCACTGTGTGACAGAGTGTTGGACTGGATGGGCCACTGGCCTGATCCAACATTGGCTTCTCTTATGTTCTTATGGTATTAAAGTTGTGAGCGAGCGATTTGGCTACTACGTAAATGAGTTTGCTCTGGAGCCATCCTTCCTGAGCTAAGACAAAAATGTGTGAGCTAGAGGCTAAAAAAACTAACTCACACTAACTCAGCTTAGAGGGAACACTGCTCTCATCCAAATACTTGCCAGGGTCGGCCCTGCTTAGCTTCCAGGATCTAGTTTGGGACTTTCTGCATGCAGAGCAAGTGCTTTACCAGTGGCATCAAATATGGCCACTAAATCGGTGGGGTCTACTCTACCTGGAAGGAGCTCGACAGGGTTTTTGGACCAGGGCCTTTCCTATCTCAGCCCTGCTATTCAAGGTCCTTGTGTGTTTAGTTGAGAGAGAATTACAGGAAGGGATTGATTTGAGTGTCTGTGCATGAGACGGGAAAACTGCAAAAAGAGGCCTTGGAGGAGGTGTCCCGGAGGGCAGGAAAAGGGGGAGTGGAGGAGAGGTGGAAAGCGCCCCCCCCCCCAGCTGCTTAAAGAGACACCAGCTGGGTGATTGAGTGAGTCAGCCCTTTTATTACTGTATTTTTTAAAAAAATTATTTGGTGAAGTCTCACCCCACCAATTTCTTCAGTGCCCCCCCCCCCCAATTTCCTGGCTACGGGCCTGTTTACCACTGAGCTGAGCATCTCCCAATTTGATTCATTTGGTCTATTGTGGCCAGTGTCCACTAACACACTTAACTTCCATGAATTTGTCTAATTCTTTAAGGCACCAGGTGAGTGAGTGCATCTCCCAGTACTTTTGCAAACCCAACACCAAGACAAAGGTTTTGGAAAATCTACGCTCCCTAATGCCTCATCTACGAGTCAGCAAAGCAAAGGAGAACAGCAGGATCAAGGTCATATCATTCTGCCATGTGCTTTCTGCTTCCTGTGGGGGCAACCCGAGAGAAGGAAACATATTATGAAAAATAGGAGCTGCCCCAATGGCAATGATTAATGCCAAGTACAGATAGGAGTGAGCACCAAGTTGGATTGAGGGTGGGAGTATTCCACCACTTAACCCAATCAAGAATGGGAAAAGTGGAGTGAGCTTGCACCCCTGATGCTGCCCTTCTTTAAGGCAACAACCCACTTCTCATACGGAGAGCTGTGGTCTTCAGGAAACTGGATGTTTTTCTTTTCAAAACGTGATAGGTGTTTAAAAATAAATACTACTGCTTTCAGAGCACCCCAGCTAGCCTACAGAGCAGAGCCAGAGTTTCCCAGAAAGCCTTTGTTTTGAATTTGCAATCTGGCAAGTTTCCTGTGCTCATTACTCCTTGGAGTAATTAGGCGGTTTCCACACATGGATAGGCTTGTGTGGTTTCCCTGTTGCAGCTGCCAATACAGTGCAGCAATCCATCCTCAGTCATTCCCCTGCCCCCAGGCCATTTTCAGGTTTTTAAAAAATCAGCAATTGAATAATATATCTGTGTAATGTAATGTTATAACAATGTGTGTGCACCAGGTTCTCAGAATTCCCAGCTTTGACAATTTTTCTTAAAAAGTCTGTCTTAACCTCCTTTTGTTATGGAGATAGTGTCAATGAAAATAATTGGCTTCGATGGAAACCATGGTCATAGTCATCCTCTAAGGATACGACCCCTTGAAACTCTCTCTGCTCCTTTGTGACAGAAATCCAAGATAGGCCTTTTTGTTCTGCTCCTTCAGATGGGTCTTCTGCTTGACAGAGATACGAAGGAGTAAGAAAAAAGGAATAAAGCTGCAAATAAAGGTAGAGAAATGTGAAGAATTGAATACACCCATCTTATAGTATGCTAGGATCTCCCACGAAGTGAATAGATTTTTGTATAGGAAAAAAAAAACCACTTCAGGAGATGAAGCACAAAGAGTAATAATTTATGTTGAGTGGCATGGCCCGTGCCTAAGATTGCCAGCTCTGAGTGAGGATTTTGGGGGCGGAGGAGGAAGGAGGAGGAGGAGGAAATTGGATTTATATCCCGCCCTTCACTTGGAGTCTCAGAGTGGCTTACAAACTCCTTTCCCTTCCCCTCCCCAAAAACAGACATCCTGTGAGGTAGGTGAGGGTGAGAGAGCTCTTTCCAGAACTGTCCTTGAGAGAACAGCTGTGACAGAACTACAGCTTGCCCAAGGTTATCCAACAGCTGCAAGTGGAGGAATGGGGAGTCAAACCTGGTTCTTCCACCCTCCAAAGCAGCCATTTTCTCCAGCAGAACTGATCTCTGTAGTCTTGAAATCAAATGTAATAGTGGGAGATGTCCAAGCCCCACCTGGAGGCTGCCAACCCTACCGGTGCCCCACGTGGACTCAAAAACAAGAACATTAAATAGTCCTTATGGAAATCACTCCAAATGACACAAAACAGTGAGCAAGTTTTTGGATTCTCCAGAACAGTTCTCTGGGCTGGACACTTAAAAACTAGAAGAGGGGTATGGGCAGGGATTCTTCATGCCATAGGGCTGCCAAACTCCCAGTGGCAACTGGAGATCTCCCATTATTACAGTTGATCTCCAAATGACCAAGGTCAGCTCCCCTGGAGAAAATGGCTGCTTTGGAGGGTGGACTGTCTGGCATTATACCCTGCTGAGGTCCTTCCCCTCCCCAAACTCCAGCCTCCCCAGGTTCTACCCCCCAAATCTCCAGTTATTTCCAAATCCAGAGCTAGCAACTCTATCCATGCCACGATGTTGAGCCCTTTTTTCTGCATTAGGCTTGCCTATAGATATCTCAGAATTACAGCTGATCTCCAGACTACAAAGATCAGTTCCCCTGGAGAAAATGGCTGCTTTGGAGAAAGGATTCCATGCCGTTATATCCTGCCAAGGTCCCTCAAACTGTGCCCTCCTCAGGGTCCACCCACAAATTTCCAGGAATTTCTTGACTTGTAGTTAGCAACCCCAGTTTGCATGTGGGTGCAGCCCCAGCCTTAGAATTTCTTGGCTAGGAGAACTGAAAGAAAAAAGAATGGATTCATTGTAAAGAAACTATGGAGGGCCTTATTCCCCACACGTATACTGTACCTGGAGCAGAGATATCCTATCATATGAGTCAGCCAATAGCTGTAGTGTTGAACCAAACCACATTAATAACTTGTTTATTAATTATTTGGAGTTGGGAGTAAGCAGTGAAGTGGCTAAATTTGCAGATGACACAAAGTTGTTTAGGGTAGTGAGAACCAGGGAGGATTGCGAGGCACTCCAAAGGGATCTGTCGAGGATGGGTAAGTGGGCATCAACGTGGCAAATGGGGTTCAGTGTGGCCAAGTGCAAAGTGATGCACATTGGAGCCAAAAATCCTAACTGTGAATACACATTGATGGGGTCCAAACTGGCAGAAACTGACCAAGAGAGAGATCTTGGAGTCGTAGTAGATAACTCAATGAAAATGTCGAGACAGTGAGCAACTGCAATGAAAAAGGCCAACGTGATGCTGGGGGTTATTAGGAAGGGAACTGAAAACAAATCAGCCAGTATCATAATGCTCCTGTATAAACTGATGGTGCCGACCTCATTTAGAGTTCTGGTCGCCACACCTCAAAAAAGATATGATAGCATTGGAAAAAGTGCAGAAAAGGGAAACTAGAATGATAAAGGGGTTGGAACACTTTCCCTATGAAGAAAGGTTGAAGCACTTGGGGCTCTTTAGGTTGGAGAAACGATGGCTGAGGGGTGACATGATCAAGGTTTATAAGATTATGCATGGGATAGAGCAGGTAGAGAAAGAAGTCCTTTTCTCCCTTTCTCACAATACAAGAACTCGTGGGCACTCCATGAAATTGCTGAGCAGTCGGGTTAGAACAGATAAAAGGAAGTACTTCTTCACCCAAAGAGTGATTAACACATGGAATTCACTGCCATAGGAGGTGGTGGTGGCTTCAAGCATGGACAGCTTCAAGAGGAAATTAGATAAACATATGGAGCTATTAGCCACAAGGTGTAGATAGGAACTCTCAGTCTGGGGCAAGTGATGCTCTGTAGTCTTGGTGCTTGGTGCTTGGGGGGCCACTGGTGGGCCTCCTGAGGGCACTTGGGGTTTTTTGGCTACTGTGTGACAGAGTGTTGGACTGGATGGGCCACTGGCCTGATCCAACATTGGCTTCTCTTATGTTTTTATGTTCATATCTGAGGTTAGGGGATCTATGATCACTTATCTCACTGTGTAGTTTGGTGGCAAAAAGCAGTCACAAAGTGGAATATGGACTGTAGCCATTGTCCCTGGGAAGGGGGATAACTCATCTCCCCATTTTGTTTATCTGATCAAAAATGTCTCCCAAGCTGCTTTAAGTACTGATGGGGGAAAGGCAGGTACTCATACTGTACAAACAATAAGCTTGCTCTTGCCTCTTCCAGCTCTCTTCTCCTTGCCAAGGAGCCTTAAGGTTGTGTCTGCGCTGGGAGGGTACCCATCAGCATTAAGGTATGTGATTGTGATACATGAAACATTGTGTGCTCTGTTTTAAATGGTCTTGGGGAGAAATCTGAGTTCCCAGAAGCCGATTCACATGACCAAGTAGCCACCATGAGGACTTTGTGTCATGCTGTGCTGGGAACACCATGCCTCATGTGGGGGCTGTATTCCAATCATGATCATGGAAAACATGGAGAAGGGGCTTCAACCACATCCCCCCACACATCATTTTTGCAAACTGAACAGTTCCCTGGGGGAATTTCAGTTCACAAAAATGGTGCAGGCGGGAAGGCTGAGCCTCTTCTCCATCCATATTGCAATATGCCATGCCCTCCCATCAAGACACAGTGGTAATTAATTAATCAAGCAATCAATTACCATATGGCATGTGTGTAGAATATACAGGAAAACCTAGGATTGTTTGGCAGGCAAAATTTCTAGTTCTGTAGCGTTATGCACCACTAGTTGGCGAGCTAGACGTTTTTAAGGCAAGATATGTTATAGAGGTTGTTTGGTGTTGCCTGCCTCTGTGTCACAACCCTGGTATTCCTTGGAGGCCGCCCTTCCAAATATTAGCCAAGGCCAATCCTGTTTAGCTTCCAAGATCTGATGGGATCAGGTTAGCCTGGGCTTCCAGGTCAGGGAACTCAGTGGAGTGACAGCCCTGTGTTTTAGTCTTATTGTCTTGCCCTTTTCTTATCATCATCAGAGATGGGTGCTTTCCACACATGAGTAATGTGTGTGGGTGTTGGCTGGGAGTGTTGGGTAGCAATGCAGTTGCTCAGGGTGCTGTGGGAATGGCTGCCATTGCAGTGCTTCTTTTTTGCCTCCTGTTATTGAGCTTTTGATGCTGCTGCTGAGGAAGCATAAGGATTCCCAACTAATTATGCTATGCCGGTGTCTATTTTGGCATATCAGAGGCCACCTTACTAGGTCACAGCATTGTCCTGTGTATCCTTATAAGTGCGTAATTCACAATTTAAAAGTAGTTATGTACAGTGTGCTGTATTAATAGCAAATAAGGTGCTGGCACTCTTCAAAATGTATTTATTTAAACAAATGATACAGTGCAATTCTAGTTATATTTGAAAACCTCCCTCCAGAACAGTGAAAGTTGTTACGGCAGACACATTTTGTGAACAATGTCTTTTCTATGTAATTTGCAGTGCATGCATTCTAAAGCATTATATTTCACTTGCTTTGGGTAAGTAACAATTATGGAAATGCCTTAATAAAGTACATCTTTCATAGCTGTAATTCTGCATATCAAGAACATTTCATTCTGAAAAGGCCCATTTGGAAAGGTGCTTACTGTCTCCTTTGAGTTGTTAACATTTATTTTGGAAGGAGGCTGGCTGTTTTAGTTATGCTGTTTCTATAAATTAGAAAAAACCAGAATGAGCTCGTGTAATTGAAAAATCATTAATATATTCATGTACTAAACATCGGGTTTAAAATAATTTTCTTTGAAACACAAAACAGATGGCATGATGGTGTACTAAAATTGTAATCCTTAGTACAAGGAGAATTCATTCTATTTACTAGGCTGGTTTCATTACAGAGTGAATACATGAGGCAGATGCCAGAGAACTTATGTTTCTGATTCTTCTTTTGACTCATAATGGTTAGACTCTCTTTTCCCCATTACCTTTCCATAAGAACATAATAGTGGCTTCCACACTGAGACAAGATTTTGTGCTTTCCCCACTGCTGATGTGGCTGCAGATCGAGTACAGCAGCCGCGGGGTTCCACATGGCAGATCTCTCAGCAGTCTGGTGTAGTGGTTAGGAGTGCAGACTCTAATCTGGGAGAACTGGATTTGAGTCCCCACTCCTTCACATGCAGCTGCTGGCTTGAGTCAGTCACAAGTTCTCTCAGAGCTGTTCTTTCAAAAGCAGTTCTCAGTCAGAGCTCTGTCATCCCCACCCTACCTCACAGGGTGTCTGTTGTGGGGAGGGGAAGGAGATTATAAAACGCTCTGAGACTCCTTCTGGTAGTGAAGGGCGGGGAATAAATCCAATCGTCTTCTCCTCCTCCTTGCCTCAGTCCCCCAATAGCAGCTACTATCCCTGGCCACTGGAACTTTTGCCTTTTTTAAAAAATTGGCGCTAGAATATCATTATATTGATATAGTACTGTAACTATAGATGTAGCATGTTCTCTGAATTTCCAGCTTTAATTAATTTTTTTAAGTCTCTAGCCTCTTTCCTTGCAAAGATATGCTTTTGCCCTTAATATCTCCAGAAGGAACTAGAATTACTTTTTTTTTTAAAAAATGAAAGCTGAGAATTCAGAGAACCAGTCACATTTATGGTACACCCTTCTGATGGCTGGGGGTGGGTGGGGGGAAGAAATGGCTGCTGTGGAGACAGGGTCAAGGAAAATGACTGCCATGTGAGCCTAAAACTCCAAATGAGACTTACTCAAGAGTAGCCATCCTCAAACAGACATTCAGATGCCCGTGTAGAACATGAGGGAGGCAAAAATATGCTTCCCCCCCCCGAAGTTTGACCAGATTGTAATCCCCAATGTGGTGGGGAATGGGTTAGTACTTCAGGAGCTCTGCCCAGGAGGCAGGTGACTTTTTATTCCCAGGTCCTGGACTGGCCCTGTTTTCCAACCACAACACAAACTGTCAATGGAATTCACCAGCAAAGATACTGCGGAGTATTTTAGGCATGTGTTTCGGTTCGTTTCCAGTAGTACATTCATATCAAGCAAGGGCATGTTATCATTGATGGACTGCTTATTGGCAGAAGTGGTTACTTCAGATATGAGCCTGCGCTTTGCATTTGTGGTGGGGAATACACCAAACCAAAAGGAGGGGGCTAAATGTACATATTCTGAACTCAGTGCAACTGTCAGAGGGGCAGGATGGCATTAAGATCTAGGGTTGCCAGGTCCCCCTTGGCCACTGGCAGGGGGTGCGGGGGGGTTAGGATTGCTAAATCCAGGTTGGGAAACTCCTGGAAACTTGGGGGTGGAGTCTGAGAAGGACAGGGACATTAGTGGGGTACAATGCCCCAGAGCCCACCCTCCAAAGCATCCATTTTCTCCATGATCTCTATAGTCTGGAGATGAGATGTAGTTCCAGGGGATCCCCAGGTCCCACCTAGAGGCTGGCATCCAGTGTTCCCTCTAAGCTGAGTTAGTGTGAGCTAACTCACAGTTTTTTAGCCTCCAGCTCACACATTTTTGTCTTAGCTCAGGAAGAAGGACTCCAGAGCAAACTAATTTACGCAGCAGCCAAACCGCTCACTCACAACTTTAATGCCAGTAGCTCACAAAGTAAAATTTTTGCTCAGAAGACTCCATAGCTTAGAGGGAGCATTGCTGGCATCCCCAATATATCCCCACAATGCTCACTTCTGTTATGAACTGTAGTCAGCTGATCCCTGCAGAAGACACATCCCAAAGGTTTCATCTCAACTGGCCTTCCTCTCACCCACGTTATCATTATTTTTAGCATTTTTATCCCAAAAGGAGACCCAAGGTAGCTCGCAAAGTCTATCATATAACAATCAAGAGACTCAACTAAGCAACAAAATCGGCTTGGAAGCATAAAAGCCACAATAATCAAACTCCCATCAAACAAACCCTTATGTATCAATTATTCAAAACATTTTTATTCTGTGCTCTCAGTCAGAGGACTCCCCTGGTGGTTTGCACTTTCTCTACCAGAAAGAGAACATACAGTCATCAATTTAAAATGACTGGCGATAAAATGTTAAAACAATAACATCCCACCAGCAGCAAAGGAGTATTTTAAAAGGCCGGCTGTCGAAAGGTCAGTTGCTGCAGGGATGGATGTTAAAAGGCACATATAAGAGGCAGGCTTTAAACTGGAGCGGAGGGGGGAATGTTTTTACTTGATGCTGAAATCATATACCATGTGATCAGGATGGTCCTTACAAGCCATCTAGTCCAACCATTTTTTCAGTGCAGAAAATCTAAAACTCCAGCATTCCTGAGAAAGGGCAATCCAGCTTCTGCTTGAAAACTTCCGGCAGGGGAAAGCGCCCCCTGCCTCCCCCTCAGGAAATTAGGTCCATTGTCAGTTTCTCTGCAATCTGCCTTCCTGTAATTTAAGCCTACTAGATTTAGTCCTGCCCTCTGGAGCAGCACAGAAGTTTTTGAAAATAGCCCTTCAGGTATCTGAAGAGGTGATCATGTCCACCCTCAGTCTTCTCTTTGCCAGGATAAGCATTTGCCTCCTAGAAGAACAGAAGTGGACCAGTTCTTTAACGTACTGGGAAAGTTCCTGGTGGGCTGCTGCCCTAAAGGGCTGCTGTTAGTGAAGCACAAACTGATCCAACGGGCCCCTGTAGTGCTAGCAGCACCACTGGGTTCACTCAGTTCAACTCTGGCCCTTGGGGATGATGAAAACTAGGGATATCATTGCCCTGTTGGAGGTGGGGAATCTCCCACCAGCCATTCCCACTGTGCACTAATGGAGAAAAGTCCCCACAGTGGGGAGGAAGTATTTGTGAATTTCCTGCATTGTGGACTAGGTGACTCTGGAGGTCCCTTCTAATTCTATGATTCTATATGATTTGGGTAACTCTAGATTTTACCATAGAGTTTCAGGTGATTCCTAGAGCTACTGTACGTCACTTCCAGTTTTTTACCAAAAGAGACATGGCACTGCAGCTTGCATAGCAGCCACCCATATTCCCCCCCCCCATAACCTTCCTGCTAGTTTCCTGGCAACCTGACAACTAGGGTTACCATTCCTCAGGTGGGGAGGGGGATCCCTGATTTCAGGGGTCCTATCTGCCAGCAACCAGCTGGCTGGTGGGAGGAAATTCCCCAACCCCCCTCAAAACAGCAACATCAGAAGTGACGTAGGCACGTTGGTAACATTGGGGAGGGTGGCACTCTGTTTTTTAGGCAAAGCTCTATGGTTTGAGGATGATTTTACAATAGAGTTTTGCCCAAAAACCAGTGTGTCACCCCTGACGTCACCTCCATGCCTACATCACTTCCAGGTGATGTATGTATGTTGTGTGACATCCCCGCCCACTCCTGGAATACCCCCCCCCCGACTCCTCACTGGCATGATGATCAGACCTGGCAACCCTACTGACAACAGGTATAGGCATGCATGCCCATTGTCATCACCACTGTGGCCTGAGTCTGAGCCAAGCAGATCCTGCAGCACTGCTGCTGTCACTGCAGGAGCCACCTGGTTCAGCTGGCTCCAGAGATTCCACTCCACTCCAGTAGCACATTACAGAGTCAGGCTTTCTTAGGAGAGGAACATATTGGACTGTTGGACATTGTGACCCAGAAAGCTCCGCTCTGTGCTCTAACAATTCTTGTTTCAGGGCAGAGACTATAGATCATAAAGAGGCATCACAGACCAGGGAGCTGCAACCATTTCCTTTGTGGCTGCCTTCACTTCCCAGGGAGATTGGCTCTAACAAAGAGTCTTCTAGACTGCTGTATGGAACCTAATGGGTAATTAGAAGTGAATGTTCTTCTCTGTTTATCAATAATGCAGATTCAGCACAGCTCCTCTACTGTTTGTGCTGCTATTATTATGCAGCACAATATGTTCACACTGACAACACTGGCCCAATTAATAATTTATAGCTGATCTGAATGAGTCTGTCACAGCGAACAACTGCTTTAGTCACAAAGTCTGTGGTTTGGTGTTGGTAGACAGGGCCAGATTAACTCAGAGCCATACTGGGAATCCACACCATCACACCTCAGTTTGAGGGGGATTCCACTTGCCGTGGAGTTCTCTTTAAATGGCTCACTAATCAGAACATGGTGTCCACCAGGGGTAATTTCTAAAAAAAAGAGGTGCAGGAGCTCATTAGCATAAATCATTAGCATAACTTATTTGCATATGCCACACCCCCTAACATCACCAGAAGTTTGTCAGAAGGCAACACCCACTGCTCAGGCTCCACCCCAAAAATCTCCAGGTATTTCCCAACTCAGAGCTGGCAAGTCAGCTTTACACTTTCTTACATTGCAGCTCCTTTTTGCCAGTCTCTCCTATTTCCTGCTTCAGAGGAGAGAAAGAAAGCCTTCCTTCAATCGGCTGAGGGCTCCTTACCCCCTCCTCTTAGGAGGGAAGAGGAGGGAAAGAGCCAGAGAGTGGGAGGAAAATGGCATCTCATGGCACTTTTAAGAAGAACAGTTGTATTCCAGTTATAAGCTTTTGTGTGCAAGCTAGAGGGAGCATGCCAGAGAGAGAGAGAGAGAGAGAGAGAGAGAGAAAGTGGCTCGCTCACCACTTTGATGCCAGCAGCTCATAAAGTAGGATTTCTGTTCACAAGACTCCACAGCTTAGGCCCAATTTACACCTCCCCTCTGAAGTAGTTTGACTGCTGTCTTTTCCCACACTCATTTCACGCTGGTTTCAAATTTCACTCCCTCGGTCTGAAGAGTACAAAGCTACAGGATTTGTTATGCTAGCTTGACCACAGGGGGGCAATTAACGAATGTAAACAGTAATTTTTAAACTTGAACAAGTATGGTTTGAAACTAAAAACAGGTATAGATGGGGTTTTTTGAAACTAGAATGATTCCCGCGAGAAAGTCAGATATAGATTTGACCTTAGAGGGAGCATTGGTCACAGCTTGATTTGGCAGAAGAAATATCTATATTGGTCCAAACCTGTTCCACATTCTTTCCCAACTATCCAAACTGGTTCCAGTTTATTTTTGTGTGTGTGAAGCTCTTGTCATTTCAGCAATAAGGTAGGGTTGCCATTTGACCTGGAAAAAAATGGCTCAGCCTGCTCCTCCATCTTCAGTAGCAAGCTGATGTGCCTAGATCAGCAACTGATGCTTTTCTGAGCATGATTAAGTGGCTCTCTCTCTCGCCACATTTTCCAAGGCTGTTCTTCAAAGCACAAAGAGAAAGGACCAAATGAAAATGCTGGCATTCCACAGTAAAGGCTTGGTTCTGCCAATGCACCAGACATTACCATTTACTCTTGAAACAATCATACTTGAGTTTATTTTAATCTCTCTTCCATACACTAATGTCTGTGAGGAATCAATGTCCAAGTGTGTTGCTCTTCTTATACCCAGGCATCCACAACACACCCATACTCAAATCTGCATTTCTTGCTTGTTTACAAGACTCATTTGTTCTAACACTCTTCCAACTAACCCTTCTTTTGAAGAATAAAAATAAACCCATTGCAATTGTTACCAGTAGGGAGTCTTGTTTACATTCCAGATTGCTTTTCAGATTTTCACAGTGCGGTGTTTGGAGTAGATAATAAAGCTTCCGAAAGAGGCCAAACCAAATTCATGCACTATCATAAAGGATTCAGACTTGAGCATCCAATTCCTCATTGAGTTCCCCACCATCACCTTGGCTTTCAAAATGAAACTTTTTTGGAGGTGGGTAGATTTCCACACCCTCATCGTATACAATTGTCCTGTTGCCAAGCTGTCTCCATCTTCAAAGTGCTCTTTTCCAAACCTGTTTAACTCTTTTTGTTTTTAAAGAACATTGCCAAAGCATGTTAGCAACATATCTGGAAGTAATGGTGTGTATTTTCTGCAAGGGTACAATCCATATTGGCACCATTCTCCTGCCATCAGCCCCTTACAGGTGCTACATTCCTGCCATATACCCCTACTGTGCCACAGGAAATTTTTAAATGGTGATTGTTATAGCATTATAGTTTATTTATTTATATTTATTTATTCTTCACAGTTATATCCCACCCTCCCAGCTAACGGGCTCAGGGCGGCTATAGTGATCTTATGCAGGGGTCCCCAACCCAGGGGTGTACCTAGCCTATTTGGTGTCCAGGGCTTTTTGAAGCCCAAGAGCTGACCATCCCAAACATCTAGAAGGCATTTTTGAGAGCTAAGAGTTTGCCTTTGTAATATTTTCTACTAACTAACACTAGCCAAAGCATCACAAAATAGTAATCACAAACTTCACCAGACTGGATGTTAAGAAACACACTACCGCCAAAAGAAGGTACCCCCATCCTCCATTGTTTCCAAAGGACTAAAGTGAAACCAGAGAATCCCTGCAGTAGAAACTGAAGGTGGGGAGGCATTTTTGCAAGCCCAGCAGAACCAGTGCAATGTACAGAGTACCCAGCAGTACCAGTGCTATCACAGAGGGCCCAGCAGAACCCAGTGCCATTGTGGCAATGCCAGCTGATGTCAAGCACAGAATCACAGTCCAAGCCCTTTTCTGCACCTTTTCCGATGCTATAATATCTTTTTTAAGGTTGAGTGACCAGAACTGTACACTGCATTCCATCTCGTGGGAAAAGTGAACATTTGGCTAAAAGAATGGAGATTGGTTCCAATGAATGATGTATACAACATACTGAGTGATTCTTAAGAAAGAAGGCTGGAAATGACTTGTCAACCGGGAAGTCGTCGGATCGCTTGGATCGCTTGACTTGGATTGATTGTCCTACAATACTGGGACGGTTGAATCGTCTTTTCTATACAGCAAGTTCTAAGAGCAATAATATTCGGATTACTTCTACACAGAAGCTAGCTATTTAGATAGGAAAACCTTTGGTTTGTCCCTGACTATGTATTTGATTGCCTATGTATGAATTTTGCTAATATCTTTAAGGTGTTTATATATTATTCACAATTTATATTTTTATTAAATATGATTGCATATATTATATGTTTGTACACAGTGTTTTCTATTGATTTTGTGCTTTCTGCTTGTGGCAGCACTCACTGTTGTCTTTTTGAACTAATCTTAGGGCAGTGGTACTCTCTCTGTGGCCTACAGAAAGCCACATATACAATCAGCATCAACCATAGGAAGGAGGCAGGAAGCAGAAAATATTGGATTTATACACAAACTGGGATCTCATTCTGGCATGTGATCTGGCATGTGACTCATTCATCTGGCATGTGTAACCAGAGGTTTCTACATGTGCTATAGCTTACGTAAACCACAGTTTACCATGATGTCTGAATGCAGTCCTAGAAAAATTAGGCAGCACAACCTGCATTAGATTCCCAAAGAGAGTTACTGTGTTCCAAGGTCCTTTACCCATATCTAGTTCACAGCTCTCTCCAAATTAGGGTTACCAAGTACCAGCTGAAGGCAGGGGAACTCTCGTCCCTACCCCACTGGAGCGAGGGCGGCAGGGGCAAAATGGAGGAGCCAGAACAGCATCCTTCTGTGTCGCAACATCATTTGGGCTGCTCAGCCAGAAACGATGTCTCTGTGTCACAGGATCTCTAGAATTCCCCCAAGTGCTATGGTTTCTAGAGTGCCCCAACACACAGCCACATCACTTTCAGTTATGCAGCCAGAAATGACCTCACAAAAATATGATTTTTCCCCTCCCCTTGTGAGTTTCTAGCCCCCCCCCCCAGATCCCTGGGGTTGCCATCAACACTACCCAAATTCAACCTGCAAAAAATCTCCTTCTAGCCATCTTTTTGCCCCTCTGATGGATATTGCAGTCTAGAGCCAGCAAGGAACAATCAACCCCCTTTTCTTAAGTTCCCATCACCTTTCAAGGCTTTTGGGGGAAAACACAGCCAATAAATAAGGCCCATTTAATATGTGAGCCAGGCAGTGCCTTTTCCTCAACAGGGCAATTATTTGCCTCTACTTAAAGTTTGGTTCTCCCATCTTATCAAACTGCACCATATCAGCTGTCTTCTATGCAGCTAATTTAAGAATGATGTATACAGGTAACATATTTGTTTAGCTTTTTTTGCTTCAGTTAGTTCTGCACAGACAATAAAGAATAAGCTTCCACTTTACACTTGGTCAACATAGCTATTTACCCAAGGCCAGCCCTGTTATGTGCAAAAGCAAACTTGATCAAGGGTTGCACAGATGTAAGTAACAGAACCCTGTTTTGTCCTGCACAAAGGAAATAAGTCATCTCATCTTCCACCCAAACACAAGGGTGAATTTGTCTAGTTTCAAACCCAAAGCACAAAACAGAACCCCTCAGCACATAAGTATGTGAATCAAACAGGGGAGAGCATTTTCTATATATTCCTGTAGAAAGTGCTATAGTTTCTAGCTTAAAGCCACAAACTGAGGTGGTTTTGCTTTTTTTAAGAACTCACAGTAAGATGGGAAACCAGATCTGTATTGTGCAAACCTCCTTTAGGAACACCACACAAGCTTCAGGATTCACAGAAAGAAAACTACAGCTGCACCCATCCAACTCTTGTCTGTGGGGCTGGTGGCCAGAATTTAGAAAAATAAATGAGTCCTAAGGACATGTTCTGAAACAGGGTTGCCAATCTCCAGGTGGGGCCTGTACCTCTTCCAGAATTACAACTGATCTGCAGAACTACAGAGATCAGTTTTCCTAGAGCAAACGACTTATTTGGAGGTGGGACTGTATGGCAGTAAACCCTGCAGAGGTCACTCCCCAATCCCTGCCCTCTCCAGGCTCCACACCCAGGAATTTCCCATCTCAGAGCAGGCAACCTTAGCCCTTCTGTGTTTCCATGTAGTCTTCTGCTGCAGTTCTGGTATGAACAGAGTTATACTATGACTTAGAAAGGTGTAATTCGGTTACAGATTGCACCAGTAGTCTGTTTTACTTTCCGGAAAGGGCTACACCATGATATGGGGGGGGGGATCAGTTTCACAGAAACCAAATGACGATTCTTTAGGTACATAATGAAATGCACCCATTGGCCTTTCCCCATGTGTAGGACCGATTTATCCAACAGGTCAAAGTGCCTACCACCCAGGGGTCCACAGCATATACAAAAGAGATATGTGGATGCAACTTACAAGTATAACCATTTGTATCCATATAAGATGATGTGCCCACCTATGCACATTTTCCTGATGGTGGAAAGAGCACCCTATGGGTGATCAAATGGTACACACATGTAGGTGGGGGCCAGGGTCAGCACATGTGCTCGTCAGCAGGGCGTGCTTGATCATATTTCCACTTTATGTGTATTATATCCATGAATGTGGGGGCCAAATGTGATGCACTATTTGGTATCCTAGCCTCCCTAACTGTCTGCTTGGAAGTAAATTTTACGACAGTTTCCCAGTATGGTGCCTGCAGACACCTTTCCTGGTGCCCACCAAGTTTTTTTAGAAAATGGGTGGGGGGCAGGTGGGTCTTTTGCCCAAGAAGGCTTCTGATTGGCCAGGGGAGATCGGACTGGCTGAGCAGATTTTTTAAAAAAGTTATTTAGGCAGCAGGTGCCACTGCCACCATAGCACAAGGATTTTCACTATATGACTGATCTATTGTAGACCAACATGGCTACCCATTTAAACTCACTGCATGACTGAAGATAAGCTGTGTATATGCAAGAAAATATTTGGAAACATGTTCATTTTAAAAGGCATCCTGTGAAACAGAACATCTGCCAGAAACATTGACGAGTTACTATTATACTTGACCGTATTCCCTGATTTTTGTGGTTGGCTCCACTTCTTATGGCAGCCATTTTGTAGCTGACTCCACAACAGAATAATTATTTTATGGTGGATCGGTCTATCAGTGGCTACTAGCCATGCTGAATTAAGGGAACCTCCACATTCACTGACAATGCTAGGAGGCAGCACCAGAAGAGGGTCTTGGCCTCTCTGTCCTGTTTGTTGGCCCTGCAGGGCAACTGGTTGGCCACTATCTGAAACAGAATGTTGGCCTGGATTGACCACTGGATGAACCCAGCAGGGCTCTTCTTACGTTCTTATTTTCACTGCTCAGAATTGCTTACTCTAACTCTCCTTCTAGTGCCTGGTTACTAACTGAAATGGGAGTTCTTGTGTGCCTCATTTATACCAGTCTGTTCAAAATAATGTGCAACATTTGCATGACAATAGTGGGACTATAAAAAGTTTCTCTTCAGGTATTGTTTCTGTCTGTTTGAGTCTATCGACACTTTCTAACTGAATAAGAAATTGGCAGACAGGAGATGAATATCACCATCTGTTGTTGTTGGCATCATGACTGTGGTAAACACCTCAAGTACAATTCAGAGAGCTGAACAAGAACTCACCTGGGAGCAAAACCCAAGGTACATGTTCCAATAATTGGTTTCATCGACAGTCTATATTTAGAATAAACAGTACTGTTCTCCACTCCAACAGAACTCAGGCCTGGTCTATACAAGCAGCAGAGTGAACTTTTATCACTTCAGACTGGAGGGGTGAAATTTTCATGGCTTGGAGGTCGATAGACTGATGAGGTTGCCTGCTTCTGCTGTGGCCCTGGCCCTGACTTCACTGAATGGAGTAGCAGGGGCAAAAGCGTGGGGGGGGGGGGGGAGCACAACATTATGCTACACTGTGATGTCACATGTTCACCTGGAAGTGATGTTACATGACATCATTTCCACCATTCTTCACCCTCTAGATGTTTCTGCCAGCAAAAAGCTCACAGATGATAACCCTACATAGAGCTATACAACATCACCTACTAAATAGCATCCCATGAAGTGAGCCTCTGTTAAAAATAAATGTTTTTTTTCCTCCAGGCAGTTGGCAATCCCATGTAACCAGACAGTAAACCCTGCAGCCCCCCCTGTGGTAATCTCTGCCAGGTGTCAGTTTTACAGTCTCACCAGATGTTTTTAAAATCTTATGTTTTTGAAAATAAATCCTGAATGCAGTGCTGTATACCCCACATATCTGGTGCTCTAGTGCTATGCCCTTGATGCATCCTTAAAATTCCAACCAGGGATTCTGCCTTAAATGGGCTACTTTTTATTATATACTTTATTAAAATATAAGACTATAGATCAACAGATAACAAACAAGAGTAACGTAGATATATGAAGCTTGATTACAAAATGTTAAACCTTACAAATATATGGTGGACATTCTTTAGGAAAAATACACAATATTAATAGAAGGAGTACAATTTTAACACTGTTTTATATAATATATAAACATATATAGTACACAAAACAAGGTAATTAGGAGAAGGAGGAAGTAGATGAAGAAAAGCAGAGGTAGCTATTCTAAAACATCAAGATATAATCAAGCAAGTCAGTCCAGAAATTGCTTAATAATGGGTACCATTTCTCTATTAAATCTATTTGATTCGTGCTATTTTCATGGTTCGTTATGTTCTTATCAGTTCATATATTAGTCAAAATCTTATTGAACATGCAAAACTCCCAAAGTCTGGTATGCCATTGTTGTATGCTAGGGAGGGATTCAAGTGAGCGACTTGATGTTTTCACATGTTAACCATTACTTCAATGTCTGCTGACCCACCATTTCTACATGTTTGTTGACACACTCTAAGAACTTTAAAAAAATTAGTAAACTCTTTCCTTTTCATAAAATACTGGGTTTTTTCCACAGCAAAAATTAATTTTTCTGTATGCTGTCTTGTCTTGACAGTAACAAAAGCGTTCCTCTGCAGTTAACACATTTACTGTGGTATATATTTCCCTGAATGCTTTGTAATTTTGGCTGCAAATGGACTAACTCTGGAAACAATCTTAATGCATTCCACTAAGGCACATGGAACAGAAGCTAGTTTGGGAGGTATGCAGTTTATTGCATTCCAACCCCCACTCAGATCCGGTTTAAAAAAGAAAAAAAAAACACCAGTGTTTTTTGCTCAGTTTTCTGATATGGGAAGTAAGCTTTAATGACATTACATATTGTAGTTACTAGTTTAGCAACTTCCCTTAAACACTTGAAGAACTCACAGGTCAGTGCATTGTGGCCATGGCAACAAGAAACTTTTTAGTTGGGCTACTAGTTGTAACATTTTATTCTGGGTCACCACATTTTCAGATGCACCTCCAGAAAAAACCAAAGCAAATCAGGTGTAAATTGGGGGAAAACCCCACCAACAACCGGTTCTACAATTTAAAAAAAAACTTAATAGTTTGCTTCTAAACATGTTTACTGAGAAATCAGTTTACTGAGTTCAGTGGAACTTATTCCCTAGCCAAACTGAGCAATAAATAATAGGTACTGTTTGCCTCATAGGGGAACTGGTATTTGCTTTTCCACAGACCAATAAACAATAGGTTCTATTTTAACAGAAAACTGGTTTGTGCACTGGGGAAAACTTCAGAACCTCCCAGGCTAATTAAATGGCATTTAAAAATACTAGGAAAAGGTCTTTGGTAAGGACCTTTGGCCACTATCCTGCACATATTTACTAGACAGTAAGAGAGTATAAAATTGCAGTCAAAGTTCCTCTGTGCCATCCTGTGCAGAGGGACACCCGTCTAAGCCCACTGAAGGGTGTAATTCTGTTTAGGACTGAGTTGTAAAATCTCTTAAAAAAATGGAACTGTCTTGGAGCTGGCTAAAAGGCAGCAACTGAAGGAGGGAATTGTTCTAAGCCACCAGAGGCCCCTCAAAATACTGCATGGACAAGAAGACCTGAATCCACATGTGCTATTTAAAAGTGCTCTTTCACTCCTCTTCTGCATGGTGTGCATGGATGAAAAACAGACAAGTGGTTTAAATACACTTGAACTCGGAGCTAATGAAGTACATGAACAAAGACTGATTTTTTTTTTCAATCGCATTTCAACCTTCTTGGGCGTTACGGTTCATGTGTGAATTTGGCCTAGGAAGCTAATACTCTGTCATTCCTCCTAGGGTTGCCTTCTGCTTGGGGTGAAAAAAGTCCTGTCCCTTTAATACAGGTTTAATGGGATGTTATTTACCTCCATGCCTTGAAAGACTTCAGCTGCCCATTTCCATACATTCTGCCAAAGCAGCAGGACATTATTCTCCAGGCCTCTTGGCAACCCTAATTCCTTCCGCCATCTAATGTTGAGTCCAGGGGTCATTTCGTAGAAAAAGAGGTACGGAAGCTCATTAGCATAACTCATTAGCATAACTTATTTGCATATGCTAAACCACCTGACATCACCGGAAATATGTCAGAAAGAAAGAAAGAAAGAAAGAAAGAAAGAAAGAAAGAAAGAAAGAAAGAAAGAAAGAAAGCCTGCAGAGAGGGGACAGCTACTAATCCAAGCCTCAGAAATACCACTATTCCGGGAGGATAGCTTCAGTGGTGGCTGAAGCCTTCAGAAGGCTGGTCGGAGGAACAAGGACCTTTCCAAGGGACGGGGTCATTTTGCTGCAGCTATGACACAAGCAGGCATTCCCCCGCTGGGGAGGGGGGGCTGGCACTAACTCCAGGAGCTGCGCTTCCCCGAGCTCCTGCTCGAAATGACCCCTGGTTGAGTCTCTCTGTCCATGCAGTGGTGTGGTGCTGATTCAACATCATGATTCTCCCGATTACAGTGATGTTGCATTTCTGTGAATCTTCAACAATACCCCTGTGACTCAGCCCCTGTGCTATTATTTTCAGGTGCAACTTAATTAGCTGGGAAGGATCTGGGGTTGTCCCCAGTGTATTAATCGGTCTGTGTGAAAATAGCACCTCTTGTTTATGGGCCTGTGGAAAAATCAAATACCAGTTCCTGTATGAGGGAAAATCTAATACAAGTAGATTTTTTTAAAAAAATCAAAAAATGAATAAACTACGTGAAAGAAAACCCCAAGTAAGGAAATAGGCTGAAGGCTTTTCAAATAATCTATATAGAGAAGAAGGAAGCAATTCTGCAGGGGATGATGTTTGAGAGAGAAGGCTAATATCTTGAATGGAAATGAAAAAATGATAAAACAGAATCAGTGGTGGGTTTTTAAGTGAGGCCGGATTTATCACTAGAGTTTAGTTCACCAGTGTTGTCTGTGCCATGTGAGGTGATAACAAAATGAGAAGCATGTGTTTTTCCCTTATCAAGGACTAACCACAAGAAAGCATCAAAGACCAGGGAATCATAGGGAAAGGGCTTTCAGAACAGAGAGCTTGCCCAGCTGGGGGTCAGCATGACTGGGAGAGTTCAGCTGCACAACTATTAAGAGCAGGGCTTCTTTTGCAGAAAAAGCCCAGCAGGAACTCATTAGCATAACAGGCCACATCCCTGACAGCGCAGCTCTTTCCCAGGATTGGATTCCCCATGTGCCCTGCGGCTTGCAGGGTGCATGGGGAACCTGAGGGAAGGAAGGCAGTTTCTGGATCAGCTTCCCCAGGTGCCCCACAGCTGTGGGGCGCCTGGGGAACTCGAGGAGGGGAGGCAGTTTAAACTGCCTTCCCTCCCTGGATCAGCTTGGCTTCCCCAGGCACCCCACAGCTTGCGAGGTGCCTGGGGAACCCAGAAGGGGCAGGCTGTAGGTGTGGCCAACTTGGAAGCCAGCCGGAACTCTGTTCCTGTGCATTCCTGTCCCAAAATAGCCCTGATTAAGAGAATCTTCATTGCATAGACTGTCATATACAGAGAGCATCATGCTGATTAAGCTGGCTTCTAAAATGGAGGCACGGTTAGGGTTGATGCTCATTAATGTGTTTGCACACAGTCAACTTGAGATCTTTGCATCTGACCAATATGACACGTACACTGTAAATCACAATAATTTTAATTAATTTTAAATATTTATACCTCTTCTTATCTTGTCAGACTCGAGGTGACGACCCAGAACAGCAAAAGCTGCAAGAACACAAAACATTGTAAACATGCAGCAACAGATTAAAACCCAGTGCACAAATAATACATGCAATAAAACCCCCAGTGCATGGCACACAGTTAAAAAGCAGTCAGAAACATTGCCCCTCCACCAAACTCCTGTAGTAAAACTGTTTTACATGCCTTCCTGAAGGTGCCAAGTGAAAGTGCTCTCCACAGGGGATTGCCACTTACTCACTAATGGCAGGGGACCTCACAGTGATGCTTCCTGTCCCTCATTCTCACACAGTGGAGCAGAAGGGGAGTGAAGGGAACAGATCATGGAAGTCACATCCTATTCTAGAATAGGAAGTGATACCATAACACTCTAGGAAATTCAACATCTCTATGATAAAACTATAGAAAGTTTTTTAAAATTCCTGGAGAGTCATGACACCACCACTTCCTGTTTCCAAATGGGAAACATAAAATTACTTCCAAGAAGCCCCCCCCCATTGTTCCTGGGATTGCCAGCGAAGGCCTGGCATCCTTATCTCCACACTTGTTCTGGTATGCCATTTAAAAAGCATGGACCTACCACAGAGAATACTCATGACCTAATTGTTGCCAAATAGAGTATCCTAGGCTCCAGAAGGCTTCCTGAAGACATTATCTGGTGCATTCTAGCATACTGGGAGATGTAGTTCAAGAGAAGATAAATATGTTCTTGTAAATCACCTTCCTTGCATGGTAACCAGTTGTCTCAGGAACCTTCTAGAAGTACCACCAGCTAGAAGAGAGCCAGTGTGGTATACTGGTTTCAGTGTTGAACTAGGATCTGAGATACTCAGGTTCAGCACCCCCTTCTGCCATGAAGCTTGCTGGGTGACTTGGGCCACTCATTCTGTCTTACTTCACAGGGTTGTTGTGAGGGTAAAATGGAGTAAAATGGTTACTTCACAGGGTTGTTGTGAGGGTAAAATGCCCAGAACAATGTATACTGACTCAAGCTCAAATCAAAATGTACTAAATAAATAGGTTCAAGGGCCACTGGGAAGCTGCATCTGCTCCCTCACTGGAGGAAAACCATCTCCGGGGAAAGACCAAGCTGGTCTCTGCCACCAGCCAGAGAAGGAAGACATCAGAGAGATTACCTCTTCTATCCTGGGCAGAAAGAACACTCTGCTCAACAGCCAGATGTCCAAGGAACGCAGCCATGAGGGAAAGGACATACTGGCCTCTAGCTCTGTTCAGAGTTCTGGGAGCTGCTAAGCAATGTTTGTCGGTTTGTTTCAGTTTTATATTGATTCTGCTGTTTGTAAGCTCTCTGGGGAAATGTTTGATCAAAATGTGGTGATGTCCATCTTTAAAATAAATAACATGGCATTTCTGCTTTTTGCCCATCAGAATGCTGATCCTTGTACATTTAGAACTGCTTTTCTATTGTCGCAAGTGTGCATTGACAGTGGGGGAAAAGTGGGAAAGAACCCGAAGTGATACATGTGAACTGAGCTTCTATGACTGGGGTGGGCAAATTGTGGCCCCCCACAGAGTTTTTTGCGGTCCACCAAGACAGTCAGCCACGTGGTTTCTCAACAAGCAATCTCCTGATTTCAAAAAAATTGTAGAAAAGTGTGATAGGGTACATTTGTCTCATTAAACTGATTCTAAAATTAAATGTGCTTGCAGCTATAGATGATATGAAATTAGCACAATAAATAAATTGAATAAAACTACCACTATTTTAATTCATTTATATTTATTGATTTTTATGATACAATTTATACCTTTTCTGAAATGCAAAGTTAACTAATTAATGCAATCATTTAAAAAGGTGCGGCCCTCCGCTAACCTCTGCTCCCACAAAGTGGCCCCCGAGCCAAAACAATTGCCCACCCTTGTTCTATGATATACTTCCATATGTCCTGATCTGTAATAATTGGGGTCAGGAAGGGGTAAGAGATAGCCTTCATGCGAAGACATAGCCATGTTGCTGTTTGGGGGCCCTCCCTTACATTTTTATTAGCTGTGCAATTCATTGCAGCCTTTGAGAAACTTTCCATATTTGGGGGAGATTAAGGTAAGATATGGGAGGGAAGGCAGAATGGTAACTATAGCCCCATCTTGACTGATCTCGGAAGCTAAGCTGGGTCAGTACTTGGAAGGGGCACCACCAAGGAAGGCTCCGCAGAGGAAGGCCATGGCAAACCACCTCTGCTTCTCCCTTGCCTTGAAAGCCCCTTGCTGGGGGGTCACCATCAGTTGGCTGGGACTTGAAGGCACTTACACATGCATAAGATAAGGTCTACACAACAGTAGGGCATTGTTGCACAAGAGGTGGGATTTGTTGTTGCTCACATTTTTTTTAAAAAAGACTAGGTTTTCTGAGTATTCTTGTGCTGATTATATGAGGGGGTGTTTGTGTGTCTGGCCCCCTACATAATCAACAGCAGGAGGGCACTTCTGAAAAGATTACCAAGTGCTAGGGACATGGCGGGTGGGTAGTGTGTGACATCATCCCTAGTCACATCATACACCAGATCCAACTGGATATTTGGTACCCAAGTGGTTCAGGGAATCACATTCCGTCTGACAACAATTGTCAAGAAGAACCACCAGTGGCCTCGGAGGGTTTCTGCTCCAGAAGCCAGAAAATTCACTCAAAGTGGTAGAAAAATGCAATAGCCCTGCCACGAAATCCCATTCTTGTAGCAAGAAGTAAGGACTACACGTGACCAGTGAGAAATGAATATGCACGCACTTGCACACAGACTTTGACTATGCAGAAGTAGGAGGCAGTAGTAGCAGCAGTAGGAGGCAATACTGAATACTTGTTACATGCTAGTGTGCTAATTCATAAGAAGAAGGGGGTCCTAAATGGTGTGATCCCCCCCCCCTTCCCCAGCCAGTGTCAGGGAAAGTCACTTGAATTCAAGAGTGCAGAGACTTGACTATTTGATCAGGGACCTGGGGAATTGCCCTATGAGATGATGCTAATGTGGGTATTTTTGTGAGGTGACTCATATGTTTTGGCTGATCCTCGTCTCCTTTGTGCTCACAGAATGTGTAACTCTGCATAGCAATTTCCTTGTCATACAGGAGGTGTAAAAGAGGGGAGCGAAACACCCTCGCCTTCCTCTTCTTCTTCTCCTTCCCCCCCCCCCCATGCTGGGTCCCCCCCCTCTTCTCCTTTCTTTCACTCCTTTCAGCTCTTTGCCTCCCTTCAGCTCTCCTCTTGGCTTCCTTTTCCCCCAAACATCAATTTTTCTCTTTCTTGTGTGTGCCTGTGTATTTGTGCAGTCTGTGTGCATGCCCTTCTCCTGTATACTAAGACGGGGTCCAGTGCCACAATGGGCTCTCCACACTGTTAAAGCGTCTCTCAGGCAACTAAAAAAAGGGGGGGGGAGTTAGGATAGGCTAGAAAGTGCCCTCCGCCCCTCTCTTCCAGTGCTACTTAGGTCGGATTCAAACATAGCCCGGCTGAGGCAAAAAGCGCTTTCCCAGGGGACTTGGCATTTGCACAGCATCTTGTTTAAACCGGGGGGAGGGGGGGGGACGCACCCTGTGTGAAGCAGTTACATGTGCCACGTAGCTGCTTTTTGCACAGAACAGCCCCGTTTAAACAAGATACTGTACAAGTGCAGAGCCCAGTGGGGAGTCCTTTTGCCAGAATCACATTTCAACTGGATGACAGAGGGAGCTTAGAGTGGGGATGTACTGACATCAAACTGGTGCTCGGGGTACCTCCAGGGCATAGGGGGTCTCAAGGATCAAGGGCTAAAATGTATGTTTAAGGAAGAGAGGAAAGAAAGAGAGAGCAGGCGCCGAGTGGTAGGTGCCTGGAAAGGAGACGAGGGAAGGAAGACAAAGCAATGCTGGGGAAAGGTGGGGAGACGGACTGTGGTTCTGCCAAAGGAAGGTCTTTGTGCAGCATTTTTCATTGCTCTCAGAGGAGACTTTGCATGTGTGTTTGGATGTCTGCCATCCATGCAGGGGCTCTGCCAGTCTCTCTGCTAGTCCACAGCAGGGTCACTTGCATGTTAGAAAGCAATGCCAATGCAGAACTAACCATGATAACATTGAAACCCCCACATCATGTGAGTTAGTTTCCCCATTATCACTTTCCTCAGGCTCAGTAACCTGATAATCCCCCTTCCCCTCCCCTCCAGCTATGTGCTTCTTTGCTGTCTGACCTCTTTGGCAATGGCAGGACTCAGTCAGTCCAAGAAGATGCTTGTTCCTGAGAAAATCATCAATCTACAAACAAGCATAAATCGTGAGGTTATTGTCTAGAGCAGTGGTTGGCTGGAGTTAGATCGTAACTTGGGGGTTTACCAGAAATGGGATTCTGGTCTGCCACTAACTCCTTGATTCTAACTCCTTTACTCTGTAAAATACCATGCACGGAGATGTGCTGTGTGCACTTTATATGTATAGACAGCAAGAATGCAAGAACAGAAGAACATAAGAGAAGCCAATGTTGGATCAGGCCAATGGCCCATTCAGTCCAAAGGTGAAAGCTGGAGGGAAAAAAACCTCATCGTGTGAAGAATGGTCAGACGACCCTAATCACAATCCATGCGAGAGATGGCAGTGCAGATCGGCAAAATCGCGGATTTAAAGTACAAACATCCGGAAAGTACTTGATTTTCCTGGTGTCATAAAACTCACTAGGGAACCAGGAGGATTGTACGAGTGAGCCCGCTTCAGTTCAGGAGGCAGACGCGGCCGTCTGATCAGCGATTTTAAATGCAAGAGGGAACAGTGGTGAAACCCGATCAAAATGATCGTGTGACCACTGCCTAAGAGAGGAAAGAGATTTGGAACAGCAACATTCTCCCTTTTTGCATGTCCCCCATGCAAGAGTGTTTCTTTCATAGCCTGGCCTTGCAGCCTCGGTGTTTTTAAATTTTCAAAGTCATCACCTGCAATGTGAGTGCTTTGACCTTGAACCACTGCCCCTCCTTCTAAAGCCTTAGAGCTCACAGGCCTCTCTGTGCTGTTTGCATATTTTATTATCCTATTACCTTTGAGGGTATCTTCACAGGTATGATTCACGAGTGAGAATCACACATCTGTATTTAAAAAGAAAACAGTGCAAGAAACAACACTTAGGATACTGAGGAGGGAATACTACTCCTGCCAAGTGGAAAAATAAATGTGCTGTCTGCCTTGCATTGGAAAAAATGTTTAAACTAATGATTGTGGACAGTCAGTTGCCAACAGAAAGAGAGATTTGTATAAATGTCATGTGATGCCGTACCTCTTTCCTGGACTCTGTCAAGGTTGGAACAGGACCAACAGCTGGCTGCCCTGCTCCTTCTGTAAGGCGCTGACCTGGTTCTGAAGCTACCAGAGCTAGGAAATGTTATCCTGTCCTTAGAACAAACATTTAAGGTTATCTGTAATCTAAGAGGCTGTCCTAGCTCGCTTGCTCCATCATGGGCTAAAATGGTGTAGACCTCAACTGGAGAAACGTCACAGCTCAAAAGTACATATCCCTGAACAGCCAAGCTGGAGGTCACTTAGAAGTCTATATTCTGCCTTTAACACAGTCAGGATAGTCTAGGGTTTGTACTAAGAAACCTTTCGGTCTACCTGCTGGCACTCCTGGTTGTGAGCCATTCACAGCTGCAAAGCAGAAGGGAACACGAGTAGGGATATGTGCTCAGACGTTCATGAACAGAACAACTGATAAATGGGAAATAACTGTTGTTAATATTATTATAATGAAAATAATGTTTATATGACTGGTTAGCATTTGGTAATACTTAGATCTCTTCATTATTCTGGTGCCTGGCTCCCCAGTTGTCATCCCCTCGCCCAGCAAGCCAGACATTGACATGTGAGGAGCTGTCCAACTGAACCCTCCTCCATACTGACCTACACAGGCTGGCTAGGGTTGTCAACTCTGAGTTGGGGAGTCCTGGGGGACTTGGGGGTGGACCCTAGGGAGGGCAGAGTTTGGGGAACGGAGGGACCTCAGGAGGGTACAATGGCATACAATCCACCCTCCAAAACAGCCATTTTCTCCAGAGGAACTATCTCTGTTGTCTGGAGCTCAGTTGTAATTCTGGGAGGTCTCAAGGCCCTATCTGAAGGTGAGCAACCCTAAGCCTGGCTGAACCAGCAGCACCATCCAGGGAAGAACTGGGGGGGGGGGGTAGCACTTCTGGACCTGAACCCAGTGCCAGTAGTCTGACTCCACCAAATATGCAGCCAGAGCCTCCAGAAGACATGGCCTCCCAGCAGCCTCCAGAGTCACCGTGACCAAGCCCCACTCCCCAGAGTGGGATGTTGCAGGCTGCTGCAGGAATGCCAGGCTCCAAGCGCGAGCATGAGCCCTTTACGATGCACTCCTTGCCCTACGGAGCTGGGCTGAGCCTTTTCCAGTACTGGGGATCTCAGTCCAGTTCTAGCAGACGTTGGAAGAAGTTGTCAACCAAGGAAGAAGCTAAGATTCTGCAGCTTTCCTCCAACCATCCCTGATGTCCTTGCAGGTGGTGACTGCACCTCGTAAGAAACTGCATGAGCTTAAGTGGAGACTGGTTTACAGTTCATGGAATTCAGGGAGGAAGGAGAAATGAGGTGATGTAATTGGAATAAAGACTCTCGTCCTCCCTCCCTCCCTTACTATACTACATGCTGGCAGTGGTAGTACTGCTGCTAGTACAGCCAGCCCAATCAATGAGACAATCAATCTCTCCTGCCTCTCATGGAATTTCAGAGAATCATCTGAAACATCTGAGGCAGTGTACTTTAGCGCACCATGGAAAATGTAGTCCAGTGGTATGTGCTATTCAAGTCAGGCACTCTAGGACAAGGACTACAACAAAGACGACTGAATTGTAGAAACTTGGCCTCATCAGAAACCACATCTCAGGTTTTGATTCCAGAGGTTCTTATTCTGGGCCTGCTTTGGTCTGCTACAGGCAAATACTAGTTGATCCAGACAGAAGGCTTTAGAGAACGTGAATAACTAAAGCTGAAATACAACGTGCTTGCATAGCCTGATTCTGAACAGTCTCATTTCGGGAAAAGTCCAACCAGAATCTTTAGCAGTCCTTGAGATTCTGAATTACCTCAAGTACCATTTGGGAAAACCTGAAGGCCCAGTGGCATGCAGAGGCATGTTTCTGCAGCCAGACAAGCCTTTTTAGTTTGAAAAGCCTCTTTGGGTAGGCATGATTAACAGTGGAGAAGCAGCAGGGAGGGGGAGAGCAGTTAATCCTCTCTCCAGCTGCTGTTTCCCAGCTCCTTTTCTTCCTGGAGGTTTAAAATGTGTGCAAACAGGGCATTTTAAATCCCATGGGGAGGGGGAGGGCTGCTGAAGGGGGGAACTTGATTTGTGATTGGAGAGAATACAGGCGGCGTTTAAACCCCTACCTCCATTTTTCATGATCAAATGCACCCTCCCAAAGTTGATTTTAATTTTTTAAAAGGCTGTTGGGCTAAACAACATACATTTCCCTGTATCATGTAGTTGGCCATTTAAAAACATCTTAAGTGGCTATTAGCACACTTGGCATGGCGTTGGCTACTCAGAGACTAAACTGCAGGAAAAGCAAGACCCCCAATGCAGTTGCAGAAGGCAGCAAAAGGCTTGCTGTGCTATGTGCCTATTTCAGATTTGGCACTTTTATTTCTGACTGAAACCATTTTAGCATTCTGCTCTTCTGATTCTGGGCAATGGAATTCAGTGCATGCTTTCTGGAAAGTAACAGCCAAGCTGGACGCAGTGAGAGCAGATTTGCCAGGTTAAAGATGAGCATGCCCTAGAGTCATCAACCTTCAGGTGGGGCCTGAAGACCTCCTGGGATTATGACCACAGAAGTCAGTTCCCCTGGAGAAAAGAGCTGCTTTGGAGGCTGGACTCAATAGCATTATACACAGCTGAGGTCCCTCCCATCCCCAAACCCTCCCCTCCCCAGGCTCCACGCCCAAATCTCCAGGAATTTCCCAGCCCCGAGTTGGCAACCCTAAGCCTGCTCCAGAAACAAAGGGAGTTGTAATTTTGTATTTCTGTGCCCATATGATTTTAATAAGCGCAGCTGAAGTGAACTCTCCAGGCTAACTGTAGGAGCCTCTTTTTAAAATGTTAAACACAATTAATAATTAGGGCTGTCAATCCATTAGTGGTTGCCAACCTCCAGGTGGGGTCTGGAGATCCCATGAAATTCCAATTGATCAGCAGACCACAGAGATCAGTTCCCCTGGAGGAGGTGGCAGTTTTGGAGAGCTTCCTCACCAAACTCCACCCTCCTCAGGCTCTGCCCCCCAAAGATCCAAGAATTTCTCATCCTGGGGTGTCTATGTGTGTGAGTGAGTGAGTGAGAGAGAGAGAGAGAGAAGCAAGATGAGACAAACTAACAGGGCAATCCTAAACAGAGTCACATCTAGGGATGCCAACCACCCGGCGAGGCCTGGAGTTCTCCTGGGATCACAGCTGATCTCTAGACCTCACAGATCACATTTCCTGGAGAAAATGGCAGCTCCGGAAAGCAGACTGTTATGGTGTCACATCCCTGCTGAGCTCCTTTCTCTCCCCAAACTCCACCCTTCCCAGGCTCTGCCTCAAATCTCCAGGAATTTTCCAACTCAGAGATGGCAACCTTAGAGCCTTCTAAGTCAGTTGCAGTCTTAGAAGGATGAAAGGCCATTTAGGATCACGCTGTAAACCCAGTGCAAAGCCCATAGGAAACTTCCTTGTTATCTTCCCCACTTTTTCCTAGGATTGCCAGGTCTGGGTTGGAAAATACCTGGAGACTTTGGGGGTGGATCCAGGAGAGGGTGGGATTTGGGGAGGGGAGGGGCCTCAGCATGGTATAGTGCTATACAGTCCACCCTGCAAAGCAGCCATTTTCTCCAGGGGAGCTGATCTCTATCAGCTGGAGATCAGTTGTAAAAGCGGAAGATCCCCAGGCCCCACCTGGAGGCTGGCAACCTTACTTTTTCCTCAGCTGGGCTCCGATACCTGAAATGACCCCATCTGGGAGAAAAGCCCATCTGGGAAAGGGGTCTGACAGGGTAAGTGTGGTGAAGGGAGGGGAGTCAAGTGGCCTTCCCTTTTCCTCTTTGCTCAGACTCCCACCCTCTGCTTTCTATAACCGATTGAGAAAGTTCTAGGTAGAAACACAGAGATTGGCTACTGTCATTTGTCTCCGCATGGCTTACTCCCAGGTAAGCATGCACAGGATCGCTGCCTTCATGTTTGACTCAGTCAGAGAAAGCCAAGGAGGGCATAAGCAGTGGGATGAACTGCATCTCAGAATTACCCGTTGTCTTGACTCTGCAGTTTCTCCAGCAGCAAAAATGTACTTCCTCTGCAGTTTGCAAACTCTTGACAGAGCTGACCTATTCCTGGCTTGCAGAGGAAGTGCTGGCAGCAACTTCGTCTGAAAACGTAGGAAGAGATGGGGCAAGGCAGTAGGGGGAGGAACCACACAAGAAGTATGCACAGGCAAAAGGGCAGCAGCCAACACTGTAGATTTTTATTGATGCACATGCAAAGTCTTTCTTAATTTCAGAAAAAGCTGTGAGCTGGGCGTTTTTCTTCTTTTTTCTTTTTGAAAAAGAGGTGCCGGAACTCTCAAGAGGGAAATGAAGTTTTCAATCTGTATACTGAAAACTCATGATCTTTTAAACATTTTAAAAAGAATTTTGTCGAAGAGGTTCCAGAACTCCGTTCTGACGCATTCCCCCAGAAAAAAAGCTCTGGCTGTGAGCAAATAAAGGCTTCTAAAGAACACTATGGATTATTAACCTAAGGCTGAAATCCTCAGTGCTACGATAAACTATGGCAAATTGCCCAAGTAAATCTAGAAATTCCAGGAGATTTGGGGGTGGATCCTGGGGAGCCAACCTTCTAAAGCAGCCATTTTCTTTGGAGAACTGATCTCTGTAGTCTGGAAATCAGTTGTAATTCTGGGACATCTCCAGCCCCCATCTGGAGGTTGGCAAGTCTACCTGGAAACATGACACTGAACCCTATAGATCACTGTATTAAAAAGCTGGGGAAATAGTTCAATACGTGAAAAACACATTTTTATATTCTGTAGAAAAGTGTTTTTTAATGTGGGGGGGAATTATGACTCATCCATCCCAGTTCCTAGTCACGTTTGTCTGAAATGCTGTGCCACTGATTTCACTGGAATTCACCTCTGAGTAAGTTGCATGTAAGAAGCGCAGCTATAGCATCTTTCTAGAACAAAGGCACTTGTCAATGAGAAACAAGAGTAACAGAAAACAGATGACCTGGCACAGCATGTACTTAGGTGTGAGAAAAACATCTCTGATGAACTCTGTAAAGTCTACTCAAGATGAAAAATACTTTTTGGCATGAGCCCCGAATTGAGAAGTTGGCATTGCAGTTGATAGCGAGAGCAGGAAATCTGGCATTGGCCTCAGAAGCCAAGCCACCCTTCAGATGAAAACACCGGAACTTATTCAAAACACAGATAAATACATCAGCCTACCCACTAGGAAGGCCTGCAGGATTCAAATTAAAAGTGAGGTGGACTAACACAACAGCAGTGATGATATAGCCACAGTAAATAGTTTTCTGTGTTGAAGGGATCCAGCAATGTACAGTCATACCAACCCAATTAATCAAAGGCCATCCTCATTATTTGAGTAGGAGAATGTTTATTAGGTGACCGGCTCGCTGATTTGGTATGCTAGCCGGTAACAAATGACAAGCTCATTACTTGCTATTCTCACACAGGTCACAGTGCTGTTCAAAACCAGATGCCATTTCTCCAAACAAGAGAAATGCCTCTTCTGGATGCAACACCTGTTTCAGTTCCAGGTTTGGATCAAAAGAAAATCTCTGGGAGCAGTCAAATAATGCCCTGGCCTGGAATGGTCCAGGCTATCCTAATCTTGTTTGATCTCAGAAGCTAAAGGGGGTTGGCCCTGGTTAGTCCTTGGATGGGAGACCACCAAGAAAGTCCTGGGTCGCTATGCAGGGGCAGGCAGTGGCAAACCACCTCTGCTCATCTCTTGCCTTGAAACCTCTACAGGGTCTCCGTAAATTGGCTGCAGCTTGATGGCACTTTCTACCACCAACCTAATAACCATTATCCATTCAGCATTTGTTTTGGCATTATTATATTAATCTATCAGGTATCATTTTATTACTAATGACCAGTAGCATGGATGATGTAAAGTTATTTGCAAGATCATTTGGCTTGCTGAACCTTGGGTGGCATTACCTGTACTTACTGGGCTTTGGGGCTTGTCCAGGTGAGCAGTAGGGTCAGCCATTCAGGTACAGAGCAGGTATTCCAAATCTAAAAATCTAAGGGCCAAAGATATGTAGTGCAGTCCTGTTGTATATTGGGAATGAGACACAACATCACCCTTCAAGTAGCCCTTGTCATAGGAAACAAGCCTTCAGTTTGATCAACACTTCTTTTACGGCGCAACCTGACTGATTTACTGTCACACTTTTGGGGGGTGTTTAAGATGGTATTGAAGTGCTAGGACTTCCTCCCTCTCCGCCGGAAATAGAGAACCCACTGCCCACTTTCCCACTGTGAGTCAACTATTGTGATGACGTTGGAGCCAAAGAACAATGTGGAGGGGAGGGAAGATACTCCTTGGCTACTGTTCATTCCTTCCTCCTGCTTATATCCGAGTCTTCTCCAAGGAGCTCAGAATGGTGCACGGGGATGATGAGGATGATCCTATTTGTTTCCCAACAATCCTGTGAGGTGTGCTAGGCTGAGAGAATGACTGCTCCAAGGTCATCCTTCAAGCGAGCTTCATGGCTAGAGCAGTGATTTCAATTCAGGTCTCCCCCCCTTCAAGACCAATCCTTTAACCACTTTACTTTAACTATACCATACTAGCTTGCTGCCCTTCAACCTGGGAACTGGAACCTAAAGAGGTAAGTCAAACAGGATAGAGGGCCAACAATACAAGCTTAATATATATAATATAAAAAAACATATATTTATTAGCAAAGAATTAAAAAACATATAAAGGCACAATCACACCTCATGTAAAAATACCAAAATCTTACACACAAGGGCCAATGGACTTGACCTGATGTGTTTCGGCCTGCATAGGCCTTCTTCAGAGGTCAAACACAATGAAGAACAAACTGGCTTATATCATAATACAATACAATCATACAATTATGCTACATAGATACAAGATAGACCAGAAAATAATTGCTGTAAAAAAAAAAAAAGTGAAATCAGATACATATAATAAAATGAATGAATAAACAATACCTATATTCTACTAAAAAACATATTGACTTACTTCCAAAGTGAAACCACTAGGCACAGAATAAAAGTATAAATGAGGCCTGCAAAGATGCAGTCACATGCCAAATGGTACTGTTTATTTATTCATGCCTGTCGGTATTCACTCTGTTTGATTAATGTAGAACTATGTCATTCGAAAACGTGGTCACTTTCATATCATTTAATGATGAGTAAGAAATAGAAGACATCTTTGTTATTATGGACTTTGTTCAGATGAAGTCTTCACAAAATGAATAGCCATTCCAGAGAACTTCGTCAACCATTATCACATTTATATATGGATGTTTTCTGCACTCTGTACTAATTTTGTATTTTGATATTGGACTACATCTAATATTTACCTCGTTTAAAATAGATAGCGCTTTATTGCAGTTTCCCTATGGGTCATTTTTCTTGATTAGTCTGAGGCCGTGACTTTCTTGCCATAATGCCTTGGAGCTAGGGCAGGTCACACACTACTGGAAGGTTTCATGCCAGGCACTCTTCTATGATGGAGGCAGCTGTTTCTGAATGGGTACTCTCCTCATCAAAAACAGTGCAGTCCTAAGCAGAATCATGTCCCTCTAGTGGGTTTAGTATGCTTGGGACTGCACCATTAGTGGAGGAAAATCAGGACTGGCTCATTTTGGGAAACAGATGCCTTGGGGAAGGAAGAAATGGGTCTCAGGCAATGAGAGATCCTGAAGGTCCATTGGCTCTCCAGAACAGTATTTCATGGGGCTCAGTGGGCTGCAGTGGGAGGGAGGAATTTGTAAAAAAAAAACCTTAAGTAAACATCAAGGTATGTAAATTTTCTTAGCCACATGGTTGGGCAATGTCATATTTAGAATATTTTACTGTCACTAATATGGAAATCTGGTCATAAACTTTGTTAGTCTTAATGGTGCCACTGGACTCAAACTTTGTTTTTGTCGTTACCAATGCTCCCTCTAAGCTGTGGAGTCTTGTGGGCAAAAATTCTACTTTGTGAGCTACTGGTGTTAAAGTTGTGAGCAAGTGATTTAGCTACTGCATAAATTAGTTTGCTCTGGAGCCATCCTTCCTGAGCCAAGACAAAAATGTGTGAGCCGGAGGCTAAAAACTGTGAGCTAGCTCACACTAACTCAGCTGAGAGGGAACACTGCCCTAACTACCAATAATAAATAGGAGTATTAAAATATTAATCAGCCTTCAGCCAAGCACTTAAAACTCTCCCTTACTGAAAAATATCTCATCCTCCCAACAGCCCAATTTACAAGGAAAAGGAAAAAGAGAGAGGGAGAATGAGAATGAATTCCCATAGAACTTCTTTTCTACCACTCCCAAACGGAAACCAAGAAAAGGGCACCAAGTCAGGGAAAAGGGGGGCGGGAAGACGTCACTTTCTCCTAGAGCGCATGCGCTTGAAAGCAAATGCTCCGTGCTTCTGGCGCTTGCTTAACATTCCCCGCTGGGCGCGATGTCTGTAGCCGAGGAAGGGAAAGTGGCCGGGGGGGGGGGGGAGGAGGAGAGAGGCCGGGGGGGGGGGGAGGAGAGAGGCGGGGCGGAGCGCTTTGTCGGCAAGCGTGCCGCGACGGGCGGAGGCAAATGGCTGGCGGGGAGGGGGTGGCGGCCCCCGCTAGAGGGCGGGGCCTGCGGAAGAGGCGGGGAGGGGGGGAGAGAGCGGGGCCATTTCAGCGAGGAGCTGCAGCGGCGGCGGCGCAGGCGGCCCGGGCAGGATGCGCTTGGCATCGTCTTGCGGCGGCACTCGCAGCTGCGGCAGCGCCTGTGACGAGCCCGCCGCTTCCCCCCTCTTGCCGCAGCTGCTCTGAAGCCGGCCGTGCAGCCTCGTCTGTCGCCTCGGTGCTGAGCCTCGCCGACGCCTCCTCCCCCTCCGCCGCCGCCTTTTCCTCCCTTTCGTCCGTGTGTGGCTGCCTGGCGGCGGCTCCTCCTCGGCTCCCATGGCGGCGGCAGCGGCGAGCAACATCGTGTCCGTTATGGCGAGTAAAACCAAGACCAAGAAAAAACATTTCGTGGCCCAGAAAGTCAAGCTCTTCCGGGCCAGCGATCCGCTCCTCAGCGTTCTCATGTGGGGGGTGAACCACTCGGTAAGAGCCGCTTCCTCGGGCGGGGGGGGGGGGGGGAGAAAGAAAGGGGCGGGTGGCCCGCTGGCTGCCCCTGAGCTGCGTCTCTCCTCCTGTCAAAGCTCCGGGTGGGCGGGTGGGTTTGCTCTTTGTTGTGCCCCTTGCAGGGTTTGCTTGAAAGGAGCGCCGTTGCCCGTTTTAGCTAAGAGTTCTCTCCCAGCTCTGAAGGAGGATTTGTGGCCCTCTGGAAATGCTACATTTGAGCTGTCTTTTCTGCTTCCCCCCCCCCCCCCAATATAGCAACCCTGCCAAGCATTCAGGCTAACAGTGCCAAGGTAACTGTAGAGGGGCAGGTTGGTTAGTCTGTTGCAGCAAAATTAGATCGGAGTCCAGTGCACGTTGAAGAGCAACAGAAATTATTCAACCATAACATCTCCTCTCCTTTCTTTCTCTGTCTTTTTTTCTTTTTTGTAGTTTGTAAGCTCTGTAAAGGGCCGTACTTTAGAGCTGTGTCTGTTTGAAGGATCGACAGTGTATCTGATGAAGCTTATGCAGGAATAAAAGTTTAGTCGTTGAAGGTGCCCCTGGACTCCTGTTTCAGAGTACCCACTTAAGAAGGGGGAACTGGCTTGTGTATGGGGAGAGAAGGTTTATTTGAGAGGCAATGGCAGAGCCTTTCTATGGATGCCTGTGTGTCCTTGGGGCACATGAGTGCAAAGGCATGCTGCCCTTGGAGGGGTGTGTGTGTGTGTGTGTGTGTGGGGGGGAAGATAGAAGCAGTGGGTTTTCAATGCTGGTTGCTTCCTCTCTCATTCATGCCTGCTTGTATTTACAAGGCTGTAGGCATCCCAATAGCTGGTAACTGGTGAACCACGACTATTGCATTTGGTGGTTTAAATAAAACCTCTGTGTACAAAGGTACTATGTCTCTGCAAAGGGGATGGCGGGCATGTTCAACACAGGGTGTCCCTACGTGGCCTGCGACTGTCTGCTTGGCTGGCTGCTGTTGGAAACACAATGATGTACCTTGGTCTGGTGCAGTGAGGCCGTTATCGTCATAGGCCCGCTGCTGATGCTTTTTCTCCCAGGGAGAGCACTCAGAATCACTGTTACAAATGCCTCTGTTATGGTTGATGGTGGGGCAGCAGTAGATCAGAGCTGGGTGTGTTTAGTCACTGGGCTAATAGCTTTCCTGTTGTCCAGGACAGATGTGTTTTGCTGAGCAGTGGTAAAAATGCCAGGCTGCAAAGGAGCTTGGATATATCATGCACATCCATAGCAAACAGTCTTCCTCCTAGCCTCCCCCCTTCCACCCCGCATAATATGTATCATATAGCTGGAAGGCCGGGCGATTAATGATGTCTGTGCTAAAATACTGCTGTGCTAGGGAAGGTAGAGATGTTGCTGCCTTGGAGTGCTGCAGTGTTCTGCCTCTGAATTGGCAATTGCTATTCATTTACCTGTGCACTCTTGATCTTAGTGGGCCAAGGAGAAGAGAAATATGAAGCTTGGCTATTGTTAGGAAGATCAGAGGAGTTGGCATACCAGCATAAGTACTGGCTACGATTGTGCCTTCTGACTTCAGCTGAATAAATGTGTATGCGTGTGTGTAAGTAATTCTTGAGATGAGCTAGTTCTCTGCATGGGCACCTGTCAAATTTTCTGTCCTTTGTTATGTAGTTCTGCTGTTCTTCTATAGTTCTGTTTCAGTTGCTAGCATCTTGGATGATGTTGCTTCTCTAGAACCTTTTAGAGGAGTCGGGAAGGTGATGAGAATTTCTAAAGAAAGGTGTATAATCGTCACCTGGTTAGATAAGTGATACTGTAGTTATACAAGTATGTTTGTACCTGCAGTATTTTATGTGATGTGCTATTGAAGAATTGCCTCTTATTGTCGGGGCACAAGTGAAATGAGACATGAGAATAGCACTGGGCTAGATCAGTGGATTTTAGCCTTTTAATCAACTGCGCACCAAAGACAAATCGTTGTTACTGAATTTCCTCCTGCCACACATTTAAAGAGGGACACCAAACAGCACTGAACATTAGACAACTTGCACACATATATGTGCGTATTTGTCACCTCTCCAGAGTTAATGTATACAATACAAAGGTCTCGAGTATACATTCAGTAAGGCAGGGGCTGTCATAGTGATTCTGGGGGCCCAGAATCATTGCCAGGGCTAAACAAGGGGGTGGTCTTCACTCCATGCAGGGTGGCAGGAATTGCTGCTGGAAGCCATCTGTTTGAGCCCCAGACAAGGTACCAGTGGTAAAAAGAGCCCGCTCTTCCCCCCTATCTTTGGGGGGGTGTGAGGCTATGGGCCATTGGGTGCCCCCAGGTAAGGGGCCTGAGGCAGTTGCCCCTGTTGCCCTTAGCTAAGACAGGCCCTGCAATTAAATCCTTGTTTCCGATGACCATTGGCCACTTTTTATGTCCGGTTTATTTCTTCCTTTCTGTCTGCCACATTTTGGAGGGTCCTGGGGGATAAACTGAGATATTACTTTCAGAGTGGGGTGAACAGTATAAAACAATTATTTGCAGCTGGCTATTGGAAATCATTGCAAGTGCAGAGAAGTACCTGGAATCCTTAATGACCCCCCTCCCCCATTTGTAGATAGCCCGTATTAAAGAATTGCTGCTCTAAATGAAATCTTAACCTGTGTTGCAGTAATAGTAAAATTATACTGTAATTTCTGTATAACTGTGATTTTGTGGGAACTGAGTAATGGTGATGGGGTACTCCATGTGTGATGAGTCTGACATTTGGTGACATCTTTTGTGCTTCATCCAGAAGTTGTACAACATTATATGTGTACTGGGTTTTTATTCAGTGAGAATGTTGGCTGTTGCAAACTTGGTCATATTCTGTCTTCTCAGAAGCCTTGTTCTTAGGAGCTTGATGTATTGGATATGACACTGGAAAGAAAGGTGTAGGATGACAGCTTGAGCTCTAAACCTGTTGCTGTTGTCATTGTTGGCTCAAATGTTTTGTGAATATTGGTCTCCCGTTTGTATGCTACCAAAAAGCACTAGCTGTTCACAGTGGGGAGGGAAGGTTCATGAGAAAACTCTGTTTTCTATAGTCTGGAAATTTAAGCACAATAGCTGAAGTTCTACAAATTGCATAGTGGTATATTTCCCCACATGACGAATGCCAAGCTGACCACCAATGTCCATCTAAGTTTCTCTGTTGTACTAAATGTGCATTACAAAAAAAACGACAACAAGCATGCCAAATAGGGTGAGAGACAGGGAGGTGGATGACTGAACCCCCCCCCCCCCCCCGCCGCCCCATTTACTGTACCCTCTGGCTTGTTTCTGTCTTAGAGATAAAGGTGAGTTGGTATCTCAGGATGAGAAATAAGCAAATTTGTTTTCTCTTGATTACAACAACAAGTATCACTTGTTGGTAATAATTTAGGCATCAGTCTTGTCATCATAACTGACAAATCTGATCTTGTTGGGTGAAGGTTCTTTGGGCTCTTCACCATTTCTCAACTTGGAAGTTCCCCGTTACCTTGTCATTGCTTTGCTATTCCCCCTCCACTGAGTTAAACCGAGAGTCTAAAACGAACCAGAATACAAACAGCGATGGCACAGAACCAGCCTGATCTAAAAACAAGTCTTTGATACATTCAGTAACTTTTACAGAGTTCCCAGCAATGTGGCATTAAGGGTTTTGACCTCTACAGGTATGCTAATTGAACTGGTGGCGGAAAGTGCCATCAGGTTGCACTTAAGGTTGACCCCACAGGCTTCGTTTGTGGTCTCCGGTCCAAGTACTAACCAGGGCCCACCCTGTTTAGCTTCTGAGACCTGACAAAATAGGATAATGGGCCATCCTGGTCAGGGCAAGCTAATTGTATTAAGAAAAGCTAATGCAGAAATATTTTGGTATAGAAAAATGTATCTTAAATGCCATGCCTTAAAACTTTATTTTTTCTTCCTGGGTGTGAACTCCAAGGGCAAGCACCTCCATGTTAACGTCAACTGTACTGGTATCTTATTAAAGTTGCTAAAAACAGTATATCACAGGTGTGAAACTAAAGTATTGGGAACTGTTAAAACAAAATGTAATAAAAAGGGTATTTGTAAAGTTACAAGTTCTTGAAAGCTGAAATGGCGCTGCCTAAACAATTATAATATCATCTGACTGAAGAATTATCTGAGTGCGTTCTTACAGACTGAAAAGCTTCACTGCCTCCGCCCCCCCATGTGCTCCATGTTGTGTTTGTAAATGCCGGGATCTCTTATCATCCCTGCGTCTCAGAAGGAAAAAAGTAAAAGTATGAGTAGAAGGCATGCATGCTGTGTAGTGACCCAAAGTGAGACTATCTAATTTTCAGCTTCTCCATGGTCTCTGCAGTTTCAAAACTGGTGCTGTATGGGTCATCCTTGGACCCTTCTAGAATGTCGGCATTTCCCATGCAGCACACAAAAGAGCCCATCTGCGCCTACTCTTAAGAAGCGATTGCCACATGAATATGGGCCACTTATGGTCTTTTACTACTTCAGAATGCATATCTGGAGAATGATTTGTGAAGTTTCCATGCCCTGTTTTTCAGGTAAGTAGCTGTCCCATGTGTGCATTCTGAGGTGGTATGGGGCTGCAGATAGGAAAGTCCTTTTCACCCTCATATCGACAGGATAGTAGGTGTCTGGGGGGTTTCTGTTCAGATTCTCCCTCTTGAACTGAACTCTCTGTAATGACTACTTAAGGCTAGTGGAAACTTCAGGCAGGCTGGCTAGTAGTAAATGAGCAAGCTTTTTCAGTTGCACAGAACTTTACCTGGTTTGTTTAAGAGAAAAGGAAATAGTTATGTTTGAGCAGGGGCATAATTTGAAGCTTGCAGAGCTCTTTTGGTCTTAAGGAGGAAAGTGCTAATAGACTTGAGGCCAGTACATACGTAGGGCTTGGGGTTTTTCTGCCCAGAGCTAAGAGAATAAACGGAACACAGAATTACCCCTGCTTGTAGCTTCTTTTCTCTAAAATGGATTCCATTCTTTCTCTTAATCAGTTTTAACTGTGTTTAGTAACACTTAATGTAATCTGAATGAGGGTTCCCTGTTAACCAGGATACAAAAATAAGGCTTGATGTTTAAGAGGGGTCCGTCAGGATGGTAGGGGGAGGGTGCAGCTGTCCTGCAGAAGGAGGGGAACGGGAATAAGGCCCCTTCTTCGAGCAGCTGCTGGAATGGCAGCTTGTAAACTGCTGTTATATTTCTGGAAATTAATAGTATGCAGGCCTGTAGCTACAGTGGGGCATTTGGGGCCCTGCCCCCTTAATTAAAAGTGCTGCCCCACAAGTAGCCATGCCAGAAACCTCATTTTTGAGGAGGGACCCCCGCTGCCTGCTGCTGGCAGCGGCCAGGGTGACAGTGCCACAGCTTGCCCTCGGGTTTCCCTCTCTCTCCACTGTGGAATTGGGGGGGGGGCATCATGGGACCCAGAAAAGGACCGCTCAGAGGGCATTTAAATGCCTTTTGACCTAGGCGGTATACAGCAGCACTGGGCTAGCAGAAAGGGGGATTGTTGAAGATGTATTGAAGGTACTTCTCTTGAGTGCCCTTCTATGCTTTCTTGCCCTGTGGAAGGGAACTCAAAAGGCATTTGAATGCCTTCTAAAGGGAATTGAATGTCCTCTGAGCTGTTTTTCCCCAGGAGCTGATGCACTCTCTGCCCTGTCTCTTGAAAGGAAGGGCTAGAAACAGGCTTGGAGCCTCCCCCTTTAAAGACAGGCAATTCAGATGGATTTAATTAACTGTAATTTAGCTGCCCCCTTAAAAATTAAATGCCTCCAGAACAACAACAATAACAAAAACCTGGCTGCAGGTCTGATAGCATAGTTTTAAAGGCAGCTTACAACTGATTTTTTTTTTTAAATTGAAGATGCAGGATATTAATAATGGATGCTTGATGCTACATTTTAGAACTGTTGCAGAACACCCCGCTGGAGCACAGTTCCATTTTGGGCCCTCGGAGAGGTCAAGATACTCAGTGGTTGTCTCAGCCTTTGCTCAGTGGCACCCAGCTCTCCTAAGGCAACCTGACACCTGGAGGGGTTCCGTGCTTCTCTCTGAGTATCTGTGCTGCCACTGGCTGGTCGATTAGAGTATTTCCTGCTAAGAGGACTAATGATCCATCCTTATTGCTGCTTACAGGTTCTGCCTAATGTCTTCACCTCCTGCTTTCACTCCAGCTTGCCTTCGTATGGTTGGCTTACCACACTTGCTCATTCATGGGGCTCTAGTGATCTTACTGACCAGCTGCCTCTCTTCCCTGGCACCCTCTTAGTGATATGATTGATTGGGACTTTATTAACTTTATTAAAAAGACAATGTCTACACCTATACTCTGCACAGCCGTGGATCAAGCAAACGTACTAAGTAAAGGTGTATACATGCAATCTACTGCCTCTTGGATAAGCATACCTGGCTATTGCTGTTCTAGGGTTGGCTCTTTATTAAAGTTATGGTGTTTTATCAGTCATCCATTATGTTGAGTCTTTGTCTGGGCTACCTGCCCCTTCGTTAGTTCAGTGTAACCATGGCAGTCATCAAGGTGAAACCCAGGTGTGAGAGCTCCTTTCCACCTCCCCATGTTATTTCTAGACAGAATTACCAAAGTGGACCTCATTCATCTTTTGTCCAGGGAATTTATTTCCTCTGTCTGCTCACCCCTTGTACTGGTTTGCAGGCTCTGAGCATCAGGTGCCAGAAGTCAGGCAAGGCAGTTCAGTCCAAGGCCAGAGGTCCAGAAGTTAGGCAAGGCAGAGTCGTTCAGTCCAAACTCAGGAGTCCAGAAGTCAGGCATAGCAGAGGCAGTGGCTTAGCATCTATCATAAATGTTGTGTCCAAGCTCCCTTGGCTGGTTTTTATAGCCCCATGCCTAAGGGTCACACTTGAAGCCAGCTGCTCAGAAGCAATCCTGCAACTACTCATCTTGTCAGCAAGCAGCTGGTGTCAGGCCAGGAGGCGTGCACTTTGCTGTCTTGTCTATAGCTCTGTTCTCAGCCTCCATCTGCATTGTTCTAAGAGTGTAGGTGATACTGCTGTGCTGGGAATGGCCAGCTGAGGTTCACCTTCTGAATAGGGTTGGAGGGTGTTGTGGCTCTGTACCAGCTGCTGGCTGTGAATCATGACAAGCCTGCAGCTCATTTTCCTGCTGGTCAGCTTCTCCTGTTAACTCAAGACTGGCTACATGGGGCTCCTTTCCTCCTGAGGAGTCCTTGCTATCCCTGAGCACTAGCTGACCCACGTCACCCCTCATCCATAGGTCCATTGTTCTCTTCCTATCCAGGAAGTGAGGCAGTCTAGCATTTGGCACCCCCAAGTCTTTGTCACTTCCTCAGTGTCATATTCCTGCCAGGGCCTGAGATGGCCCATTGATTGTTCTTTATTGGCTAGAAAAATTGTATAGCCAAGCCTTAAGTACTGGGTGTTTGTGAGAGCCATTGGTGGGGGGTGCTTGAGAGCAATTAACCACTCTCCTATTTCCTGTCCTTGTTTAGATACAGTACCTTCTTGAAATGAATGTGGTTTTTTTGTAGCCCCAAAACTTTCAATAGTGTGATGTAGCTCAAAGTGAAGTTCTCTGCATGAACTACATATTTTTCTTTTACTATTCCCTTGCCATTCTCAGGTTAAAAAGTTCTACCTAACAATAAACCCTAGGAAATGTATTTAGGAAAGATTATGTTCCTGGCTGTAATTGGGCGGTATCTCCAGATACTGAAAATAGCTTTGCCTTCAGAAAATAGAATTTATAATTCTGTGTGTGGAGTTCACTTGTTAAGAGTCATACCAATATTACTTCACACTCTCCTTGTTTGGGTCGGGGGCTGTCAGATGTCCAAGCTGGCAATATCTTTGAAAGGGATAGGCTACGTTTCCTGTTTCCACTCCTTTTAGTAACGCTGCTTGATATTTCTGTTGCATCATTTGTCAACTACACTTTTTTCCATATAACCTTCTATAATTCTTGATATAAATTGCTGGCTGACTTGGTATAGGTTAGCTACTGCGCCACCATAATATCCCAAAGCAGCCTATCTGTAGTACTGTTGTATTTGCTAGACTATTCAAGTGTTTTGTAGGCACACATTAATACACATTCTTAAAGCTCTGATGACTTGACTGTAAACTGTCAAGAATATCCCCATTTATCAAAAGAATTTTTATTGAAATTATTGAAAGATCTTCTGCACATTATTTAAGTTTGAAGGGTATATCTGACTTGTATTCTTTTCTGCATCAGATGTGTAGAACCTCAGGATTGTTTGAATTTCTGAAATGCATTACAGTAAGTGCTAATACCATAAAAATCTAATTGTCCAAAACAGAGCTGAAATGATTTACTCTGTTAAGGATATAGCAGTACTCCACTTCAGTAATGGGAACACAATGGACGCAATTAAGATGTCAAGTATGCAGAAATAGAACTTTGAAACAGAGAAATCCATGGTGGTACTAACAGGACTAACTGGTCATTTTGTACAAAAAGAAGTGCATGAGCTCATTAGCATAACTCATTAGCATAACTTATTTGCATATGCCACACCCCCTGACATCACTGGAAGTGTGTCAGAAGGCAATGCCCACCGCTCAGGCTCCGTCCCAAAAATCTCCAGGTATTTCCCAACTCAGAGCTGGTGAGCCAGCTTTACACTTTGACTAAATACACTTTAGGTTTCCTTTGCTCTTGCAGGGAAGCTACCCTACAACAAGCATGAGAATACGGATCAAGTTAGTATGTTTTTGCTTTTTTCCACAGTGCATCACCATATGTGCCTCCTCCTGGGCTTGTTACTCCTGGAACGGTGTTCCTGCTCAAAATGACCCCTGCTGGTCACAGATGCGATGATGGGGAAAAAACTAGGAATAAAGCTTGGATAATAAAACCTTAGGATATTGAAGTACATGGTAAAACAGGGGTTTGGTCTAATAATACTGATAACACGAGTGGAATGGGGTCACAGGATACAACTGGGGAATCTTCTGCTGAAGGATTTTATCTTGTCATACTCTAGGACTAAATATATCTGTTGCATCTGGGGGTGGTTCCAAATTTTGGAATAATCTTATTAATATTTTACTGTTTATTACATTTATATCCTGCATTCAGTTGTGGAATTTAAGGCTGCATAAATAAGGTTGTCAGGAGATCTCCTGTCTGAGCATTAACCAGACACACAGCTATTCAACTTTAGTAATGTAGCTGGACCATGTGCCACCTAGTCGCTCCTTAGGACTTGATTTCAACAGTGTAATAGATATCTAGGTATATGATGGGGATCAGAGTTTAGATTACGGTAAATCAGTGTGGCTTAATTATGACCCATTCCATTAAATAGAACTTGCTTCCAAGTTGAACGCTTAAGGTAGCTGTTTTTGTTTTAGTGCCTGTTGATTCTGCCCTTCCTCCAAGGAGCTTGGCAGCATGCATCGTTCTCCCTCCATTTTATCTGCACAGCAGCCTCACAAGCTGAGTTAGGCTGAGAGACGATGATGAGCCCAAAGTTGCCCAGTAAATTTCATAGTAAGTAGAGATTTCGACCCAGGTCTCCCTGATCCTAGTCCAGCCACTGTACCACATAGGACTGGAGAGATTCTGAAGGTCCATCCTAGTCCAACAGCTGCACCACATAGGACCAGAGAGATCCTGAAGGTCCATCCTAGCGAACTGCCGTACTGCATAGGATCGGAGAGATCCTGAAGGTCTGTTGTCCAACTGCTGTACTGCATAGGACCAGAGAGATCCTGAAGGTCCGTCCTAGTCCAGCTGCTGCACCCCATAGGATTGGAGAGATCCTGAAGGTCCGTCCTAGTCCAGCTGCTGCACCCCATAGGATTGGAGAGATCCTGAAGGTCGGTCCTAGTCCAGCTGCTGCACCCCATAGGATTGGAGAGATCCTGAAGGTCCGTCCTAGTCCAGCCGCTGCACCCCATAGGATTGGAGAGATCCTGAAGGTCCATTGGCTCTCCAGAACAGTATTTCATGGGGCTCAGTGGGCTGCAGTGGGAGGGAGGAATTTGTAAAAAAAAAACCTTAAGTAAACATCAAGGTATGTAAATTTTCTTAGCCACATGGTTGGGCAATGTCATATTTAGAATATTTTACTGTCACTAATATGGAAATCTGGTCATAAACTTTGTTAGTCTTAATGGTGCCACTGGACTCAAACTTTGTTTCTGTCGTTACCAATGCTCCCTCTAAGCTGTGGAGTCTTGTGGGCAAAAATTCTACTTTGTGAGCTACTGGTGTTAAAGTTGTGAGCAAGTGATTTAGCTACTGCATAAATTAGTTTGCTCTGGAGCCATCCTTCCTGAGCTAAAACAAAAATGTGTGAGCCGGAGGCTAAAAAACTGTGAGCTAGCTCACACTAACTCAGCTTAGAGGGAACACTGTCGTTACTATCATTTGGCATACCTGCTTCTGCAGTGGGGGATTTAGCCATTTAAGCAGTAGCCTCAGCACTGCATGTAAAACTTCTTTTAAATTTAGAGCAGGGTGTAATGAAAAGGTGGCAAATAATCTGTAGAGTGTTCCTGAGGGTGCTAGTAGTTAACTAAGTGACACTCTGAACTGTTGAAGGAACTGAATAAATGTGAGGCAGTTAAATTTTGCTGCCTTGCCTTTAGAATTAGTCCTACTGTGCAACTGAACAACAACAAAAAAGTAGAAAAGACAATAACCTATCCTGTAAAATATATAATCTGTCATAAAAGAAACAATAGTTTATTTTTAAAGGTGCAATACCATTCATGGGGAAAAGTGGGAGAGCTTTTAAAACTACCAGCAGTATGCTAAGCACATACATGTACCACAGTTTAACCAAATAAAGCAAATTACTGTTCTCTTCTGAAATCATTTTTTAAAATTCCCAATTTTGTTAATGTAGCACATTGTGGCTACTTCCGATCTGCTCCATGTAGGAAAAGGTGTGAATTACGTCTACCATCTCCTCCTTCAAGCTGCTGGAGCTAGTTTGTGTTCCTGCCTGCATAGTGCTTCTCATATGGAAAATGAACTTTTCAGTGGCTGAGAGTGCTGGTTTTTGGGTCTTACTGGCAACGCACCACAACAAATACAGATTCACTAAGCTTCAGTAGGAAATGCTTTCTTCTAAAATAAACAAGTTAATTTGGTACCCAAAATTCTTTTGAGTGCCTAAATTTAGAGAAGAAGCAGAGAGATGAAAGCACAGATGGCAGTATGCTTTCTTCTGTTATTTTTTTGAGTGGGGAAAACATTGGCTCCTGTTTTTATTGATCAAAGACTTGTGCAGTTTCTCTTCCTGCCCTACTCCTTGCTCATCCCTTATTTTGATGTTTGTAATAATTACGTGCTTATGAGAGATAGTTGAGAGGCAAGTATATGTAACATCGCTCAGTCCAAATTCCTGTTTTTCATAATTGCTTTAACAGATCAGTAGGAAAGTCCCATTTCTTTCTAGCCAATGAAATGCTGGCAAAACTGTGTGTCTGTCTGATAACCCTTTTCTGTCATTGTATCTGCCCTATTTTCTGAGGGGTAGGAGAAGCTTGATTGTGTTTGGATCACTAATTAGTTCACAGCTGTCAACATTTGCTATCGCTAACATTTATTTTAAATGTACTTCAGCAGCTATGCATAGAGGCTATTATGATAGATACAAGAAGCAGGGACCTGCAATACTCGGGGGGGGGGGGGCACGAGAGTATTCCCTGCAGCTCCTTCGCTGAAGCAGCAGGAGCTCCATGTGGAGGAGAAGGAAGCGGTTGCAGGTGAGCCCAGCGGGCAGGCCCATCAGGCCTGCTACGCCTTCTTCCTCCTCAACCCAGCGGTGAGGACTGAGCGGCTCCCAGCTGCCAGACCTGCCAAACCTCCCCCCCAACCCAGCATAGACGGCGAGGCCTGAGCAGCTCCCAACCCCTGGGCCCATCAAACCGTCTCCCCCCATGAACCCAGCACTGGCAGTGATGCCTGAGCGGCTCCCAGCTGCCAGTCCCGCCGAGCATTCTCTCCCCCCATGGCAACAGCAGTGAGGCAGTTCCCAGTGCGTTCTCTGCACATGTGCAGGAAACACTCTTTTACTTTTGGGGGGATTTAAGTATCCTCTGTATACTTTTTTAAACATGTAAGATTTTTCTGCACACCTGGGGAGTGCCCCAAGTCTGCTGAAAGATCTCTTTGCCCCCTACATGCCCCAGATCTGTGGGAATAAGTATCTTTGCTATTATATAGATATTGTCTGAAGAGTCTCTGGGGGCAAGGCAAGAAAAACAGGAGCAATCAGAAGGCTCCATAAAATGAGAATGAGTTGGATTGGACCAGCTGGGGCCTGCCACCTCTGTGGTCTGTTTGGGAAGACCTGGTGCTATAGGTTTGTGGAACCATTAATTAAGCTTCTTGCCATATATGCAATCATATTATGATCACAGGACTTGATTGTTGGAAGTCAAAATTCAAAGGCAAATATTGCAAAGTTAACATGAGCAGGGGAAGCAAGGGAACCTCTTCGATAATCAAAACTCAAATCTGGTACTGATTACCAGTGGAAATGTTAATCAGTACCGGAGGTACTGATTCAAACTAAGGCAGAGCAAGCATCCCGACTGCTATCAATATAAGTGTCAAACATCGTCTTTATATATAAAAAAAGCTGAGATTCTCAAAAGACTGAATATGAAGCTCAATAGTAAGCCTTGATTTTGTGGGAAATTCGTAAAAATATTGAGCTCTTGACTTCAAGGGTTTTGCTGCATCGTTGAAGGCTGCTCGCCATGTTAAACTAGAATTTCATTTTCCTTTTGTCTGGCTCTTAGGGGTCATTTTGTAAAAAAAAGAGGTGCATGAGCTCATTAGCATAACTAATTAGCATAACTTATTTGCATATGCCACACCCCTTGACATCCCCGGAAGTGTGTCAGAAGGCAACACCCACTGCTCAGGCTCCGCCCCAAAAATCTCCAGGTATTTCCCAACTCAGAGCTGGCGAGCCAGCTTAACACTTTGGCTAAAGATACTTTAGGTTTCCTTTGCTCTTGCAGGGAAGCTACCCTACAACAAGCATGAAAGTACAGATCAAGTTAGTTTGCTTTTGCTTTTTTCCACAGAGCCATCACCATATGTGCCCACTCCTGGGCTTGTTACTCCCGGAATGGCGTTCCTGCACGTTCTTGCTCGAAATGACCCGTAGTGTCATACATCATTCTGGTTTGACTCTGGCCTTATTTTATAATTATTTACATCTTCCTAGAAATATTTGTTTCTGTTTATATGGGTAACCAAATATACTGGGCCAGTCATTCTCTCATCTTAACATACTTCAGATGCTTAAGGTAAAATGGAGAACAGAATCATGTTCACTGCTCTGAATTCCTTGAGGGAAGAATGGGAAAAAATAATGCAAAGAGGTGTTTGTGTGTGGTTGTGTTCATAAGCGTGATAGACAAAAGGGCCCACAACAGCAGAAGGTTGCTGGGTCAGAAGAGGAATAGTTCAGGGGGCGGGGAATTTGACCAAACCCTCAGAGAGAAAGACATCTGAAAAAGTAGGTTATGGCACATGAAATCTTATGCTACAGTGAATTTGTTCATTTTTAAGATGATTTTTTTTCATTTGTTTCTGAAACTCTGCAGTTCCATCACTCTTCCCCTCTTGAAGAAATACTGGAGCTGAGGTAGCTTTCCAGAGCCCTTTATGTTGGGCATTTTGAGGAAGCCACCAGATATGGTATTGCACACTTAGGATGAAACTGCTGCTGCCTCTTTCCCAGTTGAATTAACCAGTCAATATAGGTATTGCCATTTCAGAATGATGCATGTTTTTGCAGCAACTGCTGGTAAAGAAAAAAATGGGGAAAGTGTCAAAGGAAACAGTTAAGATTAAAGTAGTCTTCCTGGCCACTTACAAAAATACATGTATTTCTACACGTCTAACCATAATCCAGTCAACACTCTAGCTGCTATATGGTACTAGATTTTTGAAATAGCTTATTTAAAGTGCATTTCAGAGCCCAGAGACTGCCTTTAGTAAAGTACTTGTGGCAAATTGTCTTTTAAGGATTTGGATAGGGTAGGTTTAAACAGTTTAAGATTGAGGGTAATTATTTAAATTTATGGCTATGTAGCTGGCAGAATTTTTGTCCCTTGGGAATAAAGTTTTGTTTTTAGCGTCCTGTTCCTGTCACTCCTTTTGTCATGTATTTCGTTTCGGTTTTGCATCCTTGCCAATTCACCTCTTCCTAAAAGGTTGTGTATTAATTGTGTCATTCTTTTTAGGACTTGTATAATTTGTTACTAACCTGTTGATGGTGAAAGTTTTATGGCATCTAGAAGTCTGCTTGTTTCTCTGCTGCCTTTCTTGGTAACAATTTCTGCTGTGTTGGAACTATTTAGATAAAGGCTGATTCACATAACTGCAAGCACTTTTATTGTATGTGGCGAGTCTTCCATGCTATAGGTCACATGAGCTAGTCCTTACCAGTTCATGGCAGCCACAAATGGCTATGTAGATTCTCCCACACTTTTTGCCTTCTATTTTATGGAGGGAGGATGTATAATGTAATAGCTTGAAGAAAAAAGGTCCTTATGCTTATTAATAATTAAGCATGCAAGATCTAAGTGATAAGTAAAACTGGAGAGACGTATAGCCATAATTAAGCCTAAGCTTTTAGAATCCCTGTGTGCTTATTGTGGTGTGATTTCCTGAAATTCTCATTGAGACCAGCAACGGGGCTGCCATCTTGAAAAAGAGCATTGACTTTGGCACCACAGGAAAAATGAATAAAAAATCATTGTATTATTACTGGTTCTCATACAGCCTTGTATTTTGTAGCATGTCTAAAGCAGGGGGGTGTCATACATGTGGCCCAGGGGCCGGATCAGGCCCTTGGAAGGCCCCAATCCAGCCCCCAAGGCTCTGGCTGTTTCCTACTTCCTTTTCCAGTTCTCTTGCTGCTGCCACATCACAGCTTGCTTTGCCAGGCTCTCTCATTTGCACAGGAGAGATAGATAGGCAAACCTCTCCTGTGCGATTGAGCGTGTCTGGTAAAGAACTGGCTGTGTCCTTTGTAAAGTTAATATCTCCGCTACCTGGCGTTACATTATATGACACACATGATCCAGCCCTCATAACAAATGAGTTCGACACCCCTGGTCTAAAGTGTATAACTTCATTTTATGTTAAATTTCTCCCTGCAGTAGCTGTGTAATCAATGGAAGTAGCAACTTGCTAACCTTCAGTCCTACATGGAATGCAACAGAACACAGAACCAGGCTGTTCCAGTTTAAGGCAGAATACTCTTCCAAATTGACAGATTAGTTCTTTTGAAATAATTTCCCTTCAAGGTCTAAAATGTCTAGGGTTGCCAGGTCTACTTACCCGGCCAGCGGGGGGTGGGAAGGTGCCTTCTGAGAGTGGAGAGGGCAGGGCAGTGTTGCTGCATGCAATGTCATCAGCATAATGACGTCACATGGAAGTGACATCATGTGGGACATGTTGTGCGGTGACGCTGTAGCATTTTGGTCAAAACTCTATGGTCACTATAACACAACGACCTCTCCATAGCTGTTGCTGTGACCGAGCTATGGCGTCACTGCCTATCTATATATCTAATAGCCAAGTGGCCACCCCTGTGCGGATATCTAAATCTGTGCGGGGGGGGCGCTTGGGCAGGGAGATTTTCCTGCACACTTGGGAGACTCCCCCCATGTGCAGAAAAATCTGAAAAGTAAAAAAAAACCTTTTGGGATATTTAAATCCCCCCCAAAAGTAAAAAAGCATTCCTTGCGCATGCGCAATGCCCTTACCTTGGATCTGTGGCTGCTGCTGGGGACGGGGGCGGGTGGAGGGAAGAGCTGTCCTTGCCATCGCTGGGGGAGCGGGGGGAAGAGCTGGTGGTCCCCACAGCTGGAAGCGGTGCGGGCCTCGCTGTCACTGGCGGGGCGTGGGGGAAGAGCTGGCGGGGGGATAGCTGGGGGGGGGGAGAGTTAGGCTTAACACAGGGCTTGGCAAATTCCATGGCTCAGGTCACCATGATGCCTATCTGCAGCAATGGGTTGATTGTCATGTCTCAGCAATACTCAGTAGAAGTGCAGGGGGTTGGGTTCAACCAGTTTTTCCTCTGGTGAAAAAGGGAGGAAGGCCAGCAAAAAAACCTATGCTGGGGATAATGAGACCTGCATGGACAAAGGTCATGTGGAATGGGGGACTATCCTAAGGAGGGGAATTGGCTGAGTTCGAGCTAAAAAAGACAGCAGGATCCAATCCACAGTTTATTGTTTCACATCAGAATGTTCTGATGCATGACATAAAAATCAGTGTGTGTGAAGTTTTTGTCACTGCTTGTTTTTATGTAGACATTACTACATCATTCAGTGCTGCTAGACAAATTCATGCCTTAACCCATTGCTTTTGATAGTGGCTGCAATATTCAATTTTATGGAGGTTTTTTAAGCAGTAATATATTATCAAAAATTGGCAAAGTTAGGCTAGTGTTAGAGATTAATTTAGTTTTGTGAAGAGGTTAGGATTACATTTTGTGGTAGCAATAATTAGAAACAAAGTAATCAGAATACAAAACCATGAAGGCTGAAGAATAAGGTAGCTCCTAAATTTCTGGACTGGCTACTAGAACGACAGAAAATTTGTAAAGGCCTAGCACAGCATACACAAACGTGAGATATTATTATCCTTTGCTCTCATTCTCCATGGTCTAAATTCTAATTTCAAAATAACTGTTACATGTAGGACATCAGCACATCAAAGCTGCATTACTTCTAATACTTGAGTATTATACTCAAACTGACATTCATAGAGCCATGTGTAAGCTTTGAGTACTGCCATAGGAAGACCTGGGAAGACAAACTGGGGGAGGGGGGATTTGTGGGGCTCTGTGGTCCATAACAACTGTCACCTGGAACGGTTGATGGGAAATTCTCAATTAAAAAAATTCATCAGTGAAGGGTAAAATGCTTTTTAAAGTGTATCTTAAACCATTGTTTTAAGTGCCTTGTTCTCCCTCAGCATGCTTAACAATAGTTGTAAGGCAGTCTGCAGTATTAAATAATAGACATGTACAATTCTCATCAATTTGCATATTTCGGATTCCTTCATCTTCAGCATATGAAAAAACTAGTCTGTTTGGAGATGCACCAGTTCAAAAAACGAACTGCTAAGTGAAAGAGGAGATAAGCCTGTCTTTAATCCATGCAAACTGTTGGTTCCCTGATATCTGTTAAAATAAACTTTGGAATTGTAAGCTACTTATCTTTTTGATTGGTGAAAGTCTGAGTGGTGGTATTTTGAAGGATATTGTTTAAATGATATGGGTACGATGGAGTTAACTTCATCTTTGTATGTGAAGTTGGAAGCAGGTTTAAAAAGGAATTGGTACTTTTGGTATATACATAAAAAACCCACCATCACCTGTGGTAAACTGGTAGTGTATAGCATTTGTCATAACTAAGAAAAGATTACTTTAAAATTCAGAAAATTTAGAAAGCCTTTTCCTTCCTTCACTGTTAATGGTTTCTAATTTTGGCTCTTCTCTCATTTTCTCTGGTCTTCCCAATGGGCACAAATGAAGTTGTGCTTAAGTACTTTAGGGTACAGTTGGCTCCTTTACTGAAAATCTGTTTGTTCAAATAAAAAATTTCTCTTAGTTTACATAAACATATCAAATGGTACAATTTTTAAAAGCAAGTTATATATATAGCACTGTTTCCCCAAACTATATTTTAAATAGACCTCGAGGTTGGGGGGAGAATCTCTAGTCTCATTCTATGACTTCGAAATGTTTAGGAACTTCATATTCCTCAGTTTGTTGCACTGTGTAGCAGTGTATGCTTATTGCTTGTACACTGGCTTGAATGTTCACGTATTCATGTTTGTTGTATAGCGTAACTTATATTCCCCACTGTCCAACCGTGGTTCATCAGCTACATCCTGGGATCAGGTAGGTGCTTGGCGGTCTCCTTGTTCTTGCAGTCTTGAGTGGACAATGGGGAAGAGGTATCAAGACTGCTGTTCATGGTGTTGACTGAACTGCATTTGGCTCGGTGGGTCACAGACTGTTCTTCAGAAATGTGTTGCAACAATGGCTTGGATGGTATGTTACAAAAGTTCAAGCACTTTCTGACATTGACACACTTCCTGGCTACAGTGCCAGTATAGCCTGGGAACAGCATGTGGGGTGATATAAGGTCTGCAGTTGTGGAGGGTAGTGGGAACCTAGCAAAAATTGCTCCCTCCTGCTGGTAGAGTACCTTCTGACAGAAAACATAATTGGGGCCTAAGTCATTGTAAACTAGTGTGGTACATAGATCGTGTTTTCATTTGATAGAGCATTTGTGTGCGGGGGGGGAGTTGTCTTTAAATACCTGGTTTACGCCTGTCCTAAAAGTGGGATGACTTTCCAAAGGTCAGCAAAGTAGGAAAAGAACACTTTTGATAGTAAACGGACTTTCTAAAAATGTTAGTATTCCAGCTTTCATGTTTGTCTTTCCTGAAATCCATAGGTTTGACAGTATTTGGACCGATTCCATAAAATCTTGGAATAACTAGTGAACAAAGTTCTCTGATTACAGTAACTGTTGGACTGGTCATTCATGTGGAGTGGCCTGATACTTGAATAAGGAAGGTTGTCTGCCTTAAGTAGCATTAAACTTTCTCATAACTGTATCTTAAATTCTGTATTATGACTTGTAAGATGTAATATTAATGCAGAAGAGACAGGTTTTTAATGTCTGTGTTCAGTTAGGAAGGTTCTTGAGCATCTTGACTGTGTTCCTTTCTGTTGCTGTGTTGTGTCCATACCTGCTGTGAAGATCCTGAAGCTGCAGCCATCCAGCTACTTAGTTCAGTACCACTGTTGTAAGCCTTTACAGGTTTCAACCCACTTTTTTTTTAGATAGTCCCTATTCCATATCCCCGGTAATGATACCATCTGTTTCCATTTGCTGTATGTGGGAGCTTGAACATATACAAAAGAATTGCAGTCTTGTTTTTTCTGCTCTTGAGTTTCAGTGGAGGATAAACTGTTCAGTCCTCTTTCCTTTTACTAAAAAAAAAATATTCAAGAACTGGTGTTTAATTTGTCGTTGAATAAAAAGATGCCTCTTCATCCAGTTAGAGATTTGATGAAAAGAATGCAAACTTTAAATGAAATAAGGGTGGTGATGTTCATGACTGAAGGCAGACCACATGTAATTTCTTCGTAGTTTTGAACAATACTTAAATAAACAGCTTTTGTGTTTTCACTCTTGCATGCTATGACAGAGCCTCAGTGGAACTGCTAATCCCATCTCTGGAGTATTAATAAACATCAAAGCATTAAGCAGGAAATGTTTACTAGATGCTCTTGAAGTACTGGGTGTCTCTTTTCTTGGTAGAACGGTCAGTCAACACAACTTCTGGTTTGTTGGATTTTTTTTTTGATCTGGATTGTTGGATGACACTTAACATAAAGAAGCAAAACAGAACTGTACTTGTCACACTACATACACATGGAAAAAATAATCTAATTATCAGTATCTCTGAATATTCTCTGTGTAAACTTACTCATGAGCCAGCACACACACTCAGCCTAATCTACTTCGCAAGGTTGTTGTGAGGTGAAAATGAAGCAGATGACAATGTAAGCCTCTGTGGGTTTCCACTGGAGAGAAAGATAAGGTATAAATGAAATAAATTGCATGCTTCTTTGGGGGACAAAGGAGGAACATGTACTTGAATTCCCTTTTAGAATTAGATCAACCATAGGACAGCTGAACGTATTCTAGCTGTAGTAGAAAAGGCTCTAATTGTTTAACCATTTTATGTTCTTTGCAAGTTGATGCCAGTTGTCTAAGCCATATGCCTGAATAGGTGGCAATAATTGGGCCTAATGCAAAATAATATTATATGGAAGCACCATTGTGGAAGGCTGGTTGGTTTCTCCCATTCCTTCACTGGTTGGCTTCTTTGAATCACACATGTTCCCCTGTCTGCCCTAGCACACCAGAACAGGAAGACTTCAGGCACAGGAGAAAGGGTTGCTACTAGAGAAGCTGCTACTGGATTGCTCCTATGACTTGAAGCAATGGCAAGGGATGGGAATGTATGCGTGTTTTCATTTGAACAGATATTCTTAAGGTTACATCCTTTCCCTTAGTTTCAAGTTAAATACCTTTGTTCCTAAAACAGACAGGAGCCTTGGAGAATATTTACGCTGGAATAAAATCTTGTTATTCAAAGGTGCCACAAAGCTCATCTTTACGTTTGTTGCAGCAGGCAAACATGGCTGGCCTTCTGGAAAATTTCTTGCCCTGGGAAATGTAAGGGGAGAGATTAAGACCTGATTGTCAGAATGAATTGATAACATGCAAGCCTTGCCATTTGTGAAGGAAAGAAATTAAGCTGGACAAGACATCATATCTGCTTAGTTTTGTTTGTCATATCAATGTGAAACTTGCACACCAGTCCAAGTATTCAAAATAGTTTTCAGTCCTTATTGCTGCATTCATATGCTCTGATATAGTTGTGACTTCTGGAATAAGAAAAAGTGAGAGGGAGTAGCTTTAGCAAAATTAACTCTAAGAATTGCCATCAACCTATCTAGCATGATTTGCATGAATGCCAAGGTCTAAGAAATGTCTAAATGTAGTCAGACAGATATTTTCAATTTAGGAGTTTGTGCAATCTGCAATTAAGGAACAACTACTTAGAATATTAACAGATTTTGAAAAATTACTGAAAATGTCTCTGCATAGTCTTAAAGGATTAATTTCAAATATATATAAAATTCTTTTGAATGTCTCAAATAACAAGCCACCATTGTACATTAAATCCTGGCATAGAGATCTTGGTGTTACAGTCTCTTCTAACTAGTGGCTGAAAATTTGGCAATCTAATAGTACCACATCCTGGTCTATTAATATCAGGACTCAAGTATTCAAAACACTCACAAGATGGTACTTAACTCCAGTAAATGAATTCTATGCAGTGCACTAATTGGTGGAAACAGTATGGAGATCGTGGTTCTCATTTTCACACTTAGTGGTCATGTAAATACGTATAATCTTTTTGGTGAAGTGTGCAGTATTCTGTTCCCCCAGGGCTGGAATAATGTTGAATCTTTGGAACAACTTAAAGATACCATTAATATGGCACAACCCGATTGCGATATTATGTCCTGCAGCTCACTTGGTCATTGCAGGTTCATGGGAAAGAAACAAACCTAATTCAGATTGGTTTTTAAAAATATAGGATATATTTGCCATTAGACCAGCAATATTAGACCAGCAATCCCAGGTTGATTCAAATCAGTATGTTTCCTCTTTCATTGAAATGTGGTACCCATTAGTTGAATTTATCGCAAATGATGAAACAGTTTTTCATTTCTCTCATCCTAAAGACATATTATTTCTTTGATTTTGTTTTATAGACAGTTGCTGATATTTTATTGGTGACTGTAGGGAGTATTGCTTCAAGTCTGTAGTTTTGTTAGAGGTATTATGAATAGTTTTATTGTTGTAATGGTTTTGTGTTCTATGCAATTTTAATGGTAATGTTGTATCTCCATTTGTTACAATAAAAATGTAGTCAGATCTCAAGCTCATCTATCACCATTTTCCTTCAAACCTTGCTAATAAATTCATTGCATAGAAATAGGCTGTAGTGTAAGAGTAAGAACTCTTATGTGCATACAAAACAATTCACCAACATTATTTGGAAAAGGTCTGTAATACAACACCTTTTGCAACAGTCCTCCTTGGCATAAGTTTTTGCAAGTTGTGGCAATTAAAACATAGCTGTTTAGTGATGGGAAGTTACACTCTGGCTGCGATCACACACACACTAAATAATCCACTTTCATTGCACTTTCCAACTGGATTTTTTCAGTTCACACAGTAAAATCCAGTTGAAAAGTGCACTGAAAGTGGATTTAGTGTGTGTGATCACAGCCTCTGCATATTATTGGGTTCACGTGGCACAGAGTAAACAGCTTTTCTTGGTAAACTGAATACACTAAATGTCTATGAATGTGTCTATGACTGTGTGTCTATGAATGTTTTGTGCTATGTATCTTAGGGAAGGCCCACATCACAGTTAAAATCTTTCAAGACTTGTGTGTTGGCATTCAGAAATATTTTGTATGAACACAGTTACAGTCTTCATCTGTTAGGCTTTGTAAGCTTCCTGCTATATTTAAAACCTGAAAAATTACCTGTATAGCACAATAGAGGTAAGTTAACATGAGACAGATTCTGGTGGTTGATCCTCTTGAGATACAGGGACAGCAAAGCAGGGAACTCTTATGCTAATTACTCTTCTTAGCTCCTTTGTAATTACTCACTTGATCACTGGTTATGAGCTGTTGAGTTATATCAGGCCCACACTGGCTTGGAAGCAGAAAAAAAGTGTGAATGTTACTGCAGCAAGATCCAAAGTGTCTGGTGTCCTAGGAATAGTGAATTTGCATGCTTTCTTCATCAAGAGAGGGCAGTGGGCACAGACAAAAGGAGTTATGCTCTTTCCTCCTCTAGCAAGTGAAACGTCATTCCATCAAGTTCATGATTTTTAAAAGAAGCTTATTTGGCCTTAGGTTGAATGCATAAACTTTCTAGACAGGAAGTTCAAATTAGAGTCTTTACAGATGGGGACTACTGGCATCTGGATGAGCATTTAGAAAGCAGTAGAACAGAGGCTTAACCTTTTTCAGGGTGTGCACAGGTGATTTGGATTCTAAAAGGAATCTTATAGCCATGTGGTGTGTATATATTACACCACAAGTATTTCTTGGTGTTCAAAATATGTTAAGTTGGTGGAAGTGCTATGTTAACAAATGTTAATAAGATTGAAGATGGTTCCCAGTTTCTGCCTTAACTCTACGAACATCCAGCATCAGGAACTGAAGTTGGCATATCTCTGTTCCTCCAGTGCAGCAATTCCAATGTGATGTGTATCATGTTTTCTGGCTCTTGTCTGCTGCTTGGTTCAAGAACCTGGAACACGACAGGGAAAAAAATGCTACTGAGTGAGCTAGTGCAGTGTTACTCAAAGAGCTTCACTGAGACTCAGGGTGAATTACGCAGTGTAAGTCAATGCAGTCAACAGGATGGGACATCCTGTAAGCAATGTAATTGGGTTAAGATTGCAGAAATTTGAAAGCAAGCAGAAATATGAAACAAAGTGTAAGTATTAACTTGTTAAATGATGCTGAAATTATAGTAGGATTATACAGCAGCAGTATGTACTGTACACAGCAGAATAATCTACAATCACTTTCTCTTTATTAAAACAACTTCCTGAACCACTTCATCATAATATCGCCCTGTTTGTTACCTAATGCTCTCCTGAATAATTCTCAGCCATACAAACTCACTCTGTGGCTGTGCCAACCTCTCCTTGTAGCTGTGAAGCACACCCTCTTCCCATTCTTTGGAAACTTAAAAACAAGTATTCTGTTCCTCAAAACAAGGAACTGGCTCAGCCGTTTTCTTCTAGTTCCCTGTTGAAAGAGATCTGACGCATATATTGTCTGCAGGGAGTGTCCATCTGGAATCTGCTGCCTTGGTCATAGGATAAAGCTTGACATAGAAACCTCTAGTATTCCGTGATCAGCCCTGGCTTCTGTGGTAGCCATTTTGTGATGGTGCCTATCACCCTTTCTCAGAATTCAAAAGTCCTGGCAGGTTCAGCAAGGTTGGGGACTTGCCCTTTCATCAGGTCTGATTCAAGGCTTTGTGTCTGCACACTTCCCTCTCAAGTGGGATGCCTTCATCTCTCTGTGTAGATATGTGACATGATATTGGTGAGCTTTGCAGTCCCAGTGAATAGGTTTCATAATGTAGCTGTAAATAGGAGTGCAAGTACAGTAACCCACCAACCTAGATGTGGCCTACGATTATGTTGCTCCTCTGTAATGGAGTCCTGATCATGGAAGTCAGTTTTTCTTGTGTGAACGAAACAAAAACTGCTTAATTTGTAAATTCCCCTCTCCAACATTTCCTTTATCATATCAGTGAGGGCTATTCAAGTAATGCACATTATTTATTGGCTTGGCTTAATGGTTGTGTCAAAGTATGCCTACTGTTAAGCTGCATTATAGCATCCTGTAGCTGTAGTTTGAATTAAACTGAGGGGGGAAGGAATAGAAACCGGTCAGATCTACTTAAACCTTTGGCACCATGGATTTTTCAGTTTATCTGTTTAGGGTGGGATGGTCTAGTCCTTTATGGAAGCTGTAAGGTTGGAAGCATCTTTGAACTTACAAAACTTTTAGGCACTACGTTTGTTGCCTCAAGATTTGCTGTAGCTGGGGATGTATAGAAACATAGACCTGGAAAGGACCTCAAGGGTAATCTAGTCCAACCTTCTGCACGATGCAGGAAATTCACAACTATCTCCCCTTCCACTCCCCCAATGACTCCAGTTCTGTGCCCAGAGGAATGCAAAAAAAAAAACCCCTCCATGATCCCTGCCCAATTTGGCCTGGAGGAAAAATCCTTCCTGACCCTGAAGTGGTGATCGGCATTACCCTGGGCATGTAAGTAAGGACCATGAGAGCCAATATAACTCATTGGTGTGTCATCTCTCTTAGCAGGCTTGTGTAAATGTGAAGTTGTATTAGGGGCTGCAGTGGTGTGCAAACTTCCATTTCTTGTCAGGCTATTCACTGTCCCATTCGTTGTCAGTCTGTATCAAACAAGGGAACCACTTCATGCCTGGACTCTCCAGATTGCTTCCTTGTGTTTTCAGTGTGCTGATCTCAACCACAAAGCCCTCTACTTCAGGCAGCAGATTGAGTTTGGATCGCAATGCAATGGGAAATGGGTTCACTCTTACGGTACGAGAGTCCCTCCAAAACCTGTAAAGCATTGGGAATGAAGAGGCGAGAACTCATCTCTCTCTTCTCTCATGCAAGTCCATGTTCTGGAGGCTGTTGCTACTATCTGAACAAGCCTGTGGAAGGAAGGGAATGAGGGAAGACACGGTAGCAGCATTTTTAAAGCCTGTGAGCACCATGTATTGGACCACACAGCGAACACACACGCCTGATTTGCTCCTTTGGCTGAGCGGGCCCAAGTTGCTGCCCTCAGTTTCACGAGTTCTTGGTTATGGCTGGCTTAAACATTCAAAGCAAAGGCTAGGAAGGCCCAGTGTTTTCTGTTTTCTTGGTGTTGGCAGCTGCCCAAGCTAAGCTCCGTGGCTAGCCTGTTCTACACCATGAGTCCTGTATGCTGCTGACCTCTCCTGCCGGCCTGTACAGTGACTAGAACGGCTGTACTTGCAGACCTTGTTCAGCTGCTGAATCGGGCTTGGTCACAAATGGTCTCACCTGTGTTGTTTAAATCTTGGATTTCTGCACAGACTTGGGCCGCGGTCACACGGCCCCTTTAAATCCGGGAGGGCTCCCGGATTTAAAGGGGCCGCATTTTTAAACAGCGGGTTGGGATGTCTAAGCATCCCAACCCCTGCGGCACCAAGATTGTCGGCCGCGGCGCTGAACTGGCGGCCGCGGCGGGAACAACGGCCGTGGCCCTGGCGGAGGCGGTGGAGGCCACGGGGGAAGAGGCAGCCGCGGCGGAAGCGGCGGCCGCGGCGGTGGAAACCAGATGGCGGCGGAGGCGGCGGAGGCGACACCAGCTGAGCAGCAAGTGGCGGTGGCGGCCTCCGAGCCGCCATCCGCCTTGGTAAGTCGGGGTTGTTGTTTTTTCCCCCCTTTTACACTTGGGCGCATGGATAGCCATGCGCCCAAGTGTAAAAGGGGGGGAAAAAATGGCCGGCGGGGCTATCTGGACAGCCCTGCTCTCGCAATGCTTGCGAGAGAGGGCTGTCCAGATAACCTCCAATGCGGGTTCCTCCCGCAACACCCGGGAAAATACTTGATTTTCCCGGGGTTGGAAAATGCGGGAGGAACCCGCATTGGATCCCGCTTCGGCGCGGGACTAGGGGCCGGCCGTCTGGTCGGCCCCTTTAAATGCGGGAGGAAATTGCCTTTCCTCCCGCATTTAAGGCCCGTGTGGCCGCAGCCTTGTTTAGGGATTAAATAGATATAGCTTGCTGAATTTGAGCTGCAGTTCAGTCTGTGTCTGTGTCTGTGTGTGTGTGAGAGAGATCCCAGTAAGGCTATTAGTGGAGAAGCTGTGGATGGTATTGTGGCTTCTATAGAAGCTGGAGACAGCCAAAGATTGCTCAGGCCTGATTGGGATTTGCATACTGCCTAATTGGACTTGGGGGTGGAATAGGCATTTATACTAGGGATCAATGTTCCCTCTAAGCTGTGGAATCTTGTGAGCAAAAAACCCTACTTTGTGAACTCCAGGCATTAAAATTGAGAGCGAGCGATTTGGCTACTGCATAAATTAGTTTGCTCTGGAGCCATCCTTCCTGAGCTAAGACAAAAATGTGTGAGCTGGAGGCTAAAATACTGTGAGCTAGCTCACACTAACTCAGCTTAGAGGGAACACTGCTAGGGATGGGCATGAACCTAAAAATCCTGGTTCAGTTCAAGGTTCAACTGAACCCTGAACTGAACTGAGCTCCAAATGCCCTGAACCAAACTGGCCAGTACAGGTCCCCCTTTTTCCCTGGAAGGGTTAAATGGCTGCCAGCCATTTAACCTGTCCATTTTGCTTCCCCCTGCTTCAAAGCTGCTGGGTTTAATGGCTCAGCCATGTAAACCTAACAGCTGACAAACAGACCCACCCTGCTGTTAGGTTTAAATGGCTTGCAGCTATTTAAACCTAATAGCTCAGCTGTGGACCTGTGCTGCTGAGCTGTTAGGTTTAAATGGCCCAAACAGCTGAACCAAACTGGACAAAAGTCCAATAAATGTTTGGGGAAGGCACCTTCGGGGCTCCAAATTGGGCGAAGTTTGTGCTGAATTTTGGCTCATGAACTGGTTTGTGCCCATCCCTAATCTGTCCACTGTTCTGCTGGGAAGTAAGTGTAACAAACGCTTGACCAAGAGAACAGCTTTAAAGTGACAATCATTCGTCTGTGGGGCTGGGTTTAAAAGCTCAGGTTACCTGGAGTGGATATCTCTCTTGTGCAGCATGTGTAAATGTGATCTGAGTAGCAGAATATGGTGTTCCTCAGTAGTCCAGAATGTAATCTTCAGTTCTCCCATCTGTGCATGTGAAGAATTACATTCATAAATGTGAATATACCTTACTTCTGCCCTTGGACAAAAGCATCCAAAACACATCCTTTCCTGAAAGGTAACCATCTGAATGAGAAAAGTGGCAGAAACATCAAATCAAGTAGAATACCACCTCAGGGTCCCTTCCACACGAGCGAGATAATCCGAAGGGGAATCGAGGCTTTTTTTTGCTCCAGAGCAATTTGCCACGCAGTTCCGTGATCACACAGCTCCATGGACCTGCCGGGGCAAACCGCCACTGCGTAATCAGAGGCAACCGCGGGCGAGTGGTTTTTTTTTGTGGTGGGTTTCCAAGGCACTTAAATGGGGGATCGATGAATCGCTGGGAAGGGGGAATCGATTTTGCTTCTCCCCCCCAAGGGCTTTCGATGATGCGCACATAGAGAAGGGGGGGGGAAGAGCATCACGTCGGGATAGCGTGTGATCACGCTATCTGCAACACCACACTTCTGCGCTGGCATGATCACACAGAGAAACTCTGGCTGTGAGCCGCAGCAAATCATTTGATACTGGAGTTTCACTAGTAGTTTTTTACTACGATTCCCCACCGGATCAAAACGGTTTGCAACGGCTTGACGACGGTTGCAGGACGCTTCCCAGATGTGCTGGTGTGATCGCGCCAGTTTGATCCGTCGATGAAGTGTCCCTCTAGCGTGGCAAATAGGTTTGTGTGGAAGGGACCTAAGACTAGCTACTCAGAAGCAAGTTCCAGTGTGTCCTTGTTCTTCTTAAAGTAAATAAGGACCCCTGACCTGGATAGCCCAGGCTAGCCTGGTCTCCTCCAATCTTGGAAGCTAAGCAGGGTTGATCCTGGCAAGTATTTAGATGGGAGCTCTCCAAGGAATACCAAGGTGTTGTGACATGGAGGCAGGCAATGGCAAACGACCTCTGAAGATCTCTTGCCTAGAAAACCCCACCAGGGGCTGCCATAAATCAGCTCTCACTTGATGGCACTTTTGATCACCAAGGAGTACTAGACCAATTCATAGAACTCCTATTCAGGGGTCATTTCGTAGAAAAAGAGGTGCAGGAGCTCATTAGCATACCTATTAGCACAACTCATTAGCCTATGCCATGCCCCCTGACAAAACCGGAAGTGTGTCAGAAAGGGAAGCAAAAGGGGGGCCATCTTCAAAAGCCTCCCCTCCCCTCCCCCAGCTGGCCTGCCAAGGCAGGCAGGAGGGGAGTGAAGTGAGAAGGGCACCATAGAATACAAGGGACACCATGCGCCGCCACTGCCACGCTGCTCTAAACAGAAGGGGTTTAAACTTTAAACCCCTTCTCGCTTCGCTTCCTCCACAAGCCTGTTGGGGGAGGGGCTTGCCACCACTGCCATTTGTGCCCACTAGGGGTGTGCAGATAAGAAATTTTTGGCCTGATCCAGATTGGGCCAAATCAGGCCGTATCTGTTCCAGCTGCGAAATGACCCCCTGCATGTCAGTTTTGGCAACGCAAGCGGATTTGGGAGTCATTCTGCCGGCTGAATGTCAGTTTCAGCCCCATTATACGCTATGGGCCATTGAAGTCAATGGCAAAAACTCATAGGGTATATGAGGGGCTGGAGGAGAGGGGGTTTGAGGGTAGCTGCTGGGGCCTCCCTTTGAAATACCCTCCAAGTTTCAAGAAGATTGGACCAGAGGATCCAATTCTACGGGCCCCCAAACAGGTTGCCCCGTCCCCTCCATTGTTCTCTATGGTGGGAAACAACTTTACTTTTTTCCCACCATAGAGGACAATGGAGGGAATGGGGCCAACCTTTTTGGGGCCTGTAGAATTGGACCCCCTGGTCCAACCTTGTTGAAACTTGGTGGGTATTTGGGGGAGGGGCTCCATCAGCTACCCTGTAAGTTTGGAGCCTCTCCCTCAAACCTCCTCCCATCCATCCGCTTTTTAAGCCGTTGCCAAATTTCATCAGCAATTCAGTGGCAGGCCGAATCAGATTACCAAACTAGCTGTTTGTTTTAGCTCTTTTAAAAAGACTGTTGGTTGCATCATTTTTTGGTCATGGCAAAGTGATTACAGGGAGTGTGTTGGGTAGAGTACTGATTATGCATCAATACTTTTTGGTTCTCCCCCCCCCCCAAGGGGATAGCCCTCATAGCATGCTGCAGCCAAAATAATGATGACTCTCTAGTGGTGCCTTAAATGCCAGCAAGAGATCAAGAGTTTCCCACAAGTGGAAGGTGCACAACTTGTTGTTCTGCCTCAGGCTGCAGTGTCTCTTGGGTCAATCTGATGGTTGATCTTGTTTGCTATAAAACTTTCGCTGTAACCCCCCTTCTCGTATGTAGTAGAGTTCAGTAGTAGAACCAAGGTGTTCCTGGATAGCATTTGAAGTTAAACTGTCCAGGCAGGAGGAAGCTGGATTTGTGAACTCTATAAGGAACCATCTATCTGTATTTATGTTGCTTTTTAAAAAGGTTTGGGGCTTTTCAGTTTAGCTTTAGTCTCTGATTTGCTCTGAAGAGGCTGAGGTTGAATGAAGTGTTTCATCTAACTGTGGGAGACAACTGTGGATTCTTTTAATATTAAAATTAGTGTAAAGAAAATGACAAAAAATTGATTCATTTATTCCATCTCAGGCGTTTCCTGTTTGTCATAACTTAACCAGGTTAACTATAGTGTGACTACGTTGTTAGTCCCATAGTAGCCACGTGTACTACCCAAAGTGGTGTTTCACAGGCCTGATGTAATGTATAAAGTACCAGATCCAACAGCTAGCTCTAATAATATGCTAACTCTAGAAGCTCTGAAGTATACTTTTCCATCCCACCATTTTTGCTGTAGTATTTAAACATGGGAAGCCATACACAGTTGAACAATTGGTCCACCTATCCCAATAATGTGAGCTCTAACTAAAAGCAGTTTTCTTGGCAAAAGTCTTTCCCAGTGCCACTACTGAAGATTTTTTTAGTTAAAGACAGCATGAATTGACGGGAGAACTTTCCACATGATGACCACTTGCTCTACTACTGAATGGTGGTGACACCTCTCCCTATCTCCTCAGCTCGTATTAAACAGCTTGGTTGTGAAATGCTGTTTGGATGGGTTTTTTTAAGCATTTAATGTCATGATCCATGTGGAAATTATGAGGATCTTATCTCTTACCAAAAGAATTTTCCTAGCTTGGAGCAACCCAGTACAGCTTAATCATTGTTTTTCAGGAAACTGCATCTTTGATCATCAGATGAGACAAAAAGCTCCATTCTGCCCTGGTCCACAGGAAGGTTCAGTAGTGGTTGTCTCCTCCCAGGCCTTAAAGCTAGGCACTGAAAGTCTTAAAACAATTGATTCTTTTTCAGTTTCTGTTGACAGTCTGTTTAATTAAAGATGCTGTGATTGAACCGTCGGAGAACAAAGACTTCTCAAAGCTTGCCTTGCTGTGCCTGTCTCCATTGTGTTTAATTCCAAGCTATCTATCCACAGCTAGTCAAGCACTGGTGGTATTATTACCTTCTGTAAAATCTGTGATCTAATATGTTTTCTGGAAGAAATGTGGGTTGCATACATGGCGTAAATGTCACTTCAGCAATTAGCAAGAAATGTTGCAGCTATGTTAGCACAAATAAATGAAAAATAAGCCAATTCAGAAATAGAAAATAACCTTAAACTTCTTCATCTCGGGTGAAATAACACCAGACACAGGCAACAAAAATCTTGGCTGTTTCAGCCCTGGGCGAAGATTAAGACTATTTGAAGTACTAGAGAGCCATTAGAATTTCTTTATAGCTAAGAGTTATCACAGTCTAAAACCATTAAATTATAAAATGGATATAAAAATGATTTCTCTATTACTGTGGAACTTAGCATGGAGGATGTCTTCGGCAAGATGCCCAATATTTCTGTACTTTAGGCAAACCTGATAGGGAAAAATGCTCCATTTTATAATAGTTCAAAATTGTGAGAGGCAAGGGAGTTTTCAGCCTGTTAACGAAGGAAATATAATTTTGGTGTTAAGATATGTGTCTTGTTTATTTAGTGCAAATCTGATTGTGTAGTTCTTATGTTGAAAGTTTTCCAGTGTCCATGTTGAAGGCATTTGGACAAGTGGAAGACCCAACATGAGATGGACTGACTCAATGAAGGAAGCCACAGCCCTCAGTTTGCAAGACATGAGGCAAGGCTGTTAACGATAGGACATTTTGGAGGGCATTAATTCATAGGGTTGCCATAAGTTGGAAGTTACTTGAATGCACATGTTACTGAGTACAGAGATGGGAGATGGTACACGTATATACTGGTAGTTACGACCAGGGCAGGGATGCACAGGAACGTGGTTCGGGCTGGCTTCTGAGTTGGCCATGCCTACAGCCTCCCCCTCCCTCGAGTTCCCCAGGCACCTCACAAGCCGCGGGGCACCTGGGGAAGCCAAGCCGATCCAGGGAGGTAAGGCAGTTTAAATTGCCTCCCCTCCTGAGGAAGCCAATCCAGAAACTGCCTTCCTTCCCTCGGGTTCCCCATGTGCCCCACAAGCCATGGGGCACCTGGGGAAGCCAATCCTGGGAGGGAGCTGTGCTGTCAGGGGTGTGGCCTAATATGCTAATGAGTTTCTGCTGCTGGGTGTGGCCTGTTATACTAATGAGTTCCTGTTGGGCTTTTTCTACAAAAAAAGCCCTGGTTACGACTAAAGTTACATCCAGTTTACCTAGTTTCCCTGGCTGTTCCAAATCCTGCTCTTTATCCCAGCCCTCCTGCACCACATTTTTAAAAACTTAAAATTAACTTTAATTCATAAGAACAGCCAAGAGTGGATGCCTTCTGCTAGCCCTTTTAGGTTGTGCTGGTTGCTTCCCTTTTGTTTTGAAACCTTACAAAATTAAATTTAAAGGCTGATTACACTTACGCATATGTTCCCATATTTTCTATACTTTTCCACGTCTGTGTATATGTATCATTAGAATAGATTTTCGTGATGCGTAAGTGAAGTTCAACTTCATAAAAGGTTTACCAGGTCAGTTAATGTGAGATAACAGCGCTCCCCTAACAAGGGCTTGAATAAGACCATGAAAGTCAGTGGGCTCAGAAGAGTGTAACTGCTTATGATAGCACAATAGTTGGAATATGGAATATCTCTTGAGATAAGTTGGCATGACTGCAAGGCATAGTCTGCAATTCAAGATGTGCTTAATTTATTAACGATGCCCAGGAGGTGAAATACATGAATTCTACCATGCTTGCCATTAGAAAGCCTAGTCTGCGGGTCAAAGAAGGTTGGGTCTCTATGAGAATATTTCATAAAGGAGGGGATAACAGTATTCGCTTGAAAATGTTGGTTGTCACACAGTAACTGTGTGAAGGGTAGGACTGATATAGAATGCTTATGAGAGAAGGTGAGAGTTGCAGGAAACTCTATATTGCTGTGTTGACTGCAAAACTTACTGTGGATTTAATGCGGCTCTTTCAGCTAGGTAAGAAATGGCTTGTAAAAATAGTTTAGTGAGAAGGGACTTGCTCATTTTTTTTTCTTGACATGTTTCAATTTCTGTGGAAGATGGTAAGTTCTCCTGTAAAATTTGGTAATTGTGGGATGAAAAAGAAAATGACTATCTTAAACTGAAAGTTGGTAAACTGAGTGCATTTCCTTTTTCTTTTTACAAAAAAATTGATGTTCTTGGATCACAAATCCCATTGTGCTTCCCACTCCTGATGGAGTTCTGCTGGCCCTTGTTGACTCAGTGAAGAGCCTCGGGGTTATACTGGACCAAGGTTATTGCTGGAGAAGCAACTTAATGCAGCTGCAAAACAGGCTTTCTTCCATCTTAGCCTAGCACATGGGTGGCCAAACTGTGGCTTGGGAGCCACATGTGGCTCTTTCACAGATATTGTGTGGCTCCTGGGGCAGCTGGGGAAGCGAAGGGGAGTCATGCCTCCATTATCGGTCTTCCCTTCCCTAGCCAGTGTTCCCCTCCCTGGGTAGGCTTGAGGCAGGGGGGAGCAGAGAAAAAAAGCAACTTTACCTTTAAATGCGTTCTCAAACGACCCCCCCCCCCCCCGAAGCCTACAAATATCATTGGACAAATAAATATCAGTATCAGTATCTATTTTTACCTCTTTTGTTTTTATTTTTGGCAGTCTCATTTAATGTTAGTAAAAAGCAAATTTGCATGTCTTTCTGTAATATTCATGTCTTGCGGCTCTCAAGTATCTGACATCTATTCTTTGTGGCTCTTACGTTAAGCAAGTTTGGCCACCCCGGGCCTAGCCTTTAAGTTGGCCTGTTACCTTGATGTGGCTGATTTGACTGCCTGGATCCACATCACAGTAACATAGAGGCTAGACTACGCTAATGCTCTGTGCATTGGCCTCCCCTAAAAATCAACTTGGAAACTCCAATAATTGTAGAATGCCATGGCCTGGGTATTATCAGGAGGTGGACAGAGCATGCATATTACTCCCATTCTGCCATCACTCCACTGGTTGCCCATCAGTTTCTGGGCTCAATTTAAGGTAGTGGCCATCACGTAACAAAACCCTTCACAGCTGCCCCTCGTGTCTGCAAGATCACCTCTTCCTCTATGCTTCTGTACACCATCTTTGCTCCTCTGAACAGGGCTTTCTGCAGGCACCAACTTGCAAATAGGCAAAATCCAACAACTGCCTGTACACGTGCCTTCTCCATTGCGCCCCCCCCCCCACCTTATGGAATGGTTTGCCTGCGGAGGCCAGGGGGCTCCCACTCGCTGCCTTTCTGCAAACTACACAAAATTGAATTATTCAAGAGAGCTATGCAGGCAATAGGGTTGCACTGTATAAAATGATTCACAAAGTTACTTGGATAAATGATCAAGAACTCTGACGTCTACTGCTGTGTATGGCTTACTGCAAGTAGGATCCTACTGTGTAATTTTGCATAATTTAATGTGTCATGTTAATACTTATGCTTTGTTTCAGTTCTGTTTTTAGACTTCCAGTTGGTTATGCTACCCTAATTCTATTGCATTGTTTATTGAACATCCCGCCCTGTTGGTTGTATTAACTCACTCTGTGTAATCCGCCTTGAGTCCCAGTGAGAAATAAAGAAAGAAAAGAAAAAAGAGACACTAATGTCTTGGAGATCCACTCAGGCACCACATAGCATAGAAACCTTTAACTTGCGTGCTACATTTGCAATAAAATTGTCATACAGGCATGCCTACAGCTGGAGCTGCAACTACTCCCACCATTGCCTTGGTGGTGGGCAAAACTGGAGGTAGTATCAGTGCTATATAAATTCTTACTAAGGATTAGGTTATATGTTGAAATTAATACCATGGAATGCCCATTGGAAGGAATGGATGTAACAGGAATTCCAGTTCTGAAACAAATTCTGTTGTCATTCTTGTATCCCAGTAAGTGACTTGAGGGTGTAATGCAGTAGGAGTTGTATTTAAAGGGTAGATGGAAATAAGATTTGGAATAATGAGGAAGAGACCTCCAGGAGAGAGAGGAGACAAATGGAATGGTAGGGCACAGTAGCCAGGCAAGAAATAGGTGACTTTATAGGACAAATGCCATGGCGTATGATTTTAACTTTGTATCCATATGCTATATTGTGTGTACCTTTTTGCACATTAAAAACATTCTTTAGTTTCATTGTGCTTTTAAAAAACAGTTGGGTTGGTGGTCATGTTGCCATATAAATCAAATCCTCTGTTAATAAATTACAGTTTAAGTGTGAAAATTGTCAAAGGCATGAAGTGCTGAGGGACTACAGAAGGTACAAATGGAACTATATGCATCTCTTAAAGATACAGCAACCATGTCAGGATGTGGTCTCTGTATACATGTTGCCCTGTGCCTAGTTAGCTCCCTAATTCTGTCTCTGGCTTCCAGTCCTCACTTGGATGTCCACTTCCTTCTAGTTAACACTATTCTTAAAAAAACTTAAAAAGTATTGATATCCCGCCTTTCTTCTCCTTACAGTTACTAGCAAAATCACAAAGCAAGTAAAATAAAAACGATGAGTTAATAGAACTGTAGCAATATTCCAAGCAACAACCAGAGCAATAAAACCAGTGCTTGGCCCTTCCTTACCCTTGGCCTTATGTCGAGTTTTATCCCAAATTCCCAATGAATCTCTGCCCTGCTTTTCTGAAGTGTGCCTGTGTTGCCCCACTTCATTAGCCATTTCCCCCCCAGTATACCTGTCTCCTCCCTCTCCTCTCCCAAAATAGGATAGTATCCTCCAGGCATTGAACACTACCTCATCTCTCAGTAGCCACTTCTTGCCCCAGTTCCCTGCTCCTCTGCCCTTTTCGTCTTTCTATTTTTTGCTCTGTGCCCTTCATTCAGCCACCTTCTGCAGTCCAGTCCCATGAAGAGCTAGTATGAGGTTGTAATCCAAGCCATGCAGTCCACTGTGCCTTCTCTTGTAGAAGCTGAACTGGCAAAAATGACAGTTACATTCCCTGAGCGAGCTGGAATGAGTATGAACATTCTGTGCCTTCACCACCAGCTCAGCCAGTGTGTCCCAAAATTCTCTACCACTAGAAATGCAATATAATATAGGCAGTTCTAGTTTAAATTGTGCCACTCAGCACACTTATTGGGTAGCAGTTCCCGCTGAAATAAACAAAACTTCCACCCAGGGTAACAGACTTACGACTGAGGAATTGGTTATCTATTTAATTTCTTTGCTGCTTCTTTTTTTAAGCAGAGGCGGCCTTAAGAAATGTGTCCCGACTACATTAATCCCAGAGAAGACAGGGATATTCATGGCCCTCATTAGCAAGTTTTGGGATGAGGTGGCAGTGAAGTCAAAAGAAGTGAAGTCAAAGGTACATGCCCCTGAGTGTGGTGGGCTTCATGCTGGCCTTATGTAGTTGGTTCATACCAAAATTATCACAAAAGAAGACTAGGATGAGGGTCAAGTAAAGGTAGGTGATGCAGCCAGTACAGTTTACATGCTGTTGGCATTGCCTGACCATGATCTCAGTAACTGAAAATCCATGATAACGTTGTACTGGAGAGTCTGGCACAATTTTGGGGGCTTTAAGAGCAGGTGTTGTGTAATGACTTGGAGCGCAAGTTAGGAGGCTTCCAGTCTGACTCTTTCCATGGGCTTTTTCATAAATGAGCGAAATGCCGTTTTCAAGTCCATAGTCCCAAAATAACAACAATCTATGATTGGTATGTCTAGAGGCACCTATTTCAACTCTGAGGTCAAATTTCTCTAAACAGTTCCATTTTTTCCTATAGATCAATGAGCTGAGCCATGTTCAAATCCCTGTTATGTTGATGCCAGATGACTTCAAAGCATATTCAAAGATCAAAGTGGACAATCACCTTTTCAACAAGTAAGTGAAGGGAAGTAAAGTAACACTCCTTTAAGTTTTAGCAAGAGTTATAAATTCTAACTTTATTTGCATGTGGATGGAAGACAAGTTTTCCCAATAACCTTGAATTCTTTTATTTGTAACTACAACTTGCTGAGCAGTAAAGAATTTCCTTTTTCCCCCCTGTGGAATGCTTTTGTTTATTAGGCTCTAGTGTATAAATGTTTGAACACAGATTCTCATTTTCTTTTTTTGAAGTGCAGATGTTTATTGTGTATTGTTTCAAATTTCTACTCTATTCAGTGTCTAAGAGCAATGTAGCAATAAGTTAAAAGCATTCACGCACTGTCCAATTTTAAACCAGCTTAATGCAGTAAATAAATCAAACATACATCCCTGCCCATTCATACTGACTTAACCTAGTTGCTAAAAGCCAGCACAAATGAGTTTTTCCAGTGCTTCTAAAATGTGTGTGTGTGTGTGTGAAGAACCAGAAATAAGGGTCTTCTCATAGTGGCAGCAGTTATTAAGGATGCTTTTTCAAATGACTCTGCAGGTTGGTCTGGCAAACATGATGCATCCCTTGTTGATCGTGGGTTATGAGTCAGGGTCTCTTGTGTGTGTCAAACCCATCTATTGAGCATTTCATACATCAAAACCAGCACTGTTTCTGGAAGCAGATAGGACACTCAGCACAATGGTATAATGTGCTTCTGATGATGTGTTGAAATTAGGAGATGACACCGCACCAGGACAGTCTTCTACCAGGGCAACCCACCCCTAACACACACACGCATGCACGCAAGGCATTTATTTATTTATTTTGATTTATATGCATGACTTGTTGCTAGATCTGAGTCCTGATCGTTGGAAAACTGCTGTGTCTGTGTGGTCCTTAAAAGGGTATAACCATGTTTAGGATTGTCCTGCTTATCCTGAAATTGCTGGCACACTGATGGATTCAGGTGCTGCTGCACAGGCAGAGAACCACATTAAGCAGGGGGAAACCGGTACTGTCAGTAGAAATCTCTTTTCTCCTTCCATCAGAAAGATCAGCTTTATGGCTGGCATAACATTCCAGATGACCACATGTACTCATCCAGTGACTGTGTATAATCTTTGAACAGGGCTTGATGGAAGTTTTGTGGGACATTACACAAGAAAAGTTCCAGGAAGAAAGTGAGCAACCCTCCTTTGCTGGCAGTTTTTGGATCTCTCTGCCACATAAATAAACAGATCCAGAGTCATTCATACAGGCCTGCAGAGGTCCAGCAGGGGTATTGCCATCTTTTTAGGATCAGTACTGGAACTTGCCCAAAGATTAAATGGACTTTAAGCTGTATCAGTTCTATCTGAAGCTGGGCAAAGATTGGCAACAAAGTCTCCAGCTATGCCTCCCATATACTCTGCAATTTCGTGCAAGCGCAACTGGAGAAGTTTATGCATTGTGACCCATTCTTTCTAAAAAGCCTTGAAGTGTATGTGCCATTCAGCATTCCAGATTATAGTCTTTATTCAGTTTATTTTTAATATTTCTTAGCTGCCTATCTACCTTATGGAACTCAAAGTGGCTTCCGGTATAAATAGAACATAAAATATAAAAGTACATAAAACGCAGAAAAGGCCATGAATTACAATCACAATTTAAACCTGTCAACAGGCAGAAAAACTAAACTAATTTAGTGCCATCCTGTCCTGAAAAAAACCGTCTTTGGCTGCCTTTTTAAGATTGAGAGGGCCAGTGCACCCCCTTGGGGAGCATGTTCCATAATCATGGGGCTGCCACCAAAAAGGTCCTATCTTGGGTACTCATCAGATGACCTTCTTTGATTGATGGGACAGTCAGGAGGGCTTTTCCCTGTGATCTTAATTCCTGGGCAAGAACATATGGGAAAAGACAGTCCTTCTGATACCCTGGTCCTAAGCCATATAGAGCTTTAAAGAACAGTTCAAGGTTTGACATCTAGGGGACCATTAGTGTTCACAATATTTCATCTGAGTTGCAGTGCAAAAGTTCATTGAAATTCTGCTTAATGAATTTTGGTTTAGTTGTGTTCTGTATACAAATATTTAACTGTCAGTATGATTGGGGGAATTATTGGCGTGGTACTGCAGGTTTACATCCATAAAAGTTATAAGAACCTCAGCTCTCTTTGTTTCACTTTCTTATCAAACCTCTGTTTCAGGGAAAACATGCCAAGCCATTTCAAATTCAAGGAGTACTGTCCTATGGTATTTCGCAATCTGCGTGAGAGATTTGGAATTGATGATCAGGACTTTCAGGTAAGGTTTCCCACATTGATAAACATCTATTTGATGAACATCTATTTCATAACTTGCAGTCCTGCTGATTGTAAGCAGGAAACAATGCTTGAATAGAAGCTTAGAGTTAGATAATTTGATCGCAAATTTATGAAGAGGAGGATGTGTTTTTTCTGCCACATGGTATGGGTTGCTATGTTCTCGATTGGTGCCTATCAGGGGTAATTTCGTAAAAAAAGAGGTGCAGGAGCTCATTTGCATAATTCATTTACATATGCCACACCCCCTTGTAAAGAGCATGCATGCAAGTATGCCTGGGTTCCCTGCCTGCGGAGAGGCTCAGGGGAAAGGAGGGACATGCCTGCCCACCTCCCCTCCCCTCCCCAGTGGTGTGCTTGCTGCCACCGCCATTTGTGCCCGCTCCTCGCGCTGGCCCCAAATGACCCCGGTGCCTATTTTAATGCACTGAGCAAATCTACAGCTACTGCACTACCCATTCCTCCATTGAATCTCTTTCTCATTCTCCTCCTCTGACTGTTGTGGCCAGCAGGATTCAAATTTTGCACTTCCTTAGGAAGAGTCTGTGAAAAGAGAGGCAAGCTGTTACATATCCAGGTGAGGTTTCAGATAAATTAACGGAGAATCAGTGATTTCCTCATAACCTTCTATAATCCTTTTGTTAAGCTGGAGCATCTGATGGAGTACTTGTGAAAAGGGGTGAGGTGATAGGCTGGGAGGCACTCACTTGGCCGCCTGATGTACTGCCTCCCAGGAGTCGGTGAAGTGGGAGACATCCCAAGAAGAGCTACTATGGCATGTGGGTGCTACAGAAAGATGCTAGTTGGCTGGGCAACCCAAAGAAGAGAAGTTCTGGATTTCTTGAGACTTTCCCAGGAGGGCTGAGGGTTGTCCGTGTAAGTTGAGCAGCACATGGACTAGGCAGGGGAGACTTACCAGGTGGACTAGAGATGTACCCCTCCATTAGGAAGGAGGAATTAGGTGCTGCTAAACCAACCTCTCCTCCCTAGTCTGAGACCTTAGAGAGTGACAGTTCAAGCATCTGCTGGGCAGTGGTCCTTATGCTGCCACCTCCAACAAGGGGAGGTGAAGCTAGCTGAGGTGTGACCAATGTCCCCTATCATTGGTTCCCATTTCAGTGCCTACTATTGGTTAGCATCAGGAACCATTCAGTTCAGAAGCTTTTAACCACTTATAATAAACAGGCATCTTTATTGGATCAGTAACTTAAGTTACCTTTTATTCCTGCCACCCAACCCAGTTTCCTGCTGTGCTCACAGTCATAGCAAAACAGTATCCTCCCAGGGCACTTAAATCCTCATTTGGAATTTTGTGTGCAGTTCTGGTCACCAAGTCTCAAAAAGGATATTGCAGAGCTGGAGAAAGTACAAAAGGGGGCAACCAAGATAATTAAGGGGTTGGAGCACCTTTCCTATGAAGAAAGGTTGAAGAGTCTGGGACTTTTCAGTTTAGATAAGAGACAGCTAAGGGGGGGGGATTTGATAGAGGTTTATAAAATTATGCATGAGATAGAAAAAGCAGATAAATTTTGGTGTAGTGGTTAAGTGCGCGGACTCTAATCTGGAAGAACTGGGTTTGATTCATCACTCCTTCACTTGCAGCTGCTGGATGACCTTGGGCAAGCCGTAGTTCTGTCAGAGTTGTCCTTGAAAGAGCAGTCTCTGTCAGAGCTCTCTCAGCCCCACCTACCTCACAGGGTGTCTGTTGTGGGGAGGGGAAGGGAAAGGAGTTTGTAAGCTGCTTTGAGACTTTGAGTGAAGGGCCGGGTACAAATCCAGTCTTTTCTCTTCTTCTTCTTCTCTTCTCCTTCCTCCTCCTCCCATTTTAATAGGGCTTAGGAGCACCCAACAAAATTTCTCAGAAATAGTTTCAGAACAGGTAAAAGAAAATACTACTTTACTCAATAAACAAGTCGATGGTGGAATTTTCTGGCAGCGTATGTAGTGATGGCCAGGAGCGTAGACATAGATGGCTTTAAAAGGAGGTGGAAAAGTTTTAAAAAGTTATCTTGGCTCACACAAAATTACACAGATTTATGGCAGAGAGGTCCATTAGTGGCTACTAGCCATGGTGACTAAAGGGAAACTCCATATGCAAAGGCAGCAGATTTCTGAATGCCAGTGCTAGAAAGCAGTATCAAGGGCAAACCTCAATCTCTATGCTCTGTTTGGTCCTCCATGGTAACAGGTTGCCTGCTATGTGAAACCAGTGGTCTGATCCAGTAGGCTGCATTTATGTCTTATAAAACAGAAATGTTGCAAATTTAAAAAGCCTGTTTTTGAGAAGAAAAACAGGGTGATTTAGTGTTATAGATCGGCCTTGATGTAACCTTAGTTAAACTTTATTAAAAATAATTTTTGGAAATCTTGAAGACAAGAAGTGTAAATGTCTGTGGTCTGAAATGAGTTACATTCTTTTCATTAGAGGAATTTATTTTGGGACCCCTGGCTGGTTTCTTAAACCTAGGTATACACATGCTGACATTTCCTAGATGAAGAAGAACATCAAGAAATGCTCCATCTCCTCTTTTGTGTTTTTTTGTTTTCATTTTGTTTAATCTTTCTTTCCACCATATTTGCTGCTGCTTCTTTCTCCACCATATAATATTTCCCAGTTGTGCACTTACCCACAACAGTAAACCTGCTGTGAGTCAATCTTGTAAACTTTCACATAAAGAAAAATGTGTGTTCAACTGAACCAGAGGGCTAAACTGGAAGAACAATAATGATGCTTTATAGCGGCAATGGGTAGTCTTTACAGGGTACATTTGCTGCAGAGAGAAAGTTCTTTCCACAAACTATCATCCACTGGTGTCAGTGAACTGCCATAGACTGGGGTGACTGCACTATATTACAATGTTACATCCAGCTAAGCCTTTCTGTTTAACTTGCATTGTTTTGGGTCTGAATGTTTTACTCCATACTTATAGGTCCCGGCCGGGAGATAGCATTGGGGACCTGATCCCCACCACTGGAATGCACACCTCGCTTTGCCTGGCTCGCTTTACTTTGCTCATGCTCATTACTCATTCGCTTTTATCTCTAGCCTCCTCAGCTACCGACCTTGAAAGGAAGTGCCTCCTGTTCTGTGTTACAAGAACCACAGGTGTTATGTATTCTACTTTCTTAATTTCTCTGGGAACTAATCCTCCCAAAATGTTCAACAGTATTTCTCCCTGAGAACTCATTTTGCCGCGCTTTCCTTGGGAACATTGGGCCAGTATAATTGGGTGCCAAGAATTCTCTGTATTGATTGGTAGAGGGTAGTTGGGCCATATTTCATATCCAGTTCAAAGCTTAAGCATTACTAACAGAAGAAGTGTCTGACCAACATGATCTTTCCTACAAATAAAGGACTATCTGTTTAAAGAAACCTGTTGTGGACTATATCTATTGGGACAGTCTCACAACTGGGTTTCTCTTTTCTGGAAGTGTTCTGCAACCCTTGTAGATTGGCTCAAAGTTTTTAATCACAAGTCTTAATAATGTACTCAGTTTCTGGGTTCGAAACAGCATGCAAGGAGGAGATCGGGAACTAAGGAATCCAAAGACCCTACTGCATGAATGCAAGATGCTGTCACTGGAGAGCTGGTGCAGAGTAGGGATTAGGGACTTGGTCTGGGGCCTGGGGAGATGCTGCTGAACTATGAAGGTTACTGGGTGGGTGACCTTGGGCCAGTCACACTCTCTCTGCCTAATGTACATCACAGGTTGGTTGTGAGGATAAAATGGAGAAGAGGGGACATTACATACTGCCCTGAACTATTTGGAGAAAGGGGGAAGGATACAAATGTAATATCTAGATAAATATGTATTTATGGGCATGACCACCTTGCCCCCAAAAGCTCTGGAGCTGTTTTCCAGAGGGCGTGACAAGGCTGGCCATTTCCCTCCTCCACTTACATGAATAAGAGTGCCTTCTGCTGATGCAGTGGAATTGTTGGGTCTAAGCCCATAAAGAACAAAATTAGTACAAGCTTTTGGGGAGGCTCTTTTTTTAACATTTGTCAAAAGCAGGCCACATCGTTCTAAATGGAAAACAAAGTATGCATTTTCATCTCGGTTCAATTTGTTTGGTAATGGGCATATCCCTATTAAGAAGGCTAAGATTCACTGACAGGACATTGAAAAATCCTTTAGCAATCTCTCCTGGGAGAGTTGAAGTTGGGAAGAACATATGCTTATTTAAAAATTTCACCATTAGGGTTTTTTTTTCCCCAGCGTGTTTTGATGCAATTGGATTTTCTCTGCACTGGTTATTTTTCGTTAGTGCATCCCATCTATAAATAGAAAATCTCTTGCAGTGCTTCCTAAAGATGTTCAGGCTCAAACTACACACAGCGTTAATCACATGTAATTTCCCCCCCCCCCCCGACATTTTCTATTTTTATTTAAAGCAGCTGCTAAGGCTGCAGTCTCCAATGGGAGTCTGAGGACAGGCATCTCTAACTCTTTCTTCTCTGCAGGTTTTCCACCTTCATTTCACCCTGCCAGCTGGAAGTGTGTGGGGTGGGGGGGAGGGAAGTACCCATATCTTTTCACCAGCTGGGCCCATATACCTAGGGTGGGAGCAGTTTTGATATATGTTGCCTCCCCCCCCCCCCCCCCCATCAGTCTGCCATAGACTCAGTGACTGATTCTAATAATAGAAAAGGAAGGGAAAGTGGCAGTTCCTATAGTGGACATCATTCTTTGAGGTTACAGGTAGAAGGAAACAATTGAAGAGCTTGGAGGGTGTACAGTATGCTTTCAGAATCTAGAAATATTACCCTTAAAATGCAGAGTAGATGAGAATGAACAAACAAGCCTCGTTCAAATATGTTCTGAAACAGTGGGGTGGGGTATAAAGGCAAGTCCATGTTTTTGTTTTTGGAATATTTATATACTGCCCTTCAACCACAGATGCCCGAGGAAGTTCATAAAAACATAAATTAAAACCTATATTTAAAATCCTATATTTAAAAATACTACAGTATAATCTTAAAACAAAACTCCAAACTCCAGGGAAGTTCATTAAAAAGCTAAAAGCATTTCCAGAATGTCAGCAGCAGTAATTAAAAACATAAACAGCAAACCAAGTAAAAATAATCTTAGCGTGCCCAGACACAGAAAGACAGAAGGGTGAAAAAAAATCATCTAAAATTCATCTACTAGTCATTGGAAAACTAGCTGCAATAAAACAAAGTTATTACCTGGTGCTGAGAAGGTCCTACCAAGGTGCCAGTTATGTGGGGCATCTGTCACACACCTGGGTTGTCCACATAATGTTTGTTTGACAGGTCATTGTAGCCAGTCATGCCTCCCTGGCAAATGTTCCCCTATGATTCATGTTAGCAAACACATTTTTCTCACATTCATGCTCTTCCTGCTATAACCCTTGAGCCTTTTTCCCCCTTCAAAAAGGTGGTTGTCCAGAACAATCTGGGATGAGGCAATACTGCTGGAAAGGGGGGAATTTGGATACAGATATACCCCTTGGAACATCTTGGAGACCAAGAATGTAGTTAGCTATAGAAAAACTCCAAAACCAATGGTGAAACTTTTTTTTAATCTGAACCATCCAGAACAGCACAAAGTAAGCTTTCATGTTCCCCATACCAGACTGGATGTTAAACCTCCTCCCCACCAAAGATGCAGTTGCTTCAGCCACAATGGTAAAAGCCCAAAAGTCCATTTGTATTAGGGGCTCCTTGAAACATATGTTTAATAATGAAATGTTACACTGTGGAAAGGTGGTAAATAGGATGTTCATAGCTTTTCCTGCTGTCATTGATTTGCCAGCTCCGTGGTAATTGGCCGTGGGCATTTCATATACAGATGTGTAACAGCTGTACCTCTCCAGTGCTGAATGAAATACTTTCCAAGATGCATGCTCCTGATAACAGTCTTCAGAGGGACATTATTGACAAAAAGCTTTTGCTCCATTCTCAGAAATGTATTTCAATATTTGACTTTATTGAGTGAGTTTCAGGCCACAAGGGAACTAATTTTTGCTGCATCGCACCTTTTATAAATTATCCTAGCTGCTGCTTCCTTTTGTTTGGCATTCAGGCTGAGTGCTCTGGTGGCTTTTGCATCTAGCCTTAAGTAAGTGTAGGGAGGGAATGCAGTGGCTATAGCAGTACTGCAGTTGAAGACAAAAGATGTGAATAAACAACTTGCATATTAGGTCACACACTGCAGCTTAAATCAGTTTTTCCCTGGTGATCAACTCACTGGCCAGTACCTCTGTACAATATACAAACAAGAAGGGTCTGTATTTGCAGTGTTGGCTTGCCTGTCATGTGTCTGTGAGCACACGTGCACCCTTTTAATAGATTCTGGATGGTCACCGTGTTGGTTTTGCAGTAGAAAAGCAAGTCCAGTAGCACCAACTGGATTTCCAGGGTATAAGCTTTCAGAAGTCAAAGCTCCCTTCATCAGATACTTAATAAAGGGAGCTTTGACTCACAAAAGTTTATACTCCAGAAACCTTGTTGATTTTTGAGGTGCTGCTGGACACTTTTTATATATATATAAAAATAAAAACACAAACCTTTAATTTTAAATATCTGAACATGTGGCTCAGGAAAAACAAACCAGAATTAATTTTCAGTTACACAATTACCTTTAATTGAGCAGTTGAGGCAGAACATGGATGCATGGCTCATTTCCCAGTTTGGTTGAATGGACTCATCAGTATAATTATAAATGTTTCCCCCCAAATGTCTTCTGCTTTTGTATGGATGCTAGATGTCCTTGATAAGTGGTTCTAGGGGCTAGATAACGGTGTTTTCATAACATAAACTTCCAGAATAAATCTGCAGGTAATGTTATTGTACTCCAAGCTGAACACCATTTGATGAAAATATTGCTGCCCCAGAGTTTCAAAAAAAACCCCCAGATTTTTGTCTTTAGTCTATGAGCTGATTATCATATGAATGCTGTAAATCATAGTGTTTTGATCCCTATAAAAGAACAACAGTGAAGAACATGAAGTTCCAGTTACCATAAATGCTTAAGGCCCAAGGGGTAATACCCAAAACCAAAGCATGCTCACTTGAAAACGCATACACTTTGATCCTGGTATTGCTTTCTCTCAAATAAGAGTGTTTAGGGCTCTGTCCAAATGATTTTTTAGAGGTAATGCAGAGCATTAATTATTGAAAAATTTATGTTAACTGAAAAGGCTAAAAAGTCCTGATTTGGATTGTTTTGTTAATGTGATTCACTCCACTGAGGGAGACAATCAATAGCTGTCAGACCACTGTCATAAAAGTAGGACAGTCATTAGCAGATGACTTTGACCTTTATCAGGAAAATGACTTACTGGGTTTTAATCCATATGCTTCCAAAGAAATAGTAAAACCTCTCCTTTGGAAATAAGTTCCTTCCCAAAACACACAGTCTGAGCATAATAAATCTTAATAAAAATGTAGGGTTTAAAAAAAAAAACTGTTACAGTGTAGAAGCTGATTGTGATGGCCTGTCCTCTTCATTTAGGGCCATCTTTATAAAAGACTGTTTTTTACTCCAGGGTTCAGTTCCATCTTGTGGTCTTGGTCAGCAAGTTTCAGAATATTTCGTTCAGGGGAGGAGGAAGCTCAAAAGGCCGCATTCTCTACATATTTTGTAAGAGAAGTGGGATGAAGCTGCTGTTACTTCTGCATTTTAATTCTGCTGCTGCAAACACAAATATGTCCCTGTCTGCTTATCTGCTGGTGTGACTTTTCATATTTAGAATGTGCAAGGCCTCTTCCTCAATTTTCTTATATCATCTGAAGAAGTAATCCAGTTTCCTACTTAAGAACTGAGCTCTACCCTTTTGGGTGTCAAGCTGCCTAAGATCATCAGATATTTGCTGATCAAATGCAAAGAGGGAACTCTGCAGTTTCATTTCATAGAATCAGAGTTGGAAGGGACCTCCAGGGTCATCTAGTCCAACCCCTTTTGCAGAAAAATATCTAGCACCTTGACTTCCTTATCCTACCTTTCTGCCATCTGTGTAACTTATCTGTATCTTAGCAATTACAGGTACAGAAAGTCAGGGAGACTCCCAAGGGCGTACTACGTGGTCTTGAAATTTAGTTTTTAAGTACGAACTGCTTTCTAGTAGATCCTGTTCTGCCATGATTTTAATATACAGAATTCTCGAGACATAAAAAAAATGTATGAAGCCAAAATGAGAGAAATTATTTTGAAACATTTTCATTGTCTTACCAACTTTCGAAGGCTTCCAGAATTGCTGATGATGACATACATTATATGAAGTGTGTCATAAAAACTGAAACCAAAAATACCGTAAGAGAAACCCTTGTAGCCCAAAACTTTGCAGAAACAGAATTCAGCTTACACTTCACAAATACACTTCTAACCCAAACAGGTTTTTGCTGATTTTTCAAAAGAGCAAGCAGTGATAGGGAGAGAAGAGCTCCCCCACAGGACAGTGCTGCACAGACTAGGCCTCACAACTGAGAAGACCCTGTTGTGTTCTTACCTTTGAAATTTAGATGGTGGGAGGACGCAAAGCAGGGCAGATTTGTATAGAAGTGGGTAAGTCACTTGCATCCAGACCATATAGGGCTCTGTCGGTCAAAGCCAGTACTTTGAAGAGGGCCCAGAAAGAACCATTCACCAACAAAGAGGGAGCAACACCAGAGTTACACTGGCCAGATATCAACTTCCATATTCTTGAAAGATGTGTGTTGAGTTAGTAGTCACTTCCAAATATGGATTAACTTGTATCTGAAATCCCCTGTTGCTGTAGCACTTATTCTTCCAGAGGAGCCTTTGTTTCTCTCACAAGGCTCCATAACCCTTCAAACAGTTGGTCTTTCCTGTGCTCTTGGAAAGCATAGCTTTAGGAGATGCATTTTCAGGATGCTTTTGTTCCATAGATGAACATTACAGAACCATTCAAACCCTGTGGAAGGGGGCTTCTGCCCTTCTCAAGCTACATTCTGCATCTGACCAAAATACCCCAAACCCTCTGAGATTTCTGCCACTAAGTTTGTGGTCTTTCCTCTTTCTGAATGAACTCGTTACTTTGAGTGGAAATACAAGGCTCAAGTCTTGTTTGCATGAAATTATCAGTTTTGGTGCTGAAAAAGATATTTTACCTATGCAGATTCTAGGCAGAGAAGATTTTGATGCTTACTTGAAATTTAAAGCTGTTGAGAAATAGCAGCAGCCTTATCTTAGATGGTTTTGATTTGGGGAGGACTGGTAGAGTTACTCCAAGAAGGACATCTGTTTGAGGAAGGGGCATTATAGAACTGTGACATCTATCAAGAAGCTGCTGCATCCTTACTTCAGTAAATCTTTTCTCTGGCCAGATATGTCATTCTGTTAAATAAAGGTTTAAATCTTAATATTGCTCAGGTTAATTTCATTAATTCTTTGTTTTAATCGGTTTTTTTAAAAAAAAATCTGTGGCCTTGGTAAGGAAAAAAAAGCTATCCTGTGATTTATTTATTTTTTGGTCTAAACCCTTTTTAGCTATTAGCATAATCAATACGCAAATTAAATATATTGTGTGCCTGCATACATAATCTTTTAGTCTTACAAAACTAGTAATTATAATTTAATGATATTAATATGCCAATGAGAAGTTCAAAAGATTGGCGATTAGAATGGGCTAATTAAATTGACCTTTAAATCCTCCCTACCCTCTTGGAGTCTGTTGGTAATCCCTAAGCACCCATAGTGCAGATAAACTTCAAAGGGAAATGATGGTGCTGCTCTTCATTTTCCATCCTGCTGCCCCTTAATTTTAACCAAGGAAGCTTTAATGCAGCAGATGTTTGGGTATTAAAGTTACCGGGACAAGAGCACTCTTCTAATACCTTTCTGAATAGTCAGTGTGCGGGCAGATGCCAAGGCTTTTGTCCAACTGTGCAGCTAATGCAGTGAAGGATCGGTTTTCAGTTTTATTCTCTGCTTGTTCTGAGGAATGATCCCCCCCCCCCTTCCTGTTACATCGCTCCTTGAGTTTTTCTTCCCTTCCCTCTTGCAGTTAGGGATTTAGAAGATCAGGACCACAGAGATCACTTTCCTTATAACCCTACCAAGCCTTCCGTAGTCTTATCTGCCTCTTTATTGCTCTTGGCTCAGGGTTGTCTAAATCTGCTACCTGACCAGCTGCCCCATTTCCTCTCACTAGCTGTCTTGCCACCTTTTTCATCCTGCTTTATCAAGCTCTCCTGCTGTCACTATGGTCTCCTTCCTCCCTGTTTTTCTGTAGTAGTAGCAGCTAAATTTCATTGGGTGCCTCCAGTGCTCTAGAGTTCGCTGCATCTTAGGCCCAATTTGCACCTCCCCTCTGAAGGAGTTTGACTGCTGTCTTTTCCCAAGCTTATTTCAAGCTGGTTTCAAATTTCACTCCAGGGGGTCTGAAGAGTACTAAGCAACAGCATTTGTTTAAAGCAGTATAATGCTAGCTTGACCACAGGAGGGCAATTAACGAATGTAAACAATAATTTATAAACTATATGAAAGAATGGTTTGAAACTAGAAACAGATATAGACAGTTTTTTTAAAAAACTAGAATGATTCTAGCAGGAAAGTCAGATGTAAATTTGATCTTAGAAATATATATTTAACGTTTTTGGAAGGAAAGGACTTCCTGATTTCTGTCTGTTTCTTCTTCCCACTACTAGGTATAGTTTTGTACATGTTGCAGGGTCTTTAGAATTATTCATGGGGGTAGCCATGTTGGTCTGAAGCAATAGAACAAAGTTTGAATCCAGTGGTACCTTTAAGACCAACAAAGTTTAATTCTGGGTAATAGCTTTCATGTGCATGCACACTTCATCAGATACCCGGAATTAAACATTGTTGGTCTTAAAGTTGCCACTGGACTCAGACTTTGGTCTTTAGAATGGTATGGCTCTGAGAACAGTAACTGGCCTTTCTCATTCTTGTGATGGGAAAGTAAATGTGTTTATGTGAAAGGAAGCACTTGCTATAGATAAAATTAGCAATGCCTTATAGTATTCTAAAGGTACCCTTGTGTGGTTGGTTGAATGTTAGTTACAATGAAGAGGAGCACAGCTTTGGAGATGTATATCGGGAACAAAAATGAAGCTGCGCAACGATGTGCTGCCAATGTTTTATATATAATCCAAAGGAAACTTATGCCAAACGTCTACAGCACCACTTTCAAAATAATATAAATGTATAACGACAAAGTTACAGTCCAATGGTTTTTGTAGTTGTTCCTATGTAAGTATTCATCAGCTGAGTAGATAGTTGGTGACAGCTGAGTAGATAGTTGGTGATAGTTGGTGAGACGAGATTATCCGGAATAACTCCCGTTTCGAATCTGTTGTTCTTCTTCCATGCCACTATTTCTGTTTTTGTATTAAAATATACCATAAAATTAGAGACTCACACCCAGGTGATGCATTCTCATTAATAGTTAATAGAGTGTGTACAGTTAACTATTAATGAGAATGCATCACCTGGGTGTGATTCTCTAATTTTATGGTATATTTTAATACAAAAACAGAAATAGTGGCATGGAAGAAGAACAATAGATTCGAAACGGGAGTTATTCCGGAGAATCTCATCTCACCAACTATCACCAACTATCTACTCAGCTGATGAATACTTACATAGGAACAACTACAAAAACCATTGGACTGTAACTTTGTGGTTATACATTTATATTATTTTGAAAGTGGTGCTGTAGACGTTTGGCATAAGTTTCCTTTGGATTATATATAAAACATTGGTTGAATGTTAAGCAGATCTGGATCTGTCTAATTACCTGGTTTGGAAACCACTTGGTAATCTCAAGTAATCTATTTCCTTGGGGGGCAGGGAGTGAGATACAAATCTAGCATTTGTAGTAATTGTAATGTTTGGCTCAGTGTTGCACTGAAACCTTGGAAGACAATATCAGTTTACTGAAGAAAACAGCAGTGAAAATGTGCTACGAGTCATTGTTTCTCAGGTGATGAAATCATGATATATGTGGAGGTTATCTGTATCAAAAGCCACAAATTACTTTAAAACCGTGCAGGAATTTTGGGTTTTATCAGGCTATATATAGTAGAGCTAACAAGTGTCTGTATCCCTCTGGTATGGGACATGTGCTTGGTTTGATTGAAGTTGTAAGTGTTAAAGGTCAGATTAAATTTCATGACCTTCAACAAATGCTGTTGCTGACTGCTCTCAGCACATATAGACAATCTCTTTATTGACCTGTGTAAAGACATGGTGACATTTTCAACCAAAGGTTGCTCAGGAGGCAACTATTAGATGGATTAGTTATGGGGGGTGCAGGGCAGTTGTGCGTTCAAATAAATTGGAAAGTAGCTCAAACAGATCTCGCTGAACATGTTCCATATGTATTAGTAGTTAGCAGTATAGTTTTCTTTCCCCTTAAGGTGACCTCCATAAAAGTAGTCAATTTGTGAACCAGAAAGCTTGTTTGTTCTCCTGAGATCAAAACCCAGAAAGCATTTGGCTTCTTGAGTGAATTTAGAGTTCAGGCACAGCTGTGTTTCATTCTAGGTAATAACGCAGCAAAAGGAGACTAGTAAAGCTATTATACGCCATTGAGTTTATGAGCTTGATAGGTATTTTAATCATGAGAGTAGAGCTGGAAGTATACAAAGTAAGACTAGGACTAAGGGGAACAGATTTGGGCTCTGGTGACCTTTCATTCCTGTGGGGCTAGTTCCAGAATTTAAAACTTTCTGGAGCGATGCATCCTTATTATCCACAGGGATGTATTAATGGGAAGAACCTTGTCTATGGCTCAGGCCCTCCACAGAACTAGCCATGGTCACCTAGAAGAGATTTTGGGAGCCACAGTTACACATTCTTCCGTTCTGATTCTCCTCATTTGAAAGGTTGGGTGCACAGAGCATTCAGTGACCAGTTTTACTGAAAAATGGGGAAGTAATTAGGGCCATTAATGTTGACACAACTGCTTTCCAGTTGTCCACCAAAGCATTGTGCAATGCAGGAACTCTCTTCTGTGCAGAAAAGCATGTAGTAATATTTGTCATGAGGAGCCCAAGTTCTCAGTGTACTGTCAGAGGGAGAATTGCTTCAGTGGGAGAAAAATACATCAGAAATCCATGAAAGTTGAGGCCTGTCCCCAGGGAGCATGCAGGGAGACTTGACACCAGGTTAAGCCTATTTGGAATCAGGCTAGCATTTCAGTGGGGCTTGGTTCATAATGGGTTCTTGGGGGTAAATTCCTGGATACCATTTCAAGCCCTTCAGTTGAGACAGACTGTGCCACTGCTAGCTGCCTCACCTTTCCCTGTGCCAAGACTAGTCGTCTGTCTGCTGGGAGACCAGACCTGTTCACCTGGAATTCTTCCCTGTGCCTGTTGAAATGCTCTATACATGAGAACATTTCATGATTTGAACGAAGCCAGAACGAGGACCAGGGCTTTCTCGGTGGCGGCTCCTATCTGGTGGAACGAGCTCCCGGAGGAGATCAGGGCCCTGCGGGACCTGATGCAGTTCCGCAGGGCCTGCAAGACGGAACTCTTCCGCCAGGCTTTTGAATAGGAGCCGCCACCGACGACACTAGGCAACCATCTCGATGTGCCCTGGTCTAACACGGTCCAACACGGTCTCAGCGGTGGCCGAGGGGGGGAGGTAGATCTGCCACTTGGTCGCCATCGAACGCTGTTTTAAGGACGCTTTTAAGAGTATTTATTGTTGTATGTTATTTATTGTTTTATTGTAATGTTTTAATCAATTTTACAGGTCAATGTACCAAATAGGCCTCTGGCCCATGTAAGCCGCCCTGAGCCCGCATGCGGGGAGGGCAGGATACAAATACGAAAAAATAAATAAATAAATAAATGATTTGGCCTACCAATTCCCTATTTTGACCTCACACAGATGTTAAGATTGTGATGGGTTGTAATCACAAGGGAAGTGTATGGTATTTGCAAAGCCTGAAGGACTTTCCTATTAAAATTCAGGCCCCAGAATTTTCAGTTTTTAAAGTAGAGGTTCCTACCACCTCCCTACTTTCTTCTGTTCTTAGACCAGCATACTTGCACAACAGTGGAGACCTATCACTGCCTTGTTACAGGGATCTATTTTGTAATGTTTTGAACTATCAGTGCCATTCTGTGCAGAGTTAAACTCTTCTGAGCCCGTTGATTTCACTTCACTTAGAAGGCTGTAACTCTCTTTAGGACTCCTTCTGACTCACCAGCCATTCTACCTTTATCTGCCTTCCTGCCTTTCCCCCCCCTCCCCCCCCCCCCCGGGGAGCATCTCCCTGCAAAACTCTGGCTAAGTTGCACAGTGTCAGCTGAACCTGACCTAGTTGTTCAGTGGGGGCCCCACAAGAACTTGCAGGGGGACCTCACTTTGCCCTGTATCCCCTCCCCAGATGATTTGTTTTTTCCCTCTTCCTGGCAGCCTCGATATCCTCACCATTCTCTGTTCTCCTTCCTACCCATCAAGCAAACCTACCTTTTATCTGCCCCCATCTTCAGTTATATTCATCATTTAATTCATTTATATCTCACTTTTCTGCACAATGGGAACCCGTAGCAGTTTACATCATTTTCTTCTTTCCCACTTTATCTTCACAACAACCCTGTGGGGTAGGTTAAGTTGAGAGTGGGTGACTTCCTAAAGTCACTCATTGAGCTTCCACAGCAAAGTGGGGATTTGAACCTGGGTCTCCCAGATCCTAGTCTGAAACTCTAAGCACTGCACTGGCTTTCATGGAGTGGCTACTGTTTAATAGTAGCAGGCAGTTAGGCGTATGTAAGTCATGGAAGTTGCATAGTAGCAAGTTGCTAAGTAGCTGCTGCTGGCCCCAGCCTCAGAAAGTTCTCTGTCAAAGGCCAAAGCAGCTGTGGAAAGAGCCCTTTCCCATTTCTCTGTCTTTTCCTGATTAACCGAGGCTTGAATTCTGTGGTTGCCTAGCGATGGCTACTGAGTGCATCTGTTTTTTAAAGCCACAGGTGCTCTTTCATTTGCGCTAGGTGCTTCCAATCTATTTTTCAACTTATTAACCTAAAACACAAATGCACATCAGTTATCACTGAAGATATTTATTTTTCTCTTATTCAGTATTTATAAACATATAAGTGTGAGACCTGCAAGGACTTGTGGGGAGCATCTCATGTTCCTTTCTTCCACTGTTTCCTCTTCCCTTTCTTGAAGCCCCGACAAGCACCTCTCCTTTTCTGCTTCCTTTCTCTCCTTCCTGCCCACCAGTAAACCTCTGTCTTCAGCTTTCCCTCCTTCCCTCTCCCTGGCAGCCTCTCCCCAGGGAAAGTCTGGTCCAGTTGTGTGTTGCCAGACCAGCCATTGGGCTAGACCGAGTTCCATAGTGCTAGCAGGGCTGAGCCCAGTTGTACAGTGGGGAACCTGCAAGGACTTGGGAAATACCTTATTTTCCCTGTGTCCCACCCTCCCCACACTATTTCTCATCTCCTGGTAGCTCCCATATCCTCAACTTACCCTGTTTCCTTTTCTCCTTCCCACCCTCCAGTGACGCTACCTTTTAACTACTGTCTATCTTCAGCTATGTTATTTACTTTGTGTGTGCCCCACCTTTGTTCCCAGTGGGGACCCAAAGCAGCTTTTCTCTCTGAACTTCCACAGCAGAGTGGGGATTTGAACCTGGGTCTTTGATTGTGATCGCTGCAGTTTTGTATAGCTTGTATACTAGGCTCCCCAAGAACTTACGCTTTTTAACTTTCAGGTTTTCAACCATTCTGACTCATTCCTGAAAGATATATTATGTATATTTAATTAAGATAACTCTACCACAGTGTAAAGAAATGCTCAGTTAAACATCGTGGGCCTACATTCCTGGCACCACATTTTGATGGAACAAACCTCATTTTCAACATGTCCTCATTCCTTCAGAATGACAGTGTGTGTTGAACAAAGTGCTATATCTAAAAAAATAAGTTGTGACATGCTTTGGTGTGCTACTTTAATCTTCATCATTCTTGAAATATACCGAGAAGAGACTCTTGCTGAGTCTAGCATCCTTTAAAGATGCAGAGTATTAAATTGCAAGGCATGAACCTGCATTGTATTTAAAAGGCAGTCTTGCAGAAAGCTAGCACATTTGTTAATCCAAAGCTTGCTTTTTTCAGCTTTTGAAAAAGTATATATTAAATTTCAGCTTGTATTATATATGATGAGAGAAATGGAGGGTAGCCGACTGTTCATTGTCAGTGATATGATGTAGTGGATAAACTGCAAGCTGTCAAAAATCAGAAGTGGCAATCTTTTTTTTATTCCAAGAACACTTGTATGGGCATTGATTGGTCTCTTTAGAAAAAAGTAAACTTCACTTTGATTTGAAGAGCATTCAAGGAAAACCAGTTCTGTCTTTATGTTGTAGGTAGTTCATCTAACTCTCAGGTGTACTGGGTAGCACATGGGTCATATGGCACAAACACAGTCAATTTAAACTAGAGCTAGGCAGAAATAAGGAGGGCATGTATTCCTCAGATACCTTCTCCTCCCTCAAAGTGTACCCCCTCAATGATCTGAGGGAGAGGCTCTGAAAAGGAATAAAGGCGCTTGTAGCAAAACTGTATTCCTGATCCACACTCAAGTCTTGCTGCTGCAACATAATTTTTGTCTGTTTTCACACAGCCAGTTTTTATTAATTACATGGTGACATTATTCTTACTTGGAAATAAGGCTATTTTCAAACAGCTGATCTCTGTGGCTGTTCAGTAGGCATTGGGCGGGGGGGGCCGATTCTCTGCGCTATAAATATTCATTCTTGTGCATCCATCCCTAACTTAAGGATACTGCTAAAGAAAGCCTGCCTTAGTGCTCCATGGTACCACAGTGTCTCTGGTTTCTTTAGGAATGCTGTAACTTTACTTCCAAAGTAATAATTCATATACCAGAGTAACATTTCATATTGCAAAATGGTAACTATTTCAAAGTGCTGGTGATAAATTTGAAAGAATTTCATTCAGTGGGATGTTTTTGCAGTTACATGATTAAGATGAGTATCAGTTGTTGTAAACTTCTGGTGGTGTAACTAAGTTTAACTTCTGTTCTAACATCATATCCCTTTATAATTTCTGCAACAGAATTCTCTGACAAGAAGTTGTCCGCTTGCAAACGACTCTCAAGCTCGCAGCGGTGCCCGATTCCATACCTCTTATGACAAAAGATACGTCATCAAAACTATAACAAGCGAAGACGTTGCAGAAATGCACAACATACTAAAGAAATACCACCAGGTAATTAATTGCTTGTTTTCAAGAGGCAGAAATGGAAAGAGAAATATGGAGGAATGTTTTATGTACTGCTGTAGGAAAGAGGGATTTTAAGCTGTAAGTTGCTGCCAGTCCTACCACTTTGTACATAACATTAAAAAGTTCTTGTTCACTCTGTAAAGCAGTGTGTAGAACTAAGTCATTCCTGCCCTGACCTGGATGACCCAAGCTAACATAAAGTCATCAGATCTTGAAAGCTAAGCAGGGTTGGTCCTGGTCAATATGTGGATGAAAGACCACCAAGAAAACCCAGGGTTCCTATGCAAAGGAAGGCCAAGCCACCTCCAAATATCACTTGCCTTGAAAACCCCTTGAGGGATCAACCAGAAGTCAGCTGCGACTTGACAGCACTTTCCACCACCTAAATTGTTGTTACTATGATTTTATTGAGACTTTGGCAGTCTGTCCCCAACTGAAATGAAACATGACTGTGCCTCTGCTTGTTAGTCCCTTGTTACCCTGGTTTTCCCTGGCCCTCTCCTCACAGTCTACATTTAGCTTGTAAACTCCTTGAGGCAGGGACTTGCCTTCTGCAAATGTTACTCTGTAAAGTGCCCCACGTACTTGTGCCAAATGTATGAATAAAAGATGCATGATGTTGCTAGATACAGTGCTGGTATAAGTGCTGGTTCTGTCTTGAAGCCGTGTTATGGGTACCATAGATGATAATACAGCATAAGCAGGTACCAGAAAGTGCAATGGCATTACTGGGCTTGACGGGTATTGGAGCTAACCACATTTACACTACAGTGATAAACCCATGAGAGAGCTGAATGGAAATGGATTTACTGGATCCAGAACTCAGGAACCTGTCCAAATGCCACTGCTTAGAGGGAGAACATGTGAAATACCAATGAAGAAGGAAGTTCTGCTAAGTACATGCAGAGCTTTTCTCTATTATCCAGTAATGGTAACATATTCTTAGGTGTATGTTCAAAATATTCTACAAGTTCTGCAAAAACTGTATGTCCATATACTGGTTTCCTGTATCTTAAAGGTCCATCTAAACTGGCATTCTGTTTCACAGTGAGATGTATTAAAATCCCTGCACATCTCCTGCCAACATGTAATATGTGAAAGACAGCAGGAAAGCTGGTTTAAACAATGTTCAGAGGTTTGCAGATATCTGCTGCTTCTTTAAATGTTGTTGTGCCAGCAAGTTTCCAGGGCAATCACCAGCATAGGGCAATCACCAGCATGGGTTTAATGCCATAGAGTCCACTTTCCAAAGCAGCCATTTTCTCCAGGTGAACCAATCTGTCACCTGGAGATCAGTTGTAATAGCGGGAGATTGCCAGCCACCTTCTGGAGATTGGCAACTCTAAATTTTGATCTGTTTTTAATAAACCCTGTTGTTAAATATGTACTGTTCTCACCTTGAATACTTTGCATAAGGCAGATTATTGATCTAATTTAAAAAATCAGCAGTACATTAAGATTTTGTGCTCGTTTCTGTGAGCTTGTTTTTTATTCACTTAAATTAACCAGTGTAATTTTTCAAATCTGTGATATTTTGGCTCTCAAAGGGAAATAAATGTACTTCTTTTATTGAAAAGAATGCTGAACTGCCCTGGTGGAATTAGACTGGAATATGCAGAAGTGATCAAAGTGCAGGGCAATGCAAAGAACAAAGTCAGTAAAGATCTTTGATTTGCAGTAAAAGTGTGAGCTGCGGCAACAGCTTCAGAACTCTTGATAGACATCCTCTGCACAAAAGAACTGTGTAAAAAGATGCAAAAATTATAAATCTGACACAGATGAGGTTTACATTTTTTTAATTGCAGGAGAAGTTCCCAAGGACAGCTCAAGCAACACCTGATAGTAACAATGGATTTCTGTTCTGTTTATCAAACGTTTTCCCTGTTGAAGAGTTCTTTGTTAGTTCCAGCGTCAAGTTAACGCAGCCTTGCAAATTAGATATAGCGTTGTACAGATCCTTCAAAGTGTGTCTTCACCTGTTCCTGCAAGTAGCATGGAATGCCTCCAGTACTCACTTTCCCACCATGCATGCGTCATGACTGAAGCTCACAGGGGCTGCCCCAGTGTACAACTGCCACATTTTTGGAACCTGGGTAAAACATTTCCAGTCTTGGTGGCAGCAGCTTAGCTAGCCACAAAACCTCAGCTGTCAGAAGGCATGCGGTGGCACATCCCTTTATGAATGGCATGAAACATCTTCGCAACATTTGTATGAGGCGCTATAGAATGTGACAATAGGACCTCTGCCTTGTCACAGTCAGGTACATACTTGAGCAAGGACTTGATCTTATTCCGAAAAGAAACTCTTCTAGTGCCATGACTGAGTTCTGCATGTGAGACAATGAATTCTCCTCTTTTACTGGTGTGCTCCCCACCCCCAACCCAAAATAAATATGTAGGTGCTGGTGGGTGGTTATTTTGGTTTGAATTGGGGTTCTTTTTCATACAGCTTGAATTCTGTAAGTGTTTCTAAATGCATAATTAATTTTCCACTGCGTATGTGTCTCATTTCTGTATAAGCCATAAATCTCAAGTTGTCTTATTTCATGACACACCAACATGGAACTAGGGGGACTGGGGCAACCAGTAATTAACGCTAACTCTTCCACTTGGGATAGGTGTTGGTTTGAAACCAGTTTCTCCAAAACATGTGGTGCTTATGAAATAAATAAATAAACAAGTGGAAAAGAGCACAATTGCATTTAGTCCTCTTTTGGTAACTCTAGAGATCTTCTTTCCAGACTGTTATAAATGCCACAAGAGTGCAGATAATTATTGCCTTGATAATTCATTGTGCTTTGTGTCTGTCTTGTAATGCAGCAAGTTTAATCTTTTCATCAGTCGAATGACATGACTGGTTAAATACTTTTCTCGTTAAGCAGTCAGTCTGTGAAATAAACCCCCGCTGTGCTGCGTGGCTTGATAAAGCAGTAGCACTAAAACCATTGAATACGGGCAGCACACAATGGAATTCATTTGGCAAAAGTGGATCAAATGGGTCACATTTGTAATACTAATTGTCCAAGAACAAATGGATCCTTTTTAACAAGCATAGAAGAGTAATAATAATGAGCAGAAAGGCTTAATGCAGTCTTTTAATAAATAGAAGTTCTGTAATGTACTGTATGTCAAATGGAGGAGGGGGGATGTAGATTTCTGTATTGCCAGTGGGCTAAAGCTCCCGCTTAATGCAACATCAAAAAAATGATCATCATACAAGAGCCTTGAAATTGGTATGTTCCTATATGGTACCTCAAGAGCTGTGCAATCTGACATTACATTTTCCTGGTTTTATTTTGCCTTTCTATAGGGGCTCCAATCTAGGAATCACCTGATTAAGTGATACCTGGTTTAAGGGGTTAAAATACGATGAGGAGCAATTTTTTTTTGGGAGGGGGAATGGATTTTCAGAGAAAGTAGCATGGTGTTCAGTGGGGTTCTGATCCCCCCCCCCTTTTATTTTGGTCCCACATGGCATCCTGGAGCAGGCTGAATTTATTATATTGAGTATGTAGAATTGAATTACAAAGAAGCTCTTCAACAAGGGAGGAACAGGGAGCAGTTGCCATTCCTAACACACGCACACAAACACACCCATATTTCAGGCAACGTGTAATTTGTTCTTAAAGAGGTTCTTTATTTCTAGCTGGTTCCCTTGGTTGTACCTACATTTCTCAACCCTGCATAGTTTTAAGGCCTCCTTTAGCCCATTTTATAGCTATTACAGGATGCCTCTTTGTCCTGTGACATTTCTTTAGCTTAAAAGAAGGTGAAAAGGCCCTTTTTCAACTACTTATTTCTCCATTTGTTTGTTTAACAAATGCTTGACACAGTCCACAAAATAAAATCAATACACCAAAGCCGCAATAAAATCACAACAGTAAAAAAAAAATCAGTTGAGGTGGTGTGAATGATACATTAAAAGTATAAAAATCCATACATTCAGTGGGGCTTGTTCAAATGAAAACCTAAAATAGTGCGCTCTAAAATTCTGCTGCATTTAGATAAACGTGCTTTCCCCTTGCTTAGCAGAAAGCAATCCCTGATATTATTCCACAGAGTGTTGGTTCCTCGACTGATCTGTGTTAGGGTAATGGGAAGGGCAGATGGGGACACTTGCAAGGAAGAATCAGTGAGTCCGTACTCTTGTGGCAGTCTGCTGATTCTGTATTGTAAACACACACATGTATCAGTTTTTTTCCCCACCACCCTGAAATAAGCTTAATTTCTGAACCTGACTGGAAGAAAAAGGGTGCAAAATTTGTCTGGAGAAAGGGGTTTCCAGTCAGAACCCCATCCCTGATCTGTCCCTGCAAATGCACTCTCCCCCATCGGTGTGCAAGTCTGGGAGACCCACGTTTTATGCTGTAACATGTGTTTTGGTTGAAAGGTTTGGCAAACAACATCTTCAGCATTGGCAGTTGATTATTTTGTTGCTAAGCTAGTTGAAAGTACTGAATAAAAAAAGTAGCAGTGTGCAGACCTCAGTATTGTGTGTTGCTTGTGCCACCTCTGTTGCCACACTAAGTCCCCAGTTTGCCACTGGCACAAACTCTGTGTGGTGTAGGGGTGTTGAGCATATTGATGCTGTGTACATGGTTCTTGCTTCCATCTGAAAGCATCCTATACAAAGAATGCAGAAACAGCATCATTTTGTCCTTTTAAAAGGGACATTTATTGATTGGTGTGTGGTGCAATGTCCGCTTGGGAAATAAGCGAAGGATGCAATGCCATAGTCATCCAGCAACTAACTGAGGGTGTGGTGCCTTATTGCAGAAGTACTGTGTGCAGTGCAGGCTTGTAGTAGTCAGGTTCAAGATGACTGTAGAGACAGCTGGGAGATAGTCAGGCTTGCTTCTAATTTTATCACCTGTTTGGTCTCCTAGTTTGGGTTTGACAGGTGGCATGCTTGATAAAAAGATCACATGCTAACATTCAGAGCATGTCATCCTCCTCATAATGTGGTATGATAACTTTGTCTTACACGCCTGGAAGAAAATACGCGGCAAAGGACTTGTGGAAGCTTGTTTAACATTGTAGTGTTTTGGGGAAAAGACACTATGGCATACATTAACGGAAAGGAGAAACTTAATTTTGTTGTTTATTTAGGGAACTTGTATACCACCGTTCCAGAGACCCTCTCAAAATGGTATACAAGGAGAAAAACCAAAACCAGCAGCATAAATGATATTAAAAACAAGCTATTAAGGATGTTTTAACAGTTTCTAGTGGCTTGTTTTTAAGCATACTTTCATTCCTGCTGTGGTTGGAAAGCTGCAGAAAATATTTCTTAAGAAACAATATCAAGCTGTGGATGAAACAGTCCCTACTGCATTTTTACATCAAGAGGGATAAAAAAATCTGCCAGTTGTTGGCACCAAAGCAAGGCCCGCAGGGCGTCTTTTGAAACAGATGACTTGGTTTTACTGCCTGAGCAATGTAGATCAAAGTAGTTCTGAAGGCAGGAAGTTTTAGATCATCCTGACAGACTGCTGGGAGGGAAGGTGGCATGGTGTGTAGCCCAGTCTTGTCAGATCTCGGAAGCTAAGCTGGGTCAGCCCTGGTGTGTACTTGGATGGGTGATCTCCAAGGAAGACTCCAGAGGCAGGCAATGGCAGACCACGTCTGTTTCTCACTTGTCTTGAAAGCCCTTTGCTGGAGTCACCATAAATTGGCTGTGACTTCACAGCACTTTACACACACACACTGCCCTGATTTGGAGGGCCCACACCAGCCGGATCTGTTCAGATCTCAGAAGCTAAGCAGGATTAGTCCTGGTTAGTACTTGGATGAGAGATCACCAAGGAGTTCCAAGCAATAGCAAACCATCTCTGTTCATCTCCTGTTTTGAAAAACCTATGGGGTTACCATAAGTTGGCTGCAATTTGGTGGCACTCTCCACCACCAATAGACTTTGGGTGTTAAAAATATGTCATCTTCTCCCTCCCATTTTGAGATAATCCAGATTTATTAAGTGTTGTGAATGTTTCAGAGTTTAGTCCATAAGGGATCAGAAAGGAAAGCTTAGGGAGGAATCTGTTCCTATATAAAAGAGAGCTCTCGGCATCTGCAGAAAAGAGCATGCTCATGTTCTGTTTATCAACGTTTCCTCCTTGGGGTATATCTAAGCTTTTCCTTGGCACCACTTCCATCCATTTTTGAAGAAGTCCCTATTCCTTGCATGCATTCACAGCTGATACAGCACGTGTGTTGCCCGTTATCCTTGGAAATAAATGTAATGTCTGAAACAGTGCTAAACAGAGACAGACAATAATGACTGTCCAAATCATCATTCTTCGTTTTCTGTCTCTGAGCCAATCCCAATTTAAAACAAATTATTTGGCTTATGTTCAAATTAAACCTACTGGATTTCCCTCCAAGTGAGGATTTTGCATGAGTGCACAAGTAAAGCTCATTATGACAAAGAAAATTGCTAATTGAAGTAAGAGTATAATTTATTCTAATTCTAAGCAAATGGTTACCAGTTTCTCTTTCAGTAGTCAGGCCATTCAAGATTTGAGTTGATTTAATTTGGATTGTAGTTGATTACATTCACTTTGTATCAGCTATTTTTATCTATGTGGTGCTACTAAGACTGTTTCTTATGCTGAGTTAATCTAAAAGGGAAGGGAAGGAGATGGAGGTGGAGAGAAATCAGGAGGATATGCATCGGTATCATGTACATGTCTTTAGGTGAAGGTTGCAGGCAGTTATTAAAGAGTTGAATGCTTTCAGTGTTATAAATTAACTTAATATCTAAATATTGTGGTAGGCCTATTGTGACTGCATGAGAGTGTTTCTGTCTAAATAGAACACTTTCTTATTTTAAAACAAAATTTGTTTTCTACCTTCAACTTTTATTTTTCTCCCAACCTCTAAGATTGGAAAAAGTTAAGATGCATGTAGCAGAGCTGCAAATCCTGTTTCTTAAGCACTGTGTATACTTGCTATTTTTCATATGTAAGACTAAGAAAAGTCTACTTACATTCCATATGTATGCCAAATAGTGCAGTTTTACATGCTTACTAAGTTAAATATGGTGCATATTGCAGTACCTTTGATGGGAAAATAAGTGTTGCATATATTTCAGTTTCTCCTTGGAGTGCCTGTGGGGGGGGGGGGAGCGGTTGCCTGTGGATTCAAAAACATTGGAAATTTTCATCTCCAGCTGAGGGGATTATGCAGAAAGCTTCACAGAACAGGTAGGTTTAAGGAGGCACTTGAGTGAAGTGATTGAAATAGTATTGTACAAGTTCGTTCTACGAGGAAGTTTCTGGCATCAAGGACAAAAATCGCAGTCATTTGAAGGAGAAAGAGACCTTAGGATGGATAGTGGTGATGCGGTGAGAGGAAGGAAGGTCTCAGGTAGGGATGTAGTACGATCAGGGAGATGGGAGGTAAGAGGGGAAGCCATGGAGAACTCGGAAGGTAAGGACAAGGAGCTTGCGTTGAATTTGGGATCTATGCAGATTGAAGGGTTTTATAGGTGGTCCTGCAGCAGAACTTGTCATGTGTATGTCAAGGTCTTTCCTTAGAAGTTGTGCTAGGAACAAGCTCTGTGCTGCACAGTGGGTGCTTTACTGGTCTCCTCTTGGACTTGTAGGTGTTTTTGAACCTGGGGTGAAATGAACAAAAAAGGGGGGGATTTCAGCCCAGAACAAACCAGATAACCAAAAAGGCTAAAAAAAAGAAAAACCTTATTTAAAAATTGTGCATCAAAACCCATCAATTTTGGTTACATATATAAGTACCTTCTCTTCATATAGAAAGACTTCTTTAGTAAAGTTGCATTTATACATGTGTGTGACATCTCCGTGTTGTCAAAGTGCAAATTTTGATCGATTTTTGTGCAGTTTTTAAAATTTACAACTTAAAGTTGTTGTGATGTAATATAATATCAGCTTTTTGTGTAATTGACATTAATATTTCCATATACAAGGTCTTTCCTATTTGTACCTGGGTATCATACAGAGGCTGGTGTTCTTTCTGAAATATGAAGCAATGGATGTTTTCTGAATCTTGGGATCCCACAGGGTTAATTGGGTCATATTCTCTGGTTGGCATGCCGCAGTGAGTATGCGTTGACTGCTCATGGCTCCAGCAGGTAATGGGGCCTGCCATGGTGTCTTCCCACTGCTGAGATTATGGGGGTTTATGCTTGGGGTGCAATGGTCTAGGTGACTCGGAGGATGTCCCTTCTAAGTCAGATTCTGTAATGTCTTGGGATAGAAAACCAGGCCAGTTCTGGAATTTTAAATATATAGTAGCTCATGTGAAGTAACATACTAGAGCAAAAACAGCTTCAAAAATTATGTTGCTTTCAACTATGTACTGCTTTTCAGCTGTGAACTGATAGATTCAGTTGCCTTTTTACTTATTGCTGGAAGAAAGGGAATAGTGGTTGAAATGCAAAATAGCTGCTAGCTTAGGAGACAAGTGAGTTTTTTCTTCAGTCGTGGAGGAACTCTTTCCCTTTGCCCTACCCTTTCTTGAATCTGGCATAAGGAGGATGCTGATGCTTCTGTGTGGCCACCATAGCAACACGCTCTTCAATCTCTGGACCTCCTCTCCGAGGCAAGGAACAATGCAGCAACCAAGTTGCCTAGGGCAGGGGTGGGCAATTGTTTTGGCTCGGGGGCCACTTTGTAGGAGTGGAGGTTAGCAGAGGGCCGCACCTTTTAAAATGATTGCATTCATTAGTTAACTTTGCATTTCAGAAAAGGTATAAATTGTATCATAAAAATCAATAAATATAAATTAAATAAAATAGTGGTACTTTAGTGGTAAAATAGTGGTAAGCCGGGAGAGAGCGGGAGCCTTCCTGACCTTCTCAGACAGAGGCCTGACTGAAACCATGTGGCCGACTGTCTCGGCGGGCCGCAAAAAACTCTGTGGCAGGCCGCATGTGGCCCCCGGGCCGCAATTTGCCCACCCCTGGCCTAGGGCATACATAACAGCCCAGTGAAACCATCACAAGTTACCAATTGAAAAGCGTTCAGGCTAAAACACACACGCAAGAATTAAAACACATGGGATCAGCAAAATTCACAGCCAGATCTGGGGGAGGAAATCACCATTAACCAAATACTTTCTGGAATAGAACTGCCTTGCATGCTTTCGTACATTTAGTGAGTGAAGGCACCCTGCTCACCTACTCTGGCAGGTTGATAACACCAGACTGCGAAGGGGGGGAGATTCTGCAGTGATTAACCTACTGAATTCTCAATAAAACCTTGAAAACCTAGTTAGTGTGTCAGTTATCGTTTAGGATAGATGCTTAGATCAAACTAAAGGGCTCTTTAATACTGCTCTTCATACAATAAAGAGAATCAGCAAAGCGAGTTACTGAGTACTATAAGCATACTTATGGGATTAATTGGAGCCCCCTTTTTGTGAGCAACAATTACTTTGATCTAACCTTGACCCCATTAATGGATAAAATACAAAGTTTTCTATCAAGTGTAGCAGATGCTTCAGGGATATTACATCAAATGACATTCAAATAAATGTTATTGTGTCGCGTGTCCCATGAGACTAAATCCTCACCCAGTCTGTTTCCGTACTCTCTATAGCTATTTCGCTATTACCCTGTTGATTTTAGGATTTTCTGTGATTCCCAAACAGGAAATATTGCCACATTCTTGTTTTTTTATTGGTGCTCCTTCTATACATGATACACTATTAGGATGCCCAATGTAACCTGATTTATAATACCGTGTATGTATTTATTTCATTTATGCCCCCGCCTTTCTCCCCAGTAGGGACCCAAAGCAACTTACATTATTCACTTCTTCTACATTTTATTCTCACAACAACCTTGCAAAGTAGGTTGGGCTGAGAAAGTGTGACTGATCCAAGGTCACCCAGCGAGCTTCCATGGCACACCACACCGGCTTTCAATATTGCCTTTATGTGCATAGGGATGTAGTGACCTGTTTCGTGAACTTGTTCTGCAGTAACTAAAGTGGCTGTCCTAATACATCAGATTCCAAAGGTTGCAGTTTATAGCTGTGGGTACCCTGCCAGCAAGGACAAAATCACCCCTCATCATTCAGTTAATCTTGTTCGTGTTCCTGCATCTTCATCAGTACTAGCATCTTGGGTAATTCTTCTTAAGACTTACTGAAGGACAATAGGAAGTGGAATATTCACTGTGATCCTTTATGAAGCTGTATTGGTAAGCTCCCCTTGGTCTGAATGTACATGGAAATAACTCCTGTGCCATGGGGAAGGGTGCATTCCTTTGCAGCTCATGGGATTCTGAAAGGCTTCTAACTTTTGAGAGAGGGATTTGCAGGGTGATGTTGCTGAAAGGGGAAGTCAGATGTCTGCTATCTTTTGGGGCCCATAAAAGTCCTGATATAATCTGTCTTTGCATTTTCTTAAGTAAAAAAAAAAATTAAGAATGCTTGAATTAATATGTTAAGAACTCATCTATGTTGAGTGAAAACCAGCCAAAATCTTGCATTCTATGCACTGTGTTTAATCTACTAGCTGACCAGGGCATGATACCTATTTTGATAGCTCCCATATATCTGCAGGTGGCAGGCTCCAAGGCGGACATCCTTTTTTGTGAGGCAATGCTGAGATCTTAGAAGTGAAAGTACGTAGTTTCTGCCTGCTGGAAGTGAACTGTGTAATCATGAGGTGCAGATTTGAGGTGAGAACTAGCAGAGAAGGGAATTTGGTAGGTTATATGGAGTCTAAAATGTTCATGAGAAAAACAAGGGTTGGCAAGCCAACCCGAAGAGATTCCAAATTAAATTGAAAATTATGTTTTTGCATTTCATCTCTGTGTTGAAGAGCCTTCTCATTTTAATGCAGTATGGCCTGTAACAGTGGAAGAACAAGGGGGCTACAGAAGCCTCTTCGAGTGTTTGCTCACAGTATATATCTTCTCCTAGTGATATGAAGTGATCTTGTATTCTTTTTATCTGTAACTTTTGTGCATCTGCACAACAGATGTCCTACACTATGTATCAGGTGGGTATTAAAAGTCTAATATATTATGTGTCTCTCTGTTTCTCTCTAGTTTATAGTGGAGTGTCATGGGAACACGCTTCTTCCCCAGTTTTTGGGCATGTACCGGCTTACTGTTGATGGAGTTGAAGTATATATGATTGTCACAAGAAATGTATTCAGCCATCGCTTATCTGTTTATAGAAAATATGATTTAAAGGTAAGCAGCATCTTTTAAAATATGAATAGTGTAATGGTTAGAATAGTTTTGTGGGAGAAAGTGATGCAGTTGGGGGGGGGGGGGCAGTTCCTGGACAGGTTATCTGCCCTGAGCTCAGTGCTGCTGGGAATAGGATTTTTTTTCTTGCTTTCCCACAGCATCGTGGTGCATTTGTGCATCTTGTGGGGTTTCATCATCTTTTCTCCAGTCTTTCTCAAACCTGGTTTGCTTTGAAGTTTTGGGGAAGATCATAGTAAAGCCTGAATATGGCTGGGGAAACTCAGATTCTCCCACCAGCATGGCAGCCATTTTCCCTAACCATCTTCCTGTGGCAGCCATTTCCTCTCTGCCTCCGGGGGGGCTTTTTTTTTTAAGACTCTAGAATATCATTATATCGATAACATTATACCAATATGTATACCAGGTTGTCTAAATTCATGGCTTTCATTTAGAAAAAAAAAGTCTCTAGCTCCTTCTGTTGTAGAGAGAGCCTTCCCCCCTTATATATGTACAATGGAAGGAGCTAGAGACTTTCTCTTTAATGAAAGCTGGAAACTCAGAGAACCTGGTACAGATATTGGGATAATGTTCTATTGGGACATTCTATTGGGATAATGTTCTATTCTAGGGCCTTTTTTTAAAAATTGCAATTAAAAAAATTGCAAAAGCCCTAGTGGCCCAAGAGGGGGTGGTGGCTCCTGGGGGGGGGGGGGTAGGCAGGAAGACTATGCCAGCAACAGGAATCCATCCAGACTTGTCCCTGTGTGGAAACCACCAGAATCAGTTGGGTATTTCATATTTAAGTTCCATCTACTGCAGTATTTTAAAATCTAGCAAACCATTCTGTTAACCTGTGATTACTAAAATAGAATTTATGGCTTATTTACCCCCAAAATGCTTTTATGGAAATACTAGCAGTCAAGCCCGTTGTAAAAGTAATACAACAGGCTCTAGGAAGATGTGATGTGTAATGAATGCATGGAAAGGTACAAATGTGGAAGTAGAGTCTCACATACCTTATGTTAAAAAAGCACGTCATGTCCAAGGGTACATAATGTTGGCCAGAAAACACAGCACAGAGGGTTCTGTGGGCAGTCTGCAAACTGATTTTATGTCCGATGTCCCTGTCATTCAGTGTCGTCGTGGTTGCACTGTCTATCCTGTTATAGAAGAGGTCTGAAGGGAAGTTGGGTTGAAAGCAAGTGGTTGTGATGAAAGTCTTAGTAGGTGATGTGGGACTGATTTAGAGGAGTATTGGCATATGAGTGTTGTGAAACCATTATGGTTTTCATTGTGAGAAGGCATGTGTTTTATGGGTATGTTGTACGCAAAGGTGTGCAGTGAAGGTGAGGTTTTAAATGCATGGCTGGACACATCAATTTTCAATAGTTTGCTATCTGCCAAAAGTCATGGAAAGGATACCTGCTATTTTGAGTAAAGCTGTGTGGTATCTAAGAGGTGTCACTCATGGAAGTAACTAAACAATTTTTAAAGTCAACATTAGTGGTTGGCAGATCTAGCTGTAATAGGAATGATTGAGAGGTAATAGAAAAACGTTATGAGGAGAGGATATGAATATCTTGTATAGTGATAGTGGTTTTGGAACAGCAGGTGGAGAACTTTCCATCACAGGGGATCTCGCATACAGTGTGAATGTGTGTACAGAGTTCATCGGTGTAGCTCAGAGGTCTGCGGCTGTGTGCTAGGAGTGCATGGTTATCAGTAATGTCACTCAACGCAGAATGGAATGGTGGAGAGTGTTCAGCATTAGTGTTGAGAGGCATACATTTCACAGTCCTTTGATCTTTTCCAGTGGCATTCTGGTGTGTCTGTTTTGCTTGTCAAGGAGCTTGATGATGCGCTCATACCATGTGAGACACTGTGTTTCACTGGGTGCAAGTATGGGTTGAATGAGGCACAGCAGATGACTGGTGTCAGAGGTTTGGAGTTTAGGCCGTTTATAGGTTGTCTTGGGCACCATGTGTGGCTTGTGAGGCTTGTTGGCACCTTGCAGTTTGCAGTGCTGCCATGGTCGTATGTTGCCTTCTGAGATTTTTTTCTGAGAATGTTCTTCAGGAGTGAGTTTTTTCTTTTGTCTGCTAGGTTCTTATTATGAGAAATCTTTGATGCTCTGGTCTGTAATCATAAGAAGGACCTCCTGCAACTCCTGGGGGTTAGGAAATGCGTTCTCGGACTGGAATGACAGGCCGCAGAGTGGAATGACAGCCCCTGGGATAGCAGGAGTGTCCTGGGATTGGAATGACGGGCTGCAGAGTGGAATGACAGCCCCTGGGAGTAGCAGAGGTACCCCCAGGGTCTCTCATTCCAGTCCGGGAACACTCCTGCTACACCCAGGGTCTGTTATTCCACTCCCGGAACACTTCTGCTCTTCCCAGGAGCCGTCATTCTACACTGGGGCCTGTCCAGTCCCAGAGTAGTGTATATGGGACCGGAGACCTTAATGGAAAATCCATTCTGAATTTTCTTTGCAACTCTTCTTGAGCTGTAATGTATTTCAGTGGTGCCCATGCAAGTCAGTTGGCATTCCTGGCTTCCATTATCTCCAATGGGCCTTCAAGTCTCTCCCATTGTTTCCAATGGGCAATCCTGTCCTTTTTAATATATCCGTTCCCAAGGCCCTCCAGCATGGGCAAGCAGCCTTGCTTGTGCCATCCACCCGCCGCGGTCCCAGCCGCATGTGGGAAACAAATTTTCATGAGCAGCGTCCTGCCCTGGCTGGTGGGCCTGTGCTGGTTCGCAGTTAGGGCCAGGCCGGCACCTCCTCTTCCCACCCCAGTGGAAGCCAGGCGAGCCCAGTTGAAAAGTTCTCTCAGAGACGGACAAAGAGGTCCCAGAGGCAGGGCCGGCTGAGCAGTGTTACAGGGAGGCCTCCTAGTGGCAACACGCTGGCACCCTCTCCGTTGGTATCAGGCCAGGCCGACAGGTCCGCAACCCCCCTCGCCCGTTCCCGCCCCCCGTAGAAGCCAGGTGGGCGAAGTGTAAAACTTCCCTCAGTTCGAGAGGGCGAACAGGGCTCAGAAACAGCCTGTGGGAGACCGTAACACGCCGGCCTCCTCGCAGCGACGCACTGTTTTTTTTCCCACCCTGGTGTTGGGGAGAGTATGTCGGGCTCCCCCGTTCTCGTCCCAGTTAAACTGAGACGGCTGAAGTTCAAAAGTTACCTCAGCCTCAGAGTGATGTAGAGGGCACAGAGGCAGAGAGAGCAGGAGAGGCCGGCTTCCTCCTGGCGATGGGCCGCTGCCTTTCCCATCCCAGGGGCTGGGAGAGCTTGTGGGGCTGGGGAGGCAGGTCCTCAACCCCCCTCCCCCATTCCTTCCCCCGCTGAAGTTGGGCACGCAAGGGAAGACATACCTTTTTGAGTCATTGGGGCTCTGAGAGGGGCGTTGACTGGCAGTAGTCCCTGGCTTTAGTGGAGGCCGGGTCGGGAGCAGCAGCAGCACAGAACGCTGTTGTGTCTTGTGAGGTGAGGCAAGGCTGCCTTCTTTCCTGTCCCTGGGGCTGGGTGTGCTTGTAGGGCCGGGCAGGCTGGTAGGTCCTCGACCCCCCTCCCCTGTTCCCACCCCCGTGGAAGGCAGGTGGGGTGAGTTCCAAAGGCAGGACCTGCGGGAGAGGGCGGCCTCTTCCCAGCGAGTTTGCAGGGCTGCCGGGCAGGTCCTCACCCCCCTCTCCCATTCCCGCAGCCGTGGAAGTGCAGTGGGCGAAGTCCCACAACTTTGGGGCACGCAAGGGAATAATTACCTTCCTGAGCCGTCAGGGCTCTGAGAGGGGCCTGGACACACAGCGGCGCCAACGGGCAGTAGTCCCTGGCTTCAGTGGAGGCTGAGGCCAGATCAGGAGCAGCGCAAACAGCAGGGCCAGAATCAGCATCCTGTCTCCTGAGGTGAGGCTGCATTCTGACACAAAATTTGGTGGTTGCTGCTTCTCTGGGTGGGACGCAGAGAACGCAGCCATTGCGCAGCCAGTGTCCCCTTTCTATGTGGCAGTTCAGGGAGCCAACTGATGAGGGTGCGCAGAGAACATTCAGCAGTGGGCCACCCTAAAATACAAATATTATATAGAGAGGTGATAATGTGAGCTGCATCATGTGTTGTAAAGGAAGTGGCTTAGCAGAAGTATGCTAGCTAAAAGTAGATAAGTGTTAATTAAGGGTTGCAGTAGAAGCCATTTGAGGGGAAATGCAGAGGCTCTGTTGCATCCTTAATGCAATCTGATGGCTGCTACAACTTATTCTGCTTGCAGATTTCTTTTTGGTAACCAACAGAACAGTTTTAACACGTTAGGGCAAGTCCCTCTATGGCACTCTGGTGCTTTAATGGCGATTCTTTTGTTTATTAAAATAAGTTCAGTTACAGTTGGGGAATGGGGGGGGGGGGTTTGAAAAAGCCACACTATGCAAATGTCTGTTAAATGTTAACCTGAGCCAGATAAATTTAATTTCTTATAACTGACAGTCTATCCATACCCTGCCTTACAAGAAGGAATGTGGTGAACTAAAAGGCATCTCAATTGGAGACTGTCCGGCCTCTCTTTCAAACAGACAGTTCTCAAGACAGACTGGCCTTCAGTGTACCTTATTTTAAACAGCTGGCAGAGGCTATGTCAACAGAAGAAAATATATTGTACACTTTCACATCTGGTTTTCATTTTTCATTTTAAAAATCACTTTTGTTGAGGTGGACTTAAATGTAACTGTAAAGTGGAACCTGAAATATCAGGAACCAGAATATAAGCTCTACAATAAAATGTTGTACCCCCCAAACAAAACAGAATAGTGTGTGTTTATTGGCCTGGATCATCATTGTGAATGACGTCACCAAGGTTCTGGAGTCTAACAGAATTACTGCCTGATGACTCCTCCACCTGCCATTGATACTAATACTCCCAAACATCACTGTTTACAGCTTTTTTTTTTTTTTGGCTTTCTTTAATAATTCTATGGTGGTTGTTTTTATGATTTTATGGTATTTTTACTTTGTAAGCCACTTTGTCTCTGGAGAGGCAGAATATACAGTTTCTAGGTAAATGTTATGTTTCCTAGTCTACGAATTTAACTATATACATTTATTGGAAATGAAGCACTTCTCACTTGCTGCATTCTCACATTGACAAGTGCAAGCTGATGTTTCGATCCATTTTACAACAAAAAACTGGTCCGATGTCAGTGCTAGCTTTCCCATCCTTCCCCCACTAGTTACTATTTTGGGATGAGACTCCAAGCTGTTCTTCTCAATGACTCCCTCTTTCAAAATGTACCGTATTTTTTGCTCCATAAGACTCACTTTTTCTCCCCAAAAAAGTGGGGGGGAAAGTGTGTGCGTCTTAAACCCCCCTCACCTTTCCCAAGCCACGGCACCGAGCAGAGCTCGGTGCGTCTCATGGTCAGGTGCGTCTTATGGAGCGAAAAATACGTAATTTTAAAAATCCTTCTGCAAAACAAGCATTTTGTGAAACTCATCTTGCAGGCACAGAATGCCCTAATTTGTTGATAAAAATGCATTGGGTTGGATCCTGTGACTCCGAAGAAAGTCAGAAAACTCAGGACAGAGGAAACCTTTCTGTTGTAGAGGAAGTATTTTCCAGTGGAAATAAAATTTACTGGAAGCGAATCATAGGGTCCAGCTTCCTGAGAGAGAGCAATAGGATCCAACCCTGTCTGCCCTGCAAATATTGACAGGGAGAAAAGATGCCCTGTAATATTTTTGTGGGTGGAACTGGACAGTGCAGTAGACTTGCCTCCACCACTGTGCTGGGAGCTTCCCCACCCCCTCATGATTGGTAGATAGAGGCCAAGGAAACACACAGTGTGATGATGTCACAATGCATAGTAATGTTAGGCTGGGTATTACCAGGAAGAAGGGAGAAAGATTCAGAGAAGACAAAACTTGGTGTCCCTTGCTACATATGTCATAGTTTTGTTCAGTGCTGCCTGACTGGTTTGGACTCTGTTTAGTGTCCTTAAAGATTTCTTTTGACTACTATCTGGAAATCAGTTCAGAAGTTTCTGTTGTGGAAGAAAGACAGGTTGCAAATGGAATGAATTAACAGACTTACTGGACGTAAATTCCGTAACACAAGATGTTTACTTTCACAAAGAAAGCCGTTTGTCTTGTGGTTGCCACCAAGTTCCTGGAGCATATAGGTGACTGCTGAGAGAGGAAAAAAGATAAAAAAGGGCTAGTTTCCCCACTGTGACTGAGGAAGAAAGCAAGGGAGAGTGACGTATAAACATTCAGCACCAACCGATGTGAGATTCCTGTGGGGTTTTTTGTTGGTGTTGGAGAGTGTAGCAAGGAGTTTATACTTTATAGGTGGGTAGATTAAGTTTAGAAGCTGCTCAGACTAAATCACTGATAGGGATGGGCACGAACCAAAGTTGGAGTCGAAAATCGCCCGGTTCGTGGTTCATAAGCTGAGGATCGTGTGATCACACCCACAACAAACCTCCATGGTTCTCATGGAGATTTGTGCAATTTGTATCGGCAGTTCGTGCGCAAGTGAAGTCCAAGTGGTAAGTTCACCCACTTCCAGGTGAACTCACAGGTTGGACTTCACTTGTGCGCAAACGGGAAGGCTTGTAAAAAGGTTCGTGGTTCGTGTAGCCCCACAGGCCACAAACCGAAACATACCTCAATTTTTCCGGTTCATGCCCATCCCTAATCACTGATGTCACTGAGCACATTAGCAGAAGTGCCTGTTTTGACCATTTGTTTGTATGTTAATCTTTACTATGCAACAGCATACAGGAACAAAGGATAGTTTCCACTGAAACACTTAACAAAAGAGCCAAAATCCCTATGCCCAAGTATTCCTTTGACTAGTTTCATGTTGGTGGAGGGGGGAATTGGGGAATTTCAGAAGAGTTTGTGATGTGGCATGGGAGGGGTCACGGGAGGGGGCATTCCCCTGGCTAATTCAAGCCCCTTGCGTCAGCCTGAGCATCTCTTTGGATCCTTGCCAATGTAGTGAATAAATTCATGTCCCTCAGTGTGTACATTGCCAGTTATTTTCTAGACAGACTACTCGATAATTACAGTATGTCGGTACAATTGGTTTTGCTCCCGGTCCCTTTACAGACTAGGCCTTGAAGTTTATTTTACCGAAATCTGTAGTAAAAATTAAAATGGTAACAGTAGGACGAGGAAAATCCAAATCTCCACAGTTAAATGTTCTTTTACCCTTTGTTTCATAGAACTACTCGCTAAGATATCTTGATTGACTTTTTTAATACGGTGGTTTTTATTGCAATCATCAGGTTGCTATTCTAATGTGGAATTGCGTTGGAATTGTTCATTTATGCTGATACAATCTGAATGATCTTGTGTAACTTTTTGATGTGTTGAAAAAGAACTGCTTGTGGATCTGATGAAGTAATCCCACACTGAATAGCAGCTTTGCCTTTAAATATTTGTTTCCCTGCTGGATCACACATTACAGATACAGCTTTTCTGTTTCAGGGTTCCACAGTAGCAAGAGAAGCCAGTGACAAGGAAAAGGTATGCCAAAGTTATTCTTTCTCAGGTCTCTAACTTCAACTTTTTGAAAAAAGAGCAGAAATAGTGGCTGTCTTGCATCATTATTCCATAGCTTCATACCCTGTACGTTTCTTGGGAGAGACCTTAACTGCAAACCAAAGGTCCACACATACTTAGGGATCCTCTTGCCGGTAGTGGAAGATAACACAACACCCAGCATGCAATTTATGTGGTTTATTTTATCTATTACAAAGAAACACAATTTAGCATTTTGAAGGAGTGTTGAAAAATATCTGTCGCTACCAGTTTCTCCTTTCCTTCTGACTTCTTAAACAAAACCTTGTTATTTGGATGCTGTCCTTCTATCCTTGAAAGGCAGTTGCTCCCAGGAGATGTTTATCGCAGTGCACTCTGCAGCACTGTGCAAGAGACAAAATCCACAGGTGATGATCTGCTTGAGGAAGAGCTTCTACAAGCAAGCATGCACACTGCAGAACTTGTTATAACACTGGAGAAGCTCTCCGAGCAATTGCCTCTGGAACCTCAGTTTTCCTCAGAGAGCCAGTCTGGTGTAGTGGTTAAGTGCGCGGACTCTAATCTGGGAGAACCGGGTTTGATTCCCCACTCCTCCACTTTTACCTGGCTGGATGACCTTGGGCAAGCCATAGCTCTGTACCAGCTGTTCCCTCAAGGACAGCTTGGGAAAAAGCTCTCTCAGCCCCACCTACCTCACAGGGTGTCTGCTGTGGGGAGGGGAGGGGAAAGGCGTTTGTAAGCCGCTCTGAGACTCTTAAGTGAGTGAAGGGCGGGATATAAATCCAATCTCTTCTTCTTCTTCCTTCTGCTCGTCGTCCTTTAAAACCAACCCAACCTAGAGTTTTATGATTTTTGCCCTGGATAATATTTCAACGATAGTGGCATTGTTTAATGCCAACAATAATGGAATTGCTTTATGCCAACAAGTATTGAAACATGCTTGGAGAGGCATTGACTTTTTATACAAGAAAGCGGTAGATTTCAACAGCTGCCAAGTTCTGACAGCTAGCGTTTTGCCTTCTCTTTCCTGAATTTATGTAGTGATAGACTTGAGGCCCCTTAAAGTCTTAGCAGACTTTTTATTCTAGCATAAACTTTCATAGAGTGGAGTCCTAGTCTATAAAAGCTTGTGCAAGAATAAAACTATGCTATAGTCTTTCAGTGCCGCAGGACCCCTGTTTATTTGTGCTTGCAACAGACCAACGTGGCTGTTCCTCTGCAATGATATGGTGACTTGTTGCTCTTACTCTTGCCTTGGATGATTTTATCTTGGACAAGGATCGTATGGCATGCACCTGCCACCTGTCTCCCGTAGTTATCCTGTTCTCTTCGTTCTAACATACGTGTAGTTATTACAACTCTTCGGGTGTTGCCAGTGAGCCAGCTGCTACATGGTCTGGGATCACTGCAATCCAAGTACTAGATCTTGCTTAGGGAGTCTCCAGTAAGATCAATAATCTTGTCTCCTACAACAGGAAGTGTCTTTCAGTTAACGGTTCCGCCATGTGGAAGTGAACAAGAGAATCCATTCTTAATGAAGTGGGCAAGAAACTGTTATCACTTTAGCCTGACACTGATAAAGTTTGAAATGTTGTACATGCATCTTTTTCGCAATGACATTTATGTACTTCAGTTATATCCTGTCTTTCTCTCCAGTTGGAACCCAAAGCAGCATGCATTGCTCCTGTCTTTTATCCTTGCAGCAACACTGTGAGAGAGGTTAGGATGAGGGTGTGTGACTGGCCCAAGGTCACCCAATGAGCTTCCAAGGCAGAGCAGGCATTCAAACGTAGGTCTCCCAGATCCTAGCTAGTCCAATGCATTGATTACTGCACTCTCTTTTTTTGTGTGTATTTGTGTGTGTGCACGTGCACCTGGAAGTCATGGTTGACTTTGGAGATCTGACAACATCAGGCTTGCCTGGGCTATCCAGATCAGGGCTTGACAGGACACTCTTGATGAAACTGTTGTAAATCTCCTACAACAGAAAAACATCTCTTCTTCATACCCTGCTTGGTTTGTGTCGCGACTGCTGCTGGGAACAGTGTGGGGAAGCTCCCTCATTTGCTGTGACATAAAGAGTTTGGTGTAGTGGTGGACTCTAATCTGGAGAACCGGGCTTGATTCCCTACTCCTCCACATGCACCCAGCTGGGTGACCATGGGTCAGTCACAGGTTATCTCAGGAGCAGTTCTCTCAGAGCTCTCTCAGCCCCACCTATCTCACAGAGTGTCTGTTGTGGGGAGGAGAAGGGGAGGAGATTGTAAGCTGCTCTGAGACTCCCAGCAAAGGGTGGGGTATATATCCTACTATTACCATTATTAGTACTACTACTATTTCTCTGACTTCTTACACAAGAAAGAACTTGCTGACCAAATGAATTATTCAGTCTCTTATCTAACAAGAGAGAGATCAAAAACCCCCACAAAGCCCTTCTTCCAGCCAGCCTGCTAAATGGCCCCCATCTGGATCCTGCCACTTTCACCAATCCCATGCCCTCGACATTAAATTTATGGTGACGGCTGCGTTGTGGAGAGGTGTTGCTTACTTGCCGGCTTCAATGTTATACCCGTGTCCAAGCTTCAGTGCTAGCTAGCGTATCTTGACAGGGCTGTTGTTGGAACTGAGCTGCTGTAAAACTGCTTCAGACCGGCTGCTGTCATGAGGTAGCTTAGTCGTCGGAGCTTTATTTCTATTTTAGACTTCTGACAAATAGGAGCTTGTACCTTGCACCGAGTATTGGCAAGGAGGTAAATAAAACGATTAAAAAAAAAAATACAGATCAAGCAGCACAATGTTTCCTTTATTTTCTTGCTGTGAGTTCTCTAATTGGCTTAATGTAAGCAAATCAATCATGAAAGCCAATTAGGGTACTGTTAATGTGTAGGAGGAAAATATGATACAGATGTGTCTTTGAGTGCTGAGTCAAACTCTATTCATTACAGTGCACCCTGTTGTTGTAGCTCATTAATGCCCTCTTGTGGCGGTTACTTTGCATTTTTGATGAGCCTGACTTCATTTCCGCTACAGTCGAGCGGTCCCGGTTTCACCAGACATATTTTGTTGCATGCGTGTGTGTTTCAAAATGATTCTTACATGCTAGTTTTTGTCTCTTGTCATAGGCCAAAGAACTGCCAACCTTTAAAGACAATGACTTCATTAACAATGGTCAGAAGATTCATATTGATGAAGCCAACAAAAAGATGTTTCTCGAAAAGCTTAAAAAGGATGTTGAAGTAAGATTGCTGTTCATTGGACACGGAAGTAGGACACTTTTAGCAGGAACAGGATAAGCATTCGCAAATCTGTAGTTAATACACTTAACTCATGCTTCACGGATACTTGAATTGTGCAGGATGCTATGGATAAAAATGTTTAAAGGCTTAAGAGTGACCAATCTGTAAATTGTTTGCTTTGGTAATGAACTCAGAATTCCATAATTGATCTTTTTGTTTTGTTTTTTTGCTGGTATTCAAATAATATGAGAGCCACATAGTTCTTAAATATTCTATATCATAAGGGTATTAGAGGTTATTAGACTTACCTGCTTGCATAAGGGGATCGCTAAGCGTGGCTTATCTTTTAGAAGAGGCAGGCATACATGTCTCGACATACCTGAACTTGTCCTGAGGAAAATAGAGAAGACATTTGACCTTCTAGCCTTGTTTTTGAGGCTTGTTCTCCACCTGTCTTCTCCAGGATATAATTCAATCTGTTACTCTGTCCAGTTTCCCCCTCTACATCGTGAGGCCTACGGTTGCACGCCCATCTGTACTAAACATATATGGTGGCATCAGGTCTCAATTGTAGATCGTTGAATGTCAATTGTGTTGATTCTGATTGATGAAATGTTGAATTACCTAGTTATATTCCTGATGAGTCTAGTTATAATATATGGCTGATCCCTACATTGCCTCTTAAGTGGGAGAAGGGAAATCCCAGGGTTCTGCCATTAGGCGTAAAATTGTTTTGAGAGCGCTGGATGCTGTGTTCTTAAATACTTGGACATTCTTGATAGTCATATCAAGTGTAACAGTTCAAAAATGCACCATAAAACACTTGACTTGTCTCTGAAATATTGGTCAAATTGTATTTCTGCTGTTTATGTATGTCGGTAGGCTCTTAGAAGATTGCTTGTGTAATTGTGTTCAGAGTGGTTTCTACGGCATTGCTGCTGTTTTAAAATTCATGCGGTATGCAGGCAATTATTGTGAAGTGGCTCGACATCTCGTGCTGATAATGGAAAGCCAGAACTGAGTCTTGGTATTATTTTATCTGTTTGTGTTTTCTTTTTTCTGGGTAAAGGGTTTCAGTTAAGCAGTTCAGCAGAGATGCTTGGCTCCAAAGAATGAGTAGCAGTTATACTTATATAGCTTGCTTAAGTGTGAATGCATTTTCAGTAACTATACAATTTCTTCAGGTCACAGCCTTGCTTTCTTCCTCTAGGGGCAGTCTCTTCTGAAAATTCTGGCCTCCTTTTATCTTGAAAACCCTGCTTGATTATTCACAGTCTGGCTGCCAGCTGTATACAGCTGGGACATGACTAATCAACATGCCCTCATGTCACTCTCGAGGCAGTTTCTAATTTATAGAGAGCTCATATATCAAAATGTGTCCTGTAACAGAGTTTCAACATCCCACTGCTCCCATCTACCTTCTCTTGAGAATGCTCATCAGTTACATAATGGGAAACCTCTTGTTCATGCGGACTTCTCAGTCTGCTTTCACTTTACAAGTGTCTTCCTCAGAATCCACCTGTTGAACCATACGGGGCCCAAATTATTGCTGCTTCTTTGCAGATGGTCAGACTTGGTAAAAATGCACTTGCCTGGGTAGGGTAGAGTAGAGAATTGGTTTCAAGCTGAGGCCTGCAAGTCTTGTTCTTGCAAATTCTCCCTGGGGGGCCACGTCTTTACATTCCAAAGTGCATCTGTATCATCAGTTTCTGCAGTCGTGCATAAGCCCTGGCAGAAGTTGTGATTATGTGTATACATATATATAAGAACAACCCTGCTGAATCAAACCACTGGTCCATCTAGTCCAGCATCTGGTTTCATGCAGTGGCCAACCAGTTGCCCTGGAGGATAAAAACAGGGCCTAGTGGCTAAGGTCTTCCCTTGATGTTGCCTCCTAGCACTGGTGTTAAGAGGGTTACTGCCTCTGAATGTGGAGGTTGCCTTTAGTCCCAGTGGCTGGTAGCCATTGATGAACCTCTCCTCCATGAATCTGTCTAGTCACCTTTTAAAGCCATCTATGCTTTTGCCATCACTGTGACCACTGGCAGAACTCCACAATTTAATACTTATTGAATAAAATAGTATTTACTTTTGTCTTTCCTGAAACTGTTTCCCATCAGCTTCACTGGGTGCCCTGAAGTTCTGTTGGGAGAGAGAAAAGGTTCTCTGTATCCGTTTTCTCCATGCCAGGCATAATTTTATAAGCTTCTCTTATGTCCCGCCTTGGTCATCTTTTTTTCCCTTCTAAACTGAAAAGGCCCAGACTTTTCATGTCCTCATAGGAAAGGTGCTCTAATCCTTTGGTCTTCTTGGTTGCCTTCTTCTGCGCTTTGGGGATCAAGAGCTAAGTAATCAAGGGTAATTCCAGTCGTTCCCACCCCTTCCGGCTCCCCCATTTACATTTCTACCCATAGTCTGTACTTAGTTCCTTATGTGGAGGGATGCACAAGTTCTCACCTTTGCATGCTACCCCAGAAGAGCAAGGGGAAACATAACGTTTTTTCATTGGTACTTGACAATATGCAAAGTTGTAACCACTGACTGAGTCCCTTGTGTTTGACAAGGTGCTTTCTTTCTCTAGGGCAGGTCTCATCTGGAAATTCTGGCCTGAAGTACATTCAGATGTCTCCAGTATTAGTGGTGTTTATTTAGATAACCTCCAAAGGGAAACAGTGCCCCAAATTCCCTGTTTGGTTTCATATTTAGTATTTCTACTCTGAAACTTAATAGGGAATTTTGGAAACAGTTTGTGATCTCCAAATATCTGATTACACACCCCTAGTCCCTGTAGCAGCCTACCCTACTATTGGCACAAAATAAATGTTTATTTTTGTTTGTTTATTAGATTTTTTTAGTCCATGGCATCTCATGGCGACATACAACATTAAAACCAATAAGGTAAAAACAACATAAAAACAAATAACAAATATAAAATATTAACATTAGAATATTAAAATATGTGGCTATCACCATACCACTATTAAAACAGCCCAAATACATGGGTACTCTCCAAAGGCCAACCTAAAATAATTCAGCTTTGCATGACCTGCAGAAACTAAACAAGTCCAGCAGGGCATGGGTGTCATCCAAGAGTGCATTCCACAGGGTAGGGGCCACAACTGAGGAGGCCCTTCCTCTGGTGACAGCTAATGGAGCCATCCTGAGGCCAGGCACCTGTAAGAGACCACTAGACAATGACTGAAAGGAACTTGGGGGGGTTGCAGAAGTAGTCAGTCGAACTTCCACAACCTGTTCAAGGTTAACTCCACTCTACAAATATTTAGTTGCAGTACAAATCTCCAAGAGAGACTAGGACAGCATCAGCTGGTTCAAGAAGAACGCTCCTGTCTCACTGTTCCATTTTATTTCCTTCAACACTGCCAAAATAATATTTTAACATGGTGGGAAATTTCAGACTCTTAAATTTACTCATCAAAACCCCTCCCATCTCGTTTGTCCCTCATTTGGCAGAGACTTGAGCATTTCAAAGAGCTGTGATCATACAGGGCATGCAAAGTGTGCAGCTGCTGGTGAAACGGGATTTTTAATAAAAAGCTTCCTTTTTTGGAACCTGGATAAGAACGGAGTTCTTGGTCAAGGATTTAACAAGTTGTTATATGAAACCAGAACTGGGGTAGTGGACATACAACATTATCAAACTGGTTAATGACATGCTTGAACTTCCAAAAGTGGAAGCCAGTTCCTTTCCCAAGATAGTCCATTAAGAGAAATCACTAAAAAGAACAAGTTGGCAGATATAACTGTACCAGTGGAGGAGGACTTGCTGGCAGGAATTCTTTTCTCCATTGGAGGAAGACTTGGTGGAAGGGTGTGGTAGAATCTGTCTTTGCTGAAGGGAGTTGTAGGATCCAAATTGGAGACTGAAGCATGAGAAATTCAGTTTTACATTTTACTGGCACTTGGGTGCTAGCTACATTTTTAGGAGTAGTCAAGAAACTTGATTCTTTTTCTGCGATATTTCCCCAAATTTCTAGGTAGTACAGACAAAGAGCTTGCTATTTCAGAACACTGAGGAAAATTTGCCCTGTTTTTTTTTTCACAGCCGAGTGTGTTTTCTGTGTGTGGTGTTCTTGAAGGATCCCCCCAAATTTTGCGTTAAATTTCCCTTTGGTTTTCACCTATCCAAGCTGGTTGTGGTCAAAAGTAAACTTCCACAAAGAAAAACCCCCCTACCTTTTCCTAACTGGATCTTGGATTCTTTATCTTCTCCATGGTAATTGACACTGTCCTTTATTACCTTCTAGTTCCTCGCTCAGTTAAAACTCATGGATTACAGTTTGCTGGTTGGAATTCATGACGTTGAAAGGGCAGAACAGGAGGAGGTTGAATGTGAAGAGAATGATGAAGATGACGGGGAAAGTGATGGAGCTCACCCTACTGGAACCCCTCCCGATAGTCCAGGAAATACACTTAACAGCTCACAGCCTTTGGCTCCAGGAGAATTTGATCCAACGATTGATGTTTATGGAATAAAATGCCATGAAAGTAAGTAGTTTCGCTATAAATATTTAGAAATAGAAAACATGTAGATTCTTGCATCAGAATCTCTCAACTTTTGAAAAAAAAAATCAAACCACATAAAGGCAAACAATATGCTAATGTCAGTCACACATTAATGTTGGATTTTTTTACCATCTCTTCTTTTTTTCTTTACATAACTGAAATTAAATGGAGGATCCCAAATGTGTGGCTTTGGTATTTTAGTATATTTTGATGTCCAAGAACACAGAAGTACCATTCACCTGTAACACAAATTGCTATTATACCACTTTTTGCCATTTACAGTACTGTGAAAAGGTAGAGTCTTAATCCTATGGAAGAACTGCTCTTTGGTTTGCAAGATCTGCCTACTAAACGTCACTGTTCTTTTCAAACAATTTCATAGTTAATTGCAGGTTGGATCTAGCCAATGTTTCCACTCTCCTCTGTACTGCAGTGCCCCCAGCCCATACAGTTCTTGTGATACACAGGTCCCATGATCCCCAGCCACAGCCTTTTGGAGTAGTCAGGTAGTCCTCCCTTTTTCAGCAGCTGAAGAGCAGGTTGGATCTATCACTCTGTCTTGAACTTCAGGTTGTCAAAGAAGTATAAATTCCAGGCTTCCTTTCTAACCACCACTTATGTGCTTCGGGCACCTCTGCGATCTGAGGAAAGATGTTTGTCTACCCAAGAACTAGCTTTCTCAGTTATAGCACAAAACTTACAGACTTCCCTCCCTAGTTAGAGTCATCCTCTCCCCCCCCCCCCCCCCCCCAATTGTCTTCTGCCAGCTGGTGGAGACTTTTCTGTTTTGTTTGGTGTTCCCTTATTGGCCCTCATAGAATCATAGAATTGGAAAGGACCTCCAGGGTCATCTAGTCCAACCCCTTGCACAATGCAGGAAATTCACAACTACCTCGACCCACACACCCCAGTGACCCCTTCTCCACACTTGTTCCCGTTCATGTATATATGTCTATGTGTTTGTGTTTTATTGAATTGTCCTTGTTTTCGTATGTGTGCTGTGTACATTTTTCAATTTGTTCTAAAGTTTTGACTGTTTGCTGCCTTGAAGACCCTGAACTGGGTGGAAAGTCAGCATAAAAATGTTTAAACTAAATAAACTTGTTACATGTGAACCTAACAAGCTCACAAGCAAAAGTTAGCACTATAGCCAAAGTTGCAGGTGAAGCTTTATCCCAAACACAGAAGGAACATGCACTCCTGATTGTTAGTTTGGCTTTCTAGGCTGTTGAATGGTTTAACATTATCTCTGTAATTTAAATCAAATCTACACGGTCATGCTTTCCAGTCTAAGTTTATAGTGGCCCATAGTTGCCCACTTACCTTGACCTAGAAGTACTACTTTATCTTCCTGTAATTTCCGAGTTACATAAGGATCTTCAAGCTTTATACTATCTATGAGGGGAAAGGTTGTAGATTTTGCATAAGCCCTTTTAAAAATTTGGAAGTTCTGAAAACCGCCCCGCTGTTAAAGGCTGAAGGTCAACCTCTACCAGTTTCTTGTTGCCTTGCTTAGTCCAAGTTCCTTCCATTAGTTGGTTTCCTGTCCATAAAGCGTGGCTTTAATTTTTTGCAAATGTCTTTCTTTTGTGCAGATGCACCTAGAAAGGAAGTTTACTTTATGGCCATCATTGATATTCTTACTCACTATGATGCAAAAAAGAAAGCTGCTCATGCCGCAAAAACCGTCAAACATGGCGTGAGTATCACTTCGGCAGCATGTTCCAGCCCTGTCGTTCTCTTCGGGTCTTAGCAGTTTGGTGCTGTAACATAGAATTGCCTGCTTAGGGGACTGGCTTCATCTACTTTCTCCCTTCCACTAATCTCTGAAAGAAGCTTTACAAATAGTCTGAGGATTTGTGTTGTTGCTTATGTTGCTAAAATATAATTGGGTGTGATTTCTTAATGACATTTGAATCCTTTACATAAGAGAGTATGGATGATGAAGTATTTGTTTTTACAAAGCATTCTTAGAGCCACTTGACAAGTTCAGCCTAATCTGTGGATCTGTTCATATTCATGTGGAAAAGGGTATTTCCTTCCCATCTTATTTTTTTAAAGCTATGCTTGAAATGCCCATAAATTTCTACTTCTACCTCAGGTTGTCCTTTCTTGAATATAATGTATGGCTTGGGAATGGAGCCATGTGGATTTAATATTGTGTCATATATCTGCCTTGGCCTGGATAGCCCAGGCTAGCCCAATCTCATCAGGTCTTGAAAGCTAAGCCTGGTTAGTACTTGAAAGGGAGATTGCCAAGCAAGTCCAGGGTTGCTGCACAGAGGCAGGCAATAGCAAACCACCTCTGAATGTCTCTTGCCTTAAAAACCCTATGGCGTTGCCGTAAATCGGCTGCAACTTTATGGCAGAAAAAAGTTACCCACTGGGGATTCTGTTGAAGTTTGAGGAGACCGCTTCCCTTTTGTCTGCTATTAAGATGGTGCAGATCTCCTGAAATCAGAAAGGGGGAGAACGTGAACTGAGGAAAGAATTAATAGAGTTACTGACCAGAAGGGGATGCAAACCATGATTAACATGAGAGGAGGAGAAAATAGAACAGTACAATCCACGGCGAAAGCTTCTAAATACATCAAAAGACACCCAAGGGGAATTCATACATGTGAAACTCTGTACTTCCATTATACCTGTTGGTTAACTCTTCAGTTATCTGTGCCTCTAACACAGGTGATTATGAATGTGGTAGGAGGAGGCCCGTGGAAGGGACTTGGGTCAGTGAATGGGTATATTTGGGGACTGCCAGCCACTAGCAAGGCATTGTGGCTCACTAATAAAGGACCAGCTTCTGCATCTGGAAAGTCCCAAGTAAGAGGGACTGGTTGGACCATTCTAAAGATTTATTTTACACAATTAACGATTTTACTAAATGAAAAATTTGAATTGCTCTATGTGTGGAGATAGATTTTGCAGTATATAAAGGATTGCAGAATATACTAAAGTTATTCCTTGTGGATTTCTGATATGTATAAAATACGGTTACTCTGTCATTAATTGTATAAAAGTAATAAAATCTTTTTAAAGAAATTCCAAGGTGGTCCCAAGTTCATCTCCATTTTAGAAACAGATCAGGTAACAGGTGATGCATAAGACCTCCACCTGAGACCTCGGAGAGCCAGTGCCATTCTAATTAGACAGTCATGACCTTGATAGTCCGATGGTCTGGCTTGGTATGAAGCAGCTTCATGAGACATACCCACTAGCTCATGTGTCCATGGGAACAGTTTTTCTAAAGGGATGTGTAAATCTTCTTCTCTCCTAGACTTTGTAAAGTTGCAAAATCTACCATTTGGAAAATGGGATTCAGTAACTATATCTTTATGAACTTTATCCAAGTTGTGTTTGTCTCTAAGACACCACAGCTTTCTGTTGTCTCAAATGTAATCTGCTTTCCTTTTCTCTTCTTTTATTCTTGATTTTAGGCAGGTGCAGAGATTTCCACAGTTAACCCCGAACAGTATTCAAAGCGGTTCTTGGACTTTATTGCCAACATTTTGACGTAACCTACCGTGTTCCATTGGACAGATATAAGGTCTGGGAACAGCAGCAATGGCTGCAAGTGTGTAAGGGACAAAAGCTTCTTTTAAAAAGGAACTCTCAAGTGCTATCTTGCAGAAGGCGGCCCCTTGGTTTACATCTGCTGGCCATGATGACTGACTGGGGTGAAATATTCGCTTTAACAGCTGCCAGATATGCTCAGCATAGTTCTTGCTATTTCTGATGTGTGTGTATGCGTGGGTGGGTGTGTGCGCGTGGGTGTGCAAAACCCCCAACAAATATAAATTAACTAATTAATAACATAGATCAGCATTTTACTTGGTGTATTGCAACTGCAACACTCCAGATCCTAGCTGAGACGGAACGAATGGGCCAAGGATTGGAGGGGAAGGAAAGAAGGACATGCATGTTAAGTCCCACAATATTGGCATCAAACTGTAAACTGTAGATCAGTTTCTGTTTTGAATGGAAAGGTGCAAGACAGTATTGGTTGTAATGATGACGACGATCTTACAGCGAATGCTCCACTTAAAACAGCCCTGCATGTCGGCACACTTTAAGAATAGCGGCAACATTGTAGGCTCCACATGCTGGAAGCTCTGCTTTTGGCATCTTAGCATTTTTGGTCTTTTCTCTTGTTTTTTAAATTGGCCCATCATGACAGGGAACAGTCTTCCAGCAACTCAGAGGTATGTCTCTAGTTTTACCAAGACCTAATGGCATAATCATATTCTGTGTGGTTTTTGTTTTTTTTTTAACAATGGTAAAAGTATTGCCGGGGGGGGGGGGGGCGGGGAGGTTAGGGATAGACCATTGTTGTACCATGTGGAGATCTACACTGTATGTTTATCATGTAGGAACTGATTGCGCTAAAAAGGAAATCAAGTACATTTTTTAAATGAATTGTCTCATTTGGGGGCAACAAGTAGCATCATTTTCGACTACATAAACAAAAAGGGTAGGAAGCCTATTCACCTGTGACTGATCAAAACTAGGACCTTTTAAATGCTTACATTGTGCTGTTATAATATTTTATTTTTTAAAAAATTCCTTTTTTTAAAGCCCTAAATTTTTACTGTTTACATTAATAGGAAAACAGGGATGCTTTTGAGTTTGTGCACAGTATGTGAATACAAAGTTTACATGTAAAGTTATTTTGCAGTGCAGATGAAGTAATATCTTGAAGTGTAACACGCAGTAAATGTACTAAAGTGAATTTTTCACCCACCACCGTGATAGAAAACCTTTTACAATAAACGGTGACAGATTATTTTTAAGTGTATTAGGTGGGCTTTTTCTCCCATTACCTTAACAACTTGCTTTGTGTTTCTCCAAATTCTGTTGTATAATTCATAGCCTAAAAGTGTGTTGTCACCTTATAAGTAACCTGTTTAAAAACTTTTAATAATAATCAATTTTGGGGAACAGGTTCCAAGTTACTAAAAGGACAGAATTAGAAATGCTTATATATACATACATACATACATACATATATATATATATACATACATACATATATATATATATATATACACACACACACACACACACACACACACACACACACACATATATATATATATATATATATATATATATATATTCTCTACTTATACACTGTGCTAAAATTGTGCCTTTTTACAGTTCTGTTTCAACATTTATGAGCAACTCAGAAAAAAAGAGATCATATTCTCCCCTTGTAAGGTATAACTTAGCCCTGGAGTGCCAGGTTGCCTTCTCCAATAACTTAATGCCAGCGCTGTTAAGGCTGCAATTTGTATCATGTCCGTAGTGTTTGACTTCATAGAGCGCTGAAAAACTAGCAGCTGATCTTGCTACTGTATGCGGCCAAAGGCAATACCATCCTTATTACTCTGTACGAATTTTTTTAACTTGGTTTTGTTATCCTTCTAGTGATGTTAACTGTAATGTTACATGTGTACAATTCGAACTCTTATGTATTTAAGTTGACAGTTGTGGCTTGACTTGTGTTTTGTTTTTGTTTTTTTAATTCCTTTCCCCACATGTGCACACCCCATTTATCTCTGGCACCATGTGAATGTTTTTTTATTATTATTTCTTATAATACACCGTGGCTACTTAAGGTATGATGAGACTTCAAAGGACACCACTGGGAAACAATGAGGTACACATACATAAAAAAAGAATAAATGTTCCATTGTAGCCAAGTAGTGTATGCTTTTTATGAGCTAACTACAAAGCCTTCATTTTCCTGTCTGTAACAGTCACTTGTCACTCATGACTGTTGGATGAAACTGTTCGGGGAGAGGGGGGAGAGGAAGATCCACACTGTATTGCCTAGTTATAAAAACACACTCCAAACATGACTAAGGCTTTATAAAATAAAGCACTTGTATGACTTGCTAGGAAATTGCTTTGTCCCTTTTTCTTTTTACTGTTCGTTCCACCACTTTTGGAAATAATACTCAAGATGATGATAAGATGAATATTTACCTTGCATTTCAAAAAGCAGAAATGGAATGGGTTTTTTTGCTAGACCACAATAATTTTCCTGTATACACATGTTCATATGCGTGTCTGTGGTTGTGAGTCTCTTTCAAAATATTCCATCCTGAGCCCTGTCAACTTCATTTGCTTCATAATGTTGCCGTGGTGTGACATAAGGTTTAGTGAGACCTGAAACTGGCAACCCTTTCTGATATTTAGCCCTCCATAGTTAAATTAGTTACTGAAGGGCATCACGTTCACAGTAAAGGTTAGATGTTTTGTATCCCATATCTATGGATCATATAAGGGGATGAACTTGCTGCTATAATGTGGAAGCCTTTCTGCAAGGATGGTTGCACCCATGATCTTGATTGATATATCTTCAAGAAATGGTCTCAAAGTCCGCAATGTAGTTTTTCTGCTGAAACTAAGCAGGTTTTACTCATTCCGGTAAGTTGCCTATGTGGGAAGCTACCCAGGAGCTGTATGCAACAAAAGAGTAGGTTAGGAGCATAACAGTGTTCCCTCTAAGCTAAGTTAGTGTGAGCTAGTTCACAGCTTTTTAGCCTCCAGCTCTCAGATTTTTTTTCTTAACTCAAGAAGGATGGCTCCAGAGCCAACTAATTTATGCAGCAGGCAAATGGCTTACTCACAACTTTAATGCCACTAGCTCACAAAGTAGAATTTTTGCTCACAAGACTCCACAGCTTAGAGGGAGCATTGGAGCATAATATGTATAAACAGGACATTGAATATTGAAGATGTGTTTGCAGCACTAGACAGAGGGTGCTCACAGCAATCCAAGAACAACAGGGCCCTTCCCCCAAAGTTTCAAGTTAAAATTCACAAAATAGTGGATGACTGCTTCATGGGTAGTATCCATATGTCCAGTGGCAAGTTCCTTACACCACTAAGTGAAGGATACACGGTCAACTGAGGGCTGAGTGGCAGGATGCAGTCAAATGCATGTTAAACCAAGTACAACTTCTTATAAACTAGTCAAACTGAAGCCACCCAAAAGCCAGGTGTGAGCAAAGTTTTTCTCACCCACGATAGCCTGAGTGGCATCCCAGAAGGTGCTTGTGGGTCAAACCAGAGGTGACAACCACAGACAAATGTGATTAAACAAGTAGGTGTTCCCAACCATGTAGCCAGTGTGTGTGTGTGGGGGGGGGGTGTCTGATTTAAAGAAAAAAGGGGGAGGTATGCATGTAGATAAAGTATAAATCCCTTGCCCACAGTGTGTATTCCTGTAGTCTGCATCCTGATTTTATTTTTCATCAGTGGACCTAGCTATGAGGAAAATACTTCTGGGGCACAGATTATGTGGAGGTAAACCCAAGGGCAGGGAACCATGTGTCCTTTTTGCTTTTAAGTTGGACTCCTCCACTTTGTTCTTAATGGGGGCCGATCTGTATCTAAACACACTGATCTGTAGGTGTTGGCTTGCATCCAACAAGAAGCATAAGCAGCGCAGGACTTTCTTCTCTCTCCCATTCAATGTGCTCCTCACCCACAGCTTGAGTTTGGCACTCTAGCAACTCACAATTACTATTGTGAGGTGGAGTGGGTGGATGAGATTTCATTTTTCCTCTGACAAAATACTGCCATTCAGGTGCTAGGAAAAAGGCAAACGGATCGGCTATATATGTGGGGTATAGAGAGGAAAAGCGGTCATTATAGAGAAACATCATAGGTAGGTTAAAGCTTGAGCACTGAAATGGGAAGGTTTGGTTTCATAAAGATACACCCAGCATTTCATAGCATAGGTGTTCTGGGTAGTAGATGTTCTTTTCCAGCAGATTCCATTCTGGCTGAGAGACAAGCAGCTTCTGTAGAGACAGCCTGATGATGTAATTTCTCTCTTTAATATTTGGTGTTTCCAAAGTGTGCCTGCCTGCTTCATGCATTGGTCAAGGACCAGAGGGCCTGGTGGCTCATGATGCTGAGAAAATGAAAATAGACAAAATGCAATTAAGAGGAAATTTAGATTCTGTGTCTTGGCTTCTTTTTTTCTTCCATGCAGTCCTTGAACAAGTGATAAAAGAGCCCCCCCCCGCCCAAAAAAAACAGATAATTGGTACTGATTTTTCCTTCCTTTGTGCTGAATTCTATGCCTTTCTCTATCTTGCCTCATCTTGGGTCAGTTTTTATCCTGGACTTTGCATAAGTCTAACTGGGAAAAGTGAAACTGCTGAAACCTCATGGGAAGAGGACTAGAAGAACTCAACATGGTAAGTTTGCATTTCTCTTGATTTTCCTCCAACTGCCAAAATAACATTAGGAAACTCCTGCAAGTAATTCCACCGTGTGAACAATGCAGGTAAAATCAGCGCAAATTAAAGCCAAAACCCCCCAAAACCCTGGGATGTATTAAATTCCAAAACATGTCTTCCCTTCCCAGCTATTTATTCAACATACAGTCACAGCCTCTTCTTTTTCTGGAGCATACTTGAGTTTCTGTGATTTTGGACTTGGGTTAACTGCTTTTCTGTTTGCCCTGTTTTCTCTGGTCCCGGGAGCAGCTTACCGTTTCTCTATTAGCATAGCTCTCAAATCACAACCACTGCCTGAGGCCTGGTTTACATGCTCAGTAGAATATGGTGGTAATTCCCTGAGGGCAGTACAGTAGATTGTACCACTTCGAAGTCCAAGTGGTAGATGCTGTTTTTGGTAGTTCCCTCACATGAAGCACTCCCTGCAAATTAAAAAAAAAACATCTGGGAGATAAATTATAGTCCAGCCCACTCCTTCCTGTGCTGATTTTCTGTTTGTAGGGTGCTTTATGTGCAGAGGAGCATTAACAAATTTGATCCTGTACCTGCATCCTGTATTGTATAGTCTAAGGCTTAGACTCTAAGCTAACACCATATTGCCATCTTACTGTGCTGTTTTGTGTAAGGCCTAATTCATCTGTTAAGCCAGTTCCACTGGCTGTGATATGAAGCAGGAAATGCTGAACAGTTTTGGCTACATCTGAACCTGAAAAATGGTATATGAACTTCAAACTTATATTGAGGTGTTTGCTGTTCCACATTGATTTAGTGAGTTGGATCCTCCCAACTTTTCTGTTTCTGAGAGAGGAGGAGAGGGACCACTTTTGACCATCAAGACCAGTGACCATGAAGACTTTGTGGACAAAAAGCTCATGTTAAATATAATCAGAGTATAATTTGTTTACTTCATGGGAAATGTTTCTGTCTATAACCAATTTCCTATATTAATCTTTTGGTAGCGCCCTCCCCCCCCCCAAACATTTGTTTCTGCCACAGAACTGAGATGCTCTGCCAAAGGTGAGATGACAGCCTATGTCCTGGCTGCATGACTGACTGACGTCCCCACTGCTGATGTATTTCTAGGCAGCGCCTCTCCTTCACATGGGCAGGCAGTTGTTTATGTCTCCCTTAGGCCCCAGGTATTCCTCTTCTAAACAGAAATGTTCACAATCTGTAGTCCCAACTGCAGGGATCATGGGGGAGGTTTCATGTTTGATCCCTGGCATCTCAAGTTTAAAACAATCCTGGGTGCAAGGAGTTGGGAAAGGCAGCAGAAGAGGAGTTGTGGGTCAGAGTAGACAGTACTGGGCTAATGGATAAATAACCAGATTTAGTTAGGGTAAGAACACTGAACTGTTTCCTGGCTTTAAATGAAAAGAATTTCGGCATAAAGATAGCAAGAGACCATTTTTCATCTGTAAACAGTGACAGCCAATAGAAATCTTCTAGTTTTGTTTGAAATCAGTCTTTTTCTCTGAGCAGTTTCAAAGTTGCTCACTCTGTTTTTCCAGGCCCCTTCCCACACCTGCTTAGTTGGCCTTATTAACCCAGACAGGAAGTTTCTTCCCACTTTAGTACAAAATCCCTTCCCATGAAGTGGTGAGACTGATTAGAACTTAAGTCAGGGTCTTTTGAGTTCTAGCCCTATTGAATAAACTATCCTTTGGGACCGGACACTGTAGGCCATATACAGACAGACAAAATATCTATATATCTAATTCCGAAGGCGCCCCCTCCGTGCGGATATCTAAATCCACGTGGGGGGGCACCTGGGGGGCAGGGAGGTTTTTCTACACACGGAGGGGGGACTCTCCTGGTGTGCAGAAAAGTCCTAAAAGTTAAAAAAAAACTTTGGGGGGGATATTTAACCCCCCCAAAAAAAGTTAGAGCTGCAGCAGCCCGGCGGTTGAGAGGCTTCCAAGCCTCGCCGCCGGTGCCAGGGGGAAGGGGGGGATCGGTGGGCCCAGTGAGAGTCGCTCAGGCCCACCAGTGCCCGTGGGGGTTGGGGAGTGAAGCGGCGGGCCCACCCACGGCAGCAGCGTGTCTCGGGGTGATGAAGACTCCTTGCTTCTCCCCCTCCCTGGCCTGTGCGCTCCCACAGCGCCCCGCCATCCCACCCCTGCCCAGCCAGCCCCATGCTTTGCCAGCGTGTCCCCCGCCCGTCATGCTTCTGCGGCTGCTTCTCAGCCATCTTCGCACCGCTTCATGCCAACGCCGTTGGCCGGGCCAGGCTACAATGCAGCAGGGCCGGGAGGGAAGACAAGATGGGCGGCGATGAGACAGCGCAGGGCAGGCGAGGGAGGCGGACAGGTAGGGGGGTGGCGGGCTGAGGGCGCCGCAGGGCAGCCTCCTGTCCTTGTCCAGCAATGTGGAAGGTTAGGGGAAGGAAAGCACTCTGCACATGCTCAGGGACTCTTTCAATGTCTTTAGCCAGCTCCTCTCCTCCCTCAGTACTAACTGAGATCAAGCCCGGGGCTGGGGGGGGGGGAGGCTTATCTCCTCCACATGGAGTTCCTCGCCCCCGCAAGTATTGCGGGTCCACGCCTCTTGTTTCTTCAAAGCCTGTTTTTAATGAATGGCTGATAAGGGGTCTTGCTATACTATTTTGAGGACAGAGGCCTCCATAAAGTATGTGCAGTCTGCCATTAGGCATGCTGAAAACTTCAACATGAACAAAGTTGCCAGGTATGGGGAGAGTGGTTGCTGCAAGAAAGAAAACAGCTGATCTGCCACAAAACAACACTTTTATCATGCTAGGTATACCAGGCCAGAGACATCAACTTCCTGTTCCCAAGGTTACCAGCTTTCCTATCATAAGCACACAGGAGTCTTGTGACATCTTTAACATGTGTTTAATTTCCTTTAGGCTTCCGTGGACTGGAGCCCAGTTATAGAATCACAGAGTTGGAAGGGGCCATACAGGGCATCTAGTCCAACTCCCTGCTCAATGCAGGATCAGTCTCGAGCATCCCTGACAAGTGTTTGGCCAGCTGCTGCTTCAAGACTGCCAGTGAGGGGGAGCTCACCACCTCCCCAGGCAGCTGATTCCACTGTTGCACAACTGTTAACTGTAAAAAAGTTTTTCCTAATATCCAGTTGGTACCTTCTAGCCCTTAATTTAAACCCATTATTTCGAGTCCTCTCCTCTGCTGCCGACAGGAACAGCTCCCTGCCCTCCTCTAAGTGACAGCCCTTCAAATACTTAAAGAGAGCCATTAAATTCCTCCTCAACCTCCTCTTCCCTAGACAGAATATTCCCAAATCCCTCAGTTTTTCCTCATAGGGCTTGGTCCCCAGCCCCCCCCCCCCATCATCCTTGTCTCTCTCCTCTGCACCCGCTCCATTCTGTCCACATCCGTTTTGAAGTGAGGTGCAGCCTGACCAATGCAATGTACTGTTCATCAGTTGAAGCAGGGCTCTAGTCCACAAAAGCTGGTGATAATAAATTGTGTTAGTCTTTAAAATGGCATAAGACGACATATCTTGTTACTGCAATAGGCTAATGCAGTTATTGATCTTGAATTAACAGGATTATAGCACCTCAAACAGAAGCATATATGAGAATTAAAGAGTTACTAGAGTCCAAAGAAACTGAAGGAGGAGGAGGAAGACGATGATACGTGGAGCTTGTTATTTGTAAGGCCTTGTAAATGATGCACAAAAGTTAGATGGTGATCTGCCAGTGATAACCAGGCTACATCATGCAGATCATTCTGAAGCCACAGGGAATCCCCTCTGTCGGGGCTCCCTGGATTAAGCGTATCTTTCAGGATGAGCTTCATCTTGTCCTCTCATCCTGTTTTCTGGGAAGTTCCCACTCCTGCAAGAGCTGACCCCATTGCTATGGCAACCACTCTAGCGGCCTGTGCTGCAGCTGCTCCTCTCTAGTAAAGTCATAAATAAGACGGCTGACACAAATTGCTGCTGATTGAAAATTGTAAGTAGTGATTTCTCTCTCAACCTCAGCGTTCCTCCCTGATAAAATGGAGGTATCAATTTGCTACCCATAACCAGGTCTTCGTGTAGTATTTTTAGGGCTAGATTTATGGGGAATTGCCTTAGTTAGGTGACCATGGCCCAGGTACAGGCTAAGACTTCAGTGTATTGCTTATGTGGGGCAGCAAGTGACTGAAAGGCAGTACTCTCGGAGAAAGCTATTTTGACACTGGCTCCATGCACACTCCAAGAGGAGCCTTTTTGCAGTTGGTTCTAGAACTCTCTCCCCCCCCCCCCCCCCCGGGCCAGGTCTGTGGCACAGAATGGATAGTGATAACTGATTAAAATAAGGTAGTAGCTTGCTTGGAACTGATGAGCGGGCAGAGGTGCTGGGATAAATTCAGAGACTGATAACTTTGAACATCTTGTTCAGTATTCTTGATGGGAAATGCTCTCCAGTGTCCCAGCCAGGGAACTCCGTACCTGGGATTATTTAATCTGCTTCTCTCCCCAATGAGGACTCAGATTGGCTTACATCATAGTCTTCTCCACTTTATTCCTACAGTGACCACTTTATGAGGCAGGTTAGGCTGAGATAGAGTGACTGGCCTAGAGGTCTGCTGTGGCAGAGTGGGGATTCAAAGCCTGTTCCTTAGATTCCAGTCCAACCCAAAAAAAAAACCCACACACACAGTTGGCTTTTCAACTGGAATTCCAGAGATTGAACCTGAATTGTGGGGCATGTGCTCAAATCGGTAAGGAGGAGAAGGTCAGTTTGGTGTAGGTCAGTACTCTAGGCCTTCATGCAGAATACACGATATGGAGATACAATTTAACATCCAGGCAGCAGACCAGTGTTCTTTGTTTTTGGAGCATAGTGCTCGGGTTAGCAAAGGAGATAAGGTGTGCATGTATATGGATATGTACATATGCACAAAGAACACTTGTTCTGTTTCTTGTGTCTCTGTCATGGAGTGCATATTTGCCAAACGAACTCAAATTGTACCATCAGGAAGCCCCAAGTTAGGTAATGATTTGTGCAAATTAAAAATCTGCACGCGCTTGTTAAGATGTTTGTGCAGTTTAGTTGCCATGATCCAGGTTCTTGCATGATTTTTTTAAAAAACATGAAGTCAGAGAGGGAACATAGTGAAGAATTTCTGCATTTATCTCCCTCACCAAGAATGCTGCAGCTTATTTTATTTCTAAAATGCTGTGTAGACTGTGGTTGCCAGTACCCACTTCCTCTGCTCATGGGCACATTCCAGGATGCAGCTCAGGTACAGCAAACAGATTCTAAGACTGAACCTCAGGAAATGCAAACAAATTATCATAGAGGCTTCAAGTAGACAGTCATAGCTCAGCTTTCAAAACTGCCAAGGATTCACCAGGTTCTTATAGGACAGGATGCTGTGTAAAATATTGGCACAGTTGTGGAGCTGCCTCTAGGCTTGCCACCAAAACCAGCATGGAATGGTCTTTATTGCCCAGGTGCTACCACCAGTGGATAAATGACATGCGTCCAGGAGCCCTCATTGGCATCCCAGAGGACGGAGTTCTAGGTAAAGTTAAAGAAACTTTGTGGTAGGGTATGAGCTTTTATGAGTCACTACTCACTTCTTCAGACACCTCAGGTATCTGAAGAAGTGAGCAGTGACTCACAAAAGCTCCTGCCCTAGCACAAATTTTGTTAGCCTTTAAAGTGCTACTGGAGTTTTTTCTACTGCTACAGACAGACTGACGTGGCTACCCATCTTGGTCTGCACAGCTTCACATTACAGAGTAAGGGTACAAACATTTCCAGTGGGCTTATCCCCAATGAGTGCTTTGCTACAGTTATTTCAGACACCATCGGTGTATAGCTCTCATCATCCGCCACTTTGCTGAAATATTTGTGGAGCTCCTTGTAGACTGCTTTGACATTTCAAAACTTTTAAGTAAATGGGTGATTTGTAAATCTAATTGCCACTGCCCAGAAGAAAAAGAACCAGATGTGCAATTCCCCTCCTTGCTAAGCTGTCCTTCAGGCCTGTCACTTGGAAATGCACTTGTACAGCTGAAGTCTGTCCTAGGGAAAGATTTCCTCCCTGAATGATATTGCTGTTCCACCCCCAGGGCCGGTGCTTCCATTAGGTGAACTTAGGCAGCCGCCTAGGGCGCAGGTCTCAAAGGAGTGCAGAGCAGCATGACCGGCAACCCAGGGTGGTGGCCAGCAGCTGGGTGCGCCATCCAAAGCTGCCTGCTGCCAGCAGCAGCAGCCTCCCATCGAAGTCCAACTGCTGCCACCACAACCGTCCAGCCGAAGGGAGGCAGGTTGGGCCCCTTTGGGGGGGGCTGTCGACCACTGGTGGGGAGCGCCATTGCAGCGGCGAGCACAAGCAACTGGCGGCATCCCAGGAGCAAGGTTTACTGGTGGGTGGGCTTGCAGGAGAGGAGAGGGTGGGAAGGGGAAGAGTCTCTCTCTGCCGGGCAGCTGTTCTGTTAGGGTGGCCAAACTGTGGCTCGCAAGCCTTTCCAAACCCCCACGTCTCCCCCCACTTTGAAAGCTGAGGGTTTTTAAATTTATTTCAAACTTTTTTTAAAAAACTAGTTTGGTAGGCAGCCAGGCAGGCAGCTGGGGCCTGCACACTGGCAGAAACCCCGCCCCCAGCTTCCAGGAGCCCTGAGTTGGGCCAGGACAAGTTGGGGGGGGGGGCTGCATGTGTGGTGTCTTCTTGCCACCGCAAGAGTAAGTTGCCTCGCTTTGGGGGGACGGGGTGGGCTGTGGTGTGCTCCAGTGTGGTGCATTGCAGGGACTCTTTTGGGGTGGGGGCCAAGAGCGAGGGGCCACTGGACTCAGACTTTATTTTCTTTTATTTTTAACAAACTTTTAAAAAACCAGTTTGGGGTCAGCCGGGTCTGCACACTGGTAGAAGCCCCACCTCTTAGCTTCCAGGAACCCGCAGTCGGCCAAGAACAAGCTGGGTGGTGGCTGCATGTGCAGTGTCTTCTTGCTGCCGCTGACCAAGCCACTCTGGAGTGGGTGCCGGGGTTTGCTTGGTGGGGGGAGAGGGTGTTCAGAGCATGCTCAGCTCGCCCACAGCTTCCCCAAACCGGCTGGCCTGCAGCACCCAGAGGGGAGCGTCAAGCCGGGGCTGCAGGAGCTTGGCTGCCATCTGGCCTTTGCAAATAAGGGGGGGAGAGAGAGGGGGGCAGAAAGTTTTGCTGCTGCAGCCGCTGCCAAGCCTGAACTCAGAAGCAGCAGCAGCAGCACACAGCCCCTTTAAAGAGCGAGCTCCCTGAAGCACAAGGTGAGGCTTCTCTCCACTCTCCCTTCTCCCTAGCTGGTTTGGAATGGTTGGCAAAAATTTCAGCCTGCTGTAAAAGAGGGGAGGGAAGGAGCAATCTAGTCCCAGCTGCCCCAGCCCAGACAGTCTCCTAGTAAGGAGCCACAAGGACATGCTGGGCAATGTAGTCTACATGGCTTCCTTTGCAGTGGAAACAAAGCAGAGGGTGAGAAAATCCCAGCCAGCCAGTCCCGGGGAGAAAGTGAGCGCCGAGGGGCCTCTCTGCTACACCCAGCAGTTTTGCAGGCAGCCTGGAGAGAGGGCTGGATGAAGGGATGGGGGAAGGGGAAGAGCTACAATTCGTGTATGAAGAACTGCTGCAAACAATTCATAGTTTTTTAAAAGCAACCAAAAAGTCCAGTTCTCATTTGAAGGTGGGTCAAAACGGGGGGGGGGGGGGGGGGCTCCAGAAGGTAGCCTTGCCCAATGTGCAAAAAACCCTGGCACCGGCCCTGTCCACCCCTGCCTTCGGAAATCCTAAATGGGGAATTTCCACAGAGAAATGTATTGCCCCTTCTGCTTCCCAAGTACACTGTGGCTGTTGCTTTCCTTTATCTCCTGACACTCTGCAAGTATATTCCAGTATGCAATTAAAAACCTTTACATCTGGTCTAATAAACGACATTAAACAAAACACATATGCAGGAAGGAGGGTCAGTGAGGGGACACCAAACAAAACATTGAAGTCTTCACCCACTGTCAGAAGATGGGGACGGGGAAAAGACTAATCTTCCTTGGAAGAGCATCTCATAGTTGTGGTGCCATCACCAAGAAGGCTCTTTCTTGGATTTGCGGTCATCTCCCTTCAGATGACACTCAAAGCAAAGCCCCAAATGTAAATGTAATGGTAAGTGGTTCATAGAGTTGGAAGGGACCTCCAGGGTCATCTAGTCCAACCCCCTGCACAATGCAGGAAATTCACAGATACCTCCCCATTCACACCCGCAGTGACCACATGGGCAGGTTCATATCAGAATAGGCAGACTGTAAGGTATTCTTCTGATTGAGCAAGTCATGGTGTTGCAGATGATATCTGCCACTCTACAGCAAGTCAAGCCAAATGGGCACAGCCATGTTTTGGGATCCATCTGCTTAATCCTATGATCAACAGCAGGGACAAACAGGGTTGGTTCATATCCTTGCCTAATGTTGTAAACGGGATACATACCAGCTATTTACTAAGGGCAACTACTTTGGAGCTGCACCCCTCTTGGAAGAAGTCAGAGTCATGAAAATAGCCCAGGAGATACTTTGTTAATGACTGCATGACACATTAGAGCTGCTGTCCTCTGTCTTGGAAGGACTTGGTATAACAATGCCCACAGAGTATGCTTCAGACCAAGGTCTGAAAACTGCTGGTGGCACAGTACAGAAATCAATGCGGAAATATTGTCCCTGGGACTCCCTTTTGTCGAGTGCACAAGAATGTTAATAGGGGGTGTGTGTGTGTGTGTGTGTTTATGCAGACAATCAATTGCTACTACCCTGCTGTTTTGCTGCCCTGCTTACAAATCCATGGGGTGTTCCTCTTTGCATCACAAGACTCAAGATTTTCTGCCTGTTCTCTATCAATAATGTAGCTGCAATGTTTACAGCAATTCCTTTCAGTGAATAAGCATCTCATTTTTGTTTGTTTGTTTTCATGGTCCTGTAGCCATGCCTGACTGCCAGTGTCAAGGAGCTGTACAAAATTCACCACGCCCTTCTATCATCTGTAAAGCACATTTATTGGGGGAACCCTGAAAACCACAAATCATCTACAATGATTTAATTGCAAACTGTAATTGACAGAGAACAGTTTTCTAAACCTAACTTTAAATACTGTGGTTTCCCGCCTACTGATATATGGCCTTTATTAGAGAAGTGAAACCTACAATTAAAGATTATCTTTTTCTACTGCGACAGCACTTAGCACAAATTACTTGATCTCTAAGGTATCCAGTAAATGGCTCCTGTTAAATCATTTGCTTATTTCCTCTGTTGCCATCTGGCTTTTCCTTCTCAAAATTGGATCCCAAAGGAGTACACTTTTGTGTCCAACAGCAGTCTCTTAGTAGTCTGTGTACTGTTTTGTAAAATGTTCGTGTTAAATGGTTTAGGTTCATTTCTGTTAAAGTGAGTTACAAATCAGTTCTGGCACATCACACTCTAAACATTCGCATGAGTGGGGGGGGGGGTGTTCCCCAAAACCAAGCAGAATGGAAATAAGTGGATTTGGGGTGGGTCTGTGTTGAAAATCTGCTCAATAGGACCCAATCTAGGTACTTACTGATGTCCTGACTCATAGGTCATGTCTGCAGTACAGATTACCTCCTGAGACTGAACCAGTTCAGAATACAGATGGGAAGTTCTTGATGGACCACTCACCTATGCCACAGGCTCCTTGCTGGTGGAAAGTTAGCCTGGCAAGGAGTCTAGTCTGGTCAAGTCTTCTCCCTGATAGCTTTCTGTCTAGGGCAGGTTTTTGCATGCTAAAATTCAATCATGCTAAAATGATGTTATCCAGGAGAACCTTAACACCTGTGGTTTTTCTGCATACGTAACATGGCTGTAACGTAAGAAGAAAAAAGCTGGTGACTCGGAAGGCTGTTTCAGCTGTCATTTTCCCAGAAAATGGTTGACTAGACAGTCTGGATGGGTGATTCTGGAACATGTTTTATGTGCTCATCTGTGTGCTATAAAGCTGATAGCTACTATTTGGGACAAGGCCTTTGAACTGCCATACTTAATCTCACTGAACTGAAAGCTAAATCAAAATAATTCTAATTATTCCAGAATGCACCATCATAGTCTCCTGTTTTACAAAATATTTTCATATTCTGGAAACAAGCTTTCAGATACCGACTGTAGAGACTGCCCTTTTTATGCTGCAGAGGTTCACTTTTCCTTATGAACTTTTGTTGGGAAAAACAGATCTCATCTATCGAAGAAGTAAATGTGTGACTCTTGCATTGGCTCTGTTCCCCCCCCCCCCCCATGGGACCCAAATATGCAATAGAGCGTGTGACAAATGGCATCAGGGAAATGAGCGCTTCCCTTCCCGTGTTTCAATAAAGGTCACTTTCCATCCTGGAGAGAAAGGACACATTTGCATTTATCACTTACAGCTCATTGTCCAGAAAAATGCTGTCACCAACTAAACAAAAGCCAAGTCGCCGAGCCCAAATGTGCCTGCCTGTAGGGTGGCCTTATCTGACTGGATGTGCCTCGATATCTAGTCTGTGTCACAGCCCAAGACGTGACGGTGTCAGCTGAGGCAGATCTGGGTAACCTTAAATGTCAGAGCATGGCTTCTCTCCCTTTGGCTGCTTTAAAGGAATTAACCTCTCTGTAAACAGCGAGGTCTTAGGCTGGAGAGAAGCCACCGAGGTTTTCTCTCTTTCATAGAAACTGAAGGCAGCTGAAGGGAGACCTCACTGTTTATGGTGACAGTTTCCAGAGAGGCAGCCATGCTTCTTGTAAGCCAGGCATGGTCAGAGAGCCTTATATTCATTTCATGAGGTATTGTTTAGGAACATAAGAAAAACCTTGCTAAATCAAAGAAGTGGTCCATCTAGTCCAACATCCTGTTTTACCCCATGCTGAATCGCTTGCCTTGGAGGGGCAATAAACAGGCCAACAGAGGCCAAGCCCTTCCCCTGATGTTGCCTCTTAGCACTGGGTTTCAGAGTTTGCTGCTGAAGATGGAGGCTCCTTTTAGTCATCACGACTAGTAGCCCCTGATCTCTCCTCCATGAATCTGTCTAATCCCCTTTTAAAGCCATCTATGCATGTGGCTATTGCTATATCCCCTGGCAGTAAATTCCACACTTTAATTACTTGTTGCGGAACAAAATGTTTTAAGTGCTGAATCTATTGCCCATTGACTTCATTGGGTACCTCTGAGTTCCATTACTATGGGGGAGGGAGAAAAGGCTTTCTCTGGCCAATTCCGCACTAGTTGTTGCCCCAGCATCACTCCCCGATAAAATCCGGGGCAGAGCAACAGTTCCCCACTTGTTGTTCCGGGTCTGCAGTTGGCCCAAATGTAATAATCGTTTCCCCTGGATCTTCCGTTTCCGGGATTTTCGGGGGGGGGGGGTTGCCATGGGAGTGAAGTCAAGTGGGGAACTCCGAAATCGGGGTTTCTTGCTCCACCCCTTTAACGCCCCTCTGCTTCTTTCTCTCCCCTTTCCCTCCCCTTTCCTGCCCTGGTGCAAGCGGGGGGGGGGGGGGGTTTGTTCCCTGGTTTGTTGCGTTACAACAACACAGCACAACATTGATCCACCATTGACTGGCATTTAAATGTCTTTTTTTTAATGTACTTTTGTTGTTGATGTCTGCACATTTCTATGTTGCATCTTTTGCACAAAAGTCGTGCCTGAGTCATGCCACTATAAAAATATGTATTGATGGCTTTGAGGCGCAGTGCGAGCTGTCTCCCCCCCCCCCCCCCCCGGTTGCATTACAACAACGCGACACGACATTGATCCATCATTGTGTGGTTAACATTTTTTGCAGGGCCAATGTATTGTGGGTGGCGTGGTGGTGTGGACACAGTTTTTGCAGGGGTTACATGTGTTAGTGTTGCATGTTCTCCTCCATTTCCCATCCCTTTCCCAGCCTCCTTTTCCCCTCCAACTCTGGTGCAAGCTTTTTTTTTTCTTACACGGATGATTTTTGTGAGCTTGGAAGCTCAGATGGCCAATCACGGCTTTGTTGTGTCACGATGTCATAATGCAACTCCGCCTACATTAAAAAAGGGGGGAGACGGGTGGGGGCTCAAGATTCGGGGCAAGGACAGATGCAGAAATGAAGAACCGGCATCAACCCAGGTCAGATTCATGTAATGCGGAAACGCGCACACTGATTTGGACCAATTAAACCCGGGAGGAAAGGGAAGCACAGCACTTGTGCGGGATCGGCCTCTGTCTACTCTTTCCACCCCACGCACAATTTTATAAAACTTTTTTCATGACCACGCCCCAAAACACCCAGGCTCCTTAGCCTTTCGTCGTAGGAAAGGTGCTCGCAAAACCTGTCTCAAGGCTAATCATTTGCCAAAAGAAGTGTGTGTGGACACCACAGGAAACTGCTCACTCAAACTACTTCCAACAAAACTCCAACCTCTTTATATACATTTTAACCACAGTGATACTTCTCTGTATTACTTGCATCCTGTAGGGGGAAATGCAACAATTTCTTGTAATGTGAACTTGGGTCAGAGAGTCCGCTGTGCATTCACACAATTGTATCTGCTGGTTTTGTGTGAACTTATTTTAAGCCAAGAAATAACTATCAAGCACTTACAGGCTCACTACATCCACAGCTCAAAAACGATGCTGAGCCTGCTATCGCAGTCTTATGAGACAACAGAGAAGCGGGGGGGGGGGGGGGTGTCTGTTTATTTCTTTCTGGACTGACGGCTGTGGGAAATGTAGGTTTTTGTTTCTTTACCAAATCTGGTGCTTCAAGCTGTCCAATTAAAGGCCAAATCATGTGCCCTGTGCAGGTCAGCATGCAGCGTCAAGCCCTGGACCTTCTCATTAGAGAAGTTAAAGCCCTGGCAAGAAAGGTGGGGTATAAATTAAATAAAATAAACCATTGCCAGTGAAAAACACATTGATGAAAGCAGCAGACCACAACTTTTAGGCAGCTCGTTCATCTCTTGGGAGCCTGTTTTACAGATTATGGCAGCTTCCAAAGAGCAACCATTCTCCTGGTGGATCTCATTGCCACCCTGAATCAAGCAGCGTTTACAACAACTACTACTACTGAGCACCCCCCAAGGCACTTTCCCCTGCACTGTTCTTGCCTCTGCAGCCTGCAGCTTGCACCACTGGCGGGCTTTTTGCAGGCTTCTAAGCAAAACCAGCAACCGACATGCTGTTACAGTGCAGTACAGCTGTAATGATCAACTGCCACAATCTACCAGTCTTTAGCTTTCATTGGGGGGGGGGGGGGACTCCAGCCCTTTTCTTTGCCTAGATATGGACAACACGACAGGGCAAAAAATGTTGCATCCCAAGATCTTGGTCTGTGGATCTTGGAAGACTTGCAGCCAACTTGCTGCTGATTGCCTCAGCCCAGCTGAAACAAACAGGTCCCGACTTCATAAAAGCTGGACTGTAACATTTCAGGGCTGCATGGTTGAATGAGTCCTCCCAAACAGAAAATCCTTCATGAGAAAGGGCATCTCAAGCAGATGGCTATGTTGGGGAATCATTGCCCCGGATACCTTATTTTCAATGTGCAACGAGGTTTTTATATGGGGAACATCTGATCATGCAATCCCCTGTCCGCCTTCAATCAGAAGTGGTATGATCCAGAAGCCATTTTTCAGGGTGAGCTCTTGGACCAGACTGGGCCGCAGCTTCATTTTTTACCTACTTCACCTTCATGGCCTGTCACCTGGACAGCAACATGTCTCCAGAAACCAATATTTCTGTGATATTTTTAAACAAATGCCCTTAAGTACCAAAAATCTACCCTATGCATTCAAGCCAATGAACCATCTTCCAAGCATACATTGAACAGCATCTAAGCTGAACAGAAAAACCAGAGAGCAGTGCAAAAGCCTCTGTTTGTAATGCTAGATCAGGGAAAATCATCTACTTTCAGAGTCTACATCTGCCAATTGACAAATCTGATGTCTGATTTAAAATGTGTAGTGCATAGGACAGAAAGGGTTACTGTATTTTATCAACCTCATGTCCTTTTCAATACATCAAATAAACCCCACTGTTTAATCTTGCATTAAATCAACATGATGAAGTCATTTATACAAACTCCAGGAAACAATAAAGCAAGGAAAAGAGGTTATAATCGTGAGGGCAGTGAGCACAAAACTCATTATGTTGATGGCAGTATTGTACTTTTGAGCTGATCAAATAAAATCCCACTAGAATTTCATTGATTTTCCATAATTGAGGGAGTCCTTCTGCTTCCAAAATCTCTCCCAGTGCAGAAGCTCTCTTTGCTGATCTTGTCATTACCCACTTGGATTATAAAAATAACAATGAGATTGAAAGCAATGGCAATATTTGCTCAGAAACATCTTTAGATCAAAACCAACAAATGGTAGGATTTCATTTCAACTAAACTTTTGGTGCTCTTTTCCTGTTAAATTATAACCCTGCTCGATCAGACTTTTTCTCATGGCAGGACCTAATAATTCCTTCCAGGCTTCATCAAAATTGATCTCTTAAAGCACAATGATATTTTATCCAAAGATAAACAATTACTGAGGAAAACGGTAAACTGCCTACCCAAAGTGACAACTAGAAACTCAGAGGAGTGCTTCCTCAGTTTCCCTTCTTACCACACTGAATCCTGTATCTTTAGTCACAGTGTATTCTCAAGGCCATATGACAGTTATGTTTGAGATCTGTGACGACCTCCCAAGATTTATTGTTACTCAAAAGCAGTCATTGGAGGCAGGAACAATTCAGATTGAGGCTGTGGTGCTAGGCAAGGTGAGCTGTGCTTCCGACAGTATTTTTTACAAGCAAATTCAGGAAGAATAAACACAGTTTGCTAGTATTTTAGTTTAACTTGTATCTTACTGAATAAAAATGGCTAATGGTTCTGTGCTTCATCTTTTATTCTTCAGGCTGTTTGTATAATTCCCTCCACACAGAGAACCACATTTAACAGTGTTAAAACTAAAGTATTCCCTGATAACTTCCTTTATTTGGCAAAATCAGTTACATCGGCAGAACAAAGTTTGAGTCCAGTGGCACCTTTAAGACCACAAAGTTTTATCTCACACACTTCTTCAGATACAATGAAATGGAAATTACCAGTCCATACATATAGGTAGAGGGTGAGCAGTAAATTAGCATACAGCATAATGAAGATATTTAACAGATTCAAGGATCAAACAGGAATAACAAGCTTAACTTATGGCTACTATTTGTTTGGGTTTAATTACGGGAGAAAACACAGTGAAGGAAATAAATATGTCAAAATTGGAGACTGATGGGCAGATCAATCCTTAATTGTGGAATGTTGAGTGTAATTAACTGAGACCCTGCCGTTACTATATTCCCCCCCCAAAATTAAACCCAGATAAATGGTAACCATATAAACTAAGCTTCTTATTCCTGTTTGGTCCTTGAATTTGTTAAACATCTTAATTATGCTGTATGCTAATTTACTGCTCACTTTCTACCTATATATGTGGACTAGTAATTTCCATTTCATTGTATCTGAAGAAGTGTGCATGCACACGAAAGCTTATACCTTGAATAAAACTTTGTTGGCCTTAAAGATGCCACTGGACTCAAACTTTGTTTTGCTGCTTCAGGCCAACACGGTTACCCACCTGAAATTATACCAACAATCAAGAGAATTATATATTTCTCCACACATTCTTTGGTTAGGAAACTCAGTAATTTCCCTATATATAATGCAAATTTATTGACACCACATTTTGTGAACAATCACTTTCATATAAGTGCACACCGCAAATGCAAGTGTTTCTTGAGCAAATTTCCACCCACTAGTCCTAATTCACACTGGAGAGATTGTGAACAAATTGGAGGCTTTAATGGTCCTAAGTAATAAGCTAAATTTAAATAGGCACATATAATTTTCTCACTTTTTGTATTTTCAGTCATCTGAACCTGATTCTGCAAATAATTAATGCACAGCTTCAAATTACTATTTGTATTATGTGTATGCCCACAGTGCCTATCAAGGTTTCTGTACTAACAGCTTGGGTTTCTTTCACAAACTTCTCAAGACATCATGTCTGACAACAAGATCACCATGCTCCAAGATCCTTTCAATCCTTCTTTTCAATAAATTGATCCCTTCATTTTGATAAATCACATTCATTATGTTGACAGAAGTTAACACTTAAAAATAACACAGAGGGAGCATTACTGGATTATTCTGTCTCAAGTAAGGTTAGAGGGCACACGGTAACAACTACCAGGGCTGGGCTTGGGCAGAACTTGGAAGGGAGATCTCCTGGGACCCCCCCCCAGATGCTGCCTTGAGCCCCAGAGAAGAAACATCTGAAGTAACATGGCAACCACAATGCCAGCTTCCAAACCTATCTGCTACCACCTTCCATGGAAAAGCATGACAACAACAATAACCATTTTCACCTTGGGTTGGATTCCAACAACCTGATCCATAAGATCCATCTATTGTTTAGAATGTAAAACATGTAGGCAAAAACATGTAGGTAAAAAATTATATAACATCTGCAAGGTGCAGCACTTTGCATTGTACATGAGATACCCTCAGGACAACTCATATAAAAGCTGATCTCTATATGGCAGAACAAAGGTGTTCACGGAATGTATTCACATTTCTTTGGAATTTTTAAAAATGAAATTATGAGCAACTGTCACACACAGTGGGCCTACCCATTTCCCCTAAAACAGAGGAAAAAATGACCTGATTTTCATAATGTTAGTAACATTCGCTGCAATATAGTAAATTTCATTGCAACAAAAGGCCAGCATCTAACAGCTAAACTTCAGCTGTCCAGGAAGAACAAGCCAAAGTGGCCACTACTATTGTCTTGGCAAATGTGCCTTCCACATGATTGTAATAAATTATATGCACTATTAAGAGGGAATCTTGTGTTGAAAACCTCCTATAAAGTATCACTGCAGCCAAAGACTTCACAGTCAACTCAATGTATTCAAAAGAGGAGAAAAATTAAAATGTAGTTTAGTTATCAAGACTTACGAGGTTGCTTCTGTAAGGGATAATACTGTAGTCCATACCAATGTTTATTCTGTATACTGCTGCAACACAATGTCTTCTGTCTTTGGAACCCTCTCTTTATGTAAAGTCTTAGACAGTCTTTTTTTTTGCCTACATTATTTTCACATTTCTGTCATTGTATTATTCATTATAGATCTTCAGCTGACTTTTCATGTTTTGTAATCAACCCTGGGTCTCAGTGAAAAAGTCAGGCTGTGTATGAAAAGAATGATAAATAAATGATAAGACAGAGTCAAGTCTTCCAGATACTTATTCAGTTGGTCAGCCGTCTTGGTTACCTCCCACAATTAGAAAATACACCTTTGGACATTTATCTGCTATTTTCACATATTTATTGCTTTTTAACTGTTGACCTTATAGCCTTGTAGTTGAACAAAACTAAATTAGATCAAGGTGGGTAGCTGTGTTGGTCTGAAGCAGCAGAACAAAGTTGGAGTCCAATGGCATCTTTAGGACCAACAACGTTTTATTCAAGGTGTGAGCTTTCCTGTGCATGCACACGAAAGCTCACACCTTGAATAAAACTTCGTTGGTCCTAAAGGTGCCTCTGGACTCTTACAAAACTAAATTGTTATTTAGTTTTCACTTTGCATGTCTTGAACATCATCATGTTACATGTTAATTTGTTGTTCATTCTCTGGGTATAAGTGTGAACCTTACCTGCCATTCCAGTGTATTTGAAAAAGTGGTGCAGGCACACACCCTGCTCTTGTCGTGCAACTGGAGGAGGTGGAAATGAGGTGGCAGAGAGCAGGGGTGGTAGAACGGACTCGCCTTTGGGTTAGGGAATGTATTTTTTTTTAAGTTCCCCTACACTATTAATTCCCTGTAAACAGAAAACTAGCACAGCATGCCAAGGGCTACAGTAGAACTTCCCCTCCTGATAGGGCCAGTTGTTTACTTGGGGTGAGCTTTCTGGATGGGACACAGAGCCCCTTCCATTTCAGAATGCCACCATCTCATTCTGCTGTCTGTGTAGACTGGGCTCAGTCATGACTAAGACCCGCTGGAAGCAAATAGGACATAAGTTACTCATTATTAACTTGTTCCATGGTTCAATGGAACTTTAAGTCATGAGTAATTTGCCAAGATGGTGGCCCAAGATTCAAACACAGTTTTCGTTCTGTTGCCTTGGAAAACACTCCAGTGTACTGCCCACTTTCTATTCACCATCCTTAAACGTTAGCAGAGCAAAGCACATGGCGTGCAGATGTGCACATCCCCAGGGGTTTCCACAGCTGGTTGGGAGGCAGCTGGAAAAGCACAGTCAGCAGGAGGGCAGCGTGGCACTTGAGAGAGCCCAGATTTCTTCCCAGTGCTCTCCTCTCTCTCAGTCTGCCTTTGTAAACTGAAGCAGAAGCTCATGCTCAACTCTTCAAAAGAAGTGGCTAAAAACTGGAAAAGGGAGATGTTGCCTTCAAGAGAGGATTTAATTCAAAGATTATTAGAAGTGGCTGAAATGGACAGGTTAAATTTGTTATTACAGGGAAAAGATCTAGAGGTATATACTAAAAGATGGAATTTGTTGTATATTTGGTTAGATTGTAACAAGGAAAAATAGACTCGAAATAATGTAAATGTATGAAACTTGGAAACTGTACTTTGTAAATGTTTGAAAATCCAATAAATAAGTTACCCAAAAAAAAAACTCTCCAAAAGAAGAAAGTGCAGCTTTCCTACAGTCTTCCAAAACTGCAATGTGTGTGGAAGTCATCATCACTGAGGAAGAGTCAAATTTTGTCCCTCCTTTCTCCAATAAATATTCTCCTTAGACCTGGACAGAGTTCCTGTCTCTCCAAGATTAGGGGAATATGGAGTAAATTTAATTCAACAGACCAAAGACTAACAAAAGTTATTCTGGCACAAGTTGATTACTACCTTTGATGGAAGAGACACACATCCAGACACATTGGATATTCGTTACCAGAACAATTTGGAGAGCATGTGCAGTTACCGTGAGAAATTATCCATGGCCCACTGAGTAAACTTTTAGCAACTGTACATAGGCGTAAAGTACGGGGGGCGGGCTCGAGGACTTGAGCCACCCCCAAAATTTCCTGGGGGGGGCTCAGCCACCCTCGGGAAAACGGAGCGCCTGCCGCCACGCCTCCCTGGGTCCTTCTGAGGCCTGGTGGCCGCTGCTGGAGAGGGAGAGGGAAGGGGTGGCGGGAGGGGGAAGAGAGGCACCGGCAGCAGCGGCTGGCGGGCCTCGGAAGGGCCCGGGGAGGCGGGGCAGTTTCCTGGAGGGGGGGGGAAGAACATCGTCCCAGCAAGCGTGCATGCGAAGTCCCCGCCCCCACGGATTTCCAAAACTCTACGCCCCTGCAATTGCACATCACATGAGGAAGCAACACCTGGCTCTAAAGAAAACCTTTTTTCATATATTTATTTCTGGATGTGTGTTGTTTTACAATAGTAATATTGACCACTGAGGAAGGACCTAAGGGGCCGAAACGTGTATGGTCTACTGGTCATAAGATATACCCATCAATTGTATATGTAAAACTATCAGCTCTGTGTGTCAAAAGTTTTAAAAGTCTGATACTTGGACCATTTTTTTTAACCTATTTCATCTTTTATTAATACACCATAATTTGTGTGTATATACATACATACATACATACATACATATATATATATATATATATATGTTATTTTATAATAACTTATCACAGCCATATTTTGGGTTGAGTCCCCCCCCCCCTTTTTTCCCCCTTGGTTTTTGACAAGTTTCCATGAACTGGAGCTCACTTCCGCAGATGTATTTCAAAAGGCTCCTGCTGGATTAAATGTTGTTCATCTTTGGTGCCCCCCTTCCCGGACCCTGATTTTATTCTGCTCCTACAGACGAACAGTGACCACCCATCCCTAATTTAATTTGATAGTTTCAGAAGATTGCCAGGATGGTCTGCAACAGACCAGAACAGATTCAAGTTAGATTCCAGTCCCTAAGGTGCTACTGGAACCTAACTCAAATTTAATTTAAGTATTCCATCTTTTAAAAGTTGTTTTACAGGTACCATTTTAGGCTGCTTAATACTGTGCTGATGGTTTAATACTAATAATTTCACAGTTGTTATGGGCCCATTTTATTGTATTTTTAACTGTTGAACCTCCTCAAGCAGTCCTCTGGAGAGGAGCCATCAAGATTTTCCAAATAAATGATTCTGCTGGTAAGACCCTGAGTCCAGTCAGTTTGCAGGCTACTCTGCCTTTGGCTGCAACAGGAAGAAGGGCAACCTGCAAAGTGCCCAGCAGTGGATTGGGGCAGGAGGCTCTCTCTCTCAGCCTAGCCTACTGGTCCAGGTTTTTCATGGAGGGAAAATATGGGAAAGGCAGAGAGTGGACCACCCATGCCACCCTGAGCAAGGGCAAAATAAAATCAAGTATGTGTAAGTAAATGGAATTATGAAAATCTTTTAGGGTTGCCAAGGGTTTGGAAGGGGGAAAGATCCTGACCCCGTAATAAAGGCTTAATGCATGGGAATGGGCAACGGAAGCTTTTCCTGGCATTTAGGTAAGTAACACTAGGTAAATAACAGCCCCAATTTAGGGGATGAGATATGTTGGTTTCCCCCCTCCAGGTTGGTGCCAATCCTAGAAATCTTGAGCCATGACATTAGTTTACACTTCCCTTGAATGAATGAGCTTGAAATGGTTAGGTACTGGGGTTTAAAAAAAAAAAAAAAGAATCAAACTGCTCCACGATTTTAGCTCATTCCAGAAAATTAAAGGCATCTGTCGGCACTGTTCCATGTTTCTCAGTTAATGCTGCAAAGCTTTTTTTCTATCGTCCAGTGTGTTAGATGATCCTGTATTAGACGCCCTGTTCCAAATAAATGACAGGGTTGTACACAGTGGAAGGGGGTGATGGTGTGCAGGCACACACACGCACCATCTGTATACAACAAAGATGGTACTTTGATAGGCTGAACCTAGGTTTTGAAAAAAAAATTCCTGGCAACGCACATCAAGGTCAGCTTCTCTGGGCACTCTTTAAACCTTTCTTTGAACCAGAGCGAGAATTCAAGGGCCACGCACCCACACGTTCAGTGTCACCTGTCTGTGATTCCATAGGGTTGCCAACTACCGGGGGGGGGGGGCACCCTATGCCCTTAACACAGGCGTGATGGGATACCACGTGTGGGAGACTACTACTAGAGGAGATAACATCGGCTTGACGGTGGTACTTACAGACATGGCATGCAAAGCTTCAGCTGCCCCTTTCTAGGCATTAAGCCTCTATTATAAGGAGAGCAGGACATTTCCCCCTCCAGGCTGTTGGCATCCCCGGGGGCGCGCTTCTGTCCTTGTAGGGGAGGTTTCTTCACAGAGGTGCGCCAAGGAAGTTTTCCCACCCTGGCCCGGCGACTCGCTCAGACCCGCTCCGCTGAGGAGTGGGGCCGAGTCTCCTGCCCCCTCGCCAGCCTGCATCTTCCCCCCACCTCCCAGGCGGCAGCGTTAATCTTGGGGCTCCTCCAGTTTGAGATCAAGAGGGGAGGGGGCGTCTTCAAGGTTTCCCGGCACGCGGCTGCCATGGCAACAGGCTTCTCCCGCCCGGGGGAAGCCGCAGGGCTGGTGCTTCTGCCCCCGGAGGAGAGATCCCCTGCCTGCCTGCCTGCCTGCCGATCCCGCCGAGCTCTGAAAAGCCACTCCATGGAGGAGGAGGCGGCAGTCAGTCTTCGGCCAGTCCAGGCTCGAACGAAGGCAGCGGGACGAGAGTGCGCAAATACGCGAGCCTCGCCCCGTTCCCTTGGCCGACAGACTCCTCCGGGGACGCCGAAGGCTGGCCTGCCGGGCAGATGACAGTCTCGGGTCGGTCAGCAGGGAGCGCTGAGAAGGAAGACTGGCAAGGCCCCGACTCCTTCCGCCCTCGGGACTACTCTTCCTTAGCGTCCCAGGGTCCGCTGTGCTGGTAGCCCAGGGAGGACGCACAGGCTCGGGGGAGGCGCTGCCGAGCCGTCCCGGGACGCCCCCTGTTCCCCTCCTGCGTGCGAAGCTGGGCAGAACTTCGGGGTGGCCTCGGAAGGAGAGAAAAGGGGACCCAAACTGCACGCTGCGCCGGGCCTGACGGTCTCCGACGGCGGAAGCCGAGGCTGGTGTGCTGCTCTCTGGCTGCAAACGGATCGTGCCCCTTTCGGGAGAGGGGGGGCGTTCCTAGCCGTGATTTTTAAATTGGGCTCCCGGAAACGCGTCCTTTTCAAAGGAAGTTGCGACCTCCTGTTCTCGAAGGAAGGCTTCGTAACTTGTGTACCCTCCTGCCCTCTTTGATGTAGGTGCATGGATCCTGAGAGGTTTGTGTGCACACGTGAAGCTCATACATGATAGTAAAATAACACCCGTGTATACTTGGCAATAATCTTTGCCTGCCGCACAATGTGTACAGATGCCCTTAACCATATCAAAGGACATTCGAGTTGGAAGTAAATCCCATTGCTTTCAGTGGAATTGCTTCCAAGTCATTACACTGAGGACTATGATTTCTGCCTAATATTTCTCTGCAGTGCATGGTGGAAGGATAGGCAGCAAACGCTGCAGTCTGACTCCCTAATACTTAGAAGGTGGGGTTTGGAAGGAAGAAGGACAAACCCTGACATTATGGAATATTTTTTCTCCTTTTGTTTCTTTTAATAGTTGCATCTTAGTCCATCCCACATTCCTAGTGGCTAATAATAACAGAAAAGCTTAAGTTTTAAGGAGAACAGTTGACAGGATGGATGGAGGAGAAAGGTGGTACATTCAGGGGATGGTAAATATTTGTAGTCAAATTATTTGTAAAAAAAAAAAGTTTTAAAACGTTTGCTGAGCTATGATGGTTGAAATAAAATTAATGAAATACAAATTAACCTTTCATACAAAGGAAATAATTAAAACCCAATGTTAGAAAATGAGAACAAAACTGTTTAGAAGTAACCTATATGTCAAAAATTATTTGAAGAAGGAGTATGGTACAGATGGTTTTTTTCTGAAAATTGAAAAGGAGACATTTTATTTTAGAAAATTAAATGTGAAGGAAGTGATTTGCAGACCTCCTAATCATGTTAGATTCCCTGGGAATCTAATTCAACTAAGAGTTCCTTCCCAAAGTGCAATCCTTTGCAGAATTACTCCGATCTAAACCCACTGGTGTAACTTTGCACCGCTAGTTTTCAAAGGGCCTAGTGGCTGATACTGACTAGTATCCAGGGGTAATTTCGAGCAGGAGCTTGGGGGAGCTCAGCTCCAGGAGTTGGTGCCAGCCCCCCCCCCCCCCGGCGGGGGAATGCCTGCTTGTGTCATGGCTGCAGCAAAATGACCCCGTCCCCTGGAAAGGTCCTTGTTCCTCCGACCAGCCTTCTGAAGGCTTCAGCCACCACTGACGCTATCCTCCCAGAATAGTGGAATTTCTGAGGCTTGGATTAGTAGCTGTCCCCTCTTTGCCAGTTCTTTCTTTTTTTCTCCCTCCCTCTTCTTTCTTGCCTTCTGACATACTTCCAGTGATGTCAGGTGCTGTAGCATATGCAAATAAGTTATGCTAATGAGCTCCTGCACCTCTTTTTTCTACGAAATGACCCCTACTAGTATCAGGATGTGAATAGCCTCAAAATAAATGTTCTGTAGCTATTTTAAATGCCACCGTTCAGTCTGGACAGCTGCTTTGAGACTGTTTGTTTAGAAAGGTTTGCATTTAATTCCTGCAGAAGCTGAATCGCTGACAGCACACCAGCCTAAGACCCCTGATTTCAGTAGACTTAGACTGAAGTAACTTGGCGCATCATTGCAGTGTTAATCTTGTAAGGCCTTCTTTTCTCAGGAGGCGGTTAAAGCAAAAAGTGCTTTTGGCTCCTTGTTTCTTCTGACCTAAGAAAAAAAGCTTTCAGACTTCAGTGCAACGAGTGCAACACAGAAGAAAATATTTCTTCTGTAATTTTGAAAATGAGTGTTCCTTATGTGACCTGTACTACTACCGTGGTGTTCGGATGACACAAAGACCCAACTTTATTTGTAAGGATACCTTTTAACTCCTTCTCTCATTGCCCTTTCCCGGCACGCATCACAGAGAGGTTTGTCTGCCTTGTTTCCCAGCTCTTCACACTGTTTCTAATGATTTTGGGGCCAATCCTAATTTCCATTAGAGTAATCGATCGCGAAACTCCCATTGATTTCTGAGGAAGTTAGGCTGAGCCTTTGATGTTTCCTTGTCTTGTAATTCAATATTATGTTCCTATTCAGGAACATAAGAAATTGACTTTTTAAATATTTTCTCTTTATCCTTGCCCTTTATGTCTTTCATCCAAAGCACAGCATAACGCTCATTGGTATGACCTGACTCCATTAAGAGCTCAGCCCGAAGACCTCTGCTAGCAAATAAGTGCTTAGAATGAACTACAGTCTTATAAATCTATCAACAGTTATCAGTGACGGCCCCTGGTTTTTTCGCCCACTAGGCGAGGATACATTCTGCCACCCACCCCCCTCCTGTGTGGGGCAGGATGGGACAGAGGTGGGCACCAGAGAATGGGCAGCCAGAATGGTGCCCTCATCAAACCGTCACCCTAGGCCAGGGGTCCTCAAACTACGGCCTGCGGGCCACATACGGCCCGCCGAGGGCATTTTTCTGGCCTGCCGGGTGTGCCGCTGCCTGTCCTCCAATTCCCAGCAGCACACAAAGCAGCGGAAAAATTGCAGCCGACTCGTCCCGGGCCACATGACAAAGCCCCGCTCCCCTGCTTCCAGTCAGCCAGTAGGAGGCAAAAGGAAGACTGGAAGAGGGTAAGTGTGAGGTGGCAGGCACTCCAGCTGGCCCCAAGTCTCCTAGCCGGCTGAGAGGCCTCTCAGCCGGCTAGGAGACCTGCACCAGTCCCAAGAGCCAGGCGGGGGTCTTTTTCGAGGCTTTTTGTGCTGCTGGGAATCGGAGGGGGAGAGAGAGAGAGAGAGAGAGGTTTCTCTTTCCCATCATGATGCCTGCAGTAGTGGAGTTTCAGGGAGAAGCAGCTGGGGGCTTGCTGCCTTAAAAAGTTTGGGAGGATGCTGAGTTCTTTGTTTCTTCGGAGAGGGAAAGATAACAGCCCCGTCAACGGTGCCTTTTTGCACACACCCCCCCCCCCGTGCACCTTCCCTACCCGCAAAATAACCAAAGAAAAAGCCCATCTTCATAGTTTTTTTTTAAACTATAGTCCGGCCCTCCAACGGTCTGAGGGACAGTGAACTGGCCCCCTGTTTAAAAAGTTTGAGGACCCCTGCCCTAGGCAATGGTCTAAAATTTAACACTAATGGGCCAGCCCTGACAGTTATAGCCTCAGGTGGGTAGCCATGTTGGTGTGAAGCAACAGAACAAAATTTGAGTCCAGTGATACCTTTAAGACCCCAGTTCCTACCCATCTGCAGGTGTATACCTTGAATACAACTTTGTGATCTTAAAGGTGCCACTGGACTTGAATTTTGTTCAGTGGTTATAGCCGAGAGAGCTCAATGAAACCTCCATATTGTGGGGTAGCATACCTTTGACTACCAGATGCTGGCAACAAACTACACGACATGCCACTCTCCATAGCTGCTTGCAAGCAGGGGTAAAAGTAACTTAAATTCCTCACTGGTACTAACTCTCTTAGGGAACTCAAAACAGAAGATGCTTCCACTACAGCCATTTCCTTACTGCTAGTCTGAACCATTGTTCCCTCTAAGCTGAGTTAGTGGGAGCTAGCTCACAGTTTTTTAGCCTCCAGCTCACAGTTTTTTGTCTTAGCTCAGGAAGGATGGCTTCAGAGAAAACTAGTTAATGCAGGAGCCAAATCGCTCACTCTCAGCTTTAATGCCAGTAGCTCACAAACTAGGGGTTTTGCTCACAAGACTCCACTGCTTAGAGGGAGGATAGGTCTGAGCCAGCCTGTCACTGCTGACTTTCACTTGTGCTTGTGATCTGTCTAGAGGTATCGGGCTGTTTATTGATTTCACTGCTTCATCAATCTGCAAATCTGAACAGAGTTATGCCTTCCTAAACCCATGGAGGTAGAAGGGTGTTAACTCAGCTTAGAATTGCACTGCACCTGGTATTTTTAACCAACTGCTCCCAAAGTGGTGAACACTGCATGAAATGACACAACAGGAGAACCTAGTCATGAAATGGCTAATAAATACCACAGCATAAAATAACTATAATTTTAAAACCAGAGCAACAAGACCATTGTCATACATCAAAGCAGTAAAGCAATAATAAAGACATTGAAGTGGCAGGAAAGTGTATCAAGAAGCGACTGAGGGAAGTCTGGAAACACCAGGCCCGCCTAGAAGACGGATTTTGCTCTGATCCAACTAGACCAGAGGCTCCCAAACTTATTTCGCCTACTGCCCCCTTTTCAGAAAAAAAATTACTTAGCGCCCCCCTGGAAATCTACCTTCAAGAAATGGACATAAAGATGCAGGTAGAGTCCACCATGATACACGCAGCCAGGCAGGCCAAGGCAGGCATAGAGCAGCAGCAGCTGAAGCCAGAGGCCAGCAGCAGCCACCACACAAGAGCCCGGCAGCAACACCAGCCTTACAAGGGTGCACATGCATTTGCAATTTGCAGATGCATGGCTGTGACTGTCTGTGGGGACCCCTCCTCACCTCCCCCTCTCTCCCTGATCCCAGGAAAGACCAGGAGAAGGCAGGAAAAAGCTGCTTTAGATAGGTTCTGGACTCTTCTTTCTTTATGCTTCCACTGCCCCTTATTTTTATTCAACGCCCCCCAATTGCACCCAAGGCTCCTACCGTGGACCTGAATTGTTCCAGCACCCCCCAGGGGGCAGTATTCCCCACTTTGGGAACCAGTGAACTAGACCATTTTTTTGTGCTTACACAGAAAATTAACGCTAGGTTTGTGGTGCAAGTATAGGGTGCTAGAGCTGGTGTTCAAGGGCCCATTGTGGCCCCAGCACTTCAAAAACTGAACATGTCATGTCAAAAAAGGGCTAACAGCCAAAAATTTTCTCCAGGAGAACTGATCTCTGTCAACTGAAGATCAGTTGTAATTCCAGAAAATCCCCAGGCCCCACCTGGAGGCTGGCAACCATAGTCCCAACCCCTTAATATAGGCTTAGTGGGTTATTATTTACCAAGTGATGTTACTTATCTGCTTGCCATGAAAAGCCAGTTTGGTGTAGTGGTTAGGAGTGCGGAGTCTAATCTGGGAGAACCAGGTTTGATTCCCTACGCCTCCACATGCAGCTGCTGGTGTGACCTTGGGTCAGTCAAGGCTCTCTCAGAGCTCTCAACAGCAGTTCTAGAAAGAGCTCTCTCAGCCCCACCTACCTCACAGGGTGTCTGTTGTGGGGAGGGGAAGGGAAAGGTGTAGGGAAGATCTGAGGCTGGAATGCTAGCCGGGTCAAAGTCCACGTTTCTCCCCCCTTTCCTGCTACACAATGAACAATGGCAAATCCCTTTGGCTACTGGCAAATCCCTTTGGCAAATAACAGACTATCTCCTCATGTTAAAATCCTTATAATGATTCTCTCACTGTACTGTGTATTGAATGCTGACGTAGCTGACTGTAACTGTGTTGCAAGACTGTCAGCAGGCTTGAAATAAACCACGACTGCTCATGTTGGGCAGACTTGGGTTGTTCTCCTTCCAACTCACTTGTCTTGTGTGCAAGTCCTTCATCTGGCGCCCGAACAGGGACACGTGAGACGGTCACACTACGACTCACCAGCGCCTGGCATAGGCCCCTTGAGTGCACTCGTTTTCGTCGTCGGGACTTCACGACCCCATCAACTGGTGAGTATGGGAGGAACTTTAACACTCCCCCAAAAGCAGCATGCGAAGGAACTTAGGTATTTGATACAGGCTTGTGGTGGGTCTGCAACCCTGTCTCAAATACAGACTCTTTTGAAAATCATCGAAAAAGAGCGCCCCTGGTATCCTCTTGAGGGATCTCTACAACTATACCAATGGGAAAAAATTGGAAAGGTTCTTCACTCCCCCTTGAGGGCAGCAGTGGAGATGCTGTATGTCTGGCGTCAGGCTCGACATGCAGTAGAGATGCATGACCCCGTGCAGGCAAAAAAGAAATTAACTGACAACCCTCCCTCTTATTCGGTCTGTCAGGTGGCCGCCCCACTGCCCACTGTTCCCAGTCCTCTAGCTGGACAGCCTTCAGCTCCAATGGCCCCCACTTGTAATTCAACCGGGGGACCAGCCAACCGCCCAGGGAACCTGGATCGCCAGGTCCTTGAGGCAGAGATGGAGCGTGGGAACGCTGATTTGGAAGATCTTACTGAGATGTTAAGTCTCTGTCCTGTTCACTATACTGGTCAACAGGACGCCAATGGCCACAACATTGTGGAGTACAAACCCCTGCCTTATAACTTGCTTATGGAACTCCGCAAGGGGATCCGGGACATGGGTCTTGGCAGTCCCTATGTCCAAGGGCTTTTAGAGGCCACCATGAGAAATCATCTCTTGGTCCCAGAGGACTGGAAAACCACCATACGTATGCTCTTAACTCCAGCACAGTATGTGGTATGGGACAGTGAATATCAGCAGTAATGTCAGATCCGGGGTCTTCAGTCTGGAGGGCAATACACAGCAGAGCAACCCTATGGATGTGGTTTCTTTGCCCCGGTAAATCAGCAAATTGTTCTACCTGAGGCCACTCTTCGGGTCTCCTCTGAGTGTGCTTTTCGTGCATTGCAAAAAGTCCCACCTACTGGCACTCCCTTGCAGTCCTTTTCCTCCATTCACCAAAAGGCAACTGAGCCCTACCCGGATTTTATTAATCGCCTGCAACAAGCATTAAAGCGCCAAATTGACAATATAGAGGCACAGGCTGAATTAATGCAAAAATTGGCCAAGGAAAATGCAACTGCCGAGTGCCACCGGGTTATACAGGGTCTCGGAAGGAATCCCAGTCTTTCAGAAATGATTCAGGCATGTCAAGATGTTGGGGGGCCTGCTCATCAGGCTGGTTTATTAGCAGCAGCACTTCAGAAAGGCCAAAAGCCCCAAGGAAAGTGTTTCAATTGCGGGAGAATGGGGCATTTTCGGGCAGAATGTCGGGACCCGGGTGGGGGTGCCAGGCGGGGAGGTGGTAAAATTCTTCAAGCCATGGTGCAAAGCCTAAAACTAAGTGTCCAAAATGCGGAAAAGGCTTTCACTGGGCCAGAGACTGTCGTTCGGGAAACTACCAATCGGGCCCCTCTCTGGCCCCGGCTCAAGCAGAGACTTACTCTCCCGGCTTGGAGCCACTTTAACTTTTGATGGCTAACTCCACTGCCCTGCCCTTGCACTGGCTCACAGACACCCCAGTATGGGTGGATCAGTGGCCACTGCCACAGGATAAGCTCACTGCTCTGGAAAGTTTAGTGAATGAGCAGTTAGCTGCAGGTCATTCAGCCCATGGGCTCCCTGCAATGTGGCACGCCCAACCCAAATTTAATTCCAGCTGATTTCCAACTGTTTATTATTGATTTGAAAGATTGCTTCTTTACCATTCCCCTGCACCCACCAGACCAGCAGTGCTTTGCACTCACAGTCCCAGTGTTAAATGACGCTTTCAGTGGACTGTCCTTCCTCAAGGCATGCTAAATTCACCTTCTCTTTTGTCAGTATTTTGTTGACACAGCTCTCAAATCCTTTTGTCTGGCTCATCCCTTGGTTCCCCACTCACTTTTCCAAGCCCCTAACCTTGGTAGCTCTGCTCTGCTCACAGGGCAGGCAGCACGTCTTAGAACGTGCTGGACAAGATTTAGTAAAAATAGTTTTTCTTTTTTCTAAGCAAGATTTTGAAACTTCTGTCGTATCTCCTCCTAATCTCATTTCTGATTCACTGTATGTAGTGAAGCTGCTTAATTCTCTCTCTTCTAGGAGCTCACCTGGCTCTGCGCATAGACTCTAATCTGCTTAGCTTGTTTCTCACTTTGCAAAAGCTGTTAGCTAGCCGCACTCCGAAGTTTTTTTGTTGCCCACTTTAGAAGTCACAGTTCCCTTTCTGGCAATTCTGGCAATTTGAGGCAATTCCTGTGCTGATGCTGCTGTACACTTGCTTTCCTATGATTCCACTGAAAATCACCTGGTTTGTCCTCAGAATGTTTGTGCTCTGACAGCCGATTTTACACTTTTTCTCTCTCTGAAGCACAGCGCATTGTTTCTGCATGTTTCTACTGACACCTATTGTTATCCATGTAACCCCTCAAAGGGGTGAAATGGCAAATTGCTCTGGCTGACTTTGTGGGGGAAACTGCTTATCCTCTCCCCCCTCCTCACTTTACTCTGATGCAATCTGTACCCTGTAGCCTGATCTAAACAAATAAAAACAGGGGAATTTCCACCTGCTTACCACCAGGCCGTGGCCTGAGTTTTATTTACTGTTAATCAGCTTAATGTTACCTCTGGAGCTGATCATGCCCCAAATACTGCTTTTGACCGACATTTTCGGTCTGGTCCACCTTTGCCCCATCCTCCGGCTGGGTCTGGTCCCTTTGCTAACCTGGGGGAGAGGGTATTCCGTTTTGTCTCCAACAGGTCCACTGTGGGTTCCTGCAAAGTGTGTTCGCCCCAGTCATGGCATGGCGCAGCATCAACAGTTCCAACCCCCTGCCCGAGGTGACGATGTCCGCCTGTCAGAAACACAGAACCCGTTCCAGTCCTGGCAGCCCTGGCAGAGGGCACCTCCAATAACCTGGGGAGCTGTCAAGCAGACCACCAACAGAGCACAGCGCCTCCTGATGGAGCAGGGAAAGGAACAGACCCCAGAGAATCTTTTTGCTGCAATTTGTGCGGTTATAACTGCAAATTCTACTCTCACCATTCTGTTTTGCCTTTGCTTGCCCTCCCTCCTACTGGGGGGAGCTGTGAGCCAGCTGCCAACAAACTCCTTCTCTAAGCCACGTTGCAGAACCGCGCAGCAATTGACTATTTGCTCTTGTTACACCATCATGGTTGTGAAGAACTGGACAGTATGTGTTGCTTCAATCTCACTGACAACTCCAAGGCGGTCCATCGTCAAATCTAGAATCTGCATGCCCTGGCAGAGTCCATCAAACAAGATATCCTGCCTGCCTGGTGGGCAGCTCTCTGGAGCTGGATCCCCACTGGGTGGTTGGGCCAGATTATTCAATATTGTGTGTTGTTTGCTGTATTGGGAATTGTATTTTGCTGTGGTTTACAATGTCTCTCTAGCCTGTGTCAACTTTGCTGGTTAGCTACCCCAAAGCACTCAGCCTACCCCATGATAACTTTCGGATGCCAACAGACCCGGTTCTGGCCAGATCTCTTTGACGACACATCGAATGAGAGATCTGGTACAGAGACCTGGCCTGCCTACTCTATGCCCACAGACCCGGTTCTTGCCAAATCTCTTTGACGACACATCGAATGAGAGATCTGGTACAGAGACCTGGGCTGGACACCCCCCCTTGCATTAAAAAACAAAAAAGAGTGGGATGTAGGGAAGATCTGAGGCTGGAATGCTAGCCGGGTCAAAGTCCACGTTTCTCCCCCCTTTCCTGCTACACAATGAACAATGGCAAATCCCTTTGGCTACTGGCAAATCCCTTTGGCAAATAACAGACTATCTCCTCATGTTAAAATCCTTATAATGATTCTCTCACTGTACTGTGTATTAAATGCTGACGTAGCTGTCTGTAACTGTGTTGCAAGACTGTCAGCAGGCTTGAAATAAACCACGACTGCTCATGTTGGGCAGACTTGGGTTGTTCTCCTTCCAACTCACTTGTCTTGTGTGCAAGTCCTTCATCAAGGAGATTGTAAGCCGCTCTGAGACTCCGGGTAGTGAAGAGTGGGGTATAAGTCCAATCTCCTCCTCCTCCTCCTCTTCTTCCTCTTCTTCTTCCTTCCATTTCTATGCTTTAAGCCTCTGCTGAAGAAGCAGGATGTTTTTTCCTGCAGGCTGCAGTGGCAAGCCTACGTCGAACCCTTCCCCGGCTATGAACTTGGGTAGCAACCATTTCAGAGCCTCTACTTCCTTGTTTGTAAAATGGGGATCCTACCATATGTACGGAAAAGGAAAATGAGCCTGAATATAAGGTACCCCCAAAAATGTTATACACAAAATGATCTTTACTATTGGACATAACTGTAATTGTTATAACTGTAGTTATTGGACATATTTGCCGTAGTTCTGTCAGAGCTGTTTTCTCAAGGGCAGTTCTCGAGCAAACTCTCTCAACCCCGCCTACCTCACAGGGTGTCTGATGTGGGGAGGGGAAGGGAAAGGACTCTGAGACTCCTTTGGGTAATGAAGGGCCTGGTATAAATCCAATCTCTTCCGCCTCCTCCTCCTCCTCTTCTTCTCATGAGAATTTAAGGTGATTCCCTTTTTTGAATGGCATATCTGGGGGGAAACCTAGTCTTGGATTTGAGTGAACGGAGTAACAGTCTAGTTCTGTTTGTACTGCCGCAAGTAAAATGAGATAAGAAGCACTAAAAGTGGATTGTCTCCTTCTTCCCTTATGTTTAATTGAATGGAAAAACTCTATGGGAAGCATTTGTTTTAAAAAATGGCTGCTCTTCTCCACTTCCTGGCTTGCATTCTTGCACCCTGTCTGAATGCTGAGGGTGCTTTCTGAGTACTGTGTGCAATGATCCCTTATACGTATTTGAGATTTTTGTTAGCACTTGAGTCAGCAGCTTGGTTACCAAAGAAGGGCAGATGCCAAGAAAGGAAGAAAGGAAGCATGTATCAGGGAGACGCTGTAACCCAAGAAGACGTGGCAGTATGCTGAATGTATCTAATAAATTCTGCTGTTCAGAAGTCTTCCTTAAGCATGTAGAAGGCTGTGGTTACTTACAAAGATTTAGTACATATTGACCCAGATTAATCCAAAATCAATATTGACTTTGACAGATAATCAGGTTTAAGAGCTGCTCTTCCATAAAGTCAGCAGAACAAAAAAAAAAAGATTTCCCCCCCTGAGAATGCAGCCTATAATACTAGGTCACAATAAAGTAACAGCGACCGCTGAGTTTATGTGTACATAAGCAGTGTCTCAAGTTTGCCCAAAAGTACTCAGCCAAAGTGCTATTTCAAGCAATCACCATTGCCTTGTGAGCACCAAATGAGAATCCAGAGTAAGACTCCCCAATTCCTGCCCACCCACAGGTGTACAAGAGTAGCTTCTCTGCATTTGGCTGTTGCATTCCTGGAGGACGCTTAATACAGCTTCCACATTTTCTGGTCTACTGGAGGCAAAGCACTAGAGAAATCCTGGTTTCAGACAACTTGCCTTGAGTTAAGCCTAACGCTTGGTCAATGCATTGTTACATATGGATGAGAACCTGTTTCTCAGAGCTTCAACCCCATTTTATTTTCATGCATACATATAATTGGGGGTTTCAGGGTCTATTTGCTAGATTATTCAACTAAAGGTTTAGCTGAGAGATTAGTCAGGGACAGTTTGAATTGTTGAGATTCTAGCTGGTTGGGGGAGAATTTGGTTTTTTTCAAGGCTCTTTCAGTTCTGTTGGGTTGGAGTAGTGGGACACGGTAAATAAAATATTCATAGTTCTTTTATTTATAACAATGAAGATGAAATAACTCCATCGGAGAATTGTTGCTAGATCTCCCAACATTTCTTTAGCATTAACTGTTACAGGGGTCAGAGCTGGAGTGGTTTGGAGTTAGAGCTGTGTGCACATTGTTTCCCTGAGAGAAATTGTTCCCTCCCCACTTTCAGTTGCAACTAACCATGTTAGCCAAATTGCTTTAATTTATGTTTAGCAATCAGCGAAATACACGGGTTCTTGCCAACTATACCAGGGTCCCACTCCTCCCGGGAGTTCTCAAGGAAAGAGGCACGTGAGACGGATTCCAAGTTCAATGTTGTTTACTGGATCATGTAATCAAGCATACCAAAAACGTAATCACACACACAATCTTACAGGCCTAATAAAATAAAGAGAGAAAATAGCACTATTGCATGAGCAGGTATCGTTGGTGGGGAAAGCACATTACCTTAGATGCGTTGTCCGATGTCAGGATGAGTTGGATGGGGGAGAAAGGTACCAAAGCTATGGGGCCATGAGGCTTGAACCAGCAAGACCACGTGGTTCTCCTGGATCGCGAGTCCAGAGAGAGAAAAAGGGGTTCAAAGATGGAGGCAAGGGTTGGGGACAGAAAGCTGGACTGAAGGGTCAATAGGTTAGATAGAGGGCGATGGCTCAAGAGGCCGAGTGACTCTCAGTTTGGGCTTTTATTGGGGGTCTTGGGGCGGGCTTTGAAGACCACAACCCACTAACACACCTACTAGGCGGTCCGTCCCTCTTGGACCTTTCCATAGGTTAAAGGTGAACAAAGGGAGGAGGTCCAGGGGTTGGGCAGTGTAGCAAGAGCATGATCTCATCAGGAAACAGACACTGAGTCTGGGGTCCGATGACTCACCTGGCCATACCTATTGTTAGTTGATGGTCTTAGCCAAGTATCTGATGGCTGGCACATTAGTTGCTGGGCAGTTTAGTTAGCATAACTATCCAGATGTGGAGTGGGGAGTGGGGGTCAACCAGCGGATGTCTGACAGAAGGAAGCCTCATGGCAAGAGGAATCCTTTGTCTTTGTCTTGGGTGAACTGCTCAGGGTGTCAGCCTCCTGGCTTGGGCTGGAGCTGGCTCCTATTCAAGAAGAAAGCGCAAGACCCTACCACTGTTGGTGACACAGAGTTCAGACTTATGGATATGAAAATCCATAAGAGCACAGAAAGTGCCTTGCTAGCTAACAACCATGGTAGGGTTTTTTGGGTTTTTTAAAATTGTACCTGATTCTGCCCTCTACAAGGGTAATTACAGCTGTGCAGGGGAGTTCTATCACCGAAATAGTGCAAGGGGAAAAGGTTAACCCATCTACTCAGTGACTTCTTTTTGATATTAAAGAAAATGTAGAGAGATGTCAGTCTCCCATATAATGGCCCAGAAGAATAACTCACAGTTCAGTGGGGCGGAAATATTTTGCTATATAAAATGATGTCCCAAAAAAAAGGCATTTACACATAGATTTTGGTAATGTGAAGGTTTCTTTCGATGTAATCTGTTAAGTAATTTAAAAGCAGATTATCAACAAAGAATTTTTAATGGATCCATAGGGTTGCCAACTCAGGGTTTGGAAATCCCTGGATATTTGGGGGTGGAGCCCGAGGAGGGAGAGGTTTGGGGTTGGGAGGGACCTCAATAGGGTATAATTCCATTGAGTCTACCCTAAGCAGCCATTTTCTCCAGGGAAACCATTTTCTCTCTAGTCTGAAGTTCAGATGTAATTCCAGGAGATCTCCAGGTCCCACCTGGAGGTTAGAAATGTCGAATGGGTTGACAGTCCTGATTATATTAATTGGCTGGTTTTTATAGTAAAAAAGAGAGAATCCTACAGTTAGCCTGGAGAGTTCACATCTACTAGGCTATAAAAATCATATGAGCACATAAAAGCCGTTTTACAAATCCCTTTGTTTTCAGAGTATGCTCATTGTTTTTAATGAACATACTTTAGTGCAAGCAGGATGAGGAGTAATGCCTAAGTAGTCCTATCTTTATGAGGACAAGTCCCAAGAGATGTGGAGATTTAATTGCCCCGATAGATTTAACTCTTCTGGTTCCTTTTGTTCAGAGTCAGGGAGGCTTTTCCCTTTTCAAATACAATGTTGAGAAATCACTCCTCATTTTGGACTGCCCTAAAAATGTCCCTTATGGGGCAGAGAAGAATATGGCTTTTTATAAACCTCTCAGGGTTCTTCCTGAATTTTGACAGAATTAGTTTAAGTGCCTTCCTCCTTTGTTATCTCTTTAATAGATTTTTTTCCCCGGGTCTGCCTGTCTCAGTTTTCTGGGTCGAAAAGCTGCTTTCTCTCTTCTCGGGAACAAAGAAACAGCCCCTGTTTAACTTAATCAAATACTCTGCTCTTTCTGATAGAAAGAAAAGCAGCCAATTTACCTCTGAGCACTATTAAGTCTGCAACAAATTTCCTGTGTTTGGTTTATACGAAGCCTTTTTACATATGTCTAGCCTTTCTATTCTCTTCAGTTTCATATGAGGGAAACCATTTAAAAAGATCTTTGCACAATATGTATTTCAGCTGCAAACCTTTCTCGAGTCTTCATTATCTTTTGTTTTAAAATTGCAGCAGGGCTTCCCACTCCCCCAACTCATTTCTAGGCTTCACTATAAAAATTGTTATCAAAGCCAGTATTTTTTTCACGTAGCCTCTCCAAAATCTTTTCTTCCTCTGATTTTAAAAGGAGAACAAAGTATTATTAAATTTAATTGTAGTTTGGCCTGATACTTGACCCCTCAGTAAATACAGTGTAAATCTCATGTTGAGCATTTCTACTATGTTTCTCCCTGGGGTGTGACTGTTCATCATCCCTCAAATGGGGGGGGGGGGGGAACACCACCACTCTTAGGATCACTTCAAACATTATATTGCAGCAAAAAATGCTATATATTCTGACTTATACAGCACAGTTAATGAGAAGGCCCCTTCTAGAGCTGCATAAGCAAAAAGGCAGATCCGTGCCCCAAGGAGCTTATAATCAAATGTTGACCAAAGGAGGGGAGGGGAGGGCGTGACTGAGGGCAGGTGTAGTGATAAGGCTTTGTCTGAGATGGGGAAGTGGATTTCAGAGGACTTTTCACATCAGAAAAGCCGCATCATTCATCACATGTGTGAGCTGCACATTTGTCTGTTGCGTTGCATGTACATGCCCTGGAAAGCTTCCCAGTACACACAGTAATTTTGATTGTAACTGGGTGATGATGTTCCTGTTCATCATTTACACTCGCTTCTGACAGGGAGATAGATTCCCATCTGGCTGCATCATGATAATCACTTGAGCTCACTGAACTTTCAGAAAGCACCTTTGCACACAGAGGGAATGTGCAGTCACTTCTAGAGTTACCAGTCATCGTGGTGTTTCCAGCCATCCGTGGACTTCCCGATTTTCCCCGTCCTGCTGCATCCCTCACCTCCTCCCCATTTTGTTCTTCGGTGTCAGCAGACTTTTGGGAATATTAGAGAGGGCATAATGGGGGGGGGGTCTGCAATGGGAGGAGGAATCAGTGGAAATTTTTGCCCCATCTTCTGCAAATGGAAATCATTTGGTTGGAGGCACTGCATGGCTGGATATACCTGTGTTTATTCATGGTGTGAGTTGAATCAAGGTTAAAGTGGATAAAGTGAAATATAATGGAAGGATAACCATTTCTGTTTTCTTGAGAATAGAATTAGCCCTTCACTTGTGTTTCCTTAGATTTTGTCTCTCAGAGTTCTTAAGGTACCCATTTCAACAAGCAGATTTTTAATCAAACGTTTTACTCTTGACTTGGGCAGCATCTCCTCCAGTATGGACCTACTTGACATCTGAGATCTTTGAATGTTGAGGCAAGATAGGCTATCTAACCCAAAATAGAGTAAATTTTTGTTCCTGCCCCAGAGCTTTCTCAGGAAGTTTGCTTGTCTCCCTCCCTGTTCTTTTTCAAAGGCAAGTACAACTTTTTTATTTCATTGTGCTTACGAAAATTAGTATTTATTCCTCTGTGAAATTTTATTAATTTTTAAAAACATATTAAAGGGTTTTGTTGGTTTTATATTTTAAAACCACTTTGTAAATGGTTTTTAAATGGAAAATGAGAGAGAGAGACATTTTAAGGTGTTTATTTTTCAGGACAATCCTAAGAACACTTACTCAGAAGTAAGCTGCATTGAATAGAGATGACTAGGATTCTGAGTAGACCTCCTTAGGATTGTTCTGTTTGTCATCTAAAGCCTGTATGGAATATTCCATGATTAGTCATTTATGTTTGACTCAGTGATTAGTCATTTATGTTTGACTCAAATGAATTAATGCTACAGTGATGAATTGTTACAGTAAAGTGTCGCCTTCATACAGAGAAAGTGTTCGCATGAAAACAAACTTATTAAAAATATATGAAAATGCTCTTCATATAATGCAATGAGAATTATTTGAATAACAAAGCAAGTAGAAAGGTGGCTTATGGGAAACCAGTAGGTATTTGCTCTGTGTATTTTCTGTTGGTATGTCTGTATACTGGATAAAGAAATCATATGCATTCAGTGCTCTTCATGCACTGTTATGTAATATGCGAGGAGAATAATTTCTGTTTGTGAAGCTGGATTTGTACATGCATCTGTTTTTAGAACAAACCTTTATGCTGTTAAATACATGTAGTGAAACTTTTAAATGGCACTTCCTGGTAAACTCATGTCTTTTGCTTGTAGATTTTGAAGTGTCATACGTTAATAATTAATATGCAATTACAATTGTAAAGGGTTGGGTTTTTTTTTACAATGGGCACAGTTCAACAACTTTATATTTCTGTTTTATTGCTGGGTTTCCCTGTCTTTACCTGCTGCACTGACTGATGTTTAAAGAGTCTTGATACTTTTAGCGTTGCTGTTTTTTAATGCAACACAACTTGTCACTTTAGTCGTGGGAAGTGTTGCTATGGCTCTTGCCTTTATTCAGAATTATTCAGAATTAGCTAGGGAATACAGATTAAAAGGAACTATCTTCATTATCTTGATTTTACACATAGTACTGTTATCTGTCTTTATTAAAAGGCTATGTGGTCTGATTCTAAAAGATATTGTACTACTGGACACTGAAAGGAAAATCACAAAAAGTGCTCGTTTTGCACCAAGGAAGGGAGCTTATTATGAATGATCAAATGAATGAACCTTTGCAAATGTTCCTAAGCAGGGTGGTAACTTAACTACCATCACTACAACTTTTAAAATTTTCCATTAATCTCACACAAAACCCCCTTGAAACTGATGCACGTTGCACAATAATTAAATATGGAATTTATTTTTAAATGAATGCAAAACACAGGGAAGGAAAATATGAATTAACTCCCAGATAATTCAAGGACTTGCATCTCAAATGCTATATATATCCTGAAGAAAGCACAGCTAGAAAGGTAGGAGGGTTTTTTATTAACCATGTGGGTGGCCCCCTGGGTTGATCTTTGTGAAATCTGGTTGCATGAGCCTTTTGTTAATTGTGCAGTGTGAGTATAGCTCCCTCTTTTGGTTTCTGCCCAGAGTTGCATTCTTGGATGTTGTTCTAGGGGTGTGCTGTGGGTATTTTCCAGTGCAATTCTAAACAAAGCAAACCCCACTAAACCCATTGACTTAGATGAAATTCGAAAGGTGTAACTCTGCTTAGGATCGCACAGTTGGGCACTAACTTTGTTTCACTGAGGATCAAAAAGTACAAAGGCTCTGGAGTAGATGTGCAGCTTTGACTGCAGTCTGGGATTTTTGCCCTTGTAGTCCACTGTGGATGGGATGTGAGAGATGCACAGCTTTGTTGTGTTGGCACTTGCCTGTTTGTCTTGGCAAGCAGAAATGGCAAGAACTCGAGTGATTGTCACTTGTCACTTGTCCTGGGTTGGAGGAGAAAGGGGTGTGAGGGACTGGATCACAGGGCAAAATGAGCCCAGGGGCAGGATGAAGCTTTCCCAGCTGTTTTCCTCAAACTGTAGAACTCTCTGCTCCAGGAAGTCCTCCTGGCCTGTACAAGGGGTCAAGGTGCTGGAGTGGTTACAGTGACAGAAGGAGATCCAGCTTCCAACCCTTCTCTTGCTATGAAACATAACAGGTGACTGTGGGTCAGTCACTCTCACAGCCTAATCTACCTCGCAGGTTTGTTGCGAGAATAAAATGGAGAAGAGAGAACCATGTATGCTGCTCTAAGCTTCTCAGAGGAAAAAGAATAATAGAAATGTACTAGATGGCGTTCTTTGCCTTCCAATGCTCTGTGAGGGCCTTTTTATTTCACACAGTTAACCAGAAATGGATCATTGTTTCTTCTGGTCTTGTTCATTGATGCTTTACTGCTGTCTTCTTCTGCTGTCCCTTTTATCACCTCCACTTTTGATTACTAGTTTTTTACTAGAAACTGTTTTTACTAACAATTGTTGAGCAGTGGCTTCTCCCCCACGCCCATTGTTGGTTCCTATAACAATATCAGATCCAATTATAAACCACCCAAATCACAGAGTCTCACAACAACAATCACTGGCCAGAACTGCTGCTTAGAGTGCTGTTCAGTTAGTGGAAATAACTGCCTCCCCAGCACATCCCTGCTGGATTCAGTGGAAACAGATGCAGCTGGGGCATTCGCCCATCTCATCCCTGGCTCTGAAATGGGGAGCTCTAAATGCCATCTCTGGTCTGAACATCAAAGTGAGTTGAGAGGGAAAAGTGTTCTAAACCTATTTTTTAGAACATTGGATAGTGCAGTGAATGGAACGCTGGACCTGCAGAGGTGTTTGAAGTCTGCAACATACACAACCTACGCACTTCGATGGACTCAGAAGGGTGTAACTGTGCTTAGGATGGCACTGTCAGTCAGTCCATTGGCGAGGTGAATCAACAGAAAACATTTTGACTGATGAATAAGATGCCCTTGATTTATTCAGGCAGCAGATTTTTAAAGTTCCTTGTTACAAGCATTTTTTACCAAATAAAATGCAAAAATTCCACACCAACTTCAAAGAGGCTTCCCCCTTTGCCTGACACAAAGGAGGAAATGTCCTGTAAAATGAGGACTTCTAGGGTACTTTTTGTGCCTTTAGACAACACAGGCTTGGGTATTTCCCCCCAGAACTTCAATTTTTATCAATATTTATATGCATACAGATTCCAGAGATTGCTCTTGAACCTTTGCAGAGCTCTTATCTCTGTCTGTTAACAAGAATCCTGAGAGGGCTCCAAAGGCAGGCTACTGTGGGAAGAGGGGCCATGCCTGAAGAGTGGCTCTAATTGGATGATAGCCTGTTCCCTCATGCTCAATATTGGTCATTTATATTTTTTAAATCCCATCCTGGCTCCAAGAAGCAGAGCAAATGGAGATGGTTCCCCCTACTTTTGTCCTCACAACAACCCTGTGAGGAAGGTTTAGTCCAAAAGCCTATGATCATCCAGTGAGATTCATGTGGAGTTTTGTACCAGGTCTCTTCCCCCCATCCCTATTATTATATCCTAACCACTACATTACAACCCCTCTCCTTTATAGTTAAGTATGGTGTAGTGATAATAAGAGTGGTTGGTAGTGTTCAGGGGGGTGGGGGCACCATCAGGTGCTGCCATGGCATCACTTCTGGGAAAACCCAGAAATGACATCATGCCTCTCTAAGAATTGCTGGAAACTCTCTGGTAAAACTAGCAATTTCTAGAGCAGACAGATGTCTCTTCTGGGTTTTCCCAGAAACTTATTGATGATGGCTAATTTTTTTTTACATTACTTCTTTTTCACTGGCTGCAGGAGTGGTGGCAGAAAACAGAAGAAGGGAACCAGGGAGCCCAGGTTTGAATCTCCACTTTGTCATGGAAGCTCCTGGGAGCCCTTGGACCAGCTGCACACTCTCAGCCTCACCTCCCTCACAGGGCTGTTGTAAGGATAAAATGGAACAGAGGAGGTCCCCCTTGTAGTTTTGAAGCTTTCTACTATTTGAGGAAGCAGGGAGGGCGCGACATGACTTTAATTTTAAGCCAGTTTAGCCTCAATCACTTTGCTGAGAGACTGTCTCAGGTTAAATCCATGTGCTTTGCCAACCCAGAGTGTGTCTCAGGCTGACAGAATGTTTACCCAAGGAAGCAGCAGCATTGGCTGGGTAGGCCGGTCCGGAGAGTGATATTTCTTGACCATGACGGGGAGCTGGAACAGACATTCTCCATGTGCTGCAGCTCCCCTTGTTAATAACTCCTGCTGTAAGTAAACATGCCCGACCTTTTTTGACAGTAGCTAATAACACTGAGGGAACATCAACAGTGTTATAATTACCCTCCAAAAATATGGCCATGTGTAGGTGACCTCGCTTTAAGTCAAGGCTAGATTGAAAGCAGCAGCCTAGAAAGGAAGGACTGGGCAGCTTTTAACCAAACCCCTGTGCGATACATCCTCCCTGTCAGGATGTTATAACCCAAACAAACTCCTGGAAGGTTTCAAGGTTTGGGGGACTGGAGGCTAGGTAATCATCAACCCCTAGAGACAGCTCTGGACCATTCGCACATTACATTTCCCTGTTTCTGATGAGGATGCTTAGTCCTCGTTTCCCTCTCCCCCCTCAGCTGAGATTTTAGAAAGGAGCCTCCAGCCGACTGGCTTTTAATTATTGTTTTCAGTGACTTCTTTTCTCAGGAGTCTGTCCTTTGCCCGGATCCTTCAGTGACAGCCTGTGTAGTGAGTGAAAGACGCTCCAGTCTCCAAGGGAACTGCCAGAGCTATGAGACGCTACTCCTGCCACATCGGGGACTCTCTTTTGCTATTACTGTTTTCACAACCTTGGCTTGATCTGCGCCTTGGGTGACAGCTGCTTGTTTAATTGGTTGTTGCTGACATTCCTTCAGGGAGATCGCAAATGAAGAGGCTGAGCCCAGAGACAGAATATTGTATGTCCTCCTTCAGTGCTTTGGTAGGGGCCTGACAGTTGCCTTCCTTATTCCTTCTGGTCCTGCGTGAATGTATTTCCCTCGTGCGGCGCTTGGGGGTGGGAAAGCAGCAGCAGCAGAATTTCATAAATCATACTGCGGCTCATAAAAAATGATGCGATCACACAGGCCAAAGATACAGGATTCAAACGGAGACCTAGGTGTGTGGGTGGTGTGGGCGGCTGTGGGGAGAAGGCTTCCTGAGGCGGACGAAGCAAACAGGCCCACCTTTTCATTATGATTCCAATATCTGCGTTATCACAAAAGCTTGGCAGTTCTAATGGCAAAGTGATGTCACGGCATCAGGCATTTTAAGAAGTAATAAACCTTTCCTGAATACTGGGGTGAAGCGTATTAGGATTCAATCCCTGAATTCATTAGTAAAATCAAATAGCGTGTGGTGGGAATATATATTCAGACATCTATTCAACGTAACTTGATTCTCCACTGACGGGAATAACCGCCGGCAAGCGGCTCTCTCCTGCCGCAGCTCTCCATCCATCGTGCAGCCCACTCTGCCCTTTGTGTTTCTAACCCTGTAGATTTGCATATCATTTTAGATTTGCATATTTTAATTTTCAGGCTTGCTTGTATTTCACAGTTGACAGGTCTGTGTTGCTTCCACATCACCACACGCACACATGCACATTAGTCCCAGATACAGAAGTTAACAAAAGGCAGAGCACGCTCAAAATCCAGAAATCAAACATGGTTCATTTATTGTCGTTAGGGGAACAGTGGTTCTGATGCTGGTGCCAGGTAGGTTACAAGAGCTGAGGGCTCGCGCGTCCTGCAGCTGGACACTTTCCCCTTTAGCCTGGAGGCAGTAAGTCATGGCAAATGGGTTGTGTGAGGGCTTTACTGTGTTTGCACAGAACAGTTGGGTGTCCCTTTGCAAGCTTTCCAAAATATATTACAGGGCATTCAGCTGGGCCATGGTGGAATTCCTGCATGATGGATTCATCATGTGCAAACTACAATCCAGGTTTAAAAACACAAAGCAGATGGGTTTTTTTCTCCTTCCTTTTCATTTTGCCACTTCTAGAGCAGGCCTGATACCTGAGCTATCATCTTTTTTTAAGTTAAAAAAAATTGCTTGGCTCACTAAACAATAACTCTCAATTACTGGCTGACAGTGGCCCAAATACTAAGCTCAGGACTGCTAACTGGTCTGGAGAAAAATGTGCTAGTCCTTTAATAGCAGCTTAAGGGGATATTAACTACCAGGCAATATTATTTACTCCCATGCCATCAAAATCTTCAGCTTCCCATTTCTGCAGATTAAGGGACAGGGCATTTTTCTCTAGGTCTGTTGGCAACCCTACTTAGGCTGAAGAAAGTTTCTCCAGCCTATGGCAACTTCCTCCAATGTAAGGGGGGGTCTTCTGTTGGAGGAAGAGCCCCCTCAGTTGGAGGAAAACTCCTTGGGCTGGAGGAAGGCTTCCAACTGTGTTTAGTGGAGGGGTGGGATACAGGCCAGGAGGTGCTTTGTAGGGCTCTCAAGCTCTGTGGGGCAATGTACAGGACTAAAGGATCCAACACAGAGTGCCACTCTCAGGGAAGGCCACGCAGCATGCTACCATTCTTATTCTGTGTGATGTTCAAGATTCTGGGGAAACATGTCTAGGAAGAGCACTGAATCAATTGCATGCATCACAGCAAATTTTAAGACATCTTTGACAGAATTACCCATCTGTGATCTTGGATCCCAGTGGAATTCTTACATGATATATAGCAACTTACCAGATTGTTTGTTTTAAACCAGCAGGACACCCCCTGCCCCATACTTAATGATCTTCTGAACTTCTTTGGCTGCGATCAGATGGCAGGCTTGGTGTTGTCTGGCCACACCTCTAATCTCTCCAGATTATTTGTTCCAGAGAGGGAGTGACCAGACATGCTACCCTTCTTTTTTCTAAAAAAACAAAACAAAAACAAAACCCTCTACTTTGCTCATGTGCAGAACTGCTTATTTGCCATGGGCGAATATGCGGTTATGCACATATCGCTAACTGAGAGGGCAGCCAGGGAGTGGAAGGAGCGCAGATCAAATGTCTTGAGTGTGCAGTGGGGTGATTAGGGGGCCAGAAATGCGTGGTGGGGCAGTTTGAGATGTAAATACTGAACTTTCTCTGGTTTCAAGAAAGTCTGGGGTGAGGACGGGGGGGGGGGAATGACTGGGGAATGGAATGGAACAGAAGACAGTCTGGGTGCACACATTAAATCCAGTAGGGAGAAGGGATGACATCGGACCAAACAGCCCATCTGATCACACCCATAGATGCCCCCAAATCTTCTCAAGCATGTATTCTGGAAACAAAATCTGGAGATTCAGATTGTCACACTGTTTTACAAAGTAGTGATGCATTTCACAATAGGGTTGCCAGCTTCCAGGTGGGGTCTGTAGTTCTATCAGAATTACAATGGATCTCCAGACAGCAGAGATCAATTCCACTGGAGAAAATGGCAGCTTTGTAGTGTGGCATTACATACCTGCTGAACTCCCTCTCCATCCGAGATTCTGTCCTCTCCAGGCTCTGCCCCCAAATCACCAGGAATTGCCCTGCCCAGCACTGACAACCCTATTTCAGGGATTGCCCCAAAGAATCCTGGGAACTGTAGTTTAAGGGTTTGACACTTCTCTGCAAGAAGGTCCTAAACCTCTCACTGAATGGTGTTTCCCGAGGTTCCCTGGGGAGAAGGAATAGCTGTTGAACCAGTTCAAGACTGTAATGAAAGTATCCCCTAACTACCAGTTTTGCCAGCTCTTTGCTGTAAATGATAGGAGATCAAGAGAGATAAAATAGTTCACAAGAGTCAACAATGAACCAGCCCAGTTTAGAAGCCATCCTCCCTCCCTTTAAAGTAAAGAATGTGCCATTCCGAATATCAGCTTTGACACAGCAATGATAATGGAAACGGTCCTGTGTTAGAGGAAGAACAATGCCCCACAGTCCCCATTCTGCAAAGCCATACTGTAACATGATTCAGGGTCCGTCCTGCTTCTTTTCTGCAACGACTCTGGGAAAAAAACACAGCTTATCGCTGCTCCTGCTCTGCCACACGGTGAAACCAGACACTCTCCAAAGGGGCCCCAGGACAAAGAATGGAAAGATTAATAAGAATATTGCTCCGTATTCAGGGGGTAGTCATGGGTTACCTTGCCGTCGGCTCACGTTACCTTTGAGCTTTCAGAAAGACCCCGTCTTCAGCAATAGTAGCCCAGCTTTTGTACGAGTAAAAGTGAGGCTTGAAGAGGCCTTGGGAAAAGTCCACATTTGCTGCTCTTTTCCTCACAAAGGCATAAAAATGAAGTGAAATGAGCATCTGTGACAAACCTATCTGAGCCTGTTCTTCTTAGATGTGGGTACTCAGCAGTGCAGAGACTTTTAGAAATACATCCCAATAAGCAGAGACAGAGAACTTGTCACACGTGGTCTAGAACACACATATGGAAGGTAGTTTCAGAGGGTAGCCATTTTGCTCTACACAAATCTGACGAAGGGAGTTTTGACTCTCAAAAGCCTCTGCCTCAAAAATCTTGTTGGCCTCTAAGGTGCTGCTGGACTCAAAGCTAGCTCATGTGTGGAAGAATGTCCCATATACACAATATGGCGCACATTGTGAGGCATCCATTTTCAGTCACGCTTTATTACCTCATGCGCAAGACTGTCCTTTCCTTATGACTTCCGTCCATCTCTATTGCTGCACAGAAGATTCACGCACCCTTTGTCTACTATACGAGGGTGTGCAAAATGTTAGGCTTCTTTTTTTTATTGTTCCAGGGAGAGAAGTCCCAGGGTCCCCAAGGTTTGGACACTGTAACTGCTAAACATTTGCCTGAGGCAATCTGTGCCCTGACTGTGTTTAAACTGAGCTCCTGGCCAGTATGCTGACTGCCTGGACTACAGACCCCGGCATGTACTAAAGCCGCTCACAGAGGAAAGCTGACCCTGTTCAAACAAGGCGCTAAGCACATGGAATGCTGCATGTATGTTCTGCGTGTGGCAAAGTGTCACATTTAGCCCAGTTCATATTGCAGACACACTATCATTCTCTCTAGAGCTCAATGATTCCAGCTGTCTGAACAGGGGAGATTTTTCTGTGACTCCTGTGTAGTTAGATGGGAAGGAAACAGAGGTGTGCACAAAATTCTTATTCGTCTTTACTTTCAGGTTGTTTTGTTCATTTACAATGTATTACTTTGTTATTAGGTATGGCTCTTTTCTTTTTGCTCTTTGTTTCAATGGAAAACACATCTCTAGCTGTGACTTTGGTTTTTTTGTTATTGTTATTGTTGTTTTTGTTTTTGGTTTTTTGCTTCTGCTCTGTTTGGATGAAATTCTGGTGGACCACACCCCTCACTCAAGATACCCTTCCTGACAAATTCCAGGCAGGCAGGAGGAAAGCCTCGCTGATAACATCCTGGCTTGCGCAGCAGTCGCAGACACCAGGCAGAAGGACAGGTAGAGCTGTACTTGGTACACTCGAGAAAATGAGATAGCAGGCAGAGTGGATGCAGATGCTTGCATTGGTCAGTAATACACAGTAATACACAGTGATACTGAATGCAGACAGATCATATCAAGAGGATGAATGGAGTGGAGAAAACCTTGGGTGTATATATTAAGTGATGTCAAGTTGCTTCTGACTTATGGGCCGCGGTCACATGGCCCTTTAATGAGGGAGGAATGGCTGTTTCTTCCCGCATTTAAAGGGACCGTTCACAACGGCTGTGGCTAGTCCCGCGCCGAAGCGGGCTCAAATGCGGGTTCCTCCCGCATTTTCCGACCTTGGGGAAATCAAGTGTTTTCCCGGGAGTCATGTGAGGAACCTGCATTTGAACCATCTGGACAGCCCTCTCTCACAATCATTGCTAGAGAGGGCTATCCAGATGGTCCCGTCCTCCTTCCCCCCCCCCTTTTACACTTGGGCGCTTGCGCCCAAGTGTAAAAGGGGGGGGGAAACCCAAACTTACCAGGCAGCCGGTGGGGCTCGGGGAAGGGTGCCTCCCCCCCGCCACTGTTGCTGCTCGCCGCCGCCGCCATTGCCACCACCGCTCGCCTCCTCCTCCACCTCTTCCATCGGTGCACGCCTCCTCCGACACTGCTGTTACTGCTGCTGCCTCCTTTGCCTGCCGGGGTTGGGATGTGTAAACATCCCAACCTGAACTAAAAAACCGCAGCCCCTTTAAGTCCGGTAGGGCTCCCGGACTTAAAGGGCCATGTGACTGCGGCCATGGTGACCCTATGAATTAATGCCCCACCTACCTCACAGGGTGTTTGTTGTGGGGAGGGGAAGGGAAAGGAGTTTGTAAGCTGCTCTGAGACTCCTTCAGGTAGTGAAGGGCAAACGGAGGGCCATAGCTTCTTTGTGTTAGAGAAAAATAGTCCAAATGCTTAAATGTTCAGCGTTTCAATGGATCTTTGCTTCACTGGATAGGAGACGTTTCCTTTCGTTTAAAAATGCTTTATTTCTAAAGGTTAAGGATCACAGGAGAGCTACAAAATAAGTACATATTAAGAGCTACATTTCTATGTCCTCCTCTGTACAAGACATGGTGAGAACACAATGGAGAATCTCCTTCTTCTTGACCCCTAAAAGTAAGTCACCTTTATACAGTAACCAATCAACACAAACATACCCCTTTACTTTCCCGGGCTTTTCTTACATTGGCTGCCTGCCAGGTTTCCCTTCCAGGTCAGTCTAAACAGTAGCACTGAAGGTAAACAAGTTAACCCTATAATGACTGGAATGTCAGATCTTGCTAACACATACATTTCCAACACTTTGATTGAGTCTGTCCATCTCATTTTGGGTCTTCCTCTTTTTCCTGTTGCCTTCAACCATTCCTAGCGTTATTGTCTTTTCCGCTGAGTCTTGTCTTCTCATAATGTGGCCAACAGCAACACTGTACTTCACTCACATTGTAGAAAATCTCTCTCTCTCTCACACACACACACACACACTAACAGTTACAAAGCAATAGCAAAGCAAGCACCAGAAGAACCCATAAATAGGGATGGACATGAACTGGCTCACAAACTAAAGTTTGTGATGAATTTTGGGCAGTTCATGGTTCATGAACTGAAGTTTGTGGAAGGTCAACCGACATGAACTTTCCATGAACTTTTAAGCAGTTCATCCTGGTTCGTAAATGGGTACATTTCCAGACAATCTCCGCTCAATCAAAATGTTTACCAGACTTCAAAGAAACCAGGAAGGGGGGGGGGGATGGAATTCTCCAGTCTGTGCTTTTGGTGTGGTGTAGCTTGCAGGGGGTCCATTCTATACACTTTTGAACCTGTGCCTGACATTTCCCCAAAAAGCACTTTCCTGGAGGCATCTTCTTTGGAGGGTCATAACTCAGACCCCCTAAATCTAATCTGCACAGAACTTGGAGGGCACATAGAGGAGCATCAGGGGAGGGCCCCTGCGAGTTTGATATCGCTAGCTTGCACAGGGTCCAATCTATACACTCCTGAACCTGCACCTGTTATTTTCCCAGAAACCACTTTCTTTGGGGCAGCTTCTTTGGGAGGCTTTAACTCAGACCGTAAATTCAATCGTCAGCAGACTTGGAGGGCAAATAGAGGAGAATCACCTGGAGATCCCCTGCAAGTCTGGTGTCTCTAGCACACCCGGGGGGGGGGGGGGGGGGGATGCTCTACAATGTCATGAACCTCATAAACTAAACTGGTTCATTTGACACCTAAAATTTTGTGACAGTTTGTGGCTCATGAACTGAGCACGCCACGAACCATTAACCAAAATGAACTGCATTTTCCTGCCTACCCATAAAGACACCACAGCAGGGTCAGACAAATTTGTTTGTTTAATTCTATTTATTCCCCACCCTCCCTACCAAGGCAGGCTCAGGGTGGCTTACACAAAATGCATATATAAATACAGTTAAAATCCATCATTTAAAAAATCCATCATGAAACAATCAAACCATAAATATGTCAATTATCCTAAAATTCCTTTATCCTAAAGTGGTGGAACAGTATTCAGATAAAGTGCGAGAGCAGAAATTTCACAGCTGAACAGTACTCCACAGGTGCCAGCCACAGTGATGTTCCCACAAGCTCCATTGATCTACCTATTTATGCAGTGAGGGTGGGCTAAAGGTGGTAAGAGCGGGGCACAGGGTCTCTTCTCGGATGTTTTATGCAGCTCCTAATTAAAAGCCTAGTGGAAGAGCTCCGTCTTGCAGGCCCTGCAGAACTGTAAAAGGTCCCACAGGGGCCTGATCTCTTCCGGGAGCTCATTCCACCAGTACGGGGACGCTACTGAGAAGGCCCTGGCCCTGGTCCCACTATTGGGTACAAAAATCTATCAGTGCAGCCCTCTTATGGTTGAATCTACATTATCTCCTGATTCTTTCTCTTTTCCCTCCCATTTCCCTCATAGAATTGAAACAAACATCTGCAAAATCCCAGAATATTGAGGATTAATAATCTTTCCAATTTATTTCCAAAGGTCATTCATTGTTTAATCTGGATTATTCAGTGTATCAAAGAATAGTGTGTGGCGGGGTTGAGTTTTGGTTAGTTAGCATTCAACCACACATCCCTTGCATGATGGGCTATGTAGTCATTATCTCACCTACCTCTGAATCCCAGAACCAAGAGGTAACGTAAGGGGAAGGCCTCAGCCTCTATGCCCTGTTGTTGGTCCTCCAGAGGAGCTGGTTGGCCACTGTGTGAGACAGGATGCTGGACTAGAGGGACCATTGGTCTGACCCAGCAGGGTTCTTCTTATCTTCTTATTTATCAAAGTACACTTTTTAATCCCACAGCTCCTTCAAGGAGCTCAGGGTGGCATACATCATTCTCTCCTTCTCCTGTTTAACTTCACAGTAACCCTGTGAAGTGGGTTAGTCTGAGAGCGTGACTCTCCCAGCATCACCCAGTGAGCTTCATGGCAGAGTGGGGATTTGAACCCAGGTGTCTCAGGTTCTAGTTCAGCCACTCTAAGTACTATGCCACACTGGATCTTCCAGGAGGCTATTCTGCAAACATGGGTCAATATCTGTTAGTATAATATTAAAAATAGTTGAGTAGACTGAATTTGTTGTTATATCTGGTGACTACTTTAGGCAGACTCTTGCCAAGGGTAGTAAGAAAAATCGTGACTGATGCATTCATGTATTTACTTCATCGATACTACTTCTTTCTCCCCAAGGGGGACCCAAAGTAGCTTATGCCATCCCCCCCTCTCCCCCATTTTATCCTCAAAACAACCCTGTGAGGTAGGTTAGGCTGAGAGTGTGACTGGCCCAAGGTCACCCAGTGAGCTTCCACGGCAGAGTCAGGATTTGAACCTGGGTCTGCTGGATCCTAGCTGATTTGTCTATGAATTTTTTAAATCCCTACCTTCCAAAACAAGATTTTCAAGGCAGCTCACAAAAGTAAAATATCAGATGTGGTTTGTTAATGCAGTCACAGCCTGTTAATTCTGCCAGTTCCATTTGCCAGCTCTCTCTCTTTTTTCCTCCCACCCACCCCCCTTCCGCTGCAGGGACAAATAGCCAAGGAGAGGGGGGGTCTCTGTTTCTCCTGGTCTGTTTTCTATGTTCTTCAGTTTGAAATGCAATCTGTCTGCTGGCTCTCTTGCTTTGAAAAGTGAGAACACGGAGGATAGTCTTGTGATAGTTATGTTTATAATTCTTCCCGGCCTTGTGCTGAATTGTCATAAAGATGAGAAGCACATGTTCTGTGCATCATGTATAGGAAACATAAGGCTAGTAGCCAGACTAGGGTTGTAAGGAAAATAAACTCAAAACTGTAGCATTTCCAGCAGGCAGAGCAGACCATCTCTCCTCATCTATCTTTTGTTCTCACATCCTCAGCAAACAGGGAAGCACGCACGCCTCTTGTGTTTCAAGGAAGAGGCCGTAAAATGCCACTTGTGCCTCATGTGGTGACTCTCTCATCCTGGATGAGAAGTCTCTCATCACTGGAAGCTGTGGCCCAATTTCTACGTGAGGCTGATGAACTGAGAGAGTGTCCTGCTGGGAGCTGGCACAGGCTCCGTATCTCATTGAAACCCAGGCGAGGTGGCTACCTGCATTTTGCGCTCCAAGATCCATAGCCCTTGCAGCCACGGTGCTGGTATGCTGACTGAGCATGTGGCACTGCTTCCCATGGACTGCAGCACAACTGAAGCAAGACTCGGGACCTGCGTAAAGTCACAAGGGGGAGGATCTCTGCCTCACTAAAAGGTAAATGTAAAGGTTTCCCTTGCTCAAAAGCCAGTTGAATCCGACTCTAGGGGGCAGTGCTCATCTCCGTTTCCAAGCTAAAGAGCCAGCGCTGTCCGAAGACTTCTCCATGGTCATGTGGCCAGCATGACTAAACACCAAGGTGCACAAAATGCAGTTACTTTTCCACCAAAGCGGTACCTATTTGTCTACTTGCAATTTCTTGCTTTCGAACTGCTAGGTTGGCAGGAGCTGGGGCCAGAGACGGGAGCTCACTCCAAAACGTGACACTTGGGTCTCAAACTGCTGATCTACCAACCTTCCAGTTCGCAGCTCAGCGTCTTAACCTCTGAGTCTCCACGGCCCCTCCACCTCACTAGCCTCCCACATAAACCAGCTGTTAGATTGAAGCCAGCAGGAGACCTACCGTAAATGTGGTGGCTTTCCCTGAGCTGCCCCTTGCAGCAAAACATTGGAAGATACATTTGCAACAGGCCAAACTGCCCCTGTGGGATTTGGGGGTAGGGATGCCAGCCTCCAGGTGGGACTTGGGGATCCCCCAGAATTACAGCTGATCTTTAGACTACAGAGATCAGTTCCCCTGGAGAAAATGGATGCTTTGGAGGGTGGACTCTATGACATAGTACCCTCCTGAGGTCCCAGTCCCCCCCCAGGCTCCACAAATCTCAAAGAGTTTCCCAATCTGGAGCTGGCAATCCTACTCCTCCCCTGCCCCCCCCCCCGGCTGGTAGCCAGGGGGACACTCCCTCTAAGCTGCGGAGTCCTGTGAGCAAAAATGCTACTTTGTGAGCTCCTGGCATTAAAGTTGTGAGCGAGTGATTTGGCTACTGCATAAATTAGTTTGCTCTGGAGCCAGCCTTCCTGAGCTAAGGGGAAAATGTGTGAGCCGGAAGCTAAAAACTGTGAGCCAGCTCACACTAGTTCAGCTTAGAGGGAACACTGGTACCTGGCAACCCTATTGGGTGTGTGTGTGTGTGTGTGTCTTCTGTTCCACTAGTGAACTTGACCTAAGCCACAGGAGAAAAACCTGTCAACTGTGGATTTAATATTCTGCCCCCTCCCCAAAGTGCTTACCACAAAATCCAGTCTGAAGTAGCTGATTCATACGCTAGTGCAGATCAATGAGCTTTCTGTCTTGAGACTTTTGCGATATGCTTTTATACACCTGATAGTTCATTGTACCTGTTCCTAAGGAGCAAGGATGGTTTTGTTGTGGCTCAGAACTGTTGTCAGGGAATGGCCAGCGTGGTCATGGGATATGTATTCATGAAAGTGCCGAAGGCCCAAGCAAGCCCTATATGTCAGGTACACTTTTAAAATAAAATCAGAAATCTTCATAATGAAAAGTGGAATCCTGCCATTTATGTACATTAGATGTAGCTAGCACATCTCTCACTATTTGCTTGCTAAAAATACCACTTTTGTCAGCCAGGGAGAAGGGCAGAGCCTTGTGCAGGGCACTGAACTCCTGCTTTCTGATCTCTGGAAATCCTCCTTAAGCTCCTTCCGATAGCCAAGTTTTGGCAAGATGTTCCCAAAAGGTTTTCAACCCAAACCAGTCACAGCTTGCTTTAAAGAAGAGAGAGAGGGATGAGATTAAGGAAGCTGGAACGCTCACATTTGCTCATGTCCTGTCGTGAGATGATTTTTTGGAAGGATTGCTGACCAGCCCATTCATGGTTGTTTGGCAGTTTCCTTCCGCCTGTTTCTTCCTGACAGCCCAATGTGTCCCACTTTCCATGCATGCAGTCTCACGCAGCCTGGTAGAGTTCTGCTTCCCCCCCATCCTTGCTGCACTTGTCAGCAGGCAATTATTTAAATAGACCGTTAAATCAGTCTCAAATTATATACATCACTCATAAAATCTCACTACTCAGTGGTTCATCTAAAGTAGTTCGTAAAGACAGTAATAGCTGCAGAGCTGTTTGGACTGACCATGTTTTCACACATGTGCAGTTTGGCAAAAACCTGATGCAAATCTATTCAGCAGGCTTTACAGTGTTTTGTGCTGAATTGGACAGACACAGCTATAGGCTCCTGTCTGAATGCCACCGATGGAAACAGCTTGATCAGCTGTCAGACGTGTTCACTGCAAAATTCATGTCATCCCTGGCTGGGGACCAGATAGAGTGTTACTTTTTCACATAAGTCAGGTTCTGAGTCGCTTGCCCTGCAGTCACACAGGAGCTGTAGGGCACAGCATTTTAAAGGACCACAAGGGCACAATTCAGTGTGGTGTAATGGGTAAGAGCGGGGGACTCTAGTCTGGAGAAATGGATTTGATTCCCCACTCCTCCACATGCAGCCAGCTGAGCAAACTTGGGTCAGTCATAGTTCTTTCAGAGCCGTTCTCTCAAGAGCAGTCCCTTCATGCCTTGGTGTGATTGCCCTTCTTCACCTGATCAAGGAGCATGTACCAGTATAACACATAAGACCTCACCAAAAAGCTCTTGCTCCCCTTGCATTCATTTGTGGTACCCGTGACATGAGACTCAGTGTGGTGTGTAGGGGTTAGAGTATCAGACCAGGATCTGGGACACCAAGGCTCAGATACCCACTCTGCCAGGGACACTGGCTGGATGACCTTGGGCCAGTCACTCACTCTCAGCCTAACCCACCTCACAGGATTGTTGCAAGGATAAAATGGAGGAGAGGAGAACAATATAAGCTGCTTTGGGTCCCGACTGGGGAGAAGGCCGGGGTCAGGGCTCATTTCGTAGCAGGAGCTCCTTTGCATATTAGGCCACACCCCCTAATGTAGCCAATCCAACAAGAGCTTACAGAGCTCTTCTTACAGGGGCTACCGTAAGCTCTTGGAGGACTGGCTACATCAGGGGTGTGTGGCCTAATATACGAAATGAGCCCTGGGTGGGGTATAAATGAAGTAAATCAATAAATTATAGGCTGACCTCCAAAGCCTGTTTGCCCAATTGAATTGCATTTTAAGAAAACCAAGGGTCAAAACAATTGGGTCTCAAACCCTGTCACCTACAATGTAGATGGTTCAGAATGTGCTACACCTTCTGCCAACTCTGGATGTATCTACTACTTTCACTGTTTGGCCAGGTGAGCACTGATGGAATGCTCAGATCTTTTGATGCAAACATTACACATCTTTTTGTTATAACAAAATGGCTCGCAAATCTCTTGCCTGAATCACTTCTTAAAGAAAAGGCACTTGAGAAGAATTGCCTCAAGCTTCAGTGTGAAGAACACTATTGCATGTCCTCAGAACCCATGGAGCCATTGCCAAACTAGTCGTACTGTGGGCTCTTTTATAAGTGCTTTTTCAGCAGACTGAAAAATAAACAAATGTCAAATATCAAAGCTGGAACCATCAGGAAAGGAAGTCGTGCCAAGAAAAGGGCATTCGGGAAAAAAATCTAATTATGAGATGCAGACAACTGATGCAGCTTCAGCTCTATCAATGACTTCCTAATTCTTCTCCTTAGGATACACTAAATGCAGTCTTGAAATGCAATCCATGTGAAGTTCAGTCTAGCATGCAGGAGAAATAGCTGAGATGTACAAAGGAGGTAGAGGGTTTTGTTGTTCTGGGCGGTATACTTTCCCCCCTTCCCTTTTGTTGATCAAAAGCAAGCCAACTGTCAGTCTCATGTAATTCTTATATTTGCCTTTGGTTTGCCTTACCTTTGCCACCACGCCGCTGGGACCAAGAATACCTATCCCACTCAGCTAATTCCTGGAAACTCCATAGCAGTTCTTTCAAGTCAGATCTTTGTGAGACCAAAGGTAAAGGTTTCCCTTGATCAAAACCCAGTTGAATCTGACTCCAGGGGGCAGTGCTCATCTCTGTTTCCAAGCTGAAGAGCCAGCACTGTCCAAAGACATTTCCATGGTCATGTGGCCGGCATGACTAAACGCTGAGGCACATGGAATGCTGTTATCTTCCCACCGAAGCAGTACCTATTTATCTGTAGGGAAGATCTGAGGTTGGAATGCTAGCCGGTCAAAGTCCATGCTTCTCCCCCCTTCCTGCTACACAATGAACAATGGCAAATCCCTTTGGCAAATAACAGACTATCTCCTCATGTTAAAATCCTTATAATGATTCTCTTACTGTACTGTGTATTGAATGCTGACGTAGCTGTCTGTAAGTGTGTTGCAAGAATGTCAGCAGGCTTGAAATAAACCACCACTGCTCATGTTGGGCAGACTTGGGTTGTTCTCCTTCCAACTCACTTGTCTCGTGTGCAAGTCCTTCATTTATCTGCTTGCAATTTCTTGCTTTCGAACTGCTAGATTGGCAGGAGCTGGGGCAGATATGGGAGCTCACTCTGTCATGCGGCACTCGGGTCTCAAACGGCCTTCTCGTCTGCAGTTCATCATCTTAACCTCTGACACATTACATCTATTTAATTAATGTTATTCGTTTAGTAAATGTATACTCTACTTTGCTTTTATAGCCTTGCTCAGAGAGGCTTCCAGTCACCCAAAAAAAAGAATAAAAATATTAAAAGCAAATATATAAAAAAAATCAGCTCCCTAAAAAAAGCAATTATTTAAATGAGCAGTCAACAGTAATCTATGCGTACAACTAAAATAGCAATAAACATTAAAACATGGTTTAAAAAAAAAATCCCAAGAGCCCCAAATCTACAAGGTTGCCAACTCCAGGGGCGGAGCCTTGCAGAGGGTTTGGGGGTGGGAGGGACCTAAGTGGGGTATAATGACATAGAGTCCACCCTCCAAAGCAGCCATCTTCTCCAGGGGAACTGATCTGAAGAGTCTGGGACTTTTCAGGTTAGAAAAGAGAAGACCAAGAGGGGACATTACACAGGCCAGTCACCCACTCTCAGCCTAACTCACCTCACAGGGTTGTTGTGAAGATAAAGTGGAGGGGAGGAGAATGATGTACGCAGCTTTGAGTCCCCACTGGGGAGAAGGGTGGAGCAGAAAAAGAAGTAAATAATAAATGAAATCCTTGGATCCAGGCCTGCAGTCAGGGCACATAGGGCACATAATGTACACCTCATTCCGATGTCATGGCAAAAGTCTGAGAGGCACGAACACAGCTTATTTATTCACTGAAGTATTTACACCCTCCCTACCTGTCCTCTTGGCTCAAGCTGGCTTATTGCTGTAGTCAAGTTTTACCTGTTTCCTTTCTGCTGGTGTGCAAGTGCCACTGGAGTCTTTCTGGTTGGGGAAGCCTTGGATCAAATGCCAGTTTGCTGTGATGTCCAAATGCAGGTGCCTGAGGAAAAAATGGAGTTGGTTTCCTCCCCACAAACTGGATTTCCAAATCTGAATTTCTTCCCTATTTAAGGGGAGCAAATAATCTTCAGTTTGCCCAGGCACTGGCGTTCCAACGTCATCAGCAGCTGGAGTTTGATTCAAGGCTTCCCATACTGAAAATCTTCAACTGCCATCTGCAAGCTATTGTGACATCAGAGTGCTGCCAAGTTGTTGCATGAACACATCCCCGTTCCCTAATGCAAGAGGAGTCATAGCTTCCACGGTAGGTAGTATGCTTTGTGCCAGTAAGAAGTAAAGAGACAGTCATAAGACACATCTTGATAGATCCAGTTGATCAGCCGTGTTGGTCTGAAGCAGTAGAACAAATTTAGAGTCCAGTGGCACTTTTGAGACCAACGAAGGTTTATTCAAGGTATGAGCTTTCGTGTGCATGCACACTTTTTCAAATACATTGGAATGGCAGGTAAGATTCAAACTCATAGCCAGAGAATGAGCAGCACATGAACCTGTAACACGATGATGTTCAAGATATGCAAAGTGAAAGCACACAAAAGCTCATACCTTGAATAAACCTTTGTTGGTCTTAAAGGTGCCACTGGACTCTAAACCTCTTGAAGGTTGATTTATACACTGAACTTCCACCAAGGCCAAGTCAGTTAAGAATTTAGACTTGTTTTCATGCAGTACTGAGCAACTGCAAAGAAGATAAGCATCGTGTGCAATGCTAAATAATGAACTTTTGCAGTGGAGCTTTCCATTTGAATGATTTAAATATATATTTCCCCTTCTGTATTTCATTTTTGGATGCTACACATCATGTGCATTGACTACAATTTATAATAAACAATTCAAAAACTGTAAGGGAAACACTGAGATAGGAAACGGGAACCAATCATGACTGGAAAGAGAAGAGGAGGGAACAGAACAACTCAACCCACAGGGAAAGAACAGAGTACAAATGGATGACAACGAACCACCACATCAGAGAAATGCACAGGAAGCGAGTCCATGTGGGACGCGATCCATGGCTTAAGGCAAACATGCTAAACAAACAAACAAACCCTGTGATAAAATGACAACATTTAATAAATCTTATGAACATCAAATATTTTCCAAGAAAAGTCCAACATCCTCAACAAGCACCCGGTTATATACTCATTTCACCAATCATCCTTAGGAGTAATCTTATTTGAGTAAAATAAGCCTCTAGATAACAGCTTAGCTTCTATTTTACTTTCTTCAGGTTTTTACAGTTTAAGTTCTTTTAAACTTTCTTAATTTGAAAATGGATCCAGAAGATATGAAGAAAGCTAAAAAGATCCCTGCTTTGGTTTAAGGCAAACATGGACAGAAATTCTTGGTTAAGGCATAGAGTAGCCATGTACTAAACAGCTATGCTGGAGAAGAGTTCAGTATAACATCCAGTTTTTACCAGTGCCCTCCACTCTCCTATGCCACAATTTCCCTACCCCTGGCTCCCCTTGATGAATGAATGAATGAATGAATGAATGAATGGCATCTGGAGTGCTAAGAAGGGTATATAGACAGCACTGCTATTTCAGTAAAAGCACCACAGTGTGACATACGGATGCCAGTCTCCAGGTGAACTTGGAGTGTCTCTGGAATTACAGCTCATGTTTAGAATACAGAGATCAGTTTTCTTGGGAAAAATAGATGTGTGGAAGGCATCGTACCCCACTGAGGTCCCTGTCCTCCCTAAGCTCCACGCCCAAACCTCCAGGAGTTTCCCAACCTGGAGCTGGAAACCCCTCATCCCCCACCCAGTGGCCAGGAGGGACCTGGCCACCTAGCGTGACATCCCCATAGTTTGCTTGCAATCCATAGTTTCCTTGCCTAGGAACAATACTGCTGACATGAATGGAAGGATTCCAGAATGTTGCCATCCCAGTCAACAACTGAATTGTGTTCGTACAGCGGGGGTTGGTAGGGCTCATGTTTCCCTCTTGAAGACCCTACAGTGTTGCCATAAGTTGTCTGCAACTTGACAGGCACTTACCACCACCATTACCACCAGTGAAGCAAATCTTGCAGTTATTTAGCACATGACTGACACGATAACTGTACTTCTCCTAGAGTCCTCGGTCCCACACACTAGATGTCTTCTACAAGATATATTTACCCCTCACATTGTTCACTGTTCACAGATTTTGGTGCACCACTTAATACTGTGTAAATGCATGAAGTTGCCTGGCAAATTTCCTTTTAAAATAAGTTTTCCGAGATGTGAGAGATAGCATGCCGGGAGGGGAATATAAGCCTGGCCTACAGCTAACAACAACTTTTGCCTGAACCTAAACAGAACAATCCAAACACAGAAAGAAGGCAGAGGTGCTCACCTATGTCTAAAAACATTAAAGTTACCAGCAACCTTCTGGTGCTTCTTGAGTAGTTATCAGGGTTGCTTCCATGCAGGGATTTCGACCCTGTGCCTGGCTGGATGCCCATGGTTTTGCAGGAACCTCCACACAACATTATGCTTATTCTAAGCATGACTTGTGGGGCTCTTGTACTTTCCTCCTTTGAGTTGGAGCAAAAAAACCCCACCATTGTACACAAAGGGGAAACGGCAGGATGGCTGTGGGCAGAGCAACAATGTGGACGCTGTTTCTGAGTGGGGGCAATGCTAAGCTTGGCCTTCAAAATGGCAGAATTTGGCTCCACACCCACCCTCCAGGCCATTGAATGGGCTTATTTTCTTCTTGACTCTGCCACAGTGCAGCTGTGAAGGGGAAAGAGGGATTCTGACTTTAGATAAGATCTCACTACATTCATCTCTGGTCCCTTGCACTGACCTGTCAGGAAGCCAAGAGAATGTATCAATAAATGACAACTTCTGACACACACTCTTAGCACCTCCCCCTCCCCCATGAAGCTAGCACAGGAGAGACCCCGGACTATCCAGCCAGTGAATCAAGGTCACCCTCTGCTCCCCAACATGCTTTTCTGGTCCTAATATACATCCCCTAATTTGATCTTTTGTTAAACATACACACAATGGTAATAGTCTAATTGGTATTCACACTGACTCAAATTATAGGTCTGAATGCAGCGTGTGGCTGCTTATGCCAGCACCAATATTATTTATGCACTGTTTAAAAGAAAATAAGGAACTATTGATTTTTGTACAATAGAGTGAATACTGGCAGTGACCCTGACATTTGTATTGGATTGCCTTACTTTTTTTAAAAAAAAAAATACATTTGAGAATGCCGAAGAGAAATTGTATGGCTCCCACACGCATTTCATCCAATTCTAAAGCGGGGCGGGGGGGGGGGGCAAGCAATAAGCAACACTCCATCTCTTTGTATGGAAAAAGATTGACTGTAATGCTGAGAAATTCTTCTTTGTTTCCTGATGAGACAGTGGTCTAAATGTCTTCCTGATCTAGTTTTCATACACCAATTAAACATCCTGAGGTGAAAAAATATTTACGGAGAAGTTGTTCAGTTGCCACTCAGTGCTCCCACCGTGTTTGCCCCTGCCAGTTGGGTATGGTTGAAACAGCAGACCGTGTGTTATTGTGTTGTCCTTTGTACATGAGCATTGAGTGTCTGTACATAATGCTAATGACCAGGGGTCCCCAAAGTGGTGGCTGTGGGTGCCATGGCACACCCACCAAGTGCTTTGAGGGAGTGGGAGGTGCTTTTGTCAAGCAAGACTTCTGACTGACTACTGGAGATTTGACTGGATGTTTTAAGAATGTTGCCTCGGCAGCAGCTGCTGCCACAACACAGGGCTGTACATTGTGGGAATAAAGTCAAGTTGTGGCCAATCATTTTGTGGCTGGCCCTCTGCCTCCTGCCATTTTGTGGCAGCCATTTTGTTGATACCATGCCATCAGAATTCCAAATGTGCCCACTGGCTCAAAAAGCTTGGGGACCCCTGTTCTAATCTTATCAAACTTTCCAGGCAAACCTGATGAATTTTATATTTTCCCCCTCCTTCCAGATAGCTCTAATGAAACCACCTTTAAGGTGGCCAATTTTTGCACCTTGGTGTGTTCAACAAGGAAGCAGTTGCTTGAGTCTTTTTATTAACCTTGTACTATTGAAATCGACCTATTATGTGGCTTCAAAATTTTGTTGTATGTAAATGTGCTGATGACTCGTGTGTGACAATCTTGGATGATCTATGATCATAACAAAGACTGATCGAATTGCCACCAAGAAAGCCATCCTCATATTGGCCCTCCACAATGTCATCCTGTAACGAAACGCTGTGTATTTGCAGTCATGTGAAAGATTCAGTTTTCACACCTGACCACTGCTGTGTAATATTTTCAGTGCTATGTAACTTCTGAGAAAGAGTGACATTTCATATTTATATAAAATGTTAACAGGCAGGCAGGCCATGGCAAACCACCTCTAAATGTCTCTTGCCTTGAAAAGCCCACACAGTGGCCATCAGTCAGCTGTAACGTGACGGCACTTTCCATCTCCAAAATGTGAGCTTGGTAGTGTTGCTTAGTATGGAGCTGCCTTGTACTGAATCAGACCACTAGTCCATCACAGTATTGCCTACTCAGACTGGCGGTGGCTCTCCAGGGTTTCAAGGGGAGCTCTTTCAGGTCACTACCACCTGATCTTTTTAACAGGCACTGCCAGGGATTGAACATGGTACCTTCTGGATGCCACTGTACCACTGAGCTGTATAGCCCATCCCCTTCCCCAAACAACAGCCTGATAACCAGTGCTCCCTCTAAGATGTGGAGTCCTGTGAGCAAACATTCTACTTTCTTAGTTACTGGCATTAAAGTTCTGAGCAGGTGATTTGGCTACTCCATAAATTAGTTTGCTCTGGAGCCATCCTTCCTGAGCTAAGGCAAAAATGTCTGAGCCAGAGGCTAAAAAACTGTGAGCTAGCTCACATTAACTCAGCTTAGAGGGAACACTGCTGATAACCTATAGGGCAACCCTAAGTACACTTACCTGGAAGTAAGCCCCACTGAGTAGATTCTGAGACAACCTGTGTAGCACTGCACTGCAGGCATACAGATTTCCATCTCCAGTGGATCCTTAAATAGCCCCTGCCAGTTGAACTACAGAAGCAGCCCCTCATTGTTGGGAAAAAATACTCTATCCTATTACACAGCCTGTCAGTTGCCATCCCATTATATAAGCTTCCATATATCATCACTGTAGAACTGTGCAAACATACGTAAGTGTATGGTGATTTATACACATTTTTAATGTGTTCATTTCCACTTAACCTAGCCCAATCCGGTCAGATCACAGAAGCTAAGGAGGGTCGGCCTTGGCTAGTATTTGGATGGGCGGCCTCCAAGGAAAACCAGGGTCATGACACAGAGGCGAGCAATGGCAAGCCACCTCTGAAATGTCCCTTGCCCTTAAAACAAGTCTAGCTCACCACATAGTGGTACATAGTGCTAAAGAGCTAGAACTTCTAGCTGCCAGACAATCTTAGGATCTCCTAGCTATTCTACATACAATGCCATCCAATAATTATTAATTATTAATAAGGAAGGTGGGGAACATCTGGCCAGCAGCAAGATCAGGGCAGAGTTTGTTTCTTCTCTGTTTGCAGGTATTTTGCCTGAGCTCACAGGCCGAGGCCATGAAGTGAGTTGGAACATCAGATCCAGGACCCAAGATCTAGAATATTCTTGTTCATTTGTTTGGCTCCATCTGTCTATGTAAACTGCATTTTTGTAAGCCATGTTAGGTTCATGCTGGGGAGAAAAATGGCATAAAAGTATGTAAATAAATTTTAAAATCAAGATGCACAACTTCAAATTGCACAGCAGTCAGCCAGCCCTTTTGTGTCCCCAGTGGGTGGTAGGGTTGCCAATCCCCAGGTTGAGGTAGGAGTTCCCACTTTTGGAGGCTCCAATCTGCCATCAGCCAGCTGGCTGACAGGGAAGCCCCACCCCCAAGCCACGGCCACTCCTCTCCCTCCCCTCCTGGGAGATTTAAAGGGCTTCAGCTGATCAGCAGGGAGCACATGGCCTGCTGATCAGCTGGAGGGCCCTTTAAATCTTTCAGGAAGCGAAGGGGGGGCTGTTGCCAGCCACAGCTCCACTCGCAAAAAGACCCTTTAATGGGTCTTTTTGCAAGTGGGGTGGGGGCTGCCACTTGCAGGGCTGGGAATCCACTGGTTAAGCCAAAGTGCCAGGTCCATATTTTTGAGTGGAGGACCAAAGCAGCAGAATTCAAAAGTATAGAGCAAAGAGCTTCTGTTTGGACATTTCCAAGTGTAACTTTTTTTTCTGGAGTGCTACTCTGAATTTCTTTTTCCTCTGCCCTTCTAGCGGATTTGGCCTTGGCTAGTTTACCAAGATTTTGGAAGGATGGGCCATACCATAACGGCTGAAAGCCAAAAGGAAACAGAAAGTTGGGGAGGGAGAGCCAACTGATGTCATAATGGCCAGAGGGAACTATCTAAGTCAGACACAGGTTTATCAGTGCTTAGCACAGTGACTGTGCTTTCCTTTAACACTCCCCCCCCACCCCACCCCATCAGTTCTGGCCTGATTTTTTTTCCCATGTATTTTTGTGCCTTTAGTTTTCATTTTGTGTTTTTTGGTTTTCGCTCAGTTTTTCTCCGGTTCTTTTGAGAACATTTTTAGACCAATGTTTTTCTGGAATCCTATTTTAAGTTGGTTTCTTCCTTGTGCGTAATGTTTGTCAGTTTTCTTTGTCCTGTCCACTCCCACCCACCCAGACCTGTAGCCAGGAATTTTTAATTCAGGGGGCCTTTAAATAAGTCGGAGGGGGGCACCCCACACAGACACCCACACACACCTCCAAGGGAACGCCACAAATAAAATAAAAAATTGGAAGTCGAGGGGCCTGGGCTGGATGGGAAGTCGGGGTCCCTTGGCAGTAAGTCGGGGGGCTGGGCTCTGATATGCCCCACTGTAGCTACAGGCCTGCACCCCACCTCTGTGCCACTGCCTGACGACTGGATGGTCATGGTCAAACTACTCCTTCTCTTCTCTTCCCTTTTCTTTTTTCTTAAAAAATGGCACTAAAATATCGATTTATCACTGGAGCATTATAACAATATGCTTAGGAGATTCTCTGAATTCCCACTTTTAATTTCAGCAAGAAAAGGAAGTCTCCATCCCCTCCCTTGCAGAGATATAAAGAGAATGCGTTTCTCAGCAAGGGAAAAAGCTAGAGACTTACTTCTTTGCTGAAATCAAAGCTGGGAGTTTAAGAGAACTTCTTAAGTCTATTGTTATAATGCTCCATTAACGTACCAATGTTTTAGTGCCTTTTTAAAAGGGGGTGCTGTGACCCCACTGATGTCACCACCAATGACACCACCACCCTCCCTTGGAAATCCTCTTTACTACTGAAGGCATGTGTGGAAGAAAACAAACTGACTCCACAGCTGTGAAAATGCACAGGGAGGGCAGGCAGGCATGTGGAACAACCATGCCCAAACTGATTCTAGTGCTTGTGGATTGACTTCCAAGAAAATCAGGAGTAAACTGAGCATGCAGAAAAGCCCACTGACTCCGTGAAAGAGACATCTCTGCAGGGGGAATCTGCATCTACATGACTCCCTTCTGCAGGACATTCATCAAAGCTCCAGGAGGACCTCTCAGAGGCAGCACCTTGGTGCTGATTCTGCTTACTTAACATTAGCCTAGAAGACAGGTGAGAGTCAAGGGGTGCTGGAGATGTTAAGGCTCATCAAGTGATCTGTATGCAGAGCCTACTGGGAGTAATATTACCCCTTCCAAATACCCTTTCACTTTCATATATTATGGGTGCTCAGACGAACACTGGGACAATATAAACACAATAAGAGGATCAAAAACATGGAAGAATGTTGTTTCTGCTTGGTACTACATGCGGAGATTAATTTTGTTTCATCAAGTGTCATCACATTGAGCAATTTCAAGTTTGCCAGGATCCCCCCCCCCCCAAAAAAACCATTCTCTTCTCAGAAGTTAAGGAGGAATCAGAAGCAGCATTCAGGAAATGCCAAGCAAAATTCACTGTTTTATTTTATTTTTATTTTAACTACTTACCAATCCTTACCAGTGATTTATTACCCAGATAAAATTTCTCCTGAAATCCACTCCTAAAAATTACAGAGTTGAAGCTGTCCCATCAAAAGCCTGGATGCTAAAAAGTCAAATGGCCATTAATTCAAAGCATTTCACAGTCACATGTTAGTTCTTCAAGGCACCTGAGATAGTTCTGCAGTGGAGGCCACCACAGCAGCCAATCAAAAAATTAGGAGAGAGGGGGGCACAGTCCACTGCTCGTCTGCATGTTTGGAGACAGTTCCTGCTTTCCCAAGGTGAACTGCAAACTGTATCTCTGCACAAATACCACTGTGATGAATGAGAACTGTGCGGTTCCAGACTAACATACTAACATTCTGATCTGCAGGACAGCTCTTTAAACTCAAGCATCTGATCTGGTAACTTCTCTGAAGACTGCAGGACTAGTGCCTTCAGAAAAGGAGCTGGACCCTGCATTCTCAAGTCCTCAAGAAATTCTGAAAAATGTGGACCTCTGAACACAGAGACCCTTGACAGCCTTGGATCTCAGAAAAAAACAAGCGCAGATTAGAGAAGAAAACAGTGTCATCTTCCTGTTATCATCTGGTTAGGACAGAAGGCTAACTACCCTGTAGACAAAGACTTTCCCAAACGATATAAGCCTGCCATTCAAAAACACAGATAGAATAATCTCCCCCCCCCCCCCCCCCATTTCCTATCACAAATGTTGAAAAGTTTATAGTATGGGCTGATAATTTTCTATCCTTTCCAGAAGTGCTTCAGAATATCCGGGGGAATAGTACCTGCAAGAGAAACAAGCATGCCTTGATTAAAAACAAATCTCATCATGCAAAATATCAAAGCTGCCATCGAGCAGAGAACAAGGCCCACTTAAGCCCCGCATTGCTGGATTGTGGCCAACGTCGGCATACAACACAGATTGACATATTTATGAGGAATAAATTAAAGAGGCTCAGAGACTGTCTGACATAATGATGTAATTATCCACCGATTAAGACTTGAGGTCATGATTTCCAGGTGCCTGAGATGCCTCCGTACTTGTATCCTTAGACTGGAACAAAGTCAGGATTTAGGGTCAGGTTCTTAAAGTGGCAGGTGGGACATGGCGAGGACCTTTTGGGGGTAGGGATGCCAGCCTCTGGGAGGGGAACCTGGGGATCCCCTGGAATTGCACCTCATCTCCAGACTACAGAGATCAGTTCCCTGGGAGAAAACAGATGCTTTAGAGGGTGGACTCTAGGGCATTGTACCCCACTCAGGTCCCTGTCTTCCCCAGGCTCCATCCCCAGATCTCCAGGAGCTTCCCAACCTGGATCTGGCAACCTGACTTCCCCCCCCCCCCACCAGTGGCTAGGGGGGATCTGGCAACATTATTTGGGGCCCAGGTTTCATGTGTACCTTTATTTATGGAAGGCCTTTCTTTTCCCAACTCGAGGCAGCTTCATCAACCCCTAACAGTCAGTACGGGGCAGTACGACGCTCACTTGCATTGACTGAGAAAGCCACAGCCACTGGAGCAGTTCCCTACCCAGATTTTTTTTTAAATGCTCCCCTGAAATCTTTCACAGCGAATTCAAGAAAACCAGGGGAAATACGATCCCCTTCCTTCATTTTTGTCTGGTTGAAAAAAATAATGCCATAATGCCAGGCTAGTATTTGATGCATTTTGATTCTCCTTTAGCAATTACAAGAGTTAGTATGACTTGTTCTCTTCCTGATTTCTCTACTTATCCAACACTTATGGGTATGAAAACTGCATTCTGATTGGGTTTGGTGTTTATAAAGAAGATGCTCTCCCCATGCTTGACCTGGAAGAGAACAGACTCAATCTAGAAAGTTGTTTTCATGTTGTTAATACCTCTGCAGGAAAAACTTCGGGAATTGGATTGCATTAGATATTGATCAAATATTAGTTTTTCTCTACTCCTTGCATCTTTTTTCTGCTGTGTGATACAGCTGTCCTACTGGGTTGTAATTCCATATTACAGCCATAGACTCAGGCCTTTACAAAGCTGGCACCGAAAAAAACAGTTTACATAGGTACTGTGCATCTGACATTTTTTCCCAACCCCGGTCACTGTAGTTAAGATTTATCTTAAGTACACAAGAGGTGCCCTGCTAGATAAGGGCAGTGGTCCCTCTAGCCCAGCATCCTTTATCACAGTGGCCAACTAGTTGCCCTGGAGGGCCAAAAAACAGAGCATAGAGGCCAAGGACATCCCCTGATGCTGTTGATATCCAGGGGCTTACTGCCTCTAGGTATGGAGGGTCTTTAATAAGATAGATTGCACATGCTTTCCCACTGGGAACAATCCTTCCTCATTTGTCTGTAATTAAATAGACATTTAAATAGATAATTGCTGTAAATCTGCCCCCCATCCCAAAATTATACTTTACCATCCTTAGTGCTTTGGTTACAGATGACTGTGGGGAGGGGAGCATACATGCTTAAAAATTTCACCCCAACAGGATTTGCTTAATACTGATCGTTTCCCTTAAAGACTTTACTTGGAAGAGTTTTACTGCTGTCCATTGCCTCTTGGATAGGCAATACAAGTATAAAAATGGGTCCTAGTGTTCCTTAGAAACAGGCACATGTAAAATTGGCATGACCATTCAAAGAGAAAAGGTTTTTTAAAAGTATCAGACAGGGAGGAACTATATGGACAGAACCAGAAGAGAACTCAGTTTCATTGGCTGCATTCAGACCCCGCTGCAGAGATTTGTCCATGATGGCTACAACCAGTGAACGAATGTGGCTGCCCCCATGTGCTCTGATGGGTCTTCCCTCATCCCCACTGCATGACTGAAGGCCTCTGGGGAAGCCTCAGATCAGTTTACAGGTCTAGTTGGTGATGGGGGGGGGACTCCAAACTCACTCTGGCTTCTCCCTTTGGACACTGCAGTGAACTGGAGCTCGGTTCCAAGTTTCCCTGGCCCAGGAGACTTCAGTTGCATTCGACCCCCAAGACGGAGAGTGTTCAAGCACAGCAACAAGCAGAGTTTGTGCCCATCATGGACAACCCTCTGTCTCTCCTTGATGGCTGAATGCAGCCATTGCACCAAACCATTGCTTTGTGCTCCTCCTGTTTCAGAGCCAGAAGGCAAACCACCGTTTAGACCTGCTTGCCTGCTTTTATTTTCCATCTGCTCAGCCCTCCAGTCTGTACAGCGATGGTTTGCCTATTTTCCAATATGCCAAACCAAAGTTAGCACAAAAAAGTGGTTTGCACATCCATTTTTGAGCCATTGCTGGTCAGTGGAGACATCACACTAAAACATAACTATGTTTTCCTTTCTTTCTTGAACTTGATTTGATGACTGACTGATCCTTAATGTTGCCAGACCACCCTTTTGCCTTTGATTTCTATCACTTACTTATTATGTGGATCTGTTTAGGATAAACACACAGACACACACAGAGAGCGATGTTCATTTTCCTAGATAAACATAAAAAGTGTTTGTGGCTGCAAAGATGAACAACAGACTTACTTTACCTTCCAAGAGAAACTGTAAGCAGTTAGAAATACAAAACTGACAAGCTGTTATATCATCAGACCAACATCTGTTGATGTAACAACATACAAAACAGAATGCAACTTCACCAACATTGTTTGAGGGCCAGGTAAATAAAAAGCTTTCAGGGCTTCACCTGCTCTGCTAGCAATTTGGTCATCTGAAATTTCTTGCTATGGCTACTATCGGTGGAGCTTACTTCAGAGTAAACACAGGACAAGCTAATAAGCTTGTAGCTGAAGCAACATGAGTTCCACCAGGCAAAATGGAGGCACCCTGAACCCAAGTAATCTCACTGGCTGTCTTCCTACTGGTATAATAAAGTCTCTGTGACCATCGCCTAAGGCTGCAGTCCGACACACTAAATAATCTACCTTCAATCCACTTTCAGTACACTTTCCAACTGGATTTTACTTGTGTGAACTGGCAAAATCCAGTTAGAAAGTGCACTGAAAGTGGATTATTTAGTGTGTATGAACGCAGCCTAAGTCTGTCTCTGTCACTGGTCACAGCAAAGTTTAAGCACATTCTGTTTTATTTACTGGCCAGGTTCCTCTCTGGAGAAACCAAAACCCCTCTGCCAAACTCTTCTGTTCTGTTCTGACTTTAATGGGAGAAGCCGGTGACCAGCAGAGGGAGTGCAACTGCATGACATCTTTGTGATCTGGACACTATTGAGTGTTGACCAACTTCTGGTGCATTGGGGAGGGAGCTGAGTCTGACATCAGCATATAGTTACAAGGGAGTCAATTCATCTTTATACACCAGAAAGGAAGAGCGAGGAAGCATGAAGAAGGCGGAGGTTTGTTCCTACTCAGAACATTAGCAGTGCAGTCCTAAACAGAGTTACACCCTCCCAAACCCACCATTTAGGATATTACTCTGCTTAGGAGAACACTGTAGAATGCTATTTCTGCCTCCTTGGCACACATTAATGCTTTAATCCCTGGGTCTCAAGCCTACTTCACAGTTCAGAATGAACACATACAGCACATGTATACTTTGTCGTACAGTGTGAAATGGACACACAGAGGCAGGCAATGGCAAAACACCTCTGAACATGTCTTGTCCAAAAACACTGTGGGGTCACCATAGGTCAACTGCAAAAAAAAATAATGCTTTTTTCAATATATGCATATTGTCCCACTGACACTATTATACGGACCGTGCTACAGGTAAACCTCTTAGAAACAAAGGGCCTTCCAGCCTCATCCCAAGCTTTCCTCTGTAATGTGGAGCAAGGGCGTAGACTTCCCAATTTCCCAGGGGGGGCTGGGGCTGGGCCAGAGACATTACAGGCCATTGTCTCTAGGGGAGGCTCAGCATGTCCTGGAAAAGTTCGGGGGGGGGGGCTCCAGCTCCCCAGTCCCCCTGAAGTTGTCGCCTATGATGTGGAGTGGATCCGCAGCAACACCAGGGCTGTGTCCCGAGCATGATGCAAGCAGATGAACCAAGTCAGTGCTTAGGGGGAGGGCGCTCCCTCCCTCCCTTTTGCAGCTGGGCCTGGTCTACACAAGCAACGAGGGTGAGGTGGTAGAATGGACTGCACCACTTCAGACTGTGGGTGGGGTACCATTTTAGAATGCCCCCATATTATTAAAAAAAACATGCTTCAGATAGAAAAACAGCATATCAGGGAGCAAGATTATAGTTTATCCATTTACTTGTGGTGCTGGATTTCTGTTTGCAGGGAATTTTTTTATGCGGGGAAGCATTTCAAAGTGGTAGAGCTGGGAAAAGTGCAGAGCAGAGCAACCAAGATGATTAGGAGGTTCCCTGAAGGCTGAAGAGTCTGGGGTTTTTCAGCTTAGAAAAGAGATGACTGGGGGGGGGGGGGTGGACATAGTAGAGGTTTATAAAATTATGCATGGGGTGGAGAGAGTTTAAAAAAATTTTCTCCCTCTCACAAAATATTAGAACTTGAGAGCATCCAATGAAGCTGATGGGCAGTAGGTTCAGGACGAACAAAAGGAAATACTGCTTTACACAGAGGGTGATAAAAATGGGGAACTCACTGTCAGCAGTTGTAGTGACGGCCACAGAAATAAACAGCTTTAAAAGGAGATTAGAGAGATTCATAGAGTCTATCAGTGGCTACTAGCCATGGTGACTGAGGGGAACCTCCACATCCAGAGGCACTAATCCTCTTAATCCCACAGCCAGGAGGCAACATCAGAGGAAGGCCTCAACCTCTATGCCCTGTTGTTGGCCATCTAGACAGGATGCTGGTCTAGATGGACCACTGGTCTGATCCAGCAGGGCTCTTCTTATGTTCATATGGCATCTCCCACATTTCGCCTGGAGTGGTATAGCACATGCCACCACTTCCCCATTCTGCCACCTCATTCTGCTGTGTGCATAAGATTCAGCCTTTGTCACAAAGCTTCCACTATGCTCTTCCTTCTGCCTTGCAAATGAAGGCCAGGTCTGAAAAGCTTTTGAGTTGTGCTCAAGTCCTTGTGTACATCCTGGGGGGTTTCTTTACTTCCCACTTTTGAACAGATTCCGAACCCCCACCCCCCACCCCAAATACATGCTCATCACAGACCTGGAGATTTTGAGGGTGGAACCTGAGGAGGGCAGGGTTTGGGGAGAGGAGAGACCTCATCAGGCTAGAATGCCAGGGGGTCCACCCTCCAAAGCAGCCATTTTCTCCAGGGGAACCTATCTCTGTTGTCTGGAGGTAAACTATAATACCAGGAGATCTCCGGGCTGCACCTCAGACTACTTTTAAAACTGAGGTGATGAGAGCTGCCCTTCAAGAGACCCAACCCTAAAACTCTGGCTGGAACTAGTTACACTTTTAAAAATGGGGATCTTGGCAGATCTTTCTTTCTTTCTTTCTTTTTCTTCCTTCCTTCCTTCCTTCTCATAGAAATAATTGGATACAATTTAAACATGCACAAAACAGCAGAATTCTCGTGAAACAGTAGCAGTCCACCTACTGTTTTGCACTCCTGACCAGATGCTATTGTTGTCAAACTGAAAAGAAAAGCCCACAAGGAACTTAAATTATACTGTAAAACACAGCTTTGAAAAGAGAGCACTCCAGGGTTCTCTCCATGCCTCACCTGACTATCTCCTCAGGATAACAATTGTTAATAGTATTGATGTACTCTTGAAGAAGTGAGCCAGCCTCTGCTTTTATCTCCTGAACCTTTTTAAGGCCGCCACTTGTCACGAAAAGGCGCCGAGCTTTGGCATCATGTGGCAGAACCTATAAAAATTAGAATAATCTCTTCAGTCTTTCTCATCAAATTTATTTTCTGCTGCAATGAGTGCATAAGAAATCAAAACAGAGAAACACTTGGATAGCCCAGGCAAGCTCGATCTTGTCAGATCTCGGAAGCTAAGCAGGGTCGACTTTGGCAAATACTTTGATGGGAGACCTCCTTGGAATACCAGCAGTTGGGAGGTGGGGGCAGGCTTTATTCAGCCATCTCTCTGAATATCCTTCAGGCTCCTGATAGCGGTCAGTCACCAGAGGTCACCATGACCTCCAGGTGTGTGCACACGCACACACACACAAATACAACAATATGAGGGGGGCGGTATGATCCTGCGAGAAGTTCTCCTCTGCAAGCCTTGCTGAGATGAAATTGGGTCATGATTTCAATGGGACTTGTGGAGGACAAGTTCCTGGGGATCATGCCCAGAGAAGGTGGAGAAAGAAAAGTTATAGCTATCCTTCAGGGCCTTTTCATACATCAGGATTAACAGAGCAACCCTCAGCAGGCCTACTCAAAACTTTACTCTGGTCTATTCAATGGGGTTTACTCCCAGGAAACTGCTCTTAGGATGGCACTGCACAGCACCTGTTGTTTAAGTGGGTTTCTTAGGTAAATATTGAGGAGAGGGTGGCTTGGTGGTAGACCTGTACTGGCCAGGTCAGTAAGAGGAGGAAAACTAAAATCACAGCTGACTGTCTTTGTCCAGTCCAGAAAGGAGAACCTGCTGCCTTCTTAGGTTCATAGCAACTGATGTCAGAGACCCAGAGATGGAGAAGAGGCGAGGAGAAGAGATTGGATTTATATCCTGCCCTTTGCTACCCGAAGGAGTCTCAGAGCGGCTTACAATCTCTTTTCCCTGCCCTTGAGAGAACAGCTCTGAGAGAACTTGTGACTGACCCAAGGTCACACCAGCATGTGGAGGAGTGGGGAATTAAACCCAGTTCTCCCAAATTAGAGTCCGCACTCTTAACCACTACACCAAACTGGCTCTCAAGTATCAACTCCAAGTATGGACACAGAGATAGCTGCCTCCTATCCTGATTTTGGTCCTGTGCTTGGAAACCTACCCAGGAGACGGGATCCACACATGGAGCCCTGGAGGAGGGGTGCTCAAAGGCCCACTTACTTTACTGAACTGCCCAACGATGTGCTTCAGAATGTTGGGAGGAGCATCATGGAGCAAGGGCTCGAGTGCTGGCAGATAAGTGCATTTCTGGAGGATATTCTTTAATGCTTTCTTAGTCTGTGCAAAAAAAAAAAAGGCTGAAAATCATCACCATGTATTCAACAAGTTCACCTGCAAAAACCAGACCTAAGTTATTTCAACTGCTGCAGAAAATTTTTGGAATACTTTAATGAAGATGCTTGGCATTTATACTTATTTTTAAAGGAATCCATCCTCTCAGTTGATGGACGTGGCTCACAACACAATCACTAAAACCAGGGGTCATTTCGTAGAAAAAGAGGTGCAGGTGCTCATTAGCATAACTTATTTGCATATGCCAAACCCCCTGACATCACCCGAAGTGTGACAAAAAGTGAAAAAGGGTGGGACTCCTCCCCCAAAATAGCTGCGAACCAAGAGGGTCAAGCTAACAAAAGAATTTTTATAAAAAATACAAACATTTATTAGGGTGTATACATAAATAAAACATAATAAAATTAAAAGAGACAGTCTAAATATCGGACAATTAAAGCTTGGCTCATTAGGAACTGATTATAGTACATATCAAACTGATGGACAAAACTTTTGACCTTGGACCATACACATTTCTGGCCCCTATGGGCCTTCCTCAGTGGTCAATATTTCTTATTATACAATGAGACACATCCAAAAATACATGCATTCAGAATTTTGTATATATATACATATACATGAGACCAAGTTTTGCTTTCTTAAATGCTATGTATTTGCTACAAATTAGTAAAATGAGCCTGTGGTAACTGTGCAAATTCTCCAAATAAATCTGGTACCAAATGTCCCATTCGTCAGGATGTGCATCCCTTTCATCAAGGGTAATAATCAAGAGGATGTGTGTCATTGTGTAATAAGGAATACTGACCACTGAGGAAGGCCCATAGGGGCCGAAACGCGTCTGGTCCTTAGGTCAAAAGTTTTATCCATCAATTTGATATGTACAGGGGTCATTTCGTAGAAAAAGAGGTGCAGGAGCTCATTAGCATAACTCATTAGCATAACTTATTTGCATATGCTATTCCACCTGACATTACTGGAAGTATGTCAGAAGGCAAGAAGGGAGGGAGGAAAGAAAGAAAGAGCTGGCAGAGAGGGGACAGCTACTAATCCAAGCCTCCGAAATACCACTATTTTGGGAGGATAGCTTCAGTGGTGGCTGAAGTCTTCAGAAGGCTGGTCGGAGGAACAAGGACCTTTCCAGGGGACGGGGTCATTTTGCTGCAGCCATGAAACAAGCAGGCATTCCCCCACGGTGGGGGGCTGGCACCAACTCCCAGAGCTGAGCTCCCCCGAGCTCCTGCTCGAAACGACCCGTTTATACAGGAGCATTAGTCCCTGGAAGCTAAGCAGGGTTGGCCTTGGATGAGTAGTATTTGGATGGGAGACCACCAAGGAACACCAGGGTTGCTATGCAGAGGCAGGCAATGGCAAACCACCTCTGAATGTCTCTTGCCCTGAAAACCCTACAGGGTCGCCATACGTTGGCTGCAACTTGATGGCACTTTCCACCACCACTCAGTCCTTCAAAGACCCTGGCTCTAGGCCACTTTGTGCTTGAACAGTAAGAACCAGCACTTGGCATTGTGCCCAGAAACACACTGGTGGCCAATGCCATTCTTTTTAAATGGATAGGATATGTTTTCTGTAGCCTGTACAGAACGACAACAACAACAACAAAAGCTTGAAACAAAACATATGTCCATTAAGTTTTATGATGGAAGGCTGTAAAATTGTGAATAAGTAGATCTGTGCACTAGCAGACTGAAACAAATTTCGTCTCAACACAGTGTACAATAATATGCAATTACGTCTCATCAAAATCAATGGGACTGAAACATGCATCACTCTGTGCTGGATTGTGGCTTTTAAGTTTTAAAGCCCCGGTGAAAATGGAGGAAGGAGGCCAGACAACAGCTGAAATGATGTCTGTTCAGATGATTGTTCATTACATAAAAGAAACCACAATAACATTAAGAACATAACAACATAAGAGAAGCCAATGTTGGATCAGGCCAGTGGCCCATCCAGTCCAACACTGTCACACAGTGGCCAAAAACACCAGGTGTTTGTACTCAATGCAGCTTTTGCCACTAATAACGTCTTGCAATGGAACTCTAGTAAGGACAGGATAATGGACTAGGAGAGACTTCTCAACCTACCCGCAGTATTTGCTGACAACAATATTGTGAACATTAGCTGGTACAGATACGACTTGACAGATAACAGTTTTGTTTTCTGCCATTCTACTCAGACAGTCTGCTAAGCTGGACTCTGGTATGTTGCACAACATTTGTACTCCTAAAGATTCCACACATCTTTCCCCCCCACCGCCGCCAGGTTTCTAGTCCTCACAGTTGTAGAGCATTCTGAATATGCACATGGTTCCTGCAAAGCATCTCATTAGTCTCAAGTGGAGCTTCTATATCCTGCAGGGATACCTGTCCCTCCTGCATGACCTCTACCAATTTCAATTAGGTAAATGACATGATATTCTATCCCTCTGTACTTGTGTTGCAAGTGGATTAAAGTGCTACAGAGATTAACAGCTTGCATCCAGGTTCCCTTTCAAGGAATTTAAGGGGCAGATGCAACTGAGCTAGCCACAGCTGGGAGTTTGTCCTTCGTGTAGTTAACTAATATTTACCACTCAATTAAACCAAAATACAGCACATGTATCTGAAGAAGTGTGGATGGGCATGAGGGAATGAAAGCTTATACCCAGAATGAAACTTTGTTGGTCTTAAAGATGCTACTGGTCTCCAACTTTGTTCTGTTGCTGCAGATCAACCCGGCTACCCACCTGAATCTAGTGCCATACTAAGCAGAATCCCACCCTTCTAAGTCCCAGTCAAGGCAGTCCATTCTATCCATGGCCTTACCTGCTGGGAAAGGGACTAGACCACAGTAGTAGAACCTCCACTTTGTAAACTGAAGGACTGCAGCATTTCTAGCCAAAAGGAAACAAGGCTGGAGGAGACCTGTGACATCCTGGAGAGGTGCTGCCAATCAGAATAAACACAACGAGGCTAGGCAGATAGAGAGCCTGCCCCACCCCATGTAAGGCAGCTTCAGGGGTCCACAAAAGCTTTGCTGCGAGACTGCTTGTGCCACAACTCCTCAAGCAGCAGTTTTCACAGCTTAAGGCGACTGAAGCAGAGTCTTTTTGTTCTGGTTAACAATCCCTCGGATGTTCCTTCAGCCTCGGTACCCTAACTTGCCAGTGCACACTGGCACCAGTGCAGGCAGAATGAGTTCACCCTTTCCATCTCTTCCTTTCCTCCAGAAAAAGCCCATCATGTGTATTCTTTTGCAACATAAAATGCTTCCCCAGGGCTAATACACAACAGGGCCAATGGCGGGTGGCAGCCAAGTAAAAACGATCAGCTTCCAGTACTACAAGACCACCATGATTTGCCAAGTATCAACAACTGAGCGTCACATCTTGGATGTTTCACTACATGGCACTAAAGGATCAGGTTGCAAATTTGCTTCAATCAAAATTCTCCAGTGCTTTGTGGTTATGGATTAGGGTGGCAAATTTTAATTCTGCCTGGATTCCAGGGCAAAAACCCTTAGGTTCTCAAGCATCCACAGGCATCTTGACTTAGCCTAGTTATCCCTACCATGTTGTAGTAGATTGGGGTTCCCAGTGTGGTGCCTGGGGGTGCCGGGGTACCCTCTGACATCTTTCCTGGTGCCTGCCAATGCTTTTAGAAAGTGGCAAGGTAGGTGGGGCCTTTTGCCTAGCAGGGCTTCTGATTGGCTGTGCAGATTAAAAGGCATTTTGTTAAAGAGAGCTGCTGCCTGAAATATTGAAGAGGTACTATTAGAGTTATACATAAAACCTCGCTCCCTGGCATCTCGTGGTTGGCCCAGACCTCCTGTGCCAGCCATTCAAAGATTGTACCCACCACCCTGTGTCAGAATTCCAAAAGTATCCATAGGCTCAAAAAGATTGGGGACCCCGGTGGTAGATAGTGTGATGCTTGGGGCCTTGGGTCATAAGAACATAAGAAGAGTCCTGCTGGATCAGACCAGTGGTCCATCTAGTCCAGCATCCTGTCTCAGGATTTCATAAACCTCTATCATGTACCCCTTTCGTTGTCTCTTTTCTAAACTGAAAAATCTCAGACTCTTCAGCCTTTCCTCATAGGAAAGGTGCTCCAACTCCCTCATCATCTATGCTCTCCCCTGTACTTTTTCCAGCTCTGCAATGTCGTTTTTGAGATACAGTGGCCAGAACTGTACACAGTATTCCAAATAAGGCCGCACCATAGACCTATACAGGGGCATTCCAACATCAGCTGTTTTATTCTCAGTCCCTGGTCGGGTCCAGATGTTCCATGAGGTATGTCAGATGTGCTTTCAAGTTCCCCACTGGCAATTCAGTCCTCAGACTCCTGAGTCTGTTTTGGATCAGAACTTTGGCATGCAGGGAGAGGGTGCTTATATCTCACCCCCCCCCCCCCCACACACACACAAACACTGTTTCCCAGACCTGACTCAGCCCCAGGACAGTGCTCCTTAATCCACTGGGGCAATCTTTGTGTACTCCATCAGTACTTGTGGAAACCCAACAAGGCAAATAATGTCCCCTCCCCCCCAAGCTGTTTCAGGTCGGGACAATCATGTAGTAAGAAGCTGAAGGTCCTTTTCCCTTCACACTGCAATGTCCTGAGCACCCAGGAACGGAATTCCCAGCAAGGAACTCACGAGTGCCTGTGGAACTGGGGGGTGATACTTAGTGGGTTATGTGTGGCTATCCTTGTACACTAAAGGTTCCCTACTGTCTTTGTCGTTATTCTGAGTCAGAGCATTGGCCTTCCAAGGTCAGTGTGGTCTTCTCTGACAGAGACTCTCCAGGATCTTGGGTGGCGGTGTTTTCACACCATCTGCTGTCTCATCTTCTTTAAACTGGAGATACCAGGGACTGAAGCTGGGACTTCTGCATGCACACCATGGCTCTGCATGGCCTGATGACATTACCACACCCTCTGCCATGAAGGGAGGTCCCTTGCTCTGCTACTGCTCCGCCTGCAGTCCCTGCTGCAGTGCTCAGTTGCCGCCACTGACAGGTGTCCGATGTGGAGGCCCAGTCAGTGCAGCCAGCTGAATGCTTCTCTGCACAGCCATTGCCCTGATACACACTGGGCCCACCCCAGCCATGTCACAGGCCCAGACGATCCTATCAGCAGTCCTGCAGGCAGCCTCTGTTGTCAAAGGAGATTTCCTCCATGTGGTTCTCTTATGCTTGACTTGAATTATGACTCTTGGTGGCAGAGAAGCATAAACTAGGGCCTCTTGGAGGGACGGCCAGCTGGACAGATATGTGCACCCCAGCCTACAGAAGGAAAGGGAATGGAAGAAATGTGTGATGTGGGGGGGGGGGGAGAGAGAGAGAATAGAGCTGGTGATGTGCTTCTCGTGGTAGAAGCAGCATACTCCTGGTTACATTCTGTCGTTTCCTCTGTAAGCTGATTTACACTTCCATGCCCCAACTGCTGTCCTCAGAAGGAAGCAAACTCCAGAGAGGCCCCCAAACTTGCCACAACAGATGATACTATGTCATCGTGTCCTGTGCTGCAGAAACCGTAAGGGCTTGGAGCTAGGAGGGTGGGTGGTAAGAGACATTGCTCCAGACAGCTGTAATATCTGAGCTGTGCTTTTGTTTGCTTTTCCTGCCTCCCAGTATATAAAGCTCGGGTGTAGCCAGAGGCGCCCTTGAGGTGTGCCATGTGCAAGCTGGTTTACAGGATCCAGAGTCACCCTTGTGCTTCTTTGGTTTCTTTAAAACTGTACTTTTCCCTATTGTGTTATTATTGGATTTCCGCCCCCTTATTGTTGTAAGCTGCTTTGGGTCCCTTTGGGGAGAAAAGTTAAGAATAAACAATCTAAATTTATAAAAGTTAAGAAGTACATAAATGCTAACACCCTGCTTTTAATGACATTTTCTTGTCAGTGTGGCTCAGTTGACAGTTACTGGGAGGGAGCTATTTCCATAGGACATCTTCTGTGCCCCTCTTGGAATGGCCTCCTTTATCCAGGCAACAGGAGGAGGCAACATAATTGTTGATATAGTAGAATGGATTACACTGTTTCAGATTGCGGGGAGATGTGATACACTTGAATGCTCCGATGCGAGTGGGCAATTGGCACAGCAGGGAGCAAGCTGAATCTTTCCCCCTGCCATGCTAGTTTTCTTACTGCAGGGGTTTACTGAAACACAGGGGAGCATTAAAAATGTTATGCTGTGCCTGTAGTCTGAAGTGGTACAGCCTACTCTACCATCTCAGGACTCTACCACCTGATCAGTTGCACCAGGCCAGTGTTTAGATGAAGGGGTCACATGGGTGAGCAAAAGAACATGGCTCCTTCTCACATTAATGTCACCTTCCTCATAGGCTGAGCAATGTTCACATGGATAGGAGGCCTGAGGTCATCCAGCTAGCTCATACCAGAGTGCCATGGGCGGAAGCCACAGGGAAGTAGCAGCCAAAGGTTTTTGTCTGCATGTGGTTGCAGTAATCTGTAAATCAGCCCTCCTCCTCTCTGGAAGGTTTCAGTGGGAACAGCTTCCACACAAGTCGGTCAAAACTCAGCCCGTGGGGCCTCAAGAGCCCAAAATGAGAGGTCTGCTGAGTTCACCAGTACAGCCCCTCCAACGACGTGGTTTAGGATTGGCCAGTTTTGTGAAGTTGTTATATGAATCATATTTGTTACATTCAACTGAAATCTCCTGACTACAGGCATCCGTTCCCCTGGAAGGAATGGCAGCTTTGCAGGGTGGACTGTATGGTATCACATACCAACTGAGCTCCCTCCCCCAAGTCTGCCCTCCCCAGGCACCACCCCTAAGTCTCCAGGAATCACCCAACCCAGAGTGGGCATCCTTAGCAAAGCCTTCATGGCGTACCTTCTTTGAGTGCCACTGGACAACTGTGTGGGGTGGGGGGAGTTGGCCTTACTTACTGTCCCGTTCTCCTCTCCAACTGAACAGCTAACGGGTACAATTAAGAATTTCTGATTAGGGCAATGCTCAGGCATCCTTGGCTTCTGCACATGCAACTGTCTGGATTGAGAGGTTGCTACGGAAAGGGAGGAGGAGAAAGGTCACCTAACAAATGTGCTCACCTTGACCTGAAGATCTTCTGAACTTTCACTTGCCATGTACAGGGAAAGCAACACAGGTAAGACGTTGGCTACCGCCACTGCGCGGGCATGTTCTGGTGTATGTCTCCCAATCTGTCCCAAGGACCAAGCAGCCGCTGCCTTAATATGATCTTCTGGTTCTTCTGACAAGCACACAGCCAGTTGCGGCACCCCCTGCAGGATTCAGCAAAAGAGATCGAGCAAGTGCAATCTAGATCGGGATCACAGAAACTTGGCAGAGTTGGCAAAAAGGAGGAGAAAAACTGAAAAGCTTCTCTCTTGACTCAAAGGACCCAGGACAGCTCTCACTTGAACAAGGATTTATTCCCAAACACAGTGAATTAATGCGTCAGAATATTAAACTTCTGACTTTTTCTGACACAAGGGTAGTCAGAGTTGGCACGCTGACGGCTTTGAAGGACTCAGAGAGCAGGTACCACAGTTTGGGCCACAAAAGAAAGTAAAGCTGGCAGTTTTATCAGAAATGCCAGGGTTTCTCTCCCAGGTTTATTGGAAAGCAACCAAGCACTCTGTCTCTGTGCTTCTTCCCTGCATTTCTATCCGACCTGCAGGGTTTCCGTGCAAGTCAGCCCGACTGAAAATGAATGGACTGGATGCAGCCCATGAGGCTTGGGGGCAGGGGAGGGCTTCTTCTCCCACCACCACCACCACCACCACCACCACCACCACCCCTTTCTCGTTTCCTTCCCAGCAGGCGTCTTTCATATATCTAGAGTCTTTTCCCCCTCTCTCTCGTTCACTGCACACAATAAATTTAAGCACGACTTAACAAGTTATTATTCATGCAGGCACTGACCCTAACGGATGAATATTGGAACTTTCATCAGTCAGACTGGCTTTTAGTCCTGACAATTTTATAATTAGAATACTTTGCAAAAAAAAAATCAATAAATTCTAGTATTCACCAGGAACCATCACATACTTTTTTTTTTCAAAAAAAGGAGAGGAGAGAGAAAGGGTATACCATCAATACATATATTTCACATACGTGGCATTGAAATATTCGATTTCTCTCTGCTGCGTCAAGCTATCTCACAGAACCCATTTCAGCCTGAAAAACCCCAGACACAAAAGCTTGCTTAGCAGTCTGCTCATTTTGAATGTAGGAAAAGCAAAATGCGTTTTGTCTTTTTGGAAAAAACTGCTCAGTTCCTAGGGTGCTTGACATTTCATAACTGCAAGGCTAACTGCAGCATAAATGCTAAGGTTTTCTTTGCGTTACGGCGGTGTTGTTGTTTTTACAGACACATCATCTTTTTTTTGCCTTAAAACGTAGCACAGTGGGAGAAAAACAGCCGCACTGACATAACAAAAGAGGGCCTCTTTTATAAGTTCTCATTTTAAAGACAATTAAAGCTAGACATCAAATATTTATTCTAAGAAGCCATTTGCCAGTTTCCTTTCTGCTATTTGTAAAAAGGCAACTCAATTAGCATCTCATGAAAATGCAAAACTGCACTAGCAAACTAATCTATAACCTTTAAAAAAAAACAACACAACTCCAAGACGACTACGCGTCACACTCCAGACACAATGAACAGGCACATAACTCAGGTTGCAGAGTGCAATTTAATATAATCATTTGGGGAGGGGGGGTGCTGTTCTTGGAAATAAATATTTTTAACGCACAATTTCCTTCAGGATCTTCATTTGCCTCAAAACAATCCTGGGTAGGCCATCGCTATTATTTCCATGGTATTTTTAAGGACAGAAATAATGGTGGTGGCTTAATAAACAAATTGTACAAACAAACCAGCCATAATTTCCAAGGGAGAGACTTGAATATGCACTCCACTATGCCTTGGAAAATCAGAGGTAATGAGAAATACATGCCTTTGGTCAGACTGCACCTAAAACAGTTTTCCTGCAGTGTTAAATACAGAATTTATTGGAATAACCACTTCCTTCAACAAGACACATTTTTATAGAGAGCAATTTTTTTTAAGTATCATGTGAAGTTTATTACAAGTGTACATTAAAATAATAACTAAGTAAAACCTAACCTGAACAGACCCAGTTTGTTAATATAGTTATTATAACTCATCTGAACATGAGTCTTAACTACATTCTGTAATAATGATTGAAGGCTGTTAATCACGTGTATTGTCCCCTTCATGCTATCTGTTTGATGAGGTATGCGGCATCAGGAAGGGAAGTGGAACTGAGGGCCCAACTACACCTTACAGTTCCCTTGGGTGCAATGCTCCCTCTAAGCTGTGGTGTCTTGTGAGCAAAAATTCTACTTTGTGAGCTACTGGCATTAAAGCTGTGAGCAAGTGATTTGGCTACTGCATAAATGAGTTTGCTCTGGAGCCACCCTTCCTGAGCTAAGACAAAAATGTATGAGCTGGAGGCTAAAAAACTGTGAGCCAGCTCACACTAACTCAGCTTAGAGGGAACACTGCTTGGGTGTGTCCCTCAGCTGGATCACCCATGTGTTCTTGGAGCTCTGTGCTACCCAAACTCATGGGGACCTGATTTGGATTGGGGATATAGTGTAAGAGGAAAAGAGGCTTAAACCTTTCCCCCCTGCACCACTTTCTTGACCTGAAACAGCCTCGGGGAGAGATTGTAATGTACCCTGTTAGGAGATGAATGTATACTGATATCAGTGCATCCTATCCCTTATTCTGCCACTCCAAAATGGGGATGTTTTATCTGTCTGAAATTTGATATGAAGGATCCCATCCCATAAGTGAAGGGTACAATACCCAAAATTTTACCCCAGTTTGGTGGGAAACAAGAAAAGGTGCAAATAGAAATGCATTTCCTAATGACACCAATTTCAATTAATTGACCAGAATAAAAATTCTTAACAACAATGAAGAAAACAAAGTACTAATGAACAAAATTCATACTAAAATAAACGACTTGTGCATAGGTTGTGGGTGATCCCAAATTCACTTGTTTGGAAGTCAAAGCCGCTGAAACGAACAACTAAGTCAGTGTGTTTAGGCATCACAATAGCAGCAGAATTCTGCTACTAGCAGGCTTTACATATTTATACAGGCAGATATTTGCAACACTCTCCTGCTGATCTCAATGAACAGGTCATCCAAAATGTTTGGATAAGCAAACAACCTGCAGTGCTTTCCCCTCTGGGGTTACAGTAACAGGAGGGTACATGAAGCAACCATGGCGAATTCAAACAATAATAAGAAGGAATCTGTTGAATATTAGTATTACTTAAAAGCTTTTCTGAAAAATTACCTGGCCTCCTCTGTCTTTGGTGTGCCTCACCAGTCAGGGGCACACTTTGTTCCAGTGTCCCTGCCTTGCACAATCACACACACCGACACCATCTTCCCAAATTGCGCTTGCAACAGGGAACCCAGCACTAACCTTGGAGATTATCACCGCCATGGCCAGGTTCTCTGAATGGGCAGCCACATAGCCCAGCATCATGATCCCAGGGAGCCGGACATTCCCTTTGCAGCTGCCAATACAATCGATCACAGCAGCGACTCCCCCAGCATTAACTATCAGTTGCGAGAGCTGAAAGCAGATAAAGCAGAGAGGTCAGAGCCGCTGCCGTTTCAAGCACCTGTCCAATCTGTATGGTCAAGTCCCCTTTTTACCAAATCCCTTCAGCCCTACAAGGCTGCAGGGTCGACCCATTGATACAGATATGACTGAAGTCCTTAATGGTCAATCTATCACCCCATTGCATGCTTACAAATGAACACAAATTAGCAAAGGATAATACAACACTCTCAGGGTGGATGCTTCCCCTGTCCTACCACACCACTGAGCAAAGTTCATGCTTCCCCTGTCCAACCACACCTCCTGGTACTCCCTGGCCCAAAAGACATCTGTCTTGTCTCGACCAGGGCCAGGGCTTTTTCTGCCCTGGCCCCTGCCTGGTGGAACATGCTCCCCATTGAGATCAGGGCCCTGTGGGATCTTCTTCAATTCCGCAGGGTCTGCAAGATGGAGGTGTTCCGCCAGGCCTTTGGCTGAGGCAGCAAACGTCCATATATGGCTTCCTTGAGGTATCTGTCACTCTGTTAACAACTACTGGCTATGGCCAGGAACTTCCCACAACCAGGGGAATTTTTTTTGTTGTTGCTGTTATTGCTGTGACCACCATTTTAATATTTATGAAGATGTTTTAAATGTTAATGCTATTTTATTAACTTTTTTTTTTTATAAATGATATGTTGTTACTCACCCTGAGCCCAGTTCTCGAAAGGGCAGGTTATAAATGTGAAGAAATAATAACTAAATCTTTACATCCCATCTTTCCTTTTGGCTCAAGCTTGAAGACTTTCTCCAATCTGAGGAGCCTTCCTCCAAGTTAAGAGGCTCTTCCATTGAAGGAATAGCCCCTAAAGTTGGAGGGAAACTACTTGGAGGACAGTTGGATCCATGCCACTGTCTTCTACTGGATGTGCTGAACTCATTTTGCCCCACGGACACCTCAGAGTGCTCTTTCGCATGCAGCTCCAAAGCATGGTTGCTAAGCAATGAGAGTCAAAGTCCATGCAAGAACAGCGTCTTGTGCCTACATACATACATCCACAAAGAGGCACATGTTGATCTATTCTCCCTACAGAAGTGAAGGGGCAAGCCAACAAATGCAGAAGATGCATGGGCTGTGGGGCTGGGGTGTAAGGCATTGCCATTTATTTAAAGCATTGATATCTTGCCTGCTCTCCTTGGGCTCCAGGTGCTTCAAAAGGCAATAAGCAGTTGCAAATGCATAAAAGCAACCAGAACAGTCCATCAGCAGGGATCATAACAGCTTCTGGACAAGACATGCAGCTATCCATATTAAATCCATAAGATCTCAGTACAGAGCTAGGCATCCTTAAGCAGATTTCAGTGAGCCGAAGCCCACCTAACCCTCTGTTGATTGTGCCCACATACAGCGAGTGGCCACATATGCACCGAGAACTGTAGACTGCAGCTTCTGTAGAAGAAGTAGACTTTGGGACAAACTCAGCCTTTATATTTTTAGATCAAGATGGGTAGCTGTTAGTCTCTCTGTAGCAGTAGAAAAGACCAAGAGTCCAGTAGCGCCTGAAAGACTAACAAAATTCCTGGCAGGGAATATGCTTTTGTGAGTCACTTTTTACTTTTTCAGACTCACGAAAGCTCCTACCCAGCCACAATTTTTGTTAGTCTTTCAGGTGTTACCAGCTCATTCCTAGCTCATATTTTTGGTATCAAGTTCCTAGTTCTCGTAGAGCAATGTTTGAAAATTATACTAAGGCTTCCTTGAAACTGCAATTGAGTTTAGCCAGGCTTCTCGAGGTTAGAGGATAAGATTCCTGTGACAGACAGTGCTGTCCTAAGCACAGCTCTACCCCCTTAGGCCCACTTGTTTAAATAGGCTTAGAAGGGCTTAACTCTGCAGAGGATGGCACTGAGAGTTCACTAAGCCTACTCAAGAACCCTGCTCCTTCTCCTCCAGGCCTATGCTCCGCCTCCTCTTTACCATCACAAGTTGTTTTTTTCTCAACTATTCTGTATTTCTCCCCAGATTCCTCTACATTTTTGCCACACACAAGAAATCCACCAAAGTACTAATATCAAAGGAGGAGGGGTAAATTTACCAAATGGATTCAAAGTTGTTCTTTCTTAAGCACGACATTTAATGTAGTGAAGCTCTGAAGAATTCAGCATCGTCATAAACAGAACACCCAATTTCTATTTGTCACTTTTATATTCTATACTCCCTCCAAGGAGTGCAATGTGGCATAGTAGTGCTTATCCCTTACAATAGCTGCCTTGGAGACCCTCAGGAAGGGGGGGGGACTGTGAAATAAATAAACCTTGTGAAGTAGATTAGGCTGAGTCACTGTAACTCTGAAAGTCACCTTCATGACTAACTTTGGGCCTCAACCCAGTTTTTCAAGATCCTTGGCCATGAGCTCACTTAAATATTGAAAGGGGGCTAAGAAAAACAGGTTTGGATGCCACACAGCATAGGGAAAGCTGAGCTATAAATATTGTACATTTTCCTCCTCTCCCTTGAAACAAGAGTCTTCCTGTGATTCTTAAAGTTGAGCCCCTGTGAGTCAGAGGCACAATTCAGTGGAAGCAGTGAGAGGCAGGAATTGGTGCAAATCTCTGTCCCCCTTTCCTGCAAACAAAGATGCCTTCCACAAGCAGAAATGGAGGTTAGAATCCAAGTCCCAGTCTTCTGTGGTGGGAAGTGCTGTCAAATCGCAGCTAACTTATGGAGACCCTGAAGGGTTTTCAAGGCAAGAAACATTCAGAGGTGGTTTGCCATTTCCTGCTGCCACATAGTGACCCAGGACTTCCTTGGTGGTCTCCCATCCAAATACAGACCAGGGCCAACCCTGCATGGCTTCCAAGATAGGACAAGATTGTGCTAGCCTGGGTCATCCAGGTCATACATACCTACAAATGTTTATGCATCAAAATCAATGTTTGAAACTGTGTTTGGAAGGTAGCTGGAAACCACCAGAGGAATTTGGGCCACTGATATAACCTTTGCCTAATGATCTATTTCCCTAGTGGGTGTGGGCTAGAAAGAGCTGCACCTAGAGTCTTCACAGACAGCACACTGCTGTTGTTTCTGGCGACTATGGTTCACCAAACCAGGTGAAAGTTAAGTTGCTGTAGACCAGCACATATTTACTCAAAAGCTGGAATCTTTTGAAAACCGTGGGGTGAGCCAAAACAACATGGTGTGCGGGGCCACATTCATAATATGTTTCGCAAATATTCCCAGTCCCAGTTTGCCCTAGAGCTCCTCTGCTTTATCACTGTGAAGGAGACTTTGAATGAAAAAACTCATCTCCACTTGTTTATAAGGACTTTTATTTGTTCAAGTAAACAATCTGGCCTGGCATATTTAGCAGTGCTAACTGTGACTGAAGTCTCTCCATCTCCAACAACAATTTGGGATACTGTGGACCAATTTCATTTCTGAGTAGGCTCAGAAAGGAACAGAAACCAGAATTGGCGAACGTTGGTGCAGCTTCAAATCTTCCTCAGGAAAGGGGGAGTACTGAGAGGATTTGCTTCATGATCAGATCCTACATCTAACCGGAGAAGGGACACGGGGAGAAAGAAATCCTCTGCTGAAGCACAAGAGCAGATCGCCTCCACACAGGCTGCTGCGGCCTGCAATTCAACCCAACCCCTCCCCCGCTCCTCCTCGCCTTCAAATGCATGAGCTTTTAGACACAGAGGCGAGGACTCCCGTGGAGACTGGGCTCGATGGCACAAAGGAATTTTTGACTATGGCAAGGATTCCCCAGATCTTTCCTCCTCCTCCCCCCATGCCTAGCAGCATCAGAGCTCCCAAAAGGGCACCTCTACGATTCTCCTCATGACACGGGGTGGGTGGGGGGTGAGGAGACTCTCAAACACCCAGAGCACCTGAAATAATTAGAATACTGGATTTGGGGGGGGGTGGAGGGTTTCAGCAGCTTAAATTAACAAACACCCTCCATACGGAGACCCTTGTGTGCACTACATGGGCTCAAAACTCAAGAGAAAAGAAGCTCTCCCTCCATTTCTTTTAATGCATCATGACACTTTGAGTTTTACCTTGGGCTTTTTTTTTTTAAGCACTAATTTTACATCTAATTTGGGAGGACTTGGAGATATTGTAGGGAACGGAGGTTCCACAAAATCCGCCAAAGGAGAGAAAGAACCAGCATGCAAAATCTCCCGAGCTTTGACACACAGTGAGGCACATGCATTTAAAGAGATGGTGGGAGACAGTTATGTGTTGTATAAATTCACTTCAGTTTAATTCAGTGGAAGGGGATAAATCTAATATTTGTTCCTGTTTGTTCTACCAGCCTCCATGTTCCACATACTGAGCATCACTCCACTATCTGGTTTAGAGAGATATTTCACATCAGTTCCTGACAGAACCACGAAAAGAGACCGAAAAGAGACCGTTGTCACCCTCTTATTGGGGAAACCCATTCAAAAAAGGATTTCCTGCTCATTTAACATCCCAGGAGCCCGTGAGGCCACAATCCTGCATACTGTTCAATACAAAGAAGCATGTCGACTTCAGTGGGCTTAATTGTGCGTAATGTGTGTTTGATCGTGGCTTGAAATTTTTGACACCTCATAACCGCTTTCCAGACACTGGCCTCTACCTCCTGGTTATTAAGAACAGTCTCTGCATCCACTCACACACCTAACAGGAAAAGTGGATTTTGCCCATTTCTTTCTTTCCTATTTGTATTCCAAGCAGATCCAATAACAGCAACAAATATCCCCCCCCCCTCCTTTGCACCAGCGGAAATTCCACAGAGGTTTTTGCCTTGCCTAATGAAAGAATAATGCTGGGTTTTTTAAAAAAAAAAATTAAGTATAAACACTAATAACGTGACCTTGTATTTGCATTCTCAAGGTTTTACCTCAGGCGTATGCCTCGCTATCTCTCTAATTAGAGTCGCTGCGTTTTTCTTGACGTATTCATCGGAGTCCTTCAGGCATGTGAGCACAACAGGGAAAATCTCTGCTTCCACCACCATTTCTGCCAGATCCACAGAATGCTTTGCTATCTGGCTGAGAGCTGAAAGCACCTGACGCTGTGGTAGACAGGAACCAACCAATTGTTTAATGAAGGGCTTATTGGGCAAACACTTTACATGCACACACACCCCTACACAGGCAGTCAGAGTGATCAAGGCAAGGAGAAGAACTTCCCTTCTCACTGGAAAGGTTCCAAAACCACCCAGAATGATTGCAAGATTCACAGTCTAGCCCTGTCCTAATTTAACAGGCCCCCCCTCCTTTTTATTGATCAACATTTGTCTTCATTTTCCTTCAGGAACACAGTTAAAAAAGGGAAGCACATTTACCTGAAGGTAATTGTAATGACTTCTGAGTAAATGTAATGTTGAATCAAAGAAGAAAAATATACAATTATAATCCTAAACGTTCAAAACTGAAGCTATGCAAGTTATTGCTGCTTTTAAAAAACAACTCACTATGAAACAATTGTGCATTTCTTTATCTCTGCACAAATCACACAGATCAGTGGTTGTCATTACGATTGTCATATCTGGAAAAAATATATATTAACACACTGCTGTTTTAATTAAATGGTAAGAGCTACATTACAAGGATCATAGTATTTTTGATAATTTCATGGAGTGTCACATTATTGAAAAGCAGAAGGGCTGGCTACTTGAAATACTCCAATTTCATGTCCTAAGACTGTCTGTAGGGAAAAAATTACGAAATACAAAAGGATATCACACGCATACCAGAAACTTTGCAGCCAGATCCAAAGCTGACTACCTAAACAGTATGTCCCACTGAAATCACCAGACCAACTTCCAAACAAATGTGTTTAGGAATGCAGTACAGCCACTTACAGAATATCCCAAAAATGTAATTACTGCTTTTCAACATTGCCTCGATGACTCACGCTAAACATAGGAAAACAAATTCTAGGTAGCCTTCAGAAATAAAGCCTCCTGTACCCCAGACTTGCTCCCTGCTTCAGAAACCTGCCCACGCAAGATTTAGTCTGGGAGTCAAAGAATCCCAGCACTTCCGAGATTTTGTTTTGCTCCTTCTTTTCTCGCCAGTTAACACAAAGTCACACTCCAACCAGCCCAGTCTCCCTTTTGTTTCCAGTAGTTCAGTTAGCGATTTATACTTGTGGGGGAAGACCCCTTTGAAATGGATGCATTTCGGTACCCAATCACAAATCGAAGCCCAGTCCTGTTTCTTGGGGGGGGCGGGAGAGAGAGAGAGTTGGGAAAGTACCTTCAGCTTGGCGTCGGGGTTGAGGATCATCTGCGCCAAGTGAGCGATGGCCCCCGCATCCACCACCGTCTGCGCCAGCTCCGGCGAATGCTTGGAAATATCACTGAGCGCCGAGGCAGCGATCCTTCTCAGGGCGATCTCCGGCTCTTGGATACAGAGCACTAAAAGAGGGATGGCGCCCGCGTCCACCACCGCCTGTGACAGTTCTGTGGGTCGGGGGAAAGTAATTAAGCGACTCTGGGTGACTGACCCTGGTGCAAGCCATTTGTCACCCTGACAGATCCAGGGGGGAGGGGGGGAGTGGACTTCAGGGGCTTGACATCTGCATTTCAAATCAGCTCTCCTGGTTTCATAAAACCATGTGGACCAATCCCCGGCTGAAAAGAACACAGGTCAATGGCTGGACCCTCATTTGCATGTACACATTTGAGGTAGATTAGGCTGAAAGGGTTTGTTACCCTGTGTGTGCCTGCGAGCCAGGGTGTGTTGAAAAAAGAGTAAGCAGATGTCAGCTGCTTAAGGCCTGACTGTTGTGCCCTGATCAATAGGCAAGCAGGGTGTGTGTGTGTGTGTGTGTGTTTTGCACAGCTAACAAAGAAAAGCCAAAATGCTAAAATGCACCCCCTCCACACTGGAACTTTATCCCACTCATTTGACAAGCAGAAAAGAGCAGGCCTAAAATACAGTAAGGCATCCTTTTCTGAACGACACAGAACCCCAACGTGCTCCCGTTTGACCATCAAAATACCTTTTTTCAAAATAGGCAAGCCACCCTCCACTAAATCAGGGCCACAGACAGCTGCCTTTAAGCCCCCGGAGCTGATTGCTTGCATCTTAACCTGAGAACCCACAATTAACTGATACAGTCAATGTGCTGTTATTGCCGATTCATTCATTACCGCGCCCCCCTCCACATATTTGTCATTAGCTTCAGTGGTAGAGTAGAAAATTACGGGATAGCAAAGGCAAAGGATTACAGCAAGGGCTGTTTTGGAGATGATGAAAAATGAATCCCAAACCCCATTAATTCCAAATAGGCTATTATCGGTTCTTAAATAAGGTTTTGTTCGGACTTCTCCTTGTTATGCACATAGCCTCTTATCTTTAACATTTAACCTGCCCCTGCACTGCCATGGCAACAAATAGCTGCTGTAATTCAAGGACCCAATTTTGATTTTGCATTTTCAGTCCATCAATCAAACCCTGCAGTAGAAGTTTTCTTAATCAGGTTGTTAGAACCACTGACTCTGTACAGTTTCTCAACGGGTGAGCCGTGCTCCCGAAGCAATTATAGATTATATAATCTAAAATGTGTTTTGTACCCCACCTTGGTGCCAAAATAACTGTTTGAACTAAACTTGCTTTCAGTGGACCGTGCAGGACACTCCAGTCTCTAAAAACCCCAACATCGACCTACTGTACTTAGAACACACATTATTTTGTCATGTCATCCCACTACTACATGTTATTCATAACATGCAGTGGTGTAATCATGACAACAAATACACGTACTGCAATAACTAGGCATTTCTCATAAAACTGAGCAGCGGTTATCAGGAAAGTACTTTTCCCCACTTTCAAAATATGTCTGATGGTGCAATAGACGCATCAATTTATTTTTTTGCTTCACTTATACCCTGCCTTTCTCTCTTCCCTGTGGAGACCCAAAATGGCTTACTTGTCCTCCTTTCCTCCATTGTATCCTCACAACAACTGTGTGGGGTAGGTGAGGCTTAGAGTGTACCCAAGGTCTACCAGAGAGCTTCTGGGGATTCAGACCTGGGTCTTCCAGATCCTACTCTAACCCCTAGTACCACACAGGCTCTCAACAGATAACTGCAATGTGCTCTTAGTACAAAGGGATGACACTGAGGTACTGTGAAACTCTAGCACTAGTTTTCCTTTTAAAAAATCTCTGAAATGACTTGCGGAACAAGAACAGGAAGCAAAGTAAGATCTTTAGGATTAGGAGTATACCAAAATCCTTTTTCAAAAAAAAAAAGACCCCCCAAAAAACCAACAATACAAAAGTCAGCATGAGCAGATAGACCAGATCATTTTAAAGCACAGTCTTTCTGTTTTTATTCTCTTTAGTTTTAAAATCCCCCTTCCCCTCATTCTCTTGCTCTCCATCCGGATCATAGATATGGGCAGGGTTTTTTGTTTTTTTTTAAGCAATGTCGTCTTAGAGTAAGGGAGAATAAGTGTTATGTATACACACACAACTTGGTATATGTTGAAAAATCCCTCAGATTTGAGAAAGCGAACAAAAGACACTAGGGACTTTAAAATTAAATCCTGCTTTTTAGGATTAATTTTGTAATACAGAAAGGCCTTGAGTTAATTGTAGCTTTAGCTATGAACCAGCTTGATACAGGGGAGATGTGACAGTTTATCAAATGCAACCAGCAGGACTTACAAGCAAAATTTCAAACTCAGAGGCAATCTGAGAAAGAACTCTAGAGGCAAGGAGAAGCAACCAAGGATGACAAGCTGAAATAAAAGGGAAAGAGGGGAAACCTGTGTGCTTTGTTGTTATTGTGGAGATACTGAATTCAGCCTCTGTTAGGGAAACTTTCAGCATCTTGAACTGAGTTTCCATTTTGCCTGAGAAATCAGCATTAGGTCAGGAGGTGAGGAATTACAGACTAAGCCTGTCCATAGGGACACTGAAACCACTTAACACCCATTGTGACGGTCTTTCTTTGAACTCCAAGGTGTGCTTTCCTCCCTACTGGGATGCCAACAGCACTGATTGAGTTTGCCAGATCACAGTTAGCTTTCCCCAGGAGAAAAAGCAAACCCCCCCCCCCAAAAAAAGTATGCCTCAATCAATCTTTTGTCCTTAAGGTGTGGCAAGACTCCTTTTTATTTTTGTTGGAGTTGACCTTCTGGATAATCCTATGCTGTTTTAAGTGCCTCTTCTGTGGTTTTAGGTTGGGATAACTCTGCATAGGATTGCACTATAACAAGGCAAACTCTTTGGAAACTTCCCCAGCTTGTTACCTCATATGGAATCTGTTGTTAACTGGGATACTTTAAACGAGTGTTTAGTGATTGGCTGTGCCCTTTAGCAAGCCTGATGTCACCTCCATCGAAGACTGTCATTCTTATGAGAGGGAGGATTCCCCAGTTGGCCATGTGGTCGGTTTTGCATGCTGTGTATGGCCGTTTCCATGGTCACAACTTCTCTGCGTGTCTGCTCTGCATCGACTACTGCTTCATGAGGGGAGATGAAATGCTGCTCTCTTGAAGCATGTTTTGGTAATTTATGAAGTCGCTCTAACAAGTAGTTTACCGTGTTTTCTAGTCTGATGAGCAAGATAGAAACCCATTCCTTTTTTATCTTCAGATATACTTGAATTTGGTTTTTTTCCCCTTAAAAAAATCCCCTTTGTGTTAGTAATTCAATGTTCGGCCTCTACTCTATTTGCATTCTGTGAAATGCAGAGAAAAACCTCCAGCCACCTGGAAAACAGATCACTTCTGATAATATAGAGAAGAGTTTGAAACGGATGGCCAGGGTTACATTGACTCTTATTTCCGGGCTGCCACTGAATACATGCTAAAATGTGCCTTGACCTGGATAGCCCAGGCAAGCCCATCCTTGTCAGATCTTGGAAGCTAAGCAGAGTCGACTCTGGCAAGTGCTTGGATGGGAGACCTCCTTGAAATACCAGCAGTTGGGAGGATGGGGCAAGCTTTATTCAGCCACCTCTCTGAATATCCTCCAGGCCCCCCAGTAGAGGACAGTCCCCAGAGGCCACCATGACTTCCAGGTGCACGCGTGCACACACACACACACACACAAATACCAACCCCCCCAAAAAATATATGCTAAAATGTTAGCAGCATCAATGTTACCTGCATTGTGCCTTGCTATATATCCAAGGGCCCAGGATGCAGCTTCCTTTACTCCGGGGTCAAAATCCTCCAAGCAGATCACCAGTGTGTCCAATGCTCCACAGTCAACTATTGCTTGGGCTAGTTGAGGTGAATGTTTCCCCACTGCTCGCAAGACAAATGCAGCGGCCTTCTTGTAGAAACGCTGCAGGAATATGGGGAGAGAGCGGGAGAGAGAATAAACTACAGTTATTTGAGGCTTGTTTATAATTTTTTTAGTGTAAACTTATCTGCTGTAGATCTGCACTTTATGCATCTGATGAAGTGACTTCTGGCTCATGAAAGTGCACGCTGGAATAAATGTTGTTCAGTCTTTAAGGTGCTCCTGGATTTCTGTTTAATTGTATTTGAGGTATTATGGCATCCAGCCAGAGCAATCCAAACACCTCAGCAAGGGGCACCAAAATAAAATATTATGAAATACACAATATAAAAATATAGAATACATATAACAGATTCACTAAAAACACACACACACACACACACAAAGAGATTTGCGATTTTACAAATTAAGCTGTACTTTTCAAATGCAACAGCATGCCACCCAAAATTTAGCCACAATCTTGGTAATAGAGTGATTTTACATTTTTAAAAACAGAAGAACTGGCTGGGGGGGAGTGATAACAGGAACTTTTGGGGAAGGAAGAGGATCCGGCAATTGCAGAAGAATCGGGGTAGGGAGCAAGGCAACAGCAGAGGAGAGGAGAGGAGGTTGGGGCAGTAAAGGTGGTGATGGGGGACGCAGCAGCAGAGGAGGTGGGGAGGAGGCAGCCGTCTAGAGAGGAAGTAGGGACCAGCAGGAGAGGCTTGGAAGAGAAAACCCACATGATGTGTTTTTCTGCTCCAAGCCTTCCTTCCCCAGCCATTTTGGAACTGGAAATATGTCCAGCACCCTATCCTCTCCAGGTCCCTCCCCCACTCTGCTGGCTGGTGGTAGCAGAGGGCTTGGAGTTGAAGGTGCACCTACAACCCGCTGGCCAGCAGAGGGAGAACCTTGGCCCTAAACAGTGCAATGTTCATTTGGGCCTAAGCCACCACTGGCCAGTTACCTGAGGGAGGGCTGGAGCTGGAAGTCCCTGCTGCATGTTTCAGTTGAAAGCCCCCGTCCATCATCTATCTGGACCCATAACCTCTTCTGGAGGGGGCGTAAGACAGGAGGATGCAGGGCCTGAGGGGTTGAGATTTCACCTCCCCGACTTCTTATGAATACCCCTCCTGTATAGGCTTATTATTAGTACATAGGGTTGCCAGGTCTGGGTTGGGAAATACCTGGAGTTTTGGGGGTTGGAGGCTGGGGAGGGTGGAGTTTGGGGAGGGGAGGGACCTCAGCAGAGTGTAATGCCAGACAGTCCACCCTCCAAAGCAGCCATTTTCTCCAGGGTAACTGATCTTGGTCACCTGGAGATCAACTGTAATAATGTGAGATCTCCAGGTGTCTCCTGGAAGTTGGCAACCCTACTGCCACCTTATTTACATGACATCTGTATTGATGTTCAGATATTTAAAAATAAGTGTCATTTCAAAGACAATGTGTCTTCTCGATGTATATTTATCCTCCATGAATGATCTAATACACATAAAGAAAAGCTGCTACCAAACAAAGCATTTCACTAGGAACAAAACAAGGCCAAATCAGCCCTCCTTTTGACGGCCACCTTAAATTTTTCAGCAATATTACTGTTACGTTTTGGTTTGTTAAACCAGTTTGATAACATCATACCTGATTTTCCTGGCACTGATTACTCCCAATTACAAACCACATGATATATTACTCCACTATTATGAGGATCTTTAGAGGATTTTGACAGCTACCTTGGATTCTTGTGAAGGTGACCCCCCAGTCCATTTCTTCCAGCATACTTTTCTCACATAGAAACGACAGTCAAACCTACTTCTGGAATCCCTACTTATACTTTCCCTGTTTTTTCCTATGTCTCTGTGGGGTGTTTATGACAAACACAAATACAAACAGTCAGCCATCAGACAAACCCCATAGTCAGAGCCACTGCTCGTATGTTAAACCAGCAACTTGGTCTTCCGTGTAGTACAGGAATTCACAGGTCCTTCTCCTCTACCATGCATCTAAAAAACCATGATGTGAGCCCATTCATGCACTCTTCCCCCACTGTTTCATTTTTCAGGTGTGGGGGGGGGGGAAATCCACACAGAAGTTTGTGTCCCCAGGTGAAGGAGAGAGATCACTCTAGAGGATCAGGCTTCTGGGGAATGCTTAATACAGAAAATGATGTAGTGGTTATTCATAATGTAAGCAAGGACTAAAAGTTGGAGAAACAGACCCAGGAATAGTCCGGTTGAACAGAAGCTTTGGTTTTGAAACAGAAAAACTGCATTGATGGCAGAACACCGATAACTTTATAAAGACCTGAGTCTACAATTATGTTTTTTGAAAACTGCCTACTCAAAGAACCACAGTTTAAGATCACTGGCACTATCACTAGCAAGTAGTTGAGTGTGCATTGGAGCATACACACTATTACTTTCAGACAATTAGGCTTGAAGCAGGGGGCCGTTTTCTGAAGGATTTTTAATATCATTGGTTGAAATCTATTGGGAGGGTCCTCTATGCAGCTCCCATTCATTTCACTGGGGCCTGGCACAGCCAAACTCCCAAAGGACTGTATCCCTTATTGTTATTCAAAATGAGTGACTTCTGAAATAAGGCACACTGCAAACAGGCACAGAGGCTGATACAATGGCGCCAACGTGATTCACCTGTGCAGAACAAGCTCTGGGGTGACTTAAGGTTTGACAAAAGATAAGTTAACCAAGTTTAGTCATGATAATAAGTCCAGAGGAGCCATTGGTACTGGGCAGGCACAGAGAAAGGTCTGCTCCAAACAGGAGCAGGTGAGGTGAGATCAGAAGTGAAGTCTATGCTGTCTGTTCTTTTCATTAGTTCTTTTTATTAATTCAGCAGTCTTCCCCACCTTGGGCTCTGCCTTCTTAAAGAATTACTCATCCAAGTAGCAAATGGATAATATTGGTATATGAGAATTGCTTGCTAATATGGGGCATGACCCAGATCCCCAGTGGCACCTTAGAGACTAACAGATTTTACTCCAGCTTAAGCTTTTGTGAGCAGAGCTTACTTCTTCTTCTTCTGATGGTCTCCTGTAGTCCTGAGCAGAACTCAAGAATGGGGCCCAAAATCACAGCAAGGGGGTTCCCCTGGCCCTGCCCCCCCACACACACAAAGGAGGGAGGGGGAGAAAGAGCCAGCCCCCACCCCCCAGCCTATCTGTCTAGCCAGCCATGCAGGGCTTGGCTGGGCAGAGTGCATTTCTCACAACGTGGCTCAGGAGTTGGCTGGGCACGCACACACCCCAGTCCACACCTGATTGGCTCTCCCTCACTTCCTGAGTCTCAGGCAGCATGAAGGATCGTCAGCTGTTGCCTGAGTGAAGCCACAACTACTGAGACCCTGCAGCAGGGGACTGGGGTTCTGGGCAGTGGTGCAGGGGGGCCAACTGGCTTCAGGGTGGTGGCAGGGTGCCCCAGCATGGCTTCCAGGGAAGCTACCCAGGCTGCTCCATGCGTAAGAGTGCCCCAGTGCATGAGAGTGTACATACAATTCACTCATCAGACACAGTGAACTCTGACTCCCAGAAGCTTATAGTGGAATATATTTTGCTAGCCTTTAAGTCACCACCATAAGAGCCGCTATGGACTCAGGGAATGCACAGGAACAGAGTTCTGGCTGGCTTCTGAGTTGGCCACGCCTATAGCCTCCCCCCCCCCCCGGGTTCCGCAGGCGCCTCACAAATTGCGGGGCACCTGGGAAAGCCAATCTAGAAACTGCCTTTCTTCCCTTGGGTTCCCCATGCATCCCTCAAGCCGCAGGGCACCTGCAGAAGCTGATCCTGGGAGGGAGCTGCACTGTCAGGGGTGTGGCCTAATATGCTAATGAGTTTCTGCTGTTGGGTGTGGCCTATTATACTAATACGTTCCTGCTGGGCTTTTTCTACAAAAAAAAGCCCTGTATGGACTAATGTGGCTACTCCTCTGGAACTACAGGGCAAAATGAACAATCCTAAATAAAGGGGGAAGTGTATTTACGGAAAAGAGAGGACAAGATAGAACCAGATATGCAAAGGAAATAAAGATGAAAACAACACACTACTACAGCTGAAAGACTGACTCAGCTAGAAATGGAAAACACCAGAGTGGAGCAAGAGACTTCATTCTAAAGTATCCGCAATTCAAAAGGAAGTTACTTTGCCATCAGCAGGGAAGAATTTTCTCTCGGTGAAGGAGCAAAGCAAGCCTCTTTCCCATAATGTCTGGCAAATCCGATTGTATCTTTCTTGTCCAACAAGGGGAGGGGGGGACACCTGTTTTTAGAGAGTCAGTTTGGTGTAGTGGTTAAGTGTGCCGACTCTACTCCGGGAGAACTGGGTTTGATTCCCCACTCCTCCACTTGCAGCTGCTGGATGATCTTGGGCAAGCCATAGTTCTGTCAGAGCTGTCCTTGAAAGGGCAGTTCTTGAAAGAGCTCTCTCAGCCCCACCTACCTCACAGGGTTTCTGTTATGGGGAGGGGGAGGGAAAGGAGTCTGTAAGCCGCTCTGAGACTCTGAGTGAAGGTGGGGGTATACATCCAATCTCCTCCTCCTCCTCCTCCTCTTCTTCTTCGTCTTCTTCTTCTTCATAAGGGGAAAAGAGTCTTAACAAAGGATTTTGGGTGTGTTGCACAACAGCCAGGGTAAGGGAGTCAGCCCCAAGCCTGCAGACGGAAGAGACGGTAGAAGGCTCCTCTCTTGCTTTGCTGGTGATTTAAAAGATTTTGCATGAGGGTTACAGCAATGGGGAAGTGGGGGTGGATCTTGTCTCCCCTCAGCTCATTTTCCTTGAGTTCATCTTTGGAACCAGAAATTGACAGAGAGCCCGCCCCACCCCCAATCCAGTACACCAGCAAACTCAGAGCTATGTGACTTCTGTTGTGCATGTTACATAATGTCACACAGTAATATCGTAATATCAGAGAGCCAGTGGGGTAGTAGTTAGTGGGTTGGAACGGGGTCCGGGAGACCCAGATTTTAATCCCCATTTTGCCACGGTTGCTTGCTGGGTGACCTTGGGTCACTCTGTCTCAGCCTAACCTACCTCACAGGGTTGTTGTGAGGATAAAATGGAGGAGAGAACAATGTAAGCCACTTCTGGTCTCCGCTGGGGAGAAAGGTGGAGTATAAATGAAACAAACAAATGAAGTCAATAAAATAGATCAGGGTAAATAAGCAAATGGTGGATTTTCAATATTTTCTTCCTGTATAACATTGCCAGCTAGTGAGCATATGTAAAAGCTTTTGAAAATATATCTCATGGTGCGAGCACTAATAATTATATTTGATATTTAAGTGATAACATTTCCTAGACTTTCATGCCTTGCAGTATGGTTGGTGGGATCGTAGAAGTGTAGTTTATGGGCATTTTACATATATTCTTAACAAGAACATCTAACTAATTACCAACAGAGCATTTCCGATTATTTCATTTTACAATGCGGCCTTTTCCAAACCATCATTTCATTAAACAGTTCAGGAAATAAAATTAGGAGTAATACACTTCAGCTAATGAATTAAGAATAAAATCCTTTTTAAAAAAAAAAAAAGACTCATTAAGTCACAATTATGCATACTTTCTATCCAGAGAGACCGTCTACCAAGAGAGATCAATGCACTTACCGCATATAGCACAGTGATAACCATAGACGAATCTAAAGAGTCTTGTTAAATACCTAATTAAGACAGAAGATCTGACAGCTACGAAAGACATGTTTAAGAAAATTATAGTTCCTTACGTTCTGTTCAGCCAATGAATAGACGAGCTGTGGAAGAATATCCCCCTTCACTACCGCTTCTGCCAGGTCATCATTGTAACTGGCAAGTCTCCCCAGAGCCAAGGCAGCTGTCTGCTGAATATTCGGAACCACGTCCAATAGAAGCGGTCTCAGCAGAGCCATTACACCTGAGTTAGGAGAGAAAACCCGTACAGTAATTAGAAAAACAACTCAAGAGCCACTCCAAAACAATTAAATGCTAACTCTAAGAACATCTGGGGAAATTTGCACATAAACCTAAACTGTGTTTACCCCACCAGCCACAAAACATGGGCCAAATGAGATCAAGAGACCAACTTTTCTGTGAAAGGAAAGATAAAGCAAAACTGTTTTCTGAACAGAAAGTTCTCTACTCGTTTTCTAAAGCCCTCCCCAAATATCTGGCACAGGCAGGTTGATGTGCCTAGCTCTAGCAGATAATGGTTTCCTTGAAAGTGCGTAAGTTTCTAGTCCTTATGGGTGTGAAAAGACCTAAAAGCATGTGGGTAAAATGGGGAAATCTTAGAAGCCAGGGTGGGGGACTACCAGGATTTCCACGGACCAGGAGTTCGTTGCTCAGCTTGTATATCATCATGTCTAACAGAAGTGGGGGGTGGGAACCAATATAAGCAAATGTATGCAGATGTACTTAAATGGCACACTTTTTTATATTGGTCACAAGGTTCAGTTTTACTTAGCAAAAAATATATGTGTGTGAATTACCTTGGCACACAATTTCTTTTTTAGCACTGAGTACACTAAGCCCTAAGTAAACCATTAAAAATAAACACTACCCGTGCCAAGGTCTTCAAATCCAGCAAGGCTCCCAGATCCCCTTTCAGCCAATCAGAGCACTTTTGCATGATAAACACACCTCACGTACTGCCTGTAGTTTGTTCGGTGGCCAGTGGATCATTTCTTTTCAAAGTGCAGGGTGGAATCTCCTCCTGCATTGCATTCCCTGACACAAATTCCCTGTCCCCACCTCAGACGTAGCTGGGGCTACTCACCGAAGAGCAGAGGTTCTGTCATGCAAGGGACCCACTTTATGCGCCACCCTCCCTTTCATTCCTCTCTCAGTAAGAACAATGCAAGAATTAAAACATATTGCAGCAGGTGTGCTGAATTTGGATGGTGAAACAGGCCACATGCTGCACAGGGCTTTGTGGCAACCTGAGACAGAAAGGCCCATGGGTTTGGCTGGGGCAGAAAGCCAGGGCTGGCAGTCCTGTGAGCCTGTTCTATGCTGCCCTTCTGCCAGCCCTCCAGTTCAGCAGACCCAAGCAGGCAAACCACACCCGAGCAGCACAGGGGCTGCCTGTGTCCTAAGTGCACTCAGTAAATGCACTGTCTCGACCTCTGAGACGGACTTGTGCTACAAATGCAAAAAGAATGGGCAGAGAATAAACTGTGTGAATACTGAGCCACTGAAACGGTCCTAGAGCAACTTGAGCCAGCTGGCCCCTGTGGTCCTGACGGGGACACTTGTCTAGAGCCTGGGCCACCATGGGGATGACAGCAGGGGGTAGACTCACGGGGGTCCTTTCGTAGAAAAAGAAGTGCAGGAGCTCATTAGCATAACTTATTTGCATATGCCACACCCCTAACCTCACCGGAAGTGTGTTAGAAGGCAAGACCCATTGCTCAGGCTCCACCCAAAAAAATCCCAACTCAGAGCTGGCAATCCTACCTGGAGAAAAACTGCTTCAAAAGCAAAAAGAAAACAGGCATGGCGGAGGGACAACGCAGACGACAGCAAGAACAAGCAGCAGACTCCCAGGCGTCACCACAAGTGAGGGCTGCTGGGAGCGGGGTGCCCTATAGCCGGGAGGCTACTAACGAGGGGGTGGGGCTGCTGCCTGAGCCCAGCACTTACTCCTCAGACTCGGAGCTGGAGAGCTGGGTGCGCTGGAGCTGCGCTGGCAGCAGGGGAAATTATTGCCATGCGCCAGCACGCCCCATAGAGGAAACTGGGCTCTGAAGTGAGCCTGTGATGCTCTAGCCCTGGGCTTGTTACTCCCGGAACACTGTTCCTGCTCGTTCCCCCTCGAAATGACCCCTGGACTCACCAATGGGCAAACCTATCACCCTTGTCACTGATGCCACAGCCTGAGTCCTTGCCAAGCATACCTGGCCTCAGTGCAGGGCCCCCCCCCCCACACACACACACTCAGCTTGCTCCTGGCCAGCAACCGCCCTCCAGAGCAGAGGCCCACCAGGAACATTCCCAGTATGCTTAAGGGCCAGTGTTCAGAGGTGAAAGTACGCCAGTACAGGCCATTACGGAATATACCAGTGAGACCGTGGCACTGCTCATCTTCTGCTCTGAGACTCACAAAATAGGCAGCTCCAGTGAGACTTGTGAGTTACTTTCACCTCTGCCTGCTAACGCTTTTACTGCACACAAAGGCAAGAACGGGACACTGGGCAGATTAAGCTTGAGATACTGCACTGGGGCAGGAGTTGGAGTGGGTAAACATGTAGATTATTTCCCGCAGTTGTACTTCTCACTGCCTCCCACGGCGAATGGCAAACTGTCTGAGAAGAGGCGCTTAAGAAGCCTGCCTGTCGCCTCCCTCTCTTTCAGAGCAGCGGTCTCTATCAGATGCACCGAAACCACCTGAAATGCTGCCTCTGCCAGCTCCTTGCCAACACAGGGCATCTGGCTAGGCACAGCTACTTCCACAGGCAGGATTAATTTGTCACTCAGGCACATTCGCTTACAGGCATTGGCGGGGGCACCCATCAGGGCATGTGGGAGCTACACAGGCCTGTAAGTGCCAAGGAGGAACTGTGGGCATCAAGTTGGTATGATCAAATCTGAGCAGTCACTTACAGAGCCAGCCCTCGCCCACATCTGTCACGGAAGGCCACTGCTGTGTGCTGCCACGTCCCTTCCTTCCTATTTGCTCACTTTGCTCAACCAGCTTCTCGGCTCTGCTTGCTCCAGGCTGCCAGTGGCCCTCCAGGGTGCCACCCTACTGGACACTTTCCATAAGTTAAAGAGCCAGTCCTCTCCTGAAGAGGTATCAATCGTCTCTCCCGCATGATCTCAGTGTCCTAGCGCAAGCAGACTGGCGCCGGTTGGGGAGCCCCTTGGAAGCAGCAAGAAGAACACTGTCCTCATACGGTAAGAACTGGCCCCTACATTCAGAGCTTACTGGTACTCTGGAGTTGGGGGGGGCATGAAAACCAAATTCTTCCCCATCCAAGAAAGAAAAGCAAAAAAAGATTCTAAGGTCATATTGGCAGAAGATCAAGGCTAGTATTTCTTGTTAATTAATTTGAATAGAGACAACCCCCCAGCTGTGTACTCACAAACATTAACATGGGTACGAATTTACCATTTCACCCGTATGCATGTCCAGAAAGGGTGAGAAAAGCAGTCCTTTGATTGTGAGTTTGACAGGGTGATTAAAGGGTGATTAATCTGTGTTGGCAGCCTTCCGCATACACCCTCCAGTGTACTTTAGCTACATCTTGGGCCTGTTCAGGGCTCCACAATAACCTAGGCACTAATTTATCCAACCAGGCTGAATCACAAGCTATTTTGCAATTGTGATAAATTACAAGAAAAAAATCAAAGTTTTAAAAGGTTTTAAAAACCAAGACATCGATGGTCTTACTCAGGGAGTCCTAAATCCTGAACAGACACTGTCAAACCTCCCAGGATGTTCCTAACATACTAATAGACCAGACCTATCACCAAAATAATTTCAGTTTTCTAAAGAAAAGAAATGCTAAAGTTCTAGATAACATTTTTTTTAAAAAAGCAGCCTCTCTAGCCTCCAAAGACATTTCTAAAAGCAATACTTTGAAAATATTAAATTAAAAATTGCCTCAAACTCCTTTATTATCACCAAAGCATTTACAGCGACATGCCAATGACCTGTAAATATAGTTTAATCTAATTGATTAACTTCATTAAATGATTAAAAAGCAATGAATCAACTGCACAAAAATGGTAATTGCTGCACCAACATAGTTAATTTAAGCAGGGCTATTTTGGAGCAGGAACGCACAGGAACGAAGTTCCGGCTGGCTTCCAAGTTGGCCACACCTACAGCCTCCCCCTCTTGGGTTCCCCAGGTACCTTGCAAGCCACAGAGTGCCTGGGGAAGCCAAACTGATCCAGGGAGGGAAGGCAGTTTAAACTGCCTCCCCTCCCGGGGAAGCCAATCCAGAAACTGCCTTCCTTCCCTCGGGTTCCCCATGCGGGGCACCTGGGGAAGCTAATTCTGGGAGGGAGCTGTGCTGTCAGGGGTGCGGCCTAATATGCTAATGAGTTTCTGCTGATGGGTGTGACCTATTATGCTAATGAGTTCCTGCTGGGCTTTTTTTACAAAAAAGCCCTGAATTTAAGGAACATTAGAAAAAGAAACAGTATTCTCAGACTGCTGTTCTGAAAATACACACACGTTTTAACAATAAATAAAGGCAGTCTCATCCCATATAGAATTATATGCAAATATGTTAACGAAGAAATAGAAATACAAACAAAGAAATTCCATGGCGGGTTCCAAAACTTTAATGTGTGCCATATGTTGATTTATCAACCTGCCATAACTTCTTGGACGGAATTGCATCACATTATGCTTACATATATTAGAAACTACTAATCTGGGGAGCAAACTCTATAATTTATGGTTCTTTGGGTAGCAATTACAAGAAACCGAGTCTCAGGGACTCAGGCTTATTTATATGCTTAATTACAGTAGCTCCTGCAGCATTTGTGCTGAGTCAAAACTAGACAATGGGACGGTCCCTTTGAGAGAGACTCCGCATATGCTTGCTCTGGAGTGCTGGGCTGTGGAACAGGACCTTCTGTAGCTAAGCGAAACCGTCCAGAGAGATTACCCAAATTACTCAGCAGCAGTTTACAGCCAGTTTCTGCTACGTGCATTTCTGACATGAAAAATCCCCACCAATCAGAGAAAAACAAAAGGCAGAAGCAGACTTGAATGCTGTGCAGAACTGAGCACTATGAAGAAGGTTTTGAAATTATGGAGAGGGGAGAGGATTTTCTCTCAGTTGTGCTCTCCCCCCCCCCCCCACTGCTAGAATTCGACAAAAACAAGGTGCTGAATTGCAACAGACTCGAGACAGACAAAAGAAATGTGGAGATAGCTTTTTTAACCTTCTATAAATTTGAGGCTTTATGCGGGGCTGCCCTGCAAGCTTTTGACAGGTAACAGCTGTTGGGTGCACAAAATACTCAACATATTGCAGCTACACATTCAAAGCAATCAGGATTACAAGCTGAAGCTATAAAACGTCAGACATACATGTTCAGTGAAATGTATTGGGGGGGACTTCAGGATCATGCTTGTTCATTGTACTGTATGTATTTTTGTGCTGATCTGTGAATGTAGTAAACCATTCATTCATTCATTCATGCTTGTCCACCACAACATCGGTACAGTGGTCATCAGATACACATAAGGACCTATGTGTGTAGACTTTGAACATGCAAACTATACAGTCTGTTTTGTGGTGCACAGATAACACAGTTCGGGGCTATGCATATAAGATGCTTTGCAAAGTGTGCATACTTTGGGGACAACATGCATTCATTCATTCATTCATTTATTAAATTGGATTTGCTAGGCCAATCTTCCCTACATATAGGGCTCAGGGTGGCTTAACAACAAAACAATATATAAAATTATTTAAATTAAAACCAACATTAAAACTACCTAAAAACAGATCAGTAAATAGAACAATATACACAGGGCTTTTTTTGTAGAAAAGGCCCAGCAGGAACTCATTAGCATAACAGGCCACACCCAACAGCAGAAATGCATTAGCATATTAGGCCACACCCCTGACAGCAAAGCTCATTAGCATATTAGGCAGGGGGCTGGGAAAGCACAGGGCAGGCATGGAAGCTTGCCTCTTTCCCCCCCTGAGCTTCTCTGCCCCATTTCAGCATTGCCTTTCTAGTCTCCTATCCCCCCCCCCAAAAAAAGATCAGGAAGGGAAGCAGGCATGTTTGCCTGGCTGCCCTCGCTCTCCCCAACTAGCCTGCCAAGGCGTGCAGGCTGGGGAGACCAAGAGCAGCCAGGCAAACATGCCCCATTCCTTCCCTGAGCCTCTCCACTTTTGCAGAGACACTCAGGGAAGTGCAAAGGGGGCATGGGTAAATGCCTTTCTCTCCCTCCCACAGATCAGGGAGGGAAAGAAAGGCATTTTCAATGTGCCTGGGTTCCCCTCCTGACCTTCTCCAGGTGTAAGAAGATCAGGAGGGGAACCCAGGCATGTCTGCATGCCTGCTCTCTTTCCCCAGTCCGCCCGCCACAGCAGACGGGCTGGGGAAAGGAAGGAAGACATGCACACATGCCCCTTTCTTCCCTGAGCCTCTCCGCTATTGTGGAGAGACTTGGGGAAGTGTGGGGGGAGCATGGTTAAATGCCTTTCTCTCCCTCCCCCAGATCAGGAAGAAAGGCATTTTCAACATGCTTGGATTCTTTGCCTGCCCTTTTCCAGCTGTGACATGTCAGCTAGAGAAAGGAAGGTAGAGAGAGGCTTTTCCTTGTCAATTTCACTCTCAGCTGACTAGAGTGAAATTGACAAGGAAATCCCCACTGCTCCCCAGAAGGAAAGAGGGCATTTGAACATGCTGCCTTTCTCTCTTGTGTGTAAGGTAGGGAAAGCAGCATGCTCTGTAGCCACACATGCCAGAGGTTTTGGTAGGCGTGGCCAGCTCAGGGGCCAGCCGGAACTCCATTCTTGTGCATTCCTGCCACAAAATAGCCCTGAATATACATATACAAGATGGCAAGGGGGGGGGGATCAGCTCCTTAGCCTCCTTGGGGGAGGGGTTGTGAGGGATGGGAAAGTATCTGAGCGTGCCAGAGACATGAGCATGACTATACTTCCTTCAACGGTGCAATTGGTCTACCATGAAAATGGAATACAGAAAAAGCGAACTCAGTTTTCAGTGGCTCCCAAACTGGTCTCTTGAGACACAGGATATTTATTTGATTTTTATCCTACTTAGGGTAGTATACATGGTTCCACCCCCCACTTTAAACTCTCACAACAACCCTAGGAGGTAAGTTTGACTAAAAATGGTCACTGTCCGGAGGTCACCTAGGAGCTTCATGGAAGGGTGGGATTTGAATGGAGTTCTTTCTAGTCCTAGTTTGACATGCTAGCCACCAGTCCTAGCTGATTCTTAGTGGGCTGTAGCATAGGATACTATTAAAAGGGGACAAAAGCTGATTTCCATGCAAGGCATTGGATTTGGCTCCCATTACAAGGATGGGGTTGGTCTGGGATGTTAAAATGACCTCAGAGAAAGCTGAACTAAAGAACCGCTGCAGTGCTGTGGGCTCCACAGGGCTCAGACCCAGGCTGCAGCAATTATATGCCTGTTATCAACATCGCCCTAGCCTGGGTTCGAGCCAAGTGGACCCTGCAACACTGCTAGTCAGGACTGGGTGAACTAGGCAGTCTACCGGGGCACCAGGCTTTAAGAGGCACCAAATCAGATGGAAGTGAATTCATTTTCTCTGTTTGATATTTTATCTCTTATTTTGCTTTATATCGGAGGAAGAGCCAAAGTAATAGATCACCTAGAATGCCAACACCTCTTGGGGCCAGCATTACTATGGGCAGCCCTTCAGGACAATGGCTTATTATGAACTTTTCCGGCAACTAAAAGGGTGGGCCTGCCCTGTCAGAGGATGTCCTTGAGCACGCCTTGGCTTCCTCCTCGACAAGCAAATGTCTGGCATTCGTTCCTTGGCAAAACGGAACATGCTGCACCAAGACACAATACTGAAAGAAGGGCAAAATCTACCCACGACACACACACCCCCCCGAACATGGGTGATTTCAAAGTTGGACTGGGGCTAGGAGGAGGAGGGAAGGTGATTATGCATTGTGTTGCCTTTCTCCATTCCCATCCAAATGCAGCTTTCTAGATCTGTGGGGGGTGTCTATGTAGGTACCCATTAATATTTCCTCAGTGCCCACAGGACATTGTTTTGTTTGGATGGGAATGGGATGGGAAATAGATTCTGAAAAGCAGACTGAAGCCTGGCCCTTTCCCCTCGGTGTCTCCTATGCAAGGGCTTCACTCAATGGCTTGGTGTCTGGAGAGGAATAAGAGGGTGGGATTGCAGGAAGAGACTAGAACTCCTTATTCCTCTCCTGTCAGACTTGAGAGGCTTTTCCCAGTGCAGAGAAAGATAAAAAGCAAGTAAAAACACTGTCGCTCAATACGTGGCACCGACTGGGTTGTGAGAGATACCAGCACCCCTTCTGCATGAGGACTGGCCACCAGCTGTCTGTAACAATGCATATCGAGGACTAACCTCCTGGGCCATAACTGCTGGAAAAGAATACAGATATTCTTTAAAGGCAATGCCTAAAAATACAAACACAGAAACAGACTTGATGCATAAATCACAGCACAGTGGGAATAAAATTTGATGGGTAAGTATCCCAGCTACGTTTTCATCTGAGGAAGCGTCCTCCCCCCCACATACTCCATATGTCTGGACCTCAGGCATGAGTCTGCAATCTTCTGCCAGCCCTAAGTAATATGACTTAGAAGAGCATTCAGGGAGGGAGGGAGGGAGGGAGGGGGGGGGAAGGAAGGAAGGAAGGAAGGAAGGAAGGAAGGAAGGAAGGAAGGCCATTGTAGTCAAGGTCCTTCTAGAGAGGGCAGTAGTTAAGTGTTCGGACTCTAATCTGGGAGAACCGGGTTTGATTCCCCACTCCTTCACATGCAGCTGCTGGTTCATAAGTTCTTTCAGAGCTGTTCCCTCAAGGACAGTTCTCTCAAAGCTCTCTCAGCCCCACCTACCTCACAGGGTGTCTGTTGTGGGGAGGGGAGGGGAAGGGGAAGGAGTTTGTAAGCCACTCTGAGACTCCAAGTGAAGGGCGGGGTATAAATCCAATCTCTTCTTCTTGTTTGGACGCCTTGACCAGCAGCACTGGGATGGGAGCTCAGCAGGGATGTGATGTCCCAGAGTCCTCTCTCTGAAGCTGCCATTTTCTCCAGGGGAAACTGATTTCTGTAGTCTGACCCACTGAGCTTTTCATAGCCACAGAGTGAAGGAACAGCTAGAGTCAAGTCCAGTAGCACCTTATGGACACACAAGATTTTGGGGGGTATATAAAAGCCGAAGCTCACTTCATCAGATATGAGTTGGAATGGAGATTTCTGAGTTCTTATATACCAGTCAGAAGGTGGGAAGGTGTTGCAAAGAAGGAACTCAGGATGCAAAGGTACAATATCCACAGTAATTAGGTAGATTAGAGCAGAGGGGAAATGCTTGGGGGCAGAAAGTTAGCATTTGCGGTGAGATAAGTGTCCTATGTCCCTATTGAGCCCGGGGGATCCATTGTTCTGAACTCCTGAATTAACTACAGTTCAGCAATCTCACATCCTGGCTTCTCTGTTTGAGGACTGCCACTCTTAGGTCAGCAGTGGAATGGCCTGGAATTCTAAAATGTTCCCCCGCTGTTTTTTTTAGTATTGCAGTTTTTATGTCAGAGTTATGCCCATTTACTCTCTGAAACTAGAGTGAAGGAGCTGGAGTACCCTTTCATTTGAGCGTTGGCAGTCCTATGGCAAGCCAAGTGCTCTGAATTGATCCCACAGATTTGTGTTTTTTTAGGTGTGAGGATTCTGCTGCTCATGACGGTATGACTAAGGGCTAGTTCATACAGGCCTTCAGCAGCAGGTTCTACATACAATGGGCATGAATCTTGGGAACATGCTATGAGGAAACATGCATGGCACATAGTTCCCTATGCATTGTATATTGACAATCCATTCACAACAACAAAAGGGACAGATGGACTGTGCAGAAAGTCATATGTGTGAATGGGTATTGCCCCAAATGTGCATTATGTTCTTCTGTAACTGGCAGTAGTGAAAACGGCTCAGCTTCATATTTTGTGCCTTCCTCTGACCTCTGGCTCATATGCTGCCTGGCTATTCTGTTCTCTCTCACTGCATGTATTTCCCTTCACTTCTTTGTCTCTGGAGGGCTTGCATAACCAGCGTCCTCTTAGCAAAGCCAAACCATTTGCAATTCTAGAAATGTGATCTCAGTGCCAAACTCCCTGCACTTACTGAATACCAGACGGCCAGAGTGTGATCACTGGAGGCATGTACAACTTTTAGTATGTTTTATTTTTCTTCTGAACACATGAGGCCTGTCAACAAATCTCACTATTTAAGAGTTGTTCACCCCAAAATGAAGAGTTTTTGGGTTTTGTCAGATTTTTAACAACTCAGGATGCAGAACCAGAGTTGTCAACTGCTGCTTAGAAAATAGCTGGAGACTTGGGAGTTGAGCCTGTGGCAGGTGGGGTTTGGGGAGGTGAGAGAGGTATGATGCCAGAGAGTCCACCCTCCACAGCAGCCATTTTCCCCAGGGGAACTGAACTCTGTTGTCTGGAGATCAGCTGTAATTCTAAGAGATCTCCAGCCCCCACCTGACGGGTCACAACCTTCTGCAGGGCCTAGAAAGAGCCCCAGCTTCTCAGCATGCACCTAAAGCAGGGGTGGGCAATTGTTTTGGCTCGGGGGCCACTTTGTGGGAGCGGAGGTTAGCGGAGGGCCGCACCTTTTAAAACGACTGCATTCATTAGTTAACTTTGCATTTCAGAAAAGGTATAAATTGTATCATAAAAATCAATAAACATAAATTAAATAAAATAGTGGTAGTTTTATTCAATTTATTTATTGTGCTAATTTCATATCATCTATAGCTGCAAGCACATTTAATTTTAGAATCAGTTTAATGAGAAAAATGTACCCTATCACACTTTTCTACAATTTTTTTGAAATCAGGAGATTGCTTGTTGAGAAACCATGTGGCTGACTGTCTTGGCAGGCCAAAAAAAACTCTGTGGCGGGCCGCATGTGGCCCCCGGGACGCAATTTGCCCACCCCTGACCTAAAGGATTTGACCGTGGCCGGTGGGTCTGAACCTTTGGGTTGACTAGGACAGAATGAAATCTCTGGACCAAGCCAATGGAGATGGCACTTCCTAAATTCCTTTTAATAGGAACTGGTGTAGAGGTTTGTAAGATTTAAAAAGAAGGGTTTTGGTGGCCGAGGTATCCAACTCCTCCTCCTTTGGATTCATATTATACCCTCAACTACGGCAGTCCTACAAAAGAAAGAAGAAAAAGATGGGGAGAAGAGGAGAGTTCCTCCTCTCCCGCTCAAGCAGGCAAAATGTGCTATTCCATCGCAGTCTTTAAGAACAGCTCATGGTACTATTATGACCATACCATCTGAAGTGTATACTACAAAGGCCACACTGAAACAATATATGTGAAGTGCTTTGAACATTTGAGGGGCATAATTGAAAGGCTTATTATTATTACTATTTCAGTGACAGACACACTTCCATTGGAGAGATGCCAGCGCCCAAGCCTGGAAGTCTGCTGTTCTGAAAATGCCACAAGACATATTTATTTTTATTTGAGCTGTCTCTTAACTGTTAGGGCAACAGAGGCACAGGATGAGTTTAGATCTGGTATTTGATGTCAGCATGCTATTTCATTTACTAATTGGAATGTTGGTTTTCATATGGCTGCCCACCCAAGTTTCTAAGATGTCTGAGCCAGAGAGAGAGACACACACAGACAGAAAGAGACAGAAAGAGAGACAACCCTCCTACCAGACTTCCCCCTTCCTCTTCCAGCTTTAATATGGAATCCAAAATCTCATAAAGAGACCTGAGGAAGTCCCCCATTTACAGGGAAAGTGCAGAAATCTGCCTGCACACAGCAAGAGGAGGCAAACACGCCTGTTCTATTTTTAAACTCAGTTATGATTCTCGTACCATATATCTGTTAACACAACTGCCAACTGTTAGGAGGACAAACAAGCCCACGGCAGGATCCAGTATTAGCATCCCGAGAAATGTAGCCGAGAACACAACTGCACACTCAGCGCTGCTTGGAATGGAATATCAGCAAACCATCTGGAAGCTGGTCCAGCAGAGAGCTCCTCCAGCCCGCTGCCCCTGGCCTCTACTGAGACTGGCTGGGGGGAGAAGAGCAGCAAGTAGTCTGGACTAAGACGTCACCAAGAACTTGCTTCCTGGATTCATTTCAATGATATTGCAATGGTTGTTTCAGAGCCAGTGTGGTAGATGGTTGCAAAATAGTAAAAAGCCCAGGAGCACTTTTAAGACGAACAAACTTTATTGCAGCAGAAGCTTTTGAGAAACACAGGTCTCTTCGTCAAATGCATGGAGAGTATGAAGAAACTTTCCAGAGATTGTTGGACTCAGATCTGGGGGACCAGAGCTAAAATCTATATTTTACCAGGTGACATTGGGCCAGCCCTACTTGCTCAATCCAATCTATCTCAGAGGGGTGATGTGAGGATGAAGTGGAGAGAAGTGAGAATCATATACATCAGCCTGGGTTCCTTGGAAGAGGAGCAGGACAAAAATGTGCCAGCTGTTTACACTGGGCTTTACTGTTGTCAAGTGTTGGCTAAAAAGGAAACTTTAATCCATTATATATCCTACCACATAGCTGCACAGTGTGTCATCAGTATGGGGGCATCTGCCCCCAAATTTCACCAGCAGTGAGGCGTTAGGTCACATCCTAGCCTCCATGGTGCTTCTGCTACCTAATGCGGGCTTGTGGCTTGATCCTGTCATACCAAGTACACGTTAATTCCACTTCTAAAAAAATTGGAAGGTGCTCCAGAATGTAGAACTGATGGATGGACAAGGTAAACTTACTGCACAAACCAGCAAAAGAAACAGAAGTCACTGGATTTACACCAGTTTTGTTTCACATGCTTGCAGTGGGACCACAAGCCCGAGTGCACACAAGCTTACACAAACACTGGTGTAGTTTAGTAGCTAGGGAAAGCAGCCATGCTGTGGGAGGTCCAGCATAACGTCCCATTAAGCTTCTGTTAAAGGGAGAGGACCTTTTTCCTCCAGATGGCTGGCCATCCTAAAAGGACAAGATGTTTGGGAAGTGCTTTGAACACTCAAAATACTATATTAGTATCTTGCTACGCATGAGTAAATTGCATTGAGTTCTACAGCATTTACCCTTATATTAGTGTCTCACAGGACTGCATCTCAGGCCAAGATCCACCTCCTAGAGGTGAGTGACTAAAGCTATTGAAACTTCTATGTCTTCAAAGGCTATGAATGTCCTTGGCAATTCTACGTGTCTAAGTGGTACTTTAGCAACTTAAAGTACAGTACACCTACAATGTCTGTTTGGTGTACTGGAACCACAACTAAGTTATGCTAAAAAAATGAATCACACCAGCAGAAGCCCAGGGTGCTCGGCTGGAAAGAATTAAACCTTAACACCCTTCAGTTCAAATAATGTGAAGACTTTATAACAGTGCCATCATTGAGCACCTGGTGTGGCAAAACACTTAGTAGGAATGCTGAATTCGACTTGGGAGAAACCTGGGTTCGAACCCCTGCTCAGCCACAAAGCTTCCTGGATGGCCTTAGGCTTGTAACTCTCTCAGCCTAGCCTAGGGTTGCCAACTCTATTGTGGGAAATTTCTGGAGGTTTGGGGTAGAGTCTGGGAAGGCAGAATCAGGGGGGAGTTCAGAGGGGATGTAATTCCATGGCATCCATCCTCCAAACCTGCCATTTCCTTTAGGGCAACTGATCTCGGTAGCCCACGGACATCGGTTGTAATCCAAGAGAACTCCAGGCCCCACCTGGAGGCTGGCGATCGTAGCCCAGCCCTGCCTCAAAAGACTTCTTGTGAAAATAAAATGTTTTTCTAAGCTGAGAAAAAAGACAGGATAAAAGAGCAGTGGAAATGAAGAGCAAATCTAGAACCTTCTGCCTTGAAACACAGATTTCAAATATGTTCCAAATATCACCAAAGACACTGCAGTTAAAATATACCTATTAAATGAAGTGTAAATGTTTATATTTAATGTTTTGTAATTTAAATGAACAAGGGGTGGGACCCGCAATACTCGCAGGGGGGGAGGATTCTTAAAGGTTGCAGCTCCAGGTAAGTCTTCTTCCCTCCCCCCACCCCCGGCACCGGGCTCTCAGCCGCTGGGCCGCCAATCTCCCCCCCCAGCGAGGCCTCAGCAGCTCTCAGCCGCCGATCCCCCCCCCCCGCCACTGAGGCCTCAGTGGATCTCAGCCACCAGCCAGCCGCAGAGTTCCCAGAGTGTTCCCTGCACATGTGCAAGGAATGCTCTTTAACTTTTGGGGGGATTTAAATATCCCTGTATAGTTTTTTTTTTAAACTTTTAGGATTTTTCTGTACTCCTGGGGAGTTCCCCAAGTGTGCAGGAAAATCTCTCTGCCCCCCTAGTGCCCCTGATGTGCAGATTTAGATATCCACATGCACAGAGGCACTTGGCTATTAGATATATAGATACTTCAGATTTTAAAAATATTTATTTTCATAGAGATTGCTGTTTTTATTTATTTAGGATATTTATACACCTGCCTTTCTCTGAGCATCTCAGGACCCTGTGGGGAGGCTAGAATTCTAATCTAAACACAAACACTACTATTTTTTTTTAAATGCATTGCACATTTTTAAAAGCGAGATTGCTATTCTCATTCTGAGCTTCTTAGGTAGGCGTAGAATGGATAGACATTTTATAATCCTTGCTCAAGTGGATGTAATATGAAAGGGTAATACAAAAAAATTGAACATTTAAGTGAGATTGCCAAATGAGCTGCTTGAAATCAGGAACAGTGTTCCCACAAGAGATTGAGAAATACTCATAATGGTTCATTCATAAGGTAGCAGGAACCCACATTTCTTGAAAACAGAAACATCTCTGACCAAGTCCTGTCATCACATGCACAAGTATGAATCCCAAAATACGTACAGTAAAGAACAGAACAAAAAGTAATAGTGCAGGGCACAAAAACACAGCTGTCAGGCCTGCATCCTAATTGTCCTGGGTTTAATTACAATTGAGCTTACTATTAATGGGAGCACAACTGGATCCTGATATCCCTTTATACTCGCAGCCCTTTTCCTGTGCGAGGTTGCTCAAAATCCCATTGATTCTTTAGGGCTCTTCCATGTGAATTATCTTAAGATCACAGCATTAATCTAAAAACAACAAAAGGGCATCTTATGGCACCTTAAAGAGATTTTTTTATTTTGATGGCATTAAGTTTCATGGACTAGTCCACCATCAAATGCAATGCAGTATATCCTCAGCTGGCGTATGTAATTATACTGAGATCTGTAACTGGAACAATGGTAAGAGCCCTATCTAGTGAACTGTAAAAACCTTCCATCCATTTCCCTTTGAAGTGAACAGAAACTTAAGGTACTCCACAACTTTCAGAGTACGGCTGGACTCTTAAGGAGACTTTCTTAGAAGTAAGCCTCAACAAAATACCAGACATTTCTGAGCAAACATGGTAAGGATTAGCCTCTACAAAGCTATGGCCACAATCCAGCATGGAATGTATACACTCGATTGTGTCTCTTTTTAGAAACCGAAAGCATTGTTTGCTTAGAAAACAATACAGTTTCTTGGCAGAAGGAGCTAATCACTGTTCTTGCCCCCTCCCTTTTCTTTTAGTGCTATATAGATGGAGGAGGAGGAGAAGGAGGAGGAGAAGAAAGCATAACAGATTTGTCTACAGTCTGCTACACAACTCTGTCTCACACTGTATTATAGTTTTCTTTTTGGAAACAATTAGCTACCATCAGTTTCTCAGTTAGCAGTTTGCAGACAAAATATTGCTCTTGTACCAACTAATTCTAGCCAGAAGATCAGAAGTGAAATTGAGACTGCCTTTCAATCACAATGGGAAAAAATCTGTTGCAACGTTTTCCATTTCATAGTAGGTCAACCTGGGGCTTCAGAAAAAGGTTAGCGGCACTAAAACAAACGGTGTGTGGAAGAGATGAGTGTTCTGTGGGCAGCACCGCCACACTAGGCCAGCAGACGGTTTAAAGGCACACTATGAAACAACCCTAGCTGCACTAAGGAGGCCTGGGTCCCCTCAGTGGTTGGACGGGACTTTGCCTGGGAACCCCTACGGGCACTGCCTTGAATGACAGGAAATGGAAAAGAGTAAATAGATGTAAATTGCTGGGTAACTTCGGAGTAGTTGAACCCTAACCCACCTCGGAGGGTTTTTGTGAGGATAAAATGGAGGAGAGGAGGATAACCTAAGCCGCTTTGAGTCCCCACTGGAGAGAAAGGGTGGCGTACAAATGAAGTATATAAATAAACAAAAATAGATCTAGCCCATTTGGTGCAGTGGATGGAGTGTCAGGCTATAATCTGGGAGACCCAGATTCGAATCCCCACTCTGCCATGGAAGCTTGCTGGGTGACCTTGAGGGAGTCACGCTCTCCCAGCTGAACCTGCCTCACAAGGCTGTAGCAAGGATGAAATGGAAGCGGGGATTGGGGGGGGGGGGGGAAACTGTTGTATGCCACCTTGGATCCCGACTGGGTAGAGAGGTGAGATGTAAACTGAGTAAATAAATAAAGCTGGATTGAACACAGTTTAGTCAAAGAAAGAGATCTTGTTTGAAGAGATATTTTTTGCGGTTCCATTTCAAGGTCCATTCAAAGGAAGAAACTGAAAGATTACTTTATTATGATGATGGATACTAATGCAAAAAAAAAAGCACTTTAATGGCTCTATGGCTGTTGATAAGACCAACAGATTATCTCCTGCTTCTCAAAAGAGTGCAGTATTTGTGGACGTTGCAATTTCTGCTCTCAGGCATAGAACTGGGAGATCAGGATGATCTTTTGAAGTATGTGAAAACCACTTCCTATTTTGATTAGCTTCTGCTTGTGAAAGTTGCCACACATCCTTGCTCAAAGGGACAGCCCTGGTCTTAAATGCTACAACCTACTAAGCTGAAGTGAATTCACCAGGGATGCATCTGCTGTTTCGTACTGGATCTAGGAGGCCTGTGGATTTGGGGTTCCAGCCTGCAATAAATAACCAGATTTATTACTCACCAGACAGGGGGTGTGAGCTACGTTGGGCTTGGTGGGTCACAAGTGGAAGTCTCACAGAAGTGAGACATCCTGAGACTTAACTAGAGTAGAATGTAGAGGTTTTTGCAACATTTCCCACTGTCAGTTAGGTCCTCTAGCTTCTAATGAGAAGAATTTCTGTGAATAAACTGTTTAAGACTGGGACTGTAACCAGGTTTCTATTTTAAAAGAAACATTCCCCCCCCCCCCTAATTTAACCAATTTATATTGCAGTATTAAAACAAATTATGACCGACTGCTCCTGAAGTAAAATAGACAGCCGATCTCAATTAAGGCCACAACATCTGACCATGTCAAAAGATAAATTAGAATTTAAAACATTTATCTGAACAGAAACATTTACAGCCTCATATTTCAATAAACAAACAGCCTCATTATGTTATTTATTTTAACTCCATATAAAGCAAACAAGATATGGCCAAGATATGGTGTTTTCCGCAAGGCATCCCCAAAGGACAGGACAGGCTGACCGGTTCTATTTGGTGTTATGCTCATAACCAAACATGAGAGCACATTATTTTGAAATGATACCAATTTAAGACAAAGCCTAAAGTTTTGGAAAGGATTTACTTCTTTCCAGGCTCCTTTGCAACCTATATTTGCTTGAAAAGGTAAGTCTAACAAGTATTTAAGGGAAACAATACTGTTTGGGAGATTTCCCCAAGCCTCATCTTGTTAAAAAAAAAATCAAGCTCAACAAGGCCAAGCTTAGATTCTATAGCCTCTCATCTTAATCTAAATGCCTAGATATTGTTTTATACAGTCTCTACGTAACTTATGAAAAAATCTCAAATAGCAGAGACAAAAGTAAGATGGCTACCCTTTCTCGAATCTGTTTTCGATGATGACATACTCTCAAATTATTCTGTTCCAAAAAAGTACTACGAAGTTCTTCACTTTATGTAAGTCAAACTGTTCTTGGTTAATAGTTTTCATTATAATGTTTATCTGTAGGCATAACTGTTGTTACTGTTTTAATATATAAAATTACTAAAATTGTTATTAAAATATTTACTAAAACTAAAGTCAATTTCATTCTGTTTTATTAAGCTCTTCTATTATAATATGTTCTTTGGTTTCTTCCATTAAAAACATACTTAATCAGGTCTGTAGAATTCTTTAAATGCTTCTAAACCTCTGAGGTCACACCATCAGGAATCCGTCCTATAAATACAAGCAAGTTGTGCAGGAGACTTTGCATGGCTTCCATTCAGGCCACTGAGGTTTACACAGGAGCAACTGGCTACAGGCCAGAGCTTTGGTGATGCGTGCTGACAACCAGCTTCTGAAATAATTTACTTGGAAGCAAATTCAGCTGAGAATAGTAAGCACCACTAAGATTATTGTGGCATTTTACAGACTTACACATTTGCTGTGGCACAAGTTTTCGTAAGCAACAGAAGCATACTTTAGAAGTATAAAAATAGAAGATGAGAAACTGGGATAACAAATCCTGTTTAAAATTTTTCATTTGGAAACTTGAACAATAATTTTTACACATCTTTTAACAGTGAAAATGTCTGTGACTGACATTTGTTTATAAGTGAATACTAACAGCTGTGGAACATTTTAAAGCCATCATATATCTTACAGGCCATAACTAATCAGAGTAAAAGAAATACTTCATAGGGAGTGGAGTATCTTGAACATTAAAAACCCACCAGGTTCAACAGAAGAATTAAGCATACAATTAATTATCTGCCATCAATGGAACATGAGTATTTTGCTTGGGCTGGACCATTCTCAAAGTGCAGGGTTTTCTTTAAAACTACACCACTGAAACCCAAGACACTAGAAGCAAATAAGGGCAAATTCTCAGAAAAAGCTGCTGAGGGAGTTAAAACATGTGCCTGGACTGCCACACTTCATTGCACATCCAAGTTCACATTGAATGCTTCCCTCTGAAAAATGCTCCCACGCATAGAAAAGGAGCATGTGTGCTCTTGCTGCTCCCTAGCAGCTAGACTAAAAACAGGGGGGGAAATCACACCTACATGCTAAAAGGCACAAAGAGGGTGAAATTTGACTGGAAATCAATCTTCCAGCATGGCCTTCAGATCAATTCAGAAACCTGATACAATGATTTAAAACTACCTGGTTTTCACATGTATGCCCCAATAGCAGGGGAGAGGCTGATAAGTGCTTTAACTGGCCTGCGTGAATTCAATCTTTGTTTTCTGTTGCAGGAAGTATTATTATTATAGGGAGGAACAGCCATGAGCCTCTGAAGTGGTGGGGCCCTGAAACAAGGTTACAACCTCAGTGCTCTTGGTGAGTGTCAGGCTTAAGACCCGCAAACAGTTTAAAAGTTAACCAAGAAGAAAAATCAAAAATCTGTTAGGTTTCCCTTACATCATTTCCATACATTTACCCCTTGAATACAAATGTCACCATTGATCAGTCCATGAAAAGATACTGTAGCTATCCTGAATCTGAATAAGATTTTTTAAAGTAAATGGTAAAACTGAGAATAAAATAAACCATTACCCCAATTAAATAATCATTTTCATAACCTTTAATAACTGGGTAATGGATTGTAGTAGTAGTAGTAGCATGTTATTATAAAATTAAAGATTAAAAAAACAGAACAGAAAGCCTCTAACTCAGTGATGGCGAACCTTTTAGAGACCAAGTGCCCAAACTGCAACCCAAAACCCACTTATTTATCGCAAAGTGCCAGCACGACAATTTAACCTGAATACTGAGGTTTTAGTTTAGAAAAAAGAACTCATACATTAACATCGTTTGTCTTAAAAGAAAAACACAATAACAGAGCTTTCAATTATACAAACAACTTCTTATTGAAAGGCAAAAGTTTGCATTTGGCATGCTTTTGAACAATTAATGTGATTTTTGCTGTTGTATGCATGCTGATAATTTGTCTAACCTCGGCTCATACTTTGTAAGTTTGAGAACAACCCAGCCTCGAGTCTGTGTTGTCTTTTTCCTTTTAGAGACTGAGTGCCCAAACTGCGTGTGTGCCCACAGAGAGGGCTCTGAGTGCCGCCTCTGGCACACGTGCCATAGGTTTGCCACCACTGCTCTAACTGATCTCATTGTTTGCTCATGAGTGTGATCTTTCCCTGACATAAAGGCAGCTTTTCTGGATTTATAAAATTTCAGCTCTGTTTACCATCTTTCCCTTCACTGCGCTGATCATACTTAAATTCAAATATTGTGACGTTTCCTCTTTGAATGTGAGACCTCCCAAAAGTCAACACATTTACTTCTCAGATTAACAGTTCCAGTACCAAAGCAGCCTTAATTAAAACTGGAGAGGAAAACTCATCCAGTTTATGTTTCTACCTCATGCATGCACCACATTTTCCTGTCCCAGCAGCTGGGTCTAGAGTAGGGAGAAGAAAGACTGAGCACAGAGTAGGGAACTGCACCCCCTCCCCTCCTTGTTCTGGCTTCAATTATTTCCAATAGCCTGTAAACAGTCGCACATGGTGAGAGTCCCCTTGGTGCAGTGAGTGGCTCTATAAAGCAAATATACCAGATGATTTAATACTTAAACCATATGCCTCACCTGACCATTTTCCTGGGAAAGACTAGGGAGCTGGAAGAAATAGAAGGCGGAAGAACTGGCTGTTTGATGACTACCACTAGACTCAAAATTTGTTCTCCTCCTCCTGTTACTATAGACCGTTTACCTGCATTCTGGAGGGTCTCAATGTTTTGCGGCCTAGTAGCCAGCTCCGCCACGGTTTGAACAAACTGGGTCCTGGCTCTCTGGTACTGCTCAAAGACTAGGGAGGGGGAAGGAAAGAGGCAGAGTGAGTGGCTCCCCAAGGGAGGCCCCCCCCCACCCTCATCTTCCCAGGTCAGAAGTCCGTATTTGGCAAACCACCGCCAGAGGACTAAACTAGACGAATCTTTTTTGGAAAATTCGGTACTGGATCCCACCCCCACCCCGCTTGGATTAATCGAATCTGATGATCCTCAGCCGTAACAACGCGGGTGGGGGGGGGGCTGAGGTCGGGGAAACGGTACTTGAGAAGGGGAGAAACCACCCCGGACCCTTGCTTCCACCCAGGACTGCCCCCCCCCCCACTTCCCTGCTCTTTCCAGAGCATCGGTGACTTCCCCGGGGTTTCTTTGCCCTTGCAAAAGGGCTGGCCAGGAGCCATTGAAGCGGAAAGCAAGGAAGGTCCGGGGGCTTTGTCATCCCCCACCCCCGTTGCTCCGGCTTTTCACAGGACCCCGGGACACCCCCCCCCCCTCCGCGTCCCCCCTGGAGGAGAGCGTCTGGCGCGGGCCGCCTGGCTCCCAGCCCCCAGCCCCGACGCCCCGGCTCCGTACCTTGCAGGACCTGCCTTTGGCTCATGGCCGCTCCCTTCGGGTCCCGGCGGCGGCGGCGGCAGCAGTTCGGGCGTCTGGCGGGGCTCGGCGTCCCTGGCGCGGCGGCGGCGGTGTGTACAGGGGGCTCCTAGGCAACCAAACGGAAGCGCGGGCGCCATCCGAGGGCGGCGGGGAGGCGGCGGCCGCCTCCGCCCATTGTGACATCAGAGCGGCCGTCCTGGCTCGGGCCTGCTGCCTGCAGGAGAACCGCTGGGCCCCGGCGCTGGAGCCCCCCCGACCTGCGCCCACGGGACCCTCGCGGCGAGGGGGGCGCCGTTCCCTTCTCGGGCAGCGCCTGGAGGGGGGAGGAGGGGGGGAGCGGCCGAGCCCGGAAGCCAGGCCACCAGAGGAATCTTTGGGGCGCTGGGGGGGGGGGGAGGCGGGGTGCCAGTCGCTGTCAGCCGACCCCGTTGGTTGCAGTCGAATCCCCCCTCCCCCTTGGCAAGCGCGGTCAAGGATGGCGCCCCGCCCCGCCCCCCGGTGCCGCGCTGACAACTCCGGAGAGAAAAGTCAGATCCTAGGGTGGGGTGGCCCCCCCCGCGTGTTGCTCTGAAGTGACAGGACAAAGTCTGGGTCCAGTGGGCCACCACCTGTAAGAGCGAGCAACAGATCCCACCCCCTGCTGGGTCTATAGGCTTTCCTGTGCGCGCAGCTCACTTCATCAGATTCAGTGGAACAGACCTCCTCTAGCCTGACATACAGGCGGGGATTAATTGCCAGGAAGAGCTAGTTAGAGCCCAGATGCATAAGTCATAGAGAACGAGAAGTATAGCTAAGATTGGATTAAAACATTTGGGCAAGACCTAGGAAGGACGGCAAATTAGCATACAAATACAAGAGCTAACAAGCAGATGTGAGAAAGTTGGGATTATCCTTGGAAGGGATTTGAAGCAAAACAAGAAGGAGAGCTCGCCCAAGGCCTTGCCCCGTCTGGAGGTCTCCAGCGCCCGGGCTCAGCTGGAGGCGCCGCCATCCAAGGGCACAGGAGGCGTCTGAGGGACTGGCTTGCCAGAGGGGGCAAGCCGCAAACCGGGTTAAACGGAAGCATTTCCCTGTGCTCCCCCCCCCCCCCCCGCGAAAAGATAAACAACAAGCGTCGAGCTGGCTTTCCCCTTTCCCTTATTTTCTCTCCCCCCCCCCCCCCCCCAAAAAAAGAAATCCCTCCTCAAGTTCAACGGGTCTTTCCTTCTGCCTAATTTGAGTCCAGCAGCAGCTTGTAGACCAACAAGTCCGGGGTCCCAGGTTCGGAGAGTCCAGGCTCCCTTGGTCAGATAGGAGTCGGAATGGAGCTCTCATCTCTGGGTCTTCTCTCCAGGTCAGAAGACGGGTCTGGGGTGCTGGACTCGACTCCAGCAGTTGTCCTGAGACCAACCGGGCAGCCGCCGGAAACGTCCTCTTGGCTGCAATGGCAGGATTGCGCCTGAGGCTTCGCAGCGGGCTCCCTCGCCCATCTCTATTGAGACGCTCACAGGCGCTGTGGACTGGCCCGTTCTGGACTCCATCTACAGACAGGACTGGATGCCAATAATGACGTTTTTTTAAAAAAAATATGCTAAATGTGGCTTTCCATCCTTCCCAAGAACTGAAAAGTCACACCTTGGCTGCCGTCACACACACTAAATAACCCACCTTCAGTGCACTTTCCAACTGGATTTTTACTGTATGAGCTGGCAACATCCCGCTGAAAAGTGCATTGAAAGTGCATTCAAAGTGGATTATTCAGTGTGTGGGGCCGCAGCCCTTCTTGGCTATCTTTTTAACTCGCCATTTTGACCCCCCCCCCCCATTCTTGACGCGGGAGAGAAAAACGTTAGCCACAAGATGATCGCTCCCCGAAGCGCTCCGGTCCGGTGGGAGCCCGGCAAGCTCTTTGGGCGTCACCACCCGTGGGAGACCCACCCACTCCTGCAGCCTCTCGTGTTCAGAATCCCTCCATGAGGAACCCGTGGAGGGCGTTATTATTGTACTCTACGGGGCGGGGGCGGGGGAGGGGGCGGGTTGCCAAGAATTTCCCCAGCCCGACGCCCCGAATTGTCCTGTCCTCTCCATCTGACCGGGGTTAGGGTTTGTCAGGCGTCCATAGATGGAAAGGGCTGCGCGGGGTCAGCGGCGGCTCCGCCGGCCCTTCTCCGGCCAGGAGCGGACTCCAGGTGCCCTTCCCCCTCCCTGCCTGTCACGCACCAGATCTCCGGCCTCGCGGATCCTGGTCGGGCTCAGGGATCCGACTAAACGCTGCTCCGCACCCTGTTCTCTACTACTACTCCGGCGGGAGGCAGCCTCCTGGCTAAAAACCGCACCTCTCCAGATCGTGAAGGAGCAGCGGACACCGTTTCTCCGACTCCCCGTAGATGTACTGCGTGCATTCCCACATCCGGCCTTTCCTCCGAGGAGTGCGCGCTGTGGGTCCCTCCATCGTTTGAGCCTCACAACAACCCTGGGAGGTAGGTTAGTCTGAGAGATAATGAGATCTTCCGGTTAGTTCCGTGGCAAGAAGGGATCTGTTCTAGTTCCGGTTCTAGCCCGATGCTCCTTTAAGCATTATACAGCACGAGTTCCCTGTTCTCCCATCATGAGGCTCATTTGTCTGGCGCACAAGTCGCTGGAAATCCTTTTCTCCTGTCTTTGTGGTGCCCGGCTGCGAAGCCAAGCCGGCCATCTCACTCCCGGGCCGCCCCCAAAAAGATGACGGACACACACGGATCTGTTCTGATGACGTCTGGCAGTATCCTAGTTAGGTTTGCGCAGCACACCACGAGCTTAGATCTCCTGTTATTATTCGCCCCAGAATCCCTAGACGGAACAGAAATGAACCTTTCACGAGCGGTCCAGCCCAGTGCAATGTTTACTCAGAAGTCAGTCCCCCGGAGTTCAAGTGAAGTGTGCATAGGGCTGCTGCCTTAGAAGTTTTTCTTTTCCTCTACCTTTCAAAAACCAGAGAAAGGCCGTCAGCCACCCTCGCCTCTCGTGTCTACCTGGGACGGCAGGCTGGTCCGTTCAGCTCAGGACTGCAAAGGGGCAAAATCAACCCCCACCCCGTACAGGTGGCTTTCTCCCTTGTGGCCCCCACCCGATTGAAGGGCCCCTGCCTGGGGAGGCTCCCGCTCGCCTGCCTTTCCACAAACTACACAACTGAATTGTTCAAGAGAGCTTTTCTGGGCAGGCAATAGGGGATCACTGTACACAAGGCCTCACAGAGTTACTGGAGCAATTTATTAGGGACCATGGGTCTAGACTAGTCTGCATAGTTTGCTGGAAGCTGGGTCCTAGCATGTCATTTTGCTCCCTCTAATGTGCTTTCCTTCAGTTCTGTTTTTAGGCTTCTGGTTGGTTCTACAACCCAGATCCTATTGCAGTGTTTATTGGATGTCCCATCTTGCTGATTGATATTGACTCACTCTGTGTAATCCACCTGGAGTCCCAGTGAGAAAGGCGGACTAGAAACAAGGTAAATACATATTGTCTACACTGACAGGCAGCGGCTCAGGCGCGGGTCTTTCACAGCTCTTAACACCTAATCCTTCTAAATTGGAGATGGGAGGGATTGAACCTGGGACCTTCTGCATGCCAGGCAGAGATTCTACCCCTAAGCCACGGCCCCTCCCCAGGGACCCTTGTCCGACATGGATTCCCAGTGGATCAGGGGCTGCCTGGGAAAGAACACTGGACAAGTGATGGAAGCCTTTCCCCCTCCTCCGCTTCCTTATTGGCCCGGGTGTCCTCCGGCAGTCTGCTAGAAAAAGCGGCGGCTGCTCCTTCGGCTGAAGACAGGGAACAGGAGAGGAGGAGAGAAACCTCGCGAAGAGCCCTCCTTTGAACAGTTCGTGGGAGCGGGGGAGAGCCACCCAAGGAAGCACCAGCGACTTCGGGGCAGAGGTTGCTTCTCTGACTGCCTCGCAGCGCGTGCCTGCTGTGGAGGTCTCCTCCGCGCCAGAAGAGCCCTTGAGCGCTGCAGCTGCGCCACTGGAATGCACAGCGCAATCCGAGGCAGCGACTGGCGTCTAACCGTCCATCTCATCACCGACTCTGCAGCGTGGTGAAGAGTTTCGGGCCGGGATCTGGGAGACCCGCCCCGAATCCCCACTGGAGCTGGCCGCACTCTCTCAGCCTAACCCACCTCACAGGGTTGTTGTGAGGGAAACGGAGGAGAGGAGAAGGATGCAGGCTGCTTTGCGTCCCCGCTGGGGAGAAAGGCGAAGTATAAATGCACTGGCGAAATAAGCTCGGACTGCGAACCGGCCAGGAGCCACAGAAGCGGAAAGCGAGCACTGCCCCAAAAGGCGGGGGGGGGGGGGGGCGGATCGACCGCTCTCAGCTCTCGAGCCGAGGGACTCCCCACACTCCGTGGGGCTTTCGCAGCAGGGAAAAGCCCAGTGCTTGTGGGTAAACCGCGGCGGAAGCCGTAAAACTCCCGTCGCGTCAAGCCCGAGGGGGCGGTGGGCTCAGACCGGCGGCCTCTTCCTGACAGAGCAGAGAGACCGGCCAGCCGGCGGAGCGCAGGCCCCCAGTGGCCGGAGGGAGGAGGCGAAGAGCCTCCGGCAAAGCCCGGATCTGGGCGGAGAAGCCAAGTCAAAGGGGGGGGGGGGGGGGCGATCCACGCAGCTGCCCTCGGGTGGTGGGGGGGAGAGGAGTCGGGAGCTTGGCCGCCTTCAGGGCTCCTGCCGCCTGGGCCCCTTTTGGCAAGGGGGGTTCGTTCCGACGGCGGCGGGTGAAGGGCGTCGCTGCAGCTGTAGCGCGGCAGTAGAGGCCTTCGGACGGAGCAGGCCTCCGCGGGTTGCAAGGCGTTCGGAGAAGGGGCGGCCGGGGCGGGGCGGGGCGAGGCGGCGGCGGCAAGGCTGCCTTGAACCAACAGGGCCCCCCCCCGCCCCCGCGCACCGACATTCCCCTCCGTCCGAAACGCCCCCATCTGACCCGCGGGGGTCTGCCAATCCCCGGCCAGGAAGCCCTTTCCACTCGCCTCCCACCACCTCCGCCACCGGAGCCGCTGGGTCGGGATCGGCGCTGCGTTTAAACCGCACAGAAATCTTTTTTGGGGGAGATCCAGCCCCCCCGACGCAGGAATCCGCGGTTGCCTCCGGCCTGCGGTGCGCATGTGCAGCCCTGGGCCCTGCCTTTCGTTTTCGAGAGTGGCGTTTCCGTCCCGGAGGGCCCGGGGGACGCCGAGGCTGAAGCCGATCCCAGGCAGCGCCGGCGCCGCTCTTGCCCGGACCCACGCGGGGCTCGCAAACTCCCCACTGCCACACCCGCCGCCGGGGGAGGGAGAGGCCCCGATCCGGCGCGCTGTTTCTACCCGGGAGCGCAGATGCCGATGTAAGCCCAGAAACTGGACGCCTGTTCCCCGATGCCCGTGCTGGTTCGCCCAGGGCTTCCTCTGCTCTGGGGGGGGGGGTCACCTGGTGGGTGAGACAAAGCCCCCCTTCCACTAAATAGTCCGGGCAGGCTGGTAGACCATTTCTTCTGAATCCGCAAAGCAGTTAGGAGGAAGCCTTGGGTTAAAGAGCAGGTCGCTGAACAGGTGCCCGGATCCCTTGTTCCTGACTTTTCTGGCCTCGGTTGGCACTCAGTCCTAAAGAAATGTACTTAGACTGAAGTTTCCGTCGGTTAAAATGCTCAGCTGCGTTGGGAGGGCAATTAATATATTGGCTCCACGATCTTGAAAAAAAAGTCCATTGCTTTCAAAAATGTCTAAAGTTAACGCTCAAATACATGCGCAAGGAATCCGAGATAAGGAACCAGTCCGTCTTGAAGGGTATCAGAACCTTAAAGTCCTATCTAAAGTCAACCGTTTTTCAGTGAGACTCTTCCAGGGAAGTTAGGTTTGCATCTTCGTGGAAAGCAGGCGATCTGTGTAGCCACCTGGTAACAAATCCTTCAGACAACCCAGGAACGTTCGCGATATTCTTTTAGATCCCTCCACGGAAGAAGATGGCTTATACAGTCTAGCACACAAGATCAGAACCCTCCTTAGCATAACAGCTAGAAATAAAATAATAAAAATCAAGTGAGCCGTTTCTACACTGTAGAGACACCGGGTACCCAAACCTCAAGCATTTCAAAGCCCCATTTATTCCACTGGAGAAGAAACTCTCCATTTGCAAAGGACAGGACTAGGAGAGTTTAACTTTGCTTGGGTCGCGCCCTGTGTGTGTTTAGAGTGAGGACAGAAGGAGGACCAGAGCCAAGAAGAGAACTGTTTTACTGCCCTGGCAGACAATAATCGGATTTCTAAAGTGACGATCCAGATCTGCATCCGGAAGCACCCAATAATTAACAGGTGAAATGCACCAGGTGAAAATCCTAAATTATCCCAAAAAAACTGCACTCTGCTTTGATGACGATCCCATACCTTCAGTATTTGCTAATAACTTCCAAGCGCAAGTAACTTCTCCATTTCGTGTAGATAGTCCAGCATCTGAGGCCATGCTGCCATAGTATGAACGGCGCAATTTACATTCAATTTGTGATGACCTGTAAAGCTAGCCTCTTTAGTATCAGATGTCATTGTCAGAGGTAACTTTATTTTTCAAAACAGGCACAGGCTTCGGATATGAACTTGCTCCTGTGTTCTCTGGAGTTGACGTGTCAAGTGGCGAGAGCGACTCCATAATTCTCGAGTCATGAACACTTCTGGCGCAAATAATGCGACTTCTAAAGGGGATTCTGGTGCGTTCAGGGTCAGCGATCCGCGTTGATCTCTCCTGGGACGAAAGGGCTCCAGAGCCGGCGCAGGTTTCCTTTTCGGAACAAGTGGGAACTTTCAAAGGGTGTCGGGTCGAAAGAGGACAGAAAGCCACTGTGAGAAACGGCCACAACTCTCGGCCAGCGCCCCCCCCCCCCCTTTAAGGCACTTACGCTTTGAAGGAGTGAAGTCAGGGCGTGCATTCTCGTCTGTGCTTCCTTGGGAGTAAACCTCATTTGGCACAGTGGGACCTTCTGGGCCCCAATGTGGATGTATGAGTCTTCATGGGGCAGACTGCCCCATAAATACTCATGCACCCCATAGTGGCCAAAAATGGCCAACTATATATTGACCAACCCCATACTGGCCAGCCGTGTATTGACCAGGACTACCCTTGCTCAGTTGAACAATCATTTCCCTCCAGCCACCCCGGGACCCCTATATCAGACCCCTCCCCTTTCGAAGGAAGGTGCAGCCCGATCCTGCGCATCTTAGCTGGGAAATAAGTCCCGGAGTGCTCAGTGGAGCCTACTGCCGAGTGAATGCGGACAGCACTGTTTCCCATCGCCCCCGAGTATTGGCTCAGGTCCAAGCACCCGCAAGGCTAGCCTGTCAAAGGGTTCTTTCCCCCCTACATGCAAGGGAGGGTTTTTAATTTTTCGGGGGAGATGTCCAAACATTACACGTTCAGACATTCAAACACGGACCTCCTACCATCCAGAGTGTCCCAGAAAAGCTCCTCCACTTGGTTCTGCTCACCAGGCTGGCCCTCAAAATCTGGTGCTCTAAGCTTCCCACTCCTTGTCTCATACCTCGGCTTGTTCCTGTTTCGCTGAACGCGAACAGCGGCGGTATCCCTTGGGGACTGAGGGGCCTTTGCCACTTAACAGGCCAGCAAGGACTTCACTGACAATTGGAGCGGTTCTGGGGCCTCTTGACCACTTGACCACACCACCTGTCCTTGCTCATCCCCACTGGCCCGGATGAATGGGAGGGGGGATTCTAGGATAGAAAGTAAGGTGCACATTCAAAACACACTCAAACCAGTTTCCTGGGTATTTTTCACCGCCTCACTTCTCCGCGTGTTTACCTGAGAATAAATTCCGTTGGTCTCAGTGAGACTTCTCCCGCCCACCCGCCGCCGCTTCTCCCCCTCCCCCGGTCAATTCGCCTTCCGTTTATGGCGACCCCACAGGCTTTTCAAGACAAGAAGTGGCTTGCCTCACGTGGCGACTCTGGATTCCCCTGGAGGGTCTCCCATCCGAGTACTAACCTGCTTGGCTTCCGAAGTCAAATCAGGCTAGCCTGCGCCATCCAGGTCAGATTCTGAGAGCTAGCTTTCCTTAGGTGGAGCTGTGTCCAGGATTGCAGCCTGCCTGTCTCAGAGTCGGTGCGGAACTCCAGAGCTCAGCAAGCCGCGTGTGAGCCTTAAAGCCCAGCCAACAAACACGTGAACGTGATCTCATTGAAGGAAGCCTCATTAATATCTTGCAGAACTCCCTAAACTGTTCGTGCTCCGACATGAATCTGCTTCACATCCGAATTCTTGGCCTGTTTAGAAGTCAAGAGGTTAAGAAAATATCTGGTAAACATTCCCCAACAATCTGGCGGCTGTTCCCTCTGGGGGCCTAAAAACTCCACTTTGGAGTTAGGCGTCAGCAATGAAACCATATCCGCTAACGCCGTAATGGGTGGGACTAGAAGGTGCAGCCAGAGACTTTCATGGGTGCGAGGTGTTTTTCATCAGCAACTGACTGCTTTGTTATAGATTCTCCTGCCTGCACCTGACGAACAGACAAGCCCCGCAACTGTTCAACGGGGACTTTAAACCTCTTGACCCGGACCGCACTTTCTAGATCGGTTTTCTGACTCCACCAATTAAATAAAGCCGGTTTCAGTTCTGCAATTATACTGGTTTCACGGTGGCGTCCTCCACAGAGTTACATCCTCTGGTACTTACCGACGTCAAGGGACGTAGAAGGGCGTGACTCCTCTGCTCGGGACCGGGTTGCAAGTTCTGGAGATTCTGTTCGGGTCATTCAGAACGGAGCCCTGCGTCGGTCGCCCTGTCCCCTTGACTGCTGGTTTCAGCTCTGAACCAAGCAAGGCCAGTTCCTCATACCCCAAACAAAGCGCCCGGCGGCGTGATTTTGGTCTGCCTGCCACCCCTTCCTTCCGCACAGTCACTGACAAATATTACAGCCCGCCCAGGCCATAACTATGCCCGGAAAAGGGCGCAGGGGAGGGGGAGGGGTCCAGATTTAGCTCCCAGGCTTGCAAGGAGGGCAGAATCCTTAATCGAGGGAAGTCCAGGGAGGGCAGAGAAGAGAAGAGAAGAGGATTGGATTGGATTGGATTTATACTCCTCCCTTCACTCCGAGTCTCAGAGCGGGTTACAAACTCCTTTCCCTTCCCCTCCCCACAACAGACACAGGTGGGGCTAAAAGAGCTCTGACAGAAACTGCTCTTTCAAGAACAGCTCTGACAGAACTATGGCTTGCCCAAGGTCATCCAGCAGCTGCAAGTGGAGGAGTGGGGAATCAAACCCAGTTCTCTCGGATTAGACTCCCCGCACTTAACCACTACACCAAACTGGCAGGCAATGGCACACTACTTCTGAACGTCTCTTGCCTTGAAAAGCCTATGGGGACACCATAGGCTTGGCTGCCCGTAACTATGCCCTGAAAAACTGCCCGGGGGGGGAGGGGATCTACGTTTTAACTACCGCAAAGAAGACAGAATCCTTAAAGAAAAAATATGTGCTGTGAGGGTGCAGTGACTCCCCCCCCCCTTGATCCCACATCCGAATGGAACATTCAAGCCAGTTTGCCACAACCTTCTCTGCCCCCCACTGGCTTCAGGAAAGGGTGTGCCGGGCGGCGTTTTTATAGCGCTTTTGGGGGCGTTCTACTTGCCTCTTTTCATCAGCCCTTCCCCAGAATCCCGGTAAAGCCATCGGTGTTCTGCTCCTGCGGCTCAGGCTGCGATGCTGGTTTGCGTAAGACGACGGAGTGAGCTCCTCCTTCGAGGTGTGAGATTTGAACCGGGAACTCCCTCCTCGGCATCTGTGTTGGCACCAGCTCTCAAAAGTTGCTAGGACTAAGCGTGAGTCTCCAGGTGATCCGAAGCCTCTGATGGCAATTGTCTGCCTCGAGTCATCCTGCAGTCGGCAAAAGGGCTTCTGCTCCGCCCACCGCTTGGACTGCGAGTGTTTTGCTGCTTTGTTAATCTCCCCGCTGACATCAAAGGAATGGCCTGCTAAGGGAGCGGGGCTCGGTGGAAGAGTATCTGCTCGGTAGGCAGAAGGTCCCAAGTTCGGTCCCCGCCGTCTCCACTTAAAAAGCGGGCTAAGGGAGTTGGCAACGTGAAGACCTCTGCCTGAAACCCTGGAGAGTCGCTGCCATTCTGGTTAGAGAATAGGGGCCAGTGTGGTGTTAGTGGTTAGGAGTGTCCGACTAGGATCAGGGAGACCCAGGTTCGAATCCTCACTTGTGCCATGGAAGCTTGCTGGGTGACCTTGGGCCAGTCCCACCCCCTTCAGCCTAACCTACCTCACAGGGCTGTTGTGAAGATAAAATGGAGGAGAAGAGAACGACGTAAGCCCGGCTGGGTCCCCACTGAGGAGAAAGTACCTGAAGTAAATAAGTAAATAGTTGAGAAGTGTATATTGGTAGGTTAGGCAAGTGCCTTTGTGCTAGCAGCCTAAGAATGACATGTGGGTGGAAGAAGCTGTGTGGGTGCCCAAACAAGAGATTCTGAATTTCTGTATCAACCTGCTCCTGTAGACAGGGAGCGCGTGAATCTGCCGCATTCTGAAGCGGACTATCGGTACATCAGGGTCACTATTGTCTCCTCAGGCTGGCTCTCCACGGCCTCAGGCAGAGTCTTTCGCGTCACCCCCTGGCTGAGCCTTTTTTTGGGGGGGGGGAGGTGCCGCCGGGCCGGGGACTGAACCTGGGACCTTCTGCATGCCGAGCAGCTGCTCTGCCGCCCAGCCACGGCCCCTTTCCGGAGCTGCGTTGCTTGTGAATCGACCTCAGGCAAGGAAACGGGCAGCCCGGCTGAGCCAGAATCTTTGAACTTCAAGCCAGGTTGCCTGGAAACTTGCCTAGACATTTAAACACACTCGACCATCAAGTCGATCTCCTAGAAACTCAGGGACCTCGTGGCTCCCGAGGAAACGCGGTTAAGATTTGGGGGGGGGGGGCTAACCAAGGGGCCCCAAGCATTGCTCCCTCTAAGCTGTGCAGTCTTGTGAGCAAAAATTCTACTTTGTGAGCTGCTGGCATTAAAGTTGCGAGCGAGCGATTTGGCTACTGCATAAATCAGTTTGCTCTGGAGCCCTCCTTCCGGAGCGAAGGCAAAAACGTGGGCGCCGGAGGCTAAAGTACTGTGAGCTAGCTCACACTAAATCAGCTTAGAGGGAACTCTAGTCCCACCAATCTGTGAGCCTCAGCTTTGAAAGCAGGCTGGTCTGGGACAGAGTCAGGAGGAGCCTCCAGCGGCGGCCTCAGGAGGAAGGAAGGGGCTTCTGCCGCGAGAAATGGGCGTGGCCTCTTCGGGATCTGAGCTGCGGCAGGATGCCCACCTGGAGTGCGTGGATCGGGGTAGGGAGGGTGGGGGTCACAGTCAAAGCGAAAATGTTCTCGCTGATGCCTTCAAGGCACGTTTGCTTTCCTTGAGAGGCACACCAAGTGCCTAGAGGAAGGAACAGGCCGTTCCCTTGCTCATCTCACCCGCGCCAAGATCTTCCCCGAAGCCGGTCTCTGGTTATTATCGTTCTCCGCCAGCGTTTCTGTCTTGGGCTGTACAAAGTCATTTTTGCCAGTTTTACATAAGGGGGGACTGCAACTTCCTCTGGGGCTTCCGACGAGATCAGGTCCATGTTGGAATTTATTCCGGTTTTTTATTTCGCTTATTTATAATCCGCCTTTCTCACCAGGACTCAAGGCGGATTACAACATAGCGAGCCAATGCAAGCCGCAGGATGGGACATTCGATAAGCAATGAAACAGGATTTGGCTTGTAGAACCAACAAGGAGTCTACAAACAGAACTGAGGCAGAACGTTCCTGTTAACAGGACACATTAACTGATGGAAAAGGACACAGTAGAGTGCGAGCCCAGAGCCTGAAGCGCCCCTCGGATATCCTTCCTCGGCGCTGAGGCTGTTCCGCAGCTGTCAGCTGTCGCTAGGTGGGATCATATTTTGCAACCGAGATGGTGCATTTGATATTTTTTAAGGTGAGGCTGGGGAGGAGTGATTATTTTGACTAAGTGCCTATCGGCTTCGTAGTCCCTAGAGGACTCCGTCCCAGTAAAAGTCGCCTTTGCCCCATCCACACACACCTTTGCGCCTCCACCCTGCGTCGAAAGCCCCTTTGTTGAACTCGGTCGGCGCCTGCGCAGATGGGCTGCTTATTTCCGCCGGACTTCCCAATGAGTCTGCTGCGGGTTGTCGACGCAAGGTCGCCGGCAGACCTGAACTGCGAACCCAGTGGGTAAACTGGGCACTACTCGATTCACAACCCATTTAATCAGAAGGACTTATCAGAAGCCGTTTCCATTTCCTCTGAAGTTAAGGCTCCCTTAGAAGTTTGCCCGAAGTGGGTTGTGGAGGGCCCAGTCTGGGAATGAGGACTCTGCGATTTAAAAATACTGGGCGTGACCTAGCCGAAATCAATATATTAAACAGTTCAGTACTTTTTATTCCTCCCTTGTCCGAGGAGCTCCGGGCCATCTTCTCCCACCCTCCATTTTACCCTCAAAACAATCCTGCGAGGTGGGCTAGAATGAAAGAGAACAACTCCCCCAGATCATACAGCCGGCTCCGTGGCCAGTGGAGAGTTGAATCTAAGGCTGCGGTCACACACGCTAAACGATCCACTTTCAGTGCACTTTCCAGCTGGCAGAATCCAGTTTGAAAGTGCATTGAAAGTGAAATATTTAGTGTGCGTGACCGGCAGCCACAGTCTCCTAGATCCTAATTCGTCCCTCTGACCATTAAAGAACTCCGCCCTTCAGGTCCTCCTAAATGGGAAAGTTTAGTCTCGACCAAAAGAATCGAAAAACAGACACTAACAGTGCAATCCTAAACAGGGTTACTCCAGTTCAAATCCGTTGATTTCAGTGGCTTTAGACTGGAATAACTCTGTTTAGGATTGCACTGTTTGCCTGTTCTGTCCAGCGTAGGCAAGGGCAGGTATTGCTGCTTGTGGGATTTCGGTAGCTCAGTTGTTCAACTTTGGCTGGATCCCGTCAACTGAGAGCAGGATGAGGCTGCTGGGGTGATGTCAGAATAGCCTCTAAGGAAACTCGATTCAAATCCCGACTCTTCTGCTAACTTTGCTAGGTGACCTTGAGCCAGGCACTCTTTCTCAGCCGAACCTACCTGGCGGGATGGTTGTGAGGGTACAAGAAGGAGGGGAGAATAGCGTTCGCTGCCCTGAGCTCCCTGGAGGAAAGAAGGGATAGAAATGAGCAAAATACACAATTATAACAGGAGGTTCCAGCTGGTTGCTAAGCTATTGTTCAGCTAATAAACGTTTCTTGGTGGGGAGCAGGTTCATTGGTTTGGAGAGTGATAGGAAAGGAAAGTGCCCTCGCCTAGGAAGAAGAGTAGCTTGGTTGGCCTTCTGAGTGCAGCACCTCCTGCCCCTTCATTCAGTGGACTTCACGCATCACTGGCAGCTGATGACACTGGTGTGTACAGAGACACACCGGACTCAAGTGTTCGGGACTCTGGAGGAGGAGGGACTCTGTGAACCCGGACGTGTCGGAGCGCTTCACAGCCAGACGCCTTCTCCAGAGAGGCCTCAACTTTGGGGGGGGGGGGGGGCACAGAGGTGCAGTAGCACCTTTAAAACCAGCAAGGTTCATGCCAGCATCCGCTTTCCTGAATCAGAGGTCATTCATCAGAAGACTATGGTGTGGGGAAACGGGTTTTATAGAGACCCAAAATCACAGAAGGGGGTGGAACTGGATTTCGGAACCCCTCCCATCGCACTCAGCCGGACTTGTCTCCGAATAAGCCGGCGTTAAGAGACAGCTGTGCAGTCCCAGTAAGCGTGTTTAGGATTAAAGCCCGAATAGACATTAATCCTGGTGAAACCAGCACGGTTTACTTGGGAGGAAATGGGGCCTAGGATGGGGTGGGTGGGATTTATTACAAGGTACCACTGACACCCCCCCCCAACCCCGGACCTACTGGTCCCGCTACTGTTTCCAGAGCAAGAAGGAACCAGGCGCAGAGGCCTTGGGATCGATTTCTGTCAAGGTGCTTCTACTAGCGGGAAGTTCCAGAGCAGGGCCCCTGGTGGCCGGCCTCTTGAAAGTTTTTTTTTGGGGGGGGGGGGGCGGGAGGGAATAGTGGGGGTCGTGGGGATCCTCCGGGAAGAGCTCCGCTCGGGGGCTTTGGGAGGTGAACCAGCCTTGGAAACGCAGGCCGTTCTTGGCCACGCGTTTAAACGTGGCTCCTGTTTTATATAGGCCTCTGGCACGGGGTTCCTGAACACTGAATGCCTCGGAAGCACTTCCCACACGGTTTTCAAAATCCGGAACTGGCAGTAGCAGCCCTCTGCAAAAACTGGCCTTTCTTCCTACACTTATAGGGAGGCTTTTGCAGCGTGCAAAGGCCCGTCCAAATTCATTGTGTCCTGTGGTGGACTCAGCACAGAGATGCCCTGGGAAGAGGCCTTTAAAATCATGGTCAGGAACGTCTTTTCTATTATTATTGTTATTGTTATTAATTGTCACAGTCAGCCATTTGACTGGTAGATGGTGTTCTGCAACTCGACATCTAGCCAAGTTCTTGGGAATTGCAGAAGTGCCTTCTCAGGATTCTTGCTGTTCCAAGCAATACTGTCTTCTGGAGCTCAGCAGGTGTTATTTGTTCAGTGCACAAAATGTCCAGGTGTTTCTTGAGACTTCTAGGCACTGCTCCAAGGCCTCCAATGACAACTGGCAAGATGATAACTTTCTTCTCCCAGAGGTGCTCTAACTCTATTAGTAGGTCCTGGTATTTTGTGATCTTCTCTTGTTCTTTCTGTTCTAATCTACTGCCTTCTGGGATTGCAGTGTCAATGATCCAAACCCTATTTCTCATTTTTTTTTCTACAATTGTGATATCAGAGGTGTTATGCTCTAGGTGTTTGTTGGTTTGCAGTTGGAAGTCCCAAATAATCTTTGTTTCATCATTCTCCATGATCTTGTCTGGCTTGTGCTCCCATGAGTTTTTGGCTGATGGCAAGCCATGGTTTTTGCAAAGACTCCAGTGCAACACAGCTGCAACTCTGTGGTGACGTTCTTGATAATCAGTTTGAGCAGTTTTACTGCAGGCACTGACCATATGGTCGACTGCTTCATCCTTTTGTCCTGCATGGTGGAGCATTTGCTGTTACCACTGGTCTTCTGTAACATCCTGCCTGAAGAAGAGTTCTGGTGAACCAGAAAGCCTAGGCACTGTTTCGTGTCATTGGCAGCTGGTCCTAATAAAAGGTTTTCTCTGGACTGTGGTTTGTTTTGGGATATTGATTTTGGACTAACCGGGCTGCAGACAACTACTGAAGACAAAGACAATGCGATCTCATCACCTTATTGCTGTCCTTTAACCCCAAACCTAACCAACAGAAACAATCTCCATTGGAAACAGCGTGACCTGCCCTGTTGCTTTCCATGAAATGTTTTACCACAGAACGTGAAAAGCTCAGTTTCACAAAATCACTTATTTTAACCGAGGCTTGTATTCCAGAAGGACGTGCGCGGTGCAGCTTCAGACTGCAAGGTGGCTTCGGGGAAAGCACAGAAATGAACGGCCTTAGGGACCACAAGCAGTTCTCTGATCCACCCCCACCCCCGGGGCTGGGTCAAGACCTGTCAAGCGCTGTGCGCCTCAATGTGATAACAGGCAGGATCGTGAACATGTTTCCTCTATAGATTCAGGTGGGTAGCTGTGTTGGTCTGAAGCGGCAGAATAAAGTTTGAGTCCGGTGGCACCGGTAAGACCAACGGGTTTTATTCAAGGTATAAGCTTCCGTGTGCACGCACACTTCCTCAGATACAAAGAAGTGTGCTCACACGGAAGCTCATACCTAGAATAAAGCTCCTGGTCTTAAAGGTGCCCACTGGACTCAAAGTTTGTTATGTTTCCTCCATGTAGGTTTACTTCAGTCTCGACCAGTGTCCCCTCTAAGCTGAGTCAGTGTGAGCTAGCTCACAGTTTTTTAGCCTCCAGCTCACACATTTTTGTCTTCGCTGAGGAAGGCTGGCTCCAGAGCAAACTAATTTATGCAGCAGCCAGATCGCTCGCTCACAACTTTAATGCCAGTAGCTCACACACTAGAATTTCTGCTCACAAGGCTCCACAGTTTAGAGGGAGCATTGATCTCAACCCGCTTATTTGAAGCAATCTAAACTTGAGGGCAGAACAAGACCAACAAACTGGAGTAAGGCTGCATAGTGCTGCTCCTTTCCTAAAAAAGTGTGCAGTATTACACGGAAGCAGATTCCATTGAAATCAGCGGGGTTTACATCGGAGTAAATGGGCTTGGCTCAGCTCTCTCGAGACTTCCCTTTGGTGGGCCTGTTGGGGCGGGGGGGGGGGGGCTGCTGACCCGTAGAAGAACTTCTCTCTCCAGCCACAAAGTTGGGGCATCCTTAAGTTAATGACGCTCAGACGCGTTACAGCTCCGTGGGTGCCAATGAAACACCTCCATGGCTGCTGGCTGTCTTCGTCGATGTGCAAACCGATATGAATAAACCATGGATTGCTGAGCGACACCCACCGTTTCTGCAGAGGGAGGTGGGGGGGAGGGGGAGGTCGTGCTTACATCCTAAGGCAACAATAAAAAGCGGGGAGAGAAAGGGGTTCCGTGGGCTGCCGGGCTGGCCGGCTGCCTTCCTCCTCCTCCTCCTCCTCGCGGTCGGTCGGTCTGTCTGTCTGTCTCCTCGGCCACGGACACCGGCGCAGCAATGGATGCAAACCTGCAGACGACTGAAGGTCCCCGGATTTCGCGCCCCCCCCCCCCCCCAATCCACCCCGCTAGCTCTCAGAGCCGGAGGATGAGATCCGCGCCGGGCTCGAACAAAAGACCACACAGCCGGCTTCCCTGCGGAGCGGAGGACTGCGGGCCCGGGGGAAGGGAAGGGAAGGGAAGGGAGGGGGGCCCAGCCACACAACGTAGGCGAGCCCGGGCGGCGGCGGCGGCGGCGGCGCTGGGCTGGGGCAAAGCGAGGGAATCAGCCAGCCAGCCAGCCAGCCAGCCAGCCGCCCGGGCTGCACATCGCCGGTGTGGTTGCTCCTAGCAACGAAGCGGCCCTGAGCGCCGGGACACGGAGGCGGCGAGACCCCGGCAGGGCGGCCAAAGAGGTGGCGGAGCTGGCTGGCCACGCAGCCGTGGGGGGTGGGGGTGGAGGGTCCCCTGGCTGCCGGAGAGGGCTGCGGCTGAAGAGGGTTTCTCTCCCCCACCCCCGGGAGACGGGTCCGGCCTCTCTTGCTGCCGCTGCTGCCGAGACAATGGGAGAAGCAAGATGGCAGAAAGGGCCGAGGTGTGCGGCATCCGGGGGGGGTGGAGGCGCCCGTTCTGGGGCTGCGCGAGCGAGGGGAGGGTCGCAGCACGCCGTCCTCCGCGCAGCCCTCGGGGAAGGCAAGCGGCACCAAGGGTCTCTTAGGTCAGACCGCCGGCAGATTTTGGCCAAGGAGTCCTCGGACCACCCACCCCGGAGTAATTATTCCGGGTTAACTGACTGCTTCGCATTTGCTGTGTCTACAGTCCCTGCAGCCGACTGGATTGTTGTTATTCCTTAACCACATTACTGAGAGCACACACGAGGGAGGAAAGTTGCTCTATAACTAATGCTCTCGGCCCCCCCCCCCCACCCGGAAAATGGAAGCCTGGATTTCATGGGGAGTGGGGTGGAAATGAAGGACCGCCCTCTGAAAATAGGCCCATTCAGTAATTCTGCACCGTGGTTTGAATCCAGAGCCTAAGAACTGCCCTGCCAGCTCAGACAAAACACCCATAATTTAGGCCAGAATCCTGTTTCTAATAGCGGGCAGGGAGATTTTCTGGGAAGCCCACAGGTAAGACTTTAAGCTATCCTCGCTACTCTAAGGTACACTTCTTCCGCACGTGGAAGTTCCACCTCGGCGTCACGGCTAACAGCAAGGCCTCCATCTAGTTGACTGGCCGATAGGGGACGCCACTCCAGTCGTCTCTCGCAGTCATCTGCCCCCCCTAAACTTAGAATCTCGGTTCAAGCCAGCCATGTGCCCTGGTGCACGTTTCCTGACCAGCCAGGCCTCTCCACGCCAAGCTCTGGAGGCCACCGGCCGCCCCGAGGCCCCTGCCGGCCTTCCTGCTCGGTCCCCTGCTCCGCGGGTCCCCTTGCCTTATAGGCCAGGCCCAGCAGGGTGGCAGCTAGCGAGAGTTCAAGTGTCACCGAGGAGGAAAGGTGGCTGGTGGCGAAGCTTAGCCAAGGTCACCACCCAGGCGATTCCAGCCGCTCCTCGGCCAGTGGCCACTTGAAAGCCCAGACGCGCTCCGGACAGTGGGAGGCATCCTGGCAGGGGCTATCTGTCCATCCCCAGATGTCTCCGGAATGCCTACAGGTCTCTGTCTGTCGAGAGAGAGGAAGAAAGAGATTGGCTTCCTCGTGTTCCAGTGTGGCCTGGCGGGTTAAGTGTGCCGGACTAGGGCCCGGGAGACCCAGGTTTGAAGCCCCGCCCATTCTATGGGAGACTCTCTCACAGGGTTGTCGAGGGGGTGGTACGGAGGAGTCATGGTGTCAGCCCCTCTGAGTGCCCTTTGGGGGCGGGGGGAAGGCGGGGTATAAATGGAACAAATAAATATGGGAACCAATCAGTCCAACTCCCAAGTCAGCGTTTTAAGGAGAGGAGGCGAGTCGACTTCCTTTTCCATGCAATGTTGGCATATTGCTGCTCTCTTGAACTCCTAACTCGAGACTTAGCACAATTCTGTCCCCCCTCCCCGCGGGGTTTCCTCTCTCAGAAACAGAACAGGTGAAGCTTCCCCCTCTTCGCATCGCCAGTGCTTATCCAGTTGAATTTCTGCCTAACACGCAGAAGCGGGATTCTGTTAAAAAAAAAAAACACCCGTTTTTTAAAAAGGCGGCTCCCCGGACTGGCATACTAGAAAGCCTGCGAAACTTAGGTGGGGGTGCCGACTGGGGTGGATGGGGCTGGAGGGGCTACGAAGGGAACAGCCCCCCCGGGGGGGGAGGTTCCCAGGGTGCCCCACTCCGGCCCCCAGAGCCCGCCTCCAGTTCCTTGGCTGAACCGGCTTCAGAGGATCTGGTTACAGCTTCACAAGACCACATTTTTTGGCTTCATGGAAGGAAGTTCTTTCTTCGCCGGGGAGAGAATCGCCTTTTGCTAAAGCGCCGGAAGCCTAACGGCCCCTCGAAAGGAGGAGAGGAGGCTTTCCCCGGGCGAGAGGCAGAAGAGGCGACGGGCCAGTCTGTCCCCAGGCGAGATGGATGACCCCTTCTCCCCTCCTCCCCCCGTCAGCCTCCAGGCAAGGCCGGGAGAAAGCTCTCCACGCGTTTTGTGCTCCCGATCCTAAACGAGAGAGTTCAGCAGGGGTCCAGGATTCCAAGAGGGCGCCGCCGGCATAGTCGGCCAAAGAATCGCGCAACTGTCCCTCCCACCGCCCCCGGGGGAAAGCGCCTTTGAAATCGAGCAGAGTTCCCAAAGCTCGGGCATTGAGGTAGGTCAGCTGTCCAAAAGCAAGGAACGGCGAAAAATCCCGCGGGGAGGATCCGCAGTCGTTGGGCAAGGCTTTGGGAAGTGGAGGCAGCTCCTGTGAATGCCCACTAGACTGGTCTCATAAATAGCAAAAGAGCCTCTGGGCATGTGCAGCGTGCTTAGTCAGCACTGGATTACTGCGGGTTTTCCGAACTATTTCACAACCGTTCGTGTACCAGATTGTAGCCCAGGAATCCATTTACTGGATCCCTGAACTTCAGGTCTGGTTTTGTCTATTGGCCCAGTTTTTAAAATCTTGGCTGGGGAAAACTTGCATGGAGGGCATCCGGTGTGTCTACCCTATTATCTAGGCGGGAACCATTAAAAAAAACAACAACAACAACCCTACCCCAAACTATTTTGTTGTATTGCTCACCAATGCTTAATCATCTCCGGGTGTAGCAAGACGGTGTGGAGAAGTGGAGAGGCTCCAACGTGATGCATCCCCCCCCCCCCCGTTGATGGTTGCGCGTGGCAGACTCTCAGGCTTTGATCCCCCCGCGCGGGTATTTGCGCAAAGGGGGGACCTTGGACTCTCGCGCAGTTCACGGAGTGCCTGGGATTGTGCTGCCCAGGTCCACATCCTGACTCGAGCAACAAGTGCACCGCTTGGCCCCTCGGACATTGGTCTCCTGACCGAAACCTTAGAGGGCCAAAGGAGAGCTCGCCACCCTCCTCCACCGGCGGTCCCAACTCCCTCGGAATCGGGGAGACGACCAGAGTGTTATTAGTCGCGGTCGTTGGAAGTGGCTGCCGGATGCAGTAAATAGAGCTGAGGCCTCCCTTCCCGCCGGGGCTTTCATGGTGCTGCCACCCCTCCTCCAAGCGAGGCCCCCTTTTCCCGCCCGCCTCCCACGGGCTGCTGCGGGCTTCTCCTCTCGCGGAACCGGTTCGCCTGAGCCTCCCTTTCTTGCACGCGCTGCAAACCCTCCTTCCCTCTCTCCCTCGGCATTGTTTAAAGCGCCTCCTGCCCGCGCGAGCCTGGAGGAGAAGAGCCCCTCCCCCCTCCCCCCTCCCCGGGCAGCCCGTCCGGCGGCCTTCGAATTTGGCGGCGGGACCCGCGCGGAGGTGGAGAAGGGACTGCGCAGGCGCAAAATGGCTTCCCCTCCGCCGACTCAGCGCCCCCCCCCCCCGCCAGAGGGGCCTGGGAGGGAGGAGGGAGCCGGGAGCCGGGCGGAGGCGGCCAAAGGGTAGCGGAGGAGGGGCCTCCCCTCCCCCCCAGCCCCGCTGCCTCTCGTGGAAGGGACCGCCGGCGCCCGCGGCCACTCTGGTTCTGCTGCTGGCCCCGGCAGCTAAGCGCGCAGGTCCCGGGGTGCGGCGCCGGAGAATCAGCCCGAGGAAGAAATGGACGAGGGAACGCTTCGGTCGGCCCCTTCGGGTGTGGAGAGAGCCCGGCGGCGTCTTCCCGTCTCTTTCTTTCTTCCTTCCTTCCTTCCTTCCTTCCTTCCTTCCTTCCTTCCTTCCTTCCTTCCTTTTTCTGTCTCTGTCTCTCTCTCTTTCTGTTTCTCTCTCTTCTTCTTCTCTCTTTCATCCTCTCTCTCTTCCTCTCTCTCTCTTCTCTCTCTTTCTTCCTTTCTCTTCCTTCCTTCCTCTCTCTGTCCCTTTCTTCCTCTCTTCCTCTCTCTCTCTCTTCTCTCTCTCTCTTTCTTCCTCTCTTCCTCTCTCTCTTTCTTTCTCTCTTCCTCTCTCACTCTCATATTCTCTCTCTTCTCTCTCTCTCTTTCTTCCTCTCTTCCTCTCTCTCTTTCTTTCTCTCTTCCTCTCTCACTCTCATATTCTCTCTCTTCTCTCTCTCTTTTTCTTTCTTCCTCTCTTCCTCTCTCTTCCTCTTTCTCTCTTCTCTCTCTTTCTCTTTCTTCCTCTCTTTTTTCTTCCTCTCTCTCTCTCTCTCTCTCTTCCCTCCCTCCTTTGCTTGCTCATTTTCAGAAACTGCTATTTTTCAGGAAAGAGAGTCCATAACTGCTGAAACATACCAGCAGATCGCCAGCCCAGCTCCTTTGTCTTTCTGGTCCTTCGTCGTTCGCTCTCCTCCCCCTCCTCCCTTTCCCACCTTTTAATCGCACGCGATCTCCACACACACACCCCCCTTCTCCGCGCGGTGCCTCTCAGGCCACGCGATTCCGCAGTCTGTTCCCGGATCTGTCCCTGGATGCCGCCGTCGCTCCTCGGCCTCTGGGGCTGGGCGTTGACGGCGGGCCACAGCGAAGGCTCCAGGGCCGGCGCACCCAGCCCTCCTGAAATGCCCAAGAAAGAGCGGGAGGGCGCCGCGGGCTCGGCGACCTGGAGTCATTTGGCGATTTAAAGCTGCCCAAGCTGACGAAAAAATTGACCAGGTTGTTGAAATAGCGTTATTTTAAATAGTATTTTTTAAAAGAAATTCGTCTTAAGCAACTTTGACTCGGCCAAGAGCAAGAAGGCGAGGTATTAGCTGGGTGAAACACAAAGCCCGGGCGTCTGGGAAAAGGAGTCTAAAACCCCCCGCAGGATCCGTCCTCGAGGCGCTCCACATCAGGACAAAACCCGCCCCGGTTTGGGGGGAGGGGGCCGGGCGGACTCGCCGGAGGGGCTGGTGGCTCGTGCGAACCGGGCACCGAGCGGGTGCTGGGTTTGGTGGCCGAGATCGGAACTGCAAGGAAGCGGATTCGGCCGCCTGAGGTTCATAGGGGACGGTGGGGAAGAAGGATTCCGGAGCGCCTCCAGAAGACCAGGGGGGAAAGGGGGGAGACAACCGGTGTGTTCCCGTGACCGTGTGGGCAGAGGAAACTCAGGTGCTTCGTGATCTCCTTCGGCAGAGAGTAGGCAACACAAGAGCAAACTGCAACCGCACAAAACCCCGGGGCAAATCAAAGCCGGGAGAAATCCAGCAGCCCGGGTGTGTAGGGGACTGGGGGGGGGGGGGGGAACCAAGGCCACCGCCTTCTCGCTTTCCTTCCCGCGCCTCCAGCGGCTCCTCCTTTCCTCTGTGGTCTGATCCCAGGAACCAGCATCTCTCGGCTAGAAAAGACCCCAGCAGGAAATCTCCCTTCGACCCACGCTGGCCTTTAGCGAATCGCTTTGCGTCTCGAGAGGGACCGGGGCTGCCCCTGAGAGACCCCCTGAAACCAAAGCCGGGGTGGGGGGAGCCAGCCCCTTGTCTCCTGGAAGGCCTGTTTTCAATGGGCTGGGTGAGCAGTCTTTCCCGTTGCTGTCCTTTCTCAGGGCCAGATGCCTTCCTGCTTATGGAGGCCATTCCTCGGGACTAGTTGCAAAAATTTGGTCCCATTTTGCAGCTGCAGCAGCCGCGGCGGAGCTTGGGATGGGCCCCGAACCCAGAAGTGCTCAGTCGCCCAAATGAGCCTGCGGCGCGCTCTTTTGAGCAGGACTCCCGCCCCTCCGCCCCCAATCCCTCCGCCGATCGCAAATGCGTGGCGACCGGGTTCGAAACAGGCGCTGTGCACACGTTCAAACGCTCGCGATTCCGGAGAGAGCCCCGGCCCTGAAAGCGCCTCCTCGGCTCTCTGCTCACTCTACGGCGCTTGGAGGGACAGGCATTGCCGCCCTTCAGTGCAAAGGTTTGCCGAGAGCAGGACCGGCCCTCCCTTCGTATGCGAGAGCAATGAGCGGCGCAGCATTCCCCACTTAAGAGACTTTCTGCATGCCCAAGCCAGGGTTCCGCGGGACAGCCCGCAGCGTCCAGTTGCGTTTGTCTTTTTGACTTCCTTTCAAATGATGGCCATTATTTGGTTAATTTTTTTAAAAAAACCCTCAACGTTTCAAGGGGTTGGTCATTAGATTTAAGTGGGCACAAGTACGGCATTTCCTCACTACCACAGTTTTATCTGATACAAGTAACGTCTCTCTCGGGGAGGAGGAAACCTCTCGAAAAAGCATTGAAGGCTTTCACAGAAAGCACCAAGTTCATTGGTCTCAAAGGCACCTGAGGTGCCATCCTAAACGCAGTTGCACGCTTCTAAATCCATGGATGTCAACGGGTTGAGAAGTGGGTAATTTTTCTTAGGATCGCGCTTCAAACCTCAGGGGCGCCTAAGCGCTGAGAGGTTACAGAATATCCGTCACCTGTCGGTCTAAGCCGGACTGTTTCTTTGCAGCCTCTCCCTGACACCGAGGCGGCTCACAACAGGACCAGCACTGAACATCACAACACGGATTCCGAATATGTTTGGGATCGGGCCATTTTCTTCAGCATTTCTACTTCTCTGAAGGGCTTGTCTCGCTTTGGAAAGAACCCGGAGGATGGAAAAGAGGAGGAACTCGTCGGCAGTGGCTTAAAGAGCCGGTCCGAAGACACTCCGAGCCCGCGACCCGGCTCCTTCAAAAAGGGAGCGAATCCCAGGCGGAGGGACCGGGCTTCCTTCCAAGCAGCTATCGCCAATTCGTCGGATTTTCACGGATGGGTTAAAAATACCAATATTAGCTCAGTTTAAAATGGCCGCGTTTGACAGACTTGAACTGGATCCAAAATAAATAAGCTCGGCGTTTGATTTACCTGCGCTGCCGAGTTCGGGGTTCAATGTAGGCCTGTGTGTGAATCATTTCATATTTTTTGAGAAGAAGGAAAACTGCCAAGGTACACAGTTCGGTCACATATATAACTTATCTTTACCGGTTTTCTCTCCTTTAAAAATAGTCCATTGAGGATTTCCCCCACCCACCCCAAGAAGTAATCCAAACCGGGGGAAAGAGCCTTATTTATGATACACAACAGGCTCAAATCCTTCCACTGCTAGTGCAGTGCAGCTTGGGACAGAAACTTTAGACAGCCTCTAAAAGATACACCCCATTCTTGAGTAAAAATTAATTCTTAGGACATCCCCTATATGGTGGTGCAGCCCAAACCAGAAGTTGTTCTGACCGACTGAAGGAACTCCCCTCCCGCATGCTTCATTTGGGATCAGGCACTGAGATTCGCTGGTTTTGGAACAAAGAAAGAAGCTCCTTTTCTTGGTTCTTTTGCAAACGATAAATAAAAATGAGTGGAAGCGACTACAGCTGCTCTGTAAAAATAGATCCGTCCCTGTGTGTTATCTGGAGTCGGGTAGCAGCGCTCTGAACCTCAGAGATTCCCTTGCAAATAAATCTCACTTCACCTCAGCAACGTGTTGTTCAGCCCCGCCCGGAGCCGTAATTACTTGCACACAGATCATAATAACCCCCACCCCCCAGGAGTGAGTCCCATCGCTTTCGGTGCTTTCCAAAGAAGGGCGCTAAGAACTGCAATCTAGATTAGAAGCCGGTTCCAAGTCAGTGAGTTCAAGGCGTTATCTGAGTATACAAATCGTGTGTGTGTTCTAGAAACAGATATGCCGCATCTGGAACACTCGGGAGACAGCCCCCCCCCGCCCCCCAAAAAAGGTTTCCTAGAACTGCAATGAGTAGCAATCAGGCGTATGCAAAAGTAATGATTTAATGACCGTAAGCAAGACAAAGCAATAGAATTTGTGCTTCTTTTTGCAGACTGGAGACAACGAAACGCTGAGCTACAAGTTCCCCGTACAAACATGAAACAAGAGTCAAATAGGAGAAGGAGATCCTCACAAGATGTTGAACGGATGGGTGAAGAACGCACACACACACACACACATACACACCATATGTTCGACCAAAGCAAAGCACAAACTGAAAAATATTTCGGGGGGGGGGAGGGGGAAAAGGCGGTGTTATTTTCTTTTTAAAAAATGTTCCTTCTAGTTCCAGCCCAACATCTTCAGAAGCCTTGCTTGTGGTTGATTTCCCGCAGCTGATCGGAGCTATCCAAGTACCTGTTAATCTTTAACCGAGTTAGTACTGTACCATATACATACATACATACATACATACATACATATATATATATATATTAAAACAAATTTAGATTAAAAGCCTTCATCCAGCGACTCCGCTGATTTCTTAAGGAAGAAAAGAATGAATGGATGAGATTCCCACATGTTTTATGGCTTCTGGTATGATATTTTTTTTCCTGTGCTTTTTTTTTAATTAAACAAGAAAAACCGCGCGCGCACAAACCCATCACACCAAATAATACAGCGAGTGGGAAACGGTCAAGTCGCTCCCCCCCCCCGCCCCCGCCCCTTCAACTTTTCTGCTTTTCGCTTGCCCTCCTCCTCCCCCCTCACTGCATCATTAAAACAATCACATTGTGAAAAAATAAAAAGAGAGAAGAATATACTACTTGGAAGGAAGGAGGCAAGGCCGGTTTAAAAAGAAACCCTTTGGAGCTTGCCAGTTGCTTCCGGGTGAAGGCCGAGTCTTGCTTGCCCTCCCGCCCGGGCCGCCTTCCGGAGAGGAAAGAGCTCCCTGCTGCGGGGGGGGGGGGGGGGGGCGTGAGCCAGGTTCTCTCAGGCAGAGGCCTCCTCCAGGGTCGAGCCGGGCTGGGGATTGAACCACCCCTCCCCCGGCGGGCCAGTGCCTGAAACACCCTTTTTCCTTTTCGTCTTTATAAATATATCGTACAATACTGCTTTCCTGTTTGGCGTCGTCCTATACCAATGTGGAACTGCTCAAAGGAGGATCACGCCATCGGATCCTTACCAAAAGCGTGTTCCCTTCTTTCTAAAAACAACAACAACAACACAAACCCAAAGTGAGATGCAACGCCGATACCCGCTTTTTAGGCAAACAGATTGTAAAAGTGTACGACGTTTTCTTGTTCCTGGTCCGAGTCCTCCCCGCGCCCCGCCCCCACCTTCTCCCTCCTTCAACCGGTTCTGCGCAGCAACAGAAAAGCCAGGGATTGGGGCGGGGGGGGGGGGGCGAAAATCAGCACGGCGAAGAAGCCAGGAATGGAGATTCACAGTGGCGCGGCTACTGATATGCACGGCTCTATCTACGCATATTCTTTCCGGGTTTGTTGATGAATCCCAAGGTGGGAGCAGGGAATATATATATATATATATATATATAATCCACTTGCTTTCTGCAAAAACGCACTCGCTTTCCGAAACCGCGTAGTCACAATTAGCAATCCAAAAGGGCGTCGGTGTGAATCCGGATTAGCAAAACTATATTCCAGACCTTGATATGTATCCATTTCTGTAGACTCTTGAATCCAAACAATGAGGCAGGGGACAGAAAGCAAGGCCTCTCCCGGTCCGGTCCCTGGTCGCGAGTCCTTCAGAAACAACTTTTTGCAATACAAAAAAGAAAAGAAAATCCCCCCCTTCCTCTCCGTCCACTCTTCCTGCGCAATGTTCGTCCCAGCCCTTTGGACATCCCAGGAGAACCGGAGTGGAGGAGGAGGGAGGGAGCCGAGGAGGTCTTTGTCTTAAAGCCACTTGGCGGACAGGAGAGGAGCCGAGAGGAGAGGAGAGAGTCCCACACGGGGCGCGGTCCGCATCTCTAAAGCTTCCCGGGACGGGGACGGGGGGGGGGGGGCAGAGGAGCGCCGCGAAGAAGGCGCCGCTCGCCGGAGTCCGAGGCCAGCGGCCGCTCAGCCGGAGGAGGTGGCCGAAGAGCCGTTGAGGGAGGCTTTCCGGGCTCTGTTGGCGAAGGAGGCGGCGGAGGCGGCGGAGTGGGGGTGGTGGTGGTGGTGGTGATGGTGGTGGGGGTGGTGGTTGGGGCCGGGGCTGCCGCCGGTGCCGGTGCCGTTCATGGTGCTGGAGATGTGCGGGAACTGCGGGTGCGGCGACTGGACCGAGGCGGGCGGGCTGAGCAGGCACGAGGAGGTGGAGGGGGCGCCCCCGGCCGGGCTGCTGGCCTTGTCGCTCCCAGAGTCACTCTCCAGCTCCCCGCTGTTCGCCAGGCCCTCGCGCGGGGGGCCGCCCAACTTCATCCGCTTGCCCGTCGGCCGGACCCGGTACTTCAGCGGGAGGGGGCCGTTCTGGCGGAGAAAGCCAAAGGAGAGGCCGGGTCAGCGCCGCGCCGCGCCAGCACCCTCCTCCCCCCGCCGTCTCCTCTCCTCTCCTCCCCTCCCCTCCCCCTCCCCCTCCCTCTCGGGGGGAGTCCAGGCCGGGCCGGCGGCCTATTTACCCTTCTCCATGTGTAAATATAGGCGATATCCATTAGCGTGTAGTAGTCCTTCAGCGGCTCCTCTTCATACATCACGTCGATCTAGGAAAGAAAGCAATGGAAGCTGCGTTTGGAAATGTTCCCAAGCAGAGGCGCACCGGCAAGTTTTGGTCCACATCCCCTCCCCCCTTCCAGAAAGTTTGTGCTTCAAACCCGACTGCTTCTCCCTACAGCCGGCCCAAAGCATTCAATTTGGTGGTAGGAATAGATGGTTGTAACAGTTAGATACGTTCCCAGATCCACGGCTCTTCATAAGCCAGTAACGCTGGCCTTTTTGCATTATTTCAGGATTGCTCTTGCTTAAGGCCATTAGCACAACCCTTAGCATGAGAAAGGCTTCAAACATTTCACCCCAAAGATGTCTAAAGCCACACTGGCTGTGATCTTCAACAGCAGGGCAAAAGATCTGACAAGACAGAGCGAAACCATTTGATGCTATCTGATCCTCTCAGCTTCTGAAAAGAAATGCCTGAAACAGACAAGCATACTGCTAAACTACACAATATCTTACAAATTGAAGCATATCCCTTAAATAGACAAGATCCTATACTTACTAGCTTTTGATATATATTTTAAACCCTCTTTTATTTAGCAATTTACAGCCATATGGAAATCTCATTAGAACTTTGTTCTTGTTGTTGTTTCCCGCCCTCTAAAACAAAGTACCTGGAAAGTATTGGGTATGTCCATCTTACTCCGGAGAAACTTTCTCAGATGCATCACAGTCATTGCTGCTGGACAGCGGAGGTACCTTTTGTCGTTCACCTAGGAAAGCATTGAAGGGGGGGGGGGATAATCCATATGGATGAAAACTGCCGTCTAATTAGTACAACACAAAGACAACTGAAAACTTTTTATCTTTATGCTAACAGCTGAACCAAAAGAGCAAAACGGAGGTGCAGAAGGTTAGCTATTAGATGCAAAACATTAATTATTACCCAGTGTTTAATCATAATGAGATATGTTAACATTCCTTTTTTACATTTTTTTAAATTAAAGAAAAATAAAAAGAAGCAGCTTCTAATGCCCAAAGCGCCTGGATCTTTCCTCAAAACTCTTTTAATGTTAGTTGCCAAGAAGGTGCCATAAATACCAGCACAGCGGCTGTCTGGAGCATTGTTATTCTTCACGGGATTTTTAAAAATAACCTAATTAATTTACCTAGCTCACCTAAACAGCATCTTGTTTTCTGAGGTAGAGATCTTAGTATGAAGGGGAAAAAATAAAATTTGTTTACCTCCTCTTTGGATTTCTCTTTCTCTTTAGCTCCTTTCCGCTCCACCCTGGAAAAAGGAATGATAGAATTATAACTGTTAAACGCTAGCTCCGGAGCGACAGATCCAAAGGTACAACGGAACAACAGCCTCTGAAACTTGCCTATTCTGATCGAAGAACTCAATGGATAAACTTATAATCTCGTCGTCTGTTATGATCCGTTTGTCTTCATCGGCAACCTCCCCCCTGTCTTCATTGGAGCCGTTGGCAGCTGCAGAGAAACGTCCGAAGTCATTTACATTGGGAAACTCAAACCAGGAAGAAGGAGGAGCAAACCTCAGGAGCTGGGGGGAGGGCTCTCTCTGCGGAGTTGATCTCGAGAAATAGCCTGAGTTTGTATCAAAGATTTGAATGAATTGCGCTCTATATTAGCACTGAATTGTTACACCGGTTTTGATATTGGGGGGGGGGATTATTTAGCAATCTTAGCTTTTGGACGACAGGACAGTTTTATCTCTATAAAAAAGAATAAACGGGAAGCTTTTTTACCATCAGCAGATGGATGAGCGGCGTAAAAGTCTCTTCTTCTTTTCATTTCATCTGAGTGAGAATACATAATGGCCACTTAGATCATTCTAGGTACATGTACATTCACAACTTGTGATTGTCGGTAGCACTGAAGGGCTTACTTACTTTTGAAAAGGCCTGGTACTAACTTGTACACAATGTCTTGGAGAGTTTTATCGGACCTGAAACATAAAATGCCAAGACATCCGGATTCAGAAAGGTGTCAGTATTCAGCCTCAAAGTTGCCCCTCAAAAGTTGCCAAAAATCTGCATCCACAAAGGCTAAAACCAGCAGCCAAAACCTGAACTCCCCACCAATAAGTGCAGCGGTGGCACAACTTTTTGCACCAGCTATTGATCTGACTGCCACAATTATTTGCTATCGACCAGTAATCTTATCAGTCCCAATATTTGTTAAGACATATAACTAATGAAAGTCACCAAGAAAGAGGGATGGAAGAATAAAGGAGGAGGAGATCTGAAGAAAATTTATATTTTTCATTTCATTGTGTCCTAACACCTTGAATTAAACTTTGTTGGTCTTAAAGGTGCCGCTGGACTCAAACTTTGTTCTGCTGCTTCCGAGCAACACGGCTAGCCCACCGGATTTTATATTTTGCCTGTTTTCCTTCACATGGTGTGTCCATAAACCACTGTGGTTTTCTCTGTGGTAAATTTAGATATTAAATAACAATGCCTTGTAACAAATGACGGAATAAAATGGATAAACAGTTTGCTGATATCCGTTGAATGAAACCGAAGACATATTCGGACCGAAGCTTTCCTGAGTCAGAGATCACTTCATCAGAAACTGCTGTCAATGAGTTTCAATTGCAGCAGGAAAACTCAGGAAAGCTACTGGTGGAAAAAACTTTGTCTGCCTTTAAAAGTAAAAAGAGCAAAAAAGAGGAGAGACCTCTGCAGAAAAGCACAAAGGGCACTGAGAAACAGAGGCCACAATGAAGGGGAGGGGAAGCAATTATCCCTAACTGTGTAAAACCAGATTGTTAATATGTACAGCGCAAACAGTACCTATGTACAGCGCACGATACAGTAAAATATAACAGTTCAGAGCTTGATACAGTGACATGTAACAACTGACGGTCTGACGGCTAATTACGACCCGGTTCCCACACCTTCTTCCGTTGCAGTCCTGTGTGGCCACCTCGAAAAGTGCCACAAAGGCTACTTGGAATTGCTGACCTTAGGAAAGTGAGGCAGAAAGCAAAACAAAAGCAAACTTCAGCGAATGAGCAAAGACCCACTTTGTAAACTAGCAGATCACAGAGTTCCTGAGAGAAACACCGGTGGGGCAACCCCCCCTCCCCCACGCCTCGACACATGCACGCACGCACTGCAAAGCCCTCTGGACAAAGTCTTGGCCTACCTGATGTTCAAAAGCGGCCTGGTCTTGTGAACTTGAACGTCACAAATAGGACAATATTTGCTGGTCTCCAGATAGTGCACGATACAAGTCTTACAGACTAGAAGAAAAATAGAGACAAAAGATATCGGCAGAGGTTTCCAGAAAACAGCCGCAACCGCGACAGTACAGGGAGGCCCTTTTGGCTCGGCCTGAGGCGACCGTCCCACATCAGCAGTGGCCAAAGTGCTCAAAGAGGCGCCCCTGAGACGTATCCTTTCCCCGAAGCCTGGAGACGGAGCTTCTAAGCCCCGCACCAAAACCAAGAGCAGCCCCCCCCCCCCCAGGGCTCCCAGCCCGGGGCTCCCGACCCAGGGCCGCGCCGGGCGATACTTACAGGAGTGGAGGCACTCGATGATGGTGGTGGCGTCGATGAAGTACCCTCCGCAGATCACGCACATCAGGTGAGGATTCAGCTCGGTGATTTTGATGCGGGTGGTGCGATGCATTTTTGCGCGAGTCCGGGCAGCTCTGCAAGACACACGCAGCGGGAGCGTTGAAGGGCCGGAGGGGAGGGGAGAGGGGGCGGGTCCCTGGCGCGCACTCCCCCCGCGCGCAGCTCTTCGGCTCCCTTCCCGCCTCCCAAAAAAACTCCGAAGGGGCGGGGGCGAGCAGCAAAGCACCCGGGCGCCGAGTAGAACTGAACTCGCAAGGGGGGGGGGGCGGTCCCCGCAAGCCACCCCGTTCGTGGCAAGGGGGGGGGCGGAGGTTGCCCCTAGCGCAGCGGGGCTCCGAGCTTCGGCGGCGGACAAAGGGGACCCCAGGTTCCTCCGGGCCCCCGATGGAGACCACGGGAAGCTGGGGAAGTGGGCGACCGAGGGGGGGGGGGGGAGCGCGGGATCCCGGTGCAGCTGCGGCGGCTGCCCTGGGCATTTCCGGCGAGGAGAGACGGAGGGGGCGGCGGCGGTGGCTGTAGCGGTGACGGCGGTGGAGGGAGGGAAGGAGGGAGGGAGCGAGGGAGGGAGGGAGGGAGGAAAGAAGGAGCCAGAGAGAGCGAGAAGCAGGGAGGGTGGGAGAGCTGCCTGCCTGCCTGGATTTGGGGCCCGCACCTCGGAGCAGGGACCGTCGGGCAGGGCCGAGGAGGCCGGACCGGCAGCGGAGGAGTTTGGTTGGCGGCTGCCCGGACTGCCTGCAGCCCAACGGGCTCGGGACGCGGCGCCCTCGGAACCATTCTATCCCGGAGGTTGCTATAGCAACTACTTCCACTTACCCTTGGCATCCTGCCACCGCCCGGAGCGCACCAGGGGGAGGGGGGCGGGGCCCCGCGCGGGGGCGGCAGGCGGGGAGGGGAGGGGGCCCGGGAAGAAGGGGGCCCGGAGGCCGGGCCGGGGCAACCCAAGGGGGAGAAAAGAGGGGGAAGTTGGCTGGGTCGGGAAACCTGGAGGAGGCGCGGGGGGGGGGGGGGGCTGGGGGTGCAGCTGCGGGGAAGGCGCTGTGGGCGGGGCCAGGAAAGAGGGGCTCTCCTTGGCCGCTAGGGATGGGGGGGAGACTTCCCCTCGCTTGTAACGCGGAGGAAGGGGTGGGCCGGCGGGAGGGAGGCCTCTCTCTCTCTCTCTCTCTCTCTCTCTCGGGCAGGCGAGCCAGCGCTGGGTTCTGCGCCAGCCGCCAAGCCAGAGGCTCCTCCCGAACCTCCTCTCGGCCATTTCGGATCCTCTCGGGGGCCTCATCCACGTCGACGCGGGGCAAAGAGCCGCCGAGCCCGCGCCCTCCCCTCCTGCCTCCCCTCCCCGCTTCTCTCTGCAGCTCGCTGGGCCCCCTGAGCGGCGTCCGCTGCTGGGCTGGGCGGAGGGGGGGGTGGTCTCCAAGCTGGGCCGTCGAGAGGGAGGCAGGGAAGTGCCGGCGGGGCCGGGGAGGGGGGCGGTGGGAGCGGGCCTCCAGTCCCCCGCGGGCCGGGCCAGCTCCTTTGGCCCGGACTCCTGCAACCGAATCCCACCGGCGGAGGCAGCCTGCGGCCCCGGGATCTCAAGGGGACAGAAAGGCACAGGGCACGCAGGTCAGGCTCCCTGATGTCCCTAGACGCCCCGCGTCTCCTCCCCGGTATCCACGGAAGAGAGAAGGCGCTTCCCCCCACCCCGACCCCCGCCGGACTTGCCCAAGCGAAAGGGGGAGAGGTGAGCCGCCGGGAGTCGCAGGGGCAGAGCCAGCCCGCGCCTTCGCCGGCTCCCCCTTGTCCCTACTTTCTTGGCAACCCCCTGCGCCAGCTCTGCAGATCGTGGAAACTGTAGCGGACGGGGGGGGGGGGGGCGTGGAGGGAAGGCGCTGAGGAAGGGAGCGGAGAGGGACGCTGGGGAAGAAAGACGAGGGGGAAAGGGAGGACAGCCTTGACCTTAGACCAGAGGGGGACCAAAAGAACCACCCATCGGGCGCTGGGTTCCGACCTCTCGCCGCCAATAACATCACCAAGCCAGCGCTTGGCTTCCCCAGCTAAAACGCCACCAACTAGGGCTGCGGCGGCGTCAATCGGCCTGTCCAGAACCATGGTCTTCCACCTCCCCTCCTGATCTGCAAAAGACCAGACCGCAGCTGAATCTGAAATAACCCCGAACTGGGAGACAAACGGCGGCGGAGGTCGTGTGAACGGCTGTGCCTGCTAAGGTCTGTCTCCGGCAGCAGCCACGCCAGGCGTGGAGAGACGCGGACAAAGGCTTCCTCTCAGGGGCAGGCAGCCTCCCCCTAAGGTAGAAGAAGACGTCAACCGTCCCTGAACCTGCCTGAGCCCTCTCTACCCCTTCAAAAGCCCTTTCTTTATTAGCCTCTGGGATCCGGAGCCCTCAACAGCCAGCGGATTCAAAGCCACAAGCCCGGATTCCCTGAAAGACACGCGTGTCTCCATTCAGAGACACGTATAAAATACAGAACCGCTCTGCGAGCTCGCATAAGCCCCGCCGGCCCTAGGAGCCCGGATACCCCCGCCTCCAGGTTTCCCCGCTCGGGTCGATAACGTGTGTGCGCGCACGGCCAGGACGCGCTGACCTTTAACACGAGACCATATATTACATTTTTGTCCCGGGCTCCCTTCTCCCCACGCACGTATTCAACCGTGAAAGCCAAAGGGTGGTAAAACTTGTCCTGACAGCCCACTGAAAGCTTGGAGGCCTCGCGCGGGTTACCTCCGCCTGAAAGAAAACAGAAGAGACGAGCCCCCCGAGGCCCCGTTCGCTGGGCCCAGTCAGCCCCATGAAATAACACGAAACAGCTGGCTTGGCAGCAGCCCCGGACCGGGACACGTGTTCGAGACGACCCAAAGACCAGGGAAAGCTCCTCAGAGGGTCAGGCTACACGCTTTGCGCCTACAGCCGGGCCAAAAAGGGGGGGAGATGAACCACAAAAGATTTGAAGGTTGGGACCCGTCCTGTAGGGCGATCCATGCTGTTTGGAACCGGATGGGGAGACAGCTCTTGGGACCAGCCGCCACCTGGGGGGTGAAGAAGTTCTCCCTCTCCCCGGCCTCCCCCCGCCCCGCCCCAACCACCGGGCTGGGGGAAATCTGCGCGTCGGGGTCATGGCGCCGAAGGGAGAAGACTCAAAACGTCCCATGAAGCCCTCCAAGGAATCACCGAACTCCTCCAAGCAACCAAGGGAACCTTCTAGCTGGTCTCCAGGACACCTCCGTTCCTTCGCCGGCGGGCTGGCGGGGGGGGGGGGGGGCATCATCGGTGAAATTCCGACAACAGCACCAGCACCAAAAATAGTATCTTACAGAAGTAAAGGTTGGGGAAACAAAGAAGTCCATCTGCCCCACCCGTAGAACGGGATCCCCAGGATTTCTCTGGTCCTGGGACAGGAGGGTTGGGGCTCTAAACAGAGGAGGGCCCTGTCCGGTTCCCACTCTCCCCCCCCCCCCAAACAACAACCAAGTTTCGCAAACTCCACGGAGAGGTTGTCTGCCCCAGCCTTAGTCCGCAGGCTCCGCAGCCAAGGGGGTTCGACTGGTAAGGAGAGAAGAGGGGCTCTCCTTCGGCAGACCGACGACCTTCCCAGCGGCCCCTCGCAATGCCTCGCCCGCCAAGGGGCTGCGGAGAAACCTGCCCCACCAGCCCCGACGAGTGCCCGGAGCAAGCCCCCTGCTGCCGCTCGGGTCATAACGGGAGCTCAAACCCCCCCCCCCTTGGCTCCCCCCATCCCCCCCCGAAGGAAAAGGCGAGAAGTGAGAAGAGAACAAAACACCGACCGAGGCCAGGCCCGGGAGCGGGTCCTGCAACTTCCACCGGCGCGGCCCAGGCGGCACATGGCAAGTTCTCCCGGGCTCTCTGCACACGCGGGAACTTCTCTTTCTCCACCCCCGACCCCCCAACCTCGCGCTGCCCTTCCCTGCCCGAAGGCAAACAAATTTCGCATTTGAAAACGCAACTGGGAAAAGGGACCCGCTGCAAGTGAAGTGAGAACCGCCATCTTCCCCGTTCTTCCCTGTCGACGCCAGCGTCGCCCCAACTTAAGTTCCTAAAATCCCCCGGAGAGTCCCTTCGGGCCCGCCGAGCCCCCCTGCGCCGCCGCCACCCCCCAGCGGACCTATCCCTATAAAATGGGCGCGCTCTCTGTCGCCCTCGGGGCCCCCCGGATTCGTTTCTTGCCCGGCCCCGGCCAGCCGGCGACCCAGGCGGCTCCGGATTTCCTCCCCGGTCCCCGGTCCCTCGAAATCTGCGCCTCCACAAAGCCCGCTGGGCTGGAGCCGTCGGAAGGGCCAGAAAGTGGGGCTTCCCTCCTCGGAGGCCATGTGCCCGGGACGGGGGTCGGGGCCGGCGGGGGGGAGAAAGGGGCTCCAGCTGGGCGGGGGGGGGGGGGGAGGGTGCGCGGAACGAAAGGCAGCGGCCGGGCTGGGGCTGGCGGTGCTGCTGCGGGAGCCGGGCGGGCGGCGTGTGCCTCCGGCCGGAGGGGGAGGGTGGCGGAGGGGGGGTGCGGCGAGGTTGTCAGCGCTGCCTGCCTCTCCCCCCCACCCGCTCCCCTCCTGGCAGGCTCCCCCGCTCTCCCCTTCTTCCCTCGGCCCCCCTCCCTCCCCCCTCCCCTCCCCTCCCGGGAGGCCCCCCGCGGGATACGTACCCGGGCGCCGGCGGCGGCGGGGGAGGCGCGGGGCCCGCGGCCGGGAAAGACAATGAAAGTTAAAAGTCGTTCAGCAGAAAATGAATGTGAGCCAAGCGGCCATCTTGAAATGAACTGCAGACGCTGTCAGTTGCTGCTGCTGCTGCTGCTGCTGCTGCGACCAGAGCCCCGCTCGGCGGCGCCTCCCGCTCCTGCTCCTCCTGCCGCCGCCGCCGCGCTGGACTCCCGGCCGCCCTCCTCGCCGCCGCCGAGCCCTCCGGAGGCCCCGCCGGTGCCCGCCCGCCGCTCCCCTGCCAGCTCTCTCTCCGGGCGGCGCTCAGAACCCGGCTAAGCCCGCGGGCTGGCCCATTGTCTGGCGGCTCCGGCGCTCAGGCGCTCCCCGGGCTCGGCTTGCCAGCCTCTCCGGGCGGGGGGCGAGGAGGCGCGCGGGGCTGGGCTGGGCTGGGCTGGGCTGCTCGTCGGCTTTGTCCGGGGACTTCCTCCCCCACCACCACCACCACCCCGGTCTCTGGGCGCTGCTGCTGGGGCTGCTGGGGCTGCGGAGGGCGGGCGGGCGGGGGGGCCCCGATCCTGCTCATCGCATCGTAGTTGTTGTTGTGGCGGCGGCGGGGAGGGCGGGCGGGCGGGCGGGCGGGAGGCGCACACTGGAAACTGACACCGTCCCCAAAATGGCTCAGAGTTCGCCCGCCCCGCCAGCGTCACGTGGGGCGGCTCATTCCTTAAGGGCGGCCTGGGAATTCGCCGAGGAGCCGAGAGGAGCCCGTCGCCAGCCCCGCCGGGTGACCCGGCCCCGCCCCTCCGCCGCCGCCTCCCCCCCCCCCCCCGCCGCGCCACCCCGCCCGCCCCGCCCCGCCCCGCCGCTCTCCTCCCCTCCCCTTCCCTCCCGCCCCCCTCCCGCGCCGGCCGCGCACACGCACCGCGCCGAGTCCTCCTTTTCTCTCCGCGCGGTCTCCCGCTCGCCCGCTCGCTCTGCACACACACACACACACACACAGAGGCACACACGCACAATGCACAGTCTCCCTCCCTCCTCCTCCTCCTCCTCCTCCTCCTCCCCCCCCCCGCCCGAAGATACACACCCACCCCGCTCGTCACACACACTCACACACACAGGCACAGACACATACGCACACACACACACGCGCGCACGCACATCTGCAGGGATCAGCCCGAGCCGCCTCCCCCGCCTCCTGCCCCACGCCCTCTCACCTCCCCGGCGCGCCACGGCTCGCAACGCCGCCGCCTCCCGCCTGTCTTTCCCACTGGACATCCCCCACAAACGCCCGGGCCGCCGCGAGGCTCGATAGACCCTCCCCTCCCCTCCCCTCTCCTCTCCTCCCCTCCCCTTCCCTTCCCTTCGCAGTGCCCCGACCTGTCCCCCACCCCCCGGCCTGCCGGCTTTGCCCCGCGGCGGTGGCATCTCCAATCCGGGCTGCGGGGGGGAAAGGCCTTCCCTCCCCCGCCCAACTTCCTTGCCCTGTTCTCCGCCCGGGAGCACCCGGGACGGGCCAGCCCTCCGGAGAAGGAAGGGGACAGCTGCCGGCCCGGAACCTCCCTGCAGTCCTCCACTCCCCCGTGCCCTCGGCTCGCCGGCCCAGCGTCTGTCTCCCTGCCTTTCCCTCCCGTCCCCTCCCCACCCAAACTCGGCCTCTGCCCTGCACACCTCAAGCCCCACGGCGCAGCCCTCCTAGGCTCCGCCTTCCGTTTCCCAGGCAGGGCTCGCTTGGCAGGAGCTGCAGTAACGTCTGAACCCGTCCCTGACGCTCTTTGACGCCCTGCCCAGCGATGTGGGGCTGCGCTTTCTTCTCTTTCCGCTACCCAAAGGAGCCCGATCTTCCCTCTGCTTTGCCTCCGGTCTTTTTTCGTTCTCTCCCCCCTTTTCCTCCTGCCGTCGCCCTGTCCCCCTTCGCCCGCCAACCGCCCCAAGCCTTCTCCCTCAGCGTTTATTTTGCGGCCCCAGGACTCTCCCCAAACAAACCCGAAGCCACTCCCTTCCCCCCTTGAATTCGTTTAGGCAGAGGGAGGCGTCCGGCCATTTCTCCTACTTGTCCCGGGTCTTCCCGGTTTCGACACGCCTTCTCACGTCCAGCGGCGCACGAGTCTCTTTGACACGCGGGTTTTGTCCTTCGACGCTCACGGTTGCCAGACAAGCAGCGCAATCCCAGGCACAGAAGTCAAAGGAGGGTCGACTGCGGGAGCTCTCCTTAGGGTTGCGCGGCAAATGTCCGCGAAGACCCCTTCCTACCTACCTTTCTCACCACTTTAACCTCCCCCCCCTTCCGCCTTCACAGGTGCATTCTTTTGTCACGCTTTTGTGTGTGCGTGTGTGTGCTTTCGGACACGGGGTCCCCTTCTACAGTTCGCACGGCGAGAATCCCACCCAGACGCGGTCCGGACCAGGATATGGACCCTCCCCAACAGGGGGTGGCTGGCTGGGGGCGTTTTCTGCGAGGGGCTTTTCGTGGCCCCAAATCCTCCCGGCGTGAGCGTCCTTCTCCCTCCCGCGGGAGTCAGCCAGTCGCGGGAGTCAGCCAGAGAGTCCGGTCGGGTGCTAGGCGCTGCCTCTCAGGGGACGGAGCCGGCTTTCCCTTGTCGCGTCCGGGGGACCTGAACGACAACTCCCCCCCCCCCCCCCCCCGCCCAGCGGACAGACTTGTGATCCGGAGCGGGCGCTTCCTCCCAGCGCAGACTCAGCCGCGGCGCGCTTGACAGACCGAAAGAAGCCTTTTCCTTCGGTTTCTGCCGGGGAATCGCGGAGGAGCCGGGGGGGGGCGGGGGGAGGGAGAGAGAGAGAGAGAGAGAGAGAGAGAGCTGCCTCTGGAAGGGGCGTCGAAGGCAGGCCGACCCGGGGCCCGAGACAGAGCCCACGGAAATCTCGGGCAAAGCTCCCCTGGGGTGAATGGATCGGGCTGTCTTCAGCGACGGAGCAAACGCCACACTTTGGTGCGCAGCCTATTCAGTACATTTTTAAAAAGTGAATAAAAAGGGCCCAAACGGAAAAGAGTTTCACCCTCTTATTCTGTCTCCCCCCCCCCCCCCCGAAAGCTTGATCCGCTTGCCTGAATTGGTGCTTCGCGGCTGTGTATTCAGGGCATACCCCCGTTTCCCTACAGAGACTGCAGACCTGAAAGCACGGAAGAAATCCCTGACGAGGGCGGGAGCACAAATCCCCACCCCCACCCCCAAGCTCCTTGTGGAAGCAACAGCTCTCCAGGCCACGCACCCCCCCCCCCCCAAGAGATTCGGGCCCTGGGGGTAAGAACATAAGGACATAAGAAAAGCCAATGCTGGATCAGGCCAGTGGCCCATCCAGTCCAACACTCTGTCACACAGTGGCCAAAAACACCAGGTGCCCTCAGAAGGTCCAGCAGTGGGGGCAGGAAGTCCTCCCACTGTTGCCCCCCCCCCAAACACCAAGATTACAGAGCATCACTTGCCCCAGACTGAGAGTTCCTATCTATACTTTGTGGTCAATAGCCACTGATGGACCTCTGCTCCAGATGTTTATCTAATTCCCTCTTGAAGCCATCCATGCTTGTAGCCGCCACCACCTCCTGTGGCAGTGAATTCCGCGTGTTAATCACTCTTTGGGTGAAGAAGTCCTTCCTTTTATCTGTTCTAACCCGACTGCTCAGCAATTGCATTTGAGTGCCCACAAGTTCTTGTATTGTGAGAAAGGGAGAAAAGGACTTCTTTCTCTCCCTGCTCTATCCCATGCATAATCTTATAAACCTCGATCATCCCCTGCCCCTATCCAGGCTGCCCGCTGAGGTCAAAATCCTCCACTCATCGCCGGGGACTGACGTCCAGTCCACTGAAATCAACCCCGGGCTCCAGAAGCCCGCAACGGAAGCAAAGAAGAACCGACTGCCACGTCGTCGAGTATTGCAGATCGGTGGGAAATAGGTGTGGGGTCGAAGGGCTCCGCTCATTGGGGGTCCGGGCTCGCGGTACCGACCCACCCCCCAGCAGAATAGCCCCCGCTCCTTCCAGCCGGTAATTGAGAGGCGCGGGTGTGGCCAATCGAGATCCCCTCCCTGAAATGAACGTTGTTAAGAGAATAATCGTCATGCCTATGTTCCCCCCCCCCCCCCAAAAAAAAAGACTAGGCGAGGGGACAACGCTGTGCGACTTCTCCGCACCCCACAATCGCTAAGAGTTTATGGGGAAGGACGGTGGCCGGTTTTTCTCACTCGATCTGCAGAAGTTCAGGCAACCCCAGAGCCATTCTCTGGGTTCCACCGGGGAGGAGAGGGAATGGGAGAAGATCAGACTTTTGGAGTAGCAACCCGGCATGAAATGGGCTCTTCTTCCTACCCACTCCATGCATGTGGACTGTCCAATCTGTAATGGCATTTTGTCACTACCAGCCAGCATTTGTGACTCCTCTGGAATAAAAGGGCCAGCCCCTGCTCCCCCCCCCCCCAATCATTGGTATCATTCTTCAACATCCCATGATTCTCAGCACAGAGGGGAAAGTGTGCCCTTCCTTACAGGTACAACTTTTCTCCTTCTCTAGGGCTTAACAGGATAGGAGACAAATGAGGACTACCACAGAGCTTCCTTGTCAACTCAAGCAGCATCACTACCCATTTCCCAGTCCAGGGGTTTAAATTAGCAGCTAGGAAGGCAGCCTCTTTATCCCCCCTCCCAATGCAAAATAGGGCTCTCTCTGTGTGAGGATTTTTGTTTTTCTGTTGCAGGGAGAATGCTGGTTCCATTACAGTTCAAGGTACTCAGTTGCTGCATCCAAGAGAAAAGAGATGGTCTGGCAAAATTAAGGGCAACCTGACTATTGTGCTGCCGACATAAACAGCTGAATATTTAAAGTGACTAGATCCCAGCAGAAATATATGAATCTAACAACAGCTCCATCTCAACTATACCTTTGAAGCACATACATCTGGTCAAGACAATGCTCCCTGTAAGCTGTGGAGTCTTGTGAGCAAAAATTCTATTTTGTGACCTTCTGGTGTTACAGTTGTGAGCAAGCAATTTGGCTACTGCAAAAATTAGTTTGTTCAAGAGCCATCCTTCCTGAGCTAAGACAAAAACGTGTGAGCTGGAGGCTAAAAAACTGTGAGCTAGCTCACACTAACTCAGCATAGAGGGAAATATTTTAGTGAAATCATTTTATGAGCAGGCTGAGAACTTCATTACAATATAACGGAGTGGGTCTTGGGTCCCCTGCTTCATACTCCTTTAAAATCTTTGATGGGGTACAAGCTTTTGTCAGTCACTGCTCACCTCCTCTAAAGAAGTGAGGAGTAACTCACAAAAGCTCATACCCTGCCACAAATTTTGTTACATCCAGGTAGTCAGCCATGTTGGTCTGAAGCAGAAGAATAAATTTAGAGTCCAGTGGCATCTTTAAGACCAACGAAGTAAAATTCTGTTGGTCTTAAAGGTGCCACTGGACTTTAAATTTGTTCTACAAATGTTGTTAGTCTTAAGGTGCTATGCACTCTGGCTCTTTTCTACTGCTACAGGCAGACTAACACAACTACCCATCTTGATCTTTAAAATCTTTTTATTAAACTACTAGAGAGGTTAATCTTTCCATGTTGACTAGGGTGAATAAGTATACCACATGCAAATCCACCTTCCTTCCTTCCAACAAACCATTGTGTCATAGATAAATATCACACACAAAATGAACTGATACTTTTTTATTTATTAGAGATTGTAAATAGATCAAAGTCTGGTCCAGAAGAGAGAGTAAAATGGTTATTTAGTACAAGAGAAAGTTAACTGAACATCAAACAAATACACATCTCCACAAGACATCTCTTTGACAAAATGCTGCAATCTCTTCTATACATTAAACTTGTACTGCTGGCTAGAAAGTAGGAATTCAGTTTCAACCACTCTAGTTTAGAATGGCCAAAATCCCATCAAATAAATTAAGAACAAGAAGATTTCTTATTCTTCAAAGAAGAAACTATTAGATATAGGAAATTGTTCTTGTATCCAGAAGGCTGCCAGGGGACTGCAGTCATAGCTGAGTTGTTCTTTCTAGGCTTTTAGCTGCATCTTTTAATTTCCCAACTAAATCCTAAAAACAAGGAGTCACAACTTTAGAAACAAAACATTATGAAGTACACTGGGTCATCTGCATAAACGAGAGTGCCATGAAACTCTATTGTCCTCAAAGCAGATTGAATTTACATCTGAAAAACTCAAGTGTCATGTGTGTTAAAAAGAATGTACCACTCTGCCCATACTTTGACAATTAATAATCCTTCATCTTTATGAAACTTATAGCTGTTTTGTCATATTTTAACAGAGAATACATGCTATTTTTAATAGGAATGGTGTGCCAATAATATTGTGAAATTCAGCTATTGGCCCCAAACCAAAAACAATTAAAAGGATCCAGCAATTTTCTAAGGTTTCAGTCCTAAATATACTTCTGTGAACGTACGTTCCTTCAAAACCAAAAGAATTTTAAAATAAATCCAGAGTGTGAAACTAAAGTGACTTGATACAACTCTAACATTACAATGAAACTTCTATCTACTACTTCCATTTATCATACTTGTTTCAATCCTTTACACTCAGATTTGACCTTAGGTTCCTTTCTGACAAACTGCAAACTACTTTGGATAAAATGTTCAGTTTAAAATTCTTCCATTTTTAAAAAGTAAATCATTAAAACAGATAAGCCCATTTCCATGTTGCTTTGAACCTTGAGTGTTACAGACACAATGAAAATCAGTGTCTTCTCCAATATGACACTTAATTTGCAGTTTTCCCCCTCTCGAAAGCATTTACCTATAAAACAGCGGCATCATGAAACTTAACTTTAAAACATCACATTATAAAAGACAGACAAGCAAAACACTTTAATGGTTTTTTATAATACAGGCACTCAAACACATTTTTCTAGATAATCTTGCAAAGTTTATTTTTGGTAATAGAGTTCATTCTGATGACACTGGAGCCTCACTCACAACAAAATGATATGAAGAAATACCTGTAATTGCTCCATAGAACAACTAAAATTAAGGTCCGGGTGAGATCTTGAGTCACTACTCTAAAGAAACAAAAAACCCCAAAGTTAGAGGTTTATAGCTGACAAACTGAAAGAAACCTTTATTCTAGTAATAGTGAAAAATGCAAAAACGACAGATACATTACCTCTGTGTTTAAGGTCATCAGATAGGCAGGATGATAATTTTTATGAAGCTGATTAGTCTAAAGAGATAACAATGCAGGGGGGGAATCAGCATTTACCGGAGAAAAAGAAAGCAAACAGAAGTTGACACCCACAAGGCCTAAATTACCTTTATTTGATATTCCAGACGCCAAGAAACATCCGTTATATGCAATGGACATCTGCCTACACTGAAGAACACAATGATTATCTTGATGCTGTGCGGGACAGCCCAACTATTGCATATGTCCTTCAGATCCTAAAATAGGTTACTATACTTTTACATTAAGAAGAGTTCAAAGTTTGAAAAGGCAAGACATTAAAGATAGCAATCCTAAGCAAGTCCCCCCGGAAACCCTACTCAGGTCTACTCAATGGGTCTTACTCCCAGGAAAGAGCTCTTCGGAGTCCCTGATAGTGATAATTTAAAGGTACATTTGAAATTAAGGGTAAATACTAACAATAATTTCCTTGACATACCTTCCCAATAAGATTTCCAAGGAATCTTTATTTTTCTGCAAAAAAAAAAAGGAGGGAAAGTCTGCTATCTGCTACAGATTCAGCAAATAATATATGAATAGGGGAATAAAATAGGATCAACTTGGCTTGAAAACCTGATATTCGGTGCAAAACTGTTCAACTCTTTCTCTGTCAAACTTACAGTCTTCTAGGCAAGTGCTAAAAAGGGAGGGGGGACAAACAAACCAAAGGCATGAGTTAGCTGTAGTGCCAGTACAACAGTAAACTGAAGATTTAAAGTCAGAATCCCTATAGAAATTCATCAGAGGACTGAAATACCTTAAGGCAGCTCTCTCAGCTCTGTGTTTTCCAGCTTCCACTATACAAGTTGCTGCCGCTGCATGGCAATATTTTAACACTGCTGGGTCAATATGTTCCAAGTCTGGATGATCTAAAAATAAATGAGTGGTTGTTGATAGACTTAGGGGGAAGTTTTCAAATATTTGTTGCTTGTATATATTATATTACTTAAAACTTTCCCTAGGGATTAAAGGGATTTACAGTTACAACTATAATATATTGACTGCAAAATTTGTTTTCTCTACATACAGAGTCAACATTAAGGTTTAGGGGTTAAGAAAACTTCCCCACAAGTTATCTAGGGATACATTTCTCCAAGATCTATAATACAACCTCCCTTATTTCCAGTGTTTCCTGTTTCAAATTTGCCCCACTAAGAATTTTGGCAGCATAACGCCGGACTAAAGAAAACGATCTCGTGTTTCCTATCCAGAGCGTCGTGGTTTTCCCCTTTGCAGTTCGTTTTTACAGTGAACTCCTGAAACTAATTGGCAAGCGTCAATTTATGGAACAAGTTAAAGGTCAAGTGTAATTGCAAGAGTTAACGACATTTTTAGACATGGGAGAAAGAAACGCTCCAAAAGAGAAAAATATTTTCGAGATTTTAAAAAAATTATTTTCTTTTGCTGGAAAAGACACCCGGCCCCGGGGAGTGAAGTGTTTGCCTGGAGTGCCAGAGAGAGAATCTGCTCAGGCTCGCTCTTTTCCAAACTGCCCTCCTCGCTTCTGAACTGGCTGCAAATTCTCCTTCGCTGAAATTTCGAACTTTGTGCCAAGACTCCCTGAAGTAAGCAGAACTCGAAGTCGGCAGCCGCCGCCCGAGCGAGGCTCCCCCGGAGGCCGCGCAACTTCTCCAGCCAGCCCGCTGCCCCCGCCGACCGGGCGAACGGCTGCCCTCCCCAGCCTCCGCCGCGAGAAGCGGCCGGCCCGGCCTCAAGACCAGACCGCCGTGCCAGCGCCGACCGAGGACCGGCGCCCGAGAAGAGCGGGACGCCCCCGCCGGATCGAGGCGACAAACCCCGGCCCACGAGCGGCCAAACGGACCGGAGAAAAGGAAGCCGCGGCGCGCCAACTGAGGACGGCTCCACCGATCCCGGATGGTTCCGCTTTCAGGCGCCGGAGGAAACAAGAAGCGAGCGAGAAGAAACCCGGGCGGACAGGAATCAGCAACCAAGCCGAGGCCAACCGGGCTGCCGAGGCCGCTCCGGCTTTCAAAAGCGAGGCCGCCAAGAGGCGAGCGAGGCGCCTTCGCTTCTCTGCAAGGAAACAGCAGCCGCGAGGGGAAAACAGGAGGAGGCGGAGGAAGGAGAGAGAGGCCAAAACAAAGAGCCCGCCAGGCAGGCAGGCAGGCAGCCCGTGCGAGCAGGAGGCGCCACCAGCGCGGCTCCGAGCCGGGGAAAAGCAGCCGCTTCCTGCCTCTCGGGCCACGGCTCGACCCGGGGGAAGATAGAGAGACTCCTTTCCCCAGCCAGCCATCCCACCCCGCCGGGCTCTCCCCGGTTTCTTTCGCCTCCCCGCGGCGGGCGCTTCCGCAGGGCCGGCGGCGGCGGCACTCACCCAACGGGGCCTGGTCGGCCTGGCCGCCCAGGAGGCTCCGGAAGGCGGCCTGTAGCAGGGCGGCGTAGGCTCGCGGGGAGAAGCAGCCCGGGTCGGCCAGGCGCTGCAAGCCGCCCTGCACAGGCTCCGACAGCTCCATTGTGAGCCCCGCCGCGACCTTTGACACGCCGCCCACGTGACACGCCGCGCGCTCAGCTGATCCTGCCGCTCAAGACCAGCCACGGCGGCGGAGGAGACCCAGGCAGAGCTAGCCAAGGCAAGGAGCTGCGCCGCCACCGCCGCTGTTGTTATTGTTGTTGCTCCTCCTCTCGCAGCCGCCAGCTCAGCGGCCCCTCGCTTGCTCTCTAAACTCCTTTTCGTGCCATCAAGTCGCCCCCCCCCCCACTTATCTTTATTAAAAAAAGAAAGAAAGGCAGCTCGCTCTGTATTTGCAAAATGAACAAGGGCCCCCGGCATGTATTTATTTCCTCCTTTCTTCTACGGCTGGAACTCTCTCTATGACGGTTGTTGTTGACCTGCTTTGGGAACCGAAATGCCATCTTTGATTTATTTCATGGGAGATGGCGGAGGAAGCTGGTTTTTCTGAGCGCCCAGTGAGTTGGTTCCCAGGCGCAGGAAAATGCTTTCGCTCTCCCTCTCCCCCAGCTTGTTATGTTTTTATAGGCGAATAGAATAGGATGAGTTGTCGTTAGGAGTCCTGCCGTAATTCTCCGTAAGGCAAATGGCTTCAGATGTTAAGAAAGCATAAAACAGTGGACGGATCTGAAAGTTGAACGCAAGCGACACACATTTGTTTTTGGTGAGGTTAGCAGATAATCACGGTTTCCCCAGCAGTCGATCTTGAAAAACAGTATTTTTAAAAAAAAACTAGTCTTTCTTTCTTCCTATTTTCACAGTCTGCAAAAGTATATCATTTTAGCTATTCAAATATTCATTTAAAGATGTTTATATTATTAATAGTAGAGGAGCTATTTATAATTTTGGAAGGAGTTAACAGCATTTTCAGTACTATTAATTTCTGTAAAGTACATCTTAAAGGCAGGGAGAAGTCATTCTTTACATGTAGGTCTGGAATATGCTTACTGAACTAGGCCACAGGAAGTTATTAATCTGAAACTTGTTTTTGCTGATTTTTCTGCCCCCTCCCCCTCCAGTGAGTTAGTCCCTGCTTTACAAGCAACCTCATTTTCTACAGAGCCTAAAGTATTATGCTACTGGTATCTCAGAGTAACTTTCTAGCAATTTAAGCTGTATGCATCTGCTGAAGTAGGCTCCGGCCCACAAAAGCTGCAGACTACATTTGTTATTCTTTATGCTGCTTTAATAATTGGTGGTGGTGGTTGTTTCTGTGATTGATTTAACACTGTTGCCCCTCTGAAATGTGTCCCTTTAGATGTGCTATATCTGTCTATAAATAAAAGAAATTGTAATTCCTGAAAGAGGAACTCTGGAGATCAAGTTTCTCTTTTAAGAAAGAGCTGAATAATATCTGCACATACAAGAGATGATTAATAAACACAGCCCTTAACTCAGTGCTTTATCAACAATGAATTCTGGATATTTTCATCATATAATTTTGGAAATTTTTAGCTAGGCTAATAGAGTTCAGCTGCTGCAGTGCATAGAAAAGAAGTCATGAGCTAGGCTTGGAAACATTAGCTCTGTTCTTGTGGGAGCTTAATTCAGTGGGTGAGGGGCTGTGTCAGCAACCTTAATTTCTGCTAGATTGATTCTCCATTTCTTCACGGATTAAAATAGGATTACTCATGTGGCTAATTCAAGACTTGTGTGTTTCCTCGTTACCATTAACAAAATAATTTTCCTTGCAGCACATCCCTCTCACTGTTATCGATCTTTGGATCTTTCAGTTTTAACAAGATTTTGGCTTTATTAACCACCTTGAAAGTTTTTAAAATAGAGAAGGGGAATAAGTGTTTTAAATAAATAAGAATTTTTTCCTGGATTGTACTATTACTGCTGTGATACTGTAACTAGCTTGATTTAAGCCTTTTCTTCTAGTCTTACACAAGCTTATGTACTTCTGCTCAGAGCTGCTGCTGCTGATAATATATACATATGATTTTCACTATTGTTGTAGAAACATGAGCCATAAATGCCAGTAAATGCATTAATGCAATCTTGGTTGCATTAATGTTTCTCATTAAAAAACCTAAACATGCATTTAGCATGCTGTTGAAAGAAAACTTCCTTGAAATACAGCTTCCTTGAATATTTCCATGAAGAATGGAAGTTGACACAGTGCTGATAATCATCTGTACCGTAACTCTCTCTAGGAAAGGCCTATCAATTTTTTCCCCCTTGAAAATCTCAAAGGGAGAATTAGTTAGCCCCTGCATGTAATGTGGAAATCTCCCAAACAAGTTATGTGACATTATTTTCATATAGAATTTGAATCAAGATTGCTATACAGACTATTGCTTCTTCAGTCAAATCTTAATAAGAATGATAATCTAGCTAATGATTTATTATAGTTCGCCTAATAATTACTTTCTGTTCCTGCTGTCTTTTATGCTGCAACTTGAACAAAGCTGCTGAAGAATTATCAGCTTAATATTCCTGTAGTGAAGTATATCTTTATGCCATTTCATGATAGTTTTTGCCTCCAGTATTGTCTGCCTTCTGGTAGTTTATTCTAGTTTACATCTACCAAGCTTTCTGAAGAGGTCAGGTAGTATTGGGCCAAGAACCCTGATGAAACCAAAAGTATCTAATGTGCATACTGTTCCAAATGCTTGCTACGAAGAAAATGTCACGTCTCCAGATCTGTTCTTAGTTGTTTAATGCCTTCTTTTCATTTATGATTTTAAGATTGGCTATGAGAAATAACACATTAGCTCATAGATTAATGGGCTTACTGAAAAAGGGCATGTATTTATTTATTGTTATATTGGTTCCAGTGTGTCACTGTAAATAGGGAATAAAAAAGAGTATATATGATATAAATCACTGTTACAATGAAAAACTATCTCAAAAAGGCATCTATTGAAGTTTTCATGATTTAAAGCAACATGATTTAAATGTGATTTAAATGTGATTACTTGATTGATCACCTGCCTTTTAACCAACCAATGGTTTGCTTTTTCTTAGAGATTAGAATCTTGCTCTTGCTTTTTCCTTTATTTAGGACCACTCCTTTTATTTTGCTTCTCTTTGAGTTTTGAAATATAGTAATAAATAGTAAGTAATAAATAGTTATGAGAGTTTTCTAAATCACTTTGGACATCAGGATAAATGAGAGGATTGGTGGATAAATATTGGGCCCTTGGATAAATGCCATATGGATCTGTTGAGCTGGATCCAAATCATAGCTTTTGAACCAAAGATGCCCTTCTGTACATAGAGGTAGTCTTTTCCAATTTTTTGGACCAAACTCCTTGGCTTTTACTAAGTCCAGATCTAAGCGTTATTTCATCTGCCTGTTTAATTTTGTGACAATTAAGAATTCACAGTAAACAGCTTTAAAACATACACAAGTAAATAGCACTGGTGTTTATAATTATGGGCTGCTTTTTAAGCTCCTCTCAGTTTCAAAAGCAGTTTTGTGGGCACAAAGGGGAGGATTCTGTTGAACAAAGCCCCTCTTGCCCGTCCAGAGACATTGCTTTTACACATTAGAAGGTCTTAAACCCTTTTATATTTGTTCCAAAGTAGCCCCACAATCTTCAGCAGCAATCCTAAGGAACTGCAGGCAGTGGGAGGAGAATGGGGCCTTTAAAATTGTTGGAAAAATTGATTGCTGAAATACTTTACATGAAATTAAATTTTGATTTGCAAGGTCCCCCCCCCCCCATTCTGAAAGGGTGCCTTACCAAGAGGTAAGAAACTTTAGCTTTAAAGTGAAACTGTTGACTAAACAAGAGTGAAAATGTGACATATGGGTATTTCCAGAGCATGCAAAACTGAACAGTACAGCACAGTGGCTCATGTTATATTTATATGGGGAAAACAGGTTCCAGTCTCTGCTCAGCCATGAGCTCAGTGGGTGGCCTTGAGCATGGCATGGTCTTCTGGCCTTGCTTCCATGGACTTGTTTTGAGGTTGAGATGCTACTCTGAGCTTTGTTGGAGAATGGTAGTAATCAAAGTAATGAAGTCTTCAGAACTGTTAAACAGAATGTTTCTGTGTGTTTGCAAAACTTACAGTGCAGTCCTAAGTATGTGTACTTAGAAGAATCATTTTGTTCAGGCATCTTACTGCCAAGTAAATGTACAGTACTGAACAAAGTATATTTTCCTTGTCCTCGTACAAGCAAATGACATATTTTTCTAGTAAATACTTAAATATACAGCATATCACTAGTAGTTTGAGTCTTAGTGAGAAAGAAGAACAATAAATAAGGTAAATAAGTAAACAGATTGAAAATAATAATTATTCGGCTGGTACTTACGTGCTAGCTAGCAAGATCGTATTCTCTGATCTATTGTATTCTCTAAACACCAGTTTTAATGTATTGTAATTTTAAATTACATAAATTAAATTTAGCATAACCAGCTCTATCAATATATTTAAAATCAGTTTTCTAAGTGTCTTAGTCTCAAGTTTTTCCTGACATATATATCTGAATAAAAATATGTTCTTGATTACTTCTTGGAGATTGTTCCCTGCAGTTTTGAAAAGAATACAAATCAATACATGAAATCCATTTTATCTATCATGATTGGAACTCTTTGTTTCCAAAAACTGTTATGATTATTATTGATACATTTAAGTATTATTTATTCTGGCAAAGCTGAGTTTTGCTTACAGAAACACTGTCAGTTTGAAATGTGGTTACATTTTAAAACTCTCTTTAAAAAATAAATCAGCCCTTCATTTTCTTTGTCATTTTGCGAGTTTCTTGTCTTTTGTGATGCTTTGTAGGAAAAAAAAGACACGCCCCAATAGGACAAGGTACAAAGACAAAGTTATGCATATAGATTTATTACCCCAATGGACACATACTCCCAGTAGTAAAGTATATTTGTGTTGGCCTGATTGCAACTTTAATTGTCAGAGCAGTGGAAATTGCTATGCACAGATTGTCAGATACAGGCAAGAACAGATACAGGCAAGGAAAGAGCTTGAGAGAAATGATCTCTTGTTAATATTATTTTTGTAATTGTTGATCTTTATTTCCCTTGGTAGTGAAAATAAGTTAAAACATATGTCCACACACATCACATTTTCTCTAAAATATAATAATTAAAAACCAACAATTGGTAAATAAATGACAAGTGCTATTTTGTTTGTCAGCTGACATATGCTGCTCCCGTTTTTCAGTCGCCTGATGATGACAGGTTGTGGTTTTCCAACAGATTGGTCACCTTGCAGGGGAACAGCTGCAAAATGAACATTTTCAGCCACGTTCTTAAAAGAACCAGTCATAAGTTTCAAGTTGATTAGCTAATAGTATTGTCTCGGATGCACTGGAAAAATAGCATTCCAGAACTTCCCTCTGTCTTATAAGTACATGTAGCATCTCAAATTGTACTCAGCAGCACTTTTCTGTTCTTGAGTTAAATTGGGCCGATGCCATTGCGCCCAGTGGAAATACCAATTAATGATACACGGAAAAGAACAGTGTGATGAAGTGTGTTGAGCATAGATAGCTCATATTGCAACCACAGCGACATTAAAGTGTTTCCTTTGCTATATTTTTGGAGGGGGAAGGTTTATGGAAAACTGTCTTCCACCTCCAACATTTTTTCCCTAGACCAGGCCCCAAACCCCCTAATGCATGATGCAGATGGTCTGCTTCCATCTTCACTGTCCTTGGTTTGAACATGTAAGAAAATCTTTTATTGTCATGCCAATCACCCATGAAATATCTATGGGGTTCAGTGCTCACAAATGTTTATCTAGTGGACTCACTGCTTTAATCCTTAGTTTGCTATTGCTAATAATTAGTTATGTTAAAGGGAGGACTTTAGCTGGGGTCCTCCCAGTCCTACTCACCAGGATATTGTGGGGAGGGGGGAGGACACTCTTCAACTGCAGGATAAGCGCTGAGTATAATGCACACAATGCTATGCTTTGTTAACAATGATTTCAAGGATCAAAAAAAAAATCTGCCATGCGTCTTGAAGCAGTATTTTTGTTTTGATACCTTGTCATCAAAGTGGAAGTCAGAAGGGTAATGACCCCTGAAGACCCAACCCACACATCATGGCCAGTTTTGTTTTTCTCTCTGACAGAGAAGAGTAGCAGGAGAACAGAAGAGAACATCAAGAGAGGAAGTCAAAATATCACTAAATCAACCTATCTCTCTAAGTACCACAATTATTATGCACAGGAAAAAAAATAAAAATTCAGGGGGAGCAATAGAGAAAAAAAATGAAAACAGAAGTATAGCTGTAGAGAGATAAACAGAGAAGACAGTAATGGCTAGATCCCTTGTTATATAATTTCTCCTACATTTTCCATTACAAGATGCATCTTAACTTTTGTGAGACCCAGTATTTTGATTTGATATTTTCTCTCCTAAAAATAAAAGGTAACATTCTACCTAATATATAGATATATATATTTAAAGACACAGTTATTTGCTAGGTTTTCCAAGAGAAGCCTGCTAAGCATTGGTGGTGGGGATCATAAAGGAAATACTGGATGATTTAGAGCGACGTGAGTCCATCAATTGGACTGGATGCCACAAGGCCGATAAGGCATTTTTAGCGTAATAACTAAATGCAGATGGACAGGTTGAATTAAATCCAAATAAAATTCAAAGGAGAATTATAACCTATCCAGAGGAGATAGTAGGCAAAGGAATTAGGATAGAACCTAATGTAGGGGAAGCAAGGAATATATATTTTAGGTGTTTTGTGACAAAATTGTTAATGATGTTTAAAAGAGGTTTCATTTGACTGACAGACTGTTATGTATCCAAAGAAGTGTGCTTTGCACCAGGAAGCTTATACCCAGAATAAAACTTTGTTGGTCTTAAAGGTGCCACTGGACACGAACTGTTCTGCTGCTTCTGACTAACATGGCTACCCATCTGGGACTGTTCCAAAGACATCCTTTTTTGTGGGCATTTCTTTTCTAATTTTAAAGGAGGAGGCAAGAAAAATGTGTGTCATTCTCTTAATGACTGCAAATGTAGCACAAAACCCCAACCCCCTAATTCACGATCTATCTACTTACTGAGAAATAAAAAGGTTCAGAAATTATCTGCATTAACTATTGCTTTATGACATTGATTACCTATTGTACGGCACTGAAAAACATTTCTCAAGTATAGAGTACAAAATGTACATTCAAAAAACAATTGTTTAGTTCTTTTGACTATGTACAACCATAAAAAATGGCCAATATAGTCAGACAGTATTTGATCAGCAACAGATATACCAACTTCCTTAGAAATGCCTGTATTTTCAGCAATTTGTCTCGACTACTAATTAAGACTGGTGAATTACATATTCTACGATTTCTTGTGTTCATTCGTTCCTCCACTCTTTGAAATCTAGTTTGCTGTTCTATAATTGGAATTGTTGGATATAAATGTGAAAAAGGTTTGCACTACATTTATTTATAATAGAGTCCCCTCTTGATAACTTTCTGTTTTATTCTTCTTTGTTAGACAAGGAATCTAGATTTGTGTGTCCTACATTTTCTTCTCTGAAAAAGGCCCAGATACTTGTATACAGCAACAGGAACAGAAATAGTTAAAATGCACATAGGAATGAAAGTATTTTTCAAAAACATTCATGTAGCTATTTCATTTTAATTCTTTTTGACAAAACACTTTGAGCCAACCTTCCCTGGAATTGACACACTTTAAAAACATCAAAGGTACTTTCAAAGTACAACAATGCATTCAAGTGTTCCAACTACTGGAAGTTCTACCTTTCCTTCATTTAAGTGTCAGATCAATTTTAAACAAGAGTTGCTTAAAAATTGATTCCAGGCAACTGGTTTATATGTCAAAACAAGAACACACAACGAGAATGTTTAAATGAACTTTTAAAAAATAAGCTTATTAATTAAAATACTGTACTCTTCGTTGTGTTATTGGTTTCCATTACAAGACATTGTCTGTCTACAAAGATGTTTGGGCCCCATTCAGGGGTAGAGGTATGAAACAGAAAGCTGAAACTGGGTACACGTGTATACCAAGACCCTTCAGAAAGTTTCAAACAGACCATTGTATGATGCTGTAGTCGAGACACAAGAGCAGCCAGAATGAGCCAGGCCATGCTTCTGATAGAATGCAATACTTTGAGTCCTTCATGATCTTTAGACCAGCCTAGGGTGGATTTTCAGGGGTAATTGAGAATTAGCATTTCTGGAAGGCGAAATGGAGAGCATGTGTGAATGCACAGAATATTAGCCCTACGGCCTAGAAATGACACCTAGCTTGACTTGCCAGGAATGCAGGAAATAAAATGAACACAACTGTTTCTGTTTTATGCCAAATTTATTGCAAATAAAAAGATACATCTAGTATTTTTCTCAAGTTTTTGCTACATATCTTTGCACAGCAATACAGTGTAAGTACTTAGTTATTCCTATAAATAGTCTTGATACAACCACTATTTAATAAATAATACTATACATTGTTGTATGATCATTCTTGCTTGCATATCCTAATACAAATTTGAAATAAAAATAAACCTAATTAAGAAGTGACACGGAAAATACTATTGATAGAAGGGAGGGCTGAAATTGTGATTAAGGTTGTCTTCTATATTTACATCTCTTTACAACTTTGCTTTACAGAAAGAAGCACTGAACGATGAATGTTGAAAACTGCCCATGTTTTAAAATGTTATTATGCATTCATATTTCTTCAGTGCTCAAATCATGTTTTCCCAGTTGAAATCTTATGCAAAGACATTTTGCTCTCCAAGGCTTCTGATGCAGAGCCAAGGATGCACATATGGAAAGGGGAGAGAGGACATCGTTTTGGAAGGTAACATTAAAGGACTACAAGGGGAGAAAACAGACAAACTGAAAAGGAAACAAAAGGACATGTTTGAGATCTGGCTGTTTGTCATGGTACTAAAATGTGATTTAGCATGAGGCCAAGCTGGTAAAATAGCTTGTGTTTATATAACAAACAGAAATGTGTTTTCCTAAACTCTGTTTTGAGTTAGTTTTTTCAAAAAATCAAGGCACAGAAATTAGTGATCTCTTTTCAGTAAATGCAGCAATGTTTGATCAATATGCGAGAGTACACAGATAACAAAGGTATTTGTAAGAGGAGTGCATGATTGAAGTATACAAGCTGTTCTACCACTTTCTAGCAATAATGTAAACATTGTCCTCTGTTAAAATAGGCAGCATCTACGCAAGGATTCTAATCAAACATTTAGATTCCTATAAAAATGCCCAGAAGTTGAGCCAGGATCCAAACCCTATACATTACTTGAAGGAAAATTTCATTGTTTTGCATGACAAAAACCATAACGGTCTTTGCTACATAATGACATACCCCCATTGTATTTTTAATAGCATAAATATGGATTCAACAGTTTTGAATGCCTTGACACTCACGTAACTAGCAAAAGAATGATTAGCATTGATGTCAAAAGAAGAAAGAAAACCTTGCCTGGCTCTTTGGAACTATACCCCAAAGACGTCCACAGCCCATCAAGACAACCAGAAAAGCCTGAGGAGCAAGGATCTCTTCCTCCACCAATGAGCTGTTTTGAATTCTTGTGGCAATTATGTTGGATTCCGCAGGCAGTCGACAGGCTTCCTGATGAGCATACACCAGCGGTTATACAGTAAGAAACTGGTTAGATCTGTTTTAGAAGAACTGTTGTCTTTTCTCCTTAAAGAAATACATTTGCCTTCAGAAATCCGCCTCATTCTTAAATTGTTTGATTCAGTTCATATAGTAGAAATGTTAATGATGAGAAGCTGTGTAGAAATTGCAGAGAACATATGAACAGAACATATGAACACTGCACACTGCAGGATAATAATACTTTGGTGAGTAGTTTCACACAGATCTAGACTGCCAGTTCTGGGTCTGCTTTTCCATATGGCACTTTATCCTATCAAGGTAATACTAATCCCAAACTATGGTTTGCAATCCAGCCTTGTATTAAACAGTGATTATAAAACTCATCCCAAGCAGAGACTGAAAAAAATTATCCGTACCCTTCAGAATACTGGTATGTTCTGTTTTACGCCACACTTGCTTGCTTGTGAATGAAGGCTGCAAGAGAGAGTAAGCAAAATGAGTCCCTAAATACTTAATGGTGTTGGGAGCTAGGTTGAGAAAATTGTTGTTCTCAAAATGCAAGCATCACTTTTAAGCAGCAGAGAGAACAAGCATTTTGAAGGGCAAGGCTCATTTTGCATGAAACCTGTGTAACAAAATGAAGAAAGATTCCGGGAACAACATATCAGAACATTCTTCTCTTCAAACTGAAATTATTAACACTTCTGTTCCAACTTCCCATCCAGAAAGCAAACCCTCTAAAGACAGGTAACAGTGTTAAAAACAAACACAACATCACAATACAAATGCCACACATTACAATCAGTCAGCCTTCAATTTCTCCTTCAAGCATTCTCAATAAAATCAGCATCATAAAAAGCACACTTGTAACTATTGTTCAGTGATAAAACCAGGGAAGGGTACAGATGCTAGTGGGATAGTCAAAGTGAGGTGAGCAACACCTCCTCTAGAAGGGTATTGCAGAAAATAAAGGCAGCTGTACAACAGCACAATTTATACCAAATGTATAAATCCCATCTGGATGTGGAGTTGTCATACATTTTCTGAAATATAAATTATGAGGGGAAATATTACAAATAGGTCCATCAAACTAAGGATAATAATGATTATTTTACACCTCTGACTATTTCAGGGAAATTTCCTAAGGATTTAAGAAGCAAATTGAACCATTCTCTATCATGTGATCTGAGTTTCTAACAGTGATGGTATATTCTTTGCAGTGTATTGGTCTTTTGGTCCTCTTTAATTTTTGTTTGTGAATTGGGGAAACTGACAAAAAGGAAGCAGCTTTTGTGATCTGGAATATTGAGTACTTCCGTTTGATTGAAGCACCTTGTCGAACTCAGCAAAATCAATTTTGTTTTGTCTCCAGATTTTAACAAAACTTGTTTTTGTGCCAGATCTGTGCTCAACAACAAATGAGCAGTAGGCCAAACACATCAATAGTTCTTCACATACAGGAACTGCCTTAGAGAACTACCTTTATTATAGTAAAATTTTCCATTACTCTGCTCATATATTGTCTCTGGAAGACTCCAAAGTTACATGCTTTGACAAATGAATCGCTCTCTCATTTTCAAGTAAGGATTTTGGTCATTTAACTTCAATGTATTATAAAATAAATTATGGGGATTAAACAGCTACTTCTGCTTTTGCAGTATCTTACCCCCTTCCATCACCTGGCCATGAACAGTTGAAATTTCTAGTGGGGGAAAAATCCAAGAATATCATTCAGTTGCATGATTTGCTGTAACTGCTAATAAGATAAGTACCAACACTGATAATATTGATCATATAAATTAATTTTGGTCCATTACATTTTATCTTGGCTTGTATTTTGTATTCTGTTTAATGTTTCATTTGTGTCTCTTTCAAAAAGGTGGTGGTTGTTTATAATAAATTACTTTTCCACTGATTAAATCTTTGGACATTTACAAAATATTTTAATCTGAGCTGTTATTTGCAAAAGCTTGGTGAAGCCTAATAGCATTATTGTAGATAATGTATGCATCTCTAGAGCTCTCGATTTGTTCAGCATGTTTAGAATAATTTTTAAAGAGTAATTTATCTGTCATCCTTAGCCCAGCAAACTGTTATTTTTAATCCAAAATGTCATATAGTATCATCACTAGGATCCAAAAGACAGAACAACTAGATCCATGACTCCAAGGGTTTTTGTACTTATATTGCTCACCCCATAAACCACTTTTAAGATACTTTACAAAACAATTTGTGTATAATATTGGTTGCTGTTCAGTAAAGCTTCCAATGCTTTTCAAGCAGTACACTCTGAATATTTTGAAATCATTTTTTGAAAAATGTATGTTATATTCACTCAGGGTATGGGAACAGCAACAAAGAAAAGAATCTTTAAAATTGTCTTAACACTGGAATGTGGTTCATTTAAAAAAATCTTTTAAACATAACATGGCAACAAGGATCTCTTGTGCTAACAGAAATGGCCTATTATGCCAAAAACTTAGTACCATAGGAAAAGATACTTTCCATAAAGAAAAAAAGGGAAAAACTTCTAAACATTTTGTGTTTCAAAGAATCATAATGATACTACACAGAACATATCAACACTGTTTGTAAAATAACCCCTCCTTAATGTAATTACTATGCAAAACAAAAGCAGAAGTTCTGGTCGAGCGAAAGTTTCTTATTCCTGTAGCTACAATCTTAAACAGGCTTGCCATGGAGTACATTCCACTGAACTCAGCGAGACATCTGAATAAACATACTTAGGATTGCACTGCATGTCACACTGGAAAAACCAATGGGACCAGAGTTGGTTGCAGAAATTTTGCTTAATTGGTTTCAATGGGACGTGCAGCCATATTCTGTATGCATGTTTACTTGCAAGTTAAATTACACTGTGCTCAGTGAGAGCCTTTTCCCAATGAAGAGTGCATCAAATCTTAGTCTGCTTTAGTTGCATCAGGTCCAAAGGTATGTATAAAGAGACAAAACAAGTTATGTCCATGATACTTTATCAACAACCGTGGCAACATTTAAATATTAGAAAAAAATTGCATCTTTTCTCAAAGTTCTTATTTCCCACTGTAAAGGCTACTCTTGAAGCACTATTAACCCCATGCATATTCTGAACAGAAGAAATACTGGCAGGGGGTAGTGGAATGGCTACTATCCCAGCAGAAGGCTAGTAACCAAACAGCTAGGACCTGGGAACGGCATTTGAAGTTTGTTTATTTGTTGGCTGCAGACCTCCAGGCCATATTACATAGATTTGAGGATGTTCTTTCTGTCTGAAGTTGTTTGCTACATGGCCTGGTAAATACTAGGAAGCACAAACCCAATGGTTATATTGTAAGCATATGAAACTAGTTCATGGCCCTCTACATCCCAGGTAAAGAAAATGCAAGTCGTTTTCCTGTGGCCACTAGCAATTTTAATGAAAGGGACATAACTCATTCTATTGTACTTGAAGTTTTTTCCAAAAATGACAAGTGTAAAGAAAAATTCCTGTAATATTTCCATTCTTTGTCACTTCTTGTGCCAACTGTACTCTTTGTAGCAGTTTCTCCTGTCAGTCCCTGTAGCATGATATCCATTTCAAGGCTTTCCTGTCATGGCCTTGGTATAATGGAACAGACTATAAGAGGGAGTTTGAAAAGTAACAACATCAGGCCTGTAAGAAAGTTCTTTTTCGTCAGGCTATCTCTTGAGGCGTATTTGTGTTAAGCTGAACAACATGAACTGAGTAATTGTTCAGCAGTCTGTTGCTGTGTTGCTTTCTTTTGGGGCTTTGTGAACTTTTAAATTGGAATTTCATATTCTGTTTAATTGTGTTGCTTGGCCTAGTGGTTTATCTTCATTAGCCACCTTGGGCTGAATAGGAAATAGAGGATTTATATGCATTCAACAAACAAAGAGATTATCAATGGCAGGTCTTGAAGAAATGTGTTCCAAGCATAGCATATACTTAGCTCCTTCCCCTCTTCTGACACCTGATAGTAAATGACAGAAATTAATTCATTTCTTTAGAGGGAACCTCTCTGTTTCGTCCTGAAGTCTTTCAAGTGTTAATGAATATAGTTTTAAATTTTATAATGTCTCCTTAAAAAAAGAGAGGCTTTTATAAGTCTCCTTCACAATGCTTCACATGGAAATATTCCATTGCTGTAAACAGAATACTAGGTTGAACATTGTTCCTCTCTGTTTCTCTAGAGAAGAATATCATTTGTTTTAATTAAAACGTCACTGCAGACTTCATTCATTCTCCTCTTAAGGCTGCAGTCCTGTGCACATTTATGTGGGAGCTCTATGGGACTTATTCCTGAGTAAACATACACAGAACTGGGCTACATAATTCCTAATAGTTTTCCTTATCTAGATTTTGTCACATGAGGCATTAAAGAGTATAAACAACATGTGTTGTACTAGACGCAAATTGTTTAAACTGATACGGAGTGTACTGTCTGTTGATTACAAAAGAAAACTATACTTTTAGTGTGTTCGCAGCATATGCCATGCGTCAATCACTAGGGAAATGTCTCTTTGGGGAGTGCTGCTTCTGGGAACATTTAGAATCCATTGGCCATACTATTCATCTTTGGTACGTATGAGAATGTCCTTAACATGCTCTTGAAAGCAAAATATAGGTGATACAAATAGAAGTAATCCATAATTTGCTAAGAACTTGATGGCACAAAATTAGGAGAATGTTTCTTCCACCTATGTGGAAATAGTTATGTAAAACTTGGACAATTTAGTTAAGATTAACCTATTATTCTGTGCAAGGAGACTGAAGCATGTAACTTTAAAAAGGGCTGGTTTCTTTTCTGATTTGGAGGCCAGTATAATAACTGTACTGAAATGGAATATTTTCTCTTTGACATGTATAAGTGATTAATGATGATTTAATTTTTTTCTTTTAAACACTTCATTAAAAAATTGGGCACCATTTTCTCTATTCCATGTTTATAAATAAAATCATTTATAAATAAAGGAGACAACATCTCTTTTCATATTATTTCAGTCATTCATTTGATCCTTACAGTTCCTGTCTTCTAGATCTTTGTCTTTCCCCATTTTGGAAACTTCTTTAAGAAAATCACTAGGCCTGTATGTTGGCAGTGTATAGATCAATCAATGAAAGTGTTTGTTGATTGATCAGTTGGCTGAGCTCACATTTTTCAGTACTCTCAAACAAAAACCTATTTTGAGTCACTGACAATATGAAAATTTATTTAAACATAGTTAAAAAGTGGGCAATGCCTCAGTTTAACAATTTTACGGACTGTTGGATTCCTGTGCAAATAAATGGCAGGTTTCACTTATCAAAAATATGTCTAGATCATTTCCCATAATACATTTTCTTCTAGGTGTTCAGCTGTAGTTCCTTTAAAATAGTATCTAATATGTCCACTATCATGTGGCATTGTTTAAAAATATTTTTAAGAAGACGTATTTCCTTCTTATTTTTAGTGTGCCTTGAAAGCACAGAATCAAGAATTATGTGAAAATGATAATTTACTGTCAACCTTTCATTCTCCATATATTTTTGTCCAAATAAAGAGCTCTTAATGCAGCTGTAGAGCTAGCTCCCTCCTCCTTAGCTACTGATCCAGTCTCCGTGGTAACTGGTCTCTTAGCCTGCATGCAAGTGACTACTGATGCGCACCTTACTTTTTCCCCCCAACCATCAAATTTACAGCAATATCATAGACAACTGAAAACTTCCATAAGCCATCCCATTCCTTATGATTAATAGGAATTAGGGCTTGAGAAGCCTGAAAACAAGGACCACTAACTCCTTTCAGTTTAATTATTTCCTCCTTCACAATTTGTTCAGGTCTAATAAGTTCAGAGTGGATTACTGAAACTTCTGCTCCCGCATCATATCACACAGAGCATTTGGTCATTGACCTTTATGGGTTCTAAATATTCCCTCAACTCCCTCAGACACTGTCCATACAGATGAAATAGTAGGGCTCTTTTCCTCAGGAGTTATTGTTAACTGTGTCTCCTGCTCCTTATTTTCAGATTCTATCTTCTTAACAACATTCAGTTGTTTATTAGAGTCTGAGGTATATTTTAATTTAGGACAGTTGCTGCGGTAATGTCCTGCTTTCCTACAGTAGAAACAGACTGCTTCCTTTGGTGCCTCTTGGACTGAGGTGCCTTCTCCACAGGGTTAGCGTTTTGTGGAACATTTTTTAAATCCCAGTTCTTTTTCTTACAAGGTTCTGAGGTAAAAACACCCTCCTCCATGTCCTCTGTTAAGGAATCCATCATACTAGCAGCTTGGGCAACACTCTCAGGTTTGCTTTGTTTTATAAACTACTTCGATTGTCATGGTACTTATAAAACTGCTCCAAGCCAATAAGAGTGGTTAGTTTTTAGACTGTGTCAAACCCACTTCCTTCAATCCACCTGTGTAAACTGTCTAGTCTGCTGGCAAACTGAGAGTATGTTTCATCCATTTTCTCTTTCCTTTGTCTCAACTCTTTCCTGCTAAGGTCTAGTGATAAACCCAATTTCTGTCTAACTCTTTCTCTGAAGATATCATAATTTTTGCTTCATCTGTTCTCATCTGGGAGTATACCTCCTCAAGTTCTCCAGAAATTTGAGATCTGTAGTACTTCATATCATATCCATCATCAATTCTGAAGTCTTCACAAGTTCTTTGAAAATTAATTTAAAAGCTTCTATCTCACTGCTTTTATGATTTTTAAAGTGTGTGTGTGTGTGTGTGATAGAGAGAGAGAGAGAGAGAGCACACCTGGGAGTAATGGTGATCTCTGGTGACTGACTGGGTGAAGCCATGGTGACCTCTGGTGACTGACCTCTACTGGGGGTCTGAAGGATACTCAGACAGGTGGCTGAATAAAGCCTGCCCCTGCCTCCCAACTGGTATTCCAAGGAGATCTCCCATCCAAGTATTTGCCAGAGTCAAACCTTCTTGGCTTTCCAGTTCTGCCAAGATTGGGCTTGCCTGGGCTATCCAGGTCAGGGCACCTTTATGAAATTTAGGGAACTTGTTCATATTTATTCTGGGGCTCTCATGGTGCATTTCTGACATCCCTAGCTCAGCACATACTTTTATTTGTTCTAACTGTAATTTCTGTGACTTGGCCTCACTTTCCCTTTAAGTCTGTATTTTCATTTGTCAGCTTTAGCTCCTGCTGCATTCTAGCCAGCTCTGAAGCTTTATCATGATGTAATCTAGCCTGCTCTAGATTGTATTATATTTGTTCACTCCTTTAAGTCTCAAAATTTCCAGTTCTTTAATCTATATTTTCTGTAGGCTGTTCATCCCCAGAAGCTGAGGTTGAAACTACCTCCCCCTCAGATTCCATTCTGCCTTTAGTCTTTTTTTGCAGCAATGCTGCCCACACTTTTTACCTCAGAATTTCCCTCCTTTTCAATTCTGAAAGTTTTCCTAAAAGAGTTTTGGAGTAGCAAGGAGCCCTCTAATAAATATGTTATTAACAATCTTGTGGTGGAGCGTGCCTGCTCTGGCCTGCATGCCCTATTCCACCCTGCCCTCCTAGTTTTTTCTCAAGACCTGGAGAGGCTTTTCTTCCACTCTCAGATAGCCTGCCACTACCACCTGACCTTTGTAAGGAATTGTCCACTGAGAGGTTCAGGACTCCCAGTTCTGAGGCCTTGCCTCAGTGTCTCCTGCTGCCCAGCACCTGGTAACCACAGGGACAGTTTACTGCCTTGCATATCCCTGGAGGAATAGCCACTTGCCAACTACCTGCCTTCCTCTTGGCAAATCTTTTAAAATAGTGTGTCTGAGACAGTGTAGGTCTATGTGGTACAGGGAACAACTTTCAGCATCAAAAGTTATATAATATTTATTAAAAGGCAAATGTGCATACTTTTAGCACAGCACCAGATTGAGCAAGAGATCCAAAAGAAATGGGTAAGACTCAAATCCTCTGTCCCTGTCCCTATACAAACGTATCAGATGTTAAAATATAGGGCAGGCTCCTTAGCTTAGGAGTTCTAGATCTCTACAGAATTTCAGATACCTTGAAGCTTGCTCCAGCTCTTTAGGCAAGCACATGGTCAATGGCTGTCTTTCCAGATGAGAGTTATTACATTAAAAGACATACAAAAACAAGTGGGATGTAAAACCTGCTGGAAAATGTCCCAATTGTATTTGTATGTCTTTTAATGTAATAATGCACTTTGTACTTTGCGTGATAATCACTATTAATATTTTTGTAAAAAAAAGATTTTGTTCACTTTCTTAAAGGTTGCTTTTGTATGTTTGGTTGATTATATTGGTGGCAACCTTCTCCTTGTTTGTTTGTTTTCCCCAGGGGACAGGTCTGTGTACTCTCATGGACTCATCACCCAAGAAAAAAAGAGTTCCTCCTTGTTGCAAGGAGTTTTTATCATATCTGCTTCTCTACCCACTGACCAGATAACACCAGGTCAAAGAGGCTTTTCCTGGAGATCTCCAAGAACCTCTTTCCTGAAGACTCTCTTGTATTCTGTTTCTCCAAAACTCTGCCCCCGGTTGGGGAAAGGGGGAGATCTTGACCCCACCCATTATCTCTCCTGTTAGATCTATTAGCACTTGTATGAAGGTGGGCTGAGGTACATCTGGAAAGCAACTGCACTGACTCCCCCCCCCCCGTCCGCATTCTCTGCCCAGAGAGAAAAAACTTTTAAAACACAAAGTGGAGGTTTTGCCCATTTCAAACCTCATAGGAAAAATTCATTTCTTCCCCCTTCTTAAGCTAAGGCTGGCTCACCCCCTCCCATCAAGTGGAGTTTCATGGACTCTGATTGGCCTAAATCACAAGGATTGGCAGAGCCTGGAGGAGAGGCGGGACTTTTAAGAATAATTTCCACAGGACCCAAAACGGTTTACATCATTCTCCTCTTCTTCATTTTAAATAAAATAAAGTATAAATAAAGTTTAAAGTATAAATAAAGTAAATAAAATAACATCTCAGTTCTAAAACAGATAGATGCAAACAAAATTTAAATAAGCACTTAAATAAGCACTTATCCTGTAAGCACATCACTTTGGATATAGCTCTGCATCTTGCACTCACGATGGCCTGATTTTAAAACAGATTGTCCACTCATAATTGCTCACACCTTAGGCTTGTTAAAAAAAATAGCCTGGATATTAAGTTTTTAAAAATCATATGTGATACAGGCATAAACCAGACACAAGTCATGCACAATAAATTGAGATGGCAAGACGATTTAAGACAGAAGTAGCATAGGAGGGAGTGTACTTGAAGAGGGAACGTAATTGAGATACCATATTTACTCACAAGGAAGGTGACCCTGAGTGTAAGATGATCCCCCTATAAATGTTACACATCCTCGCAATTTTTTTACTGGACATAATTAACTTGTATGCCAATGCAGGACAAACTTCTCTGGTTTCTTGGTGACATACCTGGGGGAAAAACTAACCTTGCATTGGAATAAATACTGTAGGTATTTTGGTCTACTGGATTTCTATAGATAATGTTATGGCCTTGAACAGAGCAGTTGTTTATATTTATTTATGTACTTTATTTATTTATGGTTCTCCTTTCTTGATGAGGAGTCTCAGTGGATTAAACTGTCAGGTAAGTGCAAACACCTTAGTTCTTCCATTTTCAGTGTGAAGTGTTCTACAACACTGTTTCTGTAGCAAAGCTAAATATAGTTTGAGTAGGTAGGCCACTCTAAGAGCCAGTTTGGTGTAGTGGTTAAGTGCATGGACTCTAATCTGGGAGAACCGGGTTTGATTCCTCACCGCTCCACTTGCACCTGCTGGATGACCTTGGGCAAGCCGTAGTTTTGTCAGAGCTGTTCTTGATAAAGAGCAGTTTCTGTCAGAGCTCTCTCAGCCGCACCTACCTCACAGGGTGTCTGTTGTGGGGAGGGGAAGGGAAAGGAGTTTGTAAGCTGCTCTGAGACTCCCTTGGGTAGTGAAAGGCGAGGTATAAATCCAATCTCTTCTTCTTCATCATCCTTAACGTGATTATGCTAATATTGTTTGGAATAGATATGGAAGAAAACTGGAGAGGGACAATGGGGTGGATCTGACCCGGATCTCAACACCTCCACTGGGCAAAGTTTATTCATTAGGGACAAAAAAGGGGGGTGGACTTAACCCTAAAACCTGGGAACTGGAACCTAAAGAGATTACACACAAGGGCCTTCTTCAGAGGTCAGACACAATGAGGAACAAAAAAAAGTATAAATGAGGCTTTGGCTAAACAATCATTGGAAGGCACTTTCTGGACCAGACATTTTTATCAGTGGAATACTATTTGGCAGGTGATTGCATCTTTGGAGGCCTCATTTATACTTTTATTATGTGCCTAGTGGTTTCACTTTGGAACAATTCTTTTCTGGTCCATCTTGTATCTATGTAGCATAATTGTATGATTTTACTGGGTTATGATATAAGCCAATTTGTTCCTCATTCTGTCTGACTTCTGATGAAGGCTATAGAGGCCGAAACGCGTCAGGTCAAGTCCATTGGCTCTTGTGTATAAGATTCTGATATTTTTACATGAAATGTGATTGGGCCCTTATATGTTTTTTAATTCTTTGCTAATAAATAAATGTATCTTTTTATATTATATATTAAGCTTTTATCGTTGGCCCTCTATTCTGTTTGACTTACCTCTTTAGGTTCCAGTTCCAAAGTTTATTCATTTCTTTATTCATTAAAATATTTGTACCCCACCTTTCATTTTGACTCAAGTCCGAGGTCTTCCTGCGGTCTAAGGAGTCTTTCTCCAACTTAAATAGCTCCTCCGTTGGAGGAAGGGCCACTTAAGTTGAAGGCTAACTAGGAGGATGGTTAGATCCATCGCACTATGCGGTGATGGCCACCAGTTTATATGGCTTGAAAAAGGATTAGACAATTAATGGAAAATGAAGTCCATTAAGGGCTACTAGTTATCAGAATATCTAAATAAACCTCCATGTTCAGAGGCAGGATATCTCTGAGCACCAGATGCTAGGGAGCAGCAGCACCATGAAAAGTCTCCAGTGGTTGTGTTCTGCCTTTGAGTTTCCCAGAGGCATCTGGCTAATTTCTGCTGCAAACAAAATTCTGGTCTAGACATCTCTAGTAAGGCACTTCTTATATTCTTACATTCCTAAAGCTCACATGTTTTATTACTCCTGCTGTCCAAAAGATATACTGGATTCCTCCTTCCTTAACGCTCCCAGGAGAAGCTCAGTTATTTAGTTATTTAGCCAAGAATGAAGACAGAATTTTAGCAATAGTCTCACCATTTTGCTAACAGATTACTGATTTGGAGTGAGGCTAATAATATCATACTAATTACAGTTACAAGGCATTATATAACATGCTTATAAATACAAATCGTATCAGTGGTCTAGTCAATGAGCTACATGTGTGTTTGAGTGTCAAAGCACACGGGTCCCTGAGATCTCTTTAGAATGCTTCAAAAATACATAGTGGATTTACAGTGGGAGGAATCTTGTAACAAAGAGATTATTGCCAAGATCTGTAGAAACCTCTTTCCACATGTGGAGTTGCTATTTTTCTCATACATATGTCTCACACAAGAATTTTAAATATTGAACAGGGCTGTGTGTGTATGGCCAGATTATGTGTATGTATATTAAACTATAAAAATCAATTGTTCTGCATAATGAATCATACAGTTCTGCAATCTATATATGAATAATACCAAAAAAAGCCTATTTGTACATAACTGTGTGTTCTCTTGTAATGAGGAATGACCAGAATTGCAAGGCCTGAAGCCTCATTTCCTAACCAATGGACCTCTTTTTCAGACCACTCTCTGTTCTCTGAGATTTCACAAGTCATTGTTCCCATTATTCAGAGACTGACCAACATGTTTTGGTGCCTGAGGCAGAAAATCCCTACCTGGTGATAAAATATTATTTTAAAAAGGAAACATCGGGGCATTTTTGTTCATTTGTTTGTTTTTGCCGCCAAGTCACAGCTGACTCATGGCGACCCTCTAGGGTTTTCAAGGCAAGAGACGTTCATGAAAACCTGAGGCAGTAGAAAACAAAAAACATGCTAATAACGAGTGTCCTGAATTGCTTCTATCAGAACTCCAGAACTGGCATGTATCTCCAAAACAGTCTGCAAACTGAATAGTGAGTGATAATACCCCAAACAGCTGTTCTCGGAACAGCCTTCTCACCTGCTGATCTCCTTAACTGCACTATGCCATTAGGAACCAACAAGCGCAAAATTTAAAGCTGAACAAACCGGTTACATCTTAAGGCTCCCTAGAGGAGAGAAAGGCACGTTAGACCAAAAAAGAAAAATAGGAAAGCTCAACAGTTTTCCACCCAGTGTAATCAGTGACTGCCGCACACAGTGCACAAGGACAGATGTAGAACAGAGAAAGACCCCTGGAACAGGAAAGGAATAGGTGGGCAAGCCGAAGAAAAGAGTGAGCAGGAATAAGGAACAAAGAAAGGAGGAATGCTGAAGTGAGAGACAAAGAAACAGGAAATATGTGCGCGGAGGATGCAGAAGGGTGGGGGGAGAAGGTGAGAGACAGGCAAGGAAATGCAAAACATAAAAGAGTGACAAGCAGAAAAAAGCAGAGAGAGACACAAACAATTTGCATTAGAAAAAGGGATGTGTGTGTATATATAATTGTGTTTGTGTGTGTGTGTAAAATTTGAGGTTAGGAATACATTCACCCTTACTAGCTTGAATACATACGTAGGATTTATTCCAGCTAGTAATCACAAAGCTAGGGGAAGCCCTTGTCTTGGACAGACACCATTGTTGTTTATTTCCCATCTCTTTGTTTCTGCAGCAAGCATCGGGCTTGTCGCTGTTTCTCCTTCTCCCGTACTCGGTGCTCTCCCCTCCCCTTATAGAAAATTTGCTTCAGTAACACTGGATGACAAATGGACTGTGATTGTCTCCATTTCTAAATTCGTCCCATTCGCTTGTACAATTTTTCGCAAATCTTGAAGGCCTAGCTGAGCAAATCTTGAAAGCAGAACTTAATAAAAATAGAAGAAAGGGGAAGTTTTGCACCGCATTAGGGAGCACTGTGGTCAAATCCTTACATACCAGTTGTTTTGGAGGGAACCAAAATCAGATCTTAGAAGCTAAGCACAGTTGACCGTGGTCAGTATTTGGATGGGAGATCAACCAAGGAAGCTCAGGGTCACTACACAGAGGCAGGCAATGCCATACCAACTCTGAACCTTCCTTTCATTGAAAACTGAATGGGGGAGAGGGGTCTCTCTCACGCACACATATAAAATTTATTTACAAAGGTATATCTTCCTTTCTGACTATTCAGGGCCACTGAGGCAGCCAATAATTAAAAACAGAGCACTTATAGAAGTGTATTATAAAACCAAAACACAGAGACAGCAATTAAAATATAAGACAGACGGGAAAGATCATTTAAGAAACAAAACTGTCTTCACCTGCTGGCGAAAGACAGTGATAGGATAGATAGATGATATCCCTAGGGTGGGAGTTCCATAATTTTAGTACCATTACTGAGAAGGCTCTTCTGGAAATCTGGAATGTTAATAAAATAGTTTTTTTTAATGAGACGGGCAGGAAAACTTTGTGATATGTATAGAATAATTTAACAATTTAAAAAACCTACCTTCTGAACTTACCCTGGAACAGGTAAATTACAGAAAACAATTATGCTATTTTACTTTACCTTTCCGTCAAACACTTAGCTGGCTTGCAAAGTTAAAATGTACAGCATCCAAAGTTTAAAAATTACCAATATTATAAAACCCAACAGTTAAATGAGCAAAGCTAGAGACCAGAAACTGCTTGCTGGATCATCTCCGCCCTTCCCCCACCATTGCTCTTTCTCAATATGACTACCAGAGAGGCTGGACTCTGGCAGTCTCCATAGGAAACCGCTTCTACAGGGATGATAACTTGAACTCATGAAGCTGCCTTATCCTGAATCAGAATCCTGGTCCACCAAAGTCAGTACTGTCCACTCAAACTGGCCATAGCTCTCCAGGGTCTCAGGCAGGGTCTCTTTCACATCACCTACTGTCTGGTGATGCTGGTGATTGAACCTGGGACCTTCTGCATTCCAAGCAGATGCTCTACCTTTGATCCAGAGCCCCTCCCTTAACTTGCAGAAGTAGGTCCTATTTTATTCTGCCTCATGTTTAGTAGAGTGCACAAGTAGTATTCAAAGCAGAGCCTCCTTTTTCTTATCTTAGTTATGCAGTTGGGCTCACAGAGGAAGAAGTGTTCCCCCAGATACACAGACCCAAGGTTAGGTCAAAACCAGCCCCCTGTGTTGTCCTCAAACACCAACTTGGGGGTCAGTGCAACAGCTTCACATTCCATTCTTGGGCCCTGATCACACACAGAATTAGCCCCGTGATAGGCATGACTGCCAGCCAGATTTTAAGGGCGCGATCACTCCAGAACATCTGGCAAGCGTCCCACACCCGTCGGCAACCCGTTTCTCTCCACCGAAGAAGTGGAGTAAAAAAACGCTAGCGAAAATCCAGTATCAAACGGGTTGCTATAGGCCACAGATGGAGTTTCCCCATGTGATTGCTCCAGCACGTACTTGTGGCATCAGGGATAGTCTGATCAGGCTATCCCAACACCATGCCATTGTCCCCCCCCCCCCTTCTCAGTACGCGGATCATCGCATACTGCCATTGGAAGTCCTCAGGGTGGAGATGTGATTTATCGATCCCCCGTTTAAACGAATTGGAAACGAACGACAAAAAAACCCCCAACTCGCCTGCAGTTGCATCTGATCACACGGTGATCTGGCGCAAATAGCCTCGTTCCCCCCCCCCCACTTTATCTCGTACATGTGACCGCAGCCTTGCAGACCCTACCCTTTTGAAGAACTGCTGCATTTTGCTTTAGCTAGAGATTCTGAAGGTTCTTGCAGGACAGCTTCACACTGAGCATGCTGCCGTAGTCTAGTCAAGAACAAGCACATGAATGCCTATTCCTAGGTTCACATTTTCTAGTAAGTGAGCACATGGAATACAGCTGTGGGGGAAAACCAACAAATCATTCAGCTTCCAGGTGCATCCAAGCCTCAAAAACAGTTTCAAATTCAACAGCTCATCTAGACTTCACATAGGATCTACCATAAAATTTATTATTCTTCCAGCTGTCACAGGGGGCTCCTCTACGAGTTCTCCAGGACCTCCAGCGACCATCATCCCTCCACTTTATCTGGATTCAGTTTCTGCTTATTCAGCCCCATTCAGTTAATCAAGCACTGATTTTGGATGAAGGCCATTGCTCCTCTAGGTGATGAATAAGAAAATACAACTGTCAAGAGAAGAGTTAACAACATTCCTCTCCAAGCTTCAGATGCTCTCTCAGAAGGACTTCCTTCAAATGCAAAAAAGATGTCACCTTAGACGGGACTAACACAAGATAGGTCTTGAAATCTAGGCACTGTGTTTCCCTAGACAACATACTGGGACCCTACTATCAGAAAGAAGTGAAACTTAAGATTCATGGAGGATAGATCAAGCAATGGCTACTAGCCACAACAACTAAAGGGAACTTCCACATCCAGAGGAAGTAAACATCTGAATACCAGGGCTAGGAGGGATACATCAAATGAAGGCATTAGGCACTATGTCCTCTTTGTTGGCCCTTCAGGGTAAATGTATAACCTCTGTGTGAAACAGGATGCTAGACTAGATGGACCACTGGTCTGACCTCGTAGGGCTCTTATGTTTTTATGGAATTATTGGAAAGAGTTAGCTCAAGCCTGTGCTAGATTCTTCAGAATTATGAGTAGACAAGCTATTTTACAAACAGGCAAGCAATAGACCATTATGGTCCATATAACAAAACAGGCCCTGACACATCTAGTAAAATATTAACTCTTTTGTTACAATAGTGAACCAGGACAATTACAATGGTCATAACATCGTGTTCAGGCTAGGCTGGAGACTTCAGAAATGGATATTTTACGCTTTTGAGCTGTTGGTTGGTAACTACCCAAATAGAATGTGCTTTACTAATTTATTACTTATTTTGTCTCACATAAGAAATAGTTCAAATAACTGTCAGACATGAACCGTCCATTCTAGTTATAGTATACTATACGTATACATTGTGGACAGTTCTTTACATTGAAGAAACTTGGATAATTGGCATCTATCTCTTCTGATGCTCGAAACACTTTTCCATTGATGTTTCTAGTATAGGAGAAGTGGACTCTTGTCAGTCCTTAATGTATTAAAGGGTTGTATATCATTAGTAGCAACTTCCTCTGAACACTCGGAATGGGTGGGAAAACACACAATAAAATAATCTAATATTGCCCTGACCTGGGTAGCCCAGGCAAGCCCAGACTCATCAGATCTCAGAAGCTAAGCAGGGCCAACCCAGGCAAGTACTTGGAAGGACGACCTCCAAGGAATACCAGGGCCAGTTCACAGAGGCAGGTTATCAAGCCACCTCTCTGAATCATCCTAGCCCCACTAGGGGTTGCCAGAAGTCACCATGATTCCCAGGCTCACAAGCACATACATACAACAAAAAACAACAAAAACCTCACCCCCTCCCAAAATAATCTAATGTGGCCCTAGGAAAGTAGTTCACTCACTAATTGTGGCTTTACTCTGTTTACTTGCTCTTAGTACTATCTTCTGTAATTTCAAGGAAACAGAGCAAGAGTCCGGTAGCACCTTAAAGACTAAGAAAGAAAATCTGTGGCAGATATAAGCTTTTGTGAGTCACTTCTCACTTCTTCAGCTACAGCTGGGATATGAGTCTATCTGTCCTATATATTGGAAAGTGGAGTGATTTCAAATGCTGAATTACATTAGCAGGCAAATGACAGCAGCAGGCGTGATTTGATTAGGTGTGTTATGCAGAGGGTTACCAGGTATGGCGAAATCAGCATTGGTAATGAGATAGGAAACCTAGGTCGTGATTAAGTCCAGGTGGATGCATTGTCTTGAGCTTCATTATCAGTTGCAATTCAGCAGTCTCCCTTTCTAATCTCCCTTTGAAATTCCTTTGTAAGAGAATTGCTACTCTTAGGTCAGCAACTGAATGTCCTGGAAGGTTAAAATGTTCCCCCACTGGTTTTTAAGGTGCTACTGGACTCTTGCTCTTTTCTACTGCTACAGTTTAACATGGCTACCCATCTTGATCTATCCTAAGGAGACAGAAGACTTTGACAACAGGGAACTGCAGAATAGGAAAGAAAATATATCTAGTCCTTTAAACCTTAACAGCTCCTCCTTTTCATTTTCTTTTTATGCTTTCATATCAGTTAGATGGTGGTATTCACCATTTGCCTGCCATGTTTGCTTTCCCAAAAGGCAGAAGTTCAAAGTGAAAGAACTCCATCCATCATGGAATAGAATGGACTCCTAGCTTCCTGTTTTGTGCATTCTCCATCCTGCTATGCTGAGCTGTTATGGTATATTGTTTATGTAACTACTGTCTTTAAAACATCACCCTTGGAACTGATATTGCAGTAACATATTGGGCTTTTGTGGGTATTAGCATAGTGCTGTGTAGGTACAACATCTTTGCAGTGACTTTATATTTGATAGATGGTGCAGTGTATCTTTTCGGGGAGAATATGTGTTGCTTCTGCATAGTTCGTGAATAACTCCAGAGAGATTGATTATGATACTATGAGCTGTTTCATTATTAACAATTTTATAGCCTTGAGCCTGGAATATAAACAGACTTAACAGCCATGATCCTTATCAGAATATCTGCACTTGCAGTTAGCTGTGGAAACCATAAGCACAACCGGTACCTTTAAATTTTCTGAGGTTTTACTGTGCAATCCAAAGCAGGTCTTCTCAATGAGGCTTACTCCCAGGAAAATGTTCTTGGTATTGCAGTGTTAGAGATTAATATGGTGTTGTGCGTCCCTAAATGGTAAGAAGTTCCTGTACAATTTTTCAGGGTCACATTATTTGGGGGATGTGGTGTTCAGGGACCTCTGTGACTCTGCCCTGAGTAGCTCCCTTGTCCATCATGCTCTTTTCGTTCCTGCTTTGGCATACAGAGCCTCCACACTGGAGAGGGAAGGGTGTCTACAGCACCTGGTCCTTCCTCTTCTTCACTGGGGCATTGGTCACACATGCTAAATAATCCACTTTCAATGCACTTTCCAACTGGATTTTGCCAGTTCTCACAGTAAAAATTCAGTTGGAAAGTGCACTGAAAGTGGATTATTTAGTGTGTGTGAGTGCTGCCCAAGTCTCTCTTGTGCAGCCTGGAGAGGGAACCCAGCCATCTCCTCACTGGCCTGTCTCTAAGCCCATTATGAAGCTGTTGGAGCAAGTTGCACATGCTCAATCAGTTCCCCTGAAGTCTTACAAGAACTAGCAGTATTGTCTACTCAGACTGGCAGCAGCTCTGCAGAATCCTTAGCTAGAGGTCTTTCATATCACCTACTACTGGTCCCTTCAGCTCTCTCTCTCTCTCTCTCTCTGTCTGTGTCTGTGTGTCTGTATGTGTAGAAAGAAACCTCTCTTGGTTGGAAGCCATATTAGGAAGAGGCCACCAATTACCATTTCCCTGATCTCAAATCACCCTTCCAAGTTGCTGCTAGTCCTATGAAGGGGGAAAGATGAGTACAGATATTAATAGGAGCTGGAGGGGGGTATGGCATAAGAGGAATGGGAGGGGCTGTGGCTTTGTGGTAGAGCATCTGCTTGGCATGCAGAAGGTCCCAGGTTTAATCCCTGGCATCTCCAGCTAAAAGTTTCAGATCCATGGTTAAATACTTCTTTCCCACACTGACATTTCCCTGATAAAATCAGCAATCTCATACATCTGTTTTGAAGTGGAAAACCATGGTGCAAAATCCTGTTGACATATCTCCTGCACCATGTCTGTGTAAATACTGGTGCCTTACAATGGGCAATGAATCAGGAGAGTGGTCCATCTAATCCAGCATCCTGTTTCACACAGCAGCCAAACAGTTGGCTTGGAGGGCAAGGAGGGCATATAGGCCAAGGCTGTCCTTTCCTGCTGACACCATAGATAGTAGCCATTGATGAACCTCTCCTTCATGAATCTGTTTAACCCCCTTTTCAAGCTATCTATGCTTGTGGCCATTGTTACAATCCCCTGCCAGTGAAATCCACAGTTTAATTACTAATTGAGTAAAGAAATATTTCCTTTTGCCAATTCTGAATCTATTTTCCAGTAACTACACACATCTATTTTGAAGTCCAACACTCTGTCATACAGTGGCCAAAAATAGCAGGTGCCATCAGGAGGTCCACCAGTGGGGCTATATTCAAATATGGGGCCATATTCAAGTATGATATACCTTACACTTATGCACAATGAACTTCATTTGCCAAGTGGTTGGCCAAGAGAGATCCTTCTGTAGCTCTTCACAATCTACCTGGGTTTCCACCATCTTGATAATTTGGTGTCTTTCCCACACTTGGCTACTACAGTGCTTAGCCCCAATTCAAAATTATTTATGAACAAATTAAATAGAACCAGCCCCAATACAGATCCTTGTGAGACTCCACTACTCACTTTCCTCCTTTGCAAGAACTGCCACTTATTCCTACTCTCTGCTTCCTGCCATTTTAACCAGTTTCTAATCCATTAGAGGACGTCCTCTTATCCTATGACAGCTACGTTTACTCAGGAGTCTTTAGTGAGGTGCCTTGTCGAAAGTAGATCATGTTTACTGGATCACTCTTATCCACAAGCTTGTTCACCTGTTCAGAGAACTCCAAGAGGTTGGTGAGGCAGGACTTCCCTTTGCAGAAGCCGTGTTGGTGTTCCCTCAGCAGACTTTATTCTTCAATGTGCTTAATAACTTTCTTTTTAATAACAGTTTCTACTAATTTATTTGGAACAGATATTAGACCAGAGGTGTCACACTCATTTGTTACAAGGGCCAGATCTGACATAAATGTCACTTTGTCAGGCTGGACCATGTGTGCCATAAAACATAATGTCAGGTACCAGAAATAGAAACTGTATAAAGGACAGCAGCTGGTAAGCTCCGAGTTGGCGTATCCTCACTGCAAGGCCTCATGGGCTGGGAGGGGGCTGCAGAGGAAAACCCACAATGGCAGACTGAAGAGGCAGCAGTGCAGTGCTGGGCAGATGGCTCCCACAATGCTTGACTGCTGCAGGTGAAGTTGTTCTGCCAAGCTGAAGCCACAATGGAGTGGCCTTGCCCACTCCCCCCAGCACTCCCTCCCTTGCACCAGTTATGGGCCATGTAAGAGCCCTGGGCAAGCTGGGGCTGGCCTGTGGTCTGTATGTTTGACACCCCTGTATTAGACTACCTGGCCTGTAATTTATCAAAGTCTGTGTCCAGTGACACCTTTAACACCAACAAAGTTCTATTCAAGGTATGAGCTTTTGTGTGCATGCACACTTCCTCAGATATAGACTGAAACAGAATTTCCTCAAGCCCTACATACAGAAAGATGGGGGGGGGGGCAGTTAGAGCCAAGATGCATAAGTAAAGCTGAGATTGTATCAAGGCTGCTGGTAAAATCAATGAATTTCATCGATCTCCTCTGAAGTCCTTTTTAAAAATTGGTATGATCAGCTATCAATCACCACCACCTTTTTTTCATACATAGAAGACCATGTGTCCTAGAAAAAGGATCCATCCTTTTGGCCATATGAATGTAATGCTTGGTTTCTAAAACATCATTAGATGTTTTAGGTGCACATGACAGGTTACAGAATTATCTTTCCTACAGAATGATGAAAAAAACTATGTTTTTTTAAAATGAAAGACAAGCTGTGGGTTGACATCTGCCCCAGCAGACTCCATAGTCCGTCTGATCCTTCATGCGGCATCTGCATTTGGCTTGCCGAATGTATTTTTGGCCATCCTGCAGGCATGCTAAAATAACTCATTACACCACTGTACTTCCAAAGACTATATTAACTTCCTGACTCTGTAGCGTAATACCTTACAGCTGGTTCAAATAAACATTCCTAGCTGATGCATTTTTTCATCTTTAAAAATAAAAAGGCAATGCCAAATATGTTTTGTATTTATTTAGTGTCTACTGTCACTGCATTAGACACCAGATACAAAAAGAAAAGCTTAAAAATGGTAATTCCTCTTTAGGCATTAATTCCATCTTGGGCTTTGTGAATTTTTTTTTTTGAACCACTCATATGAGTGAGAGAAAGAGAGAGAAGAAAGTAATTGGTTCATGGAATTAATTTTCATGAGTTATTGCACCATTCAGTCACACTAACACCTCAGTGTTATTTTTTCATATTTCAAACAAAATGTTTGTATTTTCTATCTGAAATAGAATCTGTTTAAGGCACTGAAGTTGTTCCTGACATTATTGTGATAATATAAATATGCTGATGATGAGGCACAGGCTAAGTAAATAAGTAATTCAGTATATGTCAGCCCATTGTCTCCTATTGGAAACATATTGCTCTGGATATCATCAGTGTTTTGACTGACAGCTAATTTGTTTTTTAATACTCCTGCTATGAAAGCAGCAGACTTCACTTAGAGTTGTTGTCTTACACTTAAGCATGCAAGCAGTGTATAGCAGGGCTATTTTGGGGCAGGAACACACAGGAACGGAGTTCCGGCTGGCTTCCAAGTTGGCCATGCCTACAGCCTCCCTCCCCTCAGGTTCCCCAGGTGCCTTGCAAGCCATGAGACACCTGGGGAAGCCAACCAATCCAGGGAGGGAAGGGCGTTTTAACTGCCTCCCCTCCTCAGGTTCACCAGGCGCCCCAGAGCTGCGGGGAAGCCGATCCTGGGAGGGAGCTGCACTGTCAAGGGGGGGGGGGGCTAATATGCTAATGAGTTTCTGCTGTTGGGTGTGGCCTATAATGCTAATGAGTTTCTCCTGGGCTTTTTCTACAAAAAAAAGCCCTGGTGTATAGTATAATCATAGTCTCAGGAAAACCCCTGTTATATTCTTAATGTCCATTCAACAGCCCGCGATACACGCCAACAGAATTTTGTGTATTAGTGGATTACCATATTTTAGGGGTGGGTAGAAGGCTAATTATGAACTCCTAAAGCTCCTAACTGAAGCCACAAGGAGCCATCTCTCCCTTGTGCGCTATGATTAATTGTTCTGATCTCAAAGGATTGTGGAACTCTTGCAGGAAGCTGAAAATGTGTGTTGTCTCTCAGAGTAGCTCTGAGGAGCCTGATCTTCATAGAATGGTCACACTGTGAAAAGTCAAGACTTGTATTTGGTTTCATCTTTCCCTCATAATAAGTTTTTCATGGTATAAAAGGTGTTTGGTAGAGGCTAATTTGAGATGATTAAGGAATTCATATCAACATATTCAACATGTAGGTCAGGAAAGCTGACCCAGTGAAATAGCTGAGTTATAGATCAGGGAATGCCTGGTTTGAATCTGTCATAAACTTGTTGGGTACCTTAGGAAAGATGTTCTTTCTGTCTTCCTCAGTCCTCCATCTCTATCATGGAGATCATAATACTAATCATGTCTGGTATGGAAGGCAGTGGTGAAATTTATTTTTTTTAATTAGACCAGTCACTGACATTCTAAAATGGACTAAACTCGATCTTTTTGTGTCTTCCTGGGCAATATAAGTAGATGAAAGTCTCATATCTGCATATTCCTTATCCTAGTTTTCCTTCAGATATTCCTTTAGTTTTGAATAAGATAATTATTAGTCTAGAACAAAGGTACCACCTTGAGCTCTCCAGTGATTTAAAAAGGAAATGTGCACGCTCTTTTTAGGGATTGAATACCAGTGCTTCCAGATTATCTGAAATTTTTAACAATTCCAATTTATTGAAGACTTTTCTTCTTGGCTCAACACAATCCTCTACCCCTTAATGAATTAATTGGAAGATTCTCATGTAGTCCAATTAAACAGAGTCTGCCCGTGCAGAAATGCGGAGACAGAAACACTCTTTTTTTATTCAGTTGTGATTTATATTCTTCAATAAGATCAATTTTTATTTCTCCATTGATATCACCCTTTCCTGTATGTTTGCATGTTTATCATTTAATATATTTGTTGTATGGTAAAAATAGGGCTATTACCCTCTTTGTAGTTTGTTAGCTAATTGCTGCCTTGAAGATTTGTCCAGAGATATAACTAATTTCTGCCTAGATGCTCAAATGCATACAGGCGCTCTTGGCACTGGAAATTGATAATACTAATGACCTACCTTACTGGGTTGCTGTTAGTGCTTTGAACGCTAAAAGCACTATGTGAACACAATTATTCTGACAGGAAACTGGTTTTTAAAAGTCCAGTTTGTTTTTAGCCACAATTAGTTTTTTGTTCTATTTTTGTCACTTTTTAATTGTCCTTTCATGTCTTGAACGAAGAAAATGTATTTCTAACATACATTTAATCTCAGCATTTAAGACCAAGTAATTATGCCTGAGTTCCCAATTGTGCCTCATACTTTGGGGAATAAATGAAAAGATTACACTGTCTGCAGGCCTCCTTTCTCCTACCCCAGTGATATATTTTTTTGGGCTTTTTTTCTTTTCCCCTGTGGTGATCTGGCATAACAACATCTTCCACACAGACAGGTGCATGCAAAGATAATTGTTAAATTGCCTATTATTATATATTATAATTGTGTTATTGGATACATTTTAATAGTGTGCTTTGTTTTCTAATCTTGGGGGGGGGGGGCTTTAGGTTGCTAGTTGTTTCTCAAAAATAAATAAGCAAACAAACCATACCTGAAGCCAGTGATTCAAAGTACTTCAAAATGCCTGAAGAAAGTCTTTGGTTGAAACCGCTAAAATATATTTTTCCTGTTTTCAGTAATTTCACCCAGTCTTTCTTCAGTATTATGTCTAAATCTCTGGAAACAAGGAACGTCCATCTTGAGTTGTCTTGAGATCCTAGACAAGGATTCCGTCTGCACTCATCCATATTACCCAGATCAAATCCAAGTCACATGACTTAGCATGAATAATATTAAAAACTGGTTGTCCCTACGTGACCCATGCATTCTTTCTCATCCCGTTGCTCCAAGGAGCTCAAGACAGTGTGTATACCCCCCCCCTTATAGTGTCCTCAAAATAGGTTGGACCAAGAGAGTGGGACTAGTCCAAGGACGCCTCCTCCCTTTTCTACCCTTCTTTAAAAGAGCTGTGGAATTTTTAGTTGCAGATTAGTAACATTTTAGCCAATTCCCTGGGTGATCAGGGTCCCTGGGATTTTGGACCCCTAGTTCACTCTTCTCAATAGTCCCTTATCCATACTACTGAAGTCAATGAGTCTCCATAAAAACAGTGGTTTCAGGTGGGTACCCATAGTGGTCTGCAATAGAAGAGCAAGATCTGAGTCCAGCAGCATGTTAAAGATCAACAAGATTTCCAGGGTATAAGGATTTATCTGACATAACATAAACATAACATGCTAGGTTAGTTTTCATTTGCACTGAGATATCATATGCATGCACACACACACACAGAGGAATATTACAAGTTTCAAGACTGCTGGTTCAGGTCATACTGGTCTGGTTCAATATCATGCACATAGAGCTTTATTGTGGCTGCAGCAGGTCCATAGCCACGATTTTTTTAATTGGGGGGGCTTTTAAAAAGTGGGGGGGCACTGAAATCCACACATGGTTGAGGGCAGTTCAAACTATTGATTACCAGTCAGGCCCCCCTACTGGTACTTTGTGTTTTTCACCTCGGTGGGGGCTGACCATTCATCAAAGACTCAAGCTTCACTCTCCAGACTGGTGGCATCTGGGCTGGTTCCCCCTTCCCCGGCCGAGGACATCTCATGCATCGCCTTAGCAAAACCCCTGGCTATTGCCTGCACACTCAGTGCCTCCACACTGCTTGCAGGGGTTCCAGCCAGTCATCAAATGCAGATCTCCATGCTGCCTTCCCATTTATCAAACATCCCCCCCATGGGCCACCCGGCAGGACTCTAAGGGATAGAAGCCTGCCTGCAAGACAGAGAGGGACACTGGTCAACTTAGGACTCCAGAGGTGCCTGGGAGAAGCCTCCAGCAAGCCCTGCCCCTCCAGGCCTGTGAGGGTCTCTGCTGTGTGCGGGAAGGGGGTCTCAGTCGAGGGGCAGATGTTGCAGAGCCCAGGTGTCTCTGGCCAGCTCAGCTCTTCCTTCACCCCGTCCTCTCTCCAAGCTGTAGATTTGCACCCCCTCCCCCGCACAGCCCCCCTGCTTCTCCCTCAAAACATTTAAAGTTTAAATGCTTTGGGGGAGAAGTGCAGCCCCGTGCCTCCACTCCAAGCCCTGAATTCACAGCTTGGAATGCAGGCATGCGCTAGGCCTGTAGTCTCCCATTTAAAGCAAGTTGCAGGGCGGGGGGGGGGGGGGGAGGAAGGGCAGTGCAGCAGCCACTGGACGCAGGAAGTGCAAGAAATAAGTCAGGAGGCCTGGCAAGGGTGGTGAGTTGGGGGTCCCTGGAGGAAAGTCAGGGGTCTGGGCCGTGAGATGCCCCACTGTAGCTATGGGCCTGGGCTGCAGGTTCCTGCTACTTCTAGAAGAGGAAGGTACATCAAGGCAGATATAAGGTTATGTTGGCAGTCCCCCAGCCTTCAACAAGAGGAATTTTGTCTTCATTCACTGTCTTGATTCCATCCACTAACCTGGACGTCTTTCTCTTTAGCTACTCCTGTGCGCAGTTCACGGCTCTTTCAGACTAGATATTCCATCAAATCACTTGCTTCTCTATAGAGTTGCCCACCTCCAGGTGGTGCCCCACTGTTAATCTCCAGATGACCAAGATCAGTTCCCCTGGAGAAAATGGCTGCTTTGGAAGGTGGACTCTGTGACATCATACCCTGCAGAGGTCCCTCCCCTCCCCAAACTCCAAAGTCAGTTGTAGTCCCAGCCACCACCTGGGGGTTGGCAACCCAAATTACAATTAGGGTTGCCAGCCTCCCGGTGGGGCCTGGGGATATCCCGCTTTTACAACTGATCTCCAGCTGATAGAGATCAGCTCCCCTGGAGAAAATGGCTGCTTTGGAGGGTGGACTCCATGGCATTGTACCATGCTGAGGCCCCTCCCCTCCCCAAACCCCGCCCTCTCCTGGCTCCACCCCCAAAGTCCCCAGGTATTTTCCAACCCGGACTTGGCAACCCTAATTACAATTGATCTCCAGACTACAGAGATTAGGTCCCTGGCGAAAATAGCTGCTTTGTAGGGTTGGACTCTATGCCACCATACGCTGTTGAGGTCCCTCCCTTCCCCCAGGCTACACCCCCAGAATCTCCAAACGGAGAGGGTCAAGCTAACAAATAAATTAATATTAAAAATAAAAATATTTATTGAGGTGTACACATAAATCAAACATAATGAGGTTAAAATAAACAGTCTAAATTTCAGACTCTTTAAGCTTGTTTCATTAGGAACTGATTGTTATACATATCAAATTGATGGATAAAACTTTTGACCTAGGGACCATATGCGTTTCAGCCCCTATGGGCCTTCCGCAGTGGTCAGTATTCCTTATTACACAATGACACATATCCACTTGACTATTACCCTTTATGGAAGTGACACACATCCTGACGAATGGGACATTTGGTACCAGAATAAATTGGAGAATTTGCACAGCTACCACAGGCCCATTATACAATTAGCAGCTGCATAGGATTTAAGAAAGCATTTTTTTGCTGGGAATCGGTTCAAAAGCAAGAAGTAAAGAAGTCACCCTGGATGTACACAAGCACTTGAGTATACCTCAAAAGGCTTAGACTTGGCCTGCAAAGAAATAAATTGCATTCAGGAAAATAAAATCTGAGAAGAAAAATAAATTTCTAAATATGAGGGAGGGACCAATTGTGTGGTTTTCGTCATACCGTTGGGACACTGTATGAGTGCAGAATTCAAATAAAATCTGGGAGAACTGTGGCATGTGAGGTTATGGCTTTCCGCTAATCTGGAAGTCAGTAACACTCTTTGTTATCAGCTTCATTGGCAATGAGTGGCTCTTCTAAAGTTTAAAAGAAACCCGGTAGCCTTGAAAAACAGTACATTTGATTCATTTGTGCCTTTTTATTAGTAAAATAAAAAAGTCTGTGAAATTCAGAGCTTTTAATGGGCCTCTCAGTTTATACTGGTTTTTGGGAGGTAATTATTTTAAGAACAATTGCTCAAGATTTTACCCGAGGCAAGCCTTATAAATGGAAAACTGAGCACACAGTACCATATTGTGAAATACCTCAGTGGTAGAAAGCTTTAAAATCTCTTGCTTTTGTGGAATTCCTGTGGCTTGATTCTTATTACTGGTGCTAGAAGGGAATGTAAGGCAATCTCTGCACAGAAACAAACACCATTAAACAGGAGTAAATATTAAATGCAGTCATCAGAAAGTGCAATGAAATCCAAGTAATAACAAAATAATAATTTGATTCAAGGTATAGCATTCTTTCTCTCTATTGTTTAAAGACATTTACGTTTGTTTATTTGGTACATACTATATAGCTTAACAAGAAATTCTGTCTATAAACCTTACAAAGAAAAATAAGCTGCCATTTTAGCTAATTTAAATGGAGTAGAACCTGGAGGGTCCACAGTAAAACTTCATGCTCCTCTGCTGTAAACATGTACATGGAGCAATGGAGATATCCCAAGTCTGAAAGCTGGCCAAGGCAGGATACTGACCATTGATTATATTTCCAGCTATCATTTGTTTATAAAATGGCAACCTGTGTGGAACAAATTGATGTAAACAGCAGTAAAATCTGCCAAATCAGCAGTAAAATGTGCCAAATTTCTATGTCTGGCTAAAGACATGCTGAAATAGCCATACCCCTGTGCAGTGGCCATCCACTTTGTCCACCAGTGTCCTCCACTCATCATGCATTCTTTTCTTTATGCCCTAAGATCCATTCTGCACCTCCACCTGCACACCCTCTAGCATTAGTCTTCCACCAGGGAGTGAAGACTTTTTTGTTTTGTTTGGTGTACCCCCAGTAACACTTACTGGTGTTCCTTTCGGGTTGTGTGAGTTTGTACTTGTGACACCTTGGTGGCCATCCTGGTAGTAACCAATATTGCCAAGGGCTTCAGCTCTCCATTGGAGTCTTTATGGGGGAAGGGGAGGAGACTTTAAAAAGGTAAAATGTGATGGGGGATGAGAGATAAAACTATACATGGAATGAGCAGGAAAGGTAAAGAAGTAATGCTAACATTAGGGGATACAAACAAAAAGGGGTGGTTGAGGGAGGGTAGAGGGCAGAGGATGGTGGGGAGAAACAGAAAAAACTAGGTTGGTAGAAGGGATTGAGACTCTTGTGGACTGAATATTGAAAACTGCCGTAAAGAATTTCAATCCACAATCTAGAGTACAAGATTAACTGCACTAGGCCAAAATGCTTCTTGGTTTTGTAACGTCTTGCTTTGGTTAACTGAGGAAGTGCGTTTTGTTGGTCTTAAAGGTGCCACTGGACTCAAACTTTGTTCTGCTGCTTCAGACCAACACATGGCTACCCCACCCATGGGCGTCAACTACGGGGGGGCTTGAGGGCTCGAGCCCCCCCCCCGAAATTTCCCAGGGGGGGCTCAGCCACCCCCGGCAAAATGAACGCCCGCCGGTGGCCAGTCAGCCGGCCGTCGCCGCCTCTCCTTCCCCCCCACCCCCGGCCTGCCCTCCTGCCTCCCTGGGGCGGGGCGGGGCGGGGGGGGGAAGAGAGGCGGTGACGGCCAGCTGACCGGCGGGCGTTCATTTTGCCGGGGGTGGCTGAGCCCCCCCGGGAAATGCGAGGCGGAGTGGGAGCTGGGGGCCCGCAAGGGCGACGCGCCGGCCCCTGGCTGCAGGCAGCAGCGATTCTACGCCACAGGAGGTGAGCGGGGAGAGGGAGGGAGGGAGGGGGGCGGGGAGTGCGGCGGGCGGGCGGGCACGGCCCGGGGGAGGGAAGCAGCGGCGGCGGCTCCCTGGGGCGGGGGGGGAAAGTGGCGAGGACATGATCCCGAGCATGCGCGCGCGCGGCAGAGCCCCCGCCCCCCCCCCGGGGATTGAAGAAGTCTACGCCCTTGACCCCACCTGGATCTTGCTTTGGTCCTATCTCTTTAGACACAACATCCACAATGCCCCAGTGAAGTCAATGGACCTAACTGTCTGAATAAAACTCAGGTTTTAATGTAATCTACAAATAATTATGAGTTGCTGCTTCTTACTATCCATACCATCTAGGACTTCAAAATGGGACACATTTCTTTATTTCTTTTTAAATACAGAAGAGCTGATTGGTTGGTAGATATTTTGCTCTGCTGGGTCAGATATATTTATGAGAATAACTCCACGTAACACAATCTCCCTCATTTGGGGTAAAAGGTTGAATAACATTCATAGCACTCCAAGTCAAACTGCAAACATGGCAAACAGGAGAAATTTTCAATTTGTACAATTTAAAAGCAATATAAGGTCCCTCTAGATTAGTGCATGCATGGGGGGGGAAAAAATCTCTACCCAGCAGGAAAGCCCCCAATGGAAGGGGTAGAAGTCTTAAAATACATTTTTGCAATTTGCCACTCGTGCCCAAATAAAATTATGTATATTATACTGAATTGAGCTTTTTTATTTTGAAGACCATAAATACTATAATATGTTTTGCTTCTATAAGAAGTGGTGTCTTAATATATATTTATATCTGACAGAATTTAATAGAGTTGAAAAAATTATGTGTTTTTTAAAAAATCTGATGAAGGTTGGTTTCTCCACCTGCATGCACTTGCAAATAATGTCGGTGTTTGGGTGGTATGACCATGGTTTCTAAGAAAGCAGCAATTCTAACAACGCTTGCTGGAGAGTAAGCTTCACTGAATAAAATTGGAATCAATTCCAAGCAGGCCTGCTTAGGTTTGCTTTCTAAGCTGGAAAACTCTTCCACTGAAATTAGCAGGGCTACCCTTCAAGCAAATGCTTTCCTGGTCAAGATTCCTAAAAATTCAGTGGAGGCTGTCATTTCCCCCCTCTTCCTCTGGATTTGGCTGTTAATAATTGTATACTTGAATGGATATCTTGAAAAGTAAACAGAATAGGCTTGAGATGTTACAGAAACACATACAGTGATTTTCTGCAGCTGCAGCTTTCAAAATCATCTTATGTATTAAGCAAAAAAGGCACACATAAAATCTCAGAAAAACCTGGAAGTACTAACTATATAAAGAAAACAATTGTTTAAAGTTTTGCAATGCTCTTAGAACATTTTAAAGGGCCAGTTAAGGGTAGGCTGGCAAGAAGAGAGACCTATAACATTTTAAAAATAAGCCATATGTGGTCATATGGTACAGGGTTTTTAATAAGGTTTTGAAGTTCCTGTAAGCTACAGTTTCCAGTAGCATTTATAAAGAATGTCTAGCTTGTTAACAATCTATATGGGAAAGGGAAATAAACAAAAGATTCCATTGCCATAATTCAGGGAAAGTGACAAAATGAAAAAGAAATGACATTCTTCAAAGGAGGGTAACATTTTACAGATTAATGCTGAAATCATTACTAGACAAACTGGTGGTATTAACTGTTTCATTAACTTCAGATATGCCAATATGAAACATTATAAATAATTATAAACTCTTCTCTGAATGTTATATGTCTGCTCCCCTTAAAGTCAATCCTTTAAATTAAGACTACGGGAAGGTTTGTTTGGAATAAGATGTACGCAAAAGATCCCTTTCCTACATGTAGCAGAAATGTGAAATTGGGCAGAACTTTTGGTAAAAATATTGCACCTGATTTAGCTGTATCACCTCCCATTTTGATGCAGCTGACAGTTTCATATAGACACTGGCAGCCAAGCAAGTATGGGTAAAAGAGTAGAATGCCTCACATCTTCCTCCTATTCTTCAATGGTCAGACATAGTGTGGGATTTTTTTCACTGCTGAGATGATGCACCAAATTAAAATCAGAAGTCCCTTATACTTACCTAGTGTACATTCATTAAGTATGCCAGCGATCTTCCACCGGTAGAAGAGCCGCTTGAGTTAAAGGAAGGCTCTTTAGGCTGGTGGATGGGTTATGAGTTTGCAGAGAGGCCACTAATAATTGTTTGGTGGATATCGACCCATAAACGTGTGGACATGTTAATGCTTATTAGAGCCAGTTTGGTGCAGTGGTTAAGTGTGCAGACTCTAACCTGGGAGAACTGGGTTTGATTCCCCACTCCTCCACTTGCACCTGCGGGATGACCTTGGGCAAGCCGTAGTTCTGGCACAGCTGTTCTTGAAAAAGAGCAGTTTCTGTCAGAGCTCTCTCAGCCCCACCTACCTCACAGGGTGTCTGTTGTGGGGAGGGGAAGGGAAAGGAGTTTGTAAGCCGCTCTGAGACTCCCTTGGGGAGTGAGGGGCAGGATATAAATCCAATTTCTTCTTCACCTCTTCTCTTTTTATTTTGCTGTTGTCTTGAAAAATGTTGTGGCCTGGAAGGTGAAATGGGCAACTTGATTCAAACATTACTAACAGCACTAAGAAAATATTTGTCTTGTCTCATACATTGAGGTTTTTAAATGGACATTTTGATTCTGAAGTGTAAATCTAAAAACGTATAGATGTAAGTCATTTTTTAAAAGGAAAGTCATAACAGATTTGTTATTATATATAAATACAGTAATGTAGTTATACTGTTACACTCACCAAAGAGATGGGATTGGTTGTAGCTCGCTGCTCAGCATTTACTGAGTACCAAACCTGGATTTCTTGTTATGCAGTATATTGAAATGGTCCTCAGACTCACTTCTCCTAAACACAAATAGGAATGCAATCATTATCACACATGTTTTTTGGGGTTTGCAAAGTATTCTGCACTTCAGAATGCTATGCAAATTAACAAAAACTCACCATAGACAAATCTTAAGTCCTGGACACATTTTCTTGGAAGTTAAAGTGAGCATCTGAACCCACATTACTTATTTTACTCATAAACACATTTATAGCCCACCTTTCTCCATGGTTAAAGGCAGCTTACAATGTGTAACTAAAACTTCAAACCCCAATAAAACCCTAAATTCTCCCCCCAACCTAACAAAGCCTAATAAAACATAACAAAATGCAGTTAAGCTTTCTCCTGCCTCAGGCTATCGGTTCACCCAGCTCACTGTTGTCTCTTCTGGCTGGCAGTAGTGGCTCACTGGGGTCTTTGGTAGTGGTGAAAGCTGGCTCATTGGGGCAAATGAGGACCCAGACTTTTGGGGGGGGGGTCTGTTCACGGCCTGCTAGCTGAGGATTCTGGGGCTTGAGCCTAGACTAGAGCATTTGGCTCCTGAGTTATGTGCTTTTCCACAGCAGCTAGGGTTGCTAACTTCTACTTGGGAAATTCCTGAAAACTCTGGCTTGGGGCTGGAGCAGATGGAGTTTGGGCAGGGGAGGGAGCTCCACAGAGATATGACGCCAGAGAACCCACCCTCTGAAGCTGCTGTTTCCTCCAGGGGAACTGTGTAGTCTGGAGATCAATTGTAATTCTGGGAGATCTCCAGACCCCCTGGAAGTTTGCAACTCTACAATAGCAAAAACAACAACAACCCACTCCATAATCCTTCATGGGTGCATTTAATTCCCTGACTGAAATCCTAATAGCTTGATTTAAGGAACCCGCACTTTCACTATATCCAACCAAACAGCTTTCCCCCCATTGTCATCCTGCTTTATTCGCATTCAGTGACTGCAGTGGTTAAATGGATGGAGTCAGAAACGTAGTAAATGTAAAAACAGACATCTGGATGAAGAGGGCCCAGATGTCTCTGATCTTCATCACTCACTGAGTGCAGTTGGGCGCCAAATTTTTAGTTCATGCAAGGGCATTGTCACACCACATTCCTGAGGCAGATCTGTGAGGGCCCTGTGGAAATGGCAAGAAAGGGCAGGTATTGGCAGGTTGGAAACTACGGTCCTGAGAGCCTAGTGCTGTGCAGATCTTCCACCAGACAAATAGGATTTCTCCCTGTAAAGATCACTTCCCTTCTAACGTCACCTGTCTTCTCAGTGTTCAGGAAAGCCTGTGGTATTGAAAGTTGACCTAACATAACATGTATTACCTCTGATCGTACATCTGTCAGCTGGCCAATGCAGGATGGTGCTGTGAATCCCTAAGCCGATGATTTCAGTGTGGCTGGCTCTCAAGGAAGCCTGCTGCAAAGGATTGTAGCCAAAGTGCATTAGCTGTGAATTGGGAAGCCACCAGTGCAAATCAGCCCCAAGAAACCAAAAACCCACTTGTGGGAGAGGGTGGGGTATAAATAAATAAATAAACTTAACCCAAAGAAAACTTGAATTAAGAACTAAAAGGTTAGAGTAATAAGAATTAAATGGTCAAATAACTGGATGTCTCTACAAAAAAATATGGATATAAACAAATATACAAAAAAACAGTTAAGGCCCAAATAATAGCCTCAAATCAGAATAAAATCATATATAAATATCAAACATAAATTATGCTTGACCACTGAAGAAGGCCATTTGGCCGACATGCACATGGTCTATGTTTGATATTTATATATGATTTTATTCTGATTTGAAACTATTATTTGGGCCTATAACTGTTTTTAACCTTACTGTAATAAACACATGTGTTTTTTTGTAGAGACATCCAATTATTTGGTCCTTTAATTCCCATTTCTCTAACCTTTTGGTTCTTAATGCAAATTAGCCACAGCCACCATTCTCTTACCTTCTTTCAGCATCTTCAATAGGGAAGTGCTATTGTGGGGGCGGGGGGGGAAGAACCACGGCTCAGTGGCAGAACATGTGTTTGGTATGCTGAAGTTCTCCAGTTTAATCTCTGGCATCTCCAGGCAGCATGTGAAATTCTCTCTGCCTGAGACAATCAAGAATTGCTGCCCGTCAGAGTAGGCAATACTGGTTTTAATAGACCAGCGGCCTGATTCAGTACAAGGCAGCTTCATGTATAACACTGACCTTGCTTGCAGGGCTGTTGTAAGGATTATGGGCACAATGACTGTATGCACAAGACAACACTATTATGCTATGTAAGGGCTAACATTTTGTCAAAGGAGAACTGTCACATCAGTCTGCGTTTAGTCGCTCTCTAAAGACCCATGGCACAATGGCTGCTGCTAAAGCCAAGTAGGTTTGACCCTGTGTCCTGCCTAGATGGGGAAGACATACAAACTGCTATGAGCTCCTCTGAGGAAGAGTGCAGTTGAATAAATAAATACCACCCATGGACACTGTAGTTTAAAAGATCTTCTCCCATTGGTATTTTCATCTGCTTTCTGTGTTCCCCTGATTCATTTATTTTCCAACACACGAAGCTGCCTTAAACTGAACCAGACCTTCAGTTCATCATGGTCAGTGTTGTCTATTCAGAAAGACCGACACCTGGCTCTTCATAGTCTCATCACCTGATCCTTTCAACTGGAGATGCCGGGGACTGAACCTGGGACTTTCTGCATGCCAAGCAGATGCTGTACCACTGAGCCATGGCCCCTGTCCAGATTGTAACACACCCCTAAAACAACTGTTTGCCAAAGGAGCCTGGAAGGTTCACTGTTCAAGACAGAGCTGCCTCCCCACATAAAGCCATGGACATCCAGAACAACATGGCTTAAGACACAGGCCAACAAGGGTGAAAATATGCTATTCCTTTTTGCAAAAATTCTTTTTGCTGAATGCACAAGGATTTTGAGATCTAGGCAGTAATTTTCTCCACATGCAAAATGTTGAAGCCGTTCTGCATCATCTGGTTAGAGAGCCATGTTCTTTGCCAGCTAAGTAATTGCTATCAGCAGTCCCTGGGCATCTCAGCTCACGCGGAACACAGAAGATCAAAAATAACAGACAAAAAGAGAAACGGGTCAGAATAAAAATTTATCTTTTTGGGAATCAATTTTTAATATAGAGTAAAAGGACGAGATGGTTAGACAGCATCATCGATGCAACGGACATGAAATTAAGCAAACTCCAGAACACGCTGGAAGACAGGAGGGCCTGGCGTGATGTGGTCCATGGGTTTGCGAAGAGTCAGACTTACCTGTGCGACTGAACAACAACAACACAGTACTAGAAAGCAGCTGACTATTTTGCTCTTATGATTTGCTGCACAGAATTATTATTTAAGAAAGTCAGCAGCATTGCCCCAAAACCTTACAGCACTTTTCTATTGCTTTTGTCTCAAGTTCTGTTTTGCCACAACAACTCTGTGTAAGATAAGTTAGGCTGTATAAGATAAGTTAGGTGTTAGATAAGTTAGGTGAAAAGATCAATGAACTTCACAGCAGAATGAAGCACAACAGAGAATCCAGCACAGCCCAGTTTTAATTTTAGATCCCTATGGTACATGTAGCTTCTGGCCTCAGGTTTACTCATATTCAGTTTGGAATCACTTAGTTATAATGCAAGAATTGTCCCTAATTACTGTCCATGGTGATCCCATTTACAGGCAGTCTTCCTGATAATGTCTGAGCCAGACTAAGGAAAGAACTTGGCTGCAGGGGAACAGGATCCTGATCTGCCTGGACACACTGGTAGCACAGTAAACCTGGATGAGTAGGGAACAGCAAAAAGAGAGGAGTTGTCCCTGATGGAAACAGATGTGAACAACAATAAGTTAATGCAAATACAAATGACATTTTTAAAAAATCAACACCCCCCATGTACACCTCTGTTTTGCAAAAACACCTCTCCAGAATAGTGAAGGACTAGACTAGACTGCTCTTGTAGGGCTAATGTAGGGCTAATGTACACAAATTTCCTATCTGCTCAATCTGTAGGGTTTGCAAATCCCCAGCACCACATGCATCTGGGACCAGAACTACAGTCACACAGGCTTCCGAACAAAGGTTTTCTCTTGAGACCCGCACCCACCCACCCAAGACATTAAAGTAAACCACACTACTTGAGCCCACAGTAAACTCTGCCCCCCACCCCCCTCCAAGACAACGTACCTATCCAGTGCTTCTTTCACTGAAAGGAAGCAAACCCCAGGGAAGTTCCCCCCCTGGAACTTCTCGCGGCCAGGAAATAGGGAGCAAGAAAATGATCAACAGGAGAAGGAGAAACACCAACCCTCCACTTGTAAGAGGAGGGGGGACCCCCCCCCAAATCCTCAACTTCTAGGAGGAGGGGGAGAAGGGGGAGGAGGGACCCCCCCCCAAGAAACCCCCCCCCCAAGAAAACCCCACTACCTCTCCTGCCGCTTTGCCTGGTAGTAGTCCAGGCAGGTGGTTTCCTGCACGGTCAATTCAGAGTCAAGTCTGTGCCGCATCCTTCAGCTGAGATCCCTGAACACGTGTGCTCGCTGCTGGGTGTTGCCTGGGCGCAAAGGCGAGTTCCCCAGTGGTTCTGCTCCTGCACCGCCCTCTTTCGATTACCAATTCTCCCCCCCCCCTTCCAGGTGCACGCCACAGTGAATGCGGGACACCCCCGGGGAAGCCAGAGGGCGGCTTGTTCCTTAGGTGGACTCTCAGGAAGGGTTGCAACACTGCTCGGGGGGGAGGGAGGGGCACCGTGCGTTAAAAGTTCAATAGAAAGCGTTTGAAAGGGGGGGGGGGAGGAGAGAATAGCCGAGGCAATCCCCCCTGGTCGGGGACCTTTCGGTCCGGCCTTCTCCAGGAGGCAGCTGGCGGGGCACAGCAAGGATCTCTGGCTCTTTCTCTCGGTCTGTCCCACCCTCAACCCCGCCGGAGACTGCTGGAGCTGCAGGGGGAAAAATGTTGGCTCCTTTCCACTGAAAGAAAAGCTGAGCGAGAAACAGCACTGAGAGGCGTTTCAGCAGGCTCAGTTTCCAACAACCCGACTAAGTCCTCCTCCCACTCACTTTCTTATCCCCCCCCCCCCGGTCGTCTTCTTACCCTGGCGGCCCTCCCCCCTCTGGTTTCTGAATGACTCTTTCCAGGCTCGGTCGGTTTTGTTGTTGTCTTGTTTTCTAGGTGGCAAATTGCTAGGCCCAGCTGAAAACCACGATGCGTTTACCCTTTAGAGTTACAAGGCAGGGTTCTGCCCAGAGTCTCCCTTCCTATCATCAGTGCTGCAAAGAAGGGAAGAAGACTCAGGTGGTGGAAGTTTCCCTTCTACACCCATCTTCTCCAGTTCTGGAAGAGGAAACCATATTTTGAACCTTTTAAACTGTGTGTGTTGTTCCAGCTTATTTTTAAGGCTTTAAAAATGATTATCTCTTTATACGCTACTGCAAAATAACAGCATAAATGTCTAACTTCACATCTGCGTGTCTTTTACACTATGGCTCTGACTATCCTTGTGTAATCTGAGGTGACATTTTGGCACACGTACAATGAGCTCTTGTGAACTCCCTCTTTTAAAAAAGCTGAAGCTGCTTTTGCCTTTGATGTATCTTGGTTGAGCATGAATGTCTTGCAGTATCCAGAGGCAGTAGAGTTGTTGTGGCGTAGAGTTGTTGAGTGCGTGTACAGATTCCTTTGGTAGCTCCCTGAGCTAAGACAAAAATCTGTGAGTCAGAGGCTAAAAAACTGTGAGCTAGCTCACATTAACTCAGCTTAGAGGGAACATTGCTCTGGAGCCATCCTTCCTGAGCTAAGACAAAAATGGATGAGCCAGAGGCTAAAAAACTGAGCTAGCGCACACTAACTCAGCTTAGAGGGAACACTGGTCCCATCATATAAATGATGTAAATAAAACTTCTTGAACATATGAAGAGCTGCCTTCGACTGAATCAGGCTATTGGGCCATCATGGTCAGTAATGTCTCCTTGGACTGGCAGGAGCTCTCCAGGGTCTCTGGCTGTCTTTGACATCACCTACTCCCTGGTCTTTTAACTGGAAATGCCGGGATTGTTCCAGGGACCTTGTGCATGCCAATCAGATGCTCCACCACTGAACCATGGCCCCTCTTGCATACAAAATTGCCCATCCATAAAAATGCCCACACCAGGTTTTTGCAATGTGATCTTATTTCTGTAGGATGCATGAACAGAATTTTAGCTCCACTCTCCTGGGCCCTGCTGCATTATTTTTTTAGAAAGGAAACCAGCATTCTGACTCTTTGTCCCCATCCTAAACTACTAGCTTCTGGAACAAGGGTTGAAATTCCTGTTCTCAGTCCTTAAAGGAAGCAACTCTTTCTGTCTGGCCTGTCCCCGCTCTCTCTGTTGATGTTCTCCTTCCAGAAGCAGGAGAGATTTAAAGATGCAGGAACAGGGAAGGGGGAGATGGCAGAAGGAGCACCCCATGACTGAGGTGACCAAAATGTGCATGACAGGAAGAAAATAAGGCTGCACCCTTGGGTGGGAGAAAAAAGGAACAGTGTACAAGGTTGACAGTTTTATTAGATCTTCTGGATCCCTACATCTTTTGCTAAATGCTTCATCACAGAATCTTGTATGCACCACAATTGATAAAAGGATGCTGTGGCTCATGCAGCAACTTCATGTGGACCTTACAGCTCAGGTCCGCTGTGGCCATGGTGGCGAGCTGACTGAGCCATTTAACCTTGATAAAGGTTAGGCAGGGCTGCCTTTTGGCCCCGTTTTTGCTCAACTTATATATGAATGATCTTTCAACTTCCCTTAATGAGCTTTGTCATCCACCCCATTTGGCCAATTGCAACATTCCAGTTCTGCTTTGTGCTAGTGACACTGCTTTGCTCCCTTGAACAAGAGCTGGTCTGCAGAGATCATTAAAAAAATTTCTTGAAATATTGTATTAAGGAAGGCCTGAAAATAAACTACCAGAAAACTAAAGTAGTTGTTTTCTCCAAAAAAGGAATCCTTTAGTGTTCAGATGGACTCTGAATGGGGAAGAAATTCAGCAAGTGAAAGCGTTTTCATATTCGGGTATCCTTTTTGCATCTAATCTAAAATGGGGGCCACTGATAAGGAGAAAAGCAAGAACCTGTGCCAACAGTATATTAAAGTGTTCCATAGTTCCTGGAACTGTGTTCCAGATGCTGTTCAAGTCTGTAACCTAAAAGTAATTCCTAATATCCTTTACACAGTAGCCATAAGGTAGATGAAAACACTGACCATCTTCTTTTATATTTTCTGCGAAAATTATTAAACATTCCTCGCTGTGTGGCCAGTGTCCGTTCAGAACTGGGCCAACCTTCCCTTGAGGCGAGGGCTTGATTATAAGCATATAGACTGTTCATCAAGTCATACTTGAGCAGCAAGGGCCACCTGGCACTCCCGAAAGAAGACTCTTATAGGTCAGTGTGGTTTAAGACTGGTTTAGAGAAACTGTTGGCTCTCAGTATTAACCTGGACACTATCCAGGCCCTGGGCTTTCACGCAGCATTTGTTTTGGTGAGAAATAGTACAAAATCAATTGATCACCAAACCTCTGCCTTAAGAACATGCTGCACCAGTTCATCCCAGTTTTTTGGTATTCCACTTCCAAAATCACTTCTCTCCTACATCTGTCTGTTGACTTCCCGAAGCCTGTTGAGGGCCTTCATGTTGGCCAGAATAAATGCTCACTCCTCAGCAGTTATGAGGGGTAGGTTCATGCATTTACCTTATTCAGAAGTAATCTTCCCCTGTCCTTTAGGTAAGATTGACACAATAGTACATATCCTTCTGGAGTGTCCTTTGTATGCTAATCCCAGGAGGCTTTATCTTTGCAAACTTATTCTGATGTATATTCTGATGACCTAGTTACCTTTTTACCTGCTGACAGGGATCTAAAATCGTTGTGGGAGTCTGGTGTAGTGGTTAAGTGCACGGACTCTGATCTGGGAGAACCGGGTTTGATTCCCTGCTCCGCCGCTTGCACCTGCTGGATGACCTTGGGCAAGCCATAGCTCTGTCACAGCTGTTCTTGAAAAAAAAGAGCAGTTTCTGTCAGAGCTCTCTCAGCCCCACCTTCCTCACAGGGTGTCTGTTGTGGGGAGGGGAAGGGAAAGGAGTTTGTAAGCCACTCTGAGACTCCCTTGGGTAGTGAAGGGCAGGGTATAAATCCAATCTCCCCTTCTTCTTCTTCTCCAAAATAACTCTAGCAGTCACACATAAAAAACCTCATTTTTTCCCCCTATTGAGTGATAAGTGATTAACAACAGCTATTCACTGCTCAAGATCAATGTATCCAAGATCTGTTATTGGAAAAGGGATCTTGTTTAAAAATGTCTCTGGCTCCCACCTTGAACAAATGGATCCAATTGTTCAAAGTGGGAGCCAGAGAAGTTTCTATACAAGATCCCATGATGAAGCATTTAGCAAAACACGTAGGGATCTAGAAGATCTAATAAAATTCTCAACCTTGCCTCTTGTTCCTTTTTTGTCCTACCCACATGTGCGTGAACCAGTCATCAGTCTCAGAGGGGCAACACCATGTGACCTCTTGGTAACATTACTTTGCTATACCCCATTGCCAGACCCTGCCCACACAGCTCCCTTGTAGGTAGCAATGAGCTAAACATCCATTGCACTCTGAGATGCTCCTGGGCAGAGTTGGGCTGGTTCTCATATTACAAATAGTATCAAAGAGTATCAAATATTTTAGTAAATTCAGAAGTACACAGTAAATATTTTAGTGAATACAGAAACTGCTGATTCTAATGTTTTAAATAGGGTGAGGGAGTGGGGGAGCTGCAGATTTTGAATGTGTATGGAGCACCTTCAGGAGAAATTACTGGGTCTGTTTTTTTACATGTCACATGAATTAGGTGCTGCTTCCACCTGCTTTTTGATGCTCTTTGTCATGTCCAAAGCAGAACACGTGCACCGGGCAAAGGAGCATTGCCAGCTCTGTGTGTGTTGAACCAAACTGTACCTCTCTTTAAGAAAACGAGTACTGACCAAAGTCCAGCTGTGCATTCCAAAAGACAGCCGAGTCCCTCCAGCACAACACAGTGCACCCAAACACAAAGCAGACGTGTATATTCAATACAGGAGCACGGGAAGAAAGCTCACCTGAACTGCAATCTACCTGAAACATTCCTAATGAAATGCCACTGACTCCTCTAGGGCTACAGAATGCAATTTTAAGTTTTCCAGGGAAGACAAAAGGTTTGTCTTGAAGCTTGCCTGTACATCATCTTCAAAAACAAAACAAGGATGGGGCAAGACAAATGTGTTCTGCACATTTATAAAACCATTTTAAATACCAGGCTTATGTCTTACACCTCACACTAGGTGAAGGCGTGCTAGCAGTAATTCACCCTTACAAGTCTCTTGAAATCAACGAATTTAAAAGGCTATTATTCAACTTAGGCTGGCTTTACTAATCACCCAACTTTCCAAGCAATTTCTTTGCAGGTGTCTCTGTGGCGCAATCGGTTAGCGCGTTCGGCTGTTAACCGAAAGGTTGGTGGTTCGAGCCCACCCAGGGACGGGCAGGCTGTTTTCTTTTATTCTGCATTCCCCGTTACAGTTCTCCTTTGTCGTAGCTAGGCTGGGGCTGCCGGGGAAGGGGGATGGGCCTTCTGGAGCGGCTGACGTAGAAGAGGAACTGCGCCCGAGATAGCGAACCGCTGTGGCTGCGGCAGGCCGGCTGCGCTGTCAGGAGCGCTTTCAGTGGCTCCTTTGCAGCCACTCGCGCGCCGAAGGCGGAAAGAATGGAGAAGGGAGCTCGAGTGCCCTCCTCCCTCTCTCCCTCCCGCTCCCCCCCCCCCCCAGGCGGAGCAAGGCTCGATTACGCGGCTGGGCTCCCTTCCCGAGCCACCCTGGGCGCTGCAAGCCGCCGCCAGGGTTTGTTTTCCCCCAAGGCAGAGCGCCGAGGAAGGGGCCCACGGGGAGGGGGCGGCTTCGCTCCCTGGTCCCGCTTACTACGAAGTGTATTGTCACAACCCCGCCCGCCCGCTAGCTAGCTATTTTTCTTTCCCTTTCGCATCCCCCACCCACACTGCGCCGCCGCAGCGCTCCCCAAGCCTCGCAACATCGCGAGCAGCAGAAGGGACTGCAGCTCAGCCGAGCCTCTCTCCCTGCCTTGCAAGAAGCAGCTCCGCCAGGTTGACGGGCCGGGGTGGGGGTGGGAGGACTGGAGACTGCGCGGGGGGGGGGGGCACTATTGTCCGGAGTTTCCCTTGCCCCCCTCCCCTTTCTGTGGGTGCTTCAAACAAGACAAGGGGAGGGGGGGAGGCAGAACCCCCCTCCCTCTTAAAGGCACAGCGGCATTAACAATTATTGGCATATCTATCGATCCCCATGGGCAGCATCGCTCTCTGGCGTCCGAAGGCTTCTCCGGGCGATTGATTCTCATTACGGGGGCAGCAGCAACTAACCCGCCGCCGATGTCTACGGTGGCCGCCTTGTGCCATGGGACGCGATGACTTTATTGGGTGGAGGGAGGGTTTCGAGCGATCCGGGGCAAAGGGAGGGGGCACCAGAAGAGGTGCCAGGAACTCTTATATAACAGGCTCAAGAGGAGCCAAATTCAGTTTCAGCTTCATTTTCACACACACGCACACCAATTCCGGTTTTCTGCGAACTACATCCAGGTTGGCTTGAGATCTCCTCGGCTTCACTTTGAATAATAATAAAGCTGCAGTTCCTTTTCCAGGCCTGTATATTTATTTTTTCCTCTCCCTCTTCTTTTCTCCTGTGGCCAGAGGTTGTGGTCTGTTCTTGCGAAGAGGGTACTTTCCCCCCAGATCTGTTCACTGTGCCAAAAATGATGAGGAAATTACAACCTACCATCAACCCACTCTTGAGTCGATTTAAAATTGCGACCTTAAAGGGGAGGAGAAAAGTCCCACTTCGCTTCAGAACCAAGACCAGGATCTGGTCGAACCAAATGGTTCCACTCGTGGAAGCGTCAGCTGTTATTTCGCACAGAATTCTGCAACACTTTGGGCAATCTATCAGAGTTCACAATAAAAAGAAAACCCTGCTTTCATTTATAAACCCTCTCTTAACTCTTCCTTCCTGCTTGAATTTTTTTCCCCTTTAAAGAAACAACCCTTTTGAAAGGCTTACCTTGTTAGCTAAACTTTTTATGTAAAAATTGTGCTAAAACCTACTGGGGAGGGATTTCATAAGTCATGTTGAAATGTTGCCTCCACAAACATGTCCTGCTTTCTTTTTTTCTGGGTTTTCTTTTGATAAATTCATCTAACTAGTTTGGAAAAGAAAAGAAAGTGACTGGGGCTTATTCCCCTGCGCGCAAAATGAACCCAGGATTTGCTTAGGAAGTGGGGCAAAAGATGCTTTGCTCATAAAACCTATCCAAATAGAGAAATTTGATTTTAGTTTGGGTGTGTGTGTGTTTAACGTTGGGGTCTTTTGCAGGTGGACGGAAACGCCTGCGTATGAAAGAAACGTCTTGCAAACCATAATCTAGAGCTGTCAAAAACTCAGGGCACGATCTAGCCAAGGTTAAGCATTTTAAAGTCCTTTTGATTCAACTGAAAAAGATTCACCGGGCAATCTTAGGCAGAGCGACTCCGTTCTAAGCTCCCTAAAATCAATGGACTTAGACTGGAGTGATTCTGCACAGGATGCGTTACTAGACAGGTGGTTAGCCCTGCAATCCGAAGCAGAGCTGCCCTTCCGAAACGCATTGGTTTTAGAGGGCTTAGACTGGAGTCACTCTGCATAGGATTGCACTGATACTCTCCCCATGAAATCAAGAGCTCAGAGCTCAGTTTGGGTTGGATCGTACTCTCAGTTTTGTTGATCTGTATTACTTTGGTTGGTTACCAAAGAGTTGCATTATTTACCACAAATTCCTATACCGACTCCTGTGATACTTGCATGATAGATAAATAAGTGGTGGGAAACTATGAAGAGTCCTTTCCCACAAACAAATACTATTGGAGTTGATGGGAATGGACTTCAGTCTTATGTTTTCCAAGAAAGAGAGAGAGAAAGAGAGACTTTTCTTCTTCTTTTCCTGCAAATCACCAAAAACACTTGGCATCCGTGTCATACTTGCCTTCAGGACTGCAGACTCTCCACCACTGCCCCCCCCCCCCCGGTCTTATGCGGGAAAAGTGTTCAAGAGGCACCACCCAGGCTCCAGCACAAGTGAATTCCTTCTAAATCCCATCGACTTCAAGGAGACTCGGGGGGGTGGGGGGTTACTTGGCTCTGTTTAAGTCAGCTGGCTGACAGACCGGCGTGGCGTTCCTGTGTCTATCTCGTGTCTTCACAGATATTTAACCTGGGCTAAAATCATTTAAAAAGTAAAGGTATGAAGCGTGTGCCTGCGGAGATCCGGTTCCTCTAGTTCTCTGGTCTTCGATTCTCTTTCTGTAAGGGAGAAGGAAGAAGCCCTTTCTTGACGCGGTTCCATTCTGGCAGGCAAAATCGGATCCCCCTGGTCCCCGGAGGGCAACTCTAGGTAGGTTTTATATAAACCTGGTTAAAAAAAAACAAAAACCCGTGCAGGTGAAGCAGACGCCGCAGCCCGCCTGGCTTCGGAGCGGTGTTTGACGTGTGCGGCTCCTGGACGGTGGAGCATCGCCTTCATCTCTGCCTGTCCGAATCCTTGAGCAGCCGGCGGTGTCCTGGGGGTCCCCTGCTGCAGCCGAGGGCCACTCCCCGGGACACGGACTGCTGCCACCGGACCCCCACTCCCACCCCGACGGGGCTTCCCCCCTCCCTGCAGGCAGGAGCTCGACGGCCCCGGCTGGCAGCGGCAAGCGTGCCCGCCCGGAGTGGCAGGAGAGGGTGTCTGGGGGTGTGGTGCGATGCGCTGCCGCTCCTGCCGGCTTCGGCGCTTCCCCCCGCCCTGCCCGGGACCCCCTCTGGAGCGCGGCCGGCCCTGCTGCCTGGAGATAGGCGCCGTCCCCGAGGCGCAGCCCTGCGCCCGACCAGGAGGCTTCCGAGCTGGGCAGCAGGGGAGGCCGGCGTGGGTGGACAGAGCCAGCCCCCCCTTCCCCGTGCCCCGGGACCAGGCGGACTGGAAAGAGGCGGGCGGGCGCGGAGACTCCGGCGGCCTCGGCGAACCTTCGCTACCGTCCACGTGTGTTCGGATCCCCCGAGCCACCCGGTTCTCCCGCCGGCGGCTTCCCTTTCCAACTGGAGCCGGGCGGGCTCCCATTGGCGCGGGGGGGGGGGGCTGCCCGCAGCTGCGGAGCGAGCGAGCAAGCGAGAGAGACCGGGGGGGGGGGTTGCTACAGAAGTCGGCGGGTGGGGGGAACCAAGGGCATCTGGAGCAGCGCCTCCTCGGCGTGTGACCCTGCCCTGTGGCCCCCATCAGCCCCGGAAAGGGGGTCATCTTCGCGGGGCCAGCAACACCAACCTAGGCGGATGGCCTGCCTCCCACCCCTCTGCAACTGGGGGGGGGGTCTCCTCTTCCGCAGCGAGGGGAGCGGGCTTGGATTACAGGGCTGCAAAAAACCCAGCCCCAAAGAGAGAGCCCCCGTCCCCCTGGCTGGCCCTCGCTCATCAGGGCGCTGTCGTCGTCGTCTCCGCGCGTCTCGAAAAAGACCCGCAGGTTTCCACGCCGAACAAAGAGACCGCCAAGCCTTCCCTGCCAGCAGCGCCGGGATCCCGCTCGCCCCGGCCGGCCAGGTTGCCTGTGGGTCGGCCGGCCTGCTCTGTCCGGACTGACGGGCTTGAGCGGCTCCAGCGCTAAGAGAGGGGGGGGGGAGCGGGGGACAGGGACCGCTCCCCCCCCCCCCCAAACTCACACACGCACTTCTCGAAATGCCCAGGTAGGAGAGGAAGAGCGGGTTTAGAGGCCCAAGAATGCCCGAGAAGGGCTGCAACATGATGAGCAGCAGCCTTGCCAGCGCCAGGGGACAGCCGGCAGGGAAGCGGCGGGGCCTGAAGAGCTGGCCATTCATAGCTCCAGGTGGAGCAGAGAGCAACCTGAAAGGGGGGAGGGGAGAGCGCGAGTTCAAGCCCCCAAGAGAGCAAATTGTTACATAACATTGATGTGAAAAATGCATGGCCGCAAGTTCTGGAAGGCAATAAAACAGCTGTCTTGAAAGGGGGCGGGCAAGAGCCCGCCTGGATCTCTTAATCCTTGCCAAGTGCGTCTCTGGAACGTCGTGAATTCTGGAAGGAGACAGCTCCGTTAACACGAGGCCCGGCCGCCCTTCCGCCCTTCGAAGGATCCTGCTGGCCTAAGGTGAACAGCTGCAAGAACCCCCCCCCCCCCAAACACACACACACACACAGCTTTTGATCTGGGCCTGCCAGTTAGGACAGCAAAACAGTCTGAGAATTCGGCAGGTCTGTAGCTTGTGGCTGTTTTGATTACTCACCAATTCCTATTAATCAGTTTGTTTCCACATTAAAACCATACATGTAAAATTCTGGAACGGAATTAGCACAAACAAAATTGCTATTTACTGGTGGAGATATATTGAAAGGTCTGTTTGGCTTCATCTACACAGAGTGCAACATCTTCAGCAGAAGCTCTGATCCACCATCTTCAGTTGACAGCCCAGTCTTTGGGCCAGCATGCCAGCCCAAGGTGGATCAGGCACTGGTGGAAAGAGCCTCTTCCAATTCCCCCCTTCTGCCCCAGAGACATGAGAAATAGCCTGAGGTTGAAATTAAGGCTAATTTTTGTTTCATCTCTCTGTTTCCAGCACTGAAAAATAGCTATTTGTCTGAGTGCAATTAAATAGGAAAAATCAAAAGTTTTAAAAGTGTAATTTAGAGAGTTTAGATAGCGGTGAGGACTCTTATTCTAGAATTTAAGGGCAGGCCAATAACATATGGGGTGTGTGTGATTTTTTTAAATAGAAACCATGCAAGGCTACTCAGTGGGGGCAGAGTCAACAAGCCCAGAAGTCCTATTGCTAAGACAGCCTTGATCAGAACAAATTCTTTCTTTCTTTTTGCTGGTTACTGTTTTACTTTCCTTGGATCCATGCCCTCTCTGAATGAACTTGGCAGAATGACTTACAGAAGGGAAGGAAATGCAAAGAGACCTGCAGGAGACAGAACAGTGTGTCTAGAGGCTGTATGAGGTAGGGTAGAAAGCAGGGCCTCTGTAATTCATTCAGTTACTGGTGCTGCCGTGGTGAAATTGTATGCAAGCCTTCTGGTGACTCAGAATTTATTTTTATACTTCTATTTTGTCTTCTCCATTCCATTATACCTTTCCATTCAGCCTTGCCTGATGAAGAGTTCTGTGCAACCTGGAAGTCTGCCTATTTTGCTGACATCTAACATGAGAACACATCCTCCCAGCTTGGAAGGAGGAAGTTTTCCCACAAGATGGGGGCGGGGGAGAAGAACCTTACAAAATGTACAAACTGTAAACATGGTCAAGAATACATTAAGGAACTATTGACTCCTTGGTCTTATAGGGCTATCTGACATCTTAAGCTTAAGCCACAAACAGTGCTTTGTACATGGAGAATAAACTTCATGATGTCATTCAGAGAACATGAGCTTGACTGGAGAGGAGGACTTGGCTTAGCAAGAGGGATGCTGGAAGTTTCTGCAGGGAAGGCCTGCCTGAAATCTGTAGAAACTCAAAAACTTCTGCCTTTTGAAACATTGCCATGTTTCCTGGGATGCAATTGTTACTGCATCCAAGGAATTAAAAAAAACAAACTCAGGGATGAAAGGCCTCTTCTGCTAATGTTATTTGTAAGAAGAGATACAAACAGCTTAGAAAATCATATTTATTTTAAAATTCTTTGGGGCAAATTGAACTTGCTTGGCATGCAGGCAAAGTGTAGAAAATATTTGATCCAAACTAGACTTACAGATGTGTAGATCAGAATAATGGAAAGCAATTTTACAAAATATTCTCCCCCATATTAACCTCCTATAAGGGGGGTTAATACATGCTCTAATAGCCACAGCCCATTTTTCAAGAATTAGTGTCAGTGAAATCAATGGTGTAAATGGTTTGAGGATCATAAGCTATGGTAAAGAAACTAAGCTGGAATATGGGAGGCTTTTTTGTTAGTTATTATCAGAGGCAGGGTGTTGAGCCCAGAGTCCATTACTTTAGGATCTTACTTGAAGACTTCTCGTGTCATTCGGCAGACAAGCTTGAATGCATACTCTGTATCCCGCCCCCCCCTTTTATGTCTTTATAAAGACTGATTTTTTTCAATAAAAGAAAATAAATTTCCACCCTTCCCCATCTCTGTGTGCAGTTTCTTTCTGTCCTTTTTACATATGCCTGAGCAGTTCGGCCTTGCCAAATATATGAAGCTCTACGGAGCAAGATTTATTCACATTTTATTGTGCTCTTTTACCCCACCCTCTCATCCATTACAGCCCTGCACAATACAGCCCTGCACAACTACAATTTAAAAAAAAACAAAAAAACACTACACCATAATATCAAAGCAATCAAAAAACCAGGAACAGACGCAATAAACAGCTAGAAATGCTCCACCCCACAGATTTACAGATAAATTAAACAGCACCATTTCATAGAGAGAGGAAAAGCTCTCTGGAAGAGAAAACAGAAAATGGTGAAGATGACATTGTAAAATCAGCAGGGAGCGAGCAGGGCAAACTTTCCTGAGAGAGGGAATTCCACGGTGAACCCACCATACTTCAGATGGTGGAGCATGTGTGGAAAAAATAATATCAGCATTCAAGCAGGTTCTAGGAAGCTCACCTTAAATAAGAAGAGGCCTTTGGCATTCTCTTGTTCCACATACACCCCTCCAGGATATTTACAGTGGCATCCTAAACAGGTCTATTCGTTGGGGGCTTACTCATGAGAAAGTGTTCTTAGCATTACACTTTTTTTTTTGCTTCTTGGCAATGTTATTTTCAGTCCAGTTGGAATGCAAGAAATGCTTTTGCTCAGTCAATCTGTCTAGTCCAGTCCCCTCTGTTCTACAGTGGCCAGCCAGGTGCTGATGTTTGCAAACAGGGCATGGATTGAAGCAGCCATTCCTTATGCCTATTTTATTTATGTTCTTATTTTACCAAATGTATATTCTGCTTTTCTGCCTTCACAAGGGCCACAAAGGCCAGCTAACAAATTAAAACATATTTGATCACATTTCAAAGCCATTGAAAACAACCGGACAAAAAGGACAAAACATCAATAACACAATTAAAATCAGACTTGGTGAAAGGTATGCTGTTGATGAGTATTGTATATAAGCACTTATTTTATTTACTCAGGCCATTTCTCCAGAGGTTTGATTTTCACTGTCATACCTGACAACTGCTGATCGGCCGGTCTCCCATGGTAAACAAGGCCAGCAAGGAAACATTTTCTGTAATCAGTAATAATTAAATGCACTGACAATGCAGTCCACAGAACATCAAACACAAGCAGTAGATTGCAAGTGGTTTTAATCCAACTGAGTAAACGGAAGGAAAGAAATACTGATAACTCACTTGAAATATGGTGGCTAACTTTCTGTCATAGCTGCAAATATACTGGTAACTGACATCCACCCAGCCAAAAAATTAAAACAGAAATAAATAAATCATCTCCATACATTTGCAGATGTGGTTCTCTTGCCTGGTATATTGCATTTCACACACATTTGTGGATTCTGATTTGGACCAAACTCTAGGCTAAAAGATTACCTAGAAAGCCTAGCCAGTTGTTTCCTTCTGCTTCTTTTAGGTTTTCCATGCAAGAAGTTGTATCTGGAGCCTCACTATAGAGACGTACACTTGAAGAATGATACAGCTGGGCTTGCAAATGCGAAATATAAATGTTTTTATCCTGCCCCCCCTCACATGTGTAATTCAAATGATATTATTTTATCCTGTGGTTGTACTCTTTATAACTCTCATGCACTAGGGATTTGGGACAGTGTGTTCTTCTAATTTCTGTTGCTAGAATGAACAGAGGCAAAGTAGTTAAGTCAACATTATTGTTTGTGATCTTGCAGAAAATAGGATAATTAGGAAGGTGATTTGGGAAGAAGATAAGTTCTACAGCAGTAAGTTTTATTAATAAGGCAACCAGTAGTTCAGTTTCCAAAAGCAAAGGCATCTGTGGAAGCGATATATCAGCTGGACGTTGAATAGCAACCTTTAGAAAACTATTGGTGCCTGCTGGGCTGCTTTTGGAAAACTGTAATGGGAGAATTCGTAAGAGTCTTGGGATTGCAAGTTCAAAAGGCTGATGTATGTTCATAACTCTTAAAAAATGACTACAGCTTGCTCAAGTGAGAGCTATCACAATCAGAGGGCAAGTCATACGACTTGTACACAACTTGTCTGCCATCAAGTAGCAATAGAAGCTGAAATACAATTCCCCCCCCCACATATGTAAAAAGTATAGATAATTGGTTCTCTGTCCCTTCACCTCTTTTCTAAGGTATGAGCCATTCTATGAATGAACTGGATACTCCAAAGAAAATCCAGGCTTTAAAAGAAATTAACTGAAGATTGTTTTGAAGGAAATCTATGAAGACTTTCTTGGTGCTGGTTCAGCTTATCACCTGTGCTACCCACAGTGACACAGACTGCTACTCTACTTATAAATAGAGCTTTGCATGTGCATGCACACACTCACTGTGCCCCAAATTCAGTTGGTGTCTTACTTGCTGAGAGTTTTTTAAATGGTTTGTGATGAGTTCCGGCCTATAAATGTAGCAAATCAAACAAACCAATAGCCAGGGGCTCTGAGGAAGGTGGCAGCCATTTTAACAAGCTGGTAGCATCAGAGGTAGGTTTCTGTCTGAGTCACTAAACTCAGCTTCTCTGCTTACTCAGTAAATCACGTATCTAATTGAGAACTTCAGCACCCCAGTGTAGCAATGGAAATCAAGGAGCATTCAGTCGATTATAACAGCACCCTGACTGAGTTTCACCTGGATCTGAGTTTCAGACTCTTCTTAATTCCAAATGGACTAAGAGCATGGTGTATAATTTTGAGAATAATTCAATGGTTCTTCTCTTACCAGTTCTCTTACCCTGCTCTTTCACATAAATAAATGTTTTATCCAGCTCTACATTCTCCAGTGCTGGGAGGTCCCCTGCTTTCTTAAACTAATCATCTAATCCTGCCTGCTTCTCCCTTATAAATAGAACTCCCTCCTAGATCACCTACATGGTGATATAGAGCTTCCTTAATGCACTAGCCCCAAGCTTGCATCTTCTTGAAGACTTTGGCTTAACTCTTTAGGGTTCATCTCCAATTTTAAGGATGTGAAAATGTATGTATGGGCTTGCATTCATTCTTTGCCTTTTTCTCTTTTCTTCTGATTTTTGTTCACCCACCTCACTTGACTCAGTCTTTAAATTTAGTTTATGAATTCTGGTGTCAGTTAGAAATTATCCTCAGAGCTAGATGGCCTTCAGAGTTTTTAAAGAACCCAAATGTGAAATGAGTGGACTTTTCAGCAAAAATATGAAATAACTGAAGTCTGTTTCGGAAACAGACAGTGTTTCCTTACCTGAGGCTTGGAAGGTGGTCAATGTTATTATGTGTATTTTTCAAATGATCTAAAGAAGGGAGTATCCAGAATATTACAAGCCTCTGAAACTTCTGTTCCAGATATATCAATTTAAAAATGTTAAAAATGGAATTGTTTAGGACTAGAAAGATAAGCCTTCTATGGATGAAACAATGATTTCTGAAAGGGAACCCCTACCTCTTAAAAAGGACTATCAACAAACATCATACACCTGGGCTTCCAAAAACAGTGTTTTGTTTGACAAAATCTATTCCTTAACTAAATAAACTGGATAAGAGGGTAAAAGGACAGGTCGACCAAGTAACCGGAAGCAGAGATCAGGAATTACAGGACAATTTTCACAGCAGCTGGAAATATGCAATGGGGTCTCTCAGGGATATGAATTTGGAGTGCGACTATTAACATTAATAAATGAAATGGAGCCAGATGTGAGTGGTGAGATATCCAAGTTTGTGAATGATATCAATTTATTCAGGATAGTAAAATCCATAGCAGAGTGTGCAAATTCCCAAAAGGATCACTTCCAACTGGATGACGGGCAACAAAATGGCAAAACAGATTAAATATGTGCAAAGTGTGCCCATGTAAGTGCCAGCATGGTACAGTGGTTAGAATGTCAGACTAGGACCTGGAGCATCCCGGTTCAAATGCCCACCCTGGCATGGAAGCTTGCTGGGGGACCTTGGGCCGGTTATATACCCGTAGTGTAACCTGTCTCACAGGATTATTATGCGAATAAAATGGAGACACTTTGGGTACCCACTGGGAAGAAAGGTGGAGCATAAATGGAATTTAAAAATCAAGCAATACTGTTGGAACCAGAAATCCTAAAATCACATATTTTCTGAATTCCCAGTGATTAAAAAAAAGAAAAAAAAAAGACTGAGGTCATAATAGACAGCTCTGAAACAATCTCTGTTGGACAAAATCAAACTCTTGGAAGATAACTTCCAGAAATACGGTCAGAAGAAAACGTACACGCATCTACTACTAGAAAGGATAATAGACAGCTCAATTCAATGAGAAGCAGAATGGAAAAAGGCAATTTCTGTGTGGGAAATTGTTAAAAAACAGATTGAAAATAAAACTGCCAGTATCATTACATTATGTTACTGCCACATTTGAAATCTGTGGTTCTGGTAATTCATGAATGAGACCACAGCATTTGAGCAAGTGGAGGAAAGAACAATCAGCATGACCTAGAGTTTGGAGCACCTTTTCTATAAGGAAACATTCAAATATTCACAGCTTTTTAGTACCATACATCAGTTCCTCTACATTGTGTTCCCAATAGTGTTCTGCAGTGAACAGGAAAAACCTTGTGGCACCTTAAACACACACACACACAATTTTATTCTTGCATAAGCTTTCATGGACTACAGCCCACTTCTTCAAGTGTGGCAAACACTGGTACCCTGGGAAACGGAAAAGTGAGCCAACTTCTATAATAGAACAAATGTTGAGTCCAGTGGTACCTTTGAGACCAACAAAAGTCAATTCAAGAGATGAGCTTTTGTATGCACGCACACTTCCTTAGATACACTGAAATGGAAGTTAACTGCTTAAGACCAGCATGAATCCAGCTTCCATAATGTCCATGCAAACCATCCAAGAATTACAACATTACTTCCCTTTCAAGTAGGTTCTGCTTTACTGTTGTTGATTTTTCTTATTCTCTAACTCCTCTTTCACACCCAAACTACAGCTCAGCACTGTTTACAACATAGTGTAATGCCTTTCCACACAAAGCTATTTGCTTATGCATTGGTCACATGCAATTGTGGGCCAGCACATGGGCAAAGAATAGGGCGTAATGGGGGGCAGGGACTACAAAAATAGGCATCATGTCATGGGTGTGATGTTATGGCATCATGCAGTGTTTTAGGGATGTCCCAAATGTCAATGGTAGAACCCCCAGACATTTGGGACATTTCTAGAGTGTTGCATGACGCTGGGTTTCCCTCCTGTTTTTGCTTCCATTGCTCCATCGAGCAGCCCTGCAAGCCCAGGGGCCAGAGAAGACAGGAGGTTGCCTACCATAGAGGGCAATCAGGCCTCCTTAGCATTCAGCCTTCTTGATCCTGTGTCCCCTGCATGGAGCTTCTTCATAAGCAGGGTGGGTTGATTTAGATCACAGCAATTAAACTCATCAAAGAAAAATATCTCTTTTTAATCATTTATTTTCTGCCTTATAAGATAGGCCACTTTATTTTGCCTTGTTAAAGAAAGGGGGAAGATCGCTAAAGCTGAGAGATATGGTTTGGTTAAGGCCAAGTAGTAAGTTAAGGGCTGAGCGGAGGGCCTAACTAGATGATACATTTCCCCCTAGGTATGTTGCAGGGCCAGTTGACAAACATGGTTCAGGAGTTCTGTGTTTTGCGGGTTCCTGCAGACCAGGTTCAGATTAGGACTGCAACACATGAGGAGATGGGTTAAAGCCTCCTCCTGTACCATTTTCCCAAGGAGAAATGGCCCTGGGGAAGTCACAGTTTGTCCCAATTCAACATGTAGCCCATCACTTACACACTCAGTTTCCCCAAAGGAACAAATAACTCCTCAAGATCACTTCAGGCTGGAAAAACGGTGTGTTGGGGGAAGGCTTATGTATCATTTCTCTGTGTACTGTGGTCCTCCTGATCTGAAATGGGTCTGCTTGAAGCACAGAATTCCCAGCTCATGTCTGCCAGCTGGACCTGGAGGCATTCACAGAAAACATAGATTGTCAAATTAGGCCCTGAAATTTAAATCAGGGACCAGAAGATGCAGTCTCCTGTTAGAAAATCTCAGCTTGCAGTTGCTGGGAAAGACTTCTCTGTCCAGAACTTTCCCCTCTTCTAGTCAGAAAAGACAATAACTGAGCTAGAGGGACCACTAGACTAGGCAGATCTGATCCAGAACACCTGCTTATGATTCCTGGGCATGCAGTATCAAAAACATGAGAAGTAAACAAAGCTGACGGAGTAAATGGAGGTGCTGGGCATGGGGAGGAGAAGAGTTATCACAGTGCAAGGTACGGGGGGGGGGGGGAATTTTAGCTACTTAGATTCAGAATCTATTAGAATAAAGGTTACTGTTTAAATGGATGGTAATATACTATTCCTATTTTAACAAAGTTTTTCAAAGATGTACAATTGCTCAAAAATAAAATAGAAATCAAAACAGAAAGATGACAGTAACTGGCTTAATAGGAAGCTCGTAATATGTCAAATGGCAGCAGTTTGTGAAATGGCTAGGACGAGGTACACAAAGCCCTTTGAAAGGCGGCCATATGAATGTCAAGGGTTAATATGATCATAAGTAAACAATAACAAACACTGTCTTGGAAATCAGATGATTTATTCCATTTATATGTCATGAATAAGTAACTGAGTTGATGAATATGGAAATGAAGCCCAGATGAGTTTCACATCCCTCTGAGACGCGGGTCAATCATCAAGCCAGGTAGGACATTTAACTCACCTCTTAGCCGCCAAGACACAAAATGTCATGACACCCATCCTTACACCAGGCTCATGTATCCCATAACCAATGTTGAGAGCTTGTGGGTTAGCCAGTCAGACAGGCCATTCTTGTCTTAGCCGCTTTCTAAGCCACCTTGGTTGCAAACCAAGTGACACCTTTCATTTCCGGTTTTCTTATTAGTTTTCCTGGCCTTCTCGTTCATTCTTTTCCTCCACCCACCCCCTCCAGTTTTTCTGGTGAGGTCAGGTGATTGAGGCATCCCCTGCTGTTCCTGCCCGTTTTCTCTGCCTGTGAATTAGCTCTTGTGGAGGCAGCATTTCCTCTCAGTGACTGACAAGAGGTGCTGTATCTGACAAGATGGATTCATTCCCTCTTTCCCAATCCCTCCCTCCTTCCTTCTCTTTCTTTCTCCGCCTGAATCTCTCTACCTCTCTTTTGTTTTTAATTGCTGTGGTTCTCTCTCTCTCTCTCTCCTTCTTTTCTCCTTATAATCTCCCTTCATTTCTATTTTTCTTCCCTCTTTCTATTATCTCTCCTGTCCTCTTTTGTATTCTTACATTCCCAGCAGGGCTCATGCATACAAATTGACCCCCTCCCAGCCAGTAATGTGACCAGAGCTCTTTGTGGCTCCTGCAATCTCTATGGTAACTGTCAGGGGGGTGGGGGTGTTTCAAGAGTGGCAGTAGATCTAGCACTTAGGCCCGGATATTGTTGTTCTTGCGAACAGTGCTGAGTGTCCATATGGAAGGGTCACCTGACTGCTCTTTAAAAACAACTGTTTTGTTTTCACTATTCATGTAAAATAGCTTCAGCTCTAAAGGTAACACCCCATGACATAAGCGCACAAGTGTTTGGGGAAGGTTTTCTCAAATATCTGACAGAAGGAGGGTTGCCTTCAGAACTATGCTTTCCAGGGCAGCACTTATAAAAATCGTTATATCGAATAGTGCTGTCCATCTATTGACACTTACTATGGAGACGACGGCTGTGCAAGAAAAATGAGGTGTTGTATCTGTGTTTTGGTGATAAGTAGCAACCTGGACCTATCTCAGTGAAGCAGTTTTCCATCAAAATTATGAGGAGAGTCATAAGTTTAAAAATGCACACCTTCTGTGTTGGCACTTGAATCTGGGCCACTTTATTTGTTGCAAGTGGTGCTGCTTTCAGATAATCATATCACTGACAAAACAAAAAAAATGTGGACTGCTAAACATCCCCACCCCACTTCTTTCTAGTAAGCTGAGTTGCGTGACTCGCAAACAATATCCAACTGGGGCCTGTGACAAACACATGACTGTATGGTGGAAGATACTCCACAAAGATACAGTTGAATGATGTAGAACATATGGGACAAGCATGGGGAAGAAAATAGGTACATTTTACTCAGTTTACTGGGGCCCAGCCTAGGCTGCAAGCCTCTTGTCAAGGTATTGTGATCTGACCTACTTGGAAGTAAGTCCTATATTAGTCAATGGTGCTTACTCTCAGGAAAATGTCTTTAAGATTGTAGGCACAGTCTATTTATGTCTTTTTGGAAACAAAACAGACATTTTAATTTCATAACTTGAGATGGTAGGTATGGGATGGCTAGGGTTGCCAACCTCCCGGTGGTGGCTGGAGATCTCCTGGGATTACAACTGATCTCCAGGAGACAAATATCAGCTCCCCTGGAGAAAATGGCTGCTTTGGAAGGTGGTGTTTATGGCCTTATACCCTGCTGAAGTCCTTCCTCTCCTCAAACCCCACCCTCTCAAGGCTCCACCTCAAAATCTCCAGGAATTTCCCAACCCAAAACTGGCAACCTGAGGGATGATGTGTGTGCAGAGGCCTAATTGACTCTTGTCCTGGGCCTACAAAAAATATGGTTTGGAAGGCCTTGTATAGGTACAGTATTCCCCTGCCCAGTTTTGCTGATCCCCAAGGTCTCTTAGACAAATTCATTTACCCCAAGCAGCCCTGAACCACCCTGACCTGGCCTATTCACAACCAGGGTGGGGCCCAGAGATTTCCTGGAATTACAGCTGATTTCCAGACCACAGACATCAGTTCATCTGGAGAAAACTGCTGCTTTGGAAGGTGGACTCTATGGCATTATACTCCATTGAGGTCCCTCTTCTCCCAGGGTCCACCCACAACATCTCCAGAAATTTTCTAACCTGGAGATGGCAACCTTATCTCATTCTTCTAGTACATCTAGGACTCTAATTCATATGAACAATTATTTGTGTGCAGCCACTGTGCAGATGGTAAACTAGAGTTGTGTAGCAAGAGCCAGGATCAAACCCTCATTCTACCTGCCATGAAGCTCAGTCGGTGGCTTTGGGCAGGGCTATTTTTGTGCAGGAACGCACAGGAATGGAGTTCCGGCTGGCTTCTGAGTTGGCCACGCCTACAGCCTCCCCCCCTCGGGTTCCCCAGGCACCTCGCAAGCCATGGGGCACCTGGGGAAGCCAAGCTGATCCAGGGAGGGAAGGCAGTTTAAACTGCCTCCCTTCCTTGGGTTCCCCAGGCCTGGGGAAGCTGATCCAAAAACTGCCTTCCTTCCCTTGGGTTCCCCATGTGCCCTAAAAGCCCTGGAGCACCTGGGGAAGCTGATCCTGGGAGAGAGCTGCACTGTCAGGGGTGTGGCCTAATATGCTAATGAGTTTCTGCTGTTGTGTGGCCTATTATGCTAATAAGTTCCTGCTGGGCTTTTTCTACAAAAAAAGCCCTGGCTTTGGGCCACTTCTGATCCCTTGACCTAAAGTGCCATTCTAAGCAGAACACCCTTTTAAGTTCATTCAAGTTCAGAAGGGTCTTAAAGGGGCCACCGGGGCTCAAACTTTGTTCTAAGGCTGAACAGCTGGTCTATCTCACTGAGCTGTTGTGAGGATTAAAGGGGAAGGGGGAGATCATGCATACTGCCGTAAACTGCTTGCAAGAAGGGAAGGACAGAAATCTAATAAATACAATTATCCCTCATTAATTAGTGCAGAGAACAAGGCGGTGACCTTGAGAGTGTTTCAGTTAGATTTAATCTGAACATTCATTTTCGAATACTCAGACTAAAATTATCCCAGTGCGACCCAATGAAAATTGCTGGAGTTGTGCTTTGCTTCAAATTTATTTATTTAAAATATGTCTAAATGGTCACATTTCTTGAACAATTACCCTTTTCCTCTCCAAAAACGGGGTGGGGGTGGGGACAGATAGCAGCAGCAGCCTAGTAATTTACGATTCACTCTAAGTGGGTGGATCAGGGCCATTCTGTGTGACATGATTTTAGTCAAATGTTTTATACATTAACTAGGGAGAAATTCTACAATATCTTTCTTTTGTATGTTTGCTTTATTCATCCCAGGTTGGCTCTTACACATTAATACCAGATATCACGGTAAGAAACATAATATTTATTAGGCAATTAAATTTTATAGCTTCCACCACTGAAAGGGGGGGGGGGAAATCTATTAGCAAATCCACAAAATCATTCACTGCCCTGTCAAATACCACAAACCACATGGCAGTCAGCATTTTGTGGTTTTATCCTGCTTTTTAATTAAGGATGTTAATAGACACCAGTAAAACTGAAATTGTCAATAGCAGACAGCATTGCCCTTATTCACAATGTACCTCTGGCAGGAGAGTTGGTGGTGAAAGGGTTAACCTTGTGGGCATTTAAGTGGTCATAATTAACAGTCTATTAACATGAATAGGGGAAGTTCTCACTTTGCACTGCTATTGTTTTTCTCTCCCTGTTTACAGACTCTACTGAACAATAGTGTATAGCTTTGTATTGTATGTGTGAGAGACGGTTTTTTTAAAAAAACTAGAAAAGCTAGAAGTGTCATCTTAAGAATAAACAAGCTCAAAAGTCTGCAGGAAAATGATGGTTTTCGAGCTTTGCTTGTCCTTAGATTGGCAGCTCCCAAACTATGTGCTAGGATCACTTACGTGCCATGATAAATCAATAAATTAAAGGCCCCTGAGTTCCCAAAGTCCCCACCCAACGCCTGTCACATTTCTGCATGATTCATCGCTGTGTTCTGGCCCACTGCCAATGAGCTTTTGCTGGAGACAGGTAATTCCGGCCCATCTCTGCGGCAGGCATACTTCGATCATTCAGGCAGTCTTGAAGCAGAAACACAGCAGAATGACCCTCCTCAGAAGAGGATGCACATCACATCTCTGCATGAGTCACACAGAAACAAAAGGAGAGGAACTATTCTAGGGGGAAGTATTGGAGGGGGGGGTGTTTGCTTCTCTAGGCCTTAAAGTACCCTGGCCTGGATAGCCCAGACTAGCCTGATCTTGTCAAATTTTGGCTGCTAAGCAGGGTCCGCCCTGGTGAGTACCTGAATGGTGGACTACCGGGGTCACAATGCAGACGGGCAATGGCAAAGCAGCTCTGAATGTCTCTTGCCTTGGAAATCCTCCTGGGCCACCATAAGCCACTTTCTACCACCAGGCCTAAGTCAAGTTTGCCAACAATATTAATTCTGAAAAACAGCACTATGTTATCAGAAGCTTGTCAATATGTTGAATAACAAATTCTGTTTTTCTTCTGAGAAGGATGTGAAACAGAATGAAAAATCAGAGGGTCTTTAAAAAATTTATTCTGTAGCTGCCTTGGACAGGGTCCCTGTAAAGAAGGTGATTCCCCTCCCTTAAATAAACTAGCGGATAGAAAAAAGATGACATAAGGAAAGATTTGACTATCACCTGCATCACCTAATATTATTTAGTAATACATTTTCAGTACACAACTCAGGAGGGTAGCTATACTATCCCCACTGGGTGGTGTTTTTTGTTTTAGTGTTAGGGTCTTTAAGAGTTCAAAGTGTGCTTTACCAGAGTTCCCATGTGAGCCCCAAGCTCACTTCATGTCAGGTCAAAGTAGTACATTCCCACTCTGCTTGCACCATTATTCTGAAATACGGTTGGGCTGCCTGGGGTTTATAGATCACTGCTGATACTGAGCTAGCTGGAATCCTGCTAGGGTTGCCAACTCTGGGTTGGAAAATACCTGGGGACTTTGGGGGTGGAGCTGGGAGAGGGTGGGGTTTGGGGAGGGGACGGGCCTCAGCATGGTACAATGCCATAGAGGCCACCCTTCAAAGCAGCCATTTTCTCCTGGGGAACTGATCTCTGTCAGCTGGAGATCAGTTGTAAAAGCAGGGGATCCCCAGGCCCCACCTGGAGGTTGGCAACCCTAAATCCTGCCCTCCCGTCATGGTGGAGTGAGACTCAGGGGTGGTCATGTAATGTTATAATTTACTTCACCTCTTTTGTCATCATATCATTAAGCAGCCACCAGTGAACTGGACCATGGTGGCCACAGCTTAAGGTCCTACGAAGTTCTGCTCCTTCCTTTTGAAAGAGTTTTCACATGGGGGGCAGCTGTTTGCAGTTCATGGCCACGGGCCCTCTCAATGAGCAGAACCAGCGTGGATCTTTGGATCTCTCCTTGCTTTTCCCTCACATTAAAAGTGGTCTAAGTTTAGTGGCGGTGGCGGAAAGTGCCGTCAAGTCACAGGTGACTTATGACAAACCAACAGGGCTTTCAAGGCAAGAGACATTCAGAGGTGGCCCACTATCCAAGTACTAACCAGGGGAGACCCTGCTCAGTTTCCAAGATCTGACGAGATCCAGCTATCCTGGGCTATACAGGTCAGGGCCTGAGTTTGGTTCAGAAACATAATGTTTCTTTTAACTTTCAGATCCAATGTGCTAATTACTAACTGTTACTATTAGATGGCTCAGTGGTTAGGATGCTGAACTGCAGACCGGAAGGTTGGTAGTTTGGCAGATCGAGACCCAAGTGTCGCATGACGGAGTGAGCTCCCATCTCTGGCCCCAGCTCCTGCCAACCTAGCAGTTCGAAAGCAAGAAATTGCAAGTAGATAAATAGGTATCACTTTGGCGGGAAGGCAACAGTGTTCCATGCGCCTCAGCGTCTAGTTGTGCTGGCCACATGACCATGGAGAAGTCTTCGGACAGCACTGGCTCTTTGGCTTGGAAATGGAGATGAGCACCACCCCCTAGAGTTGGATTTGACTGGCTTTCAAGCAAGGGAAACCTTTACTTTACCTTTTACTATTAGGACCTCAAAAGTTGGCAATGGCTCAAATTCCCCCTTCTACACAACCTTGTGTACAGGTACAGGAGCCTGGTCATTGACTATATCTGATCACTGCAGATCAGGTGGAAAAGTATATAAGAACATACATTCTCTGTTTTGTGCAAAGGCTGCTTGATCGAATTTTGTTAAGGATCAACATGAGCTATTGGACTTTGAGCGCCTCACAAGGCTTGATCTGCTATATTTAACCCTGGATTTCTGCCATGAAAGAGTAGGAGCTTTTACAACCAGTACTTACGTATAAACACTACTGTGGATTATGCTTAATTTGCTTTGTAATGATTTTTTGGTTAGAAAATAAGGGCAATCAATGGCTTTCTGGCTGTGTTCCTAAATACACTTCCTCGTGAGTAGGTCAGTGTATTTATGATTGCTGCTTTCAGTATACAAGAAGGGAGAAAAAAACAATTTCTATGTAAAATCCTAAACCAAGTACCGGTAGAAATTCTAGAATATTTATTTACCCATCATTGTTTTTAGGTCTTTAGATACAAATGCAGTTCCTGCTCAGTAGATTTACATAAATTTGTTGGCAATCTATTATTAATAATAATATTAACAGATATTACATTTGCTCACCTTTCCTCAGAAAGAATCTGTACTCAAGTGTTCCCTCTAAGCTGAGTTAGTGTGAGCCAGCTCACCATTTTTTAGCCTCCGGCTCACATATTTAGCTCAAGAAGGATGGCTCTAGAGCAAACTAATTTATGCAGTAGCCAAATCACTCACTCATTATCCGTCTTCCCTGGTCCATGCATGATTTTATAAACCACTATCAAGTTTCCCTTTGGTCAGCTTTTTTTCTAATCTTGGTTGCTCTCTCCTGTACTTTTTCCAGCTCTTCAATATTCTTTCTGAGATATGGTGACAGGAACTGTATGTATTTTCCCTCCCTTCTGTGCGACTGGGAGCCTTTTTGAGATTTTAAAAAAATCAGTAATTGCTATAGAGCTATCAGCGTTATCTAGAGTTGCCATCCTCTAGGCCCTACTGGGCCTCTTTCCTCCAGCACGAGCAAGGGGCAGGGGTGGGGAGTGATGTCGTGCGGTGACACATGATGCCGTGACATCATTTCCAGTTCATACACAGAAGTGACATCATAAAGTTCCTGCAATTTGCAGATCTGTATGATAAAAAACAAAGAAGTGAGTGAATTCTTGGAGCGTCACAGTGTCACTTCTGGGTACCAACTGGAAGTGCTGTCACATCGCATATCGTCATATAATGTTGCCTTCTTCCCCCCAAAGGCACTCGCTGGCCAGCAACTCAAGTGCCAACCTAAGCAGAGTTACACCCTTCTAAGACTATTCAATGGACTAAGAAGGGTGTAACTCTGCCGAGGATGGCACTCCTAGTGCCATAATGATCTGTTACCACTTGACTATTTCATATTTTAATAGAACCATTATAGCAATATAGAGTATGCATGAAGAAAAAGAGAAATAAAAGGTAAAGATGGAGGAAAGTGCACAGAAGTCTCCTTCAGGTGGAAGCTGCATGGTCAACATGCACAGCTCTACGTTGAAAACAGAGATGAAAGCAAAACGGAGAATCCCGGCCACATGGAAGAAGCCTTAGTGCACCACAAGCCATGCACATTGCAGAACCCATGAGTCAAATCCAAGAAACACTTTTCAGAACTCTCTGGGGGCAGTACTTGGGAAGAAGGGGGAAAAAACAGAAATGCATATTCAGGCATATACTTTTCTTTCTTTTTTTGTAGTGTGTGTGTGTGTGTGTGTGTGTGTGTGTGTGTGTGTGTGTGCGTTCCTGGAAGTCATAGTTGACTTCTGGCAACCCCTAATGGGACTTGGATATTTCAGAGAGGTGGTTTGCTAATGCCTGCCTCTGTGTCCTGGCCCTGGTATTCCTTGGAGGCCTCCCTTCCAAGTACTTGCCAAGGTCGGCCTTGCTAAGCTTCTGAGATCTGATGAGATCAGGCTTGTCTGGGCTATCCAGGGCAGGGTAGGCTTATAATATTCTATGTGAAGGTCAAAATATATTGCATGTTATGTCAGAACTGAGCATTAAAACACACACATACAAAGCCCACTGGATGGCAGATAGTCAAGTTCTTTTCATCACTCTTAAATGAATTATGATGATTGTTTTGCATCTAATAGGCATTTGTGTGGCATAAATCTGTCTTCAATTAACTGTAAAATTGTTTCAGGAGGTATTTTTTTTAATGACTAAAATTTATTCTGCATGAAGTTGCCATTTTTGGAACATTGTCGAAAGCCTCTGGGGAACAGATGACTGACAGGAGTCATACAGCTGCTTTTGTGGATAATGCCAGTCACATTATGGGCAAGATGGCCGTCTCCAGGAAGTGGCTGTGAATGAGAGAACTGTGTCTGCTGCCTGTCTGGTTTCACACAAAAGTCTAGTGTGAGATCAGCGCAGCAACGTACTTAAACTCTTCTGTGGTGTTTTATGCACTTCGATGGAGTTATTCTCTAGGGAAAAATTTCTTATCCACTGGGTAATACTGGTCTAGGAATTAACCTCGAATAATAGACCTGTGTGTCCTCCATTGCAAATGTTAAACATTTGTTTCTTTCAAGGTTTGTAGGGACTTCAAACTCATGAATTAGCCACTGCAAATAGAAATAAAAACCAAGAGATGGATTTAAAATGTGAAGATTTTGAAAAGTATGTTTAAAATATTCTGTTTGCCTTTCTCCCAACCCCCTTTTCTTTAAGGTAATGATCCTTCCTGCAGGCCTGACATATTCACACATTATCTCCAATATTACACACAAGACAAACACATCATTAGGTCATATACCTGGCAGGCTGCCCAACATGATGCATATCTATGCCAAACCACGCTCCACTGAGTGCCATGGGATTTACCATTGGAGAAATGTGCCTCAGATTTCTGGAAAAGTGTTTTAATCCTTTGCTTTTACCCCTCAACTAATTTAGATAGACTCGTCATTAAGGTGCTTGTAAAGAAATGTACAGAAATGAAAGGAGTTCTATTGAAACCTCCAGGAGTGGCCCTTGTGGACTGGAAAGTGAGAATGGAGCAGGTCATGTTGCTGAGTGGCTCCTGTGGCACTCCAAGCCAGGGCTTCAGGGGTCACTCAGCTCAGCTGTGCAAACAATGGGTCTTCGTTCCCAGATTGCTTCCTCCTGAAAACTGGTAGCAGGGCAGGACCTCAGCTAGTGTTGCCAATGAGGGGCCTGAGCCAGGGGCCCCCTGAGACTCTGGCAGAGTTGGTAGAGCTGGGCTGTGCTTACCAATGCTCCCTCTAAGCTGTGGAGTCTTGTGAGCTACTGGCATTAAAGCTGAGTGAGCCATTTGGCTGCTGCATAAATTAGTTTGCTCTGGAGCCGTCCTTCCTGAGCAGGGCCAGCTCTATCATAGACCAACTAGGTGGCAGCTGGCAAACGGGGCAGGGGAGAGACTGAGAGAGACTCAAACCAGGAGATAGTGTGCTTTATGCAAACCATGATTTACCATTATGTCTGAATGCAGCTTTCCATTCAGGCTAATAACCAAACTTAGCCTTGGGCCAATGCAGATAGACTTGTAGATGCTGTGGCCAGCTGGTGCAGATGGCTGCTGGTGGGGCTGGAGAGCTCATGAGCCCGAGCAGGCAGGCGGGCACTGGGGCGGGGTGGTCCCTTGCAGGTGGTTCTCCGGTGGTGGAGAGGGCAGCTCTGTGGTGGGGGGCGCCACAAGGTAGCCTCGCCTAGTGCACAAAAAACCCTGGGGCCGGCCCTGTTCCTGAGCTAAGAAAAAAAACATGTGAGCCAGAGGCTAAAAACCTGTGAGCTAGCTCACACTAACTCAGCTTAGAGGGAACACTGCTCCTGACCCCCCCAGCAGCAACTCTCCAAGACAGTGGCCCACTGGGGAATTTCCTTCTAAGCCAAATGGTCAGTCCACCCCTGCAAATTGCTGCCCTCCCAAAACACCAAAAACATAGAATTCTGGTCCAATCAGTGCCATTCCTAAGGCCGGTCAGTCAACTGCTTATGATGACAACTTTGCCCATCATGCTGGCATAATATTTATTTATACATTTATACGGGGACCCCATACAGCTTACAGTGCTGTTCTTCTCTCCTCCATTTTAGATGAGATTTAGAGAGAGTGACTGGCCCAAGATTACCCAGAAAGCTTCCCTGGCAGAGCGGGGATTCAAACTTGAGTTTCCCAGATCTTTGTCTTACACTCTAACCATTATGCTATGCTGGTACCACTCTGTGAAGATATGCTTCCACGGACACTGAGAACCCAGCACCAGCATAATTGTGCTGGTTTAGGGCAAGAAACGGGTAGTGCCAAGGGGCATGCTGGGGAAGGGGCGGGACTTAGTGAACATCTAAGCCCCTTTAGCTCATACTCTACCCCCCCAAAAAAAAAAATTAGTGTAGACACTGCCAATAAACTTATTGGCAGTGAGAAGCAAAGCCCTGCTGCCATGCCTACACAGGGTAAGGCTGTGGACAATCACAGCTCTCCCATACACTATATGAACCCCAGCTAGGGCACTTAGATTATAGGGTACATGGTACAGGGCTCCCTCTCTCCATCCTTATGCTGGGCACACACACTTATGGTATACACAAGGGAAAGGGCACTTGACACAAACAGAGAGCACACTGCACAACCAACCAAGATGAGATAGGATATTATTAATTACACTGCTCAGAACCCTTACAGGAACTCCACCTCCAGACCAATGCTCCCTCTAACCAGTGGAGTCTTGTGAGCAAACATTCTACTTTGTGAGCTACTGGCATTAAAGTTGTGAGCGAGCGATTTGGTTCTCTGCATAAATTAGTTTGCTCTAGATCCATCCTTCCTGAGCTAGGACAAAAATCTGTGAGCTGGAGGCTAAAAATGTGTGAGCTAGCTCACACTGACTCAGCTTAGAGCAGTGGTTCTTAACCTGGGTTCGATCGAACCCTAGGGGTTCGGCGAGTCAGTCTCAGGGGTTCGGTGGGGCCTCCGCCGCGGAGGGCAAGACACACCCGACTCATCGTGTCATATCTTTGCGAGCAATCCTTTTCGAGAGATGCTGGACATAAAAACGAAGAAAAGGAACAGACTTTGCTGTGAAAATGACATGAGAGTGGCACTTGCCAAGGTGAAGCCTGAACTGGTCTCTCAAAGGCAACAGCAGAAGTCACACTGATTTGCAGGTATGTAATTTGTTGTGAGTTCATGCACTGTGTTGGTTTTGTTCTTTGAACAAGGTGATATTCATGTACGGTTCATTTTGTGCACCAGTAAAAAAACATATACCTGTGTCTTGAATTTGAAAAAAATCATATTTTATTTTTCACTAAAGAAGGGTTCGTTGAATGCGCATATGAAACTGGTGGGGTTCGGTACCTCCAACAAGGTTAAGAACCACTGGCTTAGAGGGAACACTGCTCTTCTGCTCTTCCAGCTGAGGACGTAAGGACTAAGTATTCCATGCAGATAAGCTAGGGAAGAGGATGTCCTGCCTCACTAGTGTTGCCAGTTTTTCCCAGCCACTGACAAGGGACGTGCATAGGGTTGCCAGGTCCAGGTTAAGAAACTCCAGTGGGGCAGAGTGCCATAAAGTCCACCCCCTGAAGCATCCAGGGGAACTGATCTCTGTAGTCTGGAGATGAGCTATAATTCTGGGGGAGTCCCACTTGGAGGCTGGCATCCCTATATGTCTCCTATTCTGCAACAGGTGTACCTGCTGTGTACTGACTCTACCACCCTTCCTCTCTCAAAGATTGCTAACTCTGTCTCCCACACAGGCCATATGGTGAGAGCGGGGGGGGGGGGGGTGTTTTACCACTTTTTCATGCATATAGTTCATATCATGTGCAGAGTGCTTGAACCCCCTTGTTGTTTCATGCTGCTCTGGAGCATTGTGCCCTTGTGCATCATTCTCACTGCCCGAGAGTGTTATTGCTTCCTGGGTGGTTCCGTGCTGCCAGGTCCAAGACCAGCCAGGTCCAAGATGAACACTTGCCATACTGCTAGCACCTCTGAGACGCTGCTTGTACTGAGAGCCAGGGGAAGCAAGCAAGCAAGCAAGCAAACAAACAAACAAACAAGCAAGAGGAAGGAAGGAAGGAAGGAAGGAAGGAAGGAAGGAAGGAAGGAACCTGGAATCAGCCCTGCACTCCCCCCCTTCCCACCAGAAAGGACTGTGCTGTAACTGCTAATTGCTTTAGAATTACATATATAAGAAGGGCACTGCAATAACAATCTGTTGTAAATAAGTTCAGAGATAATTTGATTGTAATGTTGGGAATAAAGCTTTAAAATAAAGAAGGTAAATAAAATTACCTCCTACTTTAGTTCATGAGAATTCAGGGAAGCTTTTGCAACACACTGTGGTTTAGAGTGCTGGACGATGGTTGAAGACATTCAGGTTCAATTCTTGGCTCAGGGTCAAACAGACAGCGTCCCCAAGTTCTCCCTGGAGATGTGCCCCCCCTGCATTAGTAAAGTGAGTTCCCAACGGGAACTCCTTTCAACCGCACTGTGGGGGCCCTATTCCAATTGAAACTACTGGGTGCGGGGGGAGGAGAGGCTCTATATATAATGATGGTGATAATGGTGCATCTGTGTCTTTCACTTCATGTGCATGTTGTGGAATGCATATTGCAATGGCAGTTTCCCAGTGCATGCAAATGAATTGTATGTGACCCTCACAAAAGGCAATTTGTGTGCGGTTTGCATTCTTTTCCCTGTGTATGATTGCAATCTTTGTGAGAATTTCATAACATTTGGAGAGGCTCTGGAACATTTGGTGATTTTTTTTTTATTGGGTGCTGTTTATATGAATGCTCTTGAATGGAGGCGGAGCAGCCGTTCAGACTGCCAAATCCCAGTCGCCTTGATCTCATTGATAATGGTGGGGAGTGAGTAATCTGGAAACCATTTATGTCAATAGCCTGTTTCTTTGCATGTACAATATTTGTCATTACACCACAGTTTCCAGAGATTTATTCATGCACACAACCTCTGTTGTCTTTAAATTTATTGGAGTTAAGGTTTGTAAATATTTCAAACGTATGTGCTCTGATTTACAGTCTGCTCCGAGTCAATGAGAGCTAAACTGGCCAAAATCCAAGTTCTTTGCTTTAATTGGGTTGTGAATTGGATGGCCTATTTTTATTGGACAGGTTTGTCAATTGGCACTCTCCCTTATTCTTGATGGCAGTTGAGTTGCATTTTGGGGGATGGAGGGTGGAGGATGAGGAAATTTAAAATAGTCTCTCTCTGAAGAAATTCTTTTATGTTTCCCTTCCTTTCTCTCCCCACTATCCTGGACTGCTGAGAATAAAAGTAGCTGTTTCACTGGGTATTTAAATCAATGATTTGATCTCTGCAGACTTGATGAGCAGTTTTTCTTGTTTATTTCCACTGGTGACAAATTGATGTCACAGCTGTTTTTGCTTGTTTGAAAACCCCTTGGTACCAAGAGCTGCCGAAGCAATTTTACCTATTGTTAGAGCATGTCAGGGAATTCAATACTTGTAGCCTTGATGATTTCCAAGCCGCTACCATGTTTGGCTGCTAAAGGGATCGCATCACTTTTTGTAAAATTGCCAGGTTACACGGCACCCATAAGTGTACCTTCATCTGAAAAGGTTAACTGATAGCTGAGCTGAGGGAGAATTATAACTGCTTTATGGCCAAGTCATATCATTTAATGCAGATGAGATTATAAAGTTTTGGAGAGGGGTCCTCAGTGTCATGGTCATAGAATTTTGAGAATGTAAAGTGGACACTGTCATAAAATGGCCACCATTAGGTTCAGGGCCAAACACAAAATGGCTGCTGTGGGATACTGGGGCCAATTACAAAATGCTGGGAGGTTCCACACTGTTTCTATGTCAGAGGCAGCTGTTTCTGAATGGGCGCTCCTGCAGACACACAATGATGCCTCCTGGGTTCTTCGGAAGCACCTCTTGATCTAGTGAGGTAGCTGAAAACCAGAACACTGGCTATTTTCTTTGGGGAAGAGGCATTTTGGGCAGGAAGAAAATGGGCACCCGGAAACCCACTGGTGGGTACCATGGACCCCTCAGTTGGCTCATGGGGATCACTAGTCTTGGGCTACTGAAATCATACCAACACCAGATAAAACAGGAAAGCCTCAGTGACAAGCAGAGCTAGAAACATTCTGATCTGCAGGTGACATCTATTCAGTATAAGGACTGTTAAAGCTCCCTTTTATTATCCCTGTTTCCCCTAAAACCTAGAAGACATGAACTACAGTAACAGCAAGTAGATTGTGTTGCATGGGCCAAGCATAGGATGCAACCTGCCCCTGTTCTGGACCCATTGCTCTACTGTAAAAGAAGCCAATGGACCTCTTTCATGGATTTCTTCCATTAACAGCTCTATGTTTTCCCTATGGGGGAAGTTTCTGATGAAGTGTGCATGCACGTGAAAGCCTATAACCAGAATTAAACTTTGTTTAGGTGCCACTGGACTCAAACGTTGTTCTGTTGCTTCAGACCAACATGGCTACCCACTTGAATCTATGAGGGAAATATTTGGCTCCAGAGTACGTTCATGACACTTGGCTGATCTTTTCCATACAGTTAATCTCCTCCCTAAGTCTCCTTCCTTTGCATTTTCTATTACACAAACTAGTCACTCACAATTCTTGCTTGAGAGATTACAACTTTACTTTAATCACACTCTGGCCAGTATAACTGTTTGCTCTCCACTTTCCCTCTGGTTCCACCATGTTCCCTGATAAATAATTTGATATTAGTAGAGAATGGCTTCCATTACATATTAAATTTTTTGGCTAGCCAATCATAAGCAGACATGCAGGAGGCATATTGCACAAGCTATATTGTAGTAGATTTTTAATTATAAAAATGCATTGGGGGTTAGAATGGCCCAACATAACAAAAGCTCTAGCTTTAAGAAATGAATGCTTTCTCAGTGGTGTTGTGGAGGGAGCTGGAAAATCACAACAATATTGCCAGCATTCAAGCCTTGGTTTTTATTGGTAAAAGGCAATGGGAGTGGGCAGGGCCCTTTCCAGAGCTGTGTTGTGCTTTGACAGAAGACTCATTGGGGCCAGGCCTGCCTGCAGCCACCAAGTAACTTGCTACCATGTGACCTTCATGAATCACCCAGACTCAGCTGCTTGCTATTTTTCAACCGCAACCACCCAACAAAAAGCCAGTGGGTGAAATGGTTATAGTTTCAGGCTAGGATGTGGGAGACTCATGTTCAAATCCCCATTCTGCCATGGAAGCTTGCTGGGTGACTTTGGGCCAGTCACTCTCTCAGCTTTACATACCTCATAGGGGCCAAAATGAAGGAGAAGAAAATTATGTACATTGGATCCACTTTGTGGATAACGGCAGGATTTAAACGAAGTAAATAAGTAATTATCTGGACTCTGCCTCTCTTGGATTTACTCAAGAAGAGTTGGGGCATATCTCATGCTGGCTGGTGAGATGATGGGATCCACTCCATATGAGGGGCTTGTCAAGGGACTGTAAACTTGTGGGACAAGCATAGAGTCAGCAGAGATGCCTGGTCTGGCCTCCATCCCAAAGAGGCTATTCCCATCCAGATGGTAAGGGAAGGGAAAAGGAGTCATGATCCCCCTTGATGAGGGGTCTCATTACCCTGAGAGAGGGGCAGGGATTTCCCCATTAACAAGGGCAGGTCTCTCCCTTCCAGGGAATTTCCCAAGTGACGTTCCCTGCTGAGATGAGTCTGGAGCTGGCTCTGGGCCTATGCCATTACAAGGTGGAGCTCTTAAAAGGAAGCTCAAACAGCCAGTGAGAAGGTGGGTAGCTGAATGGTCTCTAACAGCTAAGATGTGCCAGCCAGGAGGAGAACCAAAAAAAGGGGGGGGAATGGGTATGGCTGAAACTCTTCCCTCAAGCATGCTCTACTCTCACTGAGGCTGTCTCTCCCAGGTATGTGGAACACTGGAGGGCGCTGCAATGCTGGACTCCCCCCCCCCCTCCACACAATAATAAATATAACTGAAGATGGGGGGGAGGCAGGTTGACTGGTGGGTAGAAAGGAGAGAAGGAAGCAAGGAAAGAAGAAGAAGAAGAAGAGATTGGATTTATACCCCGCCCTCCACTCCCCAAGGGAGTCTCAGAGCGGCTTACAAACTCCTTTTCCTTTCCCCTCCCCACAACAGACACCCTGTGAGGTAGGTGGGGCTGAGAGAGCTCTTTCCCAAGCTGTCCTTGAGGGAACAGCTGGTACAGAGCTATGGCTTGCCCAAGGTCATCCAGCCAGGTGCAAGTGGAGGAGTGGGGAATCAAACCCGGTTCTCCCAGATTAGAGTCCGCGCACTTAACCACTACACCAAACTGGAAAGGTGATGTTATAGGGCAAGGGTGTCAAACATGCAGCCTGCGGGCCAGAACCAGCCCCTGCAGAGCTCCTATCTGGCCCACAAGCAACTGGCTCTTGCCTGCTTCCTATTTCCTGTTTCTGCTTCTTTGTTCCTGCATTGCAGCTTGCTTTGGCCCAGCTCTCTCCCCTCCTGTGTTCTCTTTCACCAGAGTTGCCAGCCTCCAGGTGGGGCCTGGGGATCCCCCGCTTTTACAACTGATCTCCAGCTGACAGAGATCAGTTCCCCTGGAGAAAATGGCTATTTTGAAGGGTAGATGCTATGGCACTGTACCTTGCTGAGGCCCCTCCCCTCCCCAAACCCCGCCCTCTCCCGGATCCACCCCCAAAGTCTCCAGGTTTTTTCCAACCCAGACTTGGCAACCCTGTCTTCCACAGAGGAGAGAAGAAGGCCAAGCCTCCTTTCCCTCAATTGGGGCTCCTTCCCTTCCCCTTTAGGAGGACAGGGAAGGGAAGGGAAAGAGCCAGAGAGAAAAAGAGACGGACTCCCGTGGACCAATGAAGTTTTATTCCAGGTATAAGCTTTCTTGTGTGCATACACTTCTTCAGAGAGGGAGGGAGGCAGAGTGAAAGAGCCAGAGAGAGTTGGGGGGGGGGAATCTAGCTCCCTTTCCAGTTCTAACAGATGGGGAGGGAAGAAACCTAACAGCACAGCTTGCAATCAGTGGAAGGGAGCAAGCGTCCAGTAGCACCTTAACAACTAGCAAAATGTGTGGCAAGGCATGAGCTTTTGTGAGTCAGTGCTCACTTCTTCAGATACAGCTAGAATGTGAGCCCATCTGTCCTTCTACCTTGGACAGTGGAGTGATTTCAGACCCCACATGGCAATAGCAGGCATTGGTAAAGAGAGAAGAAACCTAGGTCTCAGTTTAGTTCAGGAGGATGCATTTGCTTTATCTTCATTATCAGTTGCAATTCAGCAGTCTTTCTTTCTAATCTCCCTTTGAAATTCCTTTGTAAGAGAATTGCTACTCTTGGGTCAACAACTGAAGGTCCTGCGAGGTTAAAATGTTCCCCCACTGTTTTTTGAATGTTGTAGTTTCTAATAGCAGTAGAAATAGTAAGAGTCCAGTAGCACCTTAAAGACTAACAAAATCTGTTGTAAGGTATGAGCTTTTGTGAGTCACTGCTCACTTCTGTAGACTTATCCATTTATTCTTTGCATCCTTCTGGACTGAATCCTCCCGGACCAAACTGAGACCTAGGTTTCCTGTCTCATTACCAATGCTGATAACTTCATGCCTATTACCACTCTGTATATCACACCCAATCCAATCAAAGCTGCTAATGTCATTTGGCATTTGAAATCATCATTATAAAGTTTATATCTCTGGTACCTCATGTTACATTTTATGGCATACATGGCCCAGCCCGACAAAAGGACATTCATGTCAGATCCAGCCCTCATAACAAATGAGTTTGACACCTCTATTATAGAGGCTGCCAGGGGAAGGGAAACTGCAAATAGTGTGGGGAGGGAGTGAGGTGGAGGGAGATACAAGGGAAAGTGAGGTACCCCCCTAAAAGTCCTTGTGGGTTCCCCACCACACAACTTGGGCTAGCCTAGACCGGTGGCCAGCAGTGTGCAACTCAGGCAATGTTTTCCTAAGGAGAAGGTGCCTGGGTGGGAAGGAGAGAGGGCAGCAGGAAAAGGGGAGAGGCTATGAGGACTTTCAGGGAAGGAAAAGAGGAAATAGTGGAAGAGGGGATAATGAGATGCCTCCTGCAAGTCTTTGCAGATCCCCTGCTTGTATTTATCCAGTAGTGAAGAAGAATCAATTCTGTATTGGCAAAGATATAGTCAGAAGTCTAATTTCTATTTTTGCCCAGTAAAGTAGGAATAGTAACTGGACCATCCACGAGCAGCTAACATTTAATTTAGGTGAAGAGTGGTTAATTAACTCTCTTCCTTCAAGGAGGAACATTACAGTTTAATGAGAATTAATAATTTCACAAAGCATAGCAGCATATAGCCTCAAGCAAAGTATGCTGTAAGCACCGTATTACAAATAGCTGTTTAAAATTAATGTCCCAACACTATCACATGTTGCTAAATTATCTATAATGATTTTATGCTCTACTTGTAAGTAAAGTGGTGTATTGAGGTCACACTGGACATTCAGTAGTAACCCTTTTAAGATGCGGGTGCTTAGATCTTAAATGCACTAATTGAAAATCCCACTGTAACCAATGGGACTCGCTTACAGGCTGGTTCGAGGTTCCTATCAGCAATCTACAAATCATGCCAAGTCAGAATACTGTGATTTAAGTCTGTTTAGTGCTGCAGGATGCCTGGTCTCTTTAGATTCAATCTTGCTCAAGAGCAAAGTGGCCTTGATAGTAAATAACAAAGAATGTCATGGCACTCTTGGTCCAGACCCGGTCTGTGAGAGATGATAATGGATGGGGGTAAGGGAGATGGATTGCGCATTGGCAGAACTAATCTCAACCTCACAATTTCTCTTGTGGGCTAGATGCAGGGGAAATCTGTTTCACCCTGGTCTGTAAAGTACACAGGTATGCATATGACCCCCTTTTTGTTTCTTTTTGTTTTGTATGTTGTGGTTTTTTAGCATTTTTCATCTTACATATGTTTTCATTGCCGGTGTTCCCAGTCTATTTCTTTATGGCATTTTTACACATCTTAAGATCATTTTAATGCTATTTTATACTATTTCTAAACCGCACGCAGATGTAAAAAAAATAACCAAACGGTGTGAATTTAATGGGAAAACTGGAACTGAGGAAGCAGCAATGGCATGTAAAGAAAGATTTGTGGATTCAATTTGCTCAAGGGAGAAGTGAAAACACAACACTTTTTTTCTGAATTGAAATAGCAGGGCTGTGGAATTCAGTAGCATCCTTAACTGGCAGATTCTTTGAGATGGTGATAACTATGGGAAACCCCCCCCCCCGGTGCTTTTGGTCCCTGCAAAGTACATCAGTACATGCTGGCATGCACCACAAGACAGAATGGACCTTATGCATACCCCACAATGGGCATGGCTGGCTTCCAAAGACAGCAGGAGAATACCTGACGTGACCTGAAGCTCAGAGCATAGGCGTCAACTACGGGGGGGTTCGAGGGCTCGAGCCACCCCCAAAATTTCCTGGGGGGGACTGAGCCCCCTTGGGAAAACAGAGTGCCTGCCGCCGCGCATCCCCGGGCCCTTCCTAGGGCCGCCGCCTCTCTCTCTCTCTCTCTCTCCCCCCGGCCTGGCTGCCTGCATCCCTCCATCCCTCCATCCCTCCCTCCATCCAGGGGTCAGCTAAGCAAATGTCCAGCTGGCCCCTAGACAGATGGAGGGAGGGACGGAAGCAGGAGTGGCCGGGGGGGAGGCGGCAGGGACATGGTCCCGGCGTGCGCATGTGCCCTTGCCCCCCCCCCCGGATTTTAAAACTTGACGCCCCTGGCTCAGAGCCCTTTGACAGTGACTTATCCGGTAATGACTTTGCACAAGGACAATCTGCCCAGGATATCTCATAGCCCCAGGACATGTGGGATATGGAGTCTGAGGGGGGATTTCCAAGTGATCTCTCTGAAAAACAAGGAGGGGGTACCAGATTCTGAACACAGGCGTGGCAGCCTAGACAGTTCAGTGAGGAGTCTGAGGGCTCAGTCACATGTTACAAAATCCACATGTTCCCCACATGGACTTTTGACAGATATGATCTAGGAATTCCCCAGTGGAAACTTAACTCCCAGGTGCTCATTGGTCTAATTTGGATCCAGGTTGTCGTGCACAAGGCAAAGAAGTTCAAGGCATTTTCCTGACCTGAAAGGGCTGCAAGAGAGCTTCTGTGCTCCATTGACACAGGCTTCCAATGGGCTTCCAGGCTCAATTCAAGGTAATGGTACTGACCTTTAAAGCCCTGTATGGCCTGGGACCAACATAACTTAAAGGCCGCCTTCCCCCGTATGAACCTACCCATTCACACTGGTCAGATTTGAAGTCCCTACCTTGGTCGCCCCGCCATCTGAGGCTAGACAGGTTGCGACCCGAGAAAGGGTTTTCTCAGTTGTGGCACCAAAACTTTCGGAACTCCCTCCCCTGGGAGATTTGTCTGTCTTCCTCCATTGGTGTCTTCCGCCAGCAGCTGAAGACTGTTTTGTTTCCTTTGGCATACCCCTAATAATGGTTATTGGCCTTCCTCCCTGTTTCTGGTGTTGTTTATGCGTTTTTATTGATTTATTTTATCATTTTAATGTTTTAAATTGTTTAAACATTTTAATGTTTTTACGTGCCATCTTGGGGACTCTGATTGGGTGGAAAGGTGACCTAAAGTGTTTGAAATGAATTAAAATAAAAATATTTTCCCAACCCCAATTGCCCTGACCCTGGATGGCCCAGGCTAGCCTGATCTTGGAAACTAAGTAAGGTTGGCCCAGGTGAGTATTTGGAAGGGAGACCACCAAAGAATTCCAGTGTCCCTGTGAAGAGAAAGGCAGGGCTATTTCTGGGCAGGAATGCACAGGAATGGAGTTTCAGCTGGCTCTGAGTTGGCCACGCCTACAGCCTCCCCCGTCTTGGGTTCCCCAGATACCTCGCAAGCTGTGGGGCGCCTGGGGAAGCCAATCCAGAAACTGCCTTCCTTCCCTCGGGTTCCCCGTGCACCCTGCAAGCCATGGGGGACCTGAGGAAGCTGATCCTGGGAGGGAACTGTGCTGTCAGGGTGTGTGGCCTAATATGCTAATAGGTTTCTGCTGTTGGGTGTGGCCTATTATGCTAATGAGTTCCTGCTGGGCTTTTTTTTAACCAAAAAAGCCCTGGAGAAAGGCAATGGCAAACCACCTCTGTTAGACTCTTGCCCTGAAAAACCTGCTGGGGGGAGCCATAATTTGACTGTGACTTGATGGCACTTTACATGCACACGCATACCAGCCTGATTGTCGCCTTTGAAATTTCCTGCATCTTCACTTCAGTGCCAGGGCTCTGACAATACATACAGCTTCAGTTTTCTGGATCATTATTTGCCAGTTCTAAGGTGCGTTCAGATGGCTCTTTTGAGCCTCACCAGGCATGAGTCCCTGGTGGATTTAAAGTGCACTTCCAGACCTCAACATCTGGGAATCGTGTCGCTTTCATTAGTAGCATGAAAAGACAGTAGTGAAAGTCCGGTCTAAAGATGGCTGACGGGCCAGTGTCAGACTTTGCACCATCAGGTCGTACCTCCAGCACCCAATCAGCCTGTAGGGATGGTCTCCAGACCATCCCAAATGGCTGCCATTTTTAAAGAAAAACTCTTAGCAATGCACACATAACCACTTTAACAAGCGATGTCCCCAGAGCTCTGCTCAAGCGATCCAAACAATGTTATGTTTCTGATGGTCCCCTGAACTTTGTCAACTTTATTAAGTGAAATGGTACCTAGAGGAAGGTACCACTGGCCATGTTTTTACCATTTTTAGTACGCGCATGCGCAGAGAAATAAGTATATGGTGAGGCACCTATGGACATGCCCAGACAGGATTTTTTTTAAAAAAGCCGACTGCACAGCTCCTCACAGTGGATGCCATCTAGACAATCCACCACGGGAGTCACGCGTGGTGAAGCACTTCACAGACGGGCTGTCTGGTCATGCAGCGCTGGATCAAAAAGATCCAGCTCAAATTACAGCCAGGCCAATGGTGGGATTAGTTGCCTGTCTGAACACACTGCTAAACTCCTACTTCCCATAAGTGGGCTGTATTCTACCACCTTTTACCCAGAAGAAGAAGAAGAAGAAGAAGAGGAGGAGATTGTATTTATACCTCACCCTCCACCTGGAGTCTCAGAGCAGCTTACAAACTCCTTTCCCTTCCCCTCCCACAGCAGACACCCTGTGAAGTAGGTGGGGCTGAGAGAGCTCTGAGAGAACTGCTCTTTCAAGGACAGCTCTGACAGAACTATGACTTGCCCAAGGTCATCCAGCAGCTGCAAGTGGAGGTGTGAGGAATCAAACCCAGTTCTCCCAGATTAGAGTCCATGCACTTAACCACTGCACCAAACTGAGAAGAAGCTACCACAAAGTCTCCAGTGAGGACTGTTGGGTCCATGTGGACCCAAGCCACATGGGACAGTTGCTACAGTGAGGAGGGGAAGTAGAAGAGATGGAGTGGACAAGCTGATAGTGTCCCACCTGGTAAAGCCAGGTCTTCTGCCCCTTGTACAAGAAGCCTACAGGTCTTGAATCCTAGACTTCAGCATAGCCATTAGGAAAACAGATCCACAGTTCCTGAAGCCTTCAGTACAGTGGTTAATTTTTTTAGAAGTCAAGAAACAGCATGGTGCATGGCTGCGTGGAACTCACAGTTTCTGATTCAAAGCACTTATCTGAAGGTTGGTGCAAAAATACATTCCTAATGCATTTTAAACTTTGTAAATTAGTCCTAGTGCTCTTCCCCAAAAGCAATAGTATAATGCTGAGACCAGACATCACTGGACGGAGGCTGGGGATCGGTAGGAGAAGGTAGTCTTGCTGCTGCTTTCTCATTTTTAAAGGATGGATTGGATGAGATATGCTCCAGAACTCCTAAGGTTGTGACAGTGAGGAATGCTCAAGGGGTTATCTAATTACTTTCCCTTAAGCCCAGTCAGTTTCTCCTCTTCTACCAATAACTTTTTTGCAGGCTAAATACTTCAGGCCTGGGGAGAGGAGATGTAAGGGAAGATATGTCATTGGATAATGAACTCACTGTCCAATAGGGCTTGTGATGCTTGGATTCCAAAACCATGTTCTGGAAGTTCTCAGTTATGATGGCCCTGTTACCTGCCAAAAGGAGCGCATCTTCTCTGGAACAACATATTGTAGACTGCGCACTGAGAAAACACAATATCCCCTAAACAGAAGTGCTTCTGTGAGAGAAGACATCTGGAATAAGTCAACAAAAATCAACAGCACTTTTGTTGCACTATAAATTCAGGGTCTGAACAAGCCCACAAAGACAGTCCTTTAATGGTAAGAGAATGCTGCTCTTCGCGTGCTTAAAGGTACTTTCTTTTACAACAGTGCTTCAGGGGTTCTAAGGCTATGTTCTGATATTAGGGTGGAAGTTCTGGGACTTAACCATTTCTGCCTCCCAAGGACACGACAATTCACCCCCCTCACACACTCCATCTTTATGGAAATAGATCTGATTTTCAGTTTACTATATTCCACATCACACAGCTATGATATGGCTACACACTACCTTGGTTATGGGATATGTTTATTTGTCTGTTCAGATGAGATGACCTTCTAGTAGAAGAGGAGCTTGAAGGAAGTTTATCCCAAATGGGTCTACAATGAGAACATGACAGGTTCTCCTACGGAGAGCCAGTTTGGTGTAGTGGTTAAGAGTGGCAGACTATAATCTGGAGAACCGGGTTTGATTCCCCACGCCTCCATATGCAACCAGCTGGGTGACCTTCGGTAAGTCACAGTTCTGTCAGAGCTGTTCTCTCAAGAGTAGGCCTCTCAGAACTCCCTCAGCCCCACCTACCTCACAGGGTATTTGTTGCGGGGAGAGCTGTAAGCTGCTCTAAAATGCCAAGTGAAGGGCAGGGGTATAAATCCTCCTCCTCCTTCTTCTTCCTTTGCTCTTTTTCCAAGTCATACATTGGCCTGTCCTGTGGAAGAAGAAGAGATTGGATTTATATCCCGCCTTTCACTCACTTGGAGTCTCAGAGTGGCTTACAAACTCCTTTCCCTTCCCCTCCCCACAACAGACACCTTGTGAGGTAGGTGGGGCTGAGAGAGCTCTGAGACAACTGTCCTTGAGAGAACAGCTGGTATAGAGCTATGGCTTGCTCAAGGTCATCCAGCAGGTGCAAGTGAGGAGTGGGGAATCAAACCCAGTTCTCCCAGATTAGAGTTCGTGCACTCAACCACTACACCAAACTGGCTCTCACACAACATGTAACTGTTATAGTTACTCACTGATCATATGACAACAAACTAGAGTAGTTGAGTAGATGACCCACTCATCACTTTGCAGAGGTCGAATGCTAGAGACGCTGTTTAGCATAATTGATTAATCTAGAACTGTCCTTCAACTTCCTCTTGTTCTGCCTTTGTGCTACCATGAAAGGTCAGCCTGGTCTTATGTGCTGTTTTTCCCTTTGGTTTAAACCAAGTCCTTAATGTTAGTTTAATGTTGGTTCAGGATTTAATTAGAGAGTACTGGGCATCAGCAGCTGTATGCTAAATCATCTTATCACCATCTAGCTACTTAATCTTATAAGATGATTAGCATCTTATTACAGTTCTTTATTAAATATTGATGCTGAAGGTTTTCCATTCTGCATTTGCAAATCCTTTTAGTCAATTAACAGTGGAACAAAAAGCATTCCATTACGCCAGACGGATACTGTAATTATGTTTATTTTGCACGTTAGTATGGTGCGTTTAAAATATGTATGCATATGTTTGTGTATATCTGGATACGAATATACATGTATGAATAGACAGACAGACAAAAGACAGATTTTCAATGTCAGCCCAGAAAGACAGAAATAGCTAGAAACCAGTACCATAATAACTGCTGTCTGGTTAGATGTGGGGTCGGTTTTTTAGGAGATCAAAGCATCCCATTCACAGACATTTTTGTAACTACCAATGAAGAGCTAAATTATTTTCCCCATTTCCTTTGATGGGGGTAACTATCCTTGAGTCAGAGAGGCAAATTAATAATACTGGCAATTAATTCCTCTTAGTAATGGAAATGCATTTTGTTTGTCTTTTTCTGTCATACTTTTTTTCTTAGTGACTGTGGCTGCAAAAAAATGCATGCCTTTCCTGGCTGGTCTCATGGGTCCCTTGCATCACTGTAGCCGTGGTGGGATAATTTGGACAATGTTCTTGGCTTTTTATCACCTGATATCACCTGAGAATTAATAATGATTATTTTTACAGCTGTCTTTTGGTTAAAGAAATCATAGGCAATTCATCTTATGAGGGGGTTTTTGTCGATCAATCTGTTAAATACATTTGTTTATTTTATTTATTTATTTTATTCAACTTATACCCCGCCCTCCCTACCACAGCAAGCTCTGGGCAGCTTTCACAAAATGCATAAAAAATACAATTAAAATCCATCATAAGATCCATTCTAAAATCCATAAAAATGCATTATCCTAAAGTGCTGGAACTGTATTCAGATAAAGTACGAGATTACACAATACAAATAAACAAATAATTCCAAAAGAAGAATGTATACTTTTAAAAGAGAATACAAACAAGTTCCAAAGACAGTGTGGTCCCAGGAGAGGCATTCTTCTTTCTCCTTCATAAGGGAAGAGAAATGTTTTCTTAAATGGCAACACCCCATCCACAGGTTTTGTACGTTTCTATATTAATGATTTAAAAAAGAATTCTGTCCAGTGAGTCGGGTCTTCATATTAGCTGGGTGAAAGATTTTTAACATGATTTGAATAAATCAATCCACTAAACACTGCAGCCTTAGTTGTTTTACTTTTTCCCTCTGGGAAACTACCACCGCTCCCTCCATTAACTGCACAACAACATCTGTTTTCAATACCAGAACTCAATGGTGGACTATGGGGATAGATGAAAGGGCCCCTGACCAGGCACAGAGTGTGTTTCTATTGCCACTGAGTAACTCCAGAAAGTCCCCTCATTCCAGGGATCAGATTTACAGACTAGAGAGCCCCATTTACAGGTAGGCAAGAGCACCAGCATTTTTTTTTCTGAAGATGAAGGACTTTTTGACTGACTCCACGGAACGGACCCACTGTACTGTCTTGGCTGGTTGCCACAGAGAGTACACACTGTAAGCTGAAAACATGGTCCGGAGTCAAGGTAAATAACAAAGCCAAAGGTCGGATAGCCAGGAAGTCAATTCAAGGTTGCAGGTTTCAAGGACAAGGAGCGGCTGCCACACACACAGAAGCAAGTCTGAATATGCAAAGGTGCTGCCACACTGAAGCAGGTGCATGGAGTGTTTTTGAGCATGTCCTCCCTTTCCTGGGAGTTGAGTCTGCAAAGGCTTACAGCTCCTCCCATTGCCTTTGCAGGAGCTGCAGTCTGGCACTCCTTCTTCGCTCCTACAAAGTCAGCCTCTGGCATACCCTCCATCTGGGGCACTCAGGAGAACTAGGTGGGGAGTCTAGCCTTGGGGTGTCTACAACTTGGGGTACTGGGCCAGTCTCTCCTTCTCGCTACACCTCCTGTGCAGCTGCTGGGGACTTTTCCTCCTCAGGTACTGTCTTCTTCTGAGCTGACTCCAGAGGAGGTTTGGTTGCTCCCTGCCTCATCTGAGGAGTAGTAAGCCTCAGCAGAACCAGTATCCATGACACCCACTATGGTATGTACCTTTATAACAGAACTGCTCATGAACCCAGGGCTTTTTTTGTACAAAAAGCCCAGCAGGAACTCATTAGCATAATAGGCCACACCCAGCAGCAGAAATTCATTAGCATATTAGGCCACACCCCCAACAGCACAGCTCCGTCCCAGGATTGGCTTCCCCAGGTGCCCCATGGCTTACAGGGCGCACAGGGAACTTGAGGGAAGGAAGGCAGTTTCTGGATTGGCAGGGCACCTGGGGAACCCAAGGAGGGAGACAGTTTAAACTGCTTTCCCTCCCTGGATCAGCTTGGCTTCCCCAGGCGCCCTGTGGTTTGCGAGGCACCTTGGGAACCTGGGGGGGGGGGGCTGTAGGCGTGGCTAACTCAGAAGCCAGCTGGAACTCCATTCCTGTGCATTCCTGCCCAAAAATAGCCCTGCATGAACCAATAGCTCAGGGATACAGTGCATGCTCCACATACATAACATCCCAGGTTCTATCTCTGGCATTTCCAATTAAAGGATTTCTCATAGCAACTGTTAGGGATAGACTTTTTCTGCCTGATAGCTGAATTGTGGCAGTATTGAGTCTACTAAGCTAGAAGGATAAATGTTCTGATTCAGGATAAAACAACTTCTTGTGTTCAAATTCATGTTTCCTGACAAACCTGGGGTTTCAGAAAACCATAGGTCAGAAATCAAAGAACTCCCTTAAGCATGACCAGCAAAAATCAAGACCTTTCCCATTGTTCTAGCTAAAGCCAACTATGTTCTAGCTAAAGCCAAATAGGGATGGATGCACAAATACCTGTGCAGCTCACCATCTGCTTGCCAGCTATGAACATAGAGGTGATTTTTAGTTGATCAGTTCCCAGTTTGCAAGCAGTTCAGACCTGTTTGTTGGGTTATTTTTGAAGTATTCAAGAGTACAGCACAGTGCAGTACAGAGGAATCAGCATGTTTCACACACACTTTCTCACAGAGCCCCATTGCAGTTCAACTTCCCCCCTCCCCCACAGACCTGTTGTTACTGCTTGCTACTTGACAACCAATGGTATAAACAAACAACAAGAAAATCAGTCAGCCAGCCTATAATTATAAATAAGTATTCATTTAAAACCACGTTACTGACATTTCATATGTGAGCATTTTCACACAGCCTTATGGTGATGTAGTTCCCGCCTCACGTTGCTAAATGACCTGATCTATTCATACCATCCCTGACCCTGGGTAGAATCAATCTCACCTATTGTGCAGATGTAAGCTCCACTGTCATAGCTACTGCATAACTATAAAGCTGTTTGAAAGCCATTTTGAGGTTCTAACAGATAGGCAAACAGATTGGATGTTCAGCTCAAAGGTAAGTGTGGCCATCAAACAAGGGTTGTGGCCATCGAATGAGGTATGTATCTAACGTGTTCACTGTGAAATTTGTGGCAACTGTAATTACACATTGCTGGTGACTCTTTTCTGGGTTTGGGAAAGACTTAAAGCGGCATACTACGGAGGGAGGATGGAAGCAGTTAAGGAAAAAAATGAGTCCACAGCCATTCTATTTACCTCCTACCCTTCTTCAGAAGTATCTGGTAGCTTCCAAAAATATAAAAGATAAAAATTATGCATAACAAATAAAGTAAGATATCACAGTTGAACAAGCTAAAGCTCTAGATAACATTCTATAGGGAGGTGAAAATATTGTTAATCTTAAATTGTCCTAAATATTGTCTTAAATTCACATACAGGTTACTTGTTATGTACAGTATTTTTAAAAAATATATATAACCATTTATGGGGAATTGGCTTTCATTTAGAGTCATCATTCCTTTTGAGCAAATATGAGAGAGAGAGAGCGCAAGGATCTGGTATGTCATCCCAATCACTGATGCAATTTAGATCAAGATGGATTAGCTGTGTTAGTCTGTAGCAGCAGAAAAGAGCAAGAGTCCAGTAGCGCCTTAAGGACTAGCAAAATATGTGGCAGAGTATGAATGTCCTGGAAGATTAAAATGTTCTCCCATTGGTTTCTGAAGTCAGACTTTTGTCCATTAATTCTTGGTTGAAGGGACTGGCCTGTTTGTACAATGTAGAGGGTAGAAGAGCATTGATGACACATTGTTGACACCTTCCAGGACATTCAGTTGCTGACCTAAAAGTAGTTGTTCTCTTGCAAAGGAATTTCAAAGGGAGATGTTATGTTCTGTCCTAAGAGCCGTGCACATGGTCAGCCAAACATGTGGCCAGGCGAAGCCACCGAGCTTCACCTCCAGAGATGATAGACCCAGCGGATCCTCGTAGGGACCAATGGGGAAGTCTGCATTCGTAGACTGACCACTAGGATGCAGGATCACTGTAAATAGCAAATCACGGGTGTTGGGTGTGTGCAGGGGTGTGGTTGAGAACGGGGATATAAGCAGACCTGCGAGTCCAGCACGGTAGCCTTGTTCCAGCCTTCAAATAAATTACGAGCTTTGATCACTCAACGAGTCTCTGAACCCAGTACTTTACAGGAGATTAGAAAGAGAGAATGCTGATTTGCAATTGATAATGAAGCTCAAGACAATGCATCCACCTGGACTGAATCTAGACCTAGGTTTCCTCTCTCATTACCAATGCTGATTTCTCCATGCCTATTACCCCTCTGCATATCTCACCTAAATCCAATCAGACCTGCTATTGTTATTCACCTGCTGTTGTCATTTGCCTGCTAATGTCATTTGGCATCTGAAATCACACCGCTTTCCAATAAATAGGACAGATGGACTCTCATTGTAGCTGTACCTACAGAAGTGAGCAGTGAGTCCTGAAAGCTCATACCCTGCCAAATATTTTGTTAGTCTTTAAGGTGCTACTGCTCTTTTCTGATGCAATTTGTGTAGCTGTAAGGGGTGGGGGTTATTGTTAATCTTCCTCTGTACTGGCTTGAGCATGAGAATAATTTCACACAAAACTGAGGAACTCTGAACTTCCTCTCTTGCATCAAACTTATTTTAACACATTGTGTAGCTCTTACTTATAGGTTTTCCAGCATAGTCACTGATGCCATGTAGGTGCCTCTCTCAAATGTTTCTCTGAGTCACCCTTTAGCGAGCAGATTTTTCATAATGACCCATTTCATGGTAGTAGAATGACCTAACAACAAGCACAATTACTTTGGTAGGCTCAGACATGATTTCCACAGCCAATTTGGAAAATGGAACTTGGGGCTTTTGAATTTCAGGATGATGCCTCGGGCAATCATCTTCTTTAGGCAGTGCCCCTCCTCCCAATCCCTATATCTGGAAAGACCGGACCAGCTGTTTGTTCTTCTCATCCCTAGCGATTGCTTTACATCTCCAAGGTTTTCCTCAAAAGAGAGTTAAATGAATTTTTTGTTGTCAGCTTGAAAGCCAAGAATCTGCTTTTCATTTCTAATCAGGGACCCAACAGGTTGGAAGAGCCACAAGGCCAGCTTCTGATCTGAGCTTCACAGCTGCCTCTTTCCTTCCATAAAGAGGTGACCCCCCCCCTTATCTCTTGCTTCTAAAACTTTTGAGACCTCTGGAATTGGATACATAACTTTGCAACTGAAGGAAAGCGTCATCATCATATTACACACACATACACTCACACTTGTCCCAGCATCCCACTGAATTTACAGATAGATTTCATTCTTTAAAATCCTATCATGTATGTTTTTTTCTAAAGTGCACCAGTTAATTTAAAAAAAAACCATATACTGTCTAATCCTGCTCATGTTTACTCAGAAATAAATCTCAGTAAACTTCCAAGTAAGTATACAAGTTTTCTAATCAGAGTTATACCCTTCTAAGCCCATTGGCATCAGTGGCCTTAAATAGTGTAACTCTGGTCAGGAGGACTGAACTATTAATCAGCAAAGAGAATAAAACAGGGCAATTAATTTAAAGTTTTTGCACTGTGTTTTAAGACTACCATGTCCGCAGAAGGAAGCCACGCATGGTTAGTTCAGTAGGATGGCTAATAAGATTTTGTTTTATGCTGGTATGATTGCAGACAAAATGATTTTTTCCCAGCTACCAGAAACTGTGAGTCTGTGCACTGGGAGGGGGTTAGGGGTGACTAAAAGTGTGTTCACTTTAGTGAAGATGTGCCAGCTCATCCACATGTGGATTTGCTTTCTCAGATATTTTGCACAGCTTTTTCCTTTGTTCTCTCTTGCCTCCTTGCCTCCATTACTGAGAACTTTAAAGCTTTCCCAGTAAACAAATTAAGGGGAGGGGGATCCACTTATGGTCTCTGGCATCGAGAAATACGCAGGGATTGTCGAAAGCCATCCACAGCGACTATGAACATGAGGATGGCAAGCAGATATAAACATTTAGGTCTAACCTTCCTCTTCCCTCCTAGGAGAGTTTATAATAGGAACAATGAACTTGACCCGGTGCGCTTCCTATGGGCATAATGTGACCTGCAAGGGTTAATAGCCTGTGGGTTTGCCTTGGGCTATCATCTCCCCCAGCCAGTGATTAATCCTGAGCCTCCATCATTATCTCTGGAAATGGAACCTTTGAATTGAAAATGATTTTGGAATAGAATTTGCTGCTACGCTGAGTTTCATTCATCATGGCGAACCAGCCTCCTCCCTCGGAATTAGATGCATTTACTTTGCTGTGTGTAACTGGTTGGAACGACTCCACTAATTATCTTAAAGAGTGAATAAAAAGAGAGATTAAAGGATTGGAGAAGTGGAGTGAAACTGACTTTAAGGGAAAAGGGTCTTTCACTTGGGTCTTGTCTGCACAGTTTTCATAAGTAGTTTGCAACATTTTTTTGGGGGGGGTGCATGATAAATTGCTGGCTTTTATATCTTTAAAGAGAAAATTGCCATTTTTTTAATCCCATTAGCCTTTTGGTGCAGTTTGAAATCTGTTGTCTGCCTAATGCCATCAAATCTCATTAACTGTGCATCACCTTCTGGTCTCCAATTCATGAGGGCTACAAACAGCAGCGTTGGCCTTTTCTATTATGTCCTGAAACACACACACACACACACCTTACACACAGACTTTCTTTTTTTGTATTGAAAATCCAGACTGATGAAGAATTTTGGGAACCTTGAAGCTTACTTACTGTTTTGCAGCCGTTTGACTGTTCCTGAAAAATGAAGTTATTGTACTCCTTAATACAATTTCAGAGGCTTTAGTTTCTCTACCACCTGGAGCACCCACGTCATTACACTTAGAAAATAAAAAGTCTGTCTATCAGTGAGTCATCAAATCAAACTTGGTATTCATTTAGTTGTTAGATTTGAAATTAAGAATTTTTTAAAAACCCTCAACACAACACTGGGTAGTCTATCAACCAAAAGGTATATTTCGATACTGGCTGTAAAAGGAAGTTTGTATGAGGTAAGGAGGGGATTGGGGACAACAATAGCCATATGCTCCTGTGTATGGGTCAGTAACAACCCCCAAGTTAATCATAACTGCAATTTTAGGCTGCTTTCCCCTGCAGTAAAATGGATGTATGTGGAGTACAGCAAGTAGGGTATTTTAGGATTAGGGATACTTGAATACGTTCCATTTGGGCTCATGTTCTGCTCGCTGATTGCAAGCAGGGAGCTAATTTTTTGTCAAGCAGTTTGACTGTTCATAGCAGCCTGATAACTTAGTCTAGACTGATCTGGTCAGACTGTGGAAGCTAAGCAGGGTTGGTCACAGTTAAGTTCTTGGATGACAGACCATCAAGGAAGTCCAGGGGTGCTATACAGAGGCAGGCTCATCTCTTGCCTTGAAAACCCTAAGGGGTTGGTTGTTCGTGTCACTGACATTTCACACACATGCATTTTCACACACACCCCTTCCATACCATTGAAATTTCTGACCCAACCACTCACTACCCTGAAGGAGAATCAGTTTTACCTATTGGGCAGATGCATGAATGAAAACATAACAGGAGGAAATGAAACTCCACCACCACAGCTGTTCCACAGCCACAAAGCTATTTGGTAGCTGCTAACTGGACGGCTGTGAAGCAAGGGAATCCAAGGCCTGACTCTCAAGCAATTACATCAGTGAAAACTGGTATGCTTACCGGCTGCATATGCTCACCCAAAATGTCTGCAGCACCTCTAGGTGGGATGTCTCTGCTCTAGTTCCCATGCGCTTACTGTTCTAAGTACACCACCACGGCAAAGATAGTCATGACTATCAAAGCCAACCCATCAATGATGATTCCATATAGAGAACAAAATGCCACCAAGGGTTTTAAAAAACTTGTGAATGACGAGAATCATAGAGTTAGAAGGGACCTCCAGGGTCATCTAGTCTAACCCCCTGCACAATGCAGGAAATTACAAATATCTCCCCCTCCATACCCCTAGTGACCCCTGCTCCATGCCCAGAAGAGGGCAAAAACCCCCACAAAACCCTCCAGGATTGCTTCTTGACCTCAAAGTGGCGATCAGCATTTCCCTGGGCATGTAAGAAAGGGCCACAAGAATAAGTACTGATGCAACCCTTTCTACCCTCCCTTCTTGTGATCTGCCTAAGTTCACAGCATCAGCATTGCTGTCAGATGGCCATCTAGCCTCCGTTTGAAAACCTCCAAAGAAGGAGAGCCCACCACCTCTCAAGGAAGCCTGTTCCACTGAGGACTCACTCTAACTGTCAGGAAGTTCTTCATAATGTTTAACCAAAAATTCTTTAATTTCAGCCCGTTGGTCCTGGTCCGACCTTCTGGGGCAACAGAAAACAGCTCCGCACCATCCTCTGAATGACAGCCTTTCAAGTACTTGAAGATGGTGATCATATCACCTCTCAGTCATCTCCTCTCCAGGCTAAACACACCCAGCTCCTTCAAATTTTCCTCCTAGGACTTCATCTCCAGACCCCTCCCCATCTTCGTTGCCCTCCTCTGGACATGTTCCAGTTTGTCTATATCCTTCTTAAATTGTCCTGCCCAAAACTGAACACAATACTCTAGATGGGGTCTAATCAGAGCAGACTAAAGCGATACCATCACTTTGTGTGATCTGAACACTATAATTCTGTTGATGCAGCCCCAAATGGTTGACACAGCCCAAGGTGGTTTTGTTGACACCGGCAGAATAGTTGTTTTCTGTTTTCATAGGAAGTACCAGATCCTTAGTGTTCATCATGGGTTCTCTTACTGCTGGAGGGAATGGAAATATTTTCCAACATACTAGAGGAGTATCTACATTCATAACTGCTATGCAGCGGACACCAAATTTGCAGTCTTGCAACTGCTTTACTGCTGCTATTAAAAAATGATTTGCAAGGTGCCTGAATTTCAAGGATTTTGGAATCCCCTGGGCAAGAGACCAGCATTGGGGCCCATCCAAGTGAGGGAATGTTGACTTTCATGATCCTCGATCTCAGAAAGTCTTCCTGATCCTTCTCCATGGGCTTTCGCTCCTGTGCTGATTCCTCCTTGTTTCAGGAAGTAGCAAAGCTGGTCTTTCAGCAATCAGTGCAAGCAGCATCCAGTGGCTGTTGTGAGATGGTTGGTGGAGGTGGCGGGGCGAGTTTGCTGGCAAGCAACTTGAGAGCCAAATTTTGGAGGGGCTAATTATTGGTTGAGACTGATCTTCAATACCATTTCTTTTAAAAAATTATTTACTTAGTGTAAACTAGGGTTGTCAGCCCCTGCCCCCCCCTCTCATGTTGAAGTGGTGATGGGGGGGGGGATAATATGTCCACACTTAGGTGTAGGTTGGGTCGCTAACTTGGAGATCTCCTGGAATTATAACTGATCTCCAGACTACAGAAATCAGTTTCTGTACAGACTACAGAAATCAGTTTCTGGAGAAAATGGCTGCTTTTTAGGGTGGAGTCTATGGCATTATACCCTGCTGAGGTCTCCCCCCTGCCCAAACCTTGCCATCCTCGGGCTCCACCCCCAGATCTCCAGGAATTTCCCAATCTAGACCTGGCAACCCTACAGGATGGACATGTGTTCACTGTAATATGTGAACAGGACTAGTGTGTATAAGTATGGCAGGTCTCCAGTTTTTTAAATAGAAGTAAACAATCCATGCCTTGATAGTAAATCAAGTAAAGTCCCTCGGAACCAGGGCCAGTGCCAGGCTTTTTTGCGCCCTAGGCAAGGCTAACTATTATTTATTATTATTTATTTTATTTATTTATTTATTATTTCAATTTTTTTACCCCACCCTCCCTGCGAACAGGCTCAGGGCGGCTACTTGCACCACCCCCCCACACACACACTGCTAACCAATTATCAAAAACAGATGAATTCTAGGGAAAATTAAAAGCACAAAACCCTTGACCCTGCTAATTTTTAAAAAAATTGTGCGGGCTTGGGCAGGCAGGGCACAAAGCAAAGCTGAAGGGAGCTGCTGCTGCTGCAGTTGCCGTGACTTTCTGGAGGAGGAAAAGCATGGGAGAGCCGGGGCTGGTGAGTGTGAGAGCCTGTGGCCAGTTGGAGGGGCGCTGATTGTCCGTTTCTGCACTCCTCTGAGGTCTGCGCCCTAGGCAGTCGCCTAACTTGGTCTAATGGTAGCACCAGCCCTGCACGGAACATGTAGTATTTCACAAACACTGGGTTTAGAATATCTCACAATGGGCTTAGAAGGGTATAAGTCTACTTAGGACTGCACTGTTTGTTCTTAGCTAGTTTGGGGTTTCAGCCCCATATCTGATGACATTTTTAACAAGAAAAACTCTTGCTTAAAGATCCAGCACACATGAGTTGCTGGCCTTATTTATGTTCTGTTAATTACTTTCATTTCTTGATTATTTTGGCTTAAACATTTCCAGCGTGCCAAATTCTATTTGTGAAATTATGTACATTGGGATTGACTATTTTTTCTGTGGAATACAAAATGTGGGAAAGAGATGGCCACTTATCTCAGAGAGAACCACTGAGCAAGGAAACACACACACACACACACACACACACACACACACACACAACCCTTTAGGGAACAGAAAAAGGGTCCGGAGATGTCTGTTGCTTGGGGATTTAAAGAAAAAAGCCTCATTCCCTAAAGAACAATGATTGAAGACCTTGGAAAGGAGACCAAAAAAGAAAAGCCCTGAAGGCAAAGAGAAATATTATATGAAGTGTGATGAAAACAGAGTTATTGAAGAGGAGAGATAAGGAAAAGATGTCCTTGATTCACAGAGCAAACAATATGGGGGAGATTCTTCCAAAGATATGACAGCTTGGCTATTTTAACCAAAAAAATGGGCACACAGTACAAATGACAGTCCAAAAAGAACTCCCACATCTGGACCTTGGTTGTTTCACTCACTTCATTGCCTGGAGTTCATGATATGTTTTGTCTCATGGAGACCCCATATCACTGGGAGTCTCAGCCTCCAGTTATTCCAGTCTCCAGACAACTGGACATTTTTGTCTTCCCAAGGCCACTTAGGCACTTGATACCTATGGAACGATATGGCACCCTCCTTCATTTAACCACACAGCTCAGTGTTAAAATGGCATATACAGGCTACATGGAGCAAAAACAAATAAATATAAAACAGAGAGAGATGAACCAAGATCAAGGACTTCAGGGAAAGCTTGTCAGGATTTGGCACAAAGGCAAGGAATGAGAAAGAAGCAGATCACTGGCTAAGAGGGAGAAAGGAAGGGCGACTTAAAAGTCAGGATAACACATTTCTCTTTCTCATTTTGTCTCTCCTGCCTTTTCTCCCTACATCTCAGCCAATTTTTATATTGCTTTAACTGGTCAGTTTCCAGAAGTGGAATGCTCTGAGAGTCAAAATATCTCAGCAGTCACAATGTCTATGAGCCGACGCGATGCCATAACCCATGTCTTTCGCCACAAGCGGGATGTGGGGAGGCCACTACGGACTGTAGCATTGCTCAACGTGTCATGAACGGGCATCCCCTGAGGGCTGAATTTCATTTTCTCTGATGTGTGTGCAGAAAACTTTTGCTGGCAATATAGGGAAGCTGTTGTAGCATTATGACTGGCACTCCCCAGTGCAGCTGCCTGCGGGAATTGTCTGAGGTCAACATGGAGATTAGTGATTGTTGGTGTAGGTTGATGTGGTGATGTGGATGACAGTAGACAGCTTTAAAAGGGGACTGGGCAGATTCATGGAGAATAGATCTATCAGTGGCTACTAGCCATGGTGACTAAAAGAAACCTCCACATTCAGAGGCAGTGAACCTCTGAATATAAGTCCCAGGAAGCAACACGTGGGGAAGGCCTCAGCCTCTGTGCCCTGCTGTTGGACCTCCAGGCCTCTGAGTGGGATGGGATGCTGGTAGGGTTGCCAAGTCCAGACTGGAAAATACCTGGGGATTTTGGGGGTGGAGCCAGGAGAAGGTGGGGTTTGGGGAGGGGTGGGGCCTCAGCATGGTACAATACCATAGCATCTACCCTTCAAAGCAGCCATTTTCTCCAGGGGACCTGATTTCTGTCAGCTGGGGATCAGTTGTAAAAGCGGGAGATCCCCAGGCCCTACCTGGAGGATGGGAACCCTAGATGCTGGGCTAGATGGACCACTAGTCTGATCCAGCAGGGCTCTCACGATATTAATTCAATTACTCGCTTCTGCTAAGTAAGGAACTTTTCATCTTCCTCCGTCAAAGGAAAGCTATGAAAGGCTCATCGGTGAGAACAGCCTCATGGGTTCATGAGTGTTTAGATGCACATTTCTGTCTATATAATGTATTAAAATACACCCAACTGACCAGATTTCTTTGATCTGGCAGCAGCCCAATTTAAAGCACTGCTGAAATGTTGCATTGGATGAAATAGGCTCTGACAGACTCACGAAAGCTTATGCCACAGTAAGTCTTGAAGGTCCCATTAGACATTCCGGGTGTAGCAGGCACGTGCCTAAGCCTGTACATGTGACGAAACAAAACACATGCAAGCAACAGAAGGACCTGATGAAATTCTGAAGAAATGGAGAATGGATCACACTATTTCAGACTGCTGGAGAGGAGCGACAGTTTTCATTTCTCCCTATTGTTAAAAAAACACATACACTCTGCAGTTAGTCAGCCCACATAGCAAGAAGAGGACTGAGAGGCAACCTTTCTTCGAACCATGCTAAGCTTCACTTCATTTGTGGGAAGCCTTCCCTATAAGGCGCATTCAGAAATGTCACCCCCCCCCCCCACCTGAAGTGGTATAGCCCACCCGACAGTTTCTGGATTCTTGTTCTGCGTGGTGTGTAGACCAGGCCTGGCCCTGCTTATCCCCTCTGGCATGTATTCACTGGAGGAAAGACCGGATTCTGGAATGACAGAAAGCAAACGTCACATTTTCCTTGCCTCGTTATAATCCAGGAACACAAATCAAAAGCTCTGCTTTAGCTTAAGATCAAATGGTGAAGGCGACTGCTTCAGCGTATTTACACGGTAAAAAATGAGCACATATGCAAGGCAGGCAGGCCTGGGACCTGACACAGAGACTCTGGTGGGATGAACCAAGAGCAAGGACTTCAGGGAAAGCTTGTCAGGATTTGGCACGGGGGGCAAGGGATGAGAAAGGAGCAGATCATTGGCTATGAGGGAGAAAGGAAGGGCACCTTAAAAGTCAGGATAACACATTTAGCCAGCTGGCAAAACTGCAGACACCAGATCAGACCAAATGTATGTTAGTGTCAGATGAAATATTTTCTCACGCTTTTCCTTTTAAACCATTAAAAGGAAAATCCAGCAGAAATGGTTTGCAGATACGAAGCTTTACATTTTACAGTAATTTGCCATATGCCTTGTCATTTCTCATTAAAGTGAAAGAAGACCAAAGAGGGCATGAATAAGAACAATGTTGCCCTTAGACACACATTTTCGGATACTTCTCTGCTCCTTGGAGGAGGAGGAGGAGGAGGAGAGGCAGAGAAGGAGGTTGGATTTATACCCTGCCCTTCACTACCTGAAGGAGTCTCAGAGCAGCTTACAATTCCTTTCCCTTCCCTTTCCCACAACTGACACCCTGTGAGGTAGGTGGGGCTGAGAGAGCTCTTTCAAGAACTGCATGTCAGAGAACAGCTCTGAAAGAACTTGTAACTGACACAAGGTCACACCAGCAGCTGCATATGGAGGAATGGGGAATCAAACCTGGTTCTCCCAGATTGGAGTCCACGCTCCTAACCACCAAGGGCGTAGACTTTTCAGTTTCCTGGGGGGGGGGGGGGGGCTGGGGCTGGGCCAGGGACATTACAGGCCATTGTCTCCAGGGGAGGCTCAGCATGTCCTGGAAAAGTTTGGGGAGGGGACTCCAGCTCCCCAGCCCCCCTGAAGTTGACGCCTATGCTAACCACTACACCAAACTGGCTCTGAGTCCTGGGCTGTCCAGCAGCTGTTCTGCAACCCCAGAAGTCAGGAGCTGGTGTTTTGCTTCTTTCACCAGGTCTGGACCTGTGTGGAGAGGCACGTAGAGGTTTCAGCAGCCTATCCAGCTCTGTGTGAAGCATGTTGTGAAGTAGACCTGGGCCTTACCTGAGGAAAAGATTTCCCTTGTGACTCTTGCCTCCATCCAAGATCTATCCCAAATGAGACTGAGATATAAACCCCAGATCTACGCCCATCCTGACAGATGGTCCCCCAAATCCTCCTAAGAAGATAACATCCACAGCAACAGTGCATCTTGTTCCTTTGTCCCATGACTATTTGTCCCTTATCTTTATAGTATGTTCTGCATGCTGTAGAACAGAAGAGGAGTCCTGCTGCATCAGAGCAGCATCATGTTTCACACAGTGGTCAATCAGTTGCTCTGGAGGGCCAACAACAAACAGTGCACAGGGGCTGCAGAGGCCACTTAGCTCAGGCCTGGTCCGGTATGTATGCCAACAGTGGGTGTCAGGTCACCCACTGCCTCCTACACCATTGCTGGTGCCCCCCGCCATGTCTGAGTCAAAAGATTTCTGCAGCACAAGTGGAACTGCTGGGGCCCAGCTATGCTTGCCTCCTGGCTGCCCAGGCTCCTTCCTCCAAGGGAATGGTCTGCCAGGAGCTTTCCTGGTAAATTAAATGGCCAGTCTGGCCCAGCCCCTCCTTGCATATGATCCAATCTCACGTCCCCTCTGGCTGTTTCTAGCTTTCCTTCCTCTGCCTCATTTCCTTTCTTGCATTTCTCTCTTTCTCCTCCTCCTCCTCCTTTGAGCAGAGCTGGATCTGGCTTGGATGGCACCTTGCTCATATCAGCTGAACTGCGTGCCTTCCAGTTGCAATTGCACAACAATTAGGGTTGCCAGCCTCCAGGTGGTGCCTGGAGAACTCCTGCTATTACAGTTGATCTCCAGATGATCAAGATCTGTTCCCCTGCAGAAAATGGCTGCTTTGAAGGGTAGATTCTATGGCATTGTTGCATCCTGAGGTTCCTCCTTTTCCCCAAACCCTGCCCTTCCCAAGCTCTACCCTCAGAATCTCCAGGTATTTCCCAACCTATAGCTGGCACATAATACTGTGGCTACACAGGTGTGATTTGAGACATTCCTTGCCTGTTCTGGTACAAACTTAATATCTCTAACTTACGGATCATGAAACTGGTATCTATTTTCAGCGCATCTGAAGAAACAGGGAAATAACATCTCTGATCATATGCAGTACTTGTAGGAAAAGCCAGTATCTGGGCCTTTATTACCCATAATACCTAAAACTTCCATATTCAGAAGCAGACTGCTAGATATCTGGACACAAACAACAGGAGGTGGTCATTGTCAGCATTCCCTGGTTCCTGGTCCTCTTGGAACTGCATTTGCCAGTCCTATTCACTTCACATGATGACTAGAACCAGAGGCCATGCTCTGAGAGAAGCTGAACTTGCTCTTCTGAGCTGCATGCTGCCTCACCTCCCTTGCCTTGCATACAGTGCTTCTGTTAAAGCAACTCAAAATGTCACACACACCCTTGTGATCATATTACAGATACTCTCAGGCCCCTTCACCAGCAGCAGAGAGTCGCCAGCCCCCCCCCCCCTTGTTATACATTTTGTTTTCTTTCCAATGTATAATAGTTTTCATTTGCACTGGATAATTTCCATTTCCTGAAGCTTATGGTTGTACATGAACTAAACATCCCAGAATACTTGTGGAAGCAAACTATTGCACAGAAAGAGGAAAAGGGGGGGGGAGCCCCAAACGCTTCAGCTGAAGAGGCCAAAGAGTCAAACATGCTTTATAAAAGGAAACCACATAAAATGATTCTTCAAACAGCCACCCTTGTATTATTGTAAAAACCAAACTGGTAGTGGTCCTTTTGGTTCAAGGTACACCAGAAAACATAATAGCTTAGCTTTTAGGACTGCCAATTTATAAGGAGTGGCTGGAAATCTCCTGGGATTACAATTGATCTCCAGGTGACAAGAGATCAGTTCACCTGGAGGAAATGGCCACTTTGGAAGTCCCAGGTCTATGGTATTATACCCTGTTGAAGTCCCTCCCCTCCCCTCCCCAAACCTCACCCTCCTTAAGCTCCACCTACAAAATCTCCTGGTATTTCCCAACCTGGAGTTGGCAGCCATACTGGTCTTACAATCTGCTCACAGCAGTTAGTTCAAAATTAAATCCCCCAGCATGGGAAATGGCAGGCACAGCATTACATGGTGGTTTCATGTTCATGTGTATGCATGTACAACAGAGAAAAGAATCATCCAACACAACCACCCAATGAGAGATTTAACTTCTATAAACCTGAAAGGGGGTGTGTGTGTGAAATCTGCACATGGCAATAACTCATAACTTAAGAAGACATCCCTAGCGATGCAAAAACAGGGGCAGTGATTTTACCAGGAACATAGGACTGAAACTAGGGGCTGTCACAGGCAAAGAGGGGCAGTGGCCACGCACGGCTTTTAAAGTACAGCCCTGATCAGAATTATACCCCTTTTTCAAGTGGATTGAAGTCAAAAGGCTTGGAAGGGTTTGTTGGGTAGGATTGCTCTATTAGTCTTGGCACCTCTGATTTTACAGATTAAACACTGGAGAGAATCCATTTTAGCTGACATGGAGAAAGGAGGGGCCGTCAGTACCCGGGTAACTTTATTTAGAGTGCAGCGGAGTCCAGCATTTCACTGTTTACAGCAGTTGGTTTTTGGCAAAGAAGATAAGTGGGGGAGGATGGACTTACAGAGGAGAAAAGCAGCACACAAAAAGCAGGGGGAGTGAAAGGTGCTTTTGCTTCGCTAACACTCCCCGTAGTTAGAAAACTGAGCATTTAAAAACACTTCTACAGCATTTTGTTCTCCTTCTTAAGGGGGCGGGGGGGGGGCGGGAAGGATTTACATTATTTATTGGCCTCTTGGATAGAAACTGAAAGTAACTGGGGTTGTTAAAAAAACTCTGGAAATAGTAAGCAATTAAAAGGAGACAGCTGTTACTCAAGTCTTTTCCAGTCCCCCAGGAACACGGCTCACATTGCATCTTGAGTGCAGGCTGCTTTTCATTGGCTCGCAGCCACTGTTTATGTCACAGCCAAACAGACCTCAATTTGAATTTGGCCTGAAGGAGAGAAGGAAACAAAATTCTGTTCCCCGGACAGTATTTTTGAAAGGTTCACTCTGAAGAGGGTTTTTTTTTTTTTAAAGGCTCACTCTGAAGAGTTCTTTACGATGTTTAGGCATTGCCAGGGCATGGTCTGGCAGCAGAGACTCGGGCACCATTCCACTGCTAAATAAACCAGTTCAGGAATTCAGAGGATGACCTCTCATGAACTTGGGGTATACTTCAGTCTGCAACCCCTGGGATTTTGCAGAGTGGCAAGTTCCCTCTGTTTACTGGTGAATCCATAACTTCAGACTTCAGCAAGAAGAGGAGATGTGGCAAGAACCAACAGGCTGATCTTATCCTATTGATGATTTGTCTGACTGCATTGGCCTGCAGTGTACTTTATGGGAGAATGCATCTTGCTGGCATGATTGACTTCAAGCATCTTTACAGCAATGTTGCAGCACTGGCATTCAGTAATGTACATGCCGCTTTCAGGAGGTAGCTGCGGCTGTTATAATGTAAAGGATGCAGGAAGAGCTAAATCTAAAACTCAAGGTGGCTGGAATAAGATGATGTGCTTCGTTAACACGATTGCACCAGTTTAACATTTACCTAGGATCTTCTACAAAATGTGTACTTCCTCTCATATAGATTAACTTACTAATTAAACACTGGAGCATCTCCTCACCTGCTTCTCACAAATGCAATGATCCATTTTCTCCCAAGTGTGTATGTTTAAGATAACCATCTGAAGAGAGCAGAAACTGTTCATTTTGATTAATCCAACAGTGGCCTGCCAAGGACAAGTCTCCTGCCCCAATGTCCAAAAAGTCTAAAATTAGGTCTCCTTTGATAGCTCATTTGACAGCTTAGTGATGCCTAAGCGTTGGGGGGGGGGGAGATACATAATTATCTGCCTATGGATATCCTGGTTAACCTCTGGAATCAGGAAATGACCTGGGCAGCTGAAATTATCATTTCTAGGTGCCCCCTCTCAGGTCTTGGGCCTAGCTAGCCCCTTGGTTCACTGAGGGATTGAGAGCTGTGAAAAGACAAGGGAGAGGGCTAGGATGACAACAGAGGAAGAGTAGAATCCAACTGGACAGCTCATTTTATTAAGCTTCTTTCTTACCCTGTGACCAGTTTGCCCAGTGCTTTGTGGATAAAATCTCTCACACTGGTACTAATTTGAACTGTCTATTAGCAGTGATAGTGTCAGATGGTGCCAGGCTGCCAGCTTTCCCTGTTGTGTGGAGTACTTTTCAGGTTATTTGGGCTAACAATGTAAAACCTATCACCTGCTTGTGGGACCCTGCCCCTCATGGTTGCTTAAATCTGCTGGGAGGGAGCTGGTTGACTGGGAAACAGTAAGGAGTGGTGGGCTCCCAGGTCCTGAAAGGGGTGGTGGTGTGTCTAGTCCTAAAGAAATCTGTTCCCTGACTTGGAGAGCCCAGGCAAGCCCACTCTTGTCAGATCTCAAAAGCTAAACAAGGCCGACCCTGGCAAGTCCTTGGAAAGGCGACCTCCAAAGACTACCAGGGCCAGGACGCAGAGCCAGATAATATCTGAAACATTCTAGCCCCACTAGGGGTTGCCAGAAGTCACCATGACTTCCAGGCTCACAAGCACACACACACACACACACTCACACACACAACTCACAAAAAATACAAAAAGAAAAAAGAAATCTGTTCTGGACCCAGGAGATTGTAATACTTTTTGTCTAGTTGTAGATGTACCATTCTTGAACAAGGTGATTGAACAACTGGTGGCTAGGCATAAGAACATAAGAGAAGCCAGTGCCGGATCAGGCCACTGGTCCATCCAGTCCAACACTCTGTCACACAGTGGCCAAAAACACCAGGTGCCCTCAGGAGGTCCAGCAGTGGGGCCAAGACACTAGAAGCCCTCCCACTGTTGCCCCCCCCAGCACCAAGAATACAGAGCATCACTCGCCCCAGGCTGAGAGTTTCTATCTCTACCTTGTGGCTAATAGCTACTGATGGACCTCTGCTCCATATGTTTATCTAATTCCCTCTTGAAGCCGTCCATGCTTGTAGCCACCACCACCTCCTGTGGCAGTGAATTCCACATGTTAATCACTCTTTGGGTGAAGAAGTACTTCATTTTATCTGTTCTAACATGGCTGCTCAGCAATTTCCAGTGATGCTGCAATTTCCAAGGAACAATATCCAGTGATGCTGCAGGACTGCTGCTTGGCCCACTGTCCTCTGGCCTATAGGTTCCCACAAGGTTTAGTTTGTCCCCCATGCTTTTTAACAGGCCACCGGGAGAGTTCATCTGGAGATATGGGCTGAGTTGTCACCAATATGCGGATGATACTCAGCTCTATCTCAGACTTCCAGCAGATTCCATGGAAGGCTGAGGAAACCCTGAATTGTGCCTGCAGGCAATTTTGTAATGGATGACTGCTAAAGAAGTGAGCAGTGACTCACAAGAGCTCATACCCTGCCATAGACTTTGCTCGTCTTTAAGGCGCTACTGGACATTGCTTTTTTCTACTGCTAATAAACTGAATTCTTTTTTTAAATGTTTTTATTAATTTTATACATTAACACCATTAACATTAACATTAACATAACAACAACAATATTAATAAAATACTATACCAACTATCCTAATAATCACTATAATAAAATAACTAATAAAATACAAAATTCAAGTATTTTTTGGGTAATACACAACAGTTTGTAGATGATTTCGAAATGTATTCAAAAAAACAGAACCATTTTTCCAAGAAGTTATTTTTCACTGTTGGAACTTGGCTGGTTTGTATTTGAAGAGCTAATTTGTCCATCACAGCATAGTCCCATATTTTTAGGAACCATTGTCTTATTGTCGGGCATTCTTTTGCTTTCCATTTTTGCGCAATCAAGGTCTTAGCTGCCGTTAAAAACAAAGATGCCAGGTCTTTAGTTTGCTTTGTTGATTTCATATCTGGCCAATAGTTTAATAAGACAGACTCAATCGTAAAAGGAATAAAGCAATTCAAAATATCATTAATCAAATTTACAATTTTCTTCCAAAATATAGCAATTGCTGGACATTGACCACCAGCAATGCTTAAAGGTTCCAATCTCCCCACAAAGCTTCCAACAAAATGGTACAAAATGTGGGTTCACATGGGAAATTCGCAGGGGGGTCATATACCAGCGAGAATATAATTTAAAGTTCTGCAATTTAATATTTAGAGCTTTTGTTGAGAAAGAATGGAAGCCCATATGTCATGCCACTGAGCTTCCGACCATGATACGTTGCAGTCTCGGTGCCAAACTTTTTGAAGAGAAGACATCTGGCTCCATATATTTTTATTAATCATTTGATAAATTAAAGAAATTAGCCCTCTAGAATTTTGTGATTTGTCTGACAAACGAGTTTCAAATGGGGAAAGAGCTCTAGTTAAAAGGGAAATAATATTTGGATTTTTAAGAAAGTGGTTGATTTGTTGATAATGTAACCACGGAATTTTTATTTTATATTTATCTTCCAACTGTTCCTTAGAAAACACTCCATGCTTACCACAAAGGTCACCCAACCTGAATAAACCTTTTTCTTTCCACTTATCATATACCGGATCCTTCATTCAGGGCTTATACCAGGGTTGACCCACAAATACTGTTAACGGAGATACCTCTGGAGCCAACTGTGAACGGTATCTATCCCAAATTTTTAATGTAAGTGCTAGATATGGGTTAGGAGGTTTCGCAAAATTTCTTTCCTGAGGCTTATTCCATATAGTTTCAAATAAAGCGTTATTAATTAGGCCCTGCTGTTCAATTAAGGCCCACGTTTTAGTTTGTTGAGGTTGGGCATATGTTACAATGTTCTTGAGTTGCGCAGCACTGTAATAGGGTTCAAGATTGGGCAGACCAAGACCACCCGTTTTCATTGGTTTAACCAGTATGGAATGTTGTACTCTAGGTTTCTTTTGTGACCAGATAAATTTAATAAACATTGTTTGCCAACGTTTAAAGTCTTGCCTTGGTATTAATAATGGTAAGTTTTGAAATAAATAAAGAAACTTTGGGAATATAAAAGATTTAATTGTCTCTATTTTTTCTAAAATATTTAAATTAAGCTTATTCCAATCTTCAAAATTTTGTTTGATTTCTTTTTCTAAAGTTGTATAATTACACCCATAAATGTTTTTGATATCTGATGGGGAAAAAATACCCAAATATTTCCAATTGGTCTTTACCCAACGAAATGGATATTTCTTAGCTAGTTCCTTTTTATTTAAAGAATTCAAATTTAATGGATATAGTTCAGATTTATCATAATTTATGGTAAATCCCGAAACCTTACTAAATGTATTAATATGTTCCTGCAAAAAGGCTAATGAAGTTACAGGTTCAGTAACATAAAAAACTGCATCATCTGCAAAAAAACTTGCTTTACATTTGCAGTCTGCTACTTCTATTCCTTTAATCCTGGAATCTGCCCTAATTGCAGATGCTAATGGCTCTAAAGATAAAGCAAATAAAATGGGGGACAGGGGGCAACCCTGCCTTGTTCCCCTAAAAAGATTTAATTTTCCTGACCTAAAATTATTAGTTTTGATCTGGGCTGTAGGGTTGTTATATATTGCTTGAATTGATTGTAGAAATCGAGGGCCAAATCTCATATGTTTTAATAATTCCAACAAGAACGGGATTTCTACCTTGTCGAAGGCCTTTTCTGCGTCTAACGCCAAAAACACAGCCTGTATTCTATTATGGTTACAATGTTCAATTATATTCAAGTTTTTCCTGATGTTATCCGAAATTGATCTGTCAGGGACAAACCCTGACTGATCCGGGTGAATATAATTGGCTATAATTTTATTCAATCAGGTTGCCAGTAGCGAAGAAAATTTTTTAAAATCATGATTTAGTATTGCTATTGGCCTATAAGAGGCAGGATTTAATTTGCCTTTTCCCTGTTTATGAATCATAATAATTTTTGCTTCTGACCAAGTTGGGGGGAAAGCACCTAAACTCATGATGTCATTAGAAAGTTCACAAAAAAAGGGCAATAGAGATTCCTTAAATTTTTTATAGAATTCACAAGGTAGCCCATCTAAGCCAGGTGCTTTGTTTGGCTTTGCTGTTTTCAAGATCTCATTCAATTCTGCAATAGTAATAGACTGGTCCAAAAAGTTTTTATGTTCGTCTGATAGTTTAACATCATAATTAGTTGAATTCAAATAATGTTGTATTTTCTCCTTATCAGGATTACTTGACCTATAGAGATCCTCAAAAATTTTTTAAAAGTTTGCATTTATTTCTTTGGAGGTAATCCCTATATGCCCAGTTTGATCTCTTGTAGCATGAATTAGATTCATGTTTTGTCTACGTTTTACTCTGGACTTTAGAAGGGTCAATGATCTTGGAGTGTTTGTTATAAATTTCTGTTTGAGCAATAAAAGTTGTTTTTGAACTGTTGTGGTTTCTAATAAATCTAACTTTTTCCTTTCCATTATTAACTTATGAAGAGTTTTTTTACCTCCAAATTTAACATGTTGTTCTTCTAAATTCTTAATTCTTTCTTTTAGTTCTAAAATTGTGTTATTTCTTTCTTTCTTATAGGAGGCCGACAATGAAATAATTTTACCTCGTATAACTGCCTTGAAGGCCTCCCAGACTGTTTCTCTTGGTACTCCACAATTTTCATTAAAATGAAAATATTCCTTGATTGACTTTTCTATTTCTTCACTAAATAAATCATTTTTCAACAAAGAAGAATTTAGTTTCCATTCCCACCCTTTACCATCAGAAACATCTTTAGTAAAACTACATTCGACCCATGAGTGGTCAGAGATCTGCCGAAGGCCTATTTCAGAACTCTTAACCTGGTTTAAAAATGACTTAGAAACCAAAATGAAATCAATCCGAGTGTAAACATCATGGACAGGTGAATAATAGGTATACTGTCTATCTCCTTGATATAAGCTCCTCCAAATGTCTTCCAATTGAAAAAAATCAAAGATGGCCTGGAGCTCAGTGGGTTTGATGCCAGCCTTCTTGCCTATTTTCTTTTTATGCGTTTTATCTATATTAGGATCTACAATCATGTTTAAATCACTACCTATTATTACCTGGCCCTGCTGGAAAGCAGACAGCCTGTGTAAAGTGTCCTTTAAAAAATTTACCTTGTCCACATTTGGGGCATAAATTGAGGCAATTGTAATTAAATCACCATCCAAAAGACCCTTTATAAAAAGAAATCTGCCTTTTGGGTCATGCTGAACTTGTTGGCACTGAAAAGGGGTAGATTTAGACACCAAGATGGCTACACCTCTAGCCTTGGACGATCCTGGGGCCTGAAAGCTTTGGGAGAACCAGTTTGTTTTTACCATATTTTTAACCGTTGTTTTTAAATGGGTCTCTTGAAGACAGACAAAATTTGGCCGTTCTTTAAATAATGCATTGGAAATTCTTCTTAGTTTGATAGGATTTTTGAAACCTCTGCAATTCCAAGAAATACACTTAAATTGAACTGACATATCTAGCACAAGCAGAACTTAATAAAAATACGTGTACACCAAAGGACCTGTTTGATTAAGAAAGGAAACTTACCCAACTTACAACTATAACTTGATACCTAAAAAAACCAAAAAAAACCCCCCAACCACTACCTATATAAAATCCTATAACACTCCACTCCACACTGATAAGATGGAGGTAATACTGGCAGCTGGATTGACCTGGAAATTGAGGTGTCTCCTGTACTGGGGTGGGATTGCTCTCCCCCAAAGGAGCAGGTTGGATCTTGAGAGCACTTCTGGACTAGTGGTGGTTAGGACTGCCTTCTACCAACTTTGGCTGATGAGCCAGCTGCAATCTTTCTGACGTAAAAAAAGATCTTGCCACTGTGATGCATGATCTGGTAACATCTGGATTAGATTACTGCACTGTGCTGTACTTTGAGCTGCCCTTGAAGAATGTCCAGAAACTACAATTGGTACGGAATACTGTAGTGAGAATGCTGATGGGAGTGGGTCTTGTCCTGTCTGTCCAGTCCTATTCCATGTATACTGGCTCCCAATTTGTTTCCAGATCCAATTCAAGGTACTGCTATTGATCTTTAAAGGCATATATGGCTTGTGACCAGCATACTTTAAGAACTGCCTACTCCCATATGAGCCTACATGGCCATGGGGCAAGTGATGCTCTGTATTCTTGGTGCTTGGGGGGGCCAACAGCAGGAGAGCTTCTAGTGTCCTGGCTCCACTGATGGACTTCCTGAGGGTGCCTGGTATTTCTGGCCACTGTGTGACAGAGTGTTGGACTGGATGGGCCATTGGCCTGATCCAACATTGGCTTCTCTTACCTTCTTGGTCATTATGGTCATCTTTGTGGGCCCTGCTTTGGGTGTCCCCTGTCATCTGGCTAGACCAATGGCAACCTGAGAAAGAGCCATCTCAGTCATGGCACCCAAACTGTGGAATTTCCTCCCTAGAGAGATTAATTTACATGTTCCTTGTAAGGTCCTGTAAGTTCCTGTAGGACAGCAAGAGAAGGTGATACATTTTAATGGTTCTAAATGAGGCCACAAACAATTTTGTCATTCAAGTCATGGCCCAAAAGTTGAATACATCACCAGCAATGGGAATAATCTCCGCACCACTGGAAGTCTAGTTTCAGACAGAAAGAAGACGCATGGCATCAGTGTCTTAAGCTGAAGCAAATATTTATTTTCTAAAGGACAGGAAAGCAAATATGCGTGAGCGCTGCTATCTACAAAATGTGACTTCCATTAATATAGCATTACGATTCAAATTAGGTCTAATCTGTGCATGGAGGAGTTTACTGAATGAAAGAAGAAAAATGAGTCCGTTTAAATTATCTTGTTGCAGAAGTTAATTTCAAGCATTCGTGTAAAATATAGCACAGGATCAAGTGAGGAGCCAGACTGAGTAGCCCCTTAGGAGTTAGGGGCTGGGGGGGGGGGCACAGGAAAGTCTCTCCTCTAATGCATTTGATGAACATTATCTGGAAAGAACATGTCTGAGCACCACAGAAAGCAGGAGAGCTCAAAAGGAGCTGGAATGGAAAGTGAGGAGCAGATTAGAGATGCCATTACCATCCTGAGTGACAAAAAGTTCCTCAGAGACCAGATTTTCCCAGTGTAGTAATTTCCATAGACCCTATTTTACAGCCTCTTTGCAATTGAACCACCATCAGACACAATTGTTTCATTCACCTAGTCTTCAAATTTGCTACTTGTCAACTAGTTTTTCAGCTGGCGAGGCTAGGCTAGCCTTCTGCCTAGCTCAGCCTCAGAACTCGTCTCCCTTCTCTGCCTCTAGTCTCCATTCCATTTATAAGCAGTTTCGAATGGGGCAGGGAAGAAAATTGTAGAAAATTGAACTCCCACCAGTAATTTCCTGCTTTCCTGAGAAATATAACTCATGAGAAAATAGCTTGCAATGATCTATGTCAGCCCTTACCAATCTTATTGAGCCTATGTCATTTTTGGAATTTTGAGAGAAGGTAATAGGCACCACCACAAAATGGCTGCTAAGGGGAAGGGCATTTCAATATTTTTGTGACTATAAGGGTGGTAGGAATCTATCAAATATAACTGAGCCCACATTTGCTAGAGGGTGTGTGTGTGTGTGTGTGTGTGTGTGTGTGTAGTAAAGGTAAAGGTTTCCCTCTCTCAGAAGCCAGTCGAATCCGACTCTAGGGGGCGGTGCTTATCTCTGTTTCCAAGCTGAAGAGCCAGTACTGTCCGAAGACTTTTCCGTGGTCATAACTAAACACTGAGGCACACAGAACGCTGTTACCTTCCCACCGAAGTGGTACCTATTTATCTACTTGCAATTTCTTGCTTTCGAACTGCCAGGATGGCAGGAGCTGGGTCCAGAGACGGGAGCTCACTCCGTCACGCAGTACTCAGGTGGAAGACATGTCTTTGAAAGGCCTGAGAAAACTTGAAAGTGATGTGTTCTGTGTAGGATGTCAGAATTCCCGGGGCCCCAGGATAATAAGAACAATGATGGGTCAGGGGGGGGGACACAGTTTTCTCATTCCAGATCTTTTGATGTGGATGTTACTTCGTTGTGCTAAAAAAGAGAGGGCAAACAGTAATTCTGCAAATTACAAAAAAAATAAAAGGCAAATTTCAAAAAGGTGTTAGAAAACGATATGGCTATTTCTAAGATAAAGCACTCTGCCTGCTATGCTGGACACATTTCAGGGGCAGAAACACTACAAAATTATGACGAAACAAGGTGTGTAACTATTCCGCCTCTTCACTTGTTAATTACCATTTTTTTCCTAAAGAAGGCTGACACAGGATTGTAAATCAACCTTGCAGAGCCATCAATGGATTCAGAATCCCAGTACCAGCAGTCAAAACTGCCTTCCTATTTTGTGTGTGCCCACACTGGGAAATATGCTAAAGAGCGCTTTTTGTAGAGGGTAGAATGTAACAGCTAAGTAGGTGGGACCATTAATTGTTCTGATCAGATTAGATTCTTAACCACCATACCAAAAAGTGATAATTTCTGTACCAAGCAGTATGTCAGAATATTTACAACTATTTACCAACTTGTCAAATTACTGTCCAGGAATTATTCTGAAAAGGTTAATTCTATTTTATTGCAAAGGCCATTGTTCTGTGGCCTAAAATCTTAGGTTTCACATTTTAAAAAAAATGACCTGGCAAACATGAAAGGCTAATTGTCTGACTAGCTGGTTCAGGTTTGGATATTGACCCTGTACTTCACAAGAGGGTAACCTAATTTGAATCTAAAAGGTCTGTTACAGACATGATTCTGAAGCTAAATTCTTTCACTCAATCCCTGACACCCAGCCATTGATTCTTCTGTTGCACCATATGTTTGTCATAGTGCAACATGCATTGGCAACAAACATGTGCTTGGTGACAAGTGTAATGTTAACAATATGTGGTGATATTATCTACGGCATGGCTTTTGCCTGGCTTTGGCTTTGGGGGGAGGCTGCAGGGAAAGGTTCCTGTAATGTTGGCAGGAAATGATTGGCAACACAAGAATATTTCATGGCTGCCTACTACGGTTCCTTGGCCATTATTAGAGGAAATAGCTAGCAGAACCAGTATAGTTTTTATTTCTACCAACCTCCCTCCAACTATGGTGTCTCCAAGAACACTATTTGCTCAGACCTTACAGATAACAGCAGAACTCTTATTAGAATAAAGACCCTTGGGGGAAATTTGCATGCTTCACATATGATTTTATCTGTATCAGATATCATTCCATTTAGGGTTCAAAAGCACTCCTGATTGAATCCCCCCACCATAGTATGATGAAATCCCAATTAACAGACTGTTGACATCTATCTATATGTTTCTTTTATGTTTTATGATTTCTTTCCTCCCACTTCCTCAGCTGCTTCAGGGAAGAGATTTACTTTGGGAAAATACCCACCCCCCAGCACCAAAGATCAGATGAATTTTCTCCAACCACATATATCTGCTTTTTAAAAAAGAGAGATATATATGAGATTGAGTCAAGGATCTTCAATATGTCCTCTAAAACAACCAAGAGTCTTGTGGCATCTTAAAGACTATGGATTTATTGTGGCACAAGTTTCTGAACCATCCATCTTCATGCATCTGACAAGGTAGGCCTGATTGAGGAAAACTTCTCCCACACTAAATGTGTGAGTCTTTAAGGTGCCCAAAGACTCTTTATTTCTCATTTTGGCTGCTACAGACTGACATTGCTAACTCTCTGGAATTTATCTCTCCCCCATATGTATTTGTAAAGCACACTTACACTCTTGTTCTTCCTTTTACAAACCTGAAGAGTTCTAGTGCTTTCAACCTCCTTGCATGCTATTTAATTGCTTTAATTTATTTACAGTGCAGTCTTAAATAGAGTTACACCCTTCTCAATGCCATTGACTTTAATGAACTTAGTCAACTGCTTCAGATCACACTCTTAAGGAGTCTATTGTGTACTGGGTCCGACGCATGGAGGAGCAGGACGAGGTAGTGAGGAACAACTCAGTTTATTAGGTACACAACAAGCATGGAAAATACCGGCCAAGGTGGCCAAGTATATACAGACCCCTGAGACACACCCACAGTCCCATTGGAGGGTTTGAATCTCCTGCCAAAGTCCCTATTGGTGTATCCTCGGGGGCTCAGGATCCTTGGCCCTTATTGTTCCCTGGAGCCAAGCTTGGATTGTCTGTCACTGGTGCCTAGTGGCGGTCAGCAGACATAACAGGGTCTAACTAGGGTTTCCAACCTTCAGGTCGTGGCTGGAGATCTCCTGGGATTACAACTGATCTCCAGGTGACAGAGATTAGTCTACCTGGAGAAAATGGCCACTTTGGAAGGTGGACTGGCATTATACCCTACTGAAGTCCCTCCCCTGCCCAGGCTGCACTCCAAAAATCTCTAGGTATTTCCCAGCCCAGAGCTGGCAACCCAAGGTCTAACTCTTCTTAGGACTGCCCATCTTTGCACTGAGGAACATAAATGTTTTGCTCGATGGTATTGATATTTCCCCTTTACTATGCAAATGTTTTTCTCTATGTAATATCCAGTTTCCAGCATTCTTTCTTCTTGTCAGACTGACGATCATGTCAAAGAAGCAGAAGGAAGGTAAAAAACAAGCTTGAAGACTTTAGTAGACTTTGTCAGATACACTATGCTGACACCCACACAAATGCACAAACACAGAAATGGAGAGGAAAAAATCTGTAAGCAGCAGGGCCAAAGGGTCATGAAATGCAGAAAATACAAGGTGAGAACTTCCTGTGTTTTTCTTGATTAAGTTTGAATTTTATAATTGAGAAAGTAGTCCTAAGCAGGTCTACTCAAAATTCCACTATGGTCAATTCAATGGGATTTACTCCCAGTGAAGTGTTCTTCAGGACTGTACTATAAATCTCACCCTATATTACCTGCATTTCAAGGCCTGTTGCTGTTTCCATTTTTCCTTCGTAACCACACAGGTGTGAATTGATGGATGCATACACACACACAGCAAGAACTCTCCAAATTAATTTGAAGAAGTGGGCTGTAGTCGAAAAAAGCTTGTTCTAGAATAAAATTTGTTAGTTTTTAATGTAGAAGAAGAAGAGTTGGGATTTATACCCCGCCCTTCACTACCCAAAGGAGTCTCAGAGCAGCTTACAAACTCCTTTCCCTTCCTCACCCCACAACAGACACCCTGTGAGGTAAGTGGGGCTGAGAGAGCTCTGATAGAAACGGCTCTTTTTCAAGAACAGCTGTGCCAGAACTATGGCTTGCCCAAGGTAATCCAGCAGGTGCAAGTGGAGGAGTGGGGAATCAAATCCGGTTCTCTCAGATTAGAGTCTGTGCACTTAACCACTACACCAAACTGGCTTCCAGAGTGCCTGCTCAAACTATATTTAGATTTGCTACAGAAACAGTGTTGTAGAAGAGTCCATTTCACACTGAAAATGGAAGAACTAAGGTGTTCGTGCTTACCTGATTGTTTAATCCACTGAGACGCCTCATCAAGAAAGGTGAACCATAAATAAATAAGGTACATAAATAAATATAAACAGCTGTTCTCTGTTCAAGGCCATAACATTATCTATAGAATCAAACCCGGTTCTCCCAGATTAGAGTCCGTGCACTTAACCACTACACCAAACTGGCTCTCGATGTCAAGACTTTTGCTTATTTTTATTTATGGTTTTCTTGATTGCCTTTTATGGCAGAGAACCCTTCTGGAATAACACCCATTTAGCTTCAATGGGATAACTCCAGAGTAAATGGCTTGAGGATCAAGGTTTAATTTGCTGATCATTAATATAACTTATTCTAGTAGCATCCCTTTCAGAATAAGTAAATTTATTCTTCTGATAGCTTTGATAAGCTGCCAACTTACTGGTGAGAAACAAGTAAAATGGTTACTCTAAAGAGAATAACTCCACTATGCTGAGATATAAGTATTATTTGTTAGGAGAAATTTCTCCTTGCCCCCTTGTGGTCAGATGGATTTGAAAAATACTGCAAATATCTGCAAAGCTTACATGAAAACATTTGTGAAATGTAAAGCCTGTTGACTGGCATCAATTAACATAAAAAGCAGAAAATATATGAAAATGAATGAAAATTAGTCAAAGGAAAGGTCATAGTAATGCAGCCTGAAGTAATTCTAGTTGCCATTTCATTACAACACAACTGGGTTATTCCTGGGCAATTGTTGGTTGTCTTAGTTGCAAATCAGTTTTATCGACACTTTTGAGAAAATAAAAATAACACAGCAATCAAAGCCTGTCACTGCCAATATGATTGACTCACGTATCATCTTAATTATGCCATCGTCTTTACTTTGAAATACTTCTGAGTCTGTGGACTGTGCTCTGGTCCAGCAGATTTCAAATTATATCGTAGAGAAGTTCAGTAATGGTGGATCCTGGACAAGCTTTCCTGAGACACAGCTTGCCTGCCATTGTTTCACTGTTCAACTGCAGGGTACTCCCACAAGACAGTGTTGTAGGTTGTATTCAAGGCTGCAATGTCTTGGACCGATTATGACCTAACACACCTGGCTAGTGCCTGTTTGAGCCTCGGAACATGACTGAGAACGCTCTGCACAACTCAGTGGTTCGTCACAAAAAACAAATACCTACATACAAAAACACATATCTTCAGTAGTGTTCCATAGACTGAGAGATCTACTGACATTCCTATTAAGTGTGAGAAGGGCACTTTCACTTAAATGAACAGCAGTTGAGTATTCATAGCTAGTATTTAAGGTTATCTTTAATAATGTAGAATATCCTATTACAGCAATAGAGCAGAACAAAAATGGCTTTAGAAAGTTATAGTGTAAGGCCCATCTGGGGATATTCAGATTTCTTTTAGAAATGTTATATATTTGTTATATATTTGTTATATATATGTTTTATTATTATTTTTTAAAAAAAGGTTTAAAAGATGTGCTTTTTCCATGAAAAAGCCAAAGTGGGTAGTAGTCTTATGGCCAAAGTAGCCATTACCAGTGCACTCCTAAGCAAAGGTACACTCTTCTAAACCCACTGAAGTCAGGGTATAAATTCTGTTTAGGATTGCACAGTACACAATAGACATGAGCAGCAGTCTCCCAACAGGGTTCTTTTTTAATGAAATGCAGAAGCTGGAGACTGCATATTTTCATGGAGAAACAGCCTGTATCTATATATCTGGTAGTGGAAAGTGTTGTCTGTTGGAATATACAGGATCCATAGTGTACCTACTTGAAGAAGATCAGAAGAACAGCTTTTAGGGGACATCTGAAGGACTGCTAGTTAGCATGGCTAGATTAGGGACTTCCCACAATTTCAAATTATGTCCTTCCTGTCTCCGGATTGGCTTTTTGGAGACTTCCTGCTCCACCTGAGCCCTCCTCCTCAGGTTCATAGCTACACTGTAGCATTTAGGGCCCCCACCCAACTTCCTTTCAAGACCCTCTGAGTTTCCCTCCATCCCAGGCCCCCCAACACTCTGGGCCTCCTGGAGTACTTCCACCCCCACTGCTGCCGCCCCTTCCGAAGTAGGGCTTGCTAAAAGCGACTTCTCTGCCTATCAGCAGCCCTGCCGGCTCCATCCTGGGCTGGTGGTTGGGGGGGGGGAGGGGAGGGGCTGTGGTGGCTGCACTCACCTTGGCTGGCTAGCAGCTCTCTGAGTGCGTTAGCACAGCGGCGTGTTCCTCCACTGCCTTGCCTTGTTGCCTGCCTACCTTTCCTATCCGGCCCCTGTAAAAGGGAGAGCAGCAGGTGGTTGGTGCACTGCACACTGGTATGGGAGGCTGGGCTTGTGGTCAGCTGACCAGGAGGAAGAAGGAAAAGTGGCCTCCTCAGGAGAGGAGACGCTGTCTGATTTTCCAGCATGCCTGCCGGATTTCAACCACGCTCCGTCTTCGGGGAAGGCGTCTGCCCTGCCTGCCTGCTGGCGGAGTGCCAGGCAAGAGAGCCATAGGAGAACCTGACCCCAGCCAGCTAGGGGCGTGTTGGGAAGCTTCGCTTTGAAATTAGCAAATGAGTGAGTTGGTGGGGGGAAGGGTCCAAGCTGGGGAAGCTTTAAGTTTAATTAAATCAACTTGGTGCCCCCTAGGAAAGTTAAATGCCCCCGAAAAAGGAAATCCTGGCTACGGGTCTGCTCCTCCTTAATTCCTGTCTCTCACGGCAGTTAGTCGGTCAGTTAAGCTGCTGTGCCTCTCTTCTGTTTTACCAGAGTCTGTTTCTTCTTTAATAAACCGAATAATTTTCTTTAAACAGTTGGTTCTCCATTCCTCTACATGTTTTAAGTTCTGCCAACATTGTCAAGTCCCAGCTGACTCACAGCAACCTCAAGTAGGGTTGCCAGCGATGAGGTTGGGAAATACTGAGGAAGGCGGGATTTGGGGAGGGGAGTGAGTTCAGTGGGGTATAATGCCATAGAGCAGGGGTGGCCAAACTTGCTTAATGTAAGAGCCACATAAAATAAACATCTGGTGGTTGAGAGCCACAGGACATGAACAGATATTACATACAAGTTTTTACTGGAAAATATGCAAATTTGCTTTTTATTAACATTCAATGAGACTGCCAAAAATAAAAACAAAGAGGGGTAAAAACAGGTATTGGTAATATTTATTTGTCCAATGATATTTATTTGTTGCTAATGATATTTGTCTGAGAGAGAGAGAGAGGTGGAAAGAAAGAAGGGAGGAGATGGAGAGAAAGAGGGAAACAAGGCAAATAGATGGGGAGGGAGGGAGGGAAAAGGAAGGAAGAGAGAATAATATAGGAAGGGAGAAAGGGAGAAGGAGAAAGAGAAAGAAAGGTGGAAAGAAAGCAAATAGATGGGGGGAGGGAGAGGTGGAAAGAAAGCAACTTTAAATGCATCCTCCAAGCCCATACCCCCATGCCAGCAGGCTTGGCTTGGAGAAGGGATTTAAAGAGACAGATGCCTTCTCCAAGCCGGCTGGCAGGGGGGAGGGGATGTTTAAGAACGCAGGTAAAGTTAAAGTTGTTTTCTTTCTCTGCTTCCCCCTCATATCTCAAGCCTACCCAGGGAGGGAAACACTGGCTGGGGAAGGGAAGACTGATCGGGGAGGCAAGCCTTCCCTTCGCTTCCCCAGGCACCCTCCCAGGAGCCGCACAATATGTGTGAAAGAGCCACATACGGCTCCCGAGCCACAGTTTGGCCACCCCTGCCATAGAGTCCAACTTCCAAAGCAGCCATTTTCTTCAGGTAAACTGATCTCTGTCACCCAGGAGATCTCCAGCCACCACCTGGAGGTTAGCAACTCTTCCCTTAGGATTTTTAAGGCAAGAGACAAACAAGTGGCTTGCCATTGCCTGCTGCTGTGGAGCAATCCTGGACTTTCTTGATGGTCTCCCATCCAAGTACTAACAAGGACTGACCCTGCTTAGTTTCCAAGATCTGATGAGGGCTATCCAGGTCAGGGCATCTATATATCTACAACACTGTAACCCCACTTTTCCTCAAAGGAGCTCAAGGCACTATGTATTATTCTCTTTTTATCCTCTCTGAGAGAGAATGAGAGGCCAAGGTTACCTAGTGAAGTTCATGGCAATTTGAATCCAGAGGTCTTACTGTAGCCATGACACTTCACTGGCTGGCCTTTTCTCTGCTGATACTGATCTTGATTTTAAAAATTTGCTGAAAGGGGAAAGGTTAAGCATCACTTCTTCTGCTCCAGTCAAAATGTACAGCCTGTTGAGGCAGCTTTTCAGTTTTTAAAAAAGCTCTCTGAAAGCTTCTTCTTTCATCTGCCATATCATGTTTACTTTGGCCTCAAAAGCATTACTAACTGTTTGCCAACAGCATCTGTGATCTCAAGATTCTGTCATTTCATGCACCACCACAATGTCATTATGTTCCTGAAAGTTTCATATATTAAATTATGAATCGTGTTTGGCCATTCATTTTTATTCCTCTCAGTGCTCATTTCAGATGTGTCTATTACATTCAGAGGTCATTCATTTTTCTATCATTCATTTTGCATGCCCTTAGTATTTAATATTTAATTGGGTGCGTTAGGATTCCCCCTGCTCCTGGGGTGGGGTGGGGGGGGGACAACAGACACGTTTATATCCCCAGCAGGACCATGGAAGACTAGGATGCAAACTTTTATCAGTTCTGACACTACCAGCCACCCAGAGGAACAGCAGTTTGGGTTTACCATAGGCTTAATCCCATTATATTTATTTTGTCTTTGTTTTCTTTTAATTTGTAACAATTCACACACACACAGGCATATATAGATCTTTAAACTGCTTTATAAAACTTTGCAAGTTTCCTTGGGTGCTAATGTTTATTTACCCCAATGGGAGCCCGAAGTGGCCTCCATCATTCTTGTCTACTCCATTTTATTTTCACAACAGCCGTGTGAGACAGGTGAGGCTGAGAGAGTCTGACTGGCCCAGTAAACTTCCATTGCAGGGCAGGAATCTGAACCAGCCACACTGATAGGCATCAAATAAATTAATTAAATATTTTTATGTTAATCTCAGATTGCCTGTTGCAAGTATACTGTTGTAACTGTTTCATGTTAGCCACCTTGAACATGTGAAAGGCAAGGTAGGATATAGACTTAATAAGTAAGCAAGGTCTTGGACCTCTTAGTATAGTTTTTAAAGTTCTCGATGAATTCCTAACCTGGAGTTGGCATTGGCAACTCTATGAGAGAAATCCAAACACTGGATGAAGTTTGAATTTTCTGTGACTACCTAAAGGAGATCTTGGGGTCATAGTGAAAAATTCAGTTGAAGCATCAACTCAGGAATTGCAGCAGATAAAACAGTCAAATATACTGTCAACAATTGTTAGGAAAAATACTGAAAATAGAACAGACTCTTAATGGTGTTATCTAAATATACAATGCTGCCACAAGGGTTCATCCCTTGTTACTTGCAGTGACTCCAGTTTTCAGACCCATGAGACCTTGGCTGCTGTTTTAACATCTTGCATTTGAATCTGCCCGTTTTCAACCTTAGAATGACATATGCGGACTTTAGCCCAGTATACCCTCACGAAATAAGTTGTTGAGCCAGTGTCAGGCCTAGCAGGGTCACTCTAGGGCCTTTATTGCCGCTGCTTCTTGGTGCAACCCCCCCCCCCCCAACACATTGAATATTTTGGCAACAGCTGCTCTAAAGGAAGGTCACAGGGTTCGCTTGTTCTTCAGTGCAGCATGATGGTCCTAGAAAAGAAAGCGCAGCGAGCGCTTGCGTATATTTATTTTACATATATGTTCTGTATACTATGTATATGTGTGGGAAGGGACACATTCGGTTGCGTCTCAGCAGAAGAGATATTTGGTCTATTATTATTATTATTTTTACAACGCAGAGGCCTCGCTTCCCCCAAGCTCCTGGAATGTGCGGGAGGCGACGGCCGGCCCTGAGCAGCGAGGCCCTCCCCTTCCCTCCTCCCAGCTTCTTTCGGCCTGCTGGAGATTTTTTCCAGGCCTCTCCAAACCTCAGCTTCTCGCGGTTGCTAGGCATCGTGACGTGTCCCAGAAACGAATGGTGATTGGCCAAGCTACAGGCCCCGCTGCTCGCGGTGGGACTCTCCGGGGGCGGAGCGGAACCGGTGCTATGGCTGGAGCATGCGTGGTTGGGGCCTCGTCCGCTTCGGCCACGTCTGCCGGGTCTGTGTGAAGCCCTGGCCAGCGGCTCGCTAGGAGTCATGGCGTGCCCGCTGCTCGTGCCCGGGCTGCGGCGGTCCCCGTTGCTCTGGCTTCTTCTGCTGGCGCCGTCCGCCCTCGCCTGGGACAGTGGGGACTTGGAGCTCTTCGACCTGGTGGAAGAGATCCCGCAAAACTTCTACGCCTTCCTGGGAGTGGAGCAGGTGAGCGCCGAACGCGTGGCCCCGACAAGGTGGCTTGGTCCTTCTCGCTTCCGGGTTTCGCTCATTGGAGCCCCAGCTCGGCTGCGGAACCAGTTTCGAACGCTGGAGTTTTGGTCTGGAGCATCAGTACTTTAAGACGAGAGCGTTCCTGAGCATGTGCAGATTGACTTCCTTCACTTAGGTGGACTCGGCTGCAACCAATCCATCTGGGACTGGAGGGCATGGCTGAAGAGAGGAGTTTTGTTCTTTCTATGCGCTGCTATTTGCTCCATTTCTTGCGGATCTTTTCTTTTGCTTATTCCTTCCAGCTCCCCCTCCCCCTTTGCTTTCATTGCATTCCAATCATGTCGCATGCTTCACGCCACTGTATCTTATACTGGACTGTGGTTTTCTTGGATCCTCCTGCTAAGCAGCCCCCAGCATTCTCTTATGCTCTGTCACTTTCTCCCTTCCAGAGGCATGCTTACATTCAACGGTCATCCTCTTGTGTCAGTCTCTGTTCCTGGAGGATACTTCCCTTTTGCTTACAAATCCAGCCCACCAAAACTGTAGATATCCTGTCTCTCCTAGTGATGACAGCTCTTGGTTGCTTCTGATTGGACTGTTCTGCACTGGCAGACTTTGTTGACTGTCTGGCTGCCTGAGGGATGATTTACTGTGAATTTTACACTTTCTGCCTTTTCTTTTGTGGAGAAGTTAAGGTGAAACGTCCTGATTTCCTTGACATTGATGGATTCTTAACTACTGTTGATATTGTCTATTTTTGTTTTGGGGCAGCTGCCTGTGAAACTGGAAGTTAAACTTTAAAAAGCATAGTGCTTAACTAACCAATATTATAGGCTATGGGTTGTTTTGTTTTTTTGGTGACTGTTTTAAAAGTATCTCAGATTTGGACTGATTTAACAGTTATGCTTGTTTTGAAGAAGAGTGGCAGTCAAATGACATTCAGCGGCATCAAATGACATTCAGCAGCATCAGTCTCTCACTCGGTTCATGTATCACACAGACCCCTGGTGAAATTAGACTATGATAAGTGTGATTGTCCAAATGCTAGCCAGTCCTCTAACATTAGTTAGGTGTTTCAAACCAGGATGTGAAAACATGATTTGAACTTGCATTGTTAATCACAGTTGAGGTTGACCATGGTAAATGCCCTGGTTTGTTCCCTGGTGTTGCAGTGCAGGCTGGGATACCAGGTGGATCTGTGCTGGAGAGGTGTGGAAAAGAGTGGGGCCAAGTATGGGGAGCCAGGAGGGCCATTTGGCTTGGCTCTCAAGCTAAAAGGTGCCTCATGTAGGCATATGATGCACAGTGCACATGAAAACCAAGTTGCAATAAATTTAATAACTTGCTTTTTGTGTGCACTGTGCCTCATATTTTAAAAGCTGGAAGTGGCTTGGTCTTCTCTTAATATCTGAGAGAGTCTGGGAAAGAACCATGACAATAAAACTAGCATTTATTCATCTGTGAGCCAAATTCTGGTTTTACAATAGAGCTATAGTTGAAATAAAACATAGTTTCCCATTATGTCTGCATAGAGTCATTAAGTCTAAAGAAATTGTTTTGGAATCATACTGGTTTCACAATGAAATGTGCACACCAAGAAATTCATTAAGCTTTTTGTGTTCAGTTCCAGTTATACTGACTTTTATTTCCATGTTCTGTAGTTCAGTTGCAGATCAGGGGCTAACTTAAAATAATTGGTTCAGTCCCTTGGGCTGGGATCCAGAGGATGACATAGGAAGTTTCTGCACATGCTCCAGCATTTCTGAAAGCTTTTATACTTCAGTCCTTATGTCATCTGTAAATCTGCTTCTAAGTGGAGTCTCCCTTAAAAAGTATCAAATGAAGCATGGGGTCCTGGACTTGGTAAGGGAAATCTCAGAAGTGTGCAGAATTGGTTAGGAACATGCTTTGGAGCTTGGCTGTCTACACATTCTGATAGCACCTTGTGAAGAATTTGGTTGGTTCCTTTTGACTTCTCAGAGAACAGCATCAGCTGCAGCAAGCAAAACGTTCTTTCTACTATCAAGAAGGCACAAGCAATTTTTTAACTGTGGCCTGGACCAAATGAGGTTGGCCTTTCATTTGGAAGGATAGGAGTATGAGTGCAGCAGTGTTCTACTCGTGCATGGGAGGTCACCATGAGTTCAGAACGGATGTGTATATGCATTGGAGGGGGGGACTTCTCGGGAGAGTTCCATTCTTCTCCAGTAAATGTTATTTCCTGGTGAGAAATGTTGTGGGATAGGAAAGAGAGAAGTGAAAATAAGGCCTTAACTAGTTCCAATATAGAGTAGGTACTAGAATAGGGAAGGCTAGATTTTGTATCCTTGAGGGGTCTTTTCTCCAGACATTGTCCTGAGGTGCCACTGTATGCTTTAATTAAGATGACACTATCTAGAAGAAGAAGAAGAGATTGGATTTAATACCCCGCCCTTCACTACCCAAAGGAGTCTCAGGGCGGCTTACAATCTCCTTTCCCTTCTGCTCCCCACAACAGATACCCTGTCAATGCTCCCTCTAAGCTGTGGAGTCTTGTGAGCAAAAATTCTACTTTCTGAGCTACTGGCATTAAAGTTGTGAGCAAGCGATTTGGCTGCTGCGTAAGTTAGTTTGCTCTGGAGCCATCCTTCCTGAGTGAAGACAAAAATATGTGAGCTGGAGGCTAAAAAACTGTGAGCTAGCTCACACTGACTCAGCTTGGAGGGAACACTGCCTGTGAGGTAGGTGGGGCTGAGAGAGCTCTGACAGAAACTGCTCTTTTTCAAGAACAACTGTGTCGGAACTAAGGCTTGCCCAAGGGCATCCAGCAGGTGCAAGTGGAGGAGTGGGAATCAAACCCGGTTTCCCATATTGGAGTCTGCGCACTTAACCATTACATCAAACTGGCTATATCCAGCTGTTCCTATCTACTAATACAAGCATCACAAGTGTGGCACATGCGCACTTGGGCATGGCTAGGGGTGATACCTAGAAACTTATAATTTGCCTTGAGCCCTAGTGAGAAAGGTGGACAATAAATAACGTAAATAAATCTGCAGCAGTTCAGGTGCCTTTGGTGGAGGGGCTACAGTTGCTTTTCAGGGTGGATGAGCCACTGATGGTGATGCTTGAGACATATTTTTATATTTTCCGTTTCATAGCCTACAGTTCCTGGAGATACATTATTATAGTTCTTTCTCTATGTTATAATTTTGTTCAGTAGCCCAAGCCCCGGATGCCAGAACCCTCCAAGTTCTTCCTTTGTTTTCTTCAACTGGAAATAGCTGTAGTGTGAACTTGGATCATTAGCACTGGATGCTTCCAAAATGCAGATAAATTCTAAGGCAAATATTTCTGTTAGCTGCAAAATATAGTGTGACATTAAACTAAGCAAATGCTGGAATGTGAAGACATGTAAAATCCAGCTGTTCCTATCCTTAATGGCCGTCTTGCTACCCTTGCATCTGAGCTGAGACATGAGATAGTAAAATAGTGCAATTAATTTTTTTTATAGGAGAAATTGAAAATAAATTATATACTTGTAAGTCACGTCTAAGGTTTTTAATTGTATTTAATAAACTGCAGAACTTAAATGTGGTATAAAGTTGATGGTTTATGAGTCTGGCTCTAGAAACCTTCGTTCCGTCTGCATAGGAAAAGCACTCTTGAAATAGGTAGACATACCTTGCTACCCTTTCCACCTGCCATTAAGAGGATTTTGTAATGTACTTACATGCTAAATTTTAAGGGATGTTTTCTCACATGGATGTATTCAATTAAAGAATGAAATCACAAAATATGATCTTTTAATTGAGTCTTTAATGAAAACAGATTAAAAGTCAGAGGGCACAAGAACAGATGCCTGCTGAGACACTGGCTGCATTCAGATGAATGTAGCCCATGACATTTGGTCCAAGGATGGGCCTGCGAAGTCTCGAGGCTTGCATGCTCCACCTCTCTCTTCCTTCTTTTTCATGCTGAGATTAAACATTTCCTGGTTTAGAGGTAACTGCAGGGTTATTTCTTACTGCCAGTCAGAGTGAACACTGGTTTGTTTGTGAGGACTCCATACGGCCACTAAGATAGACCCAGACTAAGTTGGGGATTTCCCCTTCCCACTGCTGCCCCACCGTATGTTGGAACTCCCTCCCCAGAGAGAGTGGTCTGCCTCCCTCTGTTGTCTTCTGCCACTGGTTGAAGGCCTTTTTTTTTGTTCCGTTTGGCTTTCCTGTCTGTGTGTTTTGATGTGTTTGCATTTTGTTTTATTTATTTATTTGAGAGCCATTGTGGTGTCACGGTTAAGAGGGTCAGAATCTGGGAGACCCATGCTCGAATCCCCCATTCATGCTGTGGAAGCTCTCTGGGTGACCTTGGGCCAGTCACATGCTCTCAACCTAGCCTACCTCACAGGGTTGTTGTGAGGAAAATGGAGGAGAAGAGAATGATGCGAGCTACTTTGGGAACTCCTCACTGGGGAAAAAGGTGGGGTGTAAATGAATTAAATGAATAAATTTGTATATATGTATGCATGTATCTGTGTCTTTTAATGACTTTTAATGTCTGAAATGTTTTAATGTTCTCTGCCCTTGGAACCCTGAGCTGGATGGAAAGGCGACAGATTTATTTTAAACAAACAAGTAAAATGTTGTTCTTAAGGGCTCCCCATCCCCCAACGTTTCATGGCGATCAGCAGGCTGCAGTGGGAGGGGCGAAGGCACCGAAGTTCTATAGTGCTGATGGGAAATGTGGTCTGGATCCAACCTGTAATATTTGATGTTCCTTAGAGCTTTCTCTTCCGTTGTGTTTATAACCTTTAACCAGGGCTGGTGTCAGCGTGCCCTGTGGTGGAGCAACTGCTGGGGCGCAGGGTTTCTGATGGGGCCCGCTGTCGCTGACTCCCCTGCCTGTGCACCTCTCCTGCAACCTGTCTGTGTGCCCTTCCCTGCGCATTCACTTACAAGTGCTCCACCACCTATCTTCCCAGACCCCCAGCACTGACGGAGAAGTGCATAAGGGTGGTACCCGGCAGTGGTGCTACTGGGGGCCTCTGCAGCAGCGCTACTGGGTTTCTGGTGCAGTGTGTCCTTGTTTCCTATAGAAGGCGTGCACATAGATGCTGTTCAGTATTACGTGGATCCTGAAAGGAGGTATGGGAGCAATGGATTGCTTCTGCTCCTGCCCTCTCATCTACTGCACTGGCAGGTTTCATCTGAGTTCCTGTGCTCCCACTTATTTTATGTTGTAAGTAAGCTTTTTACTGCTGTCAGATTTCAGTTATTATTTACTACTTGTTAGCTGCCTTGTAGACCTTCGTTTGAAAGGTAAACTATAAATACTTGAACAAATAAAAGACACCACCCTGCTACTGGGACTTCTCCATCTTATGGACACTGGACAGGGCTCCCTTCTGCCCTAAGAAAGCCTTGAGACCTTCCTGATCTACAGGATACACAGATTGATTGTTTATTTAAACATTTCCACCCTACCTTATCTCCTTGGACTCAAGGTGGTGGTCAAGGGTGGCAGAGGTGGTGGTCTGTTTTACAGGAAGGTATCTGTTTGTCTTGTGCTTTCTATTACTCCTTTTTCTAATTTATCCAGATAGGGATTGGCTGGGTTCCCAGGGGCTCGCATTGAGTTCTGTGGGACAGAGTAATGGACAACACAGCAGTCATGATATAGTTGAGGGCAATACATCCTGAGTTCCTCTCTCAAATAATGTTTATAATAGCTGCTGTTCAATTCTATGGGGGGAAAATAACCCCCCCCATAGAAGTGAATAGGAGCCGTTATAAAACATGTATTTGGCATAATGTTGCATGATCCTGCCGTGCTTTGCTGCTGATGGTGCATGGTCTTGCCTCCACTGATGGGCGCCCGGGGGAGAGGTAATGTGTGCAGTGTGCACACATGTATTTCACCTTATTCTAGGGAATTCTGCCATATGCAGGCATCCTGTTTATCATAACTACAAGTGTTTCACTAGAGTACCATGGCAGATTAATATAAACCCATTTTATGAATTCCAGTTTCTTAAAACTTCTATTTTTATTCAGTCTGCTAAACTACAAACATAGAATTTCCTTTGCAACTTTTAAAATTCCCCTCTGTGAAGTTGTTCTGTTATGGGAGTAGTACTGAACAAAATGTATGGCCTAAAATGCAAGTTGGATGTGTCCCCCCCCCCCCAGTAGAAATTGCAGACAATACAACTGGTCAGTTTTGAAGAAAAATGCAAGCATATTGTTGTTTAAACCAGAATATAACACGTTGCTGGCATGTACTGAGACTGCAGTTATTGCAGTTCTTCAGTGATTTCCTCTCTGATTGCATATAATTGACATTTTTAAGAACTCTTTTAGAGTACTTAGTAACCTGATGACAAAAGCCGCTAAACAGATGTCCAGAAGATGGAAGAACAATCCCTATGTGGGACCTACATTGGGCAAACAAAAGAGAGAAGAGTGTATATTTGAAATTTGGAGAGTACAGTCTGATTTGTAAATCTAATATTTAGCCTGCATGTATAGAATAATCCACCACCCCCCGGCTTGAATATATATTCATTTTTATGCAGTGGAAAAATACTAAACATCTTACCCCTTTCCCCCCTTACTGGAGCTCAATCAGCAGGAGTCAAGCAGTTCTTGGAGATACTGAATAACCTTTAAGCAAAATGAGGCATAAGTACCAATTAGCTGAAACTTCCTCAGTCTCCAGCTGATGTTTACATTGTATGAAATTTTAACCCTCCTTCTTGAGGTGTGGAGGGAAAAAGTCCATGTTTTGTTTCTGTGTTCCTAGTTTGAGAAAATGCTGTGAGTTGTTTTCTGGTCTCTGCCAGTCTAGGTTTTTAGGTGAGCTGAATGCTTTTTACATGTGAAAGTCTAAACTGTGTGCTTGCAACCTCTCTTGCATGATTTTTGTGAATGTCTGATCATTCGTAATGGAGAAGAGGCATTTGTAATGCAAATATGCCTTTTTAAAGAGATGTTTCACATCTCAGTTCAACAGCAGTTGATGCAAAGGCTATATAAAGACTTGTATTTGAAACAGATCATCCATATTGTGGTTGTGGAAAGTGCGGTCGTCACAACTAAGTTATGGCCACCCCATAAGGTTTCCGAGGCAAGAGACATTCAGAGGTGGTTTGCCATTTCCTGCCGATGTGTACCAACCCTGAATTTCCTTGGTGGTCTCCTATCTAAGTAATAATAAGATCTGACATTCTTAGCTTCTGAGATCTGACGAGGTCAGGCTAGCCTAGGCTATCCATGTCAGAGATTGTCTATACGCAGTGATGGCCCCAGGTTTCTCCCCCACTAGGCAAGGATACATTCTGGCACCCCCCCATGCAGGACGGCGGCAGGTGCCGGAGCTGCAGTGGGGCGGGCTGAGGGGGTGAGCTGCAAATACATATGGGGGCATGATCACTCGAGGGGAGCGGGAGGGAGCCTGTGCTAGGCTGCAAAAGGAGCTCTAAAGAGACCGCAGGGGCGGCAGCACTTTCCCATTGTTCCGGGCTGTTTCCCGCGCCTGTCCCCCCCCCCCCGCCTTCTTCTCTTTCTGTCTGGGGGGCTGCAACGTCTTTTGCTGGGGATGGAGCAAGAAGCCGGCAAGGGAGGCTTCCTGTGTGGGGCAAGGAGGGGACGAGGCCAGCCCGAATTTAACAATAATGGACTGGCCCTGTCTATATGATCTGTAATGTAATGTCAGAGTAAGAAGACAAGTTTTTTTTATTTATACATTTTTATTATTTTTTTCCACTACAACATCTAAAAACACTACAGTATCTAAAATCCCTAAACTACCCTAAGGTATACAGAAGCCAGAAAGAAAATTTTACTAAATTATTTCTGCTTTCAACTGTTCAAGGAAAAGGTTTAAAATAAACAAGGCTATAAAATACAAACATTCTAGCTTAAAAACTTACATTACATACGTGACTAAAAGTTTGGAGTGAGTTATACAAACAACTTTCAACAAATACAGCTTATTTCTCTTCAAAAGTTCCTTTTCCCCCCTTCTTTCCTCTTTGGAGTTTCGGTGCAGCTGCCCCCAAAGCAGAGTCTGACTCTTCATCTTCAGAGCCTTTACTTCCCGAAGAGCAGGGGTCATTTTGAGCAGGAGCTCGGGGGAGCTCAGCTCCGGGAGTTGGTGCCAGCCCCCCCCCCCCCGTGGGGGAATGCCTGCTTGTGTCATGGCTGCAGCAAAATGACCCCATCCTCTGGAAAGGTCCTTGTTCCTCCGACCAGCTTTCTGAAGGCTTCTGCCACCACTGAAGCTATCCTCCCAGAATAGTGGTATTTCTGAGGCTTGGATTAGTAGCTGTCTCCTCTCTACCAGCTCTCTCTCTCTCTTTTTCTTGCCTTCTGACATACTTCCGGTGATATCAGGTGGTTTAGCATATGCAAATAAGTTATGCTAATGAGCTCCTGCACCTCTTTTTCTACGAAATGACCCCTGCCGAAGAGTCTGAGCCATCCAGACCATAAATGCTGTCTTGTAATCCAAAGAGTCCTCTGAAGACTTTTGATCTTTTCCTTCTTTGCAGTAGTCCAGGAATTTCTTGGCTTTTGCAGCTGAATCAATTCTTTGCTTCTTCTCTTTGAAGCTAAAAACCACGCCTTCTGGGGTGAGCCAATGATACATGATGCCTTGAGTTTGAAGATACACCATCAAGCTTTTATAGGGCTTCCTCTTCTTCCTGATCTCAAATGGAATATCCTTTAGCACTTTTATGTCCTCTTCTTGGATCTTCAGGGCATTTCTGTTTGTGGCCTTGAGCACAGCATCTCTGGTTGACTTTTTAGAAAACCTCACCATAACTTCTCCAGGCAGATTTTTCTTCTTTACAAAATCTGGATAGGTCCTGTAGACCATGTCCATATCACTTTGTATTTAGAATAAGAGGACAAGTTGATTGAAATGTACACGTTGTATGTATTTTCTATATGTTTTTTGTAGGCTTTGTGTCTCATCTGTTTGTTATTAATACTGTAGAATATGGGTTGCTTCCAGAGGGAGGGATGCTAGGGTTGGGCATGTTGATTCAGTCTATTTTATATTGAAAAACCATCGGGGTGCTCTGTGTGGATCTACTTACCAGTTGTTGCTGGCCCAAACAACATCTGGTGACAGAGATTTACCAGGATCAGGAGGGCTGACGTAGTCTAAAATAGAAACTCTTTCCTGGTAATCAGTACTTTTCTAAAGTATGTGTGTTCCCCCCCCCCCCCCCAACTCCTCCACTTTTTGCTGAGTTTTACAGAGCTAAATCAGCCTTAAGGCAAGCTGTTCTTTGGGCACCCAACTGTAAACAACACACATAAAACACACACACAGAGACAGTGGCGGGCCTACATTTTTGGGACCCTGAAGCTTGAACTGTTATGGGGGCCCCTTCTCAACCAGCAACAAGAGGGCAACATCCAGTAAGGTCCAAAGGACCTTGCTGTCCTTGCAAGGACCTCGAGGCCCAAATGGTGGAGAACGGGGTGGTGGGGTGGAGCCCTTGGAAAATGGGCCATACAGTGAGCCCTTTCTCACCAGCAATGAGATCTGGGTAACCGCTGTTATCTTCTTCAATTTAGAGCATATTTAATTTAGAGCATATTCTATGGTCAGTATTAAGTACTTATGACTCTGTAAGTATTAAGTACTTATGATTCTATCACTAAAATAGCCTTATTTTAATAACAGACACTTAAAAAAACTCCATCAATTTCGTTGAAAAACTCTTTCTCTCTCTCTCTTAAAAAAAAGTTGCTTCAGGCCCCTCTAGGATTAGGGGCCCTGAAGCTTAAGCTTCATTAGTTTCATAGTTGATCCGCCTCTGCACACAGACACATATGCAGTATTTAAAACAATTAAATAAAACTTTATATAAACACATGAAACATACAAACAGGGTGAAGGACTGATAAGAGTTAGTGGGGGAAAGCTGAAACAAGCAAACAAAAAAGCCTTCACCCGCTGGCTGAAGACAGCAATAGAGGTAGATAGAAGAGTCTCCTTGGTGAGGGAGTTCCAGAAGTTTGAGTGCCATGACCAAGAAGGGCCTTTCTCAGCCGCCACCCATCTAGCATCAGATGGCAAGGGCATCTAAAGTAGGCCCTCCGAAGATGACTGGAGTGGTCGGATAGGTTCATATGTGAATATGTTGACAGGTATGCTGCCCCCAAACTGTATAGGGTTTTAAAGGTCAATACCAGCAGCTTGAGTTAATAGTATAAAAGAAGAAAGACATTGTGACCTGCCTTTCCTCCCTCTGGTGAGCAAGTATGACTTTGCTGCTCAGTTTTCAGTAGCGTTTTCTATTAATGATTTGGCAGGTTGTGTGTAAATTTAATAGAAACCCTGCAAGGCTGCTAAAAAAAAAATGGTTTCCAATTCTGTTTTCTTCTTTTAAATATTTTTGTTTTTACCTGTTGAGACTGACCATTCTTTCCACTAGACCCACTTTTGGCTGTCTTGTGAATCTGTGGGCTTCTTGTGCAGACTGTAGTTCAAACTGTAAATGGGCCCTGGAGGCTGACTTTTTCAGATTGTTTTTACCTGAGCGCAATTATGTCAGGTAGTTTTGTAGACCAGAGGAGGTTAATAGTCACCCGCCCATCTTATCCCTGCCGTGCAGCTTCAACATGGTAGAATCTGCCCTCTTCTGCTGTTGATGGCTCAACATGAGTTCATTCATTCCCCCTTCCTCTTTGAGCACTTAATCTGGCATGTGGTCTGTTCAAAGGAAGCATAACTAAAACCTGAACATCTCTCCTGCGTAGTCTTAAACTGTGGCCTGTGGTCAGGTTTATAGCCTAGATGTAACCTCCTGACCTAGTTTGTCCTTTTCCCTATGCCCATTCTGTTGCTTTGTTCTGCTGTTACTTCATGTTGACCTTAAGCATTTTAATATTTGTTCTCAGTAGACATTATCAACCATCGAAATGTTTCCACATCTTAGTAGCAAATGTCAGATTTCTATAATAAATATTAACACTTAATAATGCTAAACTCCAATTTATACTACTGGTTTAACTTTATAACGTGTGATGTCTGTGATTTCCACAAGTTGGAGTTATGAGAGAAAGCAATAGTAGACGCAGGACTGGTTGCCTAGCAACTGCCTTAATGGTTCCTCTAATTTCACCCTTGTGTGCTTATGCTTGTTGAGTTTCGTGGGCATAAACCCAAGGTCTAATCCACAGCAATGATGACAACATGGGAGCAAGGCTTACTTGAGTTGGCCACTTGCAATCTCTGTTGGATCCTATGTACTCTGTAGTATTGCATTATCTTTCAGATTTCTGTATTACAAAGACAGGTATTTCATTAATAAAGGTTTTAACAACACTGCAATGCCTTATCTCTCTATCAGTTGCACTTTATATGTCTTTCTGGTTGCCATAACTGTTGTGTCCCAACCGATTGCCTGATGTGACTGTTCTTATTCACTGTTCCAGTATCACATGAGTAAATCTAGAACGGTTCATCATCATACAGGGGATAAATGTCACCCTGTTCTTAGATTATTACTTGCTGTAGCATATGTTGGTTGAGTATTTTTCATCAGTTTGAAACTTCTTTCCTGAGGGAAAGCATGTTTATTTCCAACATATTTATTTAGAATATTTCTGTGCCGCCTCTTCAGAGCCCCCCTCGAGGTGGCTTCTCCTGGCTTTCAGTACATTCTAGTCATCCAGATACATTGAATCTGACTTTTCCCCCAAAGACCTTTCCACCTTGAAAAGCTTTTCATAATCAAATGGCCTTGGTGAGTGTTTGACCATGTGAATTAAGCTTACAGCTGCTGCCTTTGGGGGATCTGCATATGTTTGGGTGGCTTTGGTAGCTTGGAGGCAGTTGGGATAGTAATGAGTTTTGTGTGAGTTTCAGCACCTTGAACCTACTTTGAGACTGGGGAATAAGCCCTCCCCCACTCCTGAGGTCCAGACTTGATAGAAGAGTGGGGACTCATCTCTGCATTTTTGCTGAGCATCAGGGATCCTCACTGCTGGCAACATGCTCCCCCTCACTTTCCTGCTTGTCACATCAAGTTCCTACTGGACAAGAATCTTGCTAGGCTCTCCCCAGCCTGACTGGTCTTCCTCTCCCCAGCAGCTGAGCCATAACTCATAAACCGAGGTGAGTTATTAAAGGGGGGAAAGCCCTGTTAAAGGGTTATAGGTAGGGCATGCTGGAGCTTATGACCATTGTTTTGAAAGCTATGCTAAACTCCGCCCCTTTCATGGATTTGCTGTGGGCAAACATTTCACACTGAAGCTCAGCTTGTAGCCACTGCACCAGTCAGAGCAAAGGAAGTTTTTTTTCTGCTGTGGTTTGAAGTGGAAAGCCCTTCGAGCCTCAAGAGCTGTGCTCAGGAAGAGCACGATGTCGTGTGGAAGCTCCTCAGAATAGTGAGGGTATGTTTAGAGATGTAAAATTTCCGGAAATTTTGAAGCTCAAACTGTAAAAAACCGGAAATTTTCAGAAAAATGGAAAAAAATGCTATATTAGCCATTTTTTTTTCTTTTCCAGATTGAAAGTCATTCTGTTACTTTAGGAACATAAAATATGACTATGGACAATTTTACTTGGCATGACATTATCACAACTAGCATATTAAAATATAGTGTATCCAAACAATTATTACAAACAGAATTTACTTTTTAAATAATATTTATTTGTAATTGTAACAAATCGGGCAACAGTCTCCTGAACTGTTTACTTGTTTATGTAGAACAGACAAAAAACCCTCCACAAAACAAATTTTAAAAATCCAGAAGTAACAGTTATTCATATTTCCTCTCCACAGTATTAAATAAAAATAAAAAACCCATTCTCATAAAAAGAATTGAAGAGGGGGGAAGTGTATAGAAGGGAGTGTGGGACTAAGTTTCAATGAATGGGCATGAAATTTAATCAGAATCATTTTCTGAGCTGTAATTATCGGTTTCAGTCTCTGCTTCTGTAGCTACTCTGTTGTGTTTGTCATTATCACAGTTATTATGGACCTCTAAAAACTGAAGGTTTGCCTGGATTGAAACCGAAATTAGATTAATCTGATACCATACTTTTTTTTAGAAATGATTTGGAAAGTATTTGAACACCTTGTCTTAAAATATTTTGTTCATCATGTTAAAATAAAATGTTCCATAATCAATTTCTTTTCTTTTTTCAATTTTTCCAATTTTTCGGGAAAAAACAAAAAAGTCTTCAGGAAAAAAACGGGAAAAGACCATTTCCCTCTCAAATTGTTCTGGTTTTTTTCCTGGGCCTTCACATTTCTAGGTATGCTTTGTTCCATGTGTGTGTGTGTGTGGGGGAATCCCTGTGTTGGAACCACCCCAGTCAATGTATTTGTGTAAATAAATTTCTAGCTTGAGTGTAAGCCATTGGAAATCTAGAAGACTTCCTTTCGTAGAAGGGATGGATAGACCAGATTCATTTTATTATTGAGCTCAGCAGGTTCAAGGCACTTGGTTGCTATGGCTGTCATTGTGACACCTAATCTTTTCAGCAGTGGTTTTACCATAATGTCTCTTGCTGATCCTCAGTAGAACCACAACATTTCTGAATATTCCACACCAGAAGATGAATTAATTTTTTTAGACAGCTGCTTTCTATACTGTCTTCTCTGTTCAGTTAAATGCATCTTTTCAGACCAATAACAAAATTATAAGAAAACAGGAAAAGGCCAGGTTAGGGTTAGAGCTTAGCTTTTTGTTGTTTTGTGTATTTCTATACTTTATGAAAAATAGTGAAGACTTCAGGATTAGGTTTTGTGGTAGCAATAGTTAGTAAATGTGATCATTAAAACACCTAAAAGCTGGGAAATAGCTCTAGCTGCTAAAGGTATAGGCTAGCTTACAGAAACATTTTAAAAAAATTATTGCCTTTTTTTCCTGAGGGCCTTTTTTCAGTTTTTCTGACAGAAATTTTTGGAAATGTGTGGGACCACTGGAAAAAATCCTATAAAATATTTTATCTTTTAGAAGGTGTGAACACTTTTTAAAGACAATTTTTTTACTAAAAATATGTAGTGTGGTAATTTTTATGTAAAGCTGTAGCATTAGATAATAATTTCAGTATATATTGTAGACATATGCAACATTTTCAGGAGTATGTTTTTAAAATATAAACAAGATTGTTGACAGTTAATTCCAATGATTACTGTAGACATATGTAACATTTTCAAGAATGTGTTTGTTTAAATGTAAATAATGTTGTCAACAATTAATATGCTTGAATGTAGCTAATACACTATTAAGGAGTTCAGTATTTTCAGTTTTACAACATTTAACTTGATATCCAAATATGCTGGACGTCTTACCTGTTGTGAGAGTTTTCTGTGCAAATAACACACATTCCTTTGTTTACTACAGAATTCTTCTACCTTTAACTTTGGTTTCTGCCTCTCTGACAAAAATTAATGATACATGTGCTATGAGAGCATAGAGTGTAGCATTTTGAAACTCTCTCAAGTGTTCGGTATGTTGTGTGCCATTTTTCTTAAAGAAAACTTAGTTGTTCATATTTTTAAATTTCATAAATATTCCAAATAGTACAATTTTAGGTGCTAAAATGTTATAAATTATGGCATTTTATGTTTAGGTGTGATAGGAAATAAGTACTGTATATATTTCAACTTTCCCCCAAGTGGGTGAGAAACTTCTAACTTCACAGTAGTGACTTGGCCTTCTGGAGGGCCAAATGTACTCTAAGCATGAAGTGAACTAAACTTGCTTAGGACATAGGAGGGTTTGCAGGCACTTTCTGTACTGATTAAATGCTTATACAAAATGTTTTTTAAAAGCCTCTGCTGCTTTTTGTTCCATAGAAATGGTGTTCAGGCCAGCCTACAGATTCATCAAAACAAAATGGAAGAAAACCCACATTTGTTGAGAACTGAATTTCTTAATGGTTTTTAAAAAATGGATTTTGCTTCTGTCAAACGATAGGGAAAGTTGCAGTAATGAGACAGCAACAACAAAATAGTGTTTTTAAATGGGTATGAAATGCTATGGTGTACCATAATCTTGAATCGCTTTTAATCTGTCGTTTTAGTCCCACCTGGACCTGGGCATTTGTTACTCATTGGTAGCTTGCTGCAGCATCTGTTGTATTGACTTCAATTAAGATGTCAGCTCATTGTTTGTCATCTACGAAGAATATATGTAAGACCTGGGCTTTGCTGCCTCTTAAGTAATCCAGGCTGGAGAAGAAAGTGTGACTTTTCTGCAAAGGTTATCTTGAACCTCCTGTATCTCAGTACTGAGCTGTTCTTCCTGGCTCCTTTCTGGAAGACTCTCTATTCTTACCTTTTTGTCTAGAACAGGGGTGGGCAAACTATGGCTCGGGAGCCGCATGCAGCTCTTTCACGTACATTATGTGGCTCCCGGCAGGGCAGCTGGGGAAGCTAAATATCATTAGCAAACAAATATCATTGGACAAATTAATATCATTATCAATATCTGCTTTTACCCCTTTTATTATTTTTGGCAGACTCATTTAATGTTAATAAAAAGCAAATTTGCTTATTTTCCAATAAAAGCAGGTAATATTTGTTCATGTCTTGTGGCTCTCAAACATCTGATGTTTATTCTATCCGGCTCTTATGTTAAGCAAGTTTGGCCACCCCTGTTCTAGGTGGCTCTTACGCTGAGCAAGTTTGCCCACCCCTAGTCTAGAACAATGCAGTAAAAATGTTATGTATCACATGCACAAGTCATATAAACTTGTTGCCTAGGTATTTCTGACAGTAGCCAGCGTTTGTGTGTCTGCTGGGTTGTTGTCTTCATCATTTATTCAGTTAAAATATTTTTACTTTTACTTTCCCCCTCATTGTGTGGTAGCTTACAAAAGTAAAAGTGAAAAATACACAAAAGACATGGTGGTTCCCCTTTACCCCAAGCTTTCTCTGGGAGATATTCCCTAGCCCCCTAGAAATGTATATATTTATAAGATTTATACGCCACCTTTCTAAGAAAAGATAGCACTCCAGATGTATTACAATGTAATGGTTAAAACTAAGAACAAAATGAAAATAATTTATAATACAAAAGGTAAAACCAGTGACTAGCAACAGTACACCTTGAACGATCCGTGCGCAGTTAAATCTAGAGACCAAACTAGCCATCAGTCTGTAGTAAAACCATTAGAAACCAGTGGTCAGTAGTAGAAATAAAATAGAAATTTAAAGCAACATCTGACCAGGAAATAAATAATTGATAAGCCTCCTGTCCTCCCCACCCCCCAAGGAATATTTTTAACAAGTCTCCAGAAACAAGGCAGAATGACAGATCTCCTGGGGCAAGAATTCCAGTGGGGGGGGGGCACAGCTGTGAGCTCTGCCTGGCATACCTCAGGTCTGATGGTAAAATAATACTAGTAAAATTATTTTCCTTTTCTCTAACCTTTCCTTGTGGAGTAAGGTAAAGGTAAAGATTTCCCTTGCTTGAAAGCCAGTTGAACACGACTCTAGGGATGCGGTGCTCATCTCTGTTTCTAAGCTGAAGAGCCAGCGCTGTCCAAAGATGTTTCCGGGGTCATGTGGCTGGCATGACTAGATGCCAAGGCGCATGGAACGCTGTTACCTTCCCACCGAAGCGGTACCTATTTATCTACTTGCAATTTTTTGCTTTCGAACTGCTAGGTTGGCAGGAGCTGGGGCCAGAGATGGGAGCCCACTCCGTCATGCAGCATTCAGGTCTCGAACTGCTGAACTACCGACCTTCCAATCTGCAGTTCAGCATCTTAACCACTTGAGCCACTACAGCCCCTTTCCTTGTGGAGTAGGGGTAGACAAATCGAGGCGGAAAAAGTTTAGATTTCTCTTCTGGCAAGTTAATGACAGCCTCTCATTGCACAAAGTGGGTTTTTTCCTCCTTATTTCATTCCTCTACATGGTGTGATAGAGTTCACTGTTCCCATTGTACAGTTTGGGAAATAAGTATTGTGGGTTACAGGCTTCCATGAGCCTACAGCTGATCAAGAACTGGAGCCAGCCTTGGTAGGTAGCCAGCTTTACCTTGCTGAATGCTAAGATTGCCTCTTCTGCCTTTTTATGTGTGTACAGTGGGCTGCTGAATTTCATGGCTTTGGAAAGGAACGAGCATAATTGGAGAATTTTATTGCCCAAGAAGGTCAAGGATAATTTCCATTTCTTAGCGGAGTCTACATAGTACAATGTTGTGTGCTAGATGTCCTAGCTTCCACAGTGCAGTAAAATCTAATGTACTCACCTGGCTTCTGGTAGGGAAGGATTTTGCTTCCAAACCCATCACACATATGGTACTCCCTGAAGGTTGGTGGAAACAGAATATGAAGCAAATATATCCTTAAATGCCTGGGAATTGTAGACTAAACAAAAACACAGACAGTCCTTCATAGAAGAGAGGAAGTGTATGCTGGCATGCACACATATGTTCAGTGAAATAGGCATTTTTACAACCGCTGGGCCTTGGGAATATTAGAATGCATATTTTGCTTATCACTGGATTAGCACTAGTGAAGCTGAGAACCGCAATTTGTGCTGTTGCTTTGCTTGTTATCTGTACTAACTGCTTTATGGTCAAATGAACCGGCTATCTCCTGAACACTGTTTGTTTTGTGGGCATGTGGAATTTTATGGAATACCATCAGATCTACCTTTAAAGATGGCTTATTAGCTAAATTATAGCTATTGAACAAATAGGTTTTCTTGAGCTTAAGAGTATTCGTATATTTTTTTCATTAGTCCAGTTAGAATCTGCCCTGACACTTTGAAGGGAGACTTCATATTTTTAACTTCAGTTTTGGCTTCTTACCACTTGATGGCAGTGAAGGAGCTAATGTTGCCAGGAAAGGTTCAGGGCAAGATGCTGTTATGAATAACAAAATGGGAGGTACAAAGGAAGTTTCTGACACTTCAGTATTATTCCCATTTCTAGGCGATATTGCAAGTGACAGGAGGAGATGACAAACCTCTAGGTGGAGCTTCAGCTCTTCCTAAGGGGAGAGAGAAATGTTACCTAGACTGGGTAAAACTTCTGTCAAGCCTCGTGGATATAGGAGGCACCTAGTCCAATCAGTACAATATCTTAAGATTGTTCTGAAATCAAATCTCTTGAGTATAAGAGTTTCGTATTATGATTCAGATAAAAATTGCAAAATTTATTAACAAAAGCAATGTAATCCCCTTTTTTTGGGACCAGCTAAAATAAGACAAACACTACATGATTTTTATTTCTGGATCTTGCTTTGCACCGCTATGGCTGTTGGCATCCTCCAAAATTGCCAAATCTTAAAAAAAAATTGGAAGCCTTCCTCTCACTCTACAGGGGGAAAAATAATAATTCCCAAATGCAATACTAGAATGGTGGTGGTTATATAAAACTTGTGGCTGAAAGCAACAGGTTGCTATGGAAGAATGTTAGCTAGCTAATTTGTCATGATTCAAAATAAAGTTTTAAGGAAGTGTCTCTAGGGCATTGTGTGGTATGGTTTGATAGGCATGGCTGTAGAGTTTGGCATAGAATGGGTTAATGTGGCCCATGGAAGGGAGGCACTAGCTTCCCGAACTGGGACAAAAGGTTCAAACACTGAAATATCTGGAAGGGCTTGTGAGGTTAGTGACGGAGCCTTAATTTGTCCCAAGTTAAATCTCCTGCATCTTCACTTAAAAGGATCAGATAGTAGGTGATGTGAAACCTGAGACCCTGGAGTAGACAGGATGGACCATGATAGACCAATTGGTCTGATTTAATCTAAGGCACATTCATGTGTTCAAAGAAAGATAAAATAAAAGGTTATCTCAGGTCTGCTGTAGTGTTAACTGTTGAGGAAGGAAAACAATTGAAAAGCTTCCATTGTTCTTTCTTCTTTCTCTGAAGGCCAAAAGTGCAACTTGATATCAGATCTGAAATCTTCCTGTCATCCCTACAAAGGATGTAGGGTGTGGGGCCATAAGATCAGGGCATGAAATGTCTCCCCTCCCCCCTCTTTTACAAACATCCAGCTTGATGAAGAATTCTGGAGTATTCAGAAAGCTTGCACAATATTTTGTGCAGCTCAAAATGTCCCCAAATGCTGTTCCTGGGAAATGGAGGTCCCCCAGGAATAGCTTAATGGGGATTCAGAGGTCTCCAATGGAAAGAGGATTGATGAAGACCACCCCATGCACCTTTGGAAGGTGGGGTCCAGTTTGGTTTAGTGGTTAAGAGCGGCCGACTCTAATCTGGAGAACAGGGTTTGATTCCCCACTCCTCCACACAAAGCTAGCTGGGTGATCTCTCAGCTAGCTCTCTCAGCCCCACCTACCTCACAGGGTGTCTGTTGTGGGGAGAGAAAGGGAAGGTGATTGTAAGCTGCTCCAAGACTCCTTTGGATAATGAAGGGTGGGATATAAAACCAACTCCTTTGGATAGTGAAGGGTGGGATATAAAACCAACTCTTCTTCTTCAATCCATTACATGGCTTTCTGTTTTGGAGGTTTGCTTTAGAACAATATGGCAGCCTCCACCCCTCTAACCATATACTTATGATTCCAGATGGCTGCATACTTTAATTCCTTGGCTGGTTGTATGGCTGTTTTTAGTATGAGACACGTCTGTGACTTCACCTTTTTTACAATCATGACCCAGCCTCAAAAGCCAGCTTCAGCAGGCAAATCTTAGAGCGCTCCTGAAAGATACTTAGGTTTGGACTTCAGAGAATTTCTTGGGCTAGGACATTTAGTAAACTGGAGGTGTATTGGAACCTCATGGGATGAAATCACAGCACTTTTCCATAGATTATCCTTGACTTTATGCCAAGGGAGACTGTTTCCCAAACTTCTGCATTCCCACCTTCCTGTTTCTCATGTGATAGGAGATCCTCCGGAGCCAATATAATCCACATTCCGCCAACACCCATTTTCCTTTACCACCAGGTTATCCCTCCCATGATTGGCTCCCGCATCGCCTTGAAAATTTAAATGTTCTGTACAGGTAATATAGGCTTTATGCAAATGGTCTTAGATACATCACCTTGCTTTCATCTGTGTTGCTGGTGTGACCCATGTATGTAATTTAAGTGCCCTGTGAGATGCGATGCAATTTTTTTACGTCTTAGCAGGGCTAAAGTTCACGGTGAGCCCTGGTGGGCTCCGCCTACCTGGTTATCTTGGAGCATCTCAACTAGCCTTTTACTAGTATTAAGTTTACAGAAAACAACAGAAATATTTAGAAAATTGAATTTCAGTATGTGTGTCATCAAAGTGTGTTTGTAGCTCATTTATTCTAGTCTGGATAATGCTGGATTGATAGCAGAGGCTTCATAATATGTCAGATCTAGTTTATTGCTCAGTTAGAATCCTGCCTTTGCGTGTTATCCGTGTGATTGGCATGACAGTTGCACTGCTGTGATCATGTGTAAATCTTTCCTAACTCTCCCCTGGGAAAGACACCTTCCTCCGGATTCATGCTGCAGGGTTTTTCCGGGGAGAGTTATATGGCTAATTTGTTCAGACTTGATTCTTCCACTTGCATGTGCTCCTCTTTATTTAAAAAAAGTAAAGTAAAGCAGAAGGCATTATGTGAGCAGCAGATGTTATGCTGGAACTGACCTTAGAATTTGAGCAAATTTAGTGTCGATATTGGTGAAAGGCGAGCACTTTCTATTTAGTTTGAACTTCTAACTTTGTCCATGGAAGGCCATGTTAGATTGTGAATTCTGTGTACTTGCATGAGAACTGTTCAGTCATGAAGTTGCGTGCCGCCTCTCTGCTTTCCACACTTTTCTGTATTAGTCATTTTTTAAAAAAAAATTCAAGGCCCTTTCTGGAAATGTTGCATTCTTGGAGAAGATGAGCATATAACTAATTTTAATTTATAGTGGTCTGTGGCTGTTCCCTGGATACCCACAGGCTATTTCAGCAAATGTGTAACACTGTGGGAACAGATCACAATACTACTTGTTCAGTAGTTTCTGGATAAATTATCGCTCTAAATCAAAACTGTACAAGAGATTTATATTTACAGCCATGAAGTACTCTGAGTTTGAAGGTAAAGCAAGATGTATTAAAGTTGAAAATACATTTGAAGACATATTGAAATTAACTGCTAGAAATTGCTTATGTCAAACTGAAAATGTTTTAAAATACAGTGGTTTTCCCCCCTATACATATAGCCAAAGCTGGGTACCAACTGAAAACAAAGGTTAAAATCATACTGAAAAACAAGTGAGCCTTCAAAAGATCAAATAGCAATGACTAGTGTCTGATTTTTAACCATGTTGCCAATAATTCACTGAGGAAAGCAGTCCTAGGGAAGTGTGTATTTATCTTCTTGTCTTTAGGAAGTGGTGCTTAGATCTGGCAAGAAACAAGTGATTTTACCCACAGAAGTTGGTCTTGCAAATGACCTGCTCTGTGCTTATGCCGGCAACAGCTGCCCTTTTAGGAAGCACATTGGGTTGCATGAACATACCCATGCAGTAGCGTCAAACCATGTGGGCAGAGTTTACATGCTAGTGGAACAGCACTGGAGTCAATCAGGCGGCTAATGCAATAGGTAAATTGACTCTTGACCAAAGGGTTTGTTTTGTTTGTTTTTGAAATCACACGTTGCTTGAAACTTCATAATTCTGTGTGTTCAAGGGAAAGCTGACAGCATGATTTCTAGGCATCGGTGTGAATTTCTGTACCATGTTGTGAGATTTTATTAAGGGAAATAAAACTGGCATCATTTTAGGGCTGCCCTTTTCGAGGCAGCCCCCCCCTTGACTCTGAACTGAGGTTGTCCTTGACTATCAAGACAGTGCTTTGGTTTGTATATCCAGGGAGAACTGGCTGTGAAAATGAGAGCCGTAGGAGTGTTGGGCATGGATGTCCTGTTCATATACCAACTTGTCTCCCCCACCCATTTTCAGCAGTATAAATGGAAGCAAGAAGCCCATGAGAGCCAGCATCGTGTAGTAGTTTGGAGAACCAGGTTTGATTCCCCACTCCTCCACATGAAGCCTGTTTGGATGACCTTGGGCCAGTCATGGTCCTCTCAGAGCTCTCTCAGCCCCACCTACCTCACAAGGTGACTGTTGTGGGGAGAGGAAGGGAAAGGCAGTTGTAAGCCGCTTTGAGACTCCTTAGGGTAGAGCGAAGCGAGGTATAAAAACCAACTCTTCTTCTTCTTTATAATTGCCCAGCGGCAACAGGTCTTGCTGCCTGGTGGAATTTAGGGGCTTGCTGTATTCCACCAACATTCTTTCCCTGTTCTCTACTGCTGAATGTATGTTGGCAGTCTAGCATGAAAACTGTGGGGCTTCTGTGTTTGCATTCTTGGTTGGGTGCGCCTGGATGTTGGCAGAGAAGCATGTTTGAAGTTTAAAACAGGAGAAAAGAAGAAAGTATATCTGTGACCTTGACTTCTGGAAACCGCCTGACTTTGTTATTTATTCTTGGGTGGAGAAGCCTCCCTTCTTTTAAAAGGGAACTAGCCTTGTGGCTGTGGGACTACACTTCCCATGTGTCCTGACCACACCATTCACCATGCCTGGGCCAGCTACAGGAGCAATATTGGCCCCCTTTTCCACCTGCCGAAGATTGCCCCAGTGGTTGCGGCTGCACATGCCTGTGTGTCTGTGCCCATGCTTGCTCAGGGGTCACGTGCTTTTGTTGTGTGGTGGGTGGAGCTTTCAGTGCCACAGTGAGCCTGGTGTGCTGATGGCTGCTGTGGCTGCTTCTGGATATTTCTCCTTTTCTCTTCTTGCTTTTAAAGAATTACTCAATGGAGAAATTACTATGTGATCACATCAGGCTAAGATATAACAGCATAAAACCCTGCACTGTGGCTTTAAAATTGACTGCCCATGTTCAACTCTTAATTGCTTTTTGTCCTATATAATATCATTTCCATGAGAAGCTACAACAGGCTTATTCATCGCATAGCTTTGTGTGTGAGTCTACATTTCTCTGCAGAATTTGAGGCCTGGGTGTGTTTGAACTGCTCTGTTCTGGTATCCGAGCGAAGATGTCTGAATGAGGGCAGAATTGGACCAGGGCCATAGCCAGCAGTGGGGCATTGGGGGTGGTGCCCCCTATCACATTTGCAGTGCCCCACCCCAATCTTCCCTTTCTTTTTAAAATCTAAATATCTTGCTGTACTGCTTTGGGCAGCTGCCTTTCCTTCCTTCCGTCAGTTGGCGGGTGGGGGGGAGCCTGGGGTGCGGCGCTGCCTCCCCCCCCCCCGAGAATTACCTGCTCTTGTGGGTCTTGGCGGGGGTGGATGAGCTTGCTGGCCACTGTCCTGCCTGCCTCAGACTTCATATGGCATGTGGGGATGGAGGAGGACTGGAGGAGGCAGGCAGGCAGGGCAAAATGGCTCACCCTGGCCCAGTGCTTCACTGTGCCTGAGTCAGGGCAGCAAGGGAGGAGCTCACTGCTGGTTTCATTCTGCCCTGCCTGCCTGCCTGCCTCCTCCAGTAATTGAATTACATTTCAAGTCAATTTGATATAATTTTAAAATTAGTTTTAGTTTTAATTTAATTAGCACCCCTGGTGCCTCCCCATGAAAAAAATTCCTGGCTACGGGCCTAAATTGGGTGCTTACCTTAGCAAGTGTTCCCCACACCTGCTGAGATAATAGGACTGCAGGGCTTGGGACATTTGCAGGGGAAGAATGGCAGGTGAAAGCGTTCCACAACTGCTGGTTCTCCCTTGCAGATGTCGAATTCAGCTGTCTTCGCTTTTAGCCTCCCTTGCTTTTTTAGAGCCTGGCTGGGGTGTATTTGCAGGGAAGAACTGGGTGGTTGAAAAAGATTGGTTAAGCACCCTTCCCTCCACCTGACCCATCATTGGCTCTCCCTTGTTTTCCTTATAATGTCTGAATCCACCTCCTTTTTCTTTCCTTTTTTGGCCATTGAGTTGCTACTGACTTATGGTGACACTGTAGGGTTTTCAAGGCAAGAGACACCCCTAGTTGGTTTCTCATTGCCTGCCTCTGTGTAGCAACCCTAGACTTCCTTGGTGGTCTCCTGTCCAAGTACTAATCAGGGCTGACCCCGCTTAGCTTCTGCCTGATTAATTAAGTTACAGCTTGAGAGTCATCTTAGGTGGCAACTGGCACACTCTAATGCCGAGCTACTGCAGTCCAAGTCTGTTGAATTAGGCTAGAGTAACTTCCTGTGGAACTAAACTAGAGGGGAGGGGAAGGATCCCCCCATCTTATTTACAGTGTGATTATATTTGTATGCCAATGAATATGCTGGACAAAAGCACTCTGCTGCAAAAGGACCACTAGATTCCTCTTTGACAAAAGATTGCTTCTTGCCATGTCATCACTAGAACTGGTAAATGAAATCAGTCCTCTATGATTAAAATGGGTCAATACCGTGAAATGCTGGAGAGATCAATGCCTACAATTAATATTAACCTATTTTGCAATAACATGTAACTCTGTGTAGCAGCGTGCACTTTAATCAGCAGCGTGATGAATGCTTGGCCCTTTGGAAGGAATGCGGCGCATGAGGGTGGGGAGGAGGGTGAATCTAAAGTGTTTTGATTGCAAGCCTGTGGGTGAACAGCCAAGCCGCTTGTGAAAATGCCATTGTCATCTGTGTCCCGATGTAAAGCAGTCACTTCTGTAGCAAAGGAAGGTGCTCCTTTTAAGTCAAGCGAAGGTAGTGATGGTGAAGCTGCAGCCCTTGTTCTCACTGAGCTGATAAATGTTTTGGGGCTGTACCATTTCAGACTGCAGCAGGGAACTCACAGGATGGAATATTCTTTTGTGCAAAAAAATCCTCCAAACCCCACCTTCCCCCATAGAAAACTAGCATGACTATGAGACATCTAGGCTAGAACTCATCTCCCTCTGGAGTTTCTTATAGGAAGGGTTTTAATAATTTTTCCCCCTGGGCAGGAGCATTCAAATTGGGTGAGCCTCCACCTGTTTCTGAAGTGGTAAAGTCAGGGCTTGTCGCTTTAGTGAGAACCAGGCCTTAGCCATAACATCAGACCTCTATCAGACATGATTAGAATGCTGCCCTTCTGTTTGCCTTTAGAGCAAGCAGGCACTGTAAGCCTTGCAGATGATGCCCTTGGGATCTGCTGAACTTCCATTCTTCTTCCACTTAGAAGACAGATTCGTTTCCAGGGCCAGAAGCTCTTGGATGCTGATATGAAGAGTAAGACTACTTCTCTTGGGGGGGTTAGGCTGCCATCGTATGTGTGGAATTTTAAAAGAAAAATATCTTGGAAGGAGATGGTTTGGCTTTTTTGTTAAAGGCCGTGAATAAAAACATCATGTGAGTTCTAGAGCCCAAACCTGGAATGTTTGCAGACTGGAATGGTATTGAGTGGTTCTCGCTACCTTTTTGGCTTTTGCAGATATCTCAAAACAACTGCACCATCGTGGAAACTTCTCAGAGACCTGAGGTTACAATGTATGTCAAGACAGCAAACTATCCTGAGGTCCATTGTGCAGAAACTAATTAACGATTCCAGCCCTGGCTCTAGCATTGAGAATGGGGGAGCCATATAGTATAGTAGCACTGTTCAGCAAACATGCCACAGTACTAAACATGCATACATGAATTTTTCTTGGTTCGCTTGTATTCCTTCCTCCAGACTTCCCCACCCCCACCCCTCCCCCTTTAGGGTTTAATCACAATTAAGTGACAGATGCCGAACACAATTTGTCCTAGTCTAATTGACTGCAAAGTCATGGTCAATATTGCACTGGCTAACTCTGCTCCGCTCAGCCCATGTCCAAACATAATGAAATTGTGTTAGTGAGGCATCATACTGAAGCAGTAGGTGGAGGTGCAGATTTCTAGTTCCCTAAATTACTTAATTTACATACATAGCATATTTGTGTGCTGTGTATGAAACCACTTTTCATTTTATATTTGCATTTGTGATGGGAACTCAAGGATGAACTAATTTTGTACGACTTTTTCCTTTTGTTGCGTCTTGAGAATGGAAGCGGTGTAAAAAGGTTCAGTGTCTAACTATAGATGTTACTTCAGTATCATAATTAATAGGTAACTCTTGCTTTGCACAAACAGGCTGGATTAAATTGTAAAGAAGCAGCTTCCTGTTATCTGCAAACATTGGCTGAATTCCACAGAATACCTTTTAGCAAAAATTCAAGTCTATAAAAGCATGTACCTCTGGAAAAACATTTCAGTGAGAGGGTAGATCTTGGAGTTATGCTCCATTTTAATGCTGATGATGATATTCTGATTCTTGCGTAGTGGTATCAAAAGAATGTATTCTCTAATTAATTAAAACAGTAAAAAGGCCTTTTCAGATCTTTTGTTTTTTGCTGCACTTACACACAACCTTCCCTCCAATTCAAGATAGGAGAAATTATGAAACCCATATGCAGATAGTTAGTTGTATGCCAATTTTAGGTCTCTGTTTTACAATATGGATATTATTAGTGACTGTGGCTTCCCAGTGCATGTACACCATACGCCTGTGGACATTCCCACACATGCATGCAACACCCCCCCTGCCCTGTTATTCCTTTCTGGACTGAAATGTTTTATGCTGTTCTGCTTGTGCTGTAAATCTGTAATGAAAACAGTGCTTTGTGCTGGAAAGCTTGACAGACTAATTACAGTGCTGCTTTAATTGTTTTATTTTGGCTTCATCGTTTCAGGACTTCTTCCAGATTTAAGCCTCTGCCATAGATTGTGAAGACATAGTTCTAGAGAGAATAATTCGTTCTTTTTAAAAATTTCTCTTTCTAGCTTCATCTGCAGTACAATACACTTCAGATACCAAATTTGCATGCTTAATTTTCCTAGTGAGGCTTTCACTGTATGCCTTGCCATAGTAGATTGCCTAGGGTATATTCTGTTTAAGTTATAGACTATTATGGTGGTTATATATTGCTTTCTGGATACATTGTCTTTGACATGCTGGTCATTAAACTGTTGTTTTCAGGATATATGTAATGATACTTTGTGTAATTTCCAGTGGGTAATAGATACAGCCTTTTCCTCCAGGGAAGAGGCAGGGATTAACTGTAACCTCTTTCATGCTGTGTCATTTTAGTAACAGAATTTGTGGTGTTTATGCAATTAATAGACAAGCTCAAGCTTGAAAAAACAAAAACCAAACCAAACCGATATGGCAAAAAGTACTATAGTCTGCTCAGGTGTCAGCAGCAGTTTGTTTCTTGTGGAATGCAGGCCAGAATTGTTTTTAAAGCTCTGTTTTGTTAGTATTGCAGACGCAAAAGGTGTTTGAAAGTTCTGCAAGGGATTAGCGATGATACAGACTTAATAATAAGGGTATGGTATAAAGCAAGGCCTGAAACTTTTAAGGGAAAAAATTCATAATAACCTGAGTAAAAGGGAACATTCTTGAAGATACACAGATGTATTAATTTTAATTTGTTCTTTTGATCTCTAAATGGCCATTGAAGATTTATTGACTAGTTTTAAAGAAGCAAGTGTTTGAAAGTTTCTGGCAAAGACTGTCTTCTTGTAATGAGCACATGGCATTGAGAGAATTTAAGAGGAGAGGCGAATTGGATTGACTGATTGTTCAGTCATGTGGGCCAGCAGGGCTGCATATCCCGGCTGTTAAGAATGATTGCTCAAATTACATTGCCTCAGGTCCCTGCAGTTGGTTGGCTGTCTTCTCACATCTTAACAAGATTCTGGGAATCCATTTCTGACAAAGTTTGCTTTGTGTTTTTGCAGGATGCTTCATCAGCAGACATTAGGAAAGCATATCGTAAGCTTTCGCTAATATTACACCCAGACAAGAATAAAGACGAAAATGCAGAAACTCAGTTTAGACAAGTAAGTGACAGATACTTTAATGTCAGCTTTTGAAGGACTGCATGCACCTGGTTGCTGTGTGATCAGTAATTTAGAATTAGTTTAATTGTGATTTTGGAGTGGTATTTAAAAATATTTCAACTTGGAAATTCTGAAGCTTTTGTTTTAGTTGAGTTTAGGTGTCAGTCTCTTCCTTAAAAGGTAGATTATAACCCCTAAAAAAATGTCAAGTAAAAGTCTCCCAAGATTTTTGGATGGAATGCCTAGACTTGAGGAAATTAGTATTGTGGGCCACTGTTCGTTTCTTTTTAAAGGACAATACCGGGAGCAGCATATCTTTTCGTCTAACAGGAAGCAGCAAATATTTATGAAGGAAATATTTAGTAAGAGAATATCTTAATATTTAATGTATATAATATTAAGCTTTACAGTGTTGTATTTTTCAAACCAGGTGTGATATAGTTCTTCAATAGAATTTGTTCATTTGGAATGTTTTTACAAGGAATATTTGTAGCTGCTAAGAAAATATTAAAGCCTATTTTGAAAAGTAGAAACTTTTTTTGTTGGCATCAGTGAATAATTATATCACCTTAGAAAAGATGGTTCATTACAGAAAACAGGTGAGAAATGTTTATAAAGACTGTAGAAACAAATAGAGGTTTTGGAATTTTTAATATTAGAATGGGTTGAAATATTCTTCGTTCTCAAAGGACCTTGGTCAAGTGTTTTTGTAATGTTGTAGCAAAAGTTTCTAATTGTTCAGATTTTTCTGTAAAAAATGAAAATAAACTTTCATTCTAGCTGGTGGCCATCTATGAGGTTTTAAAAGATGAAGAGAGAAGGCATAGGTGAGTTTGTTTTGTGTGAATTTTAGAGCAAGCCTTTCTGCTCCTGCAGCTACTAACTTAAGCTCCCGTGCTCAGAATGTCTCTAAAAGCACAGAATCTCTTCAAGAGCACAATTTTTCTCTGCTTTGATGAATGTCCTTGATCATCTGCATGTGCATAAATGGGCTCTCTGAGTCTAACGTATGTAGATAACGGAGCAGGGGATAACTTTATCACTTATAAAATAAACATATGCTATTAGGCTACTAACACCTGCTTAAACCAGCTGTTGATTTATTCCTCATTGTTCATCTGATCCTCAGATCATGGCATCAGTCTGACCCAAAGAAATGTTCACAGTGGTTAGTGAAGGGCAGGTTTTTTTGAGATGTTGGGGTGGAAAGCTGAAACTCTTTATGTTCAGAATGCCAGCTTTCTTTTTCTGGTATATTTTAACCCAAACCTACGACTTCAGTTTATTTCTCTGTGGTTTTCCTGAAAGCATTTTTCTGAGAAATCTTTAGAATTTGTTGCTTGATGACGCATTATTTTATTCAGTTTGTTTGTTATAAAAACCATTTGTTCTAAAAACATGGAGTTTTTTTTAGAATGCTCGTAGCTGTTGCGTGTGGTATGATTGATGGACTTGATTGAAGTACGCCGAACACTGGACGTTCACAATACCTGCAGAAATAAACATGGAGGGGGGTGATTTTAGTACACAGTCCCTTGGGCTGATTTTCAGGTGGCTGTTGTGATTTATTAGGATGCTCACTTTAGCTGTTGGTGACCCAGATATTTTGGCTGAAGAAAAGGACGGCTTGCTGCCAGTAAAGGAGTTCTGTGTGAACTATCTGTAGGCTTTCAGTTCTCTAGGGATGCTGAAAGTTCTCCAGGAGGTTCTTGGCTTTGTTGAAGCCTTGGCATGAGTCCAGGTCTCATAGTAGAGATTATCTACTTTCAGATAATCCTCTGTGTTGAAAGAGCCATGGAACAGTGTTCAGAGGAGTTTTGGAGATTCTGTGTATGGTTTTTACCCTGCCTCCCACTGCAGTCTTTCAGCTTGGAGTCATAGATCAAGGAAGTTTAGGAAGTTTAACAATAGGGGGTCAATGTCTGATGTCAAATGCTTGCAAAAGGTATGAGCTAGTTTAAATGCACCACCCCTACCCACACACACGCACACACAATATCACTCATTATTATTTTGTATGATCCCTGTTTATTGCATTATAATACTAAATGCATTGTGCATTTGTATTGGCTCCTGTTTTTAAATTTCCTTTTGGATTTCCTCCCCTCACCCTACCTGCTATGTCAGAGCTTGTCCCTTTTGCAACTATCAGCCACTATTGTGAAATAAAATTGAGATTTTCCCCATAAAGTGCTGTTTTTTAATAACTAAGTGATCTTACAAATACATTTCATTAAATTATTACAACTCTTGTCTCTGTGTGAGGAATAAGTAGCAGTGAGCAGAAATCAATTTTATTGGGGTATTCAGCTAAATGTTCATGCTGATATCTTCCAAAAGGGTGCAAGAATATTCATTGCTGACATCTTTATCTTGAACAAAAATCTCCAGGTTTTTACTAGGAGTTCTCTCCCACCTTCCCAACCTTTGTCTTCAGGATGTGGGTCATAGACTTGGTTGGGAAAACTGGTCTGCCAGTGACAAATACCGTAACCCCAAATCCTAGTAGTCTTTGTGTTCCCTCTCTGGAGCCACATGTTTCAGGTCTGGTGGTCCTTAACTGTATTTATCTGTGCACAAATTCTTACTGGAGCATCTTCCCTTCTTAGCAGGTTGAGAAACTAATATTCTCAGCATTTAACAATCTTTGTTTTAACCTACTCAAAAATAGGAAATATTTAAAATGCTGCTCACCCCCCCCCCCCCGATCTTTACCCAGTCAACATCAAGACTGCAATCAAAAGCAACATCAGAGCATGCTTTGTGTGTGCATCAGTTTTGGGTTGTTCTCCCCCCCCCCCATGGTATATAATCTGTACACTCCCAACCCCAACCCCCCCCCAATCAAATCCAGAAGTCAGTGGTTTGGTGTGAGAGCGGGATAACAAGCAGTTGTTGAGGATGCAAAGGCAATATTTTTGTTCAGCTTTTCTTTTGAGCTGTTCTTGTGTCAAACCTTCCTCCTGCTTTTTGAACTTGGGAGGAGGCTGAAGAGCAGTGTGGGAACAACAGGCCCTGCTGGATCCCTGCTTTGGCTGTTCATATCCTGCTCTGTCTTATGCAGAGCAGGCAAATGGAGCACCAGATAGAATGACATTTAAATTTATCTCAGGATTGTCTAGCACACGTGAGTTGATCCTGGGCGTTCTTATTAATCCAGTTACATTAACTGCAAAATTACAAAGTAAATCTGCTATAGTTCATTGCCTGTCTTTAATGTGGTGAAGGGAAGCGGGTTGAATTCCAAGAGATATTCATTCTCTCTCTCATTCTCTCTCTTTTCTCCCTCCCCTCTGCCAAATGTAATCTGAGTCGATTGTTTCCTAGGGGCGTTATGGCTTGATTTACCTAGACTAGATCTTCAGTTTTAGAAGTATCCTGCTTTTCTAATTGCCACTCTGAACTTACTGTTATCTTTCTAATGCTTGTGGACAGATTACAGGAACCAGTAGTGGTAGAATCAAAATAATTGTTCTAACACCAAGCACGTATGCTATAGCACCTTTTCTGTAATGAAGAGCTTTTTGTGTGTACCATGTAGAAAATATATGAAGCATTCTTGAGTGCATTTTCATTATGTTTTTGGCAACATACTGAGGGGAGGGGTAGTTTTCTTTTTATTTCCTTTTAGACCTTCAGATTCGGAAACCTAGTTCTCAGAATACATCGACATAAATCCCATTTATTTCAATGACCCTTCCGTTTCCTGTACTTAGGAGCACCGCTTTAAGATTCTGTCTGAATTGTTTAAATTAAGCCTCTTTTAAAAAATGACAAATAAGCTGGTGGTTTTAAATATTTGTATATAGTGGGCTAGATAATAGCAATGTTGAAAAAGTTGCATACAGATGAGTGTGGCAGAATATAGTAAATTCCTTTGCATTTCAACGATTGCATGCATAGTTCACCTCAAGCTACTGTTCTGTTGTAGCACGATAAATTAGTTTTGGTCTGCAGTTTTTCTGTGGGATTTCTGCTTTGAAACTGATTCCTTCTCCCTTACTGTTGTCTGTTTTGTATATATGTGTGTTTAACATCTTTTGCCCTTTGTTGTTTTTTCCAAATGTGGTTCATTGCTTGGCATGTTCAGAGCATCTGCATGAAGTGGATTGCCCAGGGAAAGAGTGAAATGATAAATAAAATGTGAGGTGGACATAAAGGCCAGAATGCTTTGTGATTTCCTGATGTGCTTAATTCTGCTGCCTGCGCTCTGATGGTCTAGCGTAGGTGATAGATTGATTTCTGCAAATAAGTGCTTTAATGAATCGTCTGCATGCTTCCTAATTAACTAATTTCCTAAATGTGAAAAACAAGATTAAAAATGATCAAAGGCTTTGGAGTAACTTAAAGATCATTGTTCACATGTAGTTCTAAAAATTAAGCAGATGTCTTAATTTTTGAATACAGTGCTTAATTACCATACAATGGAGTGATTTATCTTTTGACAGTATATATTCTAAAAAATGGGTTATAATAGAAGCTATCTTCCCTTAAAATGGCCAGTCGCATGAGCCATAATGTTCATTGATAGTAAAATCAATAGAGCATTGATTCTGGAACTAAATCCTTGGAGACTTTTGTTCAGAATAGCAGTCATAGCCTGGTAAATGCAAAGTGGTGCTGAGAGTGTTTACTGCATGAGATTTTCCTGCCTTGGATTTGGATTTATATGAAACAGGGTTGTTGTTGTTGTTTAAAAAACCCACTGTATTATCAAAGCCTGTGATGACTTAGCGAGATTAATAGTTGATGGTAATATGTGTTGCCATATTTCAAACGGTGGATAACTTTAGTGGTCTGGAGTAAATTTTTCTAAGAAAGCTATTTGGTGACAGTAGCTTCTAGATATGGTCATTATGTGTACTTTTAAAACTCTATTTCTAGTACACAGGTGCATGTGCATTTCTGTTTAATTTCTCTTATTTTCCTCTTGTGAAAGTTTTCATCCTTCAAATGAGTGAAATAGACTGAGAACATTTTAAAAGTGATTTGACTGTTTTCTTCCCCCTTTGTAGATGAGATTGAAACATCATCCTGGACTAATGATAATTTTTCTTTTGGGGAAAAACCCCACTCCGCTTTATTCCAAAGGGGTTTCGCTGAAAAGCTTGACACTTTTGAGATGCATGCAAGCTTTTTTGGAAAAAAAATTGTAATTGACATGGCTGCCGAAGTGACCTCATATTTATCCTTTTGGTTCCCAGCAGTGGAAGTTAGTAGAATATTTTTCTCTGACCATCAAATAATTAACAGCTTGTCTAGAACACTGGACTTTTAATCAGAGGTTAAACTTCCTCAGCTCTCTTGAATGCTATTTTATACTTAACGCCTTGCCTTTAAGTTTTATTATTTAAAAAAAAGCAAAAACAAATGTTGGCAAAAATAACTCAAATTTTTTCTCATTAATCCATCTCCAAGGTATCAATTTAATAACTATCAAAGTAGCTACTGCAGTTGTTGCATTTAAATTGATTTACATGTCAAGACTGGCAGTTTAGCAGCTGGGCTATTATTCTTGGATCGGTCAATTTACTTGAGAAAAACCTACTACTGAGTTCTGCTGACCTGCATGACAATATAGGCTCTATTTCTATTCCTGTAATTAGGCCTGCAACTAACTCAGAATATTTTTAATTAAAATATTTTGGTCAATGTGTTGCACCAAATTAGGCCTTTCAGTGCAGATTTAGTTCTGGAAACAGCGTGATTAGAATATTCAATGAGCTGTGCTCCATTTAGGATTAATTTGAGCATACAATATTTTTGAGTGTCTCCATTCCAAGTGAATTTAATATTAGATGTCTGGCCCTTGTTTGGTTTCCTTCTAAAAATGATCAAACCCAGCTATTTTTTGCAGGTAAAAAAATGGCTGGTTTCTTCTTCCCCAATGAATCAGTAAGGTGACAATGAGGAGAAATAAATATAGAAAGAACTTCTATAAATAGCTTTATATTATATACAGCACAGAAGCAACCAACAAGGAAAGCATGTCACCACACTGAAAATGAGCAAGCAGTGATAAAAAATATTTCAAGTAACATTCTTAAAAGACAAGCTGAATCCCAGACTTCTGATCACTATATATCCCAACCTTTACAAAAATTATTCCTGGTACTACGATAAAAAGTTGACTAAAGCAGCAAATATAGAACCTCCTGTTGTACCATGAATGTACATGGTTTGTTGTTGTTCGTAAATGTTTATAAATTAAAGAATCGTAGGAAGTAAGTGCGTTTGGTTGTCATTCCCACCCGGCTTTCAATCATCCCTTTGTAATTCTTTTATTCTGGAAACTTGACCAGTGATTGACAGGTAGGTTGAACATATGGTTCATTGTAGAGGAGGGGAAAAAACACTTCTCAAGTAAATCAACTGGGGGAGCTGTAAGAACAGCAGAGTTACCGGTTTTTAATGCAGTCACCGGAGAACATTTCTACAACATGCTGCTTTGAATTTCTTCTGTCCCAGCAACCTAGAGAAAACGTTGGCAAAAATATAATGGAAAGTGTTTGTTCGTTTGTTTGTTTTAAAAAAGATTATTCTCAATTTTGTCTTTTTTTTTTTTTAAAAAAAGGAAAATAGATTCATTTTAAATGCTTCATGAAAGCTTTTTTTTTTTTTTTTTTGCCACTGTAGGTATGATGATATTCTGATCAATGGGCTACCAGATTGGAGGCAGCCTGTATTCTACTACAGGCGAGTGAGGAAAATGAGCAATGCTGAATTGGCATTGCTGCTGTTCATTATCCTCACAGTGGGTCATTATGGTGTAGTTTGGTCAATCTACCTGGAAAAACAACTGGTAAGCATTGGTAATGACCTTTCTCTAAAATCACCACAGATGTGTGAAGGTTTCTGGATTCCTTGCTGTTCATCCTTTGCCTGTGTGTGTGTGTAAGCGCACACACACATTTTTGCCACTACAGATTAGTTTTCTACTACTGTATTTACCCAAAAGGAAGATGAACCTGAACATAACATGAACCTGTTAAAAAGAAGTTGGACACAACAGGTTCTTATTAGTGTACAGAATTGTAATTTACAAGTGAATTTTAAGATGGCTTCCTCTTTTTCTCAATGGCACGTATAGGAAAAAACCTATTTTTCCATTCAGATAAATACAGTAATTCTTTAGTAAAGTAGATTGTTTCAGAAATGAGTTGGATACAAAGAAAACAACTCAAGGGGTTTTTTTTGTAAAAAATACTTATATTGCTGCCTTTTTAATGGTTATTAGATTTTTAAAATAAACTGCAAACTTTAAAAAACTGATACAATCAGATAAGCTGATAAAAAATCACTTGGCAAAACTGCTCCTGAAATCTAAATGAACTTTTCCTTGGGAATTACACTAATATGAATTTTGGATTCTTCCCCTGTCTCTCCCCCCCCCCCCCCCCCAAATCCCTGGTCATGATGTTTTGAAATTATACTCACTTTGGCTTTTAATATCTCTTAATTTCCCTTTCCCATCCTCCAAATTGTCTTTCAAACATGATAAATGTTCCAGGATTCAAATGGGAAAAAAATGACAAACAGAGAGATGGTTAAATGTTTTGTTACTTCCTTGTCTACTAGAAAACAGTACAGCATTTTTATTTAAATGTATTTATTTAAATACCAAGAAATTTATAATGCAATATACCTGCCTTTAGAGCGTGTTCTTTTTAAATATACTTTCAAAGGTGTCTTAGTGAATGTTGTTAAATGTGAAAAGAAGTAAGTTGAATGCTTCTTTCTTTTAAGGCAAACTTTGATTGCTGTGGCGATACACATGACTGGCAGAACTGGACTTCATGTGTGTTTAAGGAATGGACGCCATGGCAACAGTTGTTGTTAAAGATAGATGATTTTTCTTAATCATGTAGCCCCCCCCCCGAACATTTTCATAAATACTGTTCCTTATCCTTAATTGAAGAATCTCACTAACCTTTGCAGAGCACATGTCGGTGGTAACATCTAACGATAGTCTTTCTTTCTTTGTCAGGATGAACTGCTTAGCAGAAAAAAGAAGGAGAAGAAGAAAAGGACTGGAGGGAAGAATTTGGATGAAGTGAAACTTGGTGGAGACAAGAATGAAAGGTGGGAATGTAGGAAGAATGTTTTTGTAGTAGAGTCACTTCTTGTATAAATGGGAATAGTTCTTGGCATGCCAAGAACATAAAATAGCACCTTGTGCTACTTCCTGAAAAGAAGCTGTATGGTGGTGGGTTTTGTGTGTGTTTTAGTTATTTCATAGTCATTACGTCTAGTGGTTTATGAGTCCATGTGGATTGAATGGTGTAAAATGAGGATGTACTTTGTCAGGGCAAACAAGGAAACTTGCATAGAATTACTATAAATGACAGGTGTGGCTTGTTCTTCAATTTTAGGGGAAGATTTTAACGCCGTCCCCTTAAAAAAAAAAAAAAAGTTCCTGCTGAATGCAGGATGCTTACAGTAGAGTTCATCTGTAGTTATATTAGCCTAAGTTTTGGTTAAGTCTTTTTCTAAGCTTAGAAACAAAAAGCATTCTGCCCCCAAAGTTTGCTTCCTGGTTGTGTGAGCATTTTTTTTTTAAAGCTAAGAAACAACATGGGGGCGGGCATGGTAGTGAAGTTCAGAGTACTCCGAAAGATACCGCCGTTTCTTCTATTGATTCATAGAAAGAAATAAAGGGTTTAAATAGTTCACACAGCAGGGGCATGAACTGGATCAATGCAGGATGGAGATCAGAGACCATTCTACCCGTCTTCTGTTCTGATGACATCAGTGAGTAATGCTTCAGTGAACTGCAAATGACATTAATTTTTATGTATTGGTTTGTTTATGCTGCAGTCTTCATATCTGGTTGTCAGCGCTTGTGACTGCTTTGTGGTGGTGGTGGTTAGTCTTTTTTTTCCCCCTTAGCTAAAGCCGTCAAGAAGGCTGAAGGATTTATTTTGTGAGGTGCAGACAAGCCCGTATTTAGGGAAGGCTATCTGTAAAGATTACAAGGTATTCTGTGTATGTATCTCTTTCTGTTTCTAGGCTGCCTTGGGAGGGTGAAATATTCTTGGTGGATATTTTTTGTATGTGAAAATATTTATATATCCCCATGATGGATTGATACTTACTTAGCACTTTACATTCCTGGTTGTATAGACTTCTGTGGGAATCTATGCAACATTTTTGAAAAAAAAATTCTGAAAACTTTTTTTCCCCTCCCCGTCTCTTTAGGTCACTAGATAAACCGCAGTGGCGAGACTTGCTTCCTTGTAAGCTGAGTATATGGTTCTGTTTAACAGTGAAAGCACTACCTCAGCTATTTCAGGTAAAAATACAAGGCTGTGTGTGTAGAGTTTGGGGGCCGGGGGTGGGTGGGAGGCTCTTGTTTTTGTAAGATTTTCTCTTAAATTTTTGATTTAAAAAATCTCACATCTATTATGTTGTCATTGTACGTCATCCTACATTTTATTTATTGGAAGAATAACTATTTCAGGCCCAAGGGAATATTTGTGTTTGCAGATGTTGCTATCTTTTGCATTGGTTCACAGTGAAGATGCTGAAAGTTCTTCTGAGTAAATGGGAAAGGTGGGCAGAACTCCCACGTCTAAAAATGCATTTCAGGTCTAACAGGAAGATGTTGAAGAAGCTTTCTTTTATATTCATTAAAATGTGTGCTGCATGAGTAATAAAAACATATAAAGAACAATTCAGGTTTCAGTAGGATAGAAAAATAAATAGGATTATATTTCCAAATAGGGTAAATCTAGCTTCAGCAACTGTTAGTAATTTTTTTGTCCTTTGTCAAATTGCAGATCTAATAAATTATTTTAATGACTTCAGAAGCTTTAAAAGCATTTTAAATGTGCAGCACAAGATTAAATATGGTAGAGGTTTGCAGTGAGCACAAGTCTAATTTGATGTCTACTTTGCTGAAGCTGTGTGTTTTGTAAGAATTGTAGCTCCGTATTATAAAGATAGAAAGAATAGAGGATCACAAAACTGGTGCATTTGTGGCCAGGAGAAGGTAAGGATGGGATGAGGAAAAGGATCTCTTTCTCTCTTTTTTTGCTTCTAGGTGCGAACATAAGAAAATATCTGATTTAATAGCTCAACATGCTGCTTTTATTTTCCACAAACTCCTTTTTATTTTGATGCAGACTCAAGGGTGGGGGAGAGATGGGTTAAGGTTTGGATTCACCTGTCATTAACATCCTAAGAAATAAGAGTTTCATGTCCTACTGACTTTGCCAGTACTGCCAAATATGATTTAGAAGCTGCGATTATGTGTGTGGGTCTGGCATGTCTCTAGCTATTTAAGCTAGTAAATATAGGTTGGGAATTGTGTGGGTTGTGCCTGGTGGGTTGTGCCTAGACTCAGCCAGCACTGCTGAAGTTGAAAGAAGAAGCCAAGCCAAGAAACAGGAAACAAATCCACTTGCCAATGAATTCATGAGCTAAGCTAAGGCTAGACAATACACTCGCCGTATTCTTGGCAGGGGATGTGATGTCAGGCCAGAGTACAATGATCAGCATTTGTGGCAAGTAAATGTTAATTGCATTGCATAATGTAGGAACTCTGGAGGACTTTTCCCGTGAGTCATTGCAAACCTCCTCAAAAAATCCTACAGAAGTCAATACTTTAGAAGGTAACCATAGACGCAGGTAGCTAGGAAGTCCCCATTGTTACAGATGGCTTGGAATTGGAACTCATTGGCCAGCTGATCCTGAGAGCCTCCATCCCCAGGAGTATAATGCAAATGTCCTAATTACCACAGGCTAAACAGATCGTGGGGAAATCATGGAACTGCCGAGGTGGCGAATACATAGGGTGGCAAATCTCACATGAAGAAAGAAACATCCCTTTCATGCTTACATGTTTATACTAAGCCATAGCCACTGGTGCTTCAGAGTTCTCTCCTCTGACGTAAGCAGGAAGTGGAAACAACTCTTTCAGCTGTCCTGTAAACCTTCTCTTCTGGGTTAGGGTAAAGTGCAATCACCAAAGGAGAGCTGATGAACTACAATTAGAGGGTGTAGACCCTTGGGTATGGGACTCCCAGTATAGATATCAATAGTAGTTATAAATGGGCAAGGTGGAGGGACTACAAGGGGAAAGATTATGTGTTTTTTGCAGAAGGATGGGGCTTACTCACTCAGAATTCACATGGAAGAGGTGTTGGGGTATGGTGGATGGAAAAATAAAGTTGGAGCCATGGCTTAGTGGCACAGTATCTCCTTTGCATGTGAAAGAAGTCTCCAGTTGAAGAGATCAAGTAGTAGTTGATATGAAGGACCTCTGGCTGAGACCCTGGAGAGTTGTTGTCTCTCAGATACCTTCTAGATGAAGCATCTAATTCTGTTAAAGGCAGCTTCCATGTACATACCATTATTGGCTATTACCAGGGGCAAGGTGGAGCACCCATCCTTCAGGCACTTCACTGGCTACCCATCAGTAACCAGGTTCAGTATAAGGTACTAGCTATCACATAAAAAACCCTTCATGGCCTTGGACACTCATATCTGCGAGACTGCCTCTCCCCCTACACTTGGCCACAACAGCCATGCTCATCGGAGCAGGGTCTTCTGGAGATGCCAACCTGAAAATGGGCAAAATCAACAGCTGCTCGTACTCATACCTTCTCTGTTGTGGCCCCCAAGTAGTGGAATGACCTGCCTGAGAATGTCAGGAGGCTCCCACTCTCCTGGCTTTCCACAAACTGTGCAAAACTGAATTATTCACGAGGGCTTTTCTGCGCAGGCAGTAGACTTGCACTGTACTAAATGATTCTCAAAGTTACTTAGCAAAATTATTTGGGATTGTGGTCTATGCTACTGTATGTAGCTTGTTGAAACTAGGATCCTCTGTGTAATTTTGCATCATTTAATGCAGTGTTTTTCAACCTTTTTCGAGCTAAGGCACATTTCTTTCATTGAAAAAATCCCGCGGCACACCTGACAATATCTCACGGCACAGTGGTTGAAAAACACTGAAATACAAGGTAAATGGGTCATTAGTTGCCTCAGCTCAATTTGTAATATGACAATATTACAAATACACATAATAGCCACTCAACTTGAAATCGTAAGTTACAGGTCCAAAGTGAGCCTCAACGGCGGCTCCCTCCTACCTCAGGCCGGCCACAGAGCGTGCGAGCGGAATCAGCGAGAGCGCGCCACTGTTCTTTCTCGCATGCGCAAACGCGTCCCGGAAGGTCAGCCCGGAAGGAACATTTCTTTCAATGAAAAAATCCCACGGCACACCTGACAATATCTCGCGGCACACAGTGGTTGAAAAACACTGATTTAATGTGTCATGTTAATACTCATATGCTTTGCTTCAGTTCCGTTTTTAGACTTCAGGTTGGTTCTACAACCCTCATCCTACTACAGTTTTTATTGAATGTCCCATCCTTCGATTGACTCACTCCGTGTTGTCCACCTTGAGTCCAGGTGAGAAAGGTGGACTGTAAACCATGTAAATGTTGGATTCTCTGGACTAGGTACTGCCAGGGAACCACGAGAATATAGCAGAGTGCACAAAGGCTTAAACGCAGCAAAGCTTGGGGCTTGGTGTGGCAACACACTTACCAAGTCACACGGAGTCAGCAGTCAGACTAAAAACGAATAAGTATTTATTAAAAGAAATACATGCTTGAGAGTGCAGGTAAAAGATAGATATAGATTACCTATTCTAACTAGCTGGATGGTGTTGGATGTTGGATGCATGTCCAGCCTCCATCTTCTTGCATGCGAGAGAAGAGAGAGAGTGTGTGTGAGAGAGGGAAACGGAAGTAAAGGAAATTGCTCCTAAGAGTAGCATTCTACTTCAAAGGAAAGTATCAGATAGCAGGAAGGAAAGGATGCTCTGTGTGTCCTGACCTCTCTCTCTCTCTAAACTCTCTGGTGCCATCTTCTCAAGTCTGGGACAGGAGACAGCGCCAAGTCCTCCACTTCTAACAGTAAATATATAAATAAATGTGTGCATAAAGATTCTATTTTGATCTGATCTCTGACCTAGCCGAGGGCTACTCTAGGTTCTGTAGCTCTCAGTTCTTCCTCCTTCTTGGTTCTGTCAAATGGCAAGTTGATAAATAACTCCTCTGCTGTTTGGTGTTGGGGGACACAAGCAGGGCCTCTACTACTTACCTTGTTCAGGTGGTTGGGGAATTGTAATGGTCATGATTCACTGTGGCTGATGTTTTGGTGTGCCTTGTAGTCAGTCTGGCCTTGATTGTTTTTGGTGTTGGGCACCAGAGATGACTAGTTGGTCTTAGCTTCGATCTATGGAGACTGGCATATAATGTTTTCATAGGGTCTGGTGTGGTCATCAGTGCTTCTCAGACATTTGTATTCAGCCTCCACATGCGGTCATTCATAAATTTGGGGTTAGGTGTCATCAGTCCCCTTAGAAAACTTTCCCCTCTCTCTAAGCCACCAGGCTATTATTGTTTGGCAGATCAGGTCTTCTTCTGTGTACCTTTACTGAATTTAGTTTGAAACATGTGCTGGAGGGTGGGTCTGTTGTCACACCCGGTGTCATGGAATGACCTTCCCACTGAGACTGGAGGGTGTTCTTCTCTTTCCATGTTTTAAAAAGGTAGCTAAGACTTAAAAAAAAAAAATTCTGATGAAACCTCGGTGAGTCTGGTCAGATAAGCTTTTGTATAGCTAGAGATTGTACTTCTAATTTCCTGTGGTTTTCTCTGACTTATATAAACTACTTTGAGCATAAGAAAATTGAATAAGGCCCTGTCCACACGAGCAAGATAAGCCGGACGGGAAGTGACACAAATTTGTGCCGGCGCAATTTGCGCCGCTTTTGCGGGATCACAGAGGTCCATGGACCTGTGAGGGCAAACTGCCGCTGCATGATCACACGCAGCCGCGGGCGAGTTGGTTTTTTCCCCCGGCCATTTTCAGTGCGCTTATCTGCTTCTACAAGGGATCAATGACTTGCCTCTCCACCCTCGGGATCATTCGATGATGCGCATACTGGGATGGGAGGGGAAACCCCCCCAAAAAAACCCACTCCCCAACGCCACTTGTTTGCGCTGGCGCGATCACACCAGGAAAGGTCAGTTCTGGGCCATTGCAAACTATTTGAGACTGCCTTTTCACTGGTAGCTAAATAAGCCGATTCCCCACCGGCTCAAAGTGGTTTGCGACACTTTGACACCGGCTGCAGGACGCTTCTCAGATGTGCTTGTGTGATCATGCCACTTTGAGCCGGCGGAGAATCGTCCTTCTTGTGTCGCAAATGGGTGCGTATGATCGCGCCCTAAGTGTTCTAAATAAACAATTAACTAAGTATTTCAGAGTGAGAAGTCAGAGCTGGTTTTCCATTTGTCAGGGATCTGGTTATTGCTCCTTCTAACAGAATGAGGCAAAATACGAAGGGCGTAGTGCGCTGCAGCTTTTTGCGCCAGTTAAAGCTTCAGAAGCACTCTTAAGAGTGCAGCCCCATGCAGAGTCTGCTGAAGCTTATCCTGAAGGTTACAAAAGCAGTGATGCTTGTGGTGAGATCTCTGTCTTTCCAAGAAGAGGCACAGCTGGTTTATCAGCTGTAACTGGGGGAAAGAAAACTACTTCTAGCCCTAGCCACTACCTGTTTGTAAAGCAGCAAACCCACGTGGTCTTGAAAGTTCAGCCATGCTCTGGACTGCCTCAAATCTTGAACGGGGGCAATGGGAGCATTATTTTAGCAAATCGAAGTTCATCCTTAACTAAAGAATCTTTGTGTGAGGGTAGAAAGTGCTTAGTTTATGTCTTGAGCTTTTTAGGCAACTAAATTACGAAGTCCAGCCAAGGCAGCCTTTTACCCTCCCTGGCCCTAGGGAAGCCAGGTTGGCATTTACCAGGACCCGGGCCTTCTCAGTGGCGGCTCCGTCCTGGTGGAATGAGCTCCCGGAGAACATCAGGGCCCTGCGGGATCTTTTACAGCTCCGCAGGGCCTGCAAAGCGGAGCTCTTCTGCCAGGCTTACACATAGGAGCCGCCACTGGGGGGAAAAGGGGCCACTGGTGCCGCTGGTCGGGCGATCTTGGCCGGGAAATCAATCATGGAAATGCCACCTGCCTAGGGATACAGGGACTGCTCCTGTTGTGCAGGCTCTGCATCGCCGCTATCTGTTGGATTCTTGTATCTGTATGTTTTTATGACTTGTGTTTTATGTAGACAAAGTTTAACAAATTTAACTGTTTTGTGATTGTTGATTGTTATTGATTGTTAGCCGCATAGAGCTGGCCTTGCTGGCTAAGCGGGGTATAAATCCAAATTAAATAAATAAATAAATAAATAAATAAAAATGTGATTACATTCTTGAAATTGAGCATCGATGGCTTCCTTTAATGCCTCTCTACTATTACGTATTCGAGACAGAGCACAGTTGTCATTTGCTCACCTGTAGTTTGGTCACCTGTATGGGCAGAAGCCTTTCACCCCATGTACAGGAGGTTACTGATTTGCTCCCCTACCCTCAACTGCCCTGGTCTGGATGGCCCTGGTTAGTACGTGGATGGGAGACCACCGAGGAAGCCCACAGTTGCTAAGGCAGGCTGTGGCAAGCTACCTCTGAATGTCTCTTGCCTTGAAAACCCCTTGAGGGGGTTGCCCTAAATCAGCTGGGGCTTGAGGGCACTTCCCACCATCATAAACTGCTGCGGAGGATCCTTCAGCCTTCCAAAATGGTGCGGGGGACGCCTAGGACTGCAACTGGGAGCAGGAATTGGCAGAGCATATATTCACACGTGCTGCTGCAAGAATAGAAACACGTTCTGCTTGTCCAGGAGGATATTTAGATCCAAGCGTGTGCCTTTTAATATATCTTAAAAGATATATGAGAGGTAGGGAGGCGAAATATCCTTTTACATGAATCACGTTGCAAAGCTACTTACCTGCATCTGATAGTCATTTATCCAGCTGAATGTTTTTCATCTCTCCTGCCCCTTCCTTTGCCCTACCTCGGGAGGGGGGAAAAAATACACGAAGGCACTTAAAATAATTAAAGTATTCCTTTACTTCAGAAAACTGCTTTGTATGCACGTCCGCAGGTTAGCTATTGTCATTTTACTGTTCTTTGCTAGGCCATCTGCTGTTAGCCCTCCAGAGCTAGAAGAAAAATGGTGCACAAGTGTGCAGGTTTCAAGGCGTAATTTTTTGAGAGCTTTACTTGTAATTCATTTTGTGGGAGACACAAGGAAGTGGATTAAGATGGATCTCTGGTGCGTTGAGAAACCAGCTCGTTTGTTACCAAGTGGCCAGTGTGCAGTTTTGTGTCTGATTCTGAATACTTGTCTCCCTTTTCTGAAGGGGGGAAGGAAGGCTAGAGGGACCTTGCCTGTGGCAAGAGCCTAACGTTCTGGAGCAGAGTGATATCCCTGAGGGTCGGAGAACAGCTGAGTGTGGCTGGGGTTTTAGAGGGCAGCTGTGTTGGGTCTGCAGTAGAAGAGATTCAAGTCCAGTAGTTGCTTAGCCACCGACAAGATTTCCAGGGTATAAGCTTTTGAGAGTCAAAACTCCCTTTGTCAGATACTGTTGCAGAGGTCTTTCCTAACCCTATTAACTGAGATTTCATTTGCACTTGAGATGCCGAGGATGGAACTAAGGACCCCACTGTATCCAAAGCTGTCTCACTGAGCTATGTCCCCTGGAAATAGCACTGGGTATCAGTGTGTGTGTGGACAAGATCTTGGGGTAAAGGTGATAGGCGGACCATAAGTTAAATATGAGCAGCCAGTGTGTATCAACAGGGGCATGACATCCAAATCGCAAGATGTCATAGTCCCGCTGTACATGGCATTGGTCAGGCCGCACCTGGAGTATTGTGTGCTGTTCTGGAGGCCTCACTTCAAAAAGGATGTGGACAGAGTGGAGCATGTGCAGAAGAGAGCGATGAAGATGATTGGGGGCATGGAGACCAAGCCCTATGAGGAAAGGCTGAGGGACTTGGGAATGTTTAGACTGGAGAAGAGGAGGTTGAGGGGGGACATGATTACTCTCTTTAAGTATTTGAAGGGCTGTCATTTAGAGGAGGGCAGGGAGCTGTTCCTGTTGGCAGTAGAAGATATCCCACCTTGTAGCCAAGGCAGGATAAAAATTGAAATTAAATAAATAAATAATGGGTTTAAATTATGGGTGGGAAGGTACCAGCTGGATATTAGGAAAAACTTCTTTACAGTAAGAGTTGTTCAACAGTCTAATCAGCTGCCTGGGGAGGTGGTGAGCTCCCCCTCACTGGCAGTCTTGAAGCAGCGGCTGGGCAGACACTGGTCACGGATGCTCTAGGCTGATCCTGCATTGAGCAGGGCGTTGTACTAGATGGCCTGTATGGCCCCTTCCAGCTCTGTGATTCTATGAAGTATGGATGCAGGAGTATACAAGTGAATGGACTTTCTGCAGTTCCCAGCTATATAATATATGATTTGACCGACCCATGTCACCTGTGTGTGAAATCACTCATCAGTAACAATACGGAAGGTGTGCTGCAGTAGGAAGCCTCATAGGTAATACCCAGCAGTTTCAGAGGTTTAGTAAACAATCTAAATTGCTTGGGTGGGGGCCGTGGCTTGGTGGTAGAGGAGTTAGTTTGCACTCCTGTTTCACTTCCTGGAACCTCTAGTTGAAATTCAGGATAAGGCGATGTGAAACCTTGGAGAGCCACAGGAAATTCTGACTTGGTACAAGGCAGATCCAGGTGGCTCAAGCAAATGAGCCAAGCCAGTAGGGAGAAAACCACATCTATAGCTAATCCATCTAAGGAGAATATTGGTTTATACATCATGCACTGGTCCTATCAGGGGTGGAAAATGGTCAGTAAAATCAGTAAAAGTCAGTTTTTTCATCTTGATCAGTAATTAGTTTTTTAAAAAATTGGTCAGTAAAATCAGTATTTCTTTGATTTTTGTGAATGCAGTTTGTGGTTGTTTTTTTTAAACTGCATTTTGGGGGAAACATGATGACTTCCCAGTGAGATTTATGTTTAGAAAGTGGTGCAGTTCTGAGTTCTGGTGCATGATGAGAAGCACCCTTACCAGGTGTTCTAAAACACCACCACCACCACCAAAACTTCCTTGACTCTTCTTCCACTGCTTTTTCTAATGGTGTGACAGTCTCTGAGGAAGCAAAAGGGAACCAATCTACAGATTTAGATTTGTGTGTGTTGTGCTGTCAGATTTTTTCTGGCTTATAGAGAGGCTATGAATTAACAACCACCAAAATGTCCTACCATCCTTGTGTGGGTGGGTCTTGCAAACTGAGGGCCATGGCTTCCTTTATAAAGTCAACCTATCTCATGTTGGGTCTTCTTCTTTTCCTGCTGGCTTCAGCTTTTCCTAGCATTGTTGTTTTTTCCAGTGACTCTTGTCTTCTTTTAATATGACCCAAGTATGATAGCCTCAGTTTCGTCATTTTACCTTTTAGAGAGATTTCAGTCTTGTTTGACCTAGAACCTGCTTGTTTGTCTTTTTGGCAGTCCACAGCATCTGTAAAACTCTCCTCCAACCCCACCTTTCAAATGAGATTTATTGGGGGGGGGGATTTGCCTTGACTTTAATGCTTCACATTTAAAGTACCAGTGCAGTCATAAAATATCAGGCTCTCCTAAACATTATGGACTAGTCAAACATGTTTCCTGGAGACAGAATAGCTCATCCTGGCCCCCCCTGGTCACTAAGGACCTCTTTCCCTGGGGGAGGGGCTGCCATTGTACCATCAGAGGCAGAGCAGCACCTGGCTCCTCTCAGCTGGGCCTCAGGGCATTTTCGGGCTGTCTCATGCTGTGAGGAGGGGCTAGAAATAGTCACTCAGCAATGAGGGCTAATATATATTTTCCCCAAGTGTTGCGAACCGGCCTGAGGACTTGATAGCCGAAAATCAGGATATAAATTGAGTAAATAAATCCGCTGTGTGTGGCCAGGAGAGAAGAAAATGCTTGTCATCTTGTTGTGAAAAAGCTGGTTGTCTTGTCAAGAAATCAGAATGGTTTGTGAATGAGTAGCATTGATTTGGTGGAATCAGAAATGCTAACTTTCATTTTTAAACAGATCTGTGCACTGGATATCTGAAAAATATCTTTCATCTTGTTTGTTGACGTGAGAGAGAAAATTCGGCAAAACCAAATCTGTTTCGGTGTAATTAGAAAACTGGTGGATAGGGTGATAAACTTGGATGTATGCTTCTTTACAGAAATTGATATGAAAATGGTTCAAGGATAGCAATATTCTAAAAATTCAAGTTGGATTCATTTTGTCATGTTTGGCATAGTAAACAGTAATCTCAGAGGCTGCCGTTAGTTCTAAGTAAAGCCCATTAACTTCAGTGGGGCTCATTTCTGAATAAAATCAGTTTAAAGCAAGTAGATTGCCCGTTGGAGAGCTTGATGAGCCAAAAGTGAAAATATCCAAGAAAAAGAAAACAAAAATAACATGAACTGAGAAGCATGCCCTTGCTGATTGGTTGAGAGATGTCCTTGGCTACTCCTTACATATCACACAAGCAGGCTTACAAGCAAGGGTTAGCATTTTTCAGATGGTTGCTTTTGGAAGCCTGAATTTTTGTTGGTCAGTGTCTCTCTCCCTACCCCGCCGGAAGAAATCTTTATCAAATAATAATTTTGCACTTGCCCATCTCCCCTATTTGCAAAATGCAAGCTTGCACCCATCATCAAATCTCTGGATGCCGGAACAGTTCTGTTATGCATCTTTTATTAGGTTTCTCATGGAGTGAAACAGGAGGATTACTGTTTGGTTTCCACAGAAATGATACACTTTAGAAATGAAACTCTTCCATTACCTGCAGACCTTCTGTAGTGAGGTCTACTGAAGCATTGTAAGAAATATCCATGAGGTACTTGGGCATGTGTACCACTAAAATGAATGAGAGTACTGGAGGAGCATAGCTGTTGTGCTCTTGCACAACTCTCATTTCATTTAACAGGGGCCTGTGCAGATTAATTCCCCTGTGAATTCCCCTCTGTACTAGAAGCCTGTTCATTCTTTCTGAACTGTGCGTAATGCAGCTCTATGGCATGCGTTGTGACTCCTACAGTAGTTTCCAGCTGGAATGGAGGGCTTTTTAAAAGCAGGCATGCCTTTACTGATGAACGATCTTTGTTTAAACACCTTCAGACTTTCGTAAACATCACAAGGTGTTAATTATTCTTTCTGACTGTTAGCTTGGATACCACTCAAGTCAGTGATGTATAGATGTTCTAATTTCTTGACTCTGCTGTGATTACATGGAAGAAAAACTTTTATTCAACAGATACTTGTCTCCACTCACACGTTTTTTTAAAGCCCAGTCCAGTTAAAGATTTAAAACAGATTTTGAGTAAATCTCAGAAAGGCAGGGTTTGTTCAGAAAAACTTTTCCACTTTTTTCCATCTCAGTTCATTTTTTTGTTTGTTTGTATCTATATCTCTGTTCACGTTGTGATGTGAGATGGATGGAAAATGCATTATGATTAAATGGCAAGGCAAGAGCATAAAATGAGCCTTATTGGATCAGACCAATGGTTCATGTAGTCCAGCATCCTATTACCCGTGGCAGCCAGCAAAGTGTGTTGGAAGGCCAGCAGTGGAGCTCAGAAGCCAAAGCCTTTGCTTATTGCTACCCTCCAGTAATTGGCATTTTGAGGTATACCGTTAAATAAATAACTTTGCTTCTGTATGGACAGAGAGGATTGCTAAATAATTGCGGCTCTCTACTAGAATTCTAGTACCAGTACCTGTACTTGGATCAGCAAGGAATAAGGGAGAAAAGGTTAATACTTTGGGAGGAGATTGGTATTGTTTGAGACTTGGATAGCTTGTTGTGTAGGGGAAGAGGGGTCAACTGGTAGCCTGTAGACCAGGGGTGGCCAACCTTGCTTAACGTAAGAGCCACACAGAATAAACGTCAGATGTCTGAGAGCCGCAAGACAGGAACAAATATCACACACACGTTTTTATTTTTAAAAATATGCAAATTTGCTTTTTATTAAAGTTAAATGGAACTGCCAAAAATAAAAACAAACGAGGAAAACCAGTTATTGATAATGATATTACTTGTTTGCTAATGATATTGAGAGAGAGAGAGAAAAAGAGAGAGATGGAAAGAAAGAATTAAAGAAGTGGAAAGAAAGAGAGAGAGAGAAACTAGGAAAGCAAATAGATGGGAGGGAGGAGGGAGGGAGGGAAGGAAGGAAGGAAGGAAAAGCATGCCTCCCCTTTGCTTCCCCAGCCGCCCTGCCAGGAGCCGCACAGTATGTGTGAAAGAGCCGCATGTGGCTCCCGAGCCACAGGTTGGCCACCCCTGCTGTAGACCATCTTCAGTTCCCCCAAAACAATTCTGTTTGGTTCCTGGTAGCTACCAAATTTGAATGGAGTGGTAAAACTCCCTCCTCCCATAAAGGAAGGGGGGGTTGTAAAAAAAAGCTGGGAAGATGGAGTTATTTCATTCTTCTCAGATTGTATCTGTCTTTCAGTCTTGCATTTTGTTCCTGAATCCATGGGCTCTGTAACTAGGACACTCTGGCCAGTCGGTACAGCCAATATTCATGGGGTGTTCAGACTCCATAATACACATATATATGTACAGCAATTTCATCACAATGGATTAAAGATGGGTCAGATATTTCAACAAAGTATGTTTAACTGTCCTCAGAATTTTTTTGAGAACAGAGTGGCCCCAACAATGTAGAAACTGGGTCTTCATTGGGAATTGGTGATAGAATGAAACAGACACAGAAGGTACCAGGCGGATTGGGGAAAATTTTTGTTAATCTACATTAACTTCTGTGTTCTCCTGTCAAATTGTTCTATTGATTTTTAAATATAGGATTAAAACTATAGCATATAGTGTTGCTTTGGTTCATTATGATGCTTAGATCACAGCCTAATAGACTAGCCCAATCTCATCAGAGTTTGGAAGCCGAAGCATAGTTAGCCACAGTTAGTACTTGGGGTTGCTACGCAGAGGAAGGCAAGCCACCTGTGTTTATCGCTGGCCTTGAAGACCCCATGGTCCTGAGGTTGCCTTGAGCCAGTTGCAACTTGACAGCACGCAATTATTTTTATTACATAAAAGATAATAATAATAATACTGATGGTGCATTTGTGTAGTATTTTCTATGTTCAGAGTGCTTTTGTGGACGTGGTCCCAATGATCCGCAACAGCCTTATAAGGTAGACCATTATCATTATTATCCTCATACTGCAGACAAGGGAGGGAGGCTGAGAGAGGGAGAGAGTGGATTGCCTGAAGCCATTTAGTGAGTTTGCTGTCTGTCTTCCTGGCTCCCAGCTCAGCCTCATAGTCACTCTGTTGTAACAGCTGACAGAATCAAATCTTGCCTTGGGGTGTGTGTGTGTGCAAGCATGCACGCATGTATGTGCATGTACAAAGCAAAGATGTAACCTACATATGTAAAAACCATATTTTCCTTGTTGACACAAAGGGGGAAAAAGCTTTAGTAGCACAAAGCAATGAAAATACAGTACTTGATGGGAGGTTTTGATACCAAATTAACAGTGTTGACAAGAAATTCAGTTCTTTCGTCCCACCCCAGATTTCTGCTTTATGGGAAGTTTTTCTTTATAACTGTTCCATTGCCCAGTGATTCTCACTGGAATCTGTTAAGCGTTTTTTGTTTGTTTATTTATGGGTATTTATGGGCAGTGGTCATTCACATTTTTAGTGTAAGAATTGTTAGTCTGTCTTTGCCTGACTACTGCTTATGATTTGTGTTGCTTCCCACTCTCTTTTATGTTGTTTTTTAATCTGAGCCTCTGTTCCAGTTGTTCCATGAATGACACACTAGAGAGATTGACAGGTACCCCTTGGTGCTTGATGTCTGGAGGTCGCATAAGCAATAATAGATTCTGTTCCAGAATTTAGCATCAAATATTGGCTTTCAGTTCCAAATGGGTTAAAGTTAAATGCTGATTGACTGCATGCAAGTTGAAACCGCAGCAAACGCATCCATGGCCTATCAGTTCCATGCATTTGATGTAATCTCCAAAACTCAGTGGAAAATGATAAGCAATCATGTTTGGTGATTTGCTAATAGCAAAATACAGCCCCACAACACAGTCAAGCTGTGTTACGCATAAGAATAGAATAATTTGATAAAAAGAGAACCTGTGCTTTTACTCACAAATTTAGAAAGGCATAAAAAGGTTACCTTAATTTTCAGTAGTTGGGTCTATATTAATGTAAAGCTTTTCTTGAATTGTGCTCAATGTTGTAAGGCTTAATCCACTCAAGCTTGGAGCATATGCACAATCTTCCTGGAGGAGTTTATTGAGTTTGCTTTATATGATTAAAATATTCTATAGTTGACAGGAACTAGAGTAGAAAGTGCCAGTTTAGGACACAGCATGCAGGAGAAAAATCTTCGTTCTCTGTGGCAGAGTTACTTTCCTGCTTTGTGATTCCATCTTTCACTCTGCATACTGCCATAACATTTATTTTTTTGAATCCACCAGTGAGAACCCAGAGCAGCTTACATTGTTTTCCTCTCCTTCATTTTATGCTCACAGCAACTCTGTAAGGTAGAATGTGTTGTCGAAGGCTCTCACGGCCGGAGTTCATTAGTTGTTCTAGATTTTCCGGGTTGTATGGCGGTGGTCTTGGCATTGTAGTACCTGACGTTTCGCCAGCAGCTGTGACTGGCATCCTCAGAGATATAACACAGAAAGATGGAGTACTCTCTGTGTCAAGGTGAGAAGAAAAATGGTAGGCAGATAATTTAGATCTACTCAGGAAGGTGGGGTAGGGTTGAGTCATTATTTTGTAGGAGTTTCCCAGGCTGTGATATGCTAATGGAGGAGCTTTCCTGAGAAGATTCTTTTGCATATGGATTGGCTGTTGGAATTCTAATCTTATCTGTAGTGCTGTTGTAAGATGTAGAGCGTTTTTGTGTTTTTCAGGACTGGAAACCATGCCCTATTTATTTTTGAACTCTCTTCTTTCCTGTTGAAAATGTCAGATGACACAGGGGGGAGCCATTGAAATTCATAAACGTAAACCCAGTGGTTCCAAAAGTGGACAGTACTGCACCCCTGGGGGTGATGGGAGTACCTAGAGGGGCACTAAAAGGCAAGGGGGTGGGGTTGCTGGAGGTGTGCCCTTTTGAGTGCGTTGTTCATGGCACTCCCAAGTTTCTGCCTCTGCATAGTGCTGAAATCTGGTGGAAACTATGAGAATTTTTAGTGGAATGTGGTTTTAGTGTGCTCATCCAACTTCTCTCCAAGCAAAGAAATTGACTCCAGGTTCCTAAGTATGGTGATTTAAGATTCCTGCTAAGTCACCTTAAACAGAAACTGCTATCATTTCATTAAGAATTTACTGAACTTTTCAATAAAAACAGAACTTACTGAACAGTGAAGTAGTTACTAAATGTGGTACCTTCTTAAATGGCTATCAGACTTTGAAAAGCTGGGATCACTGGATCAAGTTCATCAGTTTTGCTGAATAAGTTAAACTAAAAAGTTTTAATTGGATTTTGAAGATATGTGCAATTAATTGTTACTGTTTTGAATTTTATTATTGTTATCTTCCTTGGTGGGTTGTGCAAACTGTTATCTAAATAATGTTTTTTATTGGGTAGATGGCATGGGTATGAGTTTATGGAACCAATGGGGCAGTGGCCTAAAAAAGTTTGGGAACCACTGCTCTAACTACAGCCTCAAATTGGCTAGTTGGCTTTGTCAAACATGATACTTACAAACTAGGACCAATAGGCTTTTGCATTTAGAGGGTGTAGCTTTCAGGGTAATTTTATGTGGAAACACAAAAGTGATCTACATTTCTGGTTTGCAGGGAACTTCATTTCATAAATGTTTCAGATGTCCATTCCAACAGCACATTTTCCCTCATTCCTATGATACAAAATGTTATGTAGAAATTGTTTCTCAAGTACTTCCATTCTGGTGATAGTTTTGGTTGGGGAAGGATGGTATGCAGTGTAGCATCACAGAACCACTTAACAGCTCTAACTTACCGCCTTCCCCTCTGCATTCACATGTACGGCAGGATCTATGACGCTAGACCAGTCTGTGTACTTGTAACGGGACTTGTCATGAAGTTTAAATTTTTATCCTGCACTGTCTTTATTGTAGGGTGTCCCAGATTTTGAACTCTGTTGCGAAAAGATGCATTTTCAATGAGTTGTCTTGTGGCCGTATTAGTTTCAGTTAACTTGGCCATTGCTTTGCCCTTCATATTGACTTGTAACACAAGGGTTACCTACAGATATACTTGCAGCTGGAATAGGTACCCCCCATGGGGTAAATGCTGCTTCTCTCTGCCCCTACTCTCTTGCTCCTCTAATGATGTACGTGTAATTACTGGGGTTGAATACTAATTGCTTCTCCCCTATGCATAAGGCTTCACATTAACTTTAGCTTTCTCTTCCCCCCACTGTTCCTTTTATAATCATTCATTTAGCATGCCCCTCCCCAGCAAACAAAACTGTTTTTGTTTTAACTTAAGAAAGAGTTCCAAGGAAGGGGTAGGGGAGCACACAAGATGGCTTCCTGGTTGTCCGTAGGGGCAGCTAAGGAGCGTTGTGCACATCCGCTTCAGTTCCAAAGAATCAGTTTCCTCTGAGACTGATCGGGAAGGAAATGCTGTATGTTCAGAATATGGTGAGTGGTGGTTGACAGCTCAGATCGCACAGTGACCTTCACAAAAGCTAAGCAGTTAGGTAATCTGTCCTTTTTGTAGCCACTAATAAAAGGCAACAAAACACTGCAAAACACATGGTAAGCATGCATCTCAGATCTGTTAGAGTCAAATATTTCATTTTCTTAATTAAAGTTCCAGTTGTGAGAGTCACAGTGTGTTGCTTAGTCTCTAAAACATCAGTTTTGGAGCAGCACCCTGCTGACTGGGCTGTGGTCCACAATTGCTGTTTTTTCTCTTTATGTGTAATAAATTTCACTATTTAAATGTTGGATTAATTCAGCACAGGAATCACTTCCCCCTAAAGTGATTTAATTTCTGGGGCTAAAAATTAAAGCATAAAGTAATACCATTGCAGCAGCTGCTTCGAGATGCTAATGTTAATGCAACATTTTCTTAAAGGAAGCCAGAAAACTGTATACAGAATATAAAGAAACAAAAATAAAGGAGAAGGAAGAGGCCCAAGCAAGAGCTGAACTGGAGACACTTCCGAGTGAGTTTCTTCTTCTTATTTTTAATAAAAAAGGTAATCAGGATTGAAATGGGTGCAAAGATAGAGGGAATGCTTATTACATTTGCAGATGATACTTAATTGAGAGGGGTAGCAAATATGGTAGAAGACAGAGTTAGGATACAGGATGACCTTGACAGGCTGGAAAACAGTGCTAAAACAAATAAAATGAATCTCAGTGGGGATAAATGTAAAGTTCTGGATTTATGTAGGAGAAATCAACTGCATAATTATAGGATGGGGGGGAGACTTGTCTTGTGCGTGAAATGGATCTTGGAGTCTTAGTAGACAATACACTGAACATGAGTCAGCTAAAAAGACAAATGCGATTTTGGGCTGCATCAACAGAAGTATAGTGTCAAGTTCACACAAAGTGATGGTATAGCTTTGCTCAGCTCTGGTTAGACCTCACCTAGAGTATTGTGTTCAGATCATGAGAGGGAGGGCAGGAAGGGTTGCATCAGTACTTAGTTTTTGTGGCCCTTTCTTACACACCCAGGGAAATGCTGATTGCCACTTTGGGGACAGGAAGCAATTTTTCTCCAAGCCAATTTGGCTGGAGATCTTGGAGGTTTTTGTCATCTTCTAGGCATAAAACAGCAGTCACTGGAGATGTGGCAGGGAGATATTTGTGAATTTCCTGCATTGTGCAGGGGGTTGGACTAGATGACCCTGGAGGTCCCTTCCAACTCTATGATTCTATGATCTGTGTACCAGTTGCATTCCAGAGGAATTGTTGCTGACATGTTTGGTTTGGTACTCCACAACTGCTGAATGATTTCGTCAAATGACCTGTGTTAATTAGAAGTTGTTGCATGCAAGCGAATCAGTAAATTAACAAATATTACTGAGGAAAGTGCAAAAGAAATGTGGAATTGTTCCAAATGTAAGATTCAGATGGGTTCTTGGAGAAGTTGTCACTATTGAGAACTTGTCCGAATTTTGGGCCTGGAAGCAATTCAGATAATTGGTGGTGCATTTTCTAGCAGTTCCAGGTTAGTTTGACTTCTGAGTATTATACAGTGCACTCCAAATTATATGCACCTGCTGGATGCAAAAATTAGGAGCTAATGTTTTGACCCCTTTGATATTTTGACTTGGAACTGCAATAACTAACTTGCTTTGATACTTTGGGAAGCTGTGAATAAAAAATCCAGTGACACTTTTAAAGACTAAAAATAAATATATTATTGCTATGGCATGTGGTTTCCCATAGAATCTCTGGCTCATAAAAGCTAGTGTCATAATACATTTTTAGTTTTTGAGATGTCACTGGACTCTTACAGTGCCATCCTAAGCAGTGTTGTACCCTCTAAAACCCCACTCAGTGCACTTAGAAGGGTGTGATTCTGTGAAGGATGGTTTGTTGCAATCATAACATATTCCAGAGAGGTTTGTTGCAATCATAACATATTCCAGAGAGGCAGCTATGCTTGTTCTTAATAGTTTTTGTGATTTTCAGTGCAGAGTCAGCCAGTGGCAAACATTCTCTGAACGTCTCTTGCCTTAAAAACCTTGTGGGGCTGCGACTTGATGGCAAAAAAAAAAGAATAGTTTTGAGCTGGTTTAATTCCACCTGTTGTGTTCAGGGCAGAGCCTGGCGCTTTTACTCTACCTGGGGTTTCCAGTATACATCAATACAACAGTAACAAGTAAGACAGAATGCAAGTGCAGAGTCTACTTACCAGTCTGGAGTCAGGGAGCTGAAGGCTCAGACCCAAGGCCAGGGGGAAAGGATGGTCTGGAGTTCAGGGTCTAAGGCTTGGAAGCCAGGTCAGGATATGGGGTCTGGGTCTGTGGCTGGAAGAGCAAGCACAGGTTAAACAGGACAGGGTGCAAGACAGCAAGACAAGGTAGCGCTCTGTTCACAGAGTGGGTCAGCTCCCAGAGGGGGTGGCAAGCAAAGTTGCTTCCATGAGAAGCCTTGCTCAGTGTGTTCCTTTCAACTGCCTCCTTTTGCTGACTCATCCCCAAAACCCAGGTGTCACTTCTTCCTGGTGGATTCCTCATCCTCCAGTTGTAGGTTCTTGCTGCTTTCTATCAGCATCTCAGTCCTGATCCTGTAAAGACTCTGCTTCAGGAACCAACATTGATCACTGGTGTGCCATTAGGCGAGTGCTCTGTCTTTTCTCCAAAGATGTCCAGTGCTCCTTCCTTTCGTCTACGCTCCACTGGTTCAGGAGAATGTGGTGGAGACTGAGGCTTTGGCTTCTGCGTCCTTTCTGTCATCTCCTGCCTGAACAAGCAGTCTGGCTGTGGCTGGGAAGCATTCTTGCTTTCTGCTGCATCCCGCATTGAGTCTGTTTCTTCACCCAGCTGCTTGGGTAGGTGTTCCACTGGTGTGGGGCCCAACTCCTCCTATTCTCCCTCCAAAAAGGAGGTGACAACTGGCTGGCCCATGAGACCACCTTTCCCTCCTTCCCTGAAAGTGAAACAAGGGAAGACTTGGGAGAAATTCCTGAATATAACATCAAGCAATGACTTTTATACTAAAATTGCTATCAAGGCTCAAATACTTGAGTTCTACTCAATGATGAAAGTTCTCTTAGTTTTCTGCAAGTCAAACAGTACTGAGTGACGAGGTGTGTGATCAGTATTCAGTCTTTTTGGAAGATATTACTTACGGACTATTCAGTTCCATAGTTTTTAACTATGCAAACATTTCTACCTGTTTAGGGTATTTATAATACCGTCTTCAGCAGAGTTATGCCCTTCTAAATCCATTGACTTCTTTAAATTGCAGGTTATGGTGATAGGTTAAATTGCAATGTGAAGAAATGAAAATTGCAGCTTTCCTATCTCTGTATGGCTTTTTCTCCCTTAAAAACTGGCTTTAACATTTTTTTTGTCCTGAATAGTGGAAAGTAGGGCATTAAGGATATCATGAAGCTGATTAGAGAGATTTGCACTGGAATTTAAGATGGCCTTAATTGAGTTAATGATGCTTATTAGGTCCATTAATTGACAGAAAGACAAATTGGCTGCCGTACTGTCGTATGTTTGAGAGAAAGATTGTTGGAAGTAGACTCTGCCAATATCTTATTCAAATTACAAAAACCTAACACTTGTAGTTTGGTATCTCCATTATAATGTTCTGCATTGGCCTTTGTGATTAGCTTAATAAAAGCTGATTGGATGTTCCCCAGGTATACATTTCAATTTCTTAGTTTTTAAGAATTTAAAATCCTGTCTAATTCCAAGCTTGGCGCCAGCCAAGAAAAGGTTAAAAAAAAGTGACTGCGGCTGCCTGGAAACTCGGATATTTCTGAAAATCCAGAGGAAGTCCCAGATGTGCAGGAAAAAAATCTGAAATGGCTAGGTGGGGACGCCGAAAAATGAAAAAGATGTCCCCGGACATAGTGAAAGACGAAAAAAGATGTCCAGGCAGCATTTTGAATGCCTGTATCAACCCAAAATGGCGCCCAACCATCATCAGCTCATGTGGTTGGTCACAAGGATTATCCTAGCCCCACAGTGGAACTTCACAATGGAGGAAAGCAGTTCTAGTACACCAAGTTGAAAATTGCTTACAAATGAACACGTTTTAATTCAGGATGTAATTTATGTACAACCCCATAAGGTGGGTGGGTATTATTGCCTTTAAATAGAAGTCTGAGAGTGTGGGAGGGAGAGTAGTTTGTGTAAGGCCATATAACACCACAAATGGATGCATGTCTACTTAGGAGTAAGTTCCATATTCAATGGGTATGCATACATAAGATTGTGGGCTTTGAGGGAGGGATTTCCTGGCTTGTAGTTCCGTCTCTTCCATCACTATGTAACACTGACTCTCAGAGATAACCAGATAGTCAACTTTCAACTCTGTTCTAACCTCAACTATATAAGCGATTAATAAATGTCAGAGATGCTTAACGCTTGACTGTCTGTGCACAGTATTGTAAAGACTAGTGATCATTGGTGATATCCGATTACAAATAAAAATGATCAGAAGAGAAATGGTACATTGCCTCAGTTATTTATGACTGTGTAGAGATACGCAGCAATAACTCAAAAGAGAACTGAATTTGCTGTTAAGTGTTTGCCTGAACATCCAAGGGTATGAATACTTGAGTAGCCCAAGACAGAAAGCTCTTTGCTCACTCAGGGTTTAAGACGTGTGCTTAAGATTGGCTGTCTGAAGTAACCTCATTTCAGATTGTAAAGTTCCAGTTTGGTGTAGTGGTTAGGAGCTGGACTAGGATCTGGTAAGGTAAAGGTAAAGGTTTCCCTTGCTTGAAAGCCAATCAAATCCGACTCTCAGGGGCAGTGCTCATCTCTGTTTCCAAGCCGAAGAGCCACCACTGTAGCTGTCTGAATCAAAGTTCAGAGCACACGTAGTGATTAAGTCATCTCTCTCTCCCCCCCCCCCACTTTCCAGAGGAGAAGAAACCTAAAGTCAAGAAACCAAAACCTGAATTTCCTATATACACAGCAGCAGAAACAAATGAATATGTGCCATCATATGACCATGCTACTTCTATTGAAGAGATTGAAGAACAGATGGATGACTGGTTGGAAGACAGAAACAAGTCACTCAAAAAGAAGGCAAGTGTACTTACCTTCATAAAAAAGAGGGGGGAGGGGCAAGTTATGGTTGCCACTTCTGGGTTAGGAAATAGCTGGAGATTTTGGGGGTAGAGCCTCTGGAGGGCGGGAAGGGACCTGAGCAGGGTACAAGGCCATAGAGTCCTCCAAGGCAGCCATTTTCTTCAGGGGAGCTGATCTCTTTTCATCTGGAAATCAGTTACAACATGAGGAGATCTCCAGGCCCTACCTGGAGGTTGGCAACCAGAGGTTGTTTAGGTAACTAATGCAGTGAACAGGGAATCAACATATATCAAAGTGAAGAGCAACGTAAAGGCCATATATCAAAGGTATCATTAGAGTTGAAAGTAACCTTTTTAGTATAATTGTGCAGGAGTAGTAGACTGTGCTTGTTTCATCTGACACATACAATAGTCCTGTGCGTGTGAGTATTAATATGTGCATAAGTGCCTTGGCTGAAAAGGTTCTTTGAGGTTCATCTGCACAAATCCCATAGAAGAAGCACTGTCATGTACTTGCACTGCATCTTTTCATTTCACTGCACCTTATGCAAGAGCATTTCTGGTGCATTGCGCCCTCCCTAGATGCAGTCAGTTCCACCTGATATCCATAACTTGATAAACATCTGCGAGAGACCTGCAGGGTTTCATTTGCCACGTAAAGTATGGAAGATGGCTAATAGAATACAAACAGGCTTTGGCAGTTGTTTAAATGGGGCAGAACACCAGGGCCTGCGGGTGATTGTGGTGCAGCCCACCAAACTATTTGTCACGTTGCAGGAATGCGAGCAATGTGCTTTCCAGGGAGCTGTGACGGAGTTCTTTGAACTTTCCCCAGCTGGAACTGAGTGGATTGAAAATTTAGATACTAGTATTTAGGGTGATGGATCAATCTGTCTGTATACTTGTTGTATCAACTTATTACATGTTTCCTGCGTGTAATTTTGCCACACGATAAATAAATGTGCCCTCCTTCCTTATGTATTTCAGATGCATGCTCACTGTCTCATTCTTCTCCATTCCTTTACAGCTTCTTTTAGCAGGTGTTGTTGTTTTGGTGAAGCCTTCTATGTGTGCACAGAGGCCTGTTCATTGTCTGCTGTCCCTCAGCCTTCGGTTTCCCAATTTGCGAGCCAAAGGCTTGACACGGGCAAGGTTTTGCTGTCCGATCTGAGCCTCAGCCTTGAGTCATGGCTTGCAATTCTGATTCGAAGGGCAAACATAAATTATTACTTGTTGGCTGGGACATAGCAGCAAATATGGTTCATCCCCAAATAGGGAGGGAAGGAATTGTAGTGCATGGGATTAGTGGGAGGAGGACGGACTGTAGAAACTGAAAGCTTGTTCATGTCAGGCTAAGCCACAGTTTGGCACTGTACATGAGACAGTCCTATATATCTTCTTTTGCTTTGTGGAGGGAGGCAGAAGAAGAAGAGATTAGATTTATATCCCGCCCTTCACTCACTTGGAGTCTCCGAGCGGCTTACAAACTCCTTTCCCTTCCCCTCCCCACAACAGGCACCCTGTGAGGTAGGTGGGGCTGAAAGAGCTCTTTCCAGAGCTGTCCTTGAGAGAACAGCTCTGACAGAACTATGGCTTGCCCAAGGTCATCCAGCAGCTGCAAGTGGAGGAGTGGGGAATCAAACCCAGTTCTCCCAGATTAGAGTCCGCGCACTTAACCACTACACCAAACTGACTCAGCTGTTCATGCTGTTTTGCAGCCCTTGCTCCTTTCCTCTTCCCTTCATGAGCTGAGCTTGATGCAAAGCTTCTTATTAGATCAAGTTCCAATTCTCTGTCCGGGTGCAGCATTTTTGGTGTATCAGAGTTTGTTTGCTGCACACAAACTGCTGGGATTAAAGGCAGGTTTACAGTGTTAGAATCTTGGGGTTTTGTGTGCAATAGGCAAACTCCAGTTCACCTGCCATATGATAGATAAAATAGTCCAGTTCACTAAGGCACTTGCATTCAGGTGTCATGGTTGATCATACTGGGAAGTGTTCAGTGAAGCTCCACATGTGAGAGGGGCAGGGAAGTAGGGAGGGGTGAGAGATGTGTGCAATAAGCTATGTCTGTGTTCCATCACAGTTTAATTACAGCTTGTCTAAATTCAGCCAGTCAGTGTCTGTCTGTCTGTCTGTCTGTCTCTCTCTGATTGTTGCCTTTCTAAAGATGGAAGATACCTGTGTGTTCTTGTGAGAGTGGTTGCGTCTTCCTCCTCTCATGGTCTGTATCTACATCAGAAAGTAGATGGAATCGTTCTGGGAAAGGCTGTGTTTGATTAGTGCATACTAAATGCTTAATGATTTTTATGGTTTACTACTGTATTATATGGTTTCTGATGTTATGCCATGCTAAATCATCTTTGATTTGCCCCTTTGAAATGTGTGGGTCTCGGAGGTGTGAGTGGGTTGTTTGCACAGGAAATAATGGCATTGGAACAAAAAGCTCTTCAAAGTGGGCATTACTAAGGCAGGAAAGACCGGGTGGATTTGTAGGTGTGTGGCTCTACGTGAGCCTAACAAGGCAACTGTGATTGACAGCAATTCATTTACCTCACATTGAGGAAGTGAGTCTTGGGCACTGCAGGGAAGCAAAAGTGACCATTATCTTGGATTTGCAGAACATGTATTACCAATATGTGAAGGAAACCAAAACCTTGCTCATTTTAAAAACTCATAATGAACCATGTCAATTTTTATTCCTGAGAGCTTTATAAAGCTGTTTCATCTGTTGCTTTCCAGGGACTAGTATTATCAATCTGTGAAAACCGCACACTGAAATTCAGTTTTGTCTAAATGTGATCATCTGTAGAAATTTTTCTCAGTTCTTACAGCGCTTGTATGAATTCAAAATTATGCCAACTTGGCATTTTGATTTTTCAGTTGGCAAAAGAATTTAACATCTTAATATTTTGGGGGGATGCAAGTCTTGGTGAACAACTGGAAGAGATCATATTCTATACTTGGGGTGCCTTTCACAATGATGATGCACAGAGAGTTGACAAGGAAATATCTGAGTGAGCCAGTATTTTTTTGGTATGGCTTACATAAACGTGAGCAATTGAACTCTCATAATGGGCTTAGCTAAATACAGGGAACTGCTGGACAACTTTTCTCTTGCTCTCCTTTCTCTTGAGACAATATCTGTTTTTTTAAAAGTTATGTCTTGTATTCCTCAGCCAGCATTTGTTCTCAAGGCAGCTCACAGTAGGATCAGAGCACCATAATGTGGCACAAATATTTATACCCAACATCTGTTTCAAAATGTTGTGAGCATCTTGGATCTGGTTTACACATACAAAACTAGCCAAGCAGCCCTTTTTGGATTTGTTCCCCAACAATAGTTGCATTTAAAACAGAGTAACTGCTCTTCCTTTTGGTGCAAGCCAGAGTAAAATGACATACTGCTGACTGGCAGCCCCAACTGGCAATATTCTGTACTATTAAATCACAAATGAAGATAAATTTAGGTGGGTAGCCATGTTGGTGTGAAGCAGCAGAACAAAGTTTGAGTCCAGTGGCACCTGTAAGACAAATGAAGATACTGTTTTTTGTTTCTGATGGTAAAGAAATACTTAGTTTTAAAGAGTCATTGAAAGAAATCAAGTTCTAGGAAATGGGTTTCTTAGGAGGAAATGCTCTCCATGAGCATGTATGCAAAGGCTTCCATGAAATGCCATGCATATGCACACCCAGCTACAACTCCTTGTGGGCTCCAGAATTTGTTCCTGAAGAAGAAGAAGAAGAGGAGGAGGAGGAGGAGGAGGAGATTGGAGTTATACCCTGCCCTTCACTCACTTGGGGTCTCAGAGCGGCTTACAAACTCCTTTCCCTTCCCCTCCCCACAACAGACACCCTGTGAGGTAGGTGGGGCTGGGAGAGCTTTGAGACAACTGTCCTTGAGAGAACAGCTGGTACAGAGCTATGGCTTGCCCAAGGTCATCCAGCAGGTGCAAGTGGAGGGGAAAAAAAAGTTAATTGACTTTCAGGAGCAGTTTCAGGCTATCTCTTTGTGTGCGCACACATATGCATGCACAAAAGGGGGCCTTCAGAAGCAAAATGGTGCATGGAACACCCTGTGCAGCCCTCTAGATCCCCAGCAGGGACGATTAATTGTCCCGTGTAGGAATAATGCGAATCTCTGAGATCAGCGATATTAATGTTCATGGATGCGGAAAAAGCTTTTGATAGCCTAGCATGGGAATTCATAATGAATAAATTAAAGGAATATGAGGCGGGAGAAAAATTCGAATCCATGATCAAAGCAATATGTAATAAACGGCTAGAGTAAGAATTAACTCAGACACTACACAAGAGATTAAAATTGAAAAGGGTTCTAGGCAGGGGTGTCCCTTATCTCCATTATTGTTTATATTTGCTCTGGAAACCCTATGCGATCAAGTTAGGGAGGATAAAACTATTAAAGGCCTTAAATGTAAGGGGCAAGAATATAAGTTATGCGCATATGCCGACGATGTAATGTTTATTTTAGAAGATCCAGAAATATCTCTAGGTAGACTATTAGAAAAGATCAAAGACTATGGCGAGGTTTCGGGATTAAAGATTAATATACATAAAACAAAGATTCTTGTTAAAAATTACCCTACTCAGGAACAGATAAAAATACAGAATAAATTTGGAATTGAGGTAGTGAAAAGAGTGAAATACCTGGGAGTAATATGTACCAGTAAGACTAGCTCTTTGATAGAGGATAACTATGACACATTATTTAAAAAGATTAAAAAAGAATTGGATATCTGGAAAAATCTAAAGCTGTCTTGGCTAGGTAGAGTAGCGGCGATTAAAATGAATATCCTCCCGAAATTCCTATTCTTGGCACAAACAATTCCACTGTTGGCAGAAAATGCTAAATTCTATAAGAATATTAATGAATTAACAAAAAAATTCATCTGGTTCCCCAAAAAAACTAGAGTAAAGTGGAAAATTTTACAAGATCAGAAGGAGGAAGGAGGGATTGCCATACCAAATTGGGAAATCTACAGGAAAGCCGCAGCCCTAGTTTGGTTGAGAGAATGGGTACTGTTAGACAACGCCAGAATTCTGGCATTAGAAGGGCATGACCTTTACATGGGATGGCATGCCTATGTATGGTATAATAAGCACAAAATCCATGCAAATTTTAGTACTCATACTCTAAGAGCAGCACTCATGAAAAATTGGCTAAGTATAAAAGAAAAATTTTATTTAAAAATGCCCAGATGGGTCTCCCCGCTGGAGGCCTTTATTAAGCCATCGCTGATAAATTCAAAAAATTTAGTGAGTTATGATAAATTGTTGGATAATGGGAAATTAAAGTGCAATGATCAGCTAAAAAGTGAATTAAATTTGCAATTATCGTGGTGGGAATGTAATCAATTGAATTCTAAGTATCATCTGGATAAAATGGTTGATTTTTATGATGTTCCAAATGGATTAGATCTAAATTGGATGAATAAAAACAAACTTAATAAAATTTATAAAATAATCCTAGCTTATGAAATGCAGGATGAAAAGATAAAACCCTCAATGGTGAAATGGATGCAAGACTTTGGCTATAATATTCAGGTTGATCAGTGGACAAAAATCTGGAAAACAATTAAATTTTTGGGTGTGATAAATTATAAAGAAAATATCTATAAACTCTTCTACTGGTGGCACTGGTCCCCTGATAGGCTTCATAAATGCTACAAAAATGTAACAAATAGATGTTGGATGTGTGAGGTGGAAATAGGAACATACTATCATATGTGGTGGAAATGTAAAAAAATGCAAAGATATTGGTTAATGGTGCATAATATGATTAAGGAGATAATGGGATCGGAAATATCATTAGCTCCGGAAATCTTTCTGCTAAATATACTTCCTGAAGGTCTGCTTAGCCATGAACAAAGATTATTGGCTTTTATACTGACAGCAGCCCGGATAGTTCGGGCTAGCGCGTGGAAATCTGCAACGCTTCCGGGTGAAGATGCTGTGACTGCTAAACTTCTGGACTGGGCAGAGATGAGCAAACTAGGTTTTCTTTTGAATATGAATGACAGGACAAATCCGATGAAGATATGGTCCAAATTTTATGCTTGGTTAAACTAAGATGTGTGGCTCCAAAAATTATGTATATGTTTTTCTTTTTGTTATAAGTGTTTAACTTATAATGTATAAAAAACCACTTTAAAAATAAAGTTCAAAAAAAAAAAAAAAAGGAATAATGCGAATTTCTGTATATGCCAGTTCAACATTTTTAGAACTGGCTGTTTGTCTGGATCATAACAGGAGCAAAAGTTAACTGGAACGTGAATTCAGAGTATTTCAGAGAAGTAGTTAGCTTAAATTTGGTAAAGGGGAAATGTTCAAAAGAACTGGTGGTAGTGGGGGGGGGGGGGGATAGCCGTGTTGGTCTGTAGTGGAACAGTTTGATTTGAGTCCAGTAGCACCTTAGAGACCAACAAGAATTTCAGGGTATAAGGTCTGGAGTGTCAAAGCTCCTTTTATCAAATATGAGATGTTGAAGGACGATTGGATTCTCAAAAACTTATAGCCTGAAACTCTTACTGGTCTCTAAGGTGTTACTGGACTTGAGTCTAACTGTTGGTAGTTAATGCATTCACTTAACAGAACTGAGTTTGTTTTGTGCCTGATAGGTCTAGAGGTAGCAGCAGATGTGGACTATGGGGAGAGACTGGTAGTGCAATCCCGAGCAGAGTTACACCCTTCTAAGTCCATTGAAGTTGATGAGAGCTGGTTTGGTGTAGTGGTTAAGTGCACGGACTCTAATCTGGGAGAACTGGGTTTGATTCCCCACTCCTCCACTTGCACCTGCTGGATGACCTTGGTGAGTGAAGGGCGGGATATAAATCCAATCTCTTCTTTTCTAGAAGGTTGTAACTCTGCTTAGGATTGTTGAACTCTTCGTGGGGGGAGGGTATCGTAAATCTCGAGTTCATCATAGCTTGCTAGATACTGTCATGGGGACATTATCACCTCTGTAATTCTCCTGTTTTAATATGAATAGAGCAATTGTATCACACATTGTGAACGAAACGTGAATTTTAACAGAGTATGTTGATGGCAGAGTATGAATGGTAAACTTGTTTTCTGGAATCCTAACTCTAGAATAATATAACAGGTTTAAAAAAGCTCTGTAAATGGTGGTCTGATCGTGGCCAGTTATGTTTCCTCTGCTGTGTGATCTTTGTATAATTAGTTTAGGATTTTCTGTAGATCCAGCTGAGGAGTAGAGAAGGACAGGTAGTCTGCCTTATCTGGATTGATCTTCTAGTTAGTGTTTATCGTTTCCCAGTATTTACTTTGAGCAGTATTGTGGAAAGGCTGTTGCTAGGTTTTAAAGGTGCCTACACAATAGAAATGTCATTGTCTCCCTTTCTTCGTCCAGTGAGTTTGTTGCTCTGTATATGCTATTAAGGCACCTATCATATTACTTTGTTGCTACTTAATCATATGCCTTTCCCCCCGTCAGTCTGACAAGTTGCCATATTATTAACTGGAGCCCAGGGAAGAGAGGGAACATGTTTCAGCAAACTCGATGTGGGATTTAAACTGAACACAGTTGTGCTGTTTGATTGCTGTTTCCGTGATAATATTGGCAGATGGAATTCGTTTGTTTCTTGCAGAGAGGAAATAGTGGTATAATAAGAAAGTCCTACCAACATTTTTCTGATTGTCTTTACTTTTGTGGGGGAAAGGAATGTGTTTTCGAAATGGACATGTTATTAGTGAAGTTAGTCTTTTAAAAGTAAACTTGATTCAAGGGAACTTTTCTTCAGGTTTTAGGTTTAAAGAAAAGAGATTTGCCCAGTGCATATAATGCATCTCTTTCCTTTCTCAAATACTTCAGCTAACTAAAATGCTCATGTAATACACTGATAGGGGACCTCTGTACACAGAATTAAAATATGACTGAAATTGGGTAACTCTCACAATGAATATGTAGCCTTGAGCCTTTCTGGGCTAACACTCTTTAGCTCGATGGGTTTAATCAGGGCTTTTTTTCTAGAAAAAGCCCAGTAGGAACGCATTAGCATAATAGGCCACACCCAACAGCAGACACTCAATAGCATATTAAGCCACACCCCCTGACAGTGCAGCTCCCTCCCAGCATCGGTTTCCCCAGGTGCATGGGAAACCCAAGGGAAGAAGAAGAATTGATTGGATTTATACCCTGCCCTTCACTCACTTGGAGTCTCAGAGTGGCTTACAAATTCCTTTCCCTTCCCCTCCCCACAATAGACACCCTATGAGGTAGGTGGGGCTGAGAGAGCTCTGAGACAACTGTCCTTGAGAGAACAGCTGGTACAGAGCTATGGCTTGCCCAAGGTCATCCAGCAGGTGCAAGTGGAGGAATGGGGAATCAACTCCGGTTCTCCCAGATTAGAGTCCGCGCACTTAACCACTACACCAAACTGGCTCTTAAACTTCCTTCCTTCCCTGGATCAGCTTGGCTTCCCCAGGCACCCCGTGGCTTGTGAGGCGCCTGGGGAACCCGGGGGGGGGGGCAGGCTGTAGGTATGTCCAACTCAGAAGCCATCTGGAACTCTGTTCCTATGCGTTCCTGCTCGAGAATAGCTCTGGGTTTAATAGTCAAAGCCTTAATCTAAAGCTGGACCAAGTTTTTAATAAAAATTATAAAGGAGTTCAGTAATAATCAGTGGTCCAGCTCCACTGTGATCCCAGTGACATCAGAAGATACAGGGACCTAGGGCAAGAAACTTCAGTCCTCCTATATGCTACCCTCTGAGCTATCCCCTTCCTTGTCCCCAAAACTTAGACTCCACAGCAAGGTCCCTGCTGCTACCAGTTATGCTGTGCCATCACATGGAAAGCTTGCATAGTCTGTTAGCTTTCCAGGGCAGTTTGGTGTAGTGGTTTGGTGTAGTGGTTAAGTGTGTGGACTCTAATCTGGGACAACTGGGTTTGATTTTCCACTCCTCCACTTACACCTGCTGGATGACCTTGGACAAGCCATAGTTCTGGCACAGCTCTTTTTGAAAAAGAGCAGTTTCTGTCAGAGCTCTCTCAGCCCCACCTACCTCACAGGGTGTCTGTTGTGGGGAGGGGTAGGGAAAGGAGTTTGTTAGCCACTCTGAGACTCCTTCAGGTAGTGAAGGGCAGGGTATAAATCCAATCTCCTCCTCCCCCTCCTCCCCCAAGCTGGTCACTGGTCTGATCCAGATTGTGGGTGGGTCGAGTGAAAGATTTAATCCTTTGAACTTCCACTTCCAGAATTTATCACGATCACTCATGTACAAAGGTAGTGAGACAAAAAGGCTTTGAGGATTCTCTGCCATGCTAAGAATGGGCAGTACTTGGCAATACAACCTGTAGTATTCTTCATCTTGTAAGAATGGCCCAGAAATAAAGATCTGCTCCAGATTTCCCTTCCTTGAATATTTCAGGGTAATTAGGCTTGACATCGGAAGTTCTTAGACAAATATTGCCTTTGCCGTTGGCTTCTGTTTCCGCATGTTGATCAAGCTGATGGAACTTGTGTATAATTCAAGGGAGAATACTCTAGCTTGAATAAGCAGTTTTAAAATGTCCTTTTACATTTATTGACAGCTAATTTAAAATGCAGCTGAAAGAATGCTAAAGAAAACCCAATGTATGATGAAATGTGCACTTCTATGCAGATTTTTGGACTCTAGGGAATAGCACTCAGATGTTGTACAGTATAGGCTAGTTTATAGCTGCCTGTGTTGTAGTTAGACGTAGAGGGAAGCTTTAGAGGCATTAAAATATCTATTGAAACTTTCTGATGATAACTAGCTTGAATGAAATAGGAAGTTTGTGTTTTTGTCTTAAACAATTGCTCTGAATGGCTAAAATGAAATAACGAAATTGGTTCTCCAAAACGGATGTTCCTGTTGGTTTTTCCCATGTGCCTTTGTAAAAATGTTGTATTTCAGTAAACCTAGATGAGCTGATGTAGCCAAAATTTAAATTGAAGCGAGGAGTCTCCAAGAAGTAGTTGGTAATTTATATTTAAGCATATTACTAGGATGGGAACCTGGAAATATTTTCTGAATGTGACTATTGACGTTTGTGAATCTCAAAAAAAAAAAAATTAATGACCTACATCTGTCCAGCTACCCAGAAATATGTTACTTGTATCAACATGTGAAGTAAAGTCTATTCACATGCCAATAAAAAGAAATGCACTGTAGAAAATATATGGCTGCATGACCTAATCCTTTAAACGAACTGGGTGATTTATTAAAAACAGGCTTCTGGCTACAGAGCCATGGGCTTTATTGTATAATGTATTTGTGTCATATTAGTAGCAAGCTGTGTTAAGACAACTGAGTGGCTTAATAACAATGCTCATTAGGAAACTCCCCCCCCCCTCTTTTTTTGTGATGTGACTGAGAGACCTCTTCACCCTAGATGTTCATGCTGGAATCAGTGGAGGTGTAAATTATAAGACAGTGTTCAACAGAGAGTTTTAACGATGAGCTGCTCAGAATGAAGCGGGGTAGGGGAATGAAACACATACTGATGTGTTCATCTGTCAAGGTCAAGAGCAGCCCCTGAATGGTCTGGGACCAAATGGGGAAGCAAACTCACATACCCCTGAAGCCGTTGCAGGGACTCCACTGTTGCTTTTCTACTTGAGGTGTTGCAAGGAGCTGGCTCTAGGGACCATGCAGTTGCAACAGCTTTGCTTTGGCACTTTCTGGTGTAAGAGCTACAGCAGTGGTGGGACTCCTCCAAACTGAGCCCAGAAAGACTTACTGCAGCCTCTTGGCTAGATCCATACATACTCTTCCTAGCCTGAGTAGAATTCTTGGGTCCACTCCCCAGTCTGAGCTGCTTATTCCAAGCAATGCATCAACCTTGCAAAACATGCAAACTTTTTAAAAAGAAGTTAATTTAAATAAAGATTTTAATTGGCGAAAGACCTCACATTTTTTAATACATATATATATATACTCAATTTTGCTTTTTGGCCTTTGTTGTTTTTTGCTTCCTAGCTTGTAAAATGGTTAACTGAGTGATCTTCCTTTTTACCTGCCTTCTATTAAAACTGTTCTGTATGTGTGTACGTGAGAGGTTAAGAAGCTGGGCACATGAGACCAAAAAAATGTGGTTCATTCAACTTTCTGAAAATCTAGAGCAGTCTAAATACGTTGTCCGTATTTTTAAGGAAGGACACTGATTAAATTTGGTGGTTTTTAAAAATGCTGTGCATGTTTTGCCATTGCCTGTCACCTGTTCTCTTTGGCTTTGTTGCTTATCATATTCATGCTGCTTTGAAATCAGAATCTCTCCTCTTAAGCAGCAAATAACATGGTACTTGCTCTAGGCGGCATCCTATCATGGAGTAATTGAATACAAGCTGGGTTATTGGTTCCTTTTGCTCGGTTCTCTTAAGAAGCCAGCTCTATCTCACAGAGACTGTGTGGCTGTCGAAATCCGGATGCTTTAATAAATTAACCCTTTTCTTAGCATCGTGGCAGAGAAAGTGTTTTGTAAGACTGCCTGCACTGAAATATTAAGAGGGACATCTTGCAATGAAGTGTAGACAAATAAAGCTAATATCTGGAACCTTATTTGTTTGATTATACTTGGTTGGCATTTATAGACTGCCTGCCTGAAGCACACCTTGAAAAGCAATATAGACATTGCATAGGGATTATGTGAACTGGTAGTCTATTGTATAATAAGGATCCATGTAATATACATTTGATTTACATGATCTGCATGAACATTTATGTTTCCTTCATAGTTGGGTTTGCATAGTGATGGCAGCGTGGGGGGGGGGAGGAGACTGCTGGGTGAACTACTTAATATGCTGGAATGTTAACTTTCATTTCTTTCACTGTGTCTTATCTTAGCCTAGGCTAGTGACCTTGGTACTTAGCTCCGCTTTTCCCTGAGAATGTGAACCCATTAGTTTAGGTGTGCTACAGGGTACCCTCTGATTGGCTCAGCTCCTTCAGGGGACCCCACTTTGAACCTAGTATATCTTCCCCTTTCCCGCCTCTAGAGTTAGTTCTAACACTGAATGTATGCACAGATGACCTGCCTTTACTGTATTCAATAAACTTGATCCTTCTGAAGGAATGTTGTTGAGACTGATTGCTGTGGGACTCTGAGAAGTGAGCATGGATGTGGCATGAACATCTGGAGCACTAGTCCAGGAGATACAGGAGCTGTCATCTGGACATGCCTGAATTATTATTATTTTTTTGGCTGAGAAGCATATACTTATAGTTCAGATGGAACCAGTAAGCTACAAACCAGTATAGCCCCAGAAGAGTGTTACATTTGGGAGATCAGAATTTATTGGTGGTCCCTGGCTTGAGAGACATCCAGCTGTCCTTGACTACAGCCAGGGCTTTCTCTGCCCTGGCTCCAGCTTGGTGGAACTCTCTGCTGAATAGCATCCATGCCTTGCAGGATATACTACAATTCAGCAAGGCATGCAAGGCAGAGATGTTCCACCAGGCATTTGGTTGAAGACAGCAATGGTCCCATCTTGGCACTCCCATCGTCTTCCCCCTTCCCCCATGAGACAGTGATGCTGTTATGTTTTAGCGCCATCTGTAGTGGTTCAGAGGTTAAGACTCAGTGGCTCAGAGGTTAAGATGCTGAACAGCAGACCGGAAGGCTGGCAGTTCGAGACCCTAGTGCCGCATGAGGGAGTGAGCTCCCGTCTCTGGCTCCAGCTCCTGCCAGCCTAGCAGTTCGAAAGCAAAAAATTGCAAGTAGATAAATAGGCACCGCTTCGGTGGGAAGATAACAGCGTTCCGTGCACCTCGGCGTTTCGTCATCCCGGTCACATGACCACAGAAACAGTCTTTGGTCTGCGCTGGCTCTTCAGCTTGGAAACAGAGATGAGCACCGCCCCCTAGAGTCGGATATGACTGGCTTTTGAGCAAGGGAAACTGTTACCTATAGCTAATTAGAGCATTGGATTGATCTGAATGTTTTACTGTTTTAGCCTGATTTTAAATTGTTTTATGCCGTGTTTTATCTGATGATGTTGTACATTGCCCTGAGCCCAGTCCTACTGGGGAGGGCGGTTAATAAACTCAATTAATAAATAATAAATAAATGCATTTAATGCGCAGCTTCTACATCTGTCAAATTATGATGTTTCTTTGAATGTTACAGTTGTCCGCAACAGTCTTGTCTTCTGTGAGCAGCTCCTGCATGGTTGGGATAATGCTAGTCTGGTACAGTGGTTAGAGTGTTGGATTAAGATCTGGGAGACCCACGTTCGAATGCCCACTCTGCTGTGGAACCTTTCTGGGTAACTGTGGGCCATTCATACTCTCTCAGACTAACCTACTTCACAGGGTAGTTATTTATTATATGTCAGGATTATAGAATATATAACCAAGTTAATACAGTGGGTGTACAGACAGATTGAACAAACCCACTAAATACTACTACTATCTAAATTTTAAATCCACTCAATCACAGCAGGGGAAGGTTCAAACACCTCTGCCACATCTCCCTGGAAAGCACGATGTTCACATTCCTGTGACAGATGGAAAATAGTTTGGCGGGCTGCACCACAATTGCAGTCGAGTCCTGCTATTTTGCCCCCTTTAAACAACAGGTCAGCACATTTGCCAAAGCCTGTTCGTATTCTATTTAAAATGGAGAAGCCGAGAATGACGTAATCCAGTTTGGGTCCCCATTGGGAAGAAAGGCAGGGTATAAATGAAATAAATAATAAATAATCATCATCATGAGCAGTAATAAATAACAGTGCTTAGGTGACATGGCAACAGGAGCAGGGTCCAGTTTGTGCATGTCCTGACTGTGGAATTGGGGCTTATTCTGTCATGAGAACTGATGCAATTGGTCTGAGCTGCTGGGTCATTTAAACTTAATTGCAGCTGCTGAGGAGTCACTCGTAGACAAGTGCATTATACAAATTCCGAAGGTCCTCCCAGGTCACTGAAGAAAGGATGGAATACAGAACAAACAGGTGAAAAATTAATGTGGTCAACCAGTGGGAGCTTTCCAACCAGACACTTCCTTTTACAGAAAAATTTGAAAAGTAATGGCAGAATATTGAGCAGTCTCAAAGCTACTTCTTTTGTCCTGTTTGAAACATTCCAACTGCATCACGTTATGATCTTGGAGGTCAGTCTTGAGTTGGGTGTGTTTTGGTGATTTTTCAGCTATTTGCAATTGGTGACCTGGAGAATTTGCCACACATGTTCCGAAGTGTTGCCTCCCCTGCCATGTTTCGCGTGCAGAATTCGTATAATGCATGCTACAAACTTGATTTTGTCCAGCCTTCCTCATGTTCCCCGTTCAAAAGCCATGCACACAGATTTTGTCTCCAAAGAGAGAATTTTTGTGTGTAAAATACCATATGGAGGCAGGCAGATAGTTCATGAACTCTTCTTTCAGGAAAAGTAGCCATGAATGTTGAGTCTGGCTTTGGGAGGGGTGGAATGTGCTTGTGTGTGGGGGGGGGGGGGAGGATTTTAAGCAGAAACAAAAGATCTTTGCTAGAACGCCCAGCTCTCCTTGCAGCTTTTGCCTTTTGTCCTTTAGTTAAGACCTATCCATTCACCAAGGCTTTTTAGTTAATTAGGTGGATGATTTCCCTCTTGGCTCTCTGCTGTTTATGTGTGTTAGGTTTTATTTTGTGGTTGTTAAATTTTGATTTTTATTGGTACCATTTTGATTGCAAATTTTATGGTTCGCTTGTACGTCACCTTGGGTGATGTGTGGAAAAGGCAGCATATAAATACTGTAAATCTGCTGCCCTTACAGCTTGCAATAGAGACTTTCTCCTTGCTAATGTGATGGGGGGGGGGAATGGCTCCAGGAGGAATGGGGTGAAAGCCACAAGTTCTTTGGCTTTCCTCACTATATATGAGCAGCGAGTCTCTGCCTGTCACTTCTACCAGTTTTAGTGGATCTTGCCAGGAACCACCAAAGTCATGTCTTGCTGTGAAACAGTTGCAGTGGTTCTCACCAGTGGAACCCTGCTTTCCAGTGTCTTGTGGGCTGGGCTGGGGGTGGGCTTTGAGAGATCAAGAGCTATGGGCAAGAAGTCCCTCCAGGCGGAAGTCAAACATGCATTGCAGACAGCTTTTGGAGTGGATTCAAATAGGAAGTATTTAGGTCTTATTAAAAGTTCCAAGTCTATGGGACATATAGTCCAATGACTTGGTTTTTTTGCCAGCATAATCAGAATTTTTCCAACCCTACACTAAACGGAACTAAAGGTGGAGCCTTTGGCGATATTGGCTAATCATGATGAAATGGATTTTGTACTTTTCATCCTGGCTGTTGAATTTAAGAGTAGATATTGTAAATAGCAATGTATTGCACCTCTTGGCATATAGGTGCAATTGGCGCTTTTGCCAGTATTGCTAAACCATTCCATTTGATAGGGCATACTGCTTGGGCAAATCTAAATGTTCATAACTCTTGTTTGTACATGCACAGATTATTTTTCAAGTGTTTAGATGGCAAGCGTTGTCATTTCAGTGATTAGCAGGGTTTTTTTTCTATATTGGCAGTCATTTTAAAATTTGGATTAATCATCACCATGTGTGGGAAATCATCACCAAAACAAAAGTCATCACCAAGTTGTAAAGTGGGTGCCACTTGTTCTAACACGTTTGGTGAAGGAGTAGCGAGTTGTTTTTTAGCAGACTACTGAGATTAATAGCTCTAAGTTCTTCATCCAACCCTGGTTCTTGAGGGTGCATAAAATACTAATATCAAAGGTGAAACACTCAGCGACTTTTCATGACTCTATTGCTAGACTGTGCCACTCCAGATCATAGCTGGGAGAGGAATCTTTGAATGCTGCAACCCATATCGACATCAGGAATAAGTGTTGGGCATAACCTTTTCACAGATATTTTTTTTTTAAATACATGATGTAAATTTTTAGTTGGGGGATATAGTCCAGCATTCAGCCTTTGACATGCACAGTCCATCAACAGATATGTCACATGGGGCTGCTTGATCATGCATTTCACCTTGTTGTAGTTTCAAGCTAAAAGGTTTTATTTCTCAGGACAGTACCACATTCTGACTAACACTGAGATATCATCAAAAATGCCAGAGAAGCCAATTAATGGCAAGCCAAAATGTGCGAGTTTGGTATTGTCTTCACACAAAGGTGTGTGTCACAGGCCAAAAATAATTCAGACTCTGGCTTATCTGATCGACATGCCGCTGAGTTCTATAATCACATCACCTAAAGACCGATTCACATTTTTTCTGAATTAAACATTTGCCTAGAAGCTAATCAGAAAACAAATGAGTTAATGCTTTCTGCTAAGTGCTACTAATTAGATTGGCCTCTCAGTTAAAAACTGCATTTTTATTTCCCATAAAAATGACTTCAGTATTTATGAACCACCTGGATGTAATCCTTGTTTCTTAGCCCTTGATGGAACTCTAAAAAAAAACAAATTTTCTCAGCATTTTTCATTGTTTGCATCACAGATCAAATATTACACTTACATGCAAACAAATGTTTTAAACATGTTACTTAAATACTTGGAAAGCTAAGAAAATAACATATGGGCTTAAGTTAAGATGTAATGGCAAACCATGGTTTGCCACTACGTGAACAAGCCTTGGGTGATCCTCGAGTGCTCTTGCCTCCCCCCAGTGGAACAATCTAATTAGATATCTCCACTTTCATGACAAGCTGTTGTTTGCTACTCATCCAGCTGTGACCATATGGAACTCCCTTATGCCAAGTCATTCCACTGTGTTGTTTATCTCAGTATTCAGGGTCAGGAAGGAAGAGATCCTTCCCAGCATCCCACTGAGCTGTAGTCTCTAAGGTTTGCACTCTTGATGAAAACAGAGCTCGAATCCTGGTTTACAGGGCAGGTACAAACCGTAGTTTGCTGTTCCAGATGTGATGGCAAAACTGTGGTTTCCATTTAAGTGGAAATATCTGACCAGCAGTTAAGACAGATGGGGAGGGGGGGAGCATAGCAGCCCAAGGATTCCTAAACTCACTAACATAGCAGCAGGTGTGGGTTGCCCTTATGTCTATATCAGACCTTTTCCAAATTTTCATAAGGACCGAAAGATGCACTGCTTACTAAAGATAGACCCATCAAACGTTTATCATACTTCTATACCAATTTGGTGCAATGGTTAAATGCGCAGTCTCTAATGTGGGAGAACCAGGTTTGATTCCCCACTCCTCCACTCGCATCTGCTGGATGACCTTGGGCAAGCCATAGTTCTGACAAGAGCTGTCCTTGAAAGGGCAGTTCTCGAAAGAGCTCTCTCAGCCCCACCTACCTCACAGAATATCTGTTGTGGGGAGGGGAAGGGAACGGAGATTGTAAGCTGCTCTGAAACTCCAAGTGAAGGGCGGGGTATAAAGCCAATCTCCTCCTCCTCCTTCCATATGTCATCACTTCAAATTGTAAATTTTGGTCCTAAATGATGTCTTGGTTTTTGTAGAAAGCAAAGAGTTAAAAAAAAAAAACCTACCAAATTTGGTGATGACAGTGCTTTACAGTGATACTAGAACCTGGCCCTACCCAGCTATATTTTCTTCTACTTTGCTGCCAGCATAAAAGAGCTGTGTAAAGTCACCTGCACAACAGTCAAGGTGAAGCTAGGATCCTAGCTAGGAATCTGTATGGCTTTCATGACGACCTTTACTGTGGGTTCCCTTTTTTCTCCAAAACAGCTGTTTTCATGGAAGGAAGGTTGTTCTGTAATTTGTAATCTGCCTATCTGGGGAAGGGGAACAACTAGACTACATATGCTGCTTGAACTCCCTGGAGGAAGGTAGGGATGAAAAAAATAGTATGATAGGCTTTATTTTTTTATTTTTCCCCTCTCCTGTAAAGTCACAGAGCTGACCTCTGACCTTTCAGCCGCCCCTTGCTTGTTCTCAGATGTGACAATGAGCCTCTTTGGTAGGAGATCTTGACATCTCTTTGGCTGCTTTTAATCTCTTTTGGGAAAAGACAGGTTGTTGCAAAGAAACCAAAACAAAATATCTTTTTCATAACTATCCGCCACACAGGGATCAGAGCAGTCTAGCTCCAGACAAATGCTGAGGGGGAGTTTGGATTTTCACTCCCAGGATTTACCAAGTCCATGATACAGTCTTGTTAAATGAAATCATGTGCCATGACTCCATGGGACTTCCACTGGCTACTTTCCATTGCGGGGCTGTTTGATGAAAAGGGATAGGTAACATTTGCTGCAAATGGCTGTGAAAGTTGCAGTGCAGGTATGACACCACCTGGAATTCTCTTGAAGCAAGTAGCTGTGACCTTCGTATTTGCATAGGCATCTCACCTGTTCTCCATATTGTATGGTTTGTACTTCTTATTGAGGCTATATTTGGACCTATAATTGTTTTTAAACTAATTGGTAATAAATACATGTATTTTTGATAATTTAAGAACATAAGAACATAAGAGAAGCCAATGTTGGATAAGGCCAGTGGCCCATCCAGTCCAACGCACTGTGTCACACAGTGGCCAAAAACACCAGGTGCCCTCAGGAGGTCCAACAGTGGGGGCAGGACAGTAGAAGCCCTCCCACTGTTTCCCTCCCTCAAGCACCAAGAATACAGAGCATCACTTGCCCCAGACTGAGAGTTCCTATCTATACTTTGTGGCTAATAGCCACTGATGGACCTCTGCTCCATATCTATATATCTAATTCCGAAGTGGCCCCCTCCGTGTGGATATCTAAATCTGCGGGGGGGGCACTTGGGGGGCAGGGAGATTTTCCTACACACATGGATTTTCCTACACATGTGGAGTATCCACGTGTGCAGAAAAATGCTAAAAGTTAAAAAAAACTTTTGGGGGGATATTTAAATCCCCCCGAAAGTTAACACTCTGAGAACTCTCCGGTGGCCTGGCAGCTGAGAGCCGCTTGGGCTGAGCTGGGAGGAGGGGAATTGCCGGGGGGGGGGGAATCGCCAGCCCGAGCAGCTGGCCCTGGAGTGGGGGGGGGGGAATTGCCGGGGAGAGGGAATCGCCAGCCAAGCGGCTGGCCCTGGAGCCAGGGGGGAATTGCCGGGGCGGGGGGATTGCTGGCCGAGCGGCTGGCCTTGGAGTCGGGGGGGAAATCGCTTGGGGGAATTCAGGAATCTCCCCCCCCCCCCGAGTATCGCAGGGCCCCGTCTCTTGTCTATATACTATATACTAACAGCCAAGTAGCCACCCCTGTGCGGATATCTAAATCCACATGGGGGGCACTTGGGGGGCAGGGAGATTTTCCTACATACGTGGGGGATTCCCCCTGTGTGCAGAAAAATCTGAAAAGTAAAAAAAACTTTTGGGGGGATATTTAAATCCCCTCACTGTTGCTGGGTGGGAGAGCTTGGCAGGCCCAGTGGCTGGAAGCTGCGTGGGCCTTGCTGTCACTGGTGGGGGCAGGGGGGAATTGGCCTCACTGCTATAGCGGGGGCGAATTGCTGCTGGAGCTGCTCTAGCCGGAGGGGGGGAATCAGCGGGCCCAGGCCTTGTTGTGGATGCCGGGGTGGGGTGGGGGAGAAGACTCACCTGCAGCTGCTGGCTCTGCTCTCCCCCCCCCCCCAGTGAGTATCGCGGGTCCCGTCTCTTGTGCTTATCTAATTCCCTCTTGAAGCTGTCCATGCTTGTAGCTTGAAGCCGTCCTGTGGCAGTGAATTCCACATGTTAATCACTCTTTAGGTGAAGAAGTACTTCCTTTTATCTGTTCTAACCCGGCTGCTCAGCAATTTCATGGAGTACCCACGAGTTCTTATATTGTGAGAAAGGGAGAAAAGTACTTCTTTCTCTACCTGCTCTATCCCATGCATAATCTTATAAACCTCGATCATGTCACCCCTCAGCCGTTGTTTCTCCAAGCTAAAGAGCCCTAAGCGCTTCAACATTTCTTCATAGGGAAAGTGTTCCAATTCTTTTATCATTCTAGTTGCTCTTTTCTGCACTTTTTCCAATGCTATAATATATTTTTTGAAGTGTGGTGACTAGAACTGTACACAGTACTCCAAATGAGGTCGCACCATCGATTTATACAGGGGCATTATGATACTGGTTGAATTGTTCTCAATTCCCTTCCTAATAACCCCCAGCATAGCGTTGGCCTTTTTCACTGCAGTCGCACACTGTCTTGACATTTTGATTGAATTATCCACTACGACTCCAAGATCTCTCTCTTGGTCAGTCTCCACCAGTTCGGACCCCATCAACGTATATTTATAGTTAGGATTTTTGGCTTCAATGTGCATCACTTTGCACTTGGCCACATTGAACCCCATTTGCTTGGTTGATTCCCACTCGCCCATCCTTGACAGATCCTTTTGGAGTGCCTGGCAATCCTCCCTGGTTCTCACCACCCTGAACAACTTAGTGTCATCTGCAGATTTAGCCACTTCACTGCTTAGTCCCAACTCCAAATCATTAATAAACAAGTTAAAAAGCATTGGACCGAGTACTGATCCCTGTGGTACGCCACTGCTTACCTCCCTCCACTGAGAAAATTGCCCATTTATACTCACTCTCGGTTTCCTTTTAATTAGCCAGTTTTTGATCCACAAAAGGACTTGTCCTTTTATCCTTTGACTATGGAGCTTACTTAGGAGCCTTTGATGAGGAACTTTATCAAAAGGTTTCTTGGAAGTCAAGGTAAACAACATCTATTGCGTCCCCCTTTGTAATATTTATGTTGTGTATTGTTTTGTAATATTTGTAATATTTATGTTGTTTGTTTATTTATTTTAACATTGGGCCCCCTAATTATTGGTCCCCCTGTATCCATTTGACCTTTCAGGTTCTTATCTCACCTAATCACCAACAGACGTGTGAAGTAGCTTGAATTTTCTGAGTCACCTTTAGAGATGCTGCATCCAATTTTGGGATGAGATAAAAACTTATGAAATGGCATTTGGAAAAGTCTGTCTCAAGCATTATTGTATGGCTATATTTTTATTAGTTTGCTTTTAATAATTATTACAGAACAGTTTGAGTAACATAAAAAAGACAAAATTAAATGAGCCTAATATAGTTTTTAAATCTGAAATCTTAGTTTTTTAGCATTGTATTCCATTGAAGCCAGTTGTCGATTGATGTAATAAGCTTTATAGTGGATTAAAAATGGGGACAGTAAGTGTACAAAGTAAATGTGGGGCCTCCTGGCAAGCACTTAGAGTTTGAGAATAGAATATAAGGACGATGTGTAGGAGCTGACTGAGTTAAATAAAGCGTACTTATAAAACTGGGTTGATGTAAATATAACTTTGAACAGAACTGAAATCTGGGGAATATTTCTAGGGCATTGATCATTGATATTACAGACAGTTGCCACTGACAAAATGTTGTGATAGGTTTGTTTTACTTAACTGAACACTGCTACTTTTAAATTCATCTGAATTCAGACACTGCATGGCTCAGAAAGAAGCGTCTTAATTATACTGTGTCTTGAGACCTGGTGATGATACTCAGGAGATGGGAATGTCAGAACTGATATGTACTTAATTGGCCTAATTAATAATAGCCTCAAAGAAAAAAAGAAAAAGAAATTGTGACTGTAATGCTTGCTTTAATTGATTAAAAGGAAGCAGAATTTTCTTCATAGGAGCTATGTTCACATCAGTCACATTGGTGGTGCCAATCTAGATCAAAGATGATTAAAGAGAGAATTTTTACCCTCAATGTCCTGTTTCTGTCGGAGGTGGTTTAGGCTGTCTGGTTAGATGGGGATAAGGATATAGGCTGAGGGATGGCTGGAAAGTCGTTTGAGTGACAGAGGAAGCAATAAATCTCTATCTGAAGGGAGCTGGTTGAGTTCTGTTACACTGTGGTAATCTGTCATTTCTTACTTGTTTGACATTTGCATTCTCTCACTCTGCCCGCTTCCCTACAAGTTTTTTAAAAAATGTTGGTTGGTGAACTCATTTACATGTAGATCCTGTTGCATTGGCCCATTTTGTTCTTAATACTTACCTATTTCAGAGCAGTGATGTATAGAAGCACGTGCAATTTGGTGTAGTGGTTTAGTTTAGTGCTTAAGAGCGTGGACTCTAATCTGGGAGAGCCGGGTTTGATTCCCCACCCCTCTCCACATGCAGCTGCTGGTGTGACCTCGGGTCAGTCATAAGTTCTTTCAGAGCTGTTCTCTCAACAGCAGTTCTCAAAAGAGCTCTCTCAGCTCCACCGACCTCACAGGGTGTCTGTCTGTTGGAGGGAGGGGAAGGGAAAGGGATTATAAACTGCTCTGAAACTCCTTCTGGCAGTGAAGGGCGGGGTATAAATTCAATCTCTTCTATTTAATGTTAAGTGTGTGCTGGCAAAAGATGCTACAACAGAGCACGTGTTGAGTGGATGGAGCTTTTGGCCTGCAAACCTGGAGTGTTGGTGGGATTTAGCATTCTGGTCTAAGACACACTTGTGCCACCTGACAAAGGAACCATTGTGACTGAAGGGCAGCCCAACGGGTATGAATAGATAGGAACCCTCAAATAAGTTGAACCAGCGATCTCCAAAAAAGATAATGACTTGTACTGGGATTTTTAACGAGATTGTCTGATATTGTCTGAGTCCTGGCTAAGGTTGCCAGTAATCTTAGCACGTGCTTAGATTAGAGAATGGAAAAACCTGAAAGATGTGCACTGAAAACATAATTACATTATGGGAATGTGACACAAACTGGTTTGAAAATGTGTCATTCAGGTACACTACAACATTTGGCTGCAGCTCCTCGTTAAGTATAAGGTATTAAGTGACTGATTTCACAGCTGTTGTAGGCCTGGATTGTTGCTGAAGAGTAGGAGAGCTAGCTAAGCAATTTTGAGCGGCAAAATAGTACACAGAAAGATGGAAGTGTGTATGTGAAACTTTTTCTTTGCCTGCTGCTTCTCATGGCCATTCTGCCGCGCGTGCCCGCCCCCAAGCTGGGCTCTGAAAGAAGGCCAGTCTGGCTGGAATGCGGATAGGGAGCTTGACTGGAAGGGTATGATGCCTTCCAGCGCCTAACGCTTTTACGCTTGCAACTGTCTCCTCCTGTTGCTTCAGAGGTTGCTTCACAGCTCACATTTGAAGACACAGGACTGCCACTAGTTCCTCTCAAATGCAGCCAAGAAGGGCAGAGTAAGAATCCAGGAAGCTTTAGGTGGTCTGAAATGTGGTACTCGAGTTGTTGCTGGGGGGCTGGATACAGGGGTTGTATCGCTCCTGTGGGGTAAGATCTGCACTAGCTGCCCATTTGTTTTTGTACACAGTTCAAAGTGTTGGTTCTTACCTCGAAAGCCCTAAGTGGATTGGGGCCTGGGTACTTGGAGGACTGCCTCCTGCCATATTGTCCAGTCTGCCAGTTAAAATCTGCCTTGCAAGCCCTGCTCTCCGTGCCCCTGCCTTCAGAGATGAGCGGGTGGCAGCCAGAGACAGGGAATGCCCTCGCCCTGATGCCTATGCCTTTTAGGTGCCGGGTCAAAGCATTTCTCCTAACTCATGCTTTTAATTAAGGAGTCGATCTTTTAATACCATTCCTATTGAGTGCTTTTAGCCTGGAAACTGTTGTTCATTTTGTGCTCAGTCTCTGTTATTCTATGGCTGCATTTTTAATGCTGGGTTTTAGTTGACAATCTATAATAGCTTTTTAAAAAATGTTTTATTTTGTAAGCCACCTTGGGCAGATTCTTTGGAGAGGTGGCATCATTTATTTTTTTCTGAATGAGTAAATAAAAGACCAGAACAAAACAAAAGGCTTAAGCTAACAATCCCCACCCCAGTTTTAAAAAAGAAAACTTAAATCTTCGCATGTTGGATTAGTAGGTGCTGGGCCTATGACAGACTCTATGTACATGTCCTCAGACTCTCTTGGGAATGCCTAGGCAGCAGAAAAGTGAATTGTTTGTTTCAATTTTGTACTGTGATGTTGGGCCAGATATTGTTTCTGCAAGTTTTTGGAGCAATTACTGGAAAGTCGGCATAATTAATGATTTGGAGGCTGTAATCCGCCAGCAGGCTGTTGGGGGTGTGTTAATCTACCGCTGCACTGCTGGAATTATCCTTCAGAAGTACACCGTCAGTTTTCAAGCTACTGAATATCCTGAATGCTGCATTGTGTAGGGTTTTAGAACTAATACTTTAATGCGGTACTTGCCACATATGCTTTTTGGCACTTTAAACAGCTCAAACTCTTAAGACTGCAGTGGGTAGAGGCAGAAATGTCAAAATATTAAAATGTCAAAATGCTTTTTCAGGTGTCTTTTTTTTTTTTAGAGCCCTTTAAAGAAGTATACCTTCTCAGTTCCTGGCCAGAAAAGAAAAATTAAATACAAGCATGGCAGATGGACTCCTGTTTGCCATGCAAAAATCGTGAGTGAGATCTTTGGGGTTAATTCTAGCTACTTGTGCAGAACAGAACAGGACAGTTCTCATCCTGACAGCTCAGTTCAGCCCACACTAAGAGGCAACCTCATTCTGCTCCAGAGAACTGGGTTCAAAATGAAGCTTTTCTCCATGTCTGGGGGAAGCCTGCCCCAAAGCAACTTTTTCCAGGGCTGCTAATTAATTAATTTTCGTATGGCATTGTATGTAGAATAACCAGGAGATCTGAAGATTGTCTGGCAGCTGCAGGTCCTAGCTCTTAGCATTATGCTAGTGGTGAGTTAGACTTGTTTTTAGGGGCTGAGAGAGCTCTGAAAGAACTGAGACTGGCCCAAGGTCACCCAGCTGGCTTCATGTGGAGGAGTGGGGAATTGAACCCAGTTCTCCAGATCAGAGTCTGCCGTTCATAACCACTACACCAAACTGGCTCTCAGGGCTACCGCTTCATCTGAACACAGCCCTTTTGGCTAATTGCCCGAGGGCATGCTTAGAACTGACATAAGCTATGCTTCGCTTTGGTTTCACCCCCTGCCTGGGAGGCCTCCATTGAATTGTTGCTGGTGTCCATCTTGTCAAACTGCCCTTCCCATAACATCATTGTAAAAACAGGCTTGAGTCTCTCAGGTTAAATGGAAAGATCTAGGCACTAGGATGTTTGCCTATAAGACAGAATCCAGGCGTCAACTGTTAATTACAGCATCATTCTGCAGGCCTTTGATCGCATTGTCTGTCTGTGTGTACTCTATAATATTTTTTCAGTGGGCATCTACCCACAAAAACAATGCTTTCTGAGAATTAGAGGTCTCTGCTTCCTTCCTTTTTCTGCCCCTTACTGACTCTCCTTCTTAGTGTCCATTCTACCATCTATAACGTGAATTTCCGCGGATATGTACGCTACAGTTAGCCATGTTTGTTTGGTTTAAAGCAGTAGCATAGCCTGCTGTAGCAACTCACTTTCACTGGAACAAAGTTCGAGTCCAGTGGCACCTTTAAGACCGACAAAGTTTTATTCAAGGTATAAATTTTCGTCTGCAAGCACACTTCTTCAGATACAAACATGATTACCCACCTCAGTCTACTTTCACTGGAAATATTAATATGTGCTCTTGTTTATTTGAACATTTTTATAAACTATAGTCCTCTTAGTATTACAGTCTTAGAGGCTAATGAGGTAGAATGGAAATATAATTTTTGTGCAACTCCCACAGTGTTATTTGTAATGTAGTCCTCACACACTTCAGCATCCATTTTTTGCAAAATGAGCACGGTCCCGTCTGTCCCTAAAGCCTTTTATTAATTTTTCTTCAGCATTTCCTAGTCTTGATATTCCCTTGGCCCACTCCCTTTTATTCCTTTTGTCAGTGTAGTGTGGCCAGCTACTACCCAGTGTTGAACTTACCATTCGTAGGTAAGGGAGTTGAGAGAGTGGTGGCTGAACAACTCCAAGCTTTCCTGGATGACACTTCCATCCTTGAACCTTTCCAGTCCAGCTTCCGCCCCAGTCATGGTCGCCCTTACAGATGACCTCCGTAGACATCTGGATTGGGGTGAGTTGGCATTACTACTGTTGATAGATCTAACGGCAGCGTTAACATGGTCAGCTATGACCTGTTGACCCACCCCCTCGCTGACCTAGGAGTTCGGGGGATTGCCTTGGAATGGTTTTCCTCCTCCCTCCATGGTCAGGAAGAGAGGGTGGCGCTTGGCGAGAGGGTCTCCCCATGGTACCCACTAGAATGTGGAGTGCCACAGGAGGCAATCCTTTTACCAACATTATTTAACATTTAGATGCGGCCTCCTCACCCAGTTATTCTGGAGGTATGGGCTGGGTTGACACCCATCTCTATCTGGCCGAGGCTTTAGAGGCTGTGGCTGGATGGTTGCGGCAGAGCCGGTTGAAGTTAAATCCATCTAAGACGGATGTCCTGTACCTGAGTCAGGGGGGAATGGATGTGGGTATTAGGCTCCCCACTCTTGGAAGGGGTGCCTTTGGTGCCAGCCCAGAAAGTGAGGAGCCTGGGAGTAACACTGGATGCCTTTCTTCCCATGGAGGCCCAGGTTACCACAGTTGCCAGATCTGCCTTTTTCCATCTTAGGCAGATTAGGTTACTGAGACCCTATCTCTCCACCCAGGGCTTAGCTACAGTGACCCGTGCAATGGTCACTCCAGGTTTGATTACTGCAATTCACTTTATGCAGGCTTACCCTTGAGGCTGACCCAGAAATTCTAGCTGGTACAAAATGCGGCGGCACACCTACTGAACAGCAACACCTGTGAGGGCTCATGTTCGGCAGGTGCTTCGCCAACTGCATTGGCTACCGATCCACTTCAAGGTATTGGTAATAACCTTTAGAGCCTTATATGGCCTGGGACCAACATATCTGAGGGACTACCTCTTCCTGTATACACCCCAAAGAGCGTTACGCTCTATGGATCAACATCTCCTGGTGGTCCCTGGCCCGAAGGATGTCCGTCTTGCCTTGACCAGGGCCAGGGCTTTCTCCGCTCTGGCCCCTGCCTGGTGGAACATGCTTCCCATTGAGATCAGGGTCCTGCAGGACCTTCTTCAGTTCCGCAGGACCTGTAAGACAAAGTTAAAGCCTTAAACTTCCCTAATTGCTAGCATTCATCTCAAAACTAATATGTTGAGGAATATTTTTGGCATCCATGCTTAAATCAGGGACTGTATGGAGTGTGTGTTTGTGTTTCTGTATGCATGAAAGGTTACCTCAGAATTACAGCTTCCCCAGTCTCCTTAGGCCTTTTCTGTTATGTCTCTGAGCCGCCTGCCTCTTAACTTGTGCTTTCTTCTCTTCTCCTTTCCTAGGTTCTCTCAGGGGATCCACATTTTTTAAATATTGACCTATCATAATAGTTTACTTGATGGATTTTCCTGTCCAGACAGGTGGTGAACTATTATGGTAGCAGATTCCAATTGTGTGTGGATCTTGCCTGCTTTTCTACCCCTTCTTTCCTGTAGTTCTTGCATTTAGTAATCCCTTTCCTTCAGCCTCCATTTTTTTCCTCATTTCCTCGAAGTTCAGCCCTTATCTTCAATCAGTCCATACCTATGCAAGAAGGGGAGTTACAGGAAGGTAACAATAACTACCAGTTTTTAATCTAATCTGTGAGAAGGAGATATTTGCATACACAAATATTGTGAGGAAGTAAAACTCAGAACTGACTGCATGGACTGGCTTCCATGTTTTGGAGAAGGCCTTTCGATTTGGGAATCTTGATGGGGGAATACTCCCATTTATTTGGAAAACAAAATTTCTTGATCAGAAATATTTAAATAGCACTCTATGTATTTTAGAATAGTGAAATATGCAATAATAACTAGGAATAAGGCCCATTGTGGGAATAAATACGAGCTCTAGAAAGAGGCTGTTGGAGAGTGTCAAGGCCTTGGACACTCAGCATCAATTTGCTGTGGCAACCTCAGCAGGGTATAATGACACAGAGTCCACCATTTTCTCCAGGGGAACTGATCTCTGCTACCTGAAGAGCAGTTGTAATTCTGAGTGATCTCCTGCCCTCACCTGGAGATTGGCAGCAGTGGTTCCCCAAGAGGGAATAGCTGGTTTGGAGGGCAGAGTCTATGGCACTGTACCTGTCTGAGGCCCCACCTCTCCTCAAACCTCACCCTCTCCAGGCTCCACCCCTCAAATCTCCAGGAATTCCCCACTTGGAGTTGGCAACCCCATCTCCTTTCCAGCCAAGCATCAACCTACCTTAATTTCCCCCTCACTCTTTAGCTTTCCATCCCCCCCCCCCTGCAGCCTCTACCGTGCTCTGAAGCCCCTCTTATAAACACAGGTAACTGCCATTTCGTTTCACCTACTAACAGCCACTGAGGTAACAGTTGAACCTTATGGGGCAACATTTTAAACAAACCACAGGCAGCAGCCATTTTATAAACTGCCATTTCGTTTCACCTACCAACAGCCACTGAGGTAACAGTTAATCCCCCCACAGGAAGGAAGCAGGAGAAGTGTCTTCGTCAAGAGAGAAAGCCTTCTGCCAGAAATTCTGACAGGGCACAGAGGCTGAAGGAGTGGGCGGGGAAGAGGAGCAGACCGAGCACCCAGTCAATGGTATGCAAGTATTCACAGCCAGTGGATAGGGAGAGCTTCTGGTTGACAGACCAGGGGACCAAAGGCTGGGGTGGCATGTGGAATGTTCAGGAGCATGCCACCACCAACAGAGAATTATGTATAAGAGAGATGAGCAACTCCAGAAGGTAATACTGCAAATGGTGGAAGGAGTCGCTGCTTAAGCAAAAACCACTGTGAAATGGATCATGGGGATTCTGCTCTTTCCTCATCTCAAAACATGATGGGTTTTAAGTAGTCCAGCTTGTGTGATGTGACTGAGCTATGCTTCAAGATCTTTGTGGTGCTTTTGCATGAGGAGAGTTCGAAAGGTTCTTCCTTTCAGTGCATGAGCCAAATAAAGAAACTACCATTCTTTATTTGGAAACTACTCCTTATTTCTGTAATTTACTTCATTTATAGTCTGCCTGTCTCACTGAGACTCAAGGTGGATTACAGAATTAGGAAACAATGCTAAAAAGCCAGTATAATATGCAGAAAGGAAGCAGGAAATTGAGAACAGTGAAATAATAAACAATATAATACATCCAATAAAGAATGCTTACTGTCTCTCTGTGTCTCTAATTATTATTATTATTATTTAAAAATCTGTCTAACATTTGCATTGCATTCTTGCTTTTCTAAGATGTTTCAGAAACAGTGACTCAGTTACAAGGCAGAGAGAGAGAGAGAATTCTGGTAGAAAGGGAGCCCAGTCATTCAACCAGCGTCCATAATCGGCCACAATCAGATCTCTTATTTGGATTGATCCCAATATCAGCTGTTACTGGGGCTCAACATCTTTAACTTTACCCCCTCCCCCCAAAAGCAGCATCCTATTTGAAAGGGTGGTAAATGTTAAAAGACTTCTAAAGCGGGTTGGTTTTAGCAAGATGAACTTGACCTATAGATAGGGTTGCCAGCCCTCTGGGCAGCCGGCAAGGGATGGGGGGTGAGTTTACCAGGAACTGGGAGTTTCTTCACATGTTTCAGTGACCTGGAGGTGACATAGGCACATCAGGGTGATTGCTCTGGTTTTAGGACAAAAAGTCTATGGTAGAATTAGCTTCTACCGTAGAGTTTTTGCCCCAAAACCAGAGCGTTGCCCCAGCATGCTTCTGGGTCACAATGAAGTAATGTAGGTATGTCACTGAAATGTCAGGTGTCCCACCCTCATTTTGGGGGCAGTTTCCCTCCCCTTGCCAGCCAGCTGATCTGGCTTCCATCTGCAGCCCTGCATTGGGGGATCCCCACCCCCAGCGGGAGTCTGGCATGCCTAGCTATAGATGAGGAGGTCTTCAGAGAGAGAGAGTTTCTTTGCTGCTGCTCCAAGATCTTGTATCCACATGAGCAGTGTTGTGTTTGCACCATTATTGTATTTACTTCCAGGGCCTTATAAGTCATTCAGAAATTATTTTGAAGAGGAGGGGGGGAAATTAGGCAACAGCCTTGAAGGGTGTGGAGAAGGAAACTTTTTTTGCTTTTCCCGACTTCTATTCTTGATGCCTCATAAGAAAGAAACCAGAATGTGACCAAAGATCAGGGGTCCTCAAACTATGGCCCGGGGGCCACATGTGGCCCGCCGAGGGCATTTTTCTGGCCCGCCGGGTGTGCCGCTGCCTGTCCTCCAATTCCCAGCAGCACACAAAGCAGCGGAAAAATTGCAGCCGACTCGTCCCGGGCCACATGACAAAGCCCCGCCCCCCCTGCTTCCAGTCAGCCAGGAGGAGGCAAAAGGAAGACTGGAAGAGGGTAAGTGTGGGGTGGCAGGCGCTCCGGCCGGCCCCAAGTCTCCTAGCCTCTCAGCCGGCTATGAGACCTGCGCCAGTCCCAAGAGCCGGGCGGGGGTCTTTTTCGAGGCTTTTTGTGCTGCTGGGAATCAGAGGGGGAGAGAGAGAGAGAGAGAGAGAGAGAGGTTTCTCTTTCCCATCATGATGCCTGCAGTAGTGGAGTTTCAGGGAGAAGCAGCTGGGGGCTTGCTGCCTTAAAAAGTTTGTGAGGATGCCGAGTTCTTTGTTTCTTCGAAGAGGGAAAGAAAACAGCCCCGTCAAGGGTGCCTTTTTAACTTTACTTGTTCTTCATTTTAAATATTGTATTTGTTCCCATTTTTGTTTTTTTACTTCAAAATAAGATACGTGCAGTGTGCATCGGAATTTGTTCATAGTTTTTTTTTTAAACTATAGTCCGGCCCTCCAACGGTCCGAGGGACAGTGAACTGGCCCCCTGTTTAAAAAGTTTGAGGACCCCTGCCAAAGATGCTAGTTGTTCACCATTTTCTAGGTAAGCGCTTATGTGCGTGAAGAACAAGAGTAGGAAAAAGTTATGTCTTTGCATGTATCTAAAATGCAGCTGTCAGCTTCACTGTACCAGTGCAATCATAAGCATTTTTCTGTGTTTTCCATACCTACTGATGTGGAGGATGCATGAACATAAGAGAACATAAGAGAAGCCAAAGTTGGATCAGGCCAGTGGCCCATCCAGTCCAACACTTGGTCACACAGTGGCCAAAAATACCAGGTGCCATCAGGAGGTCCCCCTGTGGGGCCAGGACACTAGAAGCCTTCCCAATGTTGCCCCCCCCCCCCAAGCACCAAGAATACAGGGCATCACTTGCCCCAGACTGAGAGTTCCTATCTATACCTTGTGGCTAATAGCCAGTGATGGACCTCTGCTCCATATGTTTATCTAATTCCCTCTTGAAGCTGGTAGCCGCCGCCACCTCCTGTGGCAGTGAATTCCATGTGTTAATCACTCTTTGGGTGAAAAAGTACTTCCTTTTATCTGTTCTAATCTGATTGCTCAGCAATTTCATGGAGTGCCCACAAGTTCTTGAATTGTGAGAAAGGGAGAAAAGTACCTCTTTCTCTACCTGCTCTGTCCCATGCATAATCTCATAAACCTCAGTCATGTCATCCCTCAGCCGTCGTTTCTCCAAGCTAAAGAGCCTCAAGTTCTTTAATCGTTCTTCATAGGGAAAGTGCTCTAACCCTTTTATCATTCTCGTTGCCCTTTTCTGCACTTTTTCCAGTGCTATAATATCTTTTTTGAGGTGTGGCGACCAGAACTGTGCACAGTACTCCAAATGAGGTCGCACCATCGATTTATACAGGGGCATTATGATACTGGCTGATTTGTTTTCAGTTCCCTTCCTAATAACCCCCAGCATAGCATTGGCCTTTTTCATCGCAGTCACACACTGTCTTGACCTTTTCCTTGAGTTATCTACTATGACTCCAAGATCTCTCTCTTGGTCAGTCTCTGCCAGTTCAGACCCCATCAATGTGTATTTATAGTTAGGATTTTTGGCTCCAATGTGCATCATTTTGCACTTGGCCACATTGAACCCCATTTGCCACATTGATGCCCACTCACCCATCCTCGACAGATCCCTTTGGAGTGCCTCACAGTCCTCTCTGGTTCTCATCACCCTGAACAACTTTGTGTCATCTGCAAATTTAGCCACTCCCAACTTCAAATAATTAATAAACAAGTTAAAAAGCATTGGACTGAGTACTGATCCCTGCGGTATCCCGCTGCTTACCACCCTCCACTGAGAAAATTGTCCAGTTATACTCCCTCTTGGTTTCCTTTTAATTAGCCAGTTTTTGATCCACAAAAGGACTTGTCCTTTTATCCTTTGACTATGGAGCTTACTTAGGAGCCTTTGATGAGGACCTTTATCAGAAGCTTTCTGGAAGTCAAGGTAAACAACATCTGTTGGGTCCCCCTTGTCCACATATTTGTTCACTTCCTCTAAGAACACTAACAGGTTAATGAGACAAGATCTTCCCTTACAGAACCTAGGCTGAGTGTTCGTCAGTAGATTTTGTTCATCATTGTGCCTACTGATTCTTTCCTTAATAACAGTTTTCACCAACTTATCCGGTATCAGTGTCAGACTGACTGGCCCGTAATTTCCCGAATCTCCTCTGGAACCGTTTTTAAAGATGAGAGTGCCATCGGCTACCTTCCAGTCCTCAGGAATGGAGGCAGATTTTAAGGAAAGATTACATAGTTTTGTCAGGAGATCCACAAGTTCACATTTGAGTTCTTTCAGAACTCTCGGTTGTATGCCATCCGGGCCTGGTGATTTATTAGTTTTTAACTTGTCTTGCACGGCTTAAAATCTTTTGCTAGCAATCCCCAAGATGCTTACAGATTGTTGGGTGGGTGACTTTGTTGCTCAGAGGAGCTGAAATGTTCAATGCAAAATGTGTATTTTATTTAAATATGACTTGCCCAGAACAACTCGTATAATTAAAATTTGCCACGTCACTATGTGTTTGCAAGTTTTTTTTGGTTTAAATGAGGTGTGTATTGATTTTAAGGTTGAGTGTGTGTGTGTGTTACAGGTTTAGTAGACTGTATAACTATTGAGAGTGTTTGCACTCTAAAAAAGATGAAATGAAAGAGTGGAATCCAGTGAAGGTTGAGTGCTGCTTGATTTCATAGGTTTCCATTGGACAGAGGTAAACACATGTGCAGTGGAATCTAAATGTGCTTTACTGTGGGCTGGTTATTTTATTCTTTTGATTGGAAAAAAAGGTTTTACAGAAGGATATGTGCCCTCTTCTTTTTAAAGAAAATCTTCAAATTACTGTTTGTTTAGGAATTAAGTTGTATATAATATTGTAATCTTTCATGTAGATTAGTATCTCATGAAAAAAACTTATTTTTCTTAATCTAATTCTTTTAAGAAGAAGCAACCTGTCTGTAGAAAAATGGTCACTGGCAATTTTCTAGTACAGGCAAGTTATAAGAAACAGTTTTGCTGTTTCCTTGCAATATTTACCGAGGGACTGGGGCGGGGGAGGGGGGGAGTCATGTATGGAAAGTCTGCCCTGTCACTATGCCATTGGTTATCTTTTAAATTGTGATTTGGCCAAAGCAGTAGGAATATAACTGAAAGTAGCATTTAACTTTTCATGTTTTAAAAACAGCGCTTCATGCCTACATTTTGATTTTTTAAAAACTGTATTGTTTTTAATGCTGGAGAATTGTATTGTATTGTTTAATGCCAATGCACAGCTTTCGAGATGTAAAATCCGGATGCTTATATAGACACAATAGCTGTCTACTCACCATGTGGTGCCTTCCATTACTTGACTGTAGAGATGAGTTTGGCCTAGTGTTGCACGAATATTGAACAAACACGGTCTTAAGTGACAAAGGCGTATGCTGATGCATTCATCTGACTCTAGTGACGAGGATTGACTCCAGCATAGAGGAAGGGAATAAATTCACACTGTGGGCCACCCTCCTGGCTGCTTGTAGCAGTTGAACTGCAGGGGCTGCTGCATCTAAACGCACAATTAACTATTACAAAAGAAATGCACGTTTAACAAGCCTGTTAAAAAAATTGAAAAGCTGTTCTCTACCAAAAGCCTCCAGGATAATAAGCTGATTTTCAAGAATATAATTTTTTTAGTGGTAGGAAAGAGTTTATGGTAGGAAAAGGGAAAGTTTTGTTGCCTCTAAAATATATGTATGAATTAGAACCCCAACATACAAACCAAACCCATTTGGGACTGCCTATATAGGACAGTTGAGCAGTGCAGTTTCTAAAATCCAAACCATGGCAACAATATAAATACAATTTGTGACTTAATGTCCCATCAAGTCTCCTATATTTTATGCACTATTTTCTCTCTCACCCATAGGATTATTTTTAAATCCATGTACTACCCCCCCACCCCCGTCATACTGTTGTGATCCTCCACTTGACTTCAGCCTTCCACCCCTCCCCGCCCCCTGACTGAGGTTTTTTTTTGCTGTATCCCTGTACTTGACATGTATGATTAAAAATGTGAAACATTATTTAAAAAAAACCCACAAATGAATATTTATTTAGATAATGTATATGCCACCTTTTCATACCTGCTCGAGGCGCCTTACAACAATGAAACAAAGCCAGAGTAAAAACAATAAAAACAGTCATTCAGATAAAAGCATAAAAAAACTGAGGAAATAAAAAACCATGCAAATAAAAGCAGTCCATCCAGGGCATAACTTCAAGGAACAGGTCATAAAACACCTAAAACAGTGTGTGACCTGGTAACATCTAGATTAGATTACTGCAATGTGCTTTATGTAGACCGAGTGAAAGCTGCAGTTTTTACAGAACGCTGTGGCCAGAACACTGGCTGGAGTGGGTCACATACTGTATCACTCCTCCAGTTTTATTCCATCTACACTGGCTTCCAGGCCCAGTTCACGGTGCTAGGGATTTCTCATTTTCCCCTCCCCTGCTATTTCTTCTTTTCCCTTCCTGAAAGCCTCCCTAAGCTTCTCCCTTTTCCTGGTTTCTTCCCCCATTTGCTGTTACCATAACCTGCCTCCCCCATCTTAAGCTTTCTTTTCTTCTGTCCCCTGGCAGCCTCTCTCCTGGAGAAGTCTGGCCCATTTGGCGGTGGCAGCCTGGTTGAGCTGGGTGGCCCAGCTGCACAGCGGGGAACCTGCAAGAATTTGCAGGGAGCACCTTCCTTTTCCCCAAACTATTTCTCTTCTGCTGGCAGCCTCCATATCTTCCACTTTCCCTGTTTCCTTCTCTCCTTCCTACCTAGCAGCCAACCCACCTTTTCTCTGACCCTATCTTCATAATTCTATAGTCACTATTTGCTTCATTTATATTCCACCTTTGTCCTCAGTGGGGACCCAAAGCAGCTTAATTCATTCTCCTCTCCTCCATTTTATCCCCCTGGTTATGCTGAGCTGAGCGTGTGTGACTGTTCCAGGGCCATCCACTGAGTGTCCACACAAGAGTGGGGTTCAAACCTGGGTCTCCCAGATCCTAACCTGAAACTCTTAACACTGGCTTTTGAGGAGGGGCTACTATTGAACAGTGGTAAGCAGCCAGTCCTAGGTGACTCCACATTCGAGTTTTGTGGTATCAAGTCACCCAGTAGACACTGCTGGGCCTGGCCCCAATGAGTCATCTTTTAAAATAGCCCTAGAAAAGACCCTGTCCCTTCCCTCTGCCTCTCATTGACAGAAACCAAGGTTTGAAGGTTTCCATTGAGAGCATTTGTTTCTTAAAGCTACAGGCACAGCTTTTATCATTTTAGGGGTTTTTAACCCCTCAGTTTGGGTTTTCCCCCCAGATTTTTCTTCAAACCAGGGCTTTTAGGAAAGGCATGTGCTTCTGTCCATGTCTTCAGTCTCTGGATTTAGGTATCCAAAGATGAAGCCATGTTGAGAATTAGGTATACTGATTAAACCTGGCCTTGCATATTGTAAGGAAACTCCTATTTGTAGGGACACATCTGTGTACTTAATATGTGTCAGGTTGTGTATGTGTGTGTTTTCATGTCATCCCACACTATTTGAATGGTTCAGGAGTAATCTATGCTTTATCTCTTTAATTCAGAGTGATTTGTTGGCATTCTATGGTGTAGTCCCTTACTGGATCTCAGAAGCAACTCATACACATGGCCGGGGGGAGGGGGGTGTCAGAACATCATCCAACACCATATGATAGTCTACATTTGAAAAGGAGAGTCAACCCAAAGTCTGTGCATCTGCACAAGGGTTGTAGATGCTCTTCCAGACATCTTTAGATTTTGGCCTCCCAGAACTCTTTGGATCTTGGGCCATAATTTCCAGCTCTGTAAACCAGTATGACAAGTAGTGCTGCTGTAGTCCTCTCCTGAAAAAGCAAGGAACTGTAACTTTTTCTTATCTAAGTGATTCGTCTTTCAAGTTCTGAAGTTTGGGTCTTCATTCATTGCACTATTTTTGAATATTAGTTTTAAATGGTGATGACCATGACATTATTTAAACCAATAAAAAACCAGGGACTGAAAAATATCTTGTTCCATGATGATGACTTGTGAAATAGTTTCTCCTTGAATTCCCTTCCCCCCCCCTTCAAGCAATTTGAAGGGCTTCAAAAGAATTGAGAGAATTAGGTACTCACTTTGCAGCCTTTAATTTTGTATATGTGATCAGCGGGTGAAGATCATTTTAGATGCTTTTAATAGAAAAATGGTGCTTCTCCTTCTGTTAACATTTCACTAACTTTAAAAATGCAAAATGCTGACAAAATTTCCGACAAATATGAAGGGCTTTCATTTCTGTATAGTCTCTCTAGTGAATGGATCCTTAGCTCTGCATGCCCAACTCAACAGAATTTCACTGGCTGGTTTCCCAACAGTGCTAATGCTGTCCTGCAAACTGCATTGCTGACTCTTGTGTGGGGTTTCTTTTTGTGTGCTGTCATCCCCCCCTTCTTTTCCTTCTGTTTTTATGTTGGCTGTTGCTGTGTTTAAGTATCTCTCTAGGCTTCATCTAGCTCTTGCACACACCAGAAAGGGCTCAGTGTCTGTGTCTGACCGTGTGGCACTTGGATATTGACTTTACACCTCACTATCTACCTTTGATAAATGCTGATCTTGTGGAATAAAATTTTCTCATGGCAGCCTTCTTTGCTCCCCATGGAAATCAGCTCCCTCCCCCTCGTTCAAGTGGAAGGTCTTGCGAGCTTGTTTCCTTTTCCTTTCTGCCTCCCCCCTCTGGAGAAAACCACTTCCTCCACTAAAGTGTGTGTGTGTGTGTGCGTGCGCACACACACACACTTTGCGTGTGTGGGTGTATTCCACCTCCCCATGTGCACACCATTGCATCCAATAATGAATGAAAGCTTGTACAAAAAAGCCACAGAGAGATGATTTTCAGCATTTTGATGAACAAAGACATACACGAAGATGAACACAAAAGATCAACACAAAACAGGATGATTGATCAAATCTTCCCCACTATCGGCTATTATTTACTGTCTCATAAGCGGCAAGCTGTACATTTATGCCAATTTATCTGCTTCAGGGAGCATTCTTGATAGCAGGACAAAGTGAATAAAAGTGGTTTGCTTTGCAAATGAATGCAAATGGCGGGGAGCCCTTTAAACAGGGCTAAGGCACTCTGATTATGAGTGAAGCTGCCATTTGGACATGGTGAAAAGAGCACGCTTGAGCCATTGATTGGGGGAGACAGTGAAAAGTCAGGAAGGGCCCCGTTAAGCTTGCAGTGCAGCGGGCGGACGGACGTCAGTGTGGTTAGAGCACAGTGGGAGAATGACAGGCAGGATTAGCGTCAGGGAGAAGCTTTGCCGTAGCTGTGGAGATGGTCTCTGGGGTCATTCACCTCTGACTGTTGTTCTGAGCTGATGGCTCTGTAATGCAAACGGCCTGATGCATGGCTGTTCATTATCGGAAATGGTGATTAGGGGAGGTTATTTGTCATAAAGCGCTCTTTTAAAGAAAGAAATAGAAAATGGGAAGCTGTTGCTTGCCGCTCGCTCGTGTGGAGGAAGCCTGGTGCAGATGGCTTTGAGAAGAAGGGGAGGTGAGACAGCTGTGCTTGTGTGAGTGTGCAAGGGTTCTCAGTGCAGGGCTGCTGCTCTCTTGCGTCGGGAGGCTTGGTTTGACTCGATCTGTCATAAAAGGAGATGCTGGGATCCTTTGCAGTGGCTGCCATGTATTGGCCTCCGCAAAGAGCAATGAGTTTCTTTCTGCATGTCCATCCATCCCCCCCCCCCCCCCCCCCCGGTGCAGCATGCTCAGAAGTTATTCAGCCTGGGTACTTTTCACATTGTCCGATTTCAGTGAGTCACCAACTCAATAAATCTATTACACAATCTTAAAAATTAACTTCCTGGAGAAATGAATTCTGGATATTATTTTGAAACATTGATATCATGTGATGTTGCTTTTTTCCTTTAGTGTGCCAAAAAAATCTCTGTCCATTTTACTGTGACCAGACATATATGTGTATGGGCAGTATAACATACCAGATAAAACTGATCAATTTACAACATCTTGCATTATTTTGCAGTGCAAAAAAAGGAGAGAGTAAATTATGCACCTGCCTGTTAAAAAACATTGTTGTGTTATTTGATTACTTACATGCTCCGCTCCCATGTTTTCAGCCTATAGAAATCCTCCTAGTTCCTCAGCGTAATGAATGTTCTACAAATGTTTTACAGACACCTCAATGGACGGAAGAGGACCTTAGCCAACTGACAAGAAGTATGGTTAAGTTCCCAGGGGGGACTCCTGGTCGATGGGAAAAGATTGCTCACGAATTGGGTCGATCAGTGGCAGATGTGAGTTCACCCGAATTTGCATTGTATGGACAAACCAGAACAAGACAGGCAGTGTAGAAGCCAGACATAGATGGGGTCCGATATTGTCTTTTGAGAGAGGCTACAATCCTTTTAGGACCTGGAAGTGAACCATTAACTAAGCAAGCAAGAAGCAGATGTCAGCTGGTGTCCCCCCCACCCCCCTTCCACAATTAACAGCTGTAACTGATCAGCTATATATGGGGATTCTGGTGCCTAGAGACATGATAAAAGAAGAACAATGCCAGTTTTAGGTTTTGTAGTAAACCCTTTTATCTCAAAGAGAACATTTGTGAGAGATGTAAGTAAAGATAATATTTCTGGTTATGTCTGGAAAGGTTTGGGTTTTTTTTAAAACAGCAGTGCTGATCTGCTAATGTTGTTTAGACAGGTGGCATCTATGAATTAAACTAGATTTCATTCCCTGAAATGACAGGACTTGCACCAAAGGCTGGAATATAGTGGTGTAGGAAATGACTAATTTGCTCTTCCTGTGGGAGGGGAAACATGCATGGCTGTTTTTTAAAAACAAAATCCTTGGACTTAAGGAGTTGCAGTTCTTGGAAGTGGAAGTAAAATTCCTTCAGGTGGCTTTGATTCCAGAGCACTGAGAGAGGGCTGGACTGTAGTCTTGAGTGGTTACCAGCGGCTGTTTGGTGCTTGGTCGTTGCCACAGCTGGGCACTAGGAAAGCTGCATTGTGTAAAACCTCTCCCTCCTGTGCGAGATGCTGATCACACACCCACTTTGTCTTGCTTTGATCACTGTCCCTCAGGCAAGACATTTTGGAAGGGGAGGGGCTATGCAGATGCTGAGGAGGGATTGAATGGGAAAGTGAGGAGGGAGAAGAGAACTCTTGATCTTTAAATAGGAACAGTGCGGTTGGGGGGTCACTCTGAGCTGACGCCCTTTCTTCATTCCCTCAGTACAGCTCAGACTTAATAAAATTAGCAAATATGCTTTTGCTGCACTATTATGGGCATATAAATTGAGCTTCATTTCTAGGACACATTTTTTTAAAAAAACCTTTGCAAGTTGCTTTCTTCTACAACTTTTGGGTTGTTTTTCCTTCTCAGCTGCTGTCCTTAGAACGAACTTATTTCAAAGTATCTTTGCTGGCTTTTGGCAGCTTGTGGTTGCAACCTCCCTCTCCAAGCAAGGGCATAGACTTTCCAATTTCCCAGGGGGGTGGGCTGGGGCTGGGCCAGAGACATTTCAGGCCATTGACTCCGGGGGAGGCTCAGCATGTCCTGGAAAAGTTGGGGGGGGGAGCTCCAGCTCCCTAGCCCCCCTGAAGTTGACGCCTATGTCTCCAAGTGCATTGGCTGTTTAAATTCATGTGGATTAGAACAGGGCTTGGGGTGGTAGAACATTTTTGTGGCAAGGTTTTGGTATTTGCATTCAACTTTTTAATGCTGCATTGGGTAATTTTCACACACTGTTCAACGATTAAAAAAAAATTGTCCTGAATGCACTATGTTGTGTGCTCTTTGGAGCGTTTAATATATGGGATATTACAAAATAAGGAAGTTGTGTTTGTCTCGTTGTTTTTAACATACAAAGGCATTGTGAACGTTCAAGCTGGGGACCCCTGAGACTCACAGGGGAGGGAAATCCTATCCCTCCACATTAGGTCCTACCTTCTATCTCTTCCCAGTCTTTTTTCTTCTTCCCATATTTTGCTGCAGTCTTGAGGATTTCCCCAGGTTCATACGAAACCTCCCGCCCACCCCAGTACACAACCCAGTATGCAGATTGATTGAGCCACCTTTTTAGCCATGTTCAGAACCTGATATCTTGAGGAATCTGCCTAACATGGAGAGAGACAACTGTCCATCTGGCTCAGTATTGCCTGCTCCGACTGGCAGCAGCTCTCCAGAGTGCCAGGCAAAGGAAGATCTTCCCCAGGATCTGCTGCTTGATAATGAATGAAAATGAATGCATGCAGTTTATTGTATATGGCCATTGGCCGTCACAGTTTTTTAAAATTACAATTTTAAATGAAAATGGATTTCTAAAAATGCACATTTAGTTATTAAATTCAGAATTAAATTCATTTGTACAAGGATCTGCTATTTGAGATCCTGTAGCTAGAAAGGATTAGACATGGAACTTCCTCTGGGTTTTTTTTCACCTGAAAGGGTATTTGTATAAAATACATAGACTTCCGCGTCTCTTTGGGATCTGCTAGAGAAATAATGCAAGTTCAAAAGTATCCTCTTTTTTCAAGTAATAGGAAAAGAGTGTTACTCCCATGAGGCACTGAGAAGCATCCCTAAAACCTAGGGTTGCATCTAGACTAGCAGTTCTACAGGTGCAAGGGTTTACCGTAGGAATAGGATTTGGAGACATTTTGGGCTTCCATGGGAGGGGAGAAAGTTGTGCTTCATGGGTGGAAATCCTTACACCCATGGAAACTTTGGATCCTAGACCTATATTTTGCTTTGACACCACCCCCTGGGTTACTTTCCTGCTTAGACCCAGGGGAGCCAGCAGGACATTAATGGGGATAGAATAGATTGCCAAATTCTTGCCTAAGCATAGGGTGAGCTGAATACACATGCACACACATGGTTTATTTGTAGAACAAGATAACATTTATAATTCAAGCATTTAAACTTGAGGTGTAAAGGGCTTCAGCAACACTTGCCATGGGATTTCATCAAGGCAGACTTGTCATAAAAGTTGCTTAACGTACAGGGGGAAAGTCAGATTTCCCTTAGCTTGAGCACAAAGGGACTGTTCTCTCTGTGTCTAAAACAGTTCCCTGTCAGTCTGAGAAGATGTAATGAACACCTAAGCAATGTTCCGAACCATCTCTCTCCTCCTGTCCCTCTCCCTTAGACCTCTAATCCTGATGGATCTTGCAGCTACAGATAACTTAAGATAATGTTTCTGTCACACTTCTTCTTTCCTTCCAGTGGTTTTGCAGATGGATCTTGCGTGGGCTCTGGATCCAAGGGCGTTTCCTGGTGACAGTGGATAGATGGGACGTTTGTCCCACCTGCCAGCCCTGAGGGAGGAGCCTCTGCTGATTCTGCCTTCATCCCTAGTGCTGGCTGAAGGAAGTAGCAAATGGTGATAGGGGGTCCATAAGAGGACTGGAGAAGGAGGGAGCCAAGAACTGTAGGGTAAGGATAGGGGAAAGCAGAGCTAGGATACTGTTGGGCAGTATGCTAGATGGGCAGTGTGGTGCCCGCGGGTGCCACAGTGTCCACCACCACCTTTCCCGAGTCCTACCACATGTTTTTAGAATGAGAGCAGGGGTGAGATGGGGATTTTTGAGTTTTTGCTGTTTGTAGTATAATACTGACGGTGACTTTACGTGAAGTTCTATACCTGTGCAGACAGTGGAGTGATGGTCTAAAAGCACAGTGTGACTTGATTCTAACTGCATGGCTGTGGTGCTTAATGCATCTAACTGGAACTTTGGTTGAAGTCATCAAATCTTCCCAATTTGAATGTATTCTTGTAGTTCAGGCAGAAGTTGATACCATCAGTACATCAAGTTTTGTTCTGTTTTCAAAAATATCCCTATCAAAATCTGGCCAGAAGCTCACTCTTGCTGTACACCTGTGTGAGGACCTCCACTTGCACCTGGCTGGATGACTTTGGGCAAGCCATAGCTCTGTACCAGCTGTTCTCTCAAGGACAGTTGTCTCAGAGCTCTCTCAGCCCCACCTACCTCACAGGGTGTCTTGTTGTGGGGAGGGGAAGGGAAAGGAGTTTGTAAGCCGCTCTGAGACTACAAGTGACTGAAGGACGGGATATAAATCCAGTCTCTTCTTCTTCTTCTCACCAGCCCTTCAGCACCAGCTGTCCTTGTTACAAGTAACAGTGCAGGTTAAAAGTCATTGGGCTTATAAGAGGAAGGCCTTCTATAAAGGGATAGCCGGGAGAAGCAGCTGTTTTTTGTTTTGCATAAGTGCATTAGATGCCTGCAAAACGAAGACAGATACTGCCAGATGAAGGGGTTTTGTTATTGTTTTTTTATCATCAAGTCGCAGCCAACTTGTGGTGACCCTGTAGGGTTTCCAAGGCAAGAGACATTCAGAGTTGGTTTGTCATTGCTTACCTCTGCGTGGCAACCCTGATATACCTTAGTGGTCTCCCACTAAGTACTGACCAGCAGCAACCCTGCTTGGCTTCCAAGATCTGATGAGTTTTCTTAGCTGGCTTAATACGTATACTTGTTTTCTACTTATGCAGGAAAATCCTTTAAGTAATCTGTTCATTTTAAAAGGCCTCTGCCTGAAATGTTGAAAACCTACTATCCCAGTTATGTATAAACTCAACCCCTGACATTTTGTGGTTGGCTCTGCCTCCTGGAGCAGCTGTTTTGTGGCTGCTCCCACCACCCAGTGTCAGAATTTCAAAGGTGTCCACAGGCCCCAAAAGGTTAGGAGCTCCTTCTGTAGGGCAACATATAGCTAGGGTCAATGCAGATGGCAAGACATGTTCCCATGCATATTTTGTAGTGGTACTGTGCTCTACGGAGATTCACCGTGGTGTCGTAGTTAGTGTCAGACTAGGAAGTGGGAGACCCAGATTCAAATCCCCACTTTGCCATGGAAAATCTCTTGGAAAACTTGAGCCAGTCATTCTCTCAGCCTAAGCTTTACCTCACAGAGTGTGGGGATAAGATGAAGGCATGGGGACAATGTTATATGCTGCTTTGGGTGCCCATTGGGGAATCAAAGCAGGGTATAAATATCTAGACCTGGCCCCGACCTGGTGGAACTCTGGGCCGAGTAACATCAGGGCCCTGTGGGATCTGATGCAGTTTCGCAGGACCTGCAAGGCAGAGATGTTCCGCAGGGCTTTCAGTTGAGGACAGCAATGGGAAGTTGAGATTGGCTGCCTCCTTCCCTCTCTCTCTCCCTCCCTCTCTCTCTCCTGCCCCCCTCCTGCCCTCAGGTACTCTCCCCTGCCCCACCGTGCAGAACAGCGGTGTGGCCAACAAAAGAGAAGCTGTGATTGCCATCTGGACTGGCTGAATTTATTGTCCTATTGATGTTTTCTGTTTTTGCTTTTAACTATATATTAATGGTAATTTTAAATGTTTTTATAATGACTGTAAGTCGCCCAGAGCCTGTTCACAGGGTGGGCAATTAATAAGACTAATAAATAATAATAATAAAAAATAGATACATAAAAATACTGAGATACACCTTACTTTTAGAGCTGATGAGAAAATCACCCTGTTTCTGAACTTGACCACTTCAAGAGTTTCCACGAGTGAATAATACACAGAAAACTTGCATGTCAGAAAACAGGGTTCTAGCCTAGCTTTCTCCCTGATGTTAGTTTTCTATATTCAGGGACTCTTTTCATGTAGAGGAACACTGTGAGCCCTTGCTTCCGCTCTGAAGTGTTACAGTCCACATACAGGTTTACAGTAAGAATTAGAGGTTTCAGCGCATTGGGGAAGGAGAACTGATTGTAAGAATTAGAGGTTTCAGCACATTGGGGAAGGAGAACTGCAGCAGCCGTGCTGTAGAAGAAATCCATATGTCCCTGATCTCAGAAACGTTTATAATATGCCTGAGTTCAGTTCTGCAAGGCAAAGGAGGTTAAAACCTCTATGTTGTCAAGAGAGAAAAGTACTAAAGATAGCATTATGATAGTTGGTATGTGAGTGTGCTTGGGTTCCTTGCCTCCCATCTTGGCTGTTGCACACACTGAAGCAAACAGTTTGTATGCCAGCCTGTGAGTGGAACAATACTCATGGCCTGAGGTGTTTTAAAGGTCAGGTGGAGTATCTCAAAGCTCTGCCATTAGACAACTGAAAGTGGCTACGGGAAGTAGCTTAGATTGCTGAGTCCTTTTCCTTGAAGATCCTTTAGCCTTATATAACAAAGTGGGCTGAGCTACCCAGAGCTTTATGTTGAAAGCCAGTGTGGCACAGTGACCCAGTTGGATCAGGGACACCCAAGCTCAGATACCCACCTCGGCATGAAATTCACTGGGTTATCTTGTGCAGTGACCACATTCTAGTCTCAAAATACAGGGTTGTTGGGAGAGGGGTGGGCAAGGACTGCATATGCTTCCCTTATTTTCTTGGAAGCGAGTGTGGTAAAAAAGATAATGCATGATGGCCATTGCGTCAGATCAAGGAAGTTCTGAGATGCTTCCAGATCTTGAATAGGAACTGTCAAATTATCCACACTCAAAAACACTGTTAGCAGTGAGGCAGGCATATAAGCAATACGGTAGGAACACACCTTCCATGGTGAATTTTAGAACAAATTCTCAGTAGCCCTCACTTGGATGTATTTTTTTCCTTAACTAAAAACCTTCCATTTTCTTTAGCCTTTCCCTCATACAGATGATGCAGTTTTCTGTACCTCATCAATCTCTGACATACCTCTTTTGTAGTATGAGGCACAGTATTCTAAATATGGGTATACTGGCGAGTTATGGTTTTTCGCCTTGAATGGCTTGTGTGAAATATTTTCCCCCACTTGGGGAAAGGAAGACAGCCCATTTGAACAGCTGTGGGATACCAGGGCAGCACTTTGCTAAACAGAAGTGGGCCCAGACTGAAGACCAGCCACCAAACTCACACAGCGTGGTGGGGAGGGAAGGGGATGCATTGATCAGTCCACGACTTGCTTTGTCTGTTGTTTCCCAAGAGAATTGGTCCTAAGACTCTAAACAGCCGATGCAACTATTTAACATATAAACCATTTCAGATCTCTGTGGAAAAGAAAAGAAAATGCCCTCTCAGGTTGATAGTGTATCACATTTTTAATTCATAAGTAAAAAGATACTGCAACATTTATTAAATTACTGGTTCTGGCTTGTGGTATTAATTAGATATGTTTTGGCCAAATGTTTTGATTATGAAAGGAAAGCTGACTTCAGTTCTCTCTAATCCGAGGTCCTGCCAGTTGACCTGGTTACCTGTACCAGTGCTGCAGGTCTGCCTCCAAACATCTGTTGTTTGACCCATTTTTCCTTGCTGAATGTGTAGCTTCAGACTTAATGTCTCATTCCTGCCCTCTTGCCACTTGGAGAAATAACTAAGCATTTTCCTCCCCCCCCCCCCCCCGGACCATGTGCATATCCGAGTGCTGGGTGAATTCCTCTCCCCAGTTTGATTAATTGTGAGCTTCTTTTGGAGAGCATGGAGAGTGCCTGGCTTTCGCCAAGAATATTTTTGCCTTGTTTGTAATTGATGGTGCATGCACATTGATTAGTTGTGCATGTGTATTATCTTACTGTCCCCTGGAATTTGTTCTGCATTTTCTGTGGCCAGTACATGGAACGTGTGGCTCATGTGGATGCTGCCATTCATGAGTTGTACAAAACAAGGATGTAGATGTGAAGCACAGCAGAAAACAGTTGGGCATACCACATTTTTGTATCTTAAACTGAGCAGTTGGGGAGGATTTTCTGTGGGTTGTCTGCTCATTATGTGCTCTTGTTTGGGGGTGGTCTCTGTGCCTCCTATTTATGGCCATTTGGGGAGAAACTGAAATATATGCAATACTTCCCTGTACTTATTTTGCTGCCTTAACATAGGCTGAGGACAGACTGGCAATCCGTCCCGGGATAGGTCTGCATGGGAAGCGGGGGAAGGGAGCCTGTTCAGACATGCGCAGCTGTCCCTCGGCTCCCTTCCGCACTTACCCGCTTTGAAGCTGGTTTTCTTGCGCTTTGGAAGGACACCGGGAGAAACCGGTGTCCGGAGGCCGTCTTGCACTTGCCTCCCGCTTCCAGGCAGTGTGAACCGGAAGAAGGCGGGAGGCAAGCGGAGGCGGCAGTGTGAACGCGGCGTTTTGCCAGTTTGCGCATGAGCGCTCATGCGCACATGAGTGCATGCGCACATGCACAAATTGCCAAAACAGCCCTATCATGAGCTGCGGAGGCCGGCCCACCTGGGGCCACTCCGCAGCAGTCTGAATGCTCCGTAACGGCATTCTTGCGCAATACCCTGGCCAATGTGGACAGCCAGCCCTGGGGGATTTCCCCCCTGCAGCTTTTGCCTCCGGATTAATCCCACTCCAGATTGCCAGTCTGTCCTCAGCCATAAAATACAGCATTTATAAAATCGTACTAATATGCATATTTATGGAGTTTAAAAGTATAAATGCCTTAGTCTCTTGCAAGCAAAATGGCAAATATACCCAATATTTGAAAGAAAGCTGAAAACTAAAGCTGAAAACTACTGTGCTGCCTTAGCACATGTAGCTTAATTTTTGCCACCTGAGAGGTAGAAAAAAACTTGAAATTAGAGGACAAATTTTGTAGTAAACAAAAGAGTGATCATTTTCTGGACAGGAATGTCTCAGAGAGTCGCAATAGATAGGGCAGCCAACCAATTTGGATATTGAACTCTTCAGTAATTATCATGAAACATGGTATAGCTTATTAATTGTTGCTAGAATTATTCACTTTTAACCATTATACAGAGTCTTGAAAAATATGAATATGTTTACAGTATACACAGGCAATGCTTCCTCTAAGCTGTGGAGTCTTGTGAGCAAAAATTCTACTTTCTGAGCTACTGGCCTTAAAGTGGTGAGCGAGCGATTTGGCTCCTGCATAAATCAGTCTGCTCTGGAGCCATCCTTCCTGTGCTGAGAGAAAAATGTGTGAGCCGGAGGCCAAAGAACTGTGAGCTAGATCACTCTAACTCAGCTTAGAGGGAACATTGTACACAGGTACTAACTGGCAGTCTTCAAGTTCTGACTTTGCCATAACTGCAGCTTCGTCTTTGATGCTTTATTTCCCATTTCATCTGGATGAGAGAGCCATAAATAGAATTCATCACTGGCTGGAGAGGTTAAGGAAAACAGAGAGGCTCAGATTCTGGTAGCTCTAGGGAATCCATGTGAGGGTCCTCTTTTCTTGAAAGTAGATATCAAAAGCTCATTCCTGACAAAGAGATGATCCTGCACTGCTGAGTTTTTACACTGTCCACATAGACCCTGGAGGTGTCTCTGAACTCATCCAGCAAGTTCACAGCTATTTCAGGTGCCTGTTGGTGAAAAAGCTGGCCATCAAGTCAATAAATCAATCCAGTTATCTTTATTGGCATGTAACCCAGACTCATATAGAGCAAGAACAACAGCAACTAGTACTTGCAAAAGGAACAAATGTGAAAGGATGTATCAACGAAGACGACCAATCAGTTAAATAGAGGGTGAACAGAAATGGCAGCAGACAGAAATTTGGCAACAATTTCCGTTATCTCAGGATTTGGATTACCATCTTAGACCTTCAGAATATTCCTCTAATTGAGTCAGATTAGAGTTTAAACATTTCTGATGTAGCTCATGGTAGAAGGGGCACTGATTCATGTAAGGTCTGAACGGATTGGAACTGGTGCACAGGTTCCTACCATAGCAGGAGATACGGAGTCATGTAACATATCATGAAACATATCAAGACAAGGAATAATTTCAGCGCACGGGTGAGTGGTGTTAGTTTTGCACATGTTCTGAGCTGACCAGATTCATAATATGAACCCCATAATTACATACTTGGTATTGGTGCATAGCGCCTGTTGCATGCAACATACACAACCTCTTAATGACAAGGTCAAATAAGTCATTTAACTATTGCTGTAACTATGATGTGTGACCCAGAAGTTTGAGACGATTCTGAATGCTGCTTTGTCTCTCTAAATTGTAATGCAAGTGAATATGAGATGAAGTTCCATGACGGACCTTCCTGATGCTTTAAAAGTGCACTGTCTTCTGAATGACACTGCTCCTGAAATATCAGTGAAGGTAGCCATGTTTTTACCATCAGCTATAAAGCTACAACAGGGAAAAATACCAAAATTTGTAATGCTTTGTAACAAATCTACCAAAAATTTGTAACAAAATTGTTTTATGCAACATTATGCAATCTTATATAGTCTATAAAATGGTTGGTTCTATATGTATATTTCTCTTTTATAGTAATCCTCTTTTAAGCTATTGTTTTATGCCAATAAAGGCGAACTGAACAGAACTGAACTGAAAGGTAGATCAGGAGCCTTGGAATGAGGCCTGGTGACCGTGCAAAATCTGTACATCCAGGTGGAGATCCCAAAAGAAAAAAAAATCCTATTAGCATTATATTATGCTTGCCAGGGGGCTTTTTTAGTTTCCTCTTTCTGGTAGCATCTCTCCGTGAAGGTGTGTATGGGAGGTCATGAAGCATTCTACCAGACATGAAAACTGGCCAACACCCCCCTCCCTGGGCATGTGGAAGCATTTTTCACACAGGCAGGGGCCTTTCAGGATCTTGGCCATTATTTTAAAAGGTCTAAAAATCCACGGAGGGAGTGAAAACTGTGGCAGTAACAGACTGGCATTTATTTTATTTTATTTTTAAACCCAGCCTTTAGCCGTAGTTATTAACTGCAGCTTTTCTGAACTGTGACGGCAAAGAGTTCTCCAATTTCATCCTCATGAAATAATATCATTTGCTTGCCTGAGAGGATGTAAACTGATTCTGCTTGCCCCTGCGGTCACTAATCTCTTGCATTCAGGTTGCAATAGCAGACTGATGGGGGATTTGTTGCCATCATGAAAAAGGGCCAGGTAGGCAGCAAAACAATCGACAGGTGGGTAGAAATAAGCACACTTTTCTAATTAGCATGGTGCCTGGTAGTGTGAGGTTAAAGGGGTGCAGTTATGAAAGCATCCCATATGTCAGTGAGAAGATGGCAAAATGATTAACCATCACTGTGCCAGTCATGTCTAGATGAAGCACCTGGAGACACATAGGCTTTTAAATTACGTTGCTGGTACAAGGTGTTAACTTTCAAAACAACACAGGATCTAAGTAAAATGTGTGTTATGACTGAAGGGTCTCTAGACCATAGACTCGCAAAGAAAAATGTACAAGTTGCTGTTATCAGAGAATATTTTTAAGGGTTTAGCAGAGTGTGCATTTTAAAGAGTATCCAGGATGCAAGTATTTATTTATTGAAATACTTTTATCTCACCGTCAGCAGCAGCTTTACAAAAGCCAGTATGCACTGGCTCCGTAACAATTAAAACACCACATAATAACCATTAAATAAAACCACTTACAGGTCATGACCAATGCTCCCTCTAAGCTGTATAGTCTTGTGAGCAAAAATTCTACTTGGTGAGCTACTGGCATTAAAGTTGTGAGTGAGCGATTTGGCTACTGCATAAATTAGTTTGCTCTGGAGCCAGCCTTCCTGAGCGAAGACAGAAATGTGTGAGCCGGAGGCTAAAAAACTGAGCTGGCTCACACTAGCTCAGCTTAGAGGGAACATTGGTCATGACAAGTACCCACTTTCAAAAATGCTTTTAAAATAAGGCAGCCTGGTGCAAAATTGGGCCAATGCTGATCTTCTCAGGAAAGCCTTTCAAGAGGGTTGGAGCCACAGGTGAAAATAGGTGAAAATGGGTGAGTTTGGGCTGTGTCAGATCGTATAGATTGAGAGCAGGCAGTGGTCAGGAGGGGAGGTCCGAACGGATTGGAGCTGGTGCACTGGTTCCTACCATACCAGGAGATACGGTTCTACAGATGTGTGGGTCCCGAGTAAGGCAGGGACCCACAAAACACACCTTGGAAATTGGTATGCCCTGTTCTTGAAATGCAGATGTAGGGCTCATCTGGACTCTTAGAAGAGAAATGGGGAGATGTAAAAAGGAAAACTCCCTTCCTTCCTTCTCTTGGAAAATGGTGCCTTCAGCTACATGGGCCCAGGAAGAGCAAAGGAAGAATGTGAAGGAATGGAACAGAAAAAGGATCTGGCTCTATCTTTGTGCACAAGGTTTTAGAGGCATAAGAAATGAACGCATCATCATATGGCAGTTCTGCATAGCTGTTCTTTCTTCTGTCATTGGAATTGTATCCCCACCATTGCTCAGTTTGAAGAGCCTCCTCATGTGACTGACCAATAGGCTGATTTGGGACAAAAGAAGGTAACTGGTGAGGACCTCAATCCTGAGCTGCATTTAATGACAGACTAGAAGTTCTCCTGGAATATTAGATGCAACCTCAACAGTCTTAGAAAGTATGTCTTAAGAGTTGGGAGACATGTAAAAAACAACAAAATTAGGGTGGATTAGAGAATGAGCTATAAACCAGTAAATTCCCAGTTTGAGTCTGTGAACTTAGTAAGTGACCTGACAGTTCAATCCAAACCAGAGTTATATGCTTTTAAGTCTGATGACGTCAGTGGCCCAGAAGAATACTAGGCTACTTTTCAGGATTGCTGAGAGAATGTATGTGAAAAATTCCAAAAGATCTTAATACCAAATGATTATAGGGGTGGCATCTCATTTATGAAGAAATGCTGGAGCTCTTTTGAGTATAGAGGGAAAAAATAACCTCTGAGCAGGAGATATGATAAAAGTTTATAAAACCGTAAGTGAATTTGAAAGGGTGAATTAGGAGATTGTTCTGTGCTTTTAAAATCCAGGGCTATTGACAGCAGTGTTCCCTCTAAGCTGAGTTTGTGTGAGCTACCTCATAGTTTTTTAGTCTCCAGCTCACACATTTTAGTCTTAGCTCAGGAAAGATGGCCCCAGAGCAAACTAATTTATGCAGTAGCCAAATTGCTGGCTCACAACTTTAAAGCCAGTAGCTCACAGAGTAGAATTTTTGCTCACAAGACTCCACAGCTTAGAGGGAGCATTGATTGACAGATGTAAGAAACAAAGTGGAAATTTCTGCAGATGCTGTGATGGCCAGTAACATAAGCAGCTATTTTTTTTAAATGGGGTGTAATTAAGGGAATTGTGCACCCTTAAGTTCACTGAATAAGTTTATCTGGCTCTGTTGGACTGTGACTATGAGCACTGGAAGGGTAGCTTCCACTTGGAGGTGTGATAACCTCTGTAAGAGCCTGGAGATTAACTGTGGATCGTTTATCATGATATTTATGGATTTGCCAGAAGCAGTGGATATATAGTTCATAGCTGAAATGTTGAGGTTGATCCAGCATGACCATTTCAACCTGAAAAAAACACGTATTTTGAAGAGCTGTGGTTCACTGGCACATTTAGCATGCTTACAGGGTTAGGTTGGCATTTCCAGTGAAGTCTTAGCTGTTCTCAAAACTAGGAAGTCCAGTACTCTGGAGAGCTGAGTTACGCACTGCCAGTTGATGTCAACCACACTTGGGTGAGGGGGACTATTGATACTCAATGGGATTCACTATGTTGTGATCAGTTTTACTTAGAGGTCTTTGAGCAGCTTTGATAGACATAAATATGTTTTCTGTGCTTTTTTCCTTCTCCTAAACAGGTCACTGTGAAAGCCAAGCAGATTAAGGATTCTGTTACATGTGCTCCAGGTATGTTTCCAAGGCCTGTTCTTTTTAAGAATATTTTTATCCTGCTTTTCTCCAATGCAGGGGACTCACACAGCATACAAAACAAAATAATGAAACTGAAGAGACAACCCCCCCACCCCACCCCGATACAGAAGTAGTTTTTACTCCCATATGAATCAATCACTGCAGTCATCTTCAGAGGCCCTTCTTTGTTTGTGTGTGTATTAATTATTTTATAATACTGCTTTTAGAAACTAGTGTTAATAGTTTTGACAGTTTGCCGTTTTGGAGATCCTAAGTTGGGTGGAAAGGCAGCATTAAAAAGTTTTACATAAAACGAATAAGCAGATAATGAACCACAAGGACATCCCAAACTGGTGATGGTTCTGGTGGCCGTGTACACACAGTGGCACAAGCTAAGGGCCAATAAGGGCTAAACACCTCTGGCCACACTTAGAATATATGCAGAAGTGGAAGAACACACACTCAGCCAAGGTCTTTTTAAACTGGCATTGTTATCAGTTCCTTCCCCTACTTACAAAAATGTAGTGGTTAACTGAGCAAATTTAACAGGACGGGGTGAACTAACTTTTAAGATTTAGTCCATCTGTTTTATTTGTTCCAGAATGCTGGAGGGCCACTGATTTGCCTTGTCTGTTTAAAACGTAACTGCATAATCAGGACCTCTTAACAGTTGAGGCATAACTAATCTTGTTAAGTGATTTGTGTGTAAGAATTCCTGGATCATAATGTCCCTGCACTTCTCAGCTTTATGGTGGTCTGCACAGGTCAGAGAATCCCAACAGGTGCTCATCTGCTGCATAGCAATAAAGATAAATCCAGAAGAGAAGCAAAGTTGTAGAAATTAGTGCTTCCTCTGCAGTATTAGGAAGCTTGTAAAAAGCAGACAGCTCCAGAATGAATGAAGGCTGTAGTTGGAGGAGCCATCCACCCCCAAGCAGCTTTGTGGCAGACAAGGAGAGACTTGGAGTAGGGGTGCATACTCAGCATATACCTAGCCGAATACAAATTGGACAGTCCGATTCAGCTACCAAAATAGCCACACCCAAATAAAAGCTGGCTTTTATTCAGGCGTGGCTAGAAGGCATTTAAAGAGACTTCCGTTCATTCGCTGAGTTGCGCCACCACCGTGGCACAACTCAGCAAGGGATCTGAAGATGTTTAAAGTTTAAAGGTCTTCAGTCCGCTCGCTGAGTTGCGCCACCTCCACAGCACAATTCGGCAAGGGAACTGAAGACAGTTAAAGTTTAAATGACTTCAGTTCACTCGCTGAGTCATGCTGCTGTAGCAGCATGACTTCACAAGTGAAATTCCCCATTATACCATTATAGGGTATAGTGAAGCCAAATAAATTCAGGTTTCCAAAATATTTATCCAAATACCAATACATTACCGATACTGGTATTGGGAGTATGTGGGAATACAGATATTTTTCCGGTCCAATAGACTGGAATTTTTTTTTTAAATGATTTTTTTTTTTGCCCACCCTTAACTTGGAGCAGAAGGCACTTCTTGAGCATTTCTGCTTCAAGCCTCTTGCCACTGTCACCAGCCTGCTGCGGTGGAGGTGGAGGTGGAGGAGAGAGCCTGTCCCACCCCCCTCCAGCAGGCTGGCAGCCGCAGGAAACTTGGAGCAGGAAGCATGTGGGATGCACTTTCTGCTCCAAACCTCCCCCACCCCAGATAATTGGGGTTTGGCTGGCAGGATGGTTGGGGAGGAAGGATGAGGCTGAGGTGACAATGGAAGAGAGGAGTAACTTGGGGGCCAGCATGGGTATAGGATTTCCCTTGTCCTATTGGTTTCTCATGGTTCCTCTCTTGTTTATATTTATATCCAGACTTTATTACTTACAATTCCCATGACGATTAGTTTCCCATTCAGGCATTGTCCAGACCCAACTCTGTTTACTCACCAAGGTTACTGCATCATGCATTTACAGATAGTGTTCTAAAACTAAACATGTGATGGATGTATCACTGGTTCTTCATGATCTCTCCTTCCTGGGAGTGCAGAGCAAGGGAAAAATAGACTAGTGGATGCTGGAAGTAGGTGCTAGAGCCACTTCTGAATGTGCTGGCCACCTTCTCTGCCTGTAACTGCATCCATAAAGCTTATATGCCTTCATTAAGTGGGTAATGTGAGAATTAGCCCTGAGTTGTGAGCAGTGCCTAAGCAAACCATTACAGAAAACAAAAAGGTGAATAAAAGTAACTGAGGCTTTCTTTGGCCAAGCTCTGTTGCTGCATGGAGCCATTGCAGTTCATTTCAAATAAACTGTGACTGTGCAGCAACCGTACTCTCTCTCTCTCTCTGTATGTATGTTAACAAAAGAACCAGAACACAATTGAAGATCATACTGAATTGATTCTATTTCTGGACTGCTTAAGCCAGGTGTAGCTGCATTTAACAAAGTAATTTTTAAAAACACAGCCCATCTTGTTATTTATATTCTTCTGATTTCTAAAACCATATATCTTGTTTGTTTATTTAACATCCGATGAGCCAGCGGTCTTGGACAGAACCATTCTCAGAAATGCCACCCTCTATGTCCATCCTTGTATAAAATCCACTGCTGCCAAAAATTTGGCCACAACCAAAGTAATACCAAAAATAGTATCAGCTAGCAGGAAAGACTGCAGTGGCTCAAGTGGTTAAGACGCTAGCAGTCCAAGACCCAAGTGCTGTGTGACGGAGTGAGCTCCCGTCTCTGGCCCCAGCTCCTGCCAACCTAGCAATTCGAAAGCAAGAAATTGCAAGTAGATAAATAGGTACCACTTCGGTGGGAAGGTAACAGCGTTCTGTGTGCCTCAGCATCTAGTCATGCCGGCCACATGACCACGGGAACGTCTTTGTACAGCGCTGGCTCTTCAGCTTGGAAACGGAGATGAGCACCGCATCCCTAGAGTCGTATTCGACTGGCTTTTGAGCAAGGGAAACCTTTACCTTTACCTAGCAGGGAAGACATAGAAACAAGAGGGAAGCACTGGGACATATCACTGGCTATATCCAGAGGTCTCTCAAAGGGGTGTCCAAGTCACAAGCAAAGAAAATATGAGCTAAAGTTCACCCCAGACCATATATACATAGCCTATTTGAGTAGGATACTCCTTGGAATCTGACCAAAACACGGAGGAAAAAGCATTTAGCTTAGCCAAAAGAAAAGTGCTCTGATGTTTGGGGACAGTCAAGTGGAAGAAAATAAAAAGGATAGGTCCAGGTTTTTCAAGGGTAAATTTGAGCCTTTGTGTTTCAGGGTAACTATCGTGGAATCATATCAGAGGATAAAAGTAGTAGACCGACTTGACAACTAGGGTTCCCCTCGCCAGTGTTCATTTGACTTATCACAAAACAAACTAAAAGTTCCTTTTCCAACAGGTATTATTAGGCTCTCAGAGCTGAAAATGCTGGCCCAAAACCCCAAATCCAACAAGGCCGCTGTTAACTTGTCAGATCACATAATCACACAGAGAGAAAAAGAAGAGGAAGAGGAAGAAGCAGCAAAATACAGCTGTGATCCGGAGCCACTGGAAGTGGCAGCAGCAGATCAGCAGACAGCACTGAGCGAAACCAGACATCGCAAGCGAAAAGCTACTGCCAAAGCTGACACGGCATTCCCAGTGGTGAAAGAAACAGCAGAGGACAAATGTCGAGGGAGGCGCCAGAAGGACTTTGACACTGCAGAACAAGAGGAGGGTAGTGATGATGAGTCCAGGAGAAGGGAGAGATGTCACAGTTCAGAAGACTTGTGGACTCAAAATCAACAGAAACTCCTGGAGCTTGCATTACAGCAGTATCCAAAGGGCATGGCAGAGCGCTGGGATAAAATTGCAAAATACGTTCCAGGGAAAAGTAAGGTAGAGTCAAAGTTTTTGTGCAGGTTAGACCATGTTGTTCTTAGATGCCGTCCCCCAGACTAACACTGAAGCAAGAGCCAATCTTCTGAAGGCTACCCAGTTTCAGCAAGCGATTTTACACTCTACAACTACCTGTTAAAGTATATTTGGAGTCCAGAGTGAAGCCTAGAGGAAAGTAGGTGTGCATATTAAACTGGGACCAGTTGTCTGCAGCTGTGATGATTATCACCTGTCCTGCTCCTATTTTCCACTTCCATGGGTTATTTCTGTAAATGGAACAAGGAGAGCTTAAACTTTGGAATGTGTCTTAGTGTTTAAGAAAGAAATGTAGTAACCCATTTACATTCCCATAGTTCTTAAAGTGGCGCATTAAACTGCCTACCAGCTGAATGTTGCATAGTTTGAGATACAGGAAATAAGCAGCCAGGCGCTGGCCGTGTTCCTGATCCATCCTGTAATTTGCCAATGGCTGGGTTCTGAAAGGGGTCAATGTTGTTAAAGGAGCTTCAGAGTGCTTGAACAGCAGGGTGCTTCTGTCTTGCATATGCCAAAAGTTCAACAGGAAGGAAGAGGGAATGCACTTGGGCTTTCACAGAATGTCACTTGAGAACCAGGGATGGAGTTTGACTAATCTGTCTCAGACATCATTCCTTCCTCCTTTCATTTTCAGGGCAGGACTTTCCAGAGGTTTGGGTTGGTTTTGTGTGGCACTGATTCTAAAACTGTGTGACAGACAAGTCAGTATATCGGACCTAAAACGTACTGTTCGGTTTGAGATGATTCCTGGCATAGTGTGTTTGAGCAGGAATTCAGTGTATTTGGGGGGGGGTTGTTTTTAGAGAGCTATAAAACTTCCCTTGTTCTTCTAGATAGCACAGAGAAATATTAATCCTCCCTTTTCTCTGAACGCGAGTCCATTAAGAACAGATTCATGATATTGAATTTCTGTGCACTGCGGTGCATGTGGGTACATGACTGCTTGTAGAATTCGTGTGGACCAGTTGGTGCGTGCAGTGAGTTAGCACCTAGCTCCAAATCTCCAGCAAATAGTGGAGTTACAAGCTCAGGAGAATTAGCACCACTTTGTTCACACTTTTTTTACAGGAGTTTACAGTTGTGGTCATGAACACACATGGAGAAATTCAGCAATTCAGCAATGTGAACTGACCGTGGCAAAACAACTGTGTTGTTTTATAACAAAAAGTACTTTTAAGATTTTAATGGTCAAGTTTTTTCTCTTTCTTTACAGGAAGAATGCGTGGCGAGATACAAGTTGCTGGTTGAACTCATACAAAAGAAAAAAATGGCAAAGAGCTGAATACGTGGAAGAATTGTGCTTACCGGACTGGGATATCTTAAACATCATATGCAGTCATGTGTATTTTTGTATGTCAGTATTTCAGTACGTCATGTGCCTTAGTAATACAAATCAATAAATTTTATGCCTTTAAAATTGTGTTAGTAAGATCAAAATGTATTTTTGTACTGGAAAGTAGGGACATGCTCTAGTGCTTATCTTCATAGTTGATATTTTTTGGAAACTCTGCTATTTGATGCACACTGGTACTGTATAACAATATTTCTGAAAGCTTAAGCAGCAGGAGTCTACTTGCTGGGGATGACAAATGTGCCTTTTTACGCTAATTATTTTGTATTTCTACATTTGTTTTCCTTTTAGTCAGGTGAATTGTGCTTTCTGTAAGCTCAACACCACCTTTGTCTACTGTAGTAAGGCTTTTGCAGAAGCCACCACTGAATAGGCTTCTGGAGATGCAGAGAGGGTGCTGGAAATTTCATTTTTTGTTTCTGGAATCGGCATCTGTGTGTTTCAAATAAGCAGACGGTGCCAGTAGGGTATACTTTCAAGTGCCTGTTCAAACTGACATATCTATCACTACAGCCACCTAGGGAGGCACATAGTTTGCCACTAAATAGCAACTGGGAAGTCTTAGGTGGGAGAATCCTTATTTAGAATGTGGAACTAAACAACAGTACTTTAAATACACCCTGGACTTCAGCTTTCTTTCAGGGAAAGAGCATTGTACAGTATTTTGTAAACTCGCATGCAGGGATATTTTTCTGAATTAAAAGTGCAAGGTGCATTTATACCCCAAAGATCAAATTCTGGAGTAAGAATTACCAGTCCCTAATGGACCCCATACTCACTGGGATTTGGTAAACCCAAAAGAACTTAGTGCTACATAAGCTGTCTTGAGTCCTAGGGAAAAGGCAGAGTTCAGATGTTTTATTTAAATAAACGAGCAGGGCTCATGGACTCTACAAAAAATTATTCCTAGGGTGCCTGCTGCATAAGTGATCAAATGATAACCTCCCTTGCAGTGTTAAGTTTAATCGAGGTAAGGCTGACTGCAGCAACCAGAGGCCGGAATGAGATATTATGCACAGATGGAGAACTTTAGCTGTTTCAAGTCTCACTAGTATGCCCTGCATTAACACCACCTTGGTTCAATCATAACCTTGGTTCAGTATAGCTGGGGCGTTCTAATTCTGATCAGGGTGCTTCAAAAATGTAAACGGCTAGTATTTGTAAAAGAATGGGATGGAAGAATTAAGGCGGCAGCTTGAATGGCATCAGCATGTAGCAAATATTGTATGTTCAATGCAAGGCACTAGGGTATCTGGCGAGAGGCATCTCTGCTCCACAGCCTGAACCTGTATAAATCCTTCGGTAACTTATTGTTCTCATTCTGTAGATAAAGTGAAGCTGTAAGATATAAAGGTTACTGTTAAATAAAATAATGCATTCAAGCACAAACAGGGACTACCATATACATATGAGCTCATAACAAATGACCCTGCAAGTGATCAGAAGTGGCTCGGTATAGTTCCCAATGCCTGTTCTATAGAGAATCAAAAGCAAAACTGCACATGCTGGCAGCTGTCTCTAGTACATGTTGACTCATCCAATAACGAACCTCCTATTGGAAACATCTGTCAGAGCCTGAAGCCTGATAAATATTTTATGGCACACTCTAATCTGGGAGAACTAGGTTTGATTCCCCACTCCTCCTGCAGCTGCTGGTGTGGCCTTGGGTCAGTCATAAGTTCTTTCAGAGCTGTTCTCTCAAGGGCAGATCGTGAGAGAGCTCTCTCAGCCCCATCTACTTCACAGGGTGTCTCTTGGGGGGGGTGGGGAAGGGAAAGGAGATTGTAAACTGCTCTGAGACTCCTTCGGGTAGTGAAGGGCGGGGTATGAATCCAATCTCCTCTTCTTCAGTAGCTTCAAGCATGCTTAGCTGGACCAGTGGTTGAAAGGGTATATGTATGGCCTCTGGGTATAATCCAGATTGACCTCGTCCTGTTGTAAATCCCATTTAAATCAATAGGAGTTGAGTGTTTATCAGTTTATCTAGGACTTTAGACTTGTCCTAGATTTTACCAGTAGCAACACACACACCACACAACACCCAGTCAGTGAAGGTGGAATATACTGTTTACTGCATGGGCTCAATCCTGGCCACAACCCTCTGCCAAATAAAATAGAATTTTTAAATGTGTGTAGTGCCTGGCCTCAAAACTGCAGGTAAAAAGGGCCTCACAGGCAAATGTGGAGTTCCCAGCATCACCCAGATACCCCCCATTTTATACAATAGAATTTAAGAGACTAAGAAATTATAGAAACAACTCCAACCTGCAGCAGGAAGAAAACTGTCTTTTACTAGTATTAGCTGGACAAGTATCAAGAGCATCACACATGCTGGTGTTTCCACTCCTATCTGGTCAGCTGGTACCAAGTGGCAGTGATGTGGAAGGAGACCTGATATTTTCCATCATACACGTCCCACAAAGTTCCATCTTGTTGCTATAAAATTCAGGATCTGCAGGAAACCACTGGGAAAAGTCATCCAGAGATTTGGAACGAAGAGTCATCACAGTACAAATGACAAGCAACTCTACTTTTCAGTACATCTAGAATCAGTAATGGGCAGGATGCAAGGCTAATAAGCTAAAGTCTAACCCAAATAAATCTAAGGTGCTGATAAACAGCCTGACTCCGTATTGTCAATTGAGACTGACTGGGGTGCTCTGTCCATGAAGGAGCCGGGTCCCTGCTTGGGGGTGTTATTAGGTCCCTGCTTACAGATGAAAGCCCAGGTCTCTGTGGCACAAAATAGTTTAAGCCAATAGAAGCCCTTCTTTCAGAGGCACGACTTGATCACAGTTATCCACAGTCTGATCTAACTCAGGTTGTATTGATGTAGTGTGCTATCTCTGCTGTGTTGCTTTATACCATTTGAAGCTTCTGAACAGTCTTCAAAGTTACTTGCTAGTGTGACTTCAAGAACATACCTTGCTGCTTTTTGAAATCTACAGTGGCTGCTACTGTGCTTCCAAGCATATTTCAAAGTGGTGATTATAAGGCCTCAAGCAGTCTGGGCCACTTACAGGACAATTTAAAAAACAACCTGCCCCCAAAACTTACACAACAGTGAAGACCAGCTACAGAGGCTCTGCTGTGTGTTCTCACCACCATCGCTCCATCTTCTAAAGTAAGGGTGGTCATTAGGAGCGCAGGGCCTTTTCTGTAGTGTCACCCAGATGAGAGATTTGCCTCCCCGCATCACTCTCCTAGCACCAAACCACAGGAGTTTCAGGTGTCACCTGAAGCCTTTCTCCCTGGCTTCTGTTCGGTCCCTGTTTCCTTCTCACATAGTACATTTTTATGCTGGTGTTTACAATGGGCTATTTGATCTGTTTTATCTGCTTCACTGTGAGTTTTCATGAACTATGCTGTCATTTTAATAACTGTTGAAAGCAGTCTCATGAATGGTAGCAGAGGTGGGATTTAAGTGTTTTAAATTATACAACTGAGGAAAAAGAGACATGAAACGGGGGAAAATGGTTAAAAAATCCAAATCTCCTTATTTTTATAACCATAAACAATATTAAAAATTTATTAACCAAAGCTTTGTACATACTTTTTATAAACTTGCAATTTTACATCTAGGCAAAACAGCAATTTGTACAAATTGTTACAGAATATTAACGAGTGGTTTAAGCAAATTAAACCATACAGATTTATTTAGTAAATTATCTACAAAAGTGATTTTTTGACATTTTTAAAAATTCCCATGAACATATAAAAATAAATTATTCTTTACTTTTCAATTAAATCTACCAATTAGAAATATTACAAATCAAAATATCCACATTTTTAAATTTTTCACAATACAAAACAGTCACAAAACCTTATTTACAGAAATGAGGTAAGAACTGTGCAATGTTTAACCAAGCAATATTGCAGAAACAATAGGGTTATTCCAATTAAGTACACAGTGAAGGTCTAATTATACTTGGGTATTTTCCACTAATAATTCACACTTTAAAAATTCAAATTAGTGGTCATTAGCCCCCAACTTCAATCTATCTTCTGCTATGCTGCATAGTCATACCATGAATTAAACTATTCAAAGTGAATATATTCAAACACTTCACCCGTTCAGACCTTTTCATTAGAAATATTAAAATCTCTCTCCTCTTTTTTGGTAATTTATTAGTGGAAAGCAACCCAGGTAGCAATTTGCCTGAGCTATCTACAGTGACACATATTTCTAATAAAGGCAGATTAATGGGGGGAGGCTGCTGGTGCAAGGGTGACCACTCTGGCGACTTTCCAAGACTTATTTAGTGCACGCCCAGCTGTTTAAAGCCATTCCAACCCAACAGAGGTAAGCAACAGGCACTTGGGGTAGGTCAAACACTACCAGAACTTGAGCTGCTTTCTCATCTGGTAAGATTTATCATCTCTGAAAAATTAATTTTTCCAGCAACCTTAACAATCCGACTCAAGATTAACCACCTTTTGTCATGTCTCCTCAAAAGTTCATGCTCTAGCAAAACATCCATTAAAAAGTCAAGAAAAGACTAAGTTTACCTAGTCTTCGGCTGGAGAAAACTGGTATTTCTAAACACTGACATTTAACGATCTACAGGAACTACAACCCGTCATTGGCAGATATTGCAAATTTGGTTTGCTTTCTTCAGACAAAGAAATGGAACTGGCTGGCTATGGATCAGCCCTCCAATATGTTATCGGGCTACTTATTCAGCAACAGCATTCAAACCATTGTTCAACAGGCGTCTCTGGTATGCAAAAGACTTTATCCAGAGTTCCGTGAAATCTGAAGAAAACAGTTCATTTTCAGTGCAACAAAAAAAGCAACAAGGTCCAAGCCTAACAATAACATCTCCAAGAAGATTCGCTTTTCTAGTGTGCAGTTAGCTCCTTGCTGCGGCTAGTCATACCTGCAGGGAGAAAGAGGGGGGCTACGGATTGCAGCCTGATGAAGTGCTATCACAGCAGGATACGCAGTTTAAATTCTCTCTTCGTTTTCCCAAATGTCAGTTCTTTTCTGGGGCAACTGGTCCAGTTTTATCACTGAGCCTCTGTAGAAGAAACGAAATTCATCACACAAACTTTTGGTCACTGGCAAACAGTCTGATTATACAAAATAGCACTGTATTCCATATAATTTTAATGCTTCACAAAACACTTTTAAGTTTTCATGTGTTCAGCAATATTTCTGTAGCAGCAGGCCAGACTTGGGAGAGTTGAGGACACTGCTGCCATCTCCTCTCCCTCCCAGCTGTGTGCCTGCTCAAGCCAAAGGGGCACCGGGGAAGCAGCAGGTGGCCCTGGCTTTTTGTTCCCTGCTGCTGACTGAGAGGGAATTCCAGATGAACCTCAACATCCCTCACTGGGGGGGGGGGAGGGCGAGATCAGCCTGGAAGCCTCTTACCCTGCTCCTAGAGTCAGCCAATGTCTGCATTCCCACAGTGGGCAAAATTTAGAAATAACTTTTCCAGAGGATCCTGAAACTTTTAAAAGCATACTTGGGGAGGGGGGTGGGGATGGCGTCTATTTCTCCCCAAAACAAAGTAGCCACAAAGGGGGAAAAGCAGGCTCATCAGCTAAGTTTAATTTGCATTTCAACACAGAAATGTTTAGCTATTCTGTCAAGCTGAGGCACATGCCAATCAGTGACATCAAGTTTTAATTGGTGGGGGTAAGAGTTAAAAGGGAGCTTGCACATGTTTGTTAAGGAAGGCCTCTTGATGGTATTTTCTTTTTAATTCCCTTTTTTGTCACACTAGAACTTAACTAGCCTCAAAAGCAATCATTAGTAGGTTTCTGTCATGGCACTGTTATTTTTTCCATTCCCTTCATATCACAAAAAGATGCTCAATTTGTCATACAGGTAATAAATCACATGTTTAAGTAAGACCACTAATTAATACATGTATTTGTATTTTATGGCTTTATCTGTACATACTGTTTTTAATTTGCAACAAAGGACTCAAAGTTATTGAAGCAAGCTTAAGAAGAATTGGTCGACAGTCTCAATAGAAGCAGCGGCTAAGTGCTAAGAAAGGAATGTGCCATCAGTTCCTGGGCCCACACATCTGACCTGACGGTCCTGGCCACTAATTCCTCAAGTGTGGCATGAATGGTGCTTACTTGGTTTTCAAGGAAAGCACACTCTGCATGTACTCACAGCTGCCATCTTTATTATTATGCCATCCTTTTACCATCTTCAGCTGATTAGGCAGTTGGTTCCCTTCCTCGAACGTGACGACCTAGCTACAGTGATCCATGCTATGGTCACCTCGAGATTAGACCACTGTAACGCTCTCTACTTGGGGCTACCCTTGTTCCGGATCCGGAGGCTGCAGCTAGTGCAGAATGCCGCGGCCAGGTTATTGATGGGCCTCCCTATGGGTGACCATATCCGGCCTGTGCTGCGGCTGCTGCACTGGCTGCCTATAGCATACCGGATCCGGTTCAAGGTGTTGGTGTTGACCTTTAAAGCCCTATATGGTCAGGGGCCTGCCTACCTGAGGGACCGCCTTTCCCCATATGTGCCCCAGAGGGCACTGAGGTCAAGCACCCAGCATCGCTTGACTATTCCCGGTCCAAGGGATGCGCGGCTGGCCTGTACCAGGGCTAGGGCTTTCTCGGTGGCGGCCCCATACTGGTGGAATGAGCTCCCGGACGACATCAGGGCCCTGTGGGATTTGTTACAGTTCCGCAGGGCCTGCAAGACGGAGCTCTTCCGCCAGGCTTTCGAATAGGAGCCGCCACCGGGGAGATGGCAGGACAACATCGCCCTAGTTCCACAGGCCAAACCTTCTGTTGCCGCTACTCTCCAGGAGCATGTAGATGCCGCCAGTACGGCTATGTTAGTCATTTTTTAATGTTGTGTATTTATGATTTTAAATTGTAAACCACTTCGGTGCTTATGTTTATGTTGTGAGCCGCCTTGAGCCAGTTCACTGGAAAGGCGGGATAGAAATGCAAAAATAAATAAATAAATAAATAAATAAATAAATAAATAAATAAATAAATAGTGCGCTTTAAAAGTTAAGCCTTGGTTTAAAAGGATGGCTGAAAAACCAGAGAATTCAAACGTAACAGTAAGAGACTTAGAACTCAAGAACAACACTAAGGCCAGGGCTTCTTCTGTAGAAAAAGCCCAGCAGGAACTCATTAGCATAATAGCCCACACTCAACAGCAGAAACTCATAAGCATGTTAGGCCACACCCCTGACAGTGCAGCGTCCTCCCGGGATCGGCTTCCCCAGGTGTCCTGCAGCTTGCAGGGTGCATGGGGAACCCGAGGGAAGGAAGGCAGTTTCTGGATTGACTTCCCCAGGCACCCCGCAGCTGCAGGGCACCTGGGGAACCTGAGGAGGAGAAGAAGAAGAGATTGGATTTATACCCCGCCCTTCACTCACTTGGAGTCTCAGAGTGGCTTACAAACTCCTTTCCCTTCCCTTCCCCTCCCCACAACAGACACCCTGCGAGGTAGGTGGGGCTGAGAGAGCTCTGAGACAACTGTCCTTGAGAGAACAGCTCTGACAGAGCTGTGGCTTGCCACTCTGATGTTAATGGTACATGCATACAACAGTTACCTTTTGAGCTGCATTATCCCCATGAATAGTAAGAAATGGATTTGTTGTAGCGGTATGAAGCGGAGATGCCTGAGTGCCGGCCAGCAAGTTATTGATGGGAATCTGTGTTGCTCCGGAAATCTGCAACTGCTGCACTTCAGACTGATGCTGCTGCTGCTGCTGCTGCTGCTGCTGCACTAGTTGATACAGAAGAGCCTGATGCTGTTCCTTGAATGCAACAGGGGAGGAACATTCTAGTCAGTCATTTAATGGGTGAACCTATTCTTTATGGGTTCAGAAGAAACATGTAGGTCAAATGGGTGAAAGCCAAACTTTAAGGTGAACAATGAGCTCTTCATTAGTTAGGCTGTGATAAGTCTAGTTAAACCTTGGTTAGACACTAGGTAAACCTTGATAAGTCTCCTTCTAAACAGCTGAAAAGAGCAAGAGTCCAGTAGCACCCTAAAGGCTAACAAAACATGTAGCAGGGTATGAGCTTTCGTGAGTCACTGCTCACTTCTTCAGATCTCAAGATCTGTATCTGAAGAAGTGAGTAGTGACTCACAAAAGCTCATACCAGCCACGTATTTTGTTAATCTTTTAAGGTGCTACTGGACTCTTGCTCTTTTCTACTGCTACGGACAAACACGACTACCCATCTTGATCCATCTTCTGAACAGCTGTAGGTCTAATAGCAAGGGACTGTTCCAAAGTCCTTTCTGGTTCCATTTGGAATAGTTCCTTGAGCAGCTCTGGGGCCTTATCTTGGCTCCTCTGGTTACCTTTCTCCTATGATGGATCTGTCTGCCTTTCTAATTCTAGCACCAAAATTTAGAGCAGGACACAACTCAGCCAGCCTGACAAATTCAAAGGGTACTGCACCCTACACTTGCCAGGGCAGGTCCAAAGATCTATGGGCCAGGGAGAAATCTGGGCTACGTTTCTGTTGCACCTTAAGGTGGAGAAGGTGCTTAAGCACTCCTTCATTGTGATAAAATGGGCCTTGACTGACTCCCTCCCTCATGAATAACAGCACCTTCCTCTGCTGTGACAAGGCTCTTTCAGGCGTGAAGATCTCGTGTCCCAGTTCAAAATGGCACCTGCAACTGCAGTGCCAACAAGGGTTTCCACAGCTGCTACCTTCAAGGCAATATCCATACTATTCTGACAACTTCAGGGCTGGAAACACATCAAGTCATCTCTAGCCTTGGCAGGAGCCATTCACAGCTTTTTAACTGGAAAGGCTTCAAATCCTCCCAAAAGCGGGGAGGGAGGAGGACAGGAGGTAAGATTCTGGACCCTGCCCTTCAAGCTGCAGTTTGCTGATCAAAGACATTGCAGTGGCGGAGGAAAGTAGACTGCTGCCCAGTCAGGAGTTTGCAACACAGAAAGAATAGAAGAGCCGTCGGAAGCCGTATGGCTTCTCTCTGCATCCAGGTACTAGCCCATCCTTCATTCGATTATAAGTTGGAAGGGAAAACAAAAACATATGTAAGCTCTTCATAACATTTCCATGTTCGTATGCTGCCAACCCTGTACTTCCTGCTCACCAGGTTTAAAAAATGCTCTCCCAAACTCCCTTGGTCTAGCCATGTCTTCTGGGATGTGGAATGGAGAGCTGTCCCTAATAATATAAACTGCTGGGTTGACGGGGAGAAAAACTGAGCTTATAAAACAGCAAGACTTACTGATGTGAATTGTTGAGTGTTCAGTAACTGCTGAAATTGCTGGTGCTGCTGTAGCAAAAGTTGTCTCTGTTGGTCAGGAAGAAATCCAAGTCTAGAGGCACTACAGTATAATGACAAGATGCTTAATTAGAAGGGTAGCTTGGCACCTACACCAATTCACTTCCATAGCACATTTTCAGCAAAAGTTTTTTTAAAAACCCAGTTCTTCAAATCAAATGATGTGCAGTGACTGTTGCTGCTGTTCAGTGGTTAGGAATCACCAGGGGTCATTTGGGGCCGGAGCTAGGTGAAGCAGAGCTCCACCAGCTCAGGAGTGGGCACTAGGGCAGCCATGGGCCGAATCGCCGCTGAAATTCAGTGGCAGCTTAAAAAGCGGCTGGAGGGGGTTTGAGGGAGAGGCTCCAAACTTGCAGGGTAGCTGCTGGAGCCTCTCCCTCAAATACCCACCAAGTTTCAAGAAGATTGGACCAGGGGGTCCAATTCTACGGGCCCCCAAACAGGTTGCCCCCATCCCTCCATTGTTCTCTATGGTGGGAAAAAGTAACGTTTTTTCTCACCATAGAGAACAATGGATGGGATGGGGCAATCTGTTTGGGGGCCTGTAGAATTGGACCCCGTGGTCCAATCTTTTTGAAACGTGGTGGATATTTCAGGGAGATGCCCCAGCAGCTACCCTGCAAGTTTGGAGCCTCTCCCTCAAATCCCCTCTCCTCCAGCCCCTCATATACCCTATGAGTTTTTGCCACTGACTTCAATGGCCCATAGGGTATAATGGGACTGAAACTGACATTTGGCCGGCCAGCTGGGGAAGGGGAGGGGAGGCTTTTGAAGATGCCTCCCCCTTTGCTTCCCTTTCTGACACACTTCCGGTGATGTCAGGGTGTGTGGCATATGCTAATGAGTTATGCTAATAGGTATGCTAATGAGCTCCTGCACCTCTTTTTCTACGAAATGACCCCTGGGAATCACCCAAGTGCCCCTCCATTCTCAGCTATTCTTGTCTGCGGACAGATAAATGAACAACTACTGCAAAGCTCCACAAATCTTCCTACAGCGGGACCAAACTGTATCTCTCCACCATCACCACAACTTACTCCCTCTCTACCTGTGAAGCTGTGGAGCCACAACTAAAGCAGAGTCAGGAGGGGAAGGAGACGATGGGACTGAACTCAGGTGAGCAGGTGACCAACCCCTGCCATCTTCTTTGCTTTGCTGGCTCAGTAAGGCGGTCTTCATTCTCCCAGACCCTCTCTCTCCTTTTTGGATCTCTTACGGAACCCTGGGAAAGGCCTGCTTCCTTCTCCCAGGCACAGTTATCCCTTGTTTCCACAGTCTTTCCTTGTACTAACTGGTCTCCCACTTGTGTTGTAGTGTTGCATGTGTAGTTCAGTGTAATGGTTAGAGTATCAGACTAGGATGTTGGAGACCCAGATTTGAATCCCCACTCTGTCATGAAAACTTGTGGAGTGACCTTAGGTCAGTCACACACCCTCAGCCTAGCCTACTTCACAGGGTTGTTGGGAGAATAAAATGAATAAGAAGAGAATGATGTAAACCATTTCGGGTCCCCATGGAGGAGAAAGGCAGGCCATAAACGAAATAAATACTGTGAAAGGAAAATCATCCTGCTCTCTTGAGATGGTATAACAATGACCACCACAGTGATTATTCTGAAAAGGTCATTTTTATGCCATTCTGATGTTTTATGTAGTATGCACCAATCCACCATCTTAACATGTTTAAAATGTGAACATATACTTTCTAGGATACGTATTCAAGGCTTTCAATAAATATTGTGTACTAACAGGATAAGAAAACTCCTGTCCCAGTAGATCTGTCCTCCTGTGGTGAACGTTTTAAACATTTGTAACAAAATCAAGAAGTTTAACTAAGCAACCTGATTTTCATTTTTGCCAGACAGGGACTTACCACAGTTGTGTTATGATACAGACTGATGTTAAGCTCATTCTTGTGAATGGGTTGATCACATCTACAATTTTGCTGCTATCATGTGCAATAAAAGTTTTAGAAAGTCAAATAAACTCGCCTTGTGTTATAGTAATCCAGCAGTGGAAATAGGTTGTGATTATTTAATTTGCACTAAGATACACAAGGAAGATCCAGATGTTATGCAGCAGGTTCTGTTTTTTAGCAATGTTCATAATTTGCTTTTTGTTTTGTTTTTTAAACTTCAGCACACCTAGCAGAGATCTTCCCTCAGCATGTTTGTTTTGGATAACCGTAGGCTTTGAGACAAACTTCAAATATGGCCTAACAATACAAAGTATGAGCAAGCAAAGGCTTACCTGTTAGTCAATGTAGTTGGCAAAGGATGCGTTGCATTCGGCGTCACAGTTGTGTGAGTGAGAGCAGAAGGGTTCTGTGATATTGTGGCAGGGGTCTGAATTACCCCATTTAAAGCCCCAACAATTCCATTGATTGCCAGCTGGTTACCTGGCAGAGTTCCAATTATTCCGCCCACTGCAGGAATGGTAGAAGTTACAGTCTGCATTCCACTGGCAAGTGCCCCCACCATCACACCATTGACCTGTTGAACTCCTGTGCCTTGCTGAGCTGGACTTTGCCCAGCAGGTGGTGGAGTAGAAAGAGCAGAGGAACTACTGGTGCTTTGTCCACTGGAGTTTATCTCCTAGTGAAAACAACAAAGGCTCAGCTGTATCAAACTTCCACACAACAATAAAAGAATAGAAAGACAGTATTAACCTACTACAAGGCTAGAATACAAAGTGAAAAAAGCAAACTGTACCTGATTTAATACTGGAAGGGAATTGTCCGGCAGAAAGCTGGTTCCCAGATGAGGGCTCTTGCTGCTGTTCAAAGAATCAGTGCTAGCAGCTAGCGATGATTAAAAAAGGAATTAACTTCTGCATCCAAAATGCATAAAAATCCTAACTCTATGTGGAACACTTACATAAAATTGAATTTAATTTCTTTTAATCATTAACCCAAAGCAATATATGAATTAATTAGAGTGAAGCCCTTATCTAATTATGTCAATGAATTTTACTACTGAATATGAATGTAGCAGAAAGTGCAGGTTTTTGCCTTGCTTTCAAAAGCATTTCATTATTTTTTTCTGCAATGTGATTTTTTGCAAAAATATAAAGGATTGGTTTGACAAACCCTTTAAATAAATTTCATCAATTTGCTTGAAAAGTTCCCCCTATCCAGAGTGCATATTCTATTCCCTTCTCCCTGCCAAAATTGTTATCAGAAATTATGGACACTTGACAGGTCATATAGAAGGAGAGAACAATAATAAAGCTGCTTTTTAATGTGAACATACAAGTAATGGTAATACAGTTAAAAGGCTGTAAATGTAACATCTTCTGGTAACGCTGACAAAACTCAACATAAAAGGAAGAAAGAAATTTTCCTCACCAGCCTGGGATGAAAATGCATGCATTTGATGAGATGGACTTGGATTGGATGTTATTGTTGGGAAAGGAACCGAAAGCTGGGCATTTAGTAGCTGGAGGCGTTCCTTTTTAGCAGTCAGATTTTTAATCTGTTCTTCCAAACGGCGATTTTCAACTTGAAGCTGGTGTAATGACTTCAACATACCTAAGACTAAACAACATTTGTCCAATTAGTCTAATACCTTCAAAAATCCCTAAGAAGGTGTTATTCTGTTAGAATAACAGTGCACATACTCTGTGCTCTGGTTAATAATAACAACTATTGGTTAGACAAATAAGGTACTAAAAAGTACTTCTCTACTTTTTAGTGATACTGTAATGTCTCTTTGAAGTTTGAAAATTACAGGCCTCTCTTTACACACATGTCCCACCCTTCCTTTTTAATGCACTTCACAGTTCTGAAGTCCTTAACAAGAATTACAGCAGGTAGTTCAGTGAATTCTATGAGAGGGTTGCTTCTCCCATGTATTCAGCTGTTTTGGAAATCTCTAAGACCATAAAGGTTTCCAATACTTGTGGCATCTACTTAGGTTGCAGTCTTATACATGCTTACTTGGGAGTAAGTCTCATTGAACTCAGCGATACTTACTTCTGAGTAACCATGCCTAAGATGTGGCTATTCAAAACCAAGACCTCCAATACTGCACCTGGCACAGTGCACAGAGTCCCTGTCCTGCATGGAATTATTTGTCCTACCAAAGCCAAACAAATTGTACATGTGTACTCAGTTATACTCACTTTTGGAACAGATTAAAAAAACTAAAAGATTCCTTGCAACAATATCCATTGTCAAGTGGCTGATTGTAAAAAGGATCTCTCTTACAAGTTTAATATGACACTACATTTGAACAGTAGTTTTTCCTTTAATTTGCTGAAAAGGGGAAAACTGCTTGGTTGACTCCTTGGCCAGAAACTCTGCAAATTTACATCAATGAAAACTTTTCCTCTGTTTTTATGGCTTTTAAATCAGACTCCAGCTGCTTTCAATGTCCCTCTAAAGAGCACCCAGCAGGAAGTATCAGGAGCCCTAAAATCCTGCCTTCTCCCTGAAGATAAAGCACATCCTTCTGTTTCTGCTACAGGCAGGTCTTTCAAATTGGGATTTTGGATGAGTTTTGGAACTGGCACCAGCCCACATGTAAGACCTTCCACAATACAAGAAGCCCAACTTTCAAAATTCTAAATTGTATTTGCTTAACATGACCTCTGGGCTTAATACAGACACAAGTCTACCGGTACAGGCACATCTGGTCATTTCCCAAGGATTTAGCTTTTTATCCCTCCTCTTCAAGAACATACAAAGGGACTCTCAGTGTGCCCAAATGAGATGCAATAAGACTTAGCTAAACCTGTCCTCCAGCTATCATGTTTAAAGGATTATCCCTGCATGAATTTCCTCACAATTAGCATTTTTGTCAGGGTACCATTCATAAAAATACCAACTAGATGGCACTTCACTGACACCCAACAGCCAGAAAAGCGGGCTCAATGATTTTTGTTAAATGGCAAAACAATATTCTTAAACAGTTCAAATCTTTACATACATGTGATTTGATTGTGAATATATTAGAAACCAGAATATTGTTTCCCAAAATTTATTTGGATTAAATCTTTTTAACTATGTCTTGCCAAAATAAAATTTACCCCCCCCCCCTTCTATTACCCCTTAGACTGTTTAACTGTGCTCTACAGCTGTAGAAAACAAAAGTCACTACCTAATAATTCCAGGAAAGTACCAAGAAAGAAACATTCAGACTCCCCCTCCCACACACACACACATGAATTACAGGAATTCTCAGATTTCAAACATCAAAATTTATATGTGTCATAAAGTGTTTCCCTGTGGAGTACTGAATTACATATATAGTGCTATTAACATAAATGGTTACCAACAGTCAGCATTCAATAGACTGCACTAGATAATATCAGATACTCACTGTCACTAGGGGTACCCTGCTCCAGTAAGAACTGCTGCCCTTCATTCCATTGCCTCTCCAGAAGCTGTTCTATAGTAGCTGGTACTGGAGGCAAATGGTCCACACTGTTATTCCCTGGTGGATCATAACGAATCGGTAAACTAGTTACAGGAGACCTGCAAAGATATTTGCAAATTATACTTTAAAAAAAGGGAATACACACACATTCTCAGCCAGGCTTAACCCCTTGCAAGCAACATTCCTGGAGGCACCTAAGAGCTCTGCCTTTCATCATCAATACTTTAAATAAAGAAATCTGAGGATTACAATAATTCTTCTAGGAGGATTTCTGTACAAAAAGCAAACTCTCTCTTACTCAGGTAATACACGGGCAAATGCATCAATTAGGAAGCTTTTTACCGATAAATGTAGTTTAGGAGCCCTGCAGAAAACATTCCTGCTACAGGTATAATAAATCCAAAACGCTCAGATGGTACAAAATATTACATCAAAGTTATTGCACTCCCTCATACTTAGTGTAATTTTGTTGTATGACTGATTTGCATGAATAACCTTGAGTGACTTTTTAGAGGAGATTGATTGCGCATAATCCAGTCACTTATGCATGAGTTGCTGACATCCAAGTTGCGCAGACTCTGGCCCATGAAGAGCTAAGGAAGTTAATCCCAGCAACCTCTCTTTAAAGCAAAGATTTCTGCTTAACTTAGTATAGGATCTTTGTACAATCAGTGATTAAAATACCATACAAAAAAACTTTTGAAGTACTACAAGTAATCAATACAGCATGCAGAAGAGACTATTAAAGACACATGTAGACAGTACAGCTAATTTAGGTCACAACACAGGAAATCCTGATCAGCACATAATGTGACAGATACTTTAACAATGTGGAAACTTTATTTCCTTTACAAAATTAAACAAAAACTGGAGGGCACAATACAGTTACTTGAAGGGAAGACTGTGATCTTACTGAGTGCAATATTTTGGTGCTAAAAGAAAAAGGATAATATCAATATAATAGCATCCTAACCTAATATAATAGCATTTGCCTCCAGTACCCCTCCATTTGTATGCAGGCATTTTAAAATCTTTTAAATATTTTAAAAAATAAATTTTAGCAGCTTTCTCATTGCACACATATATATAAAGTCTGCGCCTAAAACACTTGTGAATTCATTTCTGCATTCCACAATATTGTAATTTCCGTCTGATGTTCAATATTGTCAAAATCAAGAACTAAAATATAGAATAGACAGTTCTACCACAGGAGCTGGGCTTATTCACAGTAAAATGAACGTATATGCAAAGCCTAGATACACTATTTAATCTATTTAAACTAAATTTAATTTACTTGGTTAAACTCTATTTTAATGCATCAGCATTTGTAGCATGTGATATAAACAGGCTTTTGGATCCTGCCTCATCATCTGACATGGAAATCCATCAATAAAAAGGCATCGCCACAGTAGCATCTCCACAGTGGTTTTTGTTCGTTTGTTTTTAAACAGGCCCTCAATACTGATCATGATTTATACAGTTAATGACTATCTTCAAGTTTCCTTCTGACAACTAAACAGTTTTGTCTCAACTTTACTTAGATAAAACTAAGCATAGAGAAATTTAAAGTACTTAAAGTACTCATCGACTAACGAGTAAGTTGCATTTTATTTAATAGGGCTTGCTCCCAGGAAAGTGTTTTTAGGATTGCATCTTAAATGACCTAAAGTGAATTTTACAACATTATCTCTACGTGATAGGAAGCAAAACCCAAAATGTCTTATTTCATGGTCTAATGTGCAAAGTATATACTGCTTTGTTTTGCAAAGTAGTTTTAAACACAATAAAAGTCTAATCTTATTTTTAAATAGAAATGTTCAATTTAATTATCACTTTTCATAATGACAGGAAATTACCAATAATATCAAAAGGTCTTATATTAGGATCTGCTTTGCTTATCATACCTGATATTCAGAAAAATGTGAGCGAGCATGAAACCTTCACACTGCATGGAGCATTAAAAATATGAAAAATAATTGGCAGCACTGTATTTAGTTTTAGCAGACACAAATTTCACATATTGCAAGGTGGGTTCACTGACTAACATATGTTCTGGATTCCACCTTCATCAAAAGCACAGAACTCCCACCAGGACAGCTTCCCTCATCTGAACAGGACCTTCTGCAGGCCGAATGGCCAAGATCAACAACTGCCAGTACACGTGCCTTCTCTGTTGTGGCCCCCACCGTATGGAATGGCCTGCCTGATGAGGTCAGGAAGGTTCCCACTTTCTTGGCGTTCTGCAAACTATGCAGAATCAAACTATTCAGGAGGGCATTTTTATAAAGGTAATAGAGTTCTATTATGATAGAATTGATTCAGAAAGAATGCTTTGATAAAGGAAAAGGGACTGTGGACTACACTACTGCTTAAAGTGCTCACTATCTTTTGCTGTATATACTATCCTACTAGGCAATTCCTGCATTTAATATGCCACGTTAATATTTATGCTGCATTTCAATTTTGTTTCAGGGCTTTTTTTACTTGGTTTTAATTTCTGCATCCTAATGCTCTCACACGGCTTACTGGATGTCCCATCCCACCGACTGTATTGACCTACACTGTGTTATCCGCCTAGAGTCCCAGTGAGAAAGACAGACTATAAATAATGTAAATAAAAACATAAGAATATAGAAGTATTGGATATTTGTTAGATGCTGGCAGAGAGCTCCCAAAGAGATAAAAACTAGCTGATTGGGACATAAAAGGACAGATGGAAGTTCAATTTTCACAAGTGGGCACATCAGGGAAAAAACAAGCCTATCTACAATTTCTTTGTAAGCAGTTACCACTCATGAAACAGATTTTGAAGATAACCAACGACAAACACTATCTGAGAGAGCTTTGGCAATCACAGCAAGCAAGGTGGTAGGAATCAGTAGCTGCAGATGGGTAGGAGAATTATTAAGAGAGAGAGAATACAAAGAATCCCATGATTCCAGAACGGTTTACAGAATGATTTGAGTTCTGAATACACCCATACAATGCTACACAATACAGAATTCTCCAGTCTAAAGGAAATTTCAAGAATATTTTGTGGAATACATCAGATCATAAATGGTGAAGGAAGTGAACATGAATCTGCTGTACTCCTTGTTACAATGCAGAAACCACAGAACTCCCAATTCATTTGTTCCTCTGTACAATACACAGTAAATATATACAGCAGTTGTTAATCAACATGACCAGTGCATTTACCCACATATTCTCAAAGGACTATTAAGATTACTGCTACACAGTGGAAGCACCACATATCCCCCATGGAAGCACATAAAGGTTATATCAGCACTTTTTAGTAGACAGTACTAAGCCTCAGTCTTTGAAAGACAGGGCATGAAAATAAGAGTGGATGACTCTACACTTACTTATTTCTGGAAAAGAATCTCTGATACACACCACTGAACCATGGCAAGAGTCAAGAGTACCAGGTTTGCTAAAGTCACTGGCTGGGTCTAATGTGGGCAGCTTTTATACTAAAAACAGTGGAGTGCAATTTAAAAGACAGGAACATACCTCTTTTTATTATTCCTCTCACATTGTCATAGAATGATGTATTTTACTTTGTTTTATGTACATTTTATGACACGTTTACCAAATATACTAAAGACAAGAGTTTAAGATTGAATATGAAGATGTTTAAGATACAAGATTAAAATGCAAACTGAACTTATATGCATACATTTCTAAAAGTTGTTTGTTTCATATACACAGAGAGAGAAGGAAAGGAGCCTGGACATGTGTTTTATTAGCAGTCTTATTTCAATACTGCCAAGAATGTTATGTTTATGTATAAGCTTATGCAACACCAGTCCATAACAAACACTGTGTAATGTGGGAGGGGGGGGGAAAGCTTTTTGGCACATCTAAATTCTAGTTAAATCAATGAGATTTGAGCAGATGATTGTATGTTTACTCTGGTTCCTGCATTGTTGTATCTATAAATCTATATGGAAACTGATAACTGAAGTGATAACAAATCCCAGATTTCTGAAAAAGGTGATGTGGAACTCTAAGACTAAACAAATAACCATGCTTGTAAAAAATACGTTTGCTTCATTTTAATATTTCATATGCTCACCAACTCAAATGTTGCTCTGAAGGCTAACAACTCATCAGCATTAAAGATAAACAAATATAATAACTGCTCTGCTTTTTTTTAAAAACTGGAACCTTTAAAAGAGTCCCAGCAAAGATAAAAGCTGTAAAATGAGAATTAGGGATATATGAGGCTCACAAGTATTTGGAGTCAGTCACAGTACCGTTTCATAAGATTTTCAAGGATTTGTCTTGACAGCAGCATTTAATACTTCACATCTGCCTCGTTTGCAAGAGATGAATGTGTTTTTTATTTAGTCTTTATTTTATTTATTAGGAATTTCTATGCTGCTTCTTTGGGATTTGCAAGCTCTTGCCATCCTTGAAAACCAGGCCACACAGATCAGTAACATTCACTTTACAGTTCATTTGCTCTTGTACATGACACAGCACTTCTGATTAGTTATGGGACATTGACATGTCTCCACTAACAATGTTTTCTTTAAATTTATTACTGACTTATTAAATATCACACAGATGATTGCAGCAACAGCATGTAGTACTATTGTACAGTAAATGAAACACTTTAGAATGCCATCCAATAATTAAGAGGAAATCTGTCATTGAAGAACTCAATACCCCAGTAGTGCAACTCCATTTACAATATGGTTGATCAGGATCAAGTAAAATAAAAAAGAGAAACAAGGAGAAAGTTGGCAAGGATTCAGTTCTGATCATGGTAACAAGTTGACTTTGTATATTAAGTCCTGTGCATCAGAACCCATAAAATGTTCAGCATATTTTTGGAGGATGTTGAAAACATTTTAATGTTTGAGTGGGGAAAGGCAGCACATGGCACTTCCTCAAGGTTACTTTTTTGCTATCCTCTTAGCTGTCTTTACCCTGCTTGAATAGAAACATGTTTACATTCAACATTCTAAAAAAATATAGCGCATGCTTTATAACTGCCAATGCACAGAATTTTATGTACAAACCATGGGAGTCGTATTAGTGAGCCAAAGGTACAGAAAAAAAAATCAAAAAGATGCAGAGTCTCCCAAAGCTATTTCCATGCCTGAGGTAAAGGCATTCATTCTTTCATTGTGCAAGCACATAATCCTATTTATTCAAGTTGCTATCGGAACATTTTTCCCCCCTTAACTATCTGGACACATAATTTATCTATATATAATTCTTTTCAACTTAAATGCAAGCAGGTCTGATAAGAGATAAAAAGTTTCCACACCTTAAAAAACATTTCCTCTGCCTCAACTCCGGAGGGTAAATATCGCTTACCGTGGTGAAAGACTTCCTCTGGGTGAACCTCCCCTGCCAACAAGGCTGCGGCTATTGTCTCCAAGATCTTGATCTGCAGAGTAAATATTTCACAGCCGATAAAATGACTTTTTCTGAGATAAGATTTTAAGATGCTGCAGATGTGAAGATAATTTCAAAACAGGTGATCCAGTATCTGGGAGTTACTATCCACACTAAAGGCAGCTATGAGTTTAAAATTGCTAACTGCGGTGGCTAAGGCGTTGTCCGTACACATTTCTGTGGGAGTAGCAGGCCATGGATTAGGCTCAGTCCTTTCATTGCTTTCAGTTTTACAGCACAGAAGCATGGTTTGCATTTCCAGTACCCTCCCCTTAGCCACTTTTAATTTCTGCAGCGAAAGTAATGAATCACAGCTGTGGACAGCTAATCTGTATGCTTATCACAGCAAATCCCCAGGCTTTGTATTTTTTTTTAACACTTTACATCCCAGGACAACTCATAAAATGTACTGTGTGTTTGGCTTCTCTACCAGCTACATTTTTGCCAGGAGTTTTACTAAGAAATGTTAACATACATATTGTCAAATGGTTGTTTTTTGAAAGTGAGAAAGAAAAACTTAAACACTGAAAGGTATTAAAAAACCTCCTCATTAAATACACAGAAGCGCTTTGCTTGGTAGGACTCAAAAGGGTTATTTTTCCCTATGGCCTCTCAATAAAATAACCCTATCTGCCCCCTTCAAGGTTGCCCTCCCTCTATTCTACAGCAAATGACCTCTGGCCTCTTAGAGGGCAAGACATGACTGATCCATTCTTGGTAAACTGCTAAACTCATTCCCTTCCCCCAAACAGGCATGACTATTACGACATGTCAACAAATCCTTATGGATGGAAAGAAACAAAGCAAATCCAGGAGCTCATTAAAAATTGTACAAAAAAGAAGGGGAGGAGGGAAAAGGGAAAGGGGGGGGGTAATGATGCAAAAAGACTGGAAAATATTCACAGAATTATTAAATACTGCAGAAATTGTACATCAAGATCTCAGTCGTACCAACTTGTATGTCATGCAGTTCTATGAATTATGCAAATAAAGGCTTAAACTATTCACAACAAGCCCTAGTGCTGTGCTACTCCCTCTGCAGAGAACGAAAGGAACTGAATGCATCAATCACAAAAGTCACAGGAGACATTGTTGCATTCCTGCCTGTTCATGGCTCTGCTTAAACATTTACATTTCAGACAGTAAGATACACCACAGTGATTTCTGCAGCAAAACTGAATTACTGCAGAACTGCAGCAAGCTATTGACCATACAACTAATTAAAAGGCAAGCATATGAAGTTAAGACATCTTAAACCATTCCATTAAAAGAGAAATTCCTGGGAAAACTAACTTGCCTGTTTGACTGTTCTCAGACTGTGCCAAAAGTGCTGCCATTGAGGTGCTGGGATTCAACCTACTGCCATACACATGGGATGGAGGGAAGCTGAGAGAAGAGCCAGGTAGGGCATTTGCCTGCAAACAAACAAACCCAGAATGATATCCTTTTCACAGGTTGAGGGGGAGGGGTTGCTCTAAGAAATTAAAATATTATTACATTAAATTCAAAAATGTTGATTAAGGACATTTTTCAATTATGCTTAGGAGGAAAAAAAGAAAACTGATCTGTGAAACTTTCTGAACACACATGCATGGAATTCAGCTTTAATACCCAAAATACAGAGCAAATTTAAGAAAACCCATTCATAAAACATGGAAATGTTAATCCCAGTTGAGCCTGAAATGTCATGAACTGTGATTTTAAACAATTGCCACACAATACTTTGAGTATGCAGAGTTGCTCGCATTTCCAAAGCACTCTGGCAACACCAGGACTTAGCTGCTTGATGACCATGTGGCTATCCTAATTATTTAATCTTATTAAACCATTTACAAAATACAGGGCAGGTAGACAACAGATGCTTGGGTTCTTACATCACAAGGCTGCTGTATAGGTCAAAAGGTCCAACTTGCAGCTTTATAGTTTAACCATACAGAGCCATATTTGCTTTGCTGTACTCCATCATTAGTAAAACCTGAACGCCATTTAGTTACTTCCTATTTTGATGCACAGGGAAACAAGGTTTTGTTTTTATTTTATTAAAGAGAGCAAACAGCCATTCCGAGTATGTTTTCTATACAATATAGGGCTCAACGAATCACAGCTCTACCCTGACCCACTTATAAGGAAATGTATTTTTGGCAGTTGGCCAGCTCTACTTACTGAAGAGATTGTCCAAAGTTTGTATTCATTCATTCATGTTGCTAACCATGATTCTGAAGGTCTCTGCTGGGACTTGTGCCAAACAAGCGAAAATGAACCCTTGAAGAGATAAAACTAAGGAGGCTGGCAAAACTCTTGCATAATCCTTTGTAATAAAAATACCTTCTTCCTTTGACTATGTTACTTTTGATAGCTATATCTCCTTTAAATGCCTAATTTGTATACTTGCTGCAGACTCGCAGAAGTACTTCTATTACATTTTGCAGACAATTGCTTTTAAGAATAATAAATTAAAATTTTAAGCCCCAGAAGCTTAAAATTAGATATATGTCTGAAATTAGATAGTTTTAGCCTTAATGTGAAATATATGCAAACGCACTTTCCAGAAAAAATTTAATTCCTAAAGTGCAATTCAGGCAAAATTTAACAGCTAAGCCCCACTGATTTCCCCTTCTGAAGCCAACTGGATTTTAAGTGTTTAACTTAGACTGGATAGTGCCTATATTATTTAATTAAAAAGATGTGCAACTGCATATAAGAGACAAGAAATATGTCAAATATCACATAATAACTTGAATCTCTAGAGAATCATGCCCTATCATTAAATCGGTCCTTAGCCAACACAATAAGCTTCTACAAATGTATATATTTATCAGCTATGTCAAATGATAAATGCATTTTCCATTAACAAAGGGTAAATTGTGCCCAACAGACAGAAATATGGATCTTTCTATGAGTGATCTGTGACATGCCAATAGGCAATCTGGAGACCAGGGCTTCCTGATCACTCACTAAAGAGAATCGGAAGGGCTGAATCCATGGAACATTTAACATATTAGATAAACTGAAACTGATATATGATTATGAATTACTTAGGGCCAACTCACATATGCATGTACATAACTTGACCCCACACTTATAGCTCAATCATTAGCATATGTATTCAAATGCAAGGCACATTGTCTTTAGTAGCACTGTCATCCTGGCAAGCATGCTTAGGATTGTAGCACTGATTATTTGCAGCTGAATGTGCGAAGTGCATCTACTGAAAAACATTAAGGTTACTTGAGATAAGTTTCTCTGAGATATGTGATGGCTCATTTACACAAATAGGTTGCCTCCTGGTGCTCTAGTCATTAGGCAATGAGCATGGATATGCATAAATTAGGTAACTGAGTCATGGATTACACAATACATTTTTAGTTTAATGTGCATGTTCATATACGTAAACTACATTCTTGGGGGGGGGGGGAATCAGTTACAAGGAAGACATGCCAAATGTTGTCTGTCTGTTTGTCAACAAGGAAAAGGCATTACAAAGAGCCAGTGTGGTTTAGTGGTTACTGTTTTAGTTTAGGATTGGAGAGGCCCAGCCTCAAATTTCTACGCTGCCATGAAGCTCATTGGGTGATCTTAGGCCAGTTGCTCTATCTCAACCTCACAGAGTTGTTATGAGGATAAAATGCAGAAGGAAATACAATGTATGCCTGTTTGAGTTCCCTGGAAGAAGGGATGGATAAAAATGTATTCAATAACAAAAAAAACCAAAACCCTATCTTCTTCAACATTCTCCCCCAAAGGTCTTAAGGGATACAATGGAATAAAAGGTGGATACAATTTAGAAACTTTGAATATTCTCAAAATGTATTACAATCTAGGAAAAAATGCAGGTCTTTGGATCTAGTTTATTACTGCTCCAAGCATATGATCAGTGGTACAGTAACACTGCTGACAAAATAATATTGATGGCCTCAGTGTTCTTTTCACTGAGCACAACCATTATTTTTGCTTTTATATTTTTCAAAAACTGATTCTGAACATACCATTTACAAGAGATGCCCACTGGCCAATATCCAAAGAGCTACTCTTGGCAAGTCCAAGGAACTGCAATCACCAATTGGGATTTTTTTTTCTTCACTAACTGGTTTTGGAACACCACTCCTTTCAAAAGTAGCCTGCCATGTAATGCAGCTGTTCAGGAAACAGAAATCGAAAGCTGCTGTGGGTACACAGACTTAGATGCAATGCTTTTAGAATCACAGATTCAGGTGGGTAGCTGTGTTGGTCTGATGCAGCAGAACAAAGTTTGAGTCCAGTGCCACCTTAAAGACCAACAAAGTTTTATTCTGGGTATTAACTTTTGTGTGCCCAGAATTAAACTTTGTTGGCCTTAAATGATGCCACTGGACTTAAAACTTTGTTTTGGAATCATAATCACTGATCCCAGTGAAACTTACTTGTAGTGGCGTGTTTGATTATATCAGGCCATACGATGGCCTTGCCCCTCCCCCCCAAAAAAGGCACAAAAATTCTGGCATCCATCAAATTATTACCCAACCCACATGCTTCTAATGAACAAAAGGCAGTAGTCAGTAAAAAATTTAAAAAAAAAACCCTCCACCATAGATTTATATTAACACAGAGCCCTAAATTATATGGGTTAACTTTTAATGATGTATTCTATATAACAATTTTAAATATTATAAAGTATACAACATCTTGTGCTGGAAAAAAAATCTGGATTTTAAAAAATCCTTTAAACTCTCAAAATTGGATATTTTAAAAAAATGTCTATCTAGTCCTACTATTTCACCTTAAAGGATCCTATTCTACACAGTTAGGTTTCACTGAAATTAACAGGATGCAGGCACCCATAACTGGGTGCAGGACCACAGCTAAAATAGCATTGGTTGGTTTAAGCCTTAACAATGGAAGATCATGCATTCTATTGACTGAAAAAGGAAGAAGTCTTGCACAGATCTGGTCATACTTGTTTTACATAATCAAACTGTCCTGCATAAAGTAACATATCTCTACTGAAAATCTACTGAGGCAGAACACAACAGACATTTTAAAAAATTAATCAGTTCTGTTGGCTTGGTATGATTTAACACCACGCTTAAAATGCTGAGATACTTCACACCTAGTTGTTCACTCTCTATGTTACTATATAATATTTTGACTTTATTTTTAAAGGCTTCTTGGGATATACAGAGCAGTGACACAACACCGCCAAAGTGATTAATATATAATTTTTTTGTTTAGAAAATTGCCCAGAAAGATGGAACTATAGCCTAAATTAAGGAACTGGCTTTTTATTATGGCAGCAGGTAAAGCAGCAGCAAAAAGTAGTATTAAGCAGTATTACTATTGTGTGTGACAGCTTCATTTGGGGAGGAAAAGTAAGCAAAGTATTAGATTACTGCATTACTTAAAGGTGAAACAGAAGTATCGTGTTTCAATCCAAGCTGAAACATGCTGAAGAAAGCATTTATTAAAAATGCACAGTCATCCTGTCAATATACATTAGGGTCATGGATTTAAGCAAGTGCTAAAATACAGCAGTTCTAAAACTGAACCTTGTTTCAGCTGAGTCAGATTAACCAGAAACATTAACACTCAATTTAAGTATATTTTTGCCATATGTAAAACCGAATTACATATTAATTTTTTAAGTATGTATTTAAAAAGCACTAGTTTCTTACATACATATTCAGGATGTTCATACATACAATAAAATGGCTTTTATTTATGGGAAATTCAATACACCAGTAATAAACGCAGATCATACATCATATAAAGTCACATCAAATTGACTACATCTGTATATACCTTGGCCGAGGACAGACTGCAGATCTGCCCCGGGACAGACGCGGGGCCAAAAGCCCCGCGGGAAAAGCAGCCCGGTGCAGCCCGTTCGCACTGGCTGCGATGTCGCGGGGAGGAGGCGCGCGGGCGCGGGTCCGTTCAGACTTCCACCCCCGCTTCCGGCGCGCTGCCGACGCATCCACACTGCCAGGAAGCGGCAGGGATGCGCAGCCGGAGAGCCGGAGACCTGTTGAAAGTGGTCTCCGGCTGAAGCGGACGGACGGCGCCTCGCGAACGGGTGAGTCCGCGCTGACGACGGGGGGCAGATGCGGCAATCTGAACGCCCCCTCTGCCTCCGCTTTAGAAGCGGAGGCAGAGCGGGGCAGATTGCCAGTCTGTCCTCGGCCCTTATCTCTGTATTTGATGAAACAATGTAAACCAGCTAAGTTTACGTGACCCACAGTATTCTAAACACATGTTCACCTTTGTTTACAAGGTACAGAATTATTATTTTAGCACCCAGGACATGAAACGCAAATGCCAGGGATTCCCATGGACTCACACTCCAGTCTTTCCTCTACCCCACCTACACGTGTACATGGGTAGGGCAATGTGTATGCTTCCCATGTAGACAGTGCAATGTGTATGCTTCCCCATGCACTCCAGTCAGGGCAGGTTACTAATATTCCAATTGCCAGTCATGCTTCCTGACAGTATAGTGGCAGCAGGGGAGAAGGAGCCCAGGACTTCTTTGAGGCTACAAGAATCCTGAACACATGTCTACAGCCACAGTGGTCTGGATTATGACCACTGAACTGTGACCACGTATGTCTAAAACAAGCATATAACTTAGGTGAAGTGTAGATTTCAAGAAAATCACTGTATCATTTATCTAAAACTGACTGAAAAGAGATTTTACTATGCTTTTTAAGGAGGACCTTAAAATCTTAGAGATCAAGTATAAGCTCCTGTTCACCTCAAGTTTAAGATATGAATTTTTTTTTCTGATAAGAGGCCTCATTTCTGCCTAAGCTCCCTACCAGTAAGGTTTTAATACCCAGCGTGTGATGAGAGATGAAACCAAGTGTGAACAACTTTCAGGTCCCATGAGTAGGCTGACTGTTGAAGCTGTCAGGTTCAATTGCATCATTCGACATTATTCAATGCCCCAAACTTCTCCCTAATTGTTAGGGGCTTAACATATTCAAAACCATTGTTTAGGCTAATGCTGAAATGCCCACAGCTGAGTTTCCATAAAGAAGGGGGAGGGATTTAATTGTACTTAAACCATTACTGAACTCTGCTTTATTCATGATAGGACAACAAGAAAGGGCTGAACCACCAATTCCAGAGCAGCTTCTTAATCAGTTTATATCTAATCAATACCCCTGTTGGGAATAATTTCTGTTGTTGTTGATAATAGTTATGGGTCACAATTATTTCTACACTTTAAAATTAAACCAAGAATGATTACATTGCTTGCTTCAACTTTGAAACTTATTTCCATTTAAAGGTAAAAAAATGTGCTCAGGAAACAGGTATTTAGATGCAAATTTTGCTCACTTCTAATGTAATTAGGGTTAACAGAAAATGCTCAAAGTATTTAATGCCCTGGTGGTATTTATGTTTTTGCATAACGGCAGCAATTTTAAGGATGCTCACATAGGGGATACTGAACCTCTATATGAAGTTAGTATGATAATTATAGGGAATCAGACCTAAAATTATTTGTGAAATAATTTTTAATTTCAAATAAAACATGGAGAATTAAAATAGAAAAGGCATATTTACATCTAAAAACTTTCATTTACCCAGGAGAAGAACAGCCATTGAAGTTAAGCAACTATTTCCCATATAGAAATGACTAGATATGCAATCTAAATGGCATTAACAGTAAATTAGATAGCTAATAACTAACTTGTCATTGTTTTCTTATTCAAATAATTATTTCAGCACGGACATGCCTACAATCCTTATTGTTAACAGCAAGGAAAAAAGATACACATACTGTTCCCTCTGATAGCAGAATAGTATTTGTGGGATACAGGTTGAGCCATGTGGGAATCAAGTGGAAATACAACTTTATATACACATTTCACAGCTTCAGCCACAGACATCCATTGTGAAGGTGTTGCCGCTGTAGTACTGTTCACTCTCCAACTCCGGAAGGAACTTTGGCTGAGTGAGATAATTACCTTCTGGTGCTCCAACTACAACACTTTTCTGGATTCACTCTGGTTATGACAAGGATCATGCTTCAAAGATGCATGATAGATCTTTTGTTCTTGTGTCAAAAATTTAAAAATGAAAGTCGGGTTTTAAAAAAGTGATGAAGGAGCCCAACATATTTTTACTTGGTACAAAAGAGTCAATATTCAACAAGGAACAGGATGACTACTGATTCCCAGAGATTCTGTACCAAGCTGATTTCAGAAAATCTATTTTCCAACGGAATCAGAAAGACAAGGACAATTTTTTAAAGCTTTACTACTACTACTACTTAACATACTTTAGAATTTCCTAACCTGTGTGCTCTTAAGGAAAAAAGACTTTCAAGATGCGGAACATAGTATCATATTTCACCTTGTAAATTATCTTCAATAATTTGATCCCTTTTTCAGAGTAAACCATATTAAACACTTGAACCAGCCAGGAACTATTTGAAAAATGACAGAAAATATCCTGAATAAAAATGTTTTTTTCCTATTGAGATACAACACACCAGCAATTTTTCCTTCAGTAGAAAAAACTACTGTTTGAACATTCATTATGTAGATGTATTTCTAAATAAAATAAATAAAATAAAATAAATAAAAATAAAACATTTCTGAAGTGAACTCTATTTGAGTGCATATATAGAAAAGTGATTACATCTGCAGAAAATGATGTCTGTTCCTTGAAATATTAAAGAATAAAAGTACAGTATGGGGTAGAGGAACAAAGCAGGTTACTAAAATTATGATGTGAATTAAATTTTCATTTATACAGTTTTTATATTTACACTAGAAAATCCAATTATTTTCAAACAAACAAAAAAGATTTAGTTACAGAGGCAAAAGTAAATACAACCAGGAAACTGTGGGATTTAAAAGTCAAAATTAAGATACTGAACACCTCCAGAAACTCATACCTCTATCACAATACAACAATGGCACAACGAATCATCAAAAACTACGATAGAAGGACTAATATCCAAATACATTACACAGCAATAACCTCAACTTGAAAACTGGTATACAGTTGTATTGATATAATCAACATCCAGTAATCAACAGTTGTATTGATGTAATCAACATCCAGTAATCAACATCTAGTAACTTTACATTCCGTATCAAATGTTCTAAAATGATTGAACTGATTCCTATATTCACACACACACACACACACGCACACACACTACTGGCATATCGATGTGAAACTTGGACAGCAATCCAACTTCCAGTTTTTCAAATTCCTTAAAAAGAGCCTATGCTTGCCCCAACCCTCCTTCTTGCCAATTGAAGTTAAGTAAGAAAGAAGGAAATGAAGCAGCAAAGTTATTACATTTCTGACATATAACTGAAGAAAGGTGTAAATCACACATTTGTTATCCAAAGATGTAGAAGTCAAAAACTTCTCCACAATATGCATTAAATCACACTAGATTTTACATCTGACCTACAAGGGCTTTGTATTATCAACAAACTTTTGCTACTCTGGGAAAAAAATTGCATGAAACCTCTCGAAGTTGTGCCTAAATTCATTGAAGTATTTTGACATCCTTTCATGGCATACTGTTTTGTTTTGTTTTAAATCCCATTTTTCACATTCACCACCATTACTATTGTCTCAGGCAGCTAAACTGAAGTAGTGCTACACTCAGTTCATCCAAGAGGTCAATGTGCCTCAGTTGCCTGGAGACTGATGGTTGCTACAGCAGCACCAGATAAGCCCAACTAAATAAGCTTCAGCTTGAAGGCAGAAAGCATTTACTGCTAGACTGTGAAACGGTGATGTTGTCTCAGCATGCAGCACTGTGCGCAAAATCATGCAACTGTCTTTCAATCTAGCAGGATTATATTTATGCAGGAAGCCTGCATTACTGAAATCAGCACATTAAAAAGTAAAGATTTTAATTGGATCAAATTCTACACTATGAGCAACTATGATTCCTTTGTTCTGCTAGCAGAGTCACATGTTATGTGGAATTTTCCCTCTGGCTGTAAATTCCTCTCCCCTATCCCCAAAGTCCTAGTTGAAATGAAAGAAAGAGGGTTTTTACATACTTTTGCCTACTATTTAGCAATAATTATGTAAACCAGTTTTTAAAACATCAACTGCTCATCTGCATAATAATGGAAGTGTTATTTTCTTAATGCCATTTACTGAAGCAGTAGCACAACTGAGTAAGTTTAGTATTTCTGGCGGCTCAAAGGTCAGGCAATATTGCATGCTATTTTCAGTATTCTTACAATTGAGGGATGGGGGAGAGAGAAAAAATGTTCAACAGGACTGCTTTTATTCCTGCCAGCCAGAGGAGGTCACTATAGAATGGTATAGAATGATCATTTCCCAGAAGCACAGAGAAACACAGGACAAAGTTCAGGGCCTGACATACGATTCTCCCATATGCTTGTGTGTGGAGCTGTTGCAGACAGCTGAACATGTTAGTTTTACATTGGAATCTTCAGTTATCTTACCATTGTAAAACTGATGTTCTATCACTTTTTTCAGGAGAAGTATTTCAGGCATGTTTAATTGTCTTCTCAGTTAAAGCCATTTAAAGTTGATGTCAAAAAATATACTGTACTCTGCTGTTGTAAGTAATTCCTGCATCGTTTAACGTGTCGTGTTTAAATGCTTATGTTTTGTTTCAGCTGTGTTTCAGATTTCTGCAATCCAGACTCTATTGCACTGGTTTATTGGATGGTCCATGCCGCTGATTGTATTTGACTGACACCATGTAATCCTCCTTGAAGTCTCAGTGAGAAAGGCAAACTATAAATAATGTAAATAAATAAAGAACATAATGGATTTAAGCATTATAAATGGCTAAAAATATTTGAACTGAGTCTCAATAAGCCTATTTTAGTCATTCATTCCATTTTACTGGAGTCTGTCCAGGTTTCAACAGGGTACAGACACTTTTTTTGGGTGACAAAGATATACAGCGAGAAACTGTAGGGAAAAGTAAGTGAACTCATTGCCTCTTCTTAACCCAACAGAAGATCTAGAGATATCTGAACCAAAATAACTTTCTGTCCAGTAATTCAGAATAGTCAATAGGCTCAGTGACATCCAGAGTCTAGAGTGTTCTTAAGGATATGAGAAAGCACTCAACTATTAACAAAAAACTTAACTATTTCAGAATCAGCTTTCATACCACCTAACTGGAAGACTGCCAGTGTAAACTGATGGGGAAAATACAGGCCTTATACCCAAGATTCTATTTCTGAAACTGATAGAAAACAGACAGAGCAGTCATGTAGGTAGGTAAGCAGGTAGGCAAGCAGGCAAGTTAAATTTTATTGTGTGTGGCCAAGGGCCATAACAATGTAACAAAAAATAGCTGTCCAAGCAATAATAAATATAGCAATAAAAACACAAGATTTTTTAAAATTAAAATTGTTAGAGCCAGGAAATAACATAGATTGCAGCACGTTAAACATCAAGACGAAAGTTTTACATGATTCTTCTTGGCAGCCAATGCATAGAGTGACATCACAGGTGACATATAATCATATAGAGACTTTTAACAGACAGACAAATGATTCTGTGTTTGGATTTTGATAGAGTTCCCAGCTAGAAGCATGTGAACTGTAGCATCTTTTTCTGGATTGGGAATTGGTTAAAACACAACAACCAGTAAACAAGGTACTAATGGAAAGACACATCACAGCAGAAAGGTAAACTATGTGAGACTGGCCAACTAACCTTTTCTTTAAATTTGTGAGAAATTATGGCCAGAAGAGTTTTTTGTTTTGAATGACAGGGAAATAGGGAAAGAGCAGATTAAGTAGCCTCAATATCCTAGTTAAAGTCTTTAAAGCCTACCCAGCACCCGAGAGCTTTGTATAAATATGTTCACCCGAGAGCTTTGTATAAATATGTTTGCATGTGAGGGGTCCCTTGAGAAGACACCCACACCCACACAAAGCTTTTGGTTAGAGTAGGGTAGGTTCCCACAAACTTTTTTAAGAAGGAAAAAACGTAAATATAGACCAAAGTTAAAACCACATAAAATATAACAGAAAGTGTTATTTTGATGGTAAGGATGAAAAGAAACAGGCTCTGCCATCAGTTGCATCCTCTGTGAAGCTGACAGATTAGTGTGTAAAACAAATGGTGATGAGAGAGTTCATGGTTACTTCCTTCCAGTCCTTGATAGAGACTGCCAAGGAAGTAAAATGCAAAAACAATAATTGCCTCTCTCAAAGTTATGGCCAAACTACATGAGACCTTGGCGCTCCAAGACTGGAATACCATATGGTCCCAAGAAGCAATCACAGATAATCTAGATATGGATGATGATTGAGAAAAGGGAAGGTTCAGTTCTTCTTTCTGCACTGTTCACAAATTGCAGATCCTGGGCTGCTTTAGTGGGGGTGGGGGCAAAATACAGGGGTCTTTTTTCCTACTGGGGCTTAAAAAGCCAGGGGAAGAGTATCTTCAACTGGGAAAATAGTAGGGACACCCTCCCACACAGTCATTGGGCCAAATAATCCATTCACAGAACTCCATTGGGATTTGGCCCTTAGAGTCACACACTGATCAGCCTAAGGAAAAGGCTGAAGAAAGTATCCCTTCAAGCAATGCTGAAGTTTTAAAAAATGCATGCATGCACACACAAAACTCTGAACAGATGATTCACTTGTCTGCATTTTTTCTATAAAAACATATAAACTCGCATCCTTTTCCACATGTTTACTAAGTTAACTACTAGTGTGCAGTTCATTTCTCCTATTTTTGTTTTCTACATACTTACAAACAAGCTTGTAAATTGCTTAGTGACCTCTAGATACTACAAGGTTATTGCAGGCAAACAAATATGAAAACTTTTCTAAATCTGAAGAGTCTCGGTTCTTTTTCTTGCAAGCCACCTATGTGCCCTAAAATAAGTCATGTGTGAACACGTAGGCTAGTATAACTTACATAAAGTTATTTGGGACTCCCCCCCGCCCCACAAGAAGATTTTAGGAAAAAGCTTTTAAAACCCCTCCAAAATGGTCAAAAGCAAAGGACATATTAAATGTAGAGATAATAAGGTATACAAATCATTATGTTTTAGACAACAGACCCCTCCACTGGCTTCATCAAAAAGCTAAAGGAAACAGCATTTAGTGTTTTAAGAGTTTAACAATTTCAGATGAAACACTTTGGTCCGTTGATTGGATCAACATCCAAAAGGAACAGTTTGTAGTCAAGGTATGTCTCTTTAAACAGTGAATGTCGGACACTATTACTCCTTTAATGATACGAGAAAGCATCTTTCTAAAACTTCTTGATTATACATAAACAAATTTTATTTTTGTGATACTTGCAGTATTTGTCTAAATATTTGATAAACATTGTGAATCAAGTAATCTGCTCACTTTATAGCTTGCTTGCTTTTATACTGTCATGGCTAGTGGTTGATACACTACTTCAACTATATCGTAGGAATTACTGCCTAAAAGCGTATCAAAAACTGAATGATTGGATTAGAATACACTAACAGCTACAACTGTACTTCAAACATATGTCCAAAATATCAAGATCAAGCAACCAGAAAAAAATTAATGGACTTGTATTAATAAAGAATTATCTTCTGTGTATGTTTAATCATAAAGGACCATATGTAGAGTTCTAAATTATTGACTACTATTCAATGAAGATCTTGTAGGCACTAATTGAAAGTAGCAGCTTAAGAGTCAAATAGCAGTACAAGTAAAATGCGGCAGTAGTTTTTACTCTATTTATAACATTTATGTTTTTCTTCACTAGAATATATAAAGATTTCTCATCTGTATGAATCAAATACACTTTGAATACTATATACATATGTTTCTTTATATAATGAAGCTCACAGTGCAGCTAGTGAAACAAAAAATAATTAAAAATATGTCTCAAATATGAGAAATATTTAGACAAACCCTTAAGAATCTTGTGACATAATAAATTTGTTAACCTTTACAATGGCATAATGTTTGTGAGCCACAGCCCACTTCATCAACATTTACAGCCACCTACCTGAGTTGTAGCAACAGCCGCAGTTACAGAAGGGGTAGATGATGGAGACATTTGCTGCACATGACCAGAAGTCTGCTGAGGTAAATGTGAACTGGAAACAGGAGTGCTAGATCCTGAGCCAGACACTACATTTGGAAATGACACTGCTACATCATTACTGCTATAAGTGCCTGGAAAAAAACACACACATACACACAAGTCTTTTTGGATTCATTACTTATTATACAGGGTAGATCTCAGTAAGGTCCTAAATTGCACTTTTATATAATTATTTTAATCAACTCATTAAAGGCAAATTAAATAACAGGCATAATGCCACTGGAAAAAAAGGCTCAAACAGTTTTAGAGTGTATTGGGGGGGGGGGTCCTTAATGAGAGTGTTTTTTGTTTTGCTTTTCTGCCCGAGGGTTACAAGTCTAATCAGAGAAATATTTTAAAGATAGAGAATATTTGCTTTAAACAGTCAAATTCTGTTCAGTAAAAAGAGTCCTTGTATAAACCAAAAAAAGAGTTTTTTAAAAGTTAGACAGCCATCTACAAAATGAGAAAATGGTGACCATTATGAAAGGTGGCAGGCAGAGCAATCCTGAGGGGAGGGGGCTGAAAGCGCTCTGGGAGCCAACTTACCCCTATGCTGGCACGTCTCCTTTACTCCTATGTAAATAACACAATGGCGCAGGCCCCCCCAGTACTCCATTGCATGCGGGTGCTGGGCTTCAGTGGCTGCCTGTCAGTACAACTGAGGTGTCGACCTTTGATCCAGTGTGGTTGTGGGTGGTTCTGGGGGTGTGGCCAGAGTTAGTCAGCTCCCTGAGCTATTTCAGCCTGGGAATGCCCCCTGCCGGAGGCAGAAAGTTACACCACCAAAAAACATGGCATAGCTGATGGGCGCCCATTGAACGTGAATATCAAGTCTTCCCCCGCTGCTGCAGCCCCACCCATTAGGCTCGAAGGAGCTCAGAATGCTGACTACAGGCTCAGCCAATCACTTCCCTCCCCACAGCAGCCAAGCCACTCCCCAGCACCCACTTGCAGGGCCCCCCCCCCATGCTACAAAAACTTCTGTTAGGACACCTTGCAACTAAGTAGCTAGGGCACACGGCACGGGACTCTGTCTTGAAGCTCCCTGTCATGCAGATTTAAGAGTGGGCAGTGAGGCACTTTGGCGGTGAGAGAAGCACAGACAGTGCACTTAGCACTACAGGGCAAGCACTTGGCGCTGACACCCAATAAGGAGAACAAAGTCCATACTCTGTGGCTGACCCGTTTCGGAGCCCTAACTGCTACCCACAGTCAGAGGCTCAACCCAAAGGGGCAATGGCACACTGACAGGTAAGCAGGGGTAAGGATCACAAGTCGGCTCCCCCCTCCCCTTGCTTGAGACTAGATGCCAAAACAGAATATTCTGAATGCAAGCCCAGCATTGGGTTTGTGAGGGGGAGGCAAAAGCACCATGGCCCCTGACATGCCATGGGGAAAGTTCTCTGGGAGGTTTTCCCCTGCGGGCTTCCTGAGGGGTCATAGTGATATGCCATACGCAGCAGGGACCCAGCCGCACAGACAGGGTGGTTCTGTCACCTCGACCTGGGTGACCCAGACTCCATTCCCAGGGTGTACTTAAAGTCCACATTGAAAACAATGGGGGGGTTTGAAGCCCCCTTGGAGATTATGGTAGCTAGCAATGCCAACTGACGCTCAACTGAAATACACTACGGCACAAAAAATGTTGCTAAGAAAATGTGGAATTGATTTCCCATTAAGGTCTCTGGGCCTGGACAAACTACTCTGGGACTGGAATGACTGCCCTAGCAGTGGAATGATGATCCCTAGCAATACAATCTGTGCTCTAGGACTGGAATTAGAGGTTGTAGAGTGAAATGACAGCCCCTGGGGATAGCAGAAGCATTCTGTGACACCCAGAGGGGAAGACATCTACGCAAGTAGCACTGAGGGGGCAGGGAATCATGGAGGTTCCCTGTGCTAATGGAGGGAGCCACTGCAGTGGGTGTACTCAAAAATATTTCGGGGGTTGGGGGGCTTGGCCATGGGACATACCACCATACAGGAACTATGCGTACCTGCCATAGTCATGGGCAGGGCTTTTTTTGAAAAAAAAGCCCAGCAGGAACTTGTTAGCATATTAGGCCACACCACTGACAGCACAGCTTATCAGCATATTAGGCCACACCCCCATGTTACCAGAAGAGTGGTCATCCAGCCACACCCACCTTTTGCTTCTGATTCTGTTTACCTTGTTTGTTGTCAAAACCCAGGACTTTTTTGTAGCAGGAATTAATTTGCATGCTAGGCCACATACCCCTAATGTAGCCAATCCTAATGAGTTTCTACTGTTGGGTGTGGCCAACTCAGGAGCCAGCCAGAACTCCGTTCCTGTGCGTTCCTGCCCAAAAATAGCGCTGGTCATGGGTGTCTGTAAGGAAAGGAACATGGAGCTCTCCTGAGCCACCCTTCCTCACCTCCTAACTGTGATATATAACATCTGCCCAGGGACTGGCCGCTCCTGTCAACTCAAAGTGCCCCGGCCCTGCCTCAAGGCCATGCTACGGTGAAATCACCATAGACACAGACTCACAAGTAGCCAGCTACACTTTCCCACCACTTTGCTGCAGCGTAACATGCCCCGTAGGGAGCCAGCTAGCATCACCACCCTTGCACCATGAGCGTGGCCTAGGATTGCTCTGTCTGTCTCTGCCCATTCATAAGTATTGAACAAAAAGTTTAATAAAGGGGACATCCAAGCTACTAGAAGGGCAAACCCACTTCTGCCTCAGATGTCACTGCTGCTCTTGTTCAATTCACCCAAGGATTATCCACCACCTCACTAAATTATCTAGCATGTGCTAGATACTGCAAGTCTCCAGGGCATGCTCTCATTTTGCCCTAGGAGGAATGACTACCGGATAAGTATGCTGCTGACCAGCATTCTCCTTGAACACTCTTTGCCCAAGGAACAGCACCAGCTAGGTCACAGGCAGAAAAATATTGGGGAAAACCCTTCTAAGTGGTAAATGACAGTCAACTGCTACCTTATCCCCTGAGAAAGCCAAGCCAGAAGTAATTCTTCTAAGATTGCCTTGGCAGCACCTTGCTTGGGAAGCCATCACAAACATGTAAAAAGAGCATGCAGACTGCCGCTTCATTTGCCTGGCAGACCCCCCAAATGAAGAGAGAGGCAACTGGAAAGACCATTGGGGTGTCCTCATTTTGTGTGGGAAGGATGTGAAACTACAGAAAAGAATCCTGTGCTGTCTCAGACCTGGAACAGGGGAGATGTCAATGCATAAGCACGGCAAGGACTCATTAAAACTGCTGCTGATCACAGGTTTAGAACGAGAACAATACTTATTTAAGCAGACCAACAGCTACCCTGACCACCTTGAAATAACTTGAACTAAGTGGTGAGTGACCGCCTGACAAGCAGAAAAGCACTAGAGAAGCCAGTGGAGGATTAAACTGGTCTTGAGCTTTAGTGGAGCAGTGACTTGCAACAGAGATAAGAACTAAAATGCCAGTCATAGTGGAAGGCCATAAAAGCCTAGCCACTAGCAGACCCAAAAATAATGTCATAACAAAAAGAGGCACAACACACTGTACAGCACGTCTGAGGGCTAAACCTGACTTTGGTATGAGGTTCTTCCAGACCCAAGCAAAGAGGCAAACACACACTAATCCTACTAAATATGGTTCTGTTAAATCTGTGGATTTTTTAAAATAAGAGTGATTATTGCAATTTTTGAATTGCTGCTTCCCAGATTTTATGTTTAAAGTATTTTTTGCAGAAAATAAAATTAATCAGAGAAATTAATCAGTGTTACCATCAATAACAGATATTCATTGCAAAGTACATCAAAGTGTACCACATAGCTATTAGTCCTCATAATCTGAATTGTAACTATAATTTGTAGTGATGGTAGTTACAAGTAAACACAACAATTATGTACACTACAAGTCTTCTGTACCTCCAACTCTGGGACTACAAACAAAAATTAAAATCTACCTTTAAAAAAATCTTGCATCAGAGAGTATAATTAAAGATATACAAAAACTAAACAAACATCTCAAATATCATATTTATGAGATAAGTGTAAAAAGAAAACAGATATGCAACATATTTCTTTCCCTCTTTATCTCTGAATTTAATTGACTCCTCATCCGAATTTTCTGCTGTCATCTTCCCTGAGCAGCCATTTTCCTCTTCAAGACTGATATTGTCAACTAATTCTACCTTAGTTCTATCACATCCTTCCCCAGGCACACTGGACTTTTTCCACATATATTATCAACTTCATTTCTGTCTCACTGAGACTCTATGTGGATTTGAAATACGAAAAACAATTCAATCAGACTGCGAAGACCACCAATAGAGTCATTTTAAGGATTGTCACATACATGGATTACACAAGGACATCAATGTTTGTTATACTCTACCCATCGTGCTGTTATCTGTTGTACTTTCCCACATTTTTGTTTTGCCAATATGACCAAGCTACCCTCCAACATCCCTCTAACTCATGCTTAAATTCAGGACCAAGCTAGCCTCCCTCTGATTCATGCTTACATTCAGGACAGCATTGTATTTTCTGTAGGAAACTTTCCAATCCATGAATGCCCAAGACAGCTCACAAAAAAAGTGTAAACTTCACTCCGAAAATATGGCCGGCAGGCAGTACAGTTCATACTGCACTGGCCTTATATGCTTCCTTCAGTGAACCCCTGCACACCAGCTACCACACTGTGTATTAGCTGAAGTTTCCAGACAGTCTTCAAAGGCAGCCCTGCATACAGTATGTTGCAGTAGTCTGATCGAGATAATGGCAAGACATGTTTAACAGTGACCAGGTCAGCTTTACCCAGGAAAGGCTGCAGCTGGTGAACCACCCTAAGCTAATGAGAAACAGTTCTGGCCACTGTGCCACCTGTTTGTCAAAAGAGAAATCCAGGGATTATCTCCAAACTGCAAGCCTGATCTTTCAAAGCAGTCTGAAAATGTATCAGCTTTACTCTTCATGAACAACGCTTCTGTCTTGTCTAGATAAATTTCTGCTTGCTCACCCATTTCCAGTCCTTTACAACACTGGTTTAAGTACTTTTACCACCTTCCCTGAATTAGATGAGGCAAGCAGGGACCCATGAGAAACTCACGGGGAAATTCCCTCATGGGTCCCTGCTTTGTCCTCTGACACCACCCAGCCACCATAATCTAACATTCCCTCTCACTGTCACTTCCCCCTCCCTCTTTTTTCATCCACAACATACTCCTTCTCCTTCCTTACCCCAATACTGGTCCCCACCTCCTCCTTGCCCTCCTGCTGTACCCTCTTTCTTCAATCTGGTCTCTGCTCACCTACCCGCATTCTCATTGTTTCGTCTACCTGCCAACCTCCATCCTCAGAGCTCTACTCACCCACCTCCATCCTTGTTGTGTTGCCTGCTCATTCACCTGAGCTGTCTGCACTTTACCCATCCACTTCCATCCTCACTGCTTTGCCTAGTTACCAACCCACATCCTCATTGCTTTGCCTACCAACCTAGCTCCATCATCTGAGCTCAATCAACCACACCTTCCTTGCTGCTCTACCAATCAACCACCATCCTCGCTGCTTTGCCTTCTCTCCCCCCCCCCCCAGCTCCTTTAGCCACCTATCTGTCCTCTGGCCCACCATTCTTCAGGGAGCGGGGGTGGCAGCGAGGAGGCAGATCCTGCCCTCAGAAGCAGCTCTCCTTCGTCCAGCATCTCCCACATGCAGCAAAGTGGCGGAATACAACTTAGCAGTGATGGAGTGATGTCTGCACAAGTGCTAAGCATCATGTGCTAAGAATAAGGAGTTATGGATAAGGCAAAATATCCTTTCACGTGTTTTAGAAATAATACATGACCAAAGTGGAAAGCAGCCTCAGGTAGTCCTTCATATTACACAGCTATGAATGGAGCCAAGGAAAGCTAGTTACAAAAAAATTAAAGAAAAAAGAGCCCCAGTAGTAGAATAACACTATTATCATTTTGCTACACACAAAAACTGTAATAAAAGAAACCTGAGGAACTATTGACCTATCAGCCTCCTGCAGGTATCTACAAAGTTTTCACTGAGGTACTGAACAATTGACTCACTACAACCTTGGATTTCATCCAATCAATAGAACATGGAGACCTTCAATCAGAATTCTGCACAAAAGACTACCTTTTGTGATAAATGAACCTGTGGAGAACATTCTAATATAACTTACCATCATGTATAGTATTCATCAGCTACAAGAAAGCTTTTGAGTCACAAGAAAAAGAATTCCATGTTAAAGTTGTGTTTTAATACACACAAAAGAATGAAAAGAAAGAAGAAAAATGCATCTGTCTGCAGTTATTGCTGTGATCACTTACAGTAGCTGAACTTGTTAAAGAGGTTTATTTTTACACGCTTTCATCAATTATTGATTTTTTGGGATGGGCCTCCCAAGAGCATTCAGTCATGTTGTTTATGTATGAATGAAATGACAATATTAGCAAACATCTTTAGGCAGTGTTTAAAAGTTGTGATTTGTTGTAATCTTTAAGAGATACAGCTGGTTGTCTGTTTACTGAAATTCTGTATTTTGTGAATACCTGTGAAGCTTGTCCCCCAGTTCAACCAGCTTCTCCAACAACCACCAGACATCAGGAAATAGGTTAGTGGTCTCTCTTAGTCCCTCTTGTATGAAGTTCCTGTAGACTTACAGGCCCACTAACCCAGCAAGGAGGCCTACTTGGCAAATAACAGTCCTCTTGCCCAGATCCATTCTCCATGTCTCCTCCCTGCGATGCAATTCACTCCCAAGACCTCTAGCTGGATCCTCCTGCCGCTGCATACTTACTGCAGGGTAAGGCTCATAAGAAATTATGCCTCTGCTAGAGAAGCCAATAGTCTGCCCTTCCTTTTAGCCAGGAATGCCCTCTCCCTTCCCCCAGGGATGATCTGGATGCCTCAGTCTGTGTGGAGACTCCAGGCCTTGCTAGTGGTTCTTCTCTCAGGCTTCTTGCCAATACCAACAAACTGGCCCTTCCTCCAGGTTGCTCTGCCTGAACTTATTAATCACCTCTTCTCTGCTGACTTCCTACTTTTGAGCAAGTCTTTACTCTGGAATAGTCCTTTAATCCTTAGGCGAGTGCTAGCAGCCATTTCCTTCCTGCTCCTTGGAGATCACTGGGGCCTGATTTGTCTTTCCTTTCCCTGCAGCTCATGGCCAAACTACGTATTACAATGCATGGAAGTCCCCCACAGGAATTTGTAGCCATATTGCAGCTAAAATGCCACAAGAGCCCAATTCAGATCAGGACTGTGGTGTAAGAGGGAAGAAGGGCTCTCACAACCCCCCCCCCCCCAATTGGGGCAAATAGTTCCCCCTGCACTATTTTGGCTCAGGATAACAGCACAGAGGGAGGCAGGAGCCTCTCCTCCCCAGCACTGAGGCCCTGAATTGAATTGGGCCCCCACAGTGCTTTAAAATGGAGTTTCCACTGGAAACTTGCAGCTGTAGTATGGAACCACACACATTATAATATGCACCATAGCCCTGAGATAGCCCCTGTCTTAGGGTGGCTGCCTTACTGACCCTCTACCCCCCAACTTATTGTGCTGTATCGTGCAACAATCTCTTTAAACCTTAGAAAAAATGTTTGACTCCCTGATCAATCCTCTTATTATGCTTAGCAGATTTATTTGTATTCTTTTCCTTTTGTCTGCATAAATGGAAAATGGATCCCATGGTTTGAAAGTATACCAGGCTGCTTGCCTAAGCAAGCCTCAGTTTCTCTGTGACATCAGCAAGCACACCTGTTGCCCCCCCCCCCTTTTTCACTCCCAGTTTGCTGATCGTAAGATCCAGCAGTAACTATACAGTTGCTGGGCATTCCTTGTTGCTAAATTAGTGTTGCTCGCTAATCAATCAGCCTTTTCATCAGACAAAGTAACTCTTGTACAGCACCCTTTTGCCAATTTGACAGCACTTAGGGAACAATGTAATCTGCACTGCTGACATTTGGTAGGGGAGGGGGAACTAGCATAAAAAGTTATAAATTATTTCTGATCGATATACAAAGAAACCAAAGAACAGCAAATGAGAGGAAAAATCTATCCCAGAAGCACACTGGAAAAGAGACAACTAACTGCTAAGGCTAACAAACCTGAACAGTAGAGGATAAAAATGGACATTCAGAAATGCTACACTATTAACAGCAACTGACTGGATACAGTTGAGTGCAAGGATTACAGAAGCAGAAACATATGATAGATTTTTGTCAGATTTTGGGGGTGAGGATCTGAATTTTACTCACTTTTCTTTAAAAATAGTAGGTTTATAATGAAATTGAATTGTTTAGGACACTTTTATGAAGGAAAGAGGAAATAGTTGGGGATGGGGATACAGGGAAAGTGAGGTGCCCCCCTCCCACAAGTCCTTGATGGTTCCCCACTGCACAACTGAGCCTGGACAAGCCTGGGGACCCAGGAAAACTCTGGGATGGAAGGAAGGAAAGTTGAAGACAGGGAGACAGATAAAGGTAGGTTCACTGGTGGGAAAGAGAGAAGGAATCAGGAAAAGGGGAGATGCTATAGGGGCTTTGAAGGAAAGAAAGGGAAATAGTGGGGATACAGGGGAAAATGAGTTCTTCCCTGCAAATCCTTGCAAGTCCCTCTCTCTTCGAACATAATTTCCACAACTAAATCAGTTAAAGCTTTGAACCCCAAATATTTCTAGTTCCAAACAATTCTTTTCCAGCTATTCAGACTTGATCCAATAGTAACGTTGGATTTTTTTCTAGCTGTATAATTTGAAAAGCATTACTAAAAAATGTGAAATCTAGGTTAACAAGATTCCCTTCTCTTCTGAACAAGACACTAAAGCTGGATTCAAAACCTAACTAACCTTAAACTAATTGCCTTGCAGAGTCATCTCAGATAGAAAGTTACACATTGGCCTGCATACTGTGCTTTGGAGAATCTCCCTGGAACAGATACAAATATTACAGTAAGGGACACAGCAGAAAAGTAGCATTTTCAATATTGTCGCTTTAGATGTACTATTCTCCACCTAGTTTATGGATAGGGATTGAATTTTAAACAAAATAGTTTAAAATAGCTATCACACTCTTGCATCTGAACAGATACTTTATAATGCCAAACAGTCTTTTCTTAGGGTCCTATTTTTTGTTATTAATTTCAAAGATTAATTTTAAAACAGTTGATGAAGTTAAAGGCTGATGGCTATTTTGCAAATGAACTACTAGGAAGGTGCTCTGCAGTAAATTGATTCCAGATGACCAAAGATAATTGTTCTTGAGCAAGAAGGCATCTTACTTTTTATTTTCCTGGAAAATTCTTACAAAAAGATGGTGATCTTCCATTTATACTTACAGCAAGAATTATTTCTGGAACCTAAAAGGCTTATGGACAACCAAAGAAATGGAATATCCTAACTCAATGGCCATATAAACGCATTAAATGTATACCTCATCTTTCAGTATGGCTAACCCAGAAGGCAGCTTACAATAAACACAAAATATCAAGCAATAATATCAATGGTAAAATATTAACACTAAAACCTAACAGAATCATCAAATACTCATTACAGCAGTAAGCCGCTAAAAAAAACCCCTTCAAACACCTTGCTAAAAAAGAACCTAACATTCACCTAAATGGCAACAGTGAAGAAGCACAGCAAATATCCTTAGGGATAGAGTCCCAAAAGGTAGCTACCACCACTGAGTAAGCTCGGTGCCTAGTAAGTTACCTGCTTAGCTTCCAACAGCCAGATCTAGAAAGAGCAGGGATTCATTAGAGAAGAGTGAAACTACTGCAAACCAATGTTCCCTACTGTCAAGTGGTCATTCAGCCAAGTAGGATGTCATTAATGACATTAAAAGCTACTCAGAATCTGAGGTAAACCACCAGGCTCACACGAAGAACACACACAAAGCTGCCTTACATACTGAATGAGACTCTTGGTCCATCAGTATTGTCTACTCAAACTGGCAGCATTCTCCAGAAATTCCAGCAGAGGTTTTTCTCATCCTACCGACTACTTTTACCTGGAGATGCCAAGGATTGAAGTTGGGACTCTCTACTTGCCTAGCAGATGCTCTACCATTAACTTCCATGGCTCCTGTGACCAATGCAGTTTTATTTCCAAAACAAGAAACTAGACCGAACTAGAATCTAGACAACTGGTTTTCAACTCATGAGTCAGAACCCCCAGATAGGTTGTAGGAATCCTCTAGAGCTGCCATTTTTGAAAGCACAACCTGCTGCGAAAGCCTACACATATAAAGCAAAGGCACCATGCCCCTAGCCACTCTTTATACATGCACTCACAGGAACAGCAGGACAGCAAGACAAAAATCTCTCAGCAGTGGAGAGGATTCTTTAGGTAAGTTTGGAGACTTGCTCCTCCTCTTCCTTTCATGTGATTGCCACATGCTTGCAGCTCAGCAGGCCCTCACTGCATCCAAGACTGTAACTTTCCCCCAAACATCTGGAAAGGAAAATGGAACTGAGACCAAAAAGAACTGCTGTTCTCTCCCATTCTCTTTATAAAACTTGCAGCCCTCTCATTAATAATTGTCAGTTGTTTACAAATGGCCAGAGAGCACAATTTTTCCTCTTCCCACTTCTGCAGTATCCCAAATCAATCCCTATTCAGAAACAGTATTTCAGTGGCATTTCAAGCTATCACAGGAAGGGGGGGGGGGAGTCGTGCTCTCCTTGCACCCATGGAAACATTAGTCTGACTCCCACTCCAGATAACCAAACACTGCACTATGGCGGCTTTCAGAAGCAAACTGAATGGAACAAGATGGTTAACTCAAAGAACACATTAATAGTTACATACTATACTGGGGTTTTAAAAACTACTCAAAACATGTGGAACCTTGCACAGGTACAAATTTATATATTAATTTGTGTTAAAATTTAATGTAATAGACATGAACCCAAAGGATCACTCAGGGACATCCACAGGTGTTCTAGGACCTTTCTGGAGCCCCCCTGTAGAGGTATTGCAGAAGACCATTGTTAATCTGAGAAGACAGTGGTGACCACAAGTTTCTCTTTCTGTGTGTTTAGATAACAGCACCAGGCTGGAAGGTGTTAATGGTATCTGGTTTTCTGTTTTAAGTAATTGCATCTGGTGTTGGAATGGGGGAGATGTTTTCTCTGCCCTTGGAATGAATCCCAGCTGGACTTAATTGTTTCACTATAAATTAGGAGGGCTTATTTTTCTATGAGAGAAGACTGACGGAGCACAGAAGGATAAGAAAACCTCAGCTCAGTGCTGAGCAACCTTCAGACGATACACCTGAATTGACCTGCCACTGATATTTTCAGGGCAGAAAGGGATGTGGGTATCATTCTCTGTTTTGTTTGTAATTTGTACAAAATAAAGCTGTTTCTCCTTCCACCACTAGTTTGGTCATTGCTTCTTGAAATCTTTAAAAGAGCTGTTTGCTAAAATGGAAAACATGCCCCTTACCACTTACCCCTGAAGAGCTGATTCGTAACTTTAGGAACATCCAGAGCAGCAACTGATACAGTGCCAGGGGATGCAGATGGAAGAAAAACCAATACAGAGAATGCATTTGGAAGTACCCTACACTCACAGAAGAGGAACAGTGCCAGGGGATGCAGATGGAAGAAAAACCAATACAGAGAATCCATTTGGAAGTACCCTACACTCACAGAAGAGGACTTTTTGAATTCCAGCCATTGTTAAAAGATCCATGTTTTGATTTTGCACAATTTCATTAAGTGTTCTTTCCTCGTTTCTATCTTGCCCTTTCATTTATCTAATGTTTTCAGAGTACACGGAAACGAATATGAAGGCACAAGGAAACTGCCACATCCCTGAATGTTTAATTTATGTAATTAATATTAGTATATCGAGACATGTTACTGTTAATCTACACTATTAAGGTGTTTGTAGTGAAAATGAAAACTGAATATATGGTGAAGGTTCTTTCTACTCTGAGTTCTTTCTACTTTGAGATAGGGAGAGCATCGTAGCATGGATGAATCCTCCCATTGTGCCAGGAGATAGAATCTTTGCTTATCTTTCTGCCTCCACCTCTTGGCAGGGGCACCTTACTCCTCACTTTGGACATTTCTCCAAAGCCACAGAAGTGTTCACAAATTAGATCACAGCTGAAAGAAAGGGCTATATAAACTGTAAATTGAAAATAAGACTACAATATGTGCAAGCATAATGGTAGAATGATATAATAGTAATCCTATAGCTATCCTCAATATCCCCCATAATGTAGAGTGGGCTGAGATGACCTCCCTACCTCAAATAAAAGGAACTTTCATGGTAAGTCCACTGTTCTTTTTTCACTGAGGAGGTAGGAATTCTAGCATGGGATATCCAAAAGCAGTATTTCCCATTTCAGGTGGGCTTGGCTGTAATATTCATACATATACTTATTGTAGAACCCTTCAACCAAAGGTAGTCTCATCCAAAGGAAGGGGATCCATCTTGTAGTGTCAAATGAAGGTCAGTGCTGAGGCTTAATTTTATTTATTCGATTTATAGGCCGCTCTCCCCGCTATTTGCAGGCCCAGAGCAGCTAACAAGTCTTGGCGGACCAAGATTCATAACATACATTAAAATTTAAAACAGTTAAGTGGTTATAAAACAATTATAAAACCTTCCCAATTCAATAGTACAATTTAAATAAAGAGTTCAGTGCTCAGTACAATCAAATGGCGTGTCATATACCCCAATGTTTCCAGGCTCTGGTGCCAGATAGCGCTGGAGCCAGCTGGTAATCTCTGAGGTCGATCGTTGTTGGTCCTAAGGAGGGGGGAGCGAAAGAGCGGTGGTGGCCCCTATTCATAAGCCTGGCAGAAGAGCTCCATCTTGCAGGCCCTGCAGAATTGCATCAGGACCCGAAGGGCTCTGGTCTCCTCCGTGAGCTCATTCCACCAGTAAGGGGCTGCCACCAAGAAGGCTCTCCCCCTAGTGGCAGCGAGCCTGCCCTCTCTGGGGCCTGGTATGACCAGGCGATGTTGGGCCCCAGACCATAGTGCTCTCTGGGGTACATACGGGGTAGGTTGGACTCAGGCCATTTAGAGCTTTAAAGCAAGCACTACCACCTTGAAGTGAATTCGGTATGCTATAGGCAGCCAGTGCAGTGCCTCCAGCGCCGGTCGGATGTGCTCCCATCTGGGTAGATGCATCAGCAACCTCGCCACGGCATTCTGCACCAGCTATAGCCTCCGGATTTGCGACAAGGGCAGCCCCATGTAGAGAGCGTTACAACAGTCTAGCCTTGAGGTGACCGTTGCGTGGATCACTGTCGCCAAGTCGGCGCGGTCCAGGAAGGGGACCAACTGCCGCGCCAGCCTCAGATGATAAAAGGCCGACTTGGCAGTGGCTGCTACCTGGGCCTCTATAGTCAAGGAGGGATCCAGGAGCACTCCCAGACTCCTAACCACCGGCACAGGCACCAATGGCACCCTGTTGAAGGCCGGGAGCAGGAGCCCTGACCATGGGCCGCCCCGACCCAGGCACAGGACCTCCGTCTTCACCGGGTTCAGCTTCAGCCTACTCAGCCTAAACCATCCAGCCACAGCGTACAATGCCCAGTCAAGATCGTCTGGTCCAGAGCCAGACCAGCCGCCCAACATCAGATAGAGCTGGGTGTTATCTGCGTACTGGTGACAACCCAGCCCCACCCTCCGGACAATCTAGGCAAGGGGGCGGGTATAGATGTTAAAAAGCATCGGGGACAGAACAGCCCCCTGAGGCACTCCGCATTCAAGTGGGTGCCTCCAGGACCGTTGCCCCCCTAGCACCACCCTTTGTCCCTGACCTTGGAGAAAGGAAGCAAGCCACTGTAAGGCAAGCCCCTGTATCCCCACATCGGCGAGGCGGTGGGTCAGCTGCCGATGATCGCCCGTGTTGAATACCGCCGACAGGTCAAGCAACAGCAATACCGCCGTGCCACCCCGATCCAGATGTCTTCAGAGGTTGTCAGTTAGGGCCACCAGAGCTGTCTCAGTCCCGAACCCCAGGCAAAAGCCTGACTGGAAGGGATCTAACACCAGAGCATCATCCAAGTAGCTCTGCAACCGTGTCGCCACCGCCCTCTCTATTAATTTGTCCAAATAAGGCAAATTAGAAACTGGCCAATACTTAGCCAATTTGGCTGGATCCAGAGATGGTTTTTTCAAGAGGGGGCGGACCATCGCATCCTTGAGTGCACTCGAGAACTACCCCTCCAAGAGGGACTGGTTGATAATCTCCCAAAGTGCACCTCGAAACCACTCGTGGCCAGCTTTAATAAGCCAGGAAGGGCACAGATCAAGGTTGCATGTGGTTGGACGCACGGTCACGAGCAACCTGTCAACTTCGTCAAGGCTGAGCGGGCCAAAAGAATCCAAACCCAGAAACACAGACGTGCAAGGGGCCTCGAGTTCACTCACTGTATCAACCGTGGCGGGGAGGTCGCGGCGGAGCGCCAAGACTTTATCCGTAAAATAGCTCACAAAAGCCTCGCAGCCAATCTCTAATTCCCTACTATTTGGTTTGCACTGTGGCAATACTGTTATAGACCGAATTGTTCTAAATAACTGTGCCGGGTGTGAGCTAGCGGATGCAATATCTGCCGCATAATAATCCTTCTTAGCGGCCTTGACTGCCACCTCACAGGCTTTCATAAACGTCCTATAAGATGCTCTTGTGGCTTCATCACAAGCACATCGCTACCGTCTTTCTAACCATCTGAGCTCCCGTTTCATGAGCCATAACCCCTGGGTGAACCAGGGGCAAGCCTAGTACAGGGTCGCAGAGGGCGCCTGGGAGCGATCTCATCAATGGCAGTGGAGAGTCGGCTATGCCAATCCTCCACCAGTTCATCCAACGAGCCACCAGGGGGCCTCGAATCCCTCAGAGCCGACAGGAGCCGCCCAGGTGCGTTAGGTGGTCGGTACACGAGCCAGATTGCCACACTCTCCCCGGCCTCCAGCACCAGGCCAACACACTCTAAGCCCGTGATCTTCCACGGCGGGAGCACCCTGAAGGAGCAAGCCTCTTGAATGAGCATTGCCACCCCTCCCCCCCACCTCCTAGTCTGTGATTGGTGTAGGACCATAAACCCTGGTGGGGCAAGTTGGGAAAGCGCTTCCGTTTCCCCCTCCTGCACCCAGGTCTCGATTACGCAAGCCAGATCCACCTGTTGTTCTGCCATGAAATCCCGCAGGATCATGGTCTTATTATTTATGGATCTGGCATTGCACAGCACCAATGACGGAGGGAGGTTCTCCATCCTTGCCCCACTGCCAACCACCCTTGGGATGGGTCTCAGGCTGGAAGGGTGCCGAACTGATTTATTTCTCTGCATCCTTCCCTTCTTCTCCTGCCTGGAACCACCGCTATACTTCCCCCTCCCCAGGAGCACCAGAATCTGGCCAGGCGTCACTGCCCTTTAACCTTTGCGCAAGCCTCAGGTCGTTGGGGGCTGCTATGGTAGCCATTCTCCTGGTAGGAGGGTCCTAACTCCCTCCCGCACCACTACAATAGGATATTCTGCTGTTCCAAGCAGCGGTAGTCCACACCCGTCCCAATTACAATTGCCCTAATAACCAACTAACCTACCCTAACCTCTTATCTTGTAACCCTCCCTCCCCACAAGACTAAACATCTAACTCTAATTGAAATTAATTAAGTGTAGAAACAAATTCAAATACAGCTATACATACAATTGTACAAAATACACCCCTACTCTAAGCCTACCGCTACTAATCTAACTAATCCCTCCTAACTAAAACCTCCCACTCCTGTCTCTTAGTCCCTCCAGCTGGTGTAGCTTTGCTCTTTACTGCCCCTGGCAGTACAAATGAAAAATTCCCAGGAGCAGAAGAGAAGTCCAAGCCTGGCCAAAGTTGTGAAAATTGTGTCAAAAATTCCCCTTCATCGATGGTTCCCGGGGGCAGTCCCAGGCAAAGGTGTGCCAGCCACATACTGCCAGTTCGTCCTCCCTGCATCCCAGGGCACCATGTGCTGCTCATGTCGCCACCACCATCACAGATGGCCCTTACAAGCTGAGAGGCGGTCAGAGCAACCGAAGCGGGCCAGGGGCCTGGGCGCAGCCGATCCTTAGGGAAGGCAGTGCAGCCAGACTGTAGCTACTTTGGAGATGTCTTTGACTGAAACACTGGTCGAATGATGCTGTCATGGCCTCACAAAGAACAGAAAATGTTCCTTCCCCAGCACTGGTAGATGAAATGAAACAAACAGTAAGATTTCCAAAAGCTGTTTTGCACAAGTAAATCCACAGCATAAGCCTGGATTTTTCCCTAGTATGGTTGACCTTTTGACAGAATGATTATAGAAAATGTTTCTGTCTCTTCCACCAGAAAAGTCACCTAATGCAGAAACTCTGCAGCAAAAATAACTTCTGTCAGACACAGAATTTTAACATTAACTGCTCTCTGACAGCTTCTAAGTGATGATCTGTAAGTGTACTTGGAATCACTTGGAAATGTCATGAGAGGAGCCGTGCACCACTAGAGAACTGGTAATGGATATCCCCCTTGGACAATGTTTTCCCTGATGATGCCTTGTCAAGAGACACCTTCAATGAATTGTAGGGTGGCAGCTAGCATTGAGACTTGTATTTGAAGTATGCTTGCATGAAACTTCTGGACTAACCTGGATGGGTGAAAATAGAAATACCTGATGAACAGATAATAGGAGAAGGTTCATTTTTTTCTTCCTGCACCACTACAAATATGTTTTCCATGTAACATCACAGATGTTGCAGATCTTAAACACATGTACAAAGCTGCCTTATACTGACTCAGATCACTGGTCCACAAAGATCAGTATTGTCTACTCAGACAAGAGCACAACCTTAATGCTTGGTTTAGTGTAGCTTAGATCTAGACAGTTAACTGTGACAATACTGGAATCCTCCAAGTTTCATGTTGGGGGTCACTGGAATCCTCCAAGTTTCTGTCATTAACATTTCCACTAGACTAGAAAACCATGGCCTGTGGGGCCACTGGAAGGCTGTGTAGTTTAGAATTGGTTTCTCTGCTGTAGGAGTCTGTAAGAATTTAGTAAAGAAAGGCAAAGGTGGAAAGATGTACAATATCCTGGAGGCCAAGGAAAGAGCAGGGCAGTTGCTCCAGAGTCTCAAACCACATGAAGGATCTCCTAGTATTGTGGATTACATTTAAGGCAAACAAGTTCACCACTGGATCTCCAAATCTCACCATTATCTCCTTGAAGTTCTCTTTTTATTGTCAATTCATTCTGATCCGTTGGGAGCTAAGAGAATCCACCTGTATATTATTTGACCCTGTATGTGCTCCACAAAGTTGAACTCAAACCAAATCTCTACGCATGACAGGAAGAGTGATACTTCCTGGTTCAGAATCTGCAACCTACCCCCCTCCCCACACACACACAACCCTTGTCAGTATATGTGGGATTTGGTAGTGATGTTGCCCATCCTGACCATCACTTGGCAGTGATATGCCACTGGGAAGATATGGTAGAGTTAGCTTAATCACCCTGGGTTCCATCCATTTTATCTGTCCATTCTGTGTTTCTTGACCTAAACCTACTAGACTTAATTTATGTGTACACCTTAACATTAGCACCTGTGAGTGCAACCGCTGTGATGTGATTGTGTATTTTTATACTGATGTATGATATGCCATGAGCACATTTGGGGGGGGAGGGGTGGAACACGAACTCAAAGTAGATGTTTATTTGAAAATTTAAATAATCATTCAATATATTCTATACTCAAGCATTTCAAGTATATACATCTTTGATGGTCTTCCCTTAGCATTTTCTGCTGTTTCTACATTCATATGCTAGGGATCCCTGTTTTCTTCTGTTTCTCCAGCTATCATTCTACAGCAGGGCTCCTGTCCATGGACAAAAAGCAGTCACAACAATGGAAGCACTGGAGTGAACTCTTGGGTGGGGGGTGTTCCTCCATAGTTGGCCACAATCTGCGTGTACCTGTGAGTTAGATGGAGACTGCGTTCTCCTATAGGAGTTGTCCAAGAGTCTCCTGGCATTTCCTTCATGGCACTTATCCTGAGAGCTGGGGAGGGGTGTGTGCTTTTGACTTTTCCCCTCTGTAGTGGTTGGCTGCAATGCATCACCTTTTAATAATATTAAGTCCTCACAGCCAAGAAGCAACCTCAAACTGAACTGGGATATAGGGTTCTCTGTGCCCCCATATGTACTGGTTCCACCACCTGTGCGTATCCAGCGCCTCCTGAGGGCAAGGGGGACAGTTCTGGCTTTCCTGGCAGCCTACAACTCCTGGCAGGTATTACTGTGCATTGCCACAGTCCCACCCAAATTTAACTCCTCTATTACTTCATGCCAATATGCAGCATCTGAATGGGGGAATTATTCTTTCTTGACAATTCCTGAATTAAGATAAGTCTGTTCTATTTCTCATTCTATAAAGAATTGGCTGAGCTCTGCCAGAGGATAAACAGTTGTCAGCTATATCCTAACTAAAAGATATGAGTGTCCGTTCCCTTGGCCAGCACAACAGGCCAAAGGAGGAGGGGGGAAGGAGCATATTTTTTTAATGGGAGATAGAAGCAGAAAAGCACAACGCTTAAGTACAACAAAGCAGAAAGAGAGATCTGAAGGACAGAGGTGTTTTTAAAAAGCCTGTACTTTTTTCCCAGGCAGTAAACGGTGGGAGTCCGGTGGGAGTCCGGTGACACCCACCAGTGAAGACAGGAAGTTAAAGATCCTGCCTCCTGGCCTAATGGCAGGAATCACTCCTTTAGAGTGAGAATGGGTTTAAAAAACTGGAACTGATTTATGTATGAACAGGAATACAAATTAAAAAAAACATGTATGTTAAACAGAAAAGAGAGATGTTGTGGTCCAAAATTTTGTGAAATTATATGCATGCCATACAGACTTTAAATCTAGAAGCCTCTAGTCTTGTCTTTGTCAAATGGGCCTAAAATCAAGCACTGAAGTTAGAAGAGAGTCAGTTTCCATTGGGATGGCTTGATGGCAAGTCCTGACATGTAATTCTTGATATGTAATTCCATTTCATCGTCTGATGAAGTGTGCATGCACACGAAAGCTCACACCTTGAATAAAACTTTGTTGGTCTTAAAGGTGCCACTGGACTCTCACTAAGTCCTGGCTTTGTATTCCACACTAAAGGTACTGTGTCTAAATCAGGTGCATGACATGGAAGAATATAAGCCATTAGTTTTTGGAAGCAATGCAAGTCTCTCCAGATCAGCACTAATAGCCTTTCAGAAAGTGCATGCGCATCAGTCCCAAGTAATGTTGTGAAGAGGCTGTTGTTGTTTTTAGTTTACTGTATTTATTTTACTGTCCCTGAAAGGATAGCGATAGACCCTGAGAACTAATGCTGAGGATTAATCCTTTTTAAGCAAAAGATAAAATCAAGTAAAACATTATTGGTGCCATTATAGATCAAACTGAAGTTTGTGTACCTATTTCTTCATAACTGTCAATGCTTGTTAATCTACAGTCAGTGAGTAAACTACAGAGCGTAAGGCAGGTTCAAATTGGCTATATGTAACATAATTCTAGTTCTAGTCATCTGCTCTGTTTATTTTCTATAGTGAAAGCCATAGGCATAGACAGCTTTTAAAAGGATTAGATAAATTCATGAAGAATAGGTCCATCAGCAGTTACAAGCCATGGTGACTAAAGGGAATCTTTGACCACCAGAGCTAGGAGGCAACGTTGTGGGAAGGCTTCTATGCCTTTTTGGCCCTCCAGAATAATTGGCTGGCCACTGTGTCGACAGCATACAGACCTAAATGGACCACTAGTCTGATCCAGCGCAGCTGTCTTTAAATTCTTATCAAAGTTCAAGAAGAAAAAAACCCCACAATGATGATTTCTTGAGTCTGGAAAACTAAGCCTTCTTTTTCTGCAAGTAATTCTGACTTGGGTGGCACTCATCAAACATACTGAATAAGTAGAGTTAATCAATTACTTCCATCTTCAGTTTCCACATGCTGCAAAAAAGTTTACGCCCATAAATTGATTACCTAAAGGTAATTTTTTATAGTGCATCTAGCCATTTAATGTATTGCACAAGTAGGCCATAGTTTACAAACATGAAAAACAGAAAGGGCCAATGAATTTTATCAAACGCATTCTCTACTTTAATTGACAAAAATATGCCTAGAGTACAAGGACATTGAGACATACTGAACAAATCAGTCCGTAAGGGAATATGGTCCATATCTTGTTTGCTTGATAAAAAGGTCAACTAATCGTGATAGATAAGGGATGGTAAGACTGAATTTAATCTGTTGGTTAAAACTGTGGAAAATATTTTAGACTTTACATTTTAAAATACCTAATTTACCCTAAGTAAATAACTTTATACAGATTGGGTTTCCTCTATTTAAGTATTAGAGATTCTAGCTTCTAACAGTGTGTGAATGTTGTAGCCATACAAGGCACTAGCTAACTGTACCATTCTTCATTACAACCCCTGGAATTTTATTTTTGAAGTTTAGAATAATGTTGGACCAATCTCCTGTTAAGGGGCTATTATGGAACACTGCCCATAACTTTAGGATGCTAAAAGTTTATGAATATTTAGCAGCTGTAGTGAATTATGGGAGAACATTCCACTAGTCCTCTTTCTGCATACTGGCGTTTGTTTATACAATCAGGGATACTGAGGTCTCATCTCAACAATCTCTGCCTAGCAAAGAATTGGAAAACTTTAGACACTTGCTTAATTACCTTGGATCATTCATTTTGTGTCTAAAAGAAGGCATATGAAAAAACAAAGCGTCAGTATCATTTGTATGATAATTTATCCTGGAATAGAAATGAGGAAAGCAAAGAGCTCCTTATTTTGCTGATGGTTCTTATCTCACTTCACTATCAGATTCACCCCTGAACAAACAACTTTCAGAATGAAGAGAGCCCAAGATCATATAAAACTAAGACTGCAGGTAATTCCACTAAAATTATCAGACCTTGTACCATTTTGAGTGAGTCATATTTATCTATATTAGTCACTATCAATCCCGTGAGAGAATTAAGAGAATCAACCGTCTTCTACTTTACAAATGCCTCCCTGTTTAGTTTCCTGAACGTGATGACCACCCTATATTACATACATACAATACTATTTATCCACTACTGCAAAATATTTTTTTGACAATATCACTAAGGAACACCTGAGCATATGAAGAGGTTCTCTTAATTAACATAGTGCAAATAGAACACAAGTTTTATCTATGTACTATAGGCACTGTATTGCACTATATGCACATTCCGCCGTAAGCACCTGAAATTATATTGGTATTTAATAATTTTGGTAGCCCAAATATATTAAATGCCAGTAAAATAACAGTGTAACATAAAATATTCTCTACATGTTCATCACATTACTAAAATCTGTTCCCTTTATGCACCGGAAGTCCATACATCTACCTAAATATTTCCCACATAAAGAATTCCTTCTGTGTTCAAAGTTTCTTAAGCAAGAACAGCCAAGAATGGCATTCTAAGAGGTTACTTTTGTGCAGAAATACTGCAGAGGTTAAAAGATGAGAATAAGAGAACAAAAATAGCTTTGAGATATAAAGTTCAGAAGCACACAAAGACACAGGATATTTAAATCATTCCTTTAAAATTATGGTTTTAACTATCAGGGAAGCAGTTGCGATTTTAAGGAAGAAACAGCACATCCAGGAAACACACAGTCTGCTAAGAGCCACAACACAATGCTATTGACAGATTGCCTTCATCTCAGAGAAAAGGAAACTGCTCTCTTAAAATAAATAGTAATTATATAGTTGTTTCCCATTTCCAAAATATGTGCTTATTCAGAAGCCTGGAGGGGGATTCAAATAGCTACTACTTTCCACTGCTCTTTTTCCCATTAGATTATACCATGGATCTCTGAAAACGTAATTTCTCTGTTCAGATTTTCAGCTGCCAAAAATGTATAGAACGTCTCTTTGCGTGATTCTTTTCCTATGTATCTCTTCTTTCATTTTCACTGTTTTCTATATTCACTCATGAACCAAGATATCATCTACAGACAATGGTAGAATTATATTATCTTCTCTAACCTGGCCCACAGCAAATCACTAACACAAGGATCACACAGGATTTATATCAATCAATGGGCCTAAAACCAGAAACCCATGTGTATACATGCTCATGTATGCACACAAAATACTTTAAAAAAAGAAAAAAAGAATGCAGCATATATGGCAAAAAAGTCTGTGCATGAGTGTCCCCCCCCCCCGGGGGGCGGGGGGCGGTGGGATATCATAATTGACTTTCATAGCCAGCAGAGACTCACCAGACGCAACAATGTTCCTTAGTTGCTTCTTTACTGGATGCAGCAAAGTCCATGAACCACATAGGCTTCCTCTTGAGCGCAATTCCCTTCACCCATTTCTGACCCTTCAAACCTCAAAGGGCTGAGCTGTGCCTCTGCCTTGGGTCAGTTCCATCAGGCCTGCCTCACTTTGGTAGCCTTGTTTTGCCCCAGGCCCTAGCTCCTCCCCTACGCTCCTCTTTCTTCCTTCTTTGAACTCCCTCAACCAGTTTGCATTCCTGACCTCCTCTATCTCTTCTGAGATTGCCCTTTTTTTCCCCGGGGCCTCTGTCCATGCTGGTCAAGCCCAGCACCACCCCTCCCTTTGCAGAGCTTTGTTAGTCTCTTAACTCCTTCCTCACCTTGCCTGACTCAAGCTGGGTTTGCACAGGGCTTCTACTGTCTTCTCATGAGGTGCCCCACCCTATCCTGGAGCAGCTGCTACTTTTTACGCTGTATGTGGAGCCTCCTCTGCTGCCTTTGTGCCACAACAAGAATATTGGGAATCAGACTAAACAATATATATACATATTAGTGTATTTCTATTGTAAGCTGCCTTGAGTTCTGTAAGGGAGAAAGATCTCTAACAAATGTTTTAAATAAAATAATAATAATAATGTTTTTTAATTGAAAAGGCAGCTTGAAGAGGCAGCAGTTGGAACAGAAAAGCAGAAGATGGGGTGCTTAAACCTTTTTCCTTATAAGATTCTAGCAGCTTTTTCCTGCCATACAAGTAACACACAGGCAACTCTGGGTAGGGGTAAACAGTCTCTGCTCCCTATTCTTCCACTTGGAATCACAGCCTGCCAAGCCTACTTTTCAGCAAGTTAAAAACAAAAGCTAGAGAACCTCACATGTGCATCAGACCTCTGTTCCATCCAGTCTAGCACTGTCTGATCTGACAAGTAGTGGACCTGAAGGTCTTATTTGAGTAAATATGTGCTTGGCAGCAATAATGGACTGGGCCAGATGAGTGTCAAATTGAATCTCAGTCCAGATGAAAGTGAGGTGCTGTCAAAAGATGACAGAGCTAACCAAGGACTTAAATGTTATCCAGTCCTGAGTGAGACTGCATTCCCTATGAGCGAGCACATCTGCTGCTTGGAACCATTCCTGCAGATGGAGGCACTAGTCTTAGTCTCAGTTAGGACATCAGCTGCACCCCTTCCAGGAAAAGCAATATCAGGCCACAATTACCTGTACTCTGATTACATCCCAATTACAATACTTTGCAGGGGGCTACTTTTGAAAGAAATTACAGTTGGCTAAGAATGCTGTAGCAATTATGTAAACTGGAATCCTTTGGAGGAACACATTTCTGGACACAATTTATAGTGTCTGTTCAGGGAGCTGAAGGTAAAAACTATCAAGATATCTAAAGTCCTGCTTCATTGCACACGTAATTTTTCAGCTATTATAAGACTTTTCTCTGTAATCTCTCTGCCTCAGAAGTGAGGTAGGTGGCTGCTTGAGACAGTACATTTTCTGTTGTTTTCAGGACTTACAACGATAGGTAAACCGGGGGGGGGGGGGGGTCTATATCTGGTTTCTTGACTTGCTTATACTGCAGTGAAAGAATTCTACTGGACACTTTGTTTTATTGTGCTGGAGGGCTATTGGTATTTTAATGATTGCAGTGATTATATTGATGTTCACCTTTTTATACTGCATTCACAGTGGTTGTGTTTCATTGTAAAGCACCTTGAGAACTTTAGGTGGTATAAAAAGACATTAAATAATGGACAGACAAGATGTCAACTGTAAAAGATCAAACCACAGACATAAAGTAAATTGAGAAAATTACACAAATCCTACCCTGTGCCATACAGGTATCTCACAGATTACACACTAAACATTTTGATGTCTAATCTCAAAAATGTCCTTGGTAATTTGAGCATTTGATAGAATTCTAGTAGTTCTTAAACTCAGTTTTAATTAAAATAAGTACTACCTTGAAAATCCCAGAAACTGAACAGAACATGCCTCACTTGATCTGCCAGATGCAACTAAGAATACTATACATCCAAAGATGACTCAGAAAACCAATAGCAGAGAGACAAGTTATCATACAGTACAAATGAAGATTACAGGCACTTGGCAAAAAAGAACACAGAGACCAAAACGTGGCCCCTCTTAGGTTTAGTGACACGACAGCTACTTCCCCTGCTGTGTTCCCTTATGACTGGGGGTGAGACAGGGACAAGTCATCTGCACTGGTGTTTAATTCACATACTCTCCAAGCAGCATGAGATTGCATATGTATGTATGCATATGAGAACAGACGTTTTTGTAAAAAGGGGAAGCCTTTAACATATGATGAATGACACTGCAAGAAGCTACCAGTACTCAGCCTTAATAACTGAGAAGTTTGGCTTAATGACCATTAAAACAACAAGCTATCTGAATGTGTGATATATGTGCAACGTGTGATTTCAAGAAGAATGTCATTTACGTTGCTTACATGTTTTCACTTTAGAGGCCTACAGGCAACACAGTAACCTTATGTTAAGATCACACTATGACATATAAAACATGGACACTAGATTACTCCATGATCACAATTCCTGTCAACATGGTTAACTATATAACCCCCCTACACACACACACACACACATCTAACCATAATAGATTCCTGATCATTTCAACACCACCTTTGGGCTCCTCCTCTATTGTGACTCACACAAAATACTTAAACTGACCTAGATAACACAAGTTGTTTGCACTTTCATTTAGAATGGCTTTCTACAACAGATTTTCCAAGCAACACTGAAAATATCACATTAATCACAATAAATCAAAAAGTTCTTCCATTATATTATTTGAAAGTGTTTATGCAAAACAAGAGGGGAACCTCCCCACAGGAGAGGGGAAATCCCCTCCCCCTACCACTGCCAGCTGTGACTTCCTCATTCTTACAGTTGGCTGGAGCTCCCACCCCATCAGTTCTGCTTGCCTTCATCCTCCCACTTCCAGTTCATCCCTCTTCCCACCTCCTAGGTGGTGGCTGCTGCTGTTAACATTTGGCACCATTTGGAATTACTGCAGCCATGCAAACTCTGGTTTGTGTTTTTTCACTGTCAACATTTGGGGAGGGCACTCTACATTTTGGTGTTTTTTTTTAAAAAAATGGAAGTGTTGGTGTTCTTTTGGGTTTTGTACAACCCACAATTGTAGCTATGGCTGGCACTGGTTTGCAGATTTTCCTGCCTGTATAGAGGCCAGCCGTTTACAGGGATTAATGCAGTCAAGTAATTCTCAGACTTAGTTGACAGTCTGGACAAGAGCACAGTGTGTATAATGGGTATGAAACGGCATAATTTGACTGACCTGAAATTTAGGTTTAACCAAAGGTACAATCCTGCACTCCTTTGTGGAAAGGGTCAACTGACCCTTTGATTAGTTTCATGGTTACAGCAAACAAAAGCCCCACCCCACCCTGATATAAAAGGAGAGAATTCACTGACTGAATCACAAAGACAAAAAAGCAAACTCCTTATCATCCGTTTGTTTTAAAACTATTTGCAAAATTATTCTAATTCTTCAGTTTTTAGGTTAGTTGAAGCTCAATGAGCAACTAATGGTGGCAAAATTCAAAATAGTATTATCAAACTATACAGTGAAGCTATATATCAAAATTGTACTTTCTAATATAATCCAAATGCCTACCAGAACCAACAGGAGAAGAACCAACACTAAGACTTTGTAGACTTCCATTCCTGAGCAAAGTTGGAGATTTCTGTAGATTCGAGCTTGTTACACTTCCAGCAGCAGAAGCCACAGATGATGTTGGGGAAGCAGAACAAACTGATAGATGGGAAATATTCTCCTGACTTTTATTTCCTTTGGGCCTACCAGGCCCATGTTTACACTGCTTATTTCCTTTCCGTTTCTTTTCCTTTACAGTGTCATCATCTATCCCAGAAGATTGAACACGCTTGTATCCTGTTGATGTAAGGCTTGAATTACCCAACTCTCCAGGTGAGCTGTCAAAAATATTAGACTGGGAGGCAACAGCTGAGGTTGAAGGGAGACCAATTAAGGAAGTAAAACAATTCACACCCCCTTCCTGGCTTCCAGTCTCTCCTTTATGTATATCTTTGGTTGACAATGTCTGCTGGGAATGAGTATAGCTGTCATTACGTAGATCCGAGTCTGTAAAACTTAAGAAGTCCTGGGGAGATTGAACTGAACTTCCAGAGGATGACTTTATACTGTTTGGAGTTCCCAAAAAACTGCCTAGGAAGAGAAAAGAAAGGGCTTATTCAAAATAAAATGCTGTAATACTTTAGCACAGCTGCAAGAAGCAGACTACTGCAAAATTGCAAATTTTTATGTCACTAAAATGGCATTTTGAACAGTGCTTTAATTACTAACTTTACATCTTACAACAATTTTACCTGAACCCAATACTACATGACAGAGTGCTCAAAAAAATCTGTTTTACTCTGTTACTTCTTGGATTCTACCCAGCCTGCCAATGAAACACCTCCAAATTATAATCTCAACCACTACTGCCCTGGAACAGTAAAGTTATGAAACAGTTTGGTTAGAAATACTCTGAGAAAGTGTGAACAGGCACTGTGTCCCAGTCTCTGGGAGGAAGCAGCCTATAGGGTCTGCTTGAAAAAGGGCTGGTTAAACAGCCATGACAAGCTTTTTGTTCATCCCTGAATATGTCTAGTCTTCTTTTAAAGCCATAAAGGTATAGGAGTAACATACCACGGTTATGTTCACCATTCAACAATTGGCCTGTAGGAATTTAATTAAGCTGCTGAATGCATCTTCAAACATTACAAACTTAATAACCAGCAAATGAAAGAAAATAATTCCTTTAGGCAAGAACTATGCCAAATGCCTACTGATTTTATTCTGCTGCACAGATCCTGTAGCGGACCTTTTACCAGTTTAGACCAGGGGTCCCCAACATGGAGCCCATGGGCACAATGGTGCCCACTGGCACCTTTCCCATTGTATACCAAGGGTCTTCAGAAAGTGGGCAGGGACAGGTGGGACTTTTGTTTAGCAAAATTTCTAATTGCCCACTGCCAATTTGATTTGGCTGTGCAGATTTTTAAAAGTATCGTTGCAGCAGCAGCTGCCACCACAGCACAAGGATCTTCACTGTGTGATGGCTGTGGCAGCCACTGTATGGCTGGCTCAATCTCCCACGGCAGCCATTTTGTGGATGCACCCACCACACTGTGTCAGAATCCCAAAGGTGCCTGTAGGCTCAAAAAGACTAGGGATCCCTTGTTTAGCAATGGGCCAGTGATGCGGAGGATTAGGAATGTGCTGTGGGCTTGTGGATACCATCCTACCCTCTTGAACAAAAGACTGCTTCCTCCTTTTCAAAGTTTCTATAGTTAGTGCTAACCTCCAAATTATATCAAATCATGGTTCATAAGGTAGTACTAATCAATTTAGATATCATGGCAAATGAAGGCTCTAGGACAGTGGTGGCAAACCTATGGCATGTGTGCCAGAGGCGGCACTCGGAGCCCTCTCTGTGGGCATGCACGCAGTTTGGGCACTCAGTCTCTAAAAGGAAAAAGACGCCACAGACTCGAGGCTGGGCTGCTCTCAAACTTACAAAGTATGAGCCAAGGTTAGACAAATTATCAGCATGCATACAACAGCAAAAATCACATTACTTGTTCAAAAGCATGCCAAATGCACACTACCTTTCAATAAAAAGTTGCTTGTTTAATTGAAAGCTCTGTTATTGTGTTTTTCTTTTAAGACAAAAGATGTTAATGTATGAGTTCTTTTTTCTAAACTAAAACCTCATTATTCAGGCTAAATTGTGATACTGGCACTTTGCGATAAATAAGTGGGTTGCAGTTTGGGCACTTGGTCTCTAAAAGGTTCGCTATCACTGCTCTAGGACATATGGAAATGAAGGAGAGAACTGATATGTGGCAAGGGTGTTGGGAGACAAAACCTAGAAGGCTGCTCAGCATTACCAGTTTCTCAGATTATAGTCTGAAGAACAGAAATGTGATGACTGAACCAGGATTTCATATAACAAAAGAAATATGAACGTTTGATGCGTAGTATCAGTAAGCAACATTTTAATAATTTTGATCTGTACTCTATTCATGATTAGACAATACAAGCTGATCAGCCAAAATAAAGAAGTGTTAGGGCAGATTTCAAACTGGATCAACAAATAGTCAAGATTGTGTAAAAATAAAGTCCTTTACCCTTTTTTTACCAGACTGAAGAACCATATTCCTACCCACAGACAATTATATTTTACAAATATAGAAACATTGCTGAAAACTAGAGACCAAATTTAACCTTTTTCTGGACACGACTTCTGTTATTACAACAATATCTAAAAGTATGTCTTTCCCCAAAAATTATTTTAATAAAAACATGCATCTGCTTCCCTCTTGATTCACTAGCAGCCCAAAAAACATTCTTTCTAAAATAAACAAAAAGATGCAGCTACTTCATTATTCAAGCATGAAATATGAAGAGTATTTTAAAGGGTTTTAACCTATGTGACTGTAGGTAAACATGGAAGTAATATAGCATTCTTGAATAATACCTTGTTGAAAACTACAAGCTGTTGACACTGGAGCTCCAGGAGTCCTTCCAGCACCAGGCTTTCTTCCCCTCTGACCTGAATTATGACCTGCTGACTTCTTCCCTTTGCTCTCTGAACCTCTAGCCTCAGAAACATCTTTGCCACTTGAAGTATGTGCAGAAACTTCCTGGAAATTTGCATTTGTAAAGCGAGCTGTGGTGTCTTCCAGTCTCTTCAAGGAGGCTGTCATAGAATTGTTGGTAGTGCTTGTGTAAGTCTATCAGGTTTGAACCAAAGAAAAAGGGAAGTTAAAAAAACAGTTAGACCACAAAAAATTAACTGTACTCCAAGGGACACAACTCAGAAGAACGGAAGTATCCTAGCATTTAAAAATACAAACAAAAAGCTAAGCTCAGTACTATATTTATAAGAAGTTAACATTCCCACTTAAAAGAATTAGACATTTAAGGAGCTCTTTAATTTAAACAAACAGAGTAGTACAAAGAATAGCACACATTTAGGAATACGTCAACAAGATATCAGCTGTCAATTTTGCAAGCATCAGATTGCAGCAACTGGTGAAAGTGCACATACTGACATACTATTTTTAATTAAAATACTTATATTTAGTAAATAATAACACTGTTCTTAACCTCAGCACTGTTATATCCCAAAGTTAAATTAATTAACAAAAGTATTTCCCTTATTTCATGCTGGTATTTGAACTATCATCCTTGAAATTAAAGTTTTATCCAAGTACCACAAAAATTACATTTTTAGCGTAGTCTACAATAGACACGGAACGCTGTTACCTTCCCACCGAAGCGGTACCTATTTATCTACTTCCAATTTCTTGCTTTCGAACTGCTAGCTTGGCAGGACCTGGGGCCAGAGAGGGAAGCTCACTCCAGTCACACAGCACTAGGGTCTCGAACCGCCAAACTACAGACCTTCCTGTCTGCAGCTCAGCGTTTTAATCTCTGAGCCACCGTGGCCTCAGAGTTTAGTCATGACCATGGAAAGGTTTTCAGACAGTGTTGGCTCTTTGGCTTGGAAACCGAGATGAGCAGCGCCCCCCAGAGTCAGATTCCCTGGCTTTTGAGCAAGGGAAACCTTTACCTTTTTTTACAATAGACAGAGTTTCCTTAGACTTCCCTCGCCTGCAATAGAGCCCCATTCCACTACCACCCAGTACCCAGTGGCATATATGCTCTGGCTAAATGGGGAAATGAAATGTTTGCAAAGGCTTTCCATTCACCTAATGGCCAGGTATCCTGACTTCCTTTGAATAAATACAGCTCTATAAGTACCTTATGCAGCCCTATTTGTACTTATATGCTGTGTCTGCAGAAGGAAACACAACATATCAACTTCATGATAAACCTCACTTTATAATATCCATAGTTGCTATCTGATGAAAAGTGCTTTCTATACAACAATTCAGGGAAGTTTTGAACAAAATGGCAGAATGTTTTCAGCTAGTGTGGTACTGTTAAAAATATTTACTATTTGGGTGAGGAGGGCATCTTAACACCAATTCTCTTTTGTGTATTTTTAAAACTTTTGCTGTGATGTAGCAGATGAATACCAAACCAAAGAAACAGGATACTAGTTGCTCAATTTACATTAAAACAAAATCATACCTCAGCTAGAGATGTGAAGGCCCATGAGAAAGTGGGAAAACCGGGGGGGGGGGGGCTTTTCCCTTTTTTCCCCCAGAGACTATTTTTAAAAGATTTTCCAATGGAAAGACAAACTTCGGGATACACTGGAAAAAATATTGTGAAATATTTTTTTTCCTTTGGAATAAGAGAAATGCTTCTTAAGACAAGCTTTTTTCACACGTGTACAGAATGAAAAGTCTGAGGATTTCCTTCAATTCTTCCAGCTGGCATATGTGTGGAAGCAGGCAGGGGATTCTTTTTCACCTTTTTGGAATGAGTGAATTGCTTTTTAAGCCAGGTTTTATTCAAAATGTACATTATGAAAAATTTTACTTAAGACAGCCTACATAACTAGATAATGACAAGGGGGAACCCAAAAGGACTTGTGGGGGGCATCTCATTTTCTGCCCTTCCACTATTTCTTCTGTTCCTTCCCTTTAAAAACCCACAGACTCTCCCCCCCCCCTTTTCCTGAGTCCTTTTCTCCTCCTCATCCAACAGACAACTCTTATCTTCAGCTTTCCCTTCTTCCTTCCACTTGGCAGCCTCTATCTAGGAGGGCCCAGTGACGCAGTGTATGACGTGTATAGCACCTCATATTCTCCGTATCCCCTTCCTCACACTATTTCCTCTTTCCCTCCTCCTGGCAACCCCATATCCTCACCTTTACCTGCTTCCATCACTTATTTCTACCCATCAGCCAATCTACTTTTTATCTGTACCCCATCTTCAGCTATCTTTAGTTACTTCATTTATACCCCGACCTTCTCAACAATGGGGACTTAAACTGCGGACATCATTCCATTCTCCTCCCTTTTATCCTCACAACAACCCTGTGAGGTAGATTAGGCTAAGTGTGTGTGACAGGTCCAAGGCAGAGAAAGGATTCAAATCTGGGTCTCCCATGACCTAGTATGCAACTCTAACCACTACACCAGAGTGGCTTTCACAGGGTGGATAATGCTGAACAACAGCAGGCAGCTGGACCTGGTTGAATCATGCAGGTCTGGTGTTGGCAAGTCATGAATGACTGCTGCCAGGCTTGGCTCCAATGAGTCCTCCCTCAAAAGCCAGAAAAAGGCCCTGCTCCCTTCCACTCCCTTTTACTGACCAAAACCTTGGCTTGCTATTGTGGTTGCCTAGCAACAGCCATTGAGAGCATTTGTTTCTTAAAGCTACAGGCATTGCTTCTTCCACTAGAGAAGGTGTTCCCCAATTTATTTATTTATTTATTTATTTATTTCAGACTTTTCCTGCAAACCTGGGTTTTTTCTCAAGTTTCTAGAAAGATCTGTCATCTGTTCAAGGCTCCAGTCTCTAGATTTAAGTGTCCACAGATTTTACTATGTTGATAATTAATATATATAATTATATCTAACACCTATTATATTGTAGACATTAAGAGATTTTTAAGAATATGTTTAAATGCAAATAATTTTGGCAACAATTAATTTGCTATTATCTGTTTAATGATAATACATTATTAAGGAGTTCAACATTTTAAATATTATAAAAGTTAATTTGATATCCAAATATGGTGGTAGTCCTACTTGTTGTGGCTGTATGAGAATGTTTGTCTAAATAATACACTTTCTTCTGTTTACTACAAAATTTATTTTTTAATTTCAACTTATTTTTTCCATTTCTCAGATGGAAAAAACTAAAATACATGTGCTAAAGAGTATAGTAGTTTGCAATCCTTTCTCTAATATTGCCATTTTTCTTTTAGAAACCCAAGTCATTTATACTTTTAATTTCCATAAATATGCCACAAAAATATAATTTTATATGTTCAATTACAATTCATTATATGTTAAATTACATTTAAATACATAAAATTGGGTTTGATAGAAAAGTAAATTATAATTCAATTTGACAATATTTATGTGTGTGTTTTCCTGGGGGGAAAGGGGACGGGGGATTTCCAAGGCTTTAAGATTTCTGGAAATGCTCCATCTCTAGTCCCACCACACTTAAAGAGTAAACTCAGAAGTGATAAAATCCCAACATAGGAGATCCAGTCTGATTCAAACTGACAGTGTCTTATTTCATACTTCAGAAACAAATTGTTGGGCAGGTCATTTGGAAACCGCCCCAGATCATTTTTTTCAATACTTTTTGTCATTAGAGTGGTCTAATCCTAAAGTTCTCCATTCTGCTCTCATCTTATCTCAGTGACCTACAGCAGATCAAGAGTCACATAAAGACGATTTAATATCAACAGAAGAAGAATTAAAGTTTAAACTGCTAGAAATGGTCGAAATGAATAGACTGAGTATGGTTTGTTACAATAAACCAGAGGGAAGGTTTTGGAATAATTGGAATAAGATCTATAAATGGATGAATATGAAAATTTCTAATAGGGCTCAAAAGGTTTAAATAGTAAGGCAACATCTGTGGCAGCGGCTTGTAGGGGTCCTGCCTCAGATTAAATGTAGGGTTAGAAATTGATTTAGAAATAAAGGTTTGTTAAGTATGATACAGGCAAAGTCATGTTATGGAGAATATTTAATGAGGTTATTTTTATGGTTAAATGTAAATATGAATGTCTCATAATGTGTCAATGGTTTGTTGTGGAAAATGAAAATAAACTATTAAAAAAAGTCACATAAAGAAAACAAACTGGCACTGTTCACTCACATGTCAAGTGAGGAAAAAGAAATTAAACAGAAGTACTGTCAACAGAAAATGAATTCTCACCTAAAGCACATAGTAGTTTATTAGTTTTCAAAAGGTTGCTTACACAAAAAACATATTATCCCACAAATATATTTAGTATTTTTAAATCCCTGTAGAATTCTTTCAGTTTTTAAAGAGTATTCTTTCTACTCCATTAACACTTGAAAAAGAAATAATATTTGCAATTTGTATACTTATATAATTAGTCAAGTGGCATTATGTAATAATGATTCTCTCCTTTTACTATGCAGTTTGCTGAAAAGGTGAGCTAATGTAACACATTAGCATTTGTGGGCCAGGGTTCCCTTTTATTGCTGTAGTTGGTACATTAGCTCTGCCCTTTCATGGAGAAATGTTTTACCCACTACTTCATAGACAAGACTGCTAATTCTTACCCACTTTTAATAATGCTGACTTTTAACATTTGTTTTGATAAGCTTTTTCCCCAAACATGGGAGATGGGCACACAGACATATCTCCCCCTAAAAGGATCTGTCCCAATGCCCTAACCACCCCAGTAGTGACAAGGTTACAAGTATGTTAACAGATAACCTGTAACCCCTAAATTGAGGGTGGGAGGGCTGAGGGAAAAACCACGCTGCAGAGCTACCCAGCAGTGCGGTTTAAATGTCTACAGAGGGCTGTGACACAGAACGCTGCAGAAACCCACCCATTGCCCTCCTTGCTTCCTGAACTGGCTTCCGGCCTGTCCATACCACATGGCAGACAGCAGCTACTGCCTTCTTCCTGGTCTCCCCAGGCCTGGGCCGCAAATGCAGACTCTGGTAAGCTGTGGCCAGTGCTTCCCTTTAGTGACCACGGCTAGTTGCCAGCAATAGACCCATTCTCCACCAACCTGTCTAATCCCCTTTAAAGCTGTCTATGCTACATCCCCTGGCAGTGAATTCCACATTTTAATCACTTGCTGTCAAGTAATGCGTCCTTTTGTCTGTCCTGCAGCTACTGCCCATCAACTTTGTTGGATGTCCTCAAGTTCTAATATTTTAGGAGAGGGAGGAAAAATTCTCTGTCTATTCTCTTTATCATGTCGTCGTCCCCCCCCCTTTGGTCATCTCATTTCTAAACTGAAAAATCCCAAGTTCTTCGGCCTTTCCTCATGGGAAAGGTGCTCCAACCCCTTAATCATCTTGGTTGCCCTCCTTGGTTGCCTTTCTCCAGCTCTGTAATGTGCTTTTTGATATATGGTGACTGGTATTCCAAATCAGGCTGCACATAGATCTATACAGGGGCATTATGATTTTGGCTGTTTTATTTTCAGTCCCTTTCCTAGTAATCTCCAGCATGCAGCTTGCCTTTTCACTGTCATGGCACACTGGGGTGATACTTTCATTGAGCTAGCCATTACAACCCATGGTCTCTTTCCCTCTCAGTCTCAGCAAATTCAGATCCCATTAGCATATAGTTGAAGTTGGAATTTTTTGTTCCAGTATGAAAGGTAACTGTACAACTGGTACTAGGCTTTGCTGCTTTATAAGAGGTAAAACAGGCATGGGAGGGGACAGGGCCTTAGATTCAGTCACTGGCAGGGGTCTGTTGGGGCCGGAGCGAGGCGGAGCAAAGCTCCACCAGCTCAAGACTGGCCAGTAGGGCAGCCATGGGCTGAATCAGATTCTCTAATCTGATTCAGCTCGCTGCTGAATTGCCGCCGAAATTTGGTGGCAACTTTAAAAGCCACTGGAGGGGAGGGGGTTTGAGGGAGAGGCTCCAAACTTGCAGGGTAGCTGCTGGGGCCTCTCCTCAAAATACCCACCAAGTTTCAAGAAGATTGGACTAGGGGGTCCAATTCTACAGGCCCCCAAACAGGTTGCCCCCATTCCCTCCATTATTCTCTATGGTGGGGAAAAAGTTAACATTTTTTCCCTCCATAGAGAACAATGGAGGGGATGGGACAATCTGTTTGAGGGCCCATAGAATTGGACCCCGTGGTCCAATCTTCTTGAAACTTAGTGGGTATTTCGAGGAGAGGCCCCAGCAGCTACCCTGCAAGTTTGGAGCCTCTCCCTCAAACCCCTTTTTCCTCCAGCCCCTCATATACACTATGAGTTTTTGCCATTGATTTCAATGGCCCATAGGATATAAAGGGGCTGAAACTGACATTCCCTTTCTGACACACTTCTGGTGATGTCAGGGGATGTGGCATATGCTAATGAGTTATGCTAATGAGCTCCTGCACCTCTTTTTCTACGAAAGGACCCCTGGTCACTGGTATCTCTTGTTAGAAGCATCAGATAGTAGGTGATGTGAAAGAACTCTACCCAGGACCATGAAGAGCCAATGACAGTCACATTAAACAATACTACCGATAAAGCAGTGGCCAGTTTAAGGCAACTTCGGCTGCAATCATATGCACAGTTAGACCCGACACAGGCATGAATGCCGGGTGGATTTAAAGTGAGCAATCAGACAGCAACATCTGGGAAGCATCCTGCAGCCGTTGGCAACCCATTCTGCTCTGCTGCAGAAGTGGAGTTAAAAGACACTGAGGGAAATCCAGAAGTAAATAGGTTGCAATGGGCCACGGATGGACTTTTCCATGTCTGACCACTACAGCGTGCTCTCATGTTGTCAGGATGGTCTGATCAGGCCATGTTGACTCTGTGCCATTGTTTTCCCCCCCTTCTCAGTATGCGCATCATCGCAAACTCTATAGGGAGCCCTCAGTGCAGAGGTGCGATTCACTGATTCCTTGTTTAAGTGCATGGGAAACAAACGCCCAAAAAAACCCATGACTCACCCACAGTTGTGTCTGATCACACACTGACAGGCTGCACCTGCAGCTTCAAAGGGAGGTGTGATCTCACAATTGCGAGCCAAATTCCTCCAGAGGAAATAGCCTCACTTCCCCCCCACACACTGTATCTGGTGTGTGTGACTGCAATCTGCATGTAGTAGAGTCTAAACTCCACCGAGAATTTCCAGATGTTTTGACATGCCAAGAGGAAGACTCATGTCATGTCACTGAATTGGACCTATGAGATGAAAAAAGATCTGAAGGGCAGCAAGACAGCCTACCCTGATTTGAGGAGCCAGTCCCCTTCTTCTGGGTTCAAGTAGCCCACTGTGATGCTCAAAGACCATGACGTAGTAACACATTTGGAAAATATGAAACAACCTTCGGCTGAATCAGGTCATAGGTTTATCAAGGTCAGCACTATCCCCTGTCACTGGCAGTGGCTCTCCAGTCTCTCAGCGGTCTGAGGTAGAGGCCTTTGACATCTCCAGCCACCAGACCCTTTCAACTGGAGATGCCAGAGATTGAAGCTGGAACCATATGCATGCAAAGCAAGTATTCTACCATTGAGTCACAGACCCATATCATATCACAGAACACCATATCATGAAAACCAAACATACACATTCAAGTTCAACATTAAGAAAAAACTGGGTTTCCCATTTGCAAAGATATAGATACATAAATATCATGGAATGGTTTTGCACATTTTTGCAACAAAAAAACAACAGTTAAACAATACGATGCTTTTCCTAAATGGTAAAATGACCATCAACTTAGAACTGAAACTTTGGAAAGGCAGTCTGCAAAACTGCATTCAAATACAAGCACACTCTTAGCAGCAAGTTTATAATCTTCTTTCTTTCCATTTTTTGCAGAAAGAAAATGTGTTGTTTTAAAAATTCAGCCTCAAACTAGTTACTTCTATGACAGTCACATCAGTCTCTTCAATTCAAAATAAATGAATGGAATACATAATTAAACTTCAAGAACATGTATTCTGAGTGCTAAAGGTATTCAGGAAGAATAATATAATCCAAGTTATTGACTATTTATCATCTTTAGTAATCTGATATATGTAGGTATGTCATACAAAAAACTGTCCTTCAGCTGAATGCAACATAGATAATTTGGTATCTTCTCTGAGTATTTTTTATAAGATACAGTACACATTTTCAAATTAAAGCTTATTATGGTAAAGATATCTAAAATCATATTTGCTTGAACAGAAGCACTCTGAACAAGGTTTTCAGTGTAATAATAGTTCGACAACTGCAAAACTCTTTATTATATAAAAAATACCAAGAATAAAAAACCAATTCCAACAAAAGATTTTAAAAAACTCACTTACTTTCTCTGTAGTTACAGTGAGTGAAGGAACCAAGGATGGTGATGAATCAGATTGCTTCTTGTGTTTTTGTTTATGCTTATCTTTTTCTTTATATTTCTAAAAGGCATGAAAGCAAATAAAATGGAACATCAGGATTATGGAAAATGAGGGGGATTGCTATTTAAAGTTGAAGTTAAAACATTACTTCATATTAATATATATGATGCATGGTGTTCTTTGTGGGGCAACATCCACTCAAAGGAGCATATTATTAAAAGCAAAAAGAATTCTTTACTTCTAATGTCACACATCTATTCCAGAAGCATGTGTGTATGTAATTACAGGATGAGAGATACATGGTTTACTAGCCTGGCTTGCAAAGAGCACTTTGAGGAGAGAGAGGCTCTTACTTCACCACCAGGAAAACAGCTTTTGCCACCTTTCTAAGTGCTTCCTGGAAATGAAGGGTAAGGGGAAAGCTGTGAGAGAGCCTCGTGATACTGCTTCTGCCCTTTACAAAGCTGGACGGAAGAGAAACAGACCACCTCCTTTCTCTCCCCCACAAGATCTACGCTTCAAAGAGAATTCTTGGGCGGGGCAACTGTGAGAAAGGGAGCGCTTGCCATTGGGAGAGCTAGCAAGGAAATTTGTGGAGCCTGCATAAAAACTTCAGTAGTCTGTAATTTCAAAGTTATTTACATTAGTTACCTAATTCGTAGTTAGTTGCCACATTAATCATATCTGAAAATCTGAACTAAAAAAATATAGTTAGATTCTCAGGGTCTGATCTAAAGGCACCTGATACAGCAACCTTAGAGAAACTAAGCGGGTCTGGTCACTGCCTAGATAAAACATTTAAATCCTCTGTGAGTGATCTTGAGTTCCACAATGGAAGAGAAGCGGGGCAGAAGTGTAATAAAATAACTATAACTCAACCTTTTTTATTTAAAATGTGGATGAGACGGTAAACACTGTTTATAAGATTTAGCTTTGGTGAAATTTAAATTTTACCATTCAAACTGGTTCTCAACTACTCAGGTTATACATACATTTGTTATAGAAAAATTGGAAGTCTTTTCTTTATATTTCTCTATTTCTGTATATCTTTTTTTCTTTTTTTCCTTTATATTTTTTATCTTTTTGTTATAAAATCCTTAATAAAACTCTTTTTTAAAAAGAAAAAAAAAACTTCAGCACAGTTACAGCTAAAGATATTAAGACAGAGCAAACACATATATACATTTTTAAACAAACTATGTTATTTTGACAAATTTCATTCACAGTTTGAGCACTACGGCACAAAGCTCTTTAGAAAACCCACATAAATCTTGATTAGCTGAGATAAACTACTTTAGGTAAATCATCTGCTCAAGTTCTCCAGCATCTTCTCCATGTTTCTCTCTTGGTTTTATATATGTACAAGAAGTGGGACCTGTGATACCCGCGGGGGGGGGGGGGGGCGTGTATTCCCCACAGCTCAGGGCCTGCTGAAGCTGGAGGAGCTCCGGAGGAGGAGGAAGTGGCAGCAGTTGAGCTCTTATCTCTTCCCCCCCCCCAGCAGTGGCGGCAGCAAGGCTGGCCTGCCAAGCCTTCTCCCCCCAGTGATGAGACCAGCCTGCCAAGCCTTCTCTCCCCCCCAAGCGGCGGCAACGGACAGTTCCCAGAGTGTTCTCTGCGCATGTGCAGGAAACGCTCTTTTACTTTTGGGGGGATTTAAGTATCCCCTGAATAATTTTTTTTTACTTTTTGGATTTTTCTGCACACCTGGGGAGTCCCCCAAGTGTGCAGGAAAATCTCTTTGCCCCCTAGGTGCCCCTGATCTGCAGATTTAGATATCCACACAGAGGGGGTACCTTGGCAATTAGATATATAGATGATACAGTAGGTAGTTCATAGTGCAGATTATTCATTTCAGATCAGGCAAAGGCATCATCACAAAGGCAAAAACTGGCCATCACCATATGCTAGAAGAGATCTTCTATACAGGCCCACTTTGTCAGGAGAGACAGGCTAGAAATATTTTCACTACACTGGATTGCCTTTAACATTAATGGATTTTTAAATTAATTCTACTTTCATAAAATAAATTATGTTAACTCAAAATAGCTTTCCAAACATATCCTTTATACCTGCTGAAAAAGAAAATTAGGTCCTCTCACTGAGCAGAATTGGTATTATTTAGGGTTGCCAGCTCCAGGTTGGAAAATACCTGGAGATTTTGCGAGTGGAGCTTGAGGGGGATGGGGTTTGGGGGATAATGTCTTAGAGTCCAACTTCCAAAGAGGCCATTTTTCTCCAGGTGAACAGATATCTGTCACCTGGAGAGCAGTTGTAAGAGCAGGAGATCTCCAGCCACCACCTGGAAGTTGGCAACCCTAGTTTTATTAGTGCTAAAAAGGTAACAGACTGTTTGCAGTCATTTTTAAGTTCCATGGGTTTAACTGTAGGAAGAAGACAGGAATTGGCTAAAAAGGTAAAGGTTTCTCTTGCTTGGAAGCCAGTCAAATACGACTCTAGGGATGCTCATCTCCGTTTCCAAGCTGAAGAGCCAGCGCTGTCCAAAGATGTTTCCGTGGTCATGTGGCCCAGTCAAAGTCATCAAGTGATTTATACAAAAAGGCACCAGTTCTCTGCAAGAATCAATAATGCAACCTAACAAAATAAGAAATCACCCATGCACTGTTTAGCTATGATGAGTCATGGCCAATTCCTGTCTTCTTCCTACAGTAAAACAGATGGAACTTAAAAATGACTACAAACAGTCTGTTACCATGTTTGTCAAAGCACATTTTACTCTGACCACCGGCTGTATTGTCTTCCATAACTGAACAGTCTTGAACATTCTTTTAAATACAAATATATATGTTTTTTAAAAGCAAACGGAAAGTTTTTACTAAGTAACTATGGTTAAGAAATTACTGCTGGCTAATGGGGAACGTACATCAAGCCCAGAAGCTGCAATTGTTTCAGATACCTGCTGCATTTTAATAGGAGTTATTAAATTATGAACAATTTAACCAAGTGCCCAAACCCCATATTAAACCTGATACTGATCTGCCATTTCTGCCCCAATGTGACATGTAGGTGGGCAACAATGAGCTACTTAAATATTAATGGCAAAAAAGGTTTTAATAACTGATTCAAGAATATATTGCTTATGTAAATTCATATGTACAGGAAGTGATACTTCTGTGATATATTCTGGAGTGCTGGCTGGCAACATGCTTATCAACTAAATTAAATAACTGGATGCACTATAATATAATTAGAACAACACACTGAAAAGGATAGAATGGAAAGTGAGGAATTATATAAAAGCTTTATATTTAGAATTGGGTGTTTTGGTTTTTTAATCAACAGCGCACCCCCCCCCCCCCAGAAAAGCGCACTTGTAAAGCATTCCTAGAAAAGTAAGCTAATTGAATAGTGATCACAGGAATGCTTTCATGACAATGTTAAAAAGAAACAAAGCACAAAATCCAGTATTATAACTGCCTAATGTCAGAAACAGAAATAAGATAATTGATTTCAAGGCTAGATGACTTTTATCTATTTACAAATCTTTATCTGGTAAATATTTAAAGTCGGGGGGGGGGAATTTTCAGGACTATGAACATTATTTAGTTCATTTTAAAAGTGAATAAGTCCTCCCATATCACACAATGCTTGGCTGACATTTCATGTTTACATATTTTACTCATGTCAAAAAAGAGAAAAAATAGAGTGCAAGAGAGAGGAAATGTTTATGTCCTTGTTCAAAATAACAACATGATTTAAAAAATCACATTTAATGGTTTTGCCAGTCATTATAAAGTTGATTATGACTGCCCATACAATAATAAAATATTGTAATACAGGCACATGCTCATGACCCTACAGAATGAAAAATAGATGGATTGTTAATTTTAGCAACAACTGCTTTGGAACTTATTTACATAATGCTATCAGTAAGTCCTACACAAAGTACAAGACAACAAGAAGCTTATAGTCTCAAGGAGCTTACAACCTAAAAATTGCTACAAAAGGAGACAAGAAAGTGAGGGGAGGGAGAAGGAGCAAATAAAAATAAGAAGAAAGTGTATTTATTCCAGTCACATTTGTTTAGGCAGAGTTTCAATAATGGAAGTCTGCCAAACGCCTTCCAGAAAATTTGGGTCTTGAGGAGGAAGGATTTGAAGAGAGAGAGAAGCAGCATCACACTGCTGTTCTGGGAGGCAGTTCTAGGTATAAGGCGTGGTAAAATTTTACCCATGGGTATCTGAAAAAAGATAGTTTTGCACGACTCTAAACCTAAAACCAACTTTGTAGGCAAATGAAAGGTTGCAAAATGCCAATTCCTATGAGATAGCCAACAGAACAAAGTAACTTTGTTGAACAGTAACTTTGTTCTGTTCAAGGAGACTGCTGAAGGATAGCAGGCGTCTGGTAGAGATTAAAGAAACAGCTTTATCCTTTGTTAGGATGGATTGCTTTGTTCTTTGTTTGATGAGAAGGTTGGTTTGCTTCTTCTTCTTCTTTTTTGGGAGGGACTGGGAAGATACCTTTGGAAGGGTAGGACCATGATAGACTTAAATGAAAATGCCTAGGATTGGCTAGGCAACAGAGAGACCTAAATATGGTCTAAAAGAGAAATTAGGTAACTTTTAAGATTATTCTGACAATCTTTAACTCACCAACACAGGAATATATAATTGTATTTATTACTCATTTTATTTTCACTTTGTTAGACAATGGTCTTGCTCAATCATATGCAATGTTTTCCTTTTCTGAAGTTGGTACTATGGTGACTTACCTGCACCCACATAAAAGCCTATCATGGCCCATGTTTACCAGATACAAAGACACCTACCAGGATCTTAATTACTCTAATAAGTTAAGATTATTGAGGCTTTTCCTACAACAATAGTGATCTAGACTAGGTGGCCAGTTTTAACTTGGAAAAAAAGACAGAAATACTCTTGCGTCCCAAATACTGGACAGACATATCTCTAATTCAAACCGTAGTAGTGGCCCAAAAAGAAATCCTATTTCAGTTTGGGGTGGTAGTAGAATAAAGCTGGAGAGGTGAAGTTCTCACTAGAGTCTGGCAGCTTGGGATCTAGGATATCTGGTTAAATTCGACACCCCCATAGCAGAATGAAGTGCCTGTGTGGCCAATTTGGGCACAAGTGGTGGCAAGAAAGAAAGGGTAAAGTTGGCTTGTGGAACCAGGAGGCCTTCAGACAAATACAGGTTGCTTACCTGTAACCGGGGATCTTCAAGTGGTCATCTGTGCATTCACACCTCTGGGATATAGCGCACCTGCACCAACCTTGATTGGTATCTTCTAAAGCCATTTGGACAGATGCTGAGACGACAACTTTCGACCTTGCCCCAGCAGGGCATGGGAGACAAAGAGGGCTGGAGATCTTCGAAAAGACCGAGTCCTATTCAAGTAGAAGAGCAGAGCTCTTTTCACATCCAGTGCATGAAGACAATGCTCTTCCTCATTCTGAGGGGTTGGGAAGAACACTGGAAGGGTGATATCCACCCTCATATGAAACTCCGAGACTATCTTGGGTAAGAAGGAGATGTCTGGAGCCAGAGCAACACCACCATGATGGAAAATAAGGTAAAGCGGGTCGCAATGGAGCACAGAGAGTTAACTCACCCACCTAGCAGACATGATGGCCACCAAGAAGGCGGTTTTCCATGAGAGGAGTTGCAGACTATGGATGGCCATCAGTTCAAAGGGCTTGCCCGTTAATCTTGCCAGAACCAGATGCAAGTCCCAAGCTGGCATTGGACCTCAGGTCGGGGAAAACAGGCGATTGAGGCCCTTCATGAATTGTTTTGTCCTTGGGTGGGAGAAAACTGAATGACCTTCTATTTCAGGATGACTTGCGGAAATAGCAGCCAAATAGACCCATAGAGAGGCACAACTGAGGCACATGAGGTTCCCACTTGGCCCTGACACACAGTCCCATGAGGTGAGCACCGCACCCCCATACAGAGGCATCCGTGGTTAGAGTCACAGATGGGGTGGGTGAGTGGAAAGGGGCTCCCATCAGTAGATTCTGTGGATTCATCCACCAACTGAGGGAGTCCAATACTGGCACCTTAAGGCGAAATGTCCTGGAGTGGGAATGAATCTGAGGGCGAAAATGATGGTGAAACCAGAGTTGGAGTGGTCTCATGTGCAGTCTGGCAAAAATTATGATGGCTGTAGTTGCTGCCATCAGCCCCAAAAGGCGTTGGAGTTGCCCTGCTATAGCCTCTTTCTGCTGATGTAAGAGGCGTACCAGGGTGATGATGTCATCTGCCCTCTTGGGAGGAAGGAAGGTTTTGCACGCCAGGGAATCCAAGATGGCCCCTATGAACTGGGCCCACCTTGCAGGGATGAGCACAGACTCAGGTTGACGGTGAGTCCTAAGGCTTCTAGAGTGTGCATGGTCAGTGCAATGTGGTCTCGCAGAGTGATCTCTGAGTCTGCCATGAGCAACCAGTCATCAATGTACGGAAAGATCTGTACACCTTGCAGGCAAAGGCCGCAATGACAACCATGAGCTTCGTGAATATGCAGGGAGCAGTGGAAAGGCTGAACAGAAGGGACTTGTACTGATAATGACCTTCCCCCACAGTGAAGCGGAAAAAACGCCTGTGATCTGGGTGTATCGTGACATGAAAGTAAGCATCGTTCAAGTCTAGAGTCACCATCCAAACCCCATGCTCGAGGAGTGGAAGGATGTTCTGAAGGGTCATCATCTGGAACTTTCTGTACATGATGAAGGTATTGAGGTTTCTGAGGTCCATAATAGGGCAGAGGCCCCCATCCTTCTTGGGAACTGTGAAGTAACGGGAATAGAAACCCTGACGGAACTGCGACCAAGGGACGGGTTCTACTGTGTCCTTTTGAAGGAGGTTCCAGATTTCATCTAGTAGTGTGATAGAGCTGGGTGTAGGGATAAAGTACGACTCCGTAGGTACCCGAAGAAACTCTATACGATAGCCCTCTGCAATAACAGAGAGAGCCCATCTGTCCGATGTTATCTTTCTCCAGGCAGACAAAAAAGGGGGCAGATGGGTGGGAGTTTTGGCCAGTTGGCCTAAGTCAAAGGCTCTGCTTGGGGGGCTTGGTAGCCTTGGTCCTCGAATGGGAGGCAGTATTGAATTTCTGTTTGTTCCCATAGGGCCGTGACTGGAAGCCAGAGGATTTCTGCCACTGAGGTTCTGGAGAGGACTTTTAGGACTATCTGCAGGACCAGGATTTGTTCCAGGACTTTGACTTGGATTGTTTGGGGGGCTGGGAGACTCCCAGATTACGTGAAGTCTTGATACTTTTGTCCAGTTCTTGTAAGACTGTGTCCGTATTGGAACTGAACAACCCCTCACCTTTGAAAGGCAGATCCTCAACAAAGGCTTTAGTGTCACTGGGTAGGGATGTGGAGCGCAGTCAGGCATGGCGTCTGAGCGTGACTGCCGATGTGAGCATTTTAGCTGCCACATCCAGATTGTGTTTAGCAGCATTAAGCTGATGTTTAGCCAGTATCATACCCTCTTTTCTATAGTCTCCTGGCTTGACGGTTCATGTCCTCAGTGAGGGAAGCAATAAACTCAGTCATTTGCTCCCAGAGGGCATACTGGTATCTACCCATGCAAGCCATATAATTGGAAGTTTTAATTCCTAACGCCCCTGCCGAATAGAATCTGTGCCCAAAGGAGTTGAGTTTCTTCCCTTCCTTGTCAGGAGGAGAGGAGTGGCCGCGTCTACCCTTAGACGAGGTGTGAAGACAATGGAGTTGGGTTTAGGGTGAATGAATAAAAATTCAGCTCCCAATTCCTGCACCCTGTACATGTGGTCAATCCTTTTGCTAGAAATAGGAGTAGAAGCCAGGTGAGACCATTGTGCTTTGGCAGCTTGCAGTAAAACCGAGGTTAACAGTAATGCAACGGCTGTAGAAGTGTCCATCTGTCAAACACTGAGTCTGCCACAGTGGGTGGAGGCTAAACAGTGGAGAGCGTCAGCGTATTGGCCGTCCTCTTGATGAAATCCCCATACGATTTAAGATCCTCAGATGGGGAGATGAGGAGGTTATCCACCACTTGTGGTGGGGAGCGTTCCTGGGTAGGGGCTTCATCACTGGAGGCAGACGATGAAGACGATCCCGAAGGTTCAGAATGCTCCGAAGGCTCGGAGAAAGTAATGGGTTGCATTGGCACCGATGGCATCGGTGTCAACTGCTCGGCATGGTGCCCCAGAGGCGGAGCAGCAGGTTTGTGCTTCCGGACTATCGGCACCGATGGTTGTGGCTGTATGAATTCCGGTGTCGAAGGGTGCTCTTGGTATTGAGACAGACATGAGGATGTTGACTGGCAATCCCAATCTGCCGGGGCACGCGGAGGGAACCAGGGCACAGCAGGCATGGGATAAGCTCCATAGAGATATTACTACTGATGGCTGTCCCAGGGAGCTGGAGAGTAATGCCCAGATGATCGATCCAATCCTCCGATTGATGTGGAGAAACAGCTGAGGTGCCAGTGTCCCTGTCTAGATGTAGACTTTCAACACTGGGCGGCCAGGGCACTTGTGTTAGATCCATATCCAGATCAGAGTCCATGAAGTGGATAGGATGCAGCAAAGGCGACGTGGAATCACCTTGTAGCTGCCCAAGGCCTGCAGAGTCAAGCACCGCAGCCCCCCGCCAGGGCTGTGTCCAATGCGACGTGCGTAGACAAAGTACTTTTAGAGAAAGTACCCTTCTTGTGCTTGCTCTGCCTGTTGTCCTTGTCCTCCTTGCACTTCTTGGCAGGAGTAGGGACTTCGGACTGGACAGTCGACATCGGTTGTTTCAGCACTGACCTGTTGACATCGATGATGCTTGACGTCGGGGATAGAGCAGTCACAGATCCCAAAGCTGGGGTTGACAGCGAAGCATGTCCAGATGTCTCTTGAGAAGACATCATTGGAGAAAGAGCCTGTTCCAATAACGCAACACGGAGTCTCACGGCTCGGTTCTTTCTCGTCTGCTTTGAGAACCTGGCACAGTGAGCACAGGAGTCCACCCGGTGCACTTCCCCAAGGCACAAAAGGCAAAGCGAGTGTCTCTTGGGGGGGGGGGGGATTTTGCTGCTGCACTTTAGGCACCATTTAAAGAAGCCCCACTGTTTGGCCACAGGCCGGGGGTGGGGGTGGAGGGGAGTAAACTGCCGAAGCAGAGTACTCTAAATCAGTTCTGTCCCAACTAACAAAGTCTTTTTTAGGCAATCCGTAGAGAAAGGCGAAGAGGAAGAAAATACCGACTGAAGCCAGGAGGGTCCTACCAGTGCGGTGGTCAGAAGAGAACTGGTGGGATTGTTGTGCTCCTCTCTTGGTCATGTGCACTGGAGCCCTGCACGTGACCGGGGAGAGGGCGCGAAAATCCCTTTCGCTTTAGAAGAGACTGATTGGGGTCAGCGCAGATGCACTATATCCCAGAAGTGTGAATGCACAGAGACCACAAAGAAGATCCAAGGATGGTGAAGCTGAAGGAGCAAATATGAACAGAGGTATTACAGGGCTGGGAAATGGGGGCAGAGGAGACCATGGAGGCTTTGTAAGTAAGCACAAGGAGTTCATGCTGCAACGACAAAAGGACAGGAAGCCAATTTAGATCTTTAAGGATGGGTATCACATAGTCAGAACCAAAGATGTGAATGATACTGAAAACAGAGTTTTGGATAGAGATGGGGGGGTCAAGGTGTGTCAAGAAGAAAAGGTTGCAGTAGGTGAGAGATTACTAAGGTGGGAACCAAAGATTTTGCTATGGGAACAAAAAGGAACAACTGGATTTTTGTAAATGGAGCATCAACATCCTCTGGCATCAGACTGAATACAGAGAGCAAAAAGGAGACAAGGCTTTGCCCCTGCTCTAGAAGATGAATGGGGATACTGTCAATTGATATGGAGAGAGCACGGAGAGAGTAATGCTAGGGTCGGTGGGTGGAAAATCAGATGTTCAATATTCATGATATTCAACCACAGTAGAGAAGGAGACGAAATAAAAATACCTGACAACTACAAGAGATATAGGAAGAAATTTCAGGGGTGAAAAGAAAGAGAGAGAGAGAGAGCTGGAGGGAAAAGCATATCCCAGACTTTGAAGTGACAATTTCAAAATGGCTAAAAGGTTTACACAGGTAAATACAATCAATATGAGACTGTCCAATATTTGCAACAACATTAACTTATGTCAAAAATATAATTATTTTGTACTTTTTTCTATACTCCACACATATTAACTGAACCTTAAAGACATAAAGACATAAAGCTAAAAACAAGAATGAAGACATGATATTATAAAGTATCTTCTGAAGATATATACTGTGAGAGTGATGACAGATATATAAGTTCTGTGGGAAATTATCCTTCATGTATACAGTTTAGTTTTTCTTCTACTAAGATCAATTCATAACTTCTATTTCAGGATAGTTGTTGCAGGCAACTGCCACCAAACCATGCTTTGGTATTTGGGCATACACACATTCCAAACAATCATGTGCTCATCTCTCCACCACAACCACCACCAACACGTAGTCTTACTCCCTATTCTGGTTAACAATATAGTTTACAGTCTCATCTAATCTTGTATCACCACAGTTGTTGCTAGCCAAAGGGCTGGATGCCCTGATCAGTCAGTGAAAAGTGCTCTCGGCTGCAGGTCTTCCTGGCTGCCTCCCCTCCACTGGCAGCCATTTCCAGCCCCAGGAAGTTTATTTCCAGGCAGGGCTGCAAGACACACATGGAGGCATGTGGGTTGGAAGGTGGCAGAGGGGAGGGGGTAAAATCACTTCTTCCTGCCTCTTCGAGAGACTGAAATCAGGATTAAAATTAGTCATGCTGGTTCAGATGCCATCATTAATTATTATCATGAAAGGGGTGGTGCATGAGAAATAGAATGGGCATTCCTAATAACCAAACCATGATCTGGTAATAACAGAACATAGTGTCTGAACTAAGTCACAGTCTAGCCTCATCTAGTAAAATACGATGTGGGCAGCAACTGTTCAACAAGTAATATTGTAGTAACAATCACGGATCTTAGAAATCAGAAACAAAAGTTTGGCAGCCATGGTAGCCTGCTAAAACAGAAACAGAAAAACCTATAGCATCTTTAAAAAGACTACACATTTACTGTGGCACAAAATTTTATGAACAAAATTCACTTTGTGCAGACCATTACAACGAAGGAACCTCAAATATGCAGAAACCAGAAAATAGTCCTGGAATCCAATATGAAGGACTGGATCCAGGCAGGAACTCTGAAGGAGGAACTGTTCTTGCCAAGTGGATTACCACTAAGATTTGGAATGAGCTCTCTAGACCTGGGAAATTATTTGGGAGAAACAAAAGGACCAAGGTCACTTTGCCCTACATTCATACTCCTTCATGGGGGTCCTTATCCTTAGTCTCCACCACGATAGCATCTAGAGGCTGTCTGAAGACCCTAGAACCAGTGAAAGGGGCACTGGTAAGGTATGCTTAGGCCTCAAGGCCAACTTGTTCAATTCCTGAGCCAGGTGCACAGCATAGCTTTGAAAAGCATAACTCTAGCCAAAAAAAAAAAAAAACAGTCAAGAGTTTATGGAGGACTCTGTTAGGCAGAGTGCTGCCAGCAAAAACTTATGTACTATATCCTTCACTTCCCTTTGATAGTTGCATCCATTGCAGCAAAGCTGTTGGCTCATATATAAATAGCCACAGAGAACATGAAATTTGTTGTGGCAGAATCCCTAAAATGCTGCAAAGGAAACAATGAACCCTTTCCTGAGTGCTGCTGCAATGTGCATGTAGCAAGGGTACCTTAGTACCATTGCTGTCAAAAGAGTGTGAGAGAGAAAACCAGTGGGGTCACTACAGTGTCCACCAAAAATGAAACTTGAACACTTGCCAAAGTCTCTGGGTATATTACATGCCATCTTGCCCAGTGCCAGAGTTTTTCATTCTGCCTTAACCACAGTTCAAAGCCATTCTGGGAAAGGGATAGTTAGTGGCTTTGCCTGGAAAACAGCTCTACAGTCTTCAGTCAATTTTGGCCAGAATCGTGGAAAAAACACTCTGGAAGTAAGAGCCATGCTCTGCCGGTACCCTCCATAGAGGCCTTGCCTGACAATTTCCCTTCTTCCAGCTTTGAGAAACCCTCAGAGTGCTGCAAAATGGCTTGATCCACAGAGGGGGTAGAAACTTGGAAACCTAGCTGAATGAGATCATGCTCCAAGTTCCTGGGTTGTATGAGCTGAATGGGTCAGAACACCAACAGGGGAAACAGTTGGTCCCCTTGGTATAAGACCAGGATCCTCCTCCCTGGCCTCTTTTCCAAACAACAACTGTTTCTGTTCTCACACTTCTTGACCACCTTGTGCAAGCTTTTAAAGTGGTGCCTAGGCTGCCTGCCTGGATACAATACGTACCATCACTGTTCTCTGGTCTCTGTTCACTTAAGAGAACTCCGAAGCCACCAGCACTTGCAATTCACACTACAGCCAGAGCAATATTTCTGAATGGGCATTGCTCTTTCCCAGTCTGTGCTAGGAACGGTCAAAAGACACATGGGGTGGAAAGCAGAAACCGAAGCCCCAGAAAGGGGCAGAGCAGAAGTGTTGTTCTCGTTTTCCAGTTCCATTCTAGAGGCAAAGGAAAGTGTTGGGGCTGCGTTCCATTCTATTTTTAAAACTTTAAAAACCTTTTGTTTGTATTATTTTATTCTGTTTACTTTATTTTATCTATTGTTTTTGCTAGAAGCATATGGAGTTAACGTTTCCACTCTTAGCCTGTTGTTTGTTGACTTGGCTTGCTGACTAGGCTTCAGCTTGTTGATAATGCTGAGCTCCTCCTGCAGAGTCTGAGATTAGGGAACTTGAGAGCCTAGCCTTGAGAGAAGCTAACCTTGAGAGTCTCTGTTTATAGAGTTTTGATAAGGACATTCAGACATTCTTCCATATGACTTTTAGCATGTTTATAGTATTTAAATAGCAGCGTTTAAAATGGTATTTAAATAGCAGTGCTTTAGATGGTACCTGGCTCTTTAATTAGAGCCATGCTGCATTACAGAATGGAAGCCAGTCAAAACTAGTTAAAGCCCTAAGGTAACTGCAGCATCAGGGCTGTGGAATTGTTAAAATTCTCTATATTGTATTATCTGGTATATTTTACCTTGTTTTATTTACTGCCTGTTTATTTCCTTTGTTGAATGTACTTCTGGCCGGCGTGGAACTGCAGTGTGAATGAAGATTTGGTTTCTTTTCCTACTAACCTCAGCAGATGCTCTTAATTTTATTTTTAGAATTGCAAACTTTGGGACTGTTGGACCTTTGTAATCCTTTGGATCCCTGAACCTTCGAATTTTCTAACAATAACAGTTTGATTACTTAATATTTGTTCTGCATCCTCTCTTCAGTATCTGTCTGCCATCATGGAGGAGGACAGATCTCTTTAGGCCTAATGTCTAACCTTTGTGAATACTGCGACTTGTCAGATTGGATAGGAAAGTGGTTGCAAGGACAAACAGCAGCACAAGGCTCCTGGTACTCTATAGTGTCTTCCAATCAGCATGAACCAGTAGACTCTCTAGTTGGGTAGGGGGTGCCAATGCTAGTCTAAAAGGTCATTCCCTGCCTGATCAACCTTCTGCAAAGGGAGAATACTACCGAAACTGAGCAGGACATTGCTGGGTGATTTTTCCCAGCAGCTGCCAGGCCTCGGACCTCTTTCCACCCATCAGTGTATAAAATGGGGGGAGGGAGGGAAAAGTTGCCTTATGGCATAATGAAACACTGGTTTATCTGAGTTTGATCATGAGCTCTGCCAAGACCCTAATACTGGGAAATGAGGAGAAACCCCCTGTTTGGTATCTTCCATATAAAAACTGGCTGCTGACCATAAGGAGTAGCCATCCCACCAGACAAACTGCCCCAAAGTGCAATCATTCAAGACTGAGAAACACAAAATATTGAGTAACCAAGCAAATACAACTCGTCAGTGTCATTCCTTCTTCCTTCCTAAGGCATAAATAACATAGCTTGCAAATTATAGAATTTATGAAAGGATGTAATCCCAATCACAGATCTCTCTCCAAACACAGAAACAGCACCCAAAAGGCAAGCTGGATTAGAAAAACATCTCTACATTTCAGGCCTCCCTGAAGCGAATTTATACTAATCAGTATGTCAATAGGAGGCTATTTGATTATCACCTCTTTGGGACACCCATTTCAGCTTCTTTTTCTGCAGCAATTCAAGGAAAGAGACCATCTGTGGATTATTCGACAGATCTATATATTATTTTTGTTATATACAAGTCTCCAGGAAAAATCCAAAAGCATATTTTTGATATTTTGGAAAATTAGCAATTTTTGAGGCCTTGAGATTGCAGTAACATAAGAACATAAGAGAAGCCAATGTTGGATCAGGCCAGTGGCCCATCCAGTCCAATGCTCTCTCACATAGTGGCCAAAAATAACAGGTGCCCTCAGGAGGTCCACCAGTGGGGCCAGGACACTAGAAGCCCTCCCACTGTTCCCCCCCCCCCCACAAACACCAAGAATACAGAGCATCACTTGCCCCAGACTGAAAGTTCCTATCTATACTTTGTGGCTAATAGCCACTGATGGACCTCTGCTCCACATGTTTATCTAATTCCCTCTTGAAGCCGTCCATGCTTGTAGCCGCCGCCACCTCCTGTGGCAGTGAATTCCACATGTTAATCACTCTTTGGGTGAAGAAATACTTACTTTTATCTGTTCTAACCTGACTGCTCAGCAATTTCATGGAGTGCCCACGAGTTCTTGTACTGTGAGAAAGGGAGAAAAGGACTTCTTTCTCTACCTGCTCTATCCCATGCATAATCTTATAAACCTCAATCATGTCACCCCTCAGCTGTCATTTCTCCAAGCTAAAGAGCCCCAAGCACTTCAAACTTTCTTCATAAGGAAAGTGTTCCAACCCTTTTATCATTCCAGTTGCCCTTTTCTGCACTTTTTCCAATGCTATATCTTTTTTGAGGTGTGGCGACCAGAACTGTACACAGTACTCCAAATAAGGTCGCACCATCAATTTATACAGGGGCATTATGACACTGGCTGATTTGTTTTCGATTCCCTTCCTAATAACCCCCAGCATAGCGTTGGCCTTTTTCATTGCAGTCGCACACTGTCTTGACATTTTCATTGAGTTATCTACTATGACTCCAAGATCTCTCTCTTGGTCAGTCTCAGCCAGTTCAAATCCCATCAATGTGTATTTATAGTTAGGATTTTTGGCTCCAATGGGCATCACTTTGCACTTGGCCACATTGAACCCCATTTGCCACATTGATGCCCACTTGCCCATCCTCGACAGATCCCTTTGGAGTGCCTCACAATCCTCCCTGGTTCTCACCACCCTGAACAACTTCATGTCATCTGCAAATTTAGCCACTTCACTGCTTACTCCCAACTCCAAATCATTAATAAACAAGTTAAAAAGCATTGGACTGAGTACTGATTCCTGCAGTACCCCACTGCTTATCTCCCTCCACTGAGAAAATTGCCCATTTATACTCATTCTCTGTTTCCTTTTAATTAGCCTTACTTAGGAGCCTTTGATGAGGGACTTTATCAAAAGCTTTCTTGGAAGTCAAGGTAAACAACATCTATTGGGTCCCCCTTGTCCACATCTTTGTTTACTCCCTCAAAGAACACTAACAGGTTAGTGAGACAAGATTTTCCCTTACAGAACCCATGCTGAGTCTTCCTCAGTAGATTTTGTTCATCAATGTGCCTACTAATTTTTTCCTTAATGGCAGTTTCCACCAACTTACCTGGTATCGACGTCAGACTGAATGACCTATAATTTCCCAGATCTCCTCTAGAACCCTTTTTAAAGATAGGAGTGACATTCGCTACCTTCCAGTCCTCAGGAATGGAGGCAGATTTTAAGGAAAGATTACATATTTTTGTCAGGAGATCCACAAGTTCACATTTGAGTTCTTTCAGAACTCTCGAATGTATGCCATTTGGGCCTGGTGATTAATTTGTTTTTAAGTTGTCTATCAATTGTAGGACCTCCTCTCTCATCACCTCAATCTGACTCAGGTCTTTCAACACCCCTCCCAAAATCAGTGGTTCTGGAGTGGGCAAGCACTTCTCATCTTCCACAGTAAAGACAGAGGCAAAAAATGCATTCAGCTTCTCAGCTATTTCCCTATCACCCTTCAGTACACCTTTTACTCCTTGGTCATCCAAGGGACCCACTGCTTTCCTGGCTGGTTTCCTACTTCTAATGTATTTGAAGAAAGTTTTATTGCTGGTCTGTATGTTTTTTTGTGATATGCTCCTCATAGACTTGCATTTTATTTGCCACCGTCTGTGTTCCCTTTTATCAGCCACACTGAGACTAGCTTTCCACTGCTTAAAGGAATCCTTCTTACCTTTTACAGCTTCCATTACTTCGTTTGTTAACCATGCAGGCTTTTTTCTATACCTATTTGTGCCTTTCCTAACCTGTGGTATATATTTTCTCTGAGCCTCTAGGATTGTAATTTTAAATAGTCTCCAAGCTTCCCCAATGGTTTTGACCCTTTCTACTTTTCCTTTCAGTTTTCTCCTCACATGTCCCCTCATATCAGAGAAGTTAACCCTTTTGAAAAAGTGGTTGTGTCAGTCTTTTTGGGCAACTCCTATTTATAGAAAAGTTGAACTCAATAACATTATGGTCACTGTTCCCAAGCGGTGCAATCACTTTTACACCTCTCACCAGGTCTTGGGCATTACTTAGGACCAAATCCAGGATCGCCTCTCCCCTGGTAGGTTCTGTGATCATCTGCTCCATAGCACAGTCACTCAGAGTGTCTAGAAACTCAATCTCTTTTTCCTGACTTGAACACATATTGACCCATGTGGGTAGTTAAAGCCACCTATTACAACACAGTTATTTCATCTAGCCGCTATCTTTAATTCATTCATCATTTTATAATCCTCCTCTATCTTTTGATTTGGTGGGCGATAACAAACTCCCAATGTTAAGCTTTCTTTTGGGCCCACTAATTCAACCCACAGCATTTCTAGAAGCAAATCCAATTCTCCTACCCTCTCAGTCTTACTGGACTGTATACCCTCTCTGGCATACAGAGCCACCCCACCTCGAAGTCCCCCTCCCAATCCTTCCTATATAATTTATAACATAGTTTTCAACCAAGTTAGAGGAGACATTTCTGAACTGTTTATATTTAGTTAGAAGAGAATGCTATTTAGTTTAGTTAAGTCTTTGTCAACTTCCAGGCTGCAAGCAGAAAAAGAAAATTCATTTTATTCAACTTAAGTGTATCTGTATTTTACAGTTATCTTTAATTTTTTAAAATTAATTATTAGGATTTAGAGTTAGTTCATATTCTCTTTCCCTGATTCAACAAAGACAGCAAAAAAAGTTCATATCTAAGTCACCACTTTTAAAAATTATTTTTATCATGTATAAGAAGTATAAATGACTATGTGTGTTAGTATGGCACATGAAAGTTTAATAATACAGACAGTTATGTAAAATAAGAATTCTTGCTTGAAGGCTTATCTAAACTTAGGCTTGAGCAAAATAATGAGAAATCAGTGACCAGATGAAAGGGATTCAAGGAGTGTACATGCCCTGACCTGGATAGCCCAGGCAAGCTTGATCTCATCAGATCTCAGAAAGCTAAGGAGGGCTGACCCTGGCTACTCTGTGAGGTAGGTTAGGTTAAGTATGTGTGACTGGCTCACCCAGCAAGCTTCCCTGGCAGAGTGGGGATTTGAGCATCGGCGTCACAAATTGTAGTTTGACATCTTACCACTACAACACACGCTGGCTCTAGGATGTTTTCCAAATGCTAGAGGGCAGCTCTAGAGGGTAGGGTACTGAGACAACAGTACCATTGCTAGGAGTGTTCTTGGGTGGGCATAAAATAAATAACAACCATTTAAGTATATCTCGAAAGTTAAGCAGGGTTGACCCTGGCAAGTTCTTGGAAGGGCAACCTCCAAGGAATACCAGGGCCAGAGATGCAGAGGCAGGTTATCAAGCCTCTCTGAAATGTCCTAGCGCCACTACAGGTCACCAGAAGTCACCATGACCTCTAAGCTCGTAAGCACATATATACACACAACTCACAAAAAAAAGGAGTGTACATCACCTCTTTCTAAATTTAAATCTCAAGATTAAGAAGCTAAATACTGTTTACTAGAACATGAAAATAATGTAAGCCAGACCAAGAATTTGAAGGGTGAAACACTGTACTGGAACTTAAGTTAGCTGACAAGAGGCAGAGAAGGGAAGTTTAGTCCGCTTTTCCATCCTCTCTGCAGCCACTCCTGGGGAATGCTTTGCTGTCCATATCGGAGCCCCAACCTCCAGTATCACCTTTCTGACACTCATAGGGACTGTGGAGAAAGTGGAAGGCAGGCAGGCAGGCAAGATTCTCTTCCACCAACAATTTATGCTGATGGTGCAGAAAATAAAACCTTCTGTGGTTTCTGACTCTAAGTACAAAGAGCAAGGGGTTCTCACCTGAATCAATTAACTAATTTGCTATGGTATAAACATCAGAATGAATAAATAAGATGACTTGGAATGACAAACTACCCTCATATCAGATCTGCAGTTGCTATAATTTTTCAAAAAGTTGCATCTGATTCTACACCAAAACTTCAATTCTACCTCAAAATTCCCAAGAACAAGCTTCCATCCACCAAAAAAATAACCAAAGAGAGAAATGTGAATACTTCACTCACAAGGTACTACCAATAGTTATAACAAAATAACAAAATGAAAATGAAACATTTTTCTCAATAAAATTGGCTTATTCAGCACACCACATGGAATAATAATTCAAATGTTACTTTTTTATCCTCAGAAGCAAAAGAGCAAATTTTCCTTCCAACATGCATAGCACCGCAAACACACATAACTCAAAGGCATATGTTCCCAATAAAATCTCTTGTATCAAAAATGCAGAAATAATGATTAGGAAACCATCTCAGACAAGGCACAAAATAGAGTAAGACCTTTTGTCCAGTAGGAACTTCCAGGCCCTGAAGATGGTTTAACCATCTATGGTAGGGTACTGAAATCCCTACTGGACACCCCACAAAAGGACCTTTTCTTCAAACACATCTAGTTAGGATATTTGTTACTGGATAATAAAGGAAACAACTTTCTTCATGACTGAAAAAATAAGAGTTTCAAAATTTAAAAAAATAAATAGATTTTGATATGTCAAAATATAACAAAATAAACAGATATATTACTATTATTATTCAGAAGGATATTATTAATTGGTTTATACTTTCAAGCTGTAATTAGCTTAATACTGCACAGAATCTACAGGTTAGCCCTCAACAATATTCTTAATTCTATACTAACCTTAGTAACTGACTAAAAAACAACACTAAACATCAAAACCATCTTGTGGTAGCTCTCTGAATAGTTCAAAGGGTCACCTTTTTCCTAGTAGCTTTATCAATGCCTTGCAGTGACACATCTCTAAGAATTTGATAATGTAGCAGCTATTCAGAAAACCCAGAGTCAGGGAGGAAAGAACAACTATACATTCAAGATAAGAACTTCTTCATATGGTGTGAACAAAAATACATTTGCCAAAACGGAAATACCCTACCAAGACTAAAACATCATCTTTGGGAAAAGACTATTTAATTGGGGGGGGGGGGGGTTGGCTCTTCCTCAACTGCAATTTCAAGATATAACTAGAGTGCCCCTTTTGTATTCTCAATATTTGCTTATTCTCCATGGCTGGGATCCAAAGAGCCCCTTTCTACACACCTAAAGCACTTCACACATGGACATAGAAAGGTCCTCTGCTTTCCCTTCCAGACAACAGATTCTTATGCCATTCCACAGCCCCCTAGACCGGAAGCATCCTTAGGCAGGGGGGCATAAGTAGGTGAGCCAGAAAATCTCTGATGCCCATGCCCCAAAGTCAATGTATGTTACTTTGAAAAGCCAAATCCATTCCTCAAGAAAACAGTCATGTCTCAAAAGGAAAATGGTGTTCAGTACAGATTTAGAGCATCCATCAAACGTTTCTTTTTCTTCCCTGCAGGTTTCAGTTATTTATGTAGATTTGCTGTTTTAGTTCTACACAGTGGAAAACAAACAACTTTAAGCAATTGTAAATTTGGTATTTTGAGCCAAAAATTTGCAAGTATTCACTTACCAACACTGAATCAACCTTCTTCCCTAAACTATCTAAAATCAAAGTATAAGAAGAATAAGTCAACAGGGATGCATTTAGGTTTAGTGATTTTTTTTACAGTTTATTGAAAGATTACAGATTTCCATATGAATGACATGGCACCCTGTCATTACAGTACAAACAAGTTCTAGTACCACGAAAAGATCAGCCAGCAAGCAACCTCTAGCTGGCTTTCTTCAACAATTTAGTGAAATGGGTACATGAAAGATTGTAACAGAGTGTAAGATGTAAGAATAAGAGTGATATTTAGGAACTAGGATGCTACTCACATAACCAAATGTAAAACAAGTTCACAGTATTGTTGCTGTTGTTTTTTAACAAGAAGTATAATTAGATCAATTGCATGCAAGAAACCCTACTTTAATCACTAATTTAATTCATATGCCAAAACACGGAAACTGGCAAAATAAAATAAAGGGGGGGGAGAGTTTCTCTACTACATCCTGTTACCTCCAAATCAACATGCATACAATGTTAATATAGCCAATCCCCACATTTCAGAAGCCAAACATTCCCATACAATTAATAATTTCGATGAAACATTTTGAAGGTGCTAATACTATAAAGCAGATGTGTTATGTAACATATCCACTTACTTTTTTCTCTTTCTCATGGTGCTTATCCTGAGAGTGAGAGGAAGAATCACTTAAACTTTGATCATATGACCTATTAGAGGCCCGTTTGCTCTTTTTCTAAAAAGGGAAAATATATACTTATGTAAATGACTATAGATAACAGCCATCTAAACTAGACCTGACAATTGCCACGTGACTCAAAATAAAAATTTACAAATTGATCTAAAAACTAACCAAAACACATAGCCTAAAAAAAAATAATACTGAGGAAAAGCAGGGATCAAACACCTTTCAATACAACCACTATTTGTAAAAATGGCATTGCATATTCAAAAGCATAATTTTACATCATGTGTATGTTGAGAAATGCTCATCTGTTTTACATGTTAGTAACTTTCTAGCTTAAAGAATTAACATGTGGAAGGATTCGCTCTATAAATTTTCTCACTTAAGAACGGCTAGATCAGGTGTAGGCAACCTTTTTAGCCTAATGCCAAAAAATGCACATTCTACCCATGATGCTAGTGTGCCAGGGAACAAACATGAGAAGGGGAACTGGGGTTGCACATGGCCAGATACTCTCAGAGCAAGCTAAGCCCCAGTGGCACTGGCAGAATCTCAGGGATATGCTTTGAACCCAGCTGGTGGCTGCACAGGTATGGGAGACAATGACAGGCACAACCTATGCTAGTTGCCTTCTCCCACACTGCTAGCCGCAATAGTGCTGCCAGCGCCTCAACTGCTTGCACAGAGATCTAGCCCGGGTACCTAGCAAAATAGCCTGATGTGTCACTGTCAGCACAGCACACATGCCAGGAGTTCCCTACCCCTGAACTAGACAGAGAGTAAAATGTGGCAAATGACTATTTTATAGTCAATAAGCAAAGCATTTCTAGATAATAACACCTTAACATAAACTGTAATATATAAAAAGTCTGGGCCAAATTACCTGCAAGTGTCCAAAAGTCTAAATGAAAATTAGATACATTTTCATTTTCTATACAGCACTTAAAGTACTACATATATATATATATATATACACACACACACACACACACACACACACACACACAAATAAATGGCTCTAACACTTGTAGCATCTATTTGCTTCAATTTAACAGACTGAAAAATTGCTTGTTTTATTTGATAGAAGTACCATGCAAAAGAAATGGAATAGAGTACTAAAATATTAAAACCAGGAATCAGAATATTTATGTACACTAGACAACCTTGCCCCCTCTTCAACACATACTTCAATGTGGTAATGGGGATTGTGTGTGTCAGAGAATCTGTGACCATAAGGAGTTTAGACACCATCAAGAGGCAAACTCCTAGCAGAGTCACTCAAGGAAGAATGGTCACAGCTGAGACACCAGACTAAGTAAGACACATCCATCCCTTCAGGAATCAACAGCCACATCAGCAGAAGTGAACAGGGTGACAGGGATGGAGGAATCCTTGAATAATAGCTACTGGGTAACTGCAACAGTGAAAGGTGACACTGGCAGAGGATCTATCATACACAATGGCAGTGGTACTTTAGCTAACCATGGTTAGTACTGCATAGAAGAAGGCAATGGCAGAAATGAAGCCAGTAAGTCATGTCCTGCAGAGCAGCCAAATTAATCCATTGAAGTCTTTCCTTCAAGCTGCTTATATATAAAAGGAATTTCATAAGAGGTGCTGCCAGTGTAGAGGAGGTATGGCAGCTGCTAATCATGCTTGGTATTCTGTTCCTTGTTTTAAGCTTACATGGTGAAGAAGGTCAGCTGCCACTTAAAACAGCTACCTCGGTGAACACTGGTTCGGTCTAGATCAAAACACAAATGCCAGAAGAACCTGAAGCAGAACAAGAATGAAGAGCAAGTTCCCAAACCTTGCAGAGAAGCAGCAGTTAAACAGATGGAATACTAGACCAGTTAACTGAGCAGCTACTGCAAAGCAAGAAAGATGAGTTGACAGCGAATAGCTTGCAAAATGATTGCTTCCTTACAACGCTCTGTAAAAAGGTTGATGAAAAGCTACATAATGTCTTCTGATCTGCAAGGTTTGTTGCGCAAGTTTGTGTAGCTGTAATTTGGAGGAGGAAATTACTACTGCCTTGTCAGTTTAGAAATTCATACACAGTTTGGCATTCATCTCAGCTAAACCACTGGGTAGTTATTCTATACTGTTCTGCAGGAAGTTTAATAGAGTTTGCCTCCTTCCTACCTCCACCCTGACACATATATAAATAAGCTGCATCATGGCATTTCCTTTCCTGGGGAAGGGGGGAGGAGAGAGAATCTTCCTCTCTGTCATTAATTTATGTTTGACTATTATTTTCATTAGGGGTAGACTGAAGTGAACAAAGGAAGGATAGAAATGATAGTCTTGCAAGATCACTGAAACTATTTTGCAACATATACAAATCAATGGGTCCACAAAAGGTCACAGAGTGTAATGTTAATAGGGTTGAAATCTGTACATAAAAACAAAGAGGTACAGATGCTAAGTAAGTTCAGCTCCAGAATCACTTTCTTGCAGTAAACTCATCACAAAGCCAAGTGTGACAGTCTGCTTGCAATAAGATGTGGACAACAGTTCCTAGCTCACAGTACCTCTAAATCCAAAGGACTGGGCATTGTGCTTGTCAAACATTTTTCTTTACAAGAGATGTTTATCTTTGTCAGAGGATTTTTAGGTCAAGAAGTAGTGACATTTGATTCCATTTATGCCCCTCATATTAGTCAAGGCCCCTTCCTGGAGGAACTGTACAGAGTAATTAAATCTCTCTCAAAAGGATAGTTAATTGCTAAGAGGTATTTTAATATGGTAAACAGTTGATAAAACTGATTAAACCCCCTGAACAATATGGTTTAGTACAAGAAACATTTTTTTGTTAAATGACTTTTCTTCAAATGACAAGGTTGCTTGACACATGCAGGAGGCATAATAGCTTGGGTCAACCATACAGTTCTTTCCATGCATCTCAATTTTTGTAGTGGAAGTGATTATGTATTTTCCTTTGCACACATTGCCCAGTGTTCCATGGGGCTGAACCTGGGCTTACAGACTGGTCAGACTACTTGAGTAAAAAAAACACTGTTTGCTCCAAGACAGGATGGATCATTCAATCAAGATTAGATGCTTAAGAGGCTGATATTACACAACAGAGAATATGTGGGACAAATCAGGCCAGCCATTTCAGAATTCACTGAGTAGCATAAACATCTCAACACTTAGCAGCTATGACACTGTTAAAGCTGTCCTTAGAGGCATAATGTACAAAGTAAGGTGCCTCATCTTAAATCAGAGAACAAGAATTTTGGAGGTAATATTAGGGGTATGATCAAATTCATAAAGTGTCTAGGATATGTTCAGCATTTATCAGCTTCTTACAGCTCAAAAGAAAGCACCAACTACTAAAACCCAGCAAATCACCAAAAGTACTGGCATATTCAAACCAGATTTATTCTTTATATGAAGACGATGATAAAGTTAGCAGACTTCTGGCAAACAGGCTGAAGCATAAACTGTATTCAAATTCAGTTTTATTTGTTTATGGTGAAAATGAAATTCATTTAATTGCACTTTCAGATCTCTCAAAGATTTTCTGATTTCTATTGTAACCTTTGATGCAAAGGAAGAGATCAAAATTTACCTAAACTGGACAGATGTTCTAATTTTTCTTTTCAGATTAGAGTGATATTGAAATCCCTCAATTTCTAATACCGAGATTCATAAGATAGTTATTGATATTAAGGGTAACAAAGCACCATAATCTGACTGATGGGACTTCCATCAGGGTTTTATGAGTTTCTCATTCTCATCCTATATCTGATTCAATTGTTTAACACTGTGCTGAAAAAGAACAAAGTTCCCCAAACAGGTGGAGAGTCTATAACAGTGGCTATGCATAAGTCTGGTAAAGAAGACACTCAGGTTGATCCACATATATCAGGCCCAGGGGCCAAAAGCAGTAGGAAAAACACCTCCAGACTTTACAAGTATGTCAAGGATGCCCCCCATCCTTACTACTTGTTGTGCTAGCTGCTGCTGCTGAGAGATAATCCCAATGTACAAGGGAATGAAGTAGGATATATTTGCATTAAGAGAGGTAAGAGGAAATGGTCTATATAAGGGTCTACATCACAACTAAGCTTCAAGCGTTCAAGAAATACATGTGTCTCACCTGTAAGAATCAGTGGGCAAATACAATTTAACATATTCTGTAACAGAAAAGTTTACATGCCAGATTCAGGCCAAGCTAGTGTTTGGCTGTATTTTCTGAAACAACCCAATACTGTTTATCTCAGATTTTATCTGAAGAAGTGTGCTTATGCCTTGAATAAAACTTTGTTGGTCTTAAAAGTGCCACGGGACTCAAACTTTGTTCCAGTAAACAATGTTAGACTTACATTTATTAAAGAGTTATTATGATCACTTGGCATAGACCTGGTTACACTGAGACACACACACACACACACACACACACACACACACACACACACACACACTGGGAAAGCACTCATTATCTTTACAAATGTACAGCTATGCAGATTTAAACTTCCATGGCTATGCAGTAATTAAACTACATTACAGTTTTGTAAGTTAATATTTGTCTTATTTTCCTGTCAATCCAAGGTATCACTAATCTACTGAAGCCAAATCTCGGGTACAGAGGACCAAAGCAATGGAGCTACACCTAGGATTGCCAAAGAGTCTGGAATTTAGCTTGTCCAGTACCTTTAGTAGAGGTTTTAACATATGAAAACAGTCAGTTGATGCTTCTCATGGCATGGAAGTAAGCAACGTCCTACTAATGATATCATGTTTAGCTGTGTGTGTTTCTTTAAATGTTTAGTGCGACTGCAGTAATGTAAAGAGAATGACAGAGGGAGACAAGTGTGATTTGACTGGCTGATGACTGAGAGTATGGGAGATGTTCTGAGAGGAATCTGTGCGTGGATGTCTATGAAGGATTCTGTGAGTGAAGTTTGAAGAGTGAACATAGTCTGTGGGACTATGGGATTTTGAGTCTTTTTCTGAGTGAATAAGAACAATTTAGTCTGTGTGACTAAAGACAGTTGATTCTATTCTGTGTGAATAAAACAAAGAGAATAGCCTGTGTGGCTATAAATGTCAGAGAGAGAAAGAGATTAGCTTGTCAGAGTGGATTTTGGAATCTGAGAGATTGTTTGTAGCACCAAGCATTACCAGTTATATTTACAAATTCCTTTCTTCAGCAACTGTTCAAAATAACCAGAAACCTATTTTGTTCCTTATTAAATAAATCAATTTTTGTTTAAACTTATCCCAGAAATCAGTACAGTATTTCCTCAGGGCCACATAGTCCTCTGAAGAGCCCAGACCCTAGGTCATTCTACCAAAAGAGAGAGATTGGGAATTTTAAATTCCTGGCGGCAGCAGAAAACTACCAAGTTTATATACACAGAGAGTGTTTAAAGGTAAAACCGTTTCCCCAAATAGCAAGAACCTCACAGTCCTATTAAGCCTCTGTTAAAGAGACAGGACATTTTTCTCCAGTCTAGTTGGCAGCCTTAACTATACCTATTTAGAAACAAGAATAAACCTGAGTTTTATGAAGTAGCATTTATGAGTAAGTTTGCAAATTGTTCCAAGGTGATTTTAAGAAGAAACTGGATTGCTGGGGATGACAAATACATAAGAAAGTTAACTTCCAGAGGACTAGTAGATAATACAAACCAAGATACAATGAAAAATCCATAATTAGACACTGCACTGAAATCCATATGCAAAAGGAATCAGAGGACCTTTAATACATAGAATGTAAAACATGTTGTGGCTTAAAGAACAGCTTAGTACACTAACAGACACGTAAAAGGGGGGAGAAGCTGTGGCTCACTGGCAGAGCACCTGTTTGGCATGCAAGAAGGTCTCAGGTTCAATCCCCAGCATCTTCAGTTTAAAGGATCAGGTAGGAGGTCATGTGAAAGACCTCAGACTGAGACCCTGGAGAGTCACTGCCAGTCTGAGTAGACAATACTTACTTTGATGGATGAAGGGTTTGGTTTAATATTAGGCAGCTTCGATGTGTTAGAGCTTTCGGGGAGGGGGGATCAGAAAAAAATAAAATTCTAATTTTTGGCACTGGTAAACAAGGGAAGAGCTACCCTAGCATCTCAGCCAAGGAAGTTCCAGGTAGTTGCTACTATAGTTGTCACCATTTATTGATGACAGGAAATGCTAGTTCTGAAGAGGAGGCGAACATCACAAAATTGAGCTGCCATTCCAATCTATTTTTCCAGTGGCAGATCAAGACATGGAGAGCCAGTTTGGTGTAGTGGTTAGGTGTGCGGACTCTAATATGAGAGAACCGAGTTTGATTCCCCACTCCTCCACTTGCACCTGCTGGATGACCTTGGGCAAGCCATAGCTCTGTACCAGCTGCTCTCTCAAGGACAGTTGTGTCAGAGCTCTCTCTGCCCCACCTACCTCACAGGGTGTCTGTTGTGGGGAGGGGAAGGGAAAGGAGTTTGTAAGCTGCTCTGAGACTACAAGTGAAGGACGGGGTATAAATCCAATCTCTTCTTCTTCTTCTTCTTAAATGAACAAAGCTGCCTATGGGCACAAGGTACAGTTGCAGGCGTTGGTAGGCAATCCAACAAACAACAAATACATGCTCAAAGAGGAGGCATGTGAGAAGAAATTATAGTGGCAGCAAGGGTAAAATCAGAATGAGTCAGAAACCTTAAGCTAAGAATTAATGATGTTTTAGAGCAAAAAACAGAAGATAATAATCATGATCTAGATGTAAGAAATCCCACGTTTAATAGGTCAGTTTCTTGGGGGAGAAGAGAATCACCAACTTTCAATTACAAATTAAGTTATCCAGATTCATTCTATGCCTCTGCAGCTCATCTAATAACAAAGAGACTTGCTCCACGTGAAAAAGAATGCTGACATTTAAAATTTGTTCAAAGTTGCTCATAAAGGAATACATAGATGTACTTGGCATATCAGAAACCTAGAAAAACACAGAAAAGTCAAATGACAGTGGTTATACGCAGGTATAAATCTATAGAAAGGACAAGAGTCAAGTGTATGGGATGTGGTAATAAATTGACTTCGAGATGTAGAAAAAATCAGGCATAACTAAGGTAGAAAATGTAGCAAGAGACTTCAATTACTTGCCACATGACAGGATAAACATAAATTTGTGTCATTTCTAAATTTAATAAATAATTACAGCTTGGAACAATCATTGATGGAACCTTAAGAGTCATCTTTTAATTTAATCCTAGAAGTAACAAGGTTCTGACTCTGATACAAGATTCAAACATAGCCAGTCCACTTAGAAACAAGTGATCACAACACAATAACTTCCAACACATCCAGCAAGAACCACAAATGAAGCAGTTACAGAAATTTCCTGCCTCCCCCTCCCACCATGCCCCACTTACTACCCCCCAGGAAGAGGGCTGTACACAAATGTAGGGTCCACAGTGGGAGAAGAGAATCTGCAGAAACCCCCTTTCTCTACCAGGAGAAATGTCCTTCCAACAGTAGAAAAGTGCCATTAGATACAAGCCAACAAACATAAAATCTTAACCAGAAACTCAAACACAGTCATATACAGTTTTAAAATGAACGATTTCTCATAAATTATATAACTAGTTAATAGGGTTCCCAGTCCCTCCGTGGGAAATCCCGCCCCCAACTGATCTTCCTGGGCGACTTCCAGTAACACCTGAAGTGCAGGTCCTGACATGACGATATCACCCAGTAGTGACGTCACTGCATTGGGGAGGTGACACTCTGGTTTGTGGGCAAAACTCTATGGTTTGAAGCCAAATTTACCATAGAGTTTTGCCCAAAAACCAGAGTGCCACCCCTCCTGATGTGATGATATCACTTTCAGGTGACAGCACTGTGTCGGGGCCTGCACTTCCGGTTTTACCAGAAGTTGCCCAATATCACTTCCAGCCTCCTGGAAGGATATCAAGAGCCCCCCATCAGCCAGGTAAGTGGACCTGGCAACCCTACTAGTTAAAGAAGTCTGGAGAATCATGCCTCTTCAGGAAGCTTGAAAGCTATTTAAAGCCACTTTAACAGAAGCTCAATGCATACAACAGATTAGACAAAACATGACAAGACTACAAGAACACCACCATGGTTTAAAGACTCGGTGAAAAGGGGGGACTATAAACACAGTAAAAATTTCAAAAGAGCCAGTACCGATAGAATGGTAAGAATGCTTTCTTTAAATAGTGGAAAAAACTAACAAATTTTTTTGGCAAACTAAATATGACTAAAGCAAAACTAAAGAGAATTTAAAAACTTTGAGCAATAAAGAATTATTTAGTATTGGTTTAAGACCATCAGGAACAGGAAACAAGTCAAAGAAACACAGCTGAATGATGAAGGCATGAGAGAGAATTTGTAGAGGAATTAAATACATTCTTTGCATAAATTTTAAATGCCATCCATTGTCTTCAGGAGGCCAGCAGAAAAATTAGACCAAGTTGAAGTGACTACGGGAGATGTTTTAGCAATGAATTAAAGTACCAAAGTCAACAGATTAAGATGGCATTCTTAAAAGAACTTAATGAGAACTAGTTTATCTTTTAAAAACAATGTTTATTTAAAACCAAAACTAGTGTTCTCAGCAGAGGATTGGAAGGTTGCCAGTGTAACATCAGTTTCATTTATTTTGGAGTATTTGGGGTATCATTGTAACTTCTTGCTTGAATTGTGAATGTTATCTTTCTGGAGATGGAATGTTCCACGTTGGTGCAGACCAGTATAAAAGCTAGAACTAACTATTCCTGGGGTATCTGGCTAGCCACAGCTGCTGCCAAAATGCAGGCCTAGACAAAGTTCAGTCTGATCCAGAAAGGCAAGTTCAATTTTCCCATTATGCAGTCCATCACAAAACTACAGTTTGCATCAGATATTTAGGCAAACATTTTGTTACATTAACATTCTCAACATTTGAGACATTCCCATAATTAAAGCTGTTCTATAAACTTACTATGGGACAGAATTTGAAAAACAAAGTTGCCATCATCAATACAGCAACATCACCAGACAGCCCTGGACATCACATATGAATATTCACTGACTCAAAAGACAAAGGGATGGATCCAAAGGGCTCCAGGTGAAGCTCTATTTTTGGAATGAATCTTTCCCAACTCTGGCCTCCCACTGCAGCCTACTATGGCCCCTTGGGGATCAGGGGCCCCTCAGTAATAGCATGGGATGCACTGTAGGTCTCTGCAGTGGAATGAAGAAACCAACAAAAATCATCTCCTGCTTATACAGCTCCTTCCATCCCCAAAGACAACTTTGGACCTCACTCGTTTCTGTTCACGAGATTAAATTTTATCCAGTATTAAGAATATGCAACTCTTAACTTTTTGTCAGCATGCCAACGGTTAAACTCACATGATATAAAACACAGTACTGTATTAGAAATACTGAATTCAACAGATTCTTACCAGCTTACTGAAATGGTATTTACAGTAACCACAATACTGGACATTATCTGCACCATTACCTTCTTCTTCACAAAGAAGTCCTGCAAACTGTGCACTAAGAAAGAAGTTACAGAACATAAAAAGGAGTCAGAAAACAAGCCACCCTTAAATATGTTTAAATTAGGTTATTAATGCAGCTGAAAATATAAACTCAAATCTCTTAATATAACTGGAGATTATGTAGCGTCCAGTACTTCTTTCAAGTACGGTTCAATAACTGAAATTGTACTTCAAAACTCTACCAGTCATACCGAACTCTAGAGATAGTGACATAGTAAGATGCAGGGCTTTTCTGTAGAAAAAGCCCAGCAGGAACTCATTAGTATAATAGGCCACACCCAACATCAGAAACTCATTAGCATATTATGCCACACCGCTAACAGCACAGCTCATTAAGCATATTGGGGGGCTGGGAAAGCACAGGGCAGACATGGAAGCTTGCCTGCCCCCCCCCCGAGCTTCTCCACCCCATTTCAGCATTGCCTTTCTAGTCTACCCCACCTCTGAACCAGATGGCTGGGGAAAAGCGCTGCTGAATTGCCTGGGATCTGGGAGGCATGAGTAAATGCCAGATTGGGGAGGGAAAGAAAGGCATTTTCAATGTGCCTGGGTTCCCCTCCTGATCTTCTCGCATCTGGAGAAGATCAGGTGCAGAAGATCAGGTGGGGAACCCAGGCACATTGAAAGGAAGGAAGGCAGGCATGCACATGTGCCCCCTTCTTTCCTGAGCCTCTCTGCTGTTGCGAGTGGGGGGCATGGTTAAATGCCTTTCTCTTCCTCCCCCAGATCGGGGAGGGAAAGAAAGGCATTTTCAACATGCCTGGGTTCCCTGCCTGTCCTTTCCCAGCTGCTGACATGTCAGCTAGAAAAGGGAAGGCAGAGAGAGGCTTCTCCTTGTCAATTTTACTCTCAGCTAACTGGTGGGGAGTGAGATTGACAAGGAAATCCCAATGGGCTCCCCAGAGGGAAAGAGGGCATTTTAATATGCCACCTTTCCCTCTTGTGTGTAATGTGAGGAGGGCAGCATGCTCTGTAGCCACGCATGCCCAGAGGCTTTTGGTTCCTGTGCGTTCCTGCCCGAAAATAGCCCTGGTAAGATGCCCCAACTAAAGTACGGCTATAAAAAATGTTCAGATATTTTAAACATAAAAATGCCACAACAACTTAAGCACTTACATCTCCCAGGGTATTACAACTATGTCATAACAGGATATGTTCTTAGCACTAAAGTTTACTTACCATGTTACATGAAAAGCCTGGCGACATCCATGCTTGTTACAAGTCATGCAAGCACCAGTGGCTGCTTTACTTTCTCTGCCTTGCTCATCACATATATAACATGTCTATGGAGAAAAATAAGATACTACTTCAGTATACTTTCCCAGCTAAAAGCAAGCACAGCCAAGACTGGACCGTTCTGCAGTTTTCAGAACTGCATGTCACCACCTCTAATCCTGAACAGTCCCAGGCTATTTGTTATATGGAATTTATCTGCACAGTTGGCTGGCTGTTGCCACAATAACACACAGCATTGTTTAAAACCTTTCTTGCCGTATGGCAAGGTGTCCACACTACAATTCCTGGAACATGACTGGCACTGACAAGGAAATGCTCTCAGGTGAAGAAAGAGGAGGAAGCATTTACTGATGCTACACGTTACGGCTGAGAACAAGCCATCATAAGGAAATGTTTCTTCTCTTCCTGATAATATTATTTATTTATTTATTTATTTATTGAGTTTATATTCCGCCCTCCCCGCCTCTCGGCAGGCTCAGGGCAGCTAACAGCATGAGGCATAAACATTAAAATCATAAAAACAATTTAAAACATACATCATACAAACAGTTATACAGTATCCTTACTAGATGGCGCTACTTCATCCCATCCCAACACATCAGCGGGTGCAGCTGGTCTAGACAGCAATGTTATTACTTGGGCCAAGGCTGTAAGATCATGGCGGTGGCCCCTACTTAAAAGCCTGGCGGAAGAGCTCCGTCTTGCAGGCCCTGCGGAACTGTAGTAAGTCCCGCAGGGCCCTGAGGTTCTCTGGGAGCTCATTCCACCAGTACAGGGCTCAGGCCAGGGAATAGAAAATACTCATACTTCCAAAGGGAACTGGAAAAAACTTTGCTGAAGACAGAGAGAGTGTCTTATAATTACATCTTTTCCAGTCATTAAGCATAGCTGGTTATTGTAGCTCCCTGTGATACTATGGAAGAATGCCAAAAGACAACAGTGGCATACAAAATCCAGATGTATAAGCACAGATATTTCTAACAGGCAAAGCTAACCATTATTCCCTAAATAATTTTTTTTTTGCAAGTCTCACAACATGCTACTACGACTACACAAAAATGAAGCAAGATGTTCCCTCCAATTATCCCTTAGTATTATACAAGGACCAATCTGCAGACCCCAGAAGCAGGTCAACAGTCACAGGAACTACCACACAGAAGATGAAAACACAGCTTTTTAGCCCAATCTCTATTGCCTCAGACTAAAATCCAAGACACAGAGTAACCAGTACAATAGTCTAAAAACAAGATCTCAGAAGTATGAAGCAACTTGATATATTCCTGAAGTAAGATGACTCTTACCAGCTGAGGCTTACTTGTGACACAAGTTTAGGGAAAAACAAGTTGCTTGAGAACATTAGTGCTTTGCAAAACTGTAAGCAATACTTAGTTAGCACTTCCTTTTTTCACCCTTCATGGCATGAGATGTTTAATATAATCATGTTTTCTACTAGCCAATGCATTCTGATCTTAGCTTAGTGCAGCATACCGAACTCCCTCCAAAGCAATCTAAATTCCTATACTAACCATATACTTGTCTGTTCCATTCTAATAAGAGACCCTAGTTCCTAAATGCTCTTCTGTATGTTTTCTTACCCTTTCAATAAATCCAGTTAACCATTTTCCATCAACAAATTTCCTCACATAAAGGTCTCTAGGATTCCATATGCTAGTCCATTCCCTTATCAGCACAACATTTGAAACAAACTATGTAAATATAAAACACAACTTGCCTATTCAGCTATTCCACTGCCTCTTCTATTCCCATTGATTGCCCAGGACCATAATATGAACAAAGCCCTTCCATATTTCAAGCAGTACATTTTATTTAGTTAGTTCATTTATACACCACTTTGCTCCTCAATAGGGACCCAAAGTGGCTTACAGCATTCTCCTCTCCTCCTTTTAATCTCCCAACAACTCTGTGAGGTAGGTTAGGTTAAGTATGTGTGACTGGCTCACCCAGCAAGCTTCCCAGGCAGAGTGGGGATTTGAGCATGGGTCTCCCAAATTGTAGTTTGACACTCTCACCACTACAACACACACTGGCTCTTGAGTGTTCCAAATGCTACAGGGCAGCTATAGGATGAGACAACCGTACCACTGCTAGGAACCTGACTTGGATAGCCCAGGCTAGCCTGATCTCATCAGATCTCAGAAGCTAAGCACGGTTGATCCTGGCTAGTATTTGGATGGGAGACCTTCAAGGAATACCAGAATCATGATGCAGAGGTGGGCAATGGCAAACCACTTCTGAACGTCTCTTGCCTTGAAAACCCTGTGTGGTCGCCATAAGTCAGCTGTGACTTGATGGCAAAAAAGTGTTCTTTAGAAATTGGACCCCAATGATGGGCTCTAAGCTCCAGTGCAAGACAGTGAAGTAGTGCTACCACATACCAACGCCATTCCATATTTTCCAGCATGGAGTCTATAGTGGCGGTGCAGGGAGCTCTGAAGCAACTGCCTGCTGGACTGAACAATGCCCGGTGCTCCCATCCTGGCCTCTCCTACAGGTTCTTTAAACCCCAGCTGCCCACAATCAAATATAAAGGGTGACACAAGCTTTAAAACAAAAATAGGAGGAGGAGGAGGAGATGGAGATTGGATTTATACTCCACCCTTCACTCGCAGTCTCAGAGCGGCTTACAAACTCCTTTCCCTTCCCCTCCCCACAACAGACACCCTGTGAGGTAGGTGGGGCTAAGAGAGCTCTGACAGAAACTGCTCTTTTCAAGAACACTTCTGACATTATTTTGGCTTGCTCAAGGTCATCCAGCAACTGCAAATGGAGGAGTGGGGAATCAAACCTGGTTCTCCCAGATTAGAGTCCACGCACTTAACCACTACATCAAACTGGCATGTAACTATGTGCTCCCTAATCTGGAAACTGATTAGACCAAGGCTGTATTTATATGTGAGGTAATCAGAGACCACTTCCTTAGATATTTAATTCAACAGACAGGACACAGGTGGCAATAACCAACAAAGATTTATTAAACAGAAAATAAAGTATTTAATAAGGCAAATATGTGTGGATGACAGACAGTAAAACTGGCTCTCAAGTAAATTAAATAAACATGATTACTCCTTCTCTTCAGAGGTTTCCTCACCAGCTTCAATCTCGCTCTTTTCCCACATAGAGCACCTTTCCACAAAACCTACACATACCAGTTAGGACTTATGGACACTTAACAGGATATTTGTCACACTAAAATAACCTTTTTTCCCTCTTCAGAGCCACAAAATCCCTATCCAAAGCAAAAAGAGTTTTCTTGACCTTTCTTTAGCTGAAGCTGGCTCATCCCCTCCCATCCAGTTTTGAGTTCCATGGGATCTGATTGGCTGACAATCACTTGGATTCGAATGAAACCAAAGCCGCAAAGACTGGTTCAGAACCATGGAGGACAGGCAGGAATTTAAGGATCATTGCCATAGAGTCCTGCTTGGAATATTTTGCAATATTTTGCCCATTATAAATTCAAAGTCCAAACCCCTTAGGAGCCCCTTTCATCTCTAGTAGTTATGCAGAAGGAAGTATTTCACCAGGAACCAATCTTACTGCTGGAAAAAGCCTTACCTGGCGGAATTTCTAAGCAACCTGTATCAGTACAAAAAGGCTCTAAGCCACTGAACCTGGCAAGCCTGTCACCACCTGACTTATCTGGAATGGTCTATTTTGCCATATCTGTTTTCTTCCTTTCTGCCATTAGATCACAGTCCTACAGGTTCGCAGCTCCCACTGATTTTGTTCCAGCTGCCATTTCTACCTGTCCCCTAGCATCTATTACCCAGTTCCCTCTAACACCTGCTCTTTACATAGCTGTTGTCTCTGCCAGTGGTGTCTTGTTTCCTTCAGCGATATTTGCTTAGCCAGTGCCTCTGCCTGTTTCACAGTGATGGGAAAAGCCACATGTGGCAGATATCCCCCCTTTTTTGCATTCTTAAAGGTACAAGAGTACTTCAGGGTGTATTCAATGACCTGACAATGACAACGTTATACTCGCACTGGAACCCTGGTCCGTAGAACCTCTGCTTCATTTGCCAACCTGCTTCCTTTCACTTTCATTAGTCACTCTTTTTCTAAACCTTTTCTCTCTTTTGTCCTCCTCCACCAACCTCTACATCATATACAAAGCTTTGCTGTATATTGCCTACTAACCCACTTCGTTTAGCTTCTCTTTTTGTATGTCTTGCCCCTTGACTTCCCTACTTCCTGAGACCTTTTCCCACTAAACATTTCGATCCTTAGTTTTTCTACATTGCTCATAAAGCTTCAACTGTCCTTGAGCCAGTTAATAAAAACAATGGCAACAATAAGAGAAAACATCCCACAAGCAGGGTGTTCTTAGCCAACTGGCAATCAGGGCAGCCACCTCAGGCAACACCCAGGGGGTGGGGGAAACCAATCACAACCCTTGCCCCAAATAACAGCAGGTTCCTACAGCTGCCACCACTCATGTCCATCCCATCTGGGGCTCAGACAGCCAGCTTCCAGCAGTGTTGGTTGCTCCTGACAACCTTCCATGGAGCACCACCACTTTGGTCCCTGGGGGGGGAGGCATGGGGTAATGATACGATGGTCCCAATCTGGGCTTTTGCTCAGGCCCAGAGAATCACTAAGACTACACCTGCCAATAATTCAAAGCAATTTTCAAAAACCAGTAGATCAAATTGACAGAACAAGCCATACCCAGCCTCCTATGAATGAACAACGGCCTATAAGCAATAAAATTAACAGAGTTAACACCAAGAGGTCAAGGACTGAAACCACCAAGGGACTTAAAGAACAATACAGACTTGACCCATTTCCAAAAGGCCAGAAGAATAGGGCATCTGGGGCAAGGTATTCCATAATCTGTAGGCCATCACACAGAACACCCTGCTGCATGTACTCTATTCTACTCAACATTATCAACTTCCTGTTATTCAACTCATGGGCAGAGGCAGCCATTCAGGTACTCTGAACCTAAGCACTTTAGGACTGTAAAGATCAACACATGCACATTGAACTGGGCCCAGGAACAAACTGACACTCAGTGTAGCAGATAAAGCACTGGAATAATATGGACACCGTAGTGGCTTCCTGTCAGAACCCTTGCTATTACATTTTGGATAAACTGGAATTTCCAATCTTGAAAGGCAGTTCCAGTTCCACCTACAGTTTAGTCATCCAACCTGGATGTTAACTAAGGCATGAGTGACTGTGAGTGCATCCAAGGCTTCCAGTAAAGGCTACAGCAGGCAAACCAACCAAAGAGGTACAACATGCTCCTCAAAAATCTCAGTAACCTGCTTCTGGTTAAGAAAGGCCATGATCAGGAACATTCCCAAGCTGCAAACCAGATGCATCAAGGGAAGTACAACCTGATTCAGCACAGGCTGTAAAATTTAATTCCAGGTTGCTTTACTTTCAGCTGTGTTTGTTTTATTTCCCTCTCTTTTCAGTTTGTCCACTTTGAGCCTTTTACTGTCTCCAAACACCAAGTAATGGTTTTCACTGCCTTTTCAGAATTTGATGGAAAGGAAAAATAATCATGTCGCATTTGCATATTGGTAGCACTGAACTCCAAATCTCCAACAACTTCTCCCAGTAGTTCTGTATAGATAAATAGTATAGGAGAATAGATAAATAGTATAGATAAATAGTATAGGAGAAAAGATGAAAGCTAGGCAAGACTGCACAAGCCAAAGGTGTAGAAAAGGAGAGTCCCGGCACCATCTTCTGATATCCATCTGCAAAGAGGCATAAGAGCCACTACCAAACAGTACGTATACCCAATTCCATTACAGTCAGATGGAACAGAAGGATACCATAGTTAATAGTGCTAAAAACTGCTGAAAGTTCCAGAAAAACTAATAGGGATGCCTGGCCAAGGTCCTCAAGTATGGAGAGCAAAGCAGTTTGTTATCCATGAGCCAGTCTGGTGTAGTGGTTAAGTGCGAGGACTCTAATCTGGGAGAACCGGGTTTGATTTCCCACTCCTCCACTTGTACCTGGCTGGATGACCTTGGGCAAGCCATAGCTCTGTACCAGCTGTTCTCTCAAGGACAGTTGTCTCAGAGCTCTCTCAGCCCCACCTACCTCACAGGGTGTCTGTTGTGGGGAGGGGAAGGGAAAGGAGTTTGTAAGCCGCTCTGAGACTCTTAAGTGAGTGAAGGGCGGGATATAAATCCAATCTCTTATCTTCTCTTCTTCAAATAAGCAGATTTCAAAGAGTCCAGATAACCCATATTATCCAGAAACATCTGAGCTGAGTTTCTACCTACTTGCTTAAGCACCTTGCCAAGAAAAGACAGATCTGACACAGGGCAAAAATTATTCAACTCTAGAAAGTCCAAGTCTAGTAAAGGTCTTATATCTGTCTCCTTCGAAAACTTTTAGTAGTGAGCTTTCTTGGAATGAGGAGTTACTATGTGCCAACAGATAATTATAGCCTCACCTAACCTCCCCTACGCAAGACTTTACCCCAATTCAGTCTCCGTAATACCGGTCAGTAAACATACAATGAAAGTTCTTCCATTTCCTGATCTGGCATTCAATAGCAAGACAAGACCTGGGGGTTCCCAGAAAACAACTAGGCTGGAAAGAGAACCAAAAGAAAAACCAGAATACAATTGTCCAAGCTCCCTTCTCTTACTCTTGCGTATCAGACTCCCACATTCATAATTCCTGCCACCCAAGAAGTGTAATAATGGTGTCTCTGGACTATACCAATACATACCTACAGCTCCCACCCATAGCCTAAGCACAACATTCCAACCTAACCCAACATAACTTCATTACGCTATACCACAAAAACAAATCTCACAGCCCTAAAGTAACAATCACCATTGTTTTTACTATATTTTTATCGTTAATGCAAGAAGCACAGTAATGTATACATGATTCTTCCTTTCTCACTGTATCCTCACAACAAGGCTGAAAAAAGGGATTGGCAATATGTGTATGAGTGTGTGTATATGTATCTGATTGAGATATATATATATATATATATACACACACACACACACACACACACACACACACACCCTGGCATATTGCCATTTTCCAGCTCTCCCATTGGCTGTGCACTCCATCAGCCACTGGCCCATCAACCGCCACTCAAGAGTATTCGTATGCCATTGGCTGGCTGCTGGGTCCGCTCCTCTCTCCTGCCCACTGATCCCTCTCAGAATAAACTGCCAAAACGGCTGTCTCTCCTGACAGAGATGCTTCTACTGCTGCTTCTCTCCTTCATGGCTGGCTGGCTACTGAGGTGGGCTAGCAGCCGTCAAACCATTCTCTTCTCTTGCTGTGCGGCTCACTTTCCCCTCAGTGGCTGTTGCTAGGCAACTAAGCTTGGTTCTGTCAGTAAAAAGGCGGGGGGAGCAGGCCCTGTCCAGGCCTACTTTGGCCTTTGAGCGGAACTCATTTGGGACTAGTCCTGACTAGGATTGCCAGCTCCAGGTTTGGAAATTTCTGGAGATTTTGTGGTGGAGTCTACAGAAGCGAGAGTTTGGGGAGGGGAGAGGCCTCAGCTGAATAGAATGCCATAGAGTCCACCCTCCAAAGCAGTTATTTTCTCCAGGGAGAGAGAGAGAGCTCTGTTGTCTGGAGTTCAGTTGTGATACTAGGCAATACCACAGCCAGTGTGGCGTAGCACTTAGCACTTCAGAGTAGGGTCTGCCAGACCCAGGTTCTTCCTGTGGAAGCTGAGTGGGTGATTTCAGATCACTCAAAGATTTGCAGCCTAACCTACCTCACAGGGTTGTCATGCAGATCAAAAGAGGGAATGATGTAAGCTGCTTTGGTCCCCACTGCGGAGAAAAACTATACCTGTCCTCCTGGGGAACCATTGTTGCCAATCTCCAGGTGAGGGCTGGAGATCACACAGAATTACAACTGCTCTCCAGCTGGCAGAGATTAGATCCCCTGAAGAAAATGGTGGATTTTGTGTCCTTACACCCTGCTGAGGTGGCCACCCTATGACAGCCAATGTGACGTAGCAGTTAGCACTCCAGAGCAGGGTCTGCCAGACCAGGTTCTTCCTATGGAAGCTGGGTGATTTCGGACCACTCACAGACTTTTAGCCTAACCTACCTCACAGGGTCGTTGTGCAGATCAAAAGGGGGAGAAGAAAATGATGTAAGCTGCTTTGGCCTCCACTACAGATAAAGACTGTACTCTTCCTAGGTAGAAACTGCGGGGAGGGGGAAGGAGATGGAAAGCTGAAGTCAGAGGGGCAGATAAAGGTAGGTTGATGGTTGGCTGGGAAGGAGATAAGGTTGCCACCTCCCCTATCCTAGTCCAAGTTTCATGACGTTCTTCTACCCCCTCCCCTGCCCATATCCCAACATGCTATACTGGCTTGTTTCATCAATTTCACCCTAAGGTAAGATCACTACATCACCAGCTTTTGATTCCATACCAAGAAATCAGCTATGGACTAAACTAAGAACCATTTCTATTGATCATAGATTACTATGGTTAATTGAAAGACTGTATGAGTCCTCCTATGCATGTGTCCATTGCAGTAATCTCAGCCATTTGTCAAGACCCTGCCCTCTGCGGAGAGGGGTCCAACAGGGATGTGTTTTGGCTCCCTTACTATTTAGTCTATATATGAATGACTTGTCTGCAAAGTTAAAATCACCTGACCTTTTCCTATATTAGCTAATGTTGAAATCTCTGTATTGTTATATGCTGATGATACTGTTCATCTTTTGCATACTCCTCTTGGCCTTCTGTGATTGCTGAAAGCCTTTCTCATTATTGTACCAGGGGAAAACTGGAAATTAACAACAATAAGTCCAGGGTTATGATTTTTACTAAGCGACAGCACCCTCCAACTTTTAACTGGGAAATTAACGGGCAAAAGCTACAGTAAGTCAAACAATTTCAATATTTGGGAATATTCCTTTTGATATCATGGAAACAACACACAGAGGCGGCCCAACAACTAGCTACTCAAATAACCAATGCAATAATCAAGCAGGCTCATTTTACTGAGGACAGACGCCTTTAAAACAACTTGGCAGAAACTGGTAACCTCTCGTTTGGATTGCCTGGGGATTTCCTTTAATGACATCAACAGCCTTAGTTTGACCTCTGTTAGAAGGTTGATTTTGAGGCATCTCTGTGCCTTAGATGAGTCCAGTACTAGATTTAGGGACTGTAGAGTTTGCTCTCCCCTTTATCTGGGATTGGCATACCCAAAATTTAGCCCAGTTTATCTTGATTATCTGACAGTTCCTAAGTTTTGACTAGCCTTTATGTTTAACTCAATTACAATTTAACTCAATTCCAACTCCAACTCAATTTAACTCAATTCCAACAGCAGAACTTTGCAAGGATTCTAGTAGCTGAAAGATTCTGTAACTGTGACACAGGGAGTCTTGACACTTTTGTTACACTGCTTATTGGACTGTCCAAAATTTCATAAATACAGAACCAAGCTTGTTTCTCCCTTCCTAAAGAACCTGGCCAGTCTTCCAACCCACTGCAAATTACAGACCCTCTTGGCCGGAAGTGACCATGATACTACTCTGGCTGTTGCTATTCTATGTAATTAAATCTAATAGATAGTTTGAGCCAGATAATCTGATGTTTTACCTGATACAGGTGTGCTCACTGTTATAATTATTATTATCACTGTTCTACTGTTGTTATGCTGAATTATTAATGATCAAGACTGTCATAATAAGAGCAAATAATTAAAGTAAAGACTACATCACCTCTTTGGAGGGCATTAGAGCTCTGCAAGCCTAGATACTGTAGCAGCCTCTCTCCAAAAATATAAGAGACAAGAGGGGAGGCACACAAAACTCATGGGGGGAATCCCATATCCTGAGACTGGTGAGGCTCCCAGCCCCACCACCTATCCCTCAACCTGCAGCAACTGCCAGTGTCCTTCGCCGCTGCACTTGGGCCCAAAGTGGCATCTGGCATCCACCACTGCACCCAAGCCTCCAGCAGCTACCAGTATCCTTTGCTTTTTCTTGCGTCTGCAGAGGCTGCCAGCAACCGCCACTGCTGCACCAGGCCCAGAGCAGTGGCCAGCATCCTTCTCTGCTGCAGCTAGACCTACAGTGGCTGTCAGGAGTGGCAGCCAACAGCCACTGCAGCCCAAGCCGCAGCAGTCTTCTCTGCTGTGGCTGGAGCAGCTGCCAGCATCCTCCTCCTCCGTGCCCATGCCCACAGAGGTTGCCGGTGTCTGGAGCCGCTGGGCCCGGAGGCATTGACATGGAACTCAAGTGGCTCACTAATGGCATTGTTCTGGCACATGAGCAGACAATGCAATTCTATTTGGAAAGATTTAAACCCCCCTTTAAGTTTTTCTATGAATTCGGGTAATTCCCCAAGTTTGAAGAAAGGTCTGTTTAGCCTCAGTGTGGCCCTGATCTGTGGATTTAAGTATCTGTAGATCGTGGCTAATGGTTTATAGATACAAAAGCCCCTGCAGAATCAGACCAAGAATCCATCTCTCCAAACGTTTTGTTGCCAGCAGTGGCCTACCAGAAGTTTCTGCAGAGCCTGTAAGAAGGACACCAAAGCAGCTGCTCCATCAGACACTCAGGAGGTAAAAGTGAGCTCAGACTCTTATGAGTACTGTGCCACCCACTCATACGTAAAATGAGACTTGGAACAGGAAAAAGAGGGCTAAGGCAAAGACAAACTGCTAACCAGGTAGGTGTCAGCTTTTGGAGTGGTTTGAAGAACACCTCTGATTTCCTGACTTGAACTGACAATGGTACTTGACCCCTTCTCCCACTCTCTTCAATGGCTGTTCTCACAAGGGCACCCCTGTCCCAGGATAACTCGGCCAGCTACACTTTGATCTATTCTGCCATTGGTGTAATACCCACAACTTATCTTTCCTTCCCAGAAAAAATAAACATTTCTTGTTGTGTTAAATATCTGCTCTCCTCTTTGGTATATAGGGGGGATAAAGTTATACTCAGATTTTATAAAGGCAGAGGAAAGGGTGCCTCAGGAACATCCTCCTCCTGTTATCTCACAAGTAGTGGATTTTAAAGGGTGCTGAGCGGTTACAGGTCAACATAAATATTTCTCTGGCCTTTCTGTACAGAGTGTTTGGTGTGTGTGTGAGGGGAAGTGTGGTGCAGGTGCTGAGTCCTCAAATACTCCTAAAAAGCTTATATGTTACCATCAAGAGGACAGTGGCACTGTACTGAATGGGAGCTTTTCCTGCCAAAAAACGTACCCACTCATGCCACCTCAACCTACTTTAACGTGTTAATCATCTTGGTTGTCCTTGTCTTGACTTCTTCTAGCTTTCTGAGATACAGTGATCATAGCTGTATTCCAAAAGAGGCTGCACTACAGATCTATACAGGAATATTACAATATTGGCTGTTTTCTTTTCAGTCTCTTCCCTAAAATTCCCAGCATGGATTTCACTTTTTTCAGTGCTGCTGCTAACTGAGTTGACATTTCCATTCAGCTATTCATAACTCCAGATTTTTCCCTCTCAGTCTCTGCCAGTTCCAAACATATCAACATACATTTAAAGTTAGGAATTATTTTTGTTCCACTGTACCTCACCTTACAGTTAACTACACTTAGCTTCATTCAATGGCCCAACATTCACAGGAGATTTCCCATTCAGTTGGGATATCTGATTATCTACTTCTGACATGCAATCATTTATGAACAAGTTAAACACCACCAGTCCCGCAGAAACCCTTTGGAAGCCTACAAGGAACACCTGCTAGCTTGCATCCTTCCACTATGAAAATTGTCCATTTATGCTTACCATTTGCTTATGTATCTAAATATTTATGCTGGTTTTTCTCTTGTTCAATGGAACTTCCTGTTCCTTAACCAGTTGCCAGTTCCAAAATTAGCCAGTAGGAATCAAAAGCTTCATCACTACCATAACCACCACCACATCTTTAAAGAACTGCTGCTGCTATCATATGCTATTGCTTAACTGTTGGTGTGTCCGTGCTCTATTTTATTGTTTTTAATCGTATATATTATTTTTACTGTGTGCAATTGCATTGGAATGGTTGAAAAGAGGCCTACATGTTTTTGTAAACGCAAAATTAATTATAGTCTTTAATGTAATCTTGGCACTATGCAAAGATTCACTATTTAAATGCCCCATCCATCATAATAAAAAGATGAATGGGGTGGTGCCAGAGACCTGAGCCCGGGTCCCCCTGAGTTATTGCTCCTGGTCCCCAGTGTGGAACCTCTGAACAACTTCCCAGAGCTGTGGGTCCTCGAGGTTGGATACACACAAGAAAACTAGACCTTCTAAAAATGTATAAAGGTTTATTAAATTATTAAAAGAATTAACTATTATGTGCAATCTCTATAGCTTAGCAACAAGAAAACAGACAACTTTCTATCCAATAGATTGAATATCTTGGTATTAGACAGCAAATCTCTTGCAGCATAAAATCCACGCAGTAGCATAAAAACATTCTACATGTTGCAACATGTAGTCCATCATGATGATCTAAGCATATTAGCACGACATTAGCATGACTCTCTCTGGCCTATATGCTTATTATAGCTTTCTACTCTATGGCATCAGGTGGTCTCGCTGGTCCGATCAGGGATCTTCTTCTGAGGAACTTTTCAGAGGATGTTGACAACTGTTCCTAATTCCTTCCTCCTATCCAATTATATAAGTGAGCACAGGTTCTTACAGTTGGGCCTAATTGCTACATTCCTGCATCTGGCCTTGAAGGAGATAAGGATGGTGGTTGCAGGAAGGCTCAGATCATGAACACCTGCAAGCAGACTATGCATTCTAATATCCATGTTAACCCTTGAGGGAAATTACGGTGCTTTGCCTCACAGGTGGCTAAGATGAATCTGAAATGCTGGTTTTTATGAGAAGGTAATACATGCGGTAGAGGATAGCACAAGCCCAAAGGTCATTTCTGGGTCTCAAACTTACATAGCCATCACTGCTACATGTGAAATGATATGGTTTTTACTACGGATACACTACTTTACCAATAATATGCCCTCTAGCAGAGCCTGCAGAAAGATATAACTGTCTTTAAAAAATCCTACACATATACTGTACTGCATTGCTATGAGATATCTGAGTTTAACCCAGAGGTGTCAAACATACAGCCCATGGGCCGGATCAGGCCCTTGGAGGGCCCAAATCAGGCCCCCAAGGCCCTGGCTCTTTCCTACTTCCATTTGCAGCTCTGCTGCTGCTGCCATGTTACAGCTTTCTTTACCAGTCTCTCTCAATCGCACAGGAGAGATTGATAGGCAAGGCTCTCCTGTGCGATTGAGAGAGTCTGGTAAAGAACTGGCTGAGGCTCCTCCCCCTCCTCCTCCCAAGGAGGGAGGGAACAGCCACAGCTCACTTCCTGGCCAGACTGCAGGAGACAAAGGGCAGCCTATCTTTCCTCCCGCTGGCTGAGGCTCCTCCCTGAAGAGAGGGAGGGAATGAGGGAGAGTTTGCTTTGCTGGGCTGCCTCAATCACATGGGAAAAATACCAAGCACCTTTAAGACCAACAAAGTTTTGTTCAAGGTATGAGCTTTTGTGTGCCTTCCTACAGTGTGTGTGTGTGTTTTGTTGGGCTCTTTATGCCAGGGCTCTCCTGGGTGCAACTGGGTTCCTTCCCCCTTTTCACTGTATTCATGCCCTCCTGATCCAGTCTTTCTCAGTAAGAAAGCAATGTGAACTATTTTAGAGGAGGAATAACAACAAGCCAGTGAGGAAGATTAGACTGAGAGTGTGTGTCCAGACCAAGTTCACCCCCTTTGTAGGAAATTGTAGTTATTTCTCTGGGGAAGAGTATAGTTTTGTAGACAAACACATGGCAATCCATCTGTGTTAGGATGCCTTCTCATCTTCTTGACCAGCATATGAAGCAACTTATGTACAAAAGGTTGCAATGCCCAGCAGTTTCATGTTTTCCCCTAGGAACACTGAGCATGAGATTTCTGTAATAAATGTCAATAAATCAAAAGTAGTTTCCAGCTTACAGATATACACCTGAACAGCATATTCAAGATTGCTACAGCACAGACATTTTGATGCAATAATTCAGAGCAGAGGTGTCAGTTATCAGAGATTGTTAAATAGACAAAATATTGCAAGAGTGCTAGTGTTTTAAGCATGTTTTATTTAAAGTTTAAAACATCTTTAATTGTGTTTGTCTGTGTCCTTTATAAAGTTTGTATCTCTGCTACCTGGCATTACATTTTATGACACACATGGCCCAGCCCAGCAAGGTCTCATTCATGTCAGATCCAGCCCTCATAACAAAAGAGTTCGACACCCCTGGTTTAACATATGAAGATGTGTATGTACCATGGAAATAAAAGATGAGTAATTTTTTTTCTCACAATGCAGGAAATAATATGGTATATAGAGGCATTTCCTCTAACTTTCACTAAATATGAAACAGCACTTCTGGTAGTATACCATATGCAATTTTTTTAAAAAAAATTCTCCCATCACCATCATCAATACATCTAATACTGAACATGGGCAAATCTGTGGATACTTAAATTCAGAAACTGAAGCCATTAACAGATCACACAGATTTTTCTACAAACATGAGAAATGCCCCAGGTTTGCAGAAAAATCTACAATCTTTTTAAAAAAACCCCACCAAAATGACAGAAGCGGCACCTGTAGCTTTAAGAAATGAATGTTCTCAGTGGCTGTTGCTAGGCAACCACTAAACAATATTTCCAGTCTTCCAGCCTTAGTTTCTGTCAATAAAAAGCAGGCAAGGGGGCAGGGCTCTTTCCAGAGTTGTTTTGGCCTTTGAAGGAGGACTCATTGGGGCCAGGCCTAAAAGTAATCACTGGGCAAGTTTCTACTATCCAACCTATATAACTCACCCAGATGTGGCTGTTTATTACTTTTCAACAGGAGCCATCCAACAAAAGCCAGTATGGTGTAGCAATTAGAGTTTCTGACTAGGACCTGGGAGACCCAGGTTTGAATCCCCACACTGCAATGGAAGCTGACTGGGTGACCTTGGGCTAGTAACACACTCTCAGACTAATTTATCTCAGGGGGTTGCTATGAGGATAAAATTGAGGAGAGGAGAATGATGTAAGGAGCTCTGGGTCCACACTATGGAGAAAAGTATAAATTAAGTAAATGAATACAGCTGAAAAAAGCAGCATACAAAAGGTAGGTTGGTGGGTGGGTGGAAAGGAAGAAGGAAGCAGAGGATTTGGGAGTTGCAGAAATAGTGCAAGAAGAAATGGTGTAGGGAAGGGAATACAGAGGAAAGTGTGAAGGTTTCGCACGGCATCACTGTGCCCCCTGGGTAGAGGCTGCCAAGGGGAGGGGAGGAGGGAAAGCTGAAGGCAGGGGGCAGATAAAGCTAGATTGACTGATGGGTGGGAAGGAGAGAGAGAAGTAGGCTATGGGAGTTTTCAGGGAAGAAACAGAGGAAATAGTGGGTGAGGGGAAAACGAGATTCCCCCCTCCCCAACTAGTCCTTTTGGGTTCCTGCGTGTTTTAAATATACTTGAAAAATCACATGCAGGTAACAAACATTTTCTTCAGATGCCAACTTCCATTTACTAACGAATTTTCTAAAACCATAAGGATGCCACACACTCGAGTCCCTGGAACATCCACATCAGCCCCAATCCAGATGCTTGTAAACTGACCACACCTACAATGAATACACATGGGACTGGGCCGACTTATTAATCAGAAGATCAATATTGTCAGCTAATATTATTTCAAAGCTGGTTAACAAAGACATCTTAATGCTAATTACCATGGACATAAACAATATATGTAAAGGAGAATCACTACATAACAATATGCTTCCTATATTAATGTGCACATACCACATATAGGCCAAAGGAGACTATATCTAAGCAACATGTGCTCTGAATGTACAGTACAGTGTCACACTACCAGCTAAATCAAACTTCTCTCTGATCTTTCCCAGAACTACATAAATGATTTTGGAACAAATGGTGGTGAAACTATTTTAAAGACTGCCTGAAGATAGCAACCTTCTTCAGTATACTCTTCTCTCCCTCCCTTGAATCTTTATATGCACCAGAAACGCTCTTGTTCACAGTCCTCCTCCCCCACCTCAGTCACTGCATGAAGAATGCTTTAACTCAGGGGTGGGCAAATGGCGGCCCGCGGGCCATGTGCGACCCACCACAGAGTTTTTTGTGGCCCGCCAAGACATGAAGATTAACAAGAGTAAATATAGATGCTCTTTGACAGACATTAACTTGCTGGCTGTGATGAGAATCTCAACAAGCAATCTCACTGATTCTAAAATTAAATGTGCTGGCAGCTATAGATGATATAAAATTAGCACAATAAATAAATTGAATAAAACTACCACTGTTTTATTTAATTTATGTTTATTGATTTTTATGATACAATTTATACCTTTTCTGAAATGCAAAGTTAACTACTGAATGCAATCATTTTAAAAGGTGCGGCCCTCCGCTAACCTCCACTCCCACAAAGTGGCCCCCGAGCCAAAACAATTGCCCACCCCTGCTTTAACTGATCCTGATATCTGAGAGGCAAAGAAGCAGCTTCTCTCTCTCTCTCTCTCTCTCTCTCTCCACACCCAAATATTTGATAGAAGTAGTCAATTAAAATACTGTGTAAATTCAGAGGCAGAGTTATGTTGGGATATGTAAAAAAGTAACAATGCTAAATGCATGGATTTTGGTGAATTTACACATCTTTTAATGTATATTTGGATACAGGAAAAGAAGATGTGCAGAAGGTGGTATAAAATAAAAACAATATGCAATTTTTAAAGGCAGTGAGATAATGTGTAGTGGAAGTCACCAGAAAAGAAGTGTATATAACAGAACAGCTAAAACACCAAAGTGGGAATCTGTGAGGAGGCACAAGAAACCAGGGCAGGCGTAGCAACAGCTCCCCAGGCTCAATCAAGTGACTTACATCAGCCATGTGGTTTTTGGGTTTTTTCTTTTTACACCCAACTACTTTTGAAGCTCTGCTCAGTTTCAGAAACAGTTTGCCATGTAACATACACAGTTTGCCATGTAACATACACAGTTTGCCATGTAACATAGGGGGTCTGCTGTTTGAAAAAAATCACATCTAATGTCCTCTTACATTCACAGAACTCATGGCTCTTTTAATCCTGACCTATGGAGAAGGTCATTATTATGGCCTTAATGTTAACATTCACCAATACACCTGGCATTTCACAAAGTTAAGTATACCTGTAAGAGAAATTAAAAACAGGACGAAGAGAAACAGAAGGCCTTGTCAGATGTTACTTTGCCAGTGAGAAAATTAATGTGACAACAGATGGAATGAATCTCAGATTTGTGCTTGTCCTCTCCACAACAGGCATCTAACGATGTTTTATCAGGGCTGGAGAATTTGTCTGTCTACTTGATCTCTAATCCCTTAAACTGGTCCCCAAATTAAAATGAAATACACATATAAACACAGTACAGCTCTGAATGAATGTTAATTTAGCTTGAATCAGACATTCAGTTAAATACAAGGCAGGGGGTTGGATAGTACTGGAATGTTCTGCCTGTGCCTCTACCGCTCCAGAAACATTTACAAACTGCACCATGGGGGATACATCAGTGAAACTCTTCAAAGTTAATTTTATCTTGATTAAATATTCTACATGCAATGGCACCTATACAATATGATGTCCAACATGCAAACTTTGTAGGGTCCCAGGGAAATGTGATCTCAGTCACCCAATACAAGCAAAGTGGAGCATCTATATAAGGCTATTATATGCCTGTGGGGGGTGCAGAAGACAAGAATTAGACAGCTTGCTTCTGCTAAAATCACACTGACTATGTCTTTAGTAAGGAACAAAGCCTAAGAATAATAGCATATTAAAAGAAACAGAAAACTGAAGACTGAAAAAATAAACTGAAAGATCCAAAGCTATTCTCAGTTAGTACTCACTAAGAAACTTTTCAATAATTATTGTGTTCAGCAGTTGAGATAACTGTTATAAATACTGTACTTTTATGAGTTGTCTTAGAAACTTGTTTGATTACATTAAAAATATTTAAGCCCGTGCTGAAAAACATTAGTTCATATTATCACTTTAAGACATTATTAAAAGAGAACTTTACAACTTTACTTTCACAGAGAACGTTTTAAGAAACAGTGCAAGAAATTCACAAAGCAAACTATGCTCAGTTTTTTTAAAAAGTCTGAAATATCTAAAATCATTTAACAAACAGTGAAGTTATACCAAGAAAACAAGTCATAATACATAATTATACCTTATTATAACGATCATGAGGGACAGACTGCAACACGATAGGTTCCATTGTAGAAACATTAGCAAACTGCACCTCGGGAATGTACAGAGCACAAACCACATGAGCCCAACCTATAAAAAGTTAATTAAATTTTATTTTTAATGTTCTTTGAAAATGCAAATAGAATAATTTCAACTATAACAAAGAGAACCTTCCTTATGATTTGCATGTATTTTCAATTATTCATACAACATAGGTAAGTAACCATCAAACATTCTTTACCACATGATAGCATGCAACAACAGGATAAGATGGCAAAGCATTTTCAAAGAGCTACAATACAAATCTATAGAGAACTGATACAAATTAATAATGTTATTTTTTTAATCAAATCCTTTAATCAGATCTTTTCCACTGAAATCAATATGTTTAGAGATGGATAACTGAGAACAGATTTTGAGCAGAGTGAAACATATACAGTCTCCCTATAGCAAACAATGAATTTTTGCTTTTTTGGTATGGTTTAGATCCAGTACTACAACTTGTATCTTCCTGTGTAGTATCACAGAACAGTATTTCAGATCATGAAACAGGTTTTTTCTTCCCCTCACCCCTTGAAAGTAGCTTTTGACAATATTTCACAGACAGGTACAATAAACTTTGTTTTTTCCTTTCAATTTCCAGGGATTCCTGACCCAGAAAAGAGACTGCCTAATTTCAGGTTCTCCCGTGGTTCCCAAGGGAGCCACCAATTTGCGTTTGCTGAAGGAAACAATTTAACCATGTCTGCTACTGTTTCATTGCATAAATAGCTCAGCTTGAAAATTTCTTTGCTATTCAAGTGCTGGCCATATTGTGTCCTGGATTGCTTTATACAGAGAATTCCCAGGCAGTTTGATACACCAATTTCCCAATATGAAAAGCAGCAGAATAGCAGGAATGTTCAAAGGAGAATTACAGCTTTCTACTGGAAATTAGGACCTCATCCTGTCCACCCTTGACACCCCTAGAATTTCTTCAATGGCAAGTATAATGTTTTCATACCTTCCTGCCTTCTGCATCTGGAATGATCTTCTGCCACTCCAGTTGCCCCCCCCCCCTTTGCCATCCTCTACAGAACCCAATATGTGATATTACTGAATATAGTTCTAAACAGAATATAGTTCTGGAGCCTAACAGTTTGAGAAAATCTAAGCGTAGCCCATATCAATTTTTTTTCTTGAAAGCATATCTGTACCAATAACATTATAGCTGTAGCTACAATAAAGTTGGTAGAATTCCCACCACTAACGTCTTTAAACATCATGCATTACATGATGTATTATGAACAGCAAACACTGCATGTAGTAGAAAGGTGTCCAGAAGTATGTAGGGAAACATGCCATGGAGCTTAGCAGTGGCAGAGATCTGCAGGCAGTGTTCTTAATAATAATTTCAACCATATTTCCATTTTATACTTTACGGTATTTTGCACTTCAGACCCCCATTCTATATGCCGGGGTGGCCAAACTGCAGCTCAGGAACTGCATGCCGCTCTTTCACACTTATTTGTGCGGCACCAGCAGGGGGGCTGGGGAAGTGAAAGGGAGACATGCCTCCCTAATTGGTTTTCCCTTCCCCAGCCAGTGTTCCCCACCCTGGGTAGATTTGAGGGATGGGGGGAAAGCAGAGAAAGAAAGCAACTTTAAATGCGTTCTCAAAGCCCCCCCCCCCCAGCCAATTTGGAGAAAGCATTTGTCTCTTTAAAACCCTTCACCAAGCCAAGCCACCCAGCATGGGAGGCCTGGAGGATGTTTTTAAAGTTTTCCCCCATCTATTTGCTTTCTTTCCAATTTCTTTCCACCTTCTCTCTCTCTCTTTCTCTCCTTCCTTTCCATCTACAGTTTAATATGTTCTCCAAGCCCCGCCACACTAGCCAGCTGGCTTGGCTTGGAGAAGGTGTTTGTCTCTTTAAATCCCTTTTCCAAGCCAAACTGGTGTGGCAGTGGGGGTGGGGGGCTTGGAGAACACATTTAAAGTTAAAGATGTTCTCCGAGCCCCTGCCCTGTGGCCCTACCAGCTGCGTTGGAGAATGCATTTGTCTCTTTAAATCCCTTCTCCCTGCCAAGCCAGCTGATGTGGTGGCAGATGGAAAACATTTAAAATTAAAGTTGCTCTCTTTTCACCTCTCCCTTCCTTCCACCCTCCCTCTTCATTTATTTGCCTTCTTTCCACCTCTTTCTTTCTTTCCCTCTTTTCCCCTCCCTCCCCCATCTGCTTTCTTTCTATCTCTTTCTTCCTTTTCACCTTTTTTTCTCTTTCTCCCTTCCTTCCTCTCTCTCCCTCCCTCCCCATCTATTTGCTTTCTTTTTTGCTATCTTTCTCTCTCGTCCTCCCGCTCTCTCCTCCATCTATTTGCTTTCTTTGTTTTTCTCTCCCTCTCTTTCTCTCTCTGTCCCTTTCTCCCTCCCCCATCTATTTGCTTTCTTTCCACCTTTCTTTCTCTTTTCCCCTTCTCTCTCTCTCTTCCTCTTCTCCTCCCCCTCTCCCTCCCCCCATCTATTTGCTTTCTTTGTTTCTCTCTCTCTCTCTCTTTCCACCTCTCTATCTCTTGCTCTCTTAGACAAATAAATATCATTATCAAATATAATTGACAAGTAAATATCATTAACACTATCTGTTTTTACCTCTTCTGTTTTTTATTTTTGGCAGTCTCATTTAATGTTAATAAAAATCAAATCTGCATATTTTTCAATAAAAATGTGTAATATTTCTTCATGTCTTGCAGCTCACAAACATCTAATTTTTATTTTATGTGGCTCTTACATTAAGCATATTTGGCCACCCCTACTATATGCAAACACCCTTATGGTATGAAGTCTGAACTGGCCTCTTCCAACATGTGCAAATTCTTATGCGCACATAAAACTACATAAAAGTGATATTATACTATAAAGGCAAAAAGATTGTGCACAGTCAGGACTTCTAGCCTTGCTGTTATTATTTATTTAAATTAACTCTGACCTATAACTCTCAGCCAAATAGATACCCAAGGGAGCCTGCAATACATATAACAACTAAAATACCATCAAAACAATTTAAAATACACAGCAGTAATAATAAATATTCAGTTATGGAAATGAAAGCTGAAATTAAAATAGCATAAAAACAATGTGGTAGTGACAACAAGCAACTACAGAATGAACAAGAATCTAGTTTAGATCTAACCCCCTACAGAAGCAGTACCAACAGACTAAAAAATCTAAAAAAAAAACCCTATCCTTAAAACGCCAAAGTATTTGGAGATATTGTTAAAAGGCTAGTAGAAGAAAGGAAAAATATCCAATTATTATAACTTAGAGCTGTTCATGGGCTTCTATAAGTGACTCAGTATTCCAATCATAAGTATCCATGATTCTACCTACCAATCCAATAGCATGGACATTTTAACTTCCATCTTAACAGAAAACAATGATCCATCCAACACCAACCACCAGTCCATTGTTTTGCTTAAATTACTAGGGGGATGGGATGGGAAGTTATAAAATAATGACAAAGGAGAATGGAAAGGGCAGAAATATTACAGCAAAAATGAACAGTGGAAAAAAGAGACAGCAGTTTCATTCTAGCCAGCATCTATCTATTAAATCTGTCATGGCTGCCAGGTAGTGAGAGACCTTCTCTGGCATCATGAGCAATGCTATCAAAAATAAGCAGTATTCTTTTCTAAAACAGTAAAAACATTAAACATTTAAGAAACATATAATGAACCATCTGTATAAAGGCTCTAAACTTCATGGTGACAGTACAGTAGTACAATTAATACAGCTTTATTTTAAAAGTTCCTGAATAACAAATAGAATTCTTCTGTTTGTTATTCAGGTACTTCTTACATAAGTTTAAATTAAAATTAAAATTAAATTTAATCAGTGTTTTTGATTTTTAATTTAATCACGATTTAACTCAATCAACCCTGCCTCCAGATACAACTGGAACATGCAACTGTTTTTTCTCAGCCCTAGCAGCATACATTAAAGTCAGAATGGTCTTTCAATACAACTTAATGATTCCTCCCACCTTTTTCTGTTTGCACTGTATTTTTAACAGCCCAAGAAACGACAGGGAATTCAAATCAGGTCTGCAAATAGAGCGGCCTAGCACCTACAACAACAAACCAGATTAATCAGCCAACCAGAAGGTAGCAAATAATGATCTACATTTCTGTTTTGTGTAAAGTGGAAGTTAAGGCTAAAGCTCACTTTCTAGACTACAAAAGCCACACTGTTTATTACAGTACTCATTTTCCCAGATTCTCATAACCTTTTATAACAGACATTAGTCCTAATACTAATGGCTCCTGTTCCTGCTAATAACAGTTGTTTAAGAGAGCTAATCAACAGGTTTTAACCCTAGCTTAGACCCTGGTTTGTAGGTAAGCAATAAGCCATAACTGCATTACAATAAATGTAGTTAGATAAGACTTGCCAAACCAGTCCCAATTAGTTTCTTCCAAAAATGTATAAGTATGCCACAGTGAGTTAATGATACTTGTTGCAGGGAAAGTGGGCAGTGATGACCACTCAAATGACAGTTACAAGTAAGTAACCTGGTTTTACATCTCTGCAGTCTCTGGGCATCCAACGATGGATATAGACTAGCAAGCTAAGCTACTTGGAGGCAAGTACAGGTGCATGAAGCAAAAAGGGAGTGAAGCACAGCACATCCAATTGATGCTTCATTTCTGGCTCATGCTTTGAGGGTGTAGTGCTTTACTGAAGTTGTCACGTAGCTGCATGATCATTCTGGGGGCAGTACGCCTCTGCTGAAGGCCAACTACACTGACACAGCTCTGGCTGAGTGAGCTTTTATTCTATATGCAAGAGGCTTGTGTGCCAGTTTGCAGCAGAGTTGCATAGTGTGGGATATCCAGGCACTAAGTCTCGGAGATGAAACACATTAGCCTTCCTTAACTCCAAAACAGGACACAAAGAGTGGAGAGTGTTTGCAAAATTCCTTAGCGTAGCCCACATAGGAGATGACCCTGCTGACATCTAAGCAATGGCGAATCCTATCAGAATCAAATTATAGCGAGGGGAGAGGGGAGAAATAACCAGATACTGGTTCAGGTAGAATCCTGACACCACCTCAGGCAGAAAGGAGGTGAGGCCTGCCTTCTCCCTATGAAATCTCAGGAGTGGGGGATCAGAGCAGAGTACAGAGCTCAAATACCCATCTTGCAGAATAGATCACCACTAATAAAACTGTTGTCCCTGAAAGAAGCCTGGCTTCACACATAACTGTGGATTCAAAAGGCTTGCCTATAAATTGCATTAGGATAAGCCTGAAGTCCCACGCTGGAACTGAAGATGTCACTTTAGGATACAACTGAATGAGGATCAAGAAGAACTGCTTTACCAGGATGTAACAAACAGTGAACATGCTTAGATTAGAGGTTGAGAAAAAAAGATAGCTGCCAAATGGCGCCATAAAGAGGCATAAGACAGTCCTGGAGATAGTTGGAGAATGCACTCCAGGGTAGAGAAGTATCATCCTGGGAAACTGAGGCAGTGAAATGTCAGAATCCTTGTAAACCATGGATGGTGGGTCACTTTAAATGGGAAAACAGAAGTGAATTGCGTATCCCAAGCCTTACAATGGTCATTTCCCAGTGGTCACATGTTACAATCCCAGCCTGGGAGATGGTGACAAAGACAAGTAGTGCAGAGTAAAAAGAACTTTCCCTGATCCTCAAAAATCCTATTTGGAACCTACAGATCCCTTGGTCTGGTTGGATGAAAAACAGAGACTCTGAAGCAGACAGAGGCCCACAGAATGCACAGGCCCTGTGGACGTTTAATGGTCGCTGGCTGGACAAGTGGTAGAGCCTGATCTTGGCAGATCAGAGCTGTTTGACATTACCTGGCAGTTGTTCAGAGAGAGGAAGCGTTTCCCCATAGAAAATGGCTGTAATGGCAGTTTGAAACATTTAGAGAGAAGGATTTGCAGACGCAGATTCTTCTCTCCATGAGATCTAGCTTTTGATTCTCCTTGTACACAGGAACCAAATGTCAAGTTTGTGTGCTAATAACCAAGAGATTCCTCCATCTGTGTGGAGTTGGGAAAGGAGTGACTAAACAGGACAACTGTCTGGTTGAACTTTATAAAGATTTTCTATTCATTTGGATGTTGGAGGGGCTCTTGCTAGCTTTAGCCAAGCCTCCTTTGATAACTTTAGAAGGGTAATCAACTACAGATGTAAAGTTTACAGAAATTTTAAAGCCATGAGAAAAAAAGATTTTCTTCAGCCCCCACACCAGAAAAAAAAGGTTGAAAAAAACCCTGAAATATGCATCACTTGCTTTCCTATCAAGGTCAAATGCACTTTGCTACTTTAACAAAATATAACGTATCATTTGCAATTCAGTATATAACAATGCACTAATTGGCATATTTGCCCTGATCTGAATAGCCTGATCTCATCAGATCTGAAAGCTAGGCAGTGTTGGCCCTGGCTAGTATTTGGATGGGAGACCTGCAGGAATACCAGGGTTGTGATGCAGAGGCAAGCAATGGAAAACTCTCTGAATGTCTCTTGCCTTGAAAACCCTACGAGGTCAACATAAGTCAGCTGTGACTTGACTACAAAAATACTGGCATACTTATGGAACTTGTGTTCTGATTTTCTACAAGGAAACTTGCAAATATACTCAGTATAAGAGAGCTCCAAACTGTTGTACTTTATGCTCACCTGTGTATTAATTTCTGCCACTTGAGAGGTAGAAATATATAATGAAATCAGAAAACAAACCTTGTGGTAAGGAAAAGGAAGTATAATATATGGATAAGAACAGTCGCACAAAGTCACAATAGGTAAGATTAACCTGTATATTTGGATGCCAAGTTAAACTTCATGACACCGATAACACTGACTTCTAACAGTATCTCTGCATCTCTACCAAAACCACGAGGGCTTTCTCCCAAGTACCAACCACAGACACATGGCTCAGTTGCAGCAAACTTGTTTCACAAACCTTAGGCAAGATTCTACCTTGTGTTGCAATCCTAAGCAAAGGAAACAACAACCATGCCCATCAATTAAAGGAAGCTTGCCTCTACATTGATGACAACATTTAGACTTAAGCACCACAAGTGCCATAGCACCTCTGAGAGAAATTATTTACACTATTTTTAACTGTATATTTTATCAAAACTATCCATAAGCAATGAGCACCAGCATTGTTTTAAAGGTAAGGGCAAGAAACAGCTCTGCACAAGAAATTCTTCACAAAGGGTTCTCAATCACTGTAACCACTGCAGTAGGCAAAGCAGGAAGCCTGACTCCTTGTCTCAGGGAGTGCACAGTCCAAAGCTGCACTTTTCATTAATGGTAGCTCTAAAGGTTCTGAACTGATGCTCTGCATAGGTTCAAAGCCCCATCAGTATGATGGGCAAAGACCATGAAAAAGGTTTTCTAAGGACTGTTATATGTCAAATAGAGCAGGACTTGTACATTGAAGCAGCATGGAAATCACTATGGGATGACATCTGATGGCTGACAGAGTCTGCCTTTTAACCTCCAGGCAATCAGATGGAGTGGCTGGGGCTGAAGAGTGTCTTGGTGAAGTATTCTGTGCGTTTGTGTCACAGCTGCTCAGAGAGCCACTAGGTCAGCAAACCAAGAATGCCTTCACCATTTGTGGGCACCCAGGATCATGTCTGCTTTCTGAACAGATTAAAAACACCTGCACCTTTCAGCACAACCAAGGAAGCCTCTGTATGGATCTTGGAATACCACTTAAATACTTCTGCACTTAAAACCACACACGGCCAGATGCAGTCTTACCCACCAGGGAATGCCTAAGCTTTTTCCTTTGAAGAATTGATGTCCCTGAGAAGCTAGTTCTACCTTGCTAAGAATAGGTATAGGGCTCTACCATCTGAAGTCTTCCTGAACTCCACTTCTCAAAGAACTGTTGTGTGACTATGTCGAAGACCTGGAATGGCAAGAGCTGTGATATCTAGAGCCTCTTGTGGGAGAATGAAACTAGGCTGAGAGCAAAAGGCACGTTTCTTTATGATTCGCCAGTTAACATTTGCACTCACCAATCATGTAAAGTTGTAACTAATTAATCAACACAATGATAAGGCAGCAATCCTATGTATATTTACATGGGAATACTGCTGAGTATAGTGGGATTTAATTACAAGTAAACGTGAATAGGATTGGAATGTCTGGGGCTGCAAACCCAGTCAATACAGACTATCAGTTACCATTCGATGCTTACTTTCACAACAAGGTAAGTCAGTCATCCTACCAAGCAGTGAAATCTTTTTAAATCAATTATTTGTGCGCGATCAAACATGTGGGAAAGAAGCATGGCAAAATTAATAAGGCACTGCAGGAGATAAGCTTACCAGTTACTGCTTGGTAAATGGAAACCTGTATTTTCCCAAAGTCAGCCACAATTCATCCCTGTTTTGCAGAAGATTATCCCACAGTCCAATAAACAATCTACAATCACATTTCTATATTGTGATAGCTCTGCTCATTCCTGATGGTGATACTGGTATGTTGCCTGTTCTCCATGGGTTTATAGGGTTCCAGAAAGTTCTATATTCCCCCATGCAGTTTAACACCTTGCATGAAAGTGTTGAGAGATATTCAGAGTTTAAGTGTTACCAACATGCTGATGATACCCAGGTCATTCCCTTTTCCATACGATTTTAGGGAGATGGTAGATAATGCTAAATCCATGGCCAATCCTGTGAAGGACTGGATCCAGGCAAGACACAAGTTCTATGGATCAGGGGTAAAGCTGACCCAGGAACAGATGCTCTACTCTGAATTTGGTAATACTTTCCTGACTGACCAGGTTTGCAAATGGGTGATACTCTTGGATTCGTCTCTATCCTCTAATAAGCAGGTACACAGGTGCACCAGTGTAGAGAAAGCTGACCTGGCCTTTTGAACACAGTGCATTGGCACTATCTAGGTTAGATTATTGTAACATGGGGCCAGATTACTTTACATGTGGCTGCCTTGCAACTGCCTTTAGAGTGAACCAGACCATTAGTCTACCAAGACTGTACATAGCTCTCCAGGGTCTCAAGACAGAAGTATTTCATATAACCTACTACTTGATCCTTTTAACTGGAAATGCTGGGGGCTGAACCTGAGACCTTCAGCATGAAAAGCACATGCTCTTCCACTAAACCACAGCCCCTCCCCTTTGTATATATTTCATATATTTCAACTGGTACAAAATACAGCAGACAGACTGTTAAGTGGGAAGTCATCATAATGAACAGATTACCTCTATATTATGCCAATTACACTCAATTCCAATTTGTTTCTGAGCCTAATTCAAAGTGCTGGTTTTGACCTTTAAAGCTCTAAACGCCTTGAGTCTGAAGTACTTCAAGGACCACCTCTACCAGTATGAATCAGAGTTCCAAGATAACCTGAGGAGGAAAGGACTAACTGCGGGACCACACTCTTTTAAACATCAGGCTAGTAGGGACCCCCTTAAGGGATTTGGGATTTGTCCCCCAGATTATGGAATTTGTCCCCCAAGTGGTATATTTGTCCCCTTCCTTCCAGAAGAGTATGAAGAACTATATTTTCTGAAAGGCCTTCAGTACTGACTGAGCTATGTTCTGATCTAGTGCTTTAATTTGACTTGGTTTACGCTTCATAACTTGATTATGATGTAATCATTTGTTCCTTTTTAAATGTAATTATATTCTTGTGTTTTATTGTAAGCTTGGATGTTTTTAATGACAAAACAGGATACAAATCTTCAAAAAAAAGTTATTAAAACATAGACATGCATATTCAAGTACATGAACTGGGCTATTTTATACACTGAGTAGATCTTTTAGCATTTCCTGAAATACCACTAGATTTATATGCAGTGGGTTCTAGCTGGTGTTTCCCTCACACAAAATAATTGTTCTCAAAGTTACACTCCCAGTCCTATCATATTCCTTGAGCTCCTCCTACATGCTGTATGAATGGTGTACCACCAATTACTCACAAGTTATTTCTTCAATCCATTAACCATATAATGGTTTGACTAAAAGAATCAGTTCTAAATGTTGGGAAATATAGTACTAACCACTATCTCCCAGCATTAGGGTTAAGAGGACACAACCTATATTAAACCTTTGAAAGCAGAATATTTTTTGGAGAAGTTAGTATCAAAATCCAGCAGTGGTCAGAAACAGTTTAGTACCCTACTTTTGCATACTGCATAACCTTACAGAAACCGAGAGAGAAAGCAGCTGACTTTAAAAAAAAAACACCTAGCATGTGACGTTTTTCACAAGTTTAGGAGATTCCCCACACTAACCCTTTAAAAATGATGACAAAACTATTGCATTGTTAGCTGGATTTCAACCAAGCAATTGCCTTCCAGAAATCCTGTTCTAAAGCTGACAAAGAATGCTGTTGCACAGCATTCCTGGTCACCATCCAGTTGGAACAGATTTTAACCCAAGAGCAGCCTTTAAATACACTGAAATAAAAAACTCTGTTGTGTACACTGTAAGCTCCCAAGCAAAACTGAAATCAGTGAAGATTAGCATAAAACACCCAATATTTACAGTGTTGTAAACAATTAAAAAGTCTTTATAGATTTGTCTTATCAATTCAGAAAGTCAAGTTACAACTCGAAGAGGAACACCCAAGAAATTTGCTAGTGATATTTAACTAGATGGTATTGCTAGCTTTCATGTCTCCTCCCAGCCTTCCAGCTATATTCGTGTAAGACAGAAAAGGAGATCAGAGATATGCAAGTTGAAGGGAACAGTACTGCAAGTGAAGCATCAAATCACTTGTTAATGCAGTGAAAGCCATTTGCACATATCTAGCAGACTATTACAGAAGGCAAGTAAAATTGAAACTACTGAATGAAATATGAAATAGAATGAATGGGGGGGTTGCCCTGTGTTTTAATTACAAGATGTTTCTGGGCAGCTAGGAGTACAGAAATTGGTGCCAAGGGAAGCCCAACTGCTTAATTCCACAATGTCACAGAGGAAAGACAGCAGAGCCGCAGTTTGGTAATATCAGTAGCCTCTGCCATGTCATAATGTACACAGAATACAACTAGGCCCCAAACCACCGATGTACAACCTTGTACTTCGCTTACACTAGTCTCCTTCTACAAAACCACAAGCCCCCTTTTATGTTTGCTTAATGTTTCCTTAACTCGTCTTCCCATATTGCTCTGTACAATTGAAATATTTATAATAAAATATGTTGTGCTTGCTTTTACATTCCATTTTAAATGTAGTATAAACCCCCTTAACAGAATGCAAAACTAAAATATATTTATTAAGCCTATTGCATTTTTACTTGTTCAACACCAAATTAACTGCATGTCATAACCACAGCTTGAAAAATGTGGCAGTAATGAAGTAATTTTTATAATGTCTTGAACGGTGAAAAACAGTTTCTCCCAGGGCAAGAAGAAACATGATTTTTCTTGGCAAAACTCACCCCTCATAAATACCATGCAAACCCTACCATTAAACTGAGAACCATTTTCATGTTAAGCAAGCATTATCAAGAAGCAAATTCCAAAAATAGTTGCAAAAGCTTTAATATATTTACAACATCTCCTCTAGTTCAAAGGTACAGGGATAACCATTTTGAATATTAGCAATATGATGTTTGATAGTTCACATATAACGTTTATTTTAAAGTTTGTACCCTGCCAAACATGCGGCTTCAGGAGAGCTAATCCTTGAGCAAATACACAACAATAAAAACTATGCTAAAGCAGTATTAATTTAAAACACAAAATAATACATACTACAACACAGCAAAGCACAACAAAGAATAAATATCCAGCAGATTTCAGAAACATTAGAGCATATTACTGCTCATTATTCAAGAAGGCATCATCCCAGAAAAACCTGCATACAAAGAAAGGCTTTTACAATCTTTCAGAAAGTAAACATCAAACTAGCTTGATGTCATCAATCTGGCCTTGGATTGGGTATCCTAAGCAGAGTTCTAAACAGGGGATGACAGAATTGTGTTTCACCCTAAAGAACAAGTCCCATAAGGCAAGGCAGCTGTTCCCTGCCCCACACCAACTTCCAAGATATGTCCAAGATCACAACCACTGCAAACCAGCACCACCAGCTCAGCCATCATACAACCCAGAATGATGGCATAGTCAATGATGTACAAAGCAACTGAAAGCTCTAGACAATCAACTGGATCACACATACAAGCAACTGGTCAAGGTCACCTAATCAGGCAATAAAGGTGGTTTTTGTCCAAAAACTGGATGGACAGACAGACTAATACGGATCAAAATAATGCATCATCTAGAAGTCCCTGGAACGGTCACATCATCTGCTCAGTCACATTGCTGAAGAATGTTACATGTTAATTGTTCCTCTCCCTACAACAATCCTTTCCTCTCTTTTTTTGACTGGCACTACCAGGACAGAGTAATTTCACCCCCTTCTCCTTGCATGTCTATTAATTCTCACAGGTCCTGTGACCCCCAAGAATCAACATTCCCAGGGTTGGAAAGGACTATGAGGGAGCAGGGAATAAGGGAATGATCTGCATACTGTAGCACTGTTTGCGGACAGGCTGCATGATCCAACTTCAGGTTTTCAAATTCCAGGTTTTCAAGGGGTCTCTTATCCAATGGAGCTTTTTTGAGTGTCAGAAAGCAGAAACGATGGAAGCTCAGAAATGAGATCAATAGCGATGTTGGTGACAAAGAATGGACCTTCAAATGGGCTCTGAGTTATGCTCAATCACCCTAAGTTTTCTTCAAATGGCACTCCACTAGTCAAACCTGAAGCTTCACTGTAACCTGTTAAAATACCAGACAGAAGCACAAAAGGCACCCCAGAGCTATCATGTCTACCCAAGTCAATTCCCTATTCCAGAAATGAAGTAATAAGGCAAAACAGGACAGCCAGGAAAGCTGCCTTGCAACACCCCAAGCATTTTGGAATTTGATCCCTCCTTCTTTGAGGACACACTGTCTTAACTGGCCTGCCACCCCACAGATTATCGCCACGGTGGCATCTACTCTTACCAGGTAGTGGTCCATCTAGAACAATGGAGTACTTGCTATATTCCCCCATCCAAAGAGTGCAATCAGCCTACTTGGGCACTACCCTAAAACTTTCCCACCTGTAGATTCACAAATCCCATGCCAGTAAGCCACAATTTCAGTCATCACTGTTTTTAAGGTACTAATTCAGCTGTAACCAAGTTATGAGGCTCCTCAAAAGGTGCCTGTTTTAGAATAGCAGCCCACGTCAACTAAGCAGCACTAAGGCAAAACTAACTCATTTCCCGATATATATCCTCCATTATACTAGTTTCACATGCAAAGCTGGTTCTATTCTGCATCATGAAAAGCCCATATCCTAGCCCAAGAAAAATGATACTGATCAATGAGTATGCAAATGAGCATTAAATCATGCAGATTTTGTTTTCTTCTAATACACCATATTTTAAGCTCTCCAAAACAGCCAAAGTTAATAACATATAAATCCTAAAACCCAACAAAAAGCATTCTGCAGAGAACCCATGGCGAATGAACACTTTTAACAACAGAACTATGGAAATTCTGCATCAGAGAAAATCAAAATCCAGCATTTACAATAAGTTATGCAAATTAATAAAGGTTATATATTTTCCATAAATGCTCTAAATTTAGGATGGGATGTTATATTTTTAAAGCATGACTTCTGTACAAAGTATGATTTTACTTTTGGGTATGAGTTAGATAACAGGATTTGTTATCTATAAATAAGGTGTGTACAATCTGCAGCTGGAGTTTAACACAAAAAAAATGCCCCAATTTGAAGTGAGTAGTTCATCAAGTACTTGGCTCATCATTTTAAGTGTGGCACTTGAGAACAGTGAACCACAGCTACAGATGGAATTAAATAACCATCACTGTTCACAAACACTGAATGATTTCTGCATAAATTAAAGAGTACAAATTACATGCAGCCCTCTAGCACGATAGATACAGTGCCCTCATTCTCCATGTGTAAGAAGAAGATAAGATTTCGCAAACTCATATACATGATGCAAAAATAAATACATTTTACAGTGATGAACACCTAAATTATGAAATATAAGCTCTAAAAGGAGCCTCAGAAATCTTCAGTATATCAGAAGTTTTCTAGATGAGCCCCAAATCCTTATTAGCTGCCACTCATGTTACATCAGCCCCAAATTAAATCAATCACCTAAACAGAACTGTAGAAGGGAGACACAATTTTGTATTTCAGAAGTAATTATCTTCCTGTTATAGCACAGTTTAAAGGAAAGTTTTTTAAAACAAAACAAAACAAACTTACCTCCATTGTCTGTCCTCTTTAAAGCACCATCCTTGTGAGGGCATAACTCACATCTCTACAGAAAGGCAAAAACAGTTATAAACAACAAACCTCAGAAAGAAGTCACAACATGCCATCCTAAAACATTTAGAGCTATTTACTATTTGCACGGGAGGATAAATAGAAGGGTCTTACCTTGCATTATGGAAAGCCTCCAACAAGCATCTATTCCTTAAATCACAATGCAAACATCTCTCATGATTCTACTTCTCTCTAGTTCTTTGCAAAATCGGTTATTTCTAAACTAATTTCCCAGGTAAGACACGAGCAGACTTTCAAAGTCATTTTGTTCAATTTTATAAGAACACTAATGCAAACCAGTCAGGCAATCACAGGTACTTCTGTGTGAAACAAGCTTTAATAACCCTACTGATGCATTTCATTTAGGGACATTCGGCAACTGGTTGTCCAAGAAGCTGAACTACTATGCTGCCCCTTAAAATGTTAATTATTCCTGATTCAAAAGAAGCATCATTGTGAAGAGAAAATACTCAGACAGATTTTAGTCTAAGACATCACAAATTCTACACAGTGGCTCGGAACAAGCCTTGCTTCCAATAGTGTGGCACCCCTTTCCATTGCAGAGGCAGACCTCTGCTGAGGAACTTATTCATCTGAAGATATCGACTTCCACTCATACAAGACCAACGTTTCCCAATGAGACAAAAGTTGCAAAAACAAGAGTGATACAGACCACAACAAAGCACCATCTCCACAAAGGACAATGATGGATGAGTGGAAAAGCTTAGGATCTAAGCCCTAACATTCTATGATGCATGGCTACAGAAAGATGTGGGATTTGAAAACATCCAAAATGCTCACAGAGGTTTAACAATGCAAAAAAAGAACTGGAATGGGCAATTATTAGCAAAAAAAAGAAGGAACTCTGGGGTGCATTGATTGCTGGTAGCTCTTCACACAACTCCCTTTATTTGTCAGGCTAGTTTCTCTCGAAGAGTGATGAGAATTGAATGCCAAGTAAGCAGCATGTATGCGGTCACATTTTATCTAAACATGGATGAAGACTGGGACACACAGCTAGACATTTTCAAGAATCAGTCAGCTGGCAAAATTGCATCGACACAGGACTGCTAAAATCCCATTTCAGTCACAAATATCTGGGTCTATGTAAAAAAGGCACACACAATAAAAACATATTTTCAAATAAATATAGGTGTGGACTCCCAAGCGTTAAGTTGGTCAACTCAATAGTCTAAATTTCCAAAACAGAGTTGTTTTTCCTTCCCTTTGGAAAAAGCCTGTTAGGTAGCACAGAAACCTGCAATAGTGCAGTGTACAACATTACACCCCATCTAGATTTCAAATTCCAGGCCAGCTGGAATAGTTTTCTCCCCACCAGGACTGCCCCAGAGAAAACTTGGGAGAAAGACTCAGGCTCAAACATATCCCCCCCCCAACACACACCCAGGGCCAAATGCAAGCTGAAATATCCTGCAGTTATTTTAACCTCGTATCTTCCCTGACCCTAAAAAAAGTAACACTCTAACACCTAATTCCCAAGATCAAACAACTGTGGGAATCACACATTCAGATGTTCCTGCAGAGACTGGAGCAAGGAAGGAGGAACAAACAAGCCAGAAGGCCACAGAGACAATCCCAGAAAAAAGGACAACACAGTGTTACAATGCGTGTCAGAATGAACTTCTCTAGCTCAAAATGAAACTGGCAAAAGCTTCCCTGAAAATAACAGAACAAATAAGACCATCAAGACCATACCTGGCAGAGCACTTCTCGCCAAACGCTAAGAAACAAGACAACCAAAGAGGAAGAGAAGAAAGGGGAAACTGGGCCATACAGACCTAGTAGCACATGCTTTATGCTTTCATTTTTATTGTTGTATGATTGTCTGTTGTAACATTTTTGCCAACTGCCTGAGCCCTGCTGTGCAGGGGAGGGTGGGATAGAAATCCAATCAAAAAAATAAATAAAATAAAAATGTTGAAGGCAGACCACCAAAGGAGCAAAACAGCTTGCCAAACCAGAAACTCACAAAATAGGGGTCACGCTAGTGAAAACTTCCTTGCAAGAACTAATAATTAACACCAAGTATAAAGGTACACATAGTTCTGTACACCACTAACTGGAAGAGGGGATGGGACTGCAGCATTCCTGCGGCTTCATCAAGCCACACTTCAGGAGCAGTTAGGAACAAGCTAGCTGCCTGGGGCTAGTGTCTCATCACTCTTCCTAGAGAATGGCTGTTTGCCTCTTTAAGAACTACCTGTCCGGTGTAAGACACACTTCAACATGTTTTTGAATTCCCTGTAAAGATGGGTTAAAATATTGCATATATGTAAAGTGACTGACTATATGCTACTTAATTACATTGCATTAAAAAAAAAAAACTGGACACCGAAGCAGAACTACAACAATTCAACCGCATGAGCCGGTGGGGGAAGGAAACGCTAACACTCCATTTGGGTAAGGCCAGAACAGAAGCAAGAGGAAATACTGCTCTACAAGAAAAAATGGGTGGTCCATGTTGCAGCAACTTCTGACTCAGTAAAGAATAATGTGCTAGACTGAATTTCCAACCATCCCATGTATAAGATCCTGAAGCCAGCAAAAAGCCAGGTAGTTAAGGTAGCCTTAAGAACATACACTAAGCAATCATCACCAAACATGGCTATCGCCTGTGAAAGCATACAGTTCTACGCAGCCCAAGGTTCTTACCGCAACATGCAATAAAGAAATCAAGCTTGTCCTACCTCTTATTAAACCAACTTGGTATGTTAACTTATTTCAATATACTACTCAACTGTTCAGAGTTTGGATATATTCAAGACCCATGCTAAGTGCATAAAGAGAAAACCATTAGCTGTACTCCTTCCACAAACTGTAACTAAGGATACAATTAGAACTCTACAGCCCATATATGGTCCAGCAGGAATGTACTGACACAATAAGAAGTCACAGAGGAAGTTCTAGCTTGGAGTGAAAGCATGAGGGAAGCTTAGATGTACAAAACAAAATGCAGATCTTGTTATAATGACTGAAACAGTGAACATTTAATCAGTGAAGCCAAGCAGTGATACTCTAATGCCTTATATTCGGAAGGAGATTGATCTGTCACTGATGTTCAGATAGAAGTAAACAACAGCTTAGGCTTCCTGCAGACTTCCCACGATCTTGTAATTTCTTTCACCATTTCAGCAGATACACTTCACTTCTGAATCTCCCATGGGTTTCCTCTTCTTTACTATACTTCCAGTCAGGAATTAGCATTTAGTATCATTACTTACAAAAATATAGTTTGAAATTAAAAGTTCAGATATGTCAAAGTTAGGGTGCTCCAAACAGTATGGGTCAGAGGAGTTCAAATCAGGTTTTCCTCTCTTCCAGCAATCAATATTCCTCTCTTCAGTATCATGGCAAGAAATGGTTTTTGAACCAAAAACCATATCAGCCACAAAAGGCACTGAAGTATCAGCCCCATTTTACTGTTTCCATACTGGGAAATATGGTAACATTTCTTCAGGGCCTGACCACTCTTTTCCCTCTGCCAGAAAGAGATGGGGGATCAGAGGCTAGCACTCCCTGTAAGTTCCACAGTCAACTTTTTCTCCTCTTTTGTAGAGAGGAGAGTTGTAGAATACACAGCAGGATGCTTGGACAGCCTCTAAGCAGTAGTAACCTCACCTGGCTCTCACTACACTTTCAGGTTAACAACTAGAGGATACAAGGGGGTGGGGACCAAAGATTTCTGGCAGGTTTAGGTTTATTGTTAGCTGATGAAAGAGCCAAAAAAATCAGACATATCAAGGCATGCTATTAACCTTTAGTATTAATATAGCCACACATACACTAGTTCAAACTTACCACTCTAGCTGCTCTTTCCTGAGATTCGCATTTTCTGCAAAACCAAGGTCCAGTAGGTACTTGTACAATTCCATAGCATGCTATTATGGAAGAAAAAGTACAAAATAATCACATTACAAGCACACAGTGTACACAAAAGTAAGCTCTCATTTGTTAATGAAAGCATCTCACAAGGTGAAGGTTAAACAATCTATGGCATACTTTACATAAATGCAAATTAGGATTCAGAGCCAGTTGAGCAATTACATGAAAAAGTTCTATTGATTTCAAAAGGCACTTATGGTCAAGTGTGTCCACAAATGACACCTAAATAATTGTGGGCACAAATCTATAGCTTAATGAAAGCAGTGGCAAGACTACTTTTGATTTTAATGAGAAATTGCTTTTCTCACATTATTACAGGGAAAAATATCTATAAAACAGCTTTTAAGATAGGCTACCAATTTTAAACGATCATATAAAGTTTTCTATGGAATTTTACTCTGGCATCCATGCCAGAAGTAAAAACAGCAGTTTTGCATTGAAAAGCCTCTTAAATTGTTCCACTCGCTTGCAATCTATAATACAACATGGCATTTATGTGTTCATCACTACTACAGGGCAGCCAGATGGGTTACTGAACCTGCATCCTCAACTCTAGGGTTAACATGACCAAGTCACTGGGGCTTGAAAGACTCAATCGCCACAGCAGAAGGTTTATTCTCCCTTACCTCCCAACCTGAACACTACCTGTAGCTCTTTCCTGATTTGACATTTCTCCTATGAAGTCAAACCCAAGCCTTTGAACAATAGTGCACTTTCACATGCTCAAGGCACTGACTGAAGTTCCCAGTCTATTTTCCTCTTCAGCTGCCTACGAGATGCTTAAGAGGCTCCCCCAGTTATTTCCCAGTTCTCCCAGACAGTCTACTCCAGGGGACCCCAACTTTGTGAGCCGGCAGGCACCTTTCAAATTTTGAGAGCGGGCAGTGAGCGCCACATCAAAATGGCTATCTCAGGAGGGGGAGTCAAACAAAATACCACACGCTTCACACCAGCTGAGAAGAAGGACATACTGAAGGGGGGATTAAACTATACACTACTAAGGAAAGCCCAGGTGTTTACAAGTCCTCCTGATCCTCCAGTGGAAGACAGTTTCATTTAAAAGAAGGCAGCCAGTAACAAGTCTTGACTTACAATGCCCCCCCTTTCTGAAAAGCTCAGCAAGCACCAAAGTAAGTAATGGCGGGTACCATGGTGCCACCACTGGAAAACCCTGGTCTACCCAGCTGTCACCACTGCTACTCTCTATCCTGGCTCTAAGAACTCATGTTAAATGAAACTGGCTCTTAAGTACAACTGTTATTCCCCTTTATTGAACTGTTTCCAGGTTTTGACCCTGTTGAATCCACTCTGGTCTATTCCAATAGGATCTCGTGCCATAGCTTCTCAGCAGGCTCTTGTTTGTGAATCTCGATGAACCATCCAGAACTCTAAGGCTGCAAGGGCTCTTTTGGCTTAAATTGGAAAGATTACAAATCCCTTCTAGGTTTTAAAGGGCCAGAGACGTTAATCCCAAAGTGCTATTTCCAACTCCATGAAAGAACATTGCAATGGCAGCAGAGAACAGAGCTGGGGAGGGAGGGGGGTGAAACCAGGTGGTTACCTCCTTCTCCACAGCATTTGGTATCTGCCCCCAAAAAGCTGTACAGTGCACTTTTGCAGCCTTTATCATTCTTCCTGTTCAGGCATACGAGTAACTCTGAACATTTGTGTGATCCTATCAAGATCAAAGAAACTTTAAGCCTTATTTACATTAGGTAGCCTGGAGCTTGAAATAATGTGTTTGGACACATTGTGCATAATCCGTTCAAACAGACTTACATGAAGGTTTGCTGCTGATGTTTAGCTTATAGCTCAAAGATCTGGTCTCACATGATTTAGCCTGAAATGTTGCATGTGTATAAATCTCTTGGAAAACCAGGGTTCACAGGCATAACTGAATTTAGTAATGCAACCGAACAGTTCTAGAATGAATGCTATGCATGCAAAGCTTTCATTCCAAAACTCCACAGCCTAGATTTCAACCACATTATAAACCACCCTAATATGCAAGTAGCCATTGAAGCTGCAAGTATGAATCTCTATAAATCCAATCTGGCATTCAATAACAAATGCATTAGCTCAGCAGCAAAATTCAGGAACTTGAATTGTACAGTGTGTGGCCCACTCCTATACATAGTTAATTATAAATTAATCTGCACTGAATGCATAAGACCTAAATTCTGGCAAGAGTCTACAGAATCACAACTTTAGATATGCCCTGCATTACAGACAGACTCCCAACTGAATAGAAATGTGAAGGCAGCAGGGAGAGAAAAAATTGGGGAACAATTTTTTTCTTGGTCTTTTCCAATAAAAAACCCAAGAAATTTGGGAAGCAGTGAAGAACTCCCATTATTTTTTTCAATTTGTATTTTAATCAGGATTAGGATTAAGTTTTCTATGTGCTTTGTTACTCAGACATGTTCTTATGGTTGCACTTTTGATAAGAATACATAACTGCAGTTACAATGAACCTGTGTACAACAGGAAATTATCCAAAACATGTTCTAATATTGCCATCACACACACACACCGGATTCCAGAAATTTTGAGAACAAGGGCTGTCCGCATGTTTCTAAAATTGTTGGCAGTTTACAGGATTTAATTCTAAATGCCTCATATTACGTTAACACTACAAAAATAGGATGAACACTAGGTATGCAAGGTTTAGCGTAAGATAAATACAATGTATGGGTGTAACCTGTGTCTGGTCTTGATAACCCAAGTTTCGATTCTAGCTATCCTTCTTCTTGCCTACATTTAACCCTATACACACTAGTATGACAGTCCCATCCTAACCTGCATTCACAGGAACAAAGTGAAAAAGATGCATTTCAACGGATGCCTTTTTTCCCTGTCAGGTTTACATGTTATGGGTACATACATGTATTTTCAAAAAGGAAAACCATATTCAACTGAAGAATTCTAGCTATTTACTAAGAGGACTCAGCTCAGTTTTAGAGCAGATACTTAAAACACAGAGGATCCCAAATTGAGTCCATGGCATCTCCACTGAGAAGGCACTGAGAAATTAAATAGTTTTTATTAAAGAATTTCCCTAATTGCAAGCATACTAAGCATTCAAAAAGAGCAAGCAATACAGAACTAAGAAAGCAGAGGTGATTTATAACGAATAGAGGCGTCAGTTATGGGATGATGCAATCTGTCCAGACGTGCAGGGGTCCATGGAGATGAGATTATGCCCCAACCAGAGTTCGGGGGTAAACCGCCAGTTGGCATCAGGGACAGATCTGAGGCCGCAATCTGAGGCCATGCCGTGGACGGATATAGACACTGGAGAACAATGCTGACCAACGGGAGGTCTTGAGGGGCTTGCCCCAGGTGAAGACAAAAGATTACCTGGACTGATCAGGAGTCCCTGGGGTGTGTGGCATCAGGATGGGCAGGATCCTGACCAATGAGGTGTGACCAATGAGGTGTGACTAATGAGATTCACAATAGCATAGCTAGGTGCTGGATGGATGGGCTGGGAGTATCCGTTGTGGAACAATAGGGTGGTCTGGCATTTCCTTGGGGCCAGACAAAAGAGGGATGTTTCTTAATGTCCAGAAGGATGAACCTGAATGGGAGACCATTCACTAGACATGGACAGTTAATGTTTACTTCGATAGGTCTGGCATAGGTGTAAGAATGCAGATATTTTAGACAAATATATGGAGACAGGAATGAGAGGATTATTCCAAAGGTATTTCCTGACATACAAATGAAACAGAAGTTGGGGCTGGAAGCATGCAACATCATTCATGACAATAGCATAGACCAGAGACTCTTTGTCCCTGCCTGCCTGTACAGTTGACAGACAAAGGACTAACCATTTGACCAGTAGAAGATGTCCGAGGCAAAGGCAGAGACTTGCCCATTCTAGTCCTTTTGGACTAAGCTGACAGGAGAGAAGGGGGGGGCTGCTTGCATGGAGGATGTTTGGCAGTAGAGCCAGCCTGATGAGCTTCACTTGGCCTGAGTTTTCCCAGCCAAAAGGTTCTAGCCTCCTAGCAAAAGCCACTGTCTCAGCCAAGCCTGGCTTCATGAAGGCACTGCTTGTGGAGGTTAAGAGGTTGTTTTGGGGTGTCTCTCTCTTGGGAAAGACCACCCTGGGTTCAGGACCCAGGAGGCTGGTTACACTATGTTCATCTGAACACTTCAAAAGAACTTTCTACTTTTTATGTTAGCATGCCATTCCATTCAGCTTTTACAGTGTCACAGGAGTATTATCTCAAACTTATTTCAAGTGCTGTCATGGAAGACTGGGTCACTACAAGAATGACTCTCCATTGGTGTCACTGCTGCCTACCCTCCACCCCAGAAAAGAACTAGTAGCAGATCTCTACTAGACTTTAGTACCTTCAAACAGGCCTTTTGGTACACAGAATTTGTAACAAATGTTGTGGGGGGCTTTTAGAAACATAATGGAAATCGTATTTTATTCTACCCCCCACCAGTTCAACTTAAATCAGTTTTAGTCTCAAGTACCTCCACCCTTTCATAGTCCCTGTTATTCTTCTCACTCCATTAGTACTGCCTAATTCCAATACTCAGTCTATATCCCAAACATTTTACAAACACCAACTTCATTATCATAATCAACTCAACAGGAGAATGAGTTGTGTTAGATACATGTGTGGGAAATTTAATAAAAGCACAGATGCCATAGTCTCTCACTTCCACCCAACACTGAAACTTAAGATAAATATAGGACACCAGTCTCATCTTACTCACTACTGAAAAATCCACAAACACCATTTACACCAGAAGGAGTCTGTGTTGTGTGTGAGAGAGTGTGTGAGTGATCTGACAGACATACAAGAGAAGAGACACAGTTGACATCATATTTTGTGCCATTTGCACTCCACTCGCTGGTTGTCTCACGTGAAGTCTGGTACCAAAACAATAATATACACAGGTATGGGTGGAAACCTTATGCTGACTCTACATTTCCTATTTTCTTGGACACAAACTTATCTTTTTTACTATCTAACTTACACTGGTTAGTTTGCCCTATTTCCCCAGGATGTATCCACTCAGTTTATTTACTGCATCCACCCCACCCATAGAAACTTTGACCCACAGTTCTCTCCTTCCCCTTATTCCCCCACAATCATACTGCACCATAGATACCACTACAAATGCTCATACAGTCAACAGTAAAATTGGCATTTTAAAAATGAACCCTGGCCTGCAACTGTAGGAAGAAGAGCACAAAGTACTGGAAATATGCTCAGCTTAGTTCCAAGTTAGCAAGGGACAAAAGTGATAGGTGCTGAACCAGACACACCCTCAGATTTCATACGGACAAAGATATGCACGATTTCACAGAGTGTAATAGCACTTCATTCCAACCACCAATGTGCTCAACAACTCATAAACCATGTTGTCCACAAGGGAGCCCAAAACACTTCTCTCACTAATGGAATTTAAGGGGTGGGGGGGAGCTGGTAAGTCTCCCAGAGCTTTTATGCCATAAAGCACGTCCTCAGACACTGCTCACACAGAACTTCAAGACAAGCTGATATGCACTGTGCTCATTACAGAGAGCAAAGCAATAACACAGCCACTCAGCTGGGCACCAGCCAACTGTTCCCCTCCACTAATCCAAACAAATCTATCATCAAAGGCTAAGTAATTCCACAGTGCTCCTTTCCTCCCCTCCCCCCAAACACCACACTACCACAAACAGGAAGTCTCTTCATCTAAGCAGGCAACATCCAGCCAAATGACATTCTGGGAAAGGAGCAGTCAGGAGGGAGGGAAGGGAACGGTCACATGACAGCTACTCCTCCCTTGTACAAACACGTTTCCAGGCACCTTGTCTAGATTTAAGAAACAGAAACCTGAGAAGGGAAAGGAGGACTGTGAAAATGTAAGTGGTTCAAATTTAGTAAAGAGGAGACAAGTCAAAGCGGAAGAGGTGTGCAGCTGGCACTCCGAACCTGGCCAAAATATTTCCCCCCCTTTCCCCAACATTGCCTACCTGTTCTTTCCTACCCTCCTTTGCCACTAAAGCTGGCACGTATTGGGAAGGGAGGGAAACGTAAGGAGAGTGATGCTGAGAGGGGTGATAGAGAAGGTACAGAGGATGTACTCCTTCAGATGCATACAAACAGGGGAGATAAGAGTTATAAATACCTTTTCCTATTGCACCCCAATAACCATCAGCTCTGAAGGGCGAAGAGGCACATCTGCCTGCATTTTCTGAAACGGGCAGCCTTCTTATGGTGCTGACTACAAGACTCAGGGGAGGGAGGGATAAATGTACTCTTGCAACAGGACGAGGAGAGGAGAGACGTGGACGGGAACCCTCCAGGGACAGCCCAAGCAAGCCAAGAGCTGGCAGAAAACAGATGTCTTGTGACTCTTCTCCCCCCCCCCCGTCCTTTTTTTTATTTCATGGGAGGGCAAGCGCCAAGCGCGGGCACTGGGGGAACGGGGGCAGGCCCCAGGGGGCGCAGCCTTGCCCATCCTTGCTCCACGAAGGCGCGGGTGGGCTGGCGGATTGGCCAAGCCGTCCCTTCGCACTCACCTTGATGCACTGCGACACTGCAGCCATGCCCGTCGCAGTAGACCAGCGGGTTCTCGGTCCAGCCCCTCTCGTCGGAGCACACGCAGCAGCCGCCGATCATCTCCTTCATGCTATTGGAGAACTCGCCCTCCAGTGACACAGGCAGCAACAACGGCTCGCTAGAGACCATCTAAGGGTTAAAAACACCGTCAGCACCGCACGCGCCACCAGAGACCCCCGCCGCCGCCGCCTCCTCAGCCTTCCCCCGCAGCTCGCCGCCTTCAGTCGCTCAGCCACCGCCGCCGCCAGTACCGTCTCCATAGCAGGGACGTGGGACCCATGGCCGCCGGTGGCGATGTTGGAAGCAGTTGCAGAGGCGGCGGCGGCGGCAGCAGGACAGAAGGGCGGGCGAAGGGTCTTCCGAGTTGCTCCCAAACGCCGGCTCAGCCGGGCAAGCTACCCCCTCAGTCCTTCAGGCTCCAACACTAGGGGAGGAATGGTGATTATTGGCGCCAGCAGTCCAGCAGCCACACAGCAGCGCAAAAGCTCCAGAGCAGGGCCTGCACGCAGGCGCACTGTACTTCCCCCCTCAGAGAAGGCCCCGATGCGGCCGCCTCCTTTTCCTCGCGGTGGCTCATGGGCGGACAGTGGAACGCGAGCCGCCGCGAAGTTCTGTGCTGTGCGCTGCTCACTCGCTTCCCTCAACGTATTTCTCTCCCCCCCCCCCTCTTAACGGATGCACAGACGGAGCGTGCGCAGGAACGGAGAAGGGGGGAGGGGAGAAGGGGGGGGTCAGAGATGCGCTTTCTTTGCTGGACTTTTGCCTCAGGGGGGGCTCGCGCCTGTTGTACCCCAGCTAGGCCCGGCCAGGCCGTGGCCCTTCTGAAACACTTGTAGCCGGCGTTGCAGTCAAAGACGGCGCTAATCGTGCCGCTCCGGAGAGAAATCGCTCGCTCTCTTCTGAACTCATCTTTTTTTCTTTCGCTCAAGCTGGCGTGACTTTGAAGAGCAGCGGGGTTGGTCTCATTCCCCGCGCGCCTTGCTCAATCGCAGAAACGCACGCATACATTTTCTCCCTGTGTCTTTTGAGTCCTGGCAGTTGAGACAGCTGGGCAGACTCGACGCTTGTGGGAACACCTAGCCCAGCCCTGGAAATTCCGCCGGCAGTGCCTTCGCTGCGTCCGCATTTTAGTAGTATTATTATGGCGCGCCTCTGTGCAAGCATTAGACACCTATTTGTTTATTTGGGGGGGGGGGTTGTTTTTTTGCTGTGTTGCATGCTCATCACTTTAGCGGCCTGGATGTTCTTCTCCCATACTGCAATCCAAAAATGCTTTTGGGGGGAATTGCTGTTTCACTGTCGCGTTTCTAAGGAAATGCACATTTAAGGATACAGATTTCTGGTTAAGGTTGTTAGATGTTCCTTATGCAAAAATACTATTGCTTTTTTTTAAAAAAGCTTCCGGTGGGGCATGTTTTATTTTTTCTTACTTTATTTATATCCCAAATTTCTCCCCAATGGGGACCCAAAGTAGCTTCCATTATTCTCCTCTTCCTCATTTTATCCTCACAACAACCCTATGAGGAAGGTTAGTCTGAGAGTGTGACTGACCCAAGGTTGTCTAGCAAAAATCCATGGCATTAACTTCCATGTTTTGTGGCGTAAGCATTCCAAAATTCCCTCTAGAAGTCCTTATCTTTTACAACATATATCCCTTAGTCTGAGAAAGTGTAATATTTCTCAAACATTAAGCCCTCTTGGTTTTCACAGCTGCACTTCTCTGACTGCCTACATCTGCAGAATTGATACATTTCTACTTTTACTGTCAAGCCTTTTACTTTCCATTTAAAGCATTCTTGTTCCTCAAACCTAGAGAACATTGTGAGCAAATCCTACTGAAATAAATGTGACATTAAATATATTAATAAAAAGGTAAGGGTTTCCCTTGCTCGAAAGCTAGTCAAATCCAACTCTAGGGGGCAGTGCTCATCTCTGTTTCCAAGCCCAAAAGCCAGCGCTGTCCAAAGATTTCTCCGTGGTCATGTGGCTGGCATGACTAAACGCCGAGGTACACAGAATGCTGTCACCTTCCCACCAAAGCGGTATCTATCTACTTGCAATTTCTTGGTTTTGAACTGCTAGGATGGCAGGAGTTGGCGCCAGAGATGGGAGTTCACTCCGTCAAGGGGCATTAGGCCGGGTCTCGAACTGCTGAGCTACCAACCTTCCAGACTGCAATTTAATCCATATTACCAACTACCAAATGTTAATGGGCCTAATTGGTGTAGGCGCAGAACGGGGGAACTAAACCAGATGCCTCATCCCCTCTGCCTGCATACATAACGGTGTTGAATATTCTGTAACTATAGATTTAATTATAAGGACATATTTTCTAGATTTTGATCAATGGTTGATTTGTTTTTGTATATTTTAAAAGTGGTGTGATAATGAGAGGGCTGAGATAATCAGTACAGAGGAAAATCCCATTTTCCAGATATTGATTGTAAACAGGTACAACTAATAGAAGGAAATAATTGTGGCTACTGTTAGAGGAGGGACAATCCTAAACAGAGTAACACCCTCATAAGTCCCTTTAAAGCAATGGATTTAGAAGGATTTAGGACTGCACATTAGCACAGCTTTGCAAAATTCTTATGTTTCTACTTCCTCTACAGCTACTATTTTTGAGAGGTGAAGGGAAGGAATCAGAACTTGTTAATCAGGAATACAACTGATGTATTTTCACTATCATGCTAAATGACAACGAGGCATAAGTTGGTTGCAAGTCTGCCTTGTTGGCTGGTACAGTTACCAAATCAGATTGATGACATTATCTGCATTGTCCTAAATATGTTTATATGCAGATTTAGATGTTGTTTTAAATAACTTGCTAAGTAGTGAATAGTAACACCTCTGCAGATGAGTGTGGGTTTGAAGAGCTGTTACATAGAAGGGGGAGGAGGGAGATGCGGAACTGTTGTCCCTTTGAGATAATCAGAGGCTGCAGTTTGTGTGCAGGATATCTTGGGTCAGGCTTTTCTGTCCTTGAAAGTTTGAAGTGAAATTTTGTAGATAGAGGAGGAAGGACATGGAAAGGGAGCGGTGAGTGTCATTTCCTATAGAAGGCTTAGCTACACACTTTGATTAATATAATAGGGCCATTTGACTATTTGTGACCTGCTGAACATGCCTCAAGCATTCACGCATAGTATCCCTGAAAGTCTTACTGTCTGAGACAGTGCACAAATTTAAATATCATGCTAAAACAGCAGTCACACAAAATTACAAATTGATGCCTTAGGAAGAGAGAGGGAATGCATGAGTAAACTAATGTAGAATGGACAGTGATATTTCTGTCATACAGCCTGAACGTAATATTCTTTCTTGTCTTCTAGCTCTCTATAGAGCAATATCTGAAAACTGTAACTATATTAAGTAACTATTAAAGTCCAAACATTTTGCAAACCATAGTATTTTTACAAATTATTGTAAAAGATTTTATTGCATTTAAAGTAGCTGAGATACTGTAAGACCAGTACTTGCATTTCAGTTCAGTGGGATTAAATGCAATTACATCTCAGTGTTTCAATATGTAGCATGTTCCTTTGCATGTTTACTCTGAAGTAAGTCCTACTGTATTCATGGGCTTACTCCACCTTGACAGTAAGTATACACAGGACGGAAGTCTTGAACTGTGGATCTCGGAAGTAAAGTTTAAATTGTTGGTGCTTATGTTTTTAAAAAGTATTCCCAGAAAGTCTGTTAACTGCAACAATAAAACTGAGGCCTAAATTAAACACTTTGTTTATACACAAAAGAGCCATGGGATTTAATTAATAGATTAAATTGTTGATATTTTTCTTCTTTCAAAATTTCTCATACATACTGTTCCCCCCCCCCTTAATGGAATCAGAAAAATGCATGATAGAAAAACTAAATAGATACTAACCAACCTACCACTGATAAGCCCCTCTGTAACTGAGGCAGCATTTTTCAGTTATGGCTCTAGTAGGGAGCATTATGGGAGGCTGGTATAAATGGCTATACAGAGAGCTTAATGAATTTGGATTTTAAGTAGAAACGGGGAGGGTTACATATTAGGGATATTTGGGGTGGGTACTTTCAGAACAAATATAGAGCTGCAAGCATCTTTTATAAAACATGCAATGGTCAAGGGAATGAAGCAATACTCTGGAAAAATGTGTATTGCAATACAATTGCAGTCTATGTTTCCTTCCAATTTGCAAACAATTCTGAAGATACTTACAATTGCTGCTAACAAGTTTTGTATAGATTGTATTTTTAGAATTGCTACAGTTCACATGTTTCTACATTTTGTATCAGTTAACAAAATTTGGTCCTTCCTGAAGTGTAAAGCAGTGTTAATTGTAACTTATACTATAAGAGCTGTCCAAAGATAAAAGATTAGAATGTTGTAAAATACCTATTTGTGAGTGAAACAAAGCTACTTTCTAGATAGTTCTGTGCTGCATATAAACATAATTACAAATCTAAAACTTCATTTTACAAACATTCCATCAATCTGCAATCCGCTACACTGTTGGCTTTATTTTTTATATCATATTTTTAGTTCAGTTGATGAAATTAAAATACATGAACTGAAAAAACATGAGGTGTACTTTAGAGCACTGCAGAAAACTTGATGGCAAAATGTAGATAGCCTTTTGGTGGTTTTGTAAAACAATGCATTTGGAAGGAACCATTGAAATGCAAAATAGGAAGAGAATGGCTTTACTACAATGTACTACACATAGTATCCCATTAACATCCATATGATATGGAAGTGCAGAAAACCTTTTACATCCCATTCCTAAACCCACTACTTCGAAGCCAGTTTGACTGAAATCAATGGAAATTACTTTCAAGTTTCACATTTAGGGTTGGGATGTGCTTTATAAATGTAGTCATTGTGAAGGCTGACAAGATATGGGGATTTTTTTATATACAAGAACCACAGTTTATGCCAGGGTTCATGCAAATATATGTTTAGGAGTATAGTCATTAGAACAGGAAAGAAAGCATTGATTGAGAATTATATTGCACTTCAAAATTGTTAAGCATTTGTGTTCTTTAAACTAATCTACAAAATGTGTAAAAATTTAGTCAGTTCCTAAGAAAAGACAATCTATACATGTTTTTGCAATGTTTATAATTTTAGTTTTATTTATTTTATTTACCTTTATTCTCAATGGGAACAATAATGAGCAAATAGCAAAACTATTTCAGTGTTGCTGAAAACATTTCATAGTTTCAATACTAAAATGAAATATGCCTAGAAAAAGTCTTCAGGACTTTTGAATTACAGCATCATCTGAATCTTAGAATTTAAACACCAACTAATATTACCTTAAAATTGTAATTACTTAAACAGCTCCTTCCTGCCTTTATATTTTGCTAATTATTCTTAAAACCAGAATCAGCAACACATTCTGTATTGCTTAATCACGTCTTTGTCAGGAACATACTATCAATTAAATAAGGTGCAATTTTTAATATATATTTGAGGTAAATCAAAAATAAGCCATTTGAATAAACATCCCTTTTCTCTGGTATGTTGAAAATAATTAGCAGGGGTGAAGAGGAATAGAAGAGTCATGTCAGGGCTGTTTGTTTTGGAGGAGCTGGGGGTGGGAATAAATGTTTGCCTGAAGGCTATTCTTAACAACTTTTGCCATGATTTTTATAATTGAATCTGTGTTGCTTTTTCAGTCCTTACCTGGGTGCAAAGAGCTATGATGTGCAGGAAAGTATGTGGTGGTAAAGACATTTTGGGAAATACAATTATTTGTTGATTGTAAGTATGGAAGCTCATATTTACATTTATTTAAAATAATCACATTTCCGTTGCCTTATTTGTCTGACTGCTGAACTTGAAGGTAGTATTAATCAAAATAAATGTTAATTATGTTGTTTGCGTAATCCTGGGAATGAAAGCATAATAGCCAGTCCACACAACGTGCAGTGTGTGCAACACTTGTGTTTTGACCCATGCACATTAATGTGTTTTAAATGCTGTATTGGCTTAGATTCAACAAACGATTTCTGTCCATGCCCAGTTATGAGATATATAGCTTGTTAACCCACACTAGATGTATTTGTGCCTGTGCACATGCACACACACCATGCAGTTCCTGTTGTTCAGCACCTCAGTCCCCAAAAAGCTGACTTTCCAATTTATTTCAATGGAACTTAGTTTCCTAAGTAAATGTGTTTTTAGGATTGTTGACTAAACTACCACCAGTTAAAATATAGTTCTCCTTTATTTCCCTGTGCATGTACACATAAATCAGGACTACTTTTCAGCAACACCAGATATATGGAGAACTTAAAACTTTAAACTATCATTTTAAGTATATTTTCACATCTTGCAATTTGTATGTAGAAGGTTGTGTCAGCTGTGTGCTGTCAAAATTGCCTATTAATGTAAGACTGACTAGGAAGATATTGTTTGAATCTCCCTTAAATTCTACATTTTAAAAGCATTACTTTCACTGAGAAGCTGTTTTTAATGCATCCAGGAGGCTTTTGACAAATGCCATTTAACAAGCAACACCAATGGATGAAATAGTTGTTTTTCAAGTACTGCTTCTGTTACGGTAATGGGGTATTTAATTGTTAATTTCAGTTTGAGATTTTATGTAAACATGAAATAAGGGTTTTTCTTGAATGCAAAACCTTAAATTAAAAATTCTAAATAAAGAATTTGTTGTGAGGATTTATTTTTTAAGCAGAGAGTTGACATTCCTTTAGCTACAGAGTGAGGATTTACAATGAGGAACTAATTTATAATGTTATATATTAAAATATGCTACTCGGTTTATATGAAAAAGACTATGTATTATAAAAAACATGAAACAAACTTTGACAAATATTTAAAACTAATGCTATTCTAATCTTTGGAAGAGAAAAAAGCTGGGTTAGTTAATTCTAGGATTTAGGTTAAGTGTAATTTTAATGCACTTTTTTTGGGAGAAGCCAATAAAGATTTTAAATGTTATGGATTGTTAATTTGTTCTGCATCAAGTCTTTTCCCTCATCCCTTCCCCTCCCCCCCCAAACAAAACTTGAAATGTCTGCAATGCAATACATTTTGTGCACAAAAGCCAAAGTTTGTATTGCTGCATATTTTTGTCAACAGACCCAAGTTGTATTTCCTCTTTTTAGTTACAGCTGGGGGGGGGGGGGGGGGGTTCTGTTGAGAAAGGTGTTTCCTTTGCAATCAAAGCATCTGAAATACAAAACTATTTCAATCTAAATATGTTCTAATAACTTATTTATAAGACATTAAAATGTACATAGGAAAAAGAAATACCACTTTTGCTTGGAGGTGCAAGTAGCTTGCCATGCACGAGGCATAGCTGCAGTCAGTATCGATTATATTAACTTGGATTAGCCTCACTTGGGCAGAATCGTTATTGGCTGTATGTAGAGTTTTCTCCTCAAGCAGGGGCCACTACCTCCCAATTTCAAAAACACGCCCCAGAATATGTTAATTAGTTGTATTGTATCCATAAATGAAGCTACCAAATGTAACCCAAAAAAAACTTTTCCCAACAACACGTTGTCCCCACTAAAGGACTCCTTATTTTAGACTGTTTTACAAAGGAATGGGCACTGTTGCTGCCACGTACTGATTTTTAACTATTAAAAACCGCCTACAAACGTACAGAAAAACTAACACGATCGCATAGGCGGGGAGTATCTTGGGAAGCTTAACATTCCGAGCGAATTAAGGGCACAAGCCTCGGATCACTTTTTGTCAGTCTCACTGCCGCACTTCAGAGTCGGAATGTGATTAATTTTTTTTAAGCATCGTGCTCTTCCCATTAAAAAAACAACACTGACCCATTAGAGGAGGAGGAATATTGGGGAACTGCTACCATTATTGCCCATAAGAAGAGTAAGATGCGGACATGGAATTAAAAAAAACAAAACAGCATGGTGTTCGCCTTGTTTCAAATATTTTTCTCATATATATATATCCTCCTACGAAAATCCACTCTCAAAAAATAATGTACCTTTGAATTACTCTCTTCAGAGGCACATGCTGAAAATTGATGTAGTGGGTGATAAATAAAGATGCATGACCATCAAGGGGGAAAGCAAGTAGAAATCCTATAATATGTTAAATCCTCATTCTTTGAAATAGTCACATCGTAAACCCAAAATATTTGTGAGGAACGTTGCTCAGATGAATCATTATTGCTTTCTGTCTGAAGGCTCTCAACAGACCACGTTGACAAAGGAAAAAGGAAAAACAAAAAAACCAAAATGTCGGTATACACACAGCATCCGGACTAGCTACCAAATGTTTCCCGAGACCTGGTGTTTAGTAATACTGCAGTTCAGAACTCAAATAAAATGCTTTTCCCCCTGAGCAGACGGAAATACAGTATTTAGATATTGTAATACCTTCAAGCTCTGTGAAACGAACCAAGAATACCTTAACCCTAGAAAGCATTTATGCAAAAAAAATATTTTTAATCCGTTTCAAAGTATTTAAATTTCCCCCCCTTTCTGAAAAAACGTAGCCGCTGTTCCTCTCTCTCCCCCCACTTGTGATGAAGCAGGTCCCCTGCAACATCCTCCCCACCCCCCACCCCCCGGCTTCAATTCAAATACAAATCATCGACACTTGTGAGAAATGTTTCTTCAGTTCAAGTGAATATATATATATTCCTGAGTTATTTACGTTACCAAAAATCAAGCTGATGGTTGATAACTAGTTTTTACATTTTATGTTTGCAGCGGACAACGAGTCGTCCTTTGGTTTTTTGGGGGGGAACCCCACTTTTTTAGCCGAACTTTTCATCCGTAACTAACTTAATTTTTGCCGAGAGCATTTTGAAACGAACAAGACAAAACTTTCTCCATCTTGAGAAATAACTCTCCCGTTCTTTACTACCCTCTCCTAAGCTCTTATTTAGTAAATGTAATTATTTCAGCATTTAGTCTTTTTTTCCAAGTTCCTTCCTGCCGGGATTCCCCGCACTCCCCCCCAGAACCCCCCCCCCCCCGCACACACAGATGTTTCCCTTTGTATCCATCCACCGCTCTCCCTGGTGGGGTCTCTGCTTTCCCCGGCCCACGTGAGCCGCAGCCTACTGCAGCTTCTTCCCTCGAGTGAATAAAAATAACTGAGCTGCCTTCTATTTATTTCCCCCGTTTGCTTCGCGAGCTGGTATGGGGAGACGGGGGGGGGGGGGGGAGAGAGAGAACGCACAAATTCGCGCCGTTTCCCCCGACTGTGTTTTGGCCCGGGGGGGGGAGCGTCTCTAAGCCGAAAAGTTGGCTGTGCAGGAAAGGCTGGCCAGGCTCCCTTCAGCGCCGCGCGCTACGACAAGGCGAGCCTCTTTGCCTAAAAGGCGCGAAGGCGGCGATATCAACCGGCGACGGCTTCCCCGCGACCAACGGAGGCGGCACGGCAGCCGGGGCTCCACTTCCTCTCCGCCGCCAGCGAACTCGCCGCCTTCCCTGCGCAACGGCACTTCCTGCCTGACTGAGCCCTCCGCTCCCCGGCGGCGTCTCCCAGCCTCCCTCTCCCCGCCCGCGGCCCCCTTTCGGCCTTCTTCCTCTGCTCTCGTCAGGCGCCCTCCCATCGCCCCTTGCGCTCTCGGCGTCCCCGCCTGGCGCCCTTCCTGAGCCCGGCCTTCCTGAACTGCGGGCCGGCCGGCCAGCCTCGCTAGGCCCGGCCCGGCCCGGCCTCTCGCCGCGGCGCTGGCCTCTCAGAGGAGCAGCTTCTTCTGCTTCTGAGCCCTCCCGCCAGCCGGCTTAGTCCTCCACAAGCAGGCCTCTCAATTGACTCTCATTTTGTAAGCGACACCCACAAATTCATTCTTTCACCTGCTCACCCTCAACCTCTCTCATCAAGCACAATGCAAAGGGCTCGGAGCAGGGAGGGAGGCGGAGGATTATTGGCTTGGCTGCCCGCCAGCGCCGCTCCTTGTCTCCCGTCCGAGGTCCGGGGTTCCAATTAGACCGACCTGAGGAGACTCCCCTGCAAAATCCCTTTGCTGCCACTGCCCTGCCAGCTGGCCCCCGTCCTGCTTATTATTATTAGTGTGATTTCCTCCTCCTCCTCCCACTCTAGCGCCGCTGCCTAGAGGGGAAGCCGCCCCTCGGCATTCGCCCCGGCCGACGCGGCCACATCGCCCTGCTTTCCCCGAGCGCGCCGCGACCCACACCCAACCAGCCGCTGAGCGCAGAGGCGCGTTGCCGGCGGATGGGACAGGCGATCGATCACAACAAGACAAGGCCTGTCCCTGGAGCCTCCTCAGCTTCCTCTAACCTCGAGCAGCAAAATCCTGGCGGGTCACTGCGGAACCAGTAACCCACCTACCACCGAGCCTGACACCTTTGCTCTGAAGTAAATCCTACGAAACAGGGTTTGAAGCCCCCAGTCATTTTTGATTCCTGAACTGGGTAAAATCCTGGCCTTTCAGTTTCCAGGTGCCATGCTCAGGGCCTGCAGTACATTTAATTCCCTTTCTATTTTAGCTCTGTCTGAAAAGTCAATGGATTTGCCCACCTTAGGTCTCCAACAAGCCAGTTAAAAAGAAAGAAAATGCATGTTTTTAGATGTCAAGATAGACAAAGCCAAAAGAGCCAGCTCTTTAAACTCAAACAAATTCTGTCCAAGGCTATTTATCATTTAAACATAACTCTAAAGATACTACAATTTGGCTTGGTCCTGTTACTATATTTGGGGGGAAGTGAGGAAGGATGCTTTCCACATTATTGTGTTGCAAGCAGGTCTTCTATTTTGACAATGATAAACTTACAACTGCCTCCTTCACCCCCTACACACACACACCACAATTTATTTTTCAAAAAAATGTGGTATCAGGAAGTGTTGCTTTTAATGGGCTTTTAATTGTCTTGTACCTGTTATAAATATTCAAATACATTTGTGTCTTTCTTAAATTTCTGACAGCTAAAACGTTGGTTTGTAATCTGTGTTGGCAGGACCAAAAGGTGGAATGTGGAAAAGGAGAGATGTGAATTAAGGGAAATTGGAAACACTTAAAGGGAAACCTGATGCACAACCCCCTTATGAGGAAGTTCTGCCCTGCTTGAAAGGAAGGCCTACTGAGTTTCTGGAACGCTGAAGAAAGTTTGCTTAAAACTTCAGTCTTAGATGGATTTAAGCTGGTTAGCAGTCTGATTACTCAGTCCTAGAAACATTTAACTAGCAACAGCTCTCTGACTGTGTTGGTGTCCACTTCCAAAAGAGGCCCAGAGGACCACAGTCTGATGGTTGATTTCTATGGGCAGATGGGAGTAACCTTAGAATAACTCTATAAAGAATTACATTGTCACAGTGCCATCCAAATAGAGCGCAGGGTTCCTTGGGCGTAGTATCTCACTGTTAGTAACCCATTTTTCCTCTGAGTAGTCTAACAAGGTCCATTCAGAAAAAGTAGATGCGGAAGCAGTCTTACATTTCAGATTGTAAACTTTCAAGTGCAAATAATTTCATGGAATTTACTCCCAAGTAATGCTCTTTGGAACAGAGTGTTAATTGATTTAAACCCAAATCTTTTGCCTTGATTAGCATCCAGATCCAAACGTTCTGGAGCTGAAGCAGGATGTTGGGGGAAGGAGTGAAACTGCTGTAACACTGTCCAATAAATAAAATATCTATATATCTAATAGCCAAGGATCCCTCTGCCTGCAGATACTATTTCCACAGATCTGGGGCACATGGAGGGTAAAGAGGTTTTTCTGCACACCTGGGGTACTCCCAAGGTTGCAGGAAAATGCAAAAGTTTTTAAAAATACACAGTGGGGTTAAAAAGAAACAAAACGAATTGTCTGTGCTTGTGCAGTCAGGACTCGAGGTCCCCCAAGGTGGACTGGGGAGTTTGGCTTGGCAGCCGGCTTCCCTGCAGCCAGCAAGACGGCCCTGAAGCTGTGGGGCAGGGGCCGCAGTGGCTGCCAGATCTACAAGCAGCCTCCCCGCGGCCAACAAGACCGCCCTGGAGCCGCAGGGCAAGAGAGGCCGCTGCCAGATCCCTCCCACTGCCAAAAAAGACAACGAAGCCACAGAAAGGGAGGCAGAAGAAGGGGAGGTTGGGGGAGGGAGAGAAACAGGGGAGAGAAAGAGGGGCAGACTGAGAAGTGGTGGGGGAAAGAGGACATTGTCTGAGAAGGGCTTGGGTAAGAGAGGGGAGAGACAAGGAGTGAGAAGAGAAGGGGTGAGAAAGGATTCTTAGAGAAGGGGATAGAGAGGAAAGCTAACACGGAAGGGGTGAGAGGAGAAGGGGAGGTGAAGGAAGATTGATAGATAAGGGGTGGGTGCAGAAAAACAGGAGGGAACTTGGGGGGGGGGGAGAGAGGGAAGCAAAGGTGGGGGAAATACCCCCTTCCTGCAAGTTTCTTGCAGATCTCCACTTGTCAACTTAATTTTTTAACATTTGGACAAACCAGTTCATAATGTCAGAACTGGATTCTCTATCTGTTTCTGGTAAAATCCCTGATTAAAGTCTCCGGTAGCAATCCGATTGACCAACCAGTTTAAAGGGACCATTTGAATGGGAAGCCCCGTTTCCTTTGGTGTAAAAACACTTGTCAGTCACATTCAACAGACAGCAAGCAGCACCAGATTTTCCTGTCACCCCGTGGAAGTGGATATGAGCGTCCATCACAAAAGCCTTGATCTGGATTTGACCAGCCACGGAATGTTGGGCTCTTATCCCATTTTATTAAGGGTGGCAAAGAGCTGTTCTCCCATCTGCAGGATGTGTTTGTATCGATTATATTGCCAGCAAGAATTTCTCAAGCCATCCCTGTGGCGATGCCGTTTGTGGCAGCAATACCGCAATGGCTTTACGTTAAAATCCCGCCGATCTTTCAATTGCAGGGCAATATCTCCTGGCTAACTCAGAAGGGGGGGGGGGCTTCTCTCTGCTTGTATGCAGTGGGTCTCCCTTGTTCTGGTCTCTTTTATACTTCCGGCTGCTTTTCTGAAAGCTGCGATTGGGAGTCTGTCCCGAAGCGTCTCTTCCTCTAGCTCCTCTCTCTCCCCGCTCCCCAACCATGGACCTCTGAGAACTCAACCCTGTGCTGCTCTTACGCTGCACTTTGTCCCTTTGGTCTCGTCCTGATCTCCCAGGCTAGAAAGACTTAAAACAAAAACAAAAAACCACCAATCAAGCAGTGACCTGAAGATATTCCAGATACTGTTGCCGCCCGCACGTGTACGTGAGAGCTCTGAGCTATGCCCTCAACTCTGGAGAGAACCGAACGGAAAGACGTAGTAGTGTTGCCTCGGTGGCTGCAGCATTAGCTAAAGTTATGACAAATCATCCTTAGCTCTGAAATGTCCAGAGAAGAAGTCGTGAATTCCTAGCCTCCCCAGGAGGAAAAATCCGATTGAGAAGCCAAAGGCCACTCCAGATCTTGGTGCCTCCACATGCCTTTAGACGAACATGCACATTGCAAATCGTCCTCGATCTCGGGTCCCATCTTGCTCTATGCTCGATAAAAAAGTATTCTGTCTTTAAAAGAGACAGGGTGGTGAAGGGGTGTCCTTTTCTTGGGCCGAGGAGAGACAATTGCTAAGAGTTGAAGGATGAGGAAGCAAGTAATCCACTGACCTGTTTTTGCCGGTTGCCCCCCCTCCCCCCACACCACAGTCAGGAAGAAAAAGCAGAAACAAAGAGTTCTGAACCTTTTGCTTCAAAGCTTGGCTCTGGGGAAACCGGGGAGGGCGGGATGACTGACGTCTGTGAAATGCTGAGTAGGAAGTGCCGTGACTCATCATAACAGAAATAATTCCCAACGACGATTCCCTTCCACTGCATTTTTCCTGATATCGGTAGAGGAATTTGGAATAAAAAACCCAATCCCCCCCCCCCCGCGCAATGGCTTGGCCTTTTAGGAACCTCCTTTTTTCTTCAACCGTATTAACCATTGTTTTTGGTTAATAATCCTGATTTATGAAAAGCTTTAGTTGTGTTCATATTATTGCGGTAGGAAATTATCATTAATGATTACGTATAATTAATGCAGACAGAAGCCCCCAATCTTGAATGCAATGATTTGAAAATTAGCCCCACCAGAATAAACGGGGCAATCAAGTTACGCTTGGAACTGTTATGACCGGAGAATGATGATATTATTATTATTATTATTATTATTATTATTATTTTCTTTCTAGGAAAGCTCCCCGGCCTGCTGCACAGCACCTCGCTTGTGAGCGGCTGCCCCCAGCGTCGGTGCAGAGAACTGCATCCTCCGACAGGTACTGCCTTGCCTTGAGCCTGGGAGCCGCGCAGGGGGAGAGGCGAAGTGGGCGGGGTCGAGAGGGGCGATTACGAGAGGCTCGAGCTCGGCACGAGCTCGCCCGGCGCAGTGGATTGTGGGTAAGCAAGTGGCCGAGCGGTAAAAGGAAACGCGGGGCGGGGGGAGGGAGGAGGGAAGGAGGCAGGAGGTGAAAGGTCAGCGGCCTGGAGGCCCCGCCCCCAGCGCCCGGGTGAATGAATGGAAGAATCCCAGACAGGAGCCCCGGGCTCAGCCGCGGTGCTGTTGGTGGTTTGCAGCGGCACTTTCCGCGCGGCTCCTTTTCAGCGCCTCCCTCCCTCCTTCCTTAGGGGGGAAGCGGAGTGGCCGCTGCCAGGCAGCCATGTAATGCCGTGTATTTGCCTAACCAGAATTTGGGGGCCGCCAGGCAGTCTCAATCTCCTCCCCCCACAGCTCCCGGACAATGCGGCGGAGCAGGAAGGCTATAAACATGGAGCTGCATTCCTCCCTTCCCCTCCTCTCCAAGGCGGCTACTGCTGCTGCGGCGGCGACGGGGAGCAAGCCGGCTCCTCCTGATCCTGGGCTCGGGACGACTCTCCCAACAAACTAAGGTTTCCCCCCCGGGAGGGGGGTTCTCAGTCCGCCAGGTCCAGGCCGGGGGGGGGGGGGATCTAAAAGAAAGCTGAGCTGTAAGAGACCTGCACCTCCCCATCACACAAGCACACCCAGTCCACCCCGTCCCTCTCTGTTCGAGCCGCGAAGAATTGCAGGGAAGTTTCTTCCCCTGGCGAGATCCGCGGCAGCCTCTTTCCAGTCTCTCAGTCTCTCCCGTCTGGCACAGCTTCGTCGGTCCCGGCTGAGCCCCAAAGCCCTCTGGGTCCAGCTCGGGGCTAGCGTTTGAGGCGAGGAGGGTGGCGAGGCTCGGGCGTCCCAGCCGCTGGAGACTCCTTCCTTCCGCAACCATGAAATCTACAACTTTGGGCTGAGCAGCCACGCCGGCGGCAGCAACGGCTGTTGGGTTAAGTGAGCTGCGAGCGGTGGGGTTTGTTGCTTTCAAATCGGCGCGCACTTCTCTTATTCCTCAAATCTGCCGCTCGCTATCCGTTTTCTAAAAACAGAAAGTTACTCGCGTTCTCTCCTCCTCCCTTCCCCCTCCCCCTCCGGTGCTTTCTCTCGGGGAAATGGAGGAAGAAAATGTAGAGCCAACGGGAGAAGTGGTTCCCTTTGTTCTTTCATTGTTTCCCCGCGAACTAGCGGCTAGGAGGACAAACACTTACCTTCTCTCCTTATTGCTGTGAAATCCAGACGTGACGTTCCCATCGACTGCAAAATACACAATCCACCTTGGAAAGGGACTAGAAATGCCGGGAGAGTTTCTGTTCCATTCTTTTGCGCTCCCTGCCCTTTTGGGTGCAAGATTAAGTTGCCGAGCACGTCGTTGCAAGCTGTAGCCCCCCCGCCTAAGTGAATGGTCACGTTTAGGACCCTCCAAGGCCATCCTAATTCTGCCAGTAGAATCGAGGGTATTGAAGGTCTAAACTTTCAAGAGGGAAGGGGGCCTGCAACTAGCCAGCGAGCAACGCGTAAGCTCGGATTCTTTCTTTCTCTTTTTTTGCCACTCTTGTTTGCTCCAATCGCCTTAAGGAAATAAGGAACTCTTTCTTAGTAATTTAATTTTGACAAAGAGAAAGAAAGAGAAAGAAGTTTGCTCCATACTATTTTCTCCAGAGCAATGTGTTAAGAAACAAACTGATGGGCATCTGAAATCCACCACCCTTCTGTTTTAACCCACCTGAGGGGGGAAAGTTTTGAATCCTGAAATGAAAACAAATGAGCTGGTCTTAGAAAAGCACGGTGGAAAGTTCACTTTATGGTGGTAGCTGAGAGAAATGTAGGGGGGCGCAGCAGAGTTTTCAAGGGGGGGGGAGTTCTGTTATCGATGCAAAATTATTGGTGTCGGCTTGGATTTGGTCTCAGAATGTAATGTTGAAACAAGCCCATTTTCTGCTTTCTTTTATTCCACTGGTTCGTTAATGCTCAGCCTTGCAGGCACTGGTGCCCAAAACCTTGCTTTAATCTGATTACAGTGAGGTTTGCTGATACAATGGATGTTTGAATTGATCCTCGTGTTTTAGCAAATGGGATAGATTTTCAGCCGCCTTCGGTTTCCAGGGCTCCCAGATATACGGAAGGAAGGCACTGATTGCCAACCAACACCCTCTGGGAGCTCTTAGGCATCCCTGGATTCCGGTTGTGGGTCGAAACCGGAGCAGGACTGGCCCCTCACTCCCATATTTTAATATCCCCTGGTGCCCCAAGGAGTGGATCTGATTCTTTCGGTCTGTTCGGTGACTCTAACCATGAGAGTCGCTCTCCTCCCCCACCCCCCACCCCGTTAAATCTGTGCACATGTGCTGCGGGAGAAATAAAACAAACGGACAAAAAAACCGAAGAAGGAATACTGTTGACGTTTGAAGTTGGTGTCTTTCCTGTAACCCCTCCCCCCGTAAAGTTCTCCACTTCCTCTTGCCAACATTCTGCTCCTTACCAAAGATTCTAATTAAAAACAACAACAACACCGGGTAAATAAGTAAGAGGGGGAGAAGGAGAGGGTTTTCTTTGCCAGCCTTTAATTGCCATTGAAACATTCTAGAGTTGTAAACATTCCTTGTTTATTCAGCCCAAATAGGCAGGCATTGTCTTGCTTTTATCGCAAACGTAATTATGGTGTCCTTTAAACTGGCTGATAGCAAGAGAGATAAGGGAAAGCGCCTGTAGCTTCAGATCAAATCTCCCTCCCCCCCTCCCCGGGTCATCAGGATCCCCACAGTCCTTGGGGATGAGGAACGCTGGAAGACTGTGGCCTGGCCATTCCCTACGTCATGAAAGTGATTTGTACCACATTGCTAATTTGGTGCAATCCATAACCTTCGGATCTCCTATGTTTGCAATCGCCTTTTTGCTGCTTGCGTCCATGAGGGGGGGGGGGTGCGTGCGGTTTTCTGCTGCAAGTTAGGATGGGTTTATTTGTTTGTTTGTTTGTTTTGCACTATATCTTTCCCACTCCAGTTTAGGCGTTTGCCCACCTGTACCTAAGCAGCACAATCGTGTCCCTCCGCCTTTGTTTGCTGCACCTTTGTGTCTAATTAAAAATGCACACTTTGAGGACCCTCGCAGAACAAAGCCTCCCCAAATCCCCTTTACGTCCAAGGATTTGCAAATTTATAAAGGCTGCATTGAATTCTGGATGGGTCAAGGGGCAGAAAAAGGGTAGAAGGTCACTGCATTTTGATTATGGGTCAGTAGGCAACATGGCAGGCAGTTTGTGTCCCAAAAAACCTCCTCTTTAAAAAGTGAGGTTTATAAAACAACAATGTTGAGTAAGGTTTTTGGGGGGGAGGGGAGGGGATAATTTAAGGGGAAAAACATCTTTTTAAATATAGCAAGAAGCTACATCAGTGTGAGAAAACCGAGCTTGGGAAAGGGGAAAAGCCCTTAACAGCACTATAAATTGTTGCTTTGTTTACAAAGAAATAACTCAGAGGCCTAGTACTGTGTCTTCCAGGAGCTCAGTTTCAGGTTTTTGGGTGTCAGAAAAGTGTCCTGGGTTCTGTTTGAAAAGGTGGCAATGTTTATAATTTTTTTTTTAAAAAAGGTTAGTTTTTAAGGTCCGTTGTCCCATTTGGCTGAATTTAAATAATGGGGAGGGGGCTCTGTGACCTTTTTCGACAGGTTTTCTGGCTTCTTTGTCCTAGTCCCCAAGCCCCCTCCCCCTCTTAGTAACCACTTTGGGTATGTTATAGAGTAAGATACCTACAGCCAGAGTGTGAACGGTGAACATCTATTTTAGATTGGGAAATGATACGTTTCTACTTCTGGAAGGGAAAATAAAGACCAATGTTTGTAATCAGGCTAACCCTGGAAGATTAAGACAGGCCAAGCGGAAACAGGTAATAATAAAGAAGAGACTCAGAAGGTAGCCAGGGCAGTGTGCGAATGCACCAGGAAGGAGAGAATTGGAGGAGTTAGTGAAACAGAGGTTCCAAGTGGGGCTGCATTTCACAAGTAAACCTTTAAAAGGCTGTAAATGGTGCTCTGAGTGACTTGCCCCAGAAAGAAGAGGTCAGCCTAGACTGCAGAGCTGTTTAAACATCATCATGAAAATACAATGAAAATATATCAAAGCACAACGTCAGAGGGCGTTTTCCCATGCAGACCACCGCCACCCGCTCTTCCACACCCACAGCCACACACCTTTTCCCTCATCCTCCCAAAACAGCAAGCTATTCTGAGGATTTTCTAGATACATATTTCTATACTATAAGGTTTAAAGGAAAGAAAAAGTGACAGCCCCCATGCCCCCCGTGCAACGTGAGATCCATAGGAATAGGTTTACAGCAATGGGTGAGGAATATTATTTTTCTTTGTTATTTTCTAATGAGGTTTTGTCCTGGGCCAAGGCAGCTTCAGACTGAAATATCATCTAAGGGAAAGAAATCCTACCTAGGGGAGGCGTGTAGATTTACAGACTGTGGATACTCCATGGGGGGAAAAGGAACACATTTGACTGATATTCTGCGGGCGAGTTGGTAGGTGGGGAAGAGTATAGGGAAGGGCCCTTATCCACCTCCCAGCGAAGCCTGCGTGCACCGATTCCAGATTAGCTCCCTTCACTTCAAGGGGACTAAGGAACGTGTGAACATGAAGGATTGGAAGTGAAATTCACTGGGTCCTTCTGAAATCGGTACCTTCCAAACAGTTCATTCGGAGAAACCGGCTGTGTAAGGATTTCAAGCCAGGGGTGAGGGTTGCTATCGATCGCCATCCCCCGCAGAACGCGTGGATTTGGCAAGTCTTCCGGCCTGAGTATGCTTGCACCAGGGGGCCTCCGAGGGTTTGGGTTTCCCTGAAATATTAGCACCGACTCCCGAACGCCCTTAAGAAAGATCCCGGGGAGGCAAAGAGAGCTGATGGCCGCAAGAAAACTGGCAGGGTCCTTCTCTCCCTTACCACCCCCTCCCCCCTCGATCCAGATGAGGAAGTTTGAAGAGACAAAAGACTGCCGTGGCGATTTGGTGGAAGATTCCCAACTCCCCGCGAGACGATTCGAACGTGTCTTTCACCTGCGTGTAGCACGTTTTCTTGAGATGCATCCCTCCATTCATTCATTGTCCCTCTCTCCCTTCGCTTGCCCCTCCCCCATACCGTAACCATGAAGACCAAGACCAAGAAAGCGAACGCTTCCCCTTGGACCTGGGTGGAAACCAGGGCCCTTTTGCTTTTAACCTCAAGAGCATCAAGCAAGCAAGCAAGCAAACAAAAATCCCACAGAGGCTAAGACTGACAACTGGAGTCATTGTGTGGGTGCGAACGGGAAAGAGAGACTGCTCTGATCCCCAGCCCCCATTTGCTTAAGACTCAGCCCTGCGCCGAAAGTGTTAGAGACACGGCCCCACAGACCAAGGGGGCTGTTGATTCAGCAGCGTGTATTAAGGAAGAACCTAAAGAGAGGAACGGGGCTATATCTGGTCAAAGCTGAGAGAGAGACTGACTGACTGACTGAGTAAAAGCTTCGGAGATTTCTGACACCACATCGAAAATCCTAAGGAACTAAAGGAATGAGACCGATTTTAGTCTCTGGACTAGGAAGAAGATAGAGAGGGGCTGAATCCAAGACTTTAGGTTTAATGGCTTTGTGAATTGGGCAGATTAGGAATTCCATCATCTCCATTCAAGGATGTTAAGTAGTAAGGGAAGGGATCCCACTACTCTGCTGGAAACAGGAGTGGGGGGGGGGGGGGTGAGAGAGAGATTTTCAAAGGACCTTATCTGTTAACTTCTTCCTTTCTCTCTGTTCCGCTCACTCTCTCCCCCTCCCCCTCCTTAAACCAAGCAGCTGTTTCCCCTCGAAACTTTGCTTGCAGCGGCGTCAGAATCAGAGGCGACGTCTCCCGTGCAAGTGGAAAGAGGGGGAAACCGCGCGAGGCCATCCAGATGCGAAGCTCCACTAGGGCTGCTGTGAGGAGGCATTCATTGTTCGCCACCACCGCCTTTCGGTTAGGGTGACTTGACTGTAGCATCACGAGACTCCGGTCCAAGCTCTTCCTTTTCCTCCTGTCTCTTCCAAATGGACACAGATAGAGAGAAGATATATAGATACTCACACACACATGCGGTGGGGGGGGGGGGGGGGGGGAAGGAAGAGGGAGAACCTTCTTCAAGTTGGAGAGGGCGCGTTATTGCTGGGCGCTACAAGCAACAGTACAGCTTTATTTTCAAACCCTCACCTTGGCAGTTAAGAGTCGATTCAGTGGGCTTTCTTAATTCCCGGGTGCCTGCCTCCTCCACCTCGGCTCCGGACCCCATTCTCTGCAGAATTCCTGGGAAACTGTGTGTTTGGACGAAGGTGGTGGAGGGGGAGGTTTGCGTTTTACCTAGCCATGCAAACCCGCCTGGGAAATTTTTCTTTCTTTCTTTCTTTCTTTCTTTCTTTCTTTCTTTCTTTCTTTCTTTCTTTCTTTCTTTCTTTCTTTCTTTCTTTCTTTCTCTCTCTCTCTCTCTCTCTCTCTCTCTCTCTCTCTCTCTCTCTCTCTCTCTCTCTCTCAACCCGTGGGACCGAGGGGCATGGAACTCTTGGATCAGAAGAGATCCCTTCCTTCCCACGCAACCTCCCCTTCTTACTCTGAAGAATCCCGGGGTTCTTCTGGAGCTCGGAGCTGCCTTACATCTTTCCACTTGCCAGGAGCTACTGGACGACAAGGAGGCTTGTGCTTGAGATAGGATTTTAGTTAAAAATCGATTAACACCTCCATGAATGGAAGCATGTGGACGCCCCCACGACTGCGGGACTCGAAGGGACTTCCTTCCTAGATCTGCGTCTGGGGGGGGGGGGGGGGCTTGCCGGGTCATTACTGGGGTTGGCGGCAGCTTTTCACGGAACAGACCTATCGTGTCTTTGGAAAGGTTACCTTGCTTGGCTGAACTGTGCAAGGGTTTGGGGATGGGAATATCCCCCCCCTTCTGTCCATGGGGCCAAAGTTACCCAGAGGTCTCTAGGGAGGAGTGAACGTTGGAGGCAGAGGAGTAATTTGTGTGGCGCACAAAGAGCAGGCAACCTATATTCTGAGACCTCGCCCGATCAGGATACCGTCCATTTCTGTCCCACGCACCGGTTCTGTACACAGAACGTCTGAATGGTAACTCCCCCACCACCACCACCACATACACGTAATGAAACCTAAAATGCTTCCCCCCCAAAAAAAAGGCTCCTCATTGGGGGGTGGGGGGGATCGTCAGCGAGAGACTGAACTTGCCCAAGCTACAAGAAATTCTTCCCCAGAACCGGCCAGCTCCTGCAAAGCATCCTGCTGACCCACGGCCACCTTCCGTCTTCGCCTCCTCCTTTTCTTCCTTTGCTTGGCTCTGTTGCCTTCTCTCCTCCCGCCTCCCCACCCCCACCCCCACGGAAGTCATCAACACGCAGGGCAATCCTGGCGTGGACTCGGGGAAAAGAGGGGACCCTCCACCTCGGGCGCCTGCACGGTGAACTGTGAAAAGTGGATACATTTCGGGCTTATCTATGCTTTGTTATGGGTCTGACGTGAGTCCACGTCCCGATCTCTCTCCCGCTCCCCCCTTCCAGCCCCCTCCTCCTCGTCCTCCTCCTCCTCCACCTCCCCTCCCCCCAATATTACAGGCAGAATTTCAGTTAAAAGTGTTACAGTATTACGGGGCTGGAACTCAGGATAACCACACAAGCCCCAAAGAAACCTTAGTAGCAACAACTTAGCTATTGGCTGGAGGCAGAGAGCGAGCGAGAGAAAGAGAGCGAGCGATAGAGACGAATAAGCGAGGAAGGAAGAAGAATCCAATCTAGAGAACGTGAGTACTCTCATTGTCCGAGTTGTTAGCAGCAAAATAGCAACAAATAAGCACTAGTTTTTAAAAACGGCCACAAACTTTAAGCCCTCGGGAAGGAAAATATACCAGGCAAGGAAGATCCCCTTAGCACACAATGCAGGGGGAAAAAACGCCCTTTTAAAATGGTTACTCGGTCCTGTCCATCTCCCCCCCCCCCCCCCCAAAATCATCTTTATGTCTCGAGAATCCCCCATCGTGGGGAAAATTAGCCCCATTTATTCTCCTAAATAGTCCAAATGGGTTTCCAAATTCTGTTTATTTCGTAGGCGTTTCTTTCCTTCCTCAAAAAAGAAATCCCTATCCGTAGGGCTTCCAAATCCTTCCCTTCAGTAGCCAGCGCCGCAGAGCGAGCTCTTGGTTGGCTCCGAGCTCCGGATTGTTTAATAGAAAGATTTATATACTAACAGTATTATTTACTTTGGGAGGGGAGGTGGCAGTCTAAGCGTATGCTAATTAGCTGGAGAATTTTTGGGGGGGAGAGATGGGAGGTGGGTGGAAAAGGGGGTGGAATATCAATTTTTATTGCATCACCTGTCAGGAGTGTCCAATCAGCGCTGGCTTTAGGGGAATTAATTGATGAAGGTGTCTCCGGACGAGCTCACTTCACTCTGTCATTTGATTTGGAGCAAAAGCAGCGGCGGGAAGAGCGGCTGTGCGGCTCTTCTCGTCTTCCAGTCGCCCCCTTTCCTCCACATTCCTTTATCCTAGCTGGGCGAGGGGAGAAACGCAGCCAGCCAAAGGGCACAGGTAGCCAGCCTGCCTCAGTCCCGTCCTGAAACATCGGGGCCAGCCGAGCTGATTTCCCCCCCAGGCAGTTTTCCAGGGCATGTTTCCTCCCCCCACTTCATCTAAAGCTCTCAATCCGCTCTCTTTCTCTCTCTGCTGATTCCCCCCCCCCCCCAAAGTTTGATCAGGAATAACAGGCTTTGTTCTTTTTCATTCAGCAGAATGCCTTGAGACCAATCCAGCACCTGGTTGAGGATTTTTATAGCTTTCTTTTCTCCCCCCCCCCTCCCTCTTTTGGGAGGGTGGTGTAGATTTTCGCCCCCTCCCTCCCTTCCTCCTGCTGCTGCTGCTGCTCGCCGTCCTCTGGGGCTGGGGAGCCCCGTCGGTCTCCCTTTTTATGCTCCCCCTGCCCCAATGCTGGGAATCATTTAAGACGCGCCATGGGAGACTTGAAGTCGGGCTTCGAGGAGGTGGACGGCGTGCGCCTCGGCTACCTGGTGATCCAGGGCAAGCAGATGTTCGCCCTCTCGCAGGTCTTCACGGATCTGCTGAAGAACATCCCGCGCACGACGGTGCACAAGCGCATGGACCACCTGAAAGTCAAGAAGCACCACTGCGACCTGGAGGAGCTGCGGAAGCTCAAAGCCATCAAGTCCATCGCCTTCCACGCCGCCAAATGCACCCTCATCTCCCGCGAGGACGTGGAGGCGCTCTACACCTCGTGCAAGACCGAGCGGGTGCTCAGGACTAAGCGCCGGAGCCAAGGGCCGCCGGCCCAAGCCTCCCCCGGGTTGGACCCTTACGCCGCGTTCTGGAAAGACGGCGGCAAACTTTGGCTGGGCTTGAATGGAGCCGCGGCGCCCCGGAGGAAAGCGTGGCGGGCGGCGGACGCGGGCGCCTTCCTACCGGCTTCGGATCTACCTCACTTTTGGAGCCAATCCCCCGGGCAGAGCTCGCCGGGACTGGCCCGATCGCCTCGCAAAGGGGCGGCAAACTATGAAACTGGCCCGCTGGGGCCCCGCTACGTCTCCCTGGCTGCGGAACCGGCTTATTTCCGGAGCCTGCTCTGCTCCAAGCACCCCCACTACTACTACCACTCCGCCGCCGCCATTGCCAGCCAGCCCAAGCTCGCCGCCGCCGCCGCCGCCGCCGCCGCCGCCGCCGCGATGGGAAGCAGCCCGCTGGCTCTGGGCTGCCGGGCCAAGCGGAAAAAAGCCGCCGAAGGCCGCTTGCCGGGCGGCTGCGGGAGGCGCCTGCTGCTCTTGCCCCGCGCCTGCAAGCTGAAAGGCGCGACGTCCGAGCGCCTGCCCGGCTTGAACGGCTTCCTGGCGCCGGCGCCGCACCACCCTTTCCCGGAGAGCTACAGCAGCGACTCCGACTCCAGCTCCTACTCGGACCACGCGGCCAACGACTCCGATTTCTGCTCCAGTCTGTCCAGCACCAGCAATTCGGCTTCTTCGGAGGAGGGGGAGGAAGGCAGCTGCGCCTCGGACTCCAGCGAGCTGAGCTCCGACGAGGACGACGAGGAGGAGGAGGAGGACGACGACGACGACGAGGAGGAGGACGAGGAGGAGGAGAGCAGCTCGGAGTCGGATTCCAGCTCGGGCTCCAGCCAGGTCTCGGTGCAGAGCATCCGCTTCAGGCGCACCAGCTTCTGCCCGCCGCCCAGCCTGGCGCCAGCCACCCTCCTGTACCGTCCGCGCTGGGCCAGCCGCGAGGAGCCCGAGAGGGTCATCAAAGCCGAAGCCGAGGAGGAGGAGGACTGGAGCCGCTGGGCCGGCTGGGCCCCCAAGCCCGAGCCCGGCGTGGGCTGCCTGCAGCCGGGCTTGTGCTTCGCGGAGCTCGGGCAGGCCCGGGGATGCTGCAACGGGCCCCCCTGGGCTGGGCGCTCTCCCTCCCCGCCACCTGACCCCGCCGCCGGCCCTCCGCCCAGCCCAAAGAGCCAGCCGAGGAAAGGCCAGCCGGCCAGCCCCCCGCCTCTCCTGCCTCCCCCGCCGCCGCCGGCAGAGACCCCCGGGACAGCCGCCCCGCCCGCTTGCCGGTGGTCCCCCTGCGCGGACTCTGCCTGCTCCCAACGCCAGCCCGCCGCCGCTGCCGCCGAGTGCCCCGGCCCCCCTGGGCCTGCCCGGCTCTTGCCTCTGGCGCCCCTGGCCCGCATCAAAGTCGAGGACAGCAGCGCCAACGCGGAGTACGGAACCCTCCCGCTGCCCGGCCCGGGCCAGGCCCCGCTCAAATGGGAAGGCGGCCCGGAGGAGCCCAAGCTGGAGGCGGACAGCGGGCCCTCGCCCCCGGCCAGCCCCACGCCGCCGATGTCGCCGCCGCCCCGGGAGGACCTGCTGCTGCTGCCCGCCAAGGAAGACCCCGCCTGCACTGACGAGCCCCCCAGCCCTCCCCCCAGCCCCCCGCCGCCGGTCCCCCCGAGCCAGGCCCTGGCCGCGTGCACTTTAGGCGCTGCTGCTGCTGCTGCTGCTGCCGCCAAACCCGAGGAGGGGGAATACAAATTCGGAGCCAGGGTGAGGAAGAACTACCGGACTTTGGTGCTGGGCAAGAGGGCCATCCTCCCCAGCTCAGACCCGCTCAAACCAAATCTGAAAACGGCCCGGAGCCCCCGGCCGCCCCCGGGGAAGCTCCTGGAGCCCCCCGACGGAACACTGGATGACTTGGCAGTCCTCAGCCGGCGCAAAAGGGTCGCTAGCGCCGTCGCCTCAGCAGTGAAAAGGCCCTTTAACTTTATGGGCAATTTCCCCTGCCCGCCCTCCTTGGTGGTTGGCCTCGATGGGGATTTGTTGCCAGCCTACACCTTGAACACTGCCAAGGATGCCCAAGCACCTCCCAAGGCCCATCCTGTCTGGAAATGGCAGCTGGGCGGCTCAGCAATACCTCTTCCACCCAGCCACAAATTCAGGAAATTTCATTCATAAACGAGATTGGATGGGAACCCTACTTTATTATTTACACCCACACACCCCGATCCTTCTTTTCCTTACGGTTTTGAGAATCTACCCTGGATGGCTTCTCCAGCGAAGATCCAATTATTATTTTTTTAAAAAAATTGTGGGTGTGGGGTTTTTTTTGTTTGTTTTTTGCTTTTTGGAATCCTGGTTTATCCTATTTTTAAGAAAACAAGAAATCGGATTACTATTTTCTTTGCCATGAAAACAATTAGGGGGGAGGGGGAGGGGAGGTCTAACATTCCACAGACTACATCAGGCGAAAGACTCAAGTTTATTAAAAAAAAAAAAAAAGGTTGTTTTTTTTAAAAGAAACTCAGTGAAATCTGCTAAAGCTGGAACACTTTACTGTCTCAAAATGCTAATAATGCACCCGGTACCTCAATTCAACTGCTACGAATAAATGTTTGGAAAAGGTTGAATGATAACATTTCGAATGAGCCATTAATATGTATGCACTAGATTTCGAACCTGGAAATCTAAACGTTCAATTCCGTTCAAGGTTGGTCAGTGAGGAGGTTTGCACAGTGAGGATTCACTATAATTGGGGTGGGGGGAGAAGGTCTACTTTGTTGTCAGGTCTAGGGTCTCTTCTGTTCTATTCCCACCTCCACCCCACCCTGCCCCTCGTCTTTTCCCACAAAAGCAATTCCACTCCCGCATTTATCAAATGTTGGAAGCGGATGTGTTTCCCCTCCAGCACTGGGAAAGTTGCCTCCTCGGCCTACTCCATCCATGTCTATTGGAAGGCAGAAAGAAAGGTATCATACAAAAAAGGAACCTCCACAACCAACCATCCCAGCCTGGGATGAGCCCACCCTTTGCAAAGGAGAAGTCCTCAGGCTGGCCACTGGTGTCATATCTTGGCTACAATAGGCGATCCCGCCTGTCTCAGGGCTCAGTCCTGGGCACCTTGGCTTGGGAAGTCCCTGTGAATGCAACCAGGGCCTGCTCCTAAGTAAGTGTGCATGAGGACTGCAGCCTGAAAATCACTGGGATTGTTGTGGAATTAGGTGGAGCCATGTTACATTGGTGGAGTTTCCACAAGACCTGTTCCTTCCAGATATGGAAAGCTGGTGGAAATCTTACTTCTCTTGTACTATTGGTGGGAATCATAAGGAAATGAAGTGTGTGTTTTTTTTTAAAAAAATCCAACAGGATAAATAACTGCAGAGGTTCCAGTAGAAAGAATATTCCCTAAGAAGAATCCCATACTCTTGGCGGCTGTTTTAGCACCCAAACTCAGGCGTTTAAACCCAGGAGATGTCACTGTTTTTCTCTCTATCTCTGGAAACTTGACTCCCCCCCCCCCCCATCTTTGTAGCAGGAGCATTTTTTTTAATGCACGTGACAATCAGAGGCAATTGTCTGTATTTGCACTTAAATCTCGACTTAGTTGAAACAGGCCGACTTCTAGAGTCTAGCCTTTGGTAAGACATGCCGGTGTAATATGTTGTGATAATGGAAGCAGTAAATCAAAATGATGGAAAATTTGCACTGTTGGAAAAAGCATGCTTTAGCTTTATTTTCAATTAAAACACTGTTTAAAAAATATTAACGATTTCATACACTTATTGCAGGGTTAACCACCATTGTTTTCCTGATTTGGAGTGTGTGTGCATGAGAAAGGATGTGTATATGGAAGGGATTGTGCTTCCAGAGGTTGATTAGTGCTTCCTATAAAACTGTGATACAAACAAACAAACAAACTTGCAGTAGTGGTCAATATTGATGGGGAAAGATGCTGAAGGCATGAAGCTTAACAAAATTGTGGTAGATACACCTCCCAGCTGAAGGTTTGGGGGGGAAACCGGGTCACTGGAGGTGCTGAATCAGCATTTAACTCCTGCTTTCTCCTTTGCCACGAAGTTTTGATTTGAGCCCAGTTCCTCTTCCTAAATTGAAATTCTAATGGATTCCAGCCATAGAGCAATTCCAAGAGGATATATTGTTTTTCTGTATCACAGCTAAACAAACAAATAAACAAACACATTGGAATGTTTACCCTGGACCTCAGCAACGACATGTCTTAGGGAAATCCGCTTGCCATTGTGTGTACCTTTAAAACCTTGTGATTTCTGCCCTGTTCATACCCTCCCCTCTCCCCCACCTTTGTCTCTCAATGGACTGACATTAGTTAATTTCATCCACGCACACAAACAGCGAGGTTATCTTCTTTTTGTAGAAGCTCCTGCTCCAAGCATACCTGCCACCAAGTATGCTTAGGAAGAATAGGATTTTAACCGACAGCCCTCCCCCCCCCCCCCCGCTTTCGTCTAACACACGTTGCCCTTGTCGATTGGGTGCTGGCATGCTCTACTCAAGTGCGATGGTCTCCAAAGGAGGGGAGAAATGCTGCCAGAGTCTCGGGTGTGTGTCTGGAGAGGCACCAATTACAGCCTTGTGTCATCCAAGCAGGCTATCCCAGCCTCGGGCGTACCCCCCCCCCCCTTCCTAAGCCGTGGCTTGGTTGCAAAAGCCCTTCTTTGCCAAAACAGCCGTGGAAGAAGAGGCAAAGCTGCCACGGCAGGTCGTGGCTCCTTTCTCTGGGCCGAATGGACTCTCAGCGCTCGTTCCCAAGTGGCCTCGTCCACAGGGCTCTCACGGCCAGAGCAGTTCAGTTGGACCCTGAATCAAAAATGGCACAAAGCATTTGCAGAGTTTTCCAGAGGGCCAGTGTGTGTGTGTGTGTGTGTTCAGACAGCCAGAAGCAACCCCCCCCTTTAAACTCGGTGTCTTGTGAGACCTAAGAAATAGGGTGCCTTGTTCGAACCTCCCCTTCAGTAAACTGGAGGGGCTCGCCAACTGCAATTTCTAAGAGATGCGCGAAGCGTGCAGGCTTTTAAAAAAAATTGCATCGCTTTTCAGCCTACTCCTCCCTCAAAGAAAACCTGCACCGTGAAAATGCCTCTCCTTTAAAAAGACACACACACATCCCCAAAAATAACCCAACAATTTTCTCACGTGACCATCTCACTTTGGTGCAAGCCGTGCAAAAAATGTATTTGATTTTGCCAGGGGGTGGGGCGGGGCAGGCGAGAGATATTCAGGGTTGCTATGTTGCCAAGAAAATACAGAGAGAGGAGTGCCTCAGACCTTGCGAGGTGTTTCCCGGAGTACTGGTTAACAATTCCTACCCCATCCGATTGATTCTCACTGGAGTAGAGCCCCTTTAAAAACAGTGATTTCACAGCTCGCCCTTGCTTCAGAGCAATCCCATTCACTGCTATCCTCTGGATTACACGGTTTGCGGGCTGCAGTCCCCACTACGGAGCCGTTTAGTTCAGATATGCCGCTTTGTTCACAGTCCATCTCTTCGCAATAATACGTCTTAGTACCCAGCAGAGGATATACCCAGTCCCCACCCCCGAAATACTTGCGTGAAAGTATTCCAGATCTCACCGTACAAACCGCCACAGCTTGGGGCCAAAACAAACAAACAAGCAGAGAAATCTGCCCTCCCACAAAACCCAAACAAACACCCAAGACAATGGTGACTGGTGTTTCAAGGGTGGGCAGAGGTTTCTCTGCAATTCCAGGTTACTAAGAAATATAAAGAGGAGAAATGTTGTCTTGCTCCTGAAGACAAAGGGAATGTTGGACTATATATCTAGCATTCAAAAGGGAACATGTGTAAATGCCTTTCCGAAAAACCAGATCTATTGGCTTCAATGATGTAACACTCAGTTTACAACCCTTTCTTTGAAAAGCGATTGTTTCTACCAGTCCTTACTTGACCACAGTGGTATGTCACACAGACACGTGTGAGTGTGTGCGCGCGCTTATATATACACACATATACACGTACATCATATATACGTGCATCACACATATATGTAATGTAGTGTCATTGGTGGTCGTTAATTCTAAACACAACTCTGCGACAATAAAAAGAAGCTGGTGGTGTCTGACCCCTGAAAACTGCCGTCCAGTCATTCTCTTGGTGACTTTCGAAATGGGCTCTGATTCCCCCTCCCGCATTGGATCTGGATGTCAATAAATTTTACCTTCCTGCAGAAAGAAGAGCTATACGATCATGTTTTGGTTTCACTTTATATGCGTGAAGAGTTGTGTTCGAAAATGGCCTTTTTGAAAGTCAGAGATAGCACAGGAAGCGCTGCTCGCTGTGGTTTTTTACAGTTATGATGGCTTGGGGTTCATGATTCAGCTACAAATCTGGTGGGGTGGCAGAAACTTTCATAAAAGAGTAGACGCTGGTAGAACCGTTTTCCCCTTCCAATAGCGGGAGGACAAAGGGCGGGAATCTACCTTGCTAAATCGCCCTTGCAAACATCAGGCTTGGCCAAATCTCCTCTTAGGGATTCCAACAAAAAGCGGGTTTAAAGAAAATAGGATTGAAGGAGAAATCTGACGGTGATCACGGCCTTTGTTGATCAAGGATTTCTTTTTTGTCCTGTTTGCTAACGAGAGTAATATCCAAAGATTGATATGCAGGCAAAAATGATGCAAAATATAAATTACTGACAGCACTGTATGTTGCAATTTGTGTGTGTGTGTGTGTTTGTGTGTGCCTTTTCCGATATAATTATTTGCGTTGCCCTGGCTTCCCCCTTCCCTCTCCCCTCTCCTTTTCAATCTGAGGCGGCCTCACAAGCCCCAGCGTTAAAAGGCCCGAGATGTTTTGCATGAAGCTCTCACAATAGGGGTTGAGAGAACTGACAGTTTCAAAAACAAGGCGCCCTGTCCTTTCCAGATGCCGAGACCACCTCCCTCCTCCCCCCCTTCCCTTTTTGCACCTTCTCTCGCTGCTGGTGGCTTTAGGGTGCATTACAAATATATGGCAACAGCTGTGTTTGTAAACAGGGCGAGTGGTAAGGGGGAGTTTGCGGGGAGCCAGCAACGCAGCATCCACCCCCCAATGCGAAAGTGTGTGTGCTTGGGCCCCCATGTTCTGCTCCCCAGCGAGGACGAAGCAGGAAGTGGGTCTCTGCGAGGCATGGTGGGGTGCAATGGCTGGGCAGGTCTGCGAGGAGGCGTTGGGGAGGAGGGGGCTCGGGTCTGTCTTCCCCCTCCCCCGCCGTTTTGGCCCGCAGCAGTGGCCGAAAGCCTCGCCCCCCCCCCGGTCGCCATTTTGCGTGCTTGAAAACAAACTCATTGTGGTTTTTCGCCCTGCTCGGCCTCTCCTTGTGTCTCGGGCCTTTCTCTTCCTCTTTTCTTTCTCCCTCGCCCTGAATGTGTTACCAACTCATTAGGCCAAGCGGAAGGGCCGCGCGGAGGAGCCGTCCCAGGGACCCACTCCAAAGTGGCCTTTCTGCGGCTGGAGGCCAGAGGGACCGAGCCCCCCACCCTCACGGCCACCGAGCGGAGAGGGCCGGGGCCCACTGGGGCCGGGGCTCTCCAAGGCGGCCCTTTTGTCTCCTGCCCCCACTCGAGCGGCTTCGCCCAAACCGCGGCGCCTCTTTCCTGACTAGGCCCCACTCCGGCCGGCTTTCTTTTCCGGGTCGCGTGTAAGGGAAGGCCGCGAAGCTGGAAGGGCCCCTCCGCTCTCTCGTTCCCTCTCTCTCTGTTCCCCGCCTCCCATCTTGTCGCAAGTGGAAGCGCTCCCCAAAGAGACCTCCAGCGGACTCCCAGTGGGCTCATTCTTTGCTGAACCGAAACGCAGGAGGGGCTCCCAGATAAATAAATCGCCCGCCCTGGAGGGCAAAGCGCCTCTTTCTTTTGAAGGCTGCGAGCAGTGGGCAGTTCACTCCCACCTTTTCAGGCAGGGTTTCCTGCGCAATCCTCTCGGTTTCAGCACGAAACTGTGCATAGGATTGCGCTGTTAATTTGAGTTCCGGGACATATTTCCAGTGCCAAAGTTCATCTGGGCTCAGAGCATGTAGCCCTCCCCAGAGAGTCTCCACGACCAGCCCTGGCCGATCTCGGATTTGGGGCAGGGTTCCCAGGTCAAATAACAGGACTCTCAGGAAGGCTTTAGGATGTGGGAAATGAAACGTTGCTTTGCAAGTTTGGGATTCGGAATCTCCCCTTCCCCCCGCCCCCCCAAAAAGCGGTTTTAGGAGCCAAAATAAAATAAGGAGGTGAGATTCGCTCGAGTTCCCACTCTACCATTTAAAATCGTTGCAGAGAAAACAGAGATTTATTTGTATGCGTGGGGGGGGGGGGAGCAAGGCCTCCCGGATGGCCAGTTGTGGCGACAGCTTCAGCCGAAAAGTGCACCCAAGTTGTTTACTTTGGTGTTGGAGACTGCACTGGGCGGCTGTAAAGTGTGTGAAATTACGCACCAGTCTCTTAAAGAGTGCCTAATTTCTAGTAAATAGCGGGTCCTTTGTCAATGGCTTTATTATGTTGTTTCTTGTTAATTGTTGAGAAAATCCCCATTGTGGCGTGTGAATGGCTTTATGAGCTAACCTGGTCAGTGGTGCAATCAGAGGGCAGTAAATGGCCGCCTTGTTGAAAGCAGCCTGGAACAGCCAACACTGGGATCGGCCATGGCCGAGCCGCAGTAGAAACCAGATTAATGCGCCTGTTTCCCCCCCCCCCCCATTGGAGGTGCGATTTCCTTCCCATTCCACGCAGACTCGAGTCTTCCTGATCTGAAGGGGCATCTGTTATTTTGAGGGAATGTTTCTCCAATGCCAGATGGATGTCTCTGGATTCAGTTTTGTGTAGGTGCTCGCTTCGGCAGCACAGATACTAAAATCGGGAGTTTGTAGTGGAGAAGAGAATCAGTAATTTAGCCTTGGAGACCTTGGATGAAACTATACTTTCAGCCCCCCCCCCCCCTTTTGCTTGGATCTTGCTACTAAGTTGTCTGGAAATCAAGATTTACATTAATGTGTTTAGAGCAGACGTGTAAATGCTGGAGAAAGACTAACTCGGGGCCAATTCTGGGAGTCCTCAGCGGGAAATGGAGGCTGGCTCAAAGCAAAAACTCAGCTTAGACTGCTCCTGAGTTCAAAATATTTCCTAGTCTATGTAAGCAGGGGATTTAAACCAATAATATCTCGGTCCTGGGCAGCCTTTTCGAAGGCTCCCGAAAGTGCGGGGCTCCTGCATTTCAAAGGAAAGAAACCTCCGAGTTCAGGGAGAGAAACCCGAAGAACTATGAAATGGGGCAGGAGGAAAACCCACGTGTGTCTTTGATTTCTCCTCTTTGTTACGACTAGCAACAAACGCCCCTCCAGAAGAGGGGGGAGGCTCGCAGCAAACGCCTTTAGGAGGGAGCAAAACAGAGCCCGTGGAAAAGAAAAACCAGAAAAGGACTCTGAAGGAGTGAAGATCAGGAGAACGGCCACGTTCTCGATTCAGAATTCAATTCGTCCTGCTCTTGGCAACCAAAAAATTTGGTTTGCATTTTTTTTTTAAAAAGTCACGTAAAAACAACACACCAAAACCAAAGAAGAATGTTAGTGTGTGTGTGTGTGTGGGGGGGTGGTTGCCTGAAAACTCCCACAAGAAGGACGGCCCCAGCGAGATCTCGGTGAGGCTGCTAAAGCGAGACCTTTTCCCTGGCTCCGGCTTTCAAAGGAAAAGGAAAAGCTGCCCAGCTCGGAGCAGCAGCTGAGCTCCGCGCGCCGTTGCAGCAGCTCTCGCTCTCTCTCGCGGCGCACGTGGGTCTGTATATTATAAAACCCTCGCTCCGATGAAATGTGAATTCCACCCACAACTTCGGCTGGGCTCTCCCTGCATCTGGTTGCAGAGCCTCTCGCGCTTTCCCCGGGATTTCTGCCGCAGCGGCCCCGGACGACCATCGACAACTTGAAACCCCTCCGCTCGGCTGCCGCTTCTGCTCTTCCGGGCTGAGCGTTCAGGCCTGCAAGTCCCCAGCTTCGGAGGAGGGGGTGGGGGGTGGGGAGAGAGGGGGGAAATGCTGCTCGCGGCAGGCTGCGTTAAGCTTATTTACTCGGCGCTGGTTTCCCCTGGTCAGCTGCGATTCTCCTGTCGGCAAAAAGCCTTCCGAGGTGGCTTGGAAACAAGCGGGAGCGCCTTCCCAGGAAACTGCTTTAGGATCAGGGTTTACCGAGCAAAATTAGGTCCCTAGGAAGTCACGGGGAAATAATCATGCACGAAGTCCACTTTTTACCCACCCTCCCTCCTTAGCACCACCCAGGAGATCCTGGGGGCAGTGCAGTCCATTCCCCCATTTGCCTCGAAACAGGACGCTTCCATCAAGCTGCATTGGGTGTCCTCGCCTCTCCCCCCCCACCCCCCACCCCCTCAATTCGGCCGAAACTTCCCTTGGAAAGCACGTCTCAGAAGCACTGAGAGATAAGCTATTCCATTTAAACTGTCGCTGGGGTCAGTTCACATCCCCCCCCCCCGCGTTTCAAACAGCCACCCCCTTTCTCTTTTCTTTTTATGCTCAAGCAAACAGGCAGGGAAAGCCCCCTATTTAGAAATCTGTCCATCCCAAAGAAAGATCTCTTCCAGGCTGAAGCATCGCTGGGAAAGCTGGCCTGTTAACTTTTCTCCCTCACCACCGGCTGTGGCTACTTCTGATTACACAATTTCCTCAGAATCTGTTAGGATTTTTGTTGTTGTTGGATCCCTCTTATTTAGCAATCCAGACAGGTATTCTTAAACATTTTTTTGGCCTACAAACAACTGACAATTTGGTGGCAGCCGGGCATTATCCGTATTGCTTTGAGTAACACGGGTCTGCTGTACCTTGTCTTCCAGAGTTCTGCATGCTCTGGGTGTCTAAAATCATGACTCCGTGTTCAGTGATTTGGAGGTAAGACACACTGTAAACAGTGGGCCTTGTTTTCAAGTAAATCTATTGGGGAAATGGAAGAAGAGACAAGGAATCATTTTTCAAAAAGTGTCCAGTACATATCCTTTTTTTCCCCTTTCCTTTTTTAAGGTTTGCCTTCCAGTTGCACAGAACGCTTCCTTAGCAAACTTTGCCTAAAGCATAACATTTACAGCATAGACTGGGCTCCCTATTCCTACGATACAGTGACCAGCGGTATTCAGCTTTATTGAGGCCCAATCTAGTTATCTTCAAGACAAATGTCTTTTAAAACACACACAACTCATTTCCCTATACTGCACTGGGCAAAGCTGAATTGTGAAAACCTGCAGTTTAGTGTTTCAGAGTCTTTGACAAACTTAGCCCGGTTTGTTTGGGATGGTTTGAAACTGTCCGTTTCCCACAAGAATGGCTTTTAAGTTGTCTCCCAATTGAGATAGTGAGACATTAACATTATTGATTGCTAATGGGGGAAATCCAAACTTTCTTTGTGTGCCCAAAACGGAGCACATGTTGGCGCCACAGCCCCTCGGAGCAAACCAGAAAAGCAGCTCGCTAGATTCGACTTACTAGGTCTGACTCACTGGGTCACCGGGGGAGATAGGCTATTTGAATCAGATAAGAGAATCGCACATACAATGCAAAGTGGAGACTTTCCATTCTCCCCTTAAGAAATGAAAGGGTTGATTGAATCCATTTCGAGTCCGGTTTGCTGCACCCTCCAAGATCTGCTCTCTGCAAATCTACAGATGTCTCCAGAAAGTGGCACAGGAGTGGCTTCTCAGTTAACTTACTGGTCTGTCGCTGGTTTCTCAGGCATCAGCCCTTTAACTCTCCCAGACAGAAGGTAGGAGAGGAGGCAGGGAAAAGCTTCATTCCTCAATGGACCCTTGTCTCTGAAATGCCGCCCTGCTTTTCATTCTTTTCCCTCAAAGAGAGCGAAGCGGATGCTCTCTACGGCCTTCTCTAATTGTGTATTTACTGTCAGCATAGAATTAACTAGCCCAGCCATGTAAAATATATTCGAACCCAAACCAATCACCCTCCTCATTAACTGTGTAAACCGGCAGGTTGTAAATACAAAACGCAACTAGTATCCCCGGGGCTGCCGAGAATATTCCACCACAGCCAGGCTTGGAAGAAACAGCCTTAAGAGCCAAATGTTTCATCCAAGCTGTTGAAGGTTCTGGCAGACCTTCCTGTCCGAGTCCTGGGAGGGCATCAACCCCTGTCTTTCTTCCGCGGTTGTATTTTGTAGTTCGTCAAGAGGGCGACTTGTGGAAAGCAGTTTCGATCAAGTTAAGCATTTAATAAGCAAAGAATGTGATCCTGACGGCCTCGGTTTGGTTAGAAGGAAATGTCTTTTAAAGGGAAAAAACAAGAACCACATATGAAAGAGAGACCTTCCCCACAAACCAAGAGGCTTCTTTTTCAGACCGTGCCTATATTAAGCCCTCCTACTTGGTAGGAGATTTTCATTAAAATAACTTCTTTTCTTTCTCTCTGGATTCATTCGTATAATCGTATGCGTGTAATATTAGATCTTGTTTTCGGCTTTGCTCTGCAATACAAAGTGACCCACTTCTGTCCTGGGAAACCTGTCCTGGGCCTGCCGGTCTTGCTTTGTAATAAGATGAGCTCTTCCACATCCGCACCCACTCCTCTGCTGTCTACAGCGTTGTGTATCTTCGCCTACTGAAAGCAAAGCTTCATGCATTTGAGGAAGTGAGCTCTGGCTGACCCAGACTCAGGTCACCATCAGTTCCCTAGTCTTTTGAGTGCCACAAGCTTCTTAGATACTTAGGCTGCAAGGGGCACTTTGGGATTTGTTGCCATATCAAATAATATTCCGAGAGCATCGCTCATCCTAGTCTATATGGAAGAATATCTCTTGTGACACAGGCGCAGGCTGGCTACTGATGGCTGTGGATTCCACAGAACCTTCCATCGCAGCCACACTTCAGACCCAGCATGAGTACCGAATTTTATTCCCTCTTAAAGTGGGCTACAAGCCCCACCTGGCTTCAAGAGCAGGGGGCGGCTGGAGACCCACCGCCTTTTCTCCAGGCCAGGAGAGCAGGTTTGCAGTGCTGGGATCTCCTCCCATTAGCGATTGATAATGTCCAAGAAGGCTGGGATCTCCTCCCATTAACGATTGATAATGTCCAAGTCTTGGCCCAACCAGCGGGAAGGAGAATCTAAAAGCTGAAGGATCCCCAGCAGAGATCCAGACACAGAAGGAAGGCGAGGGGGAGGGCTGAGCGTGTGGTGTGAGGGTGCACCTTCAGTTCCCCTCCCCAACCAAAACAAAAGGGTCACAATGGCTTCCTTAGGTGGCCTCAACTGCTACTAAAGGTGGCTGATCTCAAAGGGGGGGGGGCAGGGAATCTCTATCAGCTGAGGAATATTACAAAACCTCAGAGGGTCATTTTCAAATAGCATCTCCTCTGTGGCCTTCCCAGTCCTTGCCACTTTTACACAGAAGTAAGATCTCTGTAGTCAGTGGGATTTCGTAGATATTTTAATAGTGGTGTGCAGGGCTATTGTTGTCCTGATCCTTTCTCAGGATCCTTTCTTTAACCTTTCCTCCAGAGTCTATTTACCTGTGGGATTCCTAACAGCAGAAGGTAGTAGTATTAATACTAATAGTAACAGATGGGATGATATAGAATATCCTAATCTGAGTACTAGCCATATCACACAGAGCTTCTCTGAAATCAACAAAACTTCAGTGTTGCTTAAAAGGGCAATATTTAACAGGGCTAGTTTTAAAAATAAAATCTCAACTGGGATTTTTTTTTTTTAAAAAAAGTCTCATTCAAGAATCTGACCCTCTGAGGTCAACAGAGTTTAACTGCAAGATCTGTGCTTGGGGTCAGGGTGTCAAGCCAGGAGAAATGGGAGAGAATTTAGGGAGGCCAGGACTTATCCGAGTCCCTGCGGTTTCCTCACTCATTTTTGGACAAGTGGCCGTTGAGAAGGTGGGTCTCACTTGGACACTTTACATTTTGCTGGTTTTCCTGGTTTAATACCGGCCTTGTCGGTGTGGTTTCCTTTCATTAACTAAAAGGAATTAAATTCTGTAAAATTAAAAGCTAATAAAAACTTTCAGGGAGTAGTGGGGGTGAGACAAGGAAATTAAAAGAACAAATTTAGAGTCCAGTGGCACCTTTAAGACCAAGAAAGGTTTATTCTGGGCTGCGCATACACTTACAGTTTTTTAAAAAATAGAATGCAACATCTACATTTCCCTGGATCTCTCGCAGAGAAATTAAGCCATGTCCAATAACTAGCCCCTCTCTCCTCTCAAAGCCACCCAAACGTGAATATGCATCGCTTTACCCACTTCACCTTTCCATAGCTTGGAAGCATTTGAGTCTCCTAACATTATGCCTGGTGTGGATCTTGCACACATTTCCCCTTGTTGCTGTAGCACAGGGCTCAATAAATACATGTAGGCTCCAAAAGTGGAGGTGTGTTTCTACGGTGAAAATATTTTGGGGGGGGGGGGAGGGAGTGTAATCCCAAAAGCAAGAGGTCAACCCGCAAATACCCCACTGGATTAGAAGGTTATGAGACAGGTCACTGTGGCAGGCCCAAGGAAAAAAAGGGGGGGGGGGGAATGGAAGCAGGCTGTTTTGGTGGGGGCTGCCTGCCTCGGTTTGGCAAAGGCCAAACGAATTTGCTCGGGGAGTGAGTAATCCCATTGCTTGCTCAGGACCGGCCATGGCCGAGCACGCTGACTGTAAAGGAAGCCCTATAGGAAGCCATGAGCTTTGCAGTGAAACGTGTCTGGGATCTGTGCTTCAGTGCAGGGGACCCGTGGCTCCTGGGGAGGAGAGAGCTCGGGCGAGAGAGAACTCAAGTGCCCCACCCTCATTTCCCTCTTAATCCCATTTTTTCAGCAGCAAGTGTCCTCCCCCCCCCCCCCATTGCTTTCCACGGACGGAACTGGTTCCCCCAGGTTAACTGCACATCTTCCGGCTCCCTGTGTCTTTTCTCCTGCCTTCGTAGCTCCTTTTCCTTGGCAGCGGATCAGGAAAAGGAGAAGCCCGAAGCCTGCAAAGAACGATGGCTCGGAGCCGCAAAGCACTGCCCCGCCCGGCAAGCAGCGAATCCACGGCCGGCAGGAAAGAAGGAAACTCTCCCTGGAAGAAATCACAAATCGCAGTGACCCAGCCCCGCTCCCTTCCCCACACTACCAGGGCACCTATGGGGGTGGGGAGGGGGTGTTGTCAGGAGAGAGTCCGGTGAGCATCTCGGAAGCGTCAAGATTTCTGTTCAGGCTGCAGCCCCAGCCCTTCCCGGCCTCTCCTGGGCGCTGTTTTCCTGGGAGAAAGGCGGATTAAACCCCGGGGAGCGGGAGGAGCTCACAGCCCGCCCCCACTGGGCTCCCTCTTGCTTTCGGCAAGGCCAAATGGACGGTTCTGCTGCTGCAGGGCTTGTGCATCCCAAGCAAGGGGGTGGGGTGGGGGGAGTCAGATATCAATTATGAGCCAGGAGGAGAGTGCTGGGGCTCCGGGACCTGGGGTAAAGACTCGGGCTCCTCCAATGTGGCCCCGAGGAAAGGAAACTAAGCAAGTGCAGAGGGCAGGTTGCTTTGCTGGTCAGTCTCCCCAGCTGAGGGGAGCCGACTGCTGGGCAGAGAAGACAAGGGCTTCTCAGAAGGTACGCTCTGCCATGACTCCCTTTTCCAAGGGATTGGCCTCCTCCTGCACCCTCCAACTTGCTCCCCAGACTACTGCTGAGTCTCTGCCCCGGACTGAATACAAAACCCTACAGTTTCAAAGGGGATTGGAGTCCAGGGGGCTTTCTTCCTTAGCTTGTGCCTCCGATCTTTCTGGTCCTCCAGTTAGTTAATGTGAAGCTCTACAATACAGCACGCCCATGCTAAAATCTTCGTGCACTTCTGCGCCCTTTGCCCGGAGGTTGTTCCCGCACCCGAACGATCGAGGTCGTTCAGTGGTGAGAGAAATGCTCTCTGCATATGCTCAGAAGTATGCAACGCCACAGCGGTTTAATAGGTTGCAAGGAAAGAACTTGAGACTAAAAAAAAAAATCTGGTGCTGTCGCTGCGGAGCCCCGGCTTGTCTGTGCCTCTAACCCCCTCACCTATTGAAAGTGGTCTTTTGGGCTGAGAACTTCTTGGAGGGTGAAGACTGCGGAGTGAGAAGCTGAGGCCAGCCCAGCCACGAGGGCCGGCCCACCCTGCTGAGAGCGTGGCAGCTGTTCTGCTCTCCTTCATTGCACCCCCCCCTCCCCAGAGCACCCCAGAAGGAACTGTGGGGCCAGACTGGGTTTGGCACCGGTAGGAAAAGCAGCAGCAGCAGCAGGAGGCCAGGAGAGTGGATGGGGCAACCTTTTCCGTGCAGGAACGAAGCGAGGCCAATTAAAATGAGGCCAAGCCCCACAGAGCTCCCTCCCCACGCCTGACATTATTGTCCTAACCTCCGCTGTGGACCGCCTTTGCGCCTGGCATCAGAAGGCAGAGGGCAGGGGAGGGGAGGGGGTGGGGTGGGGGGTGTCAGTGCCTGTGAGTGGGTGAGGAAGAAAGGGAAAAAGAGCCAAGGACGGAGGGGGAGGACGTCTGCAAGCTCCCACACTTGCCCTGCGGATTGCCTACCTCACCATGCCTCTCCCCCCCCTCGCTGCCGCCACTGGCTCCTAGCAAGCCAACCCCTCCTACCAGCCCAAAGGAAGGAGAGGGGGGCTGAGTCTAACCTGCACTACAGCTGGACTAGCAACCTGTTCTCTAATCCGCCTTAAGTGATTTCGAGCAACTCTGGTCAGCGTCAGAATTCCAGGCCTGGCAGCCGAACCAGCTGCTGACCTAAGGGGGCACAAAGAAGTGTAGTAATTTCCACTATATGAACAACACCCCCCTAAATGCACGGCACTGAAGTGTATAGAAATGCCACAAACCATACCAAGGGCCAGACTGGGGCCTAGTACCAACTGGTCCGCAAAAGTTGATGCCGCCATTAATCTATTTGTCTTTAAAGCGCCAGGATTCCGCCCCCCCCTCTTTTCCCTGCGAGGAGACTAACACGGGGAATTCGCCTGTGGAATTCGCAGCATTATTGCTGTTTATTTCGAGATGGTCATAAAAGAGCAAGTTGAGCGGGTAGGTTATAAAACTTACACAGACCCACTTACCACCCACAGCTAATAGGCCTAGCTGGAAGAGTCTCATATCCAAGGGCAATGTTTATATACCCAGGCTAACATTAACAGAGAGCGAAGCCAGGACAACCTCCCGAACTTCTGCCCATACCTCATTTCCTTCCGCAGGCTGAGCGAGGAGATCACACCTCTCTGTAAACGCGGTGTTTTTATAGCAACGGGAACAGAATCGCTGTGTTAAAAAATGATCACTTATCGCACAGCACCTCGCTTGGAAGGCACAAGGCGCTTTATGAGTAATAATAATCAATGAGCAGGAATTTGCACGCAGGGATAAAATCTGACTTCAGTCGTGTGGGAAACCCCCATTCCTCAGCCCCCCCCCTACCAGAACCGGAATGGCCCCCCCTCTGGGGTTGTCGCAGAGGCTATGAGATCCTGACCGGCTCCTCCAAGGCGAAGCTATCAGTCTGCGCTACGACTCCAGCCGGCAGGAGGCACCGGGCCACGTGACTGCTAGCGTCGAGCCCGGATGGCCGTGTGCCAGGCGCTGCACCACAGGCCTTGACGACTCTCCCGGCCAGAGGAAGCTGAGGAGAGACGCGACCTGCTTGGGGTTGCCAGCTCTGGATTGGGAAATACCTGGAGATGGGGCCTGGGGGGCTGGGGAGGGCGGTGTTTGGGGAGGGGAGAGTCCTCTCAGTGCCACAGAGTCCACTCTCCGAAGCAGCCATTTCCTGCAGGGGAACTGATCTCTGTAGTCTGGAGATCACTTGTGATAACCGCGAGGTCTCCAGGTCCCACCTGGAGGCTGGCAACCGGAGGCGAAAGGCAAGAACTAGGCTCCGTGAGGCGAGAGAAGGGAGGGAGGGAGGGAGGGAGGACTAGGAGGAAAAGGTGGGAAAGCATCAAGGGACGCCTCGCCTGACCCACGTCCGCCTGGCCTGGCCTTCTCCCACCTCGAGGCTCTCCTCCTCCGTATCGCCTTCCCTTTCTCGCAGGTTCGAGCCCCATAAAACGTCCCCTGATCCGCAGCCCCAGCTTAGGGGGCTTGCCCTGAAGGAGAGCGCCCTCCCCCTCCGCGCCTCCCTCCCGCCGATTCTCCTCCTCCTCCTCCGCAGGGTCTTGACGCAAGGAAGGCCCGGCCAGTGGGACCCTGTTGGGCGCCAGTGGACCCAGCGAAAGTCTCTCCGCCCCCCCCCGCCCCCGGGATTTTGCCGGGGCGAGTCCTGGGCCGGGGGGCGGGGGTGGGCGCCGGCTTCACCTGTCAGGGCGATCAGAGCCCGGCGGCCCTGACAAAGAGCCCCGGTCGAGGCCCGGGAAGGGGCGCTTCAGGTTCACTGCCTCGCCTGTCGGCCTGGGGGAAGCAGCAAATAAGCGCGAAAAGCGGCCCATTCTTGCCCAGGGCGATACAAGGCGGCGCGGAAGGCTGGGGCTCTCCTCGCCCGCCCGCCCTCCCTCCGCCCGCACTGGGCTGACACATCCCGCGTAATCTCCAGAACAATTTCATTTCCTCCCGCGCCCGCTTTCAGCCAGGTGGGGGCAAAGCTCGAGGAAGGCCGGCCGGCCGGCCGGCTAATCCCTCACCCGCACGAGGAGGGACGGGAGCCGCAGGAAGCCCCCCACGGGGGGGGGGGGAGAGACCCTCCGAATCAAGCGGGGCTCCGCAAAGCAGCCGGCGCAGGCTCCGGAGAGGCGCATTGCCTTTGGGGAGGGTTGGAGGCACGCCTCCTCATGAGTAAGCCCCCCCCCCCCCCACCGGGCGCTGGCGAGGAAACTTGCCGGCCGAGGCTCGGGCAGGTGGTGCCCGGGATTCAGTCGCCAAGGACCGGGGTGGGGTGGGGGTGGGAATCGGAGGAGGGAAGCCCGAACGCTTCGGCGCGGTTTCGCCTCTTACACTGGAGAGAGCGGGGTCCGGCCGACGGCAACGAAAGGGAGAGATGCCGGAGCAGCAGTAAAAATAAAACAAAATAAAGGACTGACGACACGAAGCGCCTTTGAGTCTCAGATGCGACCCGAGCCTCTGCATCTTTACTCGAAAGCAAATCTCACTGACGTTCCGCAGGACTGGAGCCTGGGACGGCCCCTCTTTAAGGACATGCTCTTCTCCAACAACAGAGATCAACGTGCCTCAGGACCGAGTGATTAACTTTTGATGGATCGTGGCCCCCACCTTTTCAAAGGCGAGAGGCGGGGGGGGGGGGAGGGGGAGGGGGAATTCTTTCCTTGTAAGAGACCATTCCAGCTTTTTTGGGATGGGAGGGAAACAAAACAAAACCCACTAAATGCAGAGATCGATTTAATGGTAAACTAGCATCCTGGCGTTCCCTTTAGGAAAAAGAAAAACAGGTTTCCGATCTCTTCCCTCCCCTCCTTTCCATTAATAGAACTTGGCAACCAGCAACAAATGCAGGGCATTAGTGAAATGAAGAGACAATGAAGAGAAAAAAAGTGGTTGGAATGATTGGGGGGGGGGGGGGAAGGGAGAAAGACTGCGCCCGTAGCCTGAAATTAACAAGATGTTACCATTCCCTGGAATTCTCCTCTCCAGATCTCATGAAAGGGTAACGTTTATTATTCCACTGCGATCTGCAGACTTCAAAGAGAGTGGGGAGATCCAGTAACGACTTCTTACATCCTTCCTTCCTTCCTTTTACTGGTCCCACCCACAATCAACCTGAGCATCAGATACACACAAAACAGTATCTAAGATCGTGGCTACATGTCTACAGGATTTATTTCAGGTGCTATGCAGATAGGAAAGGCAGAATAAGGAAATTTACCCAGTGTGGAGGAAAATCCCCCCGCCCTTTTTTGAATTTGTACCACAGAAGAACCAGTCCTGACACTTCCGAATTACTCACATTTATTTAGACCTAAGAAGCACTGGATTCAACCATGGTCAGTTGTGTTTATGGTTTGAGTGAACTGCTCTCATGAAATTGAAGTTATATCTCCATATCAGGTGTGTTTAGGAATTGTAGTGTCACAGGACAGAATTCCACCTATTGGATTTCCTTGGAAGAAGGGTGTCATATTGGAGTGGATCCTGCCATCTGGAAACAGATCCCAGAAGTTCTGTCTCCGTAATTCAGGCCTGAAAACCGTTCCTACCTTTTGTGTATAAAAGTCCTGATTTCAAAACTTATTGGGGCGGAAAGACTTGTACTGATTACTTTTTGAGAAGCCCGGCTGCAGTCAATGGGCATTCTCTAGTTCGGCTTCGGAAAAGATGGCTGGTGGAATCTTGTCGCCTTTTAGACTGGATCACAGACCATTTTACTTAACAGGTCCGAATTACTGATTTGGAAGTTCTATTAAACTAGAAGAAAGCTTAATATCTTCAAGAGGGACTTTTGCCATCCAGGACTGAACCTCCACCCAATGGAAGGCAGCGTCAGGGGAAAATTAGAAAGAATACAAGCAGCAACAGTAACACAATCTAGTAATTCATTAGATTAAACCAATGCATTATTAGCATTACATTTATACTATTACTACTATCGCAATCATGCTACTCTTAGTAGCATCAGTACTATGCTGTTACGTTATTTTGTTTGTTCCCTTGTGTTGCATTCTGCCAAGTGAAAATCATGCTTCATGCATCTGAAGAAGCGGGCCTTGGTCGAGAAATCACAATACATGTGCTAATCTTTAAATTTCTGAAAGCCCTCTTCCACGTCCTATGATTATGTTACTATGAGTTACTATTGATACTACTGTTTTGCCACTATTGCAATACCATTGAGTTACTGTTGGCATTTGTAACGTGCTACTATTATACTATTGTTAGAAATACTGTTCTGCTACTGTCAGCATTAGGGCCAACTTTTTTTTTTTTTAAAGACCATGGAGTAGCAAAAAATTCACTCTAACTGGCGACTTTTTTAGCTGGTTCCAATGAAGCTGTTGATGTTTGGCTATTTTCACCAAGCGAATAGAGGAGGGAATGTGGAGGCAATAAGCGAGGAGGTGAAGGGGTGACATAAGGACAGGGAGGAAGGGAAGAACCGCAGAGGCAAAGAGGGCTTGGCGAAGCCGCCTGAAATTGACCAGAATGTTGCCCTTTTCACTCTGACGAAGGAGGGAGGGCGGGCAAGAGTGAGAGAGAAGTTTTTGGGCAGCTTTCCCCAAGGCTTTAAATATTTGCAAAACGCATGGGTTACATCATGTGTTATTTAGAAAGCCCTCGTGTGCTAATCCTCTCCTGAGAGCGGGGAGCGCGTCAGGGAAGGGAGGCGAGCTTCTTCGGCCAGCTTTCCGGCGACGAACCGGAGCAAGGTCTTTTACAGGGATCTCCTTTCATCGCGGAAACAGACATGTAACGTCTATCTGGACAAATTATTTTTTTGACGGATTTATGGCATGCTCGCCTTTCCAGATACGCACGGGGCTCTCCCGGGCTGTAATAAAGTCCAGGGAGAGAAGGCGAAGCAGAAAAAACCGCCCGACAGCCTGGCTCGGCGGAAAGCCCTCCCCTGAATACTATCTGCCCAGCAAGAGCCGAAGGCGCTGGGCGCGTTTCTCGAGATAATGCCCATATTCCGAATGAGCGATCAGAGAACTCCGGCATTGTTCAGGAAAACGAGAGGAAGGAGAATGACGTGGGAGGCGAACAATGGCATTTCTGAATCGGTTTGGGTGATTGACGTTTGGGGGGCTTCGTGACTCTAGGGAATAAGTCTCATTACCGTGAATACACCAAAACATCAAGCAAGATTAGAACCTCGGATCGTTCCAGAATCCCATTTCACTCTAAATGATTCTTCAGAGTGTGACGACCCTCAGAAAAATAAAATTCCTTTGCAAACTTACTTTCTTTCTTTCTTTCTTTCTTTCTTTCTTTCTTTCTTTCTTTCTTTCTTTCTTTCTTTCTTTCTTTCTTTCTTTCTTCTCTCTCTCTCTCTCTCTCTCTCTCTCTCTCTTTCTTTCTCTCTCTCTCTCTCTCTCACACACACACAGTTGTTTATCCTGACCCTGAAATACTCTTCATACTCTTCTATCAAGAAATGATACTGAAATCCATGGACTTCATGTCCTCTCTCATACCCATCCTAAATAGATCACATGGAAGTAAGACCAGCTGAAAATGGAATGGGCAGCCTTGCAAAAAGATCGAGGGGGTAAAAGTCCTTAGTATTGACTCTCTCTCTCTCTCTCTCTCTCTTACACACACACACAAGATTGATCATGTGATCCGACGCCTACTCTCTGGATGACCAGACTTTGGAGTTAATGTAGGAACCACACATTTTCAGAACTGTCCTGTCCTGTAATTAGAGGGTGATTTCTAGGCAGCTTGGAAGGACAAATCCATTCAGCCTGACTGACATTTTGTAATTTGCAAAGCTCACTTCTTTCTGGCAAGGGAAGACGATTTGTTTTGAAGGCCAAGGAAGGAACTGTCAGAGGAAGAAACAGGGAAAGAGCCAAGGATGCATTTTCTAAAGGGCGGCGACTGGTGTGTGGGGGGGAGATTTCTTCTGAATGGGTGGAATTAAAATTAGGAACTGCAACAGAGTTGGGAGGTGAGGTGCAAAAAAGATGGTCCCGCTCAGAGCAGGGAAGTTCACCCCCCCACACACACACTCTTGTTAACTTACTGTAGAACTTGGATCCAAGTCAAGATCCAGTGAAGTCAAGGGGCAAGGTTAAAATTAGTGGCCGATTTTGGAACCACGTTTTAAAACAGGATTTCATTCGGAACCTGTTCATTTCCATGGAGCTGGAGGAGAGGAAACAAACGCATCCGGGTTCCAAACCAGCTGCCTCGTTGCCCCTGTTCAGCCCTACAATGGCAATTATGAACCTGGCGGATGATTCCAAGTTGCCTCGGATATCATCTTCATTTGTAGAAATCTTGTTGTTAATTAATCTGCTTTCTTCTCATTATTCACCAAAAATATGTATCTATAGGGGTCATGTCATTAGAAAATTAAGATTATTGGAATCTGTCTGAGCTCTTTCTCTTACCCGCCCACACAGACAATCGTGCAGTCTAATTATTTTCTGAATTAACAGAGAAGGGCTATTTAACTCAGCATTAAAGTGCTGGAACAAAGCAACACCCCGCCCTTGGTAGAATGTCCAAAGGGGGATTTGGTGGGTGCATTGAAGGTCCCTTCCACAGACATACACGGTTTTGTTAGCAGCTATTTGAGGATAGGAAGAGAGGTGATTAGAATCAGGAAAAACTAAAAGAGATACCTGGCTCCTTAGACTAAATTAAATAAACTAGGATGGATGGATGGAAGGAATGAAGGAAGGAATTCTTTTTTTATTAACTTTCTCGAGGTGATTTTCTTGCTCTGGTTAATTGAAACTGAAATGAATCCAAGCAGGAATTTAATCTGAAGCAGAGGCAGGGAAGGTCCCTTCGGACTTCTGTGCTCGGAAGAACTTTGCATGTCTTCATTCGTGAAGGCTTTGTTACCTCTCCCCCCCCCCCAATTCTTAAAAGTTTTGTTTCCTCCGGGTCTAGAGAGAGTTGCTCTCTTCAGTCAATCCCGGCGCTGCCTCCTTTCCAGGCTGGAAATCGCCTTGTCCGCGCTCCCCCCCCCCCGCCCCGATTTACCAAGTAAACCCTTTTAGTAGCTTTCTCTCCTCCCCACCGAAGAACCCCCCCCCCCCGCATTCCCTCACCAACCCTTAGTCCAGCAACTATTAGTGAAAATACGATGAATTGCTGGGGGGGGGGGGACGGACTCCCCCTCCACTGCTCTGTCTTGATGCAGGGCATTTCTGAAAGCCCCCCTCCCGTCCCTTTGAAATTGAGGCGAAAGTTGCCCGCCCGATTGTCTCCCGGAGTCTGCGGGCTGTATCGCCCGAAGTCCCTGAAGGCATCCCCATGCCGCGGGGGGTGGGGGGGGTGTGGGGGGGTGGCGTCCTTGCTTGGCATTCCTTGCCTGCCGGCCCCTTCAAGGTACATTGGAGTGCGGAGCAAATTCAACACGAAGGGGAGCCAGGTCTGCAAGGACTGGTCTTTCTATGCAAGATCGGGGGTGGGGATTTGCTCTCCTGTTTTGGAAGAATCGTCTTGCCTCTACCGTAGAGAAACCTGCCTCCCCCCTCCCCGGGGTGGGGTGGGGGTCGGTACTCGAGCCTTACAGCCATTCCAGCCACCGCGCCGCTGCTCTCCCGACTTGTTTGGGAGCTGGAGGTCAAAGGAAGATCTCTCGCGGACAGTCGCGAAGCGCCACCTGTCCTTCTGGATCGCGGGCGCTGCCGGAGAGCCTGCTTTCCCAGAGCCAGGAGTCTCTCATCAGAGCCGCCCTGGCTGGCTGAACTCCTTGAGAGCGGGCCAGCGGCGTTGACCGAAATGCGGCTGACTCCCGAGTAAGGGTTCGCGTGCACAGACTCCAGTTGCCTTCTTGGAAGTCAAGCCCTGCAAGAAGCGACCTGATGTACAGGTACTTCCCGGGAAGGCTGCATTCTTACGCGTGCAGCCTCGGGAAGGAAGAGGTTGCAGAGAGCTGAGTGGGACAGACGGGGGTTTAGTAGGAGAAGCGCGCCTAGGCAGGACGGCCCCAGCTGGATCTTAAGGAGCGGGGGGAAATGCTCGCCTCCTTTATACTTCCGTATCTTGATCCTCACCTAGGCTTGCCAGCTCCAGGTACCTGGAGATTTTGGGGTAGAGCCTGAGGGGCGGGACTTCAGTGGGGCATATGCCACAGAGTCCGGCCTCCAAAGCAGCCATTTTCTCCAGAAGAATTGATCTCTGTCGCCTGGAGATTTCCAGTCACCACCTGGAGGCCGGCAACCCTGTCCCCACCAAAGCAGGAAATCAGCCCCAACTTATTTGGGAGTCATCATTCTGGATAGACCCGTGAGGGGAAAGTGGAGGAGGCAAGATCTGCGAGATCTGGGGCGGGATTTCAGCGGAAGGAGTTTGCAGCCGGCTCCACAACAACCACATTGATGCGGAATATGCCAGCACGATCCTACTCGGAAGAAAGCTCCACTGTCTTCAGTGGAGCTTACTCCCAGGGAAGTGTGCATCAGAGGGCAACCGCTCAGCGCAGTCCTAAAGACAATTAAGCCCTTCTAAATCAATTGAAGCCGAAGGGTAATGATTTTTTTCCGGGAACTGCAGGGTTTAGGATCGTCCTCGATCTGCGTTGATAAGATTGCCTCCGCAGGCAAGGGCTTAAGCGGAGCATAAATTCGGCAGGGTCCTGTCCCTCTTTTTAAAAGAAGATATTTCTGAGGGTGAATCATTTGATGGCACACTGGAAAGACGGCAGCCGTCGATGTTGTACGCAGAGTTAAACGGGATTACATGTCCCGTAGCCGATTACGATAGTTCTTCCAACAGGTCCATTGGAAACAGGGAGACAGAGTTGCACAGCCGTGGACTGAGGTTTAGTACAACCCCACGGACCCCTCCCCGACGCCAGATGATTAGATTTAGTGCCCCTGGTCCCAGTGCTTCCACCTAAGTGGTTTAGGATCACGGCTTCGGGGAGTGTAAAACCCAGGCGAGGCGTTGGCGGCGATCATCGGTGCCTTTCCAGCTCTGCGAGATCCCACTCGCGTTGGAAAAGGAACCCGGCGTCAGCGCCCAGCTCAGCTCTGCGGGCTCAGCGTGTGCCATTAACACGCTCAGCCTCCAAGGCACTGCAGAGGAGAAACGCGAACCTATAGTGCCCCCTGCAGGCCGTCGGGCACATTAGGACAAGAGGCGTTCTCTTAAAGGGGAAGCAGCTCTTAAGGTGGACCGGTCCCAGAAGCGGAGCTCTACCTTTACATTTTCTTTTCTGTCTTCTTTTAAAATTCCCTTCTCTCCCAGAGCAGATCGTTTTCATTGTAGCTCGGCCGCGGTATTGATCCCCTGTGGGAATCTACCCGTGTCTTTTCGATAGGAACGGATTCCCCCTCCCCATTCTTAAATATCTGCGCTGTTTGCATTTCTCTCACTTTTTATTGCTTTGATAAAGCACGGACCTTTTTTTTTTGGCTGCAGGTTTTATTAACGTGGTTCAGCCAGTTGCTTCCCTCCCAGGCCCTCCCCGTCAGTCTGGTGTAAATCAATAAGGGTAGGCCTAATAGTGGGGGGCTGCTTGGGGGGGGAGGGCGGGGCGAAGAGACAGGCAGAGACTCGTCCCAAAAGGAAAAAGGGGTCTTTGGCTTTAAAGGAGTGACTGTGAAATGCTTCCTATTTATGTAGAGCTTTAGACAGTTCAAAGCGTTCCGCGTACCTCAGGGCGGCAATCCCTGCAACGTCCCTCTAAGGTAGTCCAGCACTATCCTGTCGGTCCACCAAAGGAGAGGGTAGAAAGTTGAGGGTGGGTGGGGTGTCGTGGTTTTCCCCGGGTCACTCGATGAGGCTCTTGCTGAAGCGGGGCTTGAAGCCGCCGGGCGCAGTGGTTAGAGTCTACGAGCGGGCTCTGGGACAGCCAGGTTCGAACCCCCGCTCTGCCTTGGAAGCCTCTCTCAGGGTGGTTGTCCTGAGGATCGAATGGGTGAAAGGAGGAGGCGGTGGGAAGCCGTCCTGGGGTTATCAGAGGCGGGCATTCTCCGTCTGCATCACGGCGCAGCCAGTCCTCTCTTCCGCCGGCACTTCGCAGCCGTTTGCTGGGGCCCCTCCCTCGACCCGAGGTCGGCTCTGGCCAGAGGGCTAAGTGGGGTATGTGTGTGTGTGTGTGAGAAAGAGAGAGAGAGAGAGAGAGAGAGAGTGAGAAAGAGAGAGCGGGACCGGGTCTGAGCGCGAGCGCGGCGGTCCGAGCGGTGTCCCAGGCTGCAGGCCCCAGGAAGGTCCGGGACCAGTGACCGGGGACGGAGTCTTGCCGTAGTCTGGCTGGCGAGGGACCCGGGAGCGGACTCTTCGGAGCAAGCCGGCCGCGGATTTCCCTTCTTCGGAAGGGAGGCAGGCGTGGGCTGGAGAGCCTGCCGGGAAGCCGCGGCCCCCCGCGCTCCTCCCCGGAGAGAGGCCGGCTGGCCGGCCCGGAGTCCCACCCCCCACCCCCCCTTCCTCCCGCGTGCGCGCTCCGCTGGCCGGCCCCGAGGAGACCTTGCCGCCGCTCGCCTGCCCCCGGGGCCCGGCCCTCCCTCCCTCCCCGGGCCCCCAGCCG